>OZ024931.1:56471064-59009093 GCA_964017235.1 Sabellastarte sp. h YS-2021
GAAATGAGGACATTTTAGGCACATTAGCAACATTACATGTCTGAACAGAAATTATTTAACCCGAATATTGCTGTTAAAATGGTGTCAAATACATGTAAATCAGCCCAAATGAGTAGTAAATGTTGGTCTATAATCCTGAAATTTGGCCAGAAAATAGTCTGTAACCTACTAAATCTGACTGCATAGGTTTTAAAATTACATCCAGTATAGCAGTGGTTACTGGTGTGGTATATGGACCCCAGCAGGCCTGTATTTCGCCTTCTGGGGGGTGCCTTAAGATTTGCTCATATTTTGACCAATAAGGCAGAACTAAGGCTGTAAACCATATTTTGGGCGAGTGTGGGTGCCACTAAGAGAGAAATAAGTAGTGTATTCATTAAGAAATACATACCAAGCTCAAAATACATGTATTGGGAGTGCATGTAGCGAGGGTACCATAAACTGGAAATTCAGCTCAAAGCACCCCTTAAATGGGTTGGATCTGGCTCAGATTTTCACAGGGAACTCAGTTTTCATCATAGAATTAAATTGCATTTGTCTGAACCACTCGAGAGCCATATTTGGAATTTCAGTTCAGGGGGGGTGGACCTGGTCCCCCCCCCCCCCCCCCCCCCCCCCCCCATGAGGGGTAATTTCAGGTATATCATATTGTGGTCAATCTGAAGCATTTATTTAATTTCAGACATGTTTTAATCAGAAATGAGGACATTTTAGGCACATTAGCAACATTACATGTCTGAACAGAAATTATTTAACCCGAATATTGCTGTTAAAATGGTGTCAAATACATGTAAATCAGCCCAAATGAGTAGTAAATGTTGGTCTATAATCCTGAAATTTGGCCAGAAAATAGTCTGTAACCTACTAAATCTGACTGCATAGGTTTTAAAATTACATCCAGTATAGCAGTGGTTACTGGTGTAGTATATGGACCCCAGCAGGCCTGTATTTCGCCTTCTGGGGGGTGCCTTAAGATTTGCTCATATTTTGACCAATAAGGCAGAACTAAGGCTGTAAACCATATTTTGGGCGAGTGTGGGTGCCACTAAGAGAGAAATAAGTAGTGTATTCATTAAGAAATACATACCAAGCTCAAAATACATGTATTGGGAGTGCATGTAGCGAGGGTACCATAAACTGGAAATTCAGCTCAAAGCACCCCTTAAATTGGTTGGATCTGGCTCAGATTTTCACAGGGAACTCAGTTTTCATCATAGAATTAAATTGCATTTGTCTGAACCACTCGAGAGCCATATTTGGAATTTCAGTTCCGGGGTGTGGACCTGGTCTGCTCCCCCCCCCCCCCCCCCCCCCCCCCCATGAGGGGTAATTTCAGGTATATCATATTGTGGTCAATCTGAAGCATTTATTTAATTTCAGACATGTTTTAATCAGAAATGAGGACATTTTAGGCACATTAGCAACATTACATGTCTGAACAGAAATTATTTAACCCGAATATTGCTGTTAAAATGGTGTCAAATACATGTAAATCAGCCCAAATGAGTAGTAAATGTTGGTCTATAATCCTGAAATTTGGCCAGAAAATAGTCTGTAACCTACTAAATCTGACTGCATAGGTTTTAAAATTACATCCAGTATAGCAGTGGTTACTGGTGTGGTATATGGACCCCAGCAGGCCTGTATTTCGCCTTCTGGGGGGTGCCTTAAGATTTGCTCATATTTTGACCAATAAGGCAGAACTAAGGCTGTAAACCATATTTTGGGCGAGTGTGGGTGCCACTAAGAGAGAAATAAGTAGTGTATTCATTAAGAAATACATACCAAGCTCAAAATACATGTATTGGGAGTGCATGTAGCGAGGGTACCATAAACTGGAAATTCAGCTCAAAGCACCCCTTAAATGGGTTGGATCTGGCTCAGATTTTCACAGGGAACTCAGTTTTCATCATAGAATTAAATTGCATTTGTCTGAACCACTCGAGAGCCATATTTGGAATTTCAGTTCAGGGGGGGTGGACCTGGTCCCCCCCCCCCCCCCCCCCCCCCCCCCCCATGAGGGGTAATTTCAGGTATATCATATTGTGGTCAATCTGAAGCATTTATTTAATTTCAGACATGTTTTAATCAGAAATGAGGACATTTTAGGCACATTAGCAACATTACATGTCTGAACAGAAATTATTTAACCCGAATATTGCTGTTAAAATGGTGTCAAATACATGTAAATCAGCCCAAATGAGTAGTAAATGTTGGTCTATAATCCTGAAATTTGGCCAGAAAATAGTCTGTAACCTACTAAATCTGACTGCATAGGTTTTAAAATTACATCCAGTATAGCAGTGGTTACTGGTGTAGTATATGGACCCCAGCAGGCCTGTATTTCGCCTTCTGGGGGGTGCCTTAAGATTTGCTCATATTTTGACCAATAAGGCAGAACTAAGGCTGTAAACCATATTTTGGGCGAGTGTGGGTGCCACTAAGAGAGAAATAAGTAGTGTATTCATTAAGAAATACATACCAAGCTCAAAATACATGTATTGGGAGTGCATGTAGCGAGGGTACCATAAACTGGAAATTCAGCTCAAAGCACCCCTTAAATGGGTTGGATCTGGCTCAGATTTTCACAGGGAACTCAGTTTTCATCATAGAATTAAATTGCATTTGTCTGAACCACTCGAGAGCCATATTTGGAATTTCAGTTCCGGGGTGTGGACCTGGTCTGCTCCCCCCCATGAGGGGTAATTTCAGGTATATCATATTGTGGTCAACCTGAAGTAAAATCTGCTATTTTATTACCCCTGTTTGACCCATACGGTTTGTGAGGGGGTAAATCTGACTGGCTATCTAGACTCTTCACATATTGTTTCCCAGTACCTCTTAACATGTACATTCTAAAGCTCTAAAAGTAATAATAAAGGAGATATAAGGAAAAACATCAAAATTGGCTATTTTATGACCCAAGTTTGACCCCTACTGGGGGGTCGGGGGTGGGGGGGAATTGGACTTGCTTTCTAGACTCTCCACATATGATTTCCTGCTACCTCCCAATATATTTTATGGCTCTAAATGCAATACTTAAGAAGATCATAGGGGTTTACATGAATTTTAAGCTTTCTGGTTGGTACTTGCGAGAAAATAGCTCATAAATCAGTCATTTTTCATCAGATCGCTCCCTCACGTTTTTGATAGTATGAACATGCGTGTATAATTACAAGCTTCTGCGGTCAGTAGATTTTGCTGAGCAGCGATGACGGGTGGGTGTACCCCCAAAAAAACTATTTTTTGATCATTTGACCTTGATAAAGATCAAAGGTCAAATTTAAGTATGTGGAACGGCGGTGAGGAAACTGACATGAAAACAAGTAAGTGCCCTTTTCAGGGAGGCTTAATTACAATGTAAATATACTTTTTCGTTTTTTTCCCTTTTCAATTGCAATGATCTCTTTTAACGTAAATCTCTGTGTAAGTACAAGTATTTTTTTTTTCATCCCTTGACATACAAGTTAATCGGCTTTAGCTCTATATACTTTAACATTGCTGAAGAGAAAGAGGTCCTCAGTGGCCTAGTGGTTAACAGGTTTGCCATCTAATCACAGGCTGTCACCTCTGTGTGGGTTCGACTCCCACAAGAACCTATCCCAATATGACCCTGGCTGTTGAACGGGACATAAAACCAGAACTTTGACCTTTGCTGAAAGAGAAAAAATTTTAAACTTAATTTTGGAAATTTTACAAACTTGCTGATTTTTTCTCATAACATGAAAAAACTGGATGAAATAAAGATACACATGTAGGTTATTTAACATTAAATTACATTCCTGATACTCTCAATTAGAGCAAATTACTTCTATCAGTGGTTTACTATAATTTAGAGGGGCTTATTACAGTAAATACTACTTCGATTGTATGTATAAAACACTTTCCAACACAAGTACTAAAATGGCTAATGTTTCCAAAAAAAATCGGCAGCTATATGGGACATTTCAGCTGAATTATTTGTCACTACGTGCAAAATATCTTTTGCTATTTGATACCAATATCAATGTCCCCCATCAACAAGGCTATAACTATTGAATATATTTTACCTTACAAAGGTCACTTGACACTAATTTAAACACATTTTCAAACACTGGGGAGGTATTCTTTGGGCAGAAAACTACAGAGCCATCATCATTACTCAAATGAGATCAAGTGTTAGCAGTATGCTAAGAATTTAGATCTGGAGGATAATCCCTTCCATATTTAGAGAAAATATGCCCCAAAAATTATTCAAATTTTTGTGCAAAAATGGACGGTACTTCATTTAGGAGCAGTATGATAAATAGATGAACCAACAAGTTTACAAATTAGAATTACAAGGCCAAATTAAAAGGATATCTGAATCTGATGATAAATTCTGAAGGTACAGGGTACACATGTGGGAATATATAGACTGTGTTTCTGGAACCACTTCTCATGTGTTAAAATTCTCTGTGTGAACTACTTTTGATTACTTTTTTAACAATTGTATCTACTCTCACAATCAGCACTCGGTGAATATTTAGTGGAGCTCATTTTCCTGCAACAAGAAATTTTTATTTGTGAATGACTATATATTAAACAAACAAAATTGCAAATTTTTTCAGTAAATTAATTTTTTATAAGTTAATACCCTATCCAATGGACAATTGCTAATCCAGTCAGCACAGACCGGCCCACCAAACGTCAGAAAAAGACGTCCTGTGTTTCCACCGGCTGGCCAGTCCGTGGTACTAGTGCACTCCCCAGATAGGATGTCGTACTTCCTTCCTGTCTAGACAGCATGACGTCATAGCATCTTTTTCGTTGTCTAAACCTAATAAACCCCTAGTAAGCTGATAGCGGGGTCGGTGGGAGGGTCTTGTGTGTCCATTGGATAGGGTATTATACACTATGTACATATATACAATACATCCTATCCAATGGACAATTGCTGAATAACTACCGCTTGGTCAGCGGGTAAGTTACTAGGGACTTATGTGAACTGAAAATAGCAAACTTTAACCTACGGTCTAGGCTGATTTCATCAGGAGACCTATAGGCCCAGGCCTGGGCTGACCTTAAGGTCAGGAAACCCTGTAAGGCTTTGGTCGGTTGCCAGCGGCCGGTTACCCGGGGCTATACTGACGTCGCCCCCCCCCCCCCCCCGCCCCCCCTCCCCCCGTTTAAGCAGACCTGCTCTGAGGTAGGGGAAAAGAGGGATGAGTTCAGTCCCAAAATGCAAATAAACCTCCCGAAGGAAGCATGTCACACTTAATTTTTTTTATACTATGTACATGTAGAACTGTTTACACTATGTAAATATATACAAATCTCCTCAATCTAAGGGCCACTTGTGGATCTGCTGAGCAGCCAATACCAAGCCCAACTGGTAAAGCTCTGAGTCAGCCCAAGCCACACCCTTCAGATAGAACTGTGTGAAGGTATTATGTGACTTCAGTGGCAGGCTGACCAAATTTGGATCTAAGGACACTCCCGACTGGAAAACCTTAGCAAAGGCCCTGACAAAGGCTTTAACCTGATGTAAAGAGTGGGCCTCCTGGTCAGACAGCTCATAACATAGGATCACAGTCTGCTTGATCCAAGAGGAGATAGAGGCATGTGAGATGTCATTGTCGAAACCTTTCTTAAAGGAGACAAAAAACACCTCCTTAATCTGCCTGAGGTCTGAGGTCCTGTCCAAAGAGTAGCACAATGCTCTAACTGGAAAGAGGGACCTGTCAGACTTGAGGAATCTATCCAGAGTTGGGGGCCAGGGCAGGTATAACCACTGGGGCGACACTGTCTGGACCCTCTTTGGCCAGCTGATTCTTGGAAAGAAAGCTGGGTGATGGATACAGGGACACCTTTGACCATCTGATTGTAGTCTAATATTTTTGTTTTGCCAAGCATGAATCTCACTTCTGTGCTGCCCGACCCAAGGGCCAAGAGGAAAACCGTCTTGAAGGTCAAATGTTTCAAAGAGGACCCCTTGATTGGTTCAAACGGAGCCTTAGCTGGTCCAGAGGTTCCAGTAAGGGATTCCCCTCCTGCCTTTGGGTCTGTCTCTATGGAAACTATCCAGGAGACGAGTAAGATTTTCGTCCTTGCTGATGTTAAAGGGTGAATTTCCCAGTTTATCAGCAATGGCTGACCTGTAACCATCAATGGTGGTAGGCTGTAGCTTCCTGTCTTCAATAGGTACATAAGGAAGTCAGCAACTGACTTTACAGGGGGTGCCCTGAAATCCACCTGATTAGTGACGCACCACTTTGTAAAAATGGTCCACTTTGCCTCATAGATTGATCTGGTTGATCCTCTTTGAGGAGCCTCAATTCTTGCTGCCACTGCTTCAGAGAAGCCCTGCTCCTTGATTGATGTGGCTCTAGGAGCCATGCATGGAGATTTAGGTTTGTCAGATTTCTGTGAGGGATCTAATTAAAGGGCTGTGTTAACAGGTCAGGCAAGAAGGGTAGGTTCATTGGGATCTGACTGGACATGGTCACTAGGTCCCAAATCCAAGGCATGTTGGGCCACCCCGGAGCAATCAAAATGATTCTTTTGCATGGGGAGTCCTGCAACTTCTCCACCAAGATGGCTGCTGGTGGGAAGGCATATGCATCCAGATCCTCCCATGGCAGACTTAATGAATCCACTGCTGTGGCCAGGGAATGCGGTACCGCCGACACAAACAAGGGCAACTTGTCGAACCTCGTGGCAAATAGGTCTATTTTAGGCTGGTGCCACCTGCTGCATATTGCTTAGTAGACCTCCTGAAGGAGAGACCACTCTGTTTGGATGGTCTGGCCTAGCCTGAATAGCTTGTCTGCTACCACATTCAGCCGGCCTGGAATGTGTCGGGCTTTGAGAGTTACTTGATTTCTGGTGCACCAGGTCAAGATTCTCCATAGTAGAGTAAAAAGTGGGCCCGTCCTCATGCCTCCTTCCTTGTTTATGTATGACACCACTGTGGTGTTGTCTGTCGCTACAAGTACTATCTTGTGTACGCAGAGGTCTTGGAACTCTTTTAAGGCTAGAAAGACTGCCTTAAGTTCTAGGTAACTGGGCCAGTATTCATAAAACTTGCTGAGACCAAATTTTGTCTCAAGTCTCAAGTTTTGGTCTCAAATCTGAGACTGTTTTTGGTCTCAAACTTGTTGCTATTCACAAAATAGTTGAGACCAAATTTAGTCTCAGATTTGGTCTTAAACTTAAGACTGGTACATAGTTGTCTCAAATATTTTGGTAAAAGTCTCAAGCATTATTTCACCTTAACTGAGATTCGTGTTTTTACTTTTTATGATTTAATGTAAAGTAGAAATAATTTACAACATATATAATACTTAGCCTAAACTTTTGTAACAATGGATAGCCCAAACTTTGGTTTCAAAAGTACCTTACTTTGAGACACTTTTCAACAGTGTTTTCTGACTGCATAGCAACAAAGAAGTAGATCATGTGACATGAAAAATAAAAAACAGTTGACACAAGTTTTAATTTATTTTTTATTTTAATAGACAGTATGATTTTTGTTAAGAATTAAAACACACAAAAACTATTGATCTTTTAAAAAATATTGGATATATTTGGAAGTTTATGGTTTGTTTACATTGGAAAAACTTGAGACTGGTCTCAGCTTGGTCTCAGCTGAGAACCTGTTTGTGAATACAAAGTTGAGACTTGGTCTCAGCTGAGACCAAATCTCAAAGCTGAGACTATTTTTGTCTCAGACTTAAGATCTCTTTATGAATACGGCCCCTGATATGCAACTTGCTTTCCAGAAGGGACCAGGTGCCTCTTGCAGTGCGTTTGTTTTAGTGAGTGCCCCACCCTTCTTTTGATGCGTCTGTAAAGATTTGCAGAGCATGTTTTATTGGGAGTAATTGTTGGCCTGTAAGGACATTGTCCTCTTGCAGCCACCATTGTAAATGTGGGTGCAAGGACCTTGGTATTGGAATCACCTTTCCTAGTGACTCTGGTACCCTCCAGTTGTTTTTGAGATGCCACTGTATGGGTCTCATATGAAGTCGGTCTTGGTGAACTTGCTTTTCTGTGGCTGTTAGTAAACCTATCAGAGACATGAACTGTTGGAACGGACAAGCCGGTAGTGATAGTATTTCTAGTATTTTGTCCTGAAGGTTCTTCCAACAGTCCGGTGTCAGTCGGACCCGAGTTCGAACTGGTAACCTACAAGGTCGAAGACCTGCTTGGTTCCAGTTCTGATTTTTCTAAATTCACCAGCCAACCTAATTCTTGGCATATTTTCACCAGATCTTGTGTATGTTGGAGACAAGCTGGTGGGATGTGGCTCTCACCAACAAGTCATCTAGGTACTGGTGGATTCTTATACCCTTCTGTATGGCCATCAGTTTCAACTCCTTTGCTACTACAGTGAACTCCATGAGTGCAGTGGACAGACCGAAAGACAGTGCTTTGAACTGGTATGTCCGACCCTGGACATGAAATCTCAGATATTTCTAAGACTGTTCCTGTATTGATATATGGAAGTAGGCGTCTTTGAGGTAACCCATTCCCCTTGTTGGAGGGTGGTCCTGGTGGTCTACGAAAGGTTTGGTTTGCTCAGACCTAGAATAGGTCTCCAAGGGTTGTGTGGTTTTGGGACCAAGAAAGGTTGAAGAAGCCCAGAGATTTTGAACTGGCTCGACTGCATCTTTTCCATAAGCTGATGTAATGCCTCTAACCAATATAGGTTCCTGTGAGGATGTACATAGCAGTTGATAATTTTGGTGACTTTGTCAAGCTTGGTCTTGACTGGAAAGGGAGAATATAGTTTTCCTTCAACATTTGTACTACCTAGGGTCCAGCCCCCAAGTCTTCCTAAGTTCCCCAAAAGGATTTAGTCTGGACCCTATAGGCAGATTGTGTGCCACACTTGGGACATTTGGTAGTCTGACAAACATTTTCTGTCCCTCCGGACACTGGTCCGGTCTAGTGACAATGATCCAAGTTTACAGTCTTGCTGTTCTTGTTGTGGTCTGGTCCGGTCCGGTGGGGTTGACACAACTTTTCATATTTTACAGACTCTTTGACCCAGGCCAGCAGCCTGCAAGGTGCAGCATTTATACAGCTGGTACCCGGTCGGTAGACTTTGTAACCGGTAGATACTTGTAGATACTAGCTGTCTACCTGCCCCAGAATCAACACAGAGTTGAATGGACTGGGTAGGATGACTCTGTAACCGGTTGGGTCGGGTAAGCTGTACAAGGTTGTATAGCCGGTAGCCAGTTGGTATACTCTATAACCAGTTACTGAAGCAATTTTACAACTATCTTTTGTGTTGAATTCAGCTTACTGTAGGTTTCCTCCATTAATTAAAGTATTTTGTTTAAGCGCACGTCTTATTTGTAGATTTGACAGTTGCTGGGAAAGCCCCTGTGAGCTATTTTAGAAGCATTGCTGGTCAGGAAGGGCACGCGATTGGCTGATTGAAGATGACATCAGTGATCGCGTTCTTTGTGTGATACTTAACCAGTAACTTTACAGTATTCTGACTGTCCACAAAACCCCACTACCGACAACAAGGCAGGGGCTGCAAGACAGGCACTGGAATCACAGTAGACGTGAGTTCTGAAGAACGCACTTCCAACTTTCCTGGTCGGTGAATCATGTGATCAGCTTCATGATCTGGTCGGTGAATCACCTGGCCAGCTTCGGGGAGATGACATCAGAGGTTGCATTCTTTTGAGCTGGTTGGTTGGTTGATGCTTTAAAAGCAGAGAAGCCTGGACCAGTGTGCTCTGGAGGTGAAAATCATGGTCGGTGCTGGCCTGAAGTCGATACCAATGCACTCTGAAGAGGTAGGAAGCTCTGTAGATGAATTTCTTTCTTTCATGATAAAACCAGGCAACTTAAACAGTGACCTGGCCATCCACAACCCCCACTACCGACAACAAAGCCGGGTCTGCAAGGGAGGGACTGATATCACTGCCCCATGAGCAAAAAGAACGCAATTCTTAATCTTGAGATGATGTCAGTGATTGCGTTCTATTGTGAGGTCGGCTGAACTGGAGCTTGCCGGTCGACAAATGCTTTACACCAAAGAAGTCTGGACCAGTGCGTTCTGAAGATTAAAATTCTAGTGGAGGTCGGTTCACCCGGGCTTGCTGGTCAACTGATGCTTTACAGCAGAGAAGTCTGGACCAGTGCGCTCTGAAGAAATCTGAAGAATACATCTCTTGCTTCTGTTGAAAATCACTAAATACTCAAGCTGGCTGGTGTGACTGATGCTATACAGCAGAGAAGTCGGTACCAGTGCGCTCTGAAGAATGCATCTCTTTTGGGGAATTCTGTCTATGTTAAATACTGCAGAGGCTGAGGTTTTCTGTGATTTAATAGGGGAATTCCTTCTATTTATAGTTAAAAAACTAGAAAAGATTGACGTTTCGTCCATGATTGTAGCTGGAAGGTAACAGAAGGTACATTCAAACAAAAGACACGGATAAAAATACCTTGTAAGTAGTATATCCATTATCTTTCTTAATATTATCGATCTGCCCCTAATAACACAATTGTTGAATGGGAGGAAACTAGCAAAAAGGCTGCCTTCATATTTCTCGTCAATTACTGCCCTATCATCAACACTAAATTGAATCAACTAGGGAGCATTTCCAGCAGATTTATTAATGTATATCCGTGCATGATATGTGGATAACACTTCTACACTAAATAATTGCAAATAAGGAAGAAAATCCGTCATCATGCACACTTTTCCTTAAAATATCTGGAGATTGTTGAAAAAACATGTCTGCACAGTACACGCGCCAAACGAAAAAAGATGCTATGACGTCACGCTGTCTAGACAGGAAGGAAGTATGACATGCCATCTGGGGAGTGCACTAGTACTACGGATCGGCCAGCCGGTGGAAACACAAGACGTCTCTTTCTGACGTTTGGCGGGCCGGTCTGCGCCAACCGGATTAGCAAGTGTCCATTGGATAGGATGTATTAACGCAATAAAAATAAGGTCATTCTGAACATATGCAAATAGATGTACATGTGTGCATGTATTTAAAAGCTATAATTATTAGCTATAAAACTTTAGACTTGATTTTATCACATAACAAGAGCACTCGGGGAGCGCATACTTCTGCCAAGGCCCAACACTGTCAATAGTGCTTATGAATGCAGTGAAAATAGATCTGTTAAAACATTCCTGGATCCAGATGGTAGTCCGGATCACCATAAAATTAGAACCATCAGTCCATTGTGCTTTGCTGACATTTACTCACACTTTCATCAAAATCCGTCTATAACTTGTCAAGTTAGTTTTTAAACAAACTGACAATGCATACCACCAAAAACATAGCCTCCTTTGCAGAGGTAAACAGTAAAATCACACAACCCTGTCTCTGTGAAAAATACTACAATTTGTAACGTAACACAGTCATATAGCTAAAAGATTATAACTGCAAGAAGGTGTCTATAAACAACAATAACAATGAAGCATCCCAGATACTGTATGATAAACTTCAATGGAATTTGACATGCAATAGCCTGATATTGTCTGCATGTGCTTGCTATTTTCTCCATAAGAACAAATGTACATGAAAAATAGAGACATGTACAATAAGCCAAAATTGCAGGATTTGCACACATCAATGCAACTGTACAACAAGCAACCAGTGCCCATGAACGGGGTCTGTGTCAGAGTAGACGTGACAAAAGAAAAAGACACAAAAGTTGTGCTCTGGAAATGTTATTCAGAAGGAAAGTAACAAGGTAAACTGTTAAGGTGTAAGAAGTAGGTTAAAAACCTATTTAATGAAAATACTGCAAATACAATAGTTTTTGACTTACAACTGATTTACTCAACAGTGAGTATCTCAAAGTAGCTTTTACTCAGCTATGCAATCAGTTAAAGGGCTTCAATTTTGATATGGTATAGCTCACGCAAAAGTACATGAATAACATCTTTAAACAAATACTGTAAATTATAGTTTTCAAGTTACAACTAATTTACTCAACAGTGAGAACCTGAAAGTAGCTAGTACTCAGCTATGCAAGGAGATACAGGTCTGCAATTATACTATTTTACAGTAGGTTAATAACTTATTTAAACAAAATACAGAATTTTAAATAGTTTTCAAGTTACAACTGATTAACTGAACAGTGAAAATCTAAAAGTAGCTATTGCTCAGCTATATCATGAGCTACAGGTCTGCAATTTCACAATGTTATAGCTGACCCATACCCATGAACAACATATTTACACAGATTACTCTAAATGTAATAGTTTTCAAGTTACATCTGATTTACTCAACAGTGAGAACCTCAGAATAGCTATTGCTTGGCAGCTATACCATGACATACAGGTCTGCAAATTCACTATGTTAAAGCTAACCCAAAAGAAGGTGAACAACATATTTACAGAAAATACTTAAAATGCAATATTTTTCAAGTTACAATTAATTTACTCAACAGTAATAACCTGAGAATAGCTATTACACAGCTATGCCATGACGTCTGAGCTACACGTCTGCAATTTTACAATGTTATAGCTAATTCAAAAGTAGATGAATAACATATTTAAACAAAATTCTCTAAATGTAATAGTTTTCAAGTTACAACTGATTAACTCAACAGAAAAAACCTCAAAGTAGCTATTGCTCAGCCACGGAATGAGCTACAGGTCTGCATTACTTTACTATGTTATAGCTGACCCAAAAGTAGATGAAAAACATATTTAAAGAAAATACTCTAAATGCAATAGTTTTCAAGTTACAACTGATTCACCCAACAGGGGAGCCTGAAAGTAGCTATGATTCAGGTGTGCCATGACATACAGGTCTGCAATTTCACTATGTTATAGCTGACCCAAAAGAAGGTGAACAACGTATTTAAACAAAATACTCTAAATGCAATAGTTTTCAAGTTACAACTGATTTACTCAACAGTGAGAACCTGAAAGTAGCTATTGCTCAGCTATGCCAATTTTACTGTGTTATAGCTGACCCAAAAGTACATGAAAAACATGTTAAACAAAATACTCTAAATGAAATAGTTTTGAAGATACAAGCAATTTCTTCAACGTGATAGCCTCAAAGTAGCTATTACTCAGCTATGCCATGAGCTACGGGTCTGCAATTTTACTATGTTATAGCTGACCCAAAAGTAACTGAATAACATATTTATACAAAATTATCTAATTGCAATAGTTTTTGAGTTATAAGTGGTTTTACTCATTATGAAATGTACTGAAAATCAGAAAGTAGCTATTACTCACTTAGCTATTGAAATAGACACCCAAGTTACTCACCATGTTGTGGCTATGAAAAAAGTAGCTGAATAACATATTTTAACAAAATGCTCTAAATTTGAAAATTTGATTACTTAAATGTAGCTTTTATAAGCTACAAGCTTACCATGTGGGACTGAATGCTGTTCTTGGATGGCCGTCAGGCCCGGCCAACGTCTAAGAAAAACAGACATTTATAGTTGGCCATAGCCTCAGGTTGTTGTCACGTGACCTACCCCATTTGTCTTCTCCTTTCTTGTTGAAATTTTAACCCATACCCCCTCAGCTGTAATACAACGGGGAGGCAGGATGGGACTCTTCTTAGTCCAACATGGTAAGCTTGTAGCTTATAAAAGCTACATTTAAGTAATTAAAATTTTCAATTTTATTGCGCTACAATAGCTTACCATGTGGGGCTGAATGCTGAATGCCACCGCCCGGTGGCGGGATTACAGCTGAGACTGGAAGATATGGTTGTTTTCTTATATTTTTGATAGAATGAAAGTTAGAAAATACCAGTCTGAGTCCCATTTACAGTGCCCCAAACCCGAGGGTTGGGCCTGTAAGAAGCCAAAAAACCTGAAAATGATTGACAGTGCTAATAAACTGTCTGGGTGTTTTGACAGGAGAAAGAGGTGTAGCCGAAGTACACTTAGGTGGGGTAAAGCCCCAAGGGCCATCACAGAAGGAGTCTGAGCCCAAGGCTCAGAGGTACCAAAATATTGCCACCTTAAAAGAGATTAATGACAACCTTAAGGTCCTTAATACATTATACAATTAATGCTAAAGCTAAAAGAAAATGAAGAATACAAAGACCTTATCCAAAACACCCTGATGAGGTAAACCTATACCTAGACCCTGGGATTAGACTCCTGAAGACTTGGTTGTAGCGGATGTGCCCCCCTTCTTTTCTTTCCGAGGATGACAGTTCTAAGGGGAAGGGTCTAGGACCTGTTGTGCCGCTACTACTGGCCCCAGATACATATTGTTGTCATTGTCCGACCAAGTAAGGTGTTTTAGATAGAAATTTGTAAATGTGTTGTGAGCCTTCCAGTGACAGGCTTGCATGATCTGGTCCACCGATACCCCACCGTAAAAAAGCTTTAGAGGCTGCGAAGGCCCTAATGTCATGCGCTTTTACTTGGACCAAGTCCAAGGCTTGTTGGTCTGCTTGTTTATAACAAAGTAAAATGGTTTGTTTCAACCAGGAAGAGAGAGTAGCGGGTCTGAGGTATGTCCTTTCTTGAAGGAGATGAAAAGGAGGGACCGAGACCCTCTCAGATCTTTGGTCCAATCCAAATAGTACCTCAGGGCCCGCACCGGACACAGGGTCCTGTCTTCTTTGAATTGTCTATCTACAATGGTAGTCAAAGCAGGAATAGTCACCGGAGACACACTTTGAGAACCTTCTCTTGCTAGTTGGTTTTTGGCTATGAAGTCAGAAGAAGGGAACAAGGCAACCTTTTCCCACTGGCCTAGATTAGATACTTTGTTTGCAACCCAGGCATGGATTTCGCTGTGGCACTTGCCGGAGGCCAAAGCTAGCAAGAAAGCTGTTTTGAGGGTAAGATGTTTGAGGTCTGTGTCTTTCATAGGCTCAAAGGGTGCTTTTTTGAGCTCATTGAGGACAACAGAAAGGTTCCACTTAGGAAGATTTCTGGAACTTTTGGGACGATCCCTGTGGAAACTGGAGAGTAAGCTATGTAGGTCTGCATTATGTGCAATGTTGTGGGCTGTTGGGCCCAAAGTGTGAACGATGGCAGTCCTGTAACCATCAATGGTCGAGGGGTGCCTGTTTAGGTCTTGGTACAGGTACATTAAAAAATCTGAGATTTGTTTCACAGATGGAGTGGAGAAATCCACCGAATTTTCTCTGCACCATTTTTCAAATAGGGCCCACTTTGACCTGTAGATGGTCCTTGTTGATAGCCGCTGAGGGGCAGCAATTCTCTCTGCCACCTCCACAGAGAAGCCTTGTTCTTGGAGTTGTCCTCTCCTAGACACCAGGCGTGGAGGTTGAGCTGTTGCGGATTGTTGTGGAACACATGCTTGTGGGACTGCTTGAGTAGAGTTGTTGACACCGGGTGTTGTAGTGGGATCTCTGTTGAGAGCTGCACTAGGTCCCAAAACCAGGGCATCCCAGGCCAGCCTGGGGCTATTATGATTTGCCTGATTTTTTTGGATCACCCTGTGAAAGAGAGCCGTCGGAGGGTAAGCATAAGCAATGAGAGCGGTCCAGTTTATGTTCAGAGCATCTATGTCCCAGGCCTTTGGGTCTGGGATTGGAGACACGTAGAGAGGGAGTTTGTGGTTCAGATGAGTGGCAAACAGGTCCACATGAGGAGTGAACCACTTCTGGCAGATCTGTTTGAACACCTGTGGATGCAGTGACCATTCTGTTGACTGCACTTGGTTGGACCTGGATAGGAGGTCGGCCATCACATTCAGACACCCTGGAATGTGTCCGGCCTTTAAAGTTATGTGATAGTGGTGGCACCAAGTCATGATCTTCAACAGGAGAGAGCGCATCTCTACTGAGTGAGTTCCTCCTTGTTTGTTTATGTAGGCTACCACTGTCGAGTTGTCCGTTGCAACTAGAACTGTTTAGTCCTGGCACTGGTCCTTGAAATTTTGAAGGGCCAGCGAGACCGCCTTCAACTCTAGGATGTTTATGTGTAGCCTTTTTTCCTGGTCTGACCACAGACCCTTGGTAGATCTTTGATCTAAGTGAGCGCCCCATCCTTCGTTTGAGGCGTCTGTAAAGAGTTGGATACTGTGGTCTTTGGGATGAAGGTCTGAGCCTTTCATCAAGTTTGTAGGATTCTGCCTCCAATCTAGGTGTGCAGAAATGGCATCTGTCCAAGGAAGGAGGTTGTTCAGCGACTGAGGATATCTCCAATGCTCCTTGAGATGAAACTGAAAGGGCCTCCAGGACCATCTTCTCCATTGAGGCAAGCAACCCAATTAGCATCAAACATCTTGCAGTCAAAACATGGTTTGACTTGAGTCGTGGGATCAAATCCTGAAGTTTGAGCCATCTCTCTTGAGTGGGTCTTACAAGGGCTGAATCTAGATGGTATTCAGACTGGGTTAGGTCTACCACCACCTGAGTGTTCACTTGGGCTTCTTCCTGAGACTGGGAGCTGATCAGCCAGTCATCCAGTATTGGTGAAGTCTGAGTCCTCTGGAGAGGGCCATGAGCTTCACTTCCTTTACGATCATTGTAAAGACCTGGGGGGCTGTGGCTAGTCCGAAAGAAAGGGAGGTGAACTGGAACACCTGTAACCTGTGGCAAAACCTTAGGTATTTCCTTGAGTTTGGGTGGATGGGGATGTGAAGGTAAGCATCCGATAGGTCTATCGACGATACCCATTCCCCTGGAACCAGGGAGGTCCTGATGGACTCTGGAGTTTCCATTTTGAACTTTTCTACTTGTAGAAAAGTGTTGAGCCTGCTTAAGTCTATTACTGGCCTCCACCTTTGGTGAGGCTTGGGGACTAGAAACAGGCGACTGTAAAACCCGAGAGATTTTAAATTTTCCACCCTTTCGATAGCATTCTTTGACAGGAGAGACTGGATACAATCTGCTAGAGCTTGGTCTTTTTGAAGGGTCTTGTATTCTGACAGAATCAGAGGAAATCTGACCAAGTTTGGCTTTGAGAGGAATGGCAGTATGTAGCCATTGGTGATAATGTTTAACAAGTTTGATGAACAAACTCTCCTGAAAGAACGGAGGCAACCTCCTACTGGTGGACTGAGTGAGGCTTTGGAGGAGTCATTGGGAGGGGTGGTTTCCACACCCTCTTCCCCTATTATGGGGTCGAAAACGACCCCTGGAGCCTCTGAAGTTTGGTTTTCCCCTGCCAGAGGAAAATGACTGGTTACTGTTTTGAGAGGAATTGCCCCATAGGGATGTTTCCTTTAGGAGCCTCTTTTCTTGTGGGGACCACAAAAGGGCTTATTCTGGTAGGGTCCGAAACCCTGAGTCTTTTGAGGTGCCTTTTTTAAGAAAGAAGTCTTCACCTTCCTTGACTAATTGAGACTTAAACAGGGAAGGCTGCCAAAAGGACGCATTCCTGAGTTCCTGACGTCTCGTCTCCCCTAAATATGGTTGTAACAGGGTCATTTCGGTTTTGCGCCTAAGCAAGCCGGTGTTGCCCATGGAATATAACTCCCTCTGGAGTATATGAGCAAGGGATTTGCTGAGACAAGTCAAGGCCCTGTGCTGGATAAGGAGAGTCTTGTTCCAAAGATCCAGGTATTCACAGGCTTTCTCGTATCCACGCTTTGCTGCCTTTTCAGGGTCGGCACCTTTCCTAATTTGAGATTTGACCTTCTTGAAGGTCAACTTCAAACTATGCTGGCACTTTTCCAGAGTGGAATTGGATCTTAGCAAAGTCTGTATTTAGTTCTTGAATTTTGTCTTCGTAACAAGGTTGTCCCACCTTGTACCACTTGGCAGTGGAAGGAGGAGCTTTGATGTATTTACCCTCAGGTAAATTTGCTGCTTGAAAGCCTTGGTCAAATTTATCAAAGGCGTCTTTGATAATAGAGTTCAGAGGCAGTATAGAGGAAGGGCCTCTTGGCCTGAGCTCCTACCTGCCTTTCTCATCGTCAAGGCCCATGACTGCAGTTGAAGACCTGGGTAAGGAGTCCCTAGGGTCTGGAAGTTTGAGGATATGACTGAAGGTATCCACCTCCTCTGCATACTGACAGGGGATGTCAGACAGAGCTACTTCCCTGTAGTAAGGAGGATCTGGGTCATGTTAAGGATGGTCTTGATCAGTGTGGGTCTTCCTAGAAGGTTTTGGAGACCTATGTCTGAGCTCAGAGGACAGATCCTCCTCTGAGGAAGAAGGTAAATATCTGGACCTAGATTTGTGTTTCGATTTATCAGTATGTTTCTTGGCTCTGCTAGGTGCAGGCTGAGGTTCGTCAGATTGATCAGAGTAGTGGTCCGAGGCAGAGCTCAGGGCCACATCATACTGTTTGAAAGAGTGAGAAGATTTCTTTGGTTGGGCTGAGGGCAATCTCGAGGGTTCCTCGACAGAAGTAACATTGTGTCGAGACGTGGAGGTAAGGCTGGGCCATAATCAATATCCATCGACTTGATAGGATTAGTACTTGGGGGGTCCAGATGAGTGTTAGATGGGCCAGGTTTTGAGGCCGAAGCAGAGGTCTGATCTACCTCCACTTGAGAAGTTTTATTGAGAGATTTCTGAAAATCTTCCCGAAGGGACTTCATTGCCTCTAAAATATTTGCCTGGAAAGCACCCATCTTTTGATCTAGTTGAATGTCTAGTCGAGATCCCAAGGACTTCTCAAGCTTTGTTTCTAATTTCTGCTGTAAGGTAGTACCTGGTGTTGGTGAGACAGTTTTAGCTGGAGTTTTTAATGATAAAGCCTTGAAGACAAGACGTTGAGGGCGAGGCGGGGAAGTAAAAAGATGGTCAGCAGCACTCTCGAGGTCTGCTTGTGAGCCCGCAAAGGATTCAACAGAATTATCGCCCAATAAATCTAATTCTTGATCATTTTTGTCAGATTTCTTATCAGGTTTCTTTACATATCTCTTCCTATGAGTGATCTTAGTTAACTGTTCTTCTGTGAAGGAAGCACAAATATCACAAGGTGAGATGAAAGTGACACAATGATCATCTCCCTTACCTGCCTCTCTGCAGGTAGGACAGTAGTTATGAGTGTCGAACGCATGACAAAAATGATGGCATTAGGTGCACAGGGTTTATCTCTATTGAATTGGTGAGAAGACATGTTCAACGCAATAAAAGAGGTGGAACCTGATCACATAAAAGCCTAGCCGAGGCGAAAACTCACAACAGGAATAAAAGAAAAAATACTTATCCGACTGGACGGAAAGTTATGCAATATGTGCTTTGATAATTAATAAACAAAATGGCTGAAAAGAGACATCTAACAATATAAATGAACTGAGATATAAGAAGAAAATGGAAGAAAAACTCCACAATATATTCCAATATGATGGCGGCAAACGAGAAAGGGGAAGAAAAATCACGTAGGTCACATGGCGACAACCTCAGTCTACGGCCAACTATAAATGTCTGTTTTTCTTAGACGTTGGCCAGGCCTGGCAGCCATCTGAGAACAGCATTCAGTCCCACATGGTAAGCTATTGTAGAGCAATAAAAGCAATACTTTTCAAGTTATAGGTCATTTAGTGTACGATTTCATGAATTTTAATGCATTAAAAATTATTTTAAAAGATCCAGCCTTGATACTCACACAAGGGAATCTACTAGTGGCCTAGTATATATATGCAAAATAAGAGAGAAATCCCTGCAATAATCAGTGAGAAAATAAGTGATTTAGTGCATGATTTTAAGAATTTTAATGCATTAAAAATTATTTTAAAAATTCAAAAAAAAATTAAGACAGATCCAGGTCCGATACTTACACAAGGGAATCTACTTGTGGCCTAGTACATATATGCAAGATATGAGAGAAATCCCTGCAATAGTCACTGAGAAAATTGTGATAAAGTGTTAAAATTTTCACACTTTTGGTGGGGGTACCTCCCATGTAATGGCTCTAGCAAACCGATGAACAGACAGATTTGCATGCCTTGAACATTTTTTTCATCCTTAATAGAGAAGGTTCAATCCAAGCCTCTCCAAGTTCAATCTACACAAATTACAGTGCATCCAAAATAGTGCAGCTAGAATTGTATCAAACACCAGTCGATACACCAGTGTAACTCCTGTGCTACAGAAACTGCATTGGCTTCCTGTTGAACAGCGCACAGTGTTCAAGACGGCCACACTTGTTTATAAGTATCTTCACACAGGCTTTCCCAGGTATTTTGCTCCATATCTTTCCTCCTACAGCAGTTGTTATAGCACCAGGCACAGTAAAAGTGGTGGTAATTTCCTTGTCATTCCAAAGTTCTGCCCCTCCGTTCACAAATCTGTCAAACAATTTGGTAATAGTTTTGCGTTTGATGCTCCCACTGTGTGGAATGCTCTCCCTGATGAGATTCGTGCCTCTCCCTCGCTGGCCTCCTTCAGAAAACAGCTCAAAACCTACCCGTACACCAAAGCATACCCACCTTAGCCTGGATCATTCCCCTGGCATTCTCCGTGGTGCTTGACCCCTGCTATGCCCCTGGATACAGAAATTTTGATGTCTGCTTTTTGTTTTGTTGCGCTTTAGAGTCCTCTTGTTTGGGGAGATTAAGCGCTATAAAAGTCCAATTAGAATTAGAATTAGAATAAGGTATCATTTAAAAAAAACAGCATGTCTCTAGGCCTTGTAGTTTTGGAGAAGTTGTTCACACAGACGTGGATGCCAACAATGCAGAGTGACAACATAATGTCAGCTGACTGACAAGTCAGCCAATATAAAAATGCAGCCCCTCTATGTGCACTTTTCTTACCAGTAAAGTCATCAAGTGAAAATCATACTGAGCATTCAACTAAAACTCACACCAAGTGTTCCAGTACACTAGAGTGTGGGTCACTTTTAAGCTGTATGTGAATGCCATAAAAGTCGCTGTATTGTAAGTAATGGGTAAAATAATCCATGCCTAATAACAGAAGCTGACTCTGCTTGGCCACCTGTTTTGCACCATGGAAATAAATTTTACATTCTTGCATTGACAGTCCCTCAATACCAAGATCACATTGATCTGTGCTGGCCTCACTAACTAAATATGAGCCAAAATCTTTAACCTGTCTTGGCTCGATTGTGGCTCAATGTGTTTGTATTTTAGTAGTATACATTAGCTTTCATAAGTGTAAATAAGTCCGGATTCACATTTAGGCAGGATGCGTCTGACACAGCAACGACAGCATTTTTAGCATGTAGCAGAATTTTTGAACTGTTTGAAATAGTTGTTATGTCTTCTTATGAACTGTATTAAAATATACAGGTAACAGGGTTGGGGGATCCCTTTATGGGGAGGCTCATTTTCATATGTGCATTACCAACATAAGAGGTCCATTTACAGAACAATAACAACAAGATGGTGAGGCAAAATTCAAATATGAGGTGTTAAAACAACACTAACAGTATGAGTTGGCCATAAGAGAAACTAAAATCAATTGTTCAACCAATGTTTATACCAAGTCCTGCAGTAAAACTCATACTAAGTCTTGGATTGAAGCTCATGTTAAGTCTTTTCAAGAAAAACTTGTATTAGTTCTTTTCAAGAAAAGCTCATATTTCAAGTATTCAGATACTTAATAAGGAGTAATAAGGTTCAGAGTTTCCAACCTCAAATTTTCCCATAACACTCCACGTGAAAATGAAGCTAAAATAATTATTGAGTAATAAAACTCGTTCCTTAATATTTCTTGGGTTATAGACTGAGTATTCATTTAAGAATCCAATGGTAATATAGCTAGAGATAAAAACTTGCACACAGAATAATTTTTATGAAAAAAGCAGCTGTGTAATTTATTTCATTAAATTACAAAAATATTTACAAGGTACATTGTATTATCTCTCACAAGGCAACATATAATCAATAAAAATAACAAACTCTGATTTACAAACTTTGATTTAAACTCATTCTAATTGCTTTGATTCTTGCTTTATTTACAATGAAGTACACTGTGAAATTATGTTTGGCACTCACTAAACACAAACATTGCTAAGGGTGTGACTTGGGGGTGAAAAACCGAGCCGAGTATCCGTATTGCAAAAAACATCCTGAATCCAGATAGCGGTGTTTTAGTTGTTACCAACTGGAACTACTAATAAAGCAAATATACTGCCTGATGTAAGCAAATTTATGAAAAATAAAATGTCAAATATCTATGAAAGCAAGGAAATTTGTATTTAAGATGAAAACTAGGTAGACAAATCTGACCGTTAATTAATTTTCCAATATTATTTTTGGAAATTTGAAAATTTTAATTAGTTAAATGTAGGTATCAGAAGCTACAAGCTTACCATGTGAGAAGAAGGAAGCTGTGTACTATGCCACTATCTAGGTCACCTTAATAGCAGGTGTTTTCACTAGTGTTCTCAATAAACCCCTTTTAGTAGGACCGGGTGGGTAAAGATTTCAACGGGCGGGTACCCGGGTACTCGTGCCGATGGGCGATAATAGCTGAAACAACAAAAATCCCCATATTTACAGACTTCAAGCCTACAGAAATAATGGGATCCAATCATTTGCTTTATTTCTTGTCGGCCACTTTTTCGCATTCAAAACAGTATTACACGGAAGAAATGTCAAATAAAAAAGACTTCAGTACATTCAAAACACGGTTGTTTACATGAAAATGGAGTCACATGACCTATCACAAAAGCATCACACTATTGCTCGAATGTAGTTTCGGAATCGAAACTTTTTTTTTCAGATTGGGAAGTGAATTTTATTAACGTAAAATTATCAACTACTGTGTGCAAATATTGTACTCTTATTTATTTAAGGAGTGCATGTCACAAAATAACCAATATACAGTGTTTTATGGGCTCAGAATTAAGTATCTGTTTTGATAAACTAACGATTTTCAAAGGGTCCCGGCATTTGACAATGTATAAACAACCAAAATTAACGACAAATAAAATACTATAAATGGTGTACAAGGGTGAGAAAACAATATTCTTGTGCATTTTAATTGAAAAGTTTAATCCTTTGGTGAATTTATGAAGTGAAGATATGTCTGTACTTGGTCATCCAGCGTGGGCGATATTTACAGCAATGATCCTTAGATTCGGGTACTCGGGTATGTTATTTCGGTTTCGGGTAAATATTCAGGGTTCGGGTACCCGGATATCCGGATACCCGTTGAGATCACTAGTTCTCACCGAATGGGGCACTCGGCCAGTATTAAGCTCTTTTTTCCTGAGTTGGCCAGGATGTCTGTGGCCACTCAAGACAGCACTTCGTTCCACATGGTAAGCTATTTTAGCTTTATGAAAATATAGTATTTAAATAGCTTTGCCAGGTTTGTTAATATGCGCTCGGTTTGCAACATGCAAAGCCTGTGTAAAAGTATCCAGGCACCTTGTGATAGCCCTCAGCTTACACACAATATCACATGAAAACCTGAGAAATTAATAACAAACACAACCACACAACAGCAAGTGGATATGTTACAGGCAAACTGTGTGATCAGGCATTTCGCGAAATGCCTAAAGATTCTAGGCATTCAAAATCCCAGATTCACTTGAACATTTCACGAAATGCCTAAAATTTCCAGGCATTTCATGAAATGCCTAAAATTTGGCCATATTTATTACACAACTTGCCTGATGTATTTAAGGCAAACTGTGAAATATGATATTCTATGTCATGGATAGTTTTTTGGTGTTTATCCAGCAATTTTTAGAGAAATGAGCATAAACTGTTTAGATCATAATTGTTGGATAAGTTATCTTTAGTGCCATATCTATTAAAAGATGGACTCATATGAAAGAAATATTTCAACTAAATAGTATATCTATTTTAAGTCTTGCTCTGAATTAGTGTAGAGAATTATAGAAAATTCAGGATCGTTTGTTTAATTAAAGCAGGTGTTTTGATTGAAATAATTCCTTGATTCAGACAAGCCATTTGACCCCTTATCTGAACTATAAATAGGATGTACTATAACTGGGTAACAGCAGCTTCACAGCTTTTCATATTTATGGACCTTTACAAAATCAGTCATATCTCATTTGGAAAAACCTTTGGAATTTATTTGGACTTATTGAAGGTGACTAAATATCTTTAAATATATTGTTAGTTACACTTAATAAGACACATTAATTTAATAATCTTATTATAAGATTTCAATGTGTTCAGAATAGCCTGGCCAGAATTGTTGCCAACACCACCAAGTACTCACACATCACTCCAGTTAGAAAAGCACTACATTGGTTGCCAATTAAGTACCGTTCTATCTTTAAGACTGCCATGCTGGTATATAAGTTCCTACACAGTGGTAACCCCAAATACTTTGAACCCTTTCTCATTCCCAGACATAGTGCATATAACACTCGTCAAAGTCAATCTGATGGCATATTTCTTGAGGTTCCCCACTTTGGTTCAATTTTCAAGTCTCGAAAACATTTTGGACTCAGTTTTGCATATGACGCACCTATGATTTGGAATGACCTTCCTGATGAGGTCCGCTCTGCAAACTCACTTGCCTCTTTCAGGTCAAAGTTGAAGTCATACCTCTTTGGAAAAGCATACCCACCCTAAATTTCCAATCTCCTTTCTGCTTTCTCCGCGGTGCTGACCCCTGCAATGTCTCTGGTTTTTGAATATTGAACAATGTTTTTGTGTGATGCGCCTTAGAGTCTGTCTTTTGACGGAGATTAAGCGCTATAAAAGTACTATTAGAATTAGAATAAAAAAAAGAAATAGGAATGGTGGTTGTTATTGAAGGGATTCCAGTTACGGTAGATAATTTAATTTTTAAATGGTTCCGATTATTATCATTAAACAAGAGGAGAGTGCCCGTGAACGGGCACTGTGTCAGCTGACTGAATGTTTTTGATTTGTGATGGTGATAATGAGAGGAAAGCATAATTATCAGGGAAAGGGCTGTACAGAAATACAGTAAATGGTAACTGAACAGCATGTTCGAAAGATATTTCGAAGCTGACAGAAGAAAAGGACAAAAAAGTTGTGCCCTGCAAATGGTATTATGAAATAAAGTAACAAGGTAATTGTTTAAGGGTAAAAAGTAGGTTAAAAATATTTAAAGAAATACTATAAATGCAATATCCTCGTTCGACCATGAAGAAGGGGTCCAAAGGTCAAATCTGACCATACCAAAAGATTCCCAGCCAAAGAATTTAGGATGGTTTACCATCCCAAACCTCTCGGACCAGTAATAAGTGAGTCATAGGCACTTTTTAAGTTTGGCTATCCTTGTTTGACCTTGAAGGAGGGGATCCAAGGTCAAATCCGACCACACAAAAAAATTCCCAGCCCATGATTTCCTGTAGCTTGTTTACCATCCCAAACTTGTAGGACCAATAATAAGCGAGTTCTAAGCAATTGTAAGTTTGGCTATCCTCAACTGCCCTTGAAGGAGGGGTCCCAGGTCAAATCTGACCACACCAAAAGAATCCCAGCCCATGATTTCCTATATGTTGGTTTACCATCCCAAACCTCCAAGACCAATAATACGCGAGTAAAAGCACTTTAAGTTTGGCTATCTTCGTTTGACCTGGAAGGAGGGGTCTAAGGTCAAATCCAACCACACCAAAAGATTCCCAGCCCATGATTTTCTATAGGTTGGTTTTCCATTCGAAACCTCTAGGACCAATAATAAGTGAGTTATAAGCACTTTTAAGTTTGGCTATCCTCATTTGACCTTGAAGGAGGGGTCCATGGTGAAATCCGACCACACCAAAAAATTCCCAGCTCATGATTTTCTATAGGTTGGTTTTCATTCCAACCTCTGGGACCAATAATAAGCAAGTTATAAGCACTTTTATGTTTGGCTATCCTCATTTGACCTTGAAGGAGGGTTCCAAGGTCAAATCGGACCATATTAACAGATTCCCAGCCCATGATTTCCTACAGGTTGGATACAATGATTTACTCAACAGTGAGAACCTGAAAGAAGATATTACTCAGCTATCCCATGACATAGAGGTCTGCAATTTCACTATATTATAGCTGACCAAAACGTCTGTGAATAACATATTTAACAAAATACTCTAAATGTAATAATTTTCAAGTTACAACTGATTTACTCAAGAGTGAGAACCTCAAAGTAACTATTACTCAGCTATGCAATGAGCTACATGTCTGAATTTTTGCTCTGTTATAGCTGACCTAAAAGTAGCTGAACAACATATTTAAGCAAAATACTGTAAATGCAATAGTTTTCAAGTTACAACTGATTTACTCAATAGTGAGAACCAGAAAATAGCTATTGCTCCGCTATGCCATGAGCTATAGGTCTGTAATTTCACTATGTTATAGCTAACCCAAAAGTAGGTGAACAATATATTTTAACAAAATACTCCAAATGCAATATTTTTCAAGTTATAGCTGATTTACTCAACAGTGAGTGCCTGAGAATAGCTATTGCTCAGTTGTGCCATGAGCTACAGGTCTGTAATTTCACTATGTTATAGCTGACCCAAAAGTAGCTGAATAACATATTTGCACAAATTTCTGTAAAGGCAATAGTTTTCCAATTACAACTGATTTACTCAACAGTGAGAACTTCAAAGTAGCTATTACTCAGCTATGCAATGAGCCACAGGTCTGGAACTTCACTATGTTATAGCTGACCCCAAAATAGGTGAATAACATATTGCAACAAAATACTCTAAATGCAATAGTTTTCAAGTTATAAGTGATTTACTCAACAGTGATAACCTAAAAGTAGCTATTACTCAGCTATGCCATGAGATACAGGTCTGAAATTTTACTATGTTATAGCTGACCCAAAAGTAGCTGAATAACATATTTATACTAAATTCTCTAAATGCAATAGTTTTCAAATTACAACTGATTTACTCAATAGTGATGACCTAAAAGTAGCTATTACTCAGCTATGCCATGAGCTACAGGTCTGAAATTTTACTATGTTATAGCTGACCTAAAAGTAGCTGAACAACATATTTAAGCAAAATACTGTAAATGCAATAGTTTTCAAGTTACAACTGATTTACTCAATAGTGAGAACCAGAAAATAGCTATTGCTCCGCTATGCCATGAGCTATAGGTCTGTAATTTCACTATGTTATAGCTAACCCAAAAGTAGGTCAACAATATATTTTAACAAAATACTCCAAATGCAATATTTTTCAAGTTATAGCTGATTTACTCAACAGTGAGTGCCTGAGAATAGCTATTGCTCAGTTGTGCCATGAGCTACAGGTCTGTAATTTCACTATGTTATAGCTGACCCAAAAGTAGCTGAATAACATATTTGCACAAATTTCTGTAAAGGCAATAGTTTTCCAATTACAACTGATTTACTCAACAGTGAGAACTTCAAGTAGCTATTACTCAGCTATGCAATGAGCCACAGGTCTGGAACTTCACTATGTTATAGCTGACCCCAAAATAGGTGAATAACATATTGCAACAAAATACTCTAAATGCAATAGTTTTCAAGTTATAAGTGATTTACTCAACAGTGATAACCTAAAAGTAGCTATTACTCAGCTATGCCATGAGATACAGGTCTGAAATTTTACTATGTTATAGCTGACCCAAAAGTAGCTGAATAACATATTTATACTAAATTCTCTAAATGCAATAGTTTTCAAATTACAACTGATTTACTCAATAGTGATGACCTAAAAGTAGCTATTACTCAGCTATGCCATGAGCTACAGGTCTGAAATTTTACTATGTTATAGCTGACCTAAAAGTAGCTGAACAACATATTTAAGCAAAATACTGTAAATGCAATAGTTTTCAAGTTACAACTGATTTACTCAATAGTGAGAACCAGAAAATAGCTATTGCTCCGCTATGCCATGAGCTATAGGTCTGTAATTTCACTATGTTATAGCTAACCCAAAAGTAGGTCAACAATATATTTTAACAAAATACTCCAAATGCAATATTTTTCAAGTTATAGCTGATTTACTCAACCAGAGTGAGAACCAGAAAATAGCTATTGCTCCGCTATGCCATGAGCTATAGGTCTGTAATTTCACCATGTTATAGCTAACCCAAAAGTAGGTGAACAATATATTTTAACAAAATACTCCAAATGCAATATTTTTCAAGTTATAGCTGATTTACTCAACAGTCAGTGCCTGAGAATAGCTATTGCTCAGTTGTGCCATGAGCTACAGGTCTGTAATTTCACTATGTTATAGCTGACCCAAAAGTAGCTGAATAACATATTTGCACAAATTTCTGTAAAGGCAATAGTTTTCCAATTACAACTGATTTACTCAACATTGAGAACTTCAAAGTAGCTATTACTCAGCTATGCAATGAGTCACAGGTCTGGAACTTCACTATGTTATAGCTGACCCCAAAATAGGTGAATAACATATTGAAACAAAATACTCTAAATGCAATAATTTCCAAGTTATAAGTGATTTACTCAACAGTGATAACCTAAAAGTAGCTATTACTCAGCTATGCCATGAGCTACAGGTCTGAAATTTTACTATGTTATAGCTGACCCAAAAGTAGGTGAACAACATATTTAAGCAAAATACTCTAAATGCAATAGTTTTCAAGTTACAACTGATTTACTCAATAGTGATGACCTAAAAGTAGCTATTACTCAGCTATGCCATGAGCTACAGGTCTGAAATTTTACTATGTTATAGTTGACCCAAATGTAGCTGAATAACATATTTATACTAAATTCTCTAAATGCAATAGTTTTGCAATTACAACTGATTTACTCAATAGTGAGAACCTCAAAGTAGTTATTACTCAGCTATGCAATGAGCTACAGGTCTGAAATTTCACTATGTTATAGCTGACCCAAAAGTAGGTGAACAACATATTTAAGCAAAATACTGTAAATGCAAAAGTTTTCCAATTACAACTGATTTACTCAACAATGAGAACTTCAAAGTAGCTATTACTCAGTTATGCAATGAGCCACAGGTCTGGAACTTCACTATATTACAGCTGACCCCCAAATAGGTGAATAACATATTTAAACAAAATACTCTAAATGCAATAGTTTTCAAGTTATAAGTGATTTACTCAACAGTGATAACCTAAAAGTAGCTATTACTCAGCTATGCCATGAGCTACAGTCCTGAAATTTTATTATGTTATAGCTGACCCAAAAGTAGCTGAATAACATATTTATACAAAATTCTCTAAATGCAATAGTTTTCCAATTACAACTGATTTACTCACTAGTGAGAACTTCAAAGTAGGTATTACTCAGCTATGCAATGAGCCACAGGTCTGCAATTTCACTATGTTATAGCTGATCAAAAATTATGTGAATAACATATTCAAACAAAATACTCTAAATGTAATAGTTTTCGAGTTACAACTGATTTACTCAACAGTGATAACCTCAAAGTAGCTATCACTCAGCTATGCAATGAGCTACATGTCTGAATTTTTACTATGTTATAGCTGACCCAAAAGTAGGTGAACAACATATTTAAGCAAATTACTGTAAATGCAATAGTTTTCAAGTTACAACTGATTTACTCAATAGTGAGAACCTGAAAATAGCTATTGCTCAGCTATGCCATGAGCTATAGTTCTGTAATTTCACTATGTTATAGCTGACCCCAAAGTAGGTGAACAACATATTTTAACAAAATACTCCAAATGCAATAGTTTTCAAGTTACAGCTGATTTACTCAACAGTCAGTACGTGAAAATAGCTATTGCTCAGTTGTGCCATGAGCTACAGGTCTGTAATTTCACTATGTTATAGCTGACCCAAAAGTAGCTGAATAACATATTTATACTAAATTCTCTAATTGCAATAGTTTTGCAATTACAACTGATTTACTCAACAATGAGAACTTCAAAGTAGCTATTACTCAGCTATGCAATGAGCCACAGGTCTGGAACTTCACTATGTTATAGCTGACCCCCTAATAGGTGAATAACATATTTAAACAAAATACTGTAAATGCAATAGTTTTCAAGTTACAACTGATTTACTCAATAGTGATGACCTAAAAGTAGCTATTACTCAGCTATGCCATGAGCTACAGGTCTGAAATTTTACTATGTTATAGCTGACCCAAAAGTAGGTGAACAACATATTTAAGCAAAATACTGTAAATGCAATAGTTTTCAAGTTACAACTGATTTACTCAATAGTGATGACCTAAAAGTAGCTATTACTCAGCTATGCCATGAGCTACAGGTCTGAAATTTTACTATGTTATAGCTGACCCAAAAGTAGCTGAATAACATATTTATACGAAATTCTCTAAATGCAATAGTTTTCCAATTACAACTGATTTACTCAATAGTGAGAACTTCAAAGTAGCTATTACTCAGCTATGCAATGAGCCACAGATCTGAAACTTCACTATGTTATAGCTGATCCCAAAATAGGTGAATAACATATTGAAACAAAATACTCTAAATGCAATAATTTCCAAGTTATAAGTGATTTACTCAACAGTGATAACCTAAAAGTAGCTATTACTCAGCTATGCCATGAGCTACAGGTCTGAAATTTTACTATATTATAGTTGACCCAAATGTAGCTGAATAACATATTTATACTAAATTCTCTAAATGCAATAGTTTTGCAATTACAACTGATTTACTCAATAGTGAGAACCTCAAAGTAGTTATTACTCAGCTATGCAATGAGCTACAGGTCTGAAATTTCACTATGTTATAGCTGACCCAAAAGTAGGTGAACAACATATTAAAGCAAAATACTGTAAATGCAATAGTTTTCAAGTTACAACTGATTTACTCAATAGTGATGACCTAAAAGTAGCTATTACTCAGCTATGCCATGAGCTACAGGTCTGAAATTTTACTATGTTATAGCTGACCCAAAAGTAGGTGAACAACATATTTAAGCAAAATATTGTAAATGCAATAGTTTTCAAGTTACAACTGATTTACTCAATAGTGATGACCTAAAAGTAGCTATTACTCAGCTATGCCATGAGCTACAGGTCTGAAATTTTACTATGTTATAGCTGACCCAAAAGTAGCTGAATAACATATTTATACGAAATTCTCTAAATGCAATAGTTTTCCAATTACAACTGATTTACTCAATAGTGAGAACTTCAAAGTAGCTATTACTCAGCTATGCAATGAGCCACAGATCTGAAACTTCACTATGTTTTAGCTGATCCCAAAATAGGTGAATAACATATTGAAACAAAATACTCTAAATGCAATAGTTTCCAAGTTATAAGCCATTTACTCAACAGTGATAACCTAAAAGTAGCTATTACTCAGCTATGCCATGAGCTACAGGTCTGAAATTTTACTATGTTATAGCTGACCCAAAAGTAGCTGAATAACATATTTATACGAAATTCTCTAAATGCAATAGTTTTTAAGTTACAAGTGATTCTACTCATGATGGAAGTTACTGAAAAGCCCAAAAGTAGCTATTACTCACTTAGCTATTGAGACAGGCACCCAACTTACTCACCATATTGTAGCTATGAAAAAAGTAGCTGAATAACATATTTTAACAAAATGCTCTAGATGCAACAGTTTTCAAGTTATAAATGATTTTGTGCATGATTTCATGAATGTTAATGCATTAAAAATTATTAAAAAAATTTATTAAAAAAAAAGTAAGACAGATCCAGGTCTCATACTCACACAAGAGAATCTACCTCTGGCCTAGTACATATATGCAAGATATGAGAGAAATCCCTGCAATAGTCACTGAGAAAATTGTGATTAAGTGTTGAAATTTTCACACTTTTGGTGGGGGTACCCCCCTTGTAATGTCTCTAGCAAACAGACGAACAGACAGATTTGCATGCCTTGAACAATTTTTCATCCTCGATAGATAAGGTATCTTTTAAAAAAAACAGCACGTCTCTAGGCCTTGTAGTTTTGGAGGAGAAGTTGTTCACGCGGACGCGTACGCGGACGCGTACGCGGACGCGTACGCCCACGCCGCAGAGTGACGACATAATGCCAGCTGACTGACAAGTCAGCTGACATAAAAATCAGTCCGATAAAATCACCAGTCATTTCTCCACACAGTCAAATGCCACAGTTAAATGCAAGAATATGATACAATTTTCACAGTAAATGGGGGAGTTCTTATGGCTTTAAGTTTTGGAGATATCAGATTTTTTAAAAATTAGAATTTTGAGTCAAGTGACCAAAGGAAAAAAAATCACTCAGTCACTCTATTTCGCTCCATTTTGAGATATCAGTAATTTTCTAATAAAAATCCCTTTTAGGGTGGGTGTGACCCTAGGACGCCCGAATATGAAAAAAGTGATTTTCACATGATGCAAAGAAAATATTCCAAAGCCCAAGGGGGTCAAAAATTCACTCGAAATCTTGGCATTTTTTGTCCAAAGGCATTTTGTCATGGATTCTAGGTCTTAACCCTTTGCTGCCACTTTTAGATGTGAAGCCAATGTTAGTTTAATAATAATTAGTCTACCACATGAGATAATTGAACATCTTGAGAAAGAACATCCCTCTGTCGAGTAGTCACTAGAACCTCGAGGTACACTCATGCAACTCCAAATCTGGAAAAACTACATTGGCTACCAGTCAAATACAGAGTTCTTTTCAAAATTGGGTTGATCACATATAAGGTCCTTAAGTATGGTCAACCTGTGTACCTCAAGGATAAACTTCATCCATATACCTCATCAAGGAACACCAGACGTAGCAGTCCAAAATACAAATTCCTTCAAGTTCCTTCTTTTGACTCTAAAATACATAAGTCTCATAAGTATCTTACCAAATCTTTCAGCCATCATGCACCTGTTTTCTGGAACTCACTTCCTGTCCATGTAAGAACCAGTCCATCTGTCACATCCTTCAGGAAGCACCTGAAAACCCACCTTTTCAAATCTGCTTTTCCGACCTAGTTTTCTTCCCCACGTTCACACCCACAACCATCGGAATACAGACCTGGACACGTCCCCCACTATGACTCGAATATTATATATGATTAGTTTAGCGCACTGAGTTCCCCTTCGGGGAAGATATTGCGCCTGCAAAGCAGTAGATTTAGATCTTTGAAGATACACTAGAGCAACCATTCACTGTATGAGAAGAGCAAACCTATGACCAATAGGTCAGAGCCCGCAGAAATAAATAACACACCCTCTGATCCTCTGATATGCCCACCCCACTTCTAATACAGGCCGCTTAAACACCTGTGGTAATAGGAGACAAACTAAAAATAATTGGAGCATCTGATTTAGGCCGAGCTCAAAACCAGGCATTACATGAAATGCCTTAAAATTTCGCGAAATGCCTTAGTGAATCAAGGATTTCGCGAAATGCCTGGAATCTTTAGGCATTTCGAGAAATGCCTGATTACACAGTTTACCTGTAACATATATACTTTAAAAACATAATCTTACAGAATATGATAATACAACAAAAGATAAGGAAACAAGAACTTTATTCAGGTTTTTGGTACATTCAATGCAAAATACAGAGATATCTTCAGATTGTTCTCATGATTACAGTCTCTTTTGTCTGCATGATAACTTCTCTTTCAATTTTAATTATATTTGCATAATGTAAATGTACCTGGAACTTGAAGAATGTTCTTATAGGTTGACCTTAATCTCCTAATACTAAATAACAACAGCGTTAATCTTAGCATAGACAAAAATTAATTTAAATTTGACTTCAATGTAACAGAAATTAAAACCACAACCTGCTTCTGATTAAAGTAGAGGCCTGTTTAACATATTAATATTTCTTCCATTTACAACTTACAGCCTTCTGTAATGTTTATACATTTTATGAAATTCTTTTTTCCACAATAGTCTGGTTCTTCAAACCAGCCTCTGCATATACTGACTCTTCTCATTAATCTTGATTTGAATCCAGGACAAAATGCCAGTGGACAAAACATTAGTAGACAAAACGCTGGTCAAAACTGCTAGGGAGGACAAAATGCATTGGCAAGATGCCATTTTGTGGGTAGGGAAAACACTTAATATGCTTTTATGCTTATCTCTTGTGATAATTATATGACATTGAAACATATTTTCACACAATAAAACTCAAAACAATGGCAGGTATATGAGGCAATGATGCTAGCACCACACTTGCGAAATACTGAAAACAAATATACTTTTACACATCAAAACTTGAAACATTTAAAACATTTACAACGTACAAAGACAGTTATATAAGCAGTATATATCATCATGTCTATAATAGCAATAATGTAGTTGATTTTCATCATAATTGTGATTCTAATATGCCTAATTTGATGCCCGATTCCATTCTAAAATATCTCCAATGGCTAGGTAGTCTCCTGAACACACAGGTTGAACAATTTTTGTTGGAAGTCTTTGGTACATTTTTTGAAGTTTGAATGTATAAAAGTATGTTTCAATGCCATATTTATTGGAAGAGATAAAAATAAAAGTTTATTGTATTGATAAGACTGCCATTTTGTCCTCCCTACCCAAAAATGGCTGGCATTTTGTCATTCCTTGCAATTTTGACTGAAATTCTGGAGAATTGCACTGTCTTTTTATCAGACTTATTCTGTTATAATAATACATGTACTGTAAAGTCACCCTGTCACTGAGTCTCATGTATTTTAAGGGCATATACAGTAAGAACTATGTTTTGAGAGGTGCCTCCAGTGATAATTTCTTCTTACATGCTGTGGGGAATTTCATTTTTTTTAAAAGGGCACTTATTTAAATCTAGGCTGTAATTTGAATATATACATTTGTTCACAAAGGTGTTGCATAGTCCTGGTTCTGGTCTGACATGGAGACTTGTCTCATGGAGTGTTTCTTCTGTTTCAAGGCTTCTTTCTCATCTGAACTTTCTTCATGTTGATCTTCTACTTGATGCTTGGCAAACTGTAAGAAAACCTGGAAAACAAAAGTGAAAGTAAAAAAGCTAAAAATAGCTGCAATCCTATGATGTCAGGACATCTCCTCCCTATATCACTCATTCATATCTTCTTCTAACATGTTAGTCACCAACATTGGCCCTAGTTGTAAAACGGAGATAGATTCATTAGTTATGAAAAGGGAAATCTCAACTAAAATTATGCATTTTCATGAATTTCTTGTGGGCATTTCTAAACCTTAGTATCAATTATACTAACATCATTATTGTAACACATAATTACATTCATTTTGAACTACAAAGGATCAAATAAATTGATTCACATGTAAACTTTATCACAGAGAGAAACTTCAATATACAAATGTGTATACGAGTTAATGTGCACAAACACACATGTTCAGTAGCATGTTGTGAAATTATTACTTTGCCAAGTTGGATTGGATCTGGCTTAGTTTTGGGAACGAATATTACTCACTTGTTCAAGAGTTGACTGACTGAAGTTATATTCTTCAATTCCAAGGTCTGTCTTTCCTAAACATAAAGCACATATTTTTTTTAAATTGAAGCCTGTAATTAAAGGAATATAGTCACATGAAACCATAACTTCTGAGACCATATTCACAAAAGGGATTAGCAAAAGATCAGCAAAAAAATTAGTTTAAGTTAATCCAAAAATTGGATCAGGATTAAGAAGCTTAGCTAATTTTTCAGTTAACTTTTGGACCAAGTTTAAATGGATTAACTTATGGATAAAATATAGCTTAAGCTGTTGCACTTAATCCAATGTTAGTACTGATTTAATCCAAAGATTAGCTAAGCCATTTTTTATGAAACTTAAGCTAATTTTTCGCTTAACTTTATTGGCTTTGTGAATACGGGCCCAGTACAATAAATTTTATGAGACTTCTCAGGCCAGCAAGTGTCTAGTAATCTAACAGATTTTGTTTTTAAATTAATGTAAGTTTTAAAACATTGTATAGGTTAAATAACAATAATGAACTGACAGAATGGAGGACAGCAGGGCATACACCTTGGTTAATATTCAGCACAGACAACCATTGGGCACTGGCAATTAACTACCAAGTCTCACAGTCTCTCAGGGCCAGGACTGGAACCCACCTCCTGAGATGTGTATCTGTACAGCATGTCTCCACTCACAGGGAATAGTAATCCAGTGACATTATTATTTGGGAGAAAATAAATATATATATGTCACGTATTCAGTTATTTTGTTACATTTTATATTTTTATGAACATGTGACAGATTTTTGAGTGTCCATGAGTTTGTTAACATTATTTCAAAGTCAATGCCAACAGTAAATAAAAAAGGTGGGGGGATTTACTAAATTTTTAGTAGATCAAAATATATGTTATCTTTGAAATTTTATCTGGCTATATAATTACTAATACTATAATCATGAGAAAAATTAATCAGAAATAGTCAGAAAAATGGGCAGCTGTAAATGTTCAACAGCAACATTTTTTTTTCTAATTAAATTTTAATCTAATTAAATTTTACAGTAATTTACGCAGAGCATTTTGTTTCAAAACCATTTGTATACAAAAACAAGAGGAGAGTGCCCGTGAACGGGCACTGTGTCAGCTGACTGAGTGTTTTTGATTTGTGAAGGTGATTAGAGGACAGAATAATTATCAGGAAAAGGGCTGTACAGAAATACAGTAAATGGTAACTGAACAGCAAGTTCGAAAGAAATTCCGAAGCTGACAGAAGAAAAGGATAAAAAAGTTGTGCCCTGTAAATGGTATTATGAAGGAAAATAACAAGGTAATTGTTTAAGTGTAAAAAATAGGTTAAAACATATTTCAAGAAATACTACAAATGCAATATCCTCGTTCGACCTTGAAGAAGGGGTCCAAGGTCAAATCTAACCACACAAATACATTCCCAGCCCATGATTTCCTATGGTTTACCATTCCAAACCTCTAGGACCAATTATAAATGAGTTATAAGCACTTTTAAGCTTGGCTGTCCTCATTTGACCTTGAAGGAGGGGTCCAAAGGTCAAATCTGACCATACTAAAAGATTCCGAGCCAATGATTTCCTATGGGATGGTTTACCATCCCAAATCTCTGTCACCAATAATAAGCGAGTTGTAGGCACTTTCAATTTTCGCTATCCTCATTTGACCTTGAAGGAGGGTTCCAAGGTCAAATCGGACCATATTCACAGATTCACAGCCCATGATTTCCTGTCTGTTTACCATCCCAAACCTCTGGGACCAATAATAAGCGAGTTATAAGCACTTTTAAGTTTGGCTGTCCTTGTTTGACCTTGAAGGAGGGGTCATTGAAGGTCAAATCTGACCACACCAAAAGATTCCCACCCCATGATTTCCTACAGGTTGGTTTATCATCCCAAACCTCTAGGATCAATAATAAGGGAGATATAAGCACTTTTCATGACTGACAAAAAACACCTGTGGCGGCCATCTTGTTTCTCAAAATGAGGCCAAAAATATTCCCAGACAACATTTTATGGTTATTAATATATACTGCAAACTTAAGAAAGCTAGCTATAATATTTTTTTTCATCAGAGCAGTAATGGTGAAATCTCTCTCTACACACTGCGGCTATCCAGTGGATACAATGATTTACTCAATAGTGAGAACCTGAAAGCAGCTATTGCTCAGCTATGCCATGACCTAGAGGTCTGCAATGTCACTATGTTATAGCTGACCAAAAATTCTGTGAATAACATATTTAACAAATTACTCTAAATGTAATAGTTTTCAAGTTACAACTGATTTACTCAACAGTGAGAACCTCAAAGGAACTATTACTCAGCTATGCAATGAGCTACATGTCTGAAATTTTACTATGTTATAGCTAACCCAAAAGTAGGTGAACACCATATTTAAGCAAACTACTGTAAATGCAATAGTTTTCAAGCTACAACTGATTTACTCAATAGTGAGAACCTGAAAATAGCTATTGCTCCGCTATGCCATGAGCTATAGGTCTGTAATTTCACTATGTTATAGCTGACCCAAAAGTAGGTGAACAATATATTTTAACAAAATACTCCAAATGCAATATTTTTCAAGTTATAGCTGATTTACTCAACAGTCAGTACCTGAGAATAGCTATTGCTCAGTTGTGCCATGAGCTATAGGTCTATAATTTCACTATGTTATAACTGATTTGTGAGAACTTCAAAGTAGCTATTACTCAGCTATGAAATGAGCCACAGGTCTGAAACTTCACTATGTTATAGCTGACCCCAAAATAGGTGAATAACATATTGAAACAAAATACTCTAAATGCAATAGTTTTCAAGTTATAAGTGATTTACTCAACAGTGATAACCTAAAAGTAGCTATTACTCAGCTATGCCATGAGCTACAGGTCTGAAATTTTACTATGTTATAGCTGGCCCAAAAGTAGCTGAATAACATATTTATACGAAATTCTCTAAATGCAATAGTTTTTAAGTTACAAGTGATTTTACTCATGATGGAAGTTACTGAAAAGCCCAAAAGTAGCTATTACTCACTTAGCTATTGAGACAGACACCCAACTTACTCACCATATTGTGGCTATGAAAAAAGTAGCTGAATAACATATTTTAACAAAATGCTCTAAATGCAACACTTTTCAAGTTATAAGTGATTTACTCAACAGTGATAACCTAAAAGTAGCTATTACTCAGCTATGCCATGAGCTACAGGTCTGAAATTTTACTATGTTATAGCTGACCCAAAAGTAGCTGAATAACATATTTATACGAAATTCTCTAAATGCAATAGTTTTCAAGTTATAAGCGATTTACTCAACAGTGATAACCTAAAAGTAGCTATTACTCAGCTATGCCATGAGCTACAGGTCTGAAATTTCACTATGTTATAGCTGGCCCAAAAGTAGCTGAATAACACATTTATACGAAATTCTCTAAATGCAATAGTTTTTAAGTTACAAGTGATTTTACTCATAATGGAAGTTACTGAAAAGCCCAAAAGTAGCTATTACTCACTTAGCTATTGAGACAGACACCCAATTTACTCACCATATTGTAGCTATGAAAAAAGTAGCTGAACAACATATTTCCACAAAATGCTGTAAATGCAACACTTTTGAAGTTATAAGTGATTTAGTGCATGATTTCATAAATTTTAATGCATTAAAAATTATTAAAAAATTTATTAAAAAAAAGTAAGACAGATCCAGGTCTCATACTCACACAAGAGAATCTACTTCTGGCCTAGTACATATATGCAAGATATGAGAGAAATCCCTGCAATAGTCACTGAGAAAATTGTGATAAAAAGTTGAAATTTTCACACTTTTGGTGGGGGTACCCCCCTTGTAATGTCTCTAGCAAACAGACGAACAGACAGATTTGCATGCCTTGAACCATTTTTCATCCTCGATAGATAAGGTATCTTTTAAAAAAAACAGCATGTCTCTAGGCCTTGTAGTTTTGGAGAAGAAGTTGTTCACGCGGATGCGGATGCGGACGCGGATGCGTACGCGGACGCGTACGCCCACGCCGCAGAGTGATGACATAATGTCAGCTGACTGACAAGTCAGCTTACATAAAAACAGCCATGTACCTTTTTCCAATGCAGCAAACACATCAGCTAAGCTGCTCACGTCGGACTGAGGGATGGAATACATGGCTCTGTCCCCAAAACACTCGGATAGCACGGGGTCACTGAACATCTTCCTCACACTTTCATCCAGAGCTTTCATTGGTCCATCCGTAGTGCCCGCATGTGTACTTTGGTCCAGTTTAATCTCCAGTTGATATCCACTCCCATACTTGCTCTTTAAATGTTGTGTAGAGCCCAGACATCTGATGTACAAAAGTAAGATTGGAAAATGCTAGTGTTCAGCGAAAAAAAGTTACTTTTTATATTAAGGATAAATTCACACCTTTAATACAGATATATGGGATAAAGAATAAGGTAAACATTTTATAAAGTATATAATATATAGTACTATATTCTGACTTCTATGGAATACATGCAAAAGTGAAATGTAACATTTCATCTTTACAGACTAATACACATAAAACTTAAACCAGTGTTGCAGGTTATAACAATCAGATAAACAAAGTTAGATTAAAACCTACTCCATTTCTCCATTGACCATGATGCCAACCCTAGAACAGAGGGCGTCAGCCTCCTCCATGTAGTGAGTGGTGAGAATAGCGCCTCGTGAACTGCCACTGAATGTACTGCTGATTGTATCCCTGTTAATGTAAAGCCTTATAGTCACTGGCAATACAATATGTTGTTAAAGGTGGGCCTTATAGTTGTTAAAGGTGGGCCTTATAGTCACTGGCAATACAATATGTTGTTAAAGGTGGGCCTTATAGTCACTGGCAATACAATATGTTGTTAGAGGTGAGTCTTATAGTCACTGGCAATACAATATGTTGTTAGAGGTGAGTCTTATAGTCACTGGCAATACAATATATTGTTAGAGGTGAGTCTTATAGTCACTGACAATACAATATATTGGTAGAGGTGAGTCTTATAGTCACTGGCAATACAATATATTGTTAGAGGTGAGTCTTATAGTCACTGACAATACAATATATTGTTAGAGGTGAGTCTTATAGTCACTGACAATACAATATGTTGTTAAAGGTGGGCCTTATAGTTACTGGCAATATAATATATTGTTAAAGGTGGGCCTTATAGTTACTGACAATACAATATGTTGTTAAAGGTGAGTCTTATAGTCACTGACAATACAATATATTGTTAAAGGTGAGTCTTATAGTCACTGACAATACAATATATTGTTAAAGGTGGGCCTTATAGTCACTGGCAATTCAATATATTGTTAAAGGTGAGTCTTATAGTCACTGACAATACAATATATTGTTAAAGGTGGGCCTTATAGTCACTGGCAATTCAATATATTGTTAAAGGTGGGTCTTATACTCACTGGCAATTTAATATATTGTTAGAGGTGGGCCTTATAGTCACTGACAATACAATATATTGTTAGAGGTGAGTCTTATAGTCACTGGCAATTCAATATATTGTTAGAGGTGAGTCTTATAGTCACTAGCAATTCAATATATTGTTAAAGGTGAGTCTTATAGTCACTGGCAAATCAATTGTAACAAATTTTATTGTAATTTAACTTTTTACAAGTTAAATACTAACCTTATCCTCACAAGTGCTTGTTTGGTTTTGTGGAGCAAAACGTATCGACCGACAAGAATTTTTTTAAGGAATATTCTTGTCACAAGAGGTAACCCCTTTGTCTGCGCATGTCCACGCTTGCGCAGTAGTCGTTGTCGACAGACGATTGTCGAGAGCTCTTCATTGTATTTTTGGTCCCCAGAAAACAAATTATGCGGGGAGGTAGGGTGGGTTTATCCTTGTGAGGATAAGGTAAGTATTTAACTTGTAAAAAGTTAAATTACAATAAAATTTGTTACATTTTATTGCGTAAAATAGCCTTACCTTATCCTCACAAGTGCTTGAATACAACCATAACAGGTGGAGGGTATTTGTTTTGGCCACACTGTTAGATGATTGTCAGACAAGGGGTCACCAAATAAAGCACTGATAAGAGGATAAGATAAGCTTCCATACACCACATCTTAGGTTAAAAGTTACTTCTTCATCACAGATGAGTAATTTGCTACCCTCAACAAGAGATCCATGATGTGGTCGTCATTGTTGCTGCTGTTGCTGTTGTAGGCAATTTTACAACAAATCATATACCAGTATTAACCATCACCCGGTATTGGCCGGAGATGCCTGCATGACTCCCCAAACAAGATGTCATCATCTGACAATGAGAATATCTCCAAGCAGGCAAACTGAACTGCATAAACTGCAGATATGGGGCCATATGTAAGCCAAGAAAGACATATGTCAGTGACACAAGACTTGTATAACTGGAGAGAACATAAATATGTGAGTCATATCAATAACATGTATAAATACACAAAAATAGACTACATGCTGAGGTGAATCTACAAGGCCCAATTTGTTCATGGACTGGTCATGGGATTGCCAAGCTACATCTTCGAGTAGAATGTAGTAAAGAATTGTGGGTCTTCCAATAACAAGAGTTTGATATCTGCTCAGGTAAGACCCCACTCTTGGAAACTAAAAAGGCCGCCATGGATCTAATATGTGTCTCAAAGTATAGATTCTGAGAATAAAAATTAAATGACTGGCAAAATCTAATCATGCAGCCAGATTGATCCAGGAAGAGATAGCAGAATTCAAGATATCTCCATCAAGCCTTCCTTAAAAGATATGAGCAAGATTCTTCCCCTCCTTGAAGTACTTGTATTGTCCTGATAGTAACTAAGTACTGTAAGAGAGCAGAGTGTCACAACATCAGTCCAACATCAGCTCAAGAAAGGTTTGTGAGCTGGAATGACCACTGGTTTGAGCCATCTGGGGCATTGTAAGCCAACTGATTCTTGCTAAAAGGCAGGAGAAGGAGACTTTCCCTTTTGTCCAAGCAGTAGACCTGTCCAAGAAGGATGTAAGTGCTGTAGAAGGACAACGAAGCATGTGTCCAGGCAAGTTGAGTTCAGGAATGATCTAGAGCTGAAGTGACCACTGGAGGCAATCTAGACCAACTGAGGCTAATAGTTCCTTGTTGAAAAGGTAGGTAGGAGTGAGAACTGTAAACTCCTTCCTATGAGGCTTGTGTCTGAAGGAGCCAAAGTCCCAGAATACACTTCCAATGTCATTGCAACAGTCTTGCAAGTCAAACTTTTTTAGACTGACCTCCTTTTAAAGGTTAACAAGAAGCCTTTTGTGAAAACCAACAGAAGCAAAGGCAAATCCCTTGATGCTGTACCTCTGTTAGCAGTGGGCTTCTCTCTATAACACTTGCAATAGGCCTATAAAGATGCAGGCTTTGGTTCAAGTCCTGCACAAAAAATGTAAATGATCAGCTATGGCTGCTGCAAAGCCAACAATAGTGACAGGTTTCAGATTTTTTGCAAGTAAATGGATCAAAAAATCTGGTATATTTGAGACCGTAGGCTCTGAGATGGCCACCTTATTCTGTGGGTACCAGAGCTCAAAATGGCCCATCATGACTCATACATTCCAAGATGAGGGTCCTTGAGATGCCCTAAATCTCTCTATCCCTTGCCCAGAGAATGATATAAGAGATTCTGAGTGGTGTTAAGGTGCCAAGCATGAAGGTGCCAAACTGCCAATGCAACTGATTCAGATGGTATTTCTGACTGAATGGCTGTTTCTGAGACCAGTGAAGTAGCTGTAATGGAGGTTTGGTTGAATGACTCACCAGACCCCAAAGCCAATGCATCATGGGCCACCAAGGGGCCACTACAATCATTTTGCACCTGGTGTTCACTTGTTCAATGACTTTTTGGAATAAGTGGTATAGGACAAAAGGCCTAGCAGTCCAGGACCTCCAACAAGATGTTTAATGCATCTATGTTCAGAGCATTTGCATCCGGGACTAGCAACATAGAATGGAAGTTTTTGACTCATTGGTGGCAAACATCTCTACCATTGGTATTTGACAAACTATGTAAATCAAATAGAATATTAAAGATGAAGCCTCTCCTGTCTGTATTATTTCGTTCTTTGTGGAGAGGCTGTCATGACATCTAGGCAACCCTGAATATATCTGGCTCATATGAGAATATTTCAAGGATTGCAGTAGGCCAAGATGCAGCATACCTGCATAAAACACCTATTGTTGATTTGTGCCAAACTTGCACGTTGTCTAGAACCATAAAGGGAGTAAGAACCATTCTGTACATATTACTTTTGTCCCTTCTGTAGAGATCATTGAGTATGACATTTAAGTAACCCCAGAATATTTCTGTCTCTTAAGAGTATATTTCAAGGATTGTAGTAGGCCAGGATGAGCCAAACCTTTATCCCTTCTGGAGATATGTTGAGTATGACCCTTAAGCAACCAAGAATATGTCTGTTATGAGTATATTTTCAAGGATTGCAGTAGGCCAAGCTGCGCCAAACTAGGAGGTATACGCTCCCCCCCCTGTTTATTCAGATAACCGAACACAGTGGTGTTGTCTGATGCTATCAGAATTCTTTGTGTGGAATTTGTCTTGAAGGCTTTTAAGGGCTGAACACACTGCCTTCAGCTGTATGACATTGAAATGTAATATATACATTTTTAACTGTCCAAAGCCACTAACTGTGATGCTTATAGATGGGATCATCAACCCTGATTTAATGCATCTACGAAAATAAGGGAATTGTGCACCCGTGTATAGAAAAGGCATCCTATTTCCCATTTTTTGGCATTTTCCACCACTGAATATGCCTTTTCAGAAGGATTTGAAACAGGAATTCTCACAACTAGTGACTGGAGAAATTGCCAGTTTTTTCTAGATACCACTGAAAGGCACACATACATAACTGACCCATTGGTATAGTCTTTTCCAAAGATGCTGGTATCCCTACCTGGGATATAAGCAACCTTGGGGTTGATTGTGATGAGATCGCCATGTGTTGAATAGATTCTCAGGTATTTAATTTATTCGAGGTAGAAAGAAATTTCCTGGTACCAAAATGCAGTGGTAACCTAGGAAATCGATATCACGAAGCCCAGTTGATGAATAATTGGATGAGTTCTGTGGTTTGAACCCAATACTGGTGTCTTTTACGTACACAAACCACCAGTAGTCTAGGTATATGGTGAAAGAAATTTCCTGGTACCAAAATGCAGTGGTAACCTAGGAAATCGATATCGCGAAGCCCAGTTGATGCATAATTGGATGAGTTCTTTGGTTTGAACCCAATACTGGTGTCTTTAAGTACACTAAACAACCAGTGGTCTAGGTATATGGTGAACTCCTATTCTGTGAAACTGAAGAATGAGATTTGCCTCTTTACTACTCGCATGATACTGTAGAGGTGTTGCTAACCCGAATTTTATAATGCTTTGAACTGATAGGTTTGCAAGTGTACATTAAACTGAAGTAGATGTTGAAAATCTTGGTGAGTCGGTACATAGAAGAACGCATCTTTTGTAACCGAATTTCTAACAATTTCTGCTGTCTCCCTTAAATGAAGTGACAAGCAGGTATTTATTGTTATAGTAAACGAACTTCACTCGTGGGCCGTGACCGTTGAAGACGTAGCTAGATCAATTCAGGACACTGAGATGTATCAGAGGTCGTCATTAGTCGAGTTTCTATACAAGAAATAAACTGCCATAGGAACCTGTAGTTCTGCAATTGCTGAGTGGATGAATCGCTTTCTTTTGAAGCATTTAAGCGGTATATTTAGTACTGTAGCCATGTTTTCCTGTCTGACGTCATCGCTTTGCATTGTGGGTAGTACAGGCATTGGTGAATTCGATTGGGGAATAATTCGACAATCTCAATTCACGATTCGCACAACACTGGGATGGCAATAAAATCTCTCATACCAGTAATACTGAAGATAACACTAGTTCTGTGAAGCCACTTCAAACACACACGTGAGGGTTGTAGGTACTGAGTTCAACACAGTATCTCGTCTAGCCAGCTCCAGAATAAATAGCGGTTATAGAATAGTTGTGACACTCTATAAAGACTTCTCACACCAACTAAACTGTATGTGTAGGATGACAAGAATTCACAGAAGAATTAACTCAAATAAGGCCAGCAGTACCACGTCTATTGGGGACATATAGCCTTAGGAAGTGAAATTTTCCTTGTCTAGTAGATTTATGCAACTCTTCAACAGGACAGAAAGGACAAGCAGAACACATACTGCCACCATAGGTAATTGTGTTGGATCTTCATCCAAATTTACAGCAAAATAATAACTGCCAGGATCAGTGGATGCACTTCTGTAGTGGTTCTTATGGAGGGAGACCTATTACTGTAACAGAGTGGCGCTCCACTCCCAGTAAAGAATCTACGACCTCCGTTGTAAAGATAACTAAATTCTTTCTTCTTTGTTTCCCACTGGAAACTTCACAGCAAACTCTTCTTGCAACCCTTTCCTCGACAAGCAGGTAGTTCCAGTCGAATAGAAGGTGAGTGCAGCCGTATAACGTCTTCCGCTGAAGACTTCACAGCAAGATTTCTTGAATAAAACATCTTTACTCTGACCTTTTTCAGGACAAGGGAGGTAGAATTAGTGGTAGTACCAGTCCAGTAATGGACAACTACAGCTAGGTGCACGCTTGCACGCTTCAAAACTTCATAGATCTTCGTCTGTAAATGGACGACAATAAAAGAAAATACGTGTTGCTCCCATATCGACCAAAAATATAATGAAGAGCTCTCGACAATCGTCTGTCGACAACGACTACTGCGCAAGCGCGGACATGCGCAGACAAAGGGGTCACCTCTTGTGACAAGAATATTCCTTAAAAAAATTCTTGTCGGTCGATATGTTTTGCTCCACAAAACCAAACAAGCACTTGTGAGGACAAGGTAAGGCTATTTTACGCAATAAAAATATTGTTAGAGGTGAGTCTTACAGTCACTGGCTATTCAATATATTGTTAAAGGTGAGTCTTATAGTCACTGGCAATTCAATATATTGTTAGAGGTAAGTCTTATAGTCACTGACAATACAATATATTGGTAGAGGTGAGTCTTATAGTCACTGACAATACAATATATTGTTAAAGGTGGGTCTTATAATCACTGGCAATTCAATATATTGTTAAAGGTGAGTCTTATAGTCAATGGCAATACATAGGTAAAGCCAAAAATGGGTATTATAGTTGCTGGGAATACAATGTAAAGTTGAAGATGGATTTCATAGTGACTGGCAGAAAAAAAAACATAGTCAAAGATTGGAGTTACAGTCACTGGTAAATTGCCAGTGGCAATACAATGTGAGATAAAAGAGATCGAGTGCTTAATATTCTCTATAATATTTTAAATTCATATTGGGACAGGTTTAGGCACCACATTTCACTGAGCTATTTTGAACCCCCAAAAATTAAGATAATAGTAGTATTGGGGCAATGTTCGCACATTATTTATCAGCTAGATTCGAACCCATGACCACAAAGGAGTAAGTCAAGTGACCATGTACCAAATTATATAAGCATTGTGACATTGCTGCCTCTTTCAGGTGTAATTGAAGCCAGTTTGGAATTCAGGTGTAAGTTAAATATAAATTACAATCAAAACTTTTTTTAAATTAGAAATTCAACCTTGTCTTTGGTAGATTAGACACCTTACTCACCACATAAATCGTTTGGACTTGGGATCCATTCCTGTGGAAGGTTCATCCAGTAAAACCACTTGTGCCTCTCCCAGCATACTCAAAGCGTAACTCAGCTGTATGATATTCATCAAATTAATTAATGAGTTATATGAAGTATATAAATTACAATTAACTATATTAACTTTAATTGTGAAGACAATTGGATAAATGGAGTAAATTTGGGACAAAATTCACAAATTTGGTAACAAAGTTTCCTGTTTAAGAGTAATATAGTGGTGTTTCACAAGTGGCAAATTGCACATTCCTTCCTCTGGAATATTAGGACTGTGTCCACACTGTGGACACAAATGTATTCTTAATGACTTTATTTATTGATCAACGGTCAACAACAAAGTATATTTATCAGTATCATATTTGTCACAAAACAGACATAACCCTGGGTTTATTACTTTCTGAAATTAATTTCTGAAATGTTTGTATTTTCAGACACTACAGATGACTAGGATGTAACATTAGATTTAAGAAATTAAACTACTTTGCTGTAATTTACTCATTCACAATTAAATCTGTTGTATTCATTTACCATTAAGACTCTGATACAGTTTGTAAGTTGATTTTTATGACATAATTATACTTAAAATGAAAATAAAATATAGCACAACCAAAATGGAATTGAACAACATTTTATTGAATAACATTTTTGAAATGACACCCAATATGCACAAACAGATTAATACAAAATTATGCATGTAAGTACTCCTATAAATCCGACACAAGAATTTTTACTTTACAATTAAAATACTACTTTTCTTTTTGTTCCTCCAGACAGCTTCTTAGATTGTTTATCTGCATGTTCTTCTATATGCAAGGACTCCAAAAAACTGAAATACAAGCAGAATAATTAATCTGTAAACCCATTTAAAGAATGTTGTGCACCCAATTTTAATAATTTCAACAATAAGGAAATAATCTCAAATTTTATTTAAGTTTTACTCATGAAATAATATCCCACTACTTAACTGTATGTTAGTGGTAACATTTTGGAGCATTTTTGTTGAATAAACATTAGGCAATACTGACAAGAATTATTTTTTAAGAAGGCACATAACAATAAGTAAATGGAAAAACTTAGTTTTATTTATTTTTGCATCTACACATTGATCCAGATCACTCTCAGAAGATAACAGGATCTCAATTGAACCATGACCAAACTTCTGTCTTTTTTTCCAACCAGTCGTACCAGTGGAACCTCTATTATCCGAATTTTCAATTATCCAACCTCCAATCCACTCTCCCAACTCCATTTAAACCTGTTATTTTAGGTTTTCTATTATCCGACCTCTCTATTATCCGACCTAATTGTTACTCTCCCAAGAGGGTCGGATAATAGAGGTTCTACTGTATTTGCATAATCCTGCTGACAAACAGACAAATGGACAAACGATCATAAAAATAATTTCCTCCTTGCAGAGGTAACAGGTGTCTTTTTTTCAGAAATTACTGCATCCAAAGGACCAGGCATTAATTTTTCTTGAACTAGCATCATCAACAGTAGAACTGAACAAACACCCATTGCTAAACTTCTGTTACCTTACACAATATTTAAAATACTTCTTTACTAATCGCCTATTATACATTCCGTAACTCCCCTGTGATAACAATATTCGCCCCATGCCTGGATAATACTTGTTTTTATCTTATTACTTTATCTGTTCACTTGAGTACAAATTTTATGCAAACAGTTGAACTCTGTTCAGTTCAATTTCAAGGAACTAACATATACTTATTTCAGAATACATATTATATTTGAGGCTAATTTAAATTTCAGTTTGAGTTAAAACTCAAAGTTAAGGTTTAACTCATAATTATGGGGATTATATTTGAGTCTGAGATCTAGTATGAGATTTTGTATGAATACCAACCAAGATAAACTGGTTTAAAATTTAATTAGATAACATCCAAACACCCAATATTTACTTCTAATTCACAGTGAATTCTATATAAAACAGGCTTCTTCTTCAAAGAGGTTTTGCTGTATTTATTTTTAAAATCACCCCACACAGCACTGGATAAGCAAGGCTTCTCTACTTACTACTGAACCACAGTCTCCGCCTCTGACTTGGCTATTCCTGTGAGCTGGGCATAACACATCAAGTGTTCTCTTAATGTAATAATATCCCACAATGCATCATGCTGAGGACAGTAGCCCATGGCCTGGAAAGCATCGGATAAGCTGGACTTGATGTCGTATCCAGCCACGCTCACCTGAAAAAGAAAGGCTTGTATTTAGTAAGACTAGAATAGCTTGTAAATTTATATTCATTTACAACATTTGGTAAAGTTTAACAATTCATTCTACTCTTTAATTTGCTTAGCATAAATAAAGCAAGATTTACATGACTTTATTTCAAAACTTTCTGAAAATGGCTCAATATAGGTTAATTTTATCAAAATATTGCATAATATATGATATGAAGAAAGAAAATAGTATCAGAGATGCCCGTACCCCACAGCCTAGGGAAATAGTTTTCAACACCATGAGATATAGAAGTAGTGAAACAGTACAAAGATCGGGATACTTTCAGAGCAGTGTCAGTTATATTAAGGTCAAAATGATGTTTAAGTACAGAAAATAACATCTAAGAGAAAGAAAATGTATGTAAAGATAATGTATTAAAACAAGACAATTTAATAGCAAGATGACAGCATTAATCAGTAAACTAAAAATTATGATGCACACCTACAACCCCTAAGCAATGCCCCTACCAACTGTCACCTTCCTACTTCCTTTCAGAGATATTGCCTGGACAAAATTTTAAAGGTCAAGGTCACTACGGCAAGGTCAAAGGTCAAATCAAGGTCACACCATGACATTGCATACCTACAACCCCCAACCAATGTCCCTACCAAGTAACAAGTTCCTACACCTTACGCTTTCCGAGATATAGCCCGGACAAGATTTTCAAACTCAAGGTCACTACGGCAAGGTTAAAGGTCAAATCAAGGTCCAACCATGACATTGCATACCTACAACCCCCAACCAATGTCCCTACCAAGTAACAAGTTCCTACACCTTACGCTTTCCGAGATATAGCCCAAACAAGATTTTATAGGTCAAGGTCACTACAGCAAGGTCAAAGGTCAAATCAAGGTCACACCATGACCGTGCACACCTACACTCCCTAACCAATGTCCCTACCAAGTATTAACTTCCTACACCTTGCAGTTTCTGAGATATAGCCCAGACAAGATTTTATAGGTCAAGGTTACTACGGCAAGGTCAAAGGTCAAATCAAGGTCACACCATGATACTGCACACCTGCAACCCCTAACCAATGTCCCTACCAAGCCTCAACTTCCTACACCTCAGGGTTTCCGAGATATAGCCCAAACAAGATTTTATAGGTGAAGGTCACTACAGGAAGGTCAAAGGTCAAATCAAGGTTACACCATGATGTTGCACACCTACACCCCCTAACCAATGTCCCTACCAAGTATCAACTTCCTACACCTTACGGTTTCCGAGATATAGCCCGGACAAGATTTTATAGGTCAAGGTCACTACGGCAAGGTCAAAGGTCAAATCAAGGTCAGACCATGACGTTGCACACCTACACCCCCTAATCAATGCCCCTACCAAGTATCAACTTCCTACACCTTACAGTTTCAGAGATATAGCCTGGACAAGATTTTATAGGTCAAGGTCACTACGGCAAGGTCAAAGGTCAAATCAAGGTCACACCATGACGGTGCACACCTACACTCCCTAACCAATGTCCCTACCAAGTATTAACTTCCTACACCTTGCAGTTTCTGAGATATAGCCCAGACAAGATTTTATAGGTCAAGGTTACTACGGCAAGGTCAAAGGTCAAATCAAGGTCACACCATGATACTGCACACCTGCAACCCCTAACCAATGTCCCTACCAAGCCTCAACTTCCTACACCTCAGGGTTTCCGAGATATAGCCCAAACAAGATTTTATAGGTGAAGGTCACTACGGGAAGGTCAAAGGTCAAATCAAGGTTACACCATGACGTTGCACACCTACACCCCCTAACCAATGTCCCTACCAAGTATCAACTTCCTACACCTTACGGTTTCCGAGATATAGCCCGGACAAGATTTTATAGGTCAAGGTCACTACGGCAAGGTCAAAGGTCAAATCAAGGTCAGACCATGACGTTGCACACCTACACCCCCTAATCAATGCCCCTACCAAGTATCAACTTTCTACACCTTACAGTTTCCAAGATATAGCCTGGACAAGAATTTATAGGTCAAGGTCACTACGGCAAGGTCAAAGGTCAAATCAAGATCAGACCATGACGTTGCACACCTACACCCCCTAACCAATATCCCTACCAAGTATCAACTTCCTACACCGTACAGTTTCCGAGATATAGCCCGGACAAGATTTTCAAACTCAAGGTCACTACGGCAAGGTTAAAGGTCAAATCAAGGTCAGACCATGACGTTGCACACCTACACATCCTAACCAATGTCCCTACCAAGTATCAACTTCCTACACCTTACAGTTTCCGAGATATAGCCTGGACAAACTTTTTCCCGCCGCCCACCCACCATGGGTGAAAACAATACCCTGACAGCCCTTAAGGGCTGTGGGGTAAAAACTATTAACTAAGGTGTACAAACACGTATTTCTCCTTTGATTTTTTATTAATTTTTATTTTTCAATACAAGCTTAATGTTGAAACTCATGAATATATTAATAGTAGGGCTCCAATATTCTTATGGTGGAGGTGACCCAGTCATAGTAACACAATAATAGTGTTGTATTAAAGCAGACAAGTAGAAATTATGTTATACATCCAGCCATGTTAACATTTCTGTATTTCCAGTCATTATAACTGAACTCTAGCCATTATTTCCAGTCATTATAACTGAACTCTAGCCATTATTTCCAGTCATTATAACTGAACTAAACCCATTAGTAAAACCAAATTCTATGGATGTCGGAATAAAGCATAGATTTACATGGAGTTTACCATGTTCCCATTACCTTTCCCTTTGTGAGACCCTCTTCAGCTATAATCATATTCAAGGTGGTAGTTTTTCCAGCTCCATTAGGTCCCAGTAAACCAAACACATCCCCACTACTGACTGTAAATGTGTTATTTCTCACTGCAACCTTGACCTTTTCTTCTGTTGTCTTTTTCTTGCAGAAGCCTTTGCTTTCAGCCTCTTTCACATACTCCTTTCTCAGGCCTTCAACCAGGATCACAGGTAACTGTAACACATGCAATAGAATTTTACTGCTAGTAAGTTAACAAAAATTTAACATAGCATGAAACAGAGATAAAGTACACAGTATACACAAATAGCATTAACCTCTTTGTGTGAAAAACAAAATGAGTTATCCAATTCACAGAATTATGAGAACTTCTCTACCAATTGATCAAGTGTTTCCCCAGCTTTTGTAACAGCTTTACTTCTTCCCTCTAATTACATGTTCAGTGTACTGTTGTGACAGCTTTACTTTCTCCTTCTACTCATCTGCTCAGTGTTTCTCTACTGTTATCTAGCTTACTCCTTTTTTTACCTAGTATTCAGTGTTTTAAAGCTGTTGTAAGAACCTAACTTTCTCCCTACATCTACCTGATCAGTATGTTCCTACTGTTGTAAGAAAATTACTTTCTCTCTCTATCTACCTGGTCAATACTTTTCAGCTGATGAAAGAACATAACTTTCTCCTTCTACTCAGCTGTTCAGTGTTTTCCTGCTGTTGTAAGGCCATTACTTTCTCCCTCCACCTACCTGTTCAATGTTTTCTTGCTGTTGTAAGAACACTACTTACTCCCTCCACCTACCTGTTCAATGTTTTGCTGCTGTTGTAAGAACACTACTTACTCCCTCCACCTACCTGTTAAATGTTTTCCTGCTGTTGTAAGGCCATTACTTTCTCCCTCCACCTACCCGTTCACCATTTTCCTGCTGTTGTAAGAACACTACTTACTCCCTCCACCTACCTGTTCACTGTTTTCCTGCTGTTGTAAGAACACTACTTACTCCCTCCACCTACCTGTTCAAGGTTTTCTTGCTGTTGTAAGAACACTACTTGCTCCCTTCACCTACCTGTTCAATGTTTTCCTACTGTAGTAAAAACACTACTTACTCCCTCCACCTACCTCTTCAATGATTTCCTGCTGTTGCAAGGCCATTACTTTCTACCTCCACCTACCTGTTCAATGTCCCTGCTGTTGTAAAAACACTACTTACTCCCTCCACCTACCTGTTCAAGGTTTTCTTGCTGTTGTAAGAACACTACTTACTCCTACCATCTACCTGTTTAATGTTTCCTGTTGTAGTAAGAACACTACTTACTCCCTACATCTACCTGTTCCATGTTTTCCTGCTGTTGCAAGGCCATTACTTTCTCCCTCCACCTACCTGTTCAATGTTTTCTTGCTGTTGTAAGAACACTACTTACTCCCTCCACCTACCTGTTCAATGTTTTCTTGCTGTTGTAAGAACACTACTTACTCCCTCCACCTACTTGTTCAAGGTTTTCTTGCTGTTGTAAGAGCACTACTTACTCCTTCCACCTACCTGTTCAATGTTTTCCTGCTGTTGTAAGAACACTACTTACTCCCTCCACCTACCTGTTCAATGTTTTCTTGCTGTTGTAAGAACACTACTTACTCCTTCCACCTACCTGTTCAATGTTTTCTTGCTGTTGTAAGAACACTACTCACTCCCTCCACCTACCTGTTCAATGTTTTCCTGCTGTTGCAAGGCCATTACTTTCTCCCTCTCAGCCTGTATATCTTCATCTTCATCCTCAGGAATATCTGTGTTCACCTGCTGTGTCACGTCTTGAGGGGTAGTTTTACCCGATACACAGAATACTTCTCGTGTCTCTCCACCCGTTTTCTTCACTTCCAGCAGACGTAGTAGAAAGAACAGCCACACAGCATGAAACAATGGCTGCAACATAGGATTAAAATAGAGATATACGATCTGCATTTTGATAACAGCTTATGTTAAAATATTTTACAGGTTAAATTTTTTAATGGCAGAAAAACACCAACTACAGAAGTTCTTAAGATCTCTTTTACTCAAATTAGTTTGCTTAACACCAGAGGACAGAAAAAATGGAGAAGGGAAATAAATTATTTATAGCCTGCAGGCTATCAAGTTTTAAGTCAAGTGTTATATCAAAACATTTCACATCCTTGTGTTCTTTTAATGGTTTACTGGTATCAGATAATAACAATCAATACTGAGTTATTTAGATGACACTATGCCACATAAAACAAAATACTACTTTGTGTACAACAAAATAATTAAAAAGATAATTGACTGAAGCGTGTCAACACACTTTTTCTTTCTTAAATTTTACATAACCTACCAATAACAGAATAGAATTTGTGGCATAAAGTATACTTTTCCCAATATATGCAACCTACCGCAATCAAGGTGATGGGTATTTTGCTATCCCAGGAAAAGTACATGTCAATACTAATTTCAGGCTCCTGTGTCTCCTGTAAGATGCTTTGAATCAGGTGCACCTACAAACAAAATAACGCAAAGAAAATTTAAGACGAATCCTTTTAGTTAAGAGGTATATTTAATAATATACATATACTGCAAGTAACAGTTAAATATATTTCAATAATATACCAACAATTAGAGATAAATATATTTCAGTCATATACTCCATAGATTGCAGTTAAATTTGCTGTTAGGATGAGAACACTACTGTATATACTCTTGTGAGAGAATTGCACTACATTTAAAATTTCCATTTATAGGACATATTTTCCTGGTCAGTTTTTTGGGTAAATTTTCCTGAAATCGATTGAAATACAGTTAATTTAGATACATTTAAAAATGGTTTTATACAACTGGAATTGTGTCAGGTCTATTTCCAAAAAATCCATTCATTTTATGCTTTGTCAATGGAGTTAAATGTAAGCAATCATAAGACAATCTTAATGTCATATAGCTCACATAAACATAAATTCTTTGAAGAATACAAACATATTTTAAACAATTACATGTACTTCAGACCTGCCAGTGTAAAGGCAGGTAAATCTAACCTACCCTTGCAATGTAATACAGTCCCCCAAACAGTGCATAACAAGGATCAAAGAGGGTGAGAATGTAGTGAATAATCTCAGCTGCCAGTTCCTCCCCAAACATATCCAACATGGCCACTGCCATGAAAGGTACAAATGATGACTGGAACACACAAAATATTCTATTGTATTTTACATGGCTAGTACTACTTCCAGAATTTTTCAGTGAGGAGTCCTGATGTAACCAACTGTTCAGTTGAATTTAATGGAACCAGAAGGATACTTTTAGGTAACCATGAATCCTAGATATCAGAGTATGTTTCAATTGAAAGTCAAAGAACTTGATCTTTTTTTCCATTTCAAGGGATTCTTACTGAACAGAGTAGTCAGGGGTTTGAATGTACTTTTACTATCTATTATCATTAAATGTTTCTATTATTGTTATTATTATTACTACTACTATTATTATTATCGAAAGGACATGTTATATATTACAGCATCGTGTGAAAGAATAATAAGAAAGAACATGGGTCATTAAAACAGTGATTGAAAATTTGACTGGGTCATTAAAACAGTGATTGAAAATTTCACTGGGCCAAAATGGCTTCACATTGTCATATATTTAAAACATAACCACGTTTAAACTTTTGACTATTTTTGAAAAAATGTTATCTCTTTTAGCACTCACATATAGTTATTGTACTCGCTGACTTTTTTTTCTAATTTCCATACTAACCAAGAAGAATATGTTGAATAAGACAACTTGTGCAGTTTCTGTCTTGTTGAATGCAAATGACCAGACGTAGGAGAAGAACATGTTGACAGGGATGTAGAACAGATAGAGCAGAATTAGGGCCAGTATTGCTCCCCCATACATCAGTGACGGAACCTGATTAAACATGTATTAATCATTTGAACAAACATACATTAAAATAGCCAATATCTGTTCTTATCTTTGTCTGATTTTGAGAAAATCTATTAAATTTAACATGACTCTACTTTCAGTTATTTTAAAACTTTCTTGATCAGCTCCATCAGCTGATTGACAGAAGTTCATAAAATTAATGGAATCATGAATTTACCAGAATCTTTAGAGCAAATATCTACAGATAAGAACAAGAAACATGAAAGTCCCATTTCAACGAGAAATTTATGCCTAGAAATTAAGCAAAAATAAGAACAAGCAATCAGTGCCCGTGAACAGGCTATTCTGTGACTGTGTGTTTTGAGTTTCAGAGTAGAAGTGACAGACGAAAAGGGCACAAAAGTTGTGCCCTGCAAATGGTATTCTGAAGTAAGGTAACAAGGTAACTGTTTAGGTGTGAAAGAGTACGTTAAAAACATATTTAAAGAAAATACTGCAAATGCAATACTTTTCGAGCTACAACTGATTTACTCAAACAGTGAGAATCTCAAAGTAGCTCTTGCTCAGCTATGCAATCAGTTAAAGGGCTGCAATTTTAATATGGTATAGCACACACAAAAGTAGGTTAATAACATATTTAAAGAAATACTGTAAATGCAACAGCTTTCAAGTTACAACTGATGTACTCAACAATGAGAACCTGAAAGTAGCTATTACTCAGCTATGCAAGGGGCTACAGGTCTGCAATTATACTAAGTACATGTATGTTATGGCTGACCCAAAAGTAGTTTAATAACATATTTAAACAAAATACTGTAAATTCAAGTTTTCAAATTACAACTGATTAACAGTGAAAACCTAAAAGTAGGTATTGTTCAGCTATGTAATGAGCTACAGGTCTACAATTTCACAATGTTATAGCTGACCCATAAGTATATGAACAACATATTTAAGCAGAATACTCTTAATGCAATACTTTTCAAGTTACAACTGATTTACTCAACAGTAAGAAGCTGAAAGTAGCTACTGCTCAGCTATGCCATGACATACAGGTCTGCAATTTTACCATGTTACAGCTGAGGCAAAAGTAGGTGAACAACATATTTATAGAAAATAATTTAAATGCAATAGTTTTCAAGTTACAACTGAGTTAAAACACTGACAACCCGAGAATAGCTATTACTCAGTTATGCAATGAGCTACATGTCTGAAATTTTTCTATGTTATAGCTAATTCAACAAAAGTAGATGAATAAAATTTTTAAACAAAATCCTCCTAATACAATAGTTTTCAAGTTACAACTGATCTACTCAACAGAGAAAACCTAAAAGTAGCTACTGCTCAGCTATGTATTGAGCTACAGGTCTGCAACATTACTATGTTATAGCTGAGCCAAAAGTAGGTGAACGACATATTGAAAGAAAATACTCTAAATCCAATAGTTTTCAAGTTACAACTGATTTACTCAACAGTGAAAACCTGAAAATAGCTATTACTCAGCTATGCAATGAGATACAGGTCTGCAATTACTACATTATAGCAGACTCCAAAGTACATGAAAAACATGTTTAAACAAAATACTCTAAATGCAATAGTTTTGAAGTTACAAGCAATTTACTCAACAGTGATACCCTGAAAGTAGCTATTACTCAGCTATGCAATGAGTCACAGGTCTGACATTTTAGTATGTTATAGCTGACCCCAAAGTAGCTGAATAACATATTTATACAAACTTCTCTAAATGTAATAGTTTTCAAGTTACAAGTAATTTTACTCACAATGGAAGGTACTGAAAAGTCAGAAAGTAGCCATTACTCACTTAGCTATTGGGATAGACACCAAAGTTACTCACCATGTTGTAGCTATGCAAAAAGTAACTGAATAACATATTTTAACAAAATGCTCTAAATGCAATACTTTTCAAGTTATGGGTGATTTAGTGCATGACTTCATGAATTTTAATGCATACAAATTTCATAAAAAAAATTTTTTTGGTTTAAATGCATTAAAAATTATTTTAAAATTTCATAAAAAAAAATTAAGAGAGATCCAGGTCTGATACTCACACAAGGGAATCTGCTTGTGGCCTACTACATATATGCAAGATAAGAGAAAAATCCCTGCAATAGTGAATGAGAAAATTGTGATAAAGTGTTGCAATTTTTTCACTTTGGGTGGGGGTACCTCACTTATAATGGCTCTGGAGAACAGACAAACACACAGATCTGCATGCCTTGAACAATTTATCATCCTCGATAGTTAAGGTATCTTTAAAAAAAAACAGCATGTCTCTGAATCTTGTAGTTTTTGGAGGAGAAGTTGTTCGCGTGGACTTGTCCGCCGCAGAGTGATGCCATAATGTCAGCTGACTTGTAATGGCTCTGGAGAACAGACGAATGAACAGATCTGCATGCCTTGAACAATTTGTCATCCTCAATAGTTTAGGAATCTTTTAAAAAAACAGAATGTCTCTGAATCTTGTAGTTTTGGAGGAGAAATTGTCTGCATCCATGTACGCCGCAGAGTGATGCCATAATGTCAGCTGACTTGTCAGTCAGCTGACCTAAAAATTCATTGAAACTTTGTCCTGCAATGAATATTAAAATAAGAGTGCCCTCTTTAGCCGCAACCTTCACATACTTTTGTTGTGTCTGCATATTCAGATCAATGGTAACACAAAAATAGCATCAGAGATGCCCGCACCCCACAGCCTGGGGAAATATTTTTCAACAGCATGGGATATAGAAGTAGTGAAACAGTACAAAATTCAACATACTTTTAGAGCAGTGTCAGTTATATTAAGGTCCAAATAATGCTTAAGTAGAGAAAATAATATCTAAGGAAAAGAAATGTATGTAAAGATAAAGTATTAAAACAAGACAATTCAATAATAAAATGACAGCATTTATTAGTAAACCAAAAATGGCCGAATTATGGTTTAGATGTTTTGAATATTACCCATGCATACAGAAGTGGCAATACATTCAATGGATGCTTATGTGTGGTGTTGGAGAAAAGCCTGTGACTCATTTGATGAAATTCCATCTGTTACAATGGGAACTTGCAAAAGGAAATTCTTAATGAATTCTAATATGACTTTAACAGTGCTTAATCTGCATCAACAGACAGACCCAAAGGTGCAACAAGATTTTAAAGGTCACTACAGCAATGTCAAAGGTCAAATCAAGGTCACACTATGATGCAGCACACCTACAGCTCCTAACCAATGTCCCTACCAAGTATCAACTTCCTACACCTCTTACGGTTTGCAAGATATAGCCCGGACCAGAATTTATAGGTCAAGTTCACTACAGCAAGGTCAAACGTCAAATCAAGGTCACGCTATTACGTAGCACACCTACACCCCCTAACCAATGTCTCTACCAAGTATCAACTTCCTACACCTTATGGTTTCCAAGATATAGCCCGGACCAGGTTTTATAGGTCAAGTTCACTACGGCAAGGTCAAAGGTCAAATCAAGGTCACACCATGACGTTGCACACCCACTACCCCCAACCAATGTCCTCACCAAGTATCAGCTTTCTACACCTTACAGTTTCCGAAATATAGCCCAGACCATGTTTTATAGGTCAAGGTCGCTACGGCAAAGGTCAAATCAAGGTCACACTATGACGTTGCACATCTACACCCCCTAACCAATGTCCCTACCAAGTATCAACTTCCTACACCTTACAGTTGCTGAGATATAGCCCGGACAAGGTTTTATAGGTCAAGGTCACTACGGCAAGGTTAAAGGTCAAATCAAGGTCTGACCATGATGTTGCACACCTACAACTCCTAGCCAATGTTCCTACCGAGTATCAACTTCCTACACCTTATGGTTTCTGAGATATAGCCGGGACAAGATTTTATAGGTCAAGGTCAGTACAGCAAGGTCAAATGTCAAATCAAGATCAGACCATGACGTTGCACACCTACACCCCCTAAGCAATGTCCCTACCAAGTATCAACTTCCTACACCTTACGGTTTCCGAGATATAGCCCGGACAAGATTTTAAAGGTCAAGGTCACTACGGCAAGGTTAAAGGTCAAATCAAGGTCAGACCTTGAGGCTGCACACGTACAACCCCTAACTAATGTTCCTGCCAAGTATCAACTTCCTACACCTTATGGTTGCTGAGATATAGCCGGGACAAGATTTTCAAAGTCCAGGTCACTACGGCAAGGTCAAAGGTCAAATCAAGGTCAGACCATGACGTTGCACACCTACACCCCCCAACCAATGTCCCTGCCAAGTATGAACTTCCTACACCTTACGGTTTCTGAGATACAGCCCGGACAAACTATTTCTCGCCGCCCGCCCATCCGGACACCATGGGTGAAAACAATACCCCAACAGCCCTGTGGGGTAAAAATTGACCTTCAAACTCAAATTAGTCATATTCTTAAAATATTTTAAGAAAATTTTAAAAAATTATTGTAATTTAACTTTTTGTAAGCTATATACTTACCTTATCATCACTAGTGCTACATGTTAGTGACAGCAGACATCAACAACCAACTTGAATATTTTTCAAATATATTCTTGTCTGTACTACTACACATTTTGCTACAAAGCATGTGGCTAATAACTAATTCTTTGTTAGTTTTCACATTTTATTTTATTTTTCACAAATGAGGATAAGGTAAGGGTATTTTAAACAATAAAAAACATTTTCTCAGAAAAGTTCTCAGAATAACAGATATTTTAAGAGTAAAAAGCTTAAATTAATAGGAATTTTTAGATTTCTAAAGGTATATAAGGACAATGTGGATACAGCAGCTGTTTGGAAAACAAGCATTAATACAGCATTGGTTGATCATGATACAAGAATTACTTGAAGAATAAATTAAGTGTAAATACAGTTTTTATGAAAATGTTGAAAAATTCTTATTTTTAAGAGTCTGTCTTATTCTAAGAATTTTTTTCTTAGAAATGCCCACAGCTGCACTCAGGTATATTTTGGAAATTGATGGATATTTTCGTTAAATCTATGTAAAAGAACAAGGTTTACAACACATTATGAAACAAACTTTACCTGAAAGGCAAGTACAGCAGCAATGGAGAGAATTGACACTGCAAGAAACTGGATGACATCCACAGTGAAGACACAACTCCAATACATGTTCATAGTCACCCCAGCGATACGCAGCAAACTACGAGCCTTGACCTATACAATTAGAATATCTTATTCAATATCTCATTTTATCCAAGACCCACATTTGACATAAATTGCAGAGGACGTTTTTCTTGCATATGCACTGGTACCTCAACTCTAATACATATTTATTAGCCAAGCTTAAAATAAGCCAAGCAAAGGACAGGAAACTCTCAGCCTTTACCTACTGAATTAAAATATTTAACTAGAGATTGCGTCTCGACGCAGTGTATCCCCAGACGGGACATAGTTAAGGCGTGAATATGTCGGTCTTGAGCCTGTTTCCTGGAGCACCAGGTCAGGATTCTCCATAGTACCAGATTACTCCCAAAAGCTAATCACTAGTTCTTTCACTTATATCTGTCTTTAAAAATGACATTTCATGGATCCAGAAGATCCATATAGTGATCCGGATCACTTCCAAAATGCAATCTTTTCATCCTTTAACCTTTTCAGAGATATTCTAAAAATTTCATCAAAATCTGTCCATAAATTTTTGAGTTATCTTGTACACAAACAGATCTGGCAGCCGGGATCCACATGATCCAGACAGTGATCCAGATCACTCCCAAAAACTAATCACTTGTTCTTTGTCCCATTTAAGACATTTCCTGAAAATTTCATAAAAATCCACCCATGACCTTTTGAGCTATTTGTCTTTAAAATTATATTTCATGGATCCAGAAGATCCAGATAGTGGTCCAGATCACTTTCAAAATTGAATCATTTCTTCCTTTTACCATTTCTTCCCTTTACCATTTGTAACATATCCTAAAAATATCATCAAAATTCATCCTAAAATTCTGTTGCAGCCTGGATCCAGATGATCCAGATCACTCCAAAAATGTAATCACTTGTTCCTTGTACCATTTAGGTCATTTGATGAAAATGTCATCACAATCCATCCATAACTTTTTGAAGTATCTGTCTTTAAAAATTACATTTCATGGTTCCAGAAGATCAATATAGTGATCCGGATCACTTCCAAAATTCAATCATTTCATCCTGTTACCTTTTCAGACATATCCCAAAAATTTCATCAAAATCCGTCCATAAGTTTTTCAGCTACATTGTACACAAACACATCTGGCAGCCTGGATCCAGATGATCCAGGCAGTGATCCAGATCACTCCCAAAATCTAATCACTGGTTCCTCGCACCATTTAGGTCATTTGCTGAAAATGTCATCACAATCCATCCACAAATTTTTTTAGGTATCTGTTTTTAAAAATTACATTTCATGGATCCAGAAGATCCATATAGTGATCCGGATCACTTCCAAAATTCAATCATTTCATCCTTTTACCTTTTCAGACATATCCTGAAAATTTCATCAAAATCCGTCCATAACTTTTTGATTTATCTTATACACAATCACATCTGGCAGCCTGGATCTAGATGATCCAGATCACTCCCAAAATCTAATCACTTGTTCCTTGTCCCATTTAGGACATTTCCTGGAAATTTCATCAAAATCCACCCATGACTTTTTGAGCTATTTGTCTTTAAAAATTATATTTCATGGATCCAGAAGATCCAGATAGTGGTCCAGATCACTCGCAAAATTGAACCATTTCTTCCTTTTACCACTTCGTCCTTTTACCATTTGTAACATGTCCTAAAAATATCATCAAAATTCATCCTAAAATTCTGTTGCAGCCTGGATCCAGATGATCTAGACAGAGATCCAGATCACTCCATAAATGTAATCACTTGTTCCTTGTACCATTTAGGTCATTTGCTGAAAATGTCATCACAATCCATCCATAACTTTTTGAGGTATCTGTCTTAAAAAATTACATTTCATGGTTTCAGAAGATCAATATAGTGATCCGGATCGCTTCCAAAATTCAATCATTTCATGCTGTTACCTTTTCAGACATATCCCAAAAATTTCATCAAAATCCGTCCATAAGTTTTTCAGCTACATTGTACACAAACACATCTGGCAGCCTGGATCCAGATGATCCAGGCAGTGATCCAGATCACTCCCAAAATCTAATCACTTGTTCCTCGCAGCATTTAGGTCATTTGCTGAAAATGTCATCACAATCCATCCATAACTTTTTGAGGTATCTATCTTTAAAAATTACATTCATGGATCCAGAAGTTCCATATAGTGATCCGGATCACTTCCAAAATTCAATCATTTCATGCTGTTACCTTTTCAGACATATCCCAAAAATTTCATCAAAATCCGTCCATAAGTTTTTCAGCTACATTGTACACAAACACATCTGGCAGCCTGGATCCAGATGATCCAGGCAGTGATCCAGATCACTCCCAAAATCTAATCACTTGTTCCTCGCAGCATTTAGGTCATTTGCTGAAAATGTCATCACAATCCATCCATAACTTTTTGAGGTATCTGTCTATAAAAAATTACATTCATGGATCCAGAAGTTCCATATAGTGATCCGGATCACTTCCAAAATTCAATCATTTCATCCTTTTACCTTTTCAGACATATCCTGTAAATTTCATCAATATCCGTCCATAACTTTTTGATTTATCTTGTACACAAAACATCTTGCAGCCTGGATCCAGATGATCCAGATCACTCCCAAAATCTAATCACTTGTTCCTTGTCCCATTTAGGACATTTCCTGAAAATTTCATCAAAATCCACCCATGACTTTTTAGGCTATACTGTACACAAACACATCTGGCAGCCTGGATCCGGATGATCCAGACAGTGACCCAGATAACTCCAAAAATGTAATGACTTGTTCCTTGTACCATTTAGGTCATTTGCTGAAAATGTCATCACAATCCATCCATAACTTTTGAGGTATCTATCTTTAAAAATTACATTTCATGGATCCAGAAGATCCATATAGTGATCCGCATCACTTCCAAAATTCAATCATTTCATCCTTTTACCTTTTCAGACATATCCTGAAAATTTCATCACAATCCATCCATAACTTTTTGAGCTATACTGTACACAAACACATCTGGCAGCCTGGATCCGGATGATCCAGACAGTGATCCAGATCACTCCCAAAATCTAATCACTTGTTCCTCGTTTCATTAAGGACATTTCCTGAAAAATTCATCAAAATGCACCCATAAGTTTTTGAGTTATCTGTCTTTAAAAATTAAATTTCATGGATCCAGAAGATCCATATAGTGATCCGTATCACTCCCAAAATTTAATCATATCTTCCTTTTACCATTTTGGACATATCCTGAAAATTTCATCAAAATCCATCTGTCAGTTTTTGAGTTATCTTGTTCACAAACAAACAAACAAATAGAGGGCCAAAAACGACCCTCGGTCAGGTACTTTGGCGGTCAGTGGATGACCTTAAATGAAGATCTGTAACAGGTAAGCCTGCATGCGGGTACTCCATCATGTACTCAACCTCCAAAGCCATTTTCAATAGTTTCCAAGCAATGTAGTCAGCATTAAGTGTGAAAATATCTCCAAATATGCCAAAAATGACCCTCGGTCAGGTACTTTGGCGGTCAGTGGATGACCTTAAATGAAGAGCTTCAAGGTCAAATTTGTGCATGCTTACAGAGGACATATATATGTATTATATATACCAGCCATAGGATGATCTGACTTCCTGTATATGAGTTAAGTGTGAAAATATCTCCAAAAAGGCCAAAAATGACCCTCGGTCAGGTACTTTGGCGGTCAGTGGATGACCTTCAATGAAGAGCTTCAAGGTCAAATTTGTGCATACTTACAGAGGACATATATATGTATTATATATACCAGCCATAGGATGATCTGACTTTCTGTATATGAGAACTGGGCCAAAAAGTGAAAAAATGGCCAAAATCTGACCTTTAAGTGGCCACCAGTGACCTTGAGATTGAAGGTCAAGGTGTCAAAACAATAGCGTTCGTGGCATTGCCCATATCTACCCACATACCAAATTTGAAAGTTCTAACTAAATTATTTTTCAAGTTATCACGTCCAAAAGGAAATCTCTGCGGCGGCGGCGGCGTGACCGTACTGAAACCTACTGAAACTTTCGTCCAGGGATACAATTATCCACTATCTGCCATATTTGGACTAACTAATGCCAGCTATTGTAATGATTGTGTAAATAAGTGACAGACCATCTCAATTTATAATAATTATAAAGACCAGAAATGGGCAGAGAACAAAAATTTGTCGCTGCACATTGTTGCTAGTATACATTATAATGCGAGGGATCTGATTGTAAAAGTATTTCCACAGACTGGTTACTGTTAAGATATAGTTCTTACAACTACATTTATTGACTGAATTAATATATGTTTTTGTGTTCAAATCATACCGGACTTTTATAGCAATAAAAGACTTGGTTTGAGTATTGTGTCGGCGAATAAATCACAAACATCTGGCCATAATTGACTCGGCCCTATCAGGCGTTGTCCTTTATTGCTACAATACAAGTACAGTGTACTGATCAGTACATAATCCTCTTTTCCCAACATTTTGATTCTTATCACAACCTAAATTTAATCAGATCTTCATTAGACTACGATAAAGATCCAAATCAGTTCTGTATTATTTGAGTTCTTCAGTTAATACATATAAACTAAGAAGACTTGTCACAAATCATTCGCATATTAGGGTATATTTTGCAGCCATGGGGCTACTCTACAACAAAATAAATTCATCATAATTTATATTATATACTTGTTAATGGTACTTGTTTGGCTTCACCCAAATGTTAAGCACTTATGAGGATAAGGTTGGTCTGCCGAACACAATAACATGAAACATGATAACATCTTGGTAAATAAAGATAAAGAAGTTAAACTTTTACCTCTCTCTCACGCACACACACAATGCCAAAGCCAGGTGGAATGATGGACATGGCCAGTCCCAGGAGAATGACTGAGGACATGAATGAATTATCATAACCAATGGACAGGTCTTTCAAATTGGGCCAATACTGGACATGAGTGGTGATGGACTCACTGGCACTTGTCAGCATTTTCAACAGAGTGTTGGAGATCACATTTACTGTTGCTGGAACAGAATGGATTGCTGTGTCATTGTACAGGACTGTAATGTCAGATGTAATGGGAGAATTAATGGCATCAACGCTGTACAGTTTCAGGCCAGTATGATGTGGAGCTATGTCCAGTAAATCTGTTTCGTTTGTAATATTTCTGAGAGCAATATCTTGTGCAGATAGTGTATCAATGAAATCGGTGACGTTTGCTTCCACAGGAGGTGGCATTTGCAAGAGAGTCGTTGGATTATCATTTTCTGGTTCACCATTAATTTTGGAATACATGCCAATATTCAAATTGAGAGAAGTTGTGGAATCTGCCCTCTCAGGACGAGGTCCAAATGACATGACTGCTGCTCCGACAATGATGAAAATAACAGGGAAGACAATACGAAACAGAAACAAGCCCGGATCTCGGATCAGAAGAGTTGCTCTGACTTTACACAGGGCCCAAAAACGCTGATTTCTCAAGTCTTTTCCATCCACCATCTTGGCTTTTGGTATTGTGGCAGGTGTAGTGATGACACTTTTCATATCAATATTGACTTTGTTTGTATCATTTCTCTCCGATATTCCATTAGTAGCTGTGTTCTTTGGGGGATTGTTTTCTGGAGTAGGACTGACCCTATTTTTGCTCCCTGAGTTCTGTCTTGGTGAACTGGTATCATTGTTTTGCTCTCGACTGAGAAGGGGAGAGGATTCTGGAACATTGTCCAATGCATCTGATCCCTCATCATTCACAGTTTCTTCAATTCCAATTTTCAAAAATACTTCTTCCAGTGATGTCATCGAAATGCCATAACTTCTAATACCCATGGTTTCAGCTCTAGTGACAGAGGCATTTTGACTGTGACCTTCAAGATCCCTGAACAAAACTGCAACATCAACAAAATCTACATTCAATGAAGAGGTTAGAATAAAACTCTGACAGTATAAGCAGCGATACTGAGATAATATTTTTAAGACACTGCACAAACTTGGGTAATTTTATTGTAAATGGAATTTTTATTCATAAAAACACTCACATAATCTAAACAATTGCCAACTTTACCTACAGTTCAAAGACACAAACAATGTGTCTGCCCTTATTTATTGAAGTGATCAATGGGAACCCACTGGAATCTGCACTTCACGTGCAGATAGCCATTATCTGTGTCCTTGACTAAACGGTAAGTCATGTAAGCAATTTTTGGATTATGTAAGTATGCTTTTATTCAATAAAAGTGCATGCATTATCTAAAGATGGGGCAGAATGTATTGTAAAGTTTGGTTACCTTGAAAGGTTGATAAATTCAATTTCATAAATTATGTACATATTATGTAAATTATGTATATGGAATAAAATAAAAAAATTCACATCCCAATCCTCTAGGGCCAATTATAAGGGAATTATAAGCGCTTCTGAGGTTGACTACCATCGTTTTACCTTTCAAGGATAAGTCAAAAGGTGAAATGTGACAACATCAAAAGATTCCCAGCTAGTGATTTCCTACATACTGGTTTCACATACCAAATGTAATGGAGCAGTAATAAGATTACAAGAACTTCTTAGGTTGGCTACCCTAGTTTGACACTGAAGGAGGGGTCAAAGGGTTGCATTGGCAACAATTCTTTCAAGATGCTACCCAAAGTCTTATAAGTTGCAGTTCCTCTTGGCATACACATACCCTGAAAATTTGGTGAAAATATGTGTAGGGATTTGGACTGTAGAGCACCTAAAAATCAAAGTTCAAATAATAGGAAAAGTCTTGCCATGGTTGGAGTTGTTGCAAATGTTAGCCCAAACCAATTCAGCTACAGTTCATCCTGAAAATTGAGTAAAAATTTAGGCAGAAGTATGAACTGTACAACAACCACAAAATTAAAGACAGGAAAAGTGTTGCCTTAGCAATAGTTGTTTTCATATATTGTTGAAAAACAAGCCCAATTTGGCTGAGATATGTAAATCTGAGATAAACTTTTCCTTTAAATCAGTGGAAACAAACTGTGATCAATTCACACCTGGACTATTGTTGTAGCCTCCTTCTTGGAACAAAGAAAGCAAATATTGATCACCTACAGCGTCTCCAGAATTCTGCTGCCAGGTTTATTTTTGAGATTCCTCAATATGAAAGCGCTAAACCATATTTACAACAGCTTCATTGGCTACCTGTGCAAGAAAGAATTCATTTTAGAATTCTCACTTATGTCTTCAAATGCCTAAACTCCCAGGCACCCAAATATCTTTCAGAATTACTCCAGATTCATCGTTCATCTAGAGATACTAGATCCAGCAAGGAATATAGACTTAATCAACTGATCATCCCTAACAGATTCAGTGAAAAAGCCTTCTCTTACATGGGCCCTGTGCTGTGGAACAATCTTGATAATTCCATAAGAACTGCTACCTCAGTTGACAAATTCAAAAAGCAATTGAAAACATTTCTGTTTAAAAAGTTTACAACTGTTGATTTTATTTACAAAATGATAATAGTTTTCTATAACATTGTTAAAGCGCTTTGAGTAATTATAATAAAGCGCTATAGAAATAATAATAAATAATAATCTAATCTAATGTGGACTTTTATAGCACTTAATCTCCATCACTGATGGACTCTAAGGCGCATCTAAACATAAAGCAAGGCAGTTAGCGTTAATCAAGGGACATAGCCAGGTCGTACCAAGGAGACACAAATGTGACGGGGAGGCTATGGTGGGTAGGCTTTTGCAAACAGGTATGTTTTAAGCTTCTTTCTGAAGGAGGCAACTGATGTTGCACTGCGAGCATCTTGAGGGAGGTCATTCCAGATCTTAGGAGCATCAAAGGCAAAACTATGGCCAAAATGTTTGGCTGACTTAAAGACTGATGAATGGAAAGGAGGAACTGTAAGGTATTGACGATCTGGGTGACTATGCCTAGTACTATAGGGACAACTACTAAAAGACAAGAACGGTTCGAAGTAAGAGGGAGAACCACTATGCAAAAATTTATACACAAGTGTTGCGGTTTTGAAAATACGATACTTAACAGGCAACCAGTGGAGTTTCTGTAGAATGGGTGTAACATGAGCATACTTTCTATGATTTGTAACAATACGCGCAAGGGTGTTCTGAATACTTTGCAACTTGTGCTGATTGAAACCGGACAAACCTCTGAACAGAGAGTTACAATAGTCCAGACGACTACTAACCAAGGCATTTGCAGCCAGGACTGCCACTTCAGAAGTGAGATACTTTCTAATTCTACGGAGGTCAAGCATCTGAAGGAAGCACGTTTTGCAAGTCCTCTTGATATGCTCAGAGAATGAGAAATCTGCATCAAACCACACACCTAGATTTCTGACAGAATCAACCAGATGAAGAAGGCTACCAAGAATGCTAACCGGAAAGTGAGAGGAAATCTTCTGACGTTGAGCCTTGGAACCAAAGACAATAAACTCAGTTTTTTCAGGGTGATCATATTGGACATCGATTAGCAGAAAAAGTCATGTTTCTTTAACTATCACAGGTTTATGGGAACTTTCAAAAAAGACCTTTAGGTATAGATGTATATATTTGTATATATGTGTGTATATATTTAATTTCAATGGACATCGATTAGCAGAAAAAGTCATGTTTCTTTAACTATCACAGGTTTATGGGAACTTTCAAAAAAGACCTTTAGGTCTAGATGTATATATATGTATATATGTGTGTATATATTTAATTTCAATGAAAAACGTCAACTGCCACAGCAAATATTGTCCAAACACTAAAAAAATGTCTTAACCTTAAACTCAATGTTTATAACTGTGAAGAGTTACTACCGGGAGTTTAAGGTTACATCTCTAGGAGTGCTTTACATCCCCATGCTATATCTGAATTAAATCTGTCATGCTGTTTTATGACATACTGTCCGGAAACAAAGTGTGATGACTCTGATGATGGATTACAAAGTAATCCCTATGTGCCCCCAGCATAATTGCTGGTAACACAAAAAAGATTGGTATTCTTATCATTTTTACTGATTCATAAGGTTATATTTAAAGTCGACACAAAAACCTACCACTTCAACTTATAAATAACCAGGTCATGGTGGACAACATTATGAAGGCTAATATCTGCAAAGTTTCATTTTGTCCCTCAATTTTAAGCCCCCTTTTTAAGAAAAGTGATGAAATGAGACCCCTTGTTCCTTAAAACCTGTCATGTTTCTGGTTTGTGTCAAAATTGTTGGAAACCTTTCAACACAATTATGGTCACTTCTGAAATATATATAATTATTATAAAATCCAAAATGTTTATAAATTTTGGGCTTTTTTATACTTGGTATAAATATTTTACACTACAACCTGAAATGAAGTTATAACATATTGCTCAACAGGTAACAGAGACCAGGGCTTAAGATAAATTGCAACAATAACTTATGGTCACTCATGAGACATTTCTCTAATCTAAAAAGTATTTTTATAGGTCTTAATCTCCATCATGTGACAGACTGTAAGATGCAACTACATGTATACATAAACCTACCGAGTAAGAGTTAGTCCAGTAACATAGCCAGGTTATACCACAAAAGACACTGGGAGGTGGAGTGGCTATGGTGACAGACTTTTGCAAATAGGCAAGTTTTGAGCTTTTTCCTGAAGGAGGCAAGTAGAGGCTGCATGTCCAATGTTGTCAAGTAGGTAATTCCAAATCTTAGGAGCAACAAAGGCAAAACTATGACTGAAATGTTTGACTGACTTGTGAAGTAAAGAATGGAAAGGTGGCACTGCCAAGTACTGCTGGTCAGGGTGATATAGGAGCAACTGCTCCAAGACAGGTAATGCCCGAAATAGCTTCTGGAGCTTGTACTAGTATTAGTGTTGTGGTTGAATGTAAATTTTGCAACAGGTTACCAAAATTCGACGAAAAACCAGGTGCGTTTGAATTAGTAAACGTCGAATATTACAAAATACTGTACAATATTTGTTGTAGTTGAATATTTTGGTAAACTTATCTTAAAATGACGAATATGTGACACTTCCATCTCATGAGTCCGAAAAGTCATTGGCTGACCAGTTTGCCTCCTTCTTCACCAACAAAATCAAGAAGATTAGAGATAATTTTGCTTCTTCTGGCACTGAATATGATGTTAACCCTCCTTCAGATCCTCCCCAAATTACTGTCTTTAGGCAAGTTTCTGAAGATGCTGTTGATAAAATAATTAAAGCATCACCAACAAAATCATGCCTGTTGGACCCTCTGCCGACATTCCTGATTAAGGAATGCATTGATATATTGCTACCATCCCTTACAAAGCTGGTCAACTGCTCACTCATGGAGGGATGCGTTCCTGATGCCTTCAAATCTGCTGTGGTCACTCCACTTATTAAAAAGCCAAATCTTCCCTCAAATGACCTTAAGAATTATCGCCCTGTATCAGGTCTCAGTTTTATATCTAAATTGGTAGAACGTGTGGTTGCTAAGCAGCTGTTAGAACATATTAATGCCAATAACTTAGACAACCCGTACCAGTCGGCATATAAGGCGGGCCATTCAACTGAGACTGCTCTTCTCTACATAAAAAATGAGGTTCACTTATCATTGTCAAGAGGTGAATCCACTGCCTTGGTATTGCTTGACTTGTCTGCTGCCTTCGACACCATTGATCACTCTACTCTTCTGGGTTGCCTCCAAAACTGGTTTGGGGTCAGTGGCTCCGTTCTGAAATGGTTCCCATCCTACCTAATGGACCGTTACCAATCAGTAAAAATTGGTTCTACTTTGTCAGATGTTTGTAAACTCCTATTTGGTGTTCCCCAAGGTTCTGTCCTGGGTCCTTTGTTGTTCTCATTGTACACTACCCCCCTCAGTTCCATTATCAGTAAACATAATGGAATAAAGTTTCATTTCTATGCAGATGACAGCCAACTTTATATACATTTATCCCAGAAGAATGCATCTGCTGCCTTTGAAAAGCTAAATAAGTGCCTAAATGATGTTAAAGAGTGGATGACAACTAGTAAGCTCAAACTGAATCCTGATAAGACTGAGTTTATCATCTTTGGTTCGAAGAGACAAAGGGATAAGTTGAAAGCATGTTTTCCAATTGATATCCTGGGCAACTCACTCTGCCCTGCAGATTCAGTAAAAAATCTGGGTGTGTGGCTTGATTTAGATTTCTCTTTGTCCAAGCATGTTCAGAATGTCTGCAAAAGTTGTTTTGTTAAACTCCGTGACTTCAGACATGTCAGGCGGTTTCTTACTCATGATGTTTCTGTGCTGGCAGCCAACGCTCTTGTTAGTAGTCGGTTGGATTACTGCAACTCACTTTTCAGGAGCCTGTCCAAGTTCAATCTACGCAAATTACAGTGCATCCAAAATAGTGCAGCTAGAATTGTATCAAACACCAGTCGATACACCAGCATAACTCCTGTGCTAAAGAAACTGCATTGGCTTCCTGTTGAACAGCGCATTGTGTTCAAGACAGTCACACTTGTTTATAAGTATCTTCACACAGGTTTTCCCAGGTATTTTTCACCACATCTTTCCTCCTACAGCAGTTCTTACAGTACCAGGCGCAGTCAAAGTGGTGGTAATTTCCTAGTTATTCCAAAGTTCTGCCCCTCTGTTCATAAATCTGTCAAACAGTTTGGTAATAGTTTTGCGTTTGATGCTCCTACTGTGTGGAATACTCTCCCTGATGTGATTCGTGCCTCTCCATCCCTGGCCTCCTTCAGAAAACAGCTTAAAACCTACCTGTACACCAAAGCATACCCACCCTAGCCTGAATCATCCTCCTGGCGTTCTCCGTGGTGTTCGACCCCTGTTATGTCCCTGGACACAGAATTTTGTTGGCTGCTTTTTGTTTTGTTGCGCCTTAGAGTCCTCTTGTTTGGGGAGATTAAGCGCTATAAAAGTCCAATTAGAATTAGAATTAGAATGTGAGGAAACCGGCTTTGATTAAAAGAAAATGAAACATAACCGGAACAGTATCTTTCATCCAAAAATAGGTTTCTGGTTTACCGTCTTCAACACTAACTAGTATTGCTCAACAGTCATAAATAACATGGTACATGTTGTCTTTTGACAGATTACTTCACCTGCAAATTTGTCCACAGATGCCAGTGGTAAGGTTATGTCCAACTCTTTGCCATGGATACGAGTTAATTCAGCCTCTGGTATGTGAGCCATCACAAACTGGTGGATGGAGTTACTGCTCTGCTTTGGATCATCCACAACCATGCTTGAAAATCATGTGTATTCTCTGTATACATGAGCTTGTTTGTAATATACTGTACCATGTTTGTAATATACTAATTATTTATTATTACCTTATTTATCCATATTAACGCCCCCTCCCCATTAAACATGCCCCCACCTCCTCTCCATCTTTGCAATTATGGGATTCTGAAAAAAGATGTATTTTAATACACCCCAAATTGAATAGCCATTAACAGGAAATAAAGAAAATCTAAACAAAACATGGTAGTAATGTCTTGATCAAAACACCTTAAAATCTATAAATTATGATATAAAAGTTTATAATATCTTCATATTAATTTTGTGGTTTCTTTCTAATATTATAAGTTTCCCACAATTACATGTGCTGACATTCAAGAAGCCAGTTGTCAAGTATTTTATTATCACCCATTTCTTCACAGACTTTTTTTTAAGTTTCTTTATCTCAAAAAAGTTGCCCCCTCCCCCCCCCCCCCCCCCCCCCCCCCCCCTTTTTCAAAACTGCATCATCCTCGGGATGTTAGTATGGATAAATTTGCAAATTTAATATGTAAATTAAATTTTTATAAGTTAATACCCTATCCAATGGACAATAGCTTATCCGGTCGGCGCGGACCGGCCCGCCAAACGACAGAAAAAGTCATTCTGTATGTAGACATACTGGCCGGCCGGCCCTGGTGTGCACTCGCCAGGTGGCGCATAGGTATTGCTTCCTGTCTAGACAGCGTGACGTCATGGCATCTTTTTCGTTGTCTAATTCTGTTAGACCCCTAGTAAGCTGATAGCGGGGTCGGCGGGAGGGTCTTGTGTGTCCATTGGATAGGGTATTAACTTATAAAAATTTAATTTACATATTAAATTTGCAATTTTATTGCGTTAATACATCCTATCCAATGGACAATAGCTGAATAACTACCGCTTGGTCAGCGGGTAAGTTACTAGGGACTAAGATTGAACTTCCAGTCCGCATGAGGTACTTTGCATAAGCCTAGGAGGACCCTGAGGTCAATACCCCTTAAGGCTGTAGTCGAATATCATCATCCGGTTATTTGGGATGAATAACCGTCAGCCTCGACACCGCCCCCCCCCCCGTTTTTCCGTTCCGACCCACTCTGAGCCAGGAAGAGGAGGGGGAAAATAGTCCCAAAGAAATAAACCTCCCAAGGAAGCCAATTCCAGACTTTTTTTTTTTGTTTTTTTTTTTTTTTGTTTTTTTTTTTTTGTTGCTTCTTAAATATATGAACAATATGAAGATATATACAGCTATTTACATAAGTACAGGTCTCCCCTTAGCACTGGTCCGTTGGTGAATCTGCTGAGCAGCTACAACTGGACCAAGATGATAGAGCTCTGAGTCAGCCCAAGCCACATCCTTCAGATAGAATTGAGTGAAGATGTTATGAGATTTCCAGTGGCAGGCTGACAAAATTTGTTCCAAGGAGATTCCAGACTGGAATGCCTTAGAAGCAGCAAAGGCCCTGACATCGTGAGCTTTAACTTGATGCAGCGTGTGGGCCTGGTGATCAGAGAGCTCATAGCATAGGATCACAGTCTGTTTGATCCATGAGGAGATAGTGGCAGATGAGATATCTTTATCGAAACCTTTCTTAAAGGAGACAAAGACTAACTCTTTATTCTGCCTGAGGTCTGAAGTCCTGTCCAAATAGTAGCGCAAAGCTCTGACTGGGCACAGGGATCTGTCAGACCTGAGGGACTTATCCAGAGTAGGAGCCAGGGCTGGTATGACCACGGGGGCTACACTCTCTGGGCCCTCCTTAGCCAGCTGATTCTTAGAAAGGAAGCTGGGTGATGGGTACAGTGAAACTTTTGACCAGTCAGACTGGTGTCGTATGTTTCTATGAAGCCAGGCATGTATCTCACTTCTTCTTTTACCTGAACCGAGGGCTAAAAGGAAGACCGTTTTGAAAGTCAAGTGCTTCATCGATGCTTCCTTAAGAGGCTCAAAGGGAGCCTTGGTAAGTTGGTGTAAAACGAGACAGAGGTTCCAAGAAGGAATTCCCCTCCGGCCCTTGGGTCTGTCCCTATGGAAACTATCCAAGAGACGAGTGAGATTTTCATCTTTGCTGATGTTAGTGGGTGAACTTCCCAATTTATCAGCAATGGCTGACCTGTAACCATCAATGGTACTGGGCTGTAATTTCCTGTCCTGAAAGAGGTACAGAAGGAAATCAGCCACTGAATTTATAGGGGGTGCCCTGAAGTCCACCTGATTAGAGCTGCACCACTTTGTAAAAATGGTCCACTTTGCCTCATAGACTGATCTGGTGGAGACCCTTTGAGGAGCCTCAATTCTCTCTGCCACTGCCTTAGAGAAACCTTGTCTCTTAATTGCCTCGGCTCTAGAAGCCATGCATGGAGATTCAGGTTTGTCAGATTTCGGTGAGGGATCTGATTGAATGGTTGTGATAGTAGGTTTGGCAGACAGGGTAGGCTCAGGGGGATTTGACTGGACATGGTTACCAGATCCCAAAACCAGGGCATGTTGGGCCACCACAGGGCGATCAAAATGATCCTTTTGCATGGGGTGTTTTGCAACTTCTCCACCACTTTGCCCAGAATGGCTGTTGGTGGGAAGGCATATGCATCCAGATCCTCCCATGGCAGACTGAGTGTGTCTACTGCTATAGCCAGGGAGTCCGGTACTGGTGACACAAATAGGGGCAACTTGTTGTTGAACCTTGTGGCAAACAAGTCCACTTGAGGTTGGTGCCACCTCCTGCATATCTCTTGAAAGACCTCTTGAAGGAGAGACCACTCCGTCTGGATGGTCTGACCAAAAATGGATAGCTTGTCTGCTATCACATTTAGATGGCCTGGAATATGTCGGGCTTTGAGGGTTACCTTTTGTTTGGTACACCAGGTTAGTATTCTCCAAAAGAGAGCACAGAGGGGACCCGATCGCATTCCTCCTTCCTTGTTTATGTACGCCACCACAGTGGTATTGTCTGTTGCTACAAGAACTATCTTGTCTATGCAGAGGTCTTGGAACTCTTTTAAGGCTAAGAAGACTGCTTTGAGTTCCAGGTAATTTATATGCAGTTTGCTTTCCGGGAGGGACCAGGTTCCTCTTGCAGTGCACTCATTTAAGTGAGCGCCCCACCCTTCTTTTGATGCGTCTGTAAAGAGTTGCAGAGCGTGTTTTAAAGGGTGTAAGGGCTGACCTGTGAGAACGTTGTCTTCGTCTAGCCACCACTGTAGATGTGGGTGCAAGGACCTGGGGATGGGAATCGTCTTTTCTAATGATTCCGGAACCCTCCAGTTGTTTTTGAGGTGCCATTGAATTGGGCGCATGTGAAGCCGGCCTAGGTGAACTTGCTTTTCTGTGGCAGTAAGTAAACCTATCAGGGACATGAACTGCCGGACCGGACAGGTCGGTTTGGCTAGCATTTCTAACATTTTGTCCTGGAGGTTTTGCCAACGTTCCGGTGTAGGTCTGACCCGACCGGACCGGAGATCGAACTGGTAACCTACAAAATCGAAGACTTGCTTGGGGTCCAGTTCTGATTTTTCCAAGTTCACCAGCCAACCCAGTTTTTGACACATCTTCACCAGAACCTGAGTATGCTGGAGACAGTCCTGGTGGGAGGAAGCTCTCACTAACCAGTCGTCTAGGTACTGGTGGAGCCTTATACCCTCCCGCGTGGCCATCAGTTTCACCTCCTTTGCTACCACAGTGAACTCCAAGGGTGCTGTGGACAGACCGAAAGGCAGAGCTTTGAATTGGTATGTTTGCCCTTGGACATGAAGTCTTAAGTATTTCCTGGATTGTTCCTGTATTGGTATGTGGAAGTAGGTGTCCTTGAAATCTATGGAGGTAACCCACTCCCCCTGCTGGAGGGATGTTCTGATGGTTTCCGGTGTCTCCATTTTGAATGTTTCTGTTTTGAGAAATATGTTTAGTTTGCTCAAGTCTAGGATGGGTCTCCATTTTTTGTTGGGCTTGGGGACTAAGAACAGTCGGTTGAAAAAACCTAGAGATCTCTGATTGTGGACCAGTTCTACAGCATTTTTGTCCATAAGCTGATGTAATGCCTCCAACAGGTAGCTGTTCCTGTGAGGATTGACATAGCAGCTTATGACTGTGGGAGACCTTGTGAGGTTTGGCCGGGTCCGGAAGGGGAGGGTGTAGCCCTCTCTCAGGATTTGAACTACTTTCGGACCGGCACCCAGATTCAGCCAAGTTTGCCAAAAGCTTTGAAGTCGGGCCCCTACAGGCAGATTTGTTGCAGCAAGTTTGACATTTGTTACAGGATTTACACAACACAATTGAATGACACAAGAAGTACCTTTCACAGATTTTAATTTGTAATCTCTTTTGACATGACAGACTGGCCACCCGGGACTTACTTCTTTCTTTTGGGAATGCCCGGGTGCAGTACGAACACGATTTACAACATTTAAGTTTACAGTTTGGTCCATCAAAAGTTCTTGTGAAAATGTCTGGCTCCCGGCCAGCAGTCCTTCCTGTAACATGTCGACACAATGATTGTCATTTATAGGACTGCTGGCCCTTGGCTGGTCACGAGGAGTAGTGTGAACCTTTGCCTCGACCTTTCTTGTGTCCCTTCCCAATATTCTTCCAAGATGGCTTGTCACTCTTGAAGGAAGAAGATTTCCTGTCACCTTTCCTCTCCGGTCTTTCATAAGGGTGGTACCGACCCTTTCCTTTCGCACTAGAAGACTGACCCTTGTTTTCAAACTGCAATATCTCGTCTTCGGCTTTCTTAATCAGACTGTCCGGAAAGAGAGTGGAGATGTGAATGGGAGCAGTGCGTAAGCCCGCCATAGTGTCTGGTTTGACTCCCGTCCTGACGTGAGTAAGGTATGCATCTCTACGGGTTAGGGTAAGGTTTCCCATGAAAATGAACACAAACTCTGTTAGGTGCTCCATCGTCTTGGCTGCTGCCTGGCAGATGCTAGAGTTAAAGTTCATGAGGTGTTGCATTTCGTCCAGTGCGGTTGACACCTTAGCCGAGCCCTTACCCTTACTTTCAGAGCGTACAGTCCTGAATTGTTCCTGCATGTTCTGTTGTACCTTAAATAGGCACCTGTTAAAACTAGCAGCCTGGTTACAGATGACTGTAGCTTCTCGTGCCGACTTCTCCCAGCGTCTAAGTGTCTCTTGAGAGATACGTCTGGAGGTGGGATGTGAAGTGGAGAGACCAGACTGTCTAGCGATCCTACTGTAGGAACTGTTCAATTTGCACGCATCTGTACACCAGGACGAGACTGCTGTGGGGTCAGCTTTGTGGTCGGATGACAGCCTGTACCACTTGGATTGCGACTTTGCAGGTCTCAAGAACTGATCCATCATCAAGCCACCGGCTTCTGAACTTCGGGAGGGATAACCCTCAACCAGAGTAATGTTCAATTTACTGAGCTTCTTGCATAACCATTCTTCTGTGGGCATGTGGACTGAGACTTTACCCGGAGTTGAAGACTTGGGTCCTGAAAAGGGATTATCATCAGATCCGGTATTTGCACTGTCTAATTCAGGGATATTCGACCAGCCCATATAAGAGCGAATACCGCTCATAGTTTCCCTATAGGTCTGTTCTTCACTGATTGCCTGGTCGGGTTCATTAGTCGTGCAGTCCTGGTCCTCTGATAATTCACCCTCCTCAGCATATAAGTCCACAGGAGGTCGGTCAGAGTAGTCGGAAGCTGAGGCTGAGCTGCCACTAGAAGAACTATCCCTACGCTGTCGGTGCAATGATGGTGAGCCGGAGTCGGTGGCCAGAGTGGATCTAGGCCGGTCAGACCGGACCTTAGAATCTGTAGAATGTCTGAATGAAGGGTCGGTACCAGTATGAGAAACCGGGCGGTGCCGGTCAGATGAAGGCTGGCTGGCAGGTCGGTGCTCAGAAGCAGAGTCTTTGCCAGTGCGCCCCGGTGAAGAAGGTCGGGCAGACTTCTGGTCGGTGACAAGCTGGCTGGGTGACAGATGCTGAGAAGCAGAGGTGTCTTTCCCAGTGCACTTAGAAGATGTAGTGGTCATCTCCGAACCGGGCTGGCTGGCTGACTGATGTAAAGATACAGAGGAGTCTGTGCCAGTGCGCCCTGAAGAAACAGGCTGAAAAAAGGGTTCGGAGTCTTTATTAACAGTGGCTGGTGGAGAGCGTGAAGGGGGAACTTTGACCGCAGCAGAGAAAGTAGGCTGATCCACCGGTTGGAGAGACTTAGCCAAGAGCAGAGCCTCCAGCTTATTAAATCGGTCCGTTCACTTTTTATCCAGTTCATCAAACTTGGAGTCTTCGGCCGATTTGGTAGGTTTCTTTGCTTTAGATGAAGATGATGATGATGAGGCCTTATCTTTCTTGGATTTCTTCTCAGGCACTGCAGGGGAAGAAGAAGTAGTAGGTTCTACAGGACCCAAAACTGCCACTGAAGAAGGGTCAACTAACGTAGAGTCTTTACTGGGAGTAGAATCCATCTTCTTTGCCTCTCTTTTTTCCTTCTTTAGTCTATAAGAGGGCGTCGAAAGTTGTAGCAATTGTTCAGGGGTGAGGATGGAACAAATATTACACTCACTCTCTGGGTTCTTAATGCATGGATCCTCTCCCTTCTTTTTATCCCTGCAACGTGCGCAGAAAGCATGTCCATCAAAGGACGCCATTGCATGGCCACAACTCCCCCTTTTTTGACCAGGTGAAGACATAATATTAGTCTATACACTCTCCACAACTTAAAAAACAATATGTTGAAGTGAAAAAACAAACACCCTGGCAATGAAATTAAGAAAATATGAGAGCAGAAATTTCGTGTGAACACACCACGCGCCAAACGAAAAAGATGCCATGACGTCACGCTGTCTAGACAGGAAGCAATACCTATGCGCCACCTGGCGAGTGCACACCAGGGCCGGCCGGCCAGTATGTCTACATACAGAATGACTTTTTCTGTCGTTTGGCGGGCCGGTCCGCGCCGACCGGATAAGCTATTGTCCATTGGATAGGATGTATTAACGCAATAAAAACAGTTTTTCACAATAATAAAAAGCGCAAATAACATGACTGTCCATTTTTTTTCAAAATATTAAAATAATTTAATTTTATACACATTGTTAATTAATTAGTTAATTTAATTAATACCTGCATTGTAGTCATTTGATTTTTATTATGTAACAAGCATGAAGCAGATATCACGTTCTCTTTGAATCCTTTTCACTGAAAATGACCCTGTGATCCAGAAGACCTGTGTAAGTAGAAGTATTTCTCTTGCCCCTGGAGATTCAACCTAATAAACTCTACCTGTTATTTGTGTGATCGACCTCATACTGGACAGCCACCTTTTGCTTTCCTCAAGCAGACCCAAGAAATACATGGAGATATCCAGTTTTGTAGTACCCACTCCTATCAAATAGAACATTTCTCCCTCATGCCATCAGAACCCAAAGATAGTGTCACTGGGTTCAGACGACACTTAAAGACTTATCTCTTCAGAGGAGCTTATCTCAATTCATACTCTTTTCTCCCTTCTCTGACATGGACATAGACTCTTTCTTGACAAATAGATAATCCCTTCTTGGATATCAGCATCTGACGGGATGTCTACATCAATTTAGCACTTAATAAATACTTCATTCATCACAATCATATTCAAATCAATGTGCCAAATACGACATACCTGAGATGGTAACCAACACCAAATCTGTTTTTAAGGAACAGAGAAGATCCCACACATGTCAACTTTCCTTTGCTGATGAAAGCTTTTCTGTCTGTGAAACACAAAATAATTGTATATGTTTGTATTGTGCATTGAACAAAGATAGAATGCTTGTGAAACTTCCCCAAAATGTTCATTCAAAAAATTAAAATTAAACAGTTTTTCAAAATAAAGAAGGACTTTCGCTCTTGGAATTGAAACTAAATTTCAGGTGACAAGGTTCATTGTACAAGACTTCAGATTTGGAGGAGCAGGGGATGTTGATAAAAGCTATCCTGTAGCATTTTTTTAGTTACAATGAATGAGCCATATTATCACTGTCATTATTACATATATCTTAAACTGAAACTAGAAATAGGATGCCCTGTTAAGAGTAGCTGCAACATATGAAAAGAAACAGGATAGCATACAAGAACACACATTATCATGCGTAATGTCCACCCCATGAACGTTTCGCAACAATTGTACAGTAGTCTTAAATGACCCTGTTTCATTTGTAAAATATATCAATGATGCTTAAATATTTATTGGTATGCATGCAAATTATTTCAGCTTCATGCCTTTTTGCATTGGTTCAAAATTTTCTCAAAATCACTCTGTCTCTAAAGGTTTTTGAGATAACCAACATTTTCGATTTCTGATAAAACTGAAGATGGTGGGCGAAATTTGAGAAATTTGACATTTTTCAGAGGCAATATATCAAAGATCTCTAATATCCAAATGGTAAATGACATATTCAATTTCCGCTAAAATTCTTGAAATTCAACTTTTTTCACAGGCACTATATCTAAGGTCTCTAGTACCCAAAGGGTCCAAACATTGCTTGAAATCACTTTACCTCTAAGGGTTTTTGAGATAACTGATATTTTCAATTTCCGCCAAATTCAAGATGACAGCCAAAATCTCGTTCCCAAGATAAAAGCGTCTTTGCATTTTACACAGAAATTCAAGATTGTTGCTTAAAGTCGCCAGTAAACTGTCCATATACCCTGCGGGCAAAAAATTTTGTCGAAATTGCTCCATCTCGCATTGTTTCCAAGATAAGTGTTTTTATGTTTCATGGAGAAATTCAAGATGGCCGCAAAAAGTGGCGGGAAAGTGATTTTTGTGAAAAGTTGCCAATACACTCTGGACACCCTGGGGGTCGAAAATTTCGACGAAATCCTGATATCTCGCACGGTTAAGGAAATAGAAACAAATTTGTTGATTCAAAATGGCCGTCATTTTTAGTGAGAGGAAAAACTTTTGAAAATTGGCAAGAGTAGATTGCTTAGATAGCCTGTGGGTCGAAAATTTCGACAAAATTGTTCTATCTCGCATGGTTAAAGAGATAAAAGCAAATTTGTGCTTTTGCATTTTTGGCAAAAATTCGAAAATTCAAAATGGCCGCCATTTTTGGGGAGAAAATTTTTTTTTTAAATTGCCAAGAGTACATTGCTTAGATACCCTGTGGGTTGAAAATTTTGACGAAATCATTTTATCTCACACGGTTTAGGAGATAGACATATTTATGTTTTTTGCTATGTAGCTATTACTCAGGAGGTTAAAGCTATTACCATCAATACCAAGCAAGACATTGACCCTATAAACCTTCACACCAAATTTTACAAAGATGAGTTAAATATGTTTCCTTTAAAAGAGAGAAAACAGAAATGCAATTCAGAGTAGGCTCAAAGTAGCAAAGCAGCAATTACTCAGATAGCTACAAAGCTATCATTGACCCAAAGCTATCCTGGCGAAACTATTGACCAAATTATCCTTCATGTACATTTTTGTGAAGATAGAAAACATTGTTTCATTAAAATGTCCAAAAAAGTCAACTCAAAATAGCATAATAACTATATAGCACAGTAGCTATTACTCTGTTAGCTATAAAGGTATTATCACCAAAAGCAATCCAAAGCAAGCTACTGATCCAATAATCCCAAATTTTGTGAACATAGGTGAAATACTTTTTCTTTAAAATGCTTACAATAAAAAAGCTACTCACAGTAGCTAAGTAGCTATTACTCAGTCAGTTGTTTAGCTATTATCACTAAAACCAATCTCAAGCAAGCTATTGACCTAACTATTGCTCATACCAAATTTGGTAAAGATATGTCAAATATTTTTCCTTAAAATGCCCAGAAACAAAAGAAGTACACAAAAGTAGCTAAGTGGCTATTACTCAGTTAGCTATAAAGCTATCTTCACCAAAAGCAATCCCATACAAGCTATTAACCCAATAAACACCCATACCAAATTTGGTAAAGATAGGATAAATACTTTTCCTTGAAATGACCAGAAACCAAGCGTGATGGACACCGGACGCCGGACCGCAGAAAAAGCAGTGGGGTGGACATAATACCGAATTCTGACCACTTTGTGTAATTATACAAATATAGTATGAATTGTCAATAAAACTTAAAGGTATTGTTTTTGCTGCAAGGATGTACTACATGAATGCTATACTTCAAGTTGCTGTTATGTAGGAACTTCACCTGTCCTTTTTTCTTCACCCGTATCCGTGTCCGTTATTGCCCGTATCCGTGATACCCTAGATCTTTTGATATAAAACAGTGAACCAGCTGCCCGTGTCCGTGAAGAACGCATTTTTTTCCTTCCTAATCACGGACACGGGTGAGTACACTGTTTTATACAAAATGATCTAGGGTATCACGGATACGGGCAATAACGGACACAGATACGGGTGAGGAAAAAAGGACAGGTGAAGTTCCTACTTTAGATATGTATATTTGTCCAGCATCATATCATTCATACAATTATCATGATTTTAAACGCTGAATCATTACTAAATGGAAATTAAAAGCTACAAATTTATTATATTGCCTTTGCATAAGATCATTAAATACAAATAAATACATCAGTTCTCTTTTCAAGTGTGCATCATATGATGCTGCTTATAACCATATATTTGTCATAAGGAAAAACTAGAAAACAAAGAGATAAGAAGGCACATGACAGTGACTTAAGATGTGAGACCTATTTTCTCTATACATATTGAAAGGAAAAAAAGTATTTCTTTAAGGATGGTTAAAAAACTTCAGATAGTTCCCCAAAACACACACATAAAACAAGCATATCTGAACATGTTAAGATGGGTTCTTCCAGTTAAGGTAAAATTCAGGTAAAAATGACTGATCAATGGAGAGACAACAAAAATACCCTGATTAACAAAACGTAGGCTGTTATGACGTATCCCACCTGTTGTTGTTAGAGTGTGATTACAGTATGCTGCATGTGAGTGTGAATATATTATACCTCATTACAGAACTACAGGAGTACTTGCAACATAGATAAGAGGTGATAACAGCTTTATGTAAACAAAAAAAAAACTTGATTACAAACACGTCACGTGCATTTGCCACAACCAAATAATTATACTGCTGGTACCTGTGTTAGTTAAAACACTCGCTTAAAATGTTACTTTGTTAATTACTACAATACAGGAAGAAATGCTGCAGCATTACAAACTGCTCTACAACAAACAAATCTTATAAAAAATTATGGAAGTTTTTGTAAAATATCAGAGATTCTGTAGAACTAGATGCCTATATTCTCCACAGGATCTGATTTAATTTATAGTAGAGTTCCATTTATTTATGTCATCAAAATATTGTAATTATCTAAGTTAATATCATTATACTGGTTCCAGGTATATCTAAATTTGCCTTATACTGGTTATACAGCCTAATGTATCACTAGAACTAGACATGTGTAATGTCAGAAGTTAATTTCAGATTTCTGACAGTGAAACAAGCTGTACAAAAAGTGGCATGAAAAAAAACCCAGTTAAAACAGCATATGGAGAATAAGAAGTATTAACCTGTACAAGTAAGCTACATCATGAAGAGGAGAAAATGTGAAATTTGTTATAGTACATGAGATTTGCCACTTGGGGGACTCAGGGTTGCCCATCATGGTTGCTTTAAAAATCCCTGACTTTTCCCTGACTGACAACTTCATTTTCCCTGACCATCACGGTGAAATGATGACAATAACTGTTACATAGATCAATGTTTTAAAAACTTTTTCTGATCAACACAGTAATAATAACCCCATGATACAACCATGAAAATAACAATTATATTGAATAAATGAGCATTGCTTAATGCAATACAATTAATACTATTTATTTACTTAACCACTCAGATTGCCGGGTCTCCATGACAGTATACCTATAACTGGACCAATAACAGGACTTGCTTCAATCAGGGATGTCAAAATTGCAGAGAAATCTTGCAGGGTTGCCAGTCATGGTTGCTTTAAAAAATCCCTGACTTTTCCCTGACTGACAACTTCATTTTCCCTGACCACCGTGGTGAAATGATGATGATAACTGTTGTATAGATCAATGTTTGAAAAACCTTTTCTAGGAGTTAAGGGATATTTTCATTGATGGATTTAGGCATTGTCTTAAACAGTACAGAAACTGCCATAGCCAATTATTACTCACAAAAGTCAGGCTCACAGAATCTTGTAAGGACCTATTAATGTAGGATCTTCTAGATCAACATTACATTTCCATTTTTGTTGTATTGCTAAACACATAGGTTTCCACTTTGCGTCATCATGGCTTCACTTAATTTTACGCACATGACTCAAGAAAGTCAACTTTTTTTCCCTGACTTTCTAAGGATTTTCCCAAATTTCCCCGAACTTTTTCAAAATTACAAAATTCCCGGACCCAGAACAAAATTCGCTGCCTTTTCCTCAACCTTGAATTTCCCTGACTTTTCCCTGAGACTACCTTCAAATGTAAGACAAAGTCATCAAAATGTGTGCCAGCTTTGCATTAGTGGGGATCAGGACTTAACATAGTCACAAAATATCACAAAAGTGCCAATTATTTCTCACAAGACAAGGAAACAGAAAGGCTGTTTCCTGACTGGCAAATATCACACAATGTGGTGAAATTCATATTACCCGTACTTATGCTATTTGTTAAGAAAACACACCAAAAAACTAAATGTTAGTCTAAATATTATTTATATGTGTGTATCAGTGAAAATAGAAACACACTCATTGTGTTACTGTTAAGATAATAAAGTATACAAACCATTATTGCATAAGAGCCATGATGACTCATACAAGTGTTACTGTCATCATAAGTAAAGTAATACATTAAATTCATTGGTAATAAAGTACAGTATTCATAAAAGTACAAATTTCAAAATAAAAAAGAACAATTTCATATTTCGCAAATTTAGTGATACAGATATTGCTCTGGACTTGCAATTTTTTGGTTTGCAAAATACAAGTGTTCAATAATCTCTGCCAATTACTTTAAGGTTGTAGAGCTGGCCAACACTTGTAATAGTGATGAATGGTAATACTACAACCTTAACAGAGAAAAACAATGTTAACTGCATAGTAGTGAAAAGATAACGCAGGTAATATGACTGAAAGCTCATCAAACTCTTTTACTGTGATGTTTATTTAACAGAGACTTTATGGCAATTACTTGCACAGGCTATACTATTTTAAGTGAATTTCCCATTCATCTTCAAGGGACTACACACATACATCATTTAACACTAGTATAACCATTTAAATAGCAAAATGTTTTGCCTAACTTTAGTTCATCCTTTTTTATGCACACAATTACACACAAGTAATCCCAGTTATAGATGATGGTTGCAAAATGATTTTAACTTTGTGGGGCTCTTAACTATAATTTACTGCTTCTGTCAGATTAGTAGTCAGAGTAAAGTGGATATAAGCGTACCTGCAAGAATGTCTGCCTCATCCATGAAATGTGTGGTCAGGAGAATCACACGACCAGGTCGCCTCTCTTTTAATAACGACCACAAATGTCGTCTTGAGTACGGGTCCATCCCAGCAGTGGGCTCATCCAAAAAGATTACCTGTTACATTGAAATAGAATTGAAATCGCAGAAGAAATCCTTTAAACAATCTGTTGAAAATAGCCTGAAATTTAAATACAGCTTTTCTTTGAAAACATCTTTACTATTTGTCTGGGGTGGTATTCACTATCATGGATTAAGATCAGATCAAGCTCTCATCAAATTTGAGAAAAAAAGGTTTCAAGCGAGCCAGTGGATCAAATAGTCACACAAGCATCAATTACTTGAGCTAAAATTAAATATTTGATCTGTTCCTTTATTATATCTCACAATTTTGAGTGACCTTATTCATCACTCAAGAAATCTAAGGGGTTTATTCGGTTGTGAAGTACCCCCCTGTATCTGTAATGATTGATTTAACATGATTCATCTTCTCTGAGAATTGAATATTGATCAACGACTAAAATACTAATGCTACTCCTTTTCAACAAAGATTTATTTTAACAACACTTTGAACACACAGAGGAAACCAGTACATACTAGTTGGTCAAGATTCTGTTCTGCAGACTGCCAAGTGTCAACTTTCCCACATAGGGTCCGAGGTTTGAATCGCAGACCTTAGAGGTGGGAGGGTGAGTGTGTTACCCTGACTTACCAACCCACTACACCACCAAGCCCCCCACCCCCCACCCCCACCCCCCCAACACAGATATAGCATTCAATTTGTTATTATTATCTTTCAATCTCAAAAATTGTCATAAATTTAAAAGTAACAATTTTTTAAATCTTTTCTTACTCTAAGAATATTTCTTACGAAATTGTTGTTTCATTAAAATAATTCTAAGAATAAGAATGTTAACGGGCCCAGGTCTTCAGAAAGCTTTTCTTAACTAATTTTAACTATATTACCCCACAAACATTATTCTGGTTCATTCAGACTCAACATAATAGGGTTGAACTGTAGTGATATTTACTAACTATGTGATAAGCAATGACAAAATATCAGCTACTAGTAGACATAACTACAGTGAAGACGATTTATGTTTTATTTAAATATATCCCTCTTGTGTTGTGGGGTTATATTATCAGTTTTCCCTGATCAGAGTTCAGGTCTAATCTCTACTTGTATTTACTCCATTTATTCATCTGTCTCATAGAATAATGCTATGCATCCTCCTCCCCACACTCAACTATTTCCTTGCTGGCAGCTTCTTATCAACATATCTGCCTGTCATACTTTATCAGTACAAATGCAATTATTATTATAGAACAAAGCAGAAGCAGATTTTTCATAAAAAATAAAAGAAAGAAATAATTATGTCCAATCAAATTTGTTTATTTGCATTCAATATTTCACATGAAGTTTATAATTTTAACACCACAATCTTATGATGACAAATCTCTATATTAACAGATTCTAAGGCACATTAAACACGATCATTGTCATGAAATCACCTCACCATTAGACAAGCATAGGTTGTTATCAATGGAGACACCTCTAACACAACATACAGATATGAGTAACTGTCACCAATTTCAAAAGTAATGAAACTGAGGATCAAAATTTAAATTAAATGAAATTTGAAAAGAAGTGTAAACTAGAATTATCTTACCTTTGGATCACCAATCAGAGCAATGGCTACACACAGTTTACGTTTTTGACCCCCACTTAGTTTGTGGGAACGTGTGTCTATCTTGTCACTCAGGTCAATGTCCTTCAAACTTTGGATGATCTAAATACAGAATACAAAGGCTTAGAAGCCTATTAAGTCTGCAACCAAAGTTGCAACAAATAAATGACAGTTTAATGATAATTATTTTTCTAGTTATTCATTGTACTGCGACTCAAATATAACTAGAGGAACGCTCGCAAAAAAAAAAGATAATGTTTTTGCATAGCAAAAACAAAGTGTCCCGAAAAGGATATAAAGGTGAGTGCTAAAGTATTAAGAAAATGCTTCGTTTCTAGCCTTATACTGTTGTGGCAAACAAAGTCAGCGCAGTCTGCTGTATCTAGCACGGTTTTCGAGATATAAGCATTTTTGTGTTTTGCAAAAAATTCGAAAATTCAAAATGTCCGCTATATTTGGCGAGACAAAAATATTTCGAAAATTGGCATGGCTACTCTGCAGAGATACCCAGCAGGTCAAAAAATTTGTTGAGTTCGCTCCATCTAGTACGGTTTTCGAGATATAAGCATTTTTGTGTTTTGCAAAAACTTTGAAAATTCAAAATGGCCACCATTTTTGGGGAGACAAAAATTTTTTACAAGACCACTGCCGCGGTGTGTATCTCCCGCCGAGCATTAAAGGACAAGAAATAGCTTTTGCGAGATATTCACAATTTATCATTTTCGTGTGTGAAAGCTCTTCCAAAAGTAGGTGAATGAGTTATTTGAGAAAAATTGGCTATCTGCAATACTATTAAGAGATAATTCACATTTACTCCTTTTGAGTAGGTGAGTAATTACCTACAGGTCTGGAACTTCATCAAGTGAAAGTTCTCCCAAAAGTAGATGAATGAGTTATTTGATAAAAATTGGGTATCCACAATACTTTTAGAGATAATTCACATTTACTCATTTTGAGTAGGTGAATAATTAGCTATGGGTCTGAAACTTCACCAAGTGAAAGCTCTCCCAAAAGTAGGTGAATGAGTTATTTGAGAAAAATTGGCTATCTGCAATACTTTTACTTGTGAAAGCTCTCCCACAAGTAGATGAATGAGTATTTGATAATTTGATAAAAATTGGGTATCCGCAATACTTTTACAGATAATTAGCATTTACTCATTTTGAGTAGGTGAATAATTAGCTATGGGTCTGAAACTTCACGGAGTGAAAGCTCTTCCAAACGTAGATGAATGAGTTATTTGAGAAAAATTGGCTATCTGCAATACTTTTAAGAGATAATTCGCATTTACTCATTTTGAGTAGGTGAGTAATTATCTACGGGTCTGAAACTTCACCATGTGAAAGCTCTTCCAAAAGTACATGAATGAGTTATTTGATAAAAATTGGGTATCCGCAATAGTTTTTGAGATAATTAGCATTTACTCATTTTGAGTAGGTGAGTAATTAGCTATGGGTCTGAAACTTTACCAAGTGAAAGCTCTCCCAAAAGTAGGTGAATGATTTATTTGAGAAAAATTGGCTATCTGCAATACTTTTAGAGATAATTCGCATTTACTCATTTTGAATAGGTGAGTAATTAGCTATGGGTCTGAAACTTCACCATGTGAAAGCTCTCCCACAAGTAGATGAATGAGTTATTTGATAAAAATTGGGTATCCGCAATACTTTTACAGATAATTACCATTTACTCATTTTGAGTAGGTGAATAATAAGCTATGGGTCTGAAACTTCACCAAGTGAAAGCTCTCCCAAAAGTAGGTGAATGGGTTATTTGAGAAAAATTGGCTATCTGCAATACTTTTTGAGATAATTCGCATTTACTCATTTTGAGTAGGTGAGTAATTAGCTATGGGTCTGAAACTTCACCATGTGAAAGCTCTTCCAAAAGTAGGTGAATGAGTTATTTGAGAAAAATTGGCTATCTGCAATACTTTTAAGAGATAATTCGCATTTACTCATTTTGAGTTGGTGAGTAATTATCTACGGGTCTGAAACTTCACCATGTGAAAGCTCTCCCAAAAGTAGATGAATGAGTTATTTGATAAAAATTGGGTATCCACAATAGTTTCAGAGATAATTAGCATTTACTCATTTTGAGTAGGTGAATAATTAGCTACGGGTCTGAAACTTCACTGAGTGAAAGCTCTTTGGGATAGCTGCTCAGCATCAAAAATTTCGTCGAAATCACTCTGTGTAGCACGGTTTTCAAGATATTAGCATTTTTGTGTTTTGCAATTTTTGCGAAAAATTCGAAAATTCAAAATGGCCGCCATTTTTGGCGAGACAAAATTTTTTTGAAAATTGGCATGGCTACTCTGCAGAGATACCCTGTGGGTCAAAAATTTCGTCGAAATCGCTCTATCTAGCAGGGTTTTCGAGATATAAGCATTTTTATGTTTTGCAATTTTTGCGAAAAATTCGAAAATTCAAAATGGCCCCCATTTTTGGCGAGAGAAAATTTTTTTGAAAATAGGCATGGCTACTCTGCAGACATACCCTGTGGGTCAAAAATTTCGTCGAAATCGCTCTATCTAGTACGGTTTTCGAGATACAAGCATTTTTATGTTTTGCAATTTTTGCGAAAAATTCGAAAATTCAAAAATTTTTTTTGAAAATTGGGATAACTACTCTGCAAAGATACCCTGTGGATCAAAAATTTCGTCGAAATCGCTCTATCTAGCACGGTTTTCGAGATATAAGCATTTTTGTGTTTTCCTTATTTGGAAAATTCATAATGATTAATTAATCATTAATTACTCGGCCATTTCTTAACCAATCAATGCCAAAATCTAATGATTTCCAGATTTTAATAGAATGAATGTATTTGCCAAGTTTCAGGTGAATTGATAAAAGTCCTTTCAAGTTATCATCCGGACAAGCTTCCCCATCGAAAAAAGACATTTTTGGTCATGTGACCTCTCTGATTGGTTGAAATGTCACTGCAGCATATTCAAAAAAATTCCCCAAGGCTACTGCCTAAACCTGCCAAATTTGAAAAGAATCCGCCTAACAGTTACAGAGTTATAAGGAAAACAAAATGCGGAACCGGCGGAGCCGGCGGAGCCTGAAGGTCTCCCATACACAAACAAGCGTCCCTTGCAGGACGCTTAATTATGTACTGCTTCACGCCTTAACTTGGCACACCTTGGACACAAAAAGCTTATTTTTGATTGTTTTGGGTGAAGTTTCGTGGATTTCTTTATATTAAAATATGAATTGACACAATCGCAAGTTATAAAAGCATTTTACTGACATAAAATCAAAAGAATTAACCTTTTACACATGTTTTTAATGAGCGATAATATAATTTCTACATGAAATCAGCACCTCAAATTGTCATAATTTGCATACGGAAATGGCCCAAGGTATGTAAATTATTTCAATCGTCACTTCCACTTCCTTATTTGTTTAGTGGAAATACACGAGTGTGGACGATAAAGTACAACAGTCCTTAAATATTTTAACTTTCGTTTTGTGCCAATTTAAGGTTTGTGCCATTATATGGCACCAAGCAGTAACCATACAGCATCAGTGAAAGAGAACAATGTCACAATATACTCTCAATCTGTTCATTCATTTTTAAGTAGAACTAAATATTGAGGTCTTAAAGAACTTTTTCCAAAGAATTTTATCCATTACTGTTATTAATTTAACAGGGTTCAGCTGTGGATCAAACTCAACCCACCTCTGCAGGCAGATCCTTCTTGTCTACTCCTTTCACGGCACCATAGAACTCCAGATGTTCCTTACAGGTCAAGTCATTCAGTAAGATGTTGTGCTGAGGACACACCCCAGTCATGCTCCGAATCTCACCCATTTGATTGGGGTCAGACACATCCTAAAAGAAAAAATTATAGCAGGCAATGATTTTTTATCTACACATTGATGATAGCTACTTCTTATTTTTTTATGTTAAATATGTTTTGCAAACACTAGTATCCCAAATTTATGAACAAATTTAGACTTGTTTATTATGTATTTGGTAATTACAGAAGTAAACAATTTGAACCAGATCTAAAATGTGTCTAACAAAAGGAAAGTGAAACAGTCATGCTTACAATTTCACCCTTCTGACTGGGTTTTGAAATATCTATACTATGGATACCATACTGATTAGTGGTACATTTTACAATTATACATAGCAATCATTTTATTTGGCAACTATACTTTAGGTATTAAGGCATACAAAAACATATGTGAAATAAATCTGTGTTGTTACTAATAATTATAAACTTTATATTTTATCAACATTTTTATGAAATTACAGATACATTGCCAATGTATTGTTACAAGGATAAAGTGTTATTTTTCAAATAAGAAATTAAACTGAAAATATGCATTTTAGGCAGTTGGTTTCAATCATGTTGGTCACAGGCACTACACATGCTTTCACACCAGAGTATGTCCATATCAATGACTTACATATCCATAGATGGTGGCACTCCCTGAAGTAGGTGAAGTCATTCCAGTCAGCATGTTCAAGGTGGTTGTTTTCCCAGCTCCATTGTGCCCCAATAGACAGGTGATCTGTCCTTCATATATATCCAGTGTCACCCCTGGTTGATAAAAAAAGAATAAAACAGAATCAACAAGCATTCTGATGCATGCAATTATCTCCCGCCATATAAATTAGATGTACTAAAGATAGTGTAATATGGCTTTTCTTGTGAGATGGAGGCGCATGTAGAAGTAACAATAAGCAAGAGGCACTTTAACGTTTGACTGCAAAGATAAAAGCCATTTACTCATTTTAGTAGCAATTACTCTGTCATCCAAAGAGCTACAGTTCTGCAACTTCACTATATGGTAGATCACCCAAAGGTAGGTGAATGACTTATTTTGAAGAAATAACATATCAGCAATACTTTCAGAGATAAAAGACATTTGCTCAGTTTAGTAGCTATTTCTCAGCTATACAAAGAGCTATAGATCTGCAACTTCACCATGCGGTCGATCACCGAAAAGTAGGTGAATGACTTACTTATTGCCAAAATTGCTTTATCTTGCACCGTTACCAAGATAATTAGTTTTTTGCATTTTATGCAGAAATTCAATATGGCCGCCAAAAAGTGGCAGGAAAACGATTTTTGGCAAAATATTGAAGACACTGTGTATACCCTGCAGGTCAAAAATTTCGTCGAGATGGCTGTATCTCAGACCGTTTCTGAGATAAATGCATTTTTGCATTTTACGAAGAAATTCAATATGGCCATCAAAAATGGCGGGAAAACTGTTTTTGGCAAAAAGTTGGAGATAACTCAACATATACCCTGTGGGTCAAAAATTTCATAAGCGAGATAAGCTTGTTTTGAACATTTTTCATCACAGTGACTATAAAATTCAGAAAATAGCTATTACTCACATAGCTATTGAGGAAAACCTGTCTAACAGGTACCATCTTGTAAGTACAGAGAAAGTAGCTAAACAACATATTTTGGCCAAATGCTCTAAATGCATTCGCAATGAATAACATATTTGAAAAGATTGCCATAACTGCAAAACTTTTAAAGATATTTGACATTTACTTCTTCCATTATTTAGCTACAAATGAGAAAATAGCTATTACTCATTTATTATATGCAATGGAGCTCCAAACTATGTATCATCTTATAGCTAAGGACAAAATAGTTGAACAACATATTTTAGGAAAATACTCTTAACTGCAAGAGTTTTGGAGTTACAAAGGCTTCACTCAATGGTAAGAATTTCAAAGTAGCTATTACTCAGCTATCCAATGTGGAACAGGTCTGAAACTTTACCATGGGATAGCTTACCAAAAACTAGATGAACAACATATTTAAAAAGATTAGCCTAACTTTAATACTTTTTAAGATATTTCACATTTACCTCCGTCATTATTTTGTTACAAATAACAAAATAGCTATTACTCCCTTATGGCATGTGATGGAACTCCAAACTATATTTCACCTTATAGTTAAGGGCAAAGTAGCTGAACAACATATTTTAGGAAAATTCTGTAACTGCAAGTGTTTTGGAGTTACAAAGGCTTTATTCAATGGTAAGAATTTCAAAGTAGCTATTACTCAGCTATACAATGTGCAACAGGTCTGGAACTTTACCATGTGATAGCTTACCAAAAACTAGATGAACAACATATCCAAAAAGATTTGATTAACTTTAATAGTTTTGAAGACATTTTAGATTTACTTCTGTCACTATTTTGCTACAAATAAGAAAATAGCTATTACTCACTTATGGCATGCAATGGAACCCTGAACTATATACCATCTTATAGCTAAGGACAAAGTAGCTGAATAACATATTTTAGGAAAATACTCTATCTGCAATAGTTTTGGAATTACAAAGGCTTTACTGAATAGTAAGAATTTTAAAGTAGCTATTACTCAACTGATAGCTTACCAAAAAGTAGATGGATAACATATTTGAAACGATTTCCCTAACTTTAATACTTTTGAAGATATCTGACATTTTCTTCTTTCATTATTTTGCTACATTAATGAGAAAACAAATATCTGAACAACATATTTCAAGAAAATACTCTAACTGCAATACTTTTTGAGTTATAAGTCCTTTCCTCAAAGTAGCTAAAGTTGATATTACTCACTTATCTTTAGGCTGAAGTCCACAAAACAAAACAAAATTTCAAGGTCGTGAAAATTCATTAGGACAATTAATTGACAAAAAATCTGTACCTGTAGTAGTTTTGGAGAAATCAGCGAGACACACTAATGTACACACACACGCACGCATCCACCCATGCATGCACACACAGGATGCATTTTATAATCTCCCTCCCGGGCTAAAGCCCGGCGAGAGATAATAAGTTATGGCTGGGAAAAATAACATTATACATTCGCCAGTAACTTGGAGTTATTCCTCGTCAATTGAAATACAGTTTCTTATTTCCATACTCTTATTCAGATTGTCCTGACTCCTGAACATATCATCAGTACCCTCTTAATTCCACACCATACTACACATTTGCCTACAGAATTTATCAAAATTTGTACAATATTATTTGAGTGAGGCTGATAGCCGAAAACATTCAAAATATACCCGATATAAACAAAGTCAAAGTTGTTGTTTTTTGTCTATATCAGTACAGGCTCTACATGCATCCCCCATGTTGTGATGAACTTGTCTCAAACCTATGACCAAAGAGGTGAGAGTCCAGGTATTGAAGGTTAAACTTGTTAACCACTCAGTCACTGAGGCCTCTGACAAACAAACAAACAAACAAATGAAGGACAAAGCAGATATATCAAGACTCTCACCATCAACAGCAGTTATATGCGTCTTTCCTTCTTCATTAGCTTTGAACACTTTTTTAATATTCTTTATTCTGAAAGATGAATGAAATTAGACATTTTATATATGAATCAATAAAATCATAAACTATTTGGTTTAGATGAGGAAATTGATAGGCGATTGCCCCATTGAGATCACTCCACTTAATTAGAGATGAGAGATATGGAAGCTGGATAAAATTTATGGCTTTATAAGCAAGCAGGTTGTATTGGAACAATATAAGGTAATGAATGGGGAGCCAGTGTAGTTTTTGCAGGAAGGGTTTGACATGACTAAATTTATTTATTTTGTACACAGTGTGACATAAGGTATTTTGAACTCTTTGTAGTCTGACAGTATATGCCTTTTTTGAGTGATAAAGCAGTGAATTACAGCAATCCAGGTGACTGCTTACCAAGGCATTTGCCACCTTTACAGCTAATGTAGAGGTTTTCTAAACCCTTTACTCATCACTGGCTTCCTTCAGTATGTGATTTTTTAATGGGGCAAATAACGGTTTGAGAAAAAGAACAAGAATTCAGTAGAATTGTACTGTGTCACCAGCTTTGGTTAAAGACTGAAGCGGATGAAATTCAAAAGGACAAAAATTATGCTGGATAGACAAAAATAGTTGGCTGACTGGCAGTATTTTTGCAGATCCAAACCATCTTTCAGGAACATTGAGCCATGGTGAAGCCCCATCTTGTTGAAAAATATAACCTATATCAAATGTACAGGTTATGAAAAATGGACACAGGCAGACAGAGAAGGCAAACACACAAAGTTATCACTTATCAAGTTTTTACTAGACGTCAGCAGTCAGCAGGAAATTCAATAAAGTATAATTTTGGTAACCTACTGTTAAACTACTAGTCATATGCCCATACAAGTTAATGCATTGTGGAAGATGGGTCCTGTCTTTTCCGCCTCCTCTCTCTTCATGGAGGAATGAAGGAATTTCTTATATTTGTCCAACATTTTGTGGGACAGCTAACGAGCGAGATCATTGTCTAATCTTTCGGAGTGTAAGGTTACTTTACCCAACAAGTCTTCTTCAGGACTTTTTATATCCAAAACCAAGAAACAGAAACAAGCAATCAGTGCCCGTGAACGGGCTCTGTGTCAGCTGACTGTGTGTTTTGAGTTTCAGAGTAGAAGTGAATGAAGAAAAGGACACAAACATTGTGCCCTGCAAATGGTATTCAGAAGTAAAGTACAAAGTTAACTCTTAAGATGTAAAAAGTTGGTGAAAAACATATTTAAAGAAAATACTGTACATGCAATAGATTTCAAGTTACAACTTATTTCCTCAACAGTAGGAATCTTAAAGTACTTTTGCTCAGCAATGCAATGAGCTACAGGTCCAAAAGAAGGCGAATAACTTATTTAAAGAAATAATCTAAATGCAACAACTTTCAAGTTACAATTGATTTACTGAACAGTGAAAACCTGAAAATAGCTATTGCTCAGCTATACAATGAGCTACAGGCCTGCAATTTCACTATGTTATAGGTGACCCATAAGTAGGTGAATAACATATTTAAACAAAATTCTCTAAATGCAATAGTTTTCAAGTTACAACTCATTTACTAAACAGTGAGAACCTGAAAGTAGCTATTGCTCAACTATGCCATGAGCTACAGGTCTACAATTTCACTATGATATAGCTGACCCATCAGTAGGTGAATAACATATTTAAACAAAATTCTCTTAATGCAATAGTTTTCAAGTTACAACTCATTTACTCAACAGTGAGAACCTCAAAGTAGCTATTTCTCGCTATGTAATGAGCTACAGGTCTGCAATTTTTCTATGTTATAGCTGACCAAAAATTAGAAGAATTACATATTTAAACAAAATACTCTAAATGTAATATTTTTCAAGTTACAACTGATTTACTCAATAGCTATATTCTGAAAGTAGCTATTTCCCTAGCTCTGTAATGAGCTACAGGTCTGCAAGTTCACTATGTTATAGCTGACAGAAAAGTAAGTGAACAACATATTTAAACAAAATACTCTAATAGTTTTTAAGTTACAACTGTTTTACTCAACAGGGAGAACCTGAAAATAGCTATTGCTCAGCTATGCCATGAGCTACAGGTCTGCAATTACACCATGTTATAGCTGATTCAAAAGTACATGAAAAGTACATATTTAAACAAAATTCTCTAAATGCAACAGTGTTCAAGTTACAAGCAATTTACTCAACAGTGATAACATGAAAGTAGCTATTACTCAGCTCAGCTATGAGCTACAGGTCTGCAATTTTACTATGTTATAGCTGACTAAAAAGTTGCTGAAAAACATATTTATACAAATTTTTGTAAATACAATAGTTTTCAAGTTATAACTAATTTTTCAACAGTGATAACCTCAAAATAGCTATTGCTCAGCTATGATATAAGCTACAGGTCTATAAATTTACAATGTTAGAGCTGATCCAAAAGTAGGTGAATAACATATTTAAAGAATATACTCTAAATGTAATAGTTTTCACGTTCTAACTGATTTACTGAACACTGATAACCTAAAGTAGCTATTACTGATCTATGCAATTTGCTACAGGTCTGAAACTTTACTATGTTATAGCTGACCCAAAAGTAGCCGAATAACATATTTATACAAAATTCTCTACATGCAATAGTTTTCAAGTTACAAGTGATTTTACTCACTATGGAAGTTACTGAAAAGTCAAAAAGTAGCTATTACTCACTTAGCTATTGGGATAGACTCCCAAGTTACTTACCAAGTTATAGCTATGGAAAAAGTAGCTGAATAACATATTTTAACAAAATGCTCTAAATGCAATACTTTTCAAGTTATAGGTGATTTTGTGCATGATTTCATGAATTTTAATGCATTAAAATTGCATCAGAGATGCCCATACCCCATAGCCTATGGAAATATTTTGAACACCATGAGATATAGAAGTACTGTATCAGTACAAAGTTCAGGATACTTTAAGAGCACTGTCAGTTGCATAAAGGTCCCTTAATGTTTAAGTGGAGAAAATAATGTCTAAAAGAAAGATAATGCATGTAAAGATGGAGTATTAAAACAAGATAATTCAATAACAATATGACAGTATTAATCAGTAAACTAAAATTGCAACACTCTTTATCTACATCTGCATGGCCGAATTATGGTTTAGATGTTTTGAATATTACCATGCATACAGATGTGGTAATACATTCAATGAATGCTTATGTGTGGTGTTGGAGCAAAATCTGTGGCTCACTTCTCTTACAATGGGAAGTTATAAACGTAAAATTCTTAATAAATTCTAATATTACTTTAACAGTGCTTAATCTGCATCAAAAGACAGACCCAAAGGTTCAACAAGATTTTAAAGGTCAAGGTCACTACGACAAGGTCAAAGGTCAAACTAGAGGAATGCTTTTGCTAACAAAAGCGAAACATCCCTTAAAGTTTAAAATGCTTTGTGGTTTTAATAAGCATGCTGTAAAGCTAAGAATGCACAAAGCTGCACCGTATGCTTTCCCAATACCTCTTAATACATTCTGAAGCTGTAAAAGCAACGATAAAGGAGATATAAGGCAAAAACTCCAAAGCAGCTATTTATGACCCCAGTTTGGCCCATAAGGGGGGGGTCGGGGGGTAAAACTGACCGGTTATTTAGACTCTCCACATATGCTTTCCCAATACCTCTTAATATATTCTGAAGCTATAAAAGCAACAATAAAGGAGATAAAGGCAAAAACTCAAAATCGGCTATTTTATGACCCCAGTTTGACCCATAAGGGGGGGTCGGGGGGTAAAACTGACGGGCTATTTAGACTCTCCATATATGCTTTCCCAATACCTCTTAATACATTCTGAAGCTATAAAAGCAACAATAAAGGAGATATAAGGCAAAAACTCCAAAGCAGCTATTTTATGACCCCAGTTTGACCCATGGGGGGGCAGGGGGTAAAACTGACCGGCTATTTAGACTCTCCACATATGCTTTCCCAATACCTCTTAATATGTTCTGAAGCTATAAAAGCAACAATAAAGGAGATAAAGGCAAAAACTCAAAATCAGCTATTTTATGACCCCAGTTTGACCCATAAGGAGGGGTTGGGGGGTAAAACTGACCGGCTATTTAGATTCTCCACATATGCTTTCCCAATACCTCTTAATATATTCTGAAGCTATAAAAGCAACAATAAAGGAGATAAAGGCAAAAACTCCAAAGCAGCTATTTTATGACCCCAGTTTGACCCATAAGGGGGGGGGCCGGGGGGTAAAACTGACCGGCTATTTAGACTCTCCACATATGTTTTCCCAATACCTCTTGATACATTTTGAAGGTATAAAAGCAACAATAAAGGAGATATAAGGCAAAACTCCAAAGCAGCTATTTTATGACCCCAGTTTGACCCTCAAGGCGGGGTTGGGGGATAAAACTGACCGGCTATTTAGATTCTCCACATATGCTTTCCCAATACCTCTTAATACATTCTGAAGCTATAAAAGCAACAATAAAGGAGATATAAGGCAAAAACTCCAAAGCAGCTATTTATGACCCCAGTTTGGCCCATAACGGGGGGTCAGGGGGTAAAACTGACCGGCTATTTAGACTCTCCACATATGCTTTCCCAATACCTCTTAATATATTCTGAAGCTATAAAAGAAACAATAAAGGAGATAAAGGCAAAAACTCAAAATTGAAAATTTTAATTACTTAAATGTAGCTTTTATAAGCTACAAGCTTACCATGTGGGACTTAATGCTGTTCTCGGGTTGCCACACCCGGGGCCAACGTCTTAGAAAAAAAGATCGTTCTTGTTAGCCACCGGATATACTGGTAGTTGTCGTCACATGATATCTTCTGACCAATCGCCCTACTTTCTCGTTGAAATTTTTTATTAAACCTACCCCTCAGCTGTAAACAGCGGGGAGGCAGGGTGGGACTCTTCTAAGTCCCACATGGTAAGCTTGTAGCTTATAAAAGCTACATTTAAGTAATTAAAATTTTCAATTTTATTACGCTACAATAGCTTACCATGTGGGACTTAATGCTGAATTCAACCGCCCAGTGGCGGGATTACAGCTGAGACTGGAAGATATGTAATTTTTTTCTAAGATTTGAATTAATATATATACAGAATAGTGCCAGAAATGCCAGTCTGAGTCCCTTTTACAGAGCCATTTAAGTAATTAAGTAATTAAAATTTTCAATTTTATTACGCTACAATAGCTTACCATGTGGGACTTAATGCTGAATTCAACCGCCCAGTGGCGGGATTACAGCTGAGACTGGAAGATATGTAATTTTTTTCTAAGATTTGAATTAATATATATACAGAATAGTGCCAGAAATGCCAGTCTGAGTCCCTTTTACAGAGCCCCGATCCCAAAGATCGGGCCTGTAACGAGCCAAAAACCTGAATAAAAAAAAAGGGACAGTGCTAAAACTGTCCAGATGTTTGGTAGTAGGACGGAAGTGCAGCGGTGCTCACTTCGAGGTCTAAGGGTCCCTATTAGACCTTCACGTGTGACTGACCAACCCAGTGGTTGGGCATCTCATGAAATTTTTAACCTGAAATATGAGATTAACGACAACTGACTAAGTCCTTAATAGAAATTACCTGATAATTAAAAAATAAAATGACCTTACCCGTAACATCTTGAAGGTAAAGGAATACCTAGATCCTGGGAGAGACTCCTGAAGACTTGGTTGTAGCGGATGTGCCCCCCCCCCCCCCCCTTTTTTCTTTCCGAGGACAACTGGTCTGAGGGGAAGGATCTAGGACTTGTTGTGCCGCCACCACGGGTCCCAGATACATATTGTTGTCGGTGTCCGACCAAGTAAGGTCTTTTAGGTAAAAATTTGTGACTGTGTTGTGAGCTTTCCAGTGACAGGCTTGCATGATTTGGTCCACCGATACTCCACCGTAAAAGGCCTTAGAGGCCGCGAAGGCCCGGATGTCATGCGCTTTGACTTGGACCAAGTCCAAGGCTTGTTGATCTGCTTGTTTGTAACAAAGTAGAATGGTTTGTTTCAACCATGAGGAGAGTGTAGCGGGTCTGATGTCTGAGGTATGTCCTTTCTTAAAGGAGATGAAAAGGAGAGAACGAGACCCTCTCAGGTCTTTAGTTCAGTCCAAATAGAACCTCAGGGCCCGCACGGGACACAGGGTCCTGTCTTCCTTAAACTGTCTATCTACAATGGTAGTCAAAGCAGGGATAGTCACTGGTGACACACTTTGAGAACCTTCTCTTGCTAGTTGGTTTTTGGCTATGAAATCAGAAGAAGGGAACAAGGCTACCTTTTTCCATTGGCCTAAATTAGCTACTTTGTTAGCGACCCAGGCATGGATTTCGCTGCGGCGCTTGCCGGAGGCCAAGGCTAGCAAGAAAGCAGTTTTAAGAGTAAGATGTTTGAGGTCTGAGTCTTTCATGGGCTCAAATGGTGCTTTGGTGAGCTCGTTAAGGACAACAGAAAGGTTCCACTTGGGTAAATTTCTGGAACTTTTAGGACGATCCCTGTGAAAACTGGAGAGTAACCTATGAAGGTCTGCATTGTGCGCAATGTGTTGGGCCGTTGGGCCCAGAGTGTCAACGATAGCAGTCCTGTAGCCATCAATGGTCGAGGGGCGCCTGTTTAGGTCTTGGTACAGGTACATGAAAAAATCTGAGATTTGTTTCACAGATGGAGTGGAGAAATCCACCGAATTTTCTCTGCACCATTTTTCAAATAGGGCCCACTTTGACCTGTAGATGGTCCTTGTTGATGACCGCTGAGGGGCAGCAATTCTCTCTGCCACCTCCACAGAGAAGCCTTGTTCTTGGAGTTGTCCGCTCCTAGACACCAGGCGTGGAGGTTCAGCTGTTGTGGGTTGTTGTGGAACACATAGTTGTGGGACTGTTTGAGTAGGGTCGTTGACACTGGGAGTTGTAGTGGGATCTCTGTTGAGAGCTGCACTAGGTCCCAAAACCAGGGCATCCCTGGCCAGCCTAGGGCTATCACGATGATCAGGCAATGGCATTGCTTGATCTTTTGGATCACCTTGTGAAGGAGAGCCGTAGGAGGGTAGGCGTAGGCTGTGAGGTTGGTCCAGTTTATGTTCAGAGCATCTATGTTCCAGGCCCTTGGGTCTGGGATAGGAGACACATATAGAGGGAGTTTGTGATTCAGGTGAGTGGCGAATAAGTCTACATGAGGGGTGAACCACTTTCGGCAGATTTGCTTGAAGACCTGAGGGTGCAGAGACCATTCTGTTGACTGCACTTGGTTGGACCTGGATAGGAGGTCGGCCATCACATTCAGACACCCTGGAATGTGCCTGGCTTTCAATGTTATATGGTAGTGATGGCACCAGGTCATGATTTTCCACAGGAGAGCGCACATCTCTGCTGAGTGAGTTTCCCCTTGCTTGTTGATGTAGGCTACCACTGTTGAGTTGTCCGTCGCAACTAACACTGTTTGATTCTGGCACTGGTCCTGGGAGACCGCCTTCAATTCTAGGACATTTATGTGTAGCCCTTTTTCCCGCTCTGACCACAGCCCTTTTGTAGAATTTTGATCTAAGTGAGCGCCCCAACCTTCGTTTGAGGCGTCGGTAAAGAGTTGGATACTGTGGTCCTTGGGATGAAGGTCTGCGCCTTTCATCACATTTGAGGGGTTTTGCCACCAATCTAGGTGGGCTACAATGGCTTCTGTCCAAGGAAGGAGGTTGTCCAGCGACTGAGGATATCTCCAGTGCTCCTTGAGATGAAACTGAAAGGGCCTCATGTGAAGGCGTCCCTCCGGGACCATTTTCTCCGTTGAGGCTAGCAACCCAATTAGAGACATCAAACATCTTGCAGTCAAAACACGTTTTGACTTGAGTCGTAGGATCAAATCCTGGAGTTTGAGCCATCTCTCGTGAGTGGGTCTTACAAGGGCTGAATCTAGGTGGTATTCGTAGCCCACGAACGAAAACACCTGAGTAGGTTTCAGTTCTGATTTTTCCTGGTTGATTATCCAACCCAAGGATTGGGTTAGGTCTACCACTGCCTGTGTGTCCCTTTGAGATTCCTCCTGGGACTGGGACCTGATCAGCCAGTCGTCCAGGTATTAGTGAATTCTGAGTCCTCTTGAGAGGGCCATTAGTTTCACTTCCTTTACGATCATCGTAAAGACCTGGGGGGCTGTGGCCAGTCCGAAAGGTAGGGAGGTGAACTGGAACACCTGGGCCTTGTAGCAAAACCTTAGGTACTTCCTTGAGTTTGGATGGATGGGGATGTGAAGGTATGCGTCCGACAGGTCTATCGACCATACTCACTCCCCTGGGACCAGGGAAGTCCTGATGGACTCCGGGGTTTCCATTTTGAACTTATCTACATGTAGAAAAGTGTTGAGCCTGCTTAAGTCTATGACTGGCCTCCACCTTTGGTGAGGCTTGGGTACTAGGAACAGGCGACTGTAAAACCCGAGAGATTTTACGTTTTCCACCCTTTCGATGGCGTTCTTTGACAAGAGAGACTGGATACAAGTGGCCAAGGCTTGGTCTTTTTGTTGGGCCTTGTACTCTGATAGAATCAGAGGAAATCTGATCAAGTTTGGCTTTGAACGGAATGGCAGAACGTAGCCATTGGTGATAATGTTTAACACGTTTTGAGAACATTTGTTTGTTAGCCAGTCTCTCTTGAAAGAACGGAGGCGACTTCCTACTGGTGGACTGAATGAGGCTTTGGAGGAGTCATTGTGAAGGGGGGTTTCCACGCCCCCTTCCCCTATTGTGGGGTCGAAAACGACCCCTGGAGCCTCTGAAGTTGGATTTTCCTCTTCCCGAGGGAAAGGATTGGTTACTGCTTTGAGAGGAATTGCCCCCCATAGGGGCGTTTCCTGTAGGAGCCTCTTTTCTTGTGGGGGCCATGAAAGGGCTTATTCTGGTAGGGTGCAAAACCCTGAGAATCTTTTGAGGTGCCTTTTTTGAGAAGGAAGTCCTCACCTTCCTTAACAAGTTGAGACTCGAACAAGGAGGAGTCCCAGAAGGACGAGTTCCTAAGTTCTTGGCGTCTCGTTTCCCCTAGCTGGGGATGCAATAGAGTCATTTCGGCTTCGCGCCTAAGCAAGCCGGTATTAGCCATAGACTATAATTCCCTCTGGAGAATATGGGCTAGCGATTTGCTGAGACAGGTAAGAGCTCTATGTTGGACAAGAACCGTCTTGTTCCAAAAATCCAAGTACTCAGCAACTTCCTCATATCCGCGCTTTGCTGCTTTCTCAGGATTGGCACCTTTCTGGATCTGAGACTTTATCTTCTTGACAGCTGACTTGATGCTATGTTGGCACTTTTCCAAAGAAGCATTGCAAGAAGAAGAGGTTTTGGCAAAGGCAGCGGTGAAATTGAGGGTTGAAATATTCTGTCTAGCCTGATGTTCCAGCTCCTTAAGGACTGGCATAGGGACTTTGGCTACTGGTGCCCCAGGAGGTCTAGGAGTAATACAGATCTTAGCAAAGTCCGTATTCAACTCCTGGATTTTGTCTTGAAAAGTGGGCTGTCCAACCTTATACCACTTAGAAGTGGATGGAGGAGGCTTGACATATTTTCCCTCAGATAAATTGGCAGCTTTGAAATCATGTTGAAATTTATCAAAGGCGTCCTTGATAACTGAGCTAAGTGGTAAGATAGAGCAAGGACCTCTAGGTCTGAGCTCTTGACGGCCTTTTTCGTCATCCAGACCCAACACTGAAGTTGACGACCTAGGCATAGAGTCCCTGGGGTCAGGGAGAGAAAGAATGCGCCTGAAGGTGTCTACCTCTTCAGAGTATTGGGAGGGAATGTCAGACAGGGCTACTTCCCTATAATAAGGGGGGTCTGGATCATGTTGTGGGAGGTCTTGATCAGAAGCTGCGCCTGAGGGCTGAGCCCTAGAGGGCTTAGAAGACCTGTGTCTAGCCACAGGAGAGTGATCTTCCTCTGAAGATGACACATATCTGGACCTAGATTTATGCTTGCTCTTGTCAGAGTGTTTCTTAGGTCTAGGATGGATCCGAGATTCGTCGGAATCCTCATCCAGATGATCCGAGGCAGAGCTCGGTGTTACTGTTTGCCTGTGGCTTTGTTTTTTATGTGAGTATGAGGAATCCTTCGGTATTGCTTCAGAAGGGGCAACGTACTGATCCGAGGAAGTTTGGTTAAGTACTAGTCGAGGAGGGAGTGCTGGACCAACGTCCACATCCATTGCCTCGGACTGTGCATTAGTACTTGACCTCAGAGGGGGTAGGTCCAGATTAGCAGCAGACTTGCTGGATGGACCAGCTTTTGAAGCATGAGGTGAGGGATCAACCTCGGCAGGCTTTTTAACTGCCAACTCCTCTCGGAGTGATTGAAATGCTTCTAACATGGAAGCCTGGAAGGAACCCATTTGCTGCTGTATATGTATATTTAAGGAATCACCCAGGGATTTCTCTAGATTTCTTTGAATTTTGTTTTGCAAAACAGTACCTGGGGTGGGTGGAACAGCTTTTGCTGGGGTCTTTAGTGATAAAGAACTGAAGGCGAGAGGTTGAGGACGGGGGGGTGAGGTAAAGAGGTTATCGGCAGCACTCTCAAGGTCTGCATTAGAACCATTAAAAGAGTCCCCATCGCCTTCACCCAAGAGATCTAGTTCATCTTTGGAACTAGTTTCCGCTTTTTGCTTTTTTAAGTACCGCTTCCTGTTTTGAATTTTTTGCAATTGTTCATCAGAGAGAGACGTGCAAATATGGCAGGGTGCTTCAAAAGTGACACAGGGGTCATCTCCCTTGCCAGCCTCCCTACAGGTAGGGCAGAAATTATGAGTATCAAAACTGAAGCAAAAATGGCGGCATTTCTGAGCTCTTGGTTTGTCTTTGTTTGCTTGATGAAGGGACATTTTAATGCAATAAAAAGACGTACAATTAAGATTGCCTGAACCGAGAAAACTCAAAACACGCGGATTGTAAGGAAACTACTTAAGTTGTGAAATTAAAAATTTCAAAGTATAATCTATGAAATATATTTAAGGAAATGTCCAAAAATTAGCCTCCAACAATACGTGAATACTGAGAAATAAATGAAAATGTCTGTATATTTACAAACTGCTACCAGTCTTCGTGGCCAATGAGAAAGTAGAGCGATTGGTCAGAAGATATCACGTGACAACAGCTACCAGTATATCCGGTGGCTAACAAGAACGATCTTTTTTTCTAAGACGTTGGCCCCGGGTGTGGCAACCCGAGAACAGCATTAAGTCCCACATGGTAAGCTATTGTAGCGTAATAAAATCAGCTATTTTATGACCCCAGTTTGACCCATAAGGGGGGGGTCAGGGGGTAAAACTGACCGGCTATTTAGACTCTCCATATATGCTTTCCCAATACCTCTTAATACATTCTGAAGCTATAAAAGCAACAATAAAGGAGATATAAGGCAAAAACTCAAAATCAGCTATTTTATGACCCCAGTTTGACCCATAAGGGAGGGGCCAGGGGGTAAAACTAACCGGCTATTTAGACTCTCCATATATGCTTTCCCAATACCTCTTAATATATTCTGAAGCTATAAAAGCAACAATAAAGGAGATAAAGGAAAAAACTCAAAATCGGCTATTTTATGACCCCAGTTTGACCCATAAGGGGGGTCGGGGGGTAAAACTGACCGGCTATTTAGATTCTCCATATATACTTTCCCAATACCTCTTAATACATTCCGAAGCTATAAAAGCAACAATAAAGGAGATATAAGGCAAAAACTCAAAATCAGCTATTTTATGACCCCAGTTTGAGCCATAAGGGGGGGGGGCCGTGGGGTAAAACTGACCGGCTATTTAGACTCTGCACATATGGTTTCCTATTACCTCCCAGTACATTTTATAGCTCTAAATGCAATACTTAAGAAGATAATAGGGGGGTTGGCCTAAATTTAAGGCTTTCAGATTGGAAGGTGTCAGAAAATCAGGGGGTTGGCCTAAATTTAAGGCTTTCAGATTGGAAGGTGTCAGAAAATCACTTATAAATGAGACATTTTTCAAGGGATTGCTCCCAAAATCTAATCAGCTCGCGTTTTCGATAGTATGAACAGGTGTGTCAAATTATAAGGCTCTGTAGAAAGTAGTTTTTCCTGAACTGTGATGACGGGGGGGTGTACTTCAAAAAATAGTTTTTGATCATGTGACCTTCATAAAGGTCAAAGGTCAAATTTAAGCATGCAGAAAAATTTTCCCACGCCTAAGGTATATAACTGCCAAATATGGTTTGAAACCTTCTAATAATAAGGGAGATATTCAAGGGAGACCATAATGCGGCGGCGGCGGTGGCAGCGGCGGTGGTGGCGGCGGCGGCGGTGGCGGCGAGGAAACTGAGGCGAAAACAAATGAGCGCCCTTTCAGGGACGCTTAATTAAGGTCACACCATGATAATGCACACCTATAACCCCTAACCAATGTCCCTACCAAATATCAACTTCCTACACCTTACGGTTTCCGAGATATAGCCCAGACAAGATTTTATAGGTCAAGGTCACTACGGCAAGGTCAAAGGTCAAATCAAGGTCAGACCATGACATTGCACAACTACACCCCCTAACCAATGTCCCTACCAAATATCAACTTCCTACACCTTACGGTTTCCGAGATATAACCCGGACAAGATTTTAAAACTCAAGGTCACTACGGCAAGGTCAAAGGTCAAATTACTGTCAGACCATGACGTTGCACACCTACACCCCCTAACCAATGTCCCTACATAGTATCAACTTCCTACACCTTACAGTTTCCGAGATATAGCCCAGACAAGATTTTATAGGTCAAGGTCACTACAGCAAGGTCAAAAGGTCAAATCAAGGTCAGACCATGACCTTGCAAACCTACACCCCCTAACCAATGTCCCTACCAAATATCAACTTCCTACACCTTACAGTTTCCGAGATATAGCCCGGACAAGATTTTATAGGTTAAGGTCACTACAGCAAGGTCAAAGGTCAAATCAAGGTCAGACCATGACGGTGCACAACTACACCCCCTAACCAATGTCCCTACCAAATATCAACTTCCTACACCTTACAGTTTCCGAGATATAACCCAGACAAGACTTTCAAACTCAAGGTCACTACGGCAAGGTCAAAAATCAAATCAAGGTCAGACCATGACGTTGCACACCTACACCCCCTAACCAATGTCCCTACCAAGTATCAACTTCCTACACCTTACAGTTTCTGAGATACAGCCCGGACAAACTTTTTCCCGCCGCCCGCCCACCCACCCACCCATCCGGACACCATGGGTGAAAACAATACCCCGACAGCCCTTAAGGGCTGTGTGTGGGGTAAAAATTATTTAAAAATTCATAAAAAAATAATTAAAGAAGATCCAGGTCTGATACTCACACAAGGGAATCTACTGGTGGCCTAGTACATATAAACATGATAAGAGGGAAATCCCTGCAATAGTCAATGAGAAAATAAGTGATTTAGTGCATTATTTCATGAATTTTAATGCATTAAAAATTATTAAAAAAATTAATAAAAAAAAGTTAAGACAGATCCAGGTCTGATACTCACATGAGGGAATCTACTTGTGGTCTAGTACATATATGCAAGAAATGAGAGAAATCCCTGCAATAGTCACTGAGAAAATTGTGATAAAGTGTTGGAATTTTCACACTTTTGGTGGGGGTACCTCCCTTGTAATGTCTATAGCAAACAGACGAACAGACAGACTTGCATGCCCTGAACAGTTTTTCATCCTCAATAGATAAGGTATCTTTTAAAAAAAACAGCATGTCTCTAGGCCTTGTAGTTTTGGAGGAGAAGTTGTTCATGCGTACGTGGACGCGGACACCGCAGAGTGATGCCATAATGTCAGCTGACTGACAAGTCAGCTGACATAAAAATTAAATTCAATATAATTATGCTATCACTAGGAGTTTAAGGTCACCTTGAAGATGAGTTACACCACCTACCAAATTTGATTTGAATATGTGAAGCCATTTTTAAGGTTTTGTTTACAAATTTCAAATGTTAAATTCAATATAAATGTAGGAGTTTAAGGTCATCTTAAAAAAGGGAACATATCGATGACCACCAACATCCACATGCCAAATTTGAATTTCAGCCTACAAGCAATTTTTTGGCATATTATCCAGAAACAAAGTGTGTGATGATGATGCTGGTCCTATAGGTGATCCATCACAGCTGAGTGACACCAAACTGTTACAACCTTAAACTTATAAGTTTCTAAAATATCAGCAATTTATTGTAACCTTACAAAACCTTACAATGACGCCATTGCCACAAAAATAGAGGACAAAGCAATCCCTTCATGCCGCACAACATAAATGCTAGTGACATAAAAATCACTTTTTTTCAAAGTTACTACTGTACAGCATCTGTTACCTGATCTTATCACTGTGTCTCAGTTCTTCAGCTATAGGTTCCACCAGGTCATTCTGTATGGTCACAGAGACATCATCGTGCCTGGCATCATAAAGGTCTTCCTTTTTATGGGATTTTTTGGGTGGACACCAGAATGAACGCTGTAGGAAATAATATGGCGGTCGTTTCTGGCCATATGCACCTTTTTATTAATAAAATAATACTAATTACTTATTTTTAATCAGATAATTTGAAAAAATGTGCCAAATAATATGTTTTACAGTATTTATAAGCAGCTTGTTGAACAACATTTAACAATAGTTGTGAAATTCCCCAAAAAATTCTGAAAAAGACTGACAAAGACTAATGAAAAAGAAATAATTTACTAAAGCAAAAGTGACCTTCTTTTTCAAGTTTTATAATTAAATGGAATTTAGTAACATGTCACAAGTATATATGATCTCCCATGAAAAAGCTTTCCCAAACTTACTGCAGTAACACAGTAAAACTTTCATAACAGAATTAGTAAGTGTGACTTCATTGTTTAATCAAAGGTTCAAAAGAAAATGTTAAAGCACATGTTATTAATGGTGACACCATCCCTCCGTATTTTTTAAAAAATTTGTTTAAGATAATCATACTGATATGTTTCTTTTCTTTTGAAGTTGAAAAAAGTATTTTTTTTACCACATATAAATCTTTTTATACAAGACTAGCTTAAAACTGAAAGCAGTACTCTATAGAGCAGTTTAACATTGGCTAGGATTTTCAGATGGATGGACAGACTTCTTATTAATAGGGGTGGGATTGTACCTACCAGGATACAATTTTTCATAATTAATATAGATGTTTGTTTACAAGATATTAAGACAATAGTAAGTAGTCAAGATAGTAGTCATCTATTTTCATTATCTTTTACTTGTTCAATAATGTGATACTGCCACATTGATCGAGTATATTCTGTATACATAATACAGGAAAAGTGGCCACCCAGAAAAAAAGCTTCTGTAAAATTGGTTTATATGATGTTTTGTGGAAAACTTAAGGCAGCCAATTTTTTTAGTCCATCACTTCTTTGGAGGTACATTTTTTAAGGAGGCCAATTTTGTATGCACCTATCAATGCAATATATTATAAACTGACACAAATATGTTATAAAAGGGTGATCTAAGAGTACATCCCCTTGGAGATAATGACTTTCAATCATTATTATATTGATACTGGGCTTATTCACTGTTCTTTTCTGTTCCATGATGTTTAATGAACTACTGCAATATTTACTGGTGACATTTGTCTGGACAAGCTCCAAACTAATTCTGTTGTCCCTTGCTGCACTTACTTGGTATTACATTATCTAAGTATACGGCCAGTAAACCAAAGATGATGAAATCAATGAATAACATTGAAAGAGATGCATACAGAGGAAATTGGCCATATGTCAAGTTGTTGAAATCCATCCCTCCATGAGACAGATCCAAGTACACAGCCTAAAACAGAGATGTGGCTTAAGTTTATTCTACTGAAAACAACAAAACTTTGTGAGCTCAGATATTGATAAATTATAACATAGCTTAGGTAAAGTCAAATTTGTAAATTGGAACAGACTAGTAAACAATGAAATTAATAGATGACTAAAACTGGAATAGATTTAAGTTTTAAGATAATAGTGCTAGACTGTCAAAGTACCCATATCATTTTTACTTTTTTTAAATTTTCTTCAATACAAACACTGATATAAAGTTCTGGCCACTATAAAATATCCATAATGTGATATGTGTAATCAAGTACACAAAGTATACATAAAAATACATAATTGGAAAGTGTTAAAACACTGTAAATGTAGAAAACAAGATTTATAAGCAGAGTGTGAAATACATTGTTACATTAAACAGTCACTACATTCATTACACAAGCTTAAACTAAAGAGGAAACACAGCCTAGAGAAAACTCTGATTATCAAAGTCCACACAAAAGTATCTTCGTTTTTTCCTTGTTGTGGTTTTGTTTCAATCCTAAACTGTTTATGATATTGGCTTAGTTATTACATACTATTACTAGATAGAAAAAGTGTTCAACCGTAGGGTTATACTTACCTGATCAATTGCAAGAGCAAGTGCTACTGGGGGCATTAGACACAAAGCCCACTGACCCCCAACTGGTATGGAAGACACTGGTCCATCTGGCCCAATTGTACGTGTGAGACTGACTGGCAGGTACAGCAAACTGAACACCATGGTGGCTAAACTAGCAAGACCACCAGCAGTCTAATGAAGGAAATTGTTATCCAGTAAACTTTAATGGATTATAGTTTTATAACCTTGTGTAGATCGGTATCTACCATTAAAAGCTTGGATTTGCAGGGATTAACTTTCAGCCTAGAGGAAACTCTGATTAGAGTCTCAATAAGTGGATTGTCAATTCTACTTTCCAGGGTTTATAATGTCAATACAGTGCAAATGAAATTATTGTGTGACAAAATATAAAATATCAAACAAAAATCTTTATTAAAGTCAGGTATCACCATTCAATATAGATTAATAACTGCAACATACATTAAAGAAATTATCTGCTCAGGCTACACTGCTACTCAACTGAGTAGGTAAAACCTCTAATATATAAAGTTATTTCTAAATTCTAACAAGTAAACTCATTTCAATGGCTCTCCATCTAATACCACTTAATAACAAATGCAAAGGGAAAAGTAACTTCTTGGTCCAAATAGATTAAAAGTTAACTGGCTACATACCTCTGCTTTGTTGAAAAATGGAGTTACACAGAAGGACATGGTGATAATACACAAGCCATAAAACGTGATGATCAGAAAGAACAGGAACATGTTGCTGTTTGGAAAGAGTGTTGCAAAGGAGATCAGGACTACGATAATGTTGACTACAGTCAAAAGAATCACATAGGTTGAACCCCAAGCAAGCCTGTAAAATAAATTAAAATAAGAAGACTCAGAAGTTATAAAACTGTGCCAAAACCAAAACAAAACTTTGACCAATTTGCTATATTTGTTACAATATATTTGCACAAAACTTCTGTATTTTCATTTTCATAACACAAAAATTCAATCAGCTCTCTTTGGAAATACACTGCACACATTCTAAAAACTTTTTTAAAATTGGTTTACTTTCTTTTCATAACGTAGCAAATGTAAAAATGGTTTATGTGGTTATTAGTTCACTTGGCTATAAAAAATTCTGCTTCTAATAGTACTTTTTAGCACTTAACCTCTATCTAATGGCAGACTGTAAGGCACATAAAACCAGAAGGCACAGATGCATAATCATTAAGCCAGTGACATTGCAGGGTTCAGCGCCACGGAGAAAGAAGGAGACAAGACAAGAAAACTAAGGTGGGTAACTATGTTTTTGAAAAGAGATAGATTTTCAACTTCTTTCTGAATGAAGAGAGAGATTTGTATGAGTGTACATCATCAGGCAGATCATTCCAAATCCTTGGGGCATCATATGCAAAGCTGAGGCCAAAATACCTTGTAGACTTATATACTGATGTAAAGTGTGGGACCTCAAGTAGCATACCATCAGACTGACTTCTACAAGTTTTGTACACACTATATCTGGGTTTAAGGAAGGTTCAAGGAATTGAGTGTAACCACTTTGTAGGAACTTGTACAACAGTAAGGCCATCTTGAAAACAGAGCGATGTTTGATAGGCAACCAACGAAGAGTCTTTCTGACAAGAGTGATGTATGAGTATTTGGTAGTATTGGCAACAATTTTAGGAAGAATGTTCTGGACACACTGGAATCTGCAAAGATGAAGAGCAAAGAGACTTCTAAACAAAGAATTGCAGAAGTTCCAACCAAAGCATCTGCAGCCAAAAGAGCAGCATCACATGCAAGATACAGTCTGAGTCACTTAAGATCCCTAATATGAAAAAAAACCTTACAGGTATTCCTGTCATGGCAAGAGAAGGAAAAATCTGAGTCATATCAAACACCAAGGTTCCTGACTGCCTCAGTAGGTGAGAAGAGACTACCAAGTTTAATAACTGGGAAAAATTCATTGACATTTGCACACACAGTCTTTGAGCCTAACATAATAAATTCAGTTATGTTAGGATTAAGCTTAAGCTTGCTTACAGATAACCAGTTTTTGATGTTGCTAAAGGTCTGAGCAACATTCTTGTGTGTAAGATGAATACATAACTGTGTGTCACCCGCATAAAAGTGGAAACTCATGCCAGGATAATTTTGATTAATTTTGCTGAGGGTTGTAGGATATAATGAGAATAGGACTTGTCCAGGGACAAAAGCTTTTGGGCACACCATACAACAATTTTTTGGCATCAGATAAAATAGAGCCAATCTTGATGTACTGAGAGTGGTCTGAGATGTAACATCTGAACCAGTCTAGATCCACACCACCAACACCAAACCAGGAACTCAGACAGTCAATGAGCATACTATAATCAAACAAAAAAATAACCCTTTATTGCATTTATTTCCATTAAAACTATTTACGTTGAAAGTCATATACTCTGCACAATTTATTTCAATAGGAGCAAAATGTAAAAAAAATTCTAAAAAGTTTTTAGTTTTTTTCTCAGTTTTACCACAAATTCTCCCAGCTCTAATACAATGCAGGAAATGTACTGGTATCTTTACAGCAATGTCAAGCCACACTTAATCATCCAATGATTTACAAATATTTTTTATGGCTGCTTAGAGACAACAGTTGTCATAGAAGTTGAAGTGAAAAACAGAATGACAGCCAAACTATATGAGAAGTTTTTTCAGAGCCTGCAAATATAGTTGCTGACATGTTAGATAGCTGATAAGCAGCATTATGCAGGCAGGATGATTATATAAGTGAACAAATAACCTTTTTTATGAAATGGATTAATTTCAAGTAAATATATACAGGAGGATTTACTATACTTTGTAAAATGACGGTACCACATTGATTTATTTGAATACAATGGCCTTTCATGGCTGAATTTACAAAAATAAAAGCAAGATCACTGCGGTGGTATGATCTTTTGCTGGGGCATAAACACTACATAATATGAAAAATATGCTGGTCAGAATAAGCAGAGTAATAGTTTAATTATAGTTAGCATTTTGCTCAGAGTTGAATTTAGAGTCATAAATTGACCTTGAAAGCCATTCAATGCATAAAATCCCTGTCAAGAATTTTTTCTGAATTATTATATGTAAACTTATTCCATTCCAAAAAATTGTTTCAAATGACCTTCATGACCCCAATATGACCATGAAGGAGTACTCCAGGGGGCAATCTGACTCACTTTTTATATTTCCTGGCTATGGTTTCCTATAACCTCTCAATACATTCCAAAGCTGTAATTTCAATAGTAAAGAGCTCATGCAGCAAAACTCCAAAATTTGCCCTTTTAGGGTCATAAAAGTGACCTTAAAACCAAATCAGTGGACAAAATCCTTTTGCAGAACTTTCATTGACTCTTAAAGAATTATAATTTATTATAGGAAATTTTATTCCATTCCAGGAAATACTTTGTGCGATATACTGCAAAATACATAAAAATAACCTTCATGATCCCAAAATTGACCTTGAAGGGAGATCGGGGGAAAATCTTACACAATTTTCTAACTCCTAGTCTATGGTTTTCTACTGCCTCTCAATATATTCCAAAACTCTAAATTCAATTATAAATGCGATATTTGACATTTTTTATTGAATTTTTTTACACAAAAAAGATAGGAAAAATTCAACAATTTTGGTACGACACACTACACATCATATCCAGATGTAATGAACAAAAAGCCAGAGCAAATGTCCCACGGAACCTGTAAAACCAGTGATTCACTCAATTGTGAAGCTACATCTGTAAAACATCCACGACAAAGTACATCATAAATTAAAAATGTATACTATTTTTTTTTGTGGTAAACTGTGAAAGTAGATATCACTTAATTAGCTAAAGAGCCATAGCTCTGACAAATGGCCATGACACAGTGGGTCAAAAAGTAGAATATTTTTGCACAAACGCTCTAAATTCAGTACTTACAAGTACAGTAGTTACAAGTGATTAACTCAAAGCTGAACCATCGAAGAAGCTATTACAAATTTAGCTGTAGAGCTTTATCTCTGACATAAATCATCTAGAAGTAGGTGAACCACAACTTTAAGTAAAGCTTAAGGTCTCCGCAAAGTATCCCAAAAATTTTTTCCGCCGCTAAAGTTTTAAAAAAAGATAAGAAGGAAAGAAAAATTTGAAAGGCCAAGAAGTTATTCAAGGGAGACCATAATCCTGCGGAGGTGGCGGTGGCAGGGGCAGCAGCGGTGATCAGTCAAACTTACGTGAAAACAAATAAGCGTCCCTGATGGGGCGCTTAATTAGCTGAAAAACATCTTTTATCAAAACACTGCAACTGTTTACAAAAATAGGCAGTATCTGGTACCATCTTGTAAATACAGCTCAGAGAACGTAGCTAAACACCATGTTTTGGGGAAATATTCTAAATGCAGTCGCCCTGGACTTCGCTTTTTATAACAAATTTACTCAAAGTAGCTACTAGTACTATCACTCACTTGGCTATGGACCTAGATCTACAAAAGCAGCAAAAATATGGAGATAAGAAACTTAGCAAAAATGACTTAAGTAAAACACTCCACAGCCCTTTACTTCAGAAAAAACAGCATCACACACACATGCACAAGAGACATTATATAATCTCCCATTCAGTGGGAAACACTTCTGTTAGCATAGGTTTGAAAGTATGCCTAAGTAAATGTCACAAGTTGAGCAATTTTTTTGCCAGATGAATGACTTCCTCTGAAAAATCATGAAAAACTACCAACATGACTGATGACCTGGATCTACACTGCACATAAAAGGTGACATTAAAATGCAGCATTACAATTCAAACAAGATGTTTTAATTAACCTTGAAACTCCAGTAAAACTATTGAAATTAGCCACAGTATGTGCAACTGGCCACTAGAAAACCACCTTATTTTACTCTGAATCTTCCTATCATGATTTTCCAGTTATATCTTTGGTTGTATGTCCACTTTACACCACATATCTCCTCTATTATTCAATTTATGTGCATGTTGTGCCCTGTTATTCCATTTTAAGAGGTGATCCCACTAATAATTTTCACATGATGTAGCAAATTTTACATTTTTCAATCTACTTTTCTCTTACCAAAATGCAGAATCCCTCAGTCCCATCATCCTCATGCTTTCTTTGATTTTTTTCTCTTTTTCAGACACAAGTGCAACGACCATGAAATTGACAAATGGTGCGTATGCCATCACAAAATATATAGAAGCCAGTATCTGGATCCAGCTCAGATCTGGAGTCCAGGATGGTTTGGGGAGCATCTGGGCTTTTACATGTGGCCTTGAAACATCATCCATGGATTTCATCTTTTGGTTCAGACAAAAATAAAACAAAGCTAATTCATAAGCTCTGACTTCATCATTGTGTCAACAATTAAAACAAAAATAGCATCAGAGATGCCGGTACCCTATAGCCTGGGGAAATAGTTTTCAATACCATGAGATATAGAAGTGGTGAAACAGTACAAAGATCGGGATACTTTCAGAGCAGTGCCAGTTATATGAAGGTCCAAATAATGATTAAGCAGAGAAAATAACGTCTGAGACAAAGAAAATGTATGTAAAGATAAAGTAAGAAAATCAGACAATTCAATTACAAGATGAAAACATCTAACAGTTAACTAAAAATTATGACGCTGTAAAATTTATTAATTGGAGAATAGCTGTCAATGGAAATAGCACAATTATACCAAAGTACATATAATAATAAGTTGCAGCAATCCATATATATTTGTTATAAGAGAAACATGTCTCAAATATGACAGGAGAACACACTTTGGCAGAGCCAAAGTGAAGGGTCACACCATGATGTACACCTACACCCCCTATCCAATGTCCCTACCATGTGTCAACCTTCTACACCTTACAGAATCCAAGAAATTGCCAGAACAATATTTTAAAACTCATGGTCATAATGACAAGGTCAAATCAAGATCACACCATGATGTTGCACACTTCTAACCCCTAAGAAATGTCCTTACCAACTATCAACTTCCTACACTTTATGGTTTCAGGGATATTACAAAATTTTAAAGCTTAAGGTCACTATGGCAAGATCAAAGGTCAAATCAAGGTGACACCATGATGTTATGCACCTACAACCCCCAACCAATGTCCCTACAAAGTATGAACTTCTTACACCTTATGATTGCTGAGTTATATCCCGGGCATGACATTACAGATCAAGGTCACAATGGCAAGGTCAAAGGTCAATTCAAGGTCACACCATGATGTTGCACACCTACAACCCCCAACCAATGTCCCTACCAAGTATCAACTTCCTACACCTTACGGTTTCCGAGATATAGCCCACAGAAGATTTTTAGGCCAAGGTCACTACAGCAAGGTTAAAGGTCATATCAAGGTCAAACCATGACGTTGCACACTTACACCACCCAATTATGTCTGTACCAAGTATCAACTTCCTACACCTTACAGTTTCCGAGATATAGACCAGACAAGATTTTATAGGTCAAGGTCACTACAGCAAATCAAGGTCACACCATGTTGTTGCATACTTACACCACCAAACCAATTTCCCTACCAAGTGAAAACTTCCTACATGTTACAGTTTCTGAGGTACAGCCCAGGCAAGATTTTATAGGTCAAGGGCTCTACGGCAAGGTCACAAGTCAAATCAAGGTCAGACCATGTCTTTGCAGATCTACAACCCCCAACCAATGTCCCTACCAAGTATCAACTTCTTACACCATATGGTTACTGAGGTATAGCCCTAACAAGATTTTACAGGTTAAGGTCACTACAGCAAGGTCACAGGTCAAATGAAGGTCAGACCATGTTGTTGCACATCTACAACCCCCAACCAATGTCCCTACCATGTATCAACTTCCTACACCGTACAGTTACCAAGGTATAGCCCTGACATGAATTTACAAGTCAAGGTCACTATGGCAAGGTCAAATCAAGGTCAGACCATGTTGTTGCACATCTACAACCTCCAACCATGTCCCTAAAAAAGTATCAACTTCCTACACCTTACAGCTTCTGAGATACAGCCTGGACAAACTTTTTTCCCACTGCCCACCCACCCATCCATCCAGATACCATGGGTGAAAACAATACCCCGACAGCCCTTAAAATTGAGAATTGAGCCTCAAAATATGCTGCACTCATTTAGCATAATTATTAGACCAATGTCACTATAAATACACCAAGTCCATATACTTAAGTAGAAAAATGTTTTTGCTAACAAAAACAAAGCGTCCCCAAAGGTTAAATGCAATATAATATAAAGTAGAAGAAAGGTTTTTGAAAATAAAAACATGCAGCACTGAGAGAAGAAATGAAACTTAAGCAGACAATGTAGAGGTTTATGCATTAACATGAAAGGAAAATTTAAACTTTATTTTGTTTTCTATGGTCAAAAATTGCGAAAAGTTCATTTAATAAATGCTATAATTTGTAAGAAGAGTAGTTTTAAAGGAGATTTTAGGCAAAAACACAAAATCTGCTTTTTATGACCCCAGTTTGATAAATAAGAGGGGGTCAGGGGGTAAATCTGACAGGCTATCTAGACTCTCCTTATATAAAATCCATTCTAAAGCTGTAAAAGCAATAAAGGAGATATATGGCAAAAGAACCAAATCTGCTATTTTATGATCCCATTTTGACCCATAAGGGGGGGTCAGGGGGTAAATCTGACGAGCTATCTAGACTCTTCACATAAGGTTTCCCAATACCTCTTAACACATTCTAAAGCTATAAAAGCAAGAATAAAGGAGATATAAGGCAAAAACACAAAATTGGCTATTTTTTTTACCCCTGTTTAACCCATGGGGGGGGGGGGTCGGGGGAAGATCTGACTGGCTATCTAGACACTTCACATATGGATTCCCAATACCTCTTAATACATCTTAAAGCTCTAAACCCAATAATAAAGGAAATATAAGCAAAAAGACAAAATCGGCTATTTTATGACCCCAGTTTGACCCATAAGGGGGAGTCAGGAAATAAATCTGACTGGCTATCTAGACTCTTCACATATGGTTTCCCAATACCTCTTAACACATTCTAAAGCTCTAAAACAAATAATAAAGGAGATATAAGGCAAAATAAGGCAAAAATAATATGCAGAAGGGCTGAACAGAGGTGGTTAAAGACAAGAAAACAAGGCGGACCTGGACAATTTTAAATTCTGCAGAAACTTTTTGCACAGAACTATCCATGAGAGTAAATCACAATACTACACCAATCTCATAAATGCTGACACTAGTAAAAATGGACTGTTTAAAATAGTGGATTCTATAAATAACTAGACTAAGGACGCATCTGTGGCCAGATGCTGGATGTATCCACCGACAAAGGCCAACTAACATAGTTTAGAAGATAAACAGCATTTTTCATTAATAAGCAAGCTGAAAGCACTTTTAAGTTTGGTTACCCTTATTTGACCCTGTAGCAGGGGCCCAAAGTGAAGTCTGACCTGATCAAAAGATTCGCAGCCCATGATTTCCTATAAGTCGTTTTCACATTGCAAACTTCTAGGACCAATAATAAGCAGGAGGGGCCCAAGGTCAAATCTGACCACATGAAAAGATTTGCAGCCCATGACTTCCTATAAGTTGTTTTTATATTAATGAGTTATTTGAGAAATACTGGCTATCTGCAATACTTCTAGAGATAATTCGCATTTACTCATTTTGAGTAGGTGAATAATTAGCTACGGGTCTGAAACTTCACCAAGTGAAAGCTCTCTCAAAAGTAGGCGAATGAGTTATTTGAGAAAAATTGGCTACCTACAATACTTTTAGAGATAATTCGAATTTACTCATTTTCAGTAGGTGAGTAATTACCTACGGGTCTGGAACTTCACCATGTGAAAGCTGTCCCAAAAGTAGATGAATGAGTTATTTGATAAAAATTGGATATCTGCAATACTTTTAGAGATAATTAGTATTTACTCATTTTGAGTAGGTGAATAATTAGCTACAGGTCTGAAACTTCACCAAGTGAAAGGTCTCCCAAAAGTAGGTGAAGGAGTTATTTGACAAAAATTGGCTATCTGGAATACTTTTAGAGATAATTTGCATTTACTCATTTTCAGTAGGTGAGTAATTACCTACGGGTCTGAAACTTCACCATGTGAAAGCTCTCCCAAAAGTAGGTGAATGAGTTATTTGAGAAAAATTGGCTATCTGCAATACTTTTAGAGATAATTCGCATTTACTCATTTTGAGTAGGTGAATAATTAGCTACAGGTCTGAAACTTCACCAAGTGAAAGGTCTCCCCAAAGTAGGTGAAGGAGTTATTTGACAAAAATTGGCTATCTGGAATACTTTTAGAGATAATTTGCATTTACTCATTTTGAGTAGGTGAATAATTAGCTATGGGTCTGAAACTTCACCAAGTGAAAGGTCTCCCAAAAGTAGCTGAATGAGTTATTTGAGAAAAATTGGCTATCTGCAATACTTTTAGAGATAATTCGCATTTACTCATTTTGAGTAGGTGAGTAATTACCTACAGGTCTGGAACTTCAGCATGTGAAAGCTCTCCCAAAAGTAGGTGAATGAGTTATTTAAGAAAAATTTGCTATCTGCAATACTTTTAGAGAAAATGCAGGCAAGTAGTAGGCAAGTAATTTAGCCACAGGCCTAATTTAGACATAAAGCCTACCAATAGAATACTGTGGTGCACCCTCTAATATACCTTCCAAACTTGAGAAGGCTAGCTATAATATTTTTTTCGTTAGAGCGGTAATGGTGAAATCTCTCTACACACTGCGGCTATCCAGTGGATACAATGATTTACTCAACAGTGAGAACCTGAAAGTAGATATTGGTAAGCTATGCCATGACATAGAGGTCTGCAATTTCACTCTGTTATAGCTGACCAAAAATTATGTGAATACCATATTTAAACAAAATACTGTAAATGTAATAGTTTTCACGTTATAACTGATTTACTCAACAGTGATAAGCTCAAAGTAGCTCTTACTCAGCTATGCAATGAGCTACATGTCTGAATTTTTTCTATGTTATAGCTGACCCAAAATTAGGTGAACAACATATTTAAGCAAAATACTGTAAATGCAATAGTTTTCAAGTTACAACTGATTTACTCAATAGTGAGAACCTGAAAATAGCTATTGCTCAGCTATGCCATGAGCTATAAGTCTGTAATTTCACGACGTTATAGCTGACCCAAAAGTAGGTGAACAACATATTTTAACAAAATACTCCAAATGCAATATTTTTCAAGTTACAAGTCATTTACTCAACAGTCAGTACCTGAAAATAGCTATTGCTCAGTTGTGCCATGGGCTACAGGTCTGTAATTTCACTATGTTATAGCTGACCCAAAAGTAGCTGAATAACATATTTACACAAATTTCTGTAAATGCAATAGTTTTCCAATTACAACTGATTTACTCAACAGTGTGAACTTCAAAGTAGCTATTACTCAGCTATGCAATGAGCCACAGGTCTGGAACTTCACTATGTTATAGCTGACTCCGAAATAGGTGAATAACATATTGAAACAAAATACTCTAAATGTAATACTTTTGAAGTTATAAGCAATTTACTCAACAGTGATAACCTAAAAGTAGCTATTACTCAGCTATGCGATGAGCTACAGGTCTGAAATTTTACTATGTTATAGCTGACCCAAAAATAGCTGAATAACATATTGAAACAAAATACTCTAAATGCAATAGTTTTCAAGTTACAAGTGATTTTACTCACGATGGAAGTTACTGAAAAGCCCAAAAGTAGCTATTACTCACTTAGCTATTGAGACAGACACCCAAGTTACTCACCATGTTGTAGCTATGAAAAAAGTATCTGAATAACATATTTTAAGAAAATGCTCTAAATGCAACACTTTTCAAGTTACAAGTGATTTAGTGTATGATTTCATGAATTTTAATGCATTTTAGACATTTTTGTCTACCAGAGGCCTAATTTAGACATAAAGCCTACCAAAAAGATAGGGTGGTGAGTCCTCTAGCATACCAAGCCACCTGCCAAATATGAAAGAAATCTGGAAAGAAATGTGGACTGTAGGTCGCTAACAAGCAATATTCCACATTTTAGACATTTTTGTCTACCACAGGCCTAATTTAGACATAAAGCCTACCAAAAAGATAGAGTGGCGAGTCCTCTACCATATCAAGCCACCTGCCAAATATCAAAGAAATCCGGAAAGAAATGTGGACTGTAGGTCGCTAACAAGAAATCTCTGCGGACGCGGACGAGGGTGCGGACGCGGACGATGATGAATCCATAGTATCCCCGCTTCGCGGATACAATAAGCAGAAACTCCTATGCCATCAGATATAAACCCAGAGGATCTAACAAATGGGTTCAGTAACTACTTTACGACTAAAATTGACAACATCCGAAAAGCTTTCAAAGAAAGTACAACATTCAGTGAGTTTGATCGTGAGACAGACACAAAGTTGTGTCAGTTCAAAACACAATCTGTAGAAGAATTCAGTAGACTGATAAAAAACAGTTCCAACAAACAATGCATCTTTGACCCTATCCCTACTAGACTGTTGAAAGAATGTAATTCTGTACTTTCCCCAGTTCTAACCAAAATTATCAACCTGTCCATTGAGACTTCAACAGTGCCAACAGAGTTCAAGCAAGCTGTGGTCATACCTCTTGTCAAGAAGCCAAATGCAAAATTAGAATACAACAAGAATTCAGTAGAATTGTACTGTGTCACCAGCTTTGATTAAAGACTAAAGCGGATGAAATTTGAAAGGACATAAATTACACTGGATAGACAAAAATAGTTGGCTGACGTGTAGTATTTTAGCAGATCCAGACCATCTTTCAAAAGGACTGAGTCATGGTGAAGCCCCATCTTGTTGAAACATATAACTTAAACTGCTCGTCATATGACCATACAAATTAATGCAAGATGTCCTGTCTTATCTGCCTCCAATCTTCATGGAGGAAAGAAGTACTTATATATGTCCACCTCCTCTCTTCATGGAGGAAAGAAGGACTTATATTTGTCCGCCATTTTGTGGGAGAGCAAACAAGCAAGATCATTGTCTAATCTTGTGGAGTGTTAGGTCACTTTACCATACAGGTTGTCTTCAGGATTTTTTATATCCACAATGTAGAAGCAGAAAAAAGTATTGCCATGGCAACACTAGCTACCAGGTGTTGCTGAAAAACTAATCACCTGAAATCTGTGCAGTCAATCAATCAATCAATCAGTTGTCCAGGTGCTTAATCTCCGTATCAACGGATTCTAAGGCACACCATCCAATCCGTAAGGCATAAATCATGAGACATTAGACATGTTCCGAGTCGTTGCCATTACGGGGCCTCGAAAGAGGCAGGGGTGTGGAAAGCAAAGAACCCATAAAAATATTTATAAGTCCAAGAAACAAAAAAAGTGTTGCCATACCAACACTTGTTGCCAGGCATCATTGAAAAGCAAATCAGCACCAATCCATGCAGGGGTTTGGAGTGTAAAGAACACAGAGAAAGACTTTTAAGCTGAAGAAACAAGAAAAAGTGTTGCCATGGCAACACTTGTTGCCAGGTGTTACCGAAAGACTAATCAGCTCCAATCTGTTGTTGCCAGATATTGCCAAGAAAGAAATCACACACAAACTCTCATGCCATTAAACCTCCACACCAAATTTCGCTGAGACACGTAAACAACTGTACCTGTAAATGAGCAGCAATAATGAGTAATTCAGAGGGAAAGGCAAAATAATATCCATGTCCAGCAGGATGGATATAATAATTAAAATAAGTTGTAACCTTAAAATCACTTCTTTAACTTCCAGGTTTTTATGGTAATATTACAATAAAGATCCTGTTTTGGTCTAGATATATGTACATGTTTAATTTAAATAAAAACTCTTAACTATCACTTTAATATTCCCAAAATATCATAAAAATTTGTCCTTACCTTAAACTGAATGTAAGTCAATGCAAATATTAAGAGTTTAAGGTCATGTTAACCATGTAGACTCTGTTCTAGGTTACTTATAGCCAAAATTTAAATGTGCTCAAAATCTATTGCACATAATTTAAGATATTATCCAAAATTTAAAAGAAAAGTAATTATAATTATGCCATTACTGAGAGTTAAAGGTCACCTCAATGTAATCTTAAGGCATTTCTGTAACATCAGTTACATGTAACTGCAAGATATAGATCAAATATGTCATGCCATTTTGGTATACTTTCTGGAATCACAGAAAAAGTTGAGCTCAGTAACATTCTTTTATACATTGGAGTTTAAGGTCACCTTAAAATAGGGCACTCCTTCAGGATTAGATACATCAACATACCAAATTTAAATTAAATCTGTCATGCAGATTTGAAATACTCTCCAGAAATTGAAAAATTTAAATAGAGTAATGTTATCACTAGGAGTTTAAGGTCACCTTAAAATAGGCCACACCTTGAAGACAAGTTACACCCATGGACCAAATTTGATTTGAATCTGTGAAGCCATCTTTAAGCTATTGCCCACAAATCGCAAAAGTAAAATTCAATATAATGTGTTATAACTGGGAGTTTAGGGTCATCTTAAAATAGGGCATATATCGATGACCAGCAACACCCAGATGAATTTCATCCTATAAGCAATTTTGACATATAGGTGGTCCTATAGGTGATCCATCACAGTTGAGTGACAACAAACTGTCACAACCTCAAACTCATAAGTTTCTAAAATATCACCAATTTATTGTAACCTTACAAAAGATGCATTTTTCTTTTTGTCTAAATATATGTACGTAATGAATATCGATGAAAAAATCTCAGCAAATATCTTCCAAACACCAAAACAATTATCCCAACCTTAAAGTCAATGTTAGTTTAAGGTAAGGAGGTTAAGGTAATCTTTTCCTGAAGGTTCTGTTCAAGGTTTGTTACATCCACAACTGAATCATACATAGAATTGCACAGTATTTGAAATACTGTTCAAAAATGGTCAAACTTAAAGTGAATATAATTCTGTTATTACTGGGAGCTTAAGGTAACCTTATTGTATGATTCTTATCTATGGCCAGTTACATATACATGCAAAATTTGAATGAAATTTCTCAAGTTATTTTCAGTGTACTCTATGGAAAATAAAAAAATGTAAACTCACCAATTAACTTTTAAATACATGGGAGTTTAAGGTCACTTTAAATTAGGGCACCCCTTGAAAACCAGTTACAACCACATGGCAAATTTGAATTGAATACATCAACCCATTTTTGGGTACTGTCTGGAAACAAAAAACCTTAACCTCAATATAAATATGCTACTACTGGGAGTTTGAGGTCACCTTAAAATAGGGCACACATTGAGGACCAGTTACATTCCCATGGCCAAATTTGAATTTAATCCATCATGCCATTTCTGAGATACTCTCTGGAAAGGAATGGTGACAACGACACTGACCATATTTGTCCTCCAACATAGCTGCTAGTGACACAAAAGTAATGCAACCTTAAACTCATAAGTTTATGAAATATCAGGAATTTACTATAACCTTATGAAAGAGACTTTTTTGGTGTAGCCAGATATACATGATGAATATCAAAGAATAAAGTCTTAAATATCTTTCAAACACCAGAAAATTGTCTCAACCTTATACTCAGTTAGTTTGCAGCTGTGAGGGAGTTTAAGGTAATCTTTTCCTGAAGATTTTGTTCATGGTTTGTTACATCCAAAACTTGAAAGATGCTTAGAATTGCACAGTGTTTGAAATACTGTTGAAAGATTGCCAAACTTACAGTGAATATAATTCTGTTATTACTGGGAGTTTAAGGTCACCTTATTGTGTGGCACTTACCTGTGGCCAGTTACATACATATGCAAAATTTGAATGAATTGTTATTTCCAGTGTACTCTGTGGAAAAATAATGTAAACTCAACATAACTTTTTAATACGAGCATTTAAGGTCACCTTAAAATAGGACACATCTTGAAAAAACCAGTCACAACCACATGCCAAATTTGAATTGAATCTGTCAACCCATTTTTGAGATACTGTCCAGAAACAAAAAACCTTCAACTCAATACTGTTGAAAAATTGCCAAACTTAAAGTGAATATAATTCTGTTACTACCATGAGTTTAAGGTCACCTTAAATAGGGTACACCTTGAGGAACAGTTACATCAACATGCCAGATTGGAATTTAATTCATCAAGCCATTTTTTAGATACTGTCTGGAAAGTAAGTGTGAAGATGACAGTGACACAAACTAATGCAACCATAAACTCATAAGTTTACAAAATGCAATTTACTATAACCTTACAAAGGAGACCATTTTTGGTGGAGATATATGCACATGATGAATATCAATGTAAAAGTCCTAATTAGCATATAAAATATCTTCCAAACACCAAAAATATTGTCCCAACCTTAAACTCAAAGTTTGTTTGCACTGCTGTGAATTGTAGCGGGTTTAAGATAATCTTTTCCTGAAGCTTCTGTTACATGAAGGTTTGTTACATCCGCAACTGAAACACTGTTCAAAAATTACCAAACTTAAGTGAATATAATTCCGTTATCACTGGGAGTTTAAGGTTACCTTATTGTACGGCACTTACCTATGGCCAGTTACATATACATGCAAAAGTTGAATGAAATTTCTGAAGTTATTTTCAGTATACTCCATGGATAAAGAAAAAACGTAAAATGGACATAAGTTTTTTATATGTGGGAGTTTAAGGCCACCTTAAAATAGGGCGCACCTTCAAAACTTGTTACAACCACATGCCAAATTTGAATTGATTCCATCAAGCCATTTTTGAGATATTGTCCGAAAACGAAAAAACTTAAACTCAATATAAGCATCTTACTAGTGGGAATTTAAGGTCATCAAACTATACTGCACAACCTCATAAGCAGTTACATCCACATGCCAAATTCGAATTAAATCTGACAAACCATTTTTGAGATACTCTCCGGAATACAAAGTGTGACAATGACAGACACCACTGCCACCGACAGACCCCGCCGCCGCAACACAATTGGATGATAAAGCGATCCCTATATGCCACGCAGCATAAATGCTGGTGACACAAAAATTATAGACCAGTGTCAAACCTTCCATATATTTCAAAATTATTAGAGAAGGTGATATCTTGCCAACTGAAGGAATACAAGCAGGAGAACAGACTTGATGAACCCTTACAGTCAGCTTTTAAAAATTTCCATTCCACCCAGACAGCACTGTTGAAAATCTTCAATGATATTCTTACCAAAATGGATGATAAAGAACTAGTATTTCTAACACTTTTGGACTTATCAGCTGCCTTTGATACAGTAGATCACCATATCCTTGTAAACCATTTGAGAAGCTGTTTTGGAATCACAGAAGGAGCAATTGAGTGGATTCAGTCATACTCGAATGATAGAACTCAGAAAGTTATTATAAATGGCAGGGAAAGTTCTCCACAGCTGCTGGAATGGTGTGTACCTCAAGGCTCAGTGCTGGCGCCTTGTTTTATTCAGACTATACCAGGCCACTGGGTCATCTTTTGCACTCACTATGTTTCCAGTTTCACTTGTATGCAGATGACTCCCAGCTGATTACATCAATACCTGGTGGCACCCCAACTGATCCGTCAATAGTCATAAATTTAGTCCAAAATGGAGTAAAACAAATAGGTGAATGGATGAAACAAAACAAACTAAAATTAAATGAAGAAAAGACTTGACTTGCTTTCTAGACTCTTCACATATGGTTTCCTACTACCTCCCGATACATTTTATGGCTCTAAATGCAATACTTAAGAAAATAATAGGGGGGTTCACATGAATTCTAAGCTTTCTGGTTAAGGTTGGTACCTATAAGAAAATCGCTCATAAATCAGTCAATTTTCATCGGATCACTCCGAAAATCTAATCAGCTCGCGTTTTTGATAGTATGAACTTGTGTGTAAAATTACAAGCCTCTGCAGTCATTAGATTTTGCTGAGCGGTGATGACGGGCGGTTGTACCCCCAAAAAAACTATTTTTTGTTCATGTGACCTTGATAAAGATTAAAGGTCAAATTTAAACATGTGGAAAATCTTTCCAACACCTAAGGTATATAACTGCTAAATATGCTTAAAAAGCTTCCAATAATAAGGGAGATATTCAAGGAAGACCACAATGCGGTGGCGGCGGCGAGGAAACTGAAGTGAAAACAAATAAGCGCCCTTTTAAGGGACACTTAATTAAGAAATTGCAAATACTTCTATATAAGGGTGAATCTGATTAAAGGCCTTTCTTTGTGGATCTGCTATTTACTTTACCTAAACTGAGAATTCTAATTCACAGAGGTTTATTCAAACAGATTTGACTGCGGATACTAACTGGATAGTTATCAATAAGGTTTACAGAATTTATTTTTGCTTTCAACGCATTCTATTGATCGTATCACGACAGCTAATTTTGGGGATTTACGAAAGTGGTGCATAAGCAAACAATAATGACATTAGCAGTGCATCCGTATTCCAATATACCCAGACAATAAACAAAGCATAGCTTGTTATCTCTAACAAACATTACCTGGACAAGTACATTTCATAAGTTCGGAGAGGCATTGCAAAACTCCCTTTTTTCATTACAGGCAAAAAAAAACAAATTCTTATCAGTTTGAAGAAAAAGGTGAAAGGAGTATGTCAATATCATAAAGCAAATTGACATAATTATTATCTCCCGCCAGTGTCTGAAGGCCATAGTTGGGGGATTATAAAACACCTTTCATATGCGCGTCTGTCTGTCCGTTCGTTATGTTTTTACATAAACCTTAATATCTCATTCATTTATACAGATATCTTCATCAAATTTACACATAATGTTTATGGCTAAGAAAACATGTCTGTTCAAAATTTTGACCTCATTTTGTTAAACAAAATGGCTGCCATAGCCGATTGTTTGAAAAACATAAAGATGCTCTAAATCTTGAAATATAATAGCTAGCTTCATCAAATTTGCATAAAAGATATATTGCTAGGAAAGCTACCCTAATACCAAAACAACATGTCTGCCATATCACATATTTAATATTAAATGGGGTTATTCTATTTAAAAGGCCTTATATCTCCTTTACCATCGCTCCTACAGGTTTGGAATGTGAAAACAACTCTTAGGAAGTAATGACCTGAGAATCTTTTCCAAGTGTTGAATTTGACCATTGACCCCTGCATCAAGGTCAAATGGGGTCATCATACTAAAATATCATTATATCTCCCTTATTATTGTTCATAGGGCTTCAGAATGTAAAAACAGACAATGAAAAGTCATGGCCTGCAAATCTTTTTGCCTCATTTTGAAAAACAAAATGGCCACCATAGCTGATTGTTTAAAAATCATTAAGACGCTCTAAATCATGAAATACTGCAGATAGTTTCATCAAATTTGCACAAAACATACATAGTTAGGAAAGCTAGCCTGAAAAATATTTTGGCCTAGATTGCTATTTATTACTTGGTACATGTAGTTTAATAAATACTAACTTATTTGCTTATTTTGTACACTTCACTTCTTGCAATTATCAATAGTACATGATCGCAAACATTTGTGTCAAGCTTGACTTGGCTAGGTGACCAATCTGATGTTACTATATATGCAACATTGGTCACATTGTTTGTGACAGAAATTGCTATATGACCTAACATGCCTCATTTGCAAAACTGGGCCATGTGGCTCAATGGGTACAATGCCAATGTGAAGATTTGTGTCTCCAAACACATGGCTGCCAGATTTTTGATTAATGCTTAGTTGTAAGATACCATTTATATGACCTTAACATAAAGTTATAAACCTGCTTCACTTTTGAATTTGTAAATCCAAGATATGGTCACTATACCCCTGTTTAAAATCTGTGTTGGGAAGTGAGTCTAGCATAGGTCACAGACTATATCACTGGGTTCAAACCTTGGTTAATCGATCATTGGAAGGTAGACTGACAAGCTACAATTACCCGAGTGTGTTTTTATTATTTTTTAACATGTTACATAGTATGAAAATATAATAATTGTTGAATAAAGAAACAAAATCAACACAGGACTTTCTTGGGTTGACATAAGTTGTTTCATATAATATTCACATACAGAACATTTGCTTGAGTAATGCAATGTCTCTTTGAAACTGTCAAACACATTAACATGTCTTAATTTGTATTAGTAATATTCAAATAGTTGATGAGATATATCCAGACACCAACCTAACAATACCAACGACAATGTATTTACAATTTCCAACATTAAAAAAATATATTTATATGAAAAAGGGCTTTTAAAAGACAAGTACATTTAACAAATTTTGAGGTTTGGTCACTAACTTAGAATCTCAGTAGAATCATTCGTTACACATTATTACTTTTGACACACTACAAAAATGCATGATACAAATGGGTAAATCCAAAATTATATACCTTTATGAGAACACTGTCCAATGCTAACTGTAAATTAACAAAACCTTCAAAGAAATAGAAGTTTGAAGCACATGGGTCCAGGCCAGTCTCCCGTCTACAATAATCAGCTGCAAGAATATACAAATAACCTGTTGTTTAACCATATGCAACATTGGTCAAAAATGTATAACTCAGACGAAAAAGCCAATTCAGAGAATTTTGGTTCCTAATTCGGGATAAATTCAAACAACAAATATCAGCTTACTCTGTATGTTTACTTTGCACTATGTTATTTGTGTATATTACATTATTCAGCAAAGCTTTACTGTAAATTATTAAAATCTTTAAAAGGGTTTCTTTTATGAAACTATAAAAATTCAAAATAAACAATAACACAAATTTAAATAAAACAGTCGACATAGTATTACCGGTGTCCCATGAAATCCTCCCCCCTGAAAATCCTTCCCCCCGGGGGGAGGATTTTCTAGGAAATCATCCCCCCGGGGGAGGATTTCCTAGGAATACTAGCCCCCCGGGGGGGCAATAATCCTAGGAATTCTTCCGCCCTGCTTGGAAATTTCTAGGAAATCTACCCACCCACCCCCCCCCCCCACCCCAAGTTTTTTTTTTTAATTTTAATGGAATATTACAATTATTTCTAATTAAAAGTTAAGCCAATAATAGAACATATATGTGTCTAGATTGAAACATTTCTAGGAATTTACCTGTACCCCTAATAAACTTTTGGCTTGAACCAATAGAAAGTTATCTAAAAAATAGCTCTCACAATCATTTATACTTTGAAACATTACCACGTGTTTTGCAAATTTTAAATTGAAAATTAACTAATTTAAAATAAAATTTATAAATACTTTGCCTTAAACATTTACTTGTCTGACTTGATTATACATTGATAAGAAGAAATCTTCTGTCATATTTTTGTATTAAATCATAATGTACAGTTATGACAATAATCGTCATAGATAATAATCTTCATGTGTGCCCTGTTTTTTATGTGGCCCACTGAGGCTTTGATGTCTGTCCTGCTTTTATGTGTGGTCTAAACAGACTTTAACACTAGTAAGCCAAAAATATAACATAAATGTGTTTAGATTGAAACAGATAAATTTTTGAAACATTTCTAAGAATTTTCCTAAACCCTGATTTATTTTTTGATTGAAACCAGTTGTAAGTTAAGCAAAAATTAGCTCACATAATCATTTACACTTTGAAACATTACTAGATGTTTTGAAAGACTTGATTGTATATTGATTAGTAGAATTCTTCTGTCATATATTTGTATTAAATCATATTGTACTGATATGATAATAATCTTCATAAATATTTTGGCTTTTAACTTTCTTCATCAAATAGCAATTTATATAATCAGTACTTGTCCCTATGTGAGGTCTATACAGGCTTTTATGTGTGCCCTGCTTTTATGTGTAACCTACTCCGGCTTTGATATCTGCTTTATGTGGGACTTACAGAAGGTTGTGTATAAAAGCAGCTTCATCATGTCTCATGCATCATTCATCTCTGACAGCTTACAAAATGGAGATAATAATCTTCATAGATATTTTGTCTTTTAACTGTCTTCATCTAATTCCAAATCATATAATCAGTACTTGTCCCAGGCTTTGATATCTGCTTTATATGGGACTTACAGAAGGTTGTGTATAAAAGCAGCTTCATCATGTCTCATGCATCACTCATGATTCATCACTTAGAGCTTACAAAATGCAGACAGTTGAAGACAAATTTACAAAATTTGAATCTAGTATAAAAGAGGTTGTCACTTATATTGCTGATCAGAAATATCCTGATGGACTTTCTAGAGATCAAAAGAAAGACTTCAGAAGAAAATGCAAATGCTACACTCTGACAGAAGGTGTCCTGTATTATGTGGGATTTGGAAACAAACAAAAGAATTCTGCTCGTGTTATCAGCACCAGAGATGAGCAACTCAGGATTGTTTCTGCAACACACAGTGGACTTGGGGATTCCAAACAGGCTAAGTCTCTCAGTGTCCATCTGGGGCGTGACAAGACTCAGGCTAAGATTAAAGAGTGATTCTACTGGCCAAGTATCACCAAAGATGTTCAAGACTTTGTACAAACCTGTGATGTCTGTCAACGCACCAACAAAGCATTCAAGAAGAACAGAGGAGAGCTCCAACCAATTCCAGTGGAGCCCAAGCCATTTCACAGACTTGGTGTGGATCTGGTGGGTCCCCTTCCAGAAACCAAGGATGGTTACAAATACTTCATTACAGCTGTGGATGCCTACACTAAATGGGTGGAATCTGAACCTCTGAAGACAAAGAGTGCAGTAGAAATGGCCAAGTTCTTGTACCATGTCATCTGCAGGCATGGGTGTTTTGACATCCAGTTGAATGACCAGGGCCGTGAATTTGTTAACAAAGTGTCAAGTGAATTGCACAGACTGACAGGTGTTCATCAGAGGATGACAACTGCTTATCATCCCCAATGCAATGGACCAACAGAGAGGCAGAACCAGACAACTCAGAATATGCTTCTCAAGTACTTGGACAATCAAGATGAGTGGGCTGACATACTACAAAGTGTTTTGTTTGCATACAGGACTTCAAAACATGCTTCCACTGGATTCTCCCCATTTTACTTGCTGTACAATCAACATCCAAAACTCCCTGTAGAATTGATGCTGGAAGAAACTAAGGATGACACTACCATTGAAAAGAAGATAGCAATAATGGAGAAGGTGAGGTTGACTGCCTTGGATCAGCCATCAAGCACAGAGACAAATGATATCACAACAACCCCTACTCCCTGTAATGCTGATCCAGTTTATGATGTGGAGGATGCAACTTTAGAGATGAAAGACACCACATCACAGATAGAAATGAGTCCTAATGTCCAGCAAACCAAAGAGAAAGCTATGGTGAACATAAGAAGAGCCCAAGATAAACAGAAGCGTGACTACAACAGACGTTGCAATCCAAACAATTTTGAAATTGGGGATGAGGTTCTAGTTGAAGAAGTGAAAGATAAGAGTAGATGCGGAGGGAAGCTACAGACAAGATTCACAGGACCATATGAAATTCTTGATGTTGTACGCCAAGGTGTGTACAGACTTCAAAAAGAGGGCAAACCAGTCAAAAAATCGGTGAATGGACAAAGACTCAAACCATAAGAACAATGACAGCCAAGGGCAACCCGCTGATACTTTTTCTGTTTGTAGTCAGAATCCACTTAGAAAGATGCAAATGGAAATCAACATGGAGTCTCTGCTGAAACCAAGGTACTGGTTAACTGATAAGGAAATCAATGCATCCCAAAACCGTCTTAGGAAACAACATCCTTGGTGTAACGGCTTTCAGGACACATGTCTGTCAACGTGCAACCAATTTCAGGTGCGGTCAAATGAGTTTGTCCAGATCTACAATGCCAACCAAAATCACTGGGTGCTGTTGTCTACAGTTGGATGTAGTAAAGATGAAATTAATGTGTATGACAGCCTTTACAGATTCCTCCATTATGACACCATGGTCACCATTTCCAACCTTTTGCAAACAGAAAATGGAACAATCACTGTACATCTACCAGAAGTACAGAAACAAACAAATGAATCAAGTTGTGGTCTGTATGCAATAGCATTTGCTACTACTTTGCTAAATGGACAAAATCCAAGTCTGACCAGATATAACCAGGCCGAAATGAGACCACACCTTAGGAGATGCCTTTTGGCTGGTGAGATGAGTGACTTCCCAATGGGATCTGATGGTGTATGTCTCCCCCAAAAAACATTTAATTTGAAAATAAGCTGCCACTGTAAAAAACCAGACACAAGAAACATGAAATCCTGTAAAACTTGCGGCATTCAGTGTCACCTCTCTTGTCTGTGGCAAGATATGAAATGTGACTTTTGCAATCACAATAACTGTAGCATAGTGTTTCAGTAGACATATAACTCTGCATCAAGTTTTATATTTAGGTGTGAGTAGTGCTTGTGTCAACTTAGTTATCATATGTGTCTGCTAAGTGTGTGCATCATACTCAATATGTTTCTACATATAATAGTGTTTCATAATTGCTTATGTTTTGTGTCTTGTGTTCATTGTTTGAATGTAATAAAAGTTAAAATATTTTTCACTGTTGTAAATATGGCAGAAAAAAACAGAATTGGGAGGGGGAGGATTTCCTAGCAGGGGGGACAAAATCCTAGGATATTATCCCCCGCTTGGGGGGGTTATTCTCAGGGGGGCAGGATTTCCTGCTACACCGGTATGAGTAAAACCTAAAAAACGTTTGTCTTATAGTGTTGCACAAGTGTAATAAATTTGGCCTAAGCCAGAGAGTCAAATGATTCCTTGTGTACTTTTGAAGGAATTATAATGGAAATATAAATGGTTACTTATGTAACAGTTAACAATTGACAGCCACAAAAACAGGGACAAAAACAAAAAAACATATTCAAACAAAAGTGGATGCCATGGCAACAGCTTCAAGACATATAAATCTGTTTAGGGTGCATATTTTCACCAAATTTTTGGTGATTATCTGGCAAATGGTTAGTCTGCAATACAAAAACAAAGCTTTCAATGAAAGAGCACTCCGAGAAAACATCCCTCTGCCAAGGACCAAAAACAATATTGCTTCTGTGTTCAATGAAACAATCTTTTTTTTAAAAAATCCTGGATCCAGACAGTGATCCAGAGCACCACAAAATACAATCACCTATTTTATCCAAATCTATCAATATTTTTTTGAGTTATTTTGCAAACAAATAGACAAATGCATGTCACCAATTAAATAAACACCCTGGCTGAGGTAAAAATGCTATAATGGCAAAATGTTTCATTGGTTCACACCATAAGCATCATTTATAAATGTCTTCAGGTATAGTAAATACTTCAGGTACCATATTTTGGTAAAACTCTGTCAATCTCTTTGCGGTTCCCTTTTTCATCAAATTTGAGACACCCTGTAAAAGGGTTCAGTTTGTGGCAACAAATAAAATGAAAAACTTCAATATTAAACAAAAATGGTTGACATAGAACTTGTCATGATGATGAAGATAGCAACATGAGGAGAAATCTGGACAGAAATGGCGAGTTTTTGTTTTATTTTCTTTAAAATTAAAGAATTCTACATTTTATAAATTATGTTATTTTACTGGCCCACAAGGCCAAGAAGTCATCAAAGATGTAGACCTGCCATGATACCTGGTGGCCTTGGGCCACTGGGCCAGTTGCCACTTCAAACACTGACTTAAAGGAATGCCAGTCAGTGCACCCTAAGTGTACCCACTGCTTAGGCATGAAAACAGTACAATAAAAAACAAAGTACCTTCAGCAATAAGATAAGATCTTGATTGTGATTACCTCAATTTTCTCTCAATATGATAAAACTGATTAAGGTATATGATAATCATTGCTTTGTGTCAGTTACCACAGGTATATATAGTTCTTGTCTCACACACATCAGTGTTATGTGTCACAAGGTTTAAGCATATCACACAAAATAAAACCCGAATCTATTTCAAGTTGCATTTGTGGTTCCTTTAAAGAGCACTTATCTGTTTTATCTCACTTATTCTCACCATGAATAATATTGCCTTGGACTTTATCTTAACATTCTGATTTCTCAACCTCTCAGTTTTAAAGAGGCAATGAAAACATAGAGGTTTGTTGATCATAAGAGAGCAGAAAGCCATTCTTACCATTCTTATCATAAAGTGAGTCCACAGATGGTGTATTTCCATAAGGCACACGTATTGTGTAATTCAATCTAGTCAAGCTTCCATCTTCAAATATTATTCCCATACCCTTGTCTGTGTCATTGTCTCTGTATACACTCTCAGCTACATCTTCAGATTCATAAAACTGAACTCCTGGAATTACTATAGATCCATTGGATTTTAGTATTTCCAAGGTGTCTTCAATCGCAGTCTTAATTACTGTTGTATTCGGTGCTACTAAGAGTATCTTTGAGGAGTGTGGCATATACATTTGAGCATCAATCTCATTCTCTGGAAAACTTGGTATTGCTGGTCGTTCATCGGGTGAAGTTGTCAATCGAATGATAGCAAGTATCAGCACAAAGTATATTGGAGAAATAATTTCCTGCAAGTCAAAAGCTTAATTATTTTTTCAAACATACATTATAATTACTTATTAAACATATATTACAATCACTGTAATGTATGACAAAGCTTTTGAAAAACCAGAGGTATAAAGTTGTGACAGTACTTTTGTTATAAGTGTATTTAGGAAAGGGATATATTTTAATCATACATTTATTAAGCTTCCTTTTCTTTTGTCATAATTACTACCTCTTGCAACAACTTAACACCCTTATTCCATGTATATGGCCTGTTATTTGAATGATGCGATTGCAAGCTTTTCTTCTCATGAGAAGGGAAAAAACTTAATTCAACAAATTAAATTAGTTATCTAAAAGACATGAAAATATCCAAATCTGATCTTTTGTATTTTGTAGTGTAGCTATGCACTCTGAAATTTTCCAAAATATTTATGATACAGGAATACAGCATACTTTTATTTTGGTAAAAAGTCTTGAAAAATTTAACACACTTCATGCTAACCCATGTACTGCCTTTTTCTTTTAAGATAATTATACTTTCCTCATAGGTCAAATTAAAATTCAGTAGATTATAAATCTGCCAAAATAAATTTACTACTTTGGTATACACCTGGAGTCAGCCATCCATCACTTACAGTAAACTCGTCATGACCATCCATAAACAAATTAATGAGTTCTACAAGTGTGTGAATTGATAGTATTCCTTCCTCAATTAAACAGACGTAAAATGTCGGTATGTGATCTTTGCTCAGCATTAGTACACATTTGTTAAATATTGTTGGAAAATCCAAGAGATCTCTATATGCCCTCATATTTTCCATACATACATGAACTAATGTCAATAAAGTCGAAGTATTGAGAATAATTAAGCAATTGAAACAAAGAACTACTGATTGAATGCTTACACAAATGGGCATATAGTACTAGTCCAAGGACGCATCTGTGGCCAGATGCAAGATGTTTCCACTGGAAAAGGACAACTACCATGGGTTTGAAGACAAACAGCATTTTTCAATAATAAGCGAGTGGTAAGCACTTTTAAGTTTGGAAACCATCGTTTGACCTTGATGCAAAGACCCAATGTCAAAGCTGAACACATCAGAAGATTCCTAGCTCACGATTTCCTACAGTTTAGTTTCACATTACAAACCTCTAAAACCAATAATAAGAGAGTTATAATCACTTTTAAGTTTGGCTATCCTCATTTGACCTTAAAGGAGGGGCCCAAGGTTAAATCTGACCACATCAGAAGATTCCTAGCTCATGCTTTCCTATAGGTTGGTTTCATATTACAAACCTCTAAAACCAATAATAAGTGAGTTATAAGCACTTTTAAGTTTGGCTAACCTTATTTGACCTTGAAGGAGGAACCTAAGGTCAAATCTGACCACACCAGAAGATTCCTACCCCATGACTTCCTATAGGTTGGTTTTACATCCTAAACCTCCAGGACCAATAATAAGCGTGTTATAAGCACTTTTAAGTTTGGCTGTCCTTGTTTGACCTTGAAACAGGGGTTCAAGGTCAAATCTGACCACATCATAAGATTCCTAACCCATGATTTTGTATTGGTTGGTTTCACATTGCAAACCTCTAGGACCTGTCCTTGTTTGACCTTGAAGGAGTGGCGCAGGGTCAAACCTGACCACATCAGAAGATTCCGAGTCCATGATTTCCTATATGTTGGCTTCACATTGCTTTCCTCATCTGACCTTGAAACAGGGCTGCAAACGTCTAGGACCAATAATAAGTGAGTTATAAGCACTTTTAAGTTTGTCTATCCTCGTTTGACCTTGAAGGAGGGGACTAAGGTGAAATCTGACCACATCAGAAGATTCCTGGTCCATGATTTCCTATAGGTTGGCTTCACATGCCATACCTCTAGGATCAATAATAAGGGAGATATAAGCACTTTTCATAACTGAAAAGAAACTCCTGTGGCGGCCATCTTGTTTTCAAAATGAGGCCAAAAATATTTCCAGGCAAGATTTTATGGTTATCAATATATCCTGCAAATTTGAGAAGTCTACCAATAATATCCTGGCCTCTAGAGGGGTAATGAGAACATCTTTACACAGCGGTGGCAGTGACAGCGCACTCATGCGTAATCCATAGTATCCACCGGATAGCATCCAGTGGATATAATTATATGTACTACTTCATATTTATGGAAGGACTTGCAAATCTAACTCATGAATATTCATGAGCAACATTGTTTCATAAAATGCTAGTTTTACTATCCACATTAGTCTAAATTTGGCAGAATAGGCACATGGGTGGTCACTGAGATAAACGGTCATAGAGATAAATGGTCTTCAGAAATTATGAACCAAAAATGGTTAAAGGGTTTAAACATCAATATAACACAAACCAAATGTTATGGTAATTGTCTAAGCATATGTTCTTATTTAGTTTATGCATTTTGTTAATTTATTTTCTTAAATTTGAAAGCTTTGAAGACCATTTATCTCTGTGACCGTTTATCTTTGTGACCACCCGTGTACATGTGTAAATCAGTACAACAGTACACAAATGACAAAGCAAATTAAACTTGAAAAAAAAACAGAATCCACATATATTGCACTAAAATGGGTGATCGAGTGACGTTTTAAGTTTGGTATTGACATGAAGCAAAAATGTATAAAAACTGCTGGATCCACCGTCCCCGGGTGTAGTTTTAAAATACTTGTATGGAAAGATTTTCTTAAATTTAAATTAGTCTCTGTAATTTGATCATAAATTTACAGCATGGTTTAGACCGAGTTTTCTGTCCCAAAATATGCCTTTTTAAAACTGGTGGATGGTATTTTGGGACAGAGTTCCTCGCTACACAAAAACTTCAATATTTGAAAATTACTGTCACTTTAAACTTTAAAATATCCACTTAAATGTATTAACAGTACTATAAAGCATTTAGATGCAAGAACACAATTTTCTGTGTTTGCAGTAATATAGACACTTTTTCTGCACTTCCTGTTTGTATAAACAATGATGAAATTTTGCAAGTGAAATAAATTTTGGTAAATATATATCCATTAACTATGCAAAAAGTTTATTTCTTTTAATGCGGGCCACATCCTTGATACTCAAGGTGGTAGCCCAGTACATGTTTAATGTCAGGATGTGTGCCATTTGTTGCCCTTCAGGACGTTTATGTTTTTTTGCATACTTATGCCATCTGTCTCTCACCAATGCATCTTTTAAAAATTGGCTGAGACAGATTAATCGGTCTAGCATGGTTTGATTAATTTTACACTTTATAGAATACCGGTACATGGCCTACGCCGTTTGTTTATCTATCATTTGACAACTTGAATAGTTGACATTAAAAATATGTGAAACACCATCTTAGATACAGTTACAAAATCTCTGATTCACAAAACATAGAACAAATCAACTTAAATAAATGATCTACATCAAAAAATATTCCACCTGAACAGTGTGTCTTTTATTTCTCTTTTTTAATAAGTAATTTCGCTTCATCAAAGCTATAAATTGTGTTGCAAAACTTGTTCTTGCCATTTTGCTATCACAGGCCCTGCAGGATTTTAAACTTTCCCAATGTTTGAAGCACAAGATCTAATGTACTCTTTTGACAAGTAACATCCTTCCTGCCTTTGCCAATGTAAACACGACGGAAATTCCCGAATTCACTGTGGGGGAGGGGGGACTTCGGATAAAAATCGTAAAGAATTTACTAAACGCCGGAAATCTAATTGGAATAAAATAGGCCATTGGAATACTGAAATTAAATTCACTAAAGTGAACTTACTTTTTAATATCAACTTAGAGATAGCAACAAACATACACCTGTGGACCATGAATCGGACAGGACAGTGGAGTCAGACACCGATATAAATAGTGTCAGATATATTTGTATTGAATATCAGTGCATGTTGAAAAGAAATAGAGACATACAACAACAGTATAAAACGCAAGAAGTATGAATGTTTCACAGATGTATTTTTGCTTTAAACAGAAATCTAGCACAATTTATATTGGTGTCCGACTCAACTGCCCTGTTCGATTCACCGTCCACAGGTGAAACTTGAATACAAGGTCACCCAAGCCTGATCTAAAATAATGTGGACTTTCATAGTACTTCATCTCCACCAATTGACAAAGTCTAAGGTACAACTGAACAAAACCAATATGAATAATCATAAGCCCAATAACATAACCAGGGGCCGGATTCACAAACAATACTTAGACCATTCCTAACTTAAATTTTAAGTATTACTTAGATTTCAAGTAAGAAACTATGAAACCTTATTCACGAACGTTCCTAACTCTAAGGTGACCTTAAAACCCATACTTAGATTTTAAGTTAAGTTGAAAGCTACCTTGAGAGGACAGGATGTTAATATTACATGATTTAGTTTGTAAACATTGAGCAATAATAGTGTTGTATTTGGATGGGGAGGTTTATTTATCCATGTGGTTAGTGTATAAGTCAAATTTTAGTAAGATGAAGTTTTAACTAATTCTTCAGAAATAATTTCCACTAATGGCTAGATTCTACTTGAAAGGAACAGATTAAAATTTTCACTAGGAATTAATTTTACTCTCCAAGCTCATCAGCTAAAATAATTAAAAATCTCACTTTAATAAGCTGTGACAAATATTCTTTGTAGAGGATCATTATCATAAACAATCCAATGTATATAGACCAAAATTTTCCATACCACTTGGCCAATCAGATTCACTGACACAACCATAACTAAAGAGTTAGGAGAGGTTTTTTCCTTACTTAAAATCTAAGGTAACCTTATCTAAGTATTGTTTCGTGAATACCAATTCTAAGAAAAACTTAGTCAAGTGAAAAACCTTCCCTTACTTAGATCTAAGGTCACCTTATCTAAGTATTGTTCGTGAATCCGGGCCCAGGTAATACCAAGAAGACACAAGGGTGACATGGAGGCTATGATGGAGAGGCTTCTGTAAACAAGTATGTTTTCAGCTTTTTCCTGACGGAACCAATAGATGATGCACTGCTTAGCGCTGAAACATAACAAACCTCTAAACAGAGAGTTACAATAACCCAAAGAACTGTTTAAAATATTGTGGCTGGAACAGCGAGAGACAGAGAATGTGCTCTCGCCAACCTTCAAGCTCCTGCTGTTCGTTCATGACACACATACCAACTTGACTTTATTGGTCCACAGCATTAAGATCATTGTATGCAGATGATAATCAACCATTTCATGCATGAAACCATAACAAGCCAAGTGCTCAAACTAAGTTTTATCCCTCCATTCGTTGTTTTAAAGAGTTATTCTTTATCTATACAAATTATGAATAAAAATTTTAATATTGGAACTTTTTCTGTTTTTAAAGAAAGGTGCTATTAAGATTACATTTGAAATTCATTCAAATAGGCACTCAAGATTAATCTTACCTACCTATCTACCACCTATATTTCCGAGATTTATCATTCGTAGCTAAAATACTTATTCGGCAAATTGTAGTTTCTTTGTGAAAAGGTTGTGGGCTGTGGTGAAGAAGTTGTGTGTTAACTTTCTCGATTTTTAAAAATATTTTCCAGTTATTCACGGTTTGTATTAGCACTTTAAATCAATTAACAGAAACTGTTATAAGCCAGCCTTAATTACTTTGTGCGTCTTTGATGACATGAGATGTTGCTTGGGTAACCCGTTGAACCTCCTTCGTGCTAGGGATTGCCCCATGAACGAGGAATTCCCAGTAAGCGCGAGTCGATGTACGGGTTTTCGATGTATTCACGTTTTCGATCATTCAAAATATACTGCTACCCTGCATAAGTTGGCCGCAGGTATAAGTTGGCCGCGGCTCATCTACAGGCTCCAGAAAGACAAATATGTTGTTGTACACCAATGAAAACTGTTGCATATAAGAAGTTTAACAATAATACATGATTTCAGAGTGTAGTACAGTAGGCCACTCATGTTAAAGCCCTGTCAAGGTGTGTTGAGAGCGGCCAACTTATGCAGGGTAGCAGTAAGCTCCCAGCCTCGTTTTTGGATGACATCTTTACAATACTTTAGAATGAATATGCAGTCACATTGAATCAGCAACTTTGCGGATTTATTTTTGTTACTTTGTGTGTGATAATTTGGTTGCTTTGGTTGTGATAGTAAACATTGTTCGTTTACGTTGTCATATCGAAAACCCGTCCATCGTAGATAGTACTGCTCCACTCCGTAACTTTGCACAACTTGGACACAAAAACCGCATTTTCGCTGGACGTGGTTACCTCGGCTCTACTTTACTTGCGCGTAGAGGCGTGGCACGACTCCACATAGAACTGGAGATTTGCGAAAAAAAATCTTTTTCTGTTGCATAAAACTTGAAAAAAAATGACTGAAAATGGTTTAATGTAATTAGAACCCGTTAATATTTTTTTTTTTTTTTTTTTGAAATTTTTTTTTTTATTTAAATAATTTTTATTTATGCAACAAACATACCGCCATTACACATGAAAAAAAAAGGCAGAACCACCCTGGCAGGAAAGGTGGCCTAACCAAATTTAACATTTAGTTTATAAGTAGCAATAGCAAGGTTGATTGTCACATGGTATGTATAACAAACAATACATTCAACAAATGATTACACAATATACAAGACAAAAAACATGAAATTAAAAAGGGAATTGTGCAAACTCATTTTACCAGATATTTATAAGTCACACAACAAAAATGTTTCTTATTTGACACCATTTTTTCTCATATTTTCCACCATCAGATTCCAAATCTGCAACGAACACTTGTTCTTCATATACAGTCTTGATTCTACTTATTAAGTCTGCAATATGTATTTCTATAGCTGTTCTAGAGTTTGTAAATAAGTAGTTCTTGGTTATTAGAATTATTGTATTTATTGCAACAGAGTTTGGATTATTATACTTGTAACCTAATAGAATACTGTATAAGTGGTTATTTTCGCGGGTACTTAAGTTCGCGAATGTACACTGTAGGCCTGCTTCACGAAAATTTATTTTCGCGGTGAAATATATTCAATTATCGCCCAAACTAACAACATGTTCAAATTAAAATATTATGCGGACTTCTGCTGGTTTGATTGGAAATGCATAGTTAACGTCTTTTCTTTTATACACGTTGTCAGTGTGTGAACCTACTCTGGGAGATTATAAATTTACGAAACACAATCGAACACACTTTCATTGATCGGCGCATTATCAAAGAAGTTGTGTACTAGTAGCGGGGTCGTGTAATTGAATTAATCACTCCCTATTGGTGATAAAGATCAAAGAAGTTAGGCGTTTCTGTGAATGGTACATTTGATAAAGCAATGGAATTTATTGTTTCCGTGACAGTGTTAAATATTGTATCTTGCATAATCTTGTATTACCGCTCACGCTAGACTGGTTCTACTGAATGTAAATATTGGCTAGAAGTTATTTTCGCGTTTTGTAGTCACCCGCGAATATAGCGAAAATTAATTCCACGCGAAAATAACCACTTATACAGTATCTTCAGGAGTGAATTTAACATTGAAACCGGCTTTATTGAAAATCTGATTTTCTAATTGATCCCAGAGTTGTTTTGATTTGGGACAGAAGTAAAAGAGATGTATTAAAGTTTCTTCATTACTATTACAAAGAAGGCATTTGGATGAATCAGATATTCCCATTTTATGGAGAAGTTTTTGGGTACCTAATATTCTGTGTATTATTCTATACTGAAACCATTTCAAGTAAGGATCATTCAGTGTTTTAAAACAAATTTTGAAAACATGTTGCCATGAGTGATTATTCAGTATAACTTGTAAATCATCATGCCATTTCATTTTAAAGGGCATATCAATAACATTTTCATTTAATTTTTCATAAAAACCTTTAGTTCCCTTTATATTAGAAAGAAGAAATGATATATGGTGAGGAATGTAAGGTTGAATAAAATTAAAAGAATCTCCTTTTCTATATTTCCCTAGAAAAATGTTTATGCAGATTTTTACACGGTGATAATCAAGAAAATTAATTTGGGACAAGTTAAATTTCTTTTCTATTTCCTTTTGATCTAAAACATGTCCCTGTTCATTTACAATATCTCCAATTGTCAGTATTCCACTTTGAAACCACTTTGGGATATAAAGAATATTTTTTGAAACCAACGGATTATACCATATGGGGGAGGATAGGATGTCATTGTTATTTTTGATGTCAGTATTTTCTGAGAATTTTATCCATGACATAAAAACTTCATTCCAGAATGTGTTCCTTGTTTTCTGAATAAGGTGTTTAGGCCAATCTGTTCCCAGTTTCAAAAGTTTATGTATTGTGGTAATATTTTTTTCAAAAAGTCTTTGATAGTCTGTTTTATCACATTTTACAATTCTGTTCATCCAAGACAGTTTTAGTGAGATGATATATTTTTCTAAATCAACCATTCTAAGTCCTGCATCTTTATAATCTTGTGTAATAAATATTCGTTTAATTTTAGAACCCGTTAATATTTAGCCAAGGACACAACAAATACAATGCTTGTGTGACCGGAGAAAATAGGTGATGTGCCCTTAACTAGCAGTATCTCCGGAGAAACCAGGGGAGGTTGGGGAAGATAAAAGCAGTCTTAACTAAAATGCTTTATTGCCAAATCACAAAGCTTGACACCACAGCTAAGACTCCGCCAATCAAGGGGCGAACTCACATCAAAAAACACCTACAAAAACATATAGGAACCCTTTAATAGAATGACTGACAAATCATTGAACACACGATTAGCAGAAGTAAATATTAATACTGTTAACCCTAGTATATTAATTTAAGAATACCAATTGTCATTCCAAACTATTACAGCACCTGCTAAAATACTTAGGTGTCAAGTTATCACAGACATACTAATAAATTAAATAATTTAATTTACTATATACAAAATAAAACAATTATTCTGACAACTACAAGCACTGTTCCTTCTAAAATGACTAGATATGTATCAGACTAGTTTTAAAGTTAAACTACATAAAAATCAAATAAAATATATAGAAAATAATTACTAGTAACATAAGCATTAGAGTGAACCCAAACACCAACAATTTACTTGAATACAAAGTTCAGAGTTAAAACCCATCCCTGACACAAATGCAGTCACCAAGAACCAATCCCTAAAACACACTGCTTAAATGTACTTTAACTAACCTGCACTCTGCTACAACACATACAACCAAGACAATCAATCTTCACTACACAACCATCATTCCTGCATCCAACTCAAAACAAACAGTGATCTCCTTTCCTGCGTTCTCTAAACAAAACACCACGCCAATCACACAATAGGAATTCTAATTAACAGCCGGCCGAATCACCCAAATATAATTATATCCCCAGACGAAAGTCGGGGATATATTGGATTCAGGTCCGTCGCGCCACCGCCGTAGAAATTTCCTTGTGGACGCGATAACTCAAAAACAAATTAATTTTTTTTTTTCAAACTTGGTACACATGTTAAGGGTGCCCAAAGGAAGATCCCTATTTTAAGGTGACCTTAAACTCCCAGTAAAAAAGAACTTATGGCCACCTTAAGGTCAGAAATTGGACTTTTGGCCACTTAGAGCCCTGTAGGTCACAAACTATGATGCTCAGCTGGCTGAAATTTTACCTGACAACACATTAATATGTTCTTAGTACATGTGCCGAAAATCATGACTTTAAGTTGAGGAGAAAATTGTGTTTGAGGCCCATAAATACCCCCACTTAGGGATTTTTTGCTATACTTTTCACATATTTTGCCCTATAATTTGGAAGTGATAATTCTGATGAGTCTCAAACTGCGCTAGGTATAACTTTGATATGTAATCCTTGTCTGTAGAAAATTTTAGGGCTGTAGGTTTACCCAAAGGGGTCGACTTAAGGTCTCAAAAGTGCCCACAGAGACCCAATTTATGCACTTTTTGCCGCTTTCAAGCACTGTAGCTTTCAAACTATGTCTCTCATCTAAGTTAAATATCATCTGGGAATATATCTATGTGTTTTCTTATATGTGCCCCAACATTTAGGCCTTTAATAGACAGTTAACCTGTGTATCAGGACCATAAACACCCACCCGAGTGACCCTTATAAGACGTTTTTCACATCTTTTTCCCTGTAACTTGGAAATGGTAAGTCTGAGAAGTTTCAAACTGTATTAGATATATATTCTGTGTGTAATCTTAGTATGTAACAGATTTTAAGTCTGAAGCTTTAATTTTGAAGGTCAAATTGAGGTCTCTAAAAGGCTCCCAAAGACCCAATATTTGGACTTTTTGCTACTTTTAAGCCCTGTGACTGTCAAACTATGTGACTGATAGAGCTCAGATCCTATCTGAGAAAATATTAGTATGTTATTTTTATATGTGCCAAAAATTAAGGCTTTAAGAAGACATTTAACCTGTGTATGAGGACCATAAATCCCCACCCGAGTGACCATTTTTAGACATTTTTCACATATTTTTCCCTGTAACTTGGAAATGGTAAGTCTAAGAAGTTTCAAACTGTATTAGATGCATATTCTATGTGTAATCTTAGTATGTGACAAATTTTAAGTCTGAAGCTTTAATTTGAAGGCCACATTTAGGTCTCTAGAAGGCCCCATAAAGACCCAGTATTTGGACTTTTTGCCAATTTTAAGGCCTGTGACTGTTAAACTATGTGACTGATAGAGCTGAAATCTCATCTGGGAATACATTATTATGTTCTTTTTACTTTTGCCAAAAATCAAGGCTTCAAGTAGACATTTAACCTGTGTATGAGGACCTTAAACACCCACCTGAGTGACCCTTTTAAGACATTTTTCACATATTTTGCTCTGTAACTTGGAAATGGTAAGTCTGAGAAGTTTCAAACTTTATTAGATACATATTCTATGTGTAATCTTAGTATGTAACAAATTTTAAGTCTGAAGCTTTAATTTACCTCTGGGACCTCCAGCTATATTGAGTGACACTAAATAAACAAAGGTATTTAATGATATCAGATGAGAAACAAAGAACTCAATGGGGTTGCAGATCTTGTGTAATAGTGAGAGAGGTGTGGAGAAGGGGAGAGGGGTGGGGGTGGGAGGTGGTGGGCTTCATTACATATAACACAAAGGGGAGTCAGAACTGAGATTGTGTCACATATTTAGGTTGCATATATATGGACCACATATATAGGTATAGAGGAAATGAATAACTGAAAACAATTTGCAAATTCTAAAAATAATATAATAAAATAATAATATAAATAATTTTTTTTTAAATAATATTTTATTTGTGAACAAATATAGAAACAGATATGCGCTTTTGGGATTATGAATTTTAGAATGGACATTGAATCATCAATCATTTAAATACTTTGAAGGAAGATTGAAAAGTATGATGAGTTGAGTTAAAAATAATATTTTATTTGTCAACAAATATAGAAACAGATATACTCTTTTGGGATTATTATTATGTCCACCCCCCTGGGGGGTGGATATATTATTTTTGCTTTTTTCGCCGTCCGATGTCCGGCGTCCGGCGTCCGATGTCCGGCGTCACGCATGGTTTCCGCTCATTTAAAGGAAAAGTATTAGAGCTATTGTCACCAAATTTGGTATGCAGGCTTATTGGGTCAGTAGCTTGCTTGGGATTGCTTTTGGCTGTTGTACCTCTTTTGCTTACTGAGTAATACTTAAGTACAGCTATTTTCAGTACCCATTGGTTTCCGTGCATTTAAGCCAAAATAATTAAAGATATTTTACTACAATTTTGAATACAAGATTGTTATGTCCATAGCTCGCTTGGTATTGCATTTGGGACTGATAGCTTTGTCAGTACATGAGTAATAGCCATTTAGGTACTTCATTGTGTATTTTCAGTACTACTTTTGAGTAATTTGCTAATATCTCAGAAACCGTGTGAGATAGAGCGATTTCGTCGAAATTTTCGACCCACAGGGTATTTAAGGAATGTAATATTTGCAATTTTCAAAAAATTTTCCCCTCCCCAAAAATGGCGGCCATTTTGAATTTTCGAATTTTTGCCAAAAATGGCAAAACACAAATTTGCTTCTATCTCCTTAACCGTGCCAGATAGAGCGATTTCGTCAAAATTTTTGACCCACAGGGCATCTGAGCATTGTGCTCTTGGTAATTTTTCCAAAAATTTTCCCCTCCCCAAAAATGGCGGCCATTTTGAATTTTCGAATTTTTGCCAAAAATGGCAAAACACTAATTTGCTTCTATCTCCTTAACCGTGCGAGATAGAGTGATTTCGTCGAAATTTTCGACCCACAGAGTATCTAAGGAATGCAATTTTTGCAATTTTCAAAAAATTTTCCCCTCCCCAAAAATGGCGGCCATTTTGAATTTTCGAATTTTTGCCAAAAATGGCAAAACACAAATTTCCTTCTATCTCCTTAACCGTGCCAGATAGAGCGATTTCGTCAAAATTTTCGACCCACAGGGTATCTGAGCATTGTACTCTTGGCAATTTTTAAAAAAATTTCCCCTCCCCAAAAATGGCGGCCATTTTGAATTTTCGAATTTTTGCCAAAAATGGCAAAACACTAATTTGCTTCTATCTCCTTAACCGTGCGAGATAGAGTGATTTCGTCGAAATTTTCGACCCACAGGGTATCTAAGGAATGCAATCTTTGCAATTTTCCAAAAATTTTCCCCTCCCCAAAAATGGCGGCCATTTTGAATTTTCGAATTTTTGCCAAAAATGGCAAAACAAATTTCCTTCTATCTCCTTAACCGTGCGAGATAGAGCGATTTCGTCGAAATTTTCGACCCACAGGGTATCTAAGGAATGCAATCTTTGCAATTTTCAAAAAATTTTCCCCTCCCCAAAAATGGCGGCCATTTTGAATTTTCGAATTTTTGCCAAAAATGGCAAAACACCAATCTGCTTCTATCTCCTTAACCGTGCGAGATAGAGCGATTTCGTCAAAATTTTTGACCCACAGGGCATCTGAGCATTGTACTCTTGGTAATTTTTAAAAAATTTTCCCCTCCCCAAAAATGGCGGCCATTTTGAATTTTCGAATTTTTGCCAAAAATGGCAAAACACAAATTTGCTTCTATCTCCTTAACCGTGCCAGATAGAGCGATTTTGTCAAAATTTTCGACCCACAGGGTATCTGAGCATTGTGCTCTTGGTAATTTTTACAAAATTTTCCCCTCCCCAAAAATGGCGGCCATTTTGAATTTTCGAATTTTTGCCAAAAATGACAAAACACTAATTTGCTTCTATCTCCTTAACCGTGCGAGATAGCGCGATTTCGTCGAAATTTTCGACCCACAGGGTATCTGAGCATTGTGCTCTTGGTAATTTTCCAAAAGTTTTCCCCTCCCCAAAAATGGCGGCCATTTTGAATTTTCGAATTTTTGCCAAAAATGGCAAAACACTAATTTGCTTCTATCTCCTTAACCATGCGAGATAGAGTGATTTCGTCGAAATTTTCGACCCACAGGGTATCTAAGGAATGCAATCTTTGCAATTTTCCAAAAATTTTCCCCTCCCCAAAAATGGCGGCCATTTTGAATTTTCGAATTTTTGCCAAAAATGGCAAAACACAAATTTGCTTCTATCTCCTTAACCGTGCCAGATAGAGCGATTTTGTCAAAATTTTCGACCCACAGGGTATCTGAGCATTGTGCTCTTGGTAATTTTTACAAAATTTTCCCCTCCCCAAAAATGGCGGCCATTTTGAATTTTCGAATTTTTGCCAAAAATGACAAAACACTAATTTGCTTCTATCTCCTTAACCGTGCGAGATAGCGCGATTTCGTCGAAATTTTCGACCCACAGGGTATCTAAGCATTGTGCTCTTGGTAATTTTCCAAAAATTTTCCCCTCCCCAAAAATGGCGGCCATTTTGAATTTTCGAATTTTTGCCAAAAATGGCAAAACACTAATTTGCTTCTATCTCCTTAACCGTGCCAGATAGAGCGATTTCGTCAAAATTTTCGACCCACAGGGTATCTGAGCATTGTACTCTTGGTAATTTTCCAAAAATTTTCCCCTCCCCAAAAATGGCGGCCATTTTGAATTTTCGAATTTTTGCCAAAAATGGCAAAACACAAATTTGCTTCTATCTCCTTAACCGTGCCAGATAGAGCGATTTCGTCAAAATTTTCGACCCACAGGGTATCTAAGGAATGCAATCTTTGCAATTTTCCAAAAATTTTCCCCTCCCCAAAAATGGCGGCCATTTTGAATTTTCGAATTTTTGCCAAAAATGGCAAAACACAAATTTCCTCCTATCTCCTTAACCGTGCCAGATAGAGCGATTTCGTCAAAATTTTCGACCCACAGGGTATCTGAGCATTGTACTCTTGGTAATTTTCCAAAAATTTTCCCCTCCCCAAAAATGGTGGCCATTTGAACTTTCGAATTTTTGCCAAAAATGGCAAAACACTAATTTGCTTCTATCTCCTTAACCGTGCGAGATAGAGTGATTTCGTCGAAATTTTCGACCCACAGGGTATCTAAGGAATGCAATCTTTGCAATTTTCCAAAAATTTTCCCCTCCCCAAAAATGGCGGCCATTTTGAATTTTCGAATTTTTGCCAAAAATGGCAAAACACAAATTTGCTTCTATCTCCTTAACCGTGCGAGATAGAGCGATTTCGTCGAAATTTTCGACCCACAGGGTAACTAAGGAATGCAATCTTTGCAATTTTCCAAAAATTTTCCCCTCCCCAAAAAATGGCGGCCATTTTGAATTTTCGAATTTTTGCCAAAAATGGCAAAACACAAATTTCCTTCTATCTCCTTAACCGTGCCAGATAGAGCGATTTCGTCAAAATTTTCGACCCACAGGGTATCTGAGCATTGTACTCTTGGCAATTTTTAAAAAAATTTCCCCTCCCCAAAAATGGCGGCCATTTTGAATTTTCGAATTTTTGCCAAAAATGGCAAAACACTAATTTGCTTCTATCTCCTTAACCGTGCGAGATAGAGTGATTTCGTCGAAATTTTCGACCCACAGGGTATCTAAGGAATGCAATCTTTGCAATTTTCCAAAAATTTTCCCCTCCCCAAAAATGGCGGCCATTTTGAATTTTCGAATTTTTGCCAAAAATGGCAAAACACAAATTTCCTTCTATCTCCTTAACCGTGCGAGATAGAGCGATTTCGTCGAAATTTTCGACCCACAGGGTATCTAAGGAATGCAATCTTTGCAATTTTCAAAAAATTTTCCCCTCCCCAAAAATGGCGGCCATTTTGAATTTTCGAATTTTTGCCAAAAATGGCAAAACACCAATCTGCTTCTATCTCCTTAACCGTCCGAGATAGAGCGATTTCGTCAAAATTTTCGACCCACAGGGCATCTGAGCATTGTACTCTTGGTAATTTTTAAAAAATTTTCCCCTCCCCAAAAATGGCGGCCATTTTGAATTTTCGAATTTTTGCCAAAAATGGCAAAACACAAATTTGCTTCTATCTCCTTAACCGTGCCAGATAGAGCGATTTTGTCAAAATTTTCGACCCACAGGGTATCTGAGCATTGTGCTCTTGGTAATTTTTACAAAATTTTCCCCTCCCCAAAAATGGCGGCCATTTTGAATTTTCGAATTTTTGCCAAAAATGACAAAACACTAATTTGCTTCTATCTCCTTAACCGTGCGAGATAGCGCGATTTCGTCGAAATTTTCGACCCACAGGGTATCTAAGGAATGCAATCTTTGCAATTTTCCAAAAATTTTCCCCTCCCCAAAAATGGCGGCCATTTTGAATTTTCGAATTTTTGCCAAAAATGGCAAAACACAAATTTCCTTCTATCTCCTTAACCGTGCCAGATAGAGCGATTTCGTCAAAATTTTCGACCCACAGGGTATCTGAGCATTGTACTCTTGGTAATTTTTAAAAAATTTTCCCCTCCCCAAAAATGGCGGCCATTTGAACTTTCGAATTTTTGCCAAAAATGGCAAAACACTAATTTGCTTCTATCTCCTTAACCATGCGAGATAGAGTGATTTCGTCGAAATTTTCGACCCACAGGGTATCTAAGGAATGCAATCTTTGCAATTTTCCAAAAATTTTCCCCTCCCCAAAAATGGCGGCCATTTTGAATTTTCGAATTTTTGCCAAAAATGGCAAAACACAAATTTGCTTCTATCTCCTTAACCGTGCCAGATAGAGCGATTTCGTCAAAATTTTTGACCCACAGGGTATCTGCCCATTGTGCTCTTGGTAATTTTTACAAAATTTTCCCCTCCCCAAAAATGGCGGCCATTTTGAATTTTCGAATTTTTGCCAAAAATGGCAAAACACTAATTTGCTTCTATCTCCTTAACCGTGCCAGATAGAGCGATTTCGTCGAAATTTTCGACCCACAGGGTATCTAAGGAATGTAATCTTTGCAATTTTCCAAAAATTTTCCCCTCCCCAAAAATGGCGGCCATTTTGAATTTTCGAATTTTTGCCAAAAATGGCAAAACACAAATTTGCTTCTATCTCCTTAACCGTGCGAGATAGAGTGATTTCGTCGAAATTTTCGACCCACAGGGTATCTAAGGAATGCAATCTTTGCAATTTTCCAAAAATTTTCCCCTCCCCAAAAATGGCGGCCATTTTGAATTTTCGAATTTTTGCCAAAAATGGCAAAACACAAATTTCCTTCTATCTCCTTAACCGTGCGAGATAGAGCGATTTCGTCGAAATTTTCGACCCACAGGGTATCTAAGGAATGCAATCTTTGCAATTTTCAAAAAATTTTCCCCTCCCCAAAAATGGCGGCCATTTTGAATTTTCGAATTTTTGCCAAAAATGGCAAAACACCAATCTGCTTCTATCTCCTTAACCGTGCGAGATAGAGCGATTTCGTCAAAATTTTCGACCCACAGGGCATCTGAGCATTGTGCTCTTGGTAATTTTTACAAAATTTTCCCCTCCCCAAAAATGGCGGCCATTTTGAATTTTCGAATTTTTGCCAAAAATGGCAAAACACAAATTTCCTCCTATCTCCTTAACCGTGCCAGATAGAGCGATTTCGTCAAAATTTTCGACCCACAGGGTATCTGAGCATTGTGCTCTTGGTAATTTTTACAAAATTTTCCCCTCCCCAAAAATGGCGGCCATTTTGAATTTTCGAATTTTTGCCAAAAATGACAAAACACTAATTTGCTTCTATCTCCTTAACCGTGCCAGATAGAGCGATTTCGTCGAAATTTTCGACCCACAGGGTATCTGAGCATTGTGCTCTTGGTAATTTTCCAAAAATTTTCCCCTCCCCAAAAATGGCGGCCATTTTGAATTTTCGAATTTTTGCCAAAAATGGCAAAACACTAATTTGCTTCTATCTCCTTAACCGTGCGAGATAGAGCGATTTCGTCGAAATTTTCGACCCACAGGGTATCTAAGGAATGCAATCTTTGCAATTTTCAAAAAAAATTTCCCCTCCCCAAAAATGGCGGCCATTTTGAATTTTCGAATTTTTGCCAAAAATGGTAAAACACAAATTTGCTTCTATCTCCTTAACCGTGCGAGATAGAGCGATTTCGTCGAAATTTTCGACCCACAGGGTATCTAAGGAATGCAATCTTTGCAATTTTCCAAAAATTTTCCCCTCCCCAAAAATGGCGGCCATTTTGAATTTTCGAATTTTTGCCAAAAATGGCAAAACACAAATTTCCTTCTATCTCCTTAACCGTGCGAGATAGAGCGATTTCGTCGAAATTTTCGACCCACAGGGTATCTAAGGAATGCAATCTTTGCAATTTTCAAAAAATTTTCCCCTCCCCAAAAATGGCGGCCATTTTGAATTTTCGAATTTTTGCCAAAAATGGCAAAACACCAATCTGCTTCTATCTCCTTAACCGTCCGAGATAGAGCGATTTCGTCAAAATTTTCGACCCACAGGGCATCTGAGCATTGTACTCTTGGTAATTTTTAAAAAATTTTCCCCTCCCCAAAAATGGCGGCCATTTTGAATTTTCGAATTTTTGCCAAAAATGGCAAAACACAAATTTGCTTCTATCTCCTTAACCGTGCCAGATAGAGCGATTTTGTCAAAATTTTCGACCCACAGGGTATCTGAGCATTGTGCTCTTGGTAATTTTTACAAAATTTTCCCCTCCCCAAAAATGGCGGCCATTTTGAATTTTCGAATTTTTGCCAAAAATGACAAAACACTAATTTGCTTCTATCTCCTTAACCGTGCGAGATAGCGCGATTTCGTCGAAATTTTCGACCCACAGGGTATCTAAGGAATGCAATCTTTGCAATTTTCCAAAAATTTTCCCCTCCCCAAAAATGGCGGCCATTTTGAATTTTCGAATTTTTGCCAAAAATGGCAAAACACAAATTTCCTTCTATCTCCTTAACCGTGCCAGATAGAGCGATTTCGTCAAAATTTTCGACCCACAGGGTATCTGAGCATTGTACTCTTGGTAATTTTTAAAAAATTTTCCCCTCCCCAAAAATGGCGGCCATTTGAACTTTCGAATTTTTGCCAAAAATGGCAAAACACTAATTTGCTTCTATCTCCTTAACCATGCGAGATAGAGTGATTTCGTCGAAATTTTCGACCCACAGGGTATCTAAGGAATGCAATCTTTGCAATTTTCCAAAAATTTTCCCCTCCCCAAAAATGGCGGCCATTTTGAATTTTCGAATTTTTGCCAAAAATGGCAAAACACAAATTTGCTTCTATCTCCTTAACCGTGCCAGATAGAGCGATTTCGTCAAAATTTTTGACCCACAGGGTATCTGCCCATTGTGCTCTTGGTAATTTTTACAAAATTTTCCCCTCCCCAAAAATGGCGGCCATTTTGAATTTTCGAATTTTTGCCAAAAATGGCAAAACACTAATTTGCTTCTATCTCCTTAACCGTGCCAGATAGAGCGATTTCGTCGAAATTTTCGACCCACAGGGTATCTAAGGAATGTAATCTTTGCAATTTTCCAAAAATTTTCCCCTCCCCAAAAATGGCGGCCATTTTGAATTTTCGAATTTTTGCCAAAAATGGCAAAACACAAATTTGCTTCTATCTCCTTAACCGTGCGAGATAGAGTGATTTCGTCGAAATTTTCGACCCACAGGGTATCTAAGGAATGCAATCTTTGCAATTTTCCAAAAATTTTCCCCTCCCCAAAAATGGCGGCCATTTTGAATTTTCGAATTTTTGCCAAAAATGGCAAAACACAAATTTCCTTCTATCTCCTTAACCGTGCGAGATAGAGCGATTTCGTCGAAATTTTCGACCCACAGGGTATCTAAGGAATGCAATCTTTGCAATTTTCAAAAAATTTTCCCCTCCCCAAAAATGGCGGCCATTTTGAATTTTCGAATTTTTGCCAAAAATGGCAAAACACCAATCTGCTTCTATCTCCTTAACCGTGCGAGATAGAGCGATTTCGTCAAAATTTTCGACCCACAGGGCATCTGAGCATTGTGCTCTTGGTAATTTTTACAAAATTTTCCCCTCCCCAAAAATGGCGGCCATTTTGAATTTTCGAATTTTTGCCAAAAATGGCAAAACACAAATTTCCTCCTATCTCCTTAACCGTGCCAGATAGAGCGATTTCGTCAAAATTTTCGACCCACAGGGTATCTGAGCATTGTGCTCTTGGTAATTTTTACAAAATTTTCCCCTCCCCAAAAATGGCGGCCATTTTGAATTTTCGAATTTTTGCCAAAAATGACAAAACACTAATTTGCTTCTATCTCCTTAACCGTGCCAGATAGAGCGATTTCGTCGAAATTTTCGACCCACAGGGTATCTGAGCATTGTGCTCTTGGTAATTTTCCAAAAATTTTCCCCTCCCCAAAAATGGCGGCCATTTTGAATTTTCGAATTTTTGCCAAAAATGGCAAAACACTAATTTGCTTCTATCTCCTTAACCGTGCGAGATAGAGCGATTTCGTCGAAATTTTCGACCCACAGGGTATCTAAGGAATGCAATCTTTGCAATTTTCAAAAAAAATTTCCCCTCCCCAAAAATGGCGGCCATTTTGAATTTTCGAATTTTTGCCAAAAATGGTAAAACACAAATTTGCTTCTATCTCCTTAACCGTGCGAGATAGAGCGATTTCGTCGAAATTTTCGACCCACAGGGTATCTAAGGAATGCAATCTTTGCAATTTTCCAACAAATTTTCCCCTCCCCAAAAATGGCAGCCATTTTGAATTTTCGAATTTTTGCCAAAAATGGCAAAACACAAATTTGCTTCTATCTCCTTAACCGTGCGAGATAGAGCGATTTCGTCGAAATTTTCGACCCACAGGGTATCGAAGGAATGCAATCTTTGCAATTTTACGAAAAATTTTCCCCTCCCCAAAAATGGCGGCCATTTTGAATTTTCGAATTTTTGCCAAAAATGGCAAAACACAAATTTGCTTCTATCTCCTTAACCGTGCGAGATAGATCGATTTCATCAAAATTTTCGACCCACAGGTATTTCAGCATTGTATTCTTGGCAATTTAAAAAAAAATTTCCCGTCCCCTAAAATGGCGGCCATTTTGAATTTTCAAATTTTTGTCAAAAATGGCAAAACACAAATTTGCTTCTATCTCCTTAACCATGCGAGATAGAGCGATTTCGTCGAAATTTTCAACCCACAGGGTATCTAAGGAATGTAATCTTTGCAATTTTCAAAAAATTTTCCCCTCCCCAAAAATGGCGGCCATTTTGAATTTTCGAATTTTTGCCAAAAATGGCAAAACACAAATTTCCTTCTATCTCCTTAACCGTGCGAGATAGAGCGATTTCGTCGAAATTTTCGACCCACAGGGTATCTAAGGAATGCAATCTTTGCAATTTTCAAAAAATTTTCCCCTCCCCAAAAATGGCGGCCATTTTGAATTTTCGAATTTTTGCCAAAAATGGCAAAACACCAATCTGCTTCTATCTCCTTAACCGTGCGAGATAGAGCGATTTCGTCAAAATTTTCGACCCACAGGGCATCTGAGCATTGTGCTCTTGGTAATTTTTACAAAATTTTCCCCTCCCCAAAAATGGCGGCCATTTTGAATTTTCGAATTTTTGCCAAAAATGGCAAAACACAAATTTCCTCCTATCTCCTTAACCGTGCCAGATAGAGCGATTTCGTCAAAATTTTCGACCCACAGGGTATCTGAGCATTGTGCTCTTGGTAATTTTTACAAAATTTTCCCCTCCCCAAAAATGGCGGCCATTTTGAATTTTCGAATTTTTGCCAAAAATGGTAAAACACAAATTTGCTTCTATCTCCTTAACCGTGCGAGATAGAGCGATTTCGTCGAAATTTTCGACCCACAGGGTATCTAAGGAATGCAATCTTTGCAATTTTCCAACAAATTTTCCCCTCCCCAAAAATGGCAGCCATTTTGAATTTTCGAATTTTTGCCAAAAATGGCAAAACACAAATTTGCTTCTATCTCCTTAACCGTGCGAGATAGAGCGATTTCGTCGAAATTTTCGACCCACAGGGTATCGAAGGAATGCAATCTTTGCAATTTTACGAAAAATTTTCCCCTCCCCAAAAATGGCGGCCATTTTGAATTTTCGAATTTTTGCCAAAAATGGCAAAACACAAATTTGCTTCTATCTCCTTAACCGTGCGAGATAGATCGATTTCATCAAAATTTTCGACCCACAGGTATTTCAGCATTGTATTCTTGGCAATTTAAAAAAAAATTTCCCGTCCCCTAAAATGGCGGCCATTTTGAATTTTCAAATTTTTGTCAAAAATGGCAAAACACAAATTTGCTTCTATCTCCTTAACCATGCGAGATAGAGCGATTTCGTCGAAATTTTCAACCCACAGGGTATCTAAGGAATGTAATCTTTGCAATTTTCAAAAAATTTTCCCCTCCCCAAAAATGACAGCCATTTTGAATTTTCGAATTTTTGCCCATAATGGAAAAACACAAACTGGCCTTAACCGTGCAAAATAGAGTTATTTCGTTGAAATTTTCGACCCATAGGGTATCTAAAAAATGTACTCTTGGCAATTTTCAAAAAAATTTCCTTTTCCCAAAAATGGCGGCCATTTTGAATTTTCAAATTTTTGCCAAAAATAAAAAAACAGGAATTTGCTTCTATCTTCTTAACCGTGCCAGATAGAGTGATTTCGTCAAAATTTTCAACCCAACCAATGCAAAAAGGCATGAAGCTGAAATAATTTACATCTACACTAACAAATATTTAAGCATCATTGATATATTTTACAAATGAAACAGGGTCTTGTAAGACTACTGTACAATTTGGGCAAAAGGTTCATGGGTGGACATTACACATGATAATGTGTGTTCTTCTATGCTATCCTGTTTCTATTCGCATCTACTATCAACAGGGCGGCCGATTTCTAGTTTTAGAATGGACATTCAATCATCAATCATTTAAATACTTTGAAAATAGGTTTAGAGTTATCATTGCAGGAAGATTGAAAATATAATTTGAGTTATGTATTCGGCGTCTGGGGATACACCATCTTCCTTGGGAAGATATAAACAGAGTAGATTGATGTGCTGAAGTTCATATAATAATGGGTAATTATGTTTTAAAAAATTCCCGATCAAAACCTGTGGCGTGAGTGATGACCTGTCTGGGGATATGTTGGCGCCGAGTTGGCCCAATCTAGTATATCTAGCCGTTCAAATTGGCCGCAAATGCTGTGGTTACATACTCCCCCTCACAGAGAAATGACATCCTGACATTTTAAACTACACTTAAGCTTAAACAGCTTACACTCGTCCAAAACCACACATCTACCAGGAAGTGTTTAACCCCCTTGACCCACACAAAACATTCAAACAGTTGTCTTACACACTTATTCGAGACACGAACAGCCACTCAAAAAAGTTCAAAAGAACTATAGTTAAAACAAAGCTTATGTGTTACTATTTACAAGATCACATGCTTACTTCCAATCAACTAACACAAATTTACCCTTTCTCACCTCAGCATTCACTTCAAAATCTTAATCATGCTTTGTAGCAGCTCAATTTTCTGCAATTCTAAATCTGACTCTCTCTTCTCAGATTCGCGCGACTCAGACGTATGTTGTACTAACTCGTACACGAAATCCGGATGTAAATGACCCTGAGTTCGGGTCCTAGTTGACCTTCTAGGAGCAGGAACAGGAGTGGTTATAGCCACTGATTCATCGTCAGCACTATGGTTCACAGTGCTCACTAAACCATCCACACTCTGCTCAAGGCTCCGTTCCTCCAAATCAGCAACAGATTCGCTGGGATCTTGAATACTGGACTCTGACATCCTTGACTCGTGCTGAGATTCCGAAACCAGACCATTTACCTCATCTAAATCACTTCCCAAATCCACACTCTCCATATCAAGTGGATTGATGTCAACCTGTGGTGATAGCACTGGAACCTGATTAGGCTTCCCGACACATATCACTTCAACAACAGAATCACCATCTGAAGCTTCAGTCTCAGACTGTGTCTCAATCACCGAAGGCGGTTGCTCAACCACATTCTCCACACGTGAACCTGGCGATTTAGCTTTACGGGGTACAGGCACTGGCCTCTTTTTAGTCAATGGTAATACAGAAATAGGGAGTAACAGGTTTCTGTGAAGAGTTTTCATATGACTTCTACCAACCTCGGGCTTAACCCTGTAAACAGGGATATCAGGGCTTGGTTGGTCCACAACAACATAAACCTCTTCACTCCACCTGTCTGCCAATTTCTGCATCCCTTTCAGACCAACTTTTCTAACCAAGACTCGGTCATCAGGAGCCAAAACAGCACTCCTCACCCGTTGGTCATAAAACTTCTTTTGGCTACTCTGGCTAACCCGACTGTTAGCTTCAGCCAACTCATAAGCTGTTTTCAGGCTGTCCTTCAAATTTGCCACATAATCAGCAGAACATTGTGTTTCATGTCTTCCCAAAGCAAGGTCAACTGCAATCCTAGGGTGACGCCCAAACATTAAAAAGTATGGTGCGAAGCCAGTTGTGTCATGCTTTGTGCAATTGTAGGCATGAACCATCGAACCTATGTGGCTTTTCCAATCCACCTTCTGGCTTGATTCCAAAGTCCCAAGCATGTTAATCAGAGTAGAATTAAACCTTTCAGCTATCCCATTTCCCATAGGGTGATATGGGGTGGTTCGACTTTTCTCAGTGCCTGCCAAAGCACATAAGGCTTCAATAAGCTTGCTTTCAAACGTGCGTCCCTGATCGCTATGGACACGCTTTGGAAATCCATAATGCACAAAAAATTTCTCAAACAAAGTCCTAGCTGTAGTTCTAGCTGTCTGGTTATGAGTAGGATATGCCTGAGCATACTTTGTAAAATGGTCAGTTACCACCAACACATTTTCAATCCCACCTTTTGACTTTTCAAGTTTAAGAAAATCAATACACACCAACTCCATCGGTTGGGTAGTCTCTGTTGTTACCAATGGTGCTCTTTGTCGATTCAAGTCTTTCCGCCTGATGCACCTTCCACACTTGGCGATATGATCCACAACTGACTGCTGCATGCCCGACCAGTAATACCGCTCACGAAGCAACTCCAGGGTCCGATCTCTTCCAAGATGACCCATTCGATCGTGCACGTAACTCAGAGCAACTTCACGGAACTTACTGGGTACAACCAGTTGATATTGCAACTCACCAGAGCAAACTCTTCTCCTAACCAACTTATTGTCAATTAACTCGAGATTCTTCTTCTCCTTCAACAATCTCTTTGCTACTGGTGTGAGATCGCCAACAGTCAACTTATCAACCAACATCTGCTTGACAAGGCCGATATCAGGATCACTATCCTGTTTGACAGCCCAATTGATAACAGCATCCGTCCCGATCTCCTGTTCATAATCATCAGGTAATCCCTGCTGACTGAAGCAAAATGACTCCACAGGAGAAGTGCCATCAATATGAACATGCAAAAGTTGACTGACCACATCTGCAGTGACTTCAGGCCATTTAATCCTCGACAAAGCATCAGCGACATGGTTACTTGAACCTGGACCATATGAAACTGTGAAGTTGTAATTAGCTAGTGCTGCGACCCAACGATGACCCGTGGCATCCAGCTTGGCATTCTTCAGCACAAAAGTCAGTGGATTATTGTCAGTAATCACTGAGAAATTGTTGCCATATAGGTAATCATGGAATTTCTCCGTCAGTGTCCACTTCACAGCCAAAGAGTGCAGCAAAGCTGAGTGATGTGCTGGAAGCCATTGCTGGTTGGAGCTTGGAGCAGAAACAACAATTAGGAGCTGCTTTGGGTTTGTCATCTTCCATTGCAGCACCAGGTCTCACTTCAACTGGATATAGACCACCAGTTCCAGCCCAGCAGGGCGCCCCAAGGATGGGAGGTGCTTACACTCCAATGTCTAACCCACCAAGGATGGGATATTATTCACAACCCCCTGTGCCACCTCAGCCAGTATTTGCAACACCTCATCCAGAGCAGTCATTCCAGTTTGGATCATCAAACACTGTGAATAACATCCGGGTGAGCACTTTCTCTGGATCGTCAAAGGATTGCTACTTTGAGCAATTTCGTTATGATGGTTACACTTGTACAAAATATATCCTATTTAACACAGATTTTAAAATAAAAGAACATTTTCACATTTTTGGAGAAATGGTCCAAAAACCCTGGAAAATCAGGAAATATCATTTATTTTTTGTCAAAAATGTTTGCATGTTGATTGAATGTTGAAGAAAATGAAACAAAATAGTTGTGGGAACAGTTATGTATACACATTTGTATGATATTTATGTTTTATGCAAATCTCCAGTTCTATGTGGGGTCATGCCATGGCTCTACATGTAAAATAGAGCCGAGGTAACCACATCTACATTTTTGCATGTTTTTAGTGCATTTACGTGGATTTCTTTTATCAAAGTATGCATTGACACAAACGCAGGTTATAAAAATATTTTACTTGCATACATTTAAAATAGGGGTGTGAACGAGTACTCGAGCCTCAATAGACGAGACAATCTTTGCTAGTACTCTAGTCCATTTTAAATACTCAGTTACTTACTCATATTTTCTACTTTTGCATATTTTTATTTTAAAATATTGCTAGGAAACACCACAGACTTATGTCTCCTCACCTTTTCTAATTTGCATAATTTGTTTTATAATAGTTCTAGGAAACATCCACAGAATTCCATGACCTCACATTTTCTTATTTGCATATTTTTATTTTAAAATATTGCTGAGAAACCCCCACGGAAGTATGAGAATTTGAAGTATTTCATCTTTAAATAAACAGACATTCTTACATAAAATACTCGCTCTTCAAGTAGCATTTCTAGTTATTAAATATAAACTATTGTTAGAAAGCCCCATGTAATTGGGTGATCTCTTATTTTATCTATTTCTTCATATTTCTTATAAAATGTTTGTGTACGAGTTGTGCGTACGAGATGTTGGTCAAGAGATGCCATAGTCACGAGTTGCATGTAAATCCAATTTGCATATGGAAATTGGCGAACTAAATTAATTTATATACAGTGTTACTTCATGTACCTTATATGGTAGTGGCTTTCTACCAGTTAACGTACATCTAAAGAAAGGTTGCGATAGGTTAGGTGAAAACCGTTCAAATTCTTTGAGAAACTGGGTACAAAGTGGCCTAGTGGGTAGCACATTTGCCTAGGAACACAGGAAGACGTAGAACTCGCGACCATGGGAACTCGCTAACAGTAACTCGCTACAAATTAATACATATCCTTGCACTGCCACACGTTTTCTAAGTTGCATATTTTATTATATTTCTAGGAAATTCCATGACCTCACATTTTCAAATATACGTAATTATGTCCACCCCCCTGGGGGGTGGATATATTATTTTTGCTTTTTCCGCCGTCCGATGTCCGGCGTCCGATGTCCGGCGTCACGCATGGTTTCCGCTCATTTAAAGGAAAAGTATTAGAGCTATTGTCACCAAATTTGGTATGCAGGCTTATTGGGTCAGTAGCTTGCTTGGGATTGCTTTTGGCTGTTGTACCTCTTTTGCTTACTGAGTAATACTTAAGTACAGCTATTTTCAGTACCCATTGGTTTCCGTGCATTTAAGCCAAAATAATTAAAGATATTTTACTACAATTTTGAATACAAGATTGTTATGTCCATAGCTCGCTTGGTATTGCATTTGGGACTGATAGCTTTGTCAGTACATGAGTAATAGCCATTTAGGTACTTCATTGTGTATTTTCAGTACTACTTTTGAGTAATTTGCTAATATCTCAGAAACTGTAAGAGATAGAGCGATTTCGACAGAATTTTTGACCCACAGGGTATCTAAGGAATGCAATCTATGCAATTTTCCAAAAATTTTCCCCTCCCCAAAAATGGCGGCCATTTTGAATTTTCGAATTTTTGCCAAAAATGGCAAAACACAAATTTGCTTCTATCTCCTTAACTGTGTGAGATAGAGCGATTTCGTCGAAATTTTCAACCCCACAGGGTATCTAAGGAGTGTACTCTTTGCAATTTTCAAAAAATTTTCCCCTCCCCAAAAATGGCAGCCATTTTGAATTTTCGAATTTTGGCCAAAAATGGCAAAACACAAATTTCCTTCTATCTCCTTAACCGTGTGAGATAGAGCGATTTCGTCGAAATTTTCAACCCACAGGGTATCTAAGGAGTGTACTCTTTGCAATTTTCAAAAAATTTTCCCCTCCCCAAAAATGGCGGCCATTTTGAATTTTCGAATTTTTGCCAAAAATGGCAAAACACAAATTTTCTTCTATCTCCTTAACCGTGCGAGATAGAGCGATTTCGTCGAAATTTTCGACCCACAGGGTATCTAAGGAATGTAATATTTGCAATTTTCAAAAAATTTTCCCCTCCCGAAAAATGGCGGCCATTTTGAATTTTCGAATTTTGGCCAAATATGGCAAAACACAAATTTGCTTCTATCTCCTTAACCGTGCGAGATAGAGCGATTTCGTCGAAATTTTCGACCCACAGGGTATCTAAGGAATGCAATCTTTGCAATTTTCAAAAAATTTTCCCCTCCCCCAAAATGGCGGCCATTTTGAATTTTCTAATTTTTACCAAAAATGGCAAAACACTAATTTGCTTCTATCTCCTTAACCGTGCGAGATAGAGCGATTTCGGCAAAATTTTCGACCCACAGGGTATCTGAGAATTCTACTCTTGCCAATTTTTTAAAAGTTTTCCCCTCCCCAAAAATGGCGGCCATTTTGAATTTTCGAATTTTTGCCAAAAATGGCAAAACACAAATTCGCTTCTATCTCCTTAACCGTGCGAGATAGAGCGATTTCGGCCAAATTTTCGACCCACAGGGTATCTCGGCATTGTACTCTTGGTAATTTAAAAAAAATTTTCCCCTCCCCAAAAATGGCGGCCATTTTGAATTTTCGAATTTTTACCAAAAATGGCAAAACACTAATTTGCTTCTATCTCCTTAACCGTGCGAGATAGAGCGATTTCGTCGAAATTTTCAACCCACAGGGTATCTAAGGAATGTAATCTTTGCAATTTTCAAAAAATTTTCTCCTCCCCCAAAATGGCGGCTATTTTGAATTTTCGAATTTTTGCCAACAATGGCAAAACACAAATTTGCTTCTATCTCCTTAACCATGCGAGATTGAGCGATTTCGTCAAAATTTTCGACCCAAGGGGTATCTAAGAAATGTACTCTTTGCAATTTTCAAAAAATTTTCCCCTCCCCACATATGGCGGCCATTTTGAATTTTCGAATTTTTGCCCAAAATGGAAAAACACAAACTGGCCTTAACCGTGCAAAATAGAGTTATTTCGTTGAAATTTTCAACCCATAGGGTATCTAACAAATGTACTCTTGGCAACTTTCAAAAAATTTTCCTTTTCCTAAAAATGGCGGCCATTTTGAATTTTCAAATTTTTGCCAAAAATAGAAAAACAGAAATTTGTTTCTATCTTCTTAACCGTGCAAGATAGAGTGATTTCGTCAAAATTTTCAACCCAACCAATGCAAAAAGGCATGAAGCTGAAATCATTTACATCTACACTAATAAATATTTAAGCATCATTGATATACTTTACAAATGAAACAGGGTCTTGTAAGACTACTGTACAATTTGGGCAAGGTTCATGGGGTGGACATTACACATGATAATGTGTGTTCTTCTATGCTATCTTGTTTCTATTCGCATCTACTATCAACAGGGCGTCCTATTTCCAGTTTATTATGTCCACCCCCCTGGGGGGTGGATATATTATTTTTGCTTTTTTCGCCGTCCGATGTCCGATGTCCGATGTCCGATGTCCGGCGTCCGGCGTCCGATGTCCGATGTCCGGCGTCCGGCGTCCGATGTCCGGCGTCACGCATGGTTTCCGCTCATTTAAAGGAAAAGTATTAGAGCTATTGTCACCAAATTTGGTATGCAGGCTTATTGGGTCAGTAGCTTGCTTGGGATTGCTTTTGGCTGTTGTACCTCTTTTGCTTACTGAGTAATACTTAAGTACAGCTATTTTCAGTACCCACTGGTTTCCGTGCATTTAAGCCAAAATAATTAAAGATATTTTACTACAATTTTGAATACAAGATTGTTATGTCCATAGCTCGCTTGGTATTGCATTTGGGACTGATAGCTTTGTCAGTACATGAGTAATAGCCATTTAGGTACTTCATTGTGTATTTTCAGTACTACTTTTGAGTAATTTGCTTCTATCTCCTTAACCGTGCGAGATAGAGCGATTTCGGCAAAATTTTCGACCCGCAGGGTATCTGAGGAGTGTACTCTTTGCAATTTTCAAAAAATTTTCCCCTCCCCAAAAATGGCGGCCATTTTGAATTTTCGAATTTTTGCCAAAAATGGCAAAACACAAATTTGCTTCTATCTCCTTAACCGTGCGAGATAGAGCGATTTCGTCGAAATTTTCGACCCACAGGGTATCTAAGGAATGTAATATTTGCAATTTTCAAAAAAATTTCCCCTCCCCAAAAATGGCGGCCATTTTGAATTTTCGAATTTTTGCCAAAAATGGCAAAACACTAATTTGCTTCTATCTCCTTAACCGTGCGAGATAGAGCGATTTCGGCAAAATTTTCGACACACAGGGTATCTAAGCAATGCAATCTTTGCAATTTTCAAAATATTTTCCCCTCCCCAAAAATGGCGGCCATTTTGAATTTTTGCCAAAAATGGCAAAACACAAATTTGCTTCTATCTCCTTAACCGTGCGAGATAGAGCGATTTCGTCGAAATTTTCGACCCACAGGGTATCTAAGTAATGTAATATTTGCAATTTTCAAAAAATTTTCCCCTCCCCAAAAATGGCGGCCATTTTGAATTTTCGAATTTTTGCCAAAAATGGCAAAACACAAATTTGCTTCTATCTCCTTAACCGTGCGAGATAGAGCGATTTCGTCGAAATTTTCGACCCACAGGGTATCTAAGGAATGCAATCTTTGCAATTTTCCAAAAATTTTCCCCTCCCCAAAAATGGCGGCCATTTTGAATTTTCGAATTTTTGCCAAAAATGGCAAAACACAAATTTGCTTCTATCTCCTTAACCGTGCGAGATAGAGCGATTTCGTCGAAATTTTCGACCCACAGGGTATCTAAGGAATGTAATATTTGCAATTTTCAAAAAAATTTCCCCTCCCCAAAAATGGCGGCCATTTTGAATTTTCGAATTTTTGCCAAAAATGGCAAAACACAAATTTGCTTCTATCTCCTTAACCGTGCGAGATAGAGCGATTTCGTCGAAATTTTCGACCCACAGGGTATCTAAGGAATGTAATATTTGCAATTTTCAAAAAAATTTCCCCTCCCCAAAAATGGCGGCCATTTTGAATTTTCGAATTTTTGCCAAAAATGGCAAAACACAAATTTGCTTCTATCTCCTTAACCGTGCGAGATAGAGCGATTTCGGCAAAATTTTCGACCCACAGGGGATCTAAGGAATGCAATCTTTGCAATTTTCCAAAAATTTTCCCCTCCCCAAAAATGGCGGCCATTTTGAATTTTCGAATTTTTGCCAAAAATGGCAAAACACTAATTTGCTTCTATCTCCTTAACCGTGCGAGATAGAGCGATTTCGGCAAAATTTTCGACGCACAGGGTATCTAAGCAATGCAATCTTTGCAATTTTCAAAATATTTTCCCCTCCCCAAAAATGGCGGCCATTTTGAATTTTCGAATTTTTGCCAAAAATGGCAAAACACAAATTTGCTTCTATCTCCTTAACCGTGCGAGATAGAGCGATTTCGTCGAAATTTTCGACCCACAGGGTATCTAAGGAATGTAATCTTTGCAATTTTCAAAAAATTTTCCCCTCCCCAAAAATGGCGGCCATTTTGAATTTTCGAATTTTTGCCAAAAATTGCAAAACACAAATTTGCTTCTATCTCCTTAACCGTGCGAGATAGAGCGATTTCGTCGAAATTTTCGACCCTCAGGGTATCTAAGGAATGCAATCTTTGCAATTTTCCAAAAATTTTCCCCTCCCCAAAAATGGCGGCCATTTTGAATTTTCGAATTTTTGCCAAAAATGGCAAAACACAAATTTGCTTCTATCTCCTTAACCGTGCGAGATAGAGCGATTTCATCGAAATTTTCGACCCACAGGGTATCTAAGGAATGTAATATTTGCAATTTTCAAAAAATTTTCCCCTCCCCAAAAATGGCGGCCATTTTGAATTTTCGAATTTTTGCCAAAAATGGCAAAACACAAATTTGCTTCTATCTCCTTAACCGTGCGAGATAGAGCGATTTCGTCGAAATTTTCGACCCACAGGGTATCTAAGGAATGCAATCTTTGCAATTTTCCAAAAATTTTCCCCTCCCCAAAAATGGCGGCCATTTTGAATTTTCGAATTTTTGCCAAAAATGGCAAAACACAAATTTGCTTCTATCTCCTTAACCGTGCCAGATAGAGTGATTTCGTCAAAATTTTCGACCCACAGGGTATCTGAGCATTGTACTCTTGGTAATTTCTAAAAAATTTTCCCCTCCCCTAAAATGGCGGCCATTTTGAATTTTCAAATTTTTGCCAAAAATGGCAAAACACAAATTTGCTTCTATCTCCTTAACCATGCGAGATAGAGCGATTTCGTCGAAATTTTCAACCCACAGGGTATCTAAGGAATGTAATCTTTGCAATTTTCAAAAAATTTTCCCCTCCCCAAAAATGGCAGCCATTTTGAATTTTCGAATTTTTGCCCAAAATGGAAAAACACAAACTGGCCTTAACCGTGCAAAATAGAGTTATTTTGTTGAAATTTTCGACCCATAGGGTATCTAAGAAATGTACTCTTGGCAATTTTCAAAAAAATTTCCTTTTCCCAATAATGGCGGCCATTTTGAATTTTCAAATTTTTGCCAAAAATAGAAAAACAGGAATTGGCTTCTATCTTCTTAACCGTGCAAGATAGAGTGATTTCGTCAAAATTTTCAACCCAACCAATGCAAAAAGGCATGAAGCTGAAATAAATTACATCTACACTATCAAATATTTAAGCATCATTGATATATTTTACAAATGAAACAGGGTCTTGTAAGACTACTGTACAATTTGGGCAAAAGGTTCATGGGTGGACATTACACATGATAATGTGTGTTCTTCTATGCTATCCTGTTTCTATTCGCATCTACTATCAACAGGGCGGCCTATTTCTAGTTTTATAATAAATTTGCATAATTTATTTCATAATAGTTCTAGAAAACCCCACGGAATTCTGTGACCTCACGTTTTCTAATTTGCATATTTTGTTTTATTATATTTCTAAGAAACCCCCACGGAATTCCATCACCTCACATTTTGTAATTTGCATACTTTATTTTATAATATTTCTAGGAAACCCCACAGAGCTTTTTAAACTGTTGACAAACGTTTTCTGTATATTCTTTATATATTCTTTATTTTCACACATTCACCACATTCATGCAGACGGCTATAATTATTGGTAGCGAGTTACTGGTAGCAAGATGCCATGGTCGCGAGTTAAACGTAAATCGGAACACAAAGGACGTGGGTTCAATCCCAGGTACAGGCAGATACATAGTTGCTCAGATGACCACTTAAAATGGCAGTCCTCTGTCATTGGGTCCTATCCCCAGTGGCAGGTTAAAGAACCTGAAGGATTTTGATAAATGGTCATCCTTGAGCCTCTGTCTTTCAGTTAGGGGAATGTCAGTAAATGGAGAGTTGGACTGTACTTGTACAGTTAAATGGGTCATATAGCGCTTTAAGTCCTGTAGTACATGGAGGTATTACGCTGAGTATAAATACAAATACAAAAAAAATACAAAGCTGGCATCCGAAAAAATATTAAATGTGCTGTAAAACATTGAAAACCTTGGGTTGACCTTAGTATTCTGTCAGATTTCTCTAACTACTGTTAGTTTTTCACATAATTAAGCGGACCGTCAGGGGCGATTATTTGTTTTCACGTAAGTTCGACTGATCACCGCCGCCGCCGGATTATGGTCTCCCTTGAATAGCTTCTTGGGCTTTCAAATTTTTCTTTCTTTCTTATCTTTCTTTAAAACTATAGGGGCGGGAAAAATTTTTGGGTACTTTGCGGAGACCTTAAGCTTTACTTAAGGTAACCTTAAGCATTTTTCAAAAACACCCCGTCATCGTGTTTCAGAAAGAAAAAAAACACACCTGTGCTATAAAATTTATCAGGTACATTCTAGACCTAAATCTGCGGTTCAGAAAGGATTTTCTGAACCATCAGACCATAGATGCCTGAATGGGAAGCGTTTTATTTTCATAAATTTTTTTTAAATGGGTACTTGGTCTGTATCTCAAAAATGGTCAGGTTTTCGGCATTTTGTTGGAATAACTTATTAGGGGTGGGACGAGTACAAAAAATTTGGGTCGATTACTCGCAGATAAAAACTCGACTCGACATCGAGCCCTCGCGACATTTAGTATCCACCATAACAGGAAACGACATCCAATATGGCGGCTCCCGTAAACGAAAAAAATATAAAGATAAAAGCTTTGAATTGCTTGAATTAGCTGTTGTCAGCACATAATATCAATTATTTGTTTTCACCGAAGTTCGACTGATCGCCGCCGCAGGAGTATGGTCTCCCTTGAATAACTTCTTAGCCTTTCATATTTTTCTTTCCTTGTTATCTTTCTTTAAAACTATAGGGGCGGGAAAAATATTTGGGATACTTTGCGCAGACCTTAAGCTTTACTTAAGGTAACCTTAAAATATGTAAGACTATTGAAAGTTTCGCATGCCGTAAAGGATGCAGAAGTGACAACACCAAAAAACTAAATAATTTCTGTACTTTCTGCATGCAACTTTTACCAAGTTAGCACACTGATTGTTTCAAATGTTGGTGAACCAATTCATGCTCATTTCTGCCCACCTGCAATTTTCTTATGAAATTCTATTTTGATAGAGATTATATTTTCCACATCATAGAGCATTATAAAATTGATCATATACATTGGTAATTAAGCAAATATCTTCCTTATTATTGGAAGCTTTCTAACTATATTTTCTAACTATATTTGGAAGTTACCTTAGACGTGGGAAAATTTTTCCACATGCTTAAATTTGGCCCTTGATCTTTATCAAGGTCACATGATGAAAAAAAAATAGTTTTAGGGGGTACCCCTGCCCATCGTTGCCGCTCAGCAAAATCTACTGACCGCAGAGCTTGTAATTTCGTACACATGTTTCTACTATCAAAAAAGTGAGCTGATCAGATTTTGGGAGCGATCCGATGAAAATTGACTGATTTATGAGTGATTTTCTCAGGTACCAACCAGAAAGCTTAAAATTCATGTGAACCCCCTTTGAAAGTATTGCATTTACAGCCATAAAATGTATTGGGAGGTAGTAGGAAACCATATAGGGAAAGTCTAGAAAGCCAGTCAAATTCCCCTCGACCCCTCCTGTAGGGGTCAAACGGGGGTAAAAAAATAGCCGATTTTGACATTTTGCCTTATATCTCCTTTATTATTGCTTTTACAGCTTTAGAATGGATTCCATAAATGGGGAGTCTATATAACAAGTCACGTTTACCCCTGACCCCCTCTTATGGGTCAAACTGGGGTCATAAAATTACAGTTTTATTGCGTTAATACATTCTATCCAATGGACAATTGCTATACCGGTCGGCGCAGACCGGCCCGCCAAACGTCAGAAAAAGACGTCCTGTGTTTCCACCAGCTGGCCGGTCCTCACACTGTGCACTCGCCAGGTGGCGTGTCGTACTTCCTTCCTGTCTAGACAGCGTGACGTCATAGCATCTTTTTCGTTTGGCGCATGCACTGTCTGCACGGAAATTTTAGTTGTTTGGAAACTTTTTAAGTTTTGTGTGTTACGAAAGGTTTTAAATTTTATAACTTTATTATTTACTTCCTTAGATCTTATAGATCATTATATCCCCAGACGAAAGTCGGGGATATATTGGATTCAGGTCCGTCGCGCCGCCGTCGCCGCCGTAGAAATTTCCTTGTGGACGCGATAACTCAAAAACGGATTAATTTTTTTTTTTCAAACTTAGTACACATGTTAAGGATGCCCAAAGGAAGATCCCTATTTTAAGGTGACCTTAAACTCCCAATAATAAAGAACTTATGGCCACCTTAAGGTCAGAAATTGCACTTTTGGCCACTTAGAGCCCTGTAGGTCACAAACTATGAGGCTTATCTGCCTCAAATTTTACCTGAGAACACATTAATATATTCTTAGTACATGTGCCGAAAATCAAGACTTTAAGTTGAGGAGAAAATTGTCTTTGAGGCTCATAAAGACCCCACTTAGGACTTTTTTCCTATATTTGAAACTTATTTTGCCCTATAATTTGGAAGTGGTAATTCTGATGAGTCTCAAACTGCACTAGATGTAACTCTTATATATAATCCTTGTCTGTGAAAAATTTAAAGGCTGTAGGTTTACCTGTTAGGCCGACTTAAGATCTCAAAATTGCCCACAGAGACCCAATTTATGGACTTTTTGCCATCTTCAAGCACTGTAGCTTTCAAACTATGTCTCTCATCTAAGTGAAATATCATCTGAGAATATATCAATATGTTTTTCTTGTATGTACTCCAAAATTTAGGCCTTTAATAGACATTTAACCCATGAATGAGGACCATAAACACCCACCCGAGTGACCCTTTTAAGACATTTTTCACATATTTTGCTCTGTAACTTGGAAATGGTAAGTCTGAGAAGTTTCAAACTGTATTAGATATATATTCTATGTGTAATGTTAGTATGTAACAGATTTTAAGTCTGAAGCTTTAATTTGAAGGTCAAATTGAGGTCTCTGACGGGCTCCCAAAGACCCAATATATGGACTTTTTGCCACCTTTAAGCCCTGTGACTGTTAAACTATGTTATTGATGGAGCTGAAATCCCATCTGGGAATGCATTATTATGTCCTTTTTACATGTGCCGAAAATCAAGGCTTTAAGTAGACATTTAACCTGTGTATGAGGACCATAAATCCCCACCCGAGTGACCCTTTTTAGACATTTTTCACATATTTTGCCCTGTAACTTGGAAATGGTAAGTCTGAGAAGTTTCAAACTGTATTAGATACATATTCTATGTGTAATCTTAGTATGTGACAAATTTCAAGTCTGAAGCTTTAATTTGAAGGCCATATTGAGGTCTCTAAAAGGCCCCATGGAGACCCACTATTTGGACTTTTTGCCAGTTTTAAGGCCCATGACTGTTAAACTATGTGACTGATAGAGCTGAAATCTCATCTGGGAATACATTATGTTCTTTTTACATGTGCCAAAAATCAAGGCTTCAAGTAGACATTTAAACTGTGTACGAGGACCATTAACACCCACCCGAGTGACCGTTTTAAGACATTTTTCACATATTTTGCTCTGTAACTTGGAAATGGTGAGTCTGAGAAGTTTCAAACTTTATTATTAGATACATATTCTATGTGTAGTCTTAGTATGTAGCAGATTTTAAGTCTGATGCTTTAATTTGAAAACCACATCGAGATCTCTAAAAGGCCCACAGAGACCCAATATTTGGACTTTTTGCCACCTTTAAGCCCTGTGACTGTTAAACTATGTGATTGATTGAGCTGAAATCCCATCTGGGAATGCATTATTATGTCCTTTTCACATGTGCCGAAAATCAAGGCTTTTAGTAGACATTTAACCTGTGTATGAGGGCCATAGACACTTGCCCAAGTGACCTTTTTTGACATTTTTTTCTGTATTTTGCCCTGTTATTTGGAAATGCTTAGTGTGACAAGTCTTAAACTGTATTATATATAATTTTTGTTTGTTGTGTATGTCCCCCAAAAAGTTTCAGTTCTGTAGTTTAATTGCTAAGGTCTCTTTTAACAATTGTAAAATGCCCACAGAGACCCAATTTATGGATATTATGCCACTTTAAAGCCCTGTAACTGTCAAACTATGTGGCTCATAGAGCTGAAATCTTTGAATTTTTCAAAGGAAGTGCCTGTCTATTTAAATTTTGAATATTAATAATGTTATGGCTATCTTAGTCTTTTAAGAACTTATTTTTGTGTGTTATCTCTCTGCTTGCTGAGTTTTTAACTTTTTAATATGAAACTGGTTAAACATGAAAGTAGGCAAAATGGACACTGTTATTTTCCGGTGAGCTTTAAGTCCCAAATATTCATGAAATTATAGCCTTATGTAGTAAAAATAGGGGATTTTTAACCCTCAACTAGCCCAGTTTTATTCAACTTGCCTTAATTTTGACACAGCTCCTACAGTTACGAATTCACCTCAATTGATAATCACATACTTAAAATTCTCAATTCTGAATTATTATTGTAAATCTGTTCTTGTCGTTTGATAATTTATATTTAATTCTGGAGGTATATAATCTTCCTGTTGGACATTCCTTATTTATATATTTGATTTTATTTGAGTGATAAGATTAACTGAGCTTTTTGTATTTGATTACCCCTTTTATATTATAAGTGTTTGTTTACCATTTGTGCTGCAGCACTCCATCTCTTTGTAGTCCCACCCCCCATCCCCCACCCACCTCTGGGACCTCCAGCTATTGAGTGACACTAAATAAACAAAGGTATACAGATCTTCTGTAATAGTGAGAGAGGTGTGGAGAAGGGGAGAGAGGTGGGGGTGGGAGGTGGTGTTTGCTTCATTATCTAATTATCTAAGACAAAGGGAGTCAGAACTGAGATTGTGTCACATATTTAGGTTGCATATATATGGACCACATATATAGGAATTGAAGAAATGAATAACTGAAAAACAATGCAAATTCTAAAAATAATATAATAAAATAATAATATAAATAATATATGATTTTTAAATAATATTTTATTTGTGAACAAATATAGAAACAGAGATACGCTTTTGGAATTATGAATTTAGAATGGACATTCAATCATCAATCATTTAAATACTTTGAAAATAGGTTCAGAGTTACCCTTTGCAGGAAGATTGAAAAGTATGATGAGTTGAGTTAAAAATAATATTTTATTTGTCAACAAATATAGAAACAGATATGCTCTTTTGAGATTATTAATTTAGAATGGACATTCAATCATCAATCATTTAAATACTTTGAAAATAGGTTCAGAGTTATCATTGCAGGAAGATTGAAAATATGATCTGTTGAGTTATGTATTCGACGTCTGGGGATACACCATCTTCCTTGGGAAGATATAAACTTAGTAGATTGATGTGCTGAAGTTCGTATAACTTTTCCCAATATTTATGGCATACAACAAATGGATTAAATAAAAAATTCCGATCAAAACCTGTGGCGTGAGTGATGACCTGTCTGGGGATATGTTGGCGCCGAGTTGGCCCAATCTAGTTATGTCTTCTCCTAACCAGCGTTGCGGGGGGTTGTGGCCACATGATGGCAGGGTTTGACCCTCACTCTGTATGTGCGCGTTGCCGTGATAAGAAGAAGGGCACAGACCCTTGTGTAGAGAAGCCTGAGGCGGACTGTGCTCTCTGTAACGCTTTAACTCCATTCCACTCCCTTGTATAAGCTGAAGAAGGAGAAGAAAGAAGCCAAGTCGTCTACCCCCAGTAAAGAACAGGCAGACACTCTCAGTCCCACCCTCGTGGACCCGGCACTTGTGTCGGTAGTGGGAGTCGTGGATGGCCAGAGCACCTCTGGTTTGAGTGGAGCAGCTGAAAAGAAGAAGAAGGTATGATAAGTCAGTGAAGTCTTCATCTAGCCGGCCTCCGGCCACATCATCCACCGACCAAGGAAAGTCTTCCACTTCCTCTACCGACTCAAGAATCTCTGCCCTCAACAGGAAATGGTTGGACAGGTTCCACCGACTAGAGGCTCTCTTGATGGCCAAGACACTGGACCGGCCTCAGGACCCTACATTTAGCACTGTCAAGGTGGCGCCTACACACACACCACCTGCTAGTGTAGTTAGGACCGACCCCTTTGTGAAGCCGGTCACTCAGCCTTCCCAGATCACCGACCGACCTGCTGCTGACCCACCGACCACCGACCTTTCTCAGCATAAACCTACTGCCTCCTCTTCAGCTCAACCGGAACCGACCACTGCACAGACTTCTCAAAGACAGTTATCTAGTGCCTTTGATACGTCTAGGATGGAATCCTCACCCAGTGACTCTGATTCCGACAGTCTGTCATCAGACCGGCCACTCTTGGATATTTTCCCGGAAGAGGGTGAACTTTCTGAAGATCAAGAGGCTAACCTATCTGACCATGACCAATCCCTCTCGGAGGAACAATCCTACCGGGAGACCATGAGAGGGATTCGGTCATATATGGGTTGGAATCACATCCCAGACATTGATTCCGGTGCCACTACATCTGAAGATAACCCCTTTGTGGGTCCCAAGTTGCATACACCGGGAAAAGTCTCAGTGAACTTACCAATCGGCGAGTGGCTGTGCAAGAAAATGTCAAAACTGAATCTTACACTGGTACAGGGCTACCCTACACGCGTTTCAGAGGCCGGTGGACTTTTAAAGGACCAGTTCGTGCGGTCACCCAAGTCACAAGGAAAGTGGTATGGGTTCCAAGCTAACTCTAAGAAGGACTCTGACCAAACCATCTCCTCTTGGCACACCGGATCTTCAAGACTGAACAGTACATACTTAAGGATTGCTCGACAGGCCGGTATTGCTAGTTCACCTCCCATGTCGCGTCCCATTTCCCAGAAGAGTCTTCACAAATGGGAGAGGTCTGCACGCGAATCCACAGTTATTTGCAACCAAGCAGCCGGTTTTAACCGTTGCCTGTTGAAGATTCAACAAAGTATGAACTCTCAGTTAAAGGCTGTTCGGGTGGAAGCAAAGGGAAAGACACCGGCCAAGGTTTCAGCAGCAGTGGATGAACTTCAATTCCTGCTAGACTTTAATTCTAGTGTTTGCCAGGCCATGGCGAAATCCATGGAGCACCTCACTGAGTTCGTTTTTGTCAGTATGGCTAATGCAACACTACTCAGACGTGACACTCTCTTTCCAGATAGTACTGTAAATCGTGCTGAGGACATAGCTGATTTTGATAAAGGTTGGTCAGGATCTGTTTACAAAGGGCGTAGATACCACCCCTATGAGAGACAAGAATCCAGGTCGGACAAGAAGCAGGACAGACCTGCATGGAAAAATCTCTCCCCTACTCAACGCAGGAAAAACAAGGGAAACCAGCAGTATTCCTCACGACCAGCCAAGGGCCAGCAGTCCTATAAATGACAATCAATATGTAATTCAATTACAAGCAGGACTGCTGGCCGGGAGCTCAACAGAAGAGACAATGAACAATTTTTCAAGTGTAAATCTAAATGTTGTACATCCTGTTCCTACTGCGCCCGGGCATTCTGAAAAGAACGAAATAAGTCCCGGGGCAGCAGTTTGTCATTACAAAAGAAACAGATTAAAATTTGTGAAGGTGTTTCTTGTGTCATTCCATTGTCCTCTGTAAAACCTGCAATAAATGCTCCAAATGTTGCCACAAATCTGCCTGTAGGGGCCAGACTTCAAAACTTTTGGGAAATTTGGCTGGATCTGGGTGCCGGTCCGAAAGTTGTTCAAATCCACAAAGAGGGTTATGCCCTCCCCTTTCGGTTTCAGCCGAACTTGACAAGGTCCCCCACAGTCATAAGCTGTTATGGCAATCCTCACAGGAACCTCAACCTGTTAGAGGCATTACATCAGCTTATGAACAAAAATGCAATAGAACTGGTGCACAAACACAATTAAGTAGGGTTCTTCAACAGACTATTTTTAGTCCCAAAACCCAACAACAAGTGGAGACCAATACTAGACCTGAGCAATTTGAATTTATTCCTCAAGGCAGAGAAATTCAAAATGGAGACACCGGAAACCATCAGGACATCCCTCCAACAAGGGGAGTGGGTCACTTCGATAGACTTTAAGGACGCCTACTTCCACATCCCAATACAGGAACAGTCCAGGAAATACTTGAGATTTCATGTCCAGGGCCAGACTTACCAATTCAAAGCACATCCTTTCGGTTTGTCAACAGCGCCCATGGAGTTCACTGTAATAGCAAAGGAGGTGAAACTGATGGCCATACACAAGGGTATAAGGATCCACCTGTACGACTGGTTGGTGAGAGCCACCTCCCACCGGCTTTGTCTCGAACATACTCAGGCCCTAGTAACAGTGTGCGAGAAATTGGGGTGGCTGGTGAACATGGAAAAGTCAGAACTGGTACCGAAGCAAGTTTTCAATTTCGTAGGCTATCAGTTCGACCTCAAGTCCGGTCGATTCCGACCCACACCGGACCGGTGGCAAAGCCTTCAGGAAAAAATACTGAACCTTCTATCCCTACCGGCTTGTCCGGTCCGGGAGTTCATGTCCCTGATATGTCTGTTAACCGCCACAGAAAAACAAGTTCACCTAGGCCAACTGCACATGAGGCCCATTCAGTGGCATCTCAAAAACAATTGGAGGACACCGGAATCGTTAGAAAAGATGATTCCACTACCCAGGTCCCTGCACCCACACTTACAATGGTGGCTAATAGAAGACAATGTCCTCACAGGCCAACCATTACACCCAGTAAAACATGCTCTGCAGATCTTTACAGACGCATCAAAAGAAAGGTGGGGTGCTCACTTAAACGAACACACTGCCAGAGGAACCTGGTCCCTCCCGGAAAGCAAGCTGCATATAAATTACTAAGAACTCAAGGCAGTTTTTCTAGCCTTAAAGAATTCCAAGATCTCTGCATAAGCAAGATGGTTCTAGTGGCAACCGACAACACTACAGTAGTGTCCTACATAAACAAGGAAGGAGGAATGAGGTCGGGCCCTCTGTGTGCCCTACTTTGGAGAATCTTGACCTGGTGTTCCAGGAAACAAGTGACTTTAAATGCCCGACACATCCCAGGCCGGCTGAATGTGGTAGCAGACAAGCTATCCAGACTAGGCCAGACCATTCAGACCAAATGGTCCCTCCTTCCAGAGATTTTTCAGACAATATGCAGCAAGTGGCACCGACCGCAGATAGACCTTTTTGCTACGAGGTTCAACAACAAGTTACCTCAGTTTGTGTCACCAGTGCCGGATCCCCTGGCCACTGCAGTAGACTCACTCAGTCTGCCATGGGAGGATCTGGACGATCTATGCCTTCCCACCAGCAGCCATCTTGGGCAAAGTGGTGGAGAAGCTACAGAACTCCCCCTGCAAAAGATTGATTTTTATTGCCCCGAGATGGCCCAACATGCCTTGGTTCTGGGACCTAGTGGAAATTTCCAGCCAGATCCCTTTGACTCTGCCCCATCTGCCGAACCTGTTGACCCAGCCCTTCAATCAGATCCCTCACAGAAATCTGACAAACCTAAACCTTCATGCATGGCTCCTAGAGCCACAGCAATCAAGGAGCAGGGCTTCTCTGAGGCAGTGGCAGCAAGAATTGAGGCCCCTCAAATGGGATCAACCAGATCAGTCTATGAAGCAAAGTGGGCCGTTTTTACGAAGTGGTGCATCACTTATAAGGTGGACTTCAGGTCACCCCCTGTAAAGTCAGTTACTGACTTTCTGCTGTACCTCTTTCAGGACAGGAGGGTACAGCCCAGCACCATTGATGGTTACAGGTCTGCCATTGCTGGTTATAGGTCAGTAACAGTGTCAGTGGACACACAAGACCCTCCCACCGACCCCGCTATCAGCTTACTAGGGGTCTAATTGGTTTAGACAATGAAAAAGATGCTATGACGTCACGCTGTCTAGACAGGAAGGAAGTACGACATGCCATCTGGCAAGTGCACAGTGTGAGGACCGGCCAGCCGGTGGAAACACAGGACATCTTTTTCTGACGTTTGGCGGGCCGGTCTGCACCGACCGGTATAGTAATTGTCCATTGGATAGGGTATTAACTTATAAAAATTTAATTTACTTATTAAATTTGCAAATTTTTTGTTTTGCCTTACATCTTCTTTAAAACTACTTTTCTTACAAACTATAACATTTATTAAGTTAACTTTTCACAATTTATGATCATAGAAAACAAAATAAATCTTACAGTTTTCTGTCATGTTAATGCATAAACCTCCACACTGTCTGCTTAACTTTCACTTCTTCTCTCAGCGCTGCATGTTTTTCTTTTCAAAAAGCTTTTTCTACTTTATAATATATTTCATCTAACTTTTGGGGACACTTTGTTTTTGTTAGAAACATTTTTTTCTAGTTTTATTTGTCTTTTCATGAAGTTTTCCTTGGTTGGTAAGCTTGCCAGTGACTGATTTAAGCAACATTCTGAAAGAGGCATTTCTTGGAAATTTATCTACCTCTTTCTACTGGCTGGTTCTGCAAATTAGAATGGACGATGTTTGCGACAGGGGCCAAACAGAAGAGTCTAGTTTGAAAAATAATATTTGAGTCCATGCAACCACACATTCAAAGCTGCATCCTGAAATTGATAACTGGGATATCCCTTATTTTTGCCCACAGTACTGCATACAACCCTCCACAAATTACATTGTCCACTGTGCGCTTGTTTAGTTTTGTTGGCCGTCTGGATCTTCCATAATTGACATTCTTTTTCAAAATTAAAAGTATCTCAAGAGTATCCAAGAGATATAGCAATATGAGCTCATTTTCAGCACTATAGGGTACTGAAGGGTCTTGCAACTTTATAATTGTAAAATTGATTTCAATGCACAGCACTGTAATGTATACCACCCTCTTCATTTAAGCAACTCTGAGCTATCGGATCAATTCAATCAGCCACAGTGAATGCTTGGTTTTGGGTTCTGGGGATTTTCTTGAATTGATGTGTTACAGATACAGACCCTATTTTACTGACGGTCATTTTGCTTGCATTGTAATCTATTGAAGTTGAATTTATTTTTGTGCCAGATGCAGTCCAATGAACATTTGTTCCCTTTTTCTGCAATCATGCTATCGTTGAGAACTTGGGTAGTTAAATGAATGATTTCCTTGGCTTTCTAATTTTCAGCATTTTTCTACATCCAAATTTTCAAATTTGTTTCAAGGATTTTATTTACAAAACTATGTCTTTAAGGGACATTCTATAAGTTAAATGCTTATTATCTCCCGCCAGGCTTTAGCCCGGAAGGGAGATTATGAAATGATGCCTGTGTGTGTGTGTGTGCATGCGTGCGTGCGTGTGTGCGTTAGTTAGTCACGCAGATTTCTCCAATCTATCTAATCTATTGAAGTTGAATTTATTTTTGTGCCAGATGCAGTCCAATGAACATTTGTTCCCTTTTTCTGCAATCATGCTATCGTTGAGAACTTGGGTAGTTAAATGAATGATTTCCTTGGCTTTCTAATTTTCAGCATTTTTCTACATCCAAATTTTCAAATTTGTTTCAAGGATTTTATTTACAAAACTATGTCTTTAAGGGACATTCTATAAGTTAAATGCTTATTATCTCCCGCCAGGCTTTAGCCCGGAAGGGAGATTATGAAATGATGCCTGTGTGTGTGTGCGTGCGTGCGTGTGTGCGTTAGTTAGTCACGCAGATTTCTCCATCTATCTAATCTATTGAAGTTGAATTTATTTTTGTGCCAGATGCAGTCCAATGAACATTTGTTCCCTTTTTCTGCAATCATGCTATCGTTGAGAACTTGGGTAGTTAAATGAATGATTTCCTTGGCTTTCTAATTTTCAGCATTTTTCTACATCCAAATTTTCAAATTTGTTTCAAGGATTCTATTTACAAAACTATGTCTTTAAGGGACATTCTATAAGTTAAATGCTTATTATCTCCCGCCAGGCTTTAGCCCGGGAGGGAGATTATGAAATGATGCCTGTGTGTGTGTGCGTGCGTGTGTGCGTTAGTTAGTCACGCAGATTTCTCCAAAACTACTACAGCTACAGATTTTATGTAAATTAATTGTCCCAATGAATTTTCACGCCCTCGAAAATTTTTTTGGTTTTATGGACTTAGGCCTAAAGATAAGTGAGTAATAGCAATCTTAGCTACTTGGAGTAAAGGGCTCATAACTCAAAAACTATTGCAGTTACAACTTTTTCTTCAAATATGTTGTTCAGCTACTTTGTCCTAACTATAAGATGGCATATAGTTTGGGGTTCTGTTGCATGCCATAAGTGAGTAATAGCTGTTTTCTTATTTGCAGCAAAATAATGACATAAGTAAATGTCAAATATCTTCAAAAGTATTAAAGTTAGGGAATTCTTTTCAAATATGTTATTCATCTACTTTTTGATAAGCTATCACATAGTAAAGTTTCAGATCTGTTGCACATTGGATAGCTGAGTAATAGCTACTTTGAAATTCTACAGTTGAGTAAATCCATTGTAACTCCAAAACTAGTGCAGTTAGAGTATTTTCCTGTTGTTCAGCTACTTTGTCCTTAATTATAAGATGCCATATAGTTTGGGGTTCTATTGCATGCCATAACTGAGTAATAGCTATTTTCTTATTTGTGGCAAAATAATGACATCAGTAAATGTCAAATATCTTCAAAAGTATTAAAGTTACGGAATTCTTTTTAAATATGTTATTCATCTAGTTTTTGGTAAGCTATCACATAGTAAAGTTTCAGACCTGTTGAACATTGGATAGCTGAGGAATAGCTACTTTGAAATTGTGACTGTTGAGCAAATCCATTGTAACTCCAAAACTATTGCAGTTAGAGTATTTTCCTAAAATATGTTATTCAGCTACTTTGTCCTTAAATATAAGATGGCATACAGTTTGGGATTCTATTGCATGCCATAAGTGAGTAATAGCTATTTCTTTATTTGAAGCAAAATAACGACATAAGTAAATTTCAAATATCTTCAAAATTATTAAAATTAGGGAATTCTTTTCAAATATGTTATTCATCTAGTTTTTGATAAGCTATCACATAGTAAAGTTTCAGACCTGTTGCACATTGGCTAGCTGAGTAATAGCTACTTTGAAATTGTGACTGTTGAGTAAATCCATTGTAACTCCAAAACTATTGCAGTTAGAGTATTTTCCTAAAATATGTTATTCAGGTACTTTTTCCTTAACTATAAGATGGCATATAGTTTGGGGTTCTGTTGCATGCCATAAGTGAGTTATAGCTATTTTCTTATTTGTAGCAAAATAACATAAGTAAATTTCAAATATCTTCAAAAGTATTCAAGTTAGGGAAATATTTTCAAGTATGTTATTCATCTAGTTTTTGATGAGCAATCAGATAGTAAAGCTGCAAACCTGTTGCACACTGGACAGCTGAGTAATAGCTACTTTGAAATTGTGACTGTTGAGTAAATCCATTGTAACTCAAAAACTACTGCAGTTACAGGATTTTCCTAAAATAAGTTGTTCAGCTACTTTTTCCTTAACTATAAGATGGCATATCCTTTGGGGTTCCATTGCATGTCATAAGTGAGCAATAGCTATTTTCTTATTTGTAGCAAAATTATGGTGGAAATAAATGTCAAATACCTTCACAAGTACCAAAGTTAGGCAAATCTTTTCATTTGTTATTCATCTAGTTTTTCAAAAGCTTACTTTCCTGTGTCCTTTATATTTTTGTTGCTTTTGCAGATGTAGGTCAATAGCTAAGTGAGTAGATAGCTGAGCAAGAGCTACTAAAATGAGTAAATGTCTTTTATCTCTAAAAGTATTATAGGTAGGCAATTTCTTCTAAATAAGTCATTCAACTACTTTTGGGTGATCTACCACATAGTGAAGTTGCAGAACTGTAGCTCTTTGGATAGGTGAGTAATAGCTACTAAAATGAGTAAATGTCTTTTATCTCTAAAAGTTTTACAGATAGGCAATTTCTTCTAAATAACTCATTCACATACTTTTGGGTGATCTACCACATAGTGAAGTTGCAGAACTCTAGCTCTTTGGATAGCTGAGTAATAGCTACTAAAATGAGTAAATGTCTTTTATCTCTAAAAGTATTACAGGTAGGCAATTTCTTCTAAATAAGTCATTCACGTACTTTTGGGTGATCTACCACATAGTGAGGTTGCAGAACTGTAGCTTTTTGGATAGCTGAGTAATAGCTACTAAAATGAGTAAATGTCTTTTATCACTAAAAGTATTACAGGTAGGCAATTTCTTCTAAATAAGTCATTCACCTACGTTTGGGTGATCTACCACATAGTGAAGTTGCAGAACTGTAGCTCTTTGGATAGGTGAGTAATAGCTACTAAAATGAGTAAATGTCTTTTATCTCTAAAAGTATTACAGGTAGGCAATTTCTTCTAAATAAGTCATTCACCTACTTTTGGGTGATCTATCACATAGTGAAGTTGCAGAACTGTAGCTCTTTAGATAGCTGAGTAATAGCTACTAAAATGAGTAAATGTCTTTTATCTCTAAAAGTATTACAGGTAGGCAATTTCTTCTAAATAAGTCATTCACGTACTTTTGGGTGATCTACCACATAGTGAAGTTGCAGATCTGTAGCTCTTTGGATAGGTGAGTAATAGCTATCAAAATGAGTAATTGCCTTTTATATCTAAAAATATTACACATAGGCAATTTCTTCTAAATAAGTCATTCACCTACTTTTGGGTAATCTACCACATAGTGAAGTTGCAGAACTGTAGCTCTTTGGATAACTGAGTAATAGCTACTAAAATGAGCAAATGTCTTTTATCTCTAAAAATATTACAGGTAGGCAATTTCTTCTAAATAGGTCATTCACCTACTTTTGGGTGATCTACCACATATTGAAGTTGCAGAACTGTAGCTCTTTGGATGGCTGAGTAATAGCTACTAAAATGAGTAAATGTCTTTTATCTCTAAAAGTATTACAGGTAGGCAATTTCTTCTAAATAAGTCATTCACCTACTTTTGGGTGATCTACCACATAGTGAAGTTGCAGAACTGTAGCTCTTTGGATAGCTGAGTAATAGCTACTAAAATGGGTAAATGTATTTTATCTCTAAAAGTATTACAGGTAGGCAATTTCTTCTAAATAAGTCATTCACCTACTTTTGGGTGATCTATCACATAGTGAAGTTGCAGAACTGTAGCTCTTTAGATAGCTGAGTAATAGCTACTAAAATGAGTAAATGTCTTTTATCTCTAAAAGTATTACAGGTAGGCAATTTCTTCTAAATAAGTCATTCACGTACTTTTGGGTGATCTACCACATAGTGAAGTTGCAGAACTGTAGCTCTTTGGATGGCTGAGTAATAGCTACTAAAATGAGTAAATGTCTTTTATCTGTAAAAGTATTACAGGTAGGCAATTTCTTCTAAATAAGTCATTCACCTACTTTTGGGTGATCTACCACATAGTGAAGTTGCAGAACTGTAGCTCTTTGGATAGCTGAGTAATAGCTACTAAAATGGGTAAATGTATTTTATCTCTAAAAGTATTACAGGTAGGCAATTTCTTCTAAATAAGTCATTCACCTACTTTTGGGTGATCTATCACATAGTGAAGTTGCAGAACTGTAGCTCTTTAGATAGCTGAGTAATAGCTACTAAAATGAGTAAATGTCTTTTATCTCTAAAAGTATTGCAGGTAGGCAATCTCTTCTAAATAAGTCATTCACGTACTTTTGGGTGATCTACCACATAGTGAAGTTGCAGATCTGTAGCTCTTTGGATAGGTGAGTAATAGCTATCAAAATGAGTAATTGCCTTTTTATTGCGTTAATACATCCTATCCAATGGACAATAGCTTATCCGGTCGGCGCGGACCGGCCCGCCAAACGTCAGAAAAAGACGTCCTGTGTCTCCACCGGCCAGGCCGGCCCAGTACTGTGCACTCGCCAGATGGCGTGTCGTACTTCCTTCCTGTCTAGACAGAGTGACGTCATAGCATCTTTTTCGTTTGGTGCATGCACTGTGCGGACGTGTTTTTTCATCATCTCCAGAGTTGGAAGGAAAGTGTGCATTATGACGGATTTTCAACCTTATTTGCAAATATTTTAGAGTAGAAGGAATATCTACATATCAAGCATGGGTATACATTAAGAAATCTGCTGGAAACGCTCCCTAGTTGACTCAATTTAGTGTTGATGATAGGGCAGTAATCTACGAGAAATATGTAGGCAGCCATTTCTAGTTTCCTCCCATTCAACATTTGTGTTGTTAGGGGCAGATCGACATTATCTAGAAATATAATGGATATACTTACAAGGTATTTTTATCCGTGTTTTTTGTTTGAATGTACCTGCTGTACCTGCTGTAACCTTCCAGCTACAATCTAACGTCTTTTCTAGTACTACAAATAGAAATCACGGGAAACTTCAGTCTACGTAGTTTTGAACACTGTAAGAAGGATTTCCCCTAGCAAGAGATACATTCTTCATCTTCAGAGCGCACTGGTACCGACTTCTCTGCTGTATAGCATCAGTCACACCAGCCTAGCTCGAGTTTTTAGTGTTTTTTTCATCAGAAGCAAGAGATGAATTCTTCAGTTTCCTTCAGAGTTAAGTCACTCTCAGTCCCACCCTTGTGGACCCGGCACTTGTGTCGGTAGTAAGGGCAGTGGATGGCCAGGACACTGGTTTGAGTGCACAGCCGGCTGAGCAACCGACTTCAGACCGGCATCGACCAGGATTTTCATCTTCAGAGGGCACTGGTCCAGGATTCTCTGCTTTTAAGCATCAGCCAACCGACCAGCTCAAAAGAATGCGACCTCTGACGTCATATCCAGTCAGCCAATCGCGTGTCCTTTCGTCTAATCACGAAGCAGGTCACGTGTTTTCACCGACAAGGAAGATCGGAAGTGCGTTCTTTCAGAACTCACGTCTACTGTGATTCCAGTCCCTGCTTTGCAGACCCGACCTTATTGTCGGTAGTGGGTTTGGTGGACTGTAAAGTTGCCGGTAAGGCATCACACAAAGAAATCTACCACATAGTGAAGTTGCAGAACTATAGCTCTTTGGATGGCAGAGTAATAGCCACTAACATAAGTAAATATCTTTTATCTCTAAAAGTGTTACAGATAGGCAATTTCTTCTAAATACGTCCTTACCTACTTTGGGTTGATCTACTGCATAATAAAGTTGGAGAACTGTAGCTCTTTGGATGGCAGAGTAATAGCTACTAAAGTTAGTACCCGGTAAATGCCTTTTGTCTTTAAAAGTATTGCAATCAAACATTAAACTTGGTGTCACTTCTACATGTGCCTCCATCTCACAAGAAAATTTATATTCCACTATCTTTAGTACATCTAATTTATACGGCGGGAGATAAATGCATGCGTCAGAATGCTTGTTCTTGTTAAACTAATGTCGTGAGACCTGGCATTTGCTACAGATTCCATGTGCAATTTCTTTCAAGCCCCAGGGAGTGTAAGGTTTTCTTGAATCTTTGTGAAATATTACCACAGAAATTTTGCTGATCTATTGAATAAACAACTGGATATAATTCCTGTGGTAGTGGTCTTTTTTCATAATGAATTACATTTTTCTTTACAAGATATCATAAATATATGTTTTGATTCATTTATTATAGGTATAACTGATTGAAGTCATCATGAGGTGTCGAGGTTACTTCAGACATATCACCATAGAAAAAGTAAGTATGTGCATCTTGCTTTGACAAATTGTGTCATTGAAAATTTGAAAGGGTACTTTTGTTAAATTGTTTGTGTTTGACTATTTTGGTAAGTATAGACTAAGATTTCATCTTAAAATTAAAAACAATGTTAAATTGTACAATCAAGATACCGTATGTCTACAATTAGTCTGTACCAAAAATTTTGACTAGGTTAAAATCAGCACTTTAGATGCCTAGTTCTGTTTTGAAAGTAATTCCAACTGGGGAATATTTTTGGACAAATACTTTATTTGAATCCAGTTTTAATAAGAACCCTAGTGAGAATTTTAAAAAATTTGTTATTTTTACTGAGCTGTTTTTTTTTCTACAGGTCAGCTTGGCTATCTTGATAGGGTTGCTGCTTGTGTCTGGTGTGGGGGTCTTCCTCTGGATGGCTGCTCTCAAATGGAAGGATATGATTGGTCTTTCTGTTGGCGTAATCTTTCTTTTGTTGGCTGCTACACAGGTATGGGAAAATAATTCCATTTTTAGAATCAAAGAAAGGTTTAAATAAAATATTAATAGCTGTATGTTGTAGATAATTAAATTTTGTGTTTTGTGAAATTTAAAACAGCACAAGGATATGTGCCCAAGTGTTAATTATGTCCACCCCCCTGGGGGGTGGATATATTATTTTTGCTTTTTTCGCCGTCCGATGTCCGATGTCCGGCGTCCGATGTCCGGCGTCACGCATGGTTTCCGCTCATTTAAAGGAAAAGTATTAGAGCTATTGTCACCAAATTTGGTATGCAGGCTTATTGGGTCAGTAGCTTGCTTGGGATTGCTTTTGGCTGTTGTACCTCTTTTGCTTACTGAGTAATACTTAAGTACAGCTATTTTCAGTACCCATTGGTTTCCGTGCATTTAAGCCAAAATAATTAAAGATATTTTACTACAATTTTGAATACAAGATTGTTATGTCCATAGCTCGCTTGGTATTGCATTTGGGACTGATAGCTTTGTCAGTACATGAGTAATAGCCATTTAGGTACTTCATTGTGTATTTTCAGTACTACTTTTGAGTAATTTGCTTCTATCTCCTTAACCGTGCGAGATAGAGCGATTTCGGCAAAATTTTCGACCCACAGGGTATCTGAGGAGTGTACTCTTTGCAATTTTCAAAAAATTTTCCCCTCCCCAAAAATGGCGGCCATTTTGAATTTTCGAATTTTTGCCAAAAATGGCAAAACACAAATTTGCTTCTATCTCCTTAACCGTGCGAGATAGAGCGATTTCGTCGAAATTTTCGACCCACAGGGTATCTAAGGAATGTAATATTTGCAATTTTCCAAAAATTTTCCCCTCCCCAAAAATGGCGGCCATTTTGAATTTTCGAATTTTTGCCAAAAATGGCAAAACACAAATTTGCTTCTATCTCCTTAACCGTGCGAGATAGAGCGATTTCGTCGAAATTTTCGACCCACAGGGTATCTAAGGAATGTAATATTTGCAATTTTCAAAAAAATTTCCCCTCCCCAAAAATGGCGGCCATTTTGAATTTTCGAATTTTTGCCAAAAATGGCAAAACACAAATTTGCTTCTATCTCCTTAACCGTGCGAGATAGAGCGATTTCGGCAAAATTTTCGACCCACAGGGGATCTAAGGAATGCAATCTTTGCAATTTTCCAAAAATTTTCCCCTCCCCAAAAATGGCGGCCATTTTGAATTTTCGAATTTTTGCCAAAAATGGCAAAACACTAATTTGCTTCTATCTCCTTAACCGTGCGAGATAGAGCGATTTCGGCAAAATTTTCGACACACAGGGTATCTAAGGAATGCAATCTTTGCAATTTTCAAAATATTTTCCCCTCCCCAAAAATGGCGGCCATTTTGAATTTTTGCCAAAAATGGCAAAACACAAATTTGCTTCTATCTCCTTAACCGTGCGAGATAGAGCGATTTCGTCGAAATTTTCGACCCACAGGGTATCTAAGGAATGTAATATTTGCAATTTTCAAAAAATTTTCCCCTCCCCAAAAATGGCGGCCATTTTGAATTTTCGAATTTTTGCCAAAAATGGCAAAACACAAATTTGCTTCTATCTCCTTAACCGTGCGAGATAGAGCGATTTCGTCGAAATTTTCGACCCACAGGGTATCTAAGGAATGCAATCTTTGCAATTTTCCAAAAATTTTCCCCTCCCCAAAAATGGCGGCCATTTTGAATTTTCGAATTTTTGCCAAAAATGGCAAAACACAAATTTGCTTCTATCTCCTTAACCGTGCGAGATAGAGCGATTTCGTCGAAATTTTCGACCCACAGGGTATCTAAGGAATGTAATATTTGCAATTTTCAAAAAAATTTCCCCTCCCCAAAAATGGCGGCCATTTTGAATTTTCGAATTTTTGCCAAAAATGGCAAAACACAAATTTGCTTCTATCTCCTTAACCGTGCGAGATAGAGCGATTTCGGCAAAATTTTCGACCCACAGGGGATCTAAGGAATGCAATCTTTGCAATTTTCCAAAAATTTTCCCCTCCCCAAAAATGGCGGCCATTTTGAATTTTCGAATTTTTGCCAAAAATGGCAAAACACTAATTTGCTTCTATCTCCTTAACCGTGCGAGATAGAGCGATTTCGGCAAAATTTTAGACGCACAGGGTATCTAAGCAATGCAATCTTTGCAATTTTCAAAATATTTTCCCCTCCCCAAAAATGGCGGCCATTTTTAATTTTCGAATTTTTGCCAAAAATGGCAAAACACAAATTTGCTTCTATCTCCTTAACCGTGCGAGATAGAGCGATTTCGTCGAAATTTTCGACCCACAGGGTATCTAAGGAATGCAATCTTTGCAATTTTCCAAAAATTTTCCCCTCCCCAAAAATGGCGGCCATTTTGAATTTTCGAATTTTTGCCAAAAATGGCAAAACACAAATTTGCTTCTATCTCCTTAACCGTGCGAGATAGAGCGATTTCGTCGAAATTTTCGACCCACAGGGTATCTAAGGAATGCAATCTTTGCAATTTTCCAAAAATTTTCCCCTCCCCAAAAATGGCGGCCATTTTGAATTTTCGAATTTTTGCCAAAAATGGCAAAACACAAATTTGCTTCTATCTCCTTAACCGTGCGAGATAGAGCGATTTCGTCGAAATTTTCGACCCACAGGGTATCTAAGGAATGTAATATTTGCAATTTTCAAAAAATTTTCCCCTCCCCAAAAATGGCGGCCATTTTGAATTTTCGAATTTTTGCCAAAAATGGCAAAACACAAATTTGCTTCTATCTCCTTAACCGTGCGAGATAGAGCGATTTCGTCGAAATTTTCGACCCACAGGGTATCTAAGGAATGCAATCTTTGCAATTTTCCAAAAATTTTCCCCTCCCCAAAAATGGCGGCCATTTTGAATTTTCGAATTTTTGCCAAAAATGGCAAAACACGAATTTGCTTCTATCTCCTTAACCGTGCCAGATAGAGTGATTTCGTCAAAATTTTCGACCCACAGGGTATCTGAGCATTGTACTCTTGGTAATTTCTAAAAAATTTTCCCCTCCCCTAAAATGGCGGCCATTTTGAATTTTCAAATTTTTGCCAAAAATGGCAAAACACAAATTTGCTTCTATCTCCGTAACCATGCGAGATAGAGCGATTTCGTCGAAATTTTCAACCCACAGGGTATCTAAGGAATGTAATCTTTGCAATTTTCAAAAAATTTTCCCCTCCCCAAAAATGGCAGCCATTTTGAATTTTCGAATTTTTGCCCAAAATGGAAAAACACAAACTGGCCTTAACCGTGCAAAATAGAGTTATTTTGTTGAAATTTTCGACCCATAGGGTATCTAAGAAATGTACTCTTGGCAATTTTCAAAAAAATTTCCTTTTCCCAATAATGGCGGCCATTTTGAATTTTCAAATTTTTGCCAAAAATAGAAAAACAGGAATTGGCTTCTATCTTCTTAACCGTGCAAGATAGAGTGATTTCGTCAAAATTTTCAACCCAACCAATGCAAAAAGGCATGAAGCTGAAATAAATTACATCTACACTATCAAATATTTAAGCATCATTGATATATTTTACAAATGAAACAGGGTCTTGTAAGACTACTGTACAATTTGGGCAAAAGGTTCATGGGTGGACATTACACATGATAATGTGTGTTCTTCTATGCTATCCTGTTTCTATTCGCATCTACTATCAACAGGGCGGCCTATTTCTAGTTTGTTGATATTGCAGAAACAAGTATTTCAGATATTGAATGTGTTTAAGACAGTATAAAGAATGTCATATTTTTATGTCAGCTGACTTGTCAGTCAGCTGACATTATGTCATCACTCTGCGGCGTGGGCGTCCGCGTGAACAACTTCTCCACCAAAACTACAAGGCCTAGAGACATGCTGTTTTTTTTAAAAGATACCTTATCTATCGAGGATGAAAAATTGTTCAAGGCAGGCAAATCTGTCTGTTTGTCTGTTTGCTAGAGACATTACAAGGGGGGTACCCCCACCAAAAGTGTGAAAATTTCAACACTGTATCACAATTTTCTCAGTGACTATTGAAGGGATTTCTCTCATATCTTGCATATATGTACTAGGCCAGAGGTAGATTCTCTTGTGTGAGTATGAGACCTGGATCTGTCTTAATTTTTTTTTAATAAATTTTTTTAATTATTTTTAATGCATTAAAATTCATGAAATCATGCACTAAATCACTTATAACTTGAAAAGTATTGCATTTAGAGCATTTTGTTAAAATATGTTATTCAGCTACTTTTTTCATAGCTACAACATGGTGAGTAACTTGGGTGTCTGTCTCAATAGCTAAGTGAGTAATAGCTACTTTTGGGCTTTTCAGTAACTTCCATCATGAGTAAAATCACTTATAACTTGAAAACTATTGCATTTAGAGAATTTTGTATCAATATGTTATTCAGCTACTTTTGGGTCAGCTATAACATAGTAAAATTTCAGACCTGGAGCTCATGGCACAGCTGAGTAATAGCTACTTTTAGGTTATCACTGTTGAGTAAATCACTTATAACTTGAAAACTATTGCATTTAGAGTATTTTGTTTAAATATGTTATTCACGTATTTTGGGGTCAGCTATAACATAGTGAAGTTCCAGACCTGTGGCTCCTTGCATAGCTGAGTAATAGCTACTTTGAAGTTCTCACTATTGAGTAAATCAGTTGTAATTGGAAAACTATTGCATTTAGAGAATTTCATATAAATATGTTATTCAGCTACTTTTGGGTCAGCTATAACATAGTAAAATTTCAGACCTGTAGCTCATGGCATAGCTGAGTAATAGCTACTTTTAGGTTATCACTGTTGAGTAAACCACTGATAACTTGAAAACTATTGCATTTAGAGTATTTTGTTTAAATATGTTATTCACGTATTTTGGGGTCAGCTATAACATAGTGAAGTTCTAGACCTGTGGCTCATTGCATAGCTGAGTAACAGCTACTTTGAAGTTCTCACTGTTGAGTAAATCCGTTGTAATTTGAAAACTATTGCATTTACAGAAATTTGTGTAAATATGTTATTCAGCTACTTTTGGGTCAGCTATAACATAGTAAAATTTCAGACCTGTAGCTCATGGCATAGCTGAGTAATAGCTACTTTTAGGTTATCACTGTTGAGTAAATCACTTATAACTTGAAAACTATTGCATTTAGAATATTTTGTTTAAATATGTTATTCACGTATTTTGGGGTCAGCTATAACATAGTGAAGTTCCAGACCTGTGGCTCCTTGTATAGCTGAGTAATAGCTACTTTGAAGTTCTCACTATTGAGTAAATCAGTTGTAATTGGAAAACTATTGCATTTAGAGAATTTCATATAAATATGTTATTCAGCTACTTTTGGGTCAGCTATAACATAGTAAAATTTCAGACCTGTAGCTCATGGCATAGCTTAGTAATAGCTACTTTTAGGTTATCACTGTTGAGTAAATCACTGATAACTTGAAAACTATTGCATTTAGAGTATTTTGTTTAAATATGTTATTCACCTATTTTGGGGTCAGCTATAACATAGTGAAGTTCCAGACCTGTGGCTCATTGCATAGCTGAGTAACAGCTACTTTGAAGTTCTCACTGTTGAGTAAATCCGTTGTAATTTGAAAACTATTGCATTTACAGAAATTTGTGTAAATATGTTATTCAGCTACTTTTGGGTCAGCTATAACATAATAAAATTTCAGACCTGTAGCTCATGGCATAGCTGAGTAATAGCTACTTTTAGGTTATCACTGTTGAGTAAATCACTTATAACTTGAAAACTATTGCATTTAGAATATTTTGTTTAAATATGTTATTCACTTATTTTGGGGTCAGCTATAACATAGTGAAGTTCCAGACCTGTGGCTCCTTGCATAGCTGAGTAATAGCTACTTTGAAGTTCTCACTGTTGAGTAAATCCGTTGTAATTTGAAAACTATTGCATTTACAGAAATTTGTGTAAATATGTTATTCAGCTACTTTTGGGTCAGCTATAACATAATAAAATTTCAGACCTGTAGCTCATGGCATAGCTGAGTAATAGCTACTTTTAGGTTATCACTGTTGAGTAAATCACTTATAACTTGAAAACTATTGCATTTAGAATATTTTGTTTAAATATGTTATTCACTTATTTTGGGGTCAGCTATAACATAGTGAAGTTCCAGACCTGTGGCTCCTTGCATAGCTGAGTAATAGCTACTTTGAAGTTCTCACTATTGAGTAAATCAGTTGTAATTGGAAAACTATTGCATTTAGAGAATTTCATATAAATATGTTATTCAGCTACTTTTGGGTCAGCTATAACATAGTAAAATTTCAGACCTGTAGCTCATGGCATAGCTGAGTAATAGCTACTTTTAGGTTATCACTGTTGAGTAAATCACTGATAACTCGAAAACTATTGCATTTAGAGTATTTTGTTTAAATATGTTATTCACCTATTTTGGGGTCAGCTATAACATAGTGAAGTTCCAGACCTGTGGCTCCTTGCATAGCTGAGTAATAGCTACTTTGAAGTTCTCACTATTGAGTAAATCAGTTGTAATTGGAAAACTATTGCATTTAGAGAATTTCATATAAATATGTTATTTAGCTACTTTTGGGTCAGCTATAACATAGTAAAATTTCAGACCTGTAGCTCATGGCATAGCTGAGTAATAGCTACTTTTAGGCTATCACTGTTGAGTAAATCACTGATAACTTGAAAACTATTGCATTTAGAGTATTTTGTTTAAATATGTTATTCACCTATTTTGGGGTCAGCTATAACATAGTAAAGTTCCAGACCTGTGGCTCATTGCATAGCTGAGTAACAGCTACTTTGAAGTTCTCACTGTTGAGTAAATCCGTTGTAATTTTAAAACTATTGCATTTACAGAAATTTGTGTAAATATGTTATTCAGCTACTTTTGGGTCAGCTATAACATAGTAAAATTTCAGACCTGTAGCTCATGGCATAGCTGATTTATAACTACTTTTAGGTTATCACTGTTGAGTAAATCACTTATAACTTGAAAACTATTGCATTTAGAGTATTTTGTTTAAATATGTTATTCACCTATTTTGGGGTCAGCTATAACATAGTGAAGTTCCAGATCTGTGGCTCCTTGCATAGCTGAGTAATAGCTACTTTGAAGTTCTCACTGTTGAGTAAATCAGTTGTAATTGGAAAACTATTGCATTTAGAGAATTTCATATAAATATGTTATTCAGCTACTTTTGGGTCAGCTATAACATAGTTAAATTTCAAACCTGAAGCTCATGGCATAGCTGAGTAATAGCTACTTTTAGGTTATCACTGTTGAGTAAATCACTTATAACTTGAAAACTATTGCATTTAGAGTATTTTATTGCGTTAATACATCCTATCCAATGGACAATTGCTAAACCGGTCGGCGCAGACCGGCCCGCCAAACGCCAGAAAAAGACGTCCTGTGTTTCCACCGGCTGGCCGGTCCCAGTACTGTGCATTCGCAAGGTGGCGCATGGTATTTACTTCCTGTCTAGACAACATGACGTCATAGCATCTTTTTCGTTTGGCGCGTGTACTGTGCAGACGTGTTTTCAACAATCTCCAGATATTTTAAAGAAAAGTGTGCATTATGACGGATTTACTACCTCATTTGCAAATAATTTATTGTAAAAGTGTTACCTACATATCAAGCACGGATATACATCAAGAAATCTGCTGGAAACGCTCCCTAGCTGACTCAATTTTGTGTTGATGATAGGGCAGTAAGCGACGAGAAATATGAATTATGAAGGCAGCCATTTGCTAGTTTCCTCCCTTTAACCATTGTTGTTAGGGGCAGATCGACAATATTAAAGGAAATAATGGATATACTACTTACAAGGTATTTTTATCCGTGTCTTTTTGAATGTACCTTCTGTAACCTTCCAGCTACAGTCACCATAGAAACATCTAGTACTACAAATGCAAATCACAGGAAACTTCAGTCTACGTAGTTTTGATCTCTGTATATAGAGGGAATCCCCTTATGGAAGGTGCATTCTTCATCAGAGCGCACTGGTACAGACTTCTCTGCTGCAAAGCATCAGTCACACCAGCCTAGCTCGAGTATTTTTTCATCAGAAGCAGGAGGTGAATTCTTCAGATTTCTTCAACCGACTTCACAATTAATATTTATAGAAGGTGATATCAGTCCCTCCCTTGCAGACCCGACTTTGTTGTCGGTAGTGGGGGTTGTGGATGGCCAGTTCACTGGTTTTATCACAAAAGAAAGAAGGAATTTCATCAACACATCTACAGAGCGCACCGGTCCAGGCTTTAAAAGCATCAGCCGACCGGCCAGCTCAAAAGAACGCGACCTCTGACGTCATATCCAGTCAGCCAATCGCGTGTCTTTCCGACCAAATCACGAAGCTGGTCACGTGATGTACTGACTAGGTCACGAAGTTTATCACGTGATCCACCGAAGAAGAAGGTCGGAAGTGCATTCTTTGCACTCACGTCCACTGTAACTCCAGTTTTTCAGTTCCTGAAATTCGCCTCCAGCACTCTGGTACAGACTTCTCTGCTACAAGCATCAATAGACCAGTCAGCTCACGTTTCCGGTGATATAAGAAAGAACGCGTCCAGTGAGGGCTTTTCCCCGAAGTTGGTCACGTGATTCACCGACCAGGTCACGAAGCTGATCATCATCTCCAATCAGCCAATCACGTTGTCCCTCTGACCAGCAAACTGGTCATGTGACACACCGACCCGCAATTGTTTCTAAATATAGATCATAAGGGCTTTCCCAGCAACTGTCAAATCTACAAATAAGACGTGCGTTCCAAAGAAATACTTTATTAATGGCGGAAACCTACAGCCAGCTGATTTCAACACAAGATAGTGTTAAGTACAGCTAAACAGCCTTGTACAGTTACTTCAACAACTGGTTACAGTGCACCGACCGGCTACACAGCCTTATACAGTAGCTTTAACAACTGGTTACAGTGTACCGGCAGGGTACCGGCTACACAACCCTGTACACTTGCTTCCACAACTGATTTCAGAGTTTACTGACAGGTACCGACTACACAGCCCTGTACACTTGCTTCAGTAACTGGTTACAGAGTGTACCGGCTGGTACTGGCTACATAGCCTTGTACACTTGCTTCAACTACTGGTTACAGAGTGTACCGGCTGGTACTTGCTACAAAGCCTTGTACACTTGCTTCAACAACTGGTTACAGAGTGTACCGGCTGGTACTTGCTACACAGCCTTGTACACTTGCTTCAACAACTGGTTACAGAGTATACCGGCTGGTGCTGGCTACACAGCCTTGTACACTTGCTTCAACTACTGGTTACAGAGTGTACCAGCTGGTACTGGCTACACAGCCTTGTACACTTGCTTCAACAACTGGTTACAGAGTGTACCGGCTGGTACTGGCTACACAGCCTTGTACTCTTGCTTCAACAACTGGTTACAGAGTGTACCGACTGGTACTGGCTACACAGTCTTGTACACTTGCTTCAACCTACTGGTTACAAAGTCTACTAACAGGGGTTGGCGACACAGTCCTTACTGTACAGTGCTTCAACCCAACTGGTTACATAAAAAAAAAAAAAAAAAAAAAAAAAGAAAGCTGGCTAAATATAGACCAGTAGCTGTCAAAATTCATGGATGAAGTTTTTTGTTACAGAGAATTACTAGTTACAGTAAAGTACCGAGTATGGAGCCCGGGTACCGGACAGAGTTACCTCAGGTTTATTTGGTTACAGAGAATTCTTAGACCAGTCAGTGGTCTTGGTGATATGACAGGGATATGACAGTGTCCCGTGTCACACCTCTCAACAACCTGTTATCGGAGCTGGACTTGACTGGAGAGATAATAAATTTTGTCATCATGTCCGGCCAGGGGTCAGACATCTCACAAATGACAATTGCTCTGTAAATACTGCACCTTGCAGGCTGCTGGCCCGGGGCGAAGAGTCTACTAATGTGAAAAGTTGTGTCAGCCCCACCGGACCACAATAAGAACAGAGAGACTGTTAACCTGGATCATTGTCACCAGACCGGACCAGTGTCCGGAGGGACAGAAAATGTTGGTCAGAATACCAAATGTCCCAAATGTGGCACACAGTCTGCCTATAGGTTCCAGACTAAGCCCTTTTTGGGAACGTAGGAAGCCTTGGGGGCTGGACCCTAGGTAGTACAACTGTTGAAGGAGGGATACCTATGTCCATATACCTATACAAGAACAATCCAGGAAATGCCTGAGATTTCACATCCAAGGTCGGGCATACCAGTTCAAGGCCCTGCCATTCAGTTGGTCCACAGCACCTTTGGAGTTCACCGTGATACCAAAGCAGGTGAAATGGATAGCCATACACATGGATTTAAGAAGCCACCTGTACCTAGATGACTGGTTGGTGAGAGCCAGATCCCACATACACAGGAACTAGAAAATAATGTGTCAGCAACTGGGTTGGCTGATGAACTTAGAGAAATCAGAGCTGGAGCCCAAACAAGACTTCGATTTTGTAGGCTACCAGTTCGACTTCAGTTCTGATCGGTTCCGACCGACTCTGGACTGGTGACAGAACCTTCAAGAGACTGTTAAAACTGCTATCCCTACCGGCTTGCCCGGTCCGGGAATTCATGTCCTTGATAGGTTACTAACATCTACAGAAAGCATGTTAATCTAGGCAGACTTCATATGAGACCCATACAGTGGCATCTCAAAAACAACTGGAGGGTATCCAGAATCACTGCAAAAGGTGATCCAAGTCCCCAGGTCCCTGCACCCCCATTTACAATGGCGGCTGAAGGAAGACAATGCACTTACAGGCCAACCATTACACCCAATAAAACATGCTCTGCAAATATTTACAGACGCATCAATAGAAGGGTGGGGCGCTCACTCAGATGAGCACTTGGCAAGAGCAACCTGGTCCCCTCCGGGAAGCAAGTTGTATATGAACTATCTAGAACTTAAAGCAGCCTTTCTGGCTTTAAAAGAGTTCCAAGACCTTTGCTCAACAAGATAGTACTTGTAGTACTTGTAGCAACTGATAACACCACAGTAGTGTCATACATAAAGGAAGGAGGAATGAGGTTGGGCCCACTTTGTGCCCTACTATGGAGAATCTTGACCTGGTGTACCAGGAAGCAAGTGACTCTAAAGTACGACACATTCCAGGCCGGCCTAATGTGGTAGCAGACAGGGTGTCCAGGCTAGGCCAGACCATCCCAACAGTGGTTTCTCCTTCCAGAGGTCTTCCACTCTATGCAGTAGGTGGCACCGGCCCAAAATAAACTTATTTGCCACGAGGTTCAACAACAAGTCACCTCTGTTTTGTGTCACCGGTACCGGATCCCCTGGCCACAGCAGTGGATGTGCTCAGTCGGCCATGGTAGGATCTAAAAGCATACACCTCACCATCAGCCATATTGGGCAAAGTGGTGAAGTTGCAAGACTCCCCATGTAAGAGAATCATTCTGATTGCTCCGGGGTGGCCCAACATGCCTTGGTTTTGGGATCTAGTGGCCATGTCCAGCCACATCCCGCTGAGCCTGCCCAATCTGTCCAGCCTGTACACAGCCATTCGATCAGATCCCTCACAGAAATCTGACAAATCTTAATCTCCATTCAGGGCTCCTAGAGCCTCAGCAATCGAGGAGCAGGACTTGTCTGAGGCAGTGGCAGCAAGAATTGAGGCTCCTCAAAGGGGGGTCAATCAGATCAGTCTATGAAGCAAATGGGTCATTTTTACCAAGTGATGTATCATTCATCAGGTGGACTTCGGGCACCACCTGTAAAGTCAGTTGTTTACTTCCTTAGGTACCTGTTTCAGGACAGGAAGTTGCAGCCCAGTACCATTGATGGTTACAGGTCAGCCATTGCTGATGGTCTAGAAATTTGCCCATCAATTTTAGTAAGGATGAAAATCTCACTCGTCTCCTGGATAGCTTCCACTGAGACAGACCCAAAGGCCGGAGGGTAACCCCTTCCTGGAACCTCTCCCTGGTTTTTGCACCAGCTGACAAGGTTCATTTTGAACCAATTAAAGGCCTCCTTGAAGCATTTGACCTTCAAGGCAGTTTTCCTCTGGGCCCTGGGTTCATGCAAGCGTAGAAGTGAGATACATGCTTGGCAAACAGCCCAACACCATTGATGGTTATAGGTCACTCATTGTTGATAAACTGGAAATTCACCCATTAACATCAGTAAGGACGAAAATCTCGCTCGTCTCCTGGATAGTTTCCTCAGAGACAGACCCAGAGGCAGGAGTGGCATACCCTCCTGGAACTTCTCACTGGCCGTGCACCAGCTGAGACTCCTTTTGATCCAATCAAGGAGGCCCCCTTGAAGCATTTGACCTTAAAGACGGTATTCCTCTTGGCCCTTGGGTCGGGCAAGTGCAAAAGTGAGATTCATGCCTGGCAAAACTGATATATTGGACACCAATCCGATTGGTCAAAGGTGTCCCTGTATCCATCACCCACCTTTCTATCCTAGAATCAGCTGGCCATAGAGTGTCCAGTGTGGCCCCTGGGGTTATAACAGCCCTGGCCTCGACTCTGGATAGATCCCTCAAGTCTGACAGGTCCCTCTGTCCGGTCAGAGCATTATGCTACTATTTGGACAGGACCTCAGACATCAGGCAGAATAAGGAGGTGGTTTTTGTCTCCTTTAAGAAAGGTTTCAACAAAGACATCTCACCTGCCACTATCTCCTCTTGGTTCAAGCAGACTGTGATCCTATGTTATGAGCTCTCTGACCAGGAGGCCCACATTTAACATCAGGTTAAAGCCCATGATGTCAGGGCCTTTGCTGCTTCTAAGGCCTTCCAGTCGGGAGTCTCCTTAGATCCAATCTTGTCAGCCTGCCACTGAAGTCAGAATACCTTCACACAGTTCTATATGAAGGGCGGGGCTTGGGCTGATTCAGAGCTTTACCAATTGGGCTCGGTAGTGGCTGCTCAGCAGATCCACAAGTGGCCCTTAAATTGAGGAGATTTGTATATATGTATAAACAGTTTCTTCATGTACATAAGAATTAAGTGTGGCGTGCTTCCTTTGGGAGGTTTATTTGCATTCTGGGACTGAACTCATCCCTCTCTTCCCCTACCTCAGAGCAGGTCTGCAAAAAAGGGGGGGGGGTGACGGCGGTATAGCCCCGGGTAACCGGCTGCTGGCAACCGACCATGGCCTTTGCAGGGTTTCCTGACCTTAAAGTCAACCCAGGCCTGGACCTATAGGTCTCCTGACGAAGTCAGCCTAGACCGTAGGTTAAAATTTGCTATTACTTGTGAGTTCACATAAGTCCCTAGTAACTTACCCGCCGACCAAGCGGTAGTTATTCAGCAATTGTCCATTGGATAGGATGTATTAACGCAATAAAATTGCAAATTTAATAAGTAGATTAAATTTTTATAAGTTAATACCCTATCCAATGGACACACAAGACCCTCCCACCGACCCCGCTATCAGCTTACTAGGGGTCTAATAGTTTTACACAACGAAAAAGATGCTATGACGTCATGTTGTCTAGACAGGAAGTAAATACCATGCGCCACCTTGCGAATGCACAGTACTGGGACCGGCCAGCCGGTGGAAACACAGGACGTCTTTTTCTGGCGTTTGGCGGGCCGGTCTGCGCCGACCGGTTTAGCAATTGTCCATTGGATAGGGTATTAACTTATAAAAATTTAATCTACTTATTAAATTTGCAGTTTTGTTTCATTATGTTATTCACGTATTTTGGGGTCAGCTATAACATAGTGAAGTTCCAGAGTTTTGTGTAATTTGTGAAATTTGTGTAAATATGTTATTCAGCTACTTTTGGGTCGGCTATAACATAGTAAAATTACAGACCTGTAGCTCATGGCACAACTGAGCAATAGCTATTTTCAGGTACTGACTGTTGAGTAAATTAGCTGTAACTTGATAAATATTGCATTTGGAGTATTTTGTTAAAATATGTTGTTCACCTACTTTTGGATCAGCTATAACATAGTGAAATTACAGACCTATAGCTCATTGCATAGCTGAGCAATAGCTATTTTCAGGTTCTCACTATTGAGTAAATCAGTTGTAACTTGAAAACTATTGCATTTACAGTAATTTGCTTAAATATGTTGTTCACCTATTTATTGGTCAGCTATAACATAGTAAAAATTCAGACATGTAGCTCATTGCATAGCTGAGTGATAGCTACTTTGAGGTTGTCACTGTTGAGTAAATCAGTTGTAACTTGAAAACTATTACATTTAGAGTATTTTGTTTAAATATGTTATTCACATAATTTTTGGTCATCTATAACATAGTGAAATTGCAGACCTCTGTGTCATGGCTTAGCTGAGCAATAGCCACTTTCAGGTTCTCACTGTTGAGTAAATCAGTGTATCCACTTGATAGCCGCAGTGTGTAGAGAGATTTCACCATTACCGCTCTAACGAAAAAAATATTATAGCTAGCCTTCTTAAGTTTGCAGTATATATTAATAACCATGAAATGTTGCCTGGGAATATTTTTGGCCTCATTTTGAAAAACAAGATGGCCGCCACAGGCGTTTCTTTGTCAATCATGAAAAGTGCTTATATCTCCCTTATTATTGATTCTAGAGGTTTGGGATGGTAAACCAACCTGTGAGAAATCATGGGCTGGGAATCTGTTAATGTGGTCCGATTGGACCTTAGACCCCCTCCTTCAAGGTCAAATGAGGATAGCCAAACTTAAAAGTGCTTATAACTCGCTTATTATTGGTCCTAGAGGTTTGGAATGGAAACCAACCTGTAGAAAATCATTGGCTGGGAATCTTTTGGTGTGGTCGGATTTGACCTTGGACCCTGCCTTCAAGGTCAAATGAAGATAGCCAAACTTAAAAGTGCTTATAACTCGCTTATTAATGGTCCTAGAAGTTTGGGATGGTAAACCAACCTATAGGAAATCATTGGCTGGAAATTTATTGGTGTGGTCAGATTTGACCTCCTTTGAGGTCAAACGAAGATAGCCAAACTTAAAATTGATTATAACTCGCTTATTATTGATCCTAGAGGTTTGGGATGGTAACCAACCTACAGGAAATCATGGGCTGGGAATCTTTTAGTGTTGTCGGATTTGACCTTGGACCCCTCCTTCAAGGTCAAACAAGGATAGCGAAACTTAAAAGTGTCTATAACTTGCTTATTATTGGTCCTAGAGGTTAGGGATGGTAAACCATCCTATAGGAAATCATGGGATGTGAATTTTTTGGTGTGGTCAGATTTGACCTTTGGACCCCTCCTTCAAGGTCAAATGAGGACAGCCAAACTTAAAAGTGCTTATAACTCGCTTATTATTGGTCCTAGAGGTTTGGGATGGTAAACCAACCTACAGGAAATCATTGGCTGTGAATGTTTTTGTGTGGTTGGATTTGATATTGGACCCCTTCTTCAAGGTCGAGCGAGGGTATTGTATTTGCAGTATCTCTTTAAATATGTTTTAACCTACTTTTTACACTTAAACAATTACCTTGTTACTTTCCTTCATAATACCATTTGCAGGGCACAACTTTTTTGTCCTTTTCTTCTGTCAGCTTCGGAATTTCTTTCGAACATGCTGTTCAATTACCATTTACTGTATTTCTGTACTGCACTTTCCCTCATAATTATGCTTTCCTCTCATTATCACCTTCACAAATCAAAAACACTCATTCAGCTGACACAGTGCCCGTTCACGGGCACTCTCCTCTTGTTATAATACACTGTTTGTCAATAGGAAAATGCTTCTTGAACCCATTAGAACATATTGCTAGTGTGTATGTCCAACAGTTGAAAAAACTCATTTCGAGGACTCATGAAACTGGAATGGGGTGGACAATCATATTATTTTTGCTTTTTCCGGCATCACACTTGGTTTCCAGACATTTTAGGCAACAGTTCTTATCCTATCTTTACCAAATTTGGCATGCAGGTTTATTGGGTTAATAGCTTGTATGGGATTGCTTTAGGTGATGATAGCTCTATAGCTAACTGAGTAATAGCTACTTTGCTACTTTTGAGTATCTCTTTGGTTTCCAGACATTTTAAGGAATGCTATTAAGCCTAGCTTTCTGAAATTTGGTATGGAGGTTCATTGGGTTAATAGCTTGTATGGGATTTCTTTTGGGGGGAATTGCTTCATAGATGAGTGAGTAATTAATTAAATAACTGAGTAATTGGCTATTTTGAGTACTGAAAAAGGCAAATGTGCTCATATCTCCTAAACCGTGCAAGATAGAGGTATCTAAGGAATGTAGTCTTTGCAATTTTCAAAAAATTTTCCCCTCCCCAAAATGGTGGCCATTTTCGAATTTTTGCCAAAAATGGCAAAACACAAATTTGCTTCTATCTCCTTAACCATACGAGATAGAGCGATTTCGTCGAAATTTTCAACCCACAGGGTATCTGAGCAATGTGCTCTTGGCAATTTTCAAAAAATTTTCCCCTCCCCAAAAATGGCGGCCATTTTGAATTTTCGAATTTTTGCCAAAAATGGCAAAACACGAATTTGCTTCTATCTCCTTAACCATGTGAGACAGAGCGTTTTCGTCGAAATTTTCGACCAACAGGGTATCCGAGCAATGTACTCTTGGCAATTTCAAAAAATTTTCCCCTCCCCCAAAATGGCGGCCATTTTGAATTTTCGAATTTTTGCCAAAAATGGCAAAACACAAAATTGCTTCTATCTCCTTAACCGTGCGAGATACAGTGATTTTGTCGAAATTTTTGACCCACAGGTTATCTCAGAAATGTACTCATCAATTTTCAAAAAAAATTTCCCCTGCCCAAAAATGGCAAAACACAAAATTGCTTCTATCTCCTTAACCGTGTGAGATAGAGGAATTTCGTCGAAATTTTCGACCCACTGGGTATCTGAGCAATGTACTCTTGGCAATTTTCAAAAATTTTTCTCTTCCCACATATGGTGGCCATTTTGAATTTTCGAATTTTTGCCCAAAATGGAAAAACACAAATTTGCCTTAACCATGCAAAATAGAGTTATTTCGTTGAAATTTTCGACCCATAGGGTATCTAAGAAATGTACTCTTGGCAATTTTCAAAAAATTTCCCTCTTCCCAAAAATGGCAGCCATTTTGAATTTTCAAATTTTTGCCAAAAATAGAAAAACAGAAATTTGCTTCTATCTTCTTAACCGTGCAAGATAGAGTGATTTCGTCAAAATTTTCGACCCAACCAATGCAAAAAGGCATGAAGCTGAAATAATTTACATGTACACTAATAAATATTTAAGCATCATTGATATATTTTACAAATGAAACAGGGTCTTGTAAGACTACTGTACAATTTTGGCAAAAGGTTCATGGGGTGGACATTACACATGATAATGTGTGTTCTTCTATGCTATCCTGTTTCTATTCATATGTCTCAGCTACTATCAACAGGGCGTCCTATTTCTAGTTTGATAAGTATGAATGCAAGTGTTTTATTTCATTATTGACAGCATTCCTATGTAATGGAAACAGGTGAAAAATTTGAACTGTCACATGATATCTCACAGAGCTTATTTGTACAGCAATGTGTTTTTTTTTTAATTTACAGTTATATAGCACTCTTCTCAGTTTTGTTGAAATGAAAAAAAAAATACAAAAAATAAAAAATAAAAAAACAAAAATAAATTGTGAGATTAACAGTAAAATCTCAAACAATAAATAAAACCTTGACAAAAACTTCTACTAATTCCAAAAGACGTCCATACTGATGATGGCCAACAAAAATAATGAAGTAAACAATGTGGTCATGTGACCTAATTGGCGGGAGGACGGACTACTGTAACCCAATGGCTTGATTAAGGTTGTTATATAACCTTAAAAATCGCATCTCTGCGTTGGCCATTGGGTTGGATGGCTCCAACAAATAGCTACTGTTAGGAAATGGTATGTATTTCTAATAAAAATATAAATTACTATTAAATTTTCCAAATTTGTTGAATTGTACACAATTACAACACCCGTCATGGTCTCAGCTACTTTTAGTACAATTATAAAGAATTGTTACAGCCCCAGACAAAAATCGGGATATGCTGGATTCAGGTCTGTCGTGCCACAGATATAAGAATTCCCTAGTCTATTTTTGGAAGATCCATATTTTCTGGAAACCTTAAATAAAATTCCCCATAGTAAAGAAGTTATGGCCACCTGTTAGGTCAAGAAAAGTATTTAACTCCAGTTCACTTTGCTTTTTTCAACCAAGCTTCGCCAAGAGAATTGCCAAAGGATTATCTTGACTTTCTGGTGACCTTTATCTACAGAAGTACAAATATTTTGGAGTGATGACCTTATAGTCATAAAATTGGGCTTTAACCTCCTGACTCATTTATTTTTCCAATTTTCTTTTATATCTGATTTGTCATTGATGTTGAAGTTTGCCAAAGGTAAACCTGGCAACCTTAAAATTTAAATTTTAATGTCGCTGTGGCCATCTTAAACTTTGAAAATGGGGTTTTCAGGCACCTACTCACTGTGTTTCTAAAATTTTAAACTTAAACTGGGTGCACATATTATATAGTTGACAAGAAGACATTGTGTTTGTGGTGACTTTAAAGTCCCAATAGCAATGAAATTATGGCCATCTTACAGTAAAAAGTTCAGTCCTCAAATAACTTATTACTCAACTTACCAATGGTGACAGACCAACTTGACACATTTATTAAGGTTACCCAAAGGATGATTTAGATGCTCTGTTCACCATAGAGTCCTCATATTTTGAAGTTGTAGTCAACTTTAAGAAATAAATGTGAAATTTTTATTTCCATTTTTATCTCCCGCCCGGCTCAATGTGTGTGTACGTGCGTGAGTGCGTGCGCGGGTCACGCAGTTTTCTCTGAAACTACTACAGTTACACATTTTTGGTAAATTACTTGTCCTAATGAATTTTTACGCTCTTCAAAATTTTTTTGGTTTGGTGAACTTTGGCCTACTTTTGAGTGAGTAATAGCACTTTTACCTAATGTAATTATATGGCTTATAACTCTCAAACTATTGCATTTAGAGTATTTTGTTGCAATATGTTGTTCAGCTACTTTCTCCACAGCTACAACATGGTCAGTAGTTTGGAAGTGTATCTCCATAGCTAAGTGAGTAATAGCTACTTTGTCAGTTTTTAATGATAACCATCATGAGTAAATGGATTATATCTTCAAAAGTATTGTGGCTACACAATTTCTCTCAAATATGTTGTTCATCTACTTTTTTGTGAACTGTAACATGTTTAAGTTTTACAACTGTTGCTCAATGTACAAGTGAGTAATAGCTACTTTATTGCTACTTTTAGTGAAAATGTGAAAAATCACAAATATCTCACAAACCAATTTTGAGCGAATTTTTGACCCAGAGGGTAGTACAAGAGTGTCCTGTGCAAAAGGAAAAAATTATCAATTTTCGCCACTTTTGGCGGCCATCTTGGATTTTTGTGGAAAATGAAAAAGTGTGAATATCTCGAAAACTGTAAGAGATAGAGCGATTTCGAGCGAATTTTTGACCCACAGGGTAGTACAAGTGTGTCCTATGGTAATGGGAAAAATTTCAATTTTCGCCACTTTTGGCGACCATCTTGGATTTTTGCGGAAAATTAACATTCAAAATATCTCTTCGAAATGGTAAGAGATAGAGCGATTTCGAGCGAATTTTTGATCCACAGGGTAGTACAAGAGGGTCTTTTTCAAAGGGGAAAATTTTCAATTTTCGCCACTTTTGGCGGCCATCTTAGATATTAGTGGAAAATGAAAAAGTGTGAATATCTCGAAAACTGTAAGAGATAGAGCGATTTCGAGCGAATTTTTGACCCACAGGGTAGTACAAGTGTGTCCTATGGTAATGGGAAAAATTTCAATTTTCGCCACTTTTGGCGACCATCTTGGATTTTTGCGGAAAATTAACATTCAAAATATCTCTTCGAAATGGTAAGAGATAGAGCGATTTCGAGCGAATTTTTGATCCACAGGGTAGTACAAGAGGGTCTTTTTCAAAGGGGAAAATTTTCAATTTTCGCCACTTTTGGCGGCCATCTTAGATTTTAGTGGAAAATGAAAAAGTGTGAATATCTCGAAAACTGTAAGACATAGGCGGCCATCGTGGATTTTTGCGGAAAATTAACATTCAAAATATCTTCGAAATGGTAAGAGATAGAGCGATTTCGAGCGAATTTTTGATCCACAGGGTAGTACAACATATTCTGTGCCTAGGGGAAAAATTTTAGTTTTTCACCACTTTTGGTGGCCATCTTGGATTTCAGCGGAAAATGAAAAATTGTGAATATCTCGCAAAAAGTATTTCTTCCCGTGTGATGCTCGGCACATACCGCGGCAGTGGTCTTGTTTTTACTAAAACCAAACTTGGCATTTATTATAGATTTAAAGCAAAATGTGTATTATCTGGCAAATCTAACCTTCTGGTATTTAAAATGTTATTGCCACCTTAATGAAAGAAAACAGTTGGGTGGTCCACCCCTGGCTCATGTACTTATGTATTTATTAAGTGTCCCGAGAGGTTGTTTGTATATGGGAGAAGCGACTCTGCCGGATCCGCATTTTCTTTTCGCAATAGCTTCGCAGCCATAAAGCGGATTCTTTTCATATTTGGCAGATATATGCAGTAGCCCTGGGAAATTTTTCTGAATATGCTGTGAGGACATTTTCACCAATCAGAGAGGTCACATGACCAAACATGCGTTTTTTGGAAGGCCGTCCTTGTCTGGATGATAACTTAAGAAGCATTTTGTCTATCCACCTGAAATTTAATAGATACCTTCCTCATATAAAGATCTTGGCGACATTAAATTTTGGCAGGGATAGGTTAAGAAATGACTGAGTTATTGATGATTAACTAAGCATTAACAATTTTCTTAACGAGTAAAACACAAAACTGCTTGTATCTCCTTAACCGTGTGAGATAGAGCGATTTCATCAAAAGTTTCAACCCACAGGGTATTGCATCAAATAACTCTCTCCATTTTTGCAAAAAAAATTTCTCCTCCCCAAAAATGGGGGTCATATTCAATTTTCGAATTTTGACAAAAAATGCAAAACACAAAATTGGAAATATAGGCTCATAAGGTACACATATAGAACAATACTGATATATGAGATCTATGAGTACTTTTTGAAACCATTTTCTTCATAAAATAAAAATTTACTAGTGGAATTTTGGAAAAATGTTTGACCCACAGGGTATCTGTGAAGACTAGTTTCCAAGTTTCAACAGATATTTCACTCGCCAAAACTGGCGGCCATTTTGAATTTTCGAATTTTTCATAAAAATTGCAAAACACAAAAATCCTTGTATCTTGAAAACCGTGCCAGATAGAGCAAATTTGGCAAAATTTTTGACCCACAGGGTATCTGTGAAGGCTAGCCTTTCCAAGTTTCAACAAATATTTCACTCTCTAAAAACTTTCTTACATGATTAAGCTGTCATTATTTCTGCTTTTCTGTTGTGCAAGCGATCTTCTAGTTTCAGTGGATAATAACACATTTATAAATTCCCATAAAATGGATACTTTTCTAAAAAAATTAGTAAAAATAAGCTTTTCCTTTAATATTTGTTTTAGCATTAATAGAATGCAATTGATTTTTTTTTTTTTTTTTTTTTTTTTAATGTATAATCATTGGGTATTGAGTCATAATGTTTTGACTTGACCATTAATCTTACTGAAGATCACATAGTATAAAAAAAAATTGTTTGAACGTCATTACATCAGTTTATATGCTTTAGATATTTTTTCCTCATGCAGTATTTCATATGCCTCTAGTTAATTTTGTTCTGTACAATTTAGTTTTCCAAAAAGATTGTTGAAGTTAAATTTTTGAATTTGGTAATGTACATTTAAACTATATTGTTTTTCCTCTTTAGGTGATGTTCAATGTAATATGGGCCATGTCTGTCCAGAAGCACAAGATGAAAATGGCTTCTAATGTGTAAGTAATATATTTCAGATACTTTTGTTCAAGTTGACACCTTAGTCACAGTGCCTCAGAAATACACACTTAAAATATTACCTAATTTAAAGAGTTGTAATTAAGTGTCCACTGAAGGAAAGATGCCAACTTGGATTTGCCTGTCTTCTACAAACACTATCACTTTATTATTGTCTTGCTTGAACATACAGATTCATACAAGGCCTAAGAAATGTATTTTAGTATTTTTCATTCATAGGCTCGAGTCAGTTTTCAGATCAATCGGGCTTTAATTGACTGACTGACAGGCTGCCTTAAAGTCAGCCAAATCAGGCATGATACTATGACCTCAACTCTTTACTCATTGAATATCAAGATTTTGCATTAATAGAAACTTCAGAAGACATATTAAATTCAAATTTAATGTTTGAAGTATATCAGGTGCTTAACCTTTTGAATTATGTAAAAATTCTGGAAATATTCTGGTGGTGTCAGTTTTGACATTCTCAGTGTACTTTTATGTGTAGGTTAATGGCCAAGTAAGTGTCCAATATTGGAAAATAATGGACTGTTTACGAGGTCCCTCTCTATTCCTATTGTGTATTTTTTTTTCGTTTTTATAATCATTTTGGTTGAAATAAATTTGATAGGGTTTCTTTGGAAATGTGCTAAAAGACTTCTATATATGGTCAAAATCACTAAGTGACCAATAGTGAAAGATATTGGACACTTTTAACAAAAGAAAAATTATTCAGTGTAATTTAAGTTAGTCTAAAATATACATTTATGTGGCATACTACATAGTAAATGCAGCATCCAATTTGCAATTTTAGTGGGCAATTTTTTGTGAACATACATGTATATCCAATTTTCTGGTCTAAAATATACAAACATAACTGTGGTTTTACTTATTTGTTTTTATCCTCCCAGGGCAAAAAAAATCACTGTCACAAATAAGACATTGGATGGCATAAGTCGCATAAATGTGTGTGTACAGTTAAACTCTGTTAGGTTCATTCTGAACAGTCAGACAAATACTATTTTTTCACTTTTAATCAGATGTCAGAAAATTTTTGAAAAGGGAAGTTCTTCCCAAAGACTAGATATTTACTTCTACTTAATACTCTACTTGTAGAATTCTACATGACAAAATTCAGAATTGAACTGTGAATATTGATTAAGTTTGATTTAACCAGTCTATTATTATCTTGACATGTGAATCAGACTGAATTAATTAAATTAATTTCAGCTGTTTGGTGTGTGATCAATGGCTTTAGAGTAAGAAATCTAAAATTCGCCACATATCTGAAATTCGCCACATGTGAAAATACTAATAAAATAAATGAATTTTGGTGAGATTTGTTGACTGTATAGTAAATTAAGGCTTTTTGAACTAAAAATTACCAATTTTTAGACAAAAACATCATTTTCTTCATAAAATTAACTAAGGTTTTAGAGGTGGCGAATTTTAGATTCCTGGCGAATTTTACATTTCTTACTCTACATGTACTCATGTACAATCATTCTGTAAAATGCTTTATACATCATATTATGACAATTCTGTGGTAGATTACAACATCATGGTTTAACAGATTTATTCTTAGTTTGTATGAAAATGTGTATAATATACATAAACACTGTATTTTACATTTCTTACTCTACATGTACTCATGTACAATCATTCTGTAAAATGCTTTATACATCATATTATGACAATTCTGTGGTAGATTACAACATCATGGTTTAACAGATTTATTCTTAGTTTGTATGAAAATGTGTATAATATACATAAACACTGTATACTATAAAGTACAAACATGATTTCAAATCCATGTTTATTCAGCTGTAATAATATGATTGCTCACAAAAAATATGATCCTTTTGAAGAAAAAAAATTCCCTTATATTCATATTCTGTTCTCAAGTGGCCCACTTTGCATGCTTGTAAGTCTTTATTTTTATTAATACCTGTATTATTTCAAAGTATAAGTATTTGATGCAGATACGAAAGTCTGACGAATTTGTAGAAAACTGGTAAAGGAAATAGTTACTTGCCTTTTTTTATTGCAGTTAATTCATTATGGTTCTATAAAGTAGCTTTTGCAGTGAAACTTATTTTTCCCCCGAGTACATTTTATCATTATAATAAATTACAGAAAATATAAGTTACTAGTATTTGCTGTTTCATATCCTTTCACTTATAGAAAAGAATTAAAAAAAATTTCTTGTTTGCATGCTTTCACTAAAACAAAGAGGGCATTAAATGTTCAAACTTTTTAGTCCATTTTGCATCAGTTTGTGAGAAAAGATAATTCTTTCACTGGCACAGCACAAAATTCAACCTGAAACAAAACTTTAAAAATATAAATGTGAAACAAAAACAGAGCTATGGAGCAAAGCTTTAACTAAAAACAAGGAAACTACAGCCAATTTTGTTTGACATCACATTCACGTTAACTGTTTTAATATCAAAATTATTAGATTTTTGCATCACTGAATGTGATAAAGTCCATGAAGCAGGTTATCTTAATTGGTGAGATATAATAGTTCAGTTTCATGGTTAATATCACCACATTACGTAGTATGTTTATGATAGTCGTGATATTATTTAAGTTGTTATTGCTCGTTAATTTAATGGTTTAACATTATGGTGTAAATTTGCAATTCATTAACAAAATTTGCTTAAAATAGCTAAATACTTTTTAAGAATTTAGATGTTTCTGACACAAACTCTTCAAACCCAATTTACAAACAAAAAGGTTGCATATTAATTTTCTTGTGTTACATAATTTATAGAGTTTTACAGTGTATATATATCTGTTTATTTCCCCATAGCCCTTAAGGGCTGTCGGGGTATTGTTTTCACCCATGGTGTCCAGATGGGCGGCCCGTTGGGCGGCGGGAAAACGTTTGTCTGGGCTGTATCTCAGAAAGCCTAAGGTGTAGGAACTTGATACTTGGTAGAGACATTGGTTGGGGGTGTAGATGTGCAACATCATGGTGTGACCTTGATTTGACCTTGCCGTAGTGACCTTGACCTATAAAATCATGTCCGGGCTATATCTCGGAAACCGTGAAGTGCAGGAAGTTGATACTTGGTAGGGATATTGGTTAAGGGGTGTAGGTGTGCAACATCATGGTGTGACCTAGATTTGACCTTGTTGTAGTGACCTTGACCTATAAAATCTTGTCTCGGAAACTGTAAGGTGTAGCAAGTTGATACTTGATAGAGACATTTGTTGGGAGTTGTAGGTGTGCAACATCGTGGTGTGATCTTGATTTGACCTTGTCATATTGACCATGAGTTTTAAAATCTTGTCCAGGCTCTTGAATTCTGTAAGGTGTAGAAGGTTGACACTTGGTAGGGACATTGGTTAGGGGGTGTAGGTGTGCATCATGGTGTGACCTTTAACTTTGGCTAAGCCAAAGTGTGTTCACCTGCCATGTTTGAGACATGTTTCTCTTATGACAAAGATATATGGATTGCAATTGACTATTATATGTAATTTTACAAAATTGTGCTATTTCCATTGACATCTATTCGGCAGTAAATAAATTTTACAGCTTCATAATTTTTAGTGTACTGATTAATGCTGCCATCTTGCTATTGAATTATGTCCACCCCCCTGGGGGGTGGATATATTATTTTTGCTTTTTCCGCCGTCCGATGTCCGGCGTCCGATGTCCGGTGTCACGCATGGTTTCCGCTCATTTAAAGGAAAAGTATTAGAGCTATTGTCACCAAATTTGGTATGCAGGCTTATTGGGTCAGTAGCTTGCTTGGGATTGCTTTTGGCTGTTATACCTCTTTTGCTTACTGAGTAATACTTAAGTACAGCTATTTTCAGTACCCATTGGTTTCCGTGCATTTAAGCCAAAATAATTAAAGATATTTTACTACAATTTTGAATACAAGATTGTTATGTCCATAGCTCGCTTGGTATTGCATTTGGGACTGATAGCTTTGTCAGTACATGAGTAATAGCCATTTAGGTACTCCATTGTGTATTTTCAGTACTACTTTTGAGTAATTTGCTAATATCTCAGAAACCGTAAGAGATAGAGCGATTTCGACAGAATTTTCGACCCACAGGGTATCTAAGGAATGCAATCTTTGCAATTTTCAAAAAATTTTCCCCTCCCCAAAAATGGCGGCCATTTTGAATTTTCGAATTTTTGCCAAAAATGGCAAAACACTAATTTGCTTCTATCTCCTTAACCGTGTGAGATAGAGCGATTTCGTCGAAATTTTCGACCCACAGGGTATCTAAGGAATGCAATCTATGCAATTTTAAAAAAATTTTCCCCTCCCCAAAAATGGCGGCCATTTTGAATTTTAGAATTTTTGCCAAAAATGGCAAAACACTAATTTGCTTCTATCTCCTTAACCGTGCGAGATAGAGCGATTTTGGCAAAATTTTCAACCCACAGGGTATCTGAGAATTCTACTCTTGTCAATTTTTAAAAAATTTTCCCCTCCCCTAAAATGGCGGCCATTTTGAATTTTAGAATTTTTGCCAAAATTGGCAAAACACAAATTTGCTTCTATCTCCTTAACCGTGCGAGATAGAGCGATTTCGTCAAAATTTTCGACCCACAGGGTATCTAAGGAGTGTACTCTTTGCAATTTTCAAAAAAATTTCCCCTCCCCAAAAATGGCGGCCTTTTTGAATTTTCGAATTTTTGCCAAAAATGGCAAAACACAAATTTTCTTCTATCTCCTTAACCGTGCGAGATAGAGCGATTTCATCGAAATTTTCGACCCACAGGGTATCTAAGGAATGTAATCTTTACAATTTTCAAAAAATTTTCCCCTCCCCAAAAATGGCGGCCATTTTGAATCTTCGAATTTTTGGCAAAATTGGCAAAACACAAATTTCCTTCTATCTCCTTAACCGTGCGAGATAGAGCGATTTCGTCAAAATTTTCGACCCACAGGTATTTGAGCATTGTATTCTTGGCAATTTAAAAAAAAAATTCCCCTCCCCTAAAATGGCGGCCATTTTGAATTTTCAATTTTTTGCCAAAAATGGCAAAATACAAATTTGCTTCTATCTCCTTAACCATGCGAGATAGAGCGATTTCGTCGAAATTTTCAACCCACAGGGTATCTAAGGAATGTAATCTTTGCAATTTTCAAAAAATTTTCCCCTCCCCAAAAATGGCGGCCATTTTGAATTTTCGAATTTTTGCCAACAATAGCAAAACACAGATTTGCTTCTATCTCCTTAACCATGCGAGATAGAGCGATTTCGTCGCAATTTTCGACCCACAGAGTATCTAAGGAATGTAATCTTCGCAATTTTCAAAAAATATTCCCCTCCCCAAAAATGGCGGCCATTTTGAATTTTCGAATTTTTGCCAAAAATTGCAAAACACAAATTTCCCTCTATCTCCTTAACTGTGTGAGATAGAGCGATTTCGTCGAAATTTTCAACCCACAGGGTATCTAAGAAATGTACTCTTGGCAATTTTCAAAAAAATTTCCTTTTCCCAAAAATGGCAGCCATTTTGAATTTTCAAATTTTTGCCAAAAATAGAAAAACAGGAATTTGCTTCTATCTTCTTAACCGTGCAAGATAGAGTGATTTCGTCAAAATTTTCAACCCAACCAATGCAAAAAGGCATGAAGCTGAAATAATTTACATCTACACTAATAAATATTTAAGCATCATTGATATATTTTACAAATGAAACAGGGTCTTGTAAGACTACTGTACAATTTGGGCAAGGTTCATGGGGTGGACATTACACATGATAATGTGTGTTCTTCTATGCTATCCTGTTTCTATTCGCATCTACTATCAACAGGGCGTCCTATTTCTAGTTGTATTTGTTTTAATACTTCATCTTTGCATACCTTTTCCTTCTCTTAGACATTATTTTCTCTACTTAAACATTATTTGGACCTTTATGTAACTGACACTGATCTGAAAGTGTCTCAATCTTTGTACTGTTTCACTACTTCTATATCTCCTGGTGTTGAAAACTATTTCCACAGGCTGTGGGGTGTGGGCATCTCTGATGCTATTTTGTTAAAATTACTCAATACATTATATTTTTCTCATTTTTAGTGACACCAAGCAGGCTGAATTTATGCAAGAAAGCGTCATGACTGAATATCCAAATGCTGCATCAATCTAGTCTTTACAGTATGGTTAATCTGGCTGTATTGAATGTGTTCTGACAGAAACTTGAACGATCAAGACAACTAATACAATTTATGGATGCCTTATAACATTTTGATGCTTCTCATTTCTTTATATTTTGGTGTTGGAGAGTAAAACAGTGTTAAATAATTTTGAGTATGCATCAATTTTACAGTCTGCAGACAAGGTTAAATATAATACAGATTAATATAATATTTGCAATGATAATGATGATTTGTTAATGATTTTTACCTTTATCACTGAAAAAAAGCAGGATTTATAAATAAGATATGTAAAGGTAGTTACTAGTTATGCATACAGAGCCTGATGGTTGCACATTATATTGGGCATATTTTTATACGGCCCTTGAAAGAGGTGAATATTGCTGTTTAGTTCTTTCGGATCTGGCACTCCTCATATTTTCATGCATTAGATTACATTTTAAAAAATATTCAGTAAGTTAAGTTATTCATTTTTGTACATCTGTTCTAATTTGATTTTGTCCATAGATCTCGGCATGTTCCAGTAATATTCTAGCTCATTTAAAAGGGTGTTGGTGTTTCATAAAAGCATAGCAAATTATTCTGTAACAAGTGAAATTATTTATTTATAAAAAACTGACCCTTGAAACATGTATAGATACATTATTGGAATAGCTGTCCATTTTTAGTCAGAGTCTGTATTGCTTTTTTTTATTAAGGACTTATTTATTGTTTTCTGTAGCTTTGTTAGTTCCCATATAACCACTTTAAAGCAGCCAAAATTAAGAGATCATATATGTTATCATTTCTTTGAGCATGATTTTCAAAATATTGTTTTGGCATAAATTTGTGTTTACATATATATTTTTATATATTCTCTTCATTTGAATATAAATTTATACTGTATTGCAGTGACTATAGAAATAAAAATTAGACATAACCAAACTAGTTTCCATTCCTTTCTTTTTACCTAAAAAGTAGTAAACCAAATTATATCTATATATATCTCATGGTAGAAACTCAAATCTGGTAGAATTTCAAATTCTACTGATAGAAAGTCCAATTGGAGATTCTACCGGTTTGACAGAAAGAAACATTGATTTTGTAACATCTCACAGGGTGAAATCCCGGATTCACTTAGGCATTTCATGAAAATGCCTAAAGTTTCCAGGCATTTTGAACTCCAGGCATTTTGTGAAACGCCTAAATCAGATGCTCCAAACATTTTTACCCTACAGCCCTTAAAGTCTGTCTGGGTATTACTTTTGTCCACGGTGTCCAGATGGGCTGGCGGGCAGCGGGAAAAAATTTGTTCGGTCTGTATCTCAGAAACCGCAAGGTGTAGGAAGTTGATGCGTGGTAGAGACATTGGTTGGGGGTTGTGGGTGTGCAAAGTCATAATGTGACCTTGATTTGACCGTTGCCCTTGCCATAGTGAACTTGACCTGTAAAATCTTGTTCGGGCTATATCTCAGCAACTGTAAAGTGTAGGAAGTTGATACTTGGTAGGGACATTGGTTGTGGGGTTGTAGGTGTGCAATGTCATGGTGTGACCTTGTTTTGACCTTTGATCTTATCGTAGTGACCTTGACCTATAATGTCTTTGTCTGGGCTATATCTCAGCAACTGCAAGGTGTAGGAAGTTGATACTTGGGAGGGACATTGGTTGGTAGTTATAGGTTTGCAATGTTATGGTGTGACCTTGATTTGACCTGTGATCTTTCTGTAGTGACCTTGACCTTGAAAATTTTGTCCGGGCAATATCTCTGAAACCGTAAAGTGTAGGAAGTTGATAGTTGGTAGGGACTTTGCTTAGGGGTTGTAGGTATGCATCATAATTATTTACCCAGATGAAAGTCAGGGATATATTGGTTTCATGTCCATTGTGCCGCCACCATACCTTTTTTTTCTTGTGTGTGCGATAACTCAAAAACGCTTTCACAGATTTCATTCAAACTTGGCGCACATCTATTTGGGTCAGGTGAGGAACCCTATTTTATGGTGACCTTAAACTCCCAATACCGGTAATAAGGAACTTATGGCCAGTTTAAGGTCAGAAGTTTGACTTTTTGCAAATTAATGCCCTCTAGGTCACAAACTATGTGGCTTATCTGACTCAAATTTTACCTGGGAACACATTACTATATTCTTACATAAACCAAAAATCAAGATGTTATGTTAAGGTTAAAATTGTTTTTGAGGCCAATAAAGACCATACTTAAGACATTTTTTCTATATTTATCTCCCGCCCGGCTCGCCGGCGGGAGATTATAATTTGCACCATATGTGTGCATGCGTGCGTGGGTCACGCAGTTTTCTCTGAAACTACTACAGTTACACATTTTTGGTAAATTACTTGTCGTAATGAATTTTTACGCTCTTCAAAATTTTTTTGGTTTGGTGAACTTTGGCCTACTTTAGAGTGAGTAATAGCACTTTTACCTAATATAATTATATGGCATATGGCTTATAACTCTCAAACTATTGCATTTAGAGTATTTTGTTGCATCTACTTTCTCCACAGCTACAACATGGTCAGTAGTTTGGAAGAGTATTGCCTACTTTTGAGTGAGCAATAGCACTTTTACCTAATATAATTATATGCTTTATAACTCTCAAACTATTGCATTTAGAGTATTTTGTTGCAATATGTTGTTGAGCTACTTTCTCCACAGCTACAACATGGTCAGTAGTTTGGAAGTGTATCTCCATAGCTAAGTGAGTAATAGCTACTTTGTCAATTTTTAATGATAACCATAATGAGTAAATGGCTTATATCTTCAAAAGTATTGTAGCTACATAATTTCTCTCAAATATGTTGTTCATCTACACTTTGTGAACTGTAACATAGTGAAGTTTCACAACTGTTGCTCAATGTACAAGTGAGTAATGGCTACTTTATTGCTACTTTTAGTGAAAATGTCAAATATGTTCATCTACTTTCTTGTGAACTGTAACATATTGAAGTTTCACAACTGTTGCTCAATGCACAAGTGAGTAGTGGCTACTTTATTGCTACTTTTAGTGAAAATGTGAAAACTCACAAATATCTCGCAAACCGTAAGAGATAGAGCAATTTCGAGCGAATTTTTGAACCACAGGGTGGTACAACAATGTCCTATGCTAAGGGGATTGGTGAACTTTGGCCTACTTTTGAGTGAGTAATAGCACTTTTACCTAATATAATTATATGGCTTATAACTCTCAAACTATTGCATTTAGAGTATTTTGTTCCAATATGTTGTTCAGCTACTTGCTCCGCAGCTACAACATGGTCAGTAGTTTGGAAGTGTATCTCCATAGCTAAGTGAGTAATGGCTACTTTGTCAATTTTTAATGATAACCATAATGAGTAAATGCCTTATATCTTCAAAAGTATTGCAGCTACACAATTTCTCTCAAATATGTTGTTCATCTATACTTTGTGAACTGTAACATATTAAAGTTTCACAACTGTTGCTCAATGTACAAGTGAGTAATGGCTACTTTATTGCTACTTTTAGTGAAAATGTGAAAAATCACAAATATCTCACAAACCATAAGAGCAAAATTAGTAAATGCTAATTATCTGTAAAAGTATTACGGATACCCAATTTTTATCAAATAACTCATTCATCTGCTTTTGGGAGAGCTTTCACATGGTGAAGTTTCAGACCCGTAGATAATTACTCACATACTCAACATGAGTAAATGCGAATTATCTCCTAAAAGTATTGCAGATAGCCAATTTTTCTCAAATAACTCATTCATCTACTTTTGGAAGAGCTTTCACATGGTGAAGTTTCAGACCCATAGCTAATTGCTCACCTACTCAACATGAGTAAATGCGAATTATCTCTAAAAGTATTGCAGATAGCCAATTTTTCTCAAATAACTCATTCATCTACTTTTGGGAGAGCTTTCACTTGGTGAAGTTTCAGACCCGTAGCTAATTATTCACCTACTCAAAATGAGTAAATGCTAATTATCTGTAAAACTATTGCAGATACCCAATTTTTATCAAACAACTCATTCATCTACTTTTGGCAGAGCTTTCACATGATGAAGTTCCACACCCGTAGGTAATTACTCACCTACTCAAAATGAGTAAATGCGAATTATCTATAAAAGTATTGCAGATAGCCAATTTCTCTCAAATAACTCATTCATCTACTTTTGGGAGAGCTTTCACATAGTGAAGTTTCAGACCCATAGGTAATTACTCCCCTACTAAAAATGAGTAAATGCGAATTATCTCTTAAAAGTATTGTGGATAGCCAATTTTTCTCAAATAACTCATTGACCTACTTTTGGGAGAGCTTTCACTTGGTGAAGTTTCAGACCCGTAGCTAATTATTCACCTACTCAAAATGCGTAAATGCTAATTATCTCTAAAACTATTGCGGATACCCAATTTTTATCAAATAACTCATTCATCTACTTTTGGGAGAGCTTTCACATGGTAAAGTTTCAGACCCGTAGATAATTACTCCCCTACTCCAAATGAGTAAATGCGAATTATTTCTTAAAAGTATTGCGGATACCCAATTTTTATCAAATAACTCATTCATCTACTTTTGGAAGAGCTTTCGCATGAAGTTTCAGACCCATAGCTAATTACTCACCTACTCAAAATGAGTAAATGCCAATTATCTCTAAAAGTATTCAGGTGAAGTTTCAGACCCGTAGGTAATTACTCACCTACTCAGAATGAGTAAATGCGAATTATCTCTTAAAAGTATTGCACATGGCCAATTTTTGTCAAATAACTCATTCACCTACTTTTGGGAGAGCTTTCACTTGGTGAACTTTCAGACCCGTAGCTAATTATATATGCTACGTTTAGTGAAAAATCACAAATATCTCACAAACCATAAGAGATATAAAGCAATTTAGAGAGAATTTTTGAGCCACAGGGTAGTACAACGGTATCCTTTGCTGTTGGGTTTGGTGAACTTTGGCCTGCTTTTGACTGAGAAATAGCACTTTTACCTAATATAATTATATGGCTTATAACTCTCAAACTATTGCATTTAGAGTATTTTGTTCCAATATGTTGTTCAGCTACTTGCTCCGCAGCTACAACATGGTCAGTAGTTTGGAAGTGTATCTCCATAGCTAAGTGAGTAATGGCTACTTTGTCAATTTTTAATGATAACCATAATGAGTAAATGCCTTATATCTTCAAAAGTATTGCAGCTACACAATTTCTCTCAAATATGTTGTTCATCTATACTTTGTGAACTGTAACATATTAAAGTTTCACAACTGTTGCTCAATGTACAAGTGAGTAATGGCTACTTTATTGCTACTTTTAGTGAAAATGTGAAAAATCACAAATATCTCACAAACCATAAGAGCAAAATTAGTAAATGCTAATTATCTGTAAAAGTATTACGGATACCCAATTTTTATCAAATAACTCATTCATCTGCTTTTGGGAGAGCTTTCACATGGTGAAGTTTCAGACCCGTAGATAATTACTCACATACTCAACATGAGTAAATGCGAATTATCTCCTAAAAGTATTGCAGATAGCCAATTTTTCTCAAATAACTCATTCATCTACTTTTGGAAGAGCTTTCACATGGTGAAGTTTCAGACCCATAGCTAATTGCTCACCTACTCAACATGAGTAAATGCGAATTATCTCTAAAAGTATTGCAGATAGCCAATTTTTCTCAAATAACTCATTCATCTACTTTTGGGAGAGCTTTCACTTGGTGAAGTTTCAGACCCGTAGCTAATTATTCACCTACTCAAAATGAGTAAATGCTAATTATCTGTAAAACTATTGCAGATACCCAATTTTTATCAAATAACTCATTCATCTACTTTTGGCAGAGCTTTCACATGATGAAGTTCCACACCCGTAGGTAATTACTCACCTACTCAAAATGAGTAAATGCGAATTATCTATAAAAGTATTGCAGATAGCCAATTTCTCTCAAATAACTCATTCATCTACTTTTGGGAGAGCTTTCACATAGTGAAGTTTCAGACCCATAGGTAATTACTCCCCTACTAAAAATGAGTAAATGCGAATTATCTCTTAAAAGTATTGTGGATAGCCAATTTTTCTCAAATAACTCATTGACCTACTTTTGGGAGAGCTTTCACTTGGTGAAGTTTCAGACCCGTAGCTAATTATTCACCTACTCAAAATGCGTAAATGCTAATTATCTCTAAAACTATTGCGGATACCCAATTTTTATCAAATAACTCATTCATCTACTTTTGGGAGAGCTTTCACATGGTAAAGTTTCAGACCCGTAGATAATTACTCCCCTACTCCAAATGAGTAAATGCGAATTATTTCTTAAAAGTATTGCGGATACCCAATTTTTATCAAATAACTCATTCATCTACTTTTGGAAGAGCTTTCGCATGAAGTTTCAGACCCATAGCTAATTACTCACCTACTCAAAATGAGTAAATGCCAATTATCTCTAAAAGTATTCAGGTGAAGTTTCAGACCCGTAGGTAATTACTCACCTACTCAAAATGAGTAAATGCGAATTATCTCTTAAAAGTATTGCACATGGCCAATTTTTGTCAAATAACTCATTCACCTACTTTTGGGAGAGCTTTCACTTGGTGAACTTTCAGACCCGTAGCTAATTATATATGCTACGTTTAGTGAAAAATCACAAATATCTCACAAACCATAAGAGATATAAAGCAATTTAGAGAGAATTTTTGAGCCACAGGGTAGTACAACGGTATCCTTTGCTGTTGGGTTTGGTGAACTTTGGCCTGCTTTTGACTGAGAAATAGCACTTTTACCTAATATAACTATATGGCTTATAACTCTCAAACTATTGCATTTAGAGTATTTTGTTCCAATATGTTGTTCGACTACTTTCTCCACAGCTACAACATGGTCAGTAGTTTGGAAGTGTATCTCCATAGCTAAGTGAGTAATAGCTACTTTGTCAATTTTTAATGATAACCGTAATGAGTAAATGGCTTATATCTTCAAAAGTATTGCGGCTACACAATTTCTCTCAAATATGTTGTTCATCTACTTTTTTGTGAACTGTAACATGTTTAAGTTTTACAACTGTTGCTCAATGTACAAGTGAGTAATAGCTACTTTATTGCTACTTTTAGTGAAAATGTGAAAAATCACAAATATCTCGCAAACTGTAAGAGCTAGAGCAATTTCGAGCGAATTTTTGACCCACAGGGCAGTACAAGAGTATCCTATTGTACTGCATTTGGTGACCTTTGGCCTACATTTGAGTGAGTAATAGCACTTTACCTAATATAATTATATGGCTTATAACTCTCAAACTATTGCATTTAGAGTATTTTGTTCCAATATGTTGTGCAGCTACTTTCTCTACAGCTACAACATGGTCAGTAGTTTGTAAGTGTATCTCCATAGCTAAGTGAGTAATAGCTACTTTGTCAATTTTTAACGATAACCGTAATGAGAAAATGGCTTATATCTTCAAAAGTATTGCAGCTACACAATTTCTCTCAAATCTGTTGTTCATCTATTTTATTACGCGACAGCCCATGGTGTCCGGATGGGCGAGTGGGCAGGCGGCGGGAAAAAGTTTGTCCAGGCTGTATCTCACAAACCGTAAGGTGTAGGGAGTTGGTACTTGGTAGGGACATTCGTTAGGATGTGTAGGTGTGTAACGTCATGGTCTGACCCTGATTTGACCTTTGACCTGGCTGTAGTGACCTTGACCTATAAAATCTTGTCTGGGCTATATCTCGGAAACTGTAAGGTGTAGGAAGTTGATACTTGGTAGGGACATTGGTTAGTGGGTGTAGGTGTGCAACGTCATGGTATGACCTTCATTTGATCTTTGACCTTGCTGTAGCCACCTTGACCTAAAAAATATTGTCCGGGCTATATCTCGGAAACTGTAAGGTGTAGGAAGTTGATACTTGGTAGGGACATTGGTTAGGGGATGAAGGTGTGCGACGTCATGGTCTGATCTTGATTTGACCTTTGACCTTGCTGTAGTGACCTTGGCCTATAAAATCTTGTCCGGGCTATATCTCGGAAACTGTAAGGTGTAGGAAGTTGATACTTGGTAGGGACATTGGTTAGGGGATGAAGGTGTGCAATGTCATGGTCTGACCTTGATTTGACCATTGCCCTTGCTGTAATGACCTTGACCTATAAAATCATTGTGAATATCTCGGAAAAGGGATTTCTTCCCCTTTAATGCTCGGCGGGAGATACACACCGTGGCAGTGGTCTTGTTTTTCTATATTTTCCCCTATAACTTAAAAGTGGTGAGTCTGACAAGTCTGTAACTGTAGTAGATAACTTCTACATGTACTCTAAGCCTGTGAAAAAGTCTGTAACTTTAATTTTAAGGTCACCTTACAGTCTCTAAAATGTCCACAGAGACCCAATTTATAGACTTTTTGCCACTTTGAAGCCTTATAGCTGTCAAACGATGTCATTGACACAACTGAAATCTCATCTGGGAATATATAATTATATTCTGTTTACATGAGAGAAAAATCGAGGCGTTAAACAGACATTTAATCTGTGTATGAGGACCATAAACACCCACCCGAGTGACCTGTTTAAGTCCTGTAACTGGAAATGGTAAGTCTGACAAATCTCCAACTGTAGTACATCTAACTTCTACATGTAATCCTTGTCTATCAAAAAATTTTAAGTCTGTAACTTTAATTTTAAGGTCACCTTAAGGTCTCTAAAATGCCCAGACACAATTTATTGACTTTTTACTGCTTTTAAGCCCTATAACTGTCATAATATGTGCCTGATACAGCTGAAAAATATCTCATCTGGAAATATATTAATATGTTCATTTTTTCACGTGCCAAAAACCAAGGCTTATAAGTAGACATTTAACATGTATGTGAGGCCCATAAATAATCCACTGAGAGGGTTTCCCCCCCCCCCCCCCCCCCCCCCCAAAAAAAAAAAATGAAAAAAATGATTTGACCAAAAAAAAATGAAAACTAGTTTACAGTATTGTGAATCACATAAAATGGGTGCTGGAAAAAAATACCCAGTGAATGCTAGTGGTGTGAAAGATATGGCCTGTGTGAGGCTATGTTGGCATTGGATCGGCACAATCTAGTTTTAATATACTAACCAATGTTGTCATCTTGTTATTGAATTGTCTTATTAACAGTTGCTGTAATGCATAGATCTACAAAAATCTTCTGTCTCTAGATTTTTATTAATCTCTTTTGGTAGACTTGTTTTTTCAAACTAACCTTGGCCTAACATCCAAACATAGCAGTAAAGACCTAGAATCCAAGACAAAGTGCTATTGGACAAAATGACAAGATTTTAAGTGAATTGTTGACCCCTTGGGCTTTGGAATATAAGCTTTTCTCCTATTTAGGCACTGTTGGGTCACATGACCCAAAATGCTAATTTTTAAAGAATAGCTGATATCTCCAAATCATAAAGAGTTCACCGAAGATAATAATCAGAATCATTTAAAAAACATACTATACTATTATTTAGCTGGACCCTACCTGAAATCCCTTTAATAACAACCACCATCAATATCCTCTTTTTTTTTCTTACCATGAGGTTTTAAATTAAAACCTCTTATTAAGTGTAACTAACAAGATATTTAAAGATATTTAGCCATCTTTATAAAATCCAAATAAGTTTGAAATGTTTTTTTTTTCAAAGGAGATATGATTGATGGATTTTGCAAAGGTCCATAAATACCCCGAAGCTGCTCTTAATAGTGCATCCCATTTCTGTTCAGACCAAGGCTCACATGGCTTGTCTTTATCAACCTCAAATCAGAATATGAGTAAGGATAGGAAACCCAGATCCTTTGCTCCTGTATGCTATTATTGTAAGAAACCTGGGCATGTTAGTCTGACTGTTGGCTCTTAAAGAAAAGAAGAGAAAAGGAGGAAACGCCCAACACCATTGTGTCTAGCAAGTCTAACTGGCGTTCAAATCCCAATAGAGCAGAATCTAGTATTGGTTTAGACAAGTCTGAGATTATTAGGAAGGAGTTCAAACCTTTTGTGTCTGAGGGTTTTGTATCCTTAGAGAGTAGTTCCAGTCAGGTCCCCATTAAGATATTGAGAGACACTGGGGCTACTCAATCCTTACTTTTAGAAGGTGTATTGCCATTGGGTGTAAGCACCTCTACGGGTGAGAGTGTTATTGCTCAAGGTATCGAAGGAGGCTGTGTGAACGTTCCTTTACATAAGGTCAATCTAGTGTCAGACTTAGTTACTTGTTCTGTTGTGGTGGGTACCAGGCCCCAAGAAGAACCAAAAGATTATAAACAATCTATAGATATCTTAGTTGATTAGTCACATCATTTTTGAACAACTATGACCCTGATATGCAAAATGCTAGTGATACTAACCCCAAGGCTAGGGTAGATTCTGAAAGGCAAGACACAATTGATGGTCCAGATGTATCACTTTCAAAATCAGAATTGATTTCAGAGCAGGAAAATGACCTTGAGTTAACTCCTTTGTTCAAATTGGTCTTGCCACCAGTAGAGCTAGATAAGGTCCCTGTAGGGTATTATGTCTGAAATGGTGTACTTATGCGAAAGTTGAGGCCACCAAATGTCCCTGCATCTGAGGAATGGTCAGTAGTACACCAGATAGTTGTGCCAAAAGTGTCCCAAGTGAGATATTGAAATTGGCTCACGAGTCTTCAATGGGTGGCCGTTTAGGTATCAATAAAACCTACAGCAAGATAAGCAAACATTTCTATTGGCCTCAAATTTGGCACTGTGTGGCAGAATTTTGCAAGACTTATCACACTTGTCAAATGGTAGGGAAGCCAAACCAAAAAATTCCCGTCGCTCCTCTTAAACCCATTCCAGCATTTGAGGAACCATTTAGAAAAGTGATAATTGATTGTGTAGGCCCCCTGCCAAAAACTAAACCCAGAAACCAATATCTTTTGACCATTATGTGTGCCTCAACCAGATTCCCAGAAGCCATACCTTTGACCAACATAACAGCATCCAAGATTTCCAAAGCTTTAGTCAATTTCTTTACTTTAGTTGACTTACCAAAAGAGATCCAGTCTGATTAAGGGTCAAATTTTATTGTAGGGCTGTTTCAACAGGTTGTATTTCAACTTGATGCCAAACAGATCAAATCTAGTGCTTATCACCCAGAATCACAAGGTACGCTTGAAAGGTTTCATTCTACTTTGGAAAGTATGATTAGGGCATATTGTCTAGACAATGAAAAAGACTGGGATGAAGGTATCAGCTTATTATTGTTTGCAGTTAGGGAGTAAGTTCCAGAGTCCTTAGGCTTTAATCCCTTTGAGTTGGTCTTTGGTCATTCAGTCTGTGGCCCTCTCAAGCTGTTGAAAGAAAACTGGTTATCTGAGAACACTGAAAGCCTGAATCTGCTAGATTATGTCTCAAAGTTTAGAAATACGTTGAAAAAGGCTTGTGAGCTGGCACAACAAAATTTGAAAAATTCTCAATCACAAATGAAAATGTTTTATGATAAGTCATAAAGCCATGTTTTCAATCCAGGAGGCAAGGTTTCAGTGTCATCACCTGGCCAAAGGAAATGCACTGCAGGCTAGAGATCTAGGGTCATACCTAGTGATAAAGAGAGTAGGAACTCTCTATTGGACTATTAAAAACTGTGATAGCATACACTTAACTCATGTGTGTGAAGTGAATATGGTAAAGCCACACTTCGAAAGAGGTATAACATAGCTTTTCATGGCTGTTGATTAAAACACTGTTAAGGACAAGAATTCAACTCTTAACAAGAGTAATATAGAGCATCTGTACAGATTTCTCTATCCAGAAATTGTGTACAATTTGTATAATTGTGATTAGTAAGTTTGTAAAAGTTACACATGATATAAATGTTACTTTTGTATTTAGATAAATATGGTTTAAGAAAGGTTATTACCTGTGCATATGTATATTTTTGTAAAATTTTGTAACCCCTTGGCCTCCAAAATTTTTCTTTAAAGGGGGAGGTGTTATATATATGGGCACTATAAAAGTGCATTGTTCAATCTAAGCTTTATGTATATATATTGCCATATAAGATAATTGTGTTGTTGATTCTTTTTATGTGTTATGCAGTACTGATCTATTTATAGACTAGGGAAATTCTTCTAATAACCTCAATGATTATATTAGTAAATTTGGGGAAACTCAATTACCAGTAGTCTTTAGAACTTCCTTGGTGAATCTGGTAACAGGTCTTAAATTCAAGTTAGTCCTGTAACTGTCTGGATGTTTCCATGCTTGTAAATAAGCACTGTACACCTGGTCACAGATGAACGTAGTATTCGCTGGCTATACAGAAGGGTAACTGTGTCTCAGAGGTACATTGTACTATCAAATGGATATATTCTTTTTGTGTACTTTATACTTTGTGATTGAACTGTTACTGGAGTGAACTGGATACAGTGTCTGGATAGATTTGCTGTACTTTGGAAACTTTTTCGTCTGCACACAGTGTGTGGTTCTACAAGAGAATGGATTTACTGCATTTTGGACATTGTCCATATCTTGAAGCAGATAGTACAGTTGTGCAGACTCTGAGAATATTTCTATATAGACATTTGGTGTGATTGGATATCAAAATCATTACAGGATAAGCACAATTTGTGTTATCGGATACTGAACGGATCTCAGGATACAGATATCTGTGTTAGTGGACATCAGAGGGATCACAGGGCAGATCACAGGACAGATTACTGTATACAGTGGACAAACTTTACTATTAGTTACAGTGGCCAGGTCAGATTGGTTTCATTATTATATCATTGTATGTTCTGTTGAGAGCATACCAGTTGACTGCAATCTTTATTTGTAATTGTTAAATAAATTTCTTAAGTTAAACTTTTTGTCTTTTCCTGTTGCAACTTAAAGGCAACTGGTAATTGCTACCGTGCTTGCCCTCGACCATAACAGAAGGAAGAAGGATATTGATACAGTTTTTCACAAGATATGTGGGACATATATCAAGAGAGCAAGTTTTAGAAGGGGCTTCCTTGATGAACTTGAGGACTTCACTCTCAGTAACACCTTGAAAAGAACTGAAAATTGGCGACTCCTTGTCAGGATGAAGACACTTAGATGGGATATGTTTGAAGGTATCTCTGATTTTTAAATTTTGTCAATGAAAAACGTACCAAATCTATTTGCTAATGATTTTTCATTACCAAAGGATGGGAGGACAGTGGCATTTGACTGGCTCAATATTCTATTCAGTGCCTGCCATAGCTTTTTACCATCACCACAATTTTCACTGACTAGATCATGTTAGAAATGCTCATAAAAATAATATTTAATGGAAATATGAGCAGATAATGTAAGATGATCAGAAAGCATAGGACCAGAAATTTGTTTATAGTTACCTCAAGATTGTCCTTTCCTGTCACATCATGAGGTCAAGAGTATGAGCACTGCAATGCCGGTCTTGGTTAAAGAATGAATGTGCTCAAAATACCAATAAATTTCTGCAAATAACTGTCACTATTGTTTTCTATATGTATATTAATGCCACTCAAGGAATGACATGAAATCATCCATAGATAGAAAAATGGGAATTGTAGGGGTCGTGTATAGCTGTTGGTCATTACATTTTAGGGAATTTAAAATATGTTCCAAATACTCTTATTTTTAATGTGAGGTTTTCAGTTTGAACTTTGCTTTGTAGAGTAATGCCACTCCGCTATCTCTTATACTCTATCATTGTGATATAATATACACATCCTTCTGTGATATATTTTTTTTTCATATTCACTTAGCAGTTTTAACAAGTGTCAGTGATATCACATACATTGAAGTGCTTATCTTTTATATCTATAGTCTCATCTACTGCTTTACAGCTGCAATATCTTCCCCATTATATCAAACTCAATGTGCTGGGCTAACAAAAGTACTGTTCAAAACATAGTCATGGGACAGTCTAGGTCAGTAATCTAAAGGGTTGTGGGTGTAAATGGGGAAAGTACTAAGTGAGTAAACCTGAGTTGAAAAGGTGACTCTCCAAGTTGTTATATATTGCTTAATGGCATCAGTTTTATTATAAAATAATCGAGAATTGAGAAGACTAATTTGACTATTATATCTGATTCTAACATGACAAGGATGTGTCCGTCATTCTGATTGGTCGAGAGCAATTTCTAAACCGTCTAAAATTTAGGATCAACAGTACGGCTGTTAACATGGCGGCGATAATTGGATAATTTTGTCATGTTACAAGTGTTTCAAGTATTTTATATTCAACAGTCATGTTAGAATAGGAATATAGCATTCAAAAGCCATCTAAACGCAGAATTTTAGACGGGTTGACATGATCTAAGCACTCAGGCTTCGCCTTTGTGCTCATACCACGCCAACCCGTCTAAAATTCTGCGTTTAGACGGCTTTTTCATGCTATATTCCTATATTTTGTTTTTGTTTAAGGGGATGTTAATAAGATCATGATACCATGATCTTCTTTTATTTGATTTGGACTAATATCATTTTTTTTTAACTCCCCTTGTTCCTTTTCTTGCTATCTTTCTCTTCAGTCTATCATCGTTTATATGGGCACATGAGGATGAATGTATTTCTAGATACCCTTTGTTACCCTGTCATCTTGTTTTATAGTGTACAAATCTTATCACAAAAATACTTTTGGAAAACAGGGATAAACAAATAATCATCTAGCCCCTTGCTTAAAATAAGAAGAAACAAGGTCAGAAGAAAGGTACTTCTAAAAGGAAGATAATATACTGTTATGCTTGTGTTGATATTATCAAAAGTCTGCAAAGCCATTACTCATGCAATAATTAATATTAATTCAACATAAACTATGTTTTTAAATAGTATAGTATAGTATTTATTTATTTCATTTCTGTACATGCATACAATATTATACTTTTTTTACAATATGAATATGACTTTGGCACATTAGTATATGACAGAAGTTTGTGAAAAGGGAACAGCAGAAGCTAAAGCTTATCTTGGCTGATCCCACTACAACCAGTAAAATTACATTAAATTGCTTATTAGATACATCTCTGAGTAGTTATTAAAAGGTAATACTTTAAATGTCAAAATTAAGAATAATCCTGGACAACAGCGACAATTTTTATCTCAACAATAAGCACTTTCATCCTGAGATTTAAGTGTGACCTAACTTCCATATACTTCTAGTATTTTTCAAGGTAATTTGACTTCAACCTTTTTTTGAAACTTAATGCAGTATTTGAGATTTTGAGTTTATCATCTAACATATTCCATAGCTTCACCCCTAAAATTGAAATACAATTAGATTTGATTTTACTCTTGCAATACTTTACTTTAAAATCAAAACATTTCCTGCTTGGGTACTTATTTTCTTTATTTACCATAAATAATCTCTGTATATTAACTGGTAATTTGACATTCCATGCATTAAACATTAATAATTGTAGCTTAAATTTGACTATATCAGTAAATTTTAACACTTTTAAACTTTTGAAACTAGAGCTGGTATGATCCCTACAACCTAAATTACATACAAGTCTTATGGCGACCTTTTGTGCTTTTATAATAGGGGACAATAAAACTTTGGAACAATTTCCCCATATTTCTACACAATATGACAGATGTGATTGTACAATAGCACAATATATTTTTAACATTGTATCTTTATTTAAAGATTTTTTAACTTTTTTTAAAATTGCCAGGCTCTTGTACACTTTATTTTTTACCTCAGTTGCATGTGGTTTCCAACTTAATTCTGCATCTATTTGTACACCAAGAAATTTTGTAACATACACTCTGTCTATTTTGAACTCATTAATTGTTACTTGGCAATCTCTACTAGAAAACTTTTTTCCAAAAACCATAAAGTTTGTTTTTGTGACATTTAGTGACAATTTATTCAAGGCAAACCAAGTTTGTAATTTTTTTAGTTCTATTGAAATCAATTTACAAGTTTCTTCTAAATTGTTTCCTGTACAAAATATATTAGTATCATCAGCAAATATGATGAAATTTAATAATTTGGAAATATTACAAATGTCATTAATATATAAAATAAATAACTTCGGGCCCAGAATGGAACCCTGAGGTACTCCACAAATAACATCTAGTTGATCTGAATAAACATTATTAAAGTTAACTAATTGTTTACGTTGTGAAAGATATGATTTTAACCAATTACTCACAATTCCCTGGATACCATAATACTTTAATTTATCTATTAACAATGTGTGATCAATAGTATCAAATGCTTTTTTTAAATCTATAAATACACCAACCGTAACTTTACTTTTATCAATACCAGAGCTTAATTTTTCCATGAAATCTAAGAGAGCTAATGATGTAGACCTATCTTTCCTAAAACCATACTGTGAGTTACTTAGAATATTATACTTTTCAATAAAATCTGTCAACCTCTTATCAAATAACTTTTCTAATACCTTTGAAAACTGTGGGAGCAGTGATACTGGTCTATAATTAGTGAAACTTGTATCATCACCTGACTTAAATAATGGTATTATCTTGGCTATTTTCATATTTCTCGGGAAAACACCAGTACAAAATGATAAATTACATATATGGACAAAAGGTTTAATTATTACACTAACAGTACTCTTAACAATATCCATGCTCAAATCATCAACATCAGTTGATCTTTTGTTCTTACACGCATTGAAAATATTCCACAGTTCACTATCTGATACTGGTTTTAGAAACATAGAATTAATATTACCTTTACTCATTGTTTTATGGATACTGTCTTTAACTGGAGATACAATTTTACTAGCTAGTGAGGGACCTACATTTGTAAAGAAGTTATTAAAACCATTTGCAATGTCTTTCTTATTTGTAACACATTTATTATCATTATAAAATTTCTCTGGATAATTTCTAACTGTGTTACTACCTTTTATTAAACTGTTCAAAATCTTCCAAGTACCCTTGACATCATTTTTCTTTTCAGACAATAACTTATCATAATAACACTTTTGTGCATACCTTAGTATACCAGTTAACTTATTCTTGTATAGCTTATACCTTGTTAAACAAGCATTTGTTTGATTTTTCAGAAATTTTTTGTACAAGTTGTTTTTCTTTTTACAGGCATTCTCTAAGCCCCTGGTAATCCAGGGCTTTTGTTTTTGTACATCTTTTACTACATACTTTTTAACAGGACAACAAGCGTCAAAGTTCAGTTTATACAGGTTTATAAATTTTGCATATGCTTCATCCACATCATTGCATTGTATTACACTTGACCAATCACACTGTTCTAGACAAGTATTTAACTTACAAAAGTTCTCATGACTCAATGTTCTTTTATATTTATATACTTTAGTCTTTTTGTGAATAACATTTTTTTTGCTGCACACAAATACTGGTAAATGATCACTAACATCACTGATTAATAACCCACACCTTTTGATTTCCCGTAGATCATTTGTTAATATGTTATCAATAAGAGTTGCACTGTATTCAGAAATACGAGTTGGTTTAGTTATTAAAGGGTATATACCTGCACTAAACATAATATCAACAAATTTTTGAGTTTTATAATGGCTTTCAGCGTGTAATAAATCTAAGTTAAAATCTCCACAAATATAAATTGTTTTGCCATTCACAGATAAACTATTCAGTAATTCTTCCCATTTTTCATTAAAACTATCCACAGACCCTCCAGGGGCTCTGTATATACAACAGACCATCACGTTTTTCATTCCGTCAATATTTAGCTCAATAGTTGCACATTCAAATTCATCATTTAAGGAAAAGCACAAATTCTTAACTACATTAAACTTAATACTGTTACGTATATACAATGAGACACCACCACCTTTTTTTGAATCTCTAACTACATGAGTTACCTGAAATTCATCAATGTCATATAGTTCTACATCACTTTTTTCCAGCCAGTTTTCTGTGACTGCAAGTATATCAAATTTAACGCAAATGTTATTTAATACATGAGTGACATTATTGATATTTTTTTTTAAACTTCTTACATTTAAGCAAAAAATTGAAAGACCAGAATGAGCTGTGAATTGACCATTAAATTGGTCCTCTGTGAAATAATTACAATTTGTATCAGGGATATGAAGACTGTCATAACAATTGTCACTATCTTCGTTAGCATTTACATGAAATGTATGTTTGTAGCCTAAATTATCAAACTCTAAACATTTTTTATGCAACTGAGAATAAGTAGAATGACTGGTATTTAAGTTATTACATGGATTAAACATTTGATATATAAATTCACCATCATCAATATCATTAAAAGGAAAGTTATTAAGGCAGGTACTGTAATACCAATTAGCATCGCCATCAAGTTTGTTTAGATCTTTCTTCTTTAAATTAGCACATTTACAATGTATCCACATTTTACAAAGTGAGCATTCAATAGCATTTGAGGTCACATTTTTAGTACAAATTCCACATGGATAGAAATTTGGTTTTTTTAATATATTCAGTAATGACATGAGTTAGATAACATGAGAATAACACTGTTTTAAGTTAGGTTCAATTTTTCGAAATCTTGCATTTCTGTAATCACTCTTGTTGTCAATTGTCCATTTTGATTTATTTTAACAAAAATTTTACAATTTCTTGACCAAGTGTTCAATATCTTCTTCTCCTTTCTTAGCCTCCTTGCTGTTGCTGCAATAGTCATGTTTTTCTTTGTCAAATGTTCGTTGATGTACACATTTGTCCCTTTTAATTGTCTTGCTTCTTTAAGGATTTTGTTCTTGGCTTTTCTGTTTGTTAGTCTAAGAACAATATTAGGAATATCCTTTTTCCCTGGCAACGTATGGCAGATCGAAACATCGGTGCTGAGCAGCCTTACCCCCATTTTGTCCTCAACGAATCTGGTCACATGGTCTTCTAAGCTTCTAAATACACCTATATTATTATCTTTTAGGCGTGTAAGATCGGGAAGGTTAATGAAAGTTTTACATATTCTCATACATATCTCGTTATGCCACTATAGAATTTTTTTTTTAATTAATGAATATTTTATTTCCCCTTTCAAAGGAAGTCGAAAATTGATTTCTTAATCCGTTTTACTCAACTCTACTTCATCCGAGGTATAGCAGAAGCTTGAAATGAATTATCCAATGACGTCAATGATTATTATAAATATTGACATTTCCTGTTTTGAGAACACAGCTGCACAGCAGGAGTATGCTTAAAATTTACTAATAAATACATTAAAACAAAATACTGAGGATTTTTGAAGTATTTGATAAAAGTGTAATTTATATTTTGGAACGGCGACAAACTTTCAGAAATGGATCTTTTAGCATATTTGGGCCTCCTCCTGTCAGTAAATTTAGCAACATATGGGACCACATATGGAAGCACAGTGGACCTAAAATATTATACAAATAAAGAGATGATTGAGAAAATGGAAGAAGTTAATAAAAAGTGTCCAGACATCACGTATGTGTACGACGTAACAGGAAAGGATGGACTTCCGTTTGAAACGCCTGGTGGCAACACTCTCACTGTTATTGTGTTTTCTGATAACCCAGATATTCATGAGAAAGGTAACCTAGCCTGCTTTACTCTCAAAATACACATGTCTGCAGTTGTGTCTGCACAATTTTAAAATGAAATAATATAAAGATACCACTACTGGTCAGCCAGTGAAGTTTGTCACCTGCCATAAAATATTCAAAGACATGCAATATTCATATTTAAATAAAGGGCGTGGCTGCGGTATGGTAAAACCGTTCTGTAGAAAATATGCTACAGTACGGATTGCCGCACTCTAGAACTTTGTCTCGAGTGAGGTTTCAGTAACAATTGATTTCATTGGTTAATTAAATTAATCATGTTTGCAGACGAAAAGTAGACTGGTTGCCTGGATCTTCTGTTTGTAAAATATGGCTAGAAACCAAATCATGGCCTCATATTTCCTTAAGTCTGTGTGTGCAAGTACTAGCACTTGATATTCTATTTGTCAAATATTGTTAGAAAACAGAAGGTGCTGTAAGAGTAAAATATTGCTAGACTTCTGTTTGTAAAATGGTAGGAAATCCATCGTGGCCTCATATTTTCTTCAGTCTTCACATGTACAAGTACAACAATTTAGTGTTTTATTTGTAAAATATTGCTACATTTTCAATTTCTGAATTCTCATCTTGGCCTCATATTTAACATGTACAAGTACAACAATTTGAGGTTTTATTTGTAAAATATTTCCACATTTTCAATTTCTAAACCCCCATCGTGGCCTCATATTTACTTCACTCCATGAGATATTTAGGTTACCAGCTTGAACCGCACTCTAGTCAATTTGCTGGAATACGGCAAATGAATGCTACCGTACTGTAGAATTTCTTCTCAAGTGTGGTGATTTACCGTACTATAGCCACTTCGTTAAATAAATGGAATAGCTACTTTCAGCAGCAAGATATACAATTAATTATGCTGAAAGTTCACAGTAAAAAGTTAAACACTTTATATTGTCATAAAATGCAGGTGATGAATTTCACTGGAGTGACGAACTTCACTGGCTGAGCAGTAAATAGCTAAAATACACATATAGTCCATGAGCCAGTATGGTTGGTCGGTACCAAATTAGGGAATAATGCTTATGGTAATTTTAGGGAAGGTATACATCTGTAGAGTTAGAAAATATATGATAGCAGTGTATCAGTGGTAGCTTTATGTATGCTATCATGCTTTTTATAACAGTTAAAAAATGTTTTTGAAAAGAAAAACCAGCAGTGCTGTCAGAAGAAGTGAAAGTTAAGCAGACAGTGTGGAGGTTTATGCATTTACATGAAAGAATGTAAAGCTTTATTTTGTTTTCTATGGTCATTAATACATTCTTAAGCTGTAAAAGCAATAATAAAGGAGATATTAGGCACAAACACAAAATCTGCTTCTTTATTTAATATGACCCCAATTTGACCGAAAAGAGAGGGTCAGGGGGTTAATCTGACCGGCTATGTAGGAATATATGGAATCCATTCTAAAGCTGTAAAAGCAATAATAAAGGAGATATAAGACAAAGAAAAAAAATCTGCTATTTTATAAGCCCAGTTTGACCCATAATTTGGGGGAGGGGGTAAGGGGGTAAATCTGAGTGGCTATGTGGACTCTGTATATGCTTTCCTGACATTCTAAAGCTGTAAAAGCAATAATAAAAGAGATATAAGGCAAAAGGACCAAATCTGCTATTTTTTTGTCCCCATTTTGACCCATAAGGGGGAGTTTGGGGGTAAATATGACCGGATATCTAGAAACCCTGTTTATGGTTTCCTATAACCTGTCAATACATACTAAAGCTGTAAAAGCAATACTGAAGGCGATATAAGGCAAAGACAAAATCTGCTATTTTATGACCCCAGTTGGACCCATATGAGGGGGTCAGGGTTAAATCTGACAGACTATCTAGACTCTATGACTATGGTTTCCTATACCTCCCTATACATTCTGAAGCTGTAAAAGCAATGATAAAGGAGATATCAGGTAAAAACACAAAATCATCTATTTTATGACCCCAGTTTGACCCACATGTGGGGTCAGGGCATAAATGTAACTGGCTATATAGACTGTCCACATATGGTTTCTTAATACCTATTATTACATTCTAAAGCTGTAAAAGCAAAACTAAAGGAGATATAAGACAAAAAGCCAAAATCTGCTATTTTATCACTCCAGTTTGACCCATAAGGGGTTGCGGGGGGTAAATCTCTTCATACATTCTAAAGTTTTAAAGCAATAATAAAGGAGATATAAGGCAAAAACACAAAATATGCTATTTTATTACACCAGTTTGACCCATAATTGGGGGCCAGGGGTTAAATTTGACTGGTTATCTAGACTCTCCACATATGGTTTGCCAATACCTCTTAATACATTCTAAAGCTGTAAAAGCAATAATAAAGTAGATATAAAGCAAAATGTCATCCGCTATTTTATGACCCCAGTTTGACCCCCTACAGGGGGTGGGGGTTAACTTATTTTCTGGACTCTCCACATATGGTGTCTTACTACCTCTCAATACATTTTATGGCTCTAAATGCAATACATAAGAATATGATAGGGGGTTCACATTATTTTTTAAGCTTTCTGGTTGGTGCCTGTGAGAAAATGAAGAAGTTAATTTTCATTGTATCACTTCCAAAATCTAAATAGGTTTTTGAAAGTATAAACATGTGTATGAAATTACAAGCCTCTGCAGTAAGTAGATTTTGCCGAATGGCCTTGATAAAGACCAAAGGTCAAATTTATGCATGTGGAAAAAATTACCCATGCTTAAGGTATATTACTGCCAAATGTGGTTAGAAAGCTTCCAATAATAAGGGAAAAATTCAAGGGAGACCATAATGTGGCTGTGGTACTTTCAGGGACGCTTAATTATATATTCCATAAAGTCTATACTCACATCACTACAGTATTCAATGTTTTCCCTACCCCTTAATAGTAAAAATGTCTTTTGGCATGATTTAAAGTGTTTCATCAATGTCATCAATCTATGTGTCCCCTGACTTTGAGACTATCACTGTTGAGTAAATAGCTTGTAATTTGAAAACTATTGTATTTACAGAATATTTTTAAATATGTTTTTCACCTACTTTTGGGTCAACTATAACATAGTAAAATTGCAGACCTGTAGCTCATTGAAAAGCTGAGCAATAGCTATTTTGAGGTTCTTGCTGTTGAGTAAATCAGTTGTAACTCAAAAACTACTGCATTTAAAGAATTTTGTTTAAATATGTTATTCTTCTACTTTTGGGTCACCCATAACATAGTGAAATTGCAGACCTGTAGCTCCTGGCATAGCTGAGCAATAGCCACTTGCAGGTTCTCACCTTTTGAGTAAATAAGTTGTAACTTGAAAACTATTGCAGTTAGAGTATTTGTTCACCTCTTTGAGGTCAGCTATAACATAGTAAAATTGCAGACCTGTAGCTCATTGCATAGCTGAGCAAAAGCTACTTGGAGGTTCTCACTGTTGAGTAAATCAGTAACTGTTGTAACTTGAAAACTGTTGCATTTACAGAATTTTGTTAAATATGTTACATTAATCTACTTTTAAAGCAACTATAACATAGTAAAATTGTAGACATATAGCTCATGGCAGAGCTGAGCAATATCTATTTTCAGGTTCTCACTATTGAGCAAATCAGTTGTAACTTGAAAACTATTGTATTTACAGTATTTTGTTTAAATATATGTAAAGAGGCTTCAGCAGTTGTGATGGTAGTAGATTGTTGGGTTTCTGAAAGTTTGTTAGCGATATCTAAAATTGGCTTAAAATTTCTCAGTTTGGCTCCTTCAAGCATTGTTTTCTATGATTCATAATTTTGAAGGATAACTAAATGTTCATTTTTTGATGATTTATAGTGTACAATACACTGTTTCTCAATATTTTTCAAATGCTGATTAGTCTCCATTCTAAGACAGTCTATATACATATAAGTTATAAAACATCCACTCTACTGTTCACCCAGTCCTGTTATGTATACCTATACTGAAAAACATAGAACAGGAGAAATTATGTTGGTATTCCTATTTAAGTATGAACAGTGCATTTAATAGCTAAGGCCAGTTGCAATGAACTGAAAATCCCTGCTGGACTGAAAACTACAGCAAAAGTAACTGTCTTACTGGACAAAGAATATATCAACAAATGACATTTTAACAATAACAATTCAAATATAACCGGTGTAAAAGGAAATCCTCCCCCCCTGAAAATCCTCCCCCCCGGGGGGGAGAATTTCCTAGGAAATCATCCCCCCCACCAGGAAATCCTCCCCCCCGCCTGTTGAAAAAAATTTTATATTGAAAAATCTATTCAGCTCAAGTTTCTCAGTTAACCCAAAGTGTAGAACAATGATTGGCAAGTTGGGTTTATATAATGAGGTAATAATGCACAGATTACATGAAATAAGAAGAAATACACAAGACATAAATACACAAGATTTAAATATATTTTTTACCTTTCTTGCCAAAGCCCACATAATACAACACTCCATCTTTGATGGTGTAACATTTACATTTAATCCTGAACTCCTTCTTTTGGTCTCTAGACATCCCCTCAGGATACTTTTGATTAGCCACATAATTGAAAACAAGAATTGTATCTTCCTTAAATTTGACAAACTTGTCTGTGTTAGAAACCAAATTTTGTTTCCCTTCCTCAGAACTTGTGAAATTGTCCTTTTCAGCATCCATTTTACATAATACTCCAATGAGATTATAAAATGATGTGATTTTGGTCATTTTCCCCTGGTATTTATACACAAAAATCTGGAAGAAATTGCAATTATACACCATAAATATATCAAACAGTTAGCTTTGTTCTTTAAAGTAGCTATAGGAGGATTAGGTTTCAAAGGCCTGAACAGGTAGGAAATTATGGGAAAGACAGTTGAAGCAACTTTGATGCAATAAACAAAACCATCCCAGGCTTTGTTGTTTTTTTTACGAAGCCTGAACAGGAGTAGAAATCAAAGACCTGAGTAGGTAGCAGATTATGTGAAGTACTTTTAACAATGTAGGGGCAATTGCACTTGTAATCCTTCCAAAATGAAGACAGGATAACTGTTACACTTTGATCAATTCATAGGAGAATGTAAAGCATACAACAATAAACAAGGAGGGGCAAGAGGGGGGCTTCAATTTAAAAAAAATATATCATCAAAGGCTTAGGTTACATGAATCTAACTTAGTCATAAAAAGGTAACTGAAAATTAAGACATATAATCATATTAATATTCTAATTTGTTCAGTTTATATCCCTTATGAATACTATTTGGGCTGTCCCTTATATAAATGTATTCAGATTGATTTGATTATTTCCAATCCATTTAACTGCTCATTATTAAAATTATACTCAATGATATATATGCAAAATATACATTTCGGGGTTCTATGGGAGTTACCAACAACAGTAAAAATCCAGAAAATAATACAGAAAGTATGCCACTGACAAAAGTATGCATTTAAAGTGGGGTTCCATAAAATTTTTCATTTTGTTAATAAATAGATAGATAAATTTTTTATTACACTGACAGTGTGTTTTTATTTTTTGCCAAAATTCCCTGGGATTTGAAGAACTTACAGTTTCTATATTTGCAATAATATTTTTGTTATATTGCCTCTCATAATATCGGAGTCTTTTGTCAAATGTTTTTCTTGCAGTTGAAAATTTCATTCTTAATGATTTTTTATGTTGTAAATTACTTGTTAAACATCGAGCTGACCTTTCCTTATGACACATATCTTTCCATAAGCTAGTTAATTCACTATTCCAAAATGGTTTATAACTTTTAAATTTTTACGTAACATCTTTCCTTGAGATTTGTAATTTATATATTTATCCACTTCTGCAATAGTACATTGACAAAATTCAGAATACACAAGATCTAGCTGACACTGTTGATTTTCAGTTTTTTTAATACAAAATTTGTGTAGTTACAGTATGGTGGGGGGGGGGGAGGATTTCCTAGAAGATCTGTTACGAAATCCTCCCCCCCGGGGTGGGTTATTTCCTGGTGGGGGGGTCATATTCCTAGGAGTTCCTCCCCCCCCGGGGTGGAGGATTTCCTAGGAAATTTACCCCCCGGGGGAGGATATCCTAGGACATCCTCCCCCCCGGGGGGGAGGATTTCCGGGGGGGAGGATTTCGTGGTACACCGGGAATAAGATATGATTTTTTTTACATTTGTGGTATCATACAGTGGTATCTCTTAATATAATTGTATTATGACCATTGCATCTAATACTGAAGAAATACTGATATTGTTACTGTTGTTTGCACAAATATAGGCATTAGTTTTTTAAAGTTTCAAAATTAGTTTTAATATGTGCAATTTTTGGAAAGCCATCACAGAAATTACACTTTTATTCTTTCATAAAAACTGATATTTACACACATTGTATTTGTACAGTGTCTAATAACAATGATGTTAGATATCACCTTTACCCAGTTCACCCCCATTTCTATATCAAATAACATATTATACGTAAAATTTGTATTAATTCCAAAACATATGAAGTGAGAATCATCATTTTGAAGTCAGACACATTATTTGGTGCTAATTATCCAATTTTTGAAAATGTGATTTGGAGTAGGTTTATATATCATGTGATAACACACAAAAAGCTACCATCAATGCAATGCTATCACATATATTCTGAAACTAGAGGTGTATACCTTACCAAAAACCACTATGACAGTTATTCCCTCAAATGGTACCGATGGCTCAAATTCGTGGTCCTGGCTCACGGACTAATATAAAACCTCTGCTATCATGGAATCTTCAAGAATGACTGCAGATTTGTATTAATGGAATTTTTTGTCTTTAATAATAAGATAAAACCTCAGTAAAATAAAATACGCTTATGCAGTAATTGTTTTGTTAGAATATGTTCAATTTTTGTAAATCAAGTTTAAATTATTTTCAAAATATTTTCAAGATACTTCAAATAAAAAATACATTTATCTCTCAGTCTCCTGGCAGTTCTGATTTTGAAGTGGTTACAGATCTGACTTTTATCGGAACTGTAAATGAGGGGTTAGAAGTCAGAGTCCAAAAATTAAATGATAATAGACATAAGATGCTGGTGAGAATACACAAGGTCACAGGTTCCCCTCGGGTTTTCTAACAATATTTAAAAGGAATGGCTGCTTGTAGATCAAATATTACCTTACAAATTTGCAGACAATATTTTGTAAATAGAACATAATTCTCGGACTTGTAAGCTATATAAAGCCAGATAAAGGAGTACATTAAACATCCGACCACAGATTCGTAATAGTTCCGCTATCGAAACTGTAAGCGCGTCCTTCTGATTTTAGTTTTGCAGGTATTTATATTAGTGATTTTTATTTGTTATATTTGTATAGATAGAATAATGACAGAAATGGTAGAATTTAGAGCTACTGTAGTCTGTACAGGGTAATTACACAAATGCATCATAAAATAATATTGAAAAACCTTAAGTTCAAACGTCATAAATCTCCTTGCTGTATTTCCGTCCTTAAGGTATATAGCCCAACTCTACAGATGTGGGTGCAGACAGGTGTATTTCCAGCCTTATAATGCTATAACTTAGCACATGCCTCAACTTGACGCAAAACACACAATATTAAATACATGTACATGTATATATGTAAAATAAATCATTGATTGCCATTGGTAACACCTGTGCATTTCCAATAGTTTAAAGTTTAAATTTCAAAATTCAAATTCTGAGATTTTTGCAAAGTTTATTTACGGATATTTTTTAAACCTGTATAATTTTATTATCTTTGCAGAAGAGCCAGAATTCAAATATGTCGGCAACATGCATGGCAATGAAGCAGTGGGAAGAGTTATTTTGCTGAAACTGATTGATGTGATGTGTGATGCTTACAACAATGACAATCATAGACTGCACAGTGACATTACAAAATTGATTCAACTTACCCGTATTCATATCATGCCATCCATGAATCCAGATGGCTATGAAATTGCCCTTAAGCAGGTTAGTACTATATTTTCCTCCATAAGATATACTTCAGTGGAGTGCTGAGACAGAAAAAAGTTTGTGATCATTTTGATTTTGTTATTTCAAGTAATTAAATTAATTATACTGGAAAGGAGATGTTTTGTTCACATATTTTGGATAAAACTACTTCGGATAATTTGAACAGATGAATTTTGTGGTTAAGTGCATTCCATTTTAATTCCCAAGATTTCTGTCATACTAGGCCAGTGTGTTTTTTCTTGGCATTTATGCAATCATGTATCCTTTCCATTGGTCAAAATGATGTTTGTATTTCTTTACACTGCCAGTGCATGTACTTGTGTGGAAGTTTGCTGCAGTGCAGTTCTGTAGTAACACTGCTGTTCTGTAGTAATACATTAGTGCCTGCCATAGAGTCAATGTGTAATTTTTAATCCTTTTAACTTAAATCTCAAAAATTTCCTTTTTGACAAAATCTAGACTTCTTTTTTGTGTGTACTTACTTTGTGTACCTCTAAATGGTGACACTAAATCATACAGCATTGGTGTAAAATGTGTAATTACTTATACAGTAAATGTTGAAAGTGAAGGACTTTAATTTTTCAGACTGGCCCAACAAAAGACTGGCTACTTGGAAGAGGCAATAAAAAGGGTATTGATTTGAACCGCAATTTCCCTGATTTGAACAAAATAGCCTACAGCAATGAGGCACATCACATCAGAAAAAATAATCATCTTTGGCAAAGTGTATTTTACAACAACAAGGTTAGTTTGTTGACCATTTAATGCTGAGCATTAGTAGTAAAAATAAACTGCAGGATATTCAGCAGAGGGAAGACCTACAAAGTATTGTTTAAAGGTGAAGCTTGAATTGCGCAGTAGTTTTGAATAAATTTTCATTTGTTTATTAAAACCAAATAAACCAAACATTTAGGATGCCATTTTGAAAGATTAGCAAGGAGTTCATTATTTCTGTCGAAATTCCTTAGATTTATCATTTCATATTTTAACCATGGGATTCTTTTGTATTATAAATTGAACCTGAATTTCTGTTGTGTGCATGTGAATGCTACAAAGAAAAAGTTTACTATTACGTGTGAAGAAAAATGTTGGCAGATAAAAATTTAATTTATGGTTGTCATCCCAAAATACATTTGCGTGGTGAACTGATTTTTGTGTATATATACTTTTAGCTTGCTCCTGAAACCAAAATGGTAATAAATTGGATTATGAGTGACCCATTTGTTCTGTCAGCTAATTTGCATGGAGGAGATCTAGTGGCAAACTATCCATTTGATGAAAGCAAAACTGGTCAATCAACTGATGAAACTCCAAGTCCTGATGATTTTACCTTCCGGTAAGATTTTTTGGATTTAGAAATTAGATCATAACTTCATTTTTGAAAAGTTATGGTTTATAGGAGATTTCTAATTGATGTACAGCCTTTAAAAGCTATTTGATCATTCAACTATGATTTTCTTTCAGTTATGTGATTCAACTTATGAGGGTTCAGCTACACATCATTAAAAATTGAAATGTGAATATCTGAGGGTGATGTGTAATGGTAGCTAGTGCTGGGACGAGTTGACCGAAACTTGAGTCGTAACTCGGTGGGCGATATTTGGGGATAACATTGAGTTACGCAATATAAACTTGAGTTTTCACAAAATAAATAATGATATACTTACCTTGTCTCAAATGGACACTTTTGAGACTGATCATACCATCGACACTTAAAACTCAATGATTACTGGTCGTTTTTATTAACCTTCTTTGCGTGGCTGTTCCATGAAGTGCATATACATACCTGTACAATTTATCTGGCAAAAATATATATTTTCTTCCAATAAAAAGTTACCAAACGCAACTAGTGATAATATTTGGATTTTTCTTATTTTATTTTTAATTTTGTACAATCATTTACTCGAGTTTAACTCGTTTCTAACAAATGATCCTCGATCTGCAAAAATTGTTGACAATCAGAGCACTAATGGTAGCCTTTTAGCTAAAGTCTGGGACTTGAGCTCAAATATTTTTTAAAGTAAATTTACTGAAAACTTGTTACATCCAGATATGATTGAAATTTGTACAAACGGATGTGTAAAATGAAATGTGAGAAATATCAGTTTAAACCCTGGTTGATCTTTCTCCACTTTTAGATTAACACTGATCCATTATATTTTCCGTGGCTTTTATATTAACAGGAATTAATCATCGAATTTGTAGGTATACAGTATTACCTTTTTGTTATTGGGGATCAGTGGAGTTATTTTAAGTGTATTAATCACCCTTTTGGTGGTGGATGATAAAAAATATTGTGACTATAATGAGCATGCAAAATTATATTTTGTTTTATCATAACATTAATGTTCTGTCTGACTCTTCCCTTCCCTTTGAGGTAATGACACCATTGTGAAACATACAACATGTGGGGGACAGTTCCTTTAGTTTGTACATGTCCTTATTGTGTACTTGTTTAGTTTTGTAGCCGTCATTGTCAACTGGGTCAAATTTATGTGAAGGTATTAAGGTTAAATCTGTCCTTCTTCAAAGACATAATTTTGTTGTTTCCTCTTTACCTTTCTAAAGACAACATAACCAATACAAAAGCAACATCCCATCTTTTAAATTTAAAGTTCACAAATTACTCTTCCAGACATCATAAATTCTGGAAATATAAATAAATTATGGAGCTGGAACAAGTCATTTTTTTTGCATGCAAGTACTCTTATATTACTTTTTGACAAGTTTTATTTTAGTGTAAAGTAGCCAGAGTTGCATGATACTCATTTAAAAAGTGTCGGTACAATATTTAAAAAAACTGCTGGTCTCAAACTAGAAAAATGAATCTATTCCCGATTTCATTCTCAGGAGGATCAATTATTCTGGGTTTTTAAGCACGAATTCTAGCGAGGCTCACACTTCCAAACATCACTATTTTTTTACCAAAACCCCTTTCAGCCTTGTTTCTAATGAGTGCTACAGCACTCTGCATATTCATATCAAATTGTCATTTTTGAGTTGACTGGTGGAAAGTTATAATTTTTATCTCCCACCTGCGGCCGAAGGCCGTGGTCAGGAGATTATAAAACGCCTTCCGTCTGTGCATCTGACTGTGCGTTCGTCACGTTTTTGCATAAACCTTAATACCTCATTCACTTATAAAGATATCTTCACCAAATTTGCAGGGAATGTGTATGGCTATGAAAACCTGTCTCTGCAAAATTTTAGCCTCATTTTGAAAAACAAAATAGCCGCCATAGCTAATTGTTTGAAAATCATAAAGGTGCTCTAAATCTTGAAATATTCCAGCTAGCTTCATCAAATTTGCATAAACGCTATATGGCTAGAAAAGCTAGCCTGATAGTAATTTTGGCCTAGTTCAAAAAACAAAATGGCTGCCATATCACATGTTTAATGTCAAACAGGGTTATCCTATTAAAAAGGTCTTATATCTCCCCAAATATTGCTCCTAGAGGTTCGGAATGTGAAAACAACTTGTAGGAAGTCATGGCCAGGGAATCTTTTCCAGGTGTTGAATTTGACCTTTGACCCCTGCTTCAAGGTTAAATGAGGTCATCACACTAAAACGTCCTTATTTCTTCCTCATTATGGGTGCTATGGCTTCAGAATATAAAGACAGACCATTAAAGTTCTGGCCTTCAAATGTTTTGCCTGAGAAAAATTTTGGCCTTATTTTGAAAAACAAAATGGCCGCCATAGCCAATTATTTAAAAATCATTAAGATGCTCTAAAACTTGAAAGATTGCAGCTAAGTTTATCAAATATGCTCAAAATGTATATGGTTAGGAAAGTTAGCCTGATAGTAATTTAGGCTAGTTTCAAAAACAAAATGGCCGTCATATCACATGTTAAATTGGATTATCCTATTAAAAAGGCCTTATATCTCCCTTATCATTGCTACTAGGGGTTCCAAATGTGAAAACAACTTATACGAAGTCAAGGCCTGAGATTTTCCAATTGCTGACTTTTACCTTTGACCCCTTCTTCAATGTCAGGTGGGGTTATCTTACTACAAAGGCCTTCTATCTCCTTTAGTTCTCCATCATTACCGATTCTAAGGCTTGAGATAACCACTGCCTTGTTGTTTTGTGACTTTTAGTTTAGTTCAAGATAAAAATCCAAGAAAGGGAATCTTCAAAATAGTAAGGCTGCAATGGAAATCAATATCTCATTTAAAGATTTTTTCAAGATTTCATTTACATGGTGTTAAATTGATGAAGCCTTAAGGTTCATTAATAATTTGAAGACATATGTAAACAGATTTGTACCCATTTATCATTTGAATTGTGAAACCAACAGTTCAATTAAAACTGCTGTTGTAAGATAGTCATCATATCGAAGTGTTTACCCTTGTGTCCGTTACCAATTTTAAAGATTTGTGTATCAAACTATCAATAACCAACATTTTAGCGAGAAATATTCTTTCATTCGCCTTTCAAAGATAATAAAATATTGAAATGGTTCTTGATATCTTTAATACTTTATATGATGAATAAATGGTTGGGTTTTTGATGTCACAAACCTGTTTTGGATGTGACAGCATCAAAAGTGGTTAAAACCATCAAAACTCCAACAAGGGTTAAAATCAGACAAAAGGTTGAGGGAAGGGTAAAACTCAGAAATTCATTAATCCATACATTATCGATATTGTTTTTTATTTACACTTTACTGATTACTAGGAATTCCTTTATAGTGATTTATATAACAAAAAATAAAAATAGAGATTAAAATTAAAGTGTACATCAAAGTGTACAAACACAAGAGAGGATAAATTATTGGACTTTGAGCATTACCTTTTTCTTGTATGTTGGACCCAATTGAACTGAAAAGCTAGCTCAAGCAATGTCTCAATATTGTGTATCTGCTTTTTAAAATGTTTCACTGGTGATCTTAGTAGTACATACCCATTTTCTTCTAGTTGATATTACTTACTGAGCAATAGCACAGAAAAAAAACAATCTTAAATTTTAATTGCAGGAAGCTATAATAAATCTAACATAGAATTTCAGTTTCCCGTGAATAAAACTGACATTACATTTTACTAATAATGAATTATTGCATACAAATATTGTTATCAAATACAATGTGAAGTATATTTGGTATGATTAAATGGTAAAATTATTTGCTAGATATATTTTCTCATGTAGCTTTTCTCAAGATGAAATGTGAATATTATTGAAAAAGATGTTTTTATACTAAAACTACAGTAACTGTTGTATAACATTGATTTTAGTATTTGGAAAAGCAATTTTTGTGTCAGAAATTGAAATTATACCACAGCTTATCCGGATAAAAAGTTTTAGAGATATTATTCAGTTTTAACAATATTCCTTGGACTGAGGGGTATTATTGTCGCATTTATATAAAACCTGCCAATCTGAGTTGAATATAGAGATTGAAATGCATGCCCACTCTATTACTTAAGCCAGAAATAGAAAATAGTGATGTCTTTCCCATTGATTTTTGCATTGAAGTATTGAATGTGTAATTAGCACCCAGATAAAACTGTAGAAAGTGATTCTCCATAACGTTAAATATATGAAAAGTGTTTATTGTCAGTATTGAGTGACTGGTCACTGACCACTGGTTCTTTGTTCTCTTTTGTTTGTGACTGTGCTTGGTACACTGTAACCAGTTTAAATAAGACTGTGTTTGAAGGAATTCCCTGTTAAATAAACTTAATATCAAGTCCATTATCAAGAGTCTTTTGCATTAAGATTTCCCTGTTGTCTGGAGATCCTGGTTAAGTGGAAGTATTTATCTGGGTCCTCAAGATTCCATTTAACAGGATTCAATTGTATTTTCAATGAATCTAAACAGTCATTTGGCTGAGCTGTATGCAAGTGAGCACACCACTATGGCTGACCCTGACAGAGTCACCTGCGAGAAATCAGAGAGTGATCGCTTTCCACATGGCATCACAAATGGAGCTGCCTGGTACTCAGTAGCGGGAGGTGGGTGCATGAAATGATGGTGATAGAAATTCTGTACAGTGGAACCTCTGTTATTCTAATGTATTGAGAGAGCAAAATTTTATTGTAATATTAGGTGGTTTGTGAAATAAGATGGGATGTAATTATATAGAACATAGTAGGAAATAGCATTTTTGGAAGAGTGAACATGAAGCCTTAAAATTAGATATGTTTATATTTTGTCATGGAAGTTCCACTGTACATGTTAGTGGACAAAGTTAAATGGTATTATGAAGCTCGTTTAGGTGCCTTCAGGTATGAAAGAGTCTGTGAAGTAGAAATAATCATAATATGGTGATACCCCAACCTCTGCTTATATTCTGCATAACCATATACTCCAGTCATATTACTTTCACCGGGAGGTTATGTTTTTGGGTGTGTTTGTCTGTCTCTGTTTATTGGTTTGTCTGTATTTGCAATAACTCCAAAAGTAATGAACAGATCTTTCTCATTTTATTTTATGTGAGTTGGGCCTGACTAAAGTAAAAGTGATTAAATTTTGAGAAAGATCATAATCTTATTTTGGGTAGAGTAAGAAATCTAAAATTCGCCAGGAATCTAAAATTCGCCACCTCTAAAACCTTAGTTAATTTTATGAAGAAAAAGCCTTAATGTACTATACAGTCAACAAATCTCACCACAATTCATTTATTATATCCCCAGACGAAAGTCGGGGATATATTGGATTCAGGTCCGTCGCGCCGCCGCCGCTGCCGCCGCCGCCGTCGTAGAAATTTCCTTGTGGACGCGATAACTCAAAAACAAATTAATATTTTTTTTCCAAACTTGGTACACATGTTAAGGGTGCCCAAAGGAAGATCCCTATTTTAAGGTGACCTTAAACTCCCAGTAAAAAAGAACTTATGGCCACCTTAAGGTCAGAAATTGCACTTTTGGCCACTTAGAGCCCTGTAGGTCACAAACTATGATGCTCAGCTGGCTGAAATTTTACCTGACAACACATTAATATGTTCTTAGTACATGTGCCGAAAATCATGACTTTAAGTTGAGGAGAAAATTGTGTTTGAGGCCCATAAATACCCCCACTTAGGGATTTTTTGCTATACTTTACACATATTTTGCCCTATAATTTGGAAGTGATAATTCTGATGAGTCTCAAACTGCGCTAGGTATAACTTTGATATGTAATCCTTGTCTGTAGAAAATTTTAGGGCTGTAGGTTTACCCAAAGGGGTCGACTTAAGGTCTCAAAAGTGCCCACAGAGACCCAATTTATGCACTTTTTGCCACTTTCAAGCACTGTAGCTTTCAAACTATGTCTCTCATCTAAGTTAAATATCATCTGGGAATATATCTATGTGTTTTCTTATATGTGCCCCAACATTTAGGCCTTTAATAGACAGTTAACCTGTGTATCAGGACCATAAACACCCACCCGAGTGACCCTTATAAGACATTTTTCACATCTTTTTCCCTGTAACTTGGAAATGGTAAGTCTGAGAAGTTTCAAACTGTATTAGATATATATTCTGTGTGTAATCTTAGTATGTAACAGATTTTAAGTCTGAAGCTTTAATTTTGAAGGTCAAATTGAGGTCTCTAAAAGGCTCCCAAAGACCCAATATTTGGACTTTTTGCTACTTTTAAGCCCTGTGACTGTCAAACTATGTGACTGATAGAGCTCAAATCCTATCTGAGAAGATATTAGTATGTTATTTTTATATGTGCCAAGAATTAAGGCTTTAAGAAGACATTTAACCTGTGTATGAGGACCATAAATCCCCACCCGAGTGACCATTTTTAGACATTTTTCACATATTTTTCCCTGTAACTTGGAAATGGTAAGTCTAAGAAGTTTCAAACTGTATTAGATGCATATTCTATGTGTAATCTTAGTATGTGACAAATTTTAAGTCTGAAGCTTTAATTTGAAGGCCACATTTAGGTCTCTAGAAGGCCCCATAAAGACCCAGTATTTGGACTTTTTGCCAATTTTAATGCCTGTGACTGTTTAACTATGTGACTGATAGAGCTGAAATCTCATCTGGGAATACATTATTATGTTCTTTTTACATGTGCCAAAAATCAAGGCTTCAAGTAGACATTTAACCTGTGTATGAGGACCTTTAACACCCACCTGAGTGACCCTTTTAAGACATTTTTCACATATTTTGCTCTGTAACTTGGAAATGGTAAGTCTGAGAAGTTTCAAACTTTATTAGATACATATTCTATGTGTAATCTTAGTATGTAACAAATTTTAAGTCTGAAGCTTTAATTTGAAAGCCACATCGAGATCTCTAAAAGGCCCACAATGACCCAATATTTGGACTTTTTACCACCTTTAAGCCCTGTAACTGTTAAACTATGTGATTGATGGAGCTGAAATCCCATCTGGGAATGCATTATTATGTCCTTTTTACATATGCCGAAAATCAAGGTTTTTAGTAGACATTTAACCTGTGTATGAGGGCCATAGACACTCGCCCAAGTGCCTTTTTTGACATTTTTTCCGTATTTTGCCCTGTTATTTGGAAATGCTTAGTGTGACAAGTCTTAAACTGTATTATATATGATTTTTGTTTGTTATGTATGTCCCCCCAAAAAGTTTCAGATCTGTAGTTTAATTGCTAAGGTCTCTTTAACAATTGTAAAATGCCCACAGAAACCCAATTTATGGATATTATGCCACTTTAAAGCCCAGTAACTGTCAAACTATGTGGGTTATAGAGGTGAAATCTTTGAATTTTTAAAAGGAAATGCCTGTCTATTTAAATTTTGAATATTAATAATGTTATGGCTATCTTAGTCTTTTAAGAACTTATTTTTGTGTGTTGTACCTCTGCTTGCTGAGTTTTTAACTTTTTAAAATGAAACTGGTTAAACATATTCAAGTAGACAAAATGGACACTTTAAGTGAGCTTTAAGTCCCAATATTAATGAAATTATATCCTTATGTAGTAAAACTAGGGGATTTTTAACCCTCAACTAGCCCAGTTTTATTCAACTTGCCTCAGTTAATTTTGGCACAGCTCCTACAGTTATGAACTCATTTCAGTTGATAATCACATACTTAAAATTCTCAATTCTTTTTGTATTTGAGTACCCCTTTTATATAGATTGTTTGTTTACCATTTATGCTCAACCCACATCCCCCACCCGGATTCCCCCCACCCACCTCTGGGACCTCCAGCTATATTGAGTGACACTAAATAAACAAAGGTATTTAATGATATCAGATGAGAAACAAAGAACTCAATGGGGTTGCAGATCTTGTGTAATAGTGAGAGAGGTGTGGAGAAGGGGAGAGGGGTGGGGGTGGGAGGTGGTGGGCTTCATTACATATAACACAAAGGGGAGTCAGAACTGAGATTGTGTCACATATTTAGGTTGCATATATATGGACCACATATATAGGTATAGAGGAAATGAATAACTGAAAACAATTTGCAAATTCTAAAAATAATATAATAAAATAATAATATAAATAATTTTTTTTTAAATAATATTTTATTTGTGAACAAATATAGAAACAGATATGCGCTTTTGGGATTATGAATTTTAGAATGGACATTGAATCATCAATCATTTAAATACTTTGAAGGAAGATTGAAAAATATGATGAGTTGAGTTAAAAATAATATTTTATTTGTCAACAAATAAATATAGAAACAGATATGCTCTTTTGGGATTATTATTTTAGAATGGACATTCAATCATCAATCATTTAAATACTTTGAAAATAGGTTTAGAGTTATCATTGCAGGAAGATTGAAAATATAATTTGAGTTATGTATTCGGCGTCTGGGGATACACCATCTTCCTTGGGGAGATATAAACAGAGTAGATTGATGTGCTGAAGTTCATATAATAATGGGTAATTATGTTTTAAAAAATTCCCGATCAAAACCTGTGGCGTGAGTGATGACCTGTCTGGGGATATGTTGGCGCCGAGTTGGCCCAATCTAGTTTTATTAGTATTTTCACAAGTGGCGAATTTCAGATATGTGGCGAATTTTAGATTTCGTACTTTACCCCCCAAAAAAAAACCTAAGCTTTCTGAAATGCACTTTAGGTCTGCGTTCTATGAGTGCTGTCTCGTTATATGGTCAATAACATATATATTTTGGGGTTTATTGCATTGTCCACAGTTACACTCTGTAGTCTTACTGTGTAGTCAGTAGTCATTTACTGTAGTCTAATTCAATGGTCAACAGCCATATATTGTAGGCTTCTTATAAAGTAACATGTTATAGTCCGTTGTCTCATACTTTGGTCATAATTAGGCGTCCCTGAAAAGGGCGCTCATTTATTTTCACGTCAGTTTCCTCACCGCGGCCTCCGCCGCCGCTACATTATGGTCTCACTTCAATATCTCCCTTATTATTGGAAGCTTTTTAACCATATTTGGCATTTATATACCTTAGGCGTGGGAAAATTTTTCCATATGCTTAAATTTGACCTTTGATCTTTATCAAGGTCACATGATCAAGAAATAGTTTTTTGGGGTACACCCGCCCGTCATCGCCGCTCAGCAAAATGTACTGACCGCAGAGACTTGTAATTATACACACATGTTCATACTATCAAAAACGCAAGCTGATTAGATTTTGGGAGCGATTGGATGAAAATGACTGATTTATGAGCGATTTTCTCACACCTACCAACCAGAAAGCTTAAAATTCATGTGAACCCCCCTATTATCTTCTTAAGTATTGCATTTAGAGCCGTAAAATGTATTGGGAGGTAGTAGGAAACCACATCTGGAGAGTCTAGAAAGCAAGTCAAATTCCCCCCTCGACCCCCCCTGTAGGGGTCAAACTGGGGTTGTAAAATAGCCAATTTTGACATTTTTCCTTATATCTCCTTTATTTTTGCTTTTAAAGCTTTAGAATGTATTAAGAGGTATTGGGACACCATATGTGAAGAGTCGAGATAGCCGGTCAGATTTAACCCCCTCCCCCCCCCCCCCCATGGGTCAAACTGGGGTCATAAAATAGCCGATTTTATGTTTTTGCCTTATATCTACTTTATTCTTGCTTTTAGAGCTTTACAATGTATTAAGAGGTATTGGAAACTGTATGTGAAGAGTCGATTTACGTGCATATCGCATCCACAAAGAATCGCTACCACTAACTCGCACCCGCAAATCGCACCCGTTTTTTAATTCAGTATTTTTCTCCCTTCTTGTCTTTTCGATTCACACAAATGAATTAAGTTAAAATATGTGGGAAACCTCACATAATACCATGACGCCATGAATATTAATGAAAATATTGTCATGAAACCGCAATGGAAATCTGTAACCTCATGAATATTAATGAATTGTCTATGAATTTTGATCTTCAAGTAAAATATTTTCTGTGCATACATACTTACAAACCCCACAGATTTCCGTGACCTCATATATATTCAGGTATCGTTAACATCTTAAACATCTCATGGAGTGAAGGAAATATCTAGCCAACCAGCCTATTTTTCGTCTGCAAACGTGATTAATTTAATTAACCAATGAAAAAAATTGTTACTGAAACCTCACTCGAGACAAATATTTTACTCTTACTGCAACCACTATTGAAGTTTTCTAGCAATATTTTGCAAATGGAGTATCAGATGCTGGTACTTGCGCAGACAGACTTAAGGAAATATGAAGACATGATTGGGTTTCTAGTCATATTTTACAAATTTTCAAAATGGGTGCGATTTGCGGGTGCGAGTTAGCGGTAGTGATTTGAAGTGGGTGCGATATGCACGTATCCCGAAGAGTCTAGATAGCCAGTCAGATTTACCCCCTGACCCTCCCTTAAGGGTCAAACTGGGATCATAAAATAGCCGATTTTGTGTTTTTGCCTCATATGTCCTTTGTATTTTTGCTTCTGCAGCTTTAGAATGTATTAACAGGTAGTTATAATTCGTGGAGAGTCTAGGTAGCTGGTCAAATTAGCCCTCTGACCCCCTCTTATGAGTCAAAGTGGGGTCATAAAATATCAATTTTTCTGTTTTTGCCTCATATCTTCTTTATTATTGGTTTTAGAGCTTTACAAGTTTCAAGAGGTAGTGGGAAACCATATGTGAAGAGTCTATATAGCCGGTCAGATTTACCCCGTGACCCCCCCCCCACCCCCACCCCCACCCCCTATGGGTCAAACTGGGGTCATAAAATAGGCGATTTTGTGTTTTACCTTATATCTCCTTTATTCTTTCTTTTAGAGCTTTAGAATGTATTAAGAGGTATTGGGAAACCATATGTGAAGAGTCAAGATAGCTGGTCAGATTTACCCCTGATCCCCCTTATGGGTCAAACTGGGGTCATAAAATAGCCAATTTTGTGTTTTGCCTTATATCTACTTTAAAACTACTCTTCTTACAAACTATAGCATTTATTAAATTAACTTTACACAATTTATGACCATAGAAAACAAAATAAAGAGTACATTTTTCTTTCATGTTAAATTAACATTGTTAATGCATAAACTTCCACACTGTCTGCTTAAGTTTCACTTCTTCTCTCAGCGCTGCATGTTTTTCTTTTCAAAAACCTTTTTCTACTTTATACTATAAAGCATCTGACCTTTTGGGATGCTTTGTTCTTGTTAGTAAAAACATTTTCAGTTTATATTACACAGCCACATACTGTAGTCCTACTATACAGTCAGTAGTGACATCCTGCAGTTTTATTTAACAGTCAAAAATAGTATATTTGTTGGATCCACCGGATGCATCTGGTGGATACTTTGGTTCAGCATTCGCTACGCCGCCACACATAGAGAGATTTTCAATGTTAGCACTCTCACCAGAAAACTAGACCAGCTAGCTGCACCAAATTTGCAGGATAACTTCATTGGGAGGTAAGCTTCTCTGGGACTGAAATTAGCCTCATTCGGAAGAACAAGATGGCCACAGTCAAAAATAGTATATTTGTTGGATCCACCGGATGCATCTGGTGGATACTTTGGTTCAGCATTCGCTACACCGCCACACATAGAGAGATTTTCAATGTTAGCGCTCTCACCAGAAAACTAGACCAGCTAGCTGCACCAAATTTGCAGGATAACTTCATTGGGAGGTAAGCTTCTCTGGGACTGAAATTAGCCTCATTCGGAAGAACAAGATGGCCACCCTGGGCATTTCTTTGAAAATTGTCTACCTTCTTCTACTGGCTGGTTCTCGTAACTAGAAGGTTATATGTACAACAGATATTTCCCCTCTACAAGTATGCAGACATTTGACCTTGAAGCTCTTCATTCAAGGTCATCCACTTTTAAAATGCCTATATCTCCCTTATTATGGTCCTAGTAGTTTGGTATGTGAAGCCAACCTATATAGCAAATCATGGGCTAAGAATCTTTTGATATGGTCAGATTTGACCTTGGGCCCCACTTTTAAGGTCAGACATGGATAGCCAAATTTAAAAGTGCTTAAAACTCATTAAGCGTCCCGTAAGGGACGCTTGTTTGTGTATGGGAGAGCTTCAGGCTCCGCCGGCTCCGCCGGCTCCGGCGGCTCCGCCGGCTCCGCCGGCTCCGCATTTTGTTTTCCTTATAACTCTGTAACCGTTAGGCGGATTCTTTTCAAATTTGGCAGGTTTAGGCAGTAGCCTTGGGGAATTTTTTTGAATATGCTGCAGTGACATTTCAACCAATCAGAGAGGTCACATGACCAAAAATGTCTTTTTTCGATGGGGAAGCTTGTCCGGATGATAACTTGAAAGGAATTTTATCAATTCACCTGAAACTTGGCAAATACATTCATTCTATTAAAATCTGGAAATCATTAGATTTTGGCATTGATTGGTCAAGAAATGGCCGAGTAATTAATGATTAATTAATCATTACGAATTTTCCAAATAAGGAAAACACAAAAATGCTTATATCTCGAAAACCGTACTAGATAGAGCGATTTCGACGAAATTTTTGACCCGCAGGGTATCTCTGCGGAGTAGTTTTCCCAATTTTCAAAAAATTTTTGTCTCGTCCAAAATGGCGGCCATTTTGAATTTTCGAAATTTTCGCAAAAATTGCAAAACACAAAAATGCTTATATCTCAAAAACCGTGGTAGATAGAGCGATTTCGACGAAATTTTTGACCCGCAGGGTATCTCTGCGGAGTAGTTTTCCCAATTTTCAAAAAATTTTTGTCTCGTCCAAAATGGCGGCCATTTTGAATTTTCGAAATTTTCGCAAAAATTGCAAAACACAAAAATGCTTATATCTCAAAAACCGTGCTAGATAGAGCGATTTCGACGAAATTTTTGACCCGCAGGGTATCTCTGCGGAGTAGTTTTCCCAATTTTCAAAAAAATTTTGTCTCGTCCAAAATGGCGGCCATTTTGAATTTTCGAAATTTTCGTAAAAATTGCAAAACACAAAAATGCTTATATCTCGAAAACCGTGCTAGATAGAGCGATTTCGACGAAATTTTTGACCCACAGGGTATCTCTGCGGAGTAGTTTTCCAATTTTTCAAAAAAATTTTGTCTCGTCCAAAATGGCGGCCATTTTGAATTTTCGAAATTTTCGCAAAAATTGCAAAACACAAAAATGCGTATATCTCAAAAACTGTGCTAGATAGAGCAATTTCGACAAAATTTTTGACCCACAGGGTATCTCTGTGGAGTACTTTTCCCAATTTTCAAAAAAATTTTGTCTCGCCAAAAATGGCGGCCATTTTGAATTTTCGAAATTTTCGTAAAAATTGCAAAACACAAAAATGCTTATATCTCGAAAACTGTGCTAGATAGAGCGATTTCGGCGAAATTTTTGACCCACAGGGTATCTCTGCAGAGTAGTTATCCCAATTTTGAAAAAAATTTTGTCTCGCCAAAAATGGCGGCCATTTTGAATTTTCGAATTTTTCGCAAAAATTGCAAAACATAAAAATGCTTATATCTCGAAAACCCTGCAAGATAGAGCGATTTCGACGAAATTTTTGATCCACAGGGTATATCTGTAGAGTAGCCATGCCAATTTTCAAACAAAAAATTTCTCGCAAAAAATGGCGGCCATTTTGAATTTTCGAATTTTTCGCAAAATTGCAAAACACAAAAATGCTTATATCTCGAAAACCGTGCTAGATAGAGTGATTTCGACGAAATTTTTGACCCACAGGGTATCTCTGCAGAGTAGCCATGCCAATTTTCAAAAAAATTTTATCTTGCCAAAAATGGCGGCCATTTTACTCACCTACTCAAAATGAGTAAATGCGAATTATCTCTTAAAAGTATTGCAGATAGCCAATTTTTCTCAAATAACTCATTCACCTACTTTTGGAAGAGCTTTCACATGGTGAAGTTTCAGACCCATAGCTAATTACTCACCTACTCAGACAGCCTTTTGAGGAAGATTTCTTGGAGGTTAATAACTTTCACAACGATCTTTCTTTTGACTTTGGCATCAGGCAAAGGAAGAAGGGTAATTTTTGTTAGCATTGTCTTCCCTTACTTAAAAGGAGTATTGCTCACAAATTTTTTTTTGTGTGTGTCAAGACCAGCAGGACATGTGTCATATTTGGAGAATATAAATGTAATTTTTTAACTCATTACAGATACTGAATCATGGAAAGTTTGATATATTTATGAAATTTAAGATGTATAGAATTAACTGAAATGAATTATGGAATGAATTATTAACTATAAACAAAATTAAAAGGGGTTGAACATTATGCCAACATAGGATAAAATCTGTGGCATGTGTCAAGACTGAAGTATTGACCATCACATTGATATTTATGTGACCATAAAAGGAATAAGACCTTTGTGTCAACACTGTAGCTTTTTCTCCCATGTTAAAGAGGTTACCAGGTGTATACCATTAAAGGAACATCTATTGTGTGCATACATCAACAAAGAATTTCACTCTTGTGTTTTTCAATCTTGTGACAGGGTTATGGAAGTATTAAATCTGTGTACTTGGACAAGGTTGTGTTTCCCCAGTGGTGTGAATAAATGGGATTGAATAAACAGAGCTGAGTCCCTCTTCCATACCACAATACACAAACTGTGATAAACTACAATTAATTTTGGATGTTTTCATGGATAGTGACAATAGAAAAAGAAACTTAAGCGCAGTATCTCTAGCTAGTACCCCCAGTCCAGTTGTACTTCCTAAAAAAACACAGAAAATGAATGAATCAGGGGACTCCATTTCAAACATGAAAAGTTTAGTGGAAACACCGAGCGAAGAGGATTCCTTCAGTGCAAATGTGAGTAAAATACCAACACTAGAAAGGAAAGTTGATGAGATTCTCTCTTTACTTAAATCTGAAACTGTGAAAACAAGGCTGGATTTTCGTGCACTAGAAACAGAAAACCATGCACTGCAGCTCAAAGTAAAGGAATCTGAAGGGGTCATTGTTAAACTTAACTCTAAGGTCCAGTCCCTTGAGGAAAAGCTTGAATCTCTCCAGATATATTCCATGAAGAATAACCTAGTCTTTTATAATATTCCCGAGGTTGAACAGGAGGACTGTTCTACTGTTGTAATGGATTTTATGAAGAACACCCTAAAAATCCCTGAGCACCTTTTGTTTTCACCAAGCAATCCAGCGGCAGATATACGTATTGATACTGCTCATCGCATGGGGATGAAAAAAGAAAAACCAAGACCAATAATTGTGAGATTCATGTCCCATCGAGGCCGGGCCATGGTGTTGTCAAATACCAAAAATCTCACACGATTGCCATATGCTATCAATGAACATCTGCCACCAAAAGTCCGAGAGAGGAGATCAGCTCAAGTCCCTGCTCTTATAGAAATGAGAAAAAATGAAAAGGTGAAGAACACCAATACAAGCATAAAATTAATAAAAGACAAGTTAATGGTCAACTCAAAAGTCAACTCAGAAACATTTGAGAAAAATCCACTGGACTACACTGCCTCATCCGGTGAGCCTATAGCTTACGAAAACATATTCCATTCAGAAATTTCGACAGTCAAGGGCAGTTCATTTCAGGGCCATATCTATCCAATCCAAACTGATAGTGAGGCAATCCAGGTACTCCGAGCAATGGGGCAGAATAAAGAGACAGTAAACTGTGAGCATACTATGTACGCATTTAAATTTCACGATGCAGATGGTCACATAAAACATGGCTACTCAGATGACGGTGAATGGAAAGGTAGTGCGGTACTCACAGAACTATTGCATGAGAAGGAAATGAATGGAGTTATACTAATTGTCACACGTAAGTTTGGCGGTCAACACCTGGGACAACAACGCTTCAATCTTATAAGGAAAGTGGCAGCAGAGGTAGTGGACAATTATAATAACTAAATATTGGACTTCGGATATACATAAAGATTAGAACCTTTGACTGTAGCCCAGTAAAGACACCAGTAACTCAATTTAAAGTATAACACCTGATATTACAGTACCTATATGAATAAATATAATAATTTGAGTGTGGATTTGATATATTATTTTTAATAAAATGGTATAAAAATAGACTCTGAACTCCTGTGTCAAATTAAAGGCAGCGTAGTTAAAATATTAGCGATACCATTAAAGGTATATATAATAATATGTAACATTACTTGATTGCATTTCCATCTCTATTTTTGTCAGAATTACACAGGTATTTTATACAAAGACTGCAGCGTAGTAAAGAAATAGTAACACAACTTAAAGTATAACACCTGATATTAGGGTACCTAATCATTTGTGTGTGGATAAGATGTATTATTTGTATTAGATGGGTATTATTGGATTTGATATATTATTTTTTATTAAAATGGTATAAAAATAGACTCTGAACTCCTGTGTCAAATTAAAGGCAGCGTAGTTAAAATATTAGCGATACCATTAAAGGTATATATAATAATATGTAACATTACTTGCTTGCATTTCCATCTCTATTTTTGTTAGAATTACACAGGTATTTTATGCAAAGACTGCAGCGTAGTAAAGAAATAGTAACACAATTTAAAGTATAACACCTGATATTAGAGTACCTAATCATTTGTGTGTGGATAAGATGTATTATTTGTATTAGATTGGATGTGCGGTTTACAATTTTTTGATATGCAATACACTTATTTCGCCATCATATTTTTTCTATATCTACAAAGGTCGGAGGCATAAATAATCTTGGTTAAAGAAAGATACCACAGATACATGATTATATTAATTATCAAATTACAAAGGGGTTTATTGCATAAAAAAGTTCTCGGTTGATATGACACTATAACTTTTCTTTTTCTATACACTGTAAATAGATGTGGTTCAGTATCTAGTTCGAGTTAACGTGGTCTGTAATTTTTTTTTTTTCTTTTTATTAGTATTATTCTTTTTTCATTGTTCTTTTTTATAACTTGACTGTATTTTGTTTCTTATTTCTTTGTTGTTAAATGTTTGTACAGTTTAATATGGGAGTTTTTCTTCTGTGGCAAAGCATTTGTTCTAAGATTAGTACAGTTGGAATGCAGTGCATAACAAAGGATATAATCAGTGGCTATCCATTTTCAAGCAAGTTGACAGCCGAAAAAAATCTTTGTACATATGAGGTATTCCTGAATCCATATTTTAGGCATTTACTTAATATTCGTGTTTTTACTACCGATCTGTTTATCCTTGTAGAGAAACTTTATGCAAAAATCGATGAATACCATAATGAATAGTATTACTGTGTTGTCCGCAAACTGTAGAGGTTTACAAAACTACCAAAAGAGAATTGATGTTCTGAACTATTTCAAAGAAACAAAGTCTAATATTGTATGTGTCCAAGACACACACTGGGTTGAAAATGACGAGGCATCGGTCAATAAAATCTGGGGTAATAAATGCTATATTAATGGAAATAGAACTAACTCTAGAGGAGTGGCTATCTTGCTTAATAATAATTTTGAATATGAAGTCATATCCTGTAAAAAAGATAAAGATGGTAATTTTATTTGCTTGACTGTAAAAGCAACTTCTATGACCTTTAATATCTTAACTCTATATGGGCCTAACACTGATGAACCTCAATTTTTCACAAATATCAAAGCTGTGGTCCAAGAAAATAATCCTAACTACTATGTAATCTGTGGAGACTTTAACCTAGTAATTAATCCGGATATAGATTATTCCAACTATTTGCATATTAATAATCCAAGGGCAAGGCTTGAAGTGTTAAATATGCTAGAAGAGTTGGATCTAATAGATATCTATCGTACTTTTCATCCTGAAACCCGTAGATATACCTGGAGAATAGCTAATCCAATCAAACAAGCACGATTAGATTTTTTTCTTGTCTCGAATTCTATGATTGACATTATACATAAATGTGATGTTAAAGCATCATATAGATCAGACCACTCAATAATATCTTTAGAAGTTATTCAAAATAGGTTCACTATAGGGAAGGGTGTTTGGAAATTTAATAATAATTTGTTAAAAAACAAAGACTACTTAAAAACTATTAACAGTGTCATTGATGACGAAATATTAAAATATGCCATACCAGTCTATCAGCTCGAATTTCTGCAGGGGAACTACCAAAACATCTCATTCACTATAGATGATGACTACTTTCTAGAAATGCTTCTGCTTAGAATGAGAGGGGAAACCATAAAGTTTGCCACATTTCTAAAGAAAAAGGAATTTGAGAAAGAGAAAGAACTAATAAAAGACATAGAACAGTTAGAGTCAAACTTTTCTCAAAATTTGCACTTATTATCCGATAAAAGAACTGAATTGGAAACCATTCGAGAGCATAAACTCAGTGGTCAGTTGGTCCGCGCTAGAACACAGTGGTTGATAGAAGGTGAAAAACCTTCCAAATCTTTTTTTAATCTCGAAAATAAAAACTTCTTGGATAAGACAATAAAAAAAATTCAAGATAAGTGTGGTCATTTTGTCACTGATCAAGCTGAGATTCTTTCTTATGTGAGGTCTTATTATGGATGTCTTTATGAGAATAAAGACCATAAACTTAAAAAAGCCAACTTAACAGAAATTTTGAAAAACAAACCAGTATCTAAAGTACCCAATATTGAATTGGGTGACCTCATAAATACTAAGGAACTTGGGGAGACATTAAAAACTATGAAGCACAACAAATCCCCTGGTATGGATGGTTTTACAACAGAATTTTTAAAGGTTTTTTGGTGTAGACTCAAACATTTTATAACAAATGCTATCAATATTTGTTTTAAAAAAGGAACACTTTCCACTTCTCTTAAACAATGTATTATTACTTGTATCCCAAAAGGAAAAAAGGATAGAAGTTTGATAGGAAACTGGCGGCCCATTTCACTCCTACCTGTTATCTATAAGCTTGCCTCAGGTACTATAGCTAACCGTCTTAAAAAGGTTTTAAATACCATTATTTCTACAACACAAAATGGTTTTATTTCTGGTAGACAAATTAGCAATTGCACCAGACTTATATATGACATCATGCAAGTGGCTGAAGAGAAAAAATTACCAGGCCTTCTTATGTTAATTGACTTTGAGAAGGCGTTCGACTCTTTGTCTTGGGACTTTCTGTACAACAGCCTTGATTTTTTCGGTTTTAGTGCAAATTTTTCGAAGTGGATAAAGTTATTTAACAACGATATAAAAGCTTACATACTACAATGTGGATTTCTATCTGAATCGATCAAGATAGGGAGAGGATGTAGACAAGGGGATCCTATAGCACCATATTTATTTCTGATTGGGGCTGAGATCCTCTCACTCTTAATTAAAATAAACCCAGAAATTACTGGCTTCATTTATCATACCCATGAATATAAACTGACTCAGTTTGCGGATGACACAACAATCATTTTGGATGGTTCCCAGTGTTCTCTACAAGCTGCACTTAATACTCTTGAAATTTATGGTAGCATTTCTGGCCTTCGGATGAATAAAGAAAAAACCAAACTTATATGGATTGGTAGGAAAAAGCACTGTAAGGAAAAATTAGATGTTACGCTTGATCTAGACTGGGGTAAACAGGAGTTCATATTGTTAGGGATAAAGTTTAATGTGAACCTTACGAGCATGCCAAAACTAAATTTTGAAAATAGTCTACAAAAAATTCAGACAGAATTAAAAATGTGGCAGGTGAGACATCTCACTCCTTTTGGAAAAGTAACAGTATTAAAGAGTTTAATTTTAGCTAAGTTTATACATTTATTTTTATCTTTGCCTACTCCAGAAGATGTAATTACCAAACTAAATTTCTTGTGCTATAGGTTTCTGTGGAATGATAAACCTGATAAGATCAAAAGAGATGTAATTTGCCTAGATTATTTGAAGGGTGGAATTAAAATGGTAAACATTAGCAAATTTATAATATCATTGAAACTTACATGGATTAGAAGGATATTCTGTGATGTGAAAACCCAGTGGTTTAACCTTTTCTCAGAAATGTACCCAGTACAAAAACTATCACTAGGATTTGATCTTAGCAAAACAATACTGCTTCATATGAAAAACGAATTCTGGATCGACATTATAACATACTGGCAGAATTTCTGCAAAACTAAAGAAATTAGGTCAAATTCAGACATAGTTTGTTCACCCCTGTGGTACAACACAAATATATCTAAGGATGCTCTATATTTTCCAAAATGGTCAAATAAAGGAATATCAATGGTAGGGGATATAATTGATGATCAATGGAATGTACTAAACCCTGAGGTTCTTAAGAGGAAATTTGAATTTAGTTTTAATATTTTAGATTATTACAGATTAAAATACCTTGTGAAAACATTTATCACTACTTACAAGGAGGAAGGACCCAGTAATTACATGAGGCCCTGCTGTCCGTCTCACCTAAAGATACTATATAAATCCAAAAAGGGATGCAAAGATTTTTATAACCTATTATTGGAAAGAGACACCAAGTACCCAGTCCCTATACCTAAATGGGAAGAGCTAGTCCTTCACAGTAAATACTCATGGACTCAGATTTATAAAATCTGCTGTAAATCTATCAAAGACAATAAGTTCATTTGGTTCCAGTATAAAATTTTAAATAATATATTAGATACGCAGTACTACCTTTACAAAATTAAAATCTTGGATGATAACACTTGTAGATTATGTAGTCAACATCCAGAAACAATTTTGCATCTTTTTGCAGAATGCACAAAATCCTCAGAATTATGGAGAAATGTCAAACATTGGGTTTTCACTAGATTAGGTCTGAATTTAGATTTTGATAGTGGAGTTAAAATATTTGGTTACAACGACAATAATGAAAACTTTTGGCCACTAAATTTCATGCTGATAGTAACTAGATATTATATCTACTGGTGTGCAAAAAAAGGCTTTCAATTGAATATCTTCCATCTCCAAAGGGAAATTAAAAAAAGGTTTAATGAACAGAAAATTTCATCATTTATGAACAATTCAAATCAACTTTTTGAAAAGAGATGGAGTGTCTGGCAAAACCTCTTTATTGACATCTAAGGTTAGATTATTCACAATAGAGTACATGTACTTTCTCATTCCTGGTTATTCTGTTTCCACCAGTCCTTTGGTTAATGGTGTAATGATCCTGGCCTGAACACAATCAGATGGCTAGCCATCTCACTGTGTAAAACTCCAAATATAGTTTTTTTTGTTTTTTTTTTCATCTCAATGTTATTTTCACTAGCTTTCCTTCTACTTCTTATAGATCTATTGTGCAAACAAATGTAATTTGTCAGTTTTTTTTTCTTTCATTTTAACATTTGTATGCTGTGTATATAATGCTTGTCTTGACAAAGCATCATTGTTGATTTTGTATATATAATTCCTGCTCTAAAAAAGAAATAAAAAAAAAAAAAAATAAAAAAAAAAAAAAAAAAAAAAATTATTTACCTACTCAAAATGAGTAAATGCTAATTATCTGTAAAAGTATTGCGGATACCCAATTTTTATCAAATAACTCATTCATCTACTTGTGGGAGAGCTTTCACATGGTGAAGTTTCAGACCCATAGCTAATTACTCACCTACTCAAAATGAGTAAATGCGAATTATCTCTAAAAGTATTGCAGATGGCCAATTTTTCTCAAATAAATCATTCACCTACTTTTGGGAGAGCTTTCACTTGGTGAAGTTTCAGACCCATAGCTAATTACTCACCTACTCAAAATGAGTAAATGCGAATTATCTCTAAAAGTATTGCAGATAGCCAATTTTTCTCAAATAACTCATTCACCTACTTTTGGGAGAGCTTTCACTTGGTGAAGTTTCAGACCCATAGCTAATTACTCACCTACTCAAAATGAGTAAATGCGAATTATCTCTAAAAGTATTGCAGATAGCCAATTTTTGTCAAATTAATCATTGGCCTACTTTTGGGAGAGCTTTCACTTGGTGAAGTTTCAGACCCATAGCTAATTACTCACCTACTCAAAATGAGTAAATGCGAATTATCTCTAAAAGTATTGCAGATAGCCAATTTTTCTCAAATAACTCATTCACCTACTTTTGGGAGAGCTTTCACTCTGTGAAGTTTCAGACCCATAGCTAATTACTCACCTACTCAAAATGAGTAAATGCGAATTATCTCTAAAAGTATTGCAGATAGCCAATTTTTCTCAAATAACTCATTCACCTACTTTTGGAAGAGCTTTCACATGGTGAAGTTTCAGACCCATAGCTAATTACTAACCTACTCAAAATGAGTAAATGCGAATTATCTCTAAAAGTATTGCAGATAGCCAATTTTTCTCAAATAACTCATTCACCTACTTTTGGGAGAGCTTTCACATGGTGAAGTTCCAGACCCATAGCTAATTATTTACCTACTCAAAATGAGTAAATGCTAATTATCTGTAAAAGTATTGCGGATACCCAATTTTTATCAAATAACTCATTCATCTACTTTTGGGAGAGCTTTCACATGGTGAAGTTCCAGACCCATAGCTAATTATTTACCTACTCAAAATGAGTAAATGCTAATTATCTGTAAAAGTATTGCGGATACCCAATTTTTATCAAATAACTCATTCATCTACTTGTGGGAGAGCTTTCACATGGTGAAGTTTCAGACCCATAGCTAATTACTCACCTACTCAAAATGAGTAAATGCGAATTATCTCTAAAAGTATTGCAGATAGCCAATTTTTGTCAAATTAATCATTGGCCTACTTTTGGGAGAGCTTTCACTTGGTGAAGTTTCAGACCCATAGCTAATTACTCACCTACTCAAAATGAGTAAATGCGAATTATCTCTAAAAGTATTGCAGATAGCCAATTTTTCTCAAATAACTCATTCACCTACTTTTGGGAGAGCTTTCACTTGGTGAAGTTTCAGACCCATAGCTAATTACTCACCTACTCAAAATGAGTAAATGCGAATTATCTCTAAAAGTATTGCAGATAGCCAATTTTTGTCAAATTAATCATTGGCCTACTTTTGGGAGAGCTTTCACTTGGTGAAGTTTCAGACCCATAGCTAATTACTCACCTACTCAAAATGAGTAAATGCGAATTATCTCTAAAAGTATTGCAGATAGCCAATTTTTCTCAAATAACTCATTCACCTACTTTTGGGAGAGCTTTCACTCTGTGAAGTTTCAGACCCATAGCTAATTACTCACCTACTCAAAATGAGTAAATGCGAATTATCTCTTAAAAGTATTGCAGATAGCCAATTTTTCTCAAATAACTCATTCACCTACTTTTGGAAGAGCTTTCACATGGTGAAGTTTCAGACCCATAGCTAATTACTCACCTACTCAAAATGAGTAAATGCGAATTATCTCTAAAAGTATTGCAGATAGCCAATTTTTCTCAAATAACTCATTCACCTACTTTTGGGAGAGCTTTCACATGGTGAAGTTCCAGACCCATAGCTAATTATTTACCTACTCAAAATGAGTAAATGCTAATTATCTGTAAAAGTATTGCGGATACCCAATTTTTATCAAATAACTCATTCATCTACTTGTGGGAGAGCTTTCACATGGTGAAGTTTCAGACCCATAGCTAATTACTCACCTACTCAAAATGAGTAAATGCGAATTATCTCTAAAAGTATTGCAGATAGCCAATTTTTCTCAAATAAATCATTCACCTACTTTTGGGAGAGCTTTCACTTGGTGAAGTTTCAGACCCATAGCTAATTACTCGCCTACTCAAAATGAGTAAATGCGAATTATCTCTAAAAGTATTGCAGATAGCCAATTTTTCTCAAATAACTCATTCACCTACTTTTGGGAGAGCTTTCACTTGGTGAAGTTTCAGACCCATAGCTAATTACTCACCTACTCAAAATGAGTAAATGCGAATTATCTCTAAAAGTATTGCAGATAGCCAATTTTTCTCAAATAACACATTCACCTACTTTTGGCAGAGCTTTCACTTGGTGAAGTTTCAGACCCATAGCTAATTATTCACCTACTCAAAATGAGTAAATGTGAATTATCTCTAAAAGTATTGCAGATAGCCAATTTTTCTCAAATAATTCATTCACCTACTTTTGGGAGAGCTTTCACTCTGTGAAGTTTCAGACCCATAGCTATTTATTCACCTACTCAAAATGAGTAAATGCTAATTATCTGTAAAAGTATTGCGGATACCCAATTTTTATCAAATACTCATTCATCTACTTGTGGGAGAGCTTTCACATGGTGAAGTTTCAGACCCATAGCTAATTACTCACCTACTCAAAATGAGTAAATGCGAATTATCTCTAAAAGTATTGCAGATAGCCAATTTTTCTCAAATAACTCATTCACCTACTTTTGGGAGAGCTTTCACTTGGTGAAGTTTCAGACCCATAGATAATTATTCACCTACTCAAAATGAGTAAATGTGAATTATCTCTTAATAGTATTGCAGATAGCCAATTTTTCTCAAATAACTCATTCACCTACTTTTGGAAGAGCTTTCACACACGAAAATGAAAAATTGTGAATATCTCGGAAAAGCTATTTCTTCTGCTTTAATGCTCGGCGGGAGATACACACCGCGGCAGTGTTCTTGACAAAAATTTTTGTCTCCCCAAAAATGGTGGCCATTTTGAATTTTCAAAGTTTTTGCAAAACACAAAAATGCTTATATCTCGAAAACTGTGCTATATGGAGCGAACTCAACAAAATTTTGGACCTGCTGGGTATCTCTGTAGAGTAGCCATGCCAATTTTCATAATATTTTTGTCTCGCCAAATATAGCGGACATTTTTAATTTTTTTATTTTTTGCAAAACACAAAAATGCTTATATCTTGAAAACCGTGCTAGATAGAGCAGACTGCGCTGACTTTGGTTGCCACAACAGTATAAGGCTAGAAACGAAGCATTTTCTTAATACTTTAGCACTCACCTTTATAGCCTTTTCGGGACGCTTTGTTTTTGCTATGCAAAAACATTATCTTTTTTTTTGCGAGCGATCCTCTAGTTTAATATTGCTCCTGGAATATCAAACCAACATATACTTTTCTGAATTTTGGCAGCCATCTTAAATTTTGGTGGAAATGGAAAATGTTGTGCATCTTGAAAACCATAAGAGATAGAGAAATTTTGGGGAAATTTTGGACCCCCTGGGTACTAACGACAACTATGACCTCTGAAAAATTTAAACTTCTCCAAATTTCGTGAATTTTGCCGTTTTCAGTATCGTGTCATTATCTCAAACTGTGACAGATAGAGTGATTTCGGGAAACTTTGGCCCCACTGGAGGATAATGACTACTCCTTTAATTCCTGTGAATAATTTAGAATTTTCTTAATTTCAGCCCTCATCTTGAAAAAGGCTGTTTATCTTCAAAACCATGTTAGTTGTCCTTTTTTTGTGGATGCATCTGGCCACAGATGTCATGTGTCCTTAGTCTAGTTAGTTTATAGTCATCTATTGTAATGTGCCTAAGCCCCCACAATGTTGCCAGGCTGATTTTTCAATTATAAACTTCACCAATTCATAAATTGTAGTTGCAAATATTGAACAAAAGTGAGCAGAAGTAAGCAGTGACATCATAACCATTTGGGGCCAATTACCTTTGCCTATTAAAGTGTAATCATTATAAATAATTGGGGTATAAATAGGCAGTAAAAATATCTCGTTGGTTCTTTAGCCAAAAATCTCTTAAAATGTTGCACAAAAAAAAACAAGAAGAAAATCAGACTCCTCATACAGTAGAAGATATGTATTGATTTGTGGCTATCCATTCTCCAATTCTTATACATGGTAGTGGGTGATTATTTTGATGCACCTGTTCTTATCCCATGAATATCTACATGGGTGGAATCTTTTCTCTTTCTCTCTTTTTCCTGCGCATGAGGGGTCATTAATGGGATTGTATCTTTGCAGAGAATAAATGTATGACATCTGACAAAAGTGTTTGCATATTCATGTGGGTCCCATTTACTCTTGCATTTTTCATTGTGTAGTTTTTATTGTTGATACAACATACATTTTAGTGAATGCTAACTGCCGTCAGGATCATATTACCCTGTTTGTGATCAATGTACAATATCCCATTCTGTCCCATTTTATGTTATCTTTTATAAAACTAAATGGAGCTAATGATTAGTATTTCTACATGAAACTTGGCATTGAACTGGTTATATGACACCATTTAAAACAAGCAATGTCTGAGAACACATAAACCCTCACCTATAGATAATATCTATTAGATATTGCCAAAAATTCACAAAAGCAATTCTAGATTTGCAATCCAGATGTAAATCCAGACCATCTTCGAGGAGAACCAAGCCACCCTGTGTAAAAATATGTATGACCCACATCTGATATATAATTTTTAAGTTATTTATATGGACAGACAGACAAACAAATATTATTATATTACATATAAGCATAACATATACATGTATTTAGGAAAGCCTCATTGTATCCCCGAAAAGCGGGGATACTGTGGATCATGCACAGTCATTGTCTGTGTCCTTATACGCGTAAACAATTGCGTGTGTGCAGAGATTTTTTGTGTTCAGCCTACAAGACACATTTCTGTTGGGATTTCTTTTAAACTTGGCAAGTGGATTGCTATAGCAGAGATCTAGCCATCCTATTCTTTGGAAGCCCAGGAGTCAAAATTATGCTCTGGGGAGTCAAGAACATCAAAAATTTTGACTTGTAACTTGAAAACTATTGCATTTAGAGAATTTTGTTTAAATATGTTATTCAGCTACTTTTGGGTCAGCTATAACATAGTAAAATTGAAGACCTGTAGCTCATTGCATAGCCAAGTAATAGCCACTTTGAGGTTCTCAATGTTGAGTAAATCAGTTGTAACTTGAAAACTATTGCAAAAGTGCTTATAACTCCTTTATTATTGGTCCTAGAGGTTTGCAATGTGAAACCAACCTATAAGAAATCATGGGTTAGGAATCTTCTGATGTGGTCAGATTTGACCTTGGGCCCCTCCTTCAAGATCAAACAGGGATAGCCAAATTCAAAAGTGCTTATAACTTGCTTATTATTGGTCCTAGATGTTTGCGATGTGAAAACAACCTGTAGGAAATCATAGGTTAGGAATCTTCTGATGTGGTCAGATTTGACCTTGGGCCCCTCCTTCAAGGTCAAACGAGGATAGCCAAACTTAAAAGTGCTTACAACTCACTAATTATTGGTCCTAGAGGTTTGGGATGTGAAACCAACCTATAGAAAATCATAGGCTAGGAATCTTCTGATGTGGTCAGATTTGACCTTGGGTCCTTCCTTCAAGGTCAAATGAGGAAGCCAAAGTTAAAAGTGCTTATAACTCACTTATTATTGGTCCTAGAGGTTTGCAATGTGAAACCAACCTATAGGAAATCATGGACTGGGAATCTTCTGCCTCAATCCCTTTTACGGGGATACACTGCTGGCTCGCAATAGAGCAAGCGGCATAAATCTAGTTTCATTCTTTGATTTTTAAGAAGTTGTTAAATTGGCTAATAATGCCTCAATATATACATTTTTTTCAAAAATGGTAAAATCGTATTTCATATCCACTATAGGCTTAAACATATGCTGTACAACACTAAACAAATTTTGCGAGTTTGCTTGAAATATGTTAAAATTGCAATAACAGGAATGAACACTGTTGAAATTAGAAGTTAAATCTACCATAATGATTTTAAAAGTTTCCTATGCGTAATTCATTAGTACAATGTATGTACCTTCATTTAAAGCACCAGTGATATTTAAAACTTCCTCAAACACTGGCACACCTGAAAAAAATGTGATTTTACTCACTGACAGGGTAATTCAGCCGGTATAGATTTCATTTTTAATTTATTACACTCCTAATTGAGGATGCAGGGTCCTAATATAAATAGAGGCTGGATATTCTGTTTTGACCACAAATTACAGTATTTGTTTGACTCAGTTTCATGGTTTCATTGGAAATTAAATATTGTTTCCATACAAGTCATTTGGAAGTAATTTACAAGAGCAAATTATATTGAATTAATATCTTGTATCTTAAATATGACAAATAATTAATTCATGTGTCACAGACATTACCCCTTTGATATAAGTGTAAATTAGATTTAGTCCTGATATATAAAATGTTGTGTTCATAGCTGACACATAAGTAATTGAAAGATATTTAAGGCGTTGAGACCTGTGTCCTTATAGGATGAATTTAATTATACCCTGTTCGCACATAATCCCAGACAAATTGGATGCATGTATTAAAATGCTATATTTTTACTGTTTTTAGGCGGGTTGCGTGTAACCAACCCGCCTATTAGATTGATGTGTCCGACGTCCGTCTGTCCGTCTGTCTGTCCGTCTGTCCGTCCACATTTTTCGCTTCCGGACTCTAACTTTAAAACGGTTTGACCAATCAAATTCAAACTTCACAGGGAGATAGATCACCATCATAGCTAGGTTCCTTTCGAAATTGGTGAAATTCCGTGTGTTCGTTTGTCCGTTTTTCGTCCGTTTGTCTGTCCATCCATCTGTTTGTCCACATTTTCGTTTCCGGACTCTAACTTTAAAACGGTTTGACCAATCAAATTCAAACTTCACAGGGAGATAGATCACCATCATAGCTAGGTTCCTTTCGAAATTGGTGAAATTCCGTGTGTTCGTTTGTCCGTTTTTCATCCGTTTGTCTGTCCATCCATCTGTTTGTCCACATTTTCGTTTCCGGACTCTAACTTTAAAACGGTTTGACCAATCAAATTCAAACTTCACAGGGAGATAGATCACCATCATAGCTAGGTTCCTTTCGAAATTGGTGAAATTCCGTCTGTTTGTTTGTCCGTTTTTCCGTCCGTTTCTTCGTTTTTGTCCGTTTTTCTGTCCATCCATCTGTCCGTCCACATTTTCGTTTCCGGACTCTAACTCGAAAACAGTTACTCCAATCTAATTCAAACTTCACAGGGACATACATCACCATCATAGCTAGGTTCCTTTCGAAATTGGTGTAAATCCGTCCGTTCATTTGTCTTGTTTTTCTGTCCATTTGTTCGTTTTTAGGCGGGTTGAGTGTAACCAACCCACCTATTAGATTGATGTGTCCGACGTCCGTCTGTCCGTCCACATTTTCCATTTCCGGACTCTAACTTGAAAACGGTTTGACCAATCAAATTCAAACTTGACAGGGACATAGATCAACATGATAGCTAGGTTCCTTTCGATATTGGTGAAATTCTGTCCGTTCGTTTGTCCGTTTTTCGTCCGTATGTCTGTCCATCCGTCTGTTTGTCCACATTTTCGTTTCCGGACTCTAACTTGAAAACGGTTTGACCAATCGAATTCAAATTTGATAGGGAGATAGATCTCCATCATAGGTAGGTTCCTTTCGATATTGGTGAAATTCCGTCCGTTCATTTGTCTGTTTTTCGTCCGTTTGTCCATCCATCTGTTTGTCTACATTTTCATTTCCGGACTCTAACTCGAAAATGGTTTGACCAATCGGATTCAAACTTGATAGGGAGATAGATCTCCATCATAGCTAGGTTCCTTTCGAAATTGGTGAAATTGCGTCTGTTCGTTTGTCTGTTTTTCGTCCATTTGTCTGTCCATCTGTCTGTCCGTCCACATTTATCCTGTACATATGGTAAATAATACTATGACTTACATTTATTTTAATAAATTATCTTTTGTGATTAGGTGCCATGCAACATTATGGTACATTTTGTAAGTATATGCTATAGCCAAATTTCCCAAGTTCTCACTAAAATAATTTCACCAAATTTTTTGTTATTACCGTTTCATAGTTTTTACTCTTTACTTTATTATTTTATAGCATATACTTACATTGTTTTGCAGACCCTTATAAAGATAAGAAAAGGCACCTAATCATATACACTTTTAGCCAAATGAGTTTATTAGTAAATAATTATAGTTACTAACCAACTAGTATTGAATTCCAAATAATATACCATTTCGGTAACACTTTTTGAGGTTCTGCAATGCATGTCAGCAGCACCTCCTCGTGGTTGTACCGGTAACATGAACAGTGATACATTTTTCCATTTGCACTAGGTATTGTACAGTTCTTACATTGTCAAAAATGTTTGTTTCTGCATGTATAGTAGTGGTAACTAGTACATAATTTGTAGTGGTTTGGCTTAATGGTCTTCATTTACTTAGTTTTAGTTCTATATTTATTATAGTATAGATACAATAATGTAACTTAGATTAGAAGTATTACATTTCTTAGCACGTCGAACACATTTACCTTAAGTGGGTAACCTAACATTTCTTTCCTTGTTCCTAAATTTAATGAGAGCAGTTGCTAACCTTGTTTCCTGCGTGCGCAACCCGCCTTTTGGGGCACCTCTGACCCTCTTGTTAAAATTGTCACATCACAGGTCAACATAGTTGTATCCACCGGAAGCATCCGGTGGATACTTTGGTTTAGCGTTCGTTACGCCGACGCCGCGCGTAGAGAGATTTTGCGGCGTTAACGCTCTAAGAGGAAAACAACAGCAGCTAGGTTCACCAAATTTGCAGGATATCTTCATTGGGGGTAAGCTTCTCTGGGAAGGAAAATAGCCTCATTCTGAAAAACAAGATGGCCGCCACGGGGATTTCTTTGAAAATAATCTACATTTTTCTACTGGCTGTTCCTCATAGGTAGAAGGTTGAATCTCTTCATAGGTGATATGTATGACACATATACATGTCCTCTACAACCTTGCACACATTTGAACTTGAAGCTCCTAATTCAAGGTCATCCATGGAGTGCCGAAGTAACCCACATAGCGGACTTTAAAAGTGCCTATATCTCCCTTATTATTGGTCCTAGAGGTTTGCAATGTGAAGCCAACCTATAGGAAATCATGTGCTGCATGGACCCCTCCTTCAAGGTCAAACGAGGACAGCCAAACTTAAAAGTGCTAATAACTTGCTTATTATTGGTCCTAGAGGTTTGGGATGGTAAACCAGCATATAGAAAATCATGGGCTGCGAATCTTCTGGTGTGGTCGGATTTAACCTTGGGCCCCTCCTTCAAGGTCAAATGAGGATAGCCAAAGGTAAAAGTGCTTATAACTCGCTTATTATTGGTCCTAGAGGTTTGGGATGGTAAACCAACCTATAGGAAATCATGGGCTGGGAATCTTCTGGTGTGGTCAGATTTGACCTTGGGCCCCTCGTTCAAGGTCAAATGAGGACAGCCAAACTTAAAAGTGCTAATAACTCACTTATTTTTGGTCCTAGAGGTTTGGGATGGTAAACCAACATATAGGAAATCATGCGCTGGGAATCTTCTGGTGTGGTCGGATTTAACCTTGGGCCCCTCCTTCAAAGTCAAATGAGGACAACCAAACTTAAAAGTGCTTATAACTCGCTTATTATTGGTCCTAGAGGTTTGGAATGGTAAACCAACCTATAGGAAATCATGGGCTGGGAATCTTCTGGCATGGTCGGATTTGACCTTGGGCCCCTCGTTCAAGGTCAGATGAGGACAGCCAAACTTAAAAGTGCTTATAACTCGCTTTTTATTGGTCCTAGAGGTTTGGGATGATAAACCAGTATATAGGAAATCATGGGCTGGGAATCTTCTGGTGTGGTCGGATTTGACCTTGGGCCCCTCCTTCAAGGTCAAACGAGGATAGCCAAAGGTAAAACTGCTTATAACTCACTTATTATTGGTCCTAGAGGTTTTGGTGCATTGTCTTTACGGTGGATACAATTTGCATCGGTTCTCCGATGCGCTAGGTCTAGTTCTAGTTGTGATTTACGTTTGACATATTAGAAAATATTACTGTGCTGATAAAATTTTGAAAAGACATCAATCACTAGAAGTGAGCAAACATGAAAGTGACTGACAAAAAATTGCTTTGTTCAGGTTTCATAGGAAGTTCAAAATAGTTACTCTTAAATTGAATAATAAATCTAGTTGTACAAATACATTACAAGACAGTGTGGCTTGAGATCAGTCTTTGGATATTCATTTCAATACATGCATGTATTGGCACATCGGAGAAGTGTGAATGTCTGTTAACATGTTTGTGTGTGTGACCTAGCATATACATCTATCAGTATATTAGAAATGAAATCCCATTTGTGTGAGGAAATCAAGACATTTGGCATTTTGAAATATATATCCAATTACATATGATGATTGAAAATCATGTGATGGATAAAATGTTACGGTGTTGAATAAATATACAAAATTGTCATTTACATCATTTCCATATCCACTACTCTATAAATGGTTCCTATATATTTATTGAGGTATTTTTTTATGTTTCAAACAAATTTAGAAAAATGAATCTTTGATAATGATAACTTTTCCTTGAAAAATTTTCTTTAATTGTTTTATAAGTATTACTACCAGATTCTTTGAAGAATACAGTAAATTACACTGGGGAGAATTAGATTCGTCAATATTTGGACAATATTCTCTATCAAAAGCTTATTTCAGTGGATATGGCAGATGGCCTGGGACAAGTACTAGTTCTTGGTACCTGTACTTAATTACTCATTTTCAAATATTTTATGACTGAAAATTAACTTGTACTTGACAAAAATATACAAGTACTTTTCAATTATTTCTCAAAAAGAACCCCTCAGAGCATAATTAAGCGTCCCTGAAAGGGCGCTTATTTGGTTTCGCCTCAGTTTCCTCGCCGCCGCCGCATTATGGTCTCCCTTGAATATCTCCCTTATTATTGCAAGCTTTTTAACCATATTTAACAGCAAGAAAATTGAAGTGTTATAATGTCACTCAAGTAAATGAGTGTTATAATGTACTCAAGTAAATTCAATTTTCTTGCTGTTATTTTATTTCTTAATCATGAGTGTGATATCTGAAAGTGTTAGCCACTCTACCCTGGTTTCTGCCGTATCTAATTGGAACATACAGAGTGACGGATTAGATATCAGAGCTGCAGACACACCTATGCCAAGAGAGAGAATCTCTGGGGAGACAATGCAACTCCTTAGTGAAGCTAGAGCCAAGCTCACAGATAATCCAGCCACTCTACCCTGGTTTCTGCCGTATCTAATTGGAACATACAGAGTGACGGATTAGATATCAGAGCTGATAACTTGGCTTCAAGAGGTTACCTAACCTAAGAGATATGCTTACTAAAGCCTCCATTTCATACCCACCAAAAGAAATGGTAAGGACAAAACTAATACCCACCCATTGCACCCGGCTGGGTAAATGCACTTACTGCCCTCTAATCACTAAAATAAGTGAAATTACCTGTAACATCAGTGGAGATAAATACCAACCTAAAAACCTCCCAAAACTAATCTCATGTGAACTCAGTGATATTGTATATTTAATCACATGAAAAAATGTGGTAAATATTATGTTGGAGAAACAGGGAGGGCGTTCAGACAGAGAATATATGAACACAGACTCTCAGTAAACAAACCTAAGGATAATAGAGTGACACCAGTTTCCAAACATTTCACTGGAAAAAGTCACTCTATTAAGGATATGCAGTTCTCAATCCTAAAGTGGTGCACTCCCAAATACAACACACCATCAACAGCCCACAGAAGAAGGCGTGAGCAGTGGTGGATGTGGAATATTGGAGCTGTCCACCCAACAGGCATAAATCAATTCATTTGAATATTATGCATTTCTGGTCTTTTTATTCACGCTCATGGAGACCAAACCCCCCTTTGTTTGCTTTTTAACCATATTTGGCAGTTATATACCTTAGGCGTGGGAAAATTTTTCCACATGCATAATTTGACCTTTGATCTTTATCAAGGTCACATGATCAAAGAATAGTTTTTTCGGGTACACCCGCCCGTCATCGCAGTTCAGGAAAATCTACTGACCGCAGAGGCTTGTAACTTCATACACATGTTTATACTATCAAAAACGTGAGCTGATTAGATTTTGGGAGCAGTTCGATGAAAATTGACCGATTTATGAGTGATTTTCTCACAGGTACCAATCAGAAAGCTTAAAATTCATGTGAACCCCCCTATTATCTTCTTAAGTATTGCATTTAGAGCCATAAAATGTATTGGGAGGTAGTAGGAAACCATATGTGGGGAGTCTAGAAAGCAAGTCAAATTTCCCCCTGACCCCCTGTAGGGGTCAAACTGGGGTCATAAAATAGCCAATTTCATCTTTCCCCCTTATATCTCCTTTATTCTTGCTTCTAGAGCTTGAGAATGTATTAAGAGGTATTGGGAAACCATATGTGAAGAGTCTAGATAGCCGGTCATATTTACCCCCAGACCCTCCCTTATGGGTCAAACCGGGCTCATAAAATAGCCGATTTTGTGTTTTTGCCTTTTATCTCCTTTATTCTTGCTTTTCTAGCTTTAGAATGTATTAAGAGGTATTGGGAAACCATATGTGAACAGTCTAGATAGCTGGTCAGATTTACCCCCGGACCCCCCCTTATGGGTCAGACTGAGGGTAATAAAATAGCTGATTTTGTGTTTTGCCTTATCTCTCCTTTATTCTTGCTTTTAGAGTTTTAGAATGTATTAAGAGGTATTGGGAAACCTTATGTGATGAGTCTAGATAGCCAGTCAGATTTACCCCCGCATCCCCCCTTATGGGTCAAACTGGGGTCATAAAATAGCCGATTTTGTGTTTTTGTCTCTTATCTCCTTTATTCTTGCTTTTAGAGTTTTAGAATGTATTAAGAGGTATTGGGAAACCATATGTGAAGAGTCTAGATAGCTGGTCAGATTTACCCCCGGATCCCCCCCTTATGGGTCAAACTGGGGTAATAAAATAGCTGATTTTCTGTTTTTGCCTTTTATCTCTTTTATTATCTCCCGCCGGCCGATAGGTCCGGTACGGGAGATTATAAAATGCCCTCTGTCCGTGCGTGCGTGCGTCCGTTCGTCACGTTTTTACAAAAGCCTTTCTATCTCTAAAACTATTATAGCTAGAGCTTCCAAATTTGCAGGATACATTCATTATTGGAAAAACTTGACAGGGAATCTTTTTCTCCTGATTCTGAAAAACAAGATGGCTGCCACGGGTGTTAACAAGATGGCTGCCGTGGATTTTTTTTCTACTTTGAGTAAAGGACTCATAGCTCAAAAAGTATTGCAGTTACAGTTTTTTCGTGAAATATGTTGTTCAGCTACTTTGTCCTTAGCTATAAGATGGTACATAGTTTGGGGTTCTATTGCATGCCATAAGTGAGTAATAGCTATTTTCTCATTTGTAGCTAAATAACAGAAGAAGTAAATGTCGAATATCTTCAAAAGTATTAAAGTTAGGGAAATCTTTTCAAATATGTTGTACATCTACTTTTTGGTAAGTTATCACATAGTAAAAAACAAGATGGCTGCCACGGGTGTTAACAAGATGGCTGCCGTGGATTTTTTTTCTACTTTGAGTAAAGGACTCATAACTCAAAAAGTATTGCAGTTACAGTTTTTTCATGAAATATGTTGTTAGCTACTTTGTCCTTAGCTATAAGATGGTACATAGTTTGGGCTTCTATTGCATGCCATAAGTGAGTAATAGCTATTTTCTCATTTGTAGCTAAATAACAGAAGAAGTAAATGTCAAATATCTTCAAAAGTATTAAAGTTAGGGAAATCTTTTCAAATATGTTGTACATCTACTTTTTGGTAAGCTATCACATAGTAAAGTTTCAGACCTGTTGCACCTTGGATAGCTGAGTAATAGCTACTTTGAAATTCTGACTGTTGAGTAAAGCCATTGTAACTCCAAAACTATTGCAGTTAGAGTATTTTCCTAAAATATGTTGTTCAGCTACTTTGTCCTTAGCTATAACATGGTACATAGTTTGGGGCTCTATTGCATGCCATAAGTGAGTAATAGCTATTTTCTCATTTGTAGCTAAATAACAGAAGAAGTAAATGCCAAATATCTTCAAAAGTATTAAAGTTAGGGAAATCTTTTCAAATATGTTATCCATCTACTTTTTGGTAAGCTATCGCATAGTAAAGTTTCAGACCTGTTGCACCTCGGATAGCTGAGTAATAGCTACTTTGAAATTCTGACTGTTGAGTAAAGCCATTGTAACTCCAAAACTATTGCGGTTAGACTATTTTCCTAAAATATGTTGTTCAGCTACTTTGTCCTTAGCTATAACATGGTACATAGTTTAGGGTTCTATTGCATGCCATAAGTGAGTAATAGCCATTTTGTTATTTGTAGCAAAATAATGAAAGAGGTAAAATGTGAAATATCTTCAAAAGTGTTAAAGTTAGGTCCCCTTTAATGCTCGGCGGGAGATACACACCGCGGCAGTGGTCTTGTTGTTTTAGAGTTTTACAATGTATTGAGAGGTATTGGGAAACCTTATGTAAAGAGCCTAAATAGCTGGTCAGATTTACCCCCTGCCACCCCACCCCCCACCTCTTTTATGGATCAAACTGGATTAATCAAATAGCCGATTTTGTGTTTTTGCCTTATATCTATTTTATTCCTGCTTTTAGAGATTTACAATGTAGTCAGGGGTATTGGGAAACCTTATGTGAAGAGTCTAGATAGCTGGCCAGATTTACCAGATAGATGTGTTCAAAGCACTGTGCCATAAACTTCTTGCCTTTCTAAAGGCTCACATTTTACTATGCCTTTTTATCTCCCGCCGGCCGATAGGCCCGGTACGGGAGATTATAAAATGCCCTGTGTCCGTGCATGCGTGCGTGCGTCCGTTCGTCACGTTTTTACAAAAGCCTTTCTATCTCTTAAAATATTATAGCTAGAGCTTCCAAATTTGCAGGATAAATTCATCATTGGAAAAACTTACCTGGGAATCTTTTTCGGCTGATTCGGAAAAACAAGATGGCCGCCACGGGTGTTAACAAGATGGCTGCCATGGTTTTTTTTTCAGGTGTTCTGCCATGGGTTTTTTTTCGTTGATTTAGATGGCTGCCATAAGTGTGTAGTTGCACTTTTATACAGCCTAAAAATAGCCTGCTTGGTATTTTTCAGACCTAGGTCCATAGCTAAGTGAGTAATAGCAATGGTGGCTACTTTCAGTAAAGTGTTCATAACTCCAAAACGACTGCATTTAGAGCATTTCTGTAAAATATGTTGTTCAGCTACTTTCTCCATGCCTACAAGATGGTACCATTTTTAGGGGTCTATCTTGATAGCTAAGTGAGTAATAGCTATTTTCTGTTTTTAACAATGACCAAAATGAGTAAGTTGCTTTTATCTTTGTAACTGTTACTTACAATATTGGTCTCAAATATGTTGTTGAACAACTCCTTCATGTACTATATCATGGTGAGGTTTCCAAGGTGTAGCACCATAGCTAGCTGAGCAATAGCTACACTAAGTTTAACATTTGACCATTCAGCAAGTCACTTATAACTCAAAAACTATTGAATATAGAGGATTTTTGTCAAATATGTTGTTTATCTACTTTTTGATGTACTGTGTCGTGGTGAATTTTCAGAGCTGTAAGTCCATAGCTAACTGAGTAATAGCTACTTTTAAATTTCTTAATTTCAACATTGAATAAATCGCTTATACCTCCAAAACTATTGAATTTAGGGAATTATTGTCAAATATGTTAATCGGTTACTTTTTAATGTTCTGTGTCGTGGAAAAGTTTCAGAGCTGTATTTCCATAGCTAACTGAGTAATGGCTACTTTGAATTTCAACAATGAGTAAATCACTTATAACTCCAAAACTATTAAATTTAGAGAATTATTGTCAAATATATTGTTCACTTACCATTTGATGTACTGTGTCATGGGAAATTTTCACAGCTGTATCTCCATAGCTACCTGAGTAATAGCTACTTTGAGGGTTTCCATTGAGTAAATCACCTTTAACAGCAAAACTGTTGAATTTAGAGGATTTTTTTCAAATATGTTCTTCACTTACTTTTTGATGTACTGTGAAATGGCAAATTTTGAGAGCTGTAGGTCCATAGCTAACCGAGTAATAGCTACTTTAATGGTTCTCCATTGAGTAAATCACTTATAACAGCAAAACTGTTGAATTTAAAGGATTTTTCTCAGATATGTTGTTTAGCTACTTTTTTATGTACTGCGTAATGGCAAATTTTGAGACCTGTAAGTCCATAACTAACTGAGTAATAGCTACTTTGATGGTTCTCTGTTGAGTAAATCACTTATAACAGCAAAACTGTTGAATTTAAAGGATTTTTCTCAGATATGTTGTTTAGCTACTTTTTTATGTACTGTGTAATGGCAAATTTTGAGACCTGTAAGTCCATAACTAACTGAGTAATAGCTACTTTGATGGTTCTCTATTGAGTAAATCACTTATAACAGCAAAACTCTTAAATTTACAGGATTTTTGTCAAATATGTTGTTCATGTACTTTTTAATGTTCTGTGTCATGGCAAAGTTTCAGAGCTGTAGGTCCATAGCTAACTGAGTAATAGCTTCTTTCATGGTTTTCCATTGAGTAAATCGCTTATCACAGCAAAACTGTTGAATTTAAAGGATTTTTGTCAAATATGTTGTTCACCTACTTTTTGATGTATTGTGTAATGGCAAATTTTGAGACCTGTAGGTCCATAGCTAACTGAGTAATAGCTACTTTGATTTTTGCGGAAAATGAAAAAGTCTTAATATCTCGAAAACTGTAAGAGATAGAGCGATTTTGAGTGAATTTTTGACCCGCAGGGTAGTACATGAGTATACTATGCAAAAGGGAAAAAATTCAATTTTCGCCACTTTTGGCGGCTATCTTGGATTTTTAGCAGAAAAAAACATTGAAAATATCTTCAAAATGGTAACAGACACAGCGATTTTGAGCAAATTTTTGACCCACGGGGTAGTACAACAGTATTCTGTGCCTAGGGGAAAAATGTCATCTTGGATTTTAGCAGAAAATGAAAAATTGTGAATATCTCGGAAAAGGTATTTCCTCCCCTTTAATGCTCGGCGGGAGATACACACCGCGGCAGTGGTCTTGTTCTAAAATGAAATAGATATATGGCATTTATAAAGCACTGTTACTCTTTAATTAAGTAGTTTTATGATGTAGCTTTCGACCTATTATAGGTATTGATGCTTTATGCATTCTTATTCTAGAGCATTTATTCAATTAACTTTTCGCAATTTATGACCATAGAAAACAAAATAATGCTTAAATTTTTCTTTCATGTTAATGCATTAACTTCCACACGGTCTGCTTAACTTTCACTTCTTCTCTCAGCCCTGCATGTTTTTATTTTCAAAAACCTTTTTGTGCTGTATATTATATTGCAGTGAACCTTTTTGGGACGCTTAGTTTTTGTTAGCAAAAACATTTTTCTAGTTTTGTTTTAATCATAAAGGGACAGTATTCAATCTACCCATATTTTCATTTTTTATACAAAAGACCCACTCAATCAGAACATAGTTTTGCTTTAATCACAAAGGGGAAGTTTAATTTACCATTTTTCATTTTTTTTCATAGATGACCCATTCAGTCAACCATAGGGTTGATGTTAACTTTGTTGCAGAGAACGCCAATTATTTGTTTAAATTATCCTTAAATGTAATGTTTTATTTTGTTTGTATATTCCATTAATTTATTAAGTGTTTTCTAAACAGTATTAGTATTAAATATAATTATGTCCATCCCACTGGGGGGGTGGACATATTATTTTTGCTTTTTCCGCCGTCCGGCGTCACACTTGGTTTCCGGTCATTTCAAGAAAAGTATTTATCCTATGTTTACCAAATTGGGTTAATAGCTTGCATGCGATTGCTTTTGGTGAAGATAGCTGTATTGCTAACTGAGTAATTGCTACTTAGCTACTTTTGTGTACTTATTTTTTTTCTGGGCATTTTAAGGAAAAATATTTGACATATCTTTACCAAATTTGGTGTCAGCAATAGTTAGGTCAATAGCTTGCTTGGGATTGCTTTTAGTGATAGTAGCTATACAACTGACTCAGTAATAGCTACTTAGCTACTTTGAGTAGCTTTTTTATTTTAGGCATTTTAAAAGTATTTATTTTAGGCATTTTTAAAAGTATTTCACCTATGTTCACAAAATATAGTATGGAGAATTATTGGATCAGTAGCTTGCTTGGGATTGCTTTTGGTGATAATACCTTTATAGCTAACTGAGTAATCTCTACTGTGCTATATAGCTATTATGCTATTTTGATTGGACTTTTTTTCTAGACATTTTAATGAAACAATGTTTTCTATATAGTTTGGCCAGGATAGCTTTTGGTCGATGATAGCTTTGTAGCTATCTCACTAATAGCTGCTTTGCTACTTTGAGCCAACTCTGAATTACATTTCTGTTTTCACTCTTTTAAAGGAAACATATTTAACTTATCTTTATAAAATTTCGTGTGAAGGTTTATAGGGTCAATTTCTTGCTTGGTATTGTTGTGGATGGTAATAGCTTTAACCTCCCGAGTAATAGCTATATAGCAAAAACCATGAATATGTCTATCTCCTAAACTGTGCGAGATAGAGTGATTTCGTCAAAATTTTCGAGCCATAGGGGATCTAAGCAATATACTCTTGGCAATTTTCAAAAAATTTCCCCTCCCCAAAAATGGCAGCCATTTTGAATTTTCGAATTTTCACCAAAAATGCAAAAACACTAACTTGCTTCTATCTCCTTAACCGTGTGACATAGAGTGATTTTGTCGAAATTTTCGATCCACAGGGTATGTTATCAAACTACGCTTTGCAAGTTTCAAAAAATTTTACTCTTAAAAAATGGCGGCCATTTTGAATTTTTGAATTTTTGCCAAAAATGCAAAAACACAAATTTGCTTCTATCTCCTTAACAGTGCGAGATAGAGCGATTTTGTCGAAATTTTCGACCCACAGGGTGTCTTAGCATACTACCCTTTGCAATTTTCAAAAAAATTTTACTGGCGGCCATTTTGAATTTTTGAATTTTTGCCAAAAATGCAAAAACACAAATTTGCTTCCATCTCCTTAATCGTGCGAGATAGAGCGATTTTGTCAATTTTTTTATATACAGGGTATCCAAGCAATCTACTCTTGCCAATTTTCAAAAGTTTTTCCTCTCCCTAAAAATGACAGCCATTTCGAATTTTTGCCAAAAATGCAAAAACACAAATTTGCTTCCATCTCCTTAATCGTGCGAGATAGAGCGATTTTGTCAATTTTTTTATATACAGGGTATCCAAGCAATCTACTCTTGCCAATTTTCAAAAGTTTTTCCTCTCCCTAAAAATGACAGCCATTTTGAATTTTCGCCAAAAATGGAAAAACACAAATAGGCTTCTATCTCCTTAACCGTGTGAGATAGAAGGATTTCGTCAAATTTTCAAGCCCCAGGGTGTCCAGAGTGTACTGGCGACTTTTACAAAAACCACTTTCCCGCCACTTTTGGTGGCCATCTTGAATTTCTACGTGAAATGTAAAAACACTTATCTTGGAAACGGTTCGAGATAGAGCGATTTTGATGAATTTTTGGGCCACAGGGTATCTGCAGAGTCTACTGGCAACATTTCACAAAAATTGCTTTGCCGCCATTTTTGGCTGTCATCTTGAATTTCTGCGTAAAGCGCAAAAGCGCATTTATCTTGGAAACGTTTCGAGATAGAGTAATTTCGACAAACTTTTGGACCCACAGGTATACTGGCGACATATTGCAAAAATCACTTTCCCACCATTTTTTGGTGACCATCTTGAATTTCTGCGTAAAACGCAAAACACATTTATCTGGAAAACCATTGGAGATAGAGTGATTTCAACGAAATTTCTAATCTGCAGGTTTTCTGCAGAGTCTACTGGCAACTTTTAACAAAAATCACTTTCCCGCCATTTTTGGTGGGCATCTTGAATTTCTGCATAAAATGCAAAAATGCATTTATCTTGGAAACAGTTCTAGATAGAGTGATTTTGATGAAATTTTTAACCCGCAGGGTATCTGCAGTGTACTGGCAACATTTCACAAAAATCGCTTTGCTGCCATTTTTGGCGGCCATCTTGAATTTCTGTGTAAAATGCAAAAACGCATTTATCTTGGGAACGAGATTTTGGCTGCCATCTTAAATTTTGGCGGAAATTGAAAATGTCATTTATCTCAAAAACCCTTAGAGTCAGAGATAAAGTGATTTAGAGCAATGTTTGGACCTTTTGGGAACTAGAGACCTTAGATATAATGCCTGTGAAAAAAGTTGAAATCCCAGAATTTTGTCCGCCATCTTGAATTTTGGTGGAAATTGAAAATGTCGTTTATCTTGAAAACCGTAAGGGATAGAGCAATTTCAACCTAATTTTTGACCATTTGGATATTAGAGATCTTTGGCACATTACCTGTGAAAAATGTCAAATTTCTCAAATTTCGCCCACCGTCTTCAATTTTATCAGAAATCGAAAATGTTGGTTATCTCAAAAACCTTTAGAGACAGAGTGATTTTGAGCAAATTTTGAACCAGGGCAAAAAGGCATGAAGCTGAAATAATTTACATGTATACTAATAAATATTTAAGCATCATTGATATATTTTACAAATGAAACAGGGTCTTGTAAGACTACTGTACAATTGTTCCAAAACGTTCATGGGGTGGACATTACACATGATAATGTGTGTTCTTCTATGCTATTCTGTTTCTTTTCATATGTTGCAGCTACTATCAACAGGGCGTCCTATTTCTAGTTTTATTTTTAGGGACTAGGTCAAACTCATTTTAAAAAAAAAACTATGCATCATCTTTCAGGGTAAACATCCTTAAGTGCACAAAGATTTTTGTAAGTCAGACTTCTTAGTATTGCAACTTACAAGACGATATTTCATTTGTTAAGGTACTTGTACTTGAGTCTCTTGATACCAGTAGCTGTACTTTTACTTGCAAAGTACTTGTACTTTGTTACATCATACATGCACTTGACCCCAGACCTGATGGCCATAAATTTTCAACTTGGAGTCCTTTAAAATGTATAATAAACAATAAACATTAACTTGCAGATTTGTAGTTGTTTAGAAATACTCCATTGGAAAAAGTTAGGATCCAGACATACATACAATACTTGCTACTTATTAATGCCATCATGAGCAGCAAGGTATATTTATATACCACAGAAGAAAATCAGCCAAAAAACATTAATGTGTTACATTGTATAAATGAAGCAATGTTTCAGATTTGTATTTTCATGTATTCAGTAACTGTTTCTAGAGTTGCTTTCATTAGATTATGTTAAGTATAAAAATGTTAATCCATCAATAAAAGAAGCTCTGGTGTGAAGGTTCATGACTTTAAAGTGTGAGGTTTTTATCCATGCTACATCATCTGATGTAAACTTAATGTAAAGAGATGTAAAACCAATAAAGCTACAACATAACTCACTACTTCATTAGCTCTATAAACATTACACATGGTTTATATTGAGGATGACCATATCTTCAAATAATATTTTCAGCCTGTCCTGGGACTTCCAGGTCTGAATATATTTATAATATCAAATGGATAACTGATTGAATGTATGAACATTCTAGTCATGATTTTCAATGAGGATAACAGTAACAGGAATTCAAAGCTATATATAGCTATATATACATATATGTATTTTCCAATGGTCTATACCGGTATTTTAACTGTGTGGACTTGTTGTCACTGTATGTTCCTACTGTTACAGGTATGCAAGACTTCAATTACCTGAGTAGTAACTGCTTTGAGATCACACTGGAGTTGGGTTGTGAGAAGTTTCCTGATGAGTCCAAACTCCCAGATTTCTACCAGCAGAATGAAAAGGCTCTTATTGAATATATGTGGCAGGTATGTTACCTGGCCTTGGTGGGGAAAAAAGTCTTTCAGGAATAATAATCCAATTTAAGTGTCCTAATACCCAGGTTCAGAATAACTCTTGATTTAAGGAATAAGGTGCAGAACAACTTGAACCCACTTTTTGTCATTATTGTATACTGGGTTTGTATTCATATTTATTCTGAATCTTATAAAAAGTCGTATATTTATAGAATATGGCTATTTTCTTATGAACAACTGTTTGAATAAGAAAAATTAATGGACAAAGTGTTTTTTCCAAATTTCCACAGAAGGATATTTGCAACTTGTTTTTTTTCTTCTCTAAAAATATTTTATTTATCAAAAATATATTAAAGATGTCACAGTATACCTTCTGTGTGAAGCATCTCTGTCAAAATATACCATTGATCTGGTCAAAATAGTAGAAAAAAAGTCTTTAGAAACGACTTCAGTTTGTGATCATTCAAATAGTATGTATATTTATAAAAGATAGAGCATTTTTGATCAGACATTATGTGCATCAGTGTTTGTTTAAAGATATATACATTGATTCATTAATCACAATTTTTATCTTGACTTGTAGACTCACATAGGCATAAAGGGTATTGTTACCGATTACAAGGGAAAGAATATTGCTAATGCATCAATCAAGGTTAAGAATGTCACAAGGGAAACTCCAATTAACCACGATATTACATCTGGTATGTTGTTACTATAATTATTACATCTGTTTCATATATGTTTCAGTTAATTTTTTATGCTTAATAATTGCAGAGATTTTTACTTTTACTTAAATACTGTTGTTGTAGAAAAGTTTGATAAAGAATTACTTTTATAAACCTACTATAATTTTTAACGAAACTCACTGTATAGCACTTTAGAAAGTATAAGTGAAAGTTGAACTGTAATCTTTATCACCTGAGCTTTAAATTAAATCTGTGTTTTGTGGATGGTTCCTAGATTAGAAGACACATTTTAGTATAAACACAGGAAAGTTCTTCCTTTGGAAGACTGGAAATGGCTTCATAAGGCAAAGTATACTGCTGACCATTGTCCAGATTGATTATCTGCTCAGTAGAATGTATTTTCCAGTTACTACCCTTTTTTATGTCAGCTGACTTGTCAGTCAGCTGACTTTATGTCATCACTCTGCGGCGTGGGCGTGGGCGTACGCGTCCGCGTGAACAACTTCTTCTCCAAAACTACAAGGCCTAGAGACATGCTGTTTTTTTTAAAAGATACCTTATCTATCGAGGATGAAAAAGTGTTCAAGGCATGCAAATCTGTCTGTTCGTCTGTTTGCTAGAGACATTACAAGGGGGGTACCCCCACCAAAAGTGTGAAAATATCAACTTTTTATCACAATTTTCTCAGTGACTATTGCAGGGATTTCTCTCATATCTTGCATATATGTACTAGGCCAGAGGTAGATTCTCTTGTGTGAGTATGAGACCTGGATCTGTCTTACTTTTTTTTAATAAATTTTTTTAATAATTTTTAATGCATTAAAATTCATGAAATCATGCACTAAATCACTTATAACTTCAAAAGTGTTGCATTTACAGCATTTTGTGAAAATATGTTGTTCAGCTACTTTTTTCATAGCTACAATATGGTGAGTAAGTTGGGTGTCTGTCTCAATAGCTAAGTGAGTAATAGCTACTTTTGGGCTTTTCAGTAACTTCCATTATGAGTAAAATCACTTGTAACTTAAAAACTGTTGCATTTAGAGAATTTCGTATAAATATGTTATTCAGCTACTTTTGGGCCAGCTATAACATAGTGAAATATCAGACCTGTAGCTCATGGCATAGCTGAGTAATAGCTACTTTTAGGTTATCACTCAGTGATTCTGCTACATGAAAAGTCCGGCCGGACATTCTGTCCTAAGACTAGGAAAACGTTTAGGACATTTTCGGAGAATTTAGGACAGAATTCTTGTCAATCAAATTTTCATTCTACAGGTTGCTAAAATTAAGTCATTAAAGTCAATGACCCTATATGAATGGGATATAAAGTAAAATTTACTGAATCATAATAAAAATCTCATTTTAGTTAAAATGTCAAAAAGTCTTTACGATGGTCAATGATCATGTATTATTAAAACGAGAACTCTCGGCCCTAGAACCTAAGTGTGGTGAATCGGTGATCCATGAGATTTTCATGCTATTAAAATGTCCACTGGCAGTAAACATTACAGCTAGCAAATAAACTTTCAATCTGATTTTTTTTCAGTGCAATTATTAATAAAAAGAAATATTAATCAAAGCAAAAATTCAGAATGTTACAGTAAAATTTATGTGGAACCCTACAGAAAACAAAATCTACAATTACACGAAAATACCAGATGACCATAATTAATATTCATGAGAAGATATGAGGACACAGATTTTCCATTTGATTTCCTTGCAATATTTTTTAAAATGGAAGCATAGACGAAAATCAAATAATTTAAACTCGAGAACTCACGGCCATAGCACCCAAGTCATTAATATTCATGAGAAGATATGAGGACACAGATTTCCCCTGGGATTTCCTTGCAATATTTTATAAAATGGAAGCATAGGCGAAGATCAAATACTTTAAACTCGAGAACTCACGGCCACAGCACCCAAGTCATTAATATTTATGAGAAGATATGAGGACACGGATTTCCCCTGGGATTTCCTTGCAGATCACGTGGCTTGTCACGAGATTTCATAAAAGACGTCTAGACCTTGCTACAATAAAAAAATTTAAAATCACGTAGATCTCGCGAGATTTTAGGGTTGTAACGTGACTTCATATTTTGTAAATAAAAATACGTCTAGATCTTCTATTATCGCCCACGGATACGACTCGGACAATATGTCCTAATATTCTATTTAAAATTCGGGGTTTTGTTGCAAAATTCGGTCAATGACCGATGGCCGACGCGAATCTGAAACCCTGTCACTGTTGAGTAAATCGCTTATAACTTGAAAACTATTGCATTTAGAGAATTTCGTATAAATATGTTATTCAGCTACTTTTGGGTCAGCTATAACATAGTAAAATTTCAGACCTGTAGCTCATGGCATAGCTGAGTAATAGCTACTTTTAGGTTATCACTGTTGAGTAAATCACTTATAACTTGAAAACTATTGCATTTAGAGTAATTTGTTTAAATATGTTATTCACGTATTTTGGGGTCAGCTATAACATAGTGAAGTTCCAGACCTGTGGCTCCTTGCATAGCTGAGTAATAGCTACTTTGAAGTTCTCACTATTGAGTAAATCAGTTGTAATTGGAAAACTATTGCATTTAGTGAATTTCATATAAATATGTTATTCAGCTACTTTTGGGTCAGCTATAACATAGTAAAATTTCAGACCTGTAGCTCATGGCATAGCTGAGTAATAGCTACTTTTAGGTTATCACTGTTGAGTAAATCACTGATAACTTGAAAACTATTGCATTTAGAGAATTTTGTATCAATATGTTATTCAGCTACTTTTGGGTCAGCTATAACATAGTAAAATTTCAGACCTGTAGCTCATGGCATAGCTGAGTAATAGCTACTTTTAGGTTATCACTGTTGAGTAAATCACTTATAACTTGAAAACTATTGCATTTAGAGTATTTTGTTTCAATATGTTATTCACATATTTTGGGGTCAGCTATAACATAGTGAAGTTTCAGACCTGTGGCTCATTTCATAGCTGAGTAATAGCTACTTTGAAGTTCTCACTGTTGAGTAAATCAGTTATAATTGGAAAACTATTGCATTTACAGAAATTTGTGCAAATATGTTATTCAGCTACTTTTGGGTCAGCTATAACATAGTGAAATTACAAACCTATAGCTCATGGCATAGCGGAGCAATAGCTATTTTCAGGTTCTCACTATTGAGTAAATCAGTTGTAGCTTGAAAACTATTGCATTTACAGTAGTTTGCTTAAATGTGTTGTTCACCTACTTTTGGGTTAGCTATAACATAGTAAAATTTCAGACATGTAGCTCATTGCATAGCTGAGTAATAGTTCCTTTGAGGTTCTCACTGTTGAGTAAATCAGTTGTAACTTGAAAACTATTACATTTAGAGTAATTTGTTAAACATGTTATTCACAGAATTTTTGGTCAGCTATAATATAGTGAAATTGCAGACCTCTATGTCATGGCATAGCTGAGCAATAGCTACTTTCAGGTTCTCACTGTTGAGTAAATCATTGTATCCACTGGATAGCCGCAGTGTGTAGAGAGAGATTTCACCATTACTGCTCTAATGAAAAAAAATATTATAGCTAGCTTTCTTAAGTTTGCAGTATATATTAATAACCATAAAATGTTGTCTGGGAATATTTTTGGCCTGATTTTGAGAAACAAGATGGCCGCCACAGGTGTTTTTTGTCAGTCATGAAAAGTGCTTATATCTCCCTTATTATTGATCCTAGAGGTTTGGGATGATAAACCAACCTGTAGGAAATCATGGGGTGGGAATCTTTTGGTGTGGTCAGATTTGACCTTCAATGACCCCTCCTTCAAGGTCAAACAAGGATAGCCAAACTTAAAAGTGCTTATAACTCGCTTATTATTGGTCCCAGAGGTTTGGGATGGTAAACAGACAGGAAATCATGGGCTGTGAATCTGTTGATATGGTCCGATTTGACCTTGGAACCCTCCTTCAAGGTCAAATGAGGATAGCGAAAATTGAAAGTGCCTACAACTCGCTTATTATTGGTGACAGAGATTTGGGATGGTAAACCATCCCATAGGAAATCATTGGCTCAGAATCTTTTGGTATGGTCAGATTTGACCTTTGGACCCCTCCTTCAAGGTCAAATGAGGACAGCCAAGCTTAAAAGTGCTTATAACTCATTTATAATTGGTCCTAGAGGTTTGGAATGGTAAACCATAGGAAATCATGGGCTGGGAATGTATTTGTGTGGTTAGATTTGACCTTGGACCCCTTCTTCAAGGTCGAACGAGGATATTGCATTTGTAGTATTTCTTTAAATATGTTTTAACCTATTTTTTACACTTACACAATTACCTTGTTATTTTCCTTCATAATACCATTTACAGGGCACAACTTTTTTATCCTTTTCTTCTGTCAGCTTCGGAATTTCTTTCGAACTTGCTGTTCAGTTACCATTTACTGTATTTCTGTACAGCCCTTTTCCTGATAATTATTCTGTCCTCTAATCACCTTCACAAATCAAAAACACTCAGTCAGCTGACACAGTGCCCGTTCACGGGCACTCTCCTCTTGTTTACCAGTTACTTTATTACCAGCTTTTGTAAGTATCCTGGAATATTGATGTTGGACTTCTTTACAATAAATAAGGATTTTTTGGCCAGTATTAGAGGGTATGAAAGTATCTGGAGTAAGAAATGTGCCAGCCCTTGAAGTCTTATAACACAGAGCAAAAGTCAATTCATTTCTTCAACAGATTCGATATATGGCCTTAATTTGTTGTATACATTATAAGTGTTGATAAGAATGTTCTGTAATTCAAATCAAAATAACACAACTTTTTAGTGATGAAATGTACTGTTTCAAATATTTTATATCTTACTGAATCCTGTTGTACCCTGTTTTGTACCCACTGAACACTAAACATTCATCACCATTCACTGCATCTAGCTCACAGTGGAGACTACTGGCGACTGTTGACCCCTGGTCAATACGATGTCTATGCCTGCCCACCAGAGGAGATAACCGACAGACTGGCATGCAGTCAGCCAAAACGTGTTACTGTGGAGGATCAGGGTCACAATGAGGCTCAGGTCGTGGACTTCAAGCTTCCAATGAGAAAGCGTCCACGCAAGCCGAAACCCTTCAACAAATTCATGTCAGGCAAATATTTGTACAGCGATTACCCAGAAGAGGTAAGTTGGACCTCTGTGATCTTGGTTCAGCTGTAATATTTCACTATCGTTTATATCAATGCATACATCAGTGCCTGTATTAAGGCTTTATTGATTTAGCAGAAATATTTTCTTGTCCAGTGACAGTTTGCTGTAGTTTATGTTAAGACATATATCAATGACTATACTAAGGAATCATAGTTTACTTGGAATATCTCCTCGTCACTGCATTTTAACTTTCAAGTTTAAGTCTGTTACAATGTCCATGCTAAGGCGTCTTTGCTTTGTAAAAATATTTTCTTGTTCTGTGATATCTCAGTATATTTTATGTTAATGCATATAACTATGATTCTTGGTTTACTTGAAATATTTTCTCTTGTCCTGTGCCATTTCACTTCATTTTATGTTTAGGCCTGTGAAAATGCCTATACTAAAGAATTTTAGTGTAATTGAGATATTTTCTCTTGTCCTGTGGCATTGCACTATATTTTATGATTAGCCCTATGGCAATGCCTGTACTAAGGCATCCTGACATTTCGCTGTACTTTATGTTTAGGCCTATGACAATGCTTATGCTAAAGAAGCAATCAGGAGAGAAATGGAAGAAATTCGACAGCAGCTGAGTTATTATCCATTTGACCAGGCTATTTACAAAGACATAGATCAGAATGAGTAACTTCTGTTGAATGGCTTATATAACCTCAAAAATCTAAGCAAGACATCAAGTCGGATAAAAATTTTATTTGTTAAAAAATTTGTTTACTCACTGAATGAGAATGTTATTAACTGTGATGCAAAAAAACCCTTTCTAAATAATTTACATTACATTGATAATAAGGAGAGTTTGTGTCTTGTCTTAAGGCTTTTTGAGGTTAAAAGCTCACAGCAACAGTTTGGCAGTTTAATTTTTACACACCTTGATTTCATAATCTCCATGCATGTTTGACTATCTTAAAATTATATTTCATCTCCACATGGATGTAAAATCGTGAGTTACAGAAAATATAATGAAAAATAGGCTTTGTCAAATATTCTTGGGTAAATTCAGTTTTTTCTTGTTAAGATAGTAATGACATTTGATTGATTTGGAATATTTGTTAAGACTCAAGTGATCTTTTGTTAATACATCAAAATCTTTTGATCAGCAAAAAGTTCTGTGCTTGGTTAAATTATTGCAATGCCGGATAGTCAGGAAATGTTTAAGAAATAACAACATCTTAAATCAAGGTGTATTCATGCAATAGTAAGCCAATAGATTAGGTGTAAATATCTTCTGTCATTTGCCAACATGTCAAGACAGTCAGTTTTTGCAAAAATAAAATCTGTCAAATTTAATATCCTTTATATGGTCACTTGTAGTAATCAAACATATTAATAAGAAGTTATGCTTCTGTGGGTGATCAAAGTGTGTTTGTTTTTTATTGAGTTTGCAAGTTCCTTTTTCATTGCAATGTGGCAATAAATGCAAAAGAAGGCTGTAGTTTATTGGTGTAGAATCTTCAGTATTTTTACCAAGACTTGTACAAAATATTGTAGACACCCCAACTGTAATAGATTAATGAATATGTCTGTATTCTTAGCTGAAAACCAAATAAAAGTCCTATATATGTAAAACTGTTATTACCATTAATAATAAGTCTGTTATAATAAATAATATTTTCTAAGTATCACACATTATATATAATTTATAAGGTAACCTCAACCACAGGTTTTTTAAAGTAAAATTTAATGCAGTGTAACTTAGTCATATTTATACCTCTAGTCGTAAAAGTATAATTACTGGTATATGACAAAAGCCATATGTCATGGTGTGTTAATCGCTATTATTTGTTCACACTTTGTAGAAAATAACTTTTACATTTATTGAATTTCATGCCACCTATGAACCAGTTTTAGTTAATATTCAGTCCAAATGAATCTCTACTTACTCCCACTGTTCTTTGTGGGTTCTGTATTTGTTTTTTGTTTTTTTTTGAGAAACATACACATATATGGATGATGTTTTTGTACCCATTGACATGGTTATTATCGCTTTATTGTATAAAAGGAAATTTCCTGATTGACATTTATAGAAAAATATATCACAAATGAAGATAACAATATTATATGAGTGCATAGCACAAGTATTATATTGTTAATCTTCACGAGTGATATATATTTTTTGTACATGTCTAGTCAGGGATGTTTTACTTTTATTATCCACCATTTTGTATCATTTATGGGTTAAATAAATCAATATTTATTGAGAGAATTTGAAAATGGCTATCAAAAATATGTACACCAGTGAATATAAAAACTTCAATCTTGAACTTGCAATATCTCAGTCATTTTTGCATGGGTTTTTATGCAACAAAAATGAGCAGAGATGCTGTAAAAAGACCTTTCTAATCTTATATAATACATATTTTTAGGTTACACAGTTTCCGAGATATTACTGAAAAGCAGAATTTATAGACACTTATAATCCTGGCATGGAGGGGTAGTTGTACACAAAAAAATATATATCCCACTTTGTATATCCCTCTGTATGGGTCAAATACGGGTTGCGGTGGATAATAAAATTTTATCATTTCACATAACTGTATATCAGGACGTGGTATAATGAAAATTGCCAAGTAAGGTGTATCAAGGGATTGTATCCACTTTTCAATTAATCAAAGGTAACAATGTGACTTGTAGGCACAATATTGTGCCAAATGTGCAAATATATGACAATGAAGATGTTCTATTTTTTCTTGAAACTGTAGATTGTTTATTGTGATATTTGTTGTTGTTTTGTATGTTTCAATTTTACACTATAATCTGTATATATATGTGACTTTCTAATGTAATATACAAGTATCAAGTATGACAGGTATCAAAGCCTTAAAATTATCTTATCCCAAATCAAAGGTCCCAATTATGTGTAAATTCAATATTGTGTTACTTGATTAATACTCTATGTGAAGAAATCAAATCTTGTATCAAGTTACAATGGCTGCATTAAGAAGGTTTCTTTAACTTTTATTACCTTTTTAGTGCATAAAAATGAATATATGCAATTTCCTTGCTTGTTACACAGTTTGGGAGTGATCACTTGAGCCCCAGCTAATTTACTGTGAAAACAATTATCAGTAAAGTTTAATCTCACATTGGGCTTTATTTTGAAACTTTGAAAAAAAAGTGACAAATTAAAGACAAGTTTTGGTATTGATAATGTTAAAAACATACTTTATCAGGTTAATTTTGGAAGGCTGTATTATAAACAATAGAGAATTAATAATGTATTTAGCATTTAAACTGAAAAGAAGAAAATTCAGAATTAAATAAATAGTTTCAAGTGTTTCCCCATGTAGTGTTATAATGCTGATATATATGTATGTTTGAAATCAAAAGTTTTTATGATTGTCAGGTTAATGTTGCAACTGATCATATTAATCTATTGTGGAGACAGATGTAGCATTTCAAGGTAAAGATTAATAGACCGACTTTAATCTGCTTATGGGTAATGCAATAGCTAAAATATACTTTTAACATTTGCCAGTTTTGTATTTGCTTAAATATGACGACCATTTCTGAAATATCAGGCCCATTAAGAGAAATCCAAATATTCTTTATATATGCATCATTAATGAAAGGAAATGACACTATCTAAGGAATTAGATGACGGAAAGTGTGTATTTTTTTGTAACAGAGGAAAGTTCAGTGATATTAGTGTAGGTTGATTAATTATCTGTAACCAAAGATACTGAAAACGTGAAACTTAGGTATGATAATCATTGTGTGTAGGTAATAAAAGTTAAAGAAAGATTGAAAGATTAAATTTCACTCTCTTGTAGCTTTACGAACAATGATGAAAAATGTAGGATTATGAAACCCCAAGTAATTTTGTATCTGTTGAATGATAATCATATTCAGAAAGCATTTTTTACTCTACTGAATGGTACATTTTGTATTTCTTTAATGGTTTTTACACGAACATATCGAACAATGTGAATTAATACATTCTTATCATGTAAGCATTCAAAGAAATTTTGTCAAAATTGATTTCATATATCTTAAGAGTGGTATGTGAAAGTATATGAAAATAACTAGTGCCTCTGTTTGGAAAAATAGTTCAACTTTTAAAGACCTAAGATTTAAGATCCCCCCCCCCCTCCCCCTGCATAAAAATAATTTGCAGTTCAGTCAAGTACACAATCAATGTGGTTGGTTTTAGAGTCAAACCTATACTTTTACAATAATCTATAGTGTTAGTTTTGTGTTGTAATATATTGTTGACTGGATGTATTAAATCAAAATAGAATGTCACAAATATTTGTGTATATTTTGAATTACTACAATTGTTAAAAATTGTCTGAATCCGTATTTTTATTCATCAGGAAGTATTTCTGTGTCACAAAAGTCTACGTGTACATACTCAGTAACAATTTTGAGTATTGAGTTTCATGACTGGTTAATATTTATCTTATCTCTTCAAAGAAATATAGGCAGAATATTTAGCAGTTGAAAGATTCATTGTTCACATGCAATAAATCTTTTGATCTTCCCAAGTCCAAGTACCGGCATATTTAGGTTATCATATTGCTACCAAAATAAACATCACATCTTAGAAGAAATATATTTTGGATAAATTTAGGATTTGGATTACTTGCCTCTCAAAAGATGGCAGTAATTGGCATAGACATTTGAACTTAGAAAGGCTTTAAACTTCACCTTTTTGAAATTCTTGATCTCAAGCCAGTAAAGGTATTCAATTGTTTATGTTTTGTATAAAAAACACTAAGTCTTGTGTAAATACTCTGCAGGTTACTTCTTGTACACACTTTGCCAGCTTTAGGTTTATGAACAAATCTAAATGAAATTGTTGGTTTTGTTTTAACTTTGTGTTTTTGTCAAAAAATTTTGTTGTAAAATCTAAAACATTGAATCCAGTTTTATGTGGAGTTTTGAATAAAGTTCTTTTAATTGCAAAATCTAAAACATTAAAACTCTCTGAAAACATACTGTCATGGTTACGTTGTACATTTTAATATACCAGGAACGTTTTAGACCATCATATATTCAATTTGGCACATGTAAAAATTTTAATTAACTAATTTTGAAAATAATGCAGGAGTGTTCATATGAGAAGAGGGCACATTGTTATGTCTCATATAATTATTGCACTTAGTGTGATCTAGTCATGTTTGTTGTCATATAGAATATAAATATGTTCATAAAATCAATAGAGATATGCCTGTTGTGGAATAACCTCAGGTCAATCAGTATTTACTATGAAATACATCACTTCATTCTAATACTAGGGGTGTTGTATTTCAAAAATACCTATTTTGGGGTTGGTTGTCTGCTAAAAAAATTTTTCTGGCTCACAATAAATTTATTTCCAGCCGTATCCACAGAATGTTTTGCTATATAGATTTTAATCTGTAAAATGTTCATTTTTCTAGTTAGAAATCAGTAATGAAATGTTGGAATTTATGAAGTTAAAATCAAATAAAGAAGAATCATTTTGTCAAAATAATGTTTAAACATTGGCAGTTTCCTGAAAATTAAAGCAATTATTCGTAGCACAGATATATAAGGAAAGGATAGTACAACATACTGTAGACGCCTGACCTCTCCTGGAAGTATAGTGCATATACAGAATAAAAAAATGTGACACAAAATTCCCATTTAAGTTGAAATAAATATCAGATTAAATCTCATTGTGCACAAATGAAATAGATCCTAGTATATTGAATATTTCTGGTTAAATATGCCTGTTTCGCTGACACCTTGAAAATTGATGTAACAGAGTAACTGTATTTAGGTACAGTTGAGGACATCATGTAGTTACATCCTGTATGTTACTAGAGACCCTTATTGTATTAATGAAATGCGTATAGATGTAGTTCATGTGTGATTTCGTAAATTTATTTGGTAAAACGAACTGAAACACAAACCTATTGGATCATTCTATTTGTCTTTGACGTCCTTTAAGGTCCTGCAGAACATAAGGTTGCAACAGTTGTGCATCTTTAATTCGAGTTTTTGGCGCTAGTGTCTCCACTCTGACCATGAGAGAGAATCCTGGTGATTTTACTTCTTTTTCAATCTATTCTTCTCCATTCCATTTGGGTAGCAGAGATTTTCTGAACATTCCCTAGACTTGTCATATTAAAAGGTGAACAAAAAGTGAATTTGAATATCATTTTACATTTTCAATTTACATTCCATATATATTTCCCAAAACTTTTTTTTTCTCACTAGTTATTATGTTGATGTCTTAATGATGTTGTCATTTGTAAAATAGCTGGTTTTTGTTTGCTTCTTATTCAGTATTTACAAATAATGAAAGCTCTGTCACAAAATAATATCTGAAGCAATACTGTAAGTTTACAAAATATTGTCCGATAGTAATTAACAACTCTTCAATAATTGTTTCTGCAAACTTTCTTTAAACCAAAAGGTATATTTGCATAAATTGATTAAACAAAGACTGTGTTTTAAAAAAAGTTTATTTCTTTGATAGATCTAGTTGTCATTCTCTAGGATATATTCACTTTTTTTGTGTCTCTTTAGGAACATTTGTTGAGGTAAAAACTCGATGTTTCATAAAGATACTATAAACTCCAGGTCAGATTTCATATGTAGAATTTAGGTTAACTTACAGCGGATTATGGCCACTGGTCCTAGCAAATGTGCAGCATTTTCCGACGATTTAACCAAAAAAAAGATGGTTCTACACAGTGAAAAACTTGACTTGGGTCTGCTGCTACTTGAAAACAGTCTATTGTGGTTGGAGAATTTCTGTAATTAATTGCAATTGTTAAAAAAAATTGGGTTGCTGACCAAAGTAGAATCCTTCTATATTGATATACATATGTATTTTATTTCTCGTAGCTGGTTTATTCTTTATTACTTATCTGTATATAAAGGACTTTATATATGCGATGATATATGTATTCCTTGAATCAAAATTAAAAGAAAAATATCAAAAGGACATTATTGCAAGTGAAATGGTTGAAATGTTGGTTTGTGTGAAATTTTTTGGGTTTGTGTGAAATTTTTTTGAGTCCCATGGGGAAGATATTTTGAGCAATTATCAGCTTATGTTTCAGTTAAAAATCAGTTTATTGATTGGCGGTATAGTAGCATACTATATGGTTTGTTCTAAACTGTTTATGCATACTTTCATTTGCAAACGACAATGCATTTTGTAATACTGAAAACAGAGTTTAATTTAAATTCTTTGTGTAACAGAATCAAAGGTTAAGCAAGGCAAATCAAAGCTGATATGGTTTAATAATGATACACATATCTAGTGGTAGATTATGTTGTTGTGTGATAAGTGCAGAAAAGTGTGCAGTTTTCCATAAGATGAAATACCTTAAAATTTATAAATGCATATTTAAAATATCAGCATCAAATTTTTTTATTAAATTTTAGTCATTTAGATCTTTTAAACTACTAATGCTATCAGAGACTCTATTCCTGTTACAGTTTGAAAGATGTAAACAATGGATCCAGGTTGTTATTCAGATGTTGAAAACCACTCATTAGAAATTTATTCAAATTAAATAAAATATTACTGCACTATATGCGTTTTTTAATCTTTTGCGGGCCTGCCTGGTGGGAGATTATAAAATGGCCTGTGTGTGCGTGTGTATATGTCACAAGAGTTTTCTCTGAAATAAAGGGTTGTGGAGTATTTTGCTGTAGTTAAGTTTTTACCCTACAGCCTTTAAGGGTTGTTATTTTACTTTTAACCTTGGCTCTGCCAAAGTGTGTTCACCTGCCATACTTAAGACATATTTCTCTTATCACAAAGATATAGGGATTACTGCAACTTATTGTTATACTCTCCAACTGGGCAGTGTTCTATCCTCTGTAAGGGACATAGGTATCAAGTATAGGAGCCTAGGCTGGGATAATCACTGGGACTACACAAACCGGTCTGTCCCTAGCCAGCTGATTCTTAGAGAAGCTGGGTGACAAGTATAAGGCGACATTTGACCAATTCTCCTGGTGTCTAGTGTTCCTATTGAGCCAAGCATGAATTTCACTCCTTGTTTTGCCAAAGCCTAGCGCCAGAAGGAAGACAGTTCTGAGTGGTTCAAAGAAGGGCTTGGTCAACTGATGAATGACAAAGGACAGGTTCCAACTGGGGAAACCTCTGTGTTGTTTTGGTCTATCTCAATGAAGACTGTTCAAGTTCTCATCCTTGCTAATGTTAAGACTGTCATTTCCAATTTTGCCTGCTGTGGCAGTCCTATTGCCATCAAGAGTGTTGGGTTGGACATGTTTCTCCTGCTCCGAAAAAGTATGGGAGAAAATCCGAGATCTGTTTTATCGAGGGTTACGTGAAGTCCACCTCACCTGATTCGAACCATTTGACAAAAATGGACCACTTCCACTCATTGACACTTTTGGTTGAGCATCTCTAAGCAGCTTCAATTCTTATTGCCACTTGGTCAGAGTAACTTAAATGGCTATGACACTAGGAGCCAAGTATGAAGGTTCAGGTTTACACATTGAAAGGCTAGGTTCTCTTGCCTGGGCAGAAACAACGGAATTTGAGCTGATAGGTTGATCAGATCCCAAAACCAGGGCATGTTAAGCCAATGTGGAGCAATTAAGATCATCCTCTAGCAACCATGGCAAAACACCTTGGTGACCACTTGCCCTAGGATTGTCACTGGGGGAAATGTATAAGCATCCAAATTTAACCATTGAAGGCCGTACGCATCCACTTCCCAGGCTTTTTGATCTGGGACAGGGGATACAAGCTTGGGTGGTTTTTTGTTGAACCTGGTGGCAACAGATCAACCCAAGGTATGTGCCATCTTGAGTACAAGTGGTAGAACACCCCTTGGAGAAGAGATCACTGTCTGAATCACTGGGCCTAGACATTCAAGTGACCTGGAGTGTGCCTGCCCCTCAGGACTATTTGTCTGAGGTTGCACCAAGAGAGCAGTCTCCAGAAAAGGGCACAAATAGAGCCTGATCTCATACCACCTTCCTTGTTTATATATAACACAACTGTTATCACAATCAGGATGGTCCAACCACAACACAAGTGCTAAAACTTCTCGAGGGCCAGTAGGACTGCCTTCTATTCAAGTTAATGTGCAATTTTCTTTCTGGCTTTGACCAGAAACCTTTTACTGTGCAGTCCCCCAAGTGTGCGCCTCATCCTTCATTTAATGTTTTCATGAAGCCCACCATTTTCATCTAGCCACCACTTCAGATGATGTTGGGGTGACCTGGGTACTGGTATGATCTTCAGGGAGTCAGCATGGCATGCCAATGGTTGTCAGCTGCCACTGAATGGGTCTCATGTGGAGGTGACCTGATATGACCTGTTTTTAGTGGCTGTCGAGAGACCTACAAGACCTGTAAGACATGAACTGTTTTACTGTGCAAGACTGATTGTCCAACAAGGTCTGTATCTTTTGAGTCAAGGCTTGCCACATTTCTTGGGTAGGTTCGACCAGACCTTAAGAGAGGTCAAAATGATATCCCACAAAGTTGAATACTTGGGGAATTAGATTTGATTTGTTCAAGTTTACCACCCAACCTAGGTCTTAGCATTGGGCCAAGATGAGCTGGGTATGCTGTAGGCAAGTTTCCTGACATGGAGCTATGAGCAATCCATCATCTAGGTACTGGTGGATTCTTATACTCTTGGACTGAGCTATGAGCTTCACTTCCTTCATGATATTTGTGAACTCCAGAGCTGTTGCTAGGCCATAAGGGAGGGCTTTGATGGAACCACAGGTAGTTTCTTGACCTTGGATTTGTCGTCGCTGTAGGGAGAGTCTTATGGTTTCCGGGGTTCCCATTTTAAAAGTTTCAGTCCTGAGTTACAAGTTCAAGGTGTTCAGATCCATGGTTTTCCTCCACTTGTTTGGTTTTGGAACCAGAAACAACTGAACCACAGCCTTCTTTACTCACCAAAATCTTTGCAGTCAGTCTCCCACATGATTTTCTAAACATTGTGGACACTAGGCAAGACAGGCACAAAGTCATTGATCTGTAATAGAAACATCTTTGACATGCTTTTTTGTTTTGACACATATGGAGGCTTAAACCTTTCTTTTGTGGATGTCCTGTGGTAACCACAGAAGGTAAATGAATTGCAGCAATGTTAAATGACATGGGTCGAGATAACATATGTCCAACATGTGACTTTGATTGGTTGCACTGACACAATAATTGTCATTTGTATTGTTTGCTGGACCGGGCCTGCATTGAGGAAATCTGTGGCTTCCCACTACCATTACCCTTGTTTTTGCCCTGGTTCCTGGACCCAAATTGTGTCCAAGACTGAGACGACTGGGAGGCAGCCTCTCATTGGTGCAAGAAAAATTTTTTCCTTGGTCTATGAGACGAGTTGGTATGTTTCCTGTGCATATCATGCCATTTGGACCCCGACAAACTGGTCGACTTCAAGTCCACAAGAATGCTATGACCGGGAAGGATAGCCTTCCATCACTTCTAAGTTGAACTTTTCCAGTTTCTGACAACAAATCATCTGGTGGCAAGGCTACAGAAACTTTCCCGGATGGTTTAGGGTTTTTGCCTCTCCATGGGTTATTAACCCTTTCCAAGTCCTTGCGGTAAGTAAGGTAAAACTCAGGAATATGATTCCATCCCATGGTACTGCCTACTGATCTGATATTTTTCTGGTAAGACGTCAATTCATTCAGTTCTTGTGTGTCAACGGTAGTTGGGGAGAGCTTGCCTTTTTCACTAACTGGATGTCAGATTCAAAATGATGGCCAGTTAAAACCACGGGTTCCTCATCCAAAATTCTTCTGGACTGTTCATGCTGGCCGAGTAGAACCCTGTGGCCAGTTGGATTTTTCAGCATTCTTACCTTTAGTATCAGTAGGGAACATCATTGTACTGGTGGCCAAGGCTGATGCAGGAGGGATGAACGGTTTATCAAACACAGGACCCTTTGCTGGTGAAAGCGGTATCTTCAGTGTAGTGAACATGTTTCCCATTGTGAGGAGAGCCTCAAATCTGGCACAATGTTCTGCCCATTTATCATCCATATCCTTAAGGTCTTTAGCAGAGATATACTGAGAAGGTCTGGGCTGGGAGGTACCTTTATGCACAGAAACTGTGCAGATGACTTTTGGGGGCTTTGGTGGCTTAACATTGTCTTCCACGGATTCTACGACTGTCACATTTTTGGGATCAAAAAGAATACCAGCCTTTTTATCCTGATTTGGTATTTCACATATTCATATACTGATTTGAAACTGTCACATATTACAAGAATTTCTTTGAAGACAAGCATCCTGCCCAAAGCCCTTACTGTGGGATCTTGCACATTTGCATAATATGGCCACATGTGTCTCGATACTGTCCTGGTGATGTCATGACACCTTATGGAACTTCTTTCACAAATATTTCCAAATAAAACAGACTTTAACACAATATATTTAATGAAAAACTTTCTCAATCTCACACCTCATGCCAAAAAAAAGGAAGTATGTTGCTCCGTCTAGAGAGAGCTTGGGGCATCACAGGCACCTGGCGAGTGAGTAGGACACTACCAATTCTGGCCAGAGCACAGCTCAGCACATTGTTTTCTAATGTTTGGCAAGACCGGTAGCCCACAAGGCATATCCATTTGTCCACTAGGTAAGATGTATCAATGCAATTAAATATAAATTTCCTACACCTTATGGTTTCCAAGATATAGCCCAGACAAAATTTATAAGGTTAAGGTCACTATTGCAAGGTCAAATGTCAAATCAATGTCAAACCATGATGTCGCACCTACACCTCCAAACCAATGTCCCTACCATATATTGACTTCCCACACCCTTAAAGTTATCAAGATATAGCCTGTACAAGACTATAAAGGTCAAGGTCACTATAGCATGGTTAAAGGTCAAATCATGGACACACTGTCTTTGTACACCTACACCTCCAATCAATGTCCCTATTGAGTACGAACTTCCTAGCTTTCTGTGATACAGTACAGGCAAGATTTTTCCCACTGCCCACCTGACCAGCTGCCCACCCACCCATCTGGATACCATGGGTCACCATGGGTGATAACAATACCCACACAGCCTAGAAAACAGGCCCCTAGATACATTTCCCTACTGAATATTCTGCAACTACATGAAAATACCTAAAGAGAAACCAAAAAAAAAATCCACATTCAAACTCATAAATTCCTTTCAACCACAAATACAAAAACATTTTCTAGCCCTAGTCATTTGTTATTTAAGATGCATTTATTGAAAATACAAAATATGCAGGATACATTCCTTTAGTATTTCTACAAAAGCATTCATTTTAGCAAGCCAATTTATCTATATTAGCAAGATTTTATCGGTCAACCTATAACTTTTCTTATTATATAATAAGCTCACTTTGTAAAATATACTGTCATACTGAACACAAAAAGGTTGGGATATTACTTAAATTCTAATGCATAAACTTTTACCGTTTTCAATAACTCTGACTCGCTTCTTCATCAGGGCTGCTTTGTTTTTGTTGTAAGAAATGGTTCAATAGTTTTGTCAAAGAAACACAAAATTCAGTTCGAGTTTTGAAGTTATAATTTCAAGTCCTAGAAATAGGGGTATTGAAAAAATATGGAGAAGTCAAATTTAGCTAAGGTGTATATCACGTTAGTGAACTGTGGGTTGACGATATAGGCAACAAAGCCCGTCTTGTTGCACCTTAGCTCCGGACCTTTCCCATGACTGCAGTATTTAACCACAGTTTATTTATACTAAACCCAGGAATATGATTCAAATTATGGGTATCATTATTTGAATATTACTGAAAATGAATAACAACTTTTGCGGGGAGAAAGACTTTATCCAAGTTCAATTGGACAATTTAAACTTTTACTTATTTGAGTCATCAGCACCTTTATTTATACAATAAAAAGCCAGAATGTTATTCTTTCAAGTTAATTTGGTACTTTTGTAAAATGGACAAATTAACACATCAAGTGACTGAAACTTTGTGAAAATTAAGTGTTTTGTTCTACAATCTTTGACTCAGTATTTGTATCTGAGAGAAAAAATACTGTTAAGATGCAGGTAATAGTATTCACAATTGAAACAGAAAAAAAAATGAATACAACACTAATATCGATATGTATTACTAACACTAGTAGCCTTTCTCAGCGCACAGAAATATTTAGCAAATTGGTTGGACAAATCATTGAAATAGACAAACATTAGAGACGATAACATTGTGGAATAAAGTTATTGATAGTGATAATGAGAGACTTTTTTAGGTAATCATTAATAGGAATATGTCAGGGGTGAACAACTGGTGTAATTCTGCAATGCAGTTTTAATGCAATGTGGTTTAGAAGAAAAATATAAAGCAAAAAGGTTGTGTGACCTAAACTTTATGGAGACAAAACTCTCAGGTAAAAATGAAAGACAGACACATAAAACTCCTAAAATGATTGTTTTATTTTTAATAAAAAAGAAAATTGTGTCCAAGACTGAGACGACTGGGAGGCAGCTTCTCATTGGTGCAAGAAAAAATTTTTCCTTGGTCTATGAGACGAGTTGGTATGTTTCCTGTGCATATCATGCCATTTGGACCCCGACAAACTGGTCGACTTCAAGTCCACAAGAATGCTATGACCGGGAAGGATAGCCTTCCATCACTTCTAAGTTGAACTTTTCCAGTTTCTGACAACAAATCATCTGGTGGCAAGGCTACAGAAACTTTCCCGGATGGTTTAGGGTTTTTGCCTCTCCATGGGTTATTAACCCTTTCCAAGTCCTTGCTGTAAGTAAGGTAAAACTCAGGAATATGATTCCATCCCATGGTACTGCCTACTGATCTGATATTTTTCTGGTAAGACGTCAATTCATTCAGTTCTTGTGTGTCAACGGTAGTTGGGGAGAGCTTGCCTTTTTCACTAACTGGATGTCAGATTCAAAATGATGGCCAGTTAAACGGGTTCCTCATCCAAAATTCTTCTGGACTGTTCATGCTGGCCGAGTAGAACCCTGTGGCCAGTTGGATTTTTCAGCATTCTTACCTTTAGTATCAGTAGGGAACATCATTGTACTGGTGGCCAAGGCTGATGCAGGAGGGATGAACGGTTTATCAAACACAGGACCCTTTGCTGGTGAAAGCGGTATCTTCAGTGTAGTGAACATGTTTCCCATTGTGAGGAGAGCCTCAAATCTGGCACAATGTTCTGCCCATTTATCATCCATATCCTTAAGGTCTTTAGCAGAGATATACTGAGAAGGTCTGGGCTGGGAGGTACCTTTATGCACAGAAACTGTGCAGATGACTTTTGGGGGCTTTGGTGGCTTAACATTGTCTTCCACGGATTCTACGACTGTCACATTTTTGGGATCAAAAAGAATACCAGCCTTTTTATCCTGATTTGGTATTTCACATATTCATATACTGATTTGAAACTGTCACATATTACAAGAATTTCTTTGAAGACAAGCATCCTGCCCAAAGCCCTTACTGTGGCATCTTGCACATTTGCATAATATGGCCACATGTGTCTCGATACTGTCCTGGTGATGTCATGACACCTTATGGAACTTCTTTCACAAATATTTCCAAATAAAACAGACTTTAACACAATATATTTAATGAAAAACTTTCTCGATCTCACACCTCATGCCAAAAAAAAGGAAGTATGTTGCTCCGTCTAGAGAGAGCTTGGGGCATCACAGGCACCTGGCGAGTGAGTAGGACACTACCAATTCTGGCCAGAGCACAGCTCAGCACATTGTTTTCTAATGTTTGGCAAGACCGGTAGCCCACAAGGCATATCCATTTGTCCACTAGGTAAGATGTATCAATGCAATTAAATATAAATTTCCTACACCTTATGGTTTCCAAGATATAGCCCAGACAAAATTTATAAGGTTAAGGTCACTATTGCAAGGTCAAATGTCAAATCAATGTCAAACCATGATGTTGCACACCTACACCTCCAAACCAATGTCCCTACCATATATTGACTTCCCACACCCTTAAAGTTATCAAGATATAGCCTGTACAAGACTATAAAGGTCAAGGTCACTATAGCATGGTTAAAGGTCAAATCATGGACACACTGTCTTTGTACACCTACACCTCCAATCAATGTCCCTATTGAGTACGAACTTCCTAGCTTTCTGTGATACAGTACAGGCAAGATTTTTCCCACTGCCCACCTGACCAGCTGCCCACCCACCCATCTGGATACCATGGGTCACCATGGGTGATAACAATACCCACACAGCCTAGAAAACAGGCCCCTAGATACATTTCCCTACTGAATATTCTGCAACTACATGAAAATACCTAAAGAGAAACCAAAAAAAAAATCCACATTCAAACTCATAAATTCCTTTCAACCACAAATACAAAAACATTTTCTAGCCCTAGTCATTTGTTATTTAAGATGCATTTATTGAAAATACAAAATATGCCGGATACATTCCTTTAGTATTTCTACAAAAGCATTCATTTTAGCAAGCCAATTTATCTATATTAGCTAGATTTTATCGGTCAACCTATAACTTTTCTTATTATATAATAAGCTCACTTTGCAAAATATACTGTCATACTGAACACAAAAAGGTTGGGATATTACTTAAATTCTAATGCATAAACTTTTACCGTTTTCAATAACTCTGACTCGCTTCTTCATCAGGGCTGCTTTGTTTTTGTTGTAAGAAATGGTTCAATAGTTTTGTCAAAGAAACACAAAATTCAGTTCGAGTTTTGAAGTTATAATTTCAAGTCCTAGAAATAGGGGTATTGAAAAAATATGGAGAAGTCAAATTTAGCTAAGGTGTATATCACGTTAGTGAACTGTGGGTTGACGATATAGGCAACAAAGCCCGTCTTGTTGCACCTTAGCTCCGGACCTTTCCCATGACTGCAGTATTTAACCACAGTTTATTTATACTAAACCCAGGAATATGATTCAAATTATGGGTATCATTATTTGAATATTACTGAAAATGAATAACAACTTTTGCGGGGAGAAAGACTTTATCCAAGTTCAATTGGACAATTTAAACTTTTACTTATTTGAGTCATCAGCACCTTTATTTATACAATAAAAAGCCAGAATGTTATTCTTTCAAGTTAATTTGGTACTTTTGTAAAATGGACAAATTAACACATCAAGTGACTGAAACTTTGTGAAAATTAAGTGTTTTGTTCTACAATCTTTGACTCAGTATTTGTATCTGAGAGAAAAAATACTGTTAAGATGCAGGTAATAGTATTCACAATTGAAACAGAAAAAAAAATGAATACAACACTAATATCGATATGTATTACTAACACTAGTAGCCTTTCTCAGCGCACAGAAATATTTAGCAAATTGGTTGGACAAATCATTGAAATAGACAAACATTAGAGACGATAACATTGTGGAATAAAGTTATTGATAGTGATAATGAGAGACTTTTTTAGGTAATCATTAATAGGAATATGTCAGGGGTGAACAACTGGTGTAATTCTGCAATGCAGTTTTAATGCAATGTGGTTTAGAAGAAAAATATAAAGCAAAAAGGTTGTGTGACCTAAACTTTATGGAGACAAAACTCTCAGGTAAAAATGAAAGACAGACACATAAAACTCCTAAAATGATTGTTTTATTTTTAATAAAAAAGAAAATTGTGTCCAAGACTGAGACGACTGGGAGGCAGCTTCTCATTGGTGCAAGAAAAAATTTTTCCTTGGTCTATGAGACGAGTTGGTATGTTTCCTGTGCATATCATGCCATTTGGACCCCGACAAACTGGTCGACTTCAAGTCCACAAGAATGCTATGACCGGGAAGGATAGCCTTCCATCACTTCTAAGTTGAACTTTTCCAGTTTCTGACAACAAATCATCTGGTGGCAAGGCTACAGAAACTTTCCCGGATGGTTTAGGGTTTTTGCCTCTCCATGGGTTATTAACCCTTTCCAAGTCCTTGCTGTAAGTAAGGTAAAACTCAGGAATATGATTCCATCCCATGGTACTGCCTACTGATCTGATATTTTTCTGGTAAGACGTCAATTCATTCAGTTCTTGTGTGTCAACGGTAGTTGGGGAGAGCTTGCCTTTTTCACTAACTGGATGTCAGATTCAAAATGATGGCCAGTTAAAACCACGGGTTCCTCATCCAAAATTCTTCTGGACTGTTCATGCTGGCCGAGTAGAACCCTGTGGCCAGTTGGATTTTTCAGCATTCTTACCTTTAGTATCAGTAGGGAACATCATTGTACTGGTGGCCAAGGCTGATGCAGGAGGGATGAACGGTTTATCAAACACAGGACCCTTTGCTGGTGAAAGCGGTATCTTCAGTGTAGTGAACATGTTTCCCATTGTGAGGAGAGCCTCAAATCTGGCACAATGTTCTGCCCATTTATCATCCATATCCTTAAGGTCTTTAGCAGAGATATACTGAGAAGGTCTGGGCTGGGAGGTACCTTTATGCACAGAAACTGTGCAGATGACTTTTGGGGGCTTTGGTGGCTTAACATTGTCTTCCACGGATTCTACGACTGTCACATTTTTGGGATCAAAAAGAATACCAGCCTTTTTATCCTGATTTGGTATTTCACATATTCATATACTGATTTGAAACTGTCACATATTACAAGAATTTCTTTGAAGACAAGCATCCTGCCCAAAGCCCTTACTGTGGCATCTTGCACATTTGCATAATATGGCCACATGTGTCTCGATACTGTCCTGGTGATGTCATGACACCTTATGGAACTTCTTTCACAAATATTTCCAAATAAAACAGACTTTAACACAATATATTTAATGAAAAACTTTCTCAATCTCACACCTCATGCCAAAAAAAAAGGAAGTATGTTGCTCCGTCTAGAGAGAGCTTGGGGCATCACAAGCACCTGGCGAGTGAGTAGGACACTACCAATTCTGGCCAGAGCACAGCTCAGCACATTGTTTTCTAATGTTTGGCAAGACCGGTAGCCCACAAGGCATATCCATTTGTCCACTAGGTAAGATGTATCAATGCAATTAAATATAAATTTCCTACACCTTATGGTTTCCAAGATATAGCCCAGACAAAATTTATAAGGTTAAGGTCACTATTGCAAGGTCAAATGTCAAATCAATGTCAAACCATGATGTTGCACACCTACACCTCCAAACCAATGTCCCTACCATATATTGACTTCCCACACCCTTAAAGTTATCAAGATATAGCCTGTACAAGACTATAAAGGTCAAGGTCACTATAGCATGGTTAAAGGTCAAATCATGGACACACTGTCTTTGTACACCTACACCTCCAATCAATGTCCCTATTGAGTACGAACTTCCTAGCTTTCTGTGATACAGTACAGGCAAGATTTTTCCCACTGCCCACCTGACCAGCTGCCCACCCACCCATCTGGATACCATGGGTCACCATGGGTGATAACAATACCCACACAGCCTAGAAAACAGGCCCCTAGATACATTTCCCTACTGAATATTCTGCAACTACATGAAAATACCTAAAGAGAAACCAAAAAAAAAATCCACATTCAAACTCATAAATTCCTTTCAACCACAAATACAAAAACATTTTCTAGCCCTAGTCATTTGTTATTTAAGATGCATTTATTGAAAATACAAAATATGCCGGATACATTCCTTTAGTATTTCTACAAAAGCATTCATTTTAGCAAGCCAATTTATCTATATTAGCAAGATTTTATCGGTCAACCTATAACTTTTCTTATTATATAATAAGCTCACTTTGCAAAATATACTGTCATACTGAACACAAAAAGGTTGGGATATTACTTAAATTCTAATGCATAAACTTTTACCGTTTTCAATAACTCTGACTCGCTTCTTCATCAGGGCTGCTTTGTTTTTGTTGTAAGAAATGGTTCAATAGTTTTGTCAAAGAAACACAAAATTCAGTTCGAGTTTTGAAGTTATAATTTCAAGTCCTAGAAATAGGGGTATTGAAAAAATATGGAGAAGTCAAATTTAGCTAAGGTGTATATCACGTTAGTGAACTGTGGGTTGACGATATAGGCAACAAAGCCCGTCTTGTTGCACCTTAGCTCCGGACCTTTCCCATGACTGCAGTATTTAACCACAGTTTATTTATACTAAACCCAGGAATATGATTCAAATTATGGGTATCATTATTTGAATATTACTGAAAATGAATAACAACTTTTGCGGGGAGAAAGACTTTATCCAAGTTCAATTGGACAATTTAAACTTTTACTTATTTGAGTCATCAGCACCTTTATTTATACAATAAAAAGCCAGAATGTTATTCTTTCAAGTTAATTTGGTACTTTTGTAAAATGGACAAATTAACACATCAAGTCACTGAAACTTTGTGAAAATTAAGTGTTTTGTTCTACAATCTTTGACTCAGTATTTGTATCTGAGAGAAAAAATACTGTTAAGATGCAGGTAATAGTATTCACAATTGAAACAGAAAAAAAAATGAATACAACACTAATATCGATATGTATTACTAACACTAGTAGCCTTTCTCAGCGCACAGAAATATTTAGCAAATTGGTTGGACAAATCATTGAAATAGACAAACATTAGAGACGATAACATTGTGGAATAAAGTTATTGATAGTGATAATGAGAGACTTTTTTAGGTAATCATTAATAGGAATATGTCAGGGGTGAACAACTGGTGTAATTCTGCAATGCAGTTTTAATGCAATGTGGTTTAGAAGAAAAATATAAAGCAAAAAGGTTGTGTGACCTAAACTTTATGGAGACAAAACTCTCAGGTAAAAATGAAAGACAGACACATAAAACTCCTAAAATGATTGTTTTATTTTTAATAAAAAAGAAAATTGTGTCCAAGACTGAGACGACTGGGAGGCAGCTTCTCATTGGTGCAAGAAAAAATTTTTCCTTGGTCTATGAGACGAGTTGGTATGTTTCCTGTGCATATCATGCCATTTGGACCCCGACAAACTGGTCGACTTCAAGTCCACAAGAATGCTATGACCGGGAAGGATAGCCTTCCATCACTTCTAAGTTGAACTTTTCCAGTTTCTGACAACAAATCATCTGGTGGCAAGGCTACAGAAACTTTCCCGGATGGTTTAGGGTTTTTGCCTCTCCATGGGTTATTAACCCTTTCCAAGTCCTTGCTGTAAGTAAGGTAAAACTCAGGAATATGATTCCATCCCATGGTACTGCCTACTGATCTGATATTTTTCTGGTAAGACGTCAATTCATTCAGTTCTTGTGTGTCAACGGTAGTTGGGGAGAGCTTGCCTTTTTCACTAACTGGATGTCAGATTCAAAATGATGGCCAGTTAAACGGGTTCCTCATCCAAAATTCTTCTGGACTGTTCATGCTGGCCGAGTAGAACCCTGTGGCCAGTTGGATTTTTCAGCATTCTTACCTTTAGTATCAGTAGGGAACATCATTGTACTGGTGGCCAAGGCTGATGCAGGAGGGATGAACGGTTTATCAAACACAGGACCCTTTGCTGGTGAAAGCGGTATCTTCAGTGTAGTGAACATGTTTCCCATTGTGAGGAGAGCCTCAAATCTGGCACAATGTTCTGCCCATTTATCATCCATATCCTTAAGGTCTTTAGCAGAGATATACTGAGAAGGTCTGGGCTGGGAGGTACCTTTATGCACAGAAACTGTGCAGATGACTTTTGGGGGCTTTGGTGGCTTAACATTGTCTTCCACGGATTCTACGACTGTCACATTTTTGGGATCAAAAAGAATACCAGCCTTTTTATCCTGATTTGGTATTTCACATATTCATATACTGATTTGAAACTGTCACATATTACAAGAATTTCTTTGAAGACAAGCATCCTGCCCAAAGCCCTTACTGTGGCATCTTGCACATTTGCATAATATGGCCACATGTGTCTCGATACTGTCCTGGTGATGTCATGACACCTTATGGAACTTCTTTCACAAATATTTCCAAATAAAACAGACTTTAACACAATATATTTAATGAAAAACTTTCTCAATCTTACACCTCATGCCAAAAAAAAGGAAGTATGTTGCTCCGTCTAGAGAGAGCTTGGGGCATCACAGGCACCTGGCGAGTGAGTAGGACACTACCAATTCTGGCCAGAGCACAGCTCAGCACATTGTTTTCTAATGTTTGGCAAGACCGGTAGCCCACAAGGCATATCCATTTGTCCACTAGGTAAGATGTATCAATGCAATTAAATATAAATTTCCTACACCTTATGGTTTCCAAGATATAGCCCAGACAAAATTTATAAGGTTAAGGTCACTATTGCAAGGTCAAATGTCAAATCAATGTCAAACCATGATGTTGCACACCTACACCTCCAAACCAATGTCCCTACCATATATTGACTTCCCACACCCTTAAAGTTATCAAGATATAGCCTGTACAAGACTATAAAGGTCAAGGTCACTATAGCATGGTTAAAGGTCAAATCATGGACACACTGTCTTTGTACACCTACACCTCCAATCAATGTCCCTATTGAGTACGAACTTCCTAGCTTTCTGTGATACAGTACAGGCAAGATTTTTCCCACTGCCCACCTGACCAGCTGCCCACCCACCCATCTGGATACCATGGGTCACCATGGGTGATAACAATACCCACACAGCCTAGAAAACAGGCCCCTAGATACATTTCCCTACTGAATATTTTGCAACTACATGAAAATACCTAAAGAGAAACCAAAAAAAAATCCACATTCAAACTCATAAATTCCTTTCAACCACAAATACAAAAACATTTTCTAGCCCTAGTCATTTGTTATTTAAGATGCATTTATTGAAAATACAAAATATGCAGGATACATTCCTTTAGTATTTCTACAAAAGCATTCATTTTAGCAAGCCAATTTATCTATATTAGCAAGATTTTATCGGTCAACCTATAACTTTTCTTATTATATAATAAGCTCACTTTGTAAAATATACTGTCATACTGAACACAAAAAGGTTGGGATATTACTTAAATTCTAATGCATAAACTTTTACCGTTTTCAATAACTCTGACTCGCTTCTTCATAAGGGCTGCTTTGTTTTTGTTGTAAGAAATGGTTCAATAGTTTTGTCAAAGAAACACAAAATTCAGTTCGAGTTTTGAAGTTATAATTTCAAGTCCTAGAAATAGGGGTATTGAAAAAATATGGAGAAGTCAAATTTAGCTAAGGTGTATATCACGTTAGTGAACTGTGGGTTGACGATATAGGCAACAAAGCCCGTCTTGTTGCACCTTAGCTCCGGACCTTTCCCATGACTGCAGTATTTAACCACAGTTTATTTATACTAAACCCAGGAATATGATTCAAATTATGGGTATCATTATTTGAATATTACTGAAAATGAATAACAACTTTTGCGGGGAGAAAGACTTTATCCAAGTTCAATTGGACAATTTAAACTTTTACTTATTTGAGTCATCAGCACCTTTATTTATACAATAAAAAGCCAGAATGTTATTCTTTCAAGTTAATTTGGTACTTTTGTAAAATGGACAAATTAACACATCAAGTGACTGAAACTTTGTGAAAATTAAGTGTTTTGTTCTACAATCTTTGACTCAGTATTTGTATCTGAGAGAAAAAATACTGTTAAGATGCAGGTAATAGTATTCACAATTGAAACAGAAAAAAAAATGAATACAACACTAATATCGATATGTATTACTAACACTAGTAGCCTTTCTCAGCGCACAGAAATATTTAGCAAATTGGTTGGACAAATCATTGAAATAGACAAACATTAGAGACGATAACATTGTGGAATAAAGTTATTGATAGTGATAATGAGAGACTTTTTTAGGTAATCATTAATAGGAATATGTCAGGGGTGAACAACTGGTGTAATTCTGCAATGCAGTTTTAATGCAATGTGGTTTAGAAGAAAAATATAAAGCAAAAAGGTTGTGTGACCTAAACTTTATGGAGACAAAACTCTCAGGTAAAAATGAAAGACAGACACATAAAACTCCTAAAATGATTGTTTTATTTTTAATAAAAAAGAAAATACGACTGGGAGGCAGCCTCTCATTGGTGCAAGAAAAAATTTTTCCTTGGTCTATGAGACGAGTTGGTATGTTTCCTGTGCATATCATGCCATTTGGACCCCGACAAACTGGTCGACTTCAAGTCCACAAGAATGCTATGACCGGGAAGGATAGCCTTCCACCACTTCTAAGTTGAACTTTTCCAGTTTCTGACAACAAATCATCTGGTGGCAAGGCTACAGAAACTTTCCCGGATGGTTTAGGGTTTTTGCCTCTCCATGGGTTATTAACCCTTTCCAAGTCCTTGCTGTAAGTAAGGTAAAACTCAGGAATATGATTCCATCCCATGGTACTGCCTACTGATCTGATATTTTTCTGGTAAGACGTCAATTCATTCAGTTCTTGTGTGTCAACGGTAGTTGGGGAGAGCTTGCCTTTTTCACTAACTGGATGTCAGATTCAAAATGATGGCCAGTTAAAACCACGGGTTCCTCATCCAAAATTCTTCTGGACTGTTCATGCTGGCCGAGTAGAACCCTGTGGCCAGTTGGATTTTTCAGCATTCTTACCTTTAGTATCAGTAGGGAACATCATTGTACTGGTGGCCAAGGCTGATGCAGGAGGGATGAACGGTTTATCAAACACAGGACCCTTTGCTGGTGAAAGCGGTATCTTCAGTGTAGTGAACATGTTTCCCATTGTGAGGAGAGCCTCAAATCTGGCACAATGTTCTGCCCATTTATCATCCATATCCTTAAGGTCTTTAGCAGAGATATACTGAGAAGGTCTGGGCTGGGAGGTACCTTTATGCACAGAAACTGTGCAGATGACTTTTGGGGGCTTTGGTGGCTTAACATTGTCTTCCACGGATTCTACGACTGTCACATTTTTGGGATCAAAAAGAATACCAGCCTTTTTATCCTGATTTGGTATTTCACATATTCATATACTGATTTGAAACTGTCACATATTACAAGAATTTCTTTGAAGACAAGCATCCTGCCCAAAGCCCTTACTGTGGCATCTTGCACATTTGCATAATATGGCCACATGTGTCTCGATACTGTCCTGGTGATGTCATGACACCTTATGGAACTTCTTTCACAAATATTTCCAAATAAAACAGACTTTAACACAATATATTTAATGAAAAACTTTCTCGATCTCACACCTCATGCCAAAAAAAAGGAAGTATGTTGCTCCGTCTAGAGAGAGCTTGGGGCATCACAGGCACCTGGCGAGTGAGTAGGACACTACCAATTCTGGCCAGAGCACAGCTCAGCACATTGTTTTCTAATGTTTGGCAAGACCGGTAGCCCACAAGGCATATCCATTTGTCCACTAGGTAAGATGTATCAATGCAATTAAATATAAATTTCCTACACCTTATGGTTTCCAAGATATAGCCCAGACAAAATTTATAAGGTTAAGGTCACTATTGCAAGGTCAAATGTCAAATCAATGTCAAACCATGATGTTGCACACCTACACCTCCAAACCAATGTCCCTACCATATATTGACTTCCCACACCCTTAAAGTTATCAAGATATAGCCTGTACAAGACTATAAAGGTCAAGGTCACTATAGCATGGTTAAAGGTCAAATCATGGACACACTGTCTTTGTACACCTACACCTCCAATCAATGTCCCTATTGAGTACGAACTTCCTAGCTTTCTGTGATACAGTACAGGCAAGATTTTTCCCACTGCCCACCTGACCAGCTGCCCACCCACCCATCTGGATACCATGGGTCACCATGGGTGATAACAATACCCACACAGCCTAGAAAACAGGCCCCTGGATACATTTCCCTACTGAATATTCTGCAACTACATGAAAATACCTAAAGAGAAACCAAAAAAAAAATCCACATTCAAACTCATAAATTCCTTTCAACCACAAATACAAAAGCATTTTCTAGCCCTAGTCATTTGTTATTTAAGATGCATTTATTGAAAATACAAAATATGCAGGATACATTCCTTTAGTATTTCTACAAAAGCATTCATTTTAGCAAGCCAATTTATCTATATTAGCAAGATTTTATCGGTCAATCTATAACTTTTCTTATTATATAATAAGCTCACTTTGTAAAATATACTGTCATACTGAACACAAAAAGGTTGGGATATTACTTAAATTCTAATGCATAAACTTTTACCGTTTTCAATAACTCTGACTCGCTTCTTCATCAGGGCTGCTTTGTTTTTGTTGTAAGAAATGGTTCAATAGTTTTGTCAAAGAAACACAAAATTCAGTTCGAGTTTTGAAGTTATAATTTCAAGTCCTAGAAATAGGGGTATTGAAAAAATATGGAGAAGTCAAATTTAGCTAAGGTGTATATCACGTTAGTGAACTGTGGGTTGACGATATAGGCAACAAAGCCCGTCTTGTTGCACCTTAGCTCCGGACCTTTCCCATGACTGCAGTATTTAACCACAGTTTATTTATACTAAACCCAGGAATATGATTCAAATTATGGGTATCATTATTTGAATATTACTGAAAATGAATAACAACTTTTGCGGGGAGAAAGACTTTATCCAAGTTCAATTGGACAATTTAAACTTTTACTTATTTGAGTCATCAGCACCTTTATTTATACAATAAAAAGCCAGAATGTTATTCTTTCAAGTTAATTTGGTACTTTTGTAAAATGGACAAATTAACACATCAAGTGACTGAAACTTTGTGAAAATTAAGTGTTTTGTTCTACAATCTTTGACTCAGTATTTGTATCTGAGAGAAAAAATACTGTTAAGATGCAGGTAATAGTATTCACAATTGAAACAGAAAAAAAAATGAATACAACACTAATATCGATATGTATTACTAACACTAGTAGCCTTTCTCAGCGCACAGAAATATTTAGCAAATTGGTTGGACAAATCATTGAAATAGACAAACATTAGAGACGATAACATTGTGGAATAAAGTTATTGATAGTGATAATGAGAGACTTTTTTAGGTAATCATTAATAGGAATATGTCAGGGGTGAACAACTGGTGTAATTCTGCAATGCAGTTTTAATGCAATGTGGTTTAGAAGAAAAATATAAAGCAAAAAGGTTGTGTGACCTAAACTTTATGGAGACGAAACTCTCAGGTAAAAATGAAAGACAGACACATAAAACTCCTAAAATGATTGTTTTATTTTTAATAAAAAAGAAAATACGACTGGGAGGCAGCCTCTCATTGGTGCAAGAAAAAATTTTTCCTTGGTCTATGAGACGAGTTGGTATGTTTCCTGTGCATATCATGCCATTTGGACCCCGACAAACTGGTCGACTTCAAGTCCACAAGAATGCTATGACCGGGAAGGATAGCCTTCCATCACTTCTAAGTTGAACTTTTCCAGTTTCTGACAACAAATCATCTGGTGGCAAGGCTACAGAAACTTTCCCGGATGGTTTAGGGTTTTTGCCTCTCCATGGGTTATTAACCCTTTCCAAGTCCTTGCTGTAAGTAAGGTAAAACTCAGGAATATGATTCCATCCCATGGTACTGCCTACTGATCTGATATTTTTCTGGTAAGACGTCAATTCATTCAGTTCTTGTGTGTCAACGGTAGTTGGGGAGAGCTTGCCTTTTTCACTAACTGGATGTCAGATTCAAAATGATGGCCAGTTAAAACCACGGGTTCCTCATCCAAAATTCTTCTGGACTGTTCATGCTGGCCGAGTAGAACCCTGTGGCCAGTTGGATTTTTCAGCATTCTTACCTTTAGTATCAGTAGGGAACATCATTGTACTGGTGGCCAAGGCTGATGCAGGAGGGATGAACGGTTTATCAAACACAGGACCCTTTGCTGGTGAAAGCGGTATCTTCAGTGTAGTGAACATGTTTCCCATTGTGAGGAGAGCCTCAAATCTGGCACAATGTTCTGCCCATTTATCATCCATATCCTTAAGGTCTTTAGCAGAGATATACTGAGAAGGTCTGGGCTGGGAGGTACCTTTATGCACAGAAACTGTGCAGATGACTTTTGGGGGCTTTGGTGGCTTAACATTGTCTTCCACGGATTCTACGACTGTCACATTTTTGGGATCAAAAAGAATACCAGCCTTTTTATCCTGATTTGGTATTTCACATATTCATATACTGATTTGAAACTGTCACATATTACAAGAATTTCTTTGAAGACAAGCATCCTGCCCAAAGCCCTTACTGTGGCATCTTGCACATTTGCATAATATGGCCACATGTGTCTCGATACTGTCCTGGTGATGTCATGACACCTTATGGAACTTCTTTCACAAATATTTCCAAATAAAACAGACTTTAACACAATATATTTAATGAAAAACTTTCTCAATCTCACACCTCATGCCAAAAAAAAGGAAGTATGTTGCTCCGTCTAGAGAGAGCTTGGGGCATCACAGGCACCTGGCGAGTGAGTAGGACACTACCAATTCTGGCCAGAGCACAGCTCAGCACATTGTTTTCTAATGTTTGGCAAGACCGGTAGCCCACAAGGCATATCCATTTGTCCACTAGGTAAGATGTATCAATGCAATTAAATATAAATTTCCTACACCTTATGGTTTCCAAGATATAGCCCAGACAAAATTTATAAGGTTAAGGTCACTATTGCAAGGTCAAATGTCAAATCAATGTCAAACCATGATGTTGCACACCTACACCTCCAAACCAATGTCCCTACCATATATTGACTTCCCACACCCTTAAAGTTATCAAGATATAGCCTGTACAAGACTATAAAGGTCAAGGTCACTATAGCATGGTTAAAGGTCAAATCATGGACACACTGTCTTTGTACACCTACACCTCCAATCAATGTCCCTATTGAGTACGAACTTCCTAGCTTTCTGTGATACAGTACAGGCAAGATTTTTGCCACTGCCCACCTGACCAGCTGCCCACCCACCCATCTGGATACCATGGGTCACCATGGGTGATAACAATACCCACACAGCCTAGAAAACAGGCCCCTAGATACATTTCCCTACTGAATATTCTGCAACTACATGAAAATACCTAAAGAGAAACCAAAAAAAAAATCCACATTCAAACTCATAAATTCCTTTCAACCACAAATACAAAAACATTTTCTAGCCCTAGTCATTTGTTATTTAAGATGCATTTATTGAAAATACAAAATATGCAGGATACATTCCTTTAGTATTTCTACAAAAGCATTCATTTTAGCAAGCCAATTTATCTATATTAGCAAGATTTTATCGGTCAACCTATAACTTTTCTTATTATATAATAAGCTCACTTTGTAAAATATACTGTCATACTGAACACAAAAAGGTTGGGATATTACTTAAATTCTAATGCATAAACTTTTACCGTTTCAATAACTCTGACTCGCTTCTTCATCAGGGCTGCTTTGTTTTTGTTGTAAGAAATGGTTCAATAGTTTTGTCAAAGAAACACAAAATTCAGTTCGAGTTTTGAAGTTATAATTTCAAGTCCTAGAAATAGGGGTATTGAAAAAATATGGAGAAGTCAAATTTAGCTAAGGTGTATATCACGTTAGTGAACTGTGGGTTGACGATATAGGCAACAAAGCCCGTCTTGTTGCACCTTAGCTCCGGACCTTTCCCATGACTGCAGTATTTAACCACAGTTTATTTATACTAAACCCAGGAATATGATTCAAATTATGGGTATCATTATTTGAATATTACTGAAAATGAATAACAACTTTTGCGGGGAGAAAGACTTTATCCAAGTTCAATTGGACAATTTAAACTTTTACTTATTTGAGTCATCAGCACCTTTATTTATACAATAAAAAGCCAGAATGTTATTCTTTCAAGTTAATTTGGTACTTTTGTAAAATGGACAAATTAACACATCAAGTGACTGAAACTTTGTGAAAATTAAGTGTTTTGTTCTACAATCTTTGACTCAGTATTTGTATCTGAGAGAAAAAATACTGTTAAGATGCAGGTAATAGTATTCACAATTGAAACAGAAAAAAAAATGAATACAACACTAATATCAATATGTATTACTAACACTAGTAGCCTTTCTCAGCGCACAGAAATATTTAGCAAATTGGTTGGACAAATCATTGAAATAGACAAACATTAGAGACGATAACATTGTGGAATAAAGTTATTGATAGTGATAATGAGAGACTTTTTTAGGTAATCATTAATAGGAATATGTCAGGGGTGAACAACTGGTGTAATTCTGCAATGCAGTTTTAATGCAATGTGGTTTAGAAGAAAAATATAAAGCAAAAAGGTTGTGTGACCTAAACTTTATGGAGACAAAACTCTCAGGTAAAAATGAAAGACAGACACATAAAACTCCTAAAATGATTGTTTTATTTTTAATAAAAAAGAAAATTGTGTCCAAGACTGAGACGACTGGGAGGCAGCTTCTCATTGGTGCAAGAAAAAATTTTTCCTTGGTCTATGAGACGAGTTGGTATGTTTCCTGTGCATATCATGCCATTTGGACCCCGACAAACTGGTCGACTTCAAGTCCACAAGAATGCTATGACCGGGAAGGATAGCCTTCCATCACTTCTAAGTTGAACTTTTCCAGTTTCTGACAACAAATCATCTGGTGGCAAGGCTACAGAAACTTTCCCGGATGGTTTAGGGTTTTTGCCTCTCCATGGGTTATTAACCCTTTCCAAGTCCTTGCTGTAAGTAAGGTAAAACTCAGGAATATGATTCCATCCCATGGTACTGCCTATTGATCTGATATTTTTCTGGTAAGACGTCAATTCATTCAGTTCTTGTGTGTCAACGGTAGTTGGGGAGAGCTTGCCTTTTTCACTAACTGGATGTCAGATTCAAAATGATGGCCAGTTAAAACCACGGGTTCCTCATCCAAAATTCTTCTGGACTGTTCATGCTGGCCGAGTAGAACCCTGTGGCCAGTTGGATTTTTCAGCATTCTTACCTTTAGTATCAGTAGGGAACATCATTGTACTGGTGGCCAAGGCTGATGCAGGAGGGATGAACGGTTTATCAAACACAGGACCCTTTGCTGGTGAAAGCGGTATCTTCAGTGTAGTGAACATGTTTCCCATTGTGAGGAGAGCCTCAAATCTGGCACAATGTTCTGCCCATTTATCATCCATATCCTTAAGGTCTTTAGCAGAGATATACTGAGAAGGTCTGGGCTGGGAGGTACCTTTATGCACAGAAACTGTGCAGATGACTTTTGGGGGCTTTGGGGGCTTAACATTGTCTTCCACGGATTCTACGACTGTCACATTTTTGGGATCAAAAAGAATACCAGCCTTTTTATCCTGATTTGGTATTTCACATATTCATATACTGATTTGAAACTGTCACATATTACAAGAATTTCTTTGAAGACAAGCATCCTGCCCAAAGCCCTTACTGTGGCATCTTGCACATTTGCATAATATGGCCACATGTGTCTCGATACTGTCCTGGTGATGTCATGACACCTTATGGAACTTCTTTCACAAATATTTCCAAATAAAACAGACTTTAACACAATATATTTAATGAAAAACTTTCTCGATCTCACACCTCATGCCAAAAAAAAGGAAGTATGTTGCTCCGTCTAGAGAGAGCTTGGGGCATCACAGGCACCTGGCGAGTGAGTAGGACACTACCAATTCTGGCCAGAGCACAGCTCAGCACATTGTTTTCTAATGTTTGGCAAGACCGGTAGCCCACAAGGCATATCCATTTGTCCACTAGGTAAGATGTATCAATGCAATTAAATATAAATTTCCTACACCTTATGGTTTCCAAGATATAGCCCAGACAAAATTTATAAGGTTAAGGTCACTATTGCAAGGTCAAATGTCAAATCAATGTCAAACCATGATGTTGCACACCTACACCTCCAAACCAATGTCCCTACCATATATTGACTTCCCACACCCTTAAAGTTATCAAGATATAGCCTGTACAAGACTATAAAGGTCAAGGTCACTATAGCATGGTTAAAGGTCAAATCATGGACACACTGTCTTTGTACACCTACACCTCCAATCAATGTCCCTATTGAGTACGAACTTCCTAGCTTTCTGTGATACAGTACAGGCAAGATTTTTGCCACTGCCCACCTGACCAGCTGCCCACCCACCCATCTGGATACCATGGGTCACCATGGGTGATAACAATACCCACACAGCCTAGAAAACAGGCCCCTAGATACATTTCCCTACTGAATATTCTGCAACTACATGAAAATACCTAAAGAGAAACCAAAAAAAAAATCCACATTCAAACTCATAAATTCCTTTCAACCACAAATACAAAAACATTTTCTAGCCCTAGTCATTTGTTATTTAAGATGCATTTATTGAAAATACAAAATATGCAGGATACATTCCTTTAGTATTTCTACAAAAGCATTCATTTTAGCAAGTCAATTTATCTATATTAGCAAGATTTTATCGGTCAACCTATAACTTTTCTTATTATATAATAAGCTCACTTTGTAAAATATACTGTCATACTGAACACAAAAAGGTTGGGATATTACTTAAATTCTAATGCATAAACTTTTACCGTTTTCAATAACTCTGACTCGCTTCTTCATCAGGGCTGCTTTGTTTTTGTTGTAAGAAATGGTTCAATAGTTTTGTCAAAGAAACACAAAATTCAGTTCGAGTTTTGAAGTTATAATTTCAAGTCCTAGAAATAGGGGTATTGAAAAAATATGGAGAAGTCAAATTTAGCTAAGGTGTATATCACGTTAGTGAACTGTGGGTTGACGATATAGGCAACAAAGCCCGTCTTGTTGCACCTTAGCTCCGGACCTTTCCCATGACTGCAGTATTTAACCACAGTTTATTTATACTAAACCTCGGAATATGATTCAAATTATGGGTATCATTATTTGAATATTACTGAAAATGAATAACAACTTTTGCGGGGAGAAAGACTTTATCCAAGTTCAATTGGACAATTTAAACTTTTACTTATTTGAGTCATCAGCACCTTTATTTATACAATAAAAAGCCAGAATGTTATTCTTTCAAGTTAATTTGGTGCTTTTGTAAAATGGACAAATTAACACATCAAGTGACTGAAACTTTGTGAAAATTAAGTGTTTTGTTCTACAATCTTTGACTCAGTATTTGTATCTGAGAGAAAAAATACTGTTAAGATGCAGGTAATAGTATTCACAATTGAAACAGAAAAAAAAATGAATACAACACTAATATCGATATGTATTACTAACACTAGTAGCCTTTCTCAGCGCACAGAAATAGTTAGCAAATTGGTTGGACAAATCATTGAAATAGACAAACATTAAAGACGATAACATTGTGGAATAAAGTTATTGATAGTGATAATGAGAGACTTTTTTAGGTAATCATTAATAGGAATATGTCAGGGGTGAACAACTGGTGTAATTCTGCAATGCAGTTTTAATGCAATGTGGTTTAGAAGAAAAATATAAAGCAAAAAGGTTGTGTGACCTAAACTTTATGGAGACAAAACTCTCAGGTAAAAATGAAAGACGGACACATAAAACTCCTAAAATGATTGTTTTATTTTTAATAAAAAAGAAAAAAATTGTATCTCCGGGAATAATATGTATTATCGACATACACGCAATATTAAATGGAGGGTGAATCGTTGTAACTATACACTTCTGTTCAGAAGAAGGAATGCTGCAGGGACAACACACGAACTCTCACCCACGACTTCAAGTACAAAGAAAATCTTCAAAACTGGCCATAAAATTGCAAATTTAATAAGTAAATTAAATTTTTATAAGTTAATACCCTATCCAATGGACAATTGCTAATCCGGTGGGTGCAGACCGGCCCGCCAAACGACAGAAAAAGTCGTCCTTTAAGAGTGCATAATACCCTCACTGGCTGGCCGGTCCCATTGTGCACTCGCCAGGTGGTGCATCGTACTTCCTTCCTGTCTAGACAGTGTGACGTCATAGCATCTTTTTCGTTGTCTAAACCTAAGAGACCCCTAGTAAGCTGATAGCGGGGCCGGTGGGAGGGTCTTGTGTGTCCATTGGATAGGGTATTAACTTACCGTAAATGACCTATTTAGCGCACAGTGCGCTAAGGAAAGACTATTTTATTCAATATTTGGTTGGAATAAGTTCCCCTTTTAGCGCACCCATTATGAAACACTTTCCGGGATGAAGTATAGGTCAATCCGGTAAGAATAACGGTGTTCCGACATTTAGTATCTACTAAAGATACCCACTTCCTGTAAATATGGCGGTAGATATAAACAAACTCGAAATTCATGGCAAAATTGTCAATTTATTTAGTAAAAATACGTACCATATATAAAAAATATGTGGATATTGTGCACTGTCACCGACGATATTGCCGTGACAAAGAGATAGGGTGCGGTTACAAGGGCGGATGCGCTAAATAGGTCATTTACGGTATAAAAATTTAATTTACTTATTAAATTTGCAATTTTATTGCGTTAATACATCCTATCCAATGGACAATTGCTGAATAACTACCGCTTGGTCGGCAGGTAGATTACTGGGGACTTAAATGAACTCAGAAGGTAACTAACAAAATTTCTTCAAAGCCTGGGTCGACCATGCAGTCAGGAACCCAATAAGGCTATAGTCGGGTGACAGAGACCGGTGGTCCAAACCGACTTACCTCCCCCCCCCCTTTTTTACAGACCTGCTCTGAGGTAGGGGAAGAGAGGGATGAGTTCAGTCCCATAGAAATAAACCAGCCACTAGTGGGCCCAGATGGTAGAGCTCTGAGTCAGCCTAAGCCACATCCTTCAGATAAAATTGGGTGAAGGTATTATGTGATTTCCAGTGGCAGGCCGACAAGATCTGCTCTAAGGAAACACCAGATTGGAAAGCCTTAGAAGCCGTGAAGGCCCTGACATCATGGGCTTTGACCTGATGCAAGGTATGGGCCTCCTGATCCGAAAGCTCATAACACAGGATCACAGTCTGCTTGATCCAAGAGGAGATAGTGGCAGGTGAGATGTCTTTGTCGAAACCTTTCTTGAAAGAAACAAACACCAACTCCTTGTTCTGCCTGAGGTCTGAGGTCCTGTCCAAATAGTAGCGCAAGGCTCTGACTGGGCAAAGGGACCTGTCAGACTTGAGGGACCTATCCAGGGTTGGGGCCAGGGCTGGAATAACCATTGGGGCCACACTTTCTGGACCCTCCTTGGCCAGCTGATTCTTTGAGAGAAAGCTGGGTGATGGGTATAGGGACACCTTAGACCAGTCGGACTGGTGTCTGATGTTCTTGTTCTGCCAAGCGTGTATCTCCCTTCTACATTTGCCCGACCCTAAGGCTAACAGAAAAACTGTCTTGAACATAAGAAACTTCAAAGAAGCGTCTTTGATCGGTTCAAAGGGGGGTTTTGTCAGCTGGTGTAACACCAGGGAGAGATTCCAGGAAGGAATCCCCCGGCGCCCCTTTGGTCTGTCTCTGTGGAAACTATCCAGGAGACGAGTGAGATTGTCATCTTTGCTGATATTAAGGGATGAATTACCCAACTTATCAGCAATGGCTGATCTATAGCCATCAATGGTGCTCCGTTGTAACTTCCTGTCCTGGAAAAGGTGCTTAAGGAAGTCAGCGGCCGACTTTACAGGGGGAGCCCTGAAGTCCACCTGATTACTGAGGCACCACTTTGTAAAAATGGTCCACTTTGCCTCGTAGACTGATCTGGTTGATCGTCTTTGAGGAGCCTCAATTCTTGCTGCCACTGCCTCAGAGAAGCCCTGCTCCTTGATTGCTGAGGCTCTAGGAGCTATGCATGGAGATTTAGCTCTGTCAGATTTCTGTGAGGGATCTGATTGAAGGGCTGTGTCAATAGATTTGGCAGGTTGGGCAGGCTCAATGGGATTTGGCTGGACATGGCCACTAGATCCCAAAACCAAGGCATGTTTGGCCACCCCGGAGCAATCAGAATTATTCTTTTGCATGGGGAGTCCGGTAACTTCTCCACCACCTTGCCCAAGATGGCTACCAGTGGGAAGGCAAATACATCCAGATCCTCCCAGGGCAGACTGAGTGCATCGACTGCAGTAGCCAGGGAATCGGGTACTGGGGATAGAAACTGAGGTAGCTTGTTGTTTAATCTGGTGGCGAATAGGTCTATCTGAGGCCGGTGCCACCTGCTGCATATTGTTTGAAAAACCTCCAGGAGGAGAGACCATTCTGTCTGAATGATCTGGCCTAGTCTGGATAGTTTGTCCGCTACCACATTCAACCGGCCTGGAATGTGCCGGGCTTTGAGAGTCACTTGTCTCCTGGTACACCAGGTTAAGATCCTCCACAGTAGGGCACAAAGTGGGCCCGACCTCATACCCCCTTCCTTGAAGATGAACTTGCTTTTCTGTGGCTGTTAAAGAGCCCTATCAAGGACATGAACTGTCAGACCGGACAAGAAGGTCGGGTTAGCAGTGCTTGAATCTTTGTTCGGAGAGACTGCCAGCGGTCCCGTGTGGGTCGGACCCGACCGGATCTGAGGTCGAATTGGTAACCTACAAAGTCGAAGACTTGTTTTGGTTCCAGCTCTGATTTCTTGAAATTGACTACCCAGCCTAGATCTTGACATATTTTCAATAGGTCCTTGGTATGCTGGAGACAGACTTGGTGGGACCTGGCCCTCACCAACCAGTCATCTAGGTACTGGTAGATCCTTATACCCTTATACATGGCCATTAATTTGACTTCTTTGGCTACTACCGTAAACACCAAAGGTGCTGTGGACAGACCAAAGGGCAGAGCCTTGAACTGGTATGTCCGACCTTGGACGTAAAATCTCAGGTATTTCCTGGATTGTTCTTGTATTGGTATGTGGAAGTAGGCATCCTTGAAGTCTACTGAGGTAACCCACTCCCCCTTTTGGAGGGATGTCCTGATGGTTTCTGGTGTTTCCATCTTGAATTTTTCGACCTTGAGGAAAAGATTTAATTTGCTCATGTCCAAAATGGGTCTCCCATTTGTTGTTGGGTTTGGGAACTAGGAAGAGTCTGTTGAAAAATCCCAGAGACTTTGGGTTTTGTACCATCTCGACTGCGTTTTTGGAAATAAGCTGATGCAAAGCCTCCGACAGGTAGCTGTTCCTGTGGGGGTTCACATAGCGGCTTATAACCGTAGGGTGCCTTGTTAGATTGAGCCTGGTCTGGAAAGGGAGAGTGTAGCCCTCCTTTAAAAGTTGGGCTATTCTGGGGCTGGCCCCCAGATGCAGCCAAGTTTGCCAAGAGTTTTGAAGCCTGGCCCCTACAGGTGGATTTGAAACAGCATTTTTGGCATTTGTCACAGATTTGACACAAGACAATGGAATGACACAAGAAGCACGTTTCACAGATTTTAATTTGTAATTTTTCCGAGAATGACAAACTGCTGCCCTGGACTTATTTCTTTCTTTTGCGAATGCCCGGGCGCAGTATGAACACAAGGTACAACATTTAAGTTTACAAAAGTGTCTGTTTGTCTCTGAACTGTGCTTCCGGCCAGCAGTCTTCTTGTCAAACTGTTTACACAATAACTGTCATTTGTAAGACTGCTGGCCCTTGGCCGGTCTCGATGAGTAGTAGGAGGCCTTGCCTTTCTTTCCCTGTCCACGCTGTCCAATGTTTTTCCAAGCTGGTCGTTCCTGTTTCCTGTTATCCCCACGCTTCTCTGGGCGTTCATAGGGGTGGAAGCGACCCTTCTTCCCTGTGTGAAGCTGACCCTTGCTTTCAAACGTAGCAATGTCCTGTTCAGCTTGTCTGAGAGCTTCATCCGGGAAAAGCATTGGAATGTGAAGAGGGGCTGTTCTGAGAGAGGCCAAGGTGTCTGGTTTGATGCCAGCTTTGAGGTGTGACAAATACGAGTCTCTGCGGGCCAAGGTCGTATTAGCCACTGTCACAAAAACAAAAGCACTGAGGTGTTCTAATGTTTTTACCATGGCCTGAGTAATACTGGCGTTGAAGTTCATTAAAAACTGAAGTTCGCTAGCTGCGTCAGATACCCTGGATGAAGACTTTCCTTTGGCCAGTTCTGTCTTGATGGTTTTTAACTGAGACTTCATGTTGTCTTGAACTCTGTAAAGACACCTATTGAAGCCGGCAGCCTGATAACAGATGGTGGAGGCTTCCCTTGCCGACTTCTCCCAACGTCTGAGGTTGTCTTGAGAAATCTGTCGGGATGCTGGTGGTGTTGAAGAGATACCTGCGGCCTTAGCAATATGGCTATAAGTGCTATTAACCTTGGAGGCATCAGTATTCCAAGATAGAACAGTTCTGTCGGTGGCAGACTCACCTTTCTGTTTATCAGCTACAAAGCCATACCATTTGGCCTGTGACCTGACCGGTTTCACGAACTGGTCTTTTAATAAGCCTCCAGCTTCGGAGCTGCGTGAGGGGTACCCCTCCACCGGGGTTATATTGAGTTTGCCCATCTTTTTGCACAACCACTCATCGGCTGGCATTTTAACCGACACCTTGCCTGTTGGTTGCGATTGTGGCCCAGCAAAGGGGTTGTCATCAGAAGTAGTAGCTGTCGTATCCATATCCGGGATATGGGTCCACCCCATATAAGACCTGATCCCTCTCATGGTTTCCCTATAGTTCTGATCCTCTGAGAGGGTCTGGTCGGGGTCGGTGATAACAGCATCTGGATCTTGGTCGGATAACTCCCCTTCTTCGACAAAGATGTCAACTGGTGGTCGGTCAGAGAAATCAGATTCGGAGTCGGTGTCGATAGACAGTGGGCTTTGTCTGCCGGCCGGTGCTGAAGACGACCTGCTGGAAACCTGTTGAACAGAAAGTGGGTCGGTGCCAGCAAGACCTGAAGGTCGGTCGGTGGCTGATTTCTCCTTATGCGATTTGCTGGTCGACTGGGCTCTGGGAGCAGTCTGAGATACACCATGCAAATCTGATGTAGATGGAAGCTTGTTGTCAGATGAAGTAGAATACGACTTGTCGGTGGCCTGGCTCTGTGGAGAGTGGCGGCCACCGGCCAAATCTGAAGTCTGTAAGGTATCCGAAGGTCGGATAAAAGGTTCAGTCGACTTGGTGATACCAGAGGGTGCAGTAGTCGTTGGGGCCACTTTAACAGTTGAAAAGGTAGGTTCCTTGTCCGAAGTCTTGGCAAGCAAGAGAGCCTCGAGTCTGTTAAACCGATCCATTTCTGGTCTAGCTCATCAATCCTTGCGTCAGCTGAGGATCTGTGAGATGCGGTTGTAGGCGACTTGACCGGATTCTCTGTAGACTTGGTGTGTTTGGAAGGGTGGCCCTTCTTCTCAGTAGAAGACGTTGTTTTCTTCTTTTTTTGTAGATGAGCTCGAACCAGGGGACTGTACCATCCCCTGGCCGTCCACAGCCCCCACTACCGTCACAGAGGACGGGTCAATGAGGGAGGAACTGTCTGAGTCTTTGGAGGGAGTATCTGTAGATTTCTTTAAATCATGCTTTTCCTTCTTTAATCTATAACTGGGGGTTGACAACTGAACACGTTGTTCCTCAGTCAAAGAATTACAAGCTTGGCAATCATTATGCAAAATACAGGGATCTGTACCTTTACCCTTCTCTCTGCAGCGTGCGCAGAAACTATGGCTGTCGAAGCTGGCCATAATATGTCCACAGCTACCATGCTTCTGGCCCGGAGAAGACATAATGATCTGATAACAGTGAACTTTATATTCCAAAAGGTTCTATATACTCCCACAATAAAGTTAATACAAGTTTTAAAAACAAATCTCACCCAACAATATGAAAAAAATCCACAATAAAATTCATATGAAAAACTCTGTGTACACAATGTAAGCGCCAAACGAAAAAGATGCTATGACGTCACGCTGTCTAGACAGGAAGGAAGTACGATGCGCCACCTGGCGAGTGCACAATGGGACCGGCCAGCCAGTGAGGGTATTATGCACTCTTAAAGGACAACTTTTTCTGTCGTTTGGCGGGCCAGTCTGCACCGACCGGATTAGCAATTGTCCATTGGATAGGATGTATTAACGCAATAAAATGCTGGATATAGCCTCGTTTAAGTCCTGGAGAGGCCATGATATGTACGGAACACAATATATATTTTCAAATGAAATAAGCTTTAAATTTGTAGAATCCATCTTTTCTTCAAACTTCGAGATCACTTCAAAAACATGTCTGCACACTACACGCGCCAAACAAAAAAATGAATTGACGTCACTCTGTCTAGACAGAAAGCAAGTATGATGCCCCACCTAGCGAATGCACACTACTGACCGGTCCTGCCGGTATTATATACAGGACGTCTTTTTCTGGCATTTGGCACCGACCGGTAAAGCAACTGTCCATTGGATAGGGTATTAACTTATAATTGCAATATTGTTACAATTTTTTTTTCATTTCTAAATTAGGAAGAAAAGAAAATTGCGAAAAAAAATATGTATTAATATATCATATACTAAAAATAAGTATTAATATCATATACTATATAATTAAAAATTTTAACCAACAGAAAATTTCACTAATTCTTCATTTTTAAGAAACCCACTAAAATTAATTTTCACAAAAAAGCTAGTTTCTATTTGAGAGATTTCTACGGATTTCAAATTTCACTCGGAATAATTTTCTACTATCCAAGCTTGTCAGCTAAAATAGCTAAAATTAGTGCCTAGTAAAAATTGATGTGCATATGTGAGTGAAAAAAGTTTTTTTTTTTTTTTTTGTCGTGACTTTGCTAAGATGAAAAATTGCTAACTTAAGGTGGCCAGTACCTGGTTAATATTACACCTTGGGGTCTGAAAACTTTCATGGCACATAGAACACAAAATAGAAGAGCATATTGTTTCAGCCTACAAATGCACATGCCCATTTAAATGGAGATACACAAAATATTTATGGGTGGAATGTTTTGCTGAATGTGAAAATGGGAAAAAAATAAAAAAATCCTGCAAAAACTGCCCATTAATCAGAAAGTACTGCACATAGGGGTCTGAGGTTTTGGCAGGATGAAAGCTGAAAAGTGGCTGAATAACTTATTCCAAGAGAACACTGAAGTCCTGATAGTTTCTGAGATAGTGATCAAGTAAGCCATGATGCTGCGCACTTAGACCCTCAAACCAATGTCCCTACCAAGTAGTCCAGACAAGATTTTAAATCTCAAGGTCACTATGGCAAGGTCAAAGGTCAAATCAAGGTCACACCATGACATTGCAAACTTACGCTCCTTTTAACAGGGTTGGGGACAGAATACACTGTACTCGTTTTGTGTACATTTTTTTTGTACTCATGATGTTCTTGTACTTAGTGTACTTAATTAATTAAAATACTAATTTTTGTTGAAAGTTTTATTATTTTAAACACAATAAATTTAAATGTAATTGTTCTCGAGTACTTTCCAAAATACTCGTACTCGAGTACATTACAGAACTATGTACTCGTATTTGTACTCAAAATATTTTGGATATACTCGTACTCAAGTACATTGACTTGTATTTAGCCCCAACCATGCTCCCCAACCAATGTACCCTTCAAGTGTGAAGTTCATTTACTGCAGGTTTCTGAGACACTGCCTGAAAAAAGTATATTTTCCTGCTGCCCAACCACCCACATGCTCGGCCAGCTAGAAAATAGTGAAAACAATACTTGCACAGCCTTTAAAGGATTTGGGGTAAAAGCTGAAAATTATGGCTCATGCACTTGAGCCCAGCACAATAGATCTTATAATTTTCATCTTCTTGGTATAAAGGTACACAAGAGCTTAACACCCATCATTTTCATGTTGCGGATGGGTTGAAAAACATACTTGGTCTGGTTTGCCCTACATGGGATTAACTGAAGATTTTAATGTACAAAAAGATAAGAAATGTTTATTATTTGAACAGAAGGTTACAAAATCCAGATTTACAATTGTAATAGACACAACACTAACTTTTTCTATTATCAGTATTTATTGCTTTTACAATAATATTTAGTATATGACTTGAACAGGGAACTTGATAAAAACTTCAAATGCTTACTGCTCCTCCCATAGCTTGACACAGCTTAACCAAAAAATCCTTATTTGTTCTTGTTTTATCTGTAATTATGTGTATTTCTTTGATCTAAAACATAGTGCTGATGTTTGAAGTTTGACATAGTTCGCTCATTTACTGCCCTGATTTCGAAGTTCAGTTCAAACATCTGACATTCAGACTCTGCAAAACGTTAAAAATCACCAACATTAAAGCACATTCAAATGGATGCTATTTTCGCCATCTATAAAACTTGCTTTTTATTGGGAATATAGTGAAATTTATGCAAAATATCATTCTATGGATTTTATTTTCTCAATATTTTTCAATAAAAAGACAAGATTTTATGTTAGATTTCTGTGTTTTTACTGGTCTGGAAAATGTTGGTTTGATTATTGAACTACATTGAATCGAATTACCAAACACTGAACCCAAACTTTTAAATGATTTCACAGCACTACTAAAACATCAAACGACACTAGTGCAAGTTTTAAGTCTATTGTACCAAAACAAATATCAAAACAATAAACTTTTTAGAATAGTTTTTAAAGGGAGAAAATATAATTTCTACTTGCAATCAGGGATCACACAAATCTTGGAATAGGCATATAGAAACTTATGTCCATCATAACTCAGACTACCATATAATCTGATGTGATTCGTGCCCTGATGTGATTCGTGCCTCTCCATCCCTGGCCTCCTTCAGAAAACAGCTTAAAACCTACCTGTACACCAAAGCATATCCACCCTAGCCTGAATCATCCTCCTGGCGTTCTCCGTGGTGTTCGACCCCTGTTATGTCCCTGGACACAGAATTTTGTTGACTGCTTTTTGTTTTGTTGCGCCTTAGAGTCCTCTTGTTTGGGGAGATTAAGCGCTATAAAAGTCCAATTAGAAAAAGAATAGAATATATGTTATGCGGAAATGTAGGAGTGTTACTATTGACAACCAACTGCTTATTTTACACCTATTGAACATGTACTTATTAATGTTGTGGTTGAATGCAAATTTTAGAACCGGTTACCGAAAGTGAAAATTTGTCTAAAAATCAAATGCGTTTGATTTAGTAAATGCCCAGACATAACTTTTCAATTGCGTACATGATCTATAACTCGCATATAAATATGAACCATAATGTTCTTATTGAAGAGTTTTGAGAACAAAATATCTGATATTTTGATAGAATATGATAACATAAATGTGAAACATAATTGTTGTTGGATATTTTAGTAAACTTATGTTAAATTCATGAATATATGTGGAAACCGGTTTTGATTATAAGAAAGAGGAACATAACCGGATCAGTGTCTTTCAGTTGACAAATTGATTTTCGATTTTCCGTCTTCAACACTAGTTACTATTATACATTTCCATTTTCTGCCAAGTGTGTGCCAAGTTACAATGCCAAGAAGCAGCTTTGCAAGATTCATGGCCATCTGAATACTATGTTATATAGTGTAACTGTGCTGAGTCTCTGAAATTTGTAGGAAATATTTTTACCGATCGTTTCTAGAAATTTCTTGTCAAAATTTTAGTCACAAGCAAAATTTGGCTCCTGAGTATCGTATATACTTGCCTTTTCTGTTGATGTCCTTGGTTTTCACTTTAAAGAAAACACTTGCATGGAACTGGGTAAAGAGTAACAATAAGACAATAAAACTCTAATAGTACCAATTAACAAATTTAGAGGGTGTTACATATATTGGACACTATATTAGTACATTGTATATTACATATATTAGGCACTATATTAGTGCATTGTTTAATTTAAGCTTTATGTTTATACATTGTCATAAAAGATAATTGTGTTGTTGGTTCTTTTTGTGTGTTGACATTTAAAGTAAGGGAGTTATTGACTTTTGTGTTTTAGTGTTTATTGATCTGTTCACAGACTGGGGGAAATCCCCCCCTCAGTGGTTATGTTAGATTTGGGGAAACCCAATTACCAGTAGTTTCTAGAACTTCCTCCTTTGGCCTAGATGGCTCAAGCTTTTGAGTTGGTTCTGTACAATTCCAGAGAAATCTGTGAAGGTATATAAGGAATGTACATCTGACCACAAGTGAACTTTGTATTCGCTTGCTATAAGGAGAGCTATTGTGTTTTGGAGTATAATATATGCTTATATCACTGTGAACTTTTACTGGAGTGAACTAGATACATTGTCTGGACAGATTTATTGCACTTTGGATATTTTTGGATATTGTACAGTTATATAACAGAGAGTGGATTTACTGCATTTTGGACATTGTCCATATCTTGGAGCAGACAGTACAATTGTGTTAACTCTCTAAAAATCTCCAGACAGACCTTCTGTGTGACTGGATATATAAAGGATAGCAGGACAAGCACCTTTTGTGTTGTTGAGTGTGGGACGGGTCACAGGATATAGATATCTGTGTGCAAGTGAACGCTGGACAGATCACGGGACAGACCACAGGACATTGGACAGATCACAGAATATACCACAGGACGGATTACAGAACAGATTGCGGGATACGGCGGATAAACTTATTCTTAATCTCAGTGGTCAGGTCGGCTAGATCTTGTTATTGTATTAGTGTGCTTAGTTAAGGGCATACCAGTTGACTGTAATCATTATTGTTAATCGCTAAATAAATTTGTTAAGTTAAGCTTTTTGCTTTTTTTTCTGTTACAACTTAAAGACAACCGGTAATTGCTACCGTGCTTGCCCGTGACCGTAACAAGGGCTAATACATACCATCACCCTCTTGCCACATTTTCTGCTTGATGCTTCAAGAAACTGTGTGTAAAATGTTTGGACACAGGCAAAATTGGCTTGTGGTCATAGTTTGGTCATTGAAAAGCACTTCTACATAACCAGGAAAAAGACAAGACTCAATGGAAAACATCTTAAAATGGAATTCTGCTGAACAGAGTTTATGCTTGAAATGGTTCACCTGTTGTTTGTTATGTGACAAAAGATTTACAAACAAATTGAATAGCAGACATATTGAACACATTCTATTGAACCTCAAGGTGAAATAATTTACTTCAAACTATTTATAATTTACTTCAAACTATATACATCTATCTTTCAAAATCTATCCCACAAGATATGTTTACCAGTTCTACCTCTGGGACAATGTAAACCTAAATACCCAAACACAATCTGTCTATCCTATGTGATTAATATGGAGAGTTGTACACCATCTGTAAACAATCCTGGATCTCTTTAAATACATGGACTATTCCACCATCATGGTCTGTTTATTGAAGAGATCCATGGTGACACTGCTCAGGAACACTGGGATACTATTTGCACCATGTAAATACGTCTCTAACTTGTCTTCTAATTGCTGTGAAAACTCAGTTCCTAACAGCTGAATATCTCCATTCTGGGCTTGCTGAAATGTACAGTCAAGTACAAAACAGGAGGTAAATTTGAACCAAGTTGACTTCTAAAGATTACTTTATCTTCATACAAAGAAACATTGACAGTAAAATAAAAGTAGACACTGTGCTTTTTGCAAGTGATTTTGCATGTGTAGTAAAACAACTGTTGACATAAAGGTTAAGATTAACACAAATTTAATTAAATACGAAAATAAAAACATACCTTATTCATCAGTAGGTTTTCTAATTGGGTACAAATTTTGGATATCATGTCTAAGGTGTTAATATTTCAAAGTTTTAAATCATTTCCAAACAAACACCTTGTTAACATTATGTGCATTTTAAAAATGTAGATGCAAAGATAGATATGGATAAGTAAGAAGTGACAGATTGTTATCCAGAAGTAATAAACTGTAAAGTTTGTTGTGAAACAATAGATTCTACGTTTACAAAACAATTGTAACAAATTTTATTGTAATTTAACTTTTTGTAAGTTAAATACTTACCTTATCCTCACAAATGCTTACTTGGTTTTGTGGAGGCAAAACGCGGCGACCAACAAGAATATTTAAAAATTATTCTTGTTCGAGAGGTGAACCCCGTAGTTAGTGATAGGTGCGCATGCGCACAACACATTGTCGGTTGGACTTTGTCGAGAGATCCTCATTTAATTTTTGGTCCCCTATGAAAACAAACTTCTGAGGGGAGGAAGGGTGGGTCTGTCCTTGTGAGGATAAGGTAAGTATTTAACTTACAAAAAGTTAAATTACAATAAAATTTGTTACATTTTATTGCGTAAAATAGCCTTACCTTATCCTCACAAATGCTTGATTCCAACCATAACAGGAGGAGGGGTTTGTTTTGCAACCTCCCTGTTAATAGATTATGGGGTTCACCATGAAAGCATTTGATGGAGAGGATAAGAATACTGATAAGCTTAAGTATGCTACAACAGAATTTTCCATTACTGTAAAATATCTGTAAAGATAAGTAATGATAGGTAATCTCATGAATATTCATGATGTACTGTTGTAGTTGACACTTGTCCAATGTAGCATAAAGTTGTCCTATATCTAAACCATCACCCATAACTGTGAGGTGGGGATGGCTTCCTGGGTCCCTCGAGCTGGGAGCTGTCATCCAGCAAGAAGGCACCCCAAGCTGGCTTCTGTGTTTTACAAAATACAGTCATGAGGCCATCTGCCACAGAAGAAGACATATGTCCATACAAGATACTGGTATGGAAGGAAGAGTAAAGTATGTAAGCCATATGAAATACTCAAGAACATACTTAAAGCCAATCACATGCTGAGCAGAAACCACTGGGCCTAATTGTAATCTGTTTGGTCGGTGGACTGCCAAGCTACATCCTTCAAATAAAAAGTGGTGAAAGTGTTGTGGCTTTTCCAATAACATGAGCCTAAAACTTGCTCTAATGAGACCCCACCCTTAAAGGCCAAAGAGGCTGACATGGATCTTAGGTCATGAGCCTTTACATGAACATTGTCGGACATAGAATCAGAAGATTGATAGGCTAAAGCAACAGTCTGTTTGATCCAAGATGAAATAGTGGATCTTTGAATATCTTTGTCAAAACCCTCCTTAAAGGAGATGAACAAAAGATTCTTGCCCTTTCTCTGTGTAGAAGTCCTATCCAAATAGTAACGAAGAGCTCTAATAGGACACAGAGTCATATCATCAGACAGATCGGAGCTCAGAAATGGTTTTAGAGCTGGAATAACTACAGGTCTGATCAAATCTGGACCCTCAGAGGCTAACTGGTTCTTAGCCAAGAAGGCAGGAGAAGGAGAGATAGTGACCTCCTTCCAGTGAGGCTTATGTCTGAGAGAAGAGAATGTCCAAGCATGCACCTCCCCCCTCCTTTTGCCAGATGCCAAAGCCATCAAGAAAACAGTCTTGAAAGTCAAAACCTTAAGACTTGCATCCTTCAAAGATTCAAAAGGAGCCTTAGTCAAAGCCATAAGAACCAAAGATAGGTCTCAAGAGGGAATACCCCTATTTAGAATAGGTTTGTCCCTATAAAAGCTTGCAAGAAGTCTATTCAAGTGCATGCTCTTGCCTACTTCCAAACCAAAAGGTCCCAAATGGTCAGCAATTGCAGTTCTGTAGCCAGCAATTGTGGCAGGCTTCAAATTTTGAGAGTAAACAGATGGTTAAAAAATTCTGCTATGTCTGAGATAGAAGGCTCTGCGCTGACCACCTTATTCTGTTGGCACCAGATTTCAAAAATGGCCCACATTGACTCATATAATCATCTAGATGAGGGTCTTTGAGGTGCCTTAATTCTATCCGCCACCTCCTCAGAGAATGATGCAAGTGACTCTGAGTGGTGTCCAGGTGCCAAACACGCAGATTCAGCTACATGAGATTCTGATGGAACTTCTAACTGAAAGGTTGTTTTAGCAGATGAGGCCAGTGAGGCAGTTGTAATGGGGGCTTGGTTGACAGATTGACTAGATCCTAAAACCAATGCATTCTGGGCCACCCTGGTGCTACTACTATCATTCTGCACCTGTAGGTGTTCATTTTCTGTATGACCTTTGGTATGAGAGCTACAGGACAAAAGGCATAGCCGTCCAGACCCTCCCAGGAGATGTTCAATGCATCTATGTTCATAGCCTTTGCATCTGGGACTGGTGAGACATAGATTGGTAGCTTGTGATTCAATTTGGTGGCAAACATGTCCACCATTGGTGTGTGCCCAACTTTGCAAATTAGACTGAATATTTGAGGATGAAGAGACCATTCTGTCTGAATTATTTTATCTTTCCTGGAGAGACTGTTGGCTATGACATTGAGGCAACCCTGAATGTGTCTGGCTCTTATGAGTATGTTTCGAGGATTGCAGTAGGCCAAGATGCGCCAAACCAGGAGACACATGTCCCATGAGTGTGTTTCCCCCTTGTTTGTTCAGATAACTGACTACAGTGGCGTTGTCTGTTGCTATGAGAACCCTTTTGTCTAGAATTCTGTTTTGAAAGCTTTTTAAGGCCAGAAATACTGCCTTTAACTCTAGGACATTGATATAAAGCAATTTTTCCTGATCTGTCCAATTGCCACTCACAGACTGTCAGATTTTCTAAATGAGCTCCCGAACCCTGGTTTGATGCATCTGTGAAAATAAGGGTATTGTGTTCCTGTGGATGTAAAGGACAACCCTTTCTTAAATTTTTTGGACCTTTCCACCACTGAAGATAACTTTTCAGAAGATTTGAAACTGGAATCTTCAGGTTTGGAGACTGGGGATATTGCCAATGTGTCTTCAGGTACCACTGAAAAGGACGCATGTGGAGCCTGCCCATTGGTATTGTCTTTTCTAGAGATGCTAACACTAGTGCTGGGACGAGTTGACGCAAACTCGAGTTACAACTCGATGGGCGATAATTGGGGGTCACATCGATCGGCGCAAGTGAAACTCGAGTTTTTGAAAACGTATATATTTTCACCATGTAAGGCTGACACTTCACCAAAACAACCGAAATATCTGAAATTTTCAAAAATATGTTGCATTTTTACTTTATTTGGGCTTAAATCAATGAAGATTTAACTTAAATTATATCACGAAAGCCTATTTCCAGTTCAAAGTTTTGCCTCATGTACGGTTATGTAAAATATTTTCGCTAATAAACGAAATACTTTATCCCGAAAATTACTCGAGTTTGACTCGAGTTCAACTCGCTTCTAACAAGTGATGCTCGATCTGTCATTTAAGTTGGCGATCCCACCACTAGCTAACACACCTATCAGGGACATTAATAGTCTTGGAGTAGTTTGTGATACGACCTCCATGTCCTGAACAGATTTTTCTAGAATTTTCAACGACCTCACCTACACCTCACCTATCAGGGACATTAATAGTCTTGGAGTAGTTTGTGATACGACCTCCATGTCCTGAACAGATTTTTCTAGAATTTTCAACTTTTCCTTGTATCAAATCGAAATCGTAACCCAGAAAGTCGATTTTTTGTGTAGGTTCGATCTCTTATTTTTCGAAGTTTATCACAAAGCCGAGTTCTTGAATCTCATGGATGAGTTCTTTTGTCTAGAGGTGACACTGGTGTCCGGTATTTGGTCTTAACAACCAGTCGTCCACCTATTGGTGAACTCGAATTCTGCGAGACTGAAGAATGATCATTGCTTCTTTAACAATCCGCGTGAACTATAGGGGTGCAGTCGCCAACCCCAATGGCCGTAGTTTGAACTGATACGTTTGTTTGTCTACATGGAAACATAGCCAATGCTGAGAATCTGGGTGTACGGGCACGTGAAAGAACGCGTCTTTCAGGTCTATCGAAACTAGCCATTCGCCTTTTATGACCGAGTTTCTGAATATCCCTGCTGTCCCCATTTTAAAATTTGGAACTAGCAGGCATTTGTCCAGGACATTGAGATCTATCACACGGCGCCATTTATTGCCGGTTCTGGTACAAGAAATAATCTGCTGTAAAACCTGGAGTTGTGCAATCCTTGAGGTAGTAAATTGTGCCTTTTTGAAGCATTTGCGACACTCTTAGGTAGCCATGTTTTTTCCTGTCTGTAACCTCTTTAAATTATGGGATGTACAGACATGGGCGGATTCGACTGGAATATTATTTGAAAGCCATCTCAAGATTTGCACAACCCTCGTATTGGTATGGAGATCTGTCGAAACTGGCCATTAACCTTTTGTGACCGTGTTTCTTTACAAAAATTCCATTTCACAGCTTGGAGAGACGTATGCATGTTCAGGACACAGAGATCCCCACTGGCCAATGATATTGTAAGATGCAAAGAAAATGTCAGGAATGGTCATCTATCCATGCACTAACCTTGCCCAATGCTGATTAACTTCCTTGAATAGACTAAACTTCTCGTGTAGGCTGTCAGTACCTTACATTTTATAAAGCACATAACACACCAACGATCCATGTCTTGAGAAAAGCAAATGTATCCATCTAAAACAAGCAGCATTGTGTCAGATATGATAGAGGAAACTATTTTACTGAGAAAATCCTGCGACTTGTAGTCTTTTACAGAAGAAATTGTGTGTAAATAACATAATAAAAGCAACACAATATTTTCAGCAGCATGGTGGATTGTTTCCTGTCTGTAGCACCTGCAGTAGAGCCACATGAAAGGGGAGTTTTGATTGGACAGCTACAAAGCACCCATTCAAGTACTGCACAACTCTGAGATGGCAAAAATATTTTCATATAACATAGCTATTTTTACGTATTTCTTCTACTACACCAGAATCCCCATTTCATTGAGGATAATGGTGGGAAAACGTATATGTTATCTTCTCTGTAATGAACTATGAATAGAAGAACTACTAAATGGTCCCCAAGCCAGTTGTAGATTTAACACAAGGCAATGGAGGGATGTAACTGTCTTGATGCCTGGTTAATAAGGTGATGGCAAACCCTGATAAAACCTCTGTAGTAGTAGATCTTCTAGGATTGACTGTTTTCCAGGCTACAGAAAAACTGCTAAATACTGTTATGGTAGAGTACTAATGAACTCCACACTATGAAAGCAATTTGCGTTTCTTAGAGGGGAAGATCCTTCAGATAATGAATGTTTTACTGCCAACCTTCTTCATAAACTTCACCAGGACTTCAATGAGGGGCTTCCCATTAGAAGCACTGATAAATGTTTTGGAATTGAGATGAATGGTCATCTTCTTTGTTTTCACCAAGTGGAGAAGCTACCAGCCTTCTGGAGGTTTAATTACTGACCCCAGAAAACGAATTCTAATCTGACCAGCTATCAAATCTAAATGTCATCTGGTGTTGGAAAAGCAAACTCTAGCTGCTGTTCAATCGCAGCAGGCCTCTTAATGCTGTCATTTTCAGGAAAATGTGGCCAGTTCAAAGACTTCTGTTGGACATCCCTCATAAATGAAGAGGTAGGAAGCTTGAACTAAAAAATTGAAGAATCTTCTGTAGTAGATCCTCTACCAAAGACTGTTATACAGCCAAGGGGGATTTAAGAATGCTGTCATGGATTACTCAACCCTCAGCATGTAATATTGTACTTCAGATCTGTAGAATAGGAAGTCTTAAACTTCTTTCTTCTTTGCACAAACTCTAAGAATTCTAAAAGAACGCATCTGCCATCTTGGAAACGGGCAGAGTTGAAAAAACTTCACGTGTTGCCTCCTCGACGACCAAAAATTGAATGAGGATCTCTCGACAAAGTCCAACCGACAATGTGTTGTGCGCATGCGCACCTATCACTACCTACGGGGTTCACCTCTCGTACAAGAATAATTTTTAAATATTCTTGTTGGTCGCCGCGTTTTGCCTCCACAAAACCAAGTAAGCATTTGTGAGGATAAGGTAAGGCTATTTTACGCAATAAAAAGTACATAGGTATGTGGGCTCTGTTGAGTTCAATCCCAGGGAACCACATAATGACAGTTTTATCAGAATTTCCAGATCATTTAAATTCTAAAGAACCCAATATTTACTTCTACTTAAAAGAAACTTTATTTATACAAATTTAGACTAGAAAAAGGTTTTTGCTAACAAAAAGTTAATAAAGCTGTAGTAGTTGTGGTATGAGAATGTAAGGGGAAGGTAAGCTTTACTGTGTGTTGTATCTGATGGGAAAGTGGATTATCTAAAAACTGTAGCAGTTGCAGTATTAGACTGTAAGCAGAATAACAGCATGCACAGCTAAGCTTGATAAAGCTCAGTGAGAGTGAACCTTTCCATTTTCTTTCAGTTTTTTTTTTTTTTTTTTTTTTTGCAAGACAGAAAAGATACACACATTGCACACATAGTCTCCTCTTTGTTTGAATGGGGGGAAGTCAGACTTACAACACACACATAATCTCACTTCCCCATCTCACTTCCCCCCGCATCCCCCATACACAGAGGCAATTCTTTTCTCACAAGCAAGAGTGGGGAGGGGGCAGATCTGTGCAGAAAAAGACTGCCTCTTCCTCACACCCCTCACTGTCTTCCTTAAACTTAATCAATGTGTCAAGTTGAACAAACTGATGTCATTGAAGAGTAAGTCGGTTGGGAGCTTAAAACCCTCATTTTTACTTCAAGGTGGCCATGACTGTACTTGTAATGGAACTCCAAGGTTAAAAGAAAATAAGAATGTCCCTATTTTCATCTTTAATAAGTTTGCAAAATTTAACTGTGGTCAGCTGAACAATACAATAGCTGGAAAGTAATTACTCCATAATTTCACTGCAAGGTGGCCATAATTCATTCATATTGGGACTTTAAGGTGACCATAAAATAAGAATGTCCTTTTTGTCACCCTTTATAAGTGCATAAAGTCTAGCTGAGGTCAGTTGAACAATAAGATAGCTGGAGGCTGAAAACTTCCTTTTTTCACTGTAAGGTGACCATAACTTCATTCATATTGCAACTTTAAGGTGACCATAAAATGAGAACCAACCTTTATAAATGTGCCAAGTTTTATTTTAATAATTTAAACATTTACTGAGCCTAGGGCTGAAAACCCCTACATTTTAAGTTTAAGATGGCCATAACATCATTAATATTTAAATCATAAGGTAGTAAGAGTCTTCTTTTGATCTACTTCAACATCAATATACGTTAGATATGGAAAAAGAAAGGGGCCAGACAGCTTTATTCCAAATTTTATGACTTTAGGGGGGCCATAGCTCCAATTATATTAACAGTTTAACGTCACCATAAAGTCAGGATAATCCTTTCGTAAATCATAATATATATGCCAAGTTTGGTTGAAAAAAGTGAAAAACTAAGTGAACTGGAGGGCTAAAACCCCCGTTTTGACATAAAGGTGACCTTAAGATTGCAAATACAGGGCTAAAACTTCGGCATGTCAAAGATTATCAAAAAGTGGGTGATTAAGTTATTAAAAAAAAAATGTCGAAATCCTGACCGTTTTTGAGATACAGACGAAGTACCCATTTTAAAAAAATTTATGAAAATAAAACGCCTCCCATTCAGGCATCAAAAGTCAGACTGATCAGAAAATTCTTTCCGACCTGCGGATATAGGTCTAGAATGTACCTGATAAATTTTATAGCACAGGTGTGTGTGGTTTTTTCCAAATGTGATGATGGGGTGTTTTTGAAAAATGCTTAAGGATACCTTAAGTAAAGCTTAAGGTCTGCGTTAAGTATCCTAAAAATTTTTCCCGCCCCTATAGTTTTAAAGAAAGATAAGAAGGAAAGAAAAATTTGATAGCCCAAAAAGTTATTCAAGGGAGACCATAAGGCGGTCATCAGTCGAACTTACGTGAAAACAAATAAGCGCCCCTGACGGGCCACTTAATTATACAAATTAACTAGCTATAACTTATTATAATATACTGTGTTTATTGTAAATCTGGGGTAATAATACCATGACAACTCTACTCAAAAGAAGTTGAACTGTTACTGTAACCCATTACATAATAAAAACATATATGTCTGATAAAACTTACCTGGAAAAGCAGGTAGTCCTCTGGACTTTCTGCATACATGCTCATAAGCCTGTACTGGTTGGAAGAAGGAATGTCAATCTTGTAACCAAGTAACTGGTAACAAACCTCCCTGAATTCTTGGCTGGTCTTTTTAAATGCTTCCATGAGTCTTTGGTTTTTAAGCTCTGCAGAATTCAGTTGCTGCTTGACATCTGGTTTAAAAGAATTTCAAAGCAAAGAGATTATTGAATCACAATATTGTTTGTTCTTTTAAGTTTCCACAAAGTGTGCAAGAATATTTCTTTCAAAATTTAATTGCAGATGTCAAACACAAATTTCTGCATCAAGACATTAAAAACAAGGCTACTGCCGCAGCAGTTATCTCCCGCCTTAGAATCAGTAATAATGGAGAACTACAGGAAATATAAGGCCTATGCAGTAAGATAACCCCACTTGAAAAAGGGGTCAAAGGTAAAAGCCAGCAGTTGGAAAAGTCTCAGGCCATGACTTCCTTTAAGTTGTTTTCACATTTGGAACCCCTAGTAGTAACTAGACCTACGCATTGGAGAACGATGCAAATTTGTATCCACCGAAAAGACAACTCACCAAAGCCAGTGAACCACTGTTTGACCTTGAAGGAGTGGCCCAAGGTCAAATCTAACATCAGAAAATTCTTAGCCAAAGATTTCGTATGAGTTGGTTTCGTACTGTAAACTTCTAGGATCAATAATAAGCGAGTTATAAGCACTTTTAACTTTGGCTATCCTCGTTTGACCTTGAAGGAGGGGCCCAAGTTCAAATTCGACCAGTGCGACCACGCCAGAAGATTCCCAGCCCATGATTTTCTATAGGTTGGTTTACCATCCCAAACCTCTAGGACCAATAATAAGCGAGTTATAAGCACTTTTAACTTTGGCTGTCCTCATGTGACCTTGAAGAAGGGGCCCAAGGTCAAATCTGACCACACCAGAAGATTCCCAGCCCATGATTTCCTATATGTTGGTTTACCATCCCAAACCTCTAGGACCAATAATAAGTGAGTTATAAGCACTTTTAACTTTGGCTATCCTCGTCTGACCTTGAAGGAGGGGCCCAAGGTCAATTATGTCCACACCAGAAGCTTCCCAGCCAATGATTTCCTATATGTTGGTTTACCATCCCAAACCTCTAGGATCAATAATAAGTGAGTTATAAGCAGTTTTAAGTTTTGCTGTCCTCATCTGACCTTGAAGGAGGGGCCAAGGGTCAAATCTGACCACACCAGAAGATTCCCAGCCCATGATTTCCTATATGTTGGTTTATCATCCCAAACCTCTAGGACCAATAATAAGCGAGTTATAAGCAGTTTTAACTTTGACTCTCCTCGTTTGACCTTGAAGGAGGGGCCCCAGGTCAAATCCGACAACACCAGAAGATTCCCAGCCCATCATTTCCTATATGCTAGTTTACCATCCCAAACCTCTAGGACAAATAATAAGAGAGTTATAAGCAGTTTTAAGTTTGGCTGTCCTCGTTTGATATTGAAGGAGGGGCCCAAGGTCAAATCCGACCACACAGAAAGATTCCCAGCCCATGATTTCCTATAAGTTGGTTTACCATCCCAAACCTCTAGGATCAATATTATAATAAGCGAGTTATAAACACTTTTAACTTTGGTTATCCTCGTTTGACCTTGAAGGAGGGGCCCAAGGTCAAATCTGACCACACCGGAAGATTCCCAGCCCATCATTTCCTATATGTTGGTTTACCATCCCAAACCTGTAGGACCAACAATAAGCGAGTTATAAGCACTTTTAGCTTTGGCTATCCTCGTTTGACCTTGAACGAGGGGTCCAAGGTCAATTCTGACAACATCAGAAGATTCCCAGCCCATGATTTCCTATAACTTGGATTCACATGCCAAACCTCTAGGACCAATAATAAGGGGCATTGGCTATGTGGGTTACTTTGGCACTTCGTGGGTGACCTTTAATGAAGAACTTCAAGGTCAAATGTCTGATTGCTTGTAGAGAACATATATAACTGTTGTACATATCACCTATGAACAGATTCAACCTTCTAGTTATGAGAACAGCCAAGAGAAAAAGGTAGATACTTTTTAAAGAAATGCCCAGGGAGGCCATCTTGTTTTTTAGAATGAGGCTAATTTAAGTTGCAGAGAAGCATACCTCCCAATAAAGATATATTATCCTGCAAATTTGGTGAAGCTAGATGGTCTAGTTTTCTGCTCAGAGTGTTAACACTGAAAATCTCTCTACATGCAGAGGCGGCGGCATAACAAATGCTAAACTAAAGTTTACACCAGATGCTTATAGTAGATACAAATATTATCAACCATAGAATGAGTATGCACAGTCAAAATACTGAACATTCAGGTTAATGGGGTTTTGATTTTTGGTTCTACAGTTACTTCATACGTACAAAATCTCTGGGTGTACATCTGATTGTATTTCCACTCAGCACCAAAATATCTGACTGCCACGTTCAATGAATACTGAAATCAAATCAATGAAGAAACTTGTGCTTACCATCAAGCTCTTTACTTGTAGTTGGTTCAGTCATCTTCTGATCAACTACTGCTGTCAGGTCAGCCACCTGACAAGGTAGCAAAAATAAAAATAATACTTTTTAAACCGTAAAAGAAGAAATTAATTTATTACCTGTAGATGTTGTAAAATGAGATCACACACATATCTCTATCCATGATATATACACACTGAAACTTTACCAAAATCCAGATTATCTTAAACTTGATCTACAAATACCATGTACCACTACAATAGAAATATGGAAATGCAAATCTACAATTTTATGAATAAGGTTGACAGTACAAAATATGTAATCATAATAGTACCCTAACACGTTCTTAGTAATACACATAAAACACAATCTGCAAACCGTCCTTACATCTCCATTATGAACTAAATTGGTCATTCTCTGTTAACAGTTTAGTCATTAGTTTTCCTAATACTTGTCCCTTTCAATATTACCAGTAACCACTTGGTCTGTTTACTGACATCTGTATCACATTTGTTTTCTAAATACCTGTCTCATTTCAATATTACCAGTAACCCCTTGGTCAGACTTTTGACATCTAGATCACATGTCACTAGTTTTCCCAATGCTTGTTCCTTCTGTACATATCACCAGTAACATCTTAGTCATTCCTTTTACACCTTTTCCACATACCATAAATTTACCTTTTACCTGTGTGGAACTCTCCACTGGCTTCCTATTGAACACTGCTCTGTAGTTAAGACTGCCTTACTGATGTACAATTTTCTACAAAGTGGCCATCCTAAATATTTTGAACCTTCTCTTAAACCCACACTTTGTCTCATCAGTATATAACTGTGAAGTATGTCAGCCTCAGCTTTGCAAATTATGCTGCAAAGATTTGCAACAATTTGCCTGATATATGTTCAGGAACATCTCTCTACTCATTCAGAAATAAGTTGAAAACCTATCTCTTTGCAAAAATATACCCACTCTAGCTCCTTGCCTTTTCCTTTTACTTTCGCTGTGGCACTGACCACCGCTATGTCTCTGGTTATATGATCACGGATTTTCTGCTTTTTCTGTGTCATGTGCCCAGAGTCTGTCTTTTTGATGGAGATTAAGTGCTATAAAAGTACTATTAGAACTAGAGGATCACTCGCAAAAAAAAAAGATAATGTTTTTGCATAGCAAAAACAAAGCGTCCCGAAAAGGATATAAAGGTGAGTGCTAAAGTATTAAGAAAATGCTTCGTTTCTAGCCTTATACTGTTGTGGCAACCAAAGTCAGCGCAGTCTGCTCTATCTAGCACGGTTTTCAAGATATAAGCATTTTTGTGTTTTGCAAAAAATAAAAAAATTAAAAATGTCCACTATATTTGGCGAGACAAAAATATTTTGAAAATTGGCATGGCTACTCTGCAGAGATACCCAGCAGGTCCAAAATTTTGTTGAGTTCACTCCATATAGCACGGTTTTCGAGATATAAGCATTTTTGTGTTTTGCAAAAACTTTGAAAATTCAAAATAGCCACCATTTGTGGGGAGACAAAAATTTTTGTCAAGACCACTGCCGTGGTGTGTATCTCCCGCCGAGCATTAAAGCAGAAGAAATAGCTTTTCCGAGATATTCACAATTTTTCATTTTCGTGTGTGAAAGGTCTTCCAAAAGTAGGTGAATGAGTTATTTGAGAAAAATTGGCTATCTGCAATACTATTAAGAGATAATTCACATTTACTCATTTTGAGTAGGTGAATAATTATCTATGGGTCTGAAACTTCACCAAGTGAAAGCTCTCCCAAAAGTAGGTGAATGAGTTATTTGAGAAAAATTGGCTATCTGCAATACTTTTAGAGATAATTCGCATTTACTCATTTTGGGTAGGTGAGTAATTAGCTATGGGTCTGAAACTTCACCATGTGAAAGCTCTCCCACAAGTAGATGAATGAGTATTTGATAAAAATTGGGTATCCGCAATACTTTTACAGATAATTAGCATTTACTCATTTTGAGTAGGTGAATAAATAGCTATGGGTCTGAAACTTCACAGAGTGAAAGCTCTCCCAAAAGTAGGTGAATGAGTTATTTGATAAAAATTGGCCATCTGCAATACTTTTAGAGATAACTCACATTTACTCATTTTGAGTAGGTGAATAATTAGCTATGGGTCTGAAACTTCACCAAGTGAAAGCTCTGCCAAAAGTAGGTGAATGAGTTATTTGAGAAAAATTGGCTATCTGCAATACTTTTAGAGATAATTCGCATTTACTCATTTTGAGTAGGTGAGTAATTTGCTATGGGTCTGAAACTTCACCAAGTGAAAGCTCTCCCAAAAGTAGGTGAATGAGTTATTTGAGAAAAATTGGCTATCTGCAATACTTTTAGAGATAATTCGCATTTACTCATTTTGAGTAGATGAGTAATTAGCTATGGGTCTGAAACTTCACCAAGTGAAAGCTCTCCCAAAAGTAGGTGAATGATTAATTTGAGAAAAATTGGCTATCTGCAATACTTTTAGAGATAATTCGCATTTACTCATTTTGAGTAGGTGAGTAATTAGCTATGGGTCTGAAACTTCACCAAGTGAAAGCTCTCCCAAAAGTAGGTGAATGAGTTATTTGAGAAAAATTGGCTATCTGCAATACTTTTACAGATAATTCGCATTTACTCATTTTGAGTAGGTGAGTAATTAGCTATGGGTCTGAAACTTCACCAAGTGAAAGCTCTCCCAAAAGTAGGTGAATGAGTTATTTGAGAAAAATTGGCTATCTGCAATACTTTTAGAGATAATTCGCATTTACTCATTTTGAGTAGGTGAGTAATTAGCTATGGGTCTGAAACTTCACCAAGTGAAAGCTCTCCCAAAAGTAGGTGAATGAGTTATTTGATAAAAATTGGCTATCTGCAATACTTTTAGAGATAATTCGCATTTACTCATTTTCAGTAGGTGAGTAATTAGCTATGGGTCTGAAACTTCACCAAGTGAAAGCTCTGCCAAAAGTAGGTGAATGAGTTATTTGAGAAAAATTGGCTATCTGCAATACTTTTAGAGATAATTCGCATTTACTCATTTTCAGTAGGTGAGTAATTAGCTATGGGTCTGAAACTTCACAGAGTGAAAGCTCTCCCAAAAGTAGGTGAATGAGTTATTTGAGAAAAATTGGCTATCTGCAATACTTTTAGAGATAATTAGCATTTACTCATTTTGAGTAGGTGAGTAACTAGATTGGGCCAACTCGGCGCCAACATATCCCCAGACAGGTCATCACTCACGCCACAGGTTTTGATCGGGAATTTTTTAAAACATAATTACCCATTATTATATGAACTTCAGCACATCAATCTGCTCTGTTTATATCTCCCCAAGGAAGATGGTGTATCCCCAGACGCCGAATACATAACTGAAATTATATTTTCAATCTTCCTGCAATGATAACTCTAAACCTATTTTCAAAGTATTTAAATGATTGATGATTGAATGTCCATTCTAAAATAATAATCCCAAAAGAGCATATCTGTTTCTATATTTGTTGACAAATAAAATATTATTTTTAACTCAACTCATCATATTTTTCAATCTTCCTTCAAAGTATTTAAATGATTGATGATTCAATGTCCATTCTAAAATTCATAATCCCAAAAGCGCATATCTGTTTCTATATTTGTTCACAAATAAAATATTATTTAAAAAAAAATTATTTATATTATTATTTTATTATATTATTTTTAGAATTTGCAAATTGTTTTCAGTTATTCATTTCCTCTATACCTATATATGTGGTCCATATATATGCAACCTAAATATGTGACACAATCTCAGTTCTGACTCCCCTTTGTGTTATATGTAATGAAGCCCACCACCTCCCACCCCCACCCCTCTCCCCTTCTCCACACCTCTCTCACTATTACACAAGATCTGCAACCCCATTGAGTTCTTTGTTTCTCATCTGATATCATTAAATACCTTTGTTTATTTAGTGTCACTCAATATAGCTGGAGGTCCCAGAGGTGGGTGGGGGGAATCCGGGTGGGGGGATGTGGGTTGAGCATAAATGGTAAACAAACAATCTATATAAAAGGGGTACTCAAATACAAAAAGAATTGAGAATTTTAAGTATGTGATTATCAACTGAAATGAGTTCATAACTGTAGGAGCTGTGCCAAAATTAACTGAGGCAAGTTGAATAAAACTGGGCTAGTTGAGGGTTAAAAATCCCCTAGTTTTACTACATAAGGATATAATTTCATTAATATTGGGACTTAAAGCTCACTTAAAGTGTCCATTTTGTCTACTTCAATATGTTTCACCAGTTTCATTTTAAAAAGTGAAAAACTCAGCAAGCAGAGGTATAACACACAAAAATAAGTTCTTAAAAGACTAAGATAGCCATAACATTATTAATATTCAAAATTTAAATAGACAGGCATTTCCTTTTAAAAATTCAAAGATTTCAGCTCTATAACCCACATAGTTTGACAGTTACTGGGCTTTAAAGTGGCATAATATCCATAAATTGGGTTTCTGTGAGCATTTTACAATTGTTAAAGAGACCTTAGCAATTAAACTACAGATCTGAAACTTTTTGGGGGGACATACATAACAAACAAAAATCATATATAATACAGTTTAAGACTTGTCACACTAAGCATTTCCAAATAACAGGGCAAAATATGGAAAAAATGTCAAAAAAGGCACTTGGGCGAGTGTCTATGGCCCTCATACACAGGTTAAATGTCTACTAAAAACCTTGATTTTCGGCATATGTAAAAAGGACATAATAATGCATTCCCAGATGGGATTTCAGCTCCATCAATCACATAGTTTAACAGTTACAGGGCTTAAAGGTGGTAAAAAGTCCAAATATTGGGTCATTGTGGGCCTTTTAGAGATCTCGATGTGGCTTTCAAATTAAAGCTTCAGACTTAAAATTTGTTACATACTAAGATTACACATAGAATATGTATCTAATAAAGTTTGAAACTTCTCAGACTTACCATTTCCAAGTTACAGAGCAAAATATGTGAAAAATGTCTTAAAAGGGTCACTCGGGTGGGTGTTAAAGGTCCTCATACACAGGTTAAATGTCTACTTGAAGCCTTGATTTTTGGCACATGTAAAAAGAACATAATAATGTATTCCCAGATGAGATTTCAGCTCTATCAGTCACATAGTTTAACAGTCACAGGCCTTAAAATTGGCAAAAAGTCCAAATACTGGGTCTTTATGGGGCCTTCTAGAGACCTAAATGTGGCCTTCAAATTAAAGCTTCAGACTTAAAATTTGTCACATACTAAGATTACACATAGAATATGCATCTAATACAGTTTGAAACTTCTTAGACTTACCATTTCCAAGTTACAGGGAAAAATATGTGAAAAATGTCTAAAAATGGTCACTCGGGTGGGGATTTATGGTCCTCATACACAGGTTAAATGTCTTCTTAAAGCCTTAATTTTTGGCACATATAAAAATAACATACTAATATCTTCTCAGATAGGATTTGAGCTCTATCAGTCACATAGTTTGACAGTCACAGGGCTTAAAAGTAGCAAAAAGTCCAAATATTGGGTCTTTGGGAGCCTTTTAGAGACCTCAATTTGACCTTCAAAATTAAAGCTTCAGACTTAAAATCTGTTACATACTAAGATTACACACAGAATATATATCTAATACAGTTTGAAACTTCTCAGACTTACCATTTCCAAGTTACAGGGAAAAAGATGTGAAAAATGTCTTATAAGGGTCACTCGGGTGGGTGTTTATGGTCCTGATACACAGGTTAACTGTCTATTAAAGGCCTAAATGTTGGGGCACATATAAGAAAACACATAGATATATTCCCAGATGATATTTAACTTAGATGAGAGACATAGTTTGAAAGCTACAGTGCTTGAAAGTGGCAAAAAGTGCATAAATTGGGTCTCTGTGGGCACTTTTGAGACCTTAAGTCGACCCCTTTGGGTAAACCTACAGCCCTAAAATTTTCTACAGACAAGGATTACATATCAAAGTTATACCTAGCGCAGTTTGAGACTCATCAGAATTATCACTTCCAAATTATAGGGCAAAATATGTGTAAAGTATAGCAAAAAATCCCTAAGTGGGGGTATTTATGGGCCTCAAACACAATTTTCTCCTCAACTTAAAGTCATGATTTTCAGCACATGTACTAAGAACATATTAATGTGTTTCAGGTAAAATTTCAGCCAGCTGAGCATCATAGTTTGTGACCTACAGGGCTCTAAGTGGCCAAAAGTGCAATTTCTGACCTTAAGGTGGCCATAAGTTCTTTTTTACTGGGAGTTTAAGGTCACCTTAAAATAGGGATCTTCCTTTGGGCACCCTTAACATGTGTACCAAGTTTGAAAAAAAAATATTAATTTGTTTTTGAGTTATCGCGTCCACAAGGAAATTTCTACGGCGGCGGCGGCGCGACGGACCTGAATCCAATATATCCCCGACTTTCGTCTGGGGATATAATTAGCTATGGGTCTGAAACTTCACCAAGTGAAAGCTCTCCCAAAAGTAGGTGAATGAGTTATTTGAGAAAATTTGGCTATCTGCAATACTTTTACAGATAATTCGCATTTACTCATTTTGAGTAGGTGAGTAATTAGCTATGGGTCTGAAACTTCACCAAGTGAAAGCTCTCCCAAAAGTAGGTGAATGAGTTATTTGAGAAAAATTGGCTATCTGCAATACTTTTAGAGATAATTCGCATTTACTCATTTTGAGTAGGTGAGTAATTAGCTATGGGTCTGAAACTTTACCATGTGAAAGCTCTCCCACAAGTAGATGAATGAGTTATTTGATAAAAATTGGGTATCCGCAATACTTTTACAGATAATTAGCATTTACTCATTTTGAGTAGGTAAATAATTAGCTATGGGTCTGAAACTTCACCAAGTGAAAGCTCTGCCAAAAGTAGGTGAATGAGTTATTTGAGAAAAATTGGCTATCTGCAATACTTTTAGAGATAATTCGCATTTACTCATTTTCAGTAGGTGAGTAATTAGCTATGGGTCTGAAACTTCACAGAGTGAAAGCTCTCCCAAAAGTAGGTGAATGAGTTATTTGAGAAAAATTGGCTATCTGCAATACTTTTAGAGATAATTAGCATTTACTCATTTTGAGTAGGTGAGTAATTGGCTATGGGTCTGAAACTTCACCATGTGAAAGCTCTTCCAAAAGTAGGTGAATGAGTTATTTGAGAAAAATTGGCCATCTGCAATACTTTTAGAGGTAATTCGCATTTACTCTTTTTGAGTAGGTGAGCAATTAGCTATGGGTCTGAAACTTCACCAAGTGAAAGCTCTTTGGGATAGCTGCTCTGCAGAGATACCCTGAAGATAAAAAATTTTGTCGAAATCGCTCTATGTAGCAGTAGCACGGTTTTCGAAATATTAGCATTTTTGTGTTTTGCAATTTTTGCGCAAAAATTCGAAAATTCAAAATGGCCGCCATTTTTGGCAAGACAAAATTTTTTTGAAAATTGGCATGGCTACTCTGCAGAGATACCCTGTGGGTCAAAAATTTCGTCGAAATCGCTCTATCTAGCACGGTTTTCGAGATATAAGCATTTTTGTGTTTTGCAATTTTGCGAAAAATTCGAAAATTCAAAATGGCCGCCATTTTTTGCGAGAAATTTTTTGTTTGAAAATTGGCATGGCTACTCTGCAGAGATACCCTGCGGGTCAAAAATTTCGTCGAAATCGCTCTATCTAGCAGGGTTTTTGAGATATCAGCATTTTTATGTTTTGCAATTTTTGCGAAAAATTCGAAAATTCAAAATGGCCGCCATTTTTGGCGAGACAAAATTTTTTTGAAAATTGGCATGGCTACTCTGCAGATATACCCTGTGGGTCAAAAATTTCGTCGAAATCGCTCTATCTAGCAGGGTTTTCGAGATATAAGCATTTTTATGTTTTGCAATTTTTGCGAAAAATTCGAAAATTCAAAATGGCCGCCATTTTTGGCGAGAGAAAATTTTTTTCAAAATTGGGATAACTACTCTGCAGAGATATCCTGTGGGTCAAAAATTTCGTCGAAATCGCTCTATCTAGCACGGTTTTCGAGATATAAGCATTTTTGTGTTTTGCAATTTTTGCGAAAATTTCGAAAATTCAAAATGGCCGCCATTTTTGGCGAGACAAAATTTTTTTGAAAATTGGGAAAAGTACTCCGCAGAGATATCCTGCGGGTCAAAAATTTTGTCGAAATTGCTCTATCTAGCACGGTTTTTGAGATATAAGCATTTTTGTGTTTTGCAATTTTTGCGAAAATTTCGAAAATTCAAAATGGCCGCCATTTTGGGCGAGACAAATATTTTTTGAAAATTGGGATAACTACTCCGCAGAGATACCCCGCGGGTCAAAAATTTCGTCGCAATCGCTCTATCTAGCACGGTTTTCGAGATATAAGCATTTTTGTGTTTTCCTTATTTGGAAAATTCGTAATGATTAATTAATCATTAATTACTCGGCCATTTCTTGACCAATCAATGCCAAAATCTAATGATTTCCAGATTTTAATAGAATGAATGTATTTGCCAAGTTTCAGGTGAATTGATAAAATTCCTTTCAAGTTATCATCCGGACAAGCTTCCCCATCGAAAAAAGACATTTTTGGTCATGTGACCTCTCTGATTGGTTGAAATGTCACTGCAGCATATTCAAAAAAAATCCCCAAGGCTACTGCCTAAACCTGCCAAATTTGAAAAGAATCCGCCTAACGGTTACAGAGTTATAAGGAAAACAAAATGCGGAGCCGGCGGAGCCGCAGGAGCCGGCGGAGCCGGAAGCTCTCCCATACACAAACAAGCGTCCCTTGCGGGACGCTTAATTACCTCGCCCTCCTGTTCCAGCACCTCAAGACGTTTTCTGAGGCGTGAGTTTTCAGTCTGTAGCTGTGCCAGTTTCTTGCCTCTCTGTGCCTGAGCCATGGAGTAAGGGTTCATGCTCAAATGCAACACCTTGGTTTTGGTTGGGTCGTAGTCACCCTGTGAAAAATAGATGGTGAAGAAACAAGAAAAAGAATTGCAGGACTTTTTGTATTGTAGTGTTGTGGTTGGATTCGAATTTTAAAGCCGGTTACTGAAAGTGGAAATTCAGCGAAAAACCAGATCCATTTGATTTAGTAAATGCCAAGACAAAAGTTTTTCAAATGCGTACATGAGCTATAAGCCACATATAAATAATGAACTGCGATATGCTTTTTAAAGACTTTCGAGGATAAAATGTCTGATATATTGATAGAATATTATAAAATACTGTGCAATATTTGTTGTTGTTGTATATTTTGTAGGGCTGCAACGATTCTTCGGTTACTCGGAAACGAAACGATTCACTTCAGTACTCGAAGCAAGAAAAGTGAACCGGCTATTCGAAAACAACTAAACATAGATGTAAAATCTACTACAAAATTAAATTTTTTTCTCTAATTATATGAAAATATTTATATATTTTTACTAATATAAGGTGTTTTCGTTTCTGTTTTTTATATTTTAAGCATTTACAAACTTTAATATTTTGTGTAACAATGTTTTAATAGACGGCATTTTCATATAGCGTATTTCGAAGACGCCTCAAATGTCGCATTATAAAAGTGGTTTAAATTTTATATATTTTGCATTATAAATGCGTATTTTCCCCAAAATTCAATAAATTATCAAAATTCTTTCATGTTGTGTGCCTTTTAACAATTTTATAAGGCGTGATATGTCAAAATATGATGCAGTTTATTTCGTGGGCGATAATCAAGCGAATAACCGAGTCCGAGTCGATTCTTCCAGAACGAGTAATCAAGGCGCATTTTTGGGCTCGTTTGCAGCCTTAATATTTTGGTAAACTTTTGTTAAAATAATGAATATGTGAGGAAACTGGTTTGATTAAAAGAAAATAAGACATAACCGGATCAGTGTCTTTCGGTCGGCGAATAGGTTTCCGGCTTACCGTCTTCTACACTATCTCATTGTGACCAAAATGTTGTCTGTAGTTACACTATCTTACCTGTAAGAAACTATCCAACTACAGAATTTGAGTAAATAAACTACTGTATGTCTACCAGTTTTTCATCTGGGATTATCTGATTCACACTCAGAAATTGTAACAAATTTTATTGTAATTTAACTTTTTACAAGTTAAATACTTACCTTATCCTCACAAGTGCTTGGTTTGGTTTTGTGGAGCAAAACGTATCGACCGACAAGAATTTTTTAAGGAATATTCTTGTCACAAGAGGTGACCCCTTTGTCTGCGCATGTCCGCACTTGCGCAGTAGTCGTTGTCGACAGACGATTGTCGAGAGATCTTCATTGTATTTTTGGTCCCCAGCAAAACAAATTATGCGGGGAGGTAGGGTGGGTTTATCCTTGTGAGGATAAGGTAAGTATTTAACTTGTAAAAAGTTAAATTACAATAAAATTTGTTACATTTTATTGCGTAAAATAGCCTTACCTTATCCTCACAAGTGCTTGAATACAACCATAACAGGTGGAGGGTATTTGTTTTGGCCACACTGTTAGATGATTGTCAGACAAGGGGTCACCAAATAAAGCACTGATAAGAGGATAAGATAAGCTTCCATAATCCACATCTTAGGTTATATATTACTTCTTCAACACAGATAAGTAATTTGCTAACCCCAACAAGAGATCCATGATGTGGTAGTCATTGTTGTTGCTGTTGTAGATAATTTTACAACAAATCATATAGCAGTATTAACCATCACCCAGTATTGGCCGGAGATGTCTGCATGACTCCCGAAACAAGATGTCATCATGTGACAATGAGAATATCTCCAAGCAGGCAAACTGAACTGCATAAACTGCAGATATGGGGCCATATGTAAGCCAAGAAAGACATATGTCAGTGACACAAGACTTGTATAACTGGAGAGAACATAAATATGTGAGTCATATCAATAACATGTATAAATACACAAAAATTGACGACATGCTGAGGTGAATCCACAAGGCCCAATTTGTTCATGGACTGGTCATGGGATTGCCAAGCTACATCTTCGAGTAGAATGTAGTAAAGAATTGTGGTTCTTCCAATAACAAGAGTTTGATCTCTGCTCAGGTAAGACCCCACTCTTGGAAAGTAAAAAGGGCAGCCATGGATCTAATATGTGTCTCAAAGTATAGATTCTGAGAATCAAAGTTAAAGGACTGGCAATCTAATCAAGCAGCCAGATTGATCCAGGAAGAGATAGCAGAACTCAAGATATCTCCATCAAGCCTTCCTTAAAAGATATGAGCAAGATTCTTCCCCTCCTTGAAGTACTTGTACTGTCCTGATAGTAACTAAGTACTGTAAGAGAGCAGAGTGTCACAACATCAGTCCAACATCAGCTCAAGAAAGGTTTGTGAGCTGGAATGACCACTGGTTTGAGCCATCTGGGCCATCAGAAGCCAACTGATTCTTGCTAAAAGGCAGGAGAAAGAGACTTTCCCTTTTCTCCAAGCAGTAGTCCTGTCCAAGAAGGATCTAAGTGCTGTAAGAGGACAACGAATCATGTGTCCAGGCAATTTGAGTTCAGGAATGATCTAGAGCTGAAGTGACCACTGGAGGCAATCTAGACCAACTGAGGCTAATTGGTCCTTGCTGAAAAGGTAGGTAGGAGGGAGAACTGTAAACTCCTTCCTATGAGGCTTGTGTCTGAAGGAGCCAAAGTCCCAGAATACACTTCCAATGGCATTGCACCAGTCTTGCAAGTCAAACTTTTTTAGACTGACCTCCTTTTAAAGGTTAATAAGGAGCCTTTTGTGAAAACCAACAGAAGCAAAGGCAAATCCCTTGATGCTGCACCTCTGTTAGCAGTGGGCTTCTCTCTATAACACTTGCAATAGGCCTATAAAGATGCAGGCTTTGGCTCAACTCCTGCACAAAAAATGTAAATGATCAGCTATGCTGCTGCAAAGCCAATAATAGTGACAGGTTTCAGATTTTTGCAAGAAAATGGATCAAAAAATCTGGTATATTTGAGACCGTAGGCTCTGAGATGGCCACCTTATTCTGTGGGTACCAGAGCTCAAAATGGCCCATCATGACTCATACATTCCAAGATGAGGGTCCTTGAGATGCCCTAAATCTCTCTATCCCTTGCCCAGAGAATGATATAAGCGATTCTGAGTGGTGTTAAGGTGCCAAGCATGAAGGTGCCAATGCAACAGATTTAGATGGTATTTCTGACTGAATGACTGTTTTTGAGACCAGTGAAGTAGCTGTAATGGAGGTTTGGTTGAATGACTCACCAGACCCCAAAGCCAATGCATCATGGGCCACCAAGGGGCCACTACAATCATTTTGCACCTGGTGTTCACTTGTTCAATGACTTTTTTGGAATAAGTGGTATAGGACAAAAGGCCTAGCAGTCCAGAACCTCCAACAAGATGTTTAATTCATCTATGTTCAGAGCATATGCATCCGGGACTGGCAACATAGAATGGAAGTTTGTGACTCATATTGGTGGCAAACATCTCTACCATTGGTATTTGACAAACTATGTAAATCAAATAGAATATTAAAGATGAAGACTCTCCTGTCTGTATTATTTCGTTCTTTGAGGAGAGGCTGTCATGACATCTAGGCAACCCTGAATATATCTGGCTCATATGAGAATATTTCAAGGATTGCAGTAGGCCAAGATGCAGCATACCTGCATAAAACACCTATTGTTGATTTGTGCCAAACTTGCCCGTTGTCTAGAACCATAAAGGGAGTAAGAACCATTCTGTACATATTACTTTTGTCCCTTCTGTAGGGATCATTGAGTATGACATTTAAGTAACCTCAGAATATTTCTGTCTCTTAAGAGTATATTTCAAGGATTGTAGTAGGCCAGGATGCGCCAAACCTTTATCCCTTCTGGAGATATGTTGAGTATGACCTTTAAGCAACCAAGAATATGTCTGTTATGAGTATATTTCAAGGATTGCAGTAGGCCAAGCTCCGCCAAACTAGGAGGTATACGCTCCCCCCCCCCCCCGTTTGTTCAGATAACCGAACACAGTGGTGTTGTCTGATGCTATCAGAATTCTTTTGTGTGGAATTTGTCTTGAAGGCTTTTAAGGGCTGAACACACTGCCTTCAGCTGTATGACCTTGAAATGTAAAATATACATTTTAACTGTCCAAAAGCCACTGACTGTTCTGCTGTTAGATGGGATCATCAACCCTGGTTTAATGCATCTACGAAAATAAGGGAATTGTGTAACTGTGTATAGAAAAGGCATCCTATTTCCCATTTTTTGGCATTTTCCACCACTGAATATATATTTTCAGAAGGATTTGAAACAGGAATTCTCACAACTAGTGACTGGAGATATTGCCAGTTGTAGTAGATACCAGTGAAAGGCACACCTACATAACTGACCAATTGGTATAGTCTTTTCCAAAGATGCTCGTACCCCTACCTGGGATATAAGCAACCTTGGGGTCATTTGTGATGAGATCTCCATTTCCTGAAAAGATTTCTCAAGTTTTTAAAATTTATTTGTGTTAGAAAGACATTTCCTTGTACCAATATGCAGTGGTAACCTAGGAAATCGATCCTTGTGTGGACTCGAGCTTGGATTTTTATCAGAAACTAATCACAAAGCTGAGATGTTGAAGAATTTAGATGAATTCTTGGTTTGAAGCAAAAACTGGTGTCTTTTATGTACTCTTAACAACAGTGGTCCAGGTATTGGTGAACTCATATTCTGCGAAACTGAAGAATGAGTTTTGCCTCTTTTACTACTGGTGTGAATACAAGAGGGGTGGTCGCTAATCTGAAGTTCAGTGCTTTGAACTGATAGGTTTGACCGTGTACATTAAACTGAAGTAGATGTTGAAAATCTTGGTGAGTCGGTACATAGAAGAACGCATCTTTTGTAACCGAATTTCTAATAATTTCTGCTGTCTCCAGTTTAAATGATGCGACAAGCAGGTATTTATTGACATAGTAAACGAACTTCACTCGTGGGCAATGACCGTTGAAGTCGTAGTTAGAAAACAATTCAGGACACTGAGATGTATCAGAGGTCGTCATTAACCGAGTTTCTATACAAGAAATAAACTGCCATAGAAACCTGGAGTTCTGCAATTCTTGAGTGGATAACTTGCTGTCTTTTGAAGCATTTCCAGCAATATTTCAGCGGTATTTACTGTAGCCATGTTTTCCTGTCTGACGTCATCGCTTTGCATTGTGGGTAGTACAGGCATTGGAGAATTCGATTGGAGAGTAACTCGACAATCCCAACTGAAGATTCGCACAACTCTGGGATGGCAATGAAAAAATATCCCATCACTGCCAGTAACACTGCAAGAAGAGCCTCCATGGTGACTTGCATTAATGTAGCCACGTTCTTCTGTATCCCTCTGACCTGGTAAACTAGGTAGAGTGGTACAACGATCTTTTGTGGTTAGTAGGGGAAAATTACTGGACATAGCTCCTGTCCTGAATATACTGTGCAAAATACACTGTAAAAGTTGGAAGCAAGGACTTCAACATATAATATAATATAACATAAAATCTCATCTAGCCAGTTTGATCTTCGTTGAGTTTGCAGAAGAATTAACTCAAAAGTCACAGTATTCTTTCCAATGGAGACATGGCCATAGGAAGGTTTTATTATCTAGTAAATAGTTATTGCAATTCTTCAACAGGGCTGAACAGACAAGCAGTGCATATACTGCCCCAAAGATGTCTGTTGGATCTTCATCCAAATTTACAGCAAAGGAAGGTAATCTGTCCATATTTTCATGTCTTGATAAGCAGGAAGTCCACTGTACCTGCTGGGAAGCAAAATAATAACTGCAAGGATCAGTGGATATGCTTCTGTAGTCGTTCTTTTGGAGGGAGACCTGTTACTGTACCAGAGTGGCGCTCCACCCACAGTAAAGAATCTACGACCTCCGTTGCAAAGACAACTGCATTCTTTCTTCTTTGTTTTCGAGCATACACTAATACTCATGTTCTGCCATCAATTAAGGGACAATAAAGCAGTTTTCCACTGAAAACTACGGGAGCTCTTCTCTGCATACCTTTCATCGACACGGAGGTAGTTCCAGTCGAATAATGGGTGAGTACAGCTGAAGATATACACGTCTTCCACTGAAGACTTTACAGCAACATCTTCTTGCACATCTTATTCTGACCCTTTTCAGGACAAGGGAGGCAGAATTAGTGGTAGTACCAGTCGAATAATGGATAAATACAGGTAGGTGCACGCTTGCACGCTTCAAAACTTCATAGATCTTCGTCTGTAAATGGACGATAATAAAAGAAAATACGTGTTGCTCCCATATCGACCAAAAATATAATGAAGATCTCTCGACAATCGTCTGTCGACAACGACTACTGCGCAAGTGCGGACATGCGCAGACAAAGGGGTCACCTCTTGTGACAAGAATATTCCTTAAAAAATTCTTGTCGGTCGATACGTTTTGCTCCACAAAACCAAACCAAGCACTTGTGAGGATAAGGTAAGGCTATTTTACGCAATAAAAACACATGTGCATTAACAGGAGTATTACTAAAAAGTTCAAGCATTAGTAGCGCTCATATACATAAGGACATGACTTGCCTCCCCTAAACAAGGAAATATCATGTGGTCTCAGATAAACACAACAATACTTATTACTCCTTAACTCACTTGGCTCAGCCTCTGCCTTCATGATTTAAGCATCAAATTCATGGTCTACATTTTCATAGATCATAGATTTTCACAGTATACCCATTCCATTCCACCATGCTAATACCTATGGTGCTTTAGGGTTTAAGCCATGATTTGATCCCAGGGTCTTATAATTTACACAAAGAAACAAATCTAAATCTGGCTTTTGAATGTGTCGAGTCAAAGGGAATACCTAGGTGTTGATGTGTTACAAAAAATGTAAAATTCGCCACATATCTGAAATTCACCACATGTGATCATACTAATAAAATAAATGAATTGAGGTGAGATTTGCTGAATGTATAGTAAATAACGGCTTTTTGAACAGAAAAATACAAAGTTTAAGACTAAACATCTTTTTTTTTTTTGATAGAGTTAAGTAAGGTTTTCAGAGGTGGCGAATTTTAGATATTTGTTGAGTTTTAGATCCTTACTCTAACAGTTAATATACAGAGAGATATTACCACTGTTGGTATACTAAATTGTGGGAAAACTGAAACTACTGGAAGCAAACCATATATAATCACTGGAAAAATATTACCTATCAAAATATTTGTAAAGTTTTAGTATTTCTAGTTACTTTGTCAGCAGCATTGTTACACTGGAAAATACTAGCAGGGTGTATCCACTAAATTTCAATATTTTTTCCATGACTTCTCGATGACCAAAGCTTTAAAATCAAGGACCTTTTACATGTTTCGTGGCATGAAAGAGGCATGTACCGAGGCCATGAGCTCCCGCCGGTTTTGCCTTTGAGAACCATGCACACGGTTCCAGTACAGGAAATGTGGAAGACCTCAAAATTTCATCTGATTACATAAACCTATCCTTGTGTTGAAATGCTGGATGAAAGAAAGGAACAATGCCGTTTCGCGAGAGGATGCCTTTTAATTTCCATGACTTTTTATGAATTTTCCAAAACCTGGAGTCAATTTCCATGACTTTTCCAGGCCTGGAAAAGAAAAAATGGAATTCCATGACTTTTCCAGGTTTTCCATAACTAGATACATCCTAACTAGGAATGAAAATATTTCCGATATTCTGAAATCCAAACAGTTTTTTGTTGGAGAAATAGAGATAATATGGTGGTGTCTTATCATAAATAATAAGTTAAACTGAAGATTCGTGCAACATACCTGTGCATCACACCTTTGTAATCTTGCAACTAAAATGTCTTTCTCCTCGGTAACTTTTTCAACTGTTTTCTCCAAGTCAGCAATTTTCTCTCTGTTAATATTTACATTAAGTAAACCATAATAAAAATGAAAGTTTATACTGGTTAATTTTTTTCTATCTTTAAAATATTGGAAATATATAAACAAAAGAGATATTTTAAAAGCTGTAACACTTCTTTCTATTGTACACGCAATTTATTCTCAGTATTTTTTGATCAGTTAGCTTTTACAACTTTTTGGAACCTTTTTTAAACAAACTAAAGTGTAATTTATCAGTATTTACAGTTTTGGTAATTAACAATGTCCATCACTAATAATACTGTTATGTTATCTCTTAATAGTGTTTCTTTTATGATTTGATAAGTAGGGTATTAATTACATCTTCATTTTTTTTTGTAAAAATTGGGTATAACTCAATTGATCTTATAACACTGGGCACATGTGTAGCATAACTGCCAAGAGTCCATACAAAAGCAAGAAATAAAATAGACTTGAAGTTGACTTCAGGGAGTATATACTTGTTAACACAAACTTGAATTAAACCAAAGAAACACTAGCTGGGTTCCCATCAACAGAGTGAGAGTATCAGTTTGTAAAAATCTGTCATGATCTCACGCAATTTGATAATGTTTAAAGTAACAGTGTTAATGAAGATTTATTCCAGAAACTACCAGATACTTTTCCCCATTACCTGAGTGAAATAACCAGTTTTTGGTCCACTTCTAAAGACTCATGTTTGGTCACTATGGACTGACCACTATCAGCCAACTGCCTCTCTAACTGCAACATGAAGTTCATCAATCCAGAACAACATAAACATTTCAAATACAGTAGCCTCCGTGTTAGAAGAAACAGTAAACGTCAAATTTAGGTATAACTGATTCAGTTCTGTGGTATGAATATGAGAAAATTTTGAATTTTAGCTTGTATAACTTTATGTCAGCCTTAACTAAAATGAAATTCTGTTCCAGTTGAACAGTTCCTTGGATTTGCTCTTCCTTCAAAATGTGCACACCTGATTTATTTTGTAGTTAAATTATCTTTCCTGGATCTATTACTTGCTGGTGGTTTAACATTTTACCTTTTTTCTGCAGCAGAAAATTCTGTATTATTTTAACTCAGAGTTACCTTCTGTTTACACCTAAGCACCTGTTCAACCATGCTTTCTAATTATCTCCCTAATTCCTTGTTCTCCCAATGTAAGGCCTTAATCACTTATGTTCAAAATTTTGATCAAAACTTTAGAGCAGTAAATTCCTCTGTATTTTAACTCATATCGAAGACTTTTGTTTAACACACATTATAAATTTCCTGTTTTACTAATGCTGGATATTTTACTGTTCTGTTTAACTCATAACATTTTTTCCATTCAACCCACACTAGATATCTGTTTAACTCAAATCAGATGTTCAAATAACATTGGATATCTTCAATTTAACTTGTGTTGAAAATTCCCTCTTTAACAAACTAGATGTTTTCTATTTAAAATCAAGTTGGATATTTTCTATTAAACTTATTTTGAATATTTTCTGTTTAAACATACGCTGAATGTTTTATGTTTAATTTACATCAGAGCTTTTCTGTTCAACTTACATGGGATATTTTCTGTTTAAGCCCCAGCATCTGTTCAGCTTTACTCTCCAGTTCTCTTTCCAGCTCGTTCAGTTGCTGGTGGTAACCCTGATTAATCTGCTCTAACTGGGCTGTCCTCTGAGACATCCCCTTGTCAAGGTTTAAAGTCACCTCACTCTCATACGAGTCTATGATACTCTTATAGCCATCTCTTTCCTGAAAAATATTGAAAACACAAAATTCTGAAATTAATGTACAGTAAAATCCTGTTCTATGATGAATCTCTAGGGACCTCAAAGTAAAGTATTTCTACTAAACCAAGATTTCTAGAAAACAGGATACATTTTGGTTGAATATGCTTTTTGGGGACCTGATATCATGTCTACTTAAAAAGTAAACTGTACTCCTTAGCCTCACCGTGACTATGAAATCTGCTTTTATAAGTTATACACAGTACAAAAATAATATTCTGATAATTAACTTCTTTGTGCAATATACAATCAAATTAAGTAAAGTGTTAAATGAGAAGAGTTATTGCTGCACTGAAGGCAACAAATATACATGTAATATTAGTTAAATAGTAGTAAAACTACTTGGTAGCTAGCAGCTGTTGAAAATGCCCAACAATACCTCTAGTTTCGATTTGTCTGATATTTAAAGCACTGCCTAGTTTAAACTAGAAAAATGTTTTTACTAACAAAAACTAAGCATCCCAAAAAGGTTCACTGCAATATAATATACAGTAGAAAAAGGTTTTGGAAAATAAAAACATGCAGTGCTGAGAGAAGAAGTGAAAGTTAAGCAGACAGTGTGGAAGTTTATGCATTAACATGAAAGAAAAATTTAAGCTTTATTTTGTTTTCTATGGTCATAAATTGCGAAAAGTTAATTGAATAAATGCTCTGGCTAAGAATGCATAAAGCATCAATACTTATAATAGGTCGAAAGTTACACCATAAAACTACTTAATCAAAGAGTAACAGTGCTTTATAAATGCCATATATCTATTTACATTTTAGAAAAAGGCATAGTAAAATGTGAGCCTTTAGAAAGGCAAGAAGTTTATGACACAATGCTTTGAACACATCTATCTGGTACATCGGACCAGCTATCTAGACTCTTCACATATGGTTTCCCAATACCTCTTAATACATTTTAAAGCTCTAAAAGCAAGAATAAATGAGATAAGAGGCAAAAACACATAATCGGCTATTTTATGACCCCAGTTTGACCCATAAGGGGGGATCTGGGGGTAAATCTGACCAGCTACCTAGACTCTTCACACAAGGTTTACCAATACCTCTTAATACATTCTAAACTCTAAAAGCAAGAATAAAGGAGATATAAGGCAAAAAAACACAAAATCAGCTATTTTATGACCCCCAGTTTGACCCATAAGGGGGGTTCCGGGGGTAAATCTGACCAGCTATCTAGACTCTTCACATATGGTTTCCCAATACCTCTTAATACATTCTAAAGCTGTAAAAGCAAGAATAAAGGAGATAAAAGGCAAAAACACAAAATCGACTATTTTATGACCCCAGTTTGACCCATAAGGGGGGGGGTCGGGGGTAAATCTGACCAGCTATCTAGACTCTTCACATATGGTTTCCTAATACCTCTTAATACATTCTAACATCGGAATAACACCTGACAAACCATTATGTACACAGAGGTTTGAGGTTATAAACCCTAAAGGTGAAGCTTGAGGGATTTAATGCCTCAAACCATGGTAAATTCTGTGTATGGCATGGTTTGGAGGGAATTATTCCTAATTTAATATAACATGTTTGAACGTAATTAACAATTACAAATTTGATAAAAGAATTTCTAATAAGGCTGCTGCATCCATTATTGTTTGCACAGGGTTATTATCCACACAGCCAACATGTACATAGGAATTTTACCACAGCTCTTGACCAATTAGATTCAATGGACACAGCTGTGTCATGTCACAATAACAACTATAATGAAACACATTGTCACAGTTACCTTGGTGATGAGGATGAGCTTCTTTTGCAGGCGTCTCATTTGTTCTGTGTGTTGTTGTACTTTCACCTGTTCTTTCTGTAGCTCCTGTTGTGTCTGATTCAACTGATGAACTTTCTGTTGTAACTGCCGCTGATATGAGTTTGTTCTTAATAAATGTGAAATGAAATAAAAAACATATGCAAATATATAAATAAATAATCAGAGCATTATGGAACAGTGGATATTACTGACATTAATGAGACATATGTTATCAAGAATAATCATCCAACTTTGGAACACAAGTGAAGAATCCGATTTGGTTCTGGAAATAAAAGTTTCCTAAAATGAAAGAGCAATATTGGTTTGTATTTGATGGAAAATAAAAATGTGGGAGAGAGGAAAAGATTTAATAAAATTCATAAAAAAAATGGTATTCAGAAAATTGAACCTTAAATAATATATTTTTACTGCATGTTAAAACATTTTATTCCATAATTTTAATTCTAATTGAGCTTTAAGAGTACTTGATCTCCCCATTATTACCTGTCAGGGACTCTAAAGCACAAAAACAGTAGAAAACAGCCAACCAATTTCATTATCCAGTGCATTACCAGTAATTAATGTTACACATAAATAAAAGTTTCATTAAATTCAATTCTGTATTTTTTTAATTAGCCCAAGGGAAAAAATACTTATAAAATATAACCCCACCTGTTTGGCAAAGGCATTGTGATAAAGAAACCAAACACGTATATTTGATGATAGTCAGAGTAGTCTCTGTTTTCTTGATTAAATAAATCCATAATAACTTATATACAAACATTAAATTGTATCACTTTTGCTTATTCTGAAGGACACTTTTTGACACAAACAAAATAACAATACAACACTTACAGTGATGTGAGTTGTCCTTTTTGTTCTAGTAACACAGCACTACTATTCTGCAGATCTGCAATGTCACTCAGTAGCTTGGTTGGTGATCTGATGAAATAAGAATAACAAAGGCATAAATACTTACTGAAACATTTATGAAACTTTTATTGATTTATGTACTTTTATGTGTACTAAGATTGAGAAATAATTTAAAAACAATAAGATTGTGTTTGTCCAATATTGCAGTCAGTTCACAATAAATATTACTTGAACCATGTACCCTTATTAATTGAATTCACTGTTTGAGAGAATGACAGTTAAGTTCATGTACACTGTTATGAATAAAAGTCTATTTTTTTAGTTACAATGTTAAGATATGGAACAATACACTCATTTTATGTATAGATCCAAAAGCAATGTTCAATAACTTGCTTCATATTAATATTCTGAGGCATTGTATGAGTTTTGTATTTATTCCATCACACAGTACAATGATTGTGTTACTTGCTGCTTTGAAACCATTGGCCATTTCAAAACGGCCAAATGAATCTGATGGCCATTTCCAACTTGGCCATTTTAAAACCATGTCACCGCTTGTAAGCAGCCTTTGTTTTTAATGTGGATTTAAAATTATACCATCTCAGTTGTTATGAATATTAATAGTGGTATTAATATGTAAATTCTAGTATACTTTTTATTTATTTATTTTTTATTTATTTATTCAATTCATACACTAAGGTATACATATGCAATGGAATGGTACATAAAGAGTAAAAGTACAAATGAAAAGACTCTGAACCAGGAACATAGAACTAGCATAAGAAATTAGTAAAAAGTAGAAAAAGAAGAGAGAAAAAATCACTACAAAGAAATATACATTGGGTCATTTCAGTTTTACGAAGTTGAAAAATGTTCCAGTAAACATGTCAATTCAAAAATGTTAAATTGGGAACATTTACTATCCCTAATATACAGTAGATCTTTAATGTTGCCAACACAAAAATAATCTGGTGCAATATATATTCTATGGATATAAGAATCGACCTTAATACTGAAAACACTTGGTGGGGCATATAAGAAGTTTCTATTGCAGTTCATAGATTGAGATACTACATTAATACTTTCAGATACACTAGAACCACTACCATTTATTGCCAAATGTACACAAGTTTTTATAATCTTTTAAATGCAATTTTGATGTCTGATGCTCTGCAATTGAAAAAAATCACCACCAAAGGAATAACTACTTTTCATAATAACTATAGGGGTCAGGGGGCAGCCATTCCTTTTGTGTGGATTGTTTTTATGTGGCACTAGTATTAATTGTATTTAATTTTTTCTTATTGACTGGTCATAGACCAATTACAAACTAGATTGGGCCAACTCGGCGCCAACATATCCCCAGACAGGTCATCACTCACGCCACAGGTTTTGATCGGGAATTTTTAAAAACATAATTACCCATTATTATATGAACTTCAGCACATCAATCTACTCTGTTTATATCTTCCAAGGAAGATGGTGTATCCCCAGACGCCGAATACATAACTCAAATTATATTTTCAATCTTCCTGCAATGATAACTCTAAACCTATTTTCAAAGTATTTAAATGATTGATGATTGAATGTCCATTCTAAAATAATAATCCCAAAAGAGTATATCTGTTTCTATATTTGTTGACAAATAAAATATTATTTTTAACGCTGTGGCTATGGATCCGTGTGTCACGGTTCAATAGCTTACCAGTCTATCGATCAGTGTAGTGTTTTCACGGTTGAATAGTGCTAATATATCCGTGATTTTGAGTAAATAGTGACAGAAACAGCAATAACTGTAACTATTTTAATTGATGATATACACTGAAACACAAAAGCACTCCCTGTATATCTTACGAAAAATAGCACTCTGTACAACTGACTTTTATTTACAACCGGGGAATATGACCACAATATTTACTTTAAAAACACATGTAGGCTAGCCCTGCCTTCTAGGCTGTCTAAACCAGAATGCAAACACGAAATATTTTTGCCATAATGTAAATTGTATCAGAGGCCTTTCCTGTCTGGGAGACTCATCAGCTAGCTAAGCTACATAAATATATGAGAACATTATGAAAAATAATTATAATGCAATTAACCAGTTGTGTCTATACTATACATTAACACCTGGGACAAGGCTGGGACACAGAAGTAACATATACTTCACATTACATGCATAGGTGAAACTGGGACTTATATTATCTGCCAACTTTCAGACACTACAAAGTACACATAAGTCTACTTTCAAAATAAACGTGAACACAAGGACTGACAGATTTATGGTTTTTAACAGCAGGCAGTCAGATACATTCAGATAGGCTTAAAATTTCCAACTGAAGTTTTTCCTTAGACTGATGAGTGGAATTATTAACACTTTTAAAAATGACATGCCATCATCTTCAGTGCAATATCCCTTCCATTGATTTAACCGGCTGGTAATTGCAATTATCAGCTGAAGTGAAAGTGACAGTGTTGTGAGTTTACAGTCATGTAATATTTCAAATCTTCTTGTGTGTCAAACTTATCACAGTGGTTGTGTTTAGCATTTTCCTGCCTTTATTTCTCATAATTCACGGAACTGTAAGTGTTTATAAACTACACGGACCAACAGACCATTAAACTATTGAACCGCGAAACACGGATCAGCAGCCACTCCGTATTTTTAACTCAACTCATCATACTTTTCAATCTTCCTTCAAAGTATTTAAATGATTGATGATTCAATGTCCATTCTAAAATTCATAATCCCAAAAGCGCATATCTGTTTCTATATTTGTTCACAAATAAAATATTATTTAAAAAAAAATTATTTATATTATTATTTTATTATATTATTTTTAGAATTTGCAAATTGTTTTCAGTTATTCATTTCCTCTATACCTATATATGTGGTCCATATATATGCAACCTAAATATGTGACACAATCTCTGTTCTGACTCCCCTTTGTGTTATATGTAATGAAGGCCACCACCTCCCACCCCCACCCCTCTCCCCTTCTCCACACCTCTCTCACTATTACACAAGATCTGCAACCCCATTGAGGTCTTTGTTTCTCATCTGATATCATTAAATACCTTTGTTTATTTAGTGTCACTCAATATAGCTGGAGGTCCCAGAGGTGGGTGGGGGGAATCCGGGTGGGGGATGTGGGTTGGGACTTAGTTTAGTTTATTAGTTTATTATAGTGACATGTATTATGTTGACAAGGATTATACAAAAACTATTGAAGTAATACCCAGCCCTATATGGGCTTATAAGTCACTTTAAATAGAGAGTTAATAACAAACAGAGCAAACATATTTTGAGGTAAGATACAGTAAATAAAGACAGCAATTCAATACATAAAAATTACCAATATAATTTACTTTTTCTTTCTTGCCACAAATCAAAAATAAAATTAATAACCATATTGACATTCATATGAGTTAATACCCTTGATAATTGATCTATTAATAATTCAGATTTATCTATATTTAAAATTTTGAAATATTTCATACGAATCAGCTCTAAAGCTGGACAAACACAAACAAAATGTATCTCATCTTCTACATCTTTTTTACACAGTTTACATGTTCTCTCAAAGAGATGGAGTGCTACAGCATAAATGGTAAACAAACAATCTATATAAAAGGGGTACTCAAATACAAAAAGAATTGAGAATTTTAAGTATGTGATTATCAACTGAAATGAGTTCATAACTGTAGGAGCTGTGTCAAAATTAACTGAGGCAAGTTGAATAAAACTGGGCTAGTTGAGGGTTAAAAATCCCCTAGTTTTACTACATACGGATATAATTTCATTAATATTGGGACTTAAAGCTCACTTAAAGTGTCCATTTTGTCTACTTGAATATGTTTAACCGGCGTTTAACCAGTTTCATTTTAAAAAGTTAAAAACTCAGCAAGCAGAGGTATAACACACAAAAATAAGTTCTTAAAAGACTAAGATAGCCATAACATTATTAATATTCAAAATTTAAATAGACAGGCATTTCCTTTTAAAAATTCAAAGATTTCAGCTCTATAACCCACATAGTTTGACAGTTACTGGGCTTTAAAGTGGCATAATGTCCATACATTGGGTTTCTGTGGGCATTTTACAATTGTTAAAGAGACCTTAGCAATTAAACTACAGATCTGAAACTTTTTGGGGGACATACATAACAAACAAAAATTATATATAATACAGTTTAAGACTTGTCACACTAAGCATTTCCAAATAACAGGGCAAAATACGGAAAAAATGTCCAAAAAGGCACTTGGGCGAGTGTCTATGGCCCTCATACACAGGTTAAATGTCTACTAAAAACCTTGATTTTCGCCATATGTAAAAAGGACATAATAATGCATTCCCAGATGGGATTTCAGCTCCATCAATCACATAGTTTAACAGTCACAGGGCTTAAAGGTGGCAAAAAGTCCAAATATTGGGTCTCTGTGGGCCTTTTAGAGATCTCGATGTGGCTTTCAAATTAAAGCTTCAGACTTAAAATTTGTTACATACTAAGATTACACATAGAATATGTATCTAATAAAGTTTGAAACTTCTCAGACTTACCATTTCCAAGTTACAGAGCAAAATATGTGAAAAATGTCTTAAAAGGGTCACTCAGGTGGGTGTTCAAGGTCCTCATACACAGGTTAAATGTCTACTTGAAGCCTTGATTTTTGGCACATGTAAAAAGAACATAATAATGTATTCCCAGATGAGATTTCAGCTCTATCAGTCACATAGTTTAACAGTCACAGGCCTTAAAATTGGCAAAAAGTCCAAATACTGGGTCTTTATGGGGCCTTCTAGAGACCTAAATGTGGCCTTCAAATTAAAGCTGCAGACTTAAAATTTGTCACATACTAAGATTACACATAGAATATGCATCTAATACAGTTTGAAACTTCTTAGACTTACCATTTCCAAGTTACAGGGAAAAATATGTGAAAAATGTCTAAAAATGGTCACTCGGGTGGGGATTTATGGTCCTCATACACAGGTTAAATGTCTTCTTAAAGCCTTAATTTTTGGCACATATATAAATAACATACTAATATCTTCCCAGATAGGATTTGAGCTCTATCAGTCACATAGTATGACAGTCACAGGGCTTAAAAGTAGCAAAAAGTCCAAATATTGGGTCTTTGGGAGCCTTTTAGAGACCTCAATTTGACCTTCAAAATTAAAGCTTTAGACTTAAAATCTGTTACATACTAAGATTACACACAGAATATATATCTAATACAGTTTGAAACTTCTCAGACTTACCATTTCCAAGTTACAGGGAAAAAGATGTGAAAAATGTCTTATAAGGGTCACTCGGGTGGGTGTTTATGGTCCTGATACACAGGTTAACTGTCTATTAAAGGCCTAAATGTTGGGGCACATATAAGAAAACACATAGATATATTCCCAGATGATATTTAACTTAGATGAGAGACATAGTTTGAAAGCTACAGTGCTTGAAAGTGGCAAAAAGTGCATAAATTGGGTCTCTGTGGGCACTTTTGAGACCTTAAGTCGACCCCTTTGGGTAAACCTACAGCCCTAAAATTTTCTACAGACAAGGATTACATATCAAAGTTATACCTAGCACAGTTTGAGACTCATCAGAATTACCACTTCCAAATTATAGGGCAAAATATGTGAAAAGTATAGCAAAAAATCCCTAAGTGGGGGTATTTATGGGCCTCAAAGACAATTTTCTCCTCAACTTAAAGTCGTGATTTTCGGCACATGTACTAAGAACATATTAATGTGTTGTCAGGTAAAATTTTAGCCAGCTGAGCATCATAGTTTGTGACCTACAGGGCTCTAAGTGGCCAAAAGTCCAATTTCTGACCTTAAGGTGGCCATAAGTTCTTTTTTACTGGGAGTTTAAGGTCACCTTAAAATAGGGATCTTCCTTTGGGCACCCTTAACATGTGTACCAAGTTTGAAAAAAAAAAATTAATTTGTTTTTGAGTTATCGCGTCCACAAGGAAATTTCTACGGCGGCGGCGGCGGCGGCGGCGGCGGCGGCGGCGGCGGCGCGACGGACCTGAATCCAATATATCCCCGACTTTCGTCTGGGGATATAACTAATCAATATATAAAAACAACATTTATATTCAGGGCCCAATTGGAGATCACAGTCTAACAGAAGCTGCTGAAGTCACTAAATGCCTGTTCAGGAAATCCATTGTAGTCAAATTGCCCAACTGAAGATCATAGCTTAAGTGTACCTGCTTAAGTTGCTTAAGCCATTTTGAAACCAAGTAAAGTTTTGAAACGGCCAAATAACTTGGCAGTTTTGAAATGGCCAAGAACAATTTTACCAAACACTGACATAAAAGACCTTGAAAAACTAGGAAACTGTGGTTTCTTTTTAAGAATACATGGATTTTATTATAATATATTACATGTCACTATAATAAAATATTAATCATAAAACACATAAATTACAATTATTTATAAAAATTTAAGGAAATTCTGGTATATTTTTACCTTTTGCAACATTTTTCTTTTATTAATAACAATCAAAACTAGACCTAGCGCATCGGAACACCGATGCAAATTGTATCCACCGTAAAGACAATGCACCAAAACCTCTAGGACCAATAATAAGCAAGTTATAAGCACTTTTAAGTTTGGATGTCCTCATTTGACCTTGAAGGAGGGGCCCAAGGTCAAATCCGACCACACCAGAAGATTCCCAGCCCATGATTTTCTATATGTTGGTTTACCATCCCAAACCTCTAGGACCAATAATAAGTGAGTTATAGGCACTTTTACCTTTGGCTATCCTCGTTTGACATTGAAGGAGGGGCCCAAGGTCAAATCCGACCACACCAGAAGATTCCCAGCCCATGATTTCCTATATGTTGGTTTACCATCCCAAACCTCTAGGATCGATAATAAGCGAGTTATAAGCACTTTTAAGTTTGGCTATCCTCGTTTGACCTTGAAGGAGGGGTCCAAGGTCAAATCTGACCACATCAGAAGATTCGCAGTACATGATTTCCTATAGGTTGGCTTCACATTGCAAACCTCTAGGACCAATAATAAGGAAGATATAGGCACTTTTAAAGTCCTCTGTGTGGGTTACTTCGGCACTCCGTGGATGACCTTGAGTTAGGAGTTTCAAGGTCAAATGTGTGCAAGGTTGTAGAGGACATGTATATGTGTCATACATATCACCTATGAAGAGATTCAACCTTCTACCTATGAGGAACAGCCAGTAGAAAAATGTAGATTATTTTCAAAGAAATGCCCGTGGCGGCCATCTTGTTTTTCAGAATGAGGCTATTTTCCTTCCCAGAGAAGCTTACCCCCCAATGAAGATATCCTGCAAATTTGGTGAACCTAGCTGCTGTTGTTTTCCTCTTAGAGCGTTAACACCGAAAATAAATCTACGCGCGGCGGCGGCGTAGCGAACGCTAAACCAAAGTATCCACCGGATGCTTCCGGTGGATACAATAACTAGACTATTTTACAATGTTTACTTACTGTGGTCTGTTGATTCCTTCAATATTCACACTTTGCCACTTTTCTAGCCTTTTCTTCATATCCTATAAATCATTTGACAATTTTCTCAGATAATAACTTAAAAAAATAGCATCAGAGATGCCCGTACCCCACAGCCTTGGGAAATATTTTCAACACCATGAGATATAGAAGTACTGTACCAGTACAAACTTCAGGATACTTTCAGAGCACTGTCAGTTATATAAAGGTCCAAACAATGTTTAAATGGAGAAATAATGTTTAAAAGAAAGATAATGCGTATAAAGATGAAGTATTAAAACAAGATAATTCAATGACAAGATGACAGCATTAATCAGTAAACTAAAATTCAACACTCTTTATATACATCTGCATTTCCGAATTATGGTTTAGATGGTTTGAATATTACCATGCATACAGAAGTGGTAATACATTTAATGAATGCTTATGTGTGGTGTTGGAGTAAAATCTGCGGCTCACTTGATGAAATTCTATCTCTTACAATGGGAAGTTATGAAAGTAAAATTCTTTTTTTTTTTTTTTTATTTGTCTGTAAACAATACATTTATCAATACGGATACAGCAATATTTTCAGTCAACAATTTGTAACTATACAAACAATACAAATAAGTGATATAGAACTATTGTAAAAGAAACATTAGAATTACAAGGGACATGTTTTACTTGATCAAGGCATGTGGTTACTCACTCCATAATCAATTTCCAATTTTTCCATTTTAAGTCAAAAAGGGCCTTTTTATCTTGTAGGTTTGCCAAGAGCTTTTCTTCTGCATATGTTTGCTTGAACTGATACATTAGTCTGTCTAGACACATAACGGTATTATTTTTAAAAGAGTCAAAAATATATTTTTTTGTCAGGATCAGCAAAATATTTATAGGGCTTCTATTCTGATCTGACAGTAAATATCCCAGCATAATATCCAGATTATTTAATGTTAACTGACAATTTATTTTCTCTTTGACATACATTTTTATGTTTTCCCATAAAGTTACAGTAATAGGGCATTCGGTAAAAATATGCATTAATGTTTCTGGAGCATTGTTACATTTTCTACAAAGTGAAGATGATGCTGCTCCTATTTTGTTTAGATAATGATTTGTTCCTAATATCCTGTAGATTATCCTCAACTGGAACCACACTAGGCTATTATCATTTATTGTGTTAAAACATACTTTAAATATATCACTCCAAGTTGATTCATCTATATTGAGGTATAAATCTATATTCCATTTTAACTTCATTGAATGATTATTTTTTTTGTATTTATTGACGTACTTATAAAAATCTCTAGCTCCCTTATCAGATCGGTACAGAATCTTTATATGATTTGGTATATTTGGTCTAAAGACATTGTTGTGCTGAAAATTAGTTTCTTTCAGCAGCTGATTACAAATACCTTTGACTCTCAAGTAATGCAGAAAGTTGATATTTCTTAGATTATATAAATTTTTCATTGTATCTAGTGACCTAAATTGGCCATTATCATCTAAAACGTCTGAAATGGAGCGGATCCCTTTACTGTACCATTGAGAAATATAAAAAGTCTCATCTGACAATGCTTTATTGTACCATAAGGGGGTTGTCAGAATCTGTTCACTTGTGAGTAGCTGTTGATGTTTCAATATATCATATGCTGACTCAAAGACATTATTCCAAAAATTATTTGTTATATTTTTATTTAATTCAACTATATATTCAGGACCCAATCCAGTGCACTTTTCTTGGAATTTTCCAAAGGTTGCTTGAAATAGCTTGTTCCATGGGGCATCCGTTTGCCGTAACAATTTTCTAAACCAAGTTGTTTTTAAACATTTTATAAAAAGTTTTACATTGACCATATTAAGTCCACCTGATTGCCCATCAAGGGTTACTATATTCCTATTTATTTTGTCAGGTTTATTTGACCATAAAAATTTGTAACATAAATCTTCAATTTTTTTTAATAATTGCGGGGTAGGGTTTGGCAACCCCAAGAATAAGTGATTTAGTTTTGCCAAAATAAAAGTTTTCACAACTGTTACTTTCCCTATAGGTGTTAAATATCTCTTCTCCCAGATATTTATAAGATTCTTTATTTCACAAATCTTTTTGTCATAATTAATCTCCAACATATTCATAAGGTTGTTTGAGAATTTTATTCCCAGTAGGTCAAAATGTGTACATCCTCATAGAAGGCCTTTGTCCACTAATTTTTCTTTTGAATGCCTTTTTCTTCCAATCCAGACAACCCAAGTTTTTTCTGTATTCATTTTAAGCCCAGAGTAAGTTCCAAAAGTTTCCAGTGTGTTTAATGCAGCTAATAATGAGTCTTGTGAACCATCCAAAAAGAGTGTGGTGTCGTCTGCATATTGTGTGATTTTGAATTCAACACCATTGATAAAAATACCTCTTATTTGGGGATTATGAATAATTAATATTGTTAGTATCTGTGCCGCAATTATAAATAAGTAAGGGGAGATGGGATCTCCTTGTCTACACCCACGTTGTATGTTTATGTTATCCGAGAGAGAACCATTTTGCAAAACTTTTGCTGTAATATCTGTATTGAACAATCTAATCCATTTCTGAAAGTTGGCTCCAAAACCTAGATATGAGAGAGTTTTGAAAATAAATTCCCATGAGATGGAATCGAATGCCTTCTGAAAATCTATTGAAACTAGGAGTCCTGATATGTTTAATTTTTTGGTAGTATGAATAATATCATATACCAAACAGGTATTTTCGGCAATATCTCGACCCGATATGAAACCTGTCTGAGTACTGTCAATCAAATAGTTCAGTAAAGGCTTGATTCTATTAGCAACAGCTGTTGAAGCTAACTTATAAATGCTTGAAAGCATTGATAAGGGACGCCAATTTTTTATTTCTTCCCTGCTTTTGTCTTTTTTAGGTAAACATACTATCAGGCACTGTCTTAAGGATAGAGACAGTTTTCCTTTGTCATAACTGCTGTTTAAAGCCTTTTGAATCCAAACACCGAGCTCCCTCCAAAATATCTTTAAAAAATCTACCGGAAAACCATCTATTCCAGGTGTTTTATTATTTTTAGTTTGCTTTAAAGCTTTGCTCAATTCTTTAATAGTTAAGTGCCCTTCAATTTGATTAATATGTTCACCATGAACTTTTTGTGTTTGACAGTGTCTTAAAACATCTAGATCAATCTTTTCCAGATTTGAATCATCAATCTGAAAAAGTTTGGTGTAAAAGGACTGGAATTCTGCAAGGATTTTTTTCTGATCAGTACTCAAGGTACCATCTCGCAATTTAATTTTTTTGGCAGTTTTCTCTATATAGTTGCGGTGCTCAAGAGAACAAAAGAATTTAGTAGGTTTTTCTCGATCATTTAACCATTGCACTCTTGATCGGATTTGGTGCCCCTTTATAGCATCTTCCCTAATCGTTCGAAGCTGTGACTTTTTTTCTAAGTAGCTATCATAGTTATCGCTCGTTAGGTTTTTCTCCAAGGAATCTATCTCAGAGAGAAGGTTATTTTCAATTTCTTTACTGAGCTTTTTCTTGTGAGAGGCATATTTGATTGTTTCGCCTCGTATTCTCAATAACAACATTTCCAGAAACAAATCATAATCAATTTTAAGATGTAAATTATCATCTGGTATATTATGTATATTTTCCAAATTGTAAACTGGGACTGCATATCTTAATTTCTCATCTATTATCCAATTTTTTACAAATGCACTGTATTCCTGATCTTTCAAAAGACTAGTGTTAAACTTCCAAACACCAGGACCACGAGAAAAGTTTATAAGGTTAAGAGACAAGCTGATTAATGAATGGTCTGTTTTGTAACCAGGTTTTATATCTACCTGAGCTACTAAGTCCAATAAAGTTTGGGAAGCGATAAAATAATCTAACCTTGCTTGTTTAATGGGATTTTTTCGACGCCATGTATATCTTTGTGTATTCGGATTAAAATAACGGTATAGATCAACTAATGAGCATGTGTCAATGACATCATGCAGGCTCTCTCTTGCTTTAGGGTTATTTGACCCAACATAATTATAAGTATCAAGTTGTGGGTTTAGTGAAATATTTAAGTCACCACAGAGTATAAAATAATCATGATCATAATTATCTATGTAGTTCTTTATTTCTTGAAAAAAGACCGGATTGTCCGTATTTGGGCCATAGGCATTAATTAATAGAAAAGTTTGACCCAGGCAGTTCATATGTAATGCTATCATGTTACCACTATTATCTGTTTCAATGGTCAAGATATTATACTGGAGGGTATTCTTAAACAAAATTGCCACCCCACGTGAATTTGTGCTGAATCCATGCAGAATTACCTCCCCATCCCAAATTGTTTCAACTAAACTGAGATCAGACTCCTTTAAGTGTGTGTCTTGGAGACAAAGAATATCAATATTTTTGGTTTTCAGGTAATTCAGGACATCGTTTCTTTTACTGCTATTTCGAAGCCCTTGGCAATTCATTGATAAGATGTTTAGAGTTTCGGATGACATCACTTGGTTATATACATTTCATATTGAGACCATGAAGTTTCACATCCACACACCTACATCAAGGTAATTATATCCCCTTACAGAAACAGAAACATTCGCAATCAATATTATAATGGCTCTATATTCACTCGAAACAGTGTCTATTGATATTGCTGACTTCAAAAGCACTTTTTTAAAATTTAACTTTAAGGTATAGTAGTTATACAGACAGACAGTAAATTCCTTAAATAAGGACAAACACATATTTACATTTGAAATGAAAAAAACTATTAATAATTTTTACACTATATTTGAGAAATGACAGCTGAACATATAAATTACATGCCATGCTTCCTAGGGCTGGGCATTGTCAGCTTAATTTAGTTTACGTGGAGGAACATTTTATTAAAGCAAGGGCAATGTCTTTTCTTAGTGTTAACACTCTACCAAAACAGACCGAGCACCTGAAAAAGTGTTTACAATATATAAAGGCTAGCAACTGCAATCACTATTACACAATACTAATTTATACACTTTATACTGATACAGGCAAATAGAATTTTAATACAGCCCACCATTTAATTGTATCCATTAAATGTATGGTATAATTTTTTTAAACTAAAGTGGGAAAGAGCTCAAAGTACTGTCAGTTTTTGACAAATGGTTGCAATGGTACTATCACTTAAAAGGGTAGCAAGTATACCCGCATACGGGTGTATTTAAATTATAAAAGGTACTCAATTTTCATCAGAACAAAGGTACAAATGCACAATGATGTGTTCAAATAATAAAACAAGATATTTTGTTGTTGTCGGTCAGAAAGTAGAACACTAGATAATATATGGTTCCACAGTTTCAGTCTATGTCTGAAATGTAGACTATACGCTAACCTATTTGTGTAAAGATAAACTGTTAATCTCTAATTGTCTGTCAGTGTGAAAAACTGAACACAGAAAGTATCTTTACAATAGTGTAACAGTATCGAATCAGCTCATATACATGAATATATTAGCAGGGACACAGAAAAAAAGAGCAACACTGTTTTCTTGTCAGTTTCCATGGTTTTGAGAAACGAGATCGGACAGTCTACTCAACTCAAAACAGGACTGAGATTTGGTATTTTCATTTAAAAAAAAACACCCGCTGTAGGTATGGACATACCCAAAAAAGGTACTACCTATTAGTGTGACTTCTATGACATTGGTACAAATAGTCTTAATATTGTTCTATTTTTTAACACAAGCTGTTTTTTTTGTCAGTTTACATAGTTTAGAGAAGCAAATGTACTGATAGTCTACTAACCTCAAAAGAGATTGAGATTTGATATGTTGATTATAAGTTCAACTGAAAAAATGCTCTAGGGATGGGCTTACCAAATGAAATAACCTCACTAGTATCATAGCTTTTGTAACAGTGGTACAGATAGTCAATAGTTTTCATAGTTTAGAGAAGCCAATGCTCTATTAGTCTACTAACCTCAAAAGAGACTAAGATTTGATATGTTAAATTGTAAGTTCAACTTGAAAATACTCTAGGCATGGGCATACCAAAAGAAATATCCCAACTAGTAACGTGACTTTTGTAACCGTGATACAAATAGTCAATAGTCAAATAGTTAATGTTATTTTTAACACACTCAAAATACACATGCTATAGTCTGTATTTTCAAAAACTTTGTTACTGCTAGATTATGCCCCTTAAGGGGATGAAAGATATCCAAGCACTGAATAACAACATACAATATACCTAGTAATGCGACTTCTGAAACAGTAGTACAATCAGTCTTAATATGTTATTTTTAACACACATAACTTGCATAGTTTTAGTCAGTATATACAGAACTGTATGTCATACTACTAAAAAATACCCCTTATACTAGAGGGGATGAGAGATATCCAGATACTCTGTGACAACAATAACTCAGACAATCTATTAACCGCAAAAAACAAAACTGAGATTTGGTCTTTTCATTTTATGTTCAAAATTTAAAAATGCATGGACGTGCCAAATGAAGATTCTACCTAGTAATGTGACTTCTGAAACAGTAGTACAATCAGTTTTAATATGTTATTTTTAACACACACAACTTCCACAGATTTTAGTCAGTATATACAGAACTGTATGTCTTACTACTAAAAAAAAAAAAAATTACCCCTTATACTAGAGGGGATGACAGATATCCAGATACTCGGTGACAACAGCTGGACAAAGGAAAAAGGAGCACACTGAATTATTGTCAGTGGCCATACTTTAGAGAAAAAGGTGCTCCGACAATCTACTCACTCAGAAAAACAGGACTGCGACTTGATATTTTCATTTTCAGTTTAAATAAATAATATTCTACATGTGGATGTACCAAGAAAAGATCCTAATTTAAGTAAAGTGACTTCTGTAAAAGTGGTAAAATAGTCTTAATGTGTTTTAATGTTTTAACACAGGCTGTTTCAATGTCAGTTTACATACTTTAGAGAGGCAAATGATCTAATGATCCTCTAGCCTCAAAAAGGAACTGAGATTTAATTTAAAATACTCTACGCATAGGCATACCAAAAGAAATATCCTAACCTTGTAACGTGACTTTTGTGACAGTGGTTCAGATAGTCTTAACACACACTCAAAATGCACGAGTTATAGTCAGTTTGTTTTTTACTTTTTTTAACACACTCAAGATACACAAGTTATATTTAGTGTATGCCAAACTGTATGTATTACTGCCAAATTATACCCCTTATACTAGTGGCAAAATAATGCCCAAATACTTAGTCACAGTTGTAGTCAGTTTGTTTTTACTTTTTAACACACTCAAGATACACAAGTTATAGTCAGTATAAACAACAAGAGGAGAGTGCCTGTGAACGGGCACTGTGTCAGCTGACTGAGTGTTTTTGATTTGTGAAGGTGATTAGAGGACAGAATAATTATCAGGAAAAGGGCTGTACAGAAATACAGTAAATGGTAACTGAACAGCAAGTTCGAAAGAAATTCCGAAGCTGACAGAAGAAAAGGATAAAAAAGTTGTGCCCTGTAAATGGTATTATGAAGGAAAATAACAAGGTAATTGTTTAAGTGTAAAAAATAGGTTAAAACATATTTAAAGAAATACTACAAATGCAATATCCTTGTTCGACCTTGAAGAAGGGGTCCAAGGTGAAATCTAACCACACAAATACATTCCCAGCCCATGATTTCCTATGGTTTACCAATCCAAACCTCTAGGACCAATTATAAATGAGTTATAAGCACTTTTAAGCTTGGCTGTCCTCATTTGACCTTGAAGGAGGGGTCCAAAGGTCAAATCTGACCATACCAAAAGATTCTGAGCCAATGATTTCCTATGGGATGGTTTACCATCCCAAATCTCTGTCACCAATAATAAGCGAGTTGTAGGCACTTTCAATTTTCGCTATCCTCATTTGACCTTGAAGGAGGGTTCCAAGGTCAAATCGGACCATATCAACAGATTCACAGCCCATGATTTCCTGTCTGTTTACCATCCCAAACCTCTGGGACCAATAATAAGCGAGTTATAAGCACTTTTAAGTTTGGCTATCCTTGTTTGACCTTGAAGGTGGGGTCATTGAAGGTCAAATCTGACCACACCAAAAGATTCCCACCCCATGATTTCCTACAGGTTGGTTTATCATCCCAAACCTCTAGGATCAATAATAAGGGAGATATAAGCACTTTTCATGACTGACAAAAAACACCTGTGGCGGCCATCTTGTTTCTCAAAATGAGGCCAAAAATATTCGCAGACAACATTTTATGGTTATTAATATATACTGCAAACTTAAGAAAGCTAGCTATAATATTTTTTTTCATCAGAGCAGTAATGGTGAAATCTCTCTCTACACACTGCGGCTATCCAGTGGATACAATGATTTACTCAACAGTGAGAACCTGAAAGTAGCTATTGCTCAGCTATGCCATGACATAGAGGTCTGCAATTTCACTATTTTATAGCTGACCAAAAATTCTGTGAATAACATATTTAACAAATTACTCTAAATGTAATAGTTTTCAAGTTACAACTGATTTACTCAACAGTGAGAACCTCAAAGGAACTATTACTCAGCTATGCAATGAGGTACATGTCTGAAATTTTACTATGTTATAGCTAACCCAAAAGTAGGTGAACAACATATTTAAGCAAACTACTGTAAATGCAATAGTTTTCAAGCTACAACTGATTTACTCAATAGTGAGAACCTGAAAATAGCTATTGCTCCGCTATGCCATGAGCTATAGGTCTGTAATTTCACTATGTTATAGCTGACCCAAAAGTAGGTGAACAATATATTTTAATAAAATACTCCAAATGCAATATTTTTCAAGTTATAGCTGATTTACTCAACAGTCAGTACCTGAGAATAGCTATTGCTCAGTTGTGCCATGAGCTATAGGTCTATAATTTCACTATGTTATAGCTGACCCAAAAGTAGCTGAATAACATATTTGCACAAATTTCTGTAAATGCAATAGTTTTCCAATTATAACTGATTTACTCAACAGTGAGAACTTCAAAGTAGCTATTACTCAGCTATGAAATGAGCCACAGGTCTGAAACTTCACTATGTTATAGCTGACCCCAAAATAGGTGAATAACATATTGAAACAAAATACTCTAAATGCAATAGTTTTCAAGTTATAAGTGATTTACTCAACAGTGATAACCTAAAAGTAGCTATTACTCAGCTATCCCATGAGCTACAGGTCTGAAATTTTACTATGTTATAGCTGGCCCAAAAGTAGCTGAATAACATATTTATACGAAATTCTCTAAATGCAATAGTTTTTAAGTTACAAGTGATTTTACTCATGATGGAAGTTACTGAAAAGCCCAAAAGTAGCTATTACTCACTTAGCTATTGAGACAGACACCCAACTTACTCACCATATTGTAGCTATGAAAAAAGTAGCTGAATAACATATTTTAACAAAATGCTCTAAATGCAACACTTTTCAAGTTATAAGTGATTTACTCAACAGTGATAACCTAAAAGTAGCTATTACTCAGCTATGCCATGAGCTACAGGTCTGAAATTTTACTATGTTATAGCTGACCCAAAAGTAGCTGAAGAACATATTTATACGAAATTCTCTAAATGCAATAGTTTTTAAGTTATAAGCGATTTACTCAACAGTGATAACCTAAAAGTAGCTATTACTCAGCTATGGAATGAGCTACAGGTCTGAAATTTCACTATGTTATAGCTGGCCCAAAAGTAGCTGAATAACATATTTATACGAAATTCTCTAAATGCAATAGTTTTTAAGTTACAAGTGATTTTACTCAAAATGGAAGTTTCTGAAAAGCCCAAAAGTAGCTATTACTCACTTAGCTATTGAGACAGACACCCAACTTACTCACCATATTGTAGCTATGAAAAAAGTAGCTGAACAACATATTTTCACAAAATGCTGTAAATGCAACACTTTTGAAGTTATAAGTGATTTAGTGCATGATTTCATGAATTTTAATGCATTAAAAATTATTAAAAAAATTTATTAAAAAAAAAGTAAGACAGATCCAGGTCTCATACTCACACAAGAGAATCTACCTCTGGCCTAGTACATATATGCAAGATATGAGAGAAATCCCTGCAATAGTCACTGAGAAAATTGTGATAAAAAGTTGAAATTTTCACACTTTTGGTGGGGGTACCCCCCTTGTAATGTCTCTAGCAAACAGACGAACAGACAGATTTGCATGCCTTGAACAATTTTTCATCCTCGATAGATAAGGTATCTTTTAAAAAAAACAGCATGTCTCTAGGCCTTGTAGTTTTGGAGAAGAAGTTGTTCACGCGGACGCGTACGCGTACGCCCACGCCGCAGAGTGATGACATAAACTATATGTATTACTGCTAAATTATACCCTTTATACTAGTGGCGATGAAATCATGCCCAAATACTTAGTCACAACAGCAAGTGATACCGCTATCATGTATGTATTACTGCTAAATTATATCCCTATACTAGTGGCGATGAAGTATTGCCCAAATACTTAGTCACAACTGCAAGCAATACCGCTATCACTCATCACTAGAGTATATCCTCCATCAGTAACATACATTTAACTTAATAGTTGTAGTCTATAGCTAAACCATAAAAACTTTCACATCCTTTTCTTTTTTAGCTATTTATGACAAGACAATCAAATGTCTCAATTGAGATTTAAAATTATTACCATGGACCAATTGTCTTCACATTATTACAAAGATGTTTTTAGATCTACATACAAAGAACTGTTGACAATGTCACCTGAATAAGTCTTGGTATACATGTGTGATATTATTTTTGTTTATTTCTTTAAGCATTCCCTCACTCTTGATAATACAACTCCTGCTCTGTTTTTTCCTTTCCACATTTCCTTCACAAATATGTTCTTATCTTGTAGTGGAATCCCTGCTCCCCAGAAAGTATCCAATGGGTTGGCCTCTACAATGTCTGTATTACCAGTTTTTTGGAGAAAGTCTGCAATAACAGTGTTTTGGCTAAACTTGTTGAACACAGCTTTAAACATGCAATCTTCTGCTACACTTAGCCATTTCTTTTTATCAAAGTTTGACACACGTTTTCCAAGCTGTTTTGCCTGCTGTGGAGTTTTACAATGGAGTATTTGTTGAGCAGTTACCTCATCCTTAAAGTGAGCTGCCTTTTGGAACATAAAGCATTGTTCTGAGGAATTGAAAGTATTGCCTTCAAATTCTAAAGTTGTGTTGTAATGGTTACTGAGTGGTGAACTCTTACCGAAAAAAGCTGTAATTCCCTTTTCCATCGGTGTAAACACATATTTTGGCTGTAGTTCTGTCACTGGCACGGTGTCAATGCTTTCAATATTGTAGATCTTCCCTCCAAGTAACATTTTGTCAGTAAGTAACTTTGGCTTCAAGTCTGGGCAAACCTTGAGGGCTTTGTGAAAAATCGGGACAATCACCTTTCGCCTCTGTAGAATTGCATCTGGATAGTCATCCATAACTCTTATGCCCTGTTCTTGTAGTTTAGACTTTTTCCCCATGATAGCAAGTTTGGCTTTAAAGTTATTAACTCTCAGTAATATAGGTCTAGCCTGTTTTTTCTTCTTTAATCCGACATAGTGAACTCTTTCCACATCTTTTGGTTGCAGTAGTACTCCAACACTATTCAATACATTTACAACAGCTTGTTCGAGTTCTTCTGGCTTAATATCCTTAAAGCCCACAATTTTCACATTGCTTTTTCTGCTGTAGAGTTCCTGCTTAAGTAAAGCTTCTTTTAAGTTCTTATTGTCAATTTGACTTTCTAACAGTTCATTCTTAGTGATTTCCACTTCTTTCTCCAAATTTTCAATTTGGGTTTGAAGTATTGGTACCTTTTTCAGTTCTTCCAGAGCATAGTCTATTCCAGTTTCAATAGCATTCAGCTTTTCAAGAGTCTTTTTTATTGGATCAATCTTCTCATCCAGTAACTCTGTGAACGCAGCTAATAGATCACTTTTATCCCTTGCACTGCTTCTTGTATCCATTTTTGCCCTTTGTAGTTTTTTTAACAAATAGAGAAATTCTTTTTAATAATTTTAAAGGCAAACTGTGTTTCCTATTTTTAACCTCAGGTACAGAACATATACAAGTAATTGTCCTGTCACAAACAAAGCTTTCACATGCACCCAGAAAGGGAAGACACAACAAAACAACCATATATGGTTAATTTTCAATCAGCCTTGGTCCAGCATTCAATAAACACATAAAAGGCAACCTGTATTTCCAGCTTTAACCACTAAAGAGAAACAGACCCAGACAAATTAGCTGCCCTTTGTTCAATATTTCACCAAGTGTTGGGTGTTTCTGTGTTGAAAACAATATTACCAGTAAATGAAAATGTTCAACTTTTCACCAAGTGTAGAGTGCTTCCACGTTGACACAATATTAACTAGTCTTTAGTTCATTGTTAGCCTCATACTTCTTTTTTAATTTTCTCTATATTTCCACACTTTTTCAGATAGTTTTACAGACCAAGATACTCTCCAATGAAATCTCTAAACCTCCATATAAAAATTATGATTCAATTGTTTATATATCCATGAGATTTAATTGATTTTTTTCCAGCCACTAGAAAGCACAACTCTTGTGTTCACTCTGCCATATTCATAAAATTCTTAATAAATTCTAATATGACTTTTGCTTAATCTGCACCAAATGACAGACCCAAAGGTGCAACAAGATTTTAAAGATCAAGGTCACTACGGCAAGGTAAAAGGTCAAATTAAAGTCACACCATGATAATACACACCTATAGCCAATAACCAATGTCCCTACCAAGTATCAACTTCCTACACCTTACGGTTTCCGAGATACAGCCCTGACGATTTTGTAGGTCAAGGTCACTATGGCAAGGTCAAAGGTCAAATCAAGGTCACACCATGATGCTGCACACCTACGCCCCCTAGCCAATGTCTCTACCAAATATCAACTTCCTGTACCTAACAGTTTCCGAGATAAAGCCCGGACAATATTTTATAGGTCAAGGTCACTACGGCAAAGTTAAAGGTCAAATCAAGGTCAGACCATGACGTTGCCCACCTACACCGCCTAATCAATATCCCTACCAAGTATCAACTTCCTACACCTTACTGTTTCTGAGATATAGCCCAGACAACATTTTATAGGTCAAGGTCACTACGGCATGGTCAAAGGTCAAATCAAGGTCAGACCATGACGCTGCACACCTACACCCCCTAAGCAATATCCCTACCAAGTATCAACTTCCTACACCTTACGGTTTCTGAGATATAGCCTGGACAAGATTTTATAGGTCAAGGCCACTACGGCAAGGTCAAAGGTCAAATCAAGGTCACACCATGACGTTGCACACCTACACCCCCTAACCAATATCCGTACCACGTATAAACTTCCTACACCTTACAGTTTCTGAGGTATAGCCCGGACAACGTTTTATAGGTCAAGGTCACTACGGCAAGGTCAAAGGTCAAATCAAGGTCACACCATGACGTTGCACACCTACACCCCCTAACCAATGTCCCTACCAAATATCAACTTCCCAAGCCTTACAGTTTCCGAGATATAGCCCGGACAACATTTTATAGGTCAAGGTCACTACGGCAAGGTCAAAGGTCAAATCAAGGTCAGACCATGACGTTGCACACCTACACCCCCTAACCAATATCCCTACCAAGTATCAACTTCCTACACCTTACGGTTTCCGAGATATAGCCCGGACAAGATTTTATAGGTCAAGGTCACTACGGCAAGGTCAAAGGTCAAATCAAGGTCAGACTATGATGTTGCACAACTACACCCCCTAACCAATGTCCCTACCAAGTATCAACTTCCTACACCTTACAGTTTCCGAGATATAGCCCGGACAAGATTTTCAAACTCAAGGTCACTACGGCAAGGTCAAAGGTCAAATCAAGGTCAGACCATGACGTTGCACAGCTACACCCCCTAACCAATGTCCCTACCAAGTATCAACTTCCTACACCTTACGGTTTCTGAGATACAGCCCGGACAAACTATTTCCCGCCGCCCGCCCGCCCACCCGCCTGCCCGCCCGCCCGCCCATCCGGACACCATGGGTGAAAACAATACCCCAACAGCCCTTAAGGGCTGTGGGGTAACTAGATGAAACTAAACTTGGACAGTCATTTTTAAATATCTATAATAAAACCCAAATTTTTTGAAATTACGTTCCTTTTTATATGATTGTTAAAATTTACAGGATTCACTCTGGGTAATGTAAACAAGATTTGTGACAAGCACAAATTTGAAAATACATGTATTTATGCATCTATGTGTTACAGAGACTGTGTGAAGCACAATTAGAAAATCTTTGGCAGATACAGCACAAGTGTAGATTCCTGAGACATAATCTCTGACTTAAAATTTTACCTGGCATTAATGTTCATAATTTTCATCAAAGAATTTTATTTTCCCATAGAACTTTCAATTTGAATTCATATCTCAAGTAAAAATGGACCCCAAGGTAAAGTTCTGCTGAATTTCTCAAAATTTGTGACATTTTTTTTCACCTGAAATTTCCTCTGATTTAACATTTTGAAAAACAAAAATTCCATAAGTGTATTAATTTTCTATTCATGACGTTCTGGCTTACAATAATTTCTGAGGGAGCTCTGAATTTTTAAATTATACACTTACTGTACCCAATGGAGGGCTTACACCCTCTCCCTCCTGGGTCTTTTTGCACTAATGGGGTAAATAAATCTATTTACTGAAAAAAGAAATATATATATACATGCAATTACATGCGGTAAAAAAATGCTGCAACTATTTCCAAAGTTTTTAATATTACATTTTACAATTAAGTTCATAAAACAACTAAAGACAAAACCATTAAAACATGAACTACAGCAGAAATTTAAAGAGAACCTTCTAAACATTTTGGGACTTGTATTTTTACAGGTTTGACTCACATCAAATTCTATCTGCTTCTGCTGTAGTTCCAGACATCTTTCTTCTGACCTTTCCAATTTGGCTTTCCATGTCTCTGCCTGTTCTTTGAGTAACAGGATGTTTTCTTGGGTTTCTCTAAAGACAATGTACAGCGAATAACTTCAATAAAAAAGAGATATATTGTCCCACCAATTAGGAAGTAGCCTTAAAATAAAAGGTATTAAATTGACACACTATGCAAAATCATTTGAAAAGTCTGTTGTAAAATTGTAAAAATTATAAATTCATGATTAAGTAGACCTAGTGAATCGGAGAACCAATGCAAATTTGTATCCACAGGACAGACAACTCACCAAAGCCAGTGAACCATTATTTGACCTTAAAGGAGGGGCTGAAGGACAAATCTGACCACATCAGAAGATTCCAGTCCATGATTTCATGGTTTCACAGTGCAAACTTCTAGGACCAATAATAAGTGAGTTATAAGCACTTTTAAGTGTGGATGTCCTCATTTGACCTTGAACGAGGAGTCCAAGGTAAAATCTGATCACATCAGAAGATTCCCAGCCCACTATTTCCCATAAGTTGGTTTAACATTGCAAACCTCTAGGACCAATAATAAGTGAGTTATAAATACTTTTAAGTTTGGCCACCCTCATTAGACCTTGAAGGAGGGGCCTATGGTCAAATCTGACCACAGCAGAAGATTCCCAGCCCACAATTTCCTATATGTTGGTTTCATATGTCAAACCTCTAGGACCAATAATAGGGAAATTTAGGCACTTTTAAAGTCCGGTTCATGGGGTACTTTGGAATTCCTTGGATGACCTTGAATGAGGAGCTTCAAGGTCAAATGTCTGCAAGGTTATAGAGGACATGTATATGTATTATACATATCACCTTTGAAGAGATTAAACCATCTACTTATGAGAACCAGCCAGTAGAAAAAAGTAGATAATTTTCAAAGAAATGCCCGCAATGGACATCTTGTTTTTCAGAATGAGGCTAATTTCAGTCACAGAGAAGCTTACCTCCCGATGAAGATATCCTGCAAAGTTGATAAAGCTAGCTGATTCAGTTTATCTCTGAGAGCGTTAATGTCGAAAATCTCTCTACATACGGTGGCGGGGGCGTAGCGAATGCTAAACCAGGGTATTCACTGGATGCATCCAGTGGATACAATAATTTATCAATTTTAGTACACTAGATTTTCATTAAAAAGGAGCCCAAACATAATATAAAATCTTGTATTTGAAACATATTTCTGCAAATCAAAATAAATTTAGTATAAAAATATAAATTATAAATTAATTCTCCCAAAATAGTTTTAAGATAACATTTGAAGTTCTTTTCATGTAACTCCTTAACTACAATAACTTAACAGCGAATACAAAACTTTTAAACACGTTTATAAAACTACTTACAAGAAATAACTGTTATCTTGTTTCAGTTTCATGTTTTCTTTCCGTAGTTCTGGAATTTGGCTAATATCTGATTTCAATGCTGAAGCTACAACAGCATCTTCTGATATCCTGGCTAATTTTTGTTCTAATTCCTGAAAAAGAGAACAGAAAACTTATTAGTCTGCCAGCCACAGGGGTGAACCTAAAAATGCCGGTTAAAAGTTTTTTTCTCTGCTGCTTATTCAAGGTTAGGACCCCCATAATGAAATCCTGATGGGTGGCACATTGCCACCCTTGAGCATTTTTCATAAAAATGGAAAATCCAATATGGCTGCCATGATACTTTATCCAATTCTTAAAAGTGGCATATCTCCTCCAATATTTGAGATAGAGACTTATTTTTGGTGTCAAAGTATATCTTTTTGACACCAAGGAATTCATTTATAACACTTATTTAGCTGTATCTGTACATAAAATGATGGCTGCTACGCTGAAAATAAATATCTGACACACAAAACAGGCCAAGAGTTTGTTGTTTTTTACAGCTGATCAACAGCTATACAGAGTTGCTGTTCACGTTAAGTGAGAAAATAAAGCCCTCCTTAGCAACTTATATTTACGCTTAGGTGCACCTTTTAAAATGTTAGTGTGATGTGTTGGGTCATTGATGGCTTGAAGTGACATAGTCGAAATCCTAACTGCAACATTTGCTAGTGCCAGTAAGGTGCTAACAGGCAAGCAATTTCCTCATAATGTTCGGGCTTTACACATGCGAGATTCTGATGAATCAGTGACAGGCATCACAGACACAGCATAAGGAAGAAAGTAAAGCTCGTATTAACATTGACAGTGTTGATTGTCAAGGAATCAAACAGAAGCTGGATGCTTGTATTGATCTTCTCAATGAATACCAGGACACTGACAAGTTAGTCAACATTGTAACCGGTCAAGTCATAAGTGATCCATCAGTGACCATTGACAATACAATTCAAATTGGGAGAACACAATGGCTAGTACATACTGGTCAAAGTATATCTTTTTGACACCAAGGAATTCATTTATAACACTTATTTAGCTGTATCTGTACATAAAATGATGGCTGCTACGCTGAAAATAAATATCTGACACACAAAACAGGCCAAGAGTTTGTTGTTTTTTACAGCTGATCAACAGCTATACAGAGTTGCTGTTCACGTTAAGTGAGAAAATAAAGCCCTCCTTAGCAACTTATATTTACGCTTAGGTGCACCTTTTAAAATGTTAGTGTGATGTGTTGGGTCATTGATGGCTTGAAGTGACATAGTCGAAATCCTAACTGCAACATTTGCTAGTGCCAGTAAGGTGCTAACAGGCAAGCAATTTCCTCATAATGTTCGGGCTTTACACATGCGAGATTCTGATGAATCAGTGACAGGCATCACAGACACAGCATAAGGAAGAAAGTAAAGCTCGTATTAACATTGACAGTGTTGATTGTCAAGGAATCAAACAGAAGCTGGATGCCTGTATTGATCTTCTCAATGAATACCAGGACACTGACAAGTTAGTCAACATTGTAACCGGTCAAGTCATAAGTGATCCATCAGTGACCATTGACAATACAATTCAAATTGGGAGAACACAATGGCTAGTTAGAGATTTTCCATGAGATAATACACCAGTCGGTGACTACAATGCCTACCGGAAGAAAGTCCATTAGAGTTGGTGATAAAGAAGTCTGTGATCCAGATGTAATTTATACAAGGGTAATGGCACTCCACAATAGCATCCAAGGCTTTGATACGAAGAATCTCATGACCTATAAGCTGTCTCCAGTGCCTACATCAATGTTCACAGAAAAAGGCATGAGGGTTTCCACCACAAAAGCAACTCTCAAAGAAAAAGTAAAGGTGGTGTTCATCCAGGCAAGTAGCTGTGGATGATATTCTTGGATGGTTGCGCTGTGTTGTGGGTCATTCCTTGGCCCAAGCCTGGAACTGTTCAAGACTACCTTGATAGATTCAGGCAGCATCTGTCAGGCTATCTTCACAAAGGACCTGTTTATCTGATATTTGATAGGTATGTTTGCAGTGCATGCAAGCATAATTGAGATTATCATCATGACCTCAATGCATGCATTTCATTTCTCGTAATTTAAAAACATTAATATTCCCAATTACTAATCAAGTACACCTTTGATATTTTATACAGGTACAATAAGATGAGTATCAAGGAGTCCACAAGGTCAATGTGGAATACTGGTGCAAGTTGAGTCTACTCTTTGAATATCACAACTCAGTTACCTCCCCGGGAAGTCACACTCTCTGTGACAAACAATAAAAACAGCTCATCCAACTGATTGTGCTTGATCTGATGAGCAACAAAGAAATGTTAAATGGAAATTTGTCATCACTGGTGCTAGTCCCATTCCTGTGGAGATCACTTCATCAAACATGGTTCAAAGAGTAGACTTGAGAAATACACATGAAGCGGAAGATACTATTATCATCCATCAGATCATCAAGGCAGATGAAAACAATGTACCTATTGTAGCCGATGATACAGATATATTTGTATTACTGTGCCACTTTGTTCACAACAAAGCTATCAGTGGTCTAGTCAAAATGGTATCTACCAAGAAAGACTGAAAAGTGATCGACATCAACCGCACAGTAATGGAACATTTGGATGTTATGGACAACCTACTTGCAGCTCATTTTTTGAGTGGCTGTCACACTGTTGCCCCATATTTCACAGTTCTGAACGTCCTCAAAGGTAACACATACCCACTGGATCATCTTGGTAACATGGGGAAATCACTACAGGATGTTTATCAGCAGGCAACGCCATTCATCTTAGCCTGTTATGGTTTGTCAAAGTGTCAGACCACGACAGAAGGTAGACAGAGAAAGTGGTCACTGAAAATGGGAAAAAGAGTTGGTGTAGCACCAAAACTTTAACCTCTTCCTCCAACAACAGAAGCCTGTGAAATGAATAGAGCCCACTGCTCATATCCAGGCAAATATTTGGATCCATGCAGACCATCCTGATCCACCATTAATCAACCCTGAGATGTACGGCATACATTGTGATGGCACATCTCTCACACCAATAAAATTTCGCAATAAAATGTGCTGCCTCAAAATGTTAAAATCATGCAAGTCAAAGAGATGCGGATGCAAAACAGCTGATATGACATGCACCGACTTTTGCACATGTCAAGCAACACTGAGGTCTTGCTTTAATCCAAAGACAAGGGAGTGTCTGCAGATGATGGAGGTGGATGATGATAGCAATGACAAGATAAATGATGAAAATACATATGAATTCAGTGACTGAACAAAAACATACAAACAGTGTAATAATTTCTTTCCAAAGACAGATTGTCAGTGTGGTTTATTTTGGATTTACAGAAACAGAAAGCAAAAATATCATGTGCAAACACAATTTCATTGAAAAATTCTTTGATCAAAGTGCTGTTTGCTATCTGCTATTTGCGAATTGTGTAACATCACACACTCCTTTGCAGATCTTTATCTGCATATTTTGAAATTTCAGCTTGAGTCATCAGAAATTTTTGTCTAACATGTTAAGAATGTTTCACAATACATTTGTACATTGTATGACATATGCTGCAAAATAAAATTGTAAAACTATTCATGTCAGATTTCAGGGCAACACTATGAACATATTTCGTAAACGTAATAATGGAATCTCACAATAATAAATAATTGTTTCAATTATCACAAAGAACAATCTCTGATAGATATTGGAAGATGGGTACTGATGAGATAACTCTGATAGATAAAATGGAGATTTCCAGTATATAAACCCAACAATTAAATGAAATTTTTGAATATAACAATTTTCAGAATAGAAAATATGTTTTTGAAACATCATAAATACAAACTACAGTAAATCTGAAATACATTTTTCAATATTAATTTTGAATTGATAAAGTTTTCTTGCATAAAAAATATTTTAAGAACATACTGGCAGTATAAAGTCAATTTTTTCTGAAAATATGAACATTTTTATAATTTGTGTTTATAAGGATATGACTATTTTTTATTTTTTGCTTTTGAGGAAAAGCTAGAGCTATAAATCTGTTGAATTTGAATTCCTTGGTGTCAAAAACATATACTTTGACACCAAAAATAAGTCTCTATGTCAAATATTGGAGGAGATATGCCACTTTTAAAAATTGGATAAAGTATCATGGCAGCCATATTGGATTTTCCATTTTTATGAAAAATGCTCAAGGGTGGCGATGTGCCACTCAACCGGATTTCATTATGGGGGTCCTACCCTTGAATAATCAGCAGAGAAAAAAACTTTAACTGACATTTTTAGGTTCAGCCAAAATTGTGGGTTTGGCTGCCGGACTATATGGGAAAAACATTTATAATATTAACACTATAATATAATCTGAAACATTTACAAATAAGATGATGGAAAAAAGTGATGTTCCATAAACCTTAATTAATTCTATGTCTGAAAAGTATGAAACTAAATAAAAAAATGGCCACAGAGATGCCCGTACCCCACAGCCTAGGGAAATATTTTCAACACTATGAGATACAGAAATACTGTATCAGTACAAACTACAGGATACTTTCAGAGCACAGTCATTTATATAAAGGTCCAAACAATGTTTAAATGGAGAAATAATGTTTAAAAGAAAGATCATGCATATAAAGATGAAGTATTAAAACAAGATAATTCAATAATAACATGACAGCATTAATCAGCAAACTAAAATTCAACCCTCTTTATCTACATCTGCAAGGCCCGAATTATGGTTTAGATGGTTTGAATATTACCATGCATACAGAAGTGGTAATACATTTAATAAATGCTTATGTGTGGTGTTGGAGCAAAATCTGTGGCTCACTTGATGAAATTCTATCTCTTACAATGGGAAGTTATGAAAGTAAAATTCTTAATAAATTCTAATATGACTTTAACAGTGCTTAATCTGCATCAAAAGAGAGACCCAAAGGTGCAACAAGATTTTATAGGTCAAGGTCACTACGACAAGGTCAAAGGTCAAATTAAGGTGACACCATGATAATACACACCTATAGCCCCTAACCAATGTCCCTACCAAGTATCAACTTCCTCACCCTTACGGTTTCCAAGATATAGCCCGGACAAGATTTTATAGGTCAAGGTCACTACGCCAAGGTCAAAGGTCAAATCAAGGTCAGATCATGACGCTGCACAACTACATCCCCTAACCAATGTCCCTACCAAGTATCAACTTCCTACACCTTACGGTTTCCGAGATATAGCCCGGACAAGATTTTTTAACTTAAGGTCACTACGGCAAGGTCAAAGGTCAAATCCTGGTCAGACCATGACGTTGCACACCTACACATCCTAACCAATGTCCCTACCAAGTACCAACTTCCTACACCTTACGGTTTCCGAGATATAGCCCAGACAAGATTTTATAGGTCAAGGTCACTACAGCAAGGTCAAATCAAGGTCATACCATGACATTGAACACCTACACCCCCTAACCAATATCCCTACCAAGTATCAACTTCCTACACCTTATGGTTTCTGAGATATAGCCTGGACAAGATTTTATAGGTCAAGGCCACTACGACAAGGTCAAAGGTCAAATCAAGGTCAGACCATGACGTTGCACAACTACACCCCGTAACCAATGTCCCTACCAAGTATCAACTTCCTACACCTTACGGTTTCCGAGATATAGCCCGGACAAGATTTTCAAACTCAAGGTCACTACAGCAAGGTCAAAGGTCAAATCAAGGTCAGACCATGACGTTGCACACCTACACCCCCTAACCAATGTCCCAACCAAGTATCAACTTCCTACACCTCACGGTTTCTGAGATACAGCCCGGACAAACTATTTCCCGCCGCCCGCCCGGACGCCCGCCCGCCCATCCGGACACCATGGGTGAAAACAATACCCCGACAGCCCTTAAGGGCTGTGGGGTAACTAGACACTGCATCTCACCGCAGTATATCCCCAGGTCGGATAAATTCAACACCACAGAGGATTCCATATTTAAGGTGCAAGGGTTCCCAGGTATGCGGATGTAACTTGACCTTGAATGACACAATTTTTTGGTCAGTTGACCTCGTTTGACCTTGTAGCAGGAAACAAAGGTCAAATCTGACCCCACAAAGAGTTTCACAACCAATGATATCTTGGAAGTTGTTTTGACATTGTAAACCGCTGAGACTAATAATAAGAGTGATACAAGCCCTTTGTGGTAAGTCAGTCCCAGTTGGCCTCAAAGCAGGGGTCAAAGATCAAATCTGACTAAGCTAAAATATGCCAAAACATGGTCAAAGGGGGTCTCAATAGAAGAGTTTTGCACTGTATGGGTAACATTAAAGAAAAAGATTCACAACTGCAGGATTATAGAAGAAATACATATTTATTATACACCCTGACAAAACACAACCCAAACTATACTACATGAGAACAAGGCCAAAATGAGAGAAAAGGCCAAAAAATAGACCTTCTCAAGGCTGCCATTGAGCTTGAAAGTGGAGGACAAGATCACCAAGAATTTGTTTTCTTGCTCGTGGTTATATATAGCTATGTGACAATTTTGAAAGCTTTAAGTTTAATTCTTTTTTGAGTTATCATGTATGAAAGCAGATTCCCACGGTGGCATGACATGGTTCAAATCAATTTATCACTGACTGTTGTCCAGGTAAATAACAAAAAGACTCCAAAGATCTCAAGACCTGCTAAGTTAATTGAGTAAAAGACATTTATTTAACCAGAAATCTACATTTCTTTCAACATTTGTACTTTAGCTCTAAAACTTACCTGTAATGTTAACTACAAAAAAATAAGGTCACACAAAATTTTAAACATACTTTAATCATTCAAATCCAGTATATTTACTTTCAAAAAGCTACAACTGGTATTACTATAAAATCCCCTTTAATAGAAACTACATCCCATATGATACATTAATAGAGGGGATATCTACTAACTTTAATTCTGTGCTCGGATTTGACAGATTTCATGGCCTCTTCTTCCATATTCTCCAGTCTTTTAGATGTGTCAAAATATCGTCTACAACACCAGAACATTAAATCTGCATTTTAAGATTTAATGCATACACTAATGTGTATTATCAGACTTTTTACGATGTAAATATTTTATTTTATAAACTCATTTAAGTTTGTATTTCCTTACTGTCTTACAATAAAATACCTCTTCTAATTTCGTGACCTTCTATTATCCAAACCAAATTTAACCCCTCCAACCTGTTTCAGATAATAAGAGATTGTACTGTATAACCATCATTTTCAAATTGTCATCCAAATAATCATTCGCTTTGTACACTTAGTGTTTTTTTGTTGTTTTTTTTTTTGCAGAACACCCGATAATAATGCACTAATGTTAGAGATTAATGAATATTCAGAAAAAAAAGTTTATTAGATGATCAGAAATTTAAACAAAAGGAGACTTAAACAGCCTAAGAACTAAAATACTCTATAAGCTAAAATTTTCTCTTGACTTGATATTAATTTTAGCTATTTCAGCTAATAAGCTTAGACAGTGAAATTAATTCCAAGTGAAATATTAAATCCATATAAATCTCTCAAATAGAAAGAAGCTACCAGAGAACACCAATTCGAGTGAAGTTCCTACAAATGAAGTGTTCCCACAAATTAGTAAAAAATTTTCTAGTAACTAAAATTGCTGCTTATACAGTGATTTAGACTTCAGGCTTTAAAAGATTAACCAAAGACTGGCCATTATAAAAAATTTGTACGATATACATTTAGAATCTTTGTACGTTATCTGCATGTAATATTACAACGCCTGAATGTAGTTAAACTTTAGTTAAATCAAGCATCTCTTTACATCAAAGTGCAGTTTCAGGATATGGTTCCAGTTAACTGATACAATCTTCTGAGTAAGAAGTAACTCTTAACTTTATTTTGACTACAACAAAACTGACAGGATTTTCTACACTTTACGAGTACAGCAAAACAATGATTAGAGATTTGAAAAGACATACTGTCGTAGTTGAGCCAGTTGTTGTGATCTCTCTTCAAGCTCATCTCTGCAGATTTGAAGTTCAGTTTGTTGCCTCAGGGTTTCACTTTTCAGATTACTGATTTTCTGTCTCATGTCTTGCTCAGACTAACACAAAATTAGTCACAAAATAGGTTTTTTAAATAGTCATAGTGAAGACATCTGATTAAACAAAATAAACAATGTATGGAACCCTTAGTCAGATTGTAAACCTACCTTCCAGTTGGAAAAAATAAAATAGCATCAGAGATGCCCGTACCCCACAGCCTGGGGAAAAAGTTTTCAACACCATGAGATATAGAAATGGCAAAGCAGTAAAAGATCTGGATACTTTCAGAGCAGTGTCAGTTATAAAAAGCTCCAAATAATGTTTAAGTAGAGAAAATGACATCAAAGAGAAAGAAAATGTATGTAAAGATAAAGTGCTAAAACAAGGCAATTCAATAGCAAGATGACAGCATTAATCAGCAAACCAAAAAAATATAAAGCTGTAAAATTTGTTAATTGGAGAATAGCTGTCAATGGAAATAGCATAATTTTGTAAAAGTGCATATAACAATCAGTTGCAGCAATCCATATACATTTGTCATAAGAGAAAGATGTCTCAAGTATGGCAGGTGCACACACGTTGGCAGAGCAAAAAGGTCAAACCATGATGCACACCAGGGATGGTGTCAATGTACTTTGTACTTAAGTACAAAGTTTAGTATAATTGATAATAATAATGAATCAAATTATTAAAGTTTCAATTCAATGAGCCAATCATGTCTTAGGGGTACGGACAAAAAGTATCTGGACAAAAAGTATTGTGTATACCTGGACAAAAAGTATTAGGCACAGGACAAAAAGTATTTCATATATATTTTTACATATGCATTTGTATTATATACATGTGTACAAATATGAACTTCATTTTAGTTATTTTTATAGATTTTTTTTACATTGCAACATAGTGTTTTGGATATACATAATCATTGTGGCTTCACTGCTATATGTTTTTTGGCTTCACAGCATTCTTTCATTTACAATCAAAGAAAAACTATTATGAATTTGTATGTTAGATGTGGCTTCACAACCTTCCCTCTTTCCGGTGAAAGAAATGCTAGTATGAAGTGAAATACCTTGAATTATAATACCTGTGGCTTCACTGCCTTTTAACCTTGCATCCTATGCAATCAAAGAAAATCTATTATGACTTTAAATCTATTGTATATAGCTTCACTGCCTTTGAACTTTCTTTCCTTTTCAATCACAGAACAGTTATTGTTTTCATAACACAAAAGCAAGTATGTATGAAAAGAAAACAATTTGCAAATTTAATAGGTAAATTAAATTTTTATAAGTTAATACCCTATCCAATGGACAATAGCTTATCCGGTCGGCGCGGACCGGCCCGCCAAACGTCAGAAAAAGACGTCCTGTGTCTCCACCGGCTAGGCCGGCCCAGTGGTGTGCTCTCGCCAGATGGCGTGTAGTACTTCCTTCCTGTCTAGACAGAGTGACGTCATAGCATCTTTTTCGTTGTCTAAACATATATAGACCCCTAGTAAGGTGATAGCGGGGTCAGGTGGGAGGGTCTTGTGTGTCCATTGGATAGGGTATTAACTTATAAAAATTTAATTTACCTATTAAATTTGCAATTTTATTGCGTTAATACATCCTATCCAATGGACAATAGCTGAATAACTACCGCTTGGATGGCGGGTGCGTTACTAGGGACTAAAGAAGTTGAACTCATGTTAGAAATAATGACCATTTCTTCTTTCCTTACAGCCCGGGTAGACCTTGAAGTCAGATACCCTTAAGGCTGTGGTCGAGTATCATCATCCGGTTATCCGGAAGGAACCGTCAACTTGTTGCTTAACTATATGTGCAATATATACAAATACATCCACTCATTTATAAATGCACAGATCTCCTCTAAGTCCTCGGCTGCTGGTGGATCTGCTGAGCAGCCACAACAGGGCCAAGATGGTATAGCTCTGAATCGGCCCAAGCCACATCCTTCAGGTAAAATTGAGTGAAGGTGTTATGAGACTTCCAGTGGCAGGCTGATAAGATCTGTTCCAAGGAAACTCCCGACTGGAAGGCCTTGGAAGCAGCAAAGGCCCTGACATCATGAGCTTTAACTTGATGTAGGGTGTGGGCCTGTTGATCAGAGAGCTCATAGCATAGGATCACAGTCTGTTTGATCCATGAGGAGATAGTGGCAGGAGAGATGTCCTTGTCGAAGCCTTTCTTGAAGGAGACAAAGACTAATTCCTTGTGCTGCCTGAGGTCTGAAGTCCTGTCCAAATAGTAGCGCAAGGCTCTGACTGGACAAAGGGATGTGTCAGCCTTGAGGGACTTATCCAGAGTAGGGGCCAGGGCTGGTATGACCACTGGGGCTACACTCTCTGGACCCTCCTTGGCCAGCTGATTCTTGGAGAGAAAGCTAAGGGATACCTTAGACCAATCGGCTTGGTGTCTGATGTTCCTGTTTTGCCATGCATGGATCTCACTCCTTCTTTTACCAGAGCCCAGGGCCAAAAGGAAGACAGTTTTGAAGGTCAGATGCTTCAGTGATGCCTCCTTAAGAGGTTCGAAAGGAGCCTTTGTCAGCTGGTGTAGTACCAGGGAAAGGTTCCAGGAGGGTACTCCCCTCCGCCCCTTGGGTCTATCTCTGTGGAAACTTTCCAAGAGACGAGTGAGATTATCATCTTTGCTGATATTGACTGTTGTAGTACCTAGTTTATCAGCAATGGCAGATCTGTATCCATCAATGGTGCTGGGCTGCAACTTCTTGTCCTCAAAGAGGTACATTAGGAAGTCAGCCACCGACTTTACAGGTGGTGACCTGAAGTCCACCTGATTAGTGATGCACCACTTTGTAAAGATGATCCACTTTGCCTCATAGACCGATCTAGTCGACTTTCTTTGAGGAGCCTCAATTCTTGCTGCCACTGCCTCAGAGAAGCCCTGTTCCTTGATTTTTGTGGCTCTAGGAGCCAGGCATGGAGGTTCAGAGTTGTCAGATTTCTGTGAGGGATCTGATTGAAGGGCTGTGTCAGCAAATTTGGCAGGTTGGGCAGGTAGAGATGGACCTGACTGGACATGGTCACCAGGTCCCAAAACCAAGGCATGTTGGGCCACCCCGGGGCAATCAGGATGAGTCTCTTGCAAGGGGAGTCCAGAAGCTTCTCCACTACTTTGCCCAATATGGCGGTCGGTGGGAAGGCGTATGCATCCAGATCCCCCCATGGCAGAGTAAGTGCATCCACTGCTATAGCCAGGGAGTCCGGTACTGGAGAGACAAACTGAGGTAACTTGTGGTTGAACCTCGTGGCAAACAGATCCACTTGAGGCCGGTGCCATTGGTTGCATATCTGTTGAAAAATCTCCGGGAGGAGAGACCACTCTGTTTGAATGGTCTGACCTAGTCTGGATAGTTTGTCGGCTATCACATTCAAACGGCCTGGGATGTGTCGGGCTTTTAGAGTTACTTGTCGCTGGGAACACCAGGTCAAGATTCTCCAAAGTAGGGCACAAAGCGGGCCCGACCTCATGCCTCCTTCCTTGTTTATGTAAGCGACCACTGTAGTATTGTCGGTTGCTATCAGAACTATCTTGTCTACGCAGAGATTTTGGAACTCTTTTAAGGCCAGAAACACAGCCTTGAGTTCCAGATAGTTTATGTGCAGCTTGCTTTCCGGCACCGACCAGGACCCTCTTGCAGTGAATTCGTTTACGTCAGCACCCCACCCTTCTTTTGATGCGTCTGTAAAAATTTGCAGAGCATGTCTTACTGGGTGTAATGGTTGACCTTGAAGCACATTGTCTTCGTCTAGCCACCATTGTAAGTGAGGATGTAGGGCCCGCGGTAGAGGGATAATCTTCTCTAGAGATTCTGGTACCCTCCAGTTGTTTTTGAGATGCCACTGTATGGGTCTCATGTGTAGTCGGCCGAGGTGAACCTGTTTTTCTGTGGCTGTTAGCAGACCTATCAGGGACATGAACTGCCGGACCGGACAGGCCGGTAGCAGCAAGAGTGCGTGTATCTTGTCCTGAAGGCTTTTCCACCGGTCCGGAGTCGGTCTGACCCAGCCGGAACGGAGGTCGAACTGGTAACCTACGAAGTCGAAGACCTGTTTGGGTTCCAGTTCTGATTTCTCCAGATTTACCAGCCAACCTAAGGTCTGGCACATCTTCACCAGGATTTGGGTATGTCGGAGACAAATTTGCTGGGATCTGGCTCTCACCAACCAGTCGTCTAGGTATTGGTGGATCCTTATACCCCTTTGCATGGCCATCAGTTTGACTTCCTTCGCTAACACAGTGAACTCCATGGGCGCTGTGGACAGACCAAAGGGCAGTGCCCTGAACTGATAAGTCCGGCCCTGAACATGAAATCTTAGATATTTCCTGGATTGTTCCTGTATTGGTATGTGGAAGTAGGCGTCCTTGAAATCTACTGAGGTAACCCATTCTCCTTGCTGGAGGGATGTTCGGATGGTTTCCGGCGTTTCTGACGTTTCCATTTTGAATGTCTCCACCTTGAGGAAGAGATTTAGGTTGCTTGTTGCTTGTTGTTGGGTTTGGGGACTAGAAAGAGTCGGTTGAAAAACCCTAGAGACTTTTGATTTCGAACCCTTTCCACTGCATTTTTGTCTATAAGCTGATGTAATGCCTCCAGCAGGTAGCTGTTCCTGTGGGGATTGACATAACGGCTTATGACTGAAGGAGACCGTGTGAGTTGGGGGCGGATCCGAAAGGGAAGGGTGTAACCCTCTTTCACTATTTTCGGACCGGCCCCCAGATCCAGCCAAGTTTTCCAAAAGATTTGTAGCCTGGCCCCTACAGGTTGATCGTTTACAACATTTTGGACAGTTTTTACAGGTTGGACACAAGACAATTGAGTGACACAAGAAACAGGTTTCACATATTTTAATTTGTGACACACTTTTGATTGACACTCTGCCCACCCGGGACTTAACTCTCTCTTTTGGGAGTGCCCGGGTGCAGAAGGTACATCCATTACAACATGATAATTTACAGAGTTTAATGTCTTTTCTTGTGCTAGAGTCTTGCTCCCGGCCAGCAGTCCCGCCTGTAAACTGTTTACAAAGTAATTGTCATTTATAGGACTGCTGGCCCTTGGCTGGTCGCGAGGAGTAGTAAGAGGCCTTGCCCTTATGCTTCTTGCCCTGACCCTTATTGCCAATGTTCTTCCATGCAGGACGGTCTGGTTTCCTGTAGTCCGAACGCTTTTCTGGCCGTTCGTATGGATGGAAGCGACCTTTCTTTCCTGACTGGCCTTGGGTTTTACTCTCAAAATTGGCAATGTCTTGCTCGGCCTGTTTCAATGCAGCATCTGGGAACAGGGTTGAGATATGGAGAGGTCCAGTCCGTAAGGCACCCAGGGTGTCCGGCTTTATACCCATTTTAAGATGAGAGAGGTAGGCATCTCTTCTGATGAGTGTCATATTGGCCACCGTCACAAATACAAAATCTGACAAATGTTCAAGGGTTTTCGCCATGGACTGTGTTATGCTAGAATTAAAGTTCATGAGAAACTGTAATTCGTCGGCAGCATGAGAAAGCTTCCCTGAGCATTTCCCCTTGGTTAGTTCGGCTTTGATAGCTTTGAGTTCGGACTGCATGTTGTCCTGTACCCTGTATAGACACCGGTTGAAGCCAGCCGCTTGGTTGCAAATAATAGAGGCTTCGCGGGCTGACTTCTCCCACTTTCGTAAATTGTCCTGGGAGATCTGGCGTGAAGCAGGTGGGGTTGATGCAATGCCAGCTGCCTTTGCGATGCGACTATAAGAGCTATTAACTTTGGATGCGTCAGTGCTCCAAGTCTGAACAGTTTTCCCCGTTTCCTGATCACTCTTCTGTGGATTAGGTACAAAGTTATACCACTTGGCCTGGGACTTTGGGGGTCGGACAAACTGGTCCTTGAGGAGACCTCCAGCCTCCGAACTACGCGATGGGTATCCCTCTGTAAGTGTGAGGTTGAGCTTCCCCATCTTGTTGCATAGCCACTCATCCATGGGCATGGTGACCGAAACCTTTCCTGTGGGCTGGGCTTTAGGGCCAGCAAACGGATTATCCTCCGACTTGGAAGCGGCAGTGTCAATTTCTGGGATGTGGTTCCACCCCATGAACGATCTGATCCCACTCATCGTTTCTCTGTAATTCTGTTCCTCTGAGAGGGTCAGATCTGGGTCGTTAACAGAGGCTTCGTGATCCTGGTCAGAGAGCTCTCCCTCTTCAACAAAAATGTCCACAGGCGGACGGTCAGACAGGTCGGAGTCGGTATCTGTGGAAGACACACTGGTTTTCCTTGCCGGTGCTGAAGATGCTCTGCTGGGTACCTGTTGTGACAATGGGGAGTCGGTACCAGCCACATCTGAATGCCGGTCGGTGGGCACCTTTGCCCTTGACGATTTGCTGGTCGACTTGGATACAGTCTGACAAACACCAGGCAAATCTGAAGATAGCTGAGGGGCAGCTGAAGGTTGTGGTTGGTCGGTATCCGGTCTCTGAGAGACGAGGTCGGTAGCCGATAACTCTGTATCTTGAGGTCTGATAAAAGGTTTGGATGATATAGCCGAACCTGAAGGAGGTGAGTGTGCTGGGGTGACTTTCACTGTAGCAAAGGTCGGTTCTCTATCCAAAGATTTGGCTAACAAAAGCGCCTCTAGTCTGTTAAACCGATCAGACCATTTCTGGTCTAACTCATCGATCCTTGTGTCCGGTGAGGATCTGTGAGTCTTGGAAAGCGACTTAGAGGCTTTGTCAGAAGCCGGCTTGGAATCTTTTGAAGAATGAGCTTTAGTCTTTTCAGAAGGATTAGGTTTCTTCTTCTTCTCAAAACTGGCACCCGGGGACTGCAAAATCCCCTGGTCGTCCACAGCTCCCACTACTGTCACAGAGGACAGGTCTATGAGAGAGGAACTGGTAGAGTCCTGTTTAGGCGTATCCGCAGATTTCTTAAGGTCTCTTTTCTCCTTCTTTAGTCTGTAAGACGGAGTGGACAACTGTAAACGTTGTTCCTCAGACAAAATGTTACAAAAGTTACAGTCCTTCTTGGCAACGCACGGATCTGACCCCTTACCCTTTTCTCTGCAACGTGCGCAGAAACAATGGCTGTCGAAGCTAGCCATGATGTGGCCACAACTTCCATGCTTCTGTGAAGGGGAAGACATGACGATCCGTAACCAAAAACCAAGTCAAAATGATCTATACACACTCTCGAACACAATAATAAAACATAAAAGCACACTCTGAAGAATAACTTTAAAAAATCTCAAAATATATTTCAACTCAGAAATTTCGTGTACACAACACATGCGCCAAACGAAAAAGATGCTATGACGTCACTCTGTCTAGACAGGAAGGAAGTACTACACGCCATCTGGCGAGTGCACACCACTGGGCCGGCCTAGCCGGTGGAGACACAGGACGTCTTTTTCTGACGTTTGGCGGGCCGGTCCGCGCCGACCGGATAAGCTATTATCCATTGGATAGGATGTATTAACGCAATAAAAAATGTAATTATAATTAATTCCATCTTTTGAAGGGGAACACTTGACAGTGTAGTTGGGATTAACATTACAGGACACATGATTAGGTGTTCCTTTTCAAGTGTACTCTGGCAAGTTTGAGTAGTAAATTATTATAATAATGATTGAATAAACCTGAGTATAGATTAAAGACATGTAGACATTCATACACCTATATAACAGTAAATGTACAGTGACTGGTGACAACTGTGCATTGCACACCTACACCCCTAATGTGTCTACCAAGTGCCAACCTTCTACACCTTATGGAATCAATGAAATAACCCAGAAAAGAGTTTAAACTCATGGTCACTATGACCAAGTCAAATGAAAGTCAGACCATGACGTTGCACACCTACACCCCTTAACCAATGTCCCTACCAAGTAACAACTTCCTACACCTTACAGTTCCGAGATATAGCCTGGACAAGATTTTATAGGTCAAGGTCACTATGACAAGGTCAAAGGTCAAATCAAGGTCATACCATGACATTGCTCACCTACACCCCCTCACCAATGTTCCTACCAAGTATCAACTTCCTACACCTTACGGTTTCCGAGATATAGCCCGGACAAGATTTTCAAACAAGATTTTTTCGGACAAGATTTTATAGGTCAAGGTCAATACGGCAAGGTCAAAGATCAAATCAAGGTCACACCATGAGGTTGCACACCTACACCCCTAACCAATGTCCCTACCTACTATCAACTTCCTACACTTTAGGGTTGCCGAGATATAGCCCCGACAAGATTTTCAAACAAGATTTTTTCGGACAAGATTTTATAGGTCAAGGTCAATACGGCAAGGTCAAAGATCAAATCAAGGTCACACCATGAGGTTGCACACCTACACCCCTAACCAATGTCCCTACCTACTATCAACTTCCTACACTTCAGGGTTGCCGAGATATAGCCTGGACAAGATTTTATAGGTCAAGGTAGCTACGACAAGGTCAAATCAAGGTCACACCATGACGTTGCACACCTACAACCCCTAACCAATGTCCCTACCAAGTATCAACTTCCTACACCTTAAGGTTACCGAGATATAGCCCGGACAAGATTTTCAAACTCAAGGTCACTGTGGCAAGGTCAAATCAAGGTCAGACCATGACGTTGCACACCTACACCCCCTAACCAATGTCCCTACTAAGTATCAACTTCCTACACCTTACAGTTTCTGAGATACAGCCCAGACAAACTTTTTCCCGCCGCCCATCCACCCGCCATCCGGACACCATGGGTGAAAAAAATACCCCGACAGCCTTTAAGGGCTGTGGGGTAAAAACCTTTCATGATCCTTGGGTGTATTTTGGAATATGATTCCGATATTTCTCCAATAGCTTTTTGAGTAACAAAACGATTGCTTCAAAAAGTCTTCCAATAGGCTCCCGAAAAGTTTGAGATGGTTTTCCAATACATCCAATTAGCCACTGAGTTCATTATTAAAGATTATGGCTACTTTTCTCAATTATCTGGTGGTTGGCATTCCTTATAGGCCTGTTCCTTTACTGCAATCTGATTTGTATATGTACCACCCGATTAGATAAAATAGAACAATTCATGACTATCTTTGTAGTTTAGGATAGGTTTCTGATATTCGACTGATAACTTTCTGATTAACATTGTGACTGGTTCACGAATCTTAAAGATTAGCTTAAGATGGAAAAGATTGCTTTACAAATGTTAAGATAGATTTAAGATTTCTGTAAGATAAAAAGGACGACTTTACAAATGGTTAGATAAGTTTAAGATGAGTTTGCGATGATTTCCCAAATGCACGATCTGATAAGAATTGGGAACAATTTACGATAAATTCAAATTGTAGTTTACTATGGCTTTAAGATTATTTTGAATGGAAACATTGATTTCCAAAACATCAAAAATGAGGGATCATTTTCCAATAGGGACACTATCATCATGATAGTGGACCAGCCCTATTACAATATGTTGCAGTACATATGTTCACTGCCGTTTTGACCCCCAAGCCGTTTATAACGGCGGGGCCCGCCGTTTTAAATGGCAGGCCCTGCAGTTTACATTCACTAGGTTTAAATAAGGGTTCTAAATGGCTGAGCCATTTAAAATGGGGGGCTCCAGCTGTCAGCCATTTTAACTCTTTTTCTAGCTATTACTTTGTTAACTATTGAATTATTGTTTGTCTTCTGTGGGATACAACTTTAATGTTTCATGACAATTATTTAATTTCTTTTTTTTCCATTGTTTGTCATTTAAGCTTAAAATTTAAAAAGTGAAATATTAAATAGCAGCAATATAATTATATCAATATAAAGTAATTATGAATTTTCAAAAAACATTCAAACAGCTTTAACACTATTAAGTCAATTGTTTCAGTCATAGCTAACATAATGGATTGAATTTGTGGAAGCCATACTTTTTTCTGTTGATTAGTTCACAGGGAAAGATAATCAGTTTATAAGATTTACCCCCTTTGATGTACAAATCACAGGTCAATTCACAAAAGGATGAATTTCAAACATTTAGAATGTGTGTACTTCAAACACCATAGCAGTGAGCTTTTTTTCCTAAGGACAACTTTAATGAAATGCAAATGTGCATAAACAAGTATTGTACAAAGGAGGGCTGTTAATTGCAATTACATCAAGCAGTAGAATGCTTGTTCTCTTGAATTGTGCCAGGATGGCATACAAAAGTCAGTTGGTACTTATGTCATTATTGCATACTATCATATGAAGTATGTATTCCTGTTATCTATTTGGCTGAGCCATTTTAAATGGCAGGCCTGCTGTTTAAAACGGCGGACTGCCATTTTAAACGGTGGATGGGGTCAAAATGCCATGTAACACATACATACCTTCTCTATGATACCACCAAACAAAGAACTTTAAAAATCAAATACCTCTTGTGATGTAGCTTCCAGTTTATTTTTCTCTTTCTGTAAAGTTAGTAGTTTCTGCTCATATGTGGCTTTAGCCAATTCAGCTGCCTTTTTGTAGGTATAGAATTCTTCACGGAGTTCAGACTCTTTCATCTTGTTAACATGCAGTTGGTGTTTCAGGTCCGAATACTTCTCCAGCTCTCTCTAATAAAGACATACATAAATACTGACAATCTGCAACCCAAACTTCTTGACTGTCAACAGATATAATTGATGGAAAACTTAAACTAATAGAAACAAACGCTACCTGAAGAAACTAGAGAAAAAGGCCTGCGGGCCTTGGGACATCCTCCAGAGATATGCAGAAATGTCAGTTTTCATTATTAAAACACTCGTTTTAATATGGAAAAAAATGTTTTCTATAAGATAAAACATGTTGGAAACACACTACAGGATCATTTTTAATACATCTGAAGCATCAGCAAGTTGCATCAATCAATACGGTTACTCTAATAAGTAATATCAATTATTGTACAAAGTTTGAAGACAATCGGTGAAAGCAGTCTGGATTTAGATATACACAGGCTTTAAAACTGGGTGGCAGCCATCTTAAAAACAAGATGGCTGATACAAATTCTTTTTTTTCAAAAGTTGTCCCCCTTGACAATAAAATAAAAACAGGAATCCTGAATTGATATGTCTAATGGTTTTGCTGTAATGACATGCTATAGAGTTGACAAGTCCCGAGTCAGCAAAATGTCAAAATTTATTACATCAGTCATATTCTTTGTAATATGGCAAAAAATATTCTATATGGGATAAAACATGTCAGAAAAACACAATAGGAACATTTTTCAGAGAATTAAAGCAAGCCTTGTGGTACTTGGCATCGCATCAGTAAAGTTGCATTTTATAAAATCACCTCTGGCAGCCATAGTTATAGCCATAGGATTAGGTTCTGGGTGTGTAGGTGTGAAGACCTGTTTTGGCTCCAGTCAATCTGTTGTGTGTTGTTGTGTGTTGTTTTTAACAAGAATTCTGCATTCACATTTAGATTGGGATATTTATACACACTTATAGCAAACAGTATTTTGTAAAGATAATATTTTTGTCAAACTTTATGTTTATAAGACTGTGGATTATTTGAAAATATGGAGGAAAAAAATAACAAAGGAAAGTTGTCTCTTTCTGGAATAATTGGGAAAAAATCAACTAAAAGGAAAAAGAATACAACAAATAACTCAGCCAGTTTAGATGAAAATATTATGGGTCTCCAAGTAAATGACATTCAAAGTTATTTAGATGAAAGACTGGATGATTTCAAAAAAGGTTTTATGTCAGACATTTGTTCAGTGATTGACCATAAACTGAAAGAATTTGAGAAAAAAATTGATTCAAAATTAGACAAATTAGAAAAAAGCTGTAAAACCATGATTGTGACAACAACCGAAAACAGCAAGCAAAATATGATGGAGGAACTACGAAAGGATCTGGAGAACCAGCTAGGTGCTGTGGGTGGGGCGGTGTCAAACCCATTGGATAATCCAGACGTGTGCATCATAGCCTCGCATGTGCCAGAAAAGCTGAACCAGAGTCCAATGGAAGCGGCTGAACAGGTGATAGCTGCACTTGGTCAAAATGGTGCCGGCCAGGATTTCTCCTCATGTGTTACAGTTGTAAGAGCAATCAGGCTAAATAACAGAAATCCGAGAAATCCTGCTCTTCTCAAGTTTGCAGTTCAGAATTTGGAACAAAAGAAGGATATTCTTCGTTCCAAAGGCAACTTGAAGCAGTCACCACTGAGGAAAGTGTTTTTGCGGAGTAGCAAGAGTCACGTGGAGAGACTACATGAAATCAACACAAAAACTCTTCTCAACCAGTTTGAATGGGGACAAAACTTCAGAATAACAAATAATGGTAGGCTTGTGCAAAGATTTGAAAATGTAAATGACAGAGCCTTTGATGGATATGGGACCAATAGAGATATGGGTGTCTCTGAATGTGGTGCCGGGTTTGACAGATATGGGCCAGGAAATGACTTCCCCCCCCTGCTCAGCTCTACGCCTGCTGTCTCCACCATCCCACGCTTAAGGAGTGCCCCAGGACCATCCCAACTAACTGCACAGACGCCCTCTTTCCCAAACATGAGCCAATCCAACAACACAGCTAGGCAAAGTACTAATGGTACCAAGGGCGAGAGCCAAATCCAGGCTAATTCTTAGCTTTTGTACCAGCTCTACAGTGTTTACAGGTCTCAACTTGGAATCTGAATGGTTGGACTGATATGAATAAAACTTTAAAAGGTGACATTGTTAAATATACAAATTCTGATATAGTATGTTTAACTGAAACACATTTATTTGCTAAACAGAACATTAACATGGACAATTATACTTTTTATGGTCACAATAGACAGTTATTACACTCTAGAGCCAAGAAGGCTAGTGGAGGTGTGGGTATTTGTGTCAAAAATAATTTGTTACTAAGTTTCCAGGTGTCAGTTATTGAAAAAGCCTTTGAGGGTGTGTTAGCATTAGAATTAATTCACAGAATGTCAGGTCTAACTTTAGTTGTTATTTGTGTTTATTTACCACCAGAGTCATCAAACTGGGGTAGAGACTGTGAACCTTTTTTCCAACACTTAATGTCAATTGTGTATTTAACAATTCAATGTGACCTATTAATAATATGTGGTGATCTAAATGCACGCATTGGGTCAAAAAAAGATTATATTGAAGGTATTGATTCAGTTCCACCCAAATCTGTTATTGATCCTGTTGTAAATGGACATGGTAAAGTTTTTATTGAATTTTTACAAGAATGTAACCTTTGTGTTCTCAATGGACGTGTCACTCCTAGCCTCAATGACTACACTTGTATAAGTACTAGGGGTAAATCTGTCGTGGACTACTTCGCTGTCCCATATGAAAACCTATCAATGTGTTCATGTTTTAAAGTAGAAACTATGTCAGATATACTCAGTAAAAACAATCTGTTCTCAAAAATATCAGAAGGTTGTAAAGCATCAGATCACTCAGTTGTAACAGCGGTATTTAAGATAATGTCAAAAAATGTTATAGCCGATAACAAGGAAAGCTCAGTAAATTCTCCAATTGGTTTCAAACGAAAACGTTATAATTTCAATAAAAATTCCGGAGATTTAATGAATTCAAGCTTGTTTAAGGGAGCTTTAATGCAAGTAATTGAAAATCTGGAAAATCAAATATGCAATCAAGATAATGTGGATAAAGCGTATGATTCCTTTGTAAAACTTATTTTTAATGAAATCGATGCATATTGCTTGTTACCAGAATGTACAGCAGGGACAAAAAAGAGATATAAATTTCATAAACCATTTTGGACTGAAGAATTAACGGTTCTCTGGAAAACAATGAGAAAAAGTGAAAGAACCTGGAAAAAGTGTAAAGGATCCCAAGCGCAAAAACAGCATTTTTTTAATACTTTTAAACTGAATAGACACAGTTTTGATAAAAGACTAAGACAAGTAGAAAGGTGTTACAATCGTAAACAAATTTTAAAATTGGAAGAAGTCAACACCAAAAATCCAAGGGAATTTTGGAATAAAATTAAGAGATTGGGTCCCCCAAAAAACTGTGAAATACCAATGAAAGTTAGAATAGAAAATAATTTGAGCACTGATACGCATGACATATTACATAAATGGGAATCTGACTTTCAAGCGCTATTAAACAGACCAAATAAAAATAATTTTGACAATGAATTTCATAAAACTGCTTTGTCAAACAAATTGAGTTTTGAAAATGCTATGCAGGAGCATGATTATAGAGAAAATGAATTTATCAATGGATCAATTCGATTAGATGAAGTCCATGAAATGGTGCATAGGTTGAAATCAAAAAAGGCTATAGGTATAGATCATATACCCAATGAAGTTTTAAAAAATGAAAATATTTTAAATCACTTGCATAGGCTACTTAATATCTGTTTTGAGAGTAGTGTCATGCCATCAAAATGGAAAATGGCAATAATTTCTCCAATCCCCAAGGGAGCTGATAAGGATCCATTTCTGCCTCTAAACTACCGTGGCATTTCTCTCAATTCATGTTTAGCTAAAGTGTTCAGCTCCATTCTAAATAAAAGGATAGTTTCATATTGTAATGAACTAAACTTACTTGTTGATGAACAAAACGGGTTTCGAGTAGGCAGATCTTGTGATGATCACATATACTCTTTAACCTCTATAGTAAGAAATCAAATAGATAGTAATAAATCTGTATTCTGTGCCTTTATTGATCTGGAAAAGGCTTTTGACTGGGTGGATCGTGATCTTCTTCTATACACTCTTCTTAATTATAACATTGATGGTAAATTGTACTACGCGATAAAAGCTATGTATACAAAGACACTTTCCTGCATTAAAATAAATAATTTTCTCACTAACTGGTTTGAAGTTAATACCGGGGTAAAGCAAGGAGACACACTATCCCCTACTTTATTTGCAATTTATATAAATGATCTTGCCATGGAAATAAAAAATCTCAGTCTTGGAATCAATATTAATGATACTATAGTCTCAATATTATTGTATGCCGATGATATGATCTTAGTAGGAAATTCAGAAATAGAACTACAGACAATGTTATCAACAATGTATGATTGGTGCAAGAAATGGAGATTAAACATAAACGCTTCCAAAAGTAATATAATACACTTTCGAAAAAAAAGAGTTAAAGAAACAAAATTTAAGTTTACCTTTGGTCCAAATAACATTTCAGTAACAAATAAATACAAATATCTTGGTGTGATACTTGATGAACATCTGACGTTTCAGGAATGCATACAAACTTTAAGTGATTCAGCCGGTAGGGCACTAAGTAGTATTATATCAAAATTCAAAACATATAAGGATGCTGGCTATAACACATTTACCAAATTATTAAACAGTGGGGTTCTACCTATATTAGATTATGGATCCAATATATGGGGTGCGAGTAAAACTAAGACAGCAAATTTAGTCTTAAATAAGGCAGCTCGGTATATTTTAGGCATTCACCGCTACAGTCCAAATGCAGTTCTGTATGGGGACACTGGTTGGTTAACAGATAAATATAGAAGATATCAATCATTATTGCGATACTGGAATAAACTAATAGCAATGTCAAATAGTAGACTAACAAAGAAAATCTTTAACTGGGAATATGAACAAAATAATAAAAGTTGGTGTTGTGAGCTGAAAGTGATTTTTAATATGATAGATATGGGTCAAATTTATGAAAGTCAACAACCATGTGATTTAAGTGTAACATTGAAAAAGTTAGAATCTCTGTGTGAATCAGAATGGCAGATGGGTCTACAAAACAAGCCAAAGTTGCGTACTTACCGAAAAATTAAAGAAAGTTATAGAACAGAAGAGTATTTAAAAATGTGTCTACCTAGATATCAAAGATCACTTTTAGCACAGTTTAGAGCAGGGGTTCTCCCCCTTCGACTCGAGACAGGTCGGTTTAATATTGTAAATGATCATGAAAGTGGGAAGTTTAGGCATTTAAGAATAGAAGAACGAGTTTGTCAACTTTGCAATAAAAATAGTGTTGAGGATGAATATCACTTTCTTATGGTATGTCCACTTTACACTGAAGATAGAGTTGTTTTATTTAAGAAAATTGTAAATTCATTTTCATCTTTCAAGGATTTAGATGACAATGAAAAATTTAATTGTATTAATAAAGCTTACCAGAAATATTTAGCCAAATATCTTGTTTGCTCATGGGAAAAAAGGAAATCTATTTTGTTTCCAAATAATAACTAAATCTGTATTGCTATCTATGTTTTAAAATGTATCTTCACACCAAAAATAAACATTGACTTATAAGCCCATGTAGGGCTGGGTACAACATATATTAAATTGTTAATTATGATTTTGTTGTAGAATGTACATGTCACTAAAATAAATAAACTATCTCTCTCTCTATTATCCAATTTTGCCCAAACGCAATAGGCTTCCTCTCATGAGTAATATCGATGACTGTACAAAGTTTGGAGACAATTGGTCTTTGAGTGCACACATGCTTTTAAAATATGTAAAAACAAGATGGCGGATGTAAAACTATTTTTTTAGAAGTTGTTCCCTTTGACCCTGAAACAAACACAGAAAACCTGACGATGATTTCTTTAACCGTTTTGCTGGAATGATATGCAATAGAGTTGACAAGTGCCGAGTCAGTAAAATGTCAAAATTTATTACAACAGTCATATTTTATGTAATATGGCAAAAAGTGTTCTATATAGGATTAAACATGTTGGAAAAACACAATGGGAACATGTTTGAGATATTTGAGGCACTCCTAGTGGTACTGAGCTTTTCATCGGTAAAGTTGCATTTTACAAAATCCCCTCTGGCAGCCATATTTATCAATTTTGCCCAAAATCAATAGGTTTCCTCCCATGAGTAATATTAATGACTGTACAAAGTTTGAAGACAACGTTTAAGAATGGGTGGTGGCCATCTTGGAAACAAGATGGCGAGGTTAAAATTTTTTTCAGAAGTCGTCCCCCTTCACCCTAAACAAATACTGAAAACCTGAAGATGATATCTTGAACTGTTTTGCTGTAATGAGGAAAAGTAGAAAGTGAAGGAAAAAAAAGAAAAAAAGGAGAAAAAAATTTCCAAAGAAACCATAAGGACATCTGATTTCATCGGATCTCGCAATTATCAACTTTGATTCGATTATTTTTGTGTTTATTTTGAAATTTGTACAGCAGTTTCTCTGATCAGAACTAATATTTAGATCACTTCCTGTTAGCAGGCCTATTTGACTTGGCATATGCTAATACACAAATTTTTGTGTCACAAAACTTTTTTGGTATCCTAAAATTGGAATGTTTCTGCACTGGAAGGAATCAATCATTTATCACTTGATTGATCTGAAAATCTACTTTGGTAAGGATATCATTGTAGTTAATTTATATACAAACTTTGGAAGAGCCATGTTTCACATTTTCTGAGAAAAAGTGGGTCCACAAGACAGAAAATTGGTCAAAGTAATCATTTTTTAAAAGAACTTTAATGTGAACCTAAAATTAAAGCTACAGAGCCCAAACTCCCCACAGACAAAAATCATATATAGAAGTTATATCAAGTACAGTTTGAGGTTAGTCAGACTTACCATATCCACGTTACAAGGAGCCACATAGTTAGAGAGCTACAGGGCATAAAGTGACAAAAAGTGCACACAATTGTTCCATGTGGCCATTCTTTGAGACCTTAAGATGACCTTATTATTCAAACTATTGACCTCAAATTTTCCATACACAAAATTCACACATACAAGTTGTATCTAGTGCAGTTTGAGGTTGGTCAAACTTGCCATTTCTAAGTTACAAGACAAAATATGAGAAAAATGAAGTGAAAATAGTGCATTGTGTGGGGTAGTGGCAGATGTAGGAGAAATAACACTCAAGATGACAGCATTAAGTTGTAAACTAAAAGTTATGAAGCTGTAGAATTTATAAATATATATATATTTGTTTAACAGATTAATAAATGTCAATGGAGATAGCACAATAAGCTAAGAGTACATATAATAATCAGTTATGGCAGCAGAAACATCCTGGAAGAGTCAAGGTCAAATGCTACAACAAGGTCACAATATGATGTTGCACACCTACACCAATGTCCCTACAAAGTTTCAACTTTCTACACTTTACCATGTCTGAGATAGGGCTTGGACAAGACTTTAAAGGTCACGGTAACTACAAAGGTCAAAGGTCAAATCAATGTCACATCATGATGTAGCACACCTTCAACCAATATCATACCAAGATTCAACTTCCAACACCTTACAATTTCCAAAATATAACCCGAAACAATTTTAAAAGTTAGGATCATTACAGCAAGATCAAATCAACATCACACCATGAAGTTCACCTACAACCACATTTCCTACACTTCACAGCTTTCCAGACATAGCCAATACTAAATTTTAAAGTTCATGATCACTACAGCAATGTCAAAGGTCAAATATATGTTAAACCATGATGTTGCGCACTAACAACCCCCCAACCAATATAGCTACCAAGAATCAACTTCCTAAACCTCATGGTTTCTAAAATACAGCTCAGATAAGAGTTTTCCTGCCACCCCTGCACCTGGCTGGGAGTATTTATGGTCTCACAAACAGGTTAAACATCAACTTGAAGTCTTGATTTGTGGCATATGTAAAAAGAGCTGATCAACATTTTTCAAGATGAAATTTTTAGCTGAATTAGCCATCTACAGCTAGCCAGCCACAGGACCTAAAGTGGCAAAATGTTCATAAAATGGATCCCTATGGTCATTTGTAGAGTCCTTAAGGTGACCTTTAAATTACAGCTATAAACCTCAAATTTTCCACAAAAAATGTATGAAAGAGAAGGTTATATCTAGTGCAGTTTGAGGCTGGTCAGACTTACCATTGCATATTACAGGGCATAACATGTGAAATTAGGCCTAAGTCCATAAAACCAAAAAAAAGGCCGTGAAAATTCATTGGGACAATTAATTTACAAAAAATCTGTAGCTGTAGTAGTTCTGGAGAAATCTGCGTGACTAACTAACACACGCACGCACGCACACACAGGCATCATTTCATAATCTCCCTCCCGGGCTAAAGCCATTGGCCATTCTAGGATCATTTTAGATTTGATTTTTGCCAGTGAAAAATTTTTTTCAGTGAAATTTTAGCTGCATGAGCCACAAAGTTTGTGACCTAGAGGGCTTTAAGTGGCCAAAGGTTCGTTTCTGATCTTAAGGTGGTCATAACCTATTCATTATTGGGAGTTTAAAGTCACCTTAAAATATGGTTTCTCTCCTGTCACAATACATGCATGTGTCAAGTTTGAATGAAATATGTGAATGTGTTTTTGAGTTCGTCAAAACATATGGCACAATGGACCTGAATCCAGTAAATACCCGATTTTCGTCTGGGGATATTATGAAACTAAGTTAGTTAAATTTATGCAAGAGTGGAACTGGTTTTATAGTTTCAACATAATACTGGAACCAAATTCTGTGGCTTTTGGAGATTCTATTCTATTCTATTCTATTCTGTACTTTTATAGCGCTTAATCTCTGCAAGGCAGACTCTAAGGCGCAACACCAAAAATCAAGTTTAAGAAATCATCTGTCCATAGCCGTTGCCAAGTCCAGTACCACGGAGACGCCGGATAGAGTGTATGCTAAGGTGGGAATGCCTTGTGGAAGAGATATGATTTTAACCTTTTCCTGAAACAGGTGAGAGTTGGGGCAGAACGTACCTCATTAGGCAAATGATTCCAGACTGTGGGGGCATCAAAAGCAAAGCTGTGGCCAAAGTGATTTTTGGATTTATGTACAGATGGACAGAATTGAGGAACCTCCAGGAACCTTTTATCTGGATGGTTGTATCTTGTACTATATCTTCCGCAACGAGTGGGCAGAAGAGGACCAAAGTAACTGGGATGACCACTGTGAAGAAACTTATAAACTAGAGTGGCAGTTTTGAAGATACAGCAAGATTCAACTGGGAGCCAATGGAGTCGTTTGAGAATAGGAGATGCCCGCGTGTATTTGTTACAGTTTGTGACAATCCTGGCAAGTGTATTTTGAATACACTGTAGTTTACGCATATTGAGACTGGACAGACTCCTGAAGAGAGAGTTGCAGTAATCAAGGCGACTGCTCACCAAGGCATTAGCTGCCAGGATAGCAGCCTCATCAGTCAAGTGCTTTCTAACCCGCCTGAGATCACGAATTTGAATGAAGCATGTCTTACAAATATTGCGGACATGGTTAGCAAAGGAAAAATTAGCATCAAACCAGACACCAAGGTTCTTAACAACAACTGCAGGATGCATGAAATTACCAAATATCTTAACTGGGAGATAGGGATCTAATTTCTTGAGTTGTGCATGGGATCCAAAGATGATAAACTCTGTTTTGTCAGGATTTAGTTTGAGCATACTTGACAACATCCATTTTTGAACATCCAGAAGACAAGAATTCAGTTTGTTAAAGCCAGGGCTGCATTTTTGTGAGAGATATGAATAAACAACTGCGTGTCGTCTGCATAAAAGTGGTATTTGATGTCAGGATGCGTTCCAATAACCTTACTCAAAGGAGTGGTGTATAAGGAGAACAGCAGAGGACCAAGGACGGAGCCTTGTGGTACTCCAAACAACAGCTCATGCAAATCAGAGAGGGTTGACCCAATTTTAATTGCCTGGAAACGGTGGCTGAGATAGGACGTGAACCACTTCAAGGCTGTGCCAGACACACCAAACCATGATTTAAGACAATTAAGAAGAGTCGGGTGGTCAATTGTGTCGAACGCAGCTGACAGATCCAGTAAGACCAATGCAGTAGGCTCGCCCCGTGATAGTGAGAGATGGATCCCATTTTTGATAAGCAGCAGGGCGGTTTCTGTGGAGTGACCACTTTTGTATGCAGATTGCCTAGGATTATCAAGATTGTTACTATTGATATGTTGCATGAGCTGTTTAACAACTACACTCTCCACCAATTTTGACATGAAACATAGTCCTGATACCGGTCGATAATTTTGCAAATCCTCATTTGGAAGTGATGCTTTCTTAATGAGAGGAGTGACAACTGCCTTCTTGAATTTTTGAGGAAATACTTATAAAATAGATTCTAGTCATCCAGAGTCCACAGTATTTCCAAAGAATTACCTCATGACCCTGCTTCATAGTGTCCAATTCTGCTTCAAACTCTAACTTGGCCCGTTTTCTCGTTGTTTCAGAATTAACTAGATCACTGTGGAGTTTAGAAATCTGACTTTTGGCCTGGATTAATTCTCTCTTTTTTTGCTTGTCTTCCTCTGTTTTTTCTACAATATGTTGAATATGAATATTGTTTAGGGTATCATATTCTGGTGAAATGATTACATTACATACATCACTATACCATATGTGCAAAGTTTGATGATTACATATTGTTTATAAATATAACATACACTACCCAAATGGGGTATATATAGTTAAATTATGTACATGTAAAGCTACATAGCAATGTCACTAAAAATACTTTCACATTTTTTGCATCAAAGGCAGTTTGTGTTAAGTAAAGAAATATTTGGTTTTAAATGTCACAACTACATAAAGACAAACCAAGTATTTCTTTCATTGAGACTCCACCAAATGCGCTTTCTGTTCTGCTTCTAGATTGGTCCAAAAAGCTTCCCCCATAACTGAGCTTTCCACTGAAAATGAAACAATTTAATACAACAAACAATAGGATGAGCTATGGTTGACATTTTACGAGTTTACTCTTAGCTATAGGTCTGTAAGAGAATGTTGGTCACTAACCTCAGATTGACCTTTTTGCTACTGACAGAGTAGAACAAAATTTAATATTTTCTTGTGTTGTTTGAACATGAAGATAAAACATTGAATCACAAGATAAAATCTTGCCAATAACTTGTGCTTGAGTACATTTTAACCTTCTTGTTACAACATGTATTTTTGTTTTAAAAAAGCAACATTTATACAGGACTGTATCAAGGCACAACCTATCACAATCAGCCTGTAAATAGATGTGCATTAGCAAGCAACCAAAGCTAAATAGGTCATACAATCAAGTCAAGTAATATTGTGGAATAAAAGATGTATAAAAGTTCAGGAGACAGCCAATGCTCCCCATTTCGTTATACTGGTTCATAAGAAAATTGACAAGGTCTGTTTTTCTTATATTTTACATAAGGAGACACACATACATAACACTCTGGTCGTACAGGGGAATTACACAAACACATGTATATTATCTAGTAGTCTCAGCTACTAAAAAAGTTAAATTTAATTCCACTTAATAATTTATAATACTGTAACATAATTGCCTTTAATTTTTCATTAAATCATACTGAGATACATTTTTGTCTTTTGTTCCAAAAAGGTAAGTAAAATTATCAATGACAGGTATTATTTTTGTTTCTTATTTAATGCTTTGCTGAAATAAAACCATAATTTATCATTAATATTATGCTGCTGTTTAAGGATCAAGGTCAGTCCAAAATTACTTCATACAGCAACACTCTGAAATTATACTTTGCATTTAGTTTTTTAAACAACCATTGTTAAAGTTTTTTTCTTGAGATCAATCAATTTAGTTCACTCAAACAATTTGGCAAAAAACTGTGCCCACACTTTTAAAGAAAATGCAAATTGGTGGATCATCATTTCAAAAGACTGAGATAACAGTTGACAACTGTGCCTCGTACCTTGTATTAAAAATTTTGCATGTATGTCTCTTTTATCACTCTATAGGGTGTGATAATGTTGTCCTTCCAAGGGATACAGTTGGTGGCCCAGACCATAATTGTGTCAATTAATTTTAAATTTTCTTAGATGTGAAACTGCAAAGGGACAACAGTTTTTATAAACTTTAATTTGAATTTTATTTGTATATCATAAGATCATAATCAAAATATACCTGTGCTTGCTTGCACTTTTACCGTGAGAAATAAATTCATCAAAATCTTTCTGCATCCTGAGAACTGTGGTGTTATCTTCAGGGGAATCCATTATTCTTTTTGCTGCCTTCTGATCTCTACTGCAATAATTCTTCTTTTCCCTCTAAACTAATTTTCAACTTTCCATTGAAAACTAAAAAAGAAAAGAAAAATCCTCACTGGAAAAAATAGCATCAGAGCTGCCCATACCCTACAGCCTGGGGATATAGTTTTCAACATCATGGGATATAGAAGTACTGAATCAGTACAAACATTGGGATACTTTCAGAGCAGTGTCAATTATATAAAGCTCCAAATAATGCTTAAGTAGAGAAAATGTGTGTAAAGATGAAGCATTAAAAGACAATTCAATAGCAAAATGGCAGTATTAATCAGTAAACTTAATTTATTAATTGTAGAATAGCTGTCAATGGAAATGGCACAATTACATAACATTACATTTAATAATCAGTTGCAGCAATCCATATATCTTTGTCACATGTCTCAAATATGGCAGGTGAACTAACTTTTGCAGAGCCAAAGTTAAAGGTAACACCATGATGCACACCTACACCCCCTAACCAATGTCCCTACAAAGTGTCAACCTTCTTCATCTTACAGAATGTAGGAAATAGCCTGGACAATATTTTAAAACTCATGTCACTTCGTTAAAGGCCAAAGGTAAATCAAGGTCACACAATGACGTTGCACACCTACAACCCCCAACCAATGTCCCTATCAAGTAACAACTTCCTGCACCTTAAAGTTTCAGAGATATTGCCCGGACAAAATTTAAAAGGTCAAGGTCACTATGGTAAGATCAAAGGTCAAATCAAGGGCACACCATGATGTTGCACACCTACAAACCCCAGCCAATGTCCTTCCAAAGTGTCAACTTCCTACACCTTACGGTTGCCGAGATATAGCCCGGACAAGATTTTATAGGTCAAGGTTACTATGACAAGGTCAAAGGTTAAATCAAGGTCACATCATGACCTTGCATACCTATAGCCCCCATCCAATGTTCCTCCCAGGTATCAACATCCTGCACCTGAAGGTTTTGAGATATAGCCCACACAAGATTTTATAGGTCAAGGTCACTATGGCAAGATGTAAGGTCAAATAAAGGTCATACCATGACGTTGCACACCTACAAACTCTAACCAATGTCCCTACAAAGTAGCAACTTCCTACACCTTACCGTTTCCGAGATATAGCCTAGACAAGACTTTCGACCTCAAGGTCAATACAGCAAGGTCAAAGGTTAAATCAAGGTCACACCATGATGCTTCACACCTACACCCCCTAACCAATGTTCCTATCAAGTATCAACTTCCTCCACCTTTCGGTTTCTGAGATATAGCCCGAGACAATATTTTATAGGTCAAGGTCACCACAGCAAGATCAAAGTTTAAATCAATGTCACATGATTATGTTGCATACCTACACCCCCTAACCAATGTCCCTATTAAGTATCAACTTCCTACACCTTACAGTTTCTGAGATACAGCCCGGACAAACTTTTTCCTGCTCCCCACTTGCCTCCCCACCCATCTGAATGCCATGAAAGAAAAAATTACCCTAACAGCCCTTAGACTGATCAATATCTTTCTGAAAGATCATTGAATACCAGGTCAAATCTAACTAATGCTTCTAGTGGTATTTTAGTGAATGACATTTCTGATCATCTACCTATACTTACTTGTTGTGAACAGAAGTTGCTTGAAAAGAAGACAGAGCAATTTAAATATGTTAGGGATACCAGAAATGAAAACATATGTAAACTAAAGGATCAAGTCTTTTCCACAAACTGGAATGGACTGTACTGTTATGGCGATTAAATGACATTTATAATAAATTTTTTAATTTTGCATATGACTCTTGTTATGCAGTAAAAAGAATCAAGATTAAAAATAATGTTACCAAACCATGGTTTACTCAGAGTTTAAGAAATGCATGTTAAAAGATGAAAGTAAGTATGAAGTACACAAGAATAACTTGACCACAATTCTTACAATAGCCGAGAAAGAATATTATGATAGAATGTCAGAGAAAAATAAATGTAATATTAAATTAATGTGGAAAACTCTAAATGTGTTAGTAAAAGCTAATGTTTCTAATTTTCATCCAGATGAATTCATCTATAATGACAATACACTAAATACACCAGTAAATATTGCACATGGTTTTAATAATTTTTTAAATGTAGGTCCTCTCTTAGTTAGTAAAATAAACCCACCAGATAGCAAAATGTATATTTATGATTATATGAAGAAAAAAATAAAGATTTAATGTATATTACAGAAATTTCTTCTGATGAAATAATTAAATTGTAAAAACATTTAGTAATAAAACCTCATGTGGTGTAAATGATATTAGCATGCCCTTAGTCAGAAAGGTATTTCAGTCACTGGTTGAACCATTTGTTTACATTTGTAATTTATCATTCAATACTGGTACTTTTTCAGATAATATGAAAATAGCAAAAGTAGTGCCATTGTACAAATCCAGCAGTGAAGATGTCTTCAATAACTACAGGCCAATTTCACTTTTACCACAATTTTCCAAAAGCTTAGAGAAATTGTTTAATAATAGATTAGATAGTTTTACTGCCAAGTATGATATTTTCTCAAAAAGTCAGTATGGTTTGAGAAGTAATAGATCTACCTCAATGGCACTGGTTAAATTATTAGAAAACACTGATGATAAGAAAATAACTGTTTGGGTTTTCATAGATCTTAAAAAAGCTTTTGACACCATTGATCATAAATTAATATTAAGAAAAATGGAATCTTATGGGATCAGGGGCATAGTTTTAAAATAGCATCAGAGATGCCCGTACCCCACAGCCTAGGGAAATATTTTTAACACCATGAGATATAGAAGTACTGTATCAGTACAAACTTCAGGATACTTTCAGAGCACTGTCAGTTACATAAAGGTCCAAACAATGTTTAAATAGAGAAAATAATGTCTAAGAGAAAAATAATGCATGTAAATATGAAGTATTAAAACAAGACAATTCAATAACAAGATGACAGCATTAATCAGTAAACTAAACATTACGACACTCTTTATCTACATCTGGCATGGCCGAATTATGGTTTGGATGTTTTGAATATTACCATGCATACAGAAGTGGCAATACATTCAATGAATGCTTATGTGTGGTGTTGAAGCAAAGTCTGTGGCTCACTTGATGAAATTCCATCTGTTACAACTGAAAGTTGTAAAAGTAAAATTCTTAATGAATTCTAATACGACTTTAACAGTGCTTAATCTGCATCAAAAGACAGACCCAAAGGTGCGACAAGATTTTATAGGTCAAGGTCACTATGACAAGGTCAAAGGTCCAATCAAGGTCACACCATGATGCTGCACACCTACAACCCCCAACCAATGTCCTGACCAAGCATCAACTTCCTACACCTTACGGTTTACGAGATATAGCCCGGACAAGATTTTATAGGTCAAGGTCACTACGGCAAGGTCAAAGGTTAAATCAAGGTCACACCATGACGTTGTACACCTACACCCCTAACCAATGTCCATACCAAGTATCAACTTTCTACACCTTACAGTTTCCAAGATATAGCCCGGACAAGATTTTATAAGTCAAGGTCACTACGGCAAGGTCAAAGGTCAAATCAAGGTCAGACCATGACGTTGCACACCTACACCCCCTAACCAATGTCCCTACCAAGTATTAACTTCCTGCACCTTATGGTTTCCGAGATATAGCCTGGACAAGATTTTATAGGTCAAGGTCACTACAGCAAGGTCAAAGGTCAAATCAAGGTCAGACAATGACGTTGCACATCTACACCTCCTAACCAATGTCCTTACCAAGTATCAACTTCCTACACCTTATGGTTTCCGAGATATAGCACGGACAAGATTTTAGAGGTCAAGGTCACTAAGGCTAGGTCAAATCAAGGTCAGACCATGATGTTGCACATCTACACCCCCTAACCAATGCCCCTACCAAGTATCAACTTCCTACACCTTACGGTTTCCGAGATATAGCCCGGACAATATTTTATAGGTCAAGGTCACTACGGCAAGGTCAAATAAAGGTCAGACCATGACGTTGCACACCTACACCCCCTAACGAATGTCCCTACCAAGTATCAACTTCCTACACCTTACGGTTTCTGAGATACAGCCCGGACAAATTTTTTCCCACTGCCCGCCCGACCATCCGGACACCATGGGTGAAAACAATACCCCGACAGCCCTTAAGGGCTGTGGGGTAAAAAAACGGAACCCACAAACCGGAAGCAATATGTTTATTTGAATGGTTCAAGGTCAGATCTATTACAAATAAGATGTGGTGTGCCTCAGGGATAGATACTTGACCCGAAATTTTCTATATTATACATTATTGATATATGTAATTGTTCTAATATTTTACAGTTTATTTTATTTGCTGATGATACTAACATATTTTATTTAAGCTCTCAATATGAAGCCTCAAGTGCAGCCATAAGCTGTGAACTATCAAATTTAAATATATGGTTTTCATTGAACAAATTATCATTAAATGTATTAAAAACAAATTATATTGTATTTTCCCTTTAAAATGTATGTAATAATATAAATATATTCTTTGATAAGCAATTAATGGAAAGAGTCCACACAAACAAATTTTTGGGTGTAGTTATAGATGATAAACTTTCATGGCACCATCATATTGCACAAAGTTTATCAGTTGTTTACAAAGTGAATAATATACTCAATGTTAATTCTTTGAAATATTTTTATAATGCACTTATTCCACCCTATCTTTTTTACAATTGTGAGGTTTGGGGAAATGCTTCTAAATATTTAATAGAAAGAGTGGTATCTTTACAACAAAGAGCTATTAGGGTAATAAGTAGGGACGTCACGACTCAAAGTATTTCATGTTGGCTTATCGCTAAGTACTATTCGTGTCAACATCGAATAACTGTCGAATTTATAAAACAACCAAAAATCTTTAACAATAAATATGTGAAATAAAATGAAAATATATGTATGTAATCTGTAAAATTCAATAATTTTGCTGTTTTCCTGCACCTTCTACTTCTTTATTGCAGACAGAAAATGGGTGATATAAGAGGTATATGGTACTTCCAGTTTTACGTGAATGCACAAAAAAATATAGACAACATGGATTTTAATCTTATTTTATGTGACAATATGGACATATTTTACAGATTCAGACCTTCTGCCATCTTTTACACTACATTGAGGGATTATTTTTAATTTAAATTATGAACCGGTAAATAGCACTATTCTAACCTTTGTCAATTAGTCGGCTAGTCGTGACGGCCCTAATAATAAGCAAAGGTGAATACAAAGCACATATTCTTCCTTTATTCAGCAAAATACAAGCTATTAAAGATTTGTGATATAGTTCAGTTCGAGACCTTGTTATTTATGCACAAAGCAAATAAAGGTTGTCTGCTTGACAATATTCAACTATTTTTTCAAATTAAAACCAAATACTAATGTAATTACTAGACAAGAGGGAAAGTTTTACCTTAATTTTGATAGAACAAAATTAAAATGCATTTCCATATATAGTGTGAAACTGTGGAACATTCTTAGCAATGACATCAGTGGAATTTTTTTTTTTTTTCAAAAATATAAATCAGTACTGAAAAAATATAGAACTGATTCTTATAAAGAATAAAAAAATGTTATCAGATCACTTGACACAGTGTAATATAGACAGGTAATTATATAGTTAGATTTACTTAAATATAATAGTGTTTCATTTTACATTGTGTTCACACTAAAATTTGTTGGGGCAGTACATTTTATAAGCTTAAGTTCAGCTAGCTGCCTCCTTTTCAATAAGCCAGTATTAACTAGACCTATAGCATCGGGGAACCGATGCAAATTGTATCCACCAGAAGAAAACTCACCAAAGCCATTCTAACATCGCTTAACCTTGAAGGAGAAGCCCAAGGTGAATCTGACCATATCAAAAGATTCTTAGCCCATGATTTCCTATAGGTTGGTGTGACACTGCAAACCTCTAGGAATACGAATAAGCAAGATATAAACACTAATTTTGGCAATCCTCATTTGACCTTGAAAGAGGGGCCAAAGGTCAAATCCGATCACACCAAAAGATTCCCAGCCCATGATTTCCTAGATTTTGGTTTACCATTCCAAAGCTCTAGGACCAATAATAAGCGAGTTATAAGCACTTTTAAATTTGGCTATCCTCATTTGACCTTGATGGAGGGTCCAAGGTCAAATACGACCATAGCAATAGATTCCCAGCACATGATTTTGTGTACTATCTTCGTTTGACCTTGAAGGAGGGGTCCAAGGTCAAATCCGACCACAGCAATAGATTCCCAGCCCATGATTTCCTATATGTTGGTTTACCATCCCAAACCTCTAGGACCAATAATAAGCGAGTTATAAGCACTTTTAAGTTTGGCTATCCTCATTTGACCTTGAAGGAGGGGTCCAAGGTCAAATCCGACCGCTGCAATAGATTCCCAGCCCATGATTTCCTATAGTTTGGTTTACCATCCCAAACCTCTAGGACCGATAATAAGCGAGTTATAAGCACTTTTAAGTTTGGCTATGCTCGTTTCACCTTGAAGGAGGGGTCCAAGGTCAAATCCGACCACACCAAAAGATTCCCAGCCCATGATTTCCTATAGGTTGGTTTACCATCCTAAACCTCTAGGACCAATAATAAGAGAGTTATAAGCACTTTTAAGTTTGGCTATCCTCGTTTGACCTTGAAGGAGGGGTCCAAGGTCAAATCCAACCACACCAAAAGATTCCCAGCCCATGATTTCCTATAGGTTGGTTTACCATGCCCAAACCTCTAGGACCAATAATAAGAGAGTTATAAGCACTTTTAAGTTTGGCTATCCTCGTTTGACCTTGAAGGAGGGGTCCAAGGTCAAATCTGACCACACCAAAAGATTCCCAGCCCATGATTTCCTATAGGTTGGTTTACCATCCCAAACCTCTAGGACCAATAATAAGGGAGATATAAGCACTTTTCATGACTGCAAAGAAACGCCTGTGGCGGCCATCTTGTTTTTTCAAAATGAGGCCAAAATATTCCCAGTCAAGATTTTATAATGAGGAACATATCCTGTGAATTTGAGATCTCTACCTATAATACCCTTTGCTCTAGAGGGCCACCAAAAGTCCTTGTTTAAAGTCGAAAAACGCCCGTGGCGGCCATCTTGTTTTTCAAAATGAGGCCAAAAATATTCCCAGGCAAGATTTTATGGCTATGAATATATCCTGCAAGTTTGAGAAGGCTAGCTATAATTTTTTTTTCGTTAGAGCGGTAACGGTGAAATCTCTCTACACACTGCGGCGGCGGCGTAACAAAGTCAAATCCATAGTATCCACCGGATAGCATACAATTATTGATTATTATTATAAATATAGAAGTATTTATAAATCTAAAATGAGTTAGACATAAAGTGCTGTTGTTTTTAATATATGTTCTGTCATTTATTGTTACACATGGCTGAAATAAACATTTACTTATTTATTTATGTTTGTATGTATTTTACAGTGCTAAACAAATTCTTGTGTCAGGGTCATAACTGTGTCAGATTTTTATTGAACTTTATTTTTAAATTGTTGCAACCAGAAAAATAATTTTCAATATTTTTTCATGTTATTCCCTGAAAGAGTAATTTGATTTCATGTTCATTTAAAAAATGAACCACAAACCAAAATTGACTACCTTCAAGTTGGTAAAAAATTAAAGAAATAACTAGAGGAATGCTTTTGCTAACAAAAGCGAAGCATCCCTTAAAGTTTAAAATGCTTTGTGGTTTTAATAAGCATGCTGTAAAGCTAAGAATGCACAAAGCTGCACCGTATGCTTTCCCAATACCTCTTAATACATTCTGAAGCTATAAAAGCAACAATAAAGGAGATATAAGGCAAAAACTCCAAAGCAGCTATTTATGACCGCAGTTTGGCCCATAAGGGAGGGTCGGGGGGTAAAACTGACCGGCTATTTAGACTCTCCACATATGCTTTCCAATACCTCTTAATACATTTTGAAGGTATAAAAGCAACAATAAAGGAGATATAAGGCAAAACTCCAAAGCAACTATTTTATGACCCCAGTTTGACCCATAAGGGGGGAGGGGGGGGGGTTGGGGGATAAAACTGACCGGCTATTTAGATTCTCCACATATGCTTTCCCAATACCTCTTAATACATTCTGAAGCTATAAAAGCAACAATAAAGGAGATATAAGGCAAAACTCCAAAGCAACTATTTTATGACCCCAGTTTGACCCATAAGGGGGGGTTGGGGGATAAAACTGACCGGCTATTTAGATTCTCCACATATGCTTTCCCAATACCTCTTAATATATTCTGAAGCTATAAAAGCAACAATAAAGGAGATAAAGGCAAAAACTCAAAATCGGCTATTTTATGACCCCAGTTTGACCCATAAGGGGGGGGTCGGGGGGTAAAACTGACCGGCTATTTAGACTCTCCATATATGCTTTCCCAATACCTCTTAATACATTCTGAAGCTATAAAAGCAACAATAAAGGAGATATAAGGTAAAAACTCAAAATCAGCTATTTTATGACCCCAGTTTGGCCCATAAGGGGGGGTCGGGGAGTAAAACTGATGGGCTATTTAGACTCTCCACATATGCTTTCCCAATACCTCTTAATATATTCTGAAGCTATAAAAGCAACAATAAAAGAGATATAAGGCAGAAACTCAAAATCAGCTATTTTATGACCCCAATTTGACCCATAAGGGGGGGGTGGGCGTTCGGTAAAACTGACCGGCTATTTAGACTCTCTACATATGCTTTCCCAATACCTCTTAATACATTTTGAAGGTATAAAAGCAACAATAAAGGAGATATAAGGCAAAACTCCAAAGCAACTATTTTATGACCCCAGTTTGACCCATAAGGGGGGGTTGGGGGATAAAACTGACCGGCTATTTAGATTCTCCACATATGCTTTCCCAATACCTCTTAATACATTCTGAAGCTATAAAAGCAACAATAAAGGGGATATAAGGCAAAAACTCCAAAGCAGCTATTTTATGACCCCAGTTTGGCCCATAAGGGGGGGTCGGGGGGTAAAACTGACGGGCTATTTAGACTCTCCACATATGCTTTCCCAATACCTCTTAATATATTCTGAAGCTATAAAAGCAACAATAAAGGAGATAAAGGCAAAAACTCAAAATCGGCTATTTTATGACCCCAGTTTGACCCATAAGGGGGGGTCGGGGGTAAACTGACCGGCTATTTAGACTCTCCATATATGCTTTCCCAATACCTCTTAATACATTCTGAAGCTATAAAAGCAACAATAAAGGAGATATAAGGTAAAAACTCAAAATCAGCTATTTTATGACCCCAGTTTGACCCATAAGGGGGGGCCAGGGGGTAAAACTGACCGGCTATTTAGACTCTCCACATATGCTTTCCCAATACCTCTTAATATATTCTGAAGCTATAAAAGCAACAATAAAGGAGATAAAGGCAAAAACTCAAAATCGGCTATTTTATGACCCCAGTTTGACCCATAAGGGGGGGGTCGGGGGGTAAAACTGACCGGCTATTTAGACTCTCCATATATGCTTTCCCAATACCTCTTAATACATTCTGAAGCTATAAAAGCAACAATAAAGGAGATATAAGGCAAAAACTCAAAATCAGCTATTTTATGACCCCAGTTTGACCCATAAGGGGGGGCCGTGGGGTAAAACTGACCGGCTATTTAGACTCTCTACATATGGTTTCCTATTACCTCCCAGTACATTTTATAGCTCTAAATGCAATACTTAAGAAGATAATAGGGGGCTTGGCCTAAATTTAAGGCTTTCAGATTGGAAGGTGTCAGAAAATCACTCATAAATGAGACAATTTTCAAGGGATTGCTCCCAAAATCTAATCAGCTCGCGTTTTCGATAGTATGAACAGGTGTGTCAAATTATAGGGAGACCATAATGCGGCGGCGGCGGCGAGGCAACTGAGGCGAACACAAATAAGCGCCCTTTCAGGGACGCTTAATTATGACCCGGACATAATTGTGACCACCCGAGGTACTGTAGTTAATAAATGTTAATTTACATATATTTTGCTTTGGTGAAGAATATAACATGAATTGGTAAAATAATTATAATGATTGTCAGAATCCTTTATTTTAACAAAATGGCTGGAGTACTTAAGTCACCGAACTCGAAAAAAAATTCTACAGTATGGTAGGCTACCATTGGTAGCATTCATTTGCCATATTCCAATAAATTAACAAGAGTACGGTTCAAACTGGTATCCTAAACAAGAAGGAAATATGAAACCACAATGGGCCTGAATGGGGGGTTTCTATAGTTTTAGAACTAGAAAATCTAGCAACACTTTACAAATAAAATATTAAATGCTATTACTGTTTCAGCAATATTTTACAAATAAAATATCAAATACTAATATTTGTACACACCACACTTAAGAAAATATGAGGCCACAAAGGATTTTCTAGCAATATTTTACAAACAGAAATCTAGCAATATTTACTCTTACTGCACCTACTGCATGTTGAAGTTTGCAAGCAATATTTTACAAATAGAATATCAATTGCTAGTACTTGCACACACAGACTAAAGGAAATATGAAGCCACGATGGAGTTTCTAGCCATATTTTACAAACAGAAGATCCAGCCAACTAGTCCATTTTTCATCTCCAAACGTGATTAATTTAATTAACCAATGAAAACAATTGTTACCAAAACCTCACTCGAGACAACATTCTGCAGTGCGGCAATCTGTACTGTAGTATATTTTCCACAGAACAGTTTTACAGTACCGCAGCCACGCCCTTATGTTAAATTTTAAAATCGATGTGATTCCACCCACGGAAAACATGTACCAAGATCGGCACTCTCAGTACACAGAACACACAGAAGAAACAATTAACAACAATTAAACTAGAGACGTGGACGTGACATAGTTAAGACGTGAATATGTCGGTCTTGAGCCTGTTTCCTGGAGCACCAGGTCAGGATTGTCCATAGTACCAGATTATTCCCAAAAGCTAATCACTAGTTCTTTCACTTATATCTGTCTTTAAAAATTACATTTGATGGATCCAGAAGATCCATATAGTGATCCGGATCACTCAATCATTTAATCCTTTTACCTTTTCAGACATATTCTAAAAATTTCATCAAAATCCGTCCATAAGTTTTTTAGTTATCTTGTACACAAACACATCTGGCAGCCTGGATCCACATGATCCAGACAGTGATCCAGATTACTCCCAAAAGCTAATCACTTGTTCTTTGTCCCATTTAAGACATTTCCTGAAAATTTCATCAAAATCCACCCATGACTTTTTGAGCTATTTGTCTTTAAAATTATATTTCATGGATCCAGAAGATCCAGATAGTGGTCCAGATCACTCGCAAAATTGAACCATTTCTTCCTTTTATCACTTCTTCCTTTTACCATTTCTAACATATCCTAAAAATATCATCAAAATTCATCCTAAAATTTTGTTGCAGCCTGGATCCAGATGATCCAGATCACTCCAAAAATGTAATCACTTGTTCCTTGTCCCATTTAGGTCATTTGCTGAAAATGTCATCACAATCCATCCATAACTTTTTGAGGTATCTGTCTTTAAAAATTACATTTCATGGATCCAGAAGATCCATATAGTGATCCGGATCACTTCCAAAATTCAGCCATTTCATCCTTTTACCTTTTCAGACATATCCTGAAAATTTCATCAAAATCCGTCCATAAGTTTTTCAGCTACATTGTACACAAACACATCTGGCAGCCTGGATCCAGATGATCCAGACAGTGATCCAGATCACTCCCAAAATCTAATCACTTGTTCCTCGCACCATTTAGGTCATTTGCTGAAAATGTCATCACAATCCATCCATAGCTTTTTGAGGTATCTGTCTTTAAAAATTACATTTCATGGATCCAGAGGATCCATATAGTGATCCGGATCACTTCCAAAATTCAATCATTTCATCCTTTTACCTTTTCAGACATATCCTGAAAATTTCATCAAAATCCGTCCTTAAGTTTTTGATTTATCTTGTACACAAACACATCTGGCAGCCTGGATCCAGATGATCCAGATCACTCCCAAAATCTAATCACTTGTTCCTTGTCCCATTTAGGACATTTGCTGAAAATGTCATCACAATCCATCCATAACTTTTTGAGGTATCTGTCTTTAAAAATTACATTTCATGGATCCAGAAGATCCATAAAGTGACCCGGATCACTTGCAAAATTCAACCATTTCATCCTTTTACCTTTTCAGACATATCCTGAAAATTTCATCTAAATCCATCCATAAGTTTTTGAGCTATATTGTACACAAACACATCTGGCAGCCTGGATCCGGATAATCCAGACAGTGATCCAGATCACTCCCAAAATCTAATCACTTGTTCTTTGTCCCATTAAGGACATTTCCTGAAAATTTCATCAAAATGCACCCATAAGTTTTTGAGTTATCTGTCTTTAAAAATTAAATTTCATGGATCCAGAAGATCCAGACAGTGATCCGGATCACTCCCAAAATGTAATCATATCTTCCTTTTACCATTTTGGACATATCCTGAAAATTTTATCAAAATCAATCTGTCAGTTTTTGAGTTATCTTGTTCACAAACAAACAAACAAATAGAGGGCCAAAAATGACCCTCGGTCAGGTACTTTGGCGGTCAGTGGATGACCTTAAATGAAGATCTGTAACCGGTAAGCCTGCATGCTGGTACTCCATCATGTACTCAACCTCCAAAGCCATTTTCAATAGTTTCCATGCAATATAGTCAGCATTAAGTGTGAAAATATCTCCAAAAAGGCCAAAAATGACCCTCGGTCAGGTACTTTGGCGGTCAGTGGATGACCTTCAATGAAGAGCTTCAAGGTCAAATTTCTGCATGCTTACAGAGGACATATATATGTATTATATATACCAGCCATAGGATGATTTGACTTTCTGTATAGGAGAACTGGGCCAAAAAGTGAAAAAATGGCCAAAATCTGACCTTTAAGAGGCCACCAGTGACCTTGAGATTCAAGGTCAAGGTCACAAAACAATAGCGTTCGTGACATTGCCCATATATACCCACATACCAAATTTGAAAGTTCTAACTAAAATATTTTTTAAGTTATCGCGTCCAAAAGGAAATCTCTGCGGCGGCGGCGTGACCGTACTGAATCCTAAGTATCCCCGATTTCGTCCGGGGATACAATAATTAAAAATTAGAGCGTGGCTGCAGCATGGTAAAACCGTTCCATAGAAAATATGCTACAGTACGGATTGTGGCACTCCAGAACGTTATGAAGTTTTGGGGAAAAAAATCGCTCTCACAAATTGATCATGAGCCGGAACACACACAAGAAACAATTAACAACAATTAAATAACTAGAGGATCGCTCGCAAAAAAAAATAATGTTTTTGCATAGCAAAAACAAAGCGTCCCGAAAAGGATAAAAAGGTGAGTGCTAAAGTATTAAGAAAATGCGTCGTTTCTAGCCTTATACTGTTGTGGCAACCAAAGTCAGCGCAGTCTGCTCTATCTAGCACGGTTTTCAAGATATAAGCATTTTTGTGTTTTGCAAAAAATAAAAAAATTTAAAATGTCCGCTATATTTGGCGAGACAAAAATATTTTGAAAATTGGCATGGCTACTCTGCAGAGATACCCAGCAGGTCCAAAATTTTGTTGAGTTCGCTCCATATAGCACAGTTTTCGAGATATAAGCATTTTTGTGTCTTGCAAAAACTTTGTAAATTCAAAATGGCCACCATTTTTGCGGAGACAAAAATTTTTGTCAAGACCACTGCTGCGGTGTGTATCTCCCGCCGAGCATTAAAGCAGAAGAAATAGCTTTTCCGAGATATTCACAATTTTTCATTTTCGTGTGTGAAAGCTCTTCCAAAAGTAGGTGAATGAGTTATTTGAGAAAAATTGGCTATCTGCAATACTATTAAGAGATATTTTTTTTTTTTTTTTTTTTTTTTTTTTTTTTTTTTTTTTTTTTTATTGAGACACTTAGACTTGCCTTTACATTGTGACTGGAGTTACAAACACCCAGGCATAAGTGATCCAGTCTTGGAAACAAACAATAAAATATAACTCTAACAAATCCTTAATCTTAATTGTTGATACCTTTTACCTAACTGTATCGCAATATAATTTAAAATATGCTATTTTATTAGGTTTCTAAAAGAAAACCATTTTTTTTCAAAATCAGATTCAAAAAAATTGAGCCTTGCAACCAGCATTTGTTCATTGTATGTTTCTTGTATTTTCTTTTGTAGGTCTAGTATATTTAATGGAATTTTCTTTCTGGAATTTAAATAGATATAGTACTTAGTTACTATAATTATTGTATTGATAGGAAGGAAATGGTTATCTCTATTTAAGTACCCCATGATAACATTTAAAGAATTAAAATGGATGGTTACACCAGTTTTTTCTTTTATCCACTCTTTTAAGTCTTGCCAGATTTTCTCAGCCTTTGAGCACCAACAGAAAAGGTGCATTAGAGTTTCAGTTGTCATATGACACGATAGACATAAATCTGATTCTGATTTACCCATTTGATGTAGTAACTTTTGTGTACCTAAAATTCTATGTAGGATTTTATATTGAAACCAAACAAGGCTATTGTTAGTAACTATCTTAAAGCATATTGTAAATATTTGATCCCAAGTGTTTGCGTTCAGATTCAATTTCAGATCATCAGACCATTTTCCTTTTAACGCCAAATTGCAACTCTGGTTAACCATGTGAGTATAGTACCATTTTGAGCCAGGTTTACTAAAAATCAATGCAATGATCTTTGGGATTGTTGGCTGGCTGTACAGAAAGTTATTGTCTTTTCGGTTTGTCTTGACAAAGTCATAGCACAGGGATTTTACCCTCAGATATTCAAGAAAATTACTAATTTTAATATTGTATGTATTTTCAATTTCCACTAAACTCATAATGGTCCCGTTTATATCGACAATATCACCCACATATTTGATTCCTCCTTTAAACCACCTGGGCAAGTACAAAGTTAACCTTGATATTTTGGGATTATACCATATTGGTGTAGATAGTATGTCAGAACTAGTTTTTATGAAGTCATGTTCTGAAAAGTCACCCCATATAGATAGGACTTCTATCCAAAATTGGTTACTGATAATATGAGTCAAAGTTTTGCACCATACAGTTCCAAGTTCAACTAAACTTGAGACACTACAAATAGTTTTCTGAAAGAGAATTAACCACGGAGAAGTGTACTGAGTGAAGAGTTTTTTGATCCATGTTAACTTGAGTGCTTTCATAAAAGCTCTAATATCTACCATCCTTAGTCCCCCTTCTCTATAGTCTTGAATTATGGTAAGTCGCTTTATTTTATCTGGTTTACCTAACCAAATGAAATGATACATCAATTTTGACAAATCTTTAAAAAAGTGGTCACCTGGGGATGGTATACTACTGAAAATATGATTAAATTGTGGAACAATAAAAGTTTTTAACACTGTAATTCTACCAAAGACAGTTAAGTTTCTCTTTCTCCAATTTGTCAATAATTTTTTACATTGCTCAAGTGCTGATGAGTAGTTTAAAGTTGGAATCTCTTCCAAATCAACAGAAAAAGATATTCCCAGGAGCTTAAATCTAGTTATTCCCCATTCTAGTCTATTTGTGACTTTTAACTTTTCTTTACAATGCTTTTTCCTTCCTATCCATACAAGTTTAGTTTTATTGGTATTTATTTTTAGACCGGAAAAAGAACCGAAAATTTCAATTGTATTCAATGCAGCCTGTAAGGAGCTCTGACTACCATCCAAAATCAGCGTAGTATCATCGGCAAATTGCGTAATTTTAATTTCTATTTCATCTACATATATTCCATTGATTTTTTTGTTCTTTTTTATAAGGTAATTTAAAATTTGTCCACATAAAATAAAGAGATGAGCAGCTATAGGATCTCCCTGTTTGCAACCGCGTTCAATTGAAATGAAATCTGATTTTACCCCAGCTTGTAGAACGCATGCCTTGATATTGTTGTTGAACATCAAGAGATTATTAAGAGATAATTCACATTTACTCATTTTGAGTAGGTGAATAATTATCTATGGATCTGAAACTTCACCAAGTGAAAGCTCTCCCAAAAGTAGGTGAATGAGTTATTTGAGAAAAATTGGCTATCTGCAATACTTTTAGAGATAATTCGCATTTACTCATTTTGAGTAGGTGAGTAATTAGCTATGGGTCTGAAACTTCACCATGTGAAAGCTCTCCAACAAGTAGATGAATGAGTATTTGATAAAAATTGGGTATCCGCAATACTTTTACAGATAATTAGCATTTACTCATTTTGAGTAGGTGAATAAATAGCTATGGGTCTGAAACTTCACAGAGTGAAAGCTCTCCCAAAAGTAGGTAAATGAGTTATTTGAGAAAAATTGGCTATCTGCAATACTTTTAGAGATAATTCGCATTTACTCATTTTGAGTAGGTGAATAATTAGCTACGGGTCTGAAACTTCACCAAGTGAAAGCTCTCCCAAAAGTAGGTGAATGAGTTGTTTGAGAAAAATTGGCTATCTGCAATACTTTTAGAGATAATTCGCATTTACTCATTTTGAGTAGGTGAGTAATTAGCTATGGGTCTGAAACTTCACCAAGTGAAAGCTCTCCCAAAAGTAGGTGAATGAGTTATTTGAGAAAAATTGGCTATCTGCAATACTTTTAGAGATAATTCGCATTTACTCATTTTGAGTAGGTGAGTAATTAGCTATGGGTCTGAAACTTCACCAAGTGAAAGCTCTCCCAAAAGTAGGTGAATGATTAATTTGAGAAAAATTGGCTATCTGCAATACTTTTAGAGATAATTCGCATTTACTCATTTTGAGTAGGTGAGTAATTAGCTATGGGTCTGAAACTTCACAGAGTGAAAGCTCTCCCTAAAGTAGGTGAATGAGTTATTTGAGAAAAATTGGCTATCTGCAATACTTTTAGAGATAATTCGCATTTACTCATTTTGAGTAGATGAGTAATTAGCTATGGGTCTGAAACTTCACCAGGTGAAAGCTCTCCCAAAAGTAGGTGAATGATTTATTTCAGAAAAATTGGCTATCTGCAATACTTTTAGAGATAATTCACATTTACTCATTTTCAGTAGGTGAGTAATTAGCTATGGGTCTGAAACTTCACCAAGTGAAAGCTCTGCCAAAAGTAGGTGAATGAGTTATTTGAGAAAAATTGGCTATCTGCAATACTTTTAGAGATAATTCGCATTTACTCATTTTGAGTAGGTGAGTAATTAGCTATGGGTCTGAAACTTCACCAAGTGAAAGCTCTCCCAAAAGTAGGTGAATGATTAATTTGACAAAAATTGGCTATCTGCAATACTTTTAGAGATAATTCGCATTTACTCATTTTGAGTAGGTGAGTAATTAGCTATGGGTCTGAAACTTCACCAAGTGAAAGCTCTCCCAAAAGTAGGTGAATGAGTTATTTGAGAAAAATTGGCTATCTGCAATACTTTTAGAGATAATTCGCATTTACTCATTTTGAGTAGGTGAGTAATTAGCTATGGGTCTGAAACTTCACCAAGTGAAAGCTCTCCCAAAAGTAGCTGAATGATTTATTTGAGAAAAATTGGCTATCTGCAATACTTTTAGAGATAATTTGCATTTACTCATTTTGAGTAGGTGAGTAATTAGCTACGGGTCTGAAACTTCACCATGTGAAAGCTCTCCCACAAGTAGATGAATGAGTTATTTGATAAAAATTGGGTATCCGCAATACTTTTACAGATAATTAGCATTTACTCATTTTGAGTAGGTAAATAATTAGCTATGGGTCTGAAACTTCACCAAGTGAAAGCTCTCCCAAAAGTAGGTGAATGAGTTATTTGAGAAAAATTGGCTATCTGCAACACTTTTAGAGATAATTCGCATTTACTCATTTCGAGTAGGTGAGTAATTAGCTATGGGTCTGAAACTTCACCATGTGAAAGCTCTTCCAAAAGTAGGTGAATGAGTTATTTGAGAAAAATTGGCTATCTGCAACACTTTTAGAGATAATTCGCATTTACTCATTTCGAGTAGGTGAGTAATTAGCTATGGGTCTGAAACTTCACCATGTGAAAGCTCTTCCAAAAGTAGGTGAATGAGTTATTTGAGAAAAATTGGCTATCTGCAATACTTTTAAGAGATAATTCGCATTTACTCATTTTGAGTAGGTGAGTAATCATCTACGGGTCTGAAACTTCACCATGTGAAAGCTCTCCCAAAAGTACATGAATGAGTTATTTGATAAAAATTGGGTATCCGCAATAGTTTTTGAGATAATTAGCATTTACTCATTTTGAGTAGGTGAGTAATTAGCTACGGGTCTGAAACTTCACCAAGTGAAAGCTCTTCCAAAAGTAGGTGAATGAGTTATTTGAGAAAAATTGGCCATCTGCAATACTTTTAGAGGTAATTCGCATTTACTCTTTTTGAGTAGGTGAGCAATTAGCTATGGGTCTGAAACTTCACCAAGTGAAAGCTCTTTGGGATAGCTGCTCTGCAGAGATACCCTGAAGATAAAAAATTTCGTTGAAATCGCTCTATCTAGCACGGTTTTCGAGATATAAGCATTTTTGTGTTTTGCAATTTTGCGAAAAATTCGAAAATTCAAAATGGCCGCCATTTTTTGCGAGAAATTTTTTGTTTGAAAATTGGCATGGCTACTCTGCAGAGATACCCTGTGGGCCAAAAATTTCGTCGAAATCGCTCTATCTAGCAGGGTTTTCCAGATATAAGCATTTTTATGTTTTGCAATTTTTGCGAAAAATTCAAAAATTCAAAATGGCTGCCATTTTTGGCGAGACAAAATTTTTTTGAAAATTGGCATGGCTACTCTGCAGATATACCCTGTGGGTCAAAAATTTCGTCGAAATCGCTCTATCTTGCAGGGTTTTCGAGATATAAGCATTTTTATGTTTTGCAATTTTTGCAAAAAATTCGAAAATTCAAAATGGCCGCCATTTTTGGCGAGACAATTTTTTTTTCAAAATTGGGATAACTACTCTGCAGAGATACCCTGCGGGTCAAAAATTTCGTCGAAATCGCTCTATCTAGCACGGTTTTCGAGATATAAGCATTTTTGTGTTTTGCAATTTTTGCGAAAATTTCGAAAATTCAAAATGGCCGCCATTTTTGGCGAGACAAAAACTTTTTGAAAATTGGGAAAAGTACTCCGCAGAGATATCCTGCGGGTCAAAAATTTTGTCGAAATTGCTCTATCTAGCACGGTTTTCGAGATATAAGCATTTTTGTGTTTTCCTTATTTGGAAAATTCGTAATGATTAATTAATCATTAATTACTCGGCCATTTCTTGACCAATCAATGCCAAAATCTAATGATTTCCAGATTTTAATAGAATGAATGTATTTGCCAAGTTTCAGGTGAATTGATAAAATTCCTTTCAAGTTATCATCCGGACAAGCTTCCCCATCGAAAAAAGACATTTTTGGTCATGTGACCTCTCTGATTGGTTGAAATGTCACTGCAGCATATTCAAAAAAATTCCCCAAGGCTACTGCCTAAACCTGCCAAATTTGAAAAGAATCCGCCTAACGGTTACAGAGTTATAAGGAAAACAAAATGCGGAGCCGGCGGAGCCTGAAGCTCTCCCATACACAAACAAGCGTCCCTTGCGGGACGCTTAATTAAAAATTAGGGTGTGGCTGCAGTACGGTAAAACTGTTCCATAGAAAATATGCTACAGTACGGATTGCAGCACTCCAGAACGTTATGACATTTGGGGGAAAAATTCGCTCTCACAAATTAGCCATGGAAGGTCGTGAGCCGCACACATATGTACATACATTCCGTTGAAATATTTACCAGATTATTTCCGGTTTAACAAACAAGTTTTCATCATTTGTGTACTTTTCCACTGATTAACGGTACGGTACTGAAACCGGACTTTCTCCGGGATCGCACCTCTCACGGATTTCCCTGGGTTTTTTTAGACCCATTAATCTGTCTCTCAGCCAATATTTAAAAGATGGATGTATTGGTGAGAGACAGATGTCATAAGTATGCAAAAACCATAAACGTCCTGAAGGGCAACAAATGGCACACATCCTGACATTAAACATGTACTAGGCTATACCACCTTGAGTATCAAGGATGTGCCCCGCATTAAACGAAATAAACTTTTTGCATAGTTAATGGATATATTTACCAAAACTTATATCACTTGCAAAATTTCATAATTGTTTATACAAACAGGAAGTGCAGAAAAATTGTCTATACTGTATATTACTGCTAGACCGAGTTTCTGTCCCGTCGCCAATTGCTATTGATATACTGATGGACACAATGGCGAGGGACAAGAGTTCACATGTACCTGTTTTCTGTGTAAATTTTGAACGGCATATTTGTACACATATTACCACAAGTATAAAGTGTTATTTGGTTTCTATAAGGTATGTACCAGCCCTAATGTAGTCCGTTAGTAAATTTGTGTTACCGCATAGTTATGTCAGCAGAGGTCCGCGTCTCACATAACGTTCTAGTTATGTCAGCGGAGGTCCGCGTCTCACATAACATTCTAGTTATGTCAGCGGAGGTCCGCGTCTCACATAACGTTCTATTTAGGGCTGGGTATGTACATGTGCTGTTCACTTATATTTCATGCCAATCAAACTGGCATGTATATATTTCAACCTATTTTCAAAATGTAAACAAACCTTCAACATTACATAGTTCTTTACAAAAAAAATCCTGGCTTCTAAAAACAGTTTAATTTAACAACATATGTACTGGATACATAACAATAACTTTTTAAAGTGAATGCAATAATTCAGGGTTTCAGATTCGCGTCGGCCATCGGTCATTGACCGAATTTTGCAACAAAACCCCAAATTTTAAATAGAATATTAGGACATATTGTCTGAGTCGTATCCGTGGGCGATAATAGAAGATCTAGACGTCTTTTTATTTACAAAATATGAAGTCACGTTACAACCCTAAAATCTCGCGAGATCTACGTGATTTTAAATTTTTTTATTGTAGCAAGGTCTAGACGTATTTTATGAAATCTCGTGACAAGCCACGTGATCTGCAAGGAAATCCCAGGGGAAATCCGTGTCCTCATATCTTCTCATAAATATTAATGACTTGGGTGCTGTGGCCGTGAGTTCTCGAGTTTAAAGTATTTGATCTTCGCCTATGCTTCCATTTTATAAAATATTGCAAGGAAATCCCAGGGGAAATCTGTGTCCTCATATCTTCTTATGAATATTAATGACTTGGGTGCTGTGGCCGTGAGTTCTTGAGTTGAAATTATTTGATTTTCGTCTATGCTTCCATTTTAAAAAATATTGCAAGGAAATCAAATGGAAAATCTGTGTCCTCATATCTTCTCATGAATATTAATTATGGTCATCTGGTATTTTCGTGTAATTGTAGATTTTGTTTTCTGTAGGGTTCCACATAAATTTTACTGTAATATTCTGAATTTTTGCTTTGATTAATATTTCTTTTTATTAATAATTGCACTGAAAAAAAATCAGATTGAAAGTTTATTTGCTAGCTGTAATGTTTACTGCCAGTGGACATTTTAATAGCATGAAAATCTCATGGATCACCGATTCACCATACTTAGGTTCTGTGGCCGTGAGTTCTCGTTTTAATAATACATGATCATTGAACATCATAAAGACTTTTTGACATTTTAACTAAAATGAGATTTTTATTATGATTCAGTAAATTTTACTTTATATCCCATTCATATAGGGTCATTGACTTTAATGACTTAATTTTAGCAACCTGTAGAATAAAAATTTGATTGACAAGAATTCTGTCCTAAATTCTCCGAAAATGTCCTAAACGTTTTCCTAGTCTTAGGACAGAATGTCCGGCCGGACTTTTCATGTAGCAGAATCACTGTAATTCCCCACAGTTCAAGGTTTACACAGAAAACAAGTACATGTGAGCTCTGTCCCTCGCCATTGCGTACCATCAGATATATCAACAGCAATATGCGACGGGACAGAAACTCAGTCTATATTACTGCAAACACAGAAAATGTGTTCCTGCGTCTAGTGGTGGTGGACCAATTCACGCCCGGGTACCAATTCACGCCCACCCCAAAATTTATCCAAAACAATCACAGTTAAACAATAAATTACAAATGTAAATGATCCATTTGATGATTATCTATGATGTGGTAAACATCTTCTCTATGAAAAATTATAAATCTTCAAGAAAATTGAGGGTGGGCCTGAATTGGTACCCGGGCGTGAATTGGTCCACCACCACTAAATGCTTTAAATTGTTAATACATTTAAGTGGATATTTTAAAGATTAAAGTGACAGTAATTTTCAGATATTGAAGTTTTTTGTGTGGCGAGGAACTCTGTCCCAAAAGGCCCTCCATTAGTTTTAAAAAGGCATATTTTGGGACAGAAAACTCGGTCTACTCAGTATGGTCGATGGTCCAGTTTTCGTGCTAGCACTAGTTTTCGTGTGTTTGCTGCATATTTAACAATATCTCAGCCAATATAAAACGAAATTTCTTCAAATAAAAGTGACAAAATCTACTGTAATTTTTCTTTAAAATGATACATTTATCATTTCTGTAGACGTGGTTACCTCGGCTCTACTTTACTTGCGTGTAGAGCCGTGGCACCACCCCACATAAAACTGGAGATTTGCATAAAACGCATATTCTATACAAATATGTACAAACAACTGTCCCCACAATTACTTTGTCATTTTTCCTCCAACAGTGAGTCAACATGCAAACATAGTTAACTAAAAATAAAAGACATTTCCTCATTTTCAATGTTTTTTTGACCATTTCTCTAAAAATTTGAAAATGTTCTTTTATTTAAAAAGTTGTGTGAAATAGTATGTATTTTATACACATGGTGTATTTACTGTGTCCTTAGCTTAACAGCAATTGTTTTTAACTACATTACACCATTTCCCGTCATTTCATCAACTTTTATTCAACAGAAAAGGATTTTATGCAAATCTCCAGTTTTATGTGGGGTCGTGCCACGGCTCTACACGCAAGTAAAGTAGAGCCGAGGTAACCACGTCTATCATTTCTGTAGTTGAATCAGGTACTTGGATATCACTTGTCAAACTCTTTTAGTCTTTATTTTGGGTTCATGTAATGGTTTGTTTGGAAATAAATTTTTATCCATGCAATGTGAAATTTTGTTTATCTTTAATTGCTTGTAAATCTGTCAATACATAACCAATTTTTACAATTAAAACATCATTGGAAAGATTATTTTGTAGAGTTCAACGGTTGTGTCTTTGTTTTGTATAGTATTGTGCAAAAATTATTTAATTTTTAAAGTTTCTGAAATAACCAACAGATAGCATGAAAACTGGGTCAGTAACCCTGTGACATATAACCTGTGACATTCTAAATTAAATGAATGCAACAAATATTTTTTAGCATTTTTGTGGACATTTTCTTCATAATTCAGCATAAATAATGCCTGAAGTATTTTATAGTTGTGGAGAACTTAATGTAAACTTGTTTTATCACATACTTTATTGATATTTTTTATTAAGTAGCATGATTACTCGTGCAACTGACATACAGTACTGTACAGTACTGTAGGGTTTTTCTAACAAGTACCGTGGCATTCCTACAACTTTGAGGACTTTTTGGTCCCCATGGCCAGTAAAATGGCATAATTAGAAAAACATATAATGTTTTAATATTAAAGAAAATAAAATAAAAACTCTTCATTTCTGTCCAAATCTCACCTTGTAACCTTTTATTATCGCTCATCGCTACAAACATTCCAAAAGAATGATCGTCGCTGACGGGAGGAATGCACAGTCGGCCTCGGGGCTCACTGTAACAATAAGAGTACGAATTATTTCAAAACAAAAAGCTGGTTCCCAATTGAAACCACAGAAACAACTTTATCCAGAAACATGCACCTAGTTCTTCTTTCATTTACACAGTGGACCCATACCTCCTCTTTTTATGACACAGTGGGCCTATACACCATCATTTACTTACACAGTGGGCACCATCCTCGCCATCTACTATACACAGACTGTCCAACCTCAGTTCCTCCCTTACTTGTACAGTGGGCCCATACCTCCTCATTGTATGACACAGTGGGCATATACCCACTTGCTTACTTACACAATGGGTACCACTCTCGCCATCTACTGTACACAGACTGTCTAGCCTCATTTCCTCCCTTATTTGCAAAGTGGGCCCATACCTCCTCATTTTATGACACAGTGGGCCTATACCTCCTCATTTACTTACACAGTGAGCACCACCCTCGCCATCTACTGTTCACAGCCTGTCCAGCCTCAGTTCCTCCCTTACTTGTACAGTGGGCCCATACCTCCTCATTTTATGACACAGTGGGCCTATACCCCCTAATTTACATACACAGTGAGCACAACCCTCGCCATCTACTGTACACAGACTGTCCAGCCTCATTTCCTCCCTTATTTGCAAAGTGGGCCCATACTTCCTCATTTATGACACGTTGGGCCTATACCCCCTCATTTTCTTACACATTAGGCACCACCCTCGCCAGCTACTGTTCACAGACTGTCCAGAATCAGTTCCTCCCTTATTTGCACAGTGGGCCCATACCTCCTCATGTATGACACAGTGGGCCTATACCCCCTCATTTACTTACACATTGGGCACCACCCTCGCCAGCTACTGTACACAGACTCTCCAGCCTCACTTACTCCCTTACTTGCACAGTGGGCCCATACCTCCTCATTTTATGACACAGTGGGCCTATACCCCTCATTTACTTACAAAGTGGGCACCACCCTCATCATCTACTGTATACAGACTCTCCAGCCTCACTTCCTCCCTTGCTTGCACAGTGGGCCCATACCTCCTCATTTTATGACACAGTGGGCCTATATCCCTCATTTACTTACGAAGTGGGCACCACCCCCGCCATCTACTGTACACAGACTGTCCAACCTCAGTTCCTCCCTTACTTGTACAGTGGGCCATACCTCCTCATTTTATGATGCAGTGGGCATATACCCACTTGTTTACTTACACAATGGGTACCACCCTCGCCATCTACTGTACACAGACAGTCCAGCCTCATTTCCTCCCTTATTTGCAAAATGGGCCCATACCTCCACATTTATGACACAGTGGGCCTATACCTCCTCATTTACTTACACATTGTGCACCACCCTCGCCATCTACTGTTCAGACTGTCCAGCCTCAGTTCCTCCCTTATTTGCACAGTGGGCCCATACCTCCTCATTTTATGACACAGTGGGCCTATACCCCCTAATTTACATACACAGTGAGCACAGTAGATGGCGAGGGTTGTGCTCACTGTGTATGTAAATTAGGGGGTATAGGCCCACTGTGTCATAAAATGAGGAGGTATGGGCCCACTGTTCAAGCTAGGGAGGAAATTAAGCTGGACAGTTTGTGTACAGTAGATGGCTTTGGTGGTACACCCTGTGTAAGTAAATGAGGGGTGCATGCCCACTGTGTCATAAAATGAGGAGGTATGGGCCTACTGTGCAAGCAAAGGAGGAAGTAAGGCTGGGCAGTCTGTGTACAGTAGATGGCAAGGGTGGTACCCACTGTGTCAAAAAATGAGGAGGTATGGAACCACTGTGCAAGTAAGGGAGGAAATGAAGCTGGACAGTTTGTGTACAGTAGACGGCTTTGGTGGTGCACCCTGTATAAGTAAATGGGGGTATAGGCCCACTGTTGCATAAAATGAGGAGGTATGGGTCTACTGTGCAAGTAAGAGAGGAAATCAGGCTGGACAGCCTGTGCACAGTAGATGGTGAGGTTGGTACTCACTGTGTCAGAAGATGAGGGGGTATAGGCCCACTGTGTCATAAATGAGGAGGTATGGGCCCACTGTGTAAGTAAGGGAGGAAGTGAGGCTGGACAGTCTGTGTACAGTAGATGGCGAGAGTGGTGGCCACTATGTAAGAAAATGAGGGGGTATAGGCCTACTGTGTCATAAAATGAGGAGGTATGGGCCCACTGTGCAAATAAGGGAGGAACTGAGGCTGGACAGTCTGTGTACAGTAGATGGCGAGAGTGGTGGCCACTATGTAAGAAAATGAGGGGGTATAGGCCTACTGTGTCATAAAATGAGGAGGTATGGGCCCACTGTGCAAATAAGGGAGGAACTGAGGCTGCACAGTTTTTGCAAAGTAGATGGCGAGGGTGGTGCCAACTGTGTAAGTACGTGAGGGGGTATAGGCCCACTGTGTCATAAAATAAGAAGGTATGGGCCCATTGTGTAAGTTAGGGGGGAATAAGTCTGCACAGTTTGTGTAAAGTAGATGGCGAGGGCGGTGCCCACTGTGTAAGTAGATGATGGGGTACAGGCCCACTGTGTCATAAAATGAGGGGTATAGGCCCACTGTGTCATACAATTAGAAGGTATGGGCCCATTGTGTAAGTAAGGGAGGAACTGAGGCTGCACAGTTTGTGCAAAGTAGATGGCGAGGGTTGTACCAACTGTGTAAGTAAATGTGGGGGTATAGGCCCACTGTGTCATAATATGAGGAGGTATGGGCCCACTGTGTAAGTAAGGGAGGAACAGAGGTTGGACAGTTTGTGTAGTGCAGATGCCGATGGTGGTGCCCACTGTGGAAGTAGATGATGGGGTACAGGCCCACTGTGACATAAAATCACGGGGTATAGGCCCACTGTGCCATAAAATGAGGCGGTATGGGCCCATTGTGTAAGTAAGGGAGGAACTGAGGCTGCACAGTTTTTGCAAAAAAGATGGTGAGGGTGATGCCAACTGTGTAAGTAAATTAGGGGGTATAGGCCCACTGTGACATAAAATGAGGAGGTATGGTCCCATTGTGTAAGTAAGGGAGGAACTGAGGCTGCATATTTTCTGTACAGTAGATGGCGAGGTTGGTACTCACTATGTAAGTAAATTAGGGGGTATAGGCCCACCGTGTCATAAGTGAGGTGGTATGGGCCCACTGTGCCAGTAAGGGAGTAAGTGAGGCTATACAGTTTGTGTACAGTAGATGGCGAGGGTGGTGCCGATTGGGTAAGTAAATGGAGTATAGGCCCACTGTGTCATAAACTGAGGAGGCATAGGCCCACTATACAAATAAGTCAGGAAGTGAGGCTGGACAGTCTGTGTACAGTAGATGGCGAGGGTGCTGCTCACTGTATGAGAAAATGAGGGGGTATAGGCCCACTGGTCAAAACATGAGGAGGTATGGAACCATTGTGGAAGTAAGGGAGGAAATGAGGCTGGGCACTCTGTGTGCAGTAAAAGGGAGGGTGGTGCCCACTGTGAACGAAAATGAGGAGGTATGGGCCCACTGTGCAAATAAGGGAGGAACTAAGGCTGGACAGTTTGTGTCCAGTAGACGGCTTGGGTGGTGCCCACTGTGTAAGTAAATGAGGGGGTATAGGCCTACTGTGTCATAAAATGAGGAGGTATGGGCCCACTGTGCAAGTAAGGAAGAAATAAGGCTGGACTGTCTGTGTACAGTAGATGGCGAGGTTGGTACTCACTGTGAAAGAAAATGAGGGGGTATAGGCCCACTCTGTCATAAATGAGGAGGTATGGGCCCACTGGTGAAGTAAGGGAGGAAATGAGGCTATACAGTTTGTGTACAGTAGATGGCGAGGGTGGTGCCCACTGGGTAAGTAAATGGAGTATAGGCCCACTGTGTCATAGAATGAGGAGGTATAGGCCCACTGTACAAGTAAGGGAAGAAGTGGGGCTGGACAGTCTGTGTACAGTAGATGGCGAGGGTGGTGCCCACTGTTCAAGAAAATGATGGGGTATAGGCCCACTGTGTCCAAAAATGAGGAGGTATGGAACCACTGTGGAAATAAGGGAGGAAGTGAGGCTGGACAGTCTGAACAGTAGATGGCGAGGGTGGTGCACAATGTGTAAGTAAATGAGGAGGTATAGGCCCACTGTGTCATAAATGTGGAGGTATGGGCCCATTTTGCAAATAAGGGAGGAAATGAGGCTGGACTGTCTGTGTACAGTAGATGGCGAGGGTGGTACCCATTGTGTAAGTAAACAAGTGGGTATATGCCCACTGCATCATAAAATGAGGAGGTATGGCCCACTGTACAAGTAAGGGAGGAACTGAGGTTGGACAGTCTGTGTACAGTAGATGGCGAGGATGGTGCCCACTGTGTAAGAAAATGAGGGTGTAGGCCCACTGTGTCATAAAATGAGGAGGTATGGGCCCACTGTGCAAGTAAGGGAGGAACTGAGGCTGGAAAGTCTGTGTACAGTAGATGGCGGGGGTGGTGCCCACTTCGTAAGTAAATGAGGGATATAGGCCCACTGTGTCATAAAATGAGGAGGTATGGGCCCACTGTGCAAGCAAGGGAGGAAGTGAGGCTGGAGAGTCTGTATACAGTAGATGATGAGGGTGGTGCCCACTTTGTAAGTAAATGAGGGGTATAGGCCCACTGTGTCATAAAATGAGGAGGTATGGGCCCACTGTGCAAGTAAGGGAGTAAGTGAGGCTGGAGAGTCTGTGTACAGTAGCTGGCGAGGGTGGTGCCCAATGTGTAAGTAAATGAGGGGGTATAGGCCCACCGTGTCATAAATGAGGAGGTATGGGCCCACTGTGCAAGTAAGGCAGGAACTGAGGCTGGGCAGTCTGTGTACAGTAGATGACAAGATTGGTGCTCACTCTGTAAGTAACTGAGGGGGTATAGGCCCACTCTGTCATAAATGAGTAGGGATGGGCCCACTGTACAAGTAAGGGAGGAACTGAGGCTGGAAAGTCTATGTACAGTAGATGGCGAGAGTAGTACTCACTCTTTAAGTAAATGAGGGGGTATAGGCCCACTGTGTCATAAATGAGGAGTGATGGGCCCACTGTATAAGTAAGGGAGGAACTGAGGTTGGACAGTCTATGTACAGTAGATGGCGAGGGTGGTACTTACTCTGTAAGTAAATGAGGGGGTATAGGCCCACTGTGTCATAAATGAAGAAGTATGGGCCCACTGTGGAAGTCTGTCTGTGTACAGTAGATGGCGAGGGTGGTGCTCACTGTGTAATTAAATGAAGGGGTATAAGCCCACTGTGTCAAAAAATGGGGAGACAGAATAGATAGTGATAGTTATGCTTGCCATTTAATAATAAATTTATAATTTCATGAAAAACTGTATGCTCATTAAGCGGGTCCCACTGTGCAAAAAGCATGTCCCACTACAACACTGCACAGTGGGCCCCGAGGCCGGCTGTGTTTGCCTCTCTTCAGCGCTGAACCCCCTTCTCAAACATTCAAAACGTTTCCGCTGTCAATATTTTCGCCGTCCAAATCTAAACAATATTTGTGCGAGGCTAAGGTCCCATCTTTTTTATACATATATTTCAGGCTGTTTCACTGCATTTTTTATGCCATTAGTTCAATTTAACACCATAACTGATAAGTTTTTGTTGAAGTTCTTTGATAAACTATTGGATAAACCAACAGAGGAATTTGCATGGTTGGTTAGGGTATTAAAATAAAGGGAAAATGTTCTGATTAACCAACATGCAGGCTATGATGAAGATTTTTTATTTTTGTTCTTTTTTCTTATTTTCTCTTTTTCTTTTTTTTCAACTGATGAAGATGTTAAAAAATGTGCCTGTAACCAATGACAATTGTGACTCTGATGAGTCAGATGATAAGTCTGATAATGGTTCTTCTAATGCAGTGTTTCCACTGGAACCGACAGGCCGGTAACTATGCATTTTTGGAGAGTCAGGACCAATGTTTACATGGTCGGTTAGGGTCAAGTTCCCGGCTGTGATGTTCTGATTTAAAATGTACTTATATATTGCATTACAATAATTTGGTATCTACAATGTTCTTATTTAAGATTTGTCATTCATCTGAATTTGTCTAAAATGTATTATCTGTGTACTTCAAAATGAGGCTCATAAATATGTAATATAGAGTTTGATATAAAGATATACTACACAAGAATAAAGAGTCAGAGTCCTGTATGACAGCCAAGGGTTAAGAAATAAATTAGAATATATGTTAAACTAAGTTTGTTTTAATTAATACAAACACAAACATTATACCAGCCTATAAGGGAGAGTCGGTGATATTTCTACGACCATTGCCGATCCTTGTATAGGACCCTAACTTCAGGCCCCTAGCAAGACCTGTCGGTTAACTTAACGGCCTGTTGGTTACACTTCCCGGCTTGTCGGTTAATCAAACAGGCCTGTCTGTAACAAGTATCCGGCTTGTCCCAAATATGGACTTCCAGACTGTATGTGATGACTCACCGATCGTGCGGGAAGTGTTATAGTACTGTTGGTAACTTTAGCCGGCCTGTCTGTAACTGTTAACTTTTACAGACTGTGTCCTAGAGTCGGAAAAAATTGTAACCGACAGGCCGTAAACTGAAACAAACAAGCCGTAAATAACAACCGACAGGCATGTAACACTAACAGACAAGCCAGGAACTGTAACCGACAGGCTGGCATTATTTTTGCTTCTTACGGCCTGTCGGTTTCAAAATCTGTGGGTATAAAAAGGCAAGTCGGTAGACAACCTGCGTATATTTGGGCTTTGACTTGTCGAGAGACAACTTGGTGTGCAGCTTTGAGTTTAGGTTTTTTATTTTTTGGAAATTAGCTTAAGTACTGAGCTAGGCTCGATTGGTTGGGAGTGAAATCTATTCTGTGAGGTTTCACTTTTATTTTAATTTTTTTTGTTTTTTAAAACACGCTGTACAATTGATTGATTGATCAGCATGCCAAGGGGCAGAAGGAGAAAGATTGAAGTACCCAGAGATACTCAACCACAGTTTGAGTTAGGAGATACAGGTGAGGATATAGAGAGAAGGAGGAGGGAGAGAAAGGAGAGGGTAAGAGAGAGAGGATTGAACAGGAGCAGAGGGACAGAGAGAGGAGGGAGAGAGAGAGGAGGGAAGAGAGCCAGGAAAGAGGACAGAAGAGAATGCGAACTGATACAGATACTGATGTAGAATCAACTCAATCCAGACAGAAGAAGGGCCAGATGAAGTCCATTTTCCTGAGTGATTCAGACAAAAAAAGCCATTGTGGAGTTCGTTAAACAGCACGAGGAACTTTATGAACCAACGACAGTTTCAAAGACAAGCAGAAGAAGGAAGGACTTTGGGACCAGCTAGCAGCTACCAGAAACTTGCCTGTCAAGACTGTGAAGAAGTGGTTCAACACTCAACGTACCAGATATGACAAGCTCACTCAGACGAAGTCAGGACAAGCAGCTGAGAAGAGCACAGAACGTCAGATCTGACTGAAGGACAGTTTCAGTTTTCTACAAGGTCATATCAGAAGGAAGGGAGTTTCCAAGTCTTCTGCATTCAAGTCACCCCAGAGGCCCTCTGCAGCCACAGCTTCAGTTCCAGATACATCCAGGGACACAGAATCTGAGATGGAAATCAGTATTGCATCAGATGTTACTCATCAGCCTTCGAGCACCAGTCCCAAGCGACGACAGCCTCCAGTCGTGACTACCACCACATCTGCAGATCCAGCCTTAGATCAGTTCCAGCAGATGAGGTTGATGATTTCCACATTTTTGGGTGTACGTCAGGCCCCACTCCAAGTTCTCGACAGTCGTTATGCAACTATCTCCACCCTGAGATTGAACATCTTGAAGAAAGGGACTTTTTAACACTCAGGAACGAGACAGTGAAGCTTCTCAGTGAAAAACAGTACAAGGCCGAAGAACGCAAGAGACAAGTCACCACAAGTCAAGAGGTCACCACATATCAACTTCTAGAAGCATCACGGTCCACAGCAGGATGGGAATACGTACTCACCATCCCGGAAACTCAACCAGTCTCCATTCCAGTTGTGCAGCCTCAACAGACTACCACAGGACAGCCTGTTACAGTGATTTCGAAAGTACAGCAACCATTGGGGCCTTCATCATCGTCAGCACAGCCTACTTCTTATATAGTTGTGGATGACCAACAGCCTGGGACTTCCAGACAGATGATTTTCAACCCACCTTCAGTTGCACCTTTACAACAGGAGAGTCAGCACAACACTTCTGGATTATCCAGTCTCTTCGCAGCTATTCTCAGTGTGCTTACGTATCAACAGATTGACACACCACAGCCATTTTCACCCTCTCAACTTCAACCAGCACCGTTACCAGTGCCATCTTCAACTCATCATGAACATTCAAGACCTCCCAGCCAGTCCAGCCAACAGAGTCAGAGTCAGTCCAAATCAGCAGATTAGTCCGCACAAGTCGCACCAAACCCGGCCCTTTTAAGGGCCTCCCGAATCTTCCAAAAACAATTAACAACCTACACGTCTGCCCAAAAACAAAAAAGCACACCGTCCAACACTTACACCTCACCACAGCACAAAAAAATTGTGTGAATGAATGTGTGAATGTTAAATAAATATAAATAAACTTCCACAACAAAACAAAAACAAAAAAAAATTTCCCTTAAAAAATAATCCCCTAAGAAATCAAAGTAAAACCACCACCACCACCCAAACAAAACAAAATTTAAAAAAACTCCCCAACCCCCCAAAACAAAGATGTGGACTCAAACCCACAACCCCTCCCAAAAAAAAGATGTGGACTCAAACCCACAACCCTCCAAAAACAAAGTTTTAGACTCAAACCCATGTCCCCCAAAAACCAAGATGTGGACTCAAACCCACATCCCTCATAAACCAAGATGTGGACTCAAACCCATGTCCCTCAAAAACCAAGATCCAGACTCAAACCCACGTCCCTGTCTCCCAAAACCCCACTTTAAATAAAAAGCCACATCCACACTGACACACCGACAAACGTGAGGCCTAACAAAATTTACAATAATGGGAGTGGCAATGGATTGATAAACTGAAAAAAAATTTAACTGGGACTGCAAAGCTTGTATAATTTTGTTTTGCAAATTTCCTAGCATTTTTTTTTAAAATTCTTGTGAATTTTCTGCAGGAAATATTTCCAGGTATTTATTTGGAAACTTTTTTTAAATACCATTTTGTAAATTATTTTTTCAGAGAATAAAGCCAGGTCATGTTGGGGTGGGATGACAACTTTGTTAAGTGAGGACCTGGGTTTGAATCTGTAAGTGATATAATTTACTTTTTTCAACTGAGTGTGGGATGGATTGGTATTTGTGATAGGGAATATTTTTGGTGAAATTGAATTAAATTGTTGGAAACTTGGGGTTATTTTTGGGAGGCGACACTTTGCTAAATAAAAGTTCTTGGATTATTTGGGTAGTCCTGAAAAGGACTGATATATGACAGCATGTTCTCCCCTCAGTCTTCTTAAAATCTGTCCTCCTGCCCAGCCAGCACCTCCACGTGATTGAAGTAGTCTTTCAGTAGGTCTCATTGATGTTTAGCCTCCCTCAATGGGTTTCTGAAGTTCTCTTGATGTCTCTGTTCCCCCTGGTCCCCCTGTGGTGGTTGTATAGGCAAGGCACATCAGGGCAAAGGCATCGTCCCCCAGCATGAAGTAGTGTAGATTTGGCCCCCAGGTTCAAGTGGTTCAGGTGGTGGTAGTCCCAAGGTTCCATTTTCAATTCTTCTTTTTAGTTTGCTGCGGTTGAAAATCTGTGCATCAGATGATGACCCACTGGCCCCCGCGTTGACCCACAAGAACTTGTAATCTGCATCGACTAAAGCCAAATGTACCAGGGAGAAGTAGCCCTTGTAGTTGAAATATTCACTGCCTGACTTCTTGGGCTTCTTGATAGCAATGTGTTTTCCATCTAATGCACCAACTGCATGGGGGACATTCCATATGTTTCTAAATCTTTGTTCAATTTTCTTCCAGTCTTCAGGATCAGTGGGACACACCAGATACTCTTGTTGAAATTCTTTCAAAATGGCTTTGCAGACCTGGGGGATAAACTTGCAGATGGTCTCTCTTCCAACCCTCCAGTGGTATTGCAGTGAGGTATAGCTTTCCCCTGTGGATAAGTGTCTCAAAGTAACTGCCAGTTTCAAGTAGACTTCCAATGGCTGCCTGAAGTTGGTGATTGACTTCCTGAGGTGGGGGGTGATTCTTTCTTCAATCAAATAAAAAATGCTGGCTCCATTCTGGTAAAATTTCTGTAGCCTGGTATGTCACTAGTGATCAGTTTGTCCAAGAGTGTTATGAAGCAACTTCTCTCCTCTCTCTGCAGTATCCAGGGCAGGACCCATGGATTCTGTGGCTTCCTTCTCCTTCTGGGTGGTGGGGGGTGATGGTGTGAATGAATGGCACATCACAAGGGAGGGGGGTTTATATTGTGTGATATAGATCCCGATTCTGGATCCCAACTCTAGATACCGACCCACAAAAACAATCAGTCCTGTCATGAAGGGTCAGGAACATGTTCCTGGCTTATCTGTTTGTCTTTATGGCTTGTCTGTTTGTGATCCGGCTTGTCTGTTTAGGGCTTGTCGTAGAAGTTCTATGACTGGCTGTGCAAAAAAGGTCCCGACCCTACGTCTTGTCGGGATGGCCATTACGACCTGTCTGTAACTTTACCATCCTGTTGGGGATTTCATAACCGACTCATCATTTTTGTGCCTTTTTTTCTACGACCCTACGACTTTTGCAACTGACCCTAGGGTCATAAGGTCGGTTACAGGGTCAGTTCCAGTGGAAACACTGCATAACTCACAGATAGGCATTGAAGATTTTGGAAAAAAATTCAATAGTTTTATACCTTTATCCTACAAGTAATGGCATATTGTAAGTTTTAAAGTATTTTGAATAAAAAAATTTTGATTTTGATTTCTAAATTTCTTTATTTTTTAAGTTTTAAAATTTGGCCAGCAACTTTTCAGTTGGGCCATTAACTTTTCAAGTTACTGGCCCTGTCAACCAGCAACAATTTTGTATGAGTCATGAACACTGACATTATCACAAATGCTTACAATCTTCTCTGCATCAACAAACCAATTCTAGCCAGAAAACCCATAATCCTCTCAGGTAACAAAGACCATCAAGTGGATCTGGCCCTGGCCTCTTATATCCAGTCTCTTCTGACAAAGAACGCAGAAGGAAAATGTTATGACACTTTTGCCATAACTCCTTGAGTGTGTTGATATTCACAAGCGAGAATAAAATATACAATGACCAACACATTTATTTTCACACAAACATAAAATATCCAATGCTACAAACACTTTTATATTTTTACTACCATTCTCTGATTTGTTCTCATCTTATTTCCCTCTGATTCTGTTAGCAAGCTTCCTTCTTTATTTACAGTAAAAACTGTATTGGTAAATGCCAGGTTCTTTGGGAATTATCCAACTGATTTTTAACTAGAATCAGTTTTTGAATATGTACCAAGGACAAGTGCCAAACTTTGTTTGGGTGGAGTGATTCCCCTCTGGCACCAGCCCAGGTTCTGGATAACAGCCAAATTGGTATTGTAACACTGGCCTATAATGAAGGTGTATAATAAACTGCTTTGACAAGGTATCAACTACATAAAACCAAGCAAAACTTGTCATTACAAAAAGTAAGGTCTTGGGTTTTACAGTCACAGTCTCTAAAGTGGAAAAATTCAAAATGGAAACACCAGAATCCATAAGGGCCTCCCGGACTCCAGGAGAATGTGTCTCCTCAACAGACCTCTCAGATGCCCATCTCTACATTCCCATCCACCAAGGGTCAAGAAAAAATTCTTAAAGTTCATCCACCAAGCCCAATTTCACCGATTCACATCTCTGCCCTTTAGGCTAGCGACAGCCGCACAGGTCTTCACTATGATAGTCAAAGAAGTGAAGCTTATGGCCCTCTCCAGGGGAATCAGACTCCACCAGTACCTTGACAACTGGCTCATCAGGGTGCCTTCTCCGAGAGAGGCACTTTCAAATAAAAAGACCATTATGAACCTAACAGAATCCTTGGGTTGGATCATCAGTGGGGAAAAGTCAGAGCTGACATCAACTCAGGTGTTCATCTTGAAAAATCCCACAAAAGACAGATGGCAAAAACTACAGGATTTGATCCTGAAAATAAAATCAAAGTATGCTCTGACTGTAAGATGTTTGATGTGGCTAATGGGATTGCTAGCATCTATAATGTTTGTGTTTGTATTAATTAAAACAAACTTAGTTTAACATATATTCTAATTTTTTTGTTAACCCTTGGCTGTCATACAGGATTCTGACTCTTTATTCTTGTGTAGTATATCTTTATACCAAACTCTACATTACATATTTATGAGCCTCATTTTGAAGTACACAGATAATACATTTTAGACAAATTCAGATGAATGACAAATCTTAAATGAGAACATTGTAGATACCAAATTATTGTAATGCAATATGTGAGTACATTTTAAATCAGAACATCACATCCCTCCCCAGCTTGCACAAAAAGATGCGAGTACAATTTATGTAAATTATAATGACCATGAAACTAGTGCTGTTTTACTTTGGCACAAATGTTTCCTCACTGCGACTCATTCTCTATAGTAGTTAAAAACATGAAACCTTTATGCATAGAGGACAGAGGAACTGCTTCAAGGCTTGTTTGATTTATGTTGACAGGTTGTTGTTTGTACAGGCTGAACCAGAGTGGTAGTCATAGTAATCATCTCTAAAATTGTGTAGTTTTTACTTTTTAGCAGCATTCTGTGTAGTTGTATTTTAAGAGAGTTCCTTCCCTCCTTTTTTTGAATGTGAAATTTGGAAAAATTCTTTTAAACGTATAACCTAACTCCACATAAATTTGCTATTCTCACTTTTACATATCTAATATACAATATCAGCCTAATTATTCTAGAAAAAATAACACATGAAATACAAGAACAATTATATGTAAAAAAAACTCAGAATTTGTTCACAATTGATCAAAGCACTATGGTATGCTCACAATATTAGAAACTGATCAAAGCACCATAGAATTACTCACAAAGTTAGAACATCTCTGACATTATACCTGACAGAATACTTATATGTTACTGATACAACTTAATAATGAATAATTGGTCATCACACTTGTTTTTGTGCTCACAAAAGTTCATTATTTCAGTCTTTACATATTTTACTCTGATGTTAATTGTCCTACAACATAGTCTTTTAGCTTTACTGGTGGTTTTCTATTTCTCTGGGGATGCTTGTAGAAATCATCCACATAATTATTAGCCTTTCTTGGGCTTTCAGTCAGTTCTTGGTTAGATTGGTCTATTGGGTTGTGCTGTACTCCTTCACTGATATCCATATGTTCACTTGTGTTCTCGTTCTTATTGACCAATTTCTTCAATGAATCTGGGAGTTGCTTAAAATGTGAAGAATTTTGTGTGATTTACAGATCACTATCCTTTGCAGTTATCATTGAACCCTTTTTGTCTACCACTTCTAAAGGTCTTGGATTGAATGGGGCTGAAAGTACTGTGTCACCAATTTTAATGGGTGATTGTTTGCGATGGAACCTATCTCCATAGTTTTTCATTTTGTCTTTAGCTTCCTTGTCATTTTCTCTTATTTGAGCATCCTTGGTAATTCTTTGTTGTGGTACCTACGGAAGTTTTGTTCAAAATGGTCTGTTGAACAGTAACTCAGCTGGAGCTGCTCCGGTACTGCAGTGAGGCTTTGCTCAATAATTCCGCAAGAAAATGTGCATATTTTGTCTTCAATTCACATTATCTGTGATCGCTGCTCTTATAATCTTGGACAGTGTTTTCATGAAACGTTCTCCTTCAGTATTGGCTATCACAGCATCTACAGAGAAAATAATCCTGGAGGTTGCCTTCATATGAGTCCTGTTCAGTGTTACTCAAAGAGAATGAGAAAATTCTGTAGTCGCTAGACAGCCTCTTTCCATGGTGAGAGACCATATCAGCTCACCTTGATTGATGACAAAATTTCTGAAATATCCTGAAGGGTTCAGAACTTCATCTTAAAGACCACAGTGTTCTGATCTTTACCAACACCTCAAACATAGGTTAGGGTGCACATTTAGATCAAGACTCAGCAAAAAGTCTGTGGTCGGATGGGGGGGGGAAAAGGCTACTTGTAAACGTGCTGGAGCTAAAGGCAGTGTTTCAAGACGCGACATTTCAGAATACAGTGTCAAAATCAGTGTCGATTGCCTCAGTGACAGCCTATATAAACAAACAGGGAGGAACCCATTCAGTGGAAATGTGTGCTATCCTGTGGAGAATCATGACATGGACCCATTATTATAAAATATCATTACATGCCAGGAAGATTACAGGGTGCCTAAATGTGACAGTCGACTCCTTGTTCAGGTAGACTCAGATCCAAACAAGAGAATGGTTCCTACACCCTCAGGTGTTCAAACAGATCTGTGAAAGGTAGTTCACTCCTCATATAGACCTCGTGATGTCTAGGCTATGGGATACAGGATCTCTGATGCTATTTTTATGAATACCACACCTGTGCAGTTTACCTTTCGTGACACTATTGTCCAGCTGCAGTCAACAGCAGTGTTCACTGATTAATGACAGGTCTGTTAGCTAGTAGGTTGAAGGTGTTTTTTAGTAAATCTTTTGAAATATTGAGGATAATTGTAGACTTTTCCAGAACTGAATATATTGTTTATTCAGAATATGTAAAGCAAACCAGTTTCATTACACTGGTAATGGACCATGATCTTTTGTCACTGTGTATGTGTCTAGAAAATGTGATCAGTTTTCAATAAAGTAAATGTGTATAAAACACATGATACATTCTCTTGTTGAATATCCAATACATTTTGTACATTTACTTTCGTCCGTGTTAAAGACAAAGATAACATTATGTCTCGTCTTGAAAGCCTCTGTGAACTTTATTGTCAGCTAGACCCATTGTTTTTTTCACACATATGGATATGAATATATATACCAAATTTAGGGAAAGGGGAACCTAAAGCCTTTGCAGATTTTGGTGTGTATTTAAGAGCGATGAGGTAATTGGATATTGGGATCGATTAACCATCTGTGACTGTACACCATTAAGGTCATAGAAAATTTCACAAGATTGAACAGATTTATTATTCCCAGTAATTGACACCAGTCTATATATACTTAACCAAAAACTAGAAATAGGACACCCTGTTAAAAGTAGCTGCAACATATGAAAAGAAACAGGATAGCATAGAAGAACACACATTATCATGTGTAATGTCCACCCCATGAATGTTTTGCAACAATTGTACAGTAGTCTTACAAGATCCTGTTTTATTTGTAAAATATATCAATGATGCTTAAATATTTATTAGTATACATGTAAAATTATTTGCATTAGTTCAAAATTTGCTCAAAATCACTCTGTCTCTAAAGGTTTTTGAGATAACCAACATTTTTGATTTCCGATACAATTGAAGATGATGCGCGAAATTTGAGAAATTCGACATTTTTCAGAGGCAATATACCAAAGATGTCTAATATCCAAGTGGTCAAAAATTAGCTTGATTAGTTTTATGGAATAATGATCAATAATGTAGCAGAAGTGGTTAGCAAAGTAGATAACTAATCAACCTAAAAACTTGGGGTGTGTGGGTGTCCCGACATATGAATGTATGTAGATGTTTTAGTCTTAGTGAGAAAAGAAGTACTGATTATACATTTATGCATTTGTCCGGACTAAACCAGGGCATCATCACATTAATGCACTTCATGCTGTTTGGTAGCTTGTGGTTATCACCTCCATATGGTTATAGTTTTAGATGTGCTCGTTTGTCTGTTTATGTGATAACTCAAAAAGTAATGAGATCTTCATGAAATTTCTTAGTGGTAGGGCATCACAAAGGAGGAAGTGAATAAACTTTGAAGGTCTCTTCAAAGGCAAAAGGACCAAATTTGCAAATTTAATAAGTAAATCAAGTTAATACCCTATCCAATGGACAATTGCTAATCCGGTTGGGGTGGCCCGGCCCGCCAAATGACAAAAAAAAGACGCCCTCGTTTCCACCGGCCAGGCCGGTCCAGTACTGTGCACTCGCCAGGTAGCACGTCGTACTTCCTTCCTGTCTAGACAGTGTGACTTCATGGCATCTTTTTCGTTGTGTAAACATATCATATCCCTAGTAATCTAATAGCAGGGCCAGTTTGGGAGGGTCTTGTTTGTCCATTGGATAGGGTATTAACTTATAAAAATTTAACTTACTTATTAAATTTGCAATTCTATTGCCTTAATACATCCTATCCAATGGACAATTGCTGAATAACTACTGCTTGGTCGGTGAGTAAGTTACTAGGGACTTAAGTGAACTCATAAAAAATTAACAAAATTTCTCCAGGCCTGGATCGACCTTGAGGTCAGGAAACCCTTTAGGGCCATGATCGGTTATCAGCAGCCGGTTATCTGGGGCTATGCCGATGCTGCCCCCCTTTTTTTACAGACCTGCTCTGAGGTAGGTGAAGAGAGGGATGAGTTCAGTCCCATAAGAAGCAGAAATAAACCACCTGAAGGAAGCACATCAGATTTTTTTTGTTTTTGTTTGAATATGTATATATACATATGTACAACTATTTACATACGTACAAATCTCCTCTCTATATCTTGGGCTACTGCTGGATCTCCGGATTGGAAGGCCTTAGAAGCAGCAAAGGCTTTGACATCATGGGCTTTAACCTGATGTAAAGTGTGGGCCTCCTGGTCAGAGAGCTCACAACATAGAATCACTGTCTGTTTGATCCATGAGGAGATAGTGGCAGGTGAGATGTGTTTGTCGAAACCTTTCTTAAAGGAGACAAAAACTAACTCCTTATTCTGCCTGAGGTCTGAGGTCCTGTCCAAAAAGTAGCGCAATGCTCTGACTGGGCGGAGGGACCTGTCAGACGTGAGGGACCTATCCAGAGTTGGGGCCAGGGCTGGTATAACCACTGGGGCCACACTGTCTGGACCCTCTTTGGCCAGCTGATTCTTAGAAAGAAAGCTGGTTGATGGGTACAGGGACACGTTTGACCAGTCAGATTGGTGTCTAATGTTTCTGTATTGCCAAGCATGTATCTCACTTTTGCCCAACCGAATTGGCTAAGAGGAAGACCCAAGATGACTCCTGGTGGGAAGGCGTATGCGTCCAGATCCTCCCATAGTAGACTGAGTGCATCCACTGCTGAGGCCAGGGGATCCGGTACTGGTGACACAAAGACAAATTGATCTATATGAGGTCGGCGCCACCTGCTGCATATTGTTTGGAAGACCTCTGGAAGGAGAGACCACTCTGTTTGGATGGTTTGGCCTGGCCTGGATAGCTCGTCTGCTACCACATTCAGCTTTCCTGGAATATGTCGGGCTTTGAGAGTCACTTGTTTTCTGGTACACCAGGTCAAGATTCTCCATAGTAGGGCACAAAGTGGGCCCGACCTCATGCCTCCTTCCTTGTTTATGTATGACACCACTGTCGTGTTGTTGGTTGCTACAAGAACTATCTTGTCTGAACAAAAGGTCCTGAAACTCTTTTAAGGCTAGAAAGACTACTTTGAGTTCCAGATAATTTATATGCAGCTTGCTTTCTGGAAGGGACCAGGTTCCTCTTGCAGTAAGCTCGTTTAAGTGAGAGCACCATCCTTTGTTTGATGCATCTGTAAACATTTACAGAGCATGTTTTATTGGGTGTGATGGTTGGCCTGTGAGTACATTATCTTCTTTTAGCCACCATTGTAAATGGGGGTGCAGGGACCTGAGAATAGGAATCACTTTTTCTACTGTTTCTGGTACCCTGCAGTTGCTTTTCAAATGCCACTGTATGGGTCTCATATGCAGCCGTCCTAGGTGAACTTAGGACCCGACTGGACCGGAGGTCGAACCGGTAACCTACAAAGTCGAAGACCTGTTTGGGTTCTAGTTCTGATTTTTCTAAATTCACCAGCCAACCCAAATCCTGACACATTTTCACTAGATCCTGTGTATGTTGGAGACAAATTTGGTGGGGTCTGGCTCTCACCAACCAGTCACTCTGAAGAAGTCGGTTGGAAACAAAGTTCAGTGTCCTTGGGAACATTAGCTGGAGGAGAGTGAGAAGGTGTTACCCTGACAGCAGATGAGGTTGGTTGGAAGGTCTTGGCCATGAGAAGCGCCTCCAAACGATTAAACCTATCCGACCACTTCTGGTCAAGTTCCTCCATTTTCTTGTCTGTGGCCAACTTGCTTTCTGTAGGTTTCTTGGACTTGGAGGTAGAGGGCTTGTCCTTCTTTGCTTTCTTTTCAGGAAATGCAGTAGGGGCGATGAGACAAAGCCAGTGTCACTAACAGCCCCAATAACAGACACGGTAGATGGATCAACCAAGATACCGTCCTCAATAGGTGTAGAAGAACTTTCTAACTTCTTAGCCTCCCGCTTTTCCTTTTATAGTTTATATGAAGGTGTACCAAGCTGGGCTTTTTGTTCAGGGGTCAAAATATGGCAGAACTTACATTCAGCAACTGGTGTATCAACACATGGGTCCTTCCCCTTTCCTTTGTCTCTGCAGTGTGTGCAGCATGCGCATGGCCACAATTTCCTCCTTTTTGTCCAGGAGAAGATATGTTGATCTATAACCTCTATAATATGCGCTTAAGTATAAAATATACTTAATTTCAATATATCCTGGCAATAATCTTCACAAAATATGAAGCACACAAAAATCTGTCTTCACAGTACATGCACCAAATGAAAAAGATGCCATGACATCATGCTGTCTAGACAGGAAGGAAGTACCTGACTGGCTATCTAGACTCTTCACATATGGTTTCCCAATACCACTTAATACATTCTAAAGCTCTAAAAGCAATACTAAAGGAGATATAAGGCAAAGAACACAAAATCAGTTATTTTATGACCCCAGTTTGACCCATAAGGAGGGGTCAGGGGGTAAATCTGACTGGCTATCGAGACTCTTCACATATGTTTCCCGATACCTCTTAATACATTATAAAGCTCTTAAAGCAATAATAAGGAAATATAAGGAAAATGTCAAAATCAGCTATTTTATGACCCACGTTTGACCCCTACAGGGGGGTCGGGGGAAATTAGACTTGCTTTCCAGACTCTCCACATAGGGTTTCCTACTATCTCCCAATACATTTTATGGTTCTAAGTGCAATACTTAAGAAGATAATAGGGGGTTCACTTGAATTTTAAGCTTTCTGGTTGGTACTTGTGAGAAAATTGCTCATAAATCAATTTTTATCGGATCGCTCCCAAAATCTAATCAGCTCACGTTTTTCATAGTATAAACCTGTGTATGAAATTACAAGTCTCTGTGGTCAGTAGATTTTGCTGAGCGGTGATGATGAGCAGGTGTACCCCCCCAAACAAAACAATTTTTGATCATGTGATCTTGATAAAGATCAAAGGCAAATTTAAACACGTGGAAAAATTTTCCCATGCCTAAGGTATATAGCTGCCAAATATGGTTAGAAAGTGTCAAGGGAGACTATAATGCGGCGGCGGTGGATGCAGCAAGGAAACTGAAGCGAAAACAAATAAGCGCCCTTTCAGGGACGGTTAATTATGAATCTGTTAAATTTATTAATTGGAGAATATCTGTCAATGGAAATAGAACAATTATGTAAAAGTACATGTATATTAATAATCAGTTGCAGCAATCCACATATCTTCATCATAAGAGAAACAGGTCTCAAATATGGCAGGTGAACACATTTTGGTAGAGCCAAAGTTACCGGTCACACCATGATGCACACCTACACCCCCTAACCAAAGTCCCTACCAAGTGTAATCCTTCTCCACCTTACTGAGTCCAAGAAATAGCCCAGACAAGATATTAAAACTCATGGTCACTACGACAAGGTCAAAGTTGGGGTTTTACGTCCCGTTCAACAGCCAGGGTCATATTGGGACAGGTCCTCAGAATTGCCACTTGTGGGACTCGAACCCACAGAGGTGACAGCCTATGATTAGATGCCAAACTTGCTAACCACTAGGCCACTGAGGACCTTACGACAAGGTCAAAGATCAAACCAAGATCACACCATGATGTCATACACCTAAAACCCCTAAGCAATGTCCCGACCAAGAATCAACTTCCTGCACCTTACAGTTTCAGAGATATTGCCCAGACAAAATTTTAAATGTCAAGGTCACATAGTAAGATCAAGGTCAAATCAAGATCCCAAACCAATGTCCCTACCAAATATCAACTTCCTACACCTGACATATTCCGAGATATGGTCCAGACAAGATTTTATAGGTCGAGTTCACTATGGCATGATCAAAGGTCAAATCAAGGTCACACCATGACACTACACACCTACAACCCCCAACCAAGGTCCCCTTCCAAGTTTCAACTTCCTACACCTTACAGTTTCCGAGATATAGCCTAGACAAGATTTTGAAACTCAAAGTCACTAAGGCAAGGTCAAACATCAAATCAAGATCACACCATGATGTTGCACACCTACACCCCTAACCAATGTCCCTACCAAGGACACCATGGGTGAAAACAATACCCCGACAACCCTCAAGGGTTGTGGAGTAATAAAAATTGTTGTTTGGGGCCTGGATGTGATAACAGTATCCAAGCTGGGATTCTGTCTTTGTGTAATGTTGGTTCATGTATTCACTGAAAGTATTGTTAATAATAATAAAATCTCATGTACATGCGGACATGTTTTTCAATAGAGTTATAACTATTGATGTCTAATTTTGATTCATGAATAAATGTACAAATCTCAACAAAATTCAAATGTTTCAGTTCAACTATCTGTGGCAGATTTGATAACATTTCTATCTTGTTTTTGGAGGCAGAGGAAAAGTGTAACAAAATAAAGTTATTTCCTTTCAAATTGGTATGAATAACTTTAAAATATTTATTGTACAATGAAATGTAACTGAACTATGTACAGTAAATTTTTATGGGTTTTACATTTAATACAAGAATTAGCCCAACAATTATACACATTATAAGTAGCTGGTTTTAATACATACTGTACTCCTATATTAACATGTGAAAGTTATTGCACTCTCTTTACAAGAAAAACAGTCTAAGAGATAGTTGTACATAAAAAAGCTACTGCAATACAGCAATTACCATAAATAGAACTGTTTCACTGATACATGAAAAGTTGTATGGTACTGACAAACTGAAATAAATTCCAACTGAACAATATTCATCAGATTTCATCATCATTTGTCCATCTTTTTATATTTACATTTTCTCTACAATTGGTGTACCACATTTGATGCCATTTCATACTATTTATTCAATAATCCTCCACTGATTATGGTTACATGTGACGTGTAAATATGACAAATTGAGAAAACTTGGGTTGTCCACTCCAGAGTGTGGTTTTACTCTTGACAGGCAACATTTATTTATGCACGCTATAGACATTAACAGCACAAGCGTAATGACTAGAGTAGAGAAACTAACACAATTCTGGGCACTAATATCATTTAAAACTTTGCAGCAAAGATTGATTAATATTGTAACATAGTACCCTGTACAAGATTACATTAACTCACTAGGGATAGTCAGATACAGTGATTTAAGTGATCCAAATTGATTTATTTTTGTATTTGGATGGTATTTTAGTGTAATATTGATTATTCACAATATTATTCTACATTACATAATCACTTTGGTAAGGATTAATATTACTACTCTCAATTCAGATCACAATTTTTTATTCTATCCACATGCACCTAATGTGATGAATTTTGAATTTAAACATAAAAATTATTTATTTCCTTGTTTATTCTATATTTTATTTAAAAAGACTGGTAAGTAATAAGCTGTGATTACAAATCTTTTCTATTCTAGTGACACACTAATAAGGTTTGCGATATAAGTGATCACAGATCACTCCATCTGAATACACCTGGGTACTATACCAGTGGGTTGAGGATTCATCGGGCAGTCACTGATTGTTTTCAATGAACTATAATTCAACATAATTCTTATCTTACTGTACATGGATACATACCCAAGTGTTTTAAAATTATTTTACTTAATTTAATTTTGGTTTGTCACAACTTTCTGTTATATTTATGTTTACTGCCATATTTTCAGAAAGTGGCTTTGGTCAACTGACACTAAAAGCTAAAAGTTCAGAACAACTCAATTCATTTGAAAACCCAGAAATACCTTTTAGTGTCTTGAGAATTAATATTGAACGGTCAGCTGGACTTTTAATCAATACATCAAAATCAATGTTTGATTTATTCCCTAATAATGTCAAATATGTACAAAAGTTACCAATGTACTGAACATTGTATCACAAGTTCACAACTGAGAAATTTGTACTTAATGTCTGGTTTCTGTCTTAGGCTTTAATGAAAAGGATGGTCGTGAATTATAATCCAAGGTTTTTGGCTGTGCACTCAGATGGAAGAACACATCATTTTAACAGAAAAGTTGAACTAGTTGTAAGCATGAAGACATTACTGCTGATATGTCTATCAGTATTTCTACTGTGCATGTCTGGTAAATGTTAGAAGGGATACTTGCAAGTGTACCAAAATGCAGGGTAATCGAATGACTAAATCCAGGGCATGTATGTGAATTTCACACTTAAACAACCACAATCAATACATAAAGTGTTTCACATTTTGTCTCTAGTTTACAATATATTTTACAAGTAAAAAATTCAGTCCACACGTTTCTACACCATGTCTGATGCTATGTAGCCATAACTGCTTCTCTGGGTGTGGTATTGGCTTTCTCTTGCTTCTTGACTTCTGCATTCCAAAAAAAAAATTGTGATGAGTAAACAGTGTAAAACTTTTAACTACTTCAACTATAACATTATTATCCAAAATAGCTACTGCTGATAACTTATTCAGACTGACTGATGGTGATAATTACTTGGCAATGCAAAGACTTTCGTTTGCATGAAAATCAAATATGATACATAATCGATTCCCTATCTAAAGTATCCATAAAGCCAAGAGACAAAAATGTTAATACAATATACAGCTCAGTGTAGAATCAAGGTGTCATGGGTAAAGGAAAAAGATCAAAGTTACTGCTACCCTGCATAAGTTGGCCGCAGTCATAAGTTGGCCGTGGCTCATCTACAGGCTCCAGAAAGACAAATAGATTATTGTACACCAATGAAAACTGTTGCATATAATAAGTTTAACAATAATACATGGTTTCAGAGTGTAGTAGGCCACTCGTGTTAAAGCCCTGTGAAGCTGTGGTGAGGGCGGCCAACTTATGACTGTGGCCAACTTATGCAGGGAAGCAGTACAGTTTTTCTCCAGTGCAACAGCCAGGGGCATATTGGGACAGGTCCTCAGCATTGTCACTTGTGGGAGTTTAACCCACACAGATATGACAGTCTAAGATTAGATGCCTAACCTACTGGTCCACTGAGGACCTTTCATGGGTAAAGGAAACTCTATGCATGAAACAACACTGGACAACAGGGTCATATGTCCAAGATAAAAACTGACTGAAAACTTGTGTTGGGAATGATAAAGCGTATTCTTTAGAACCGATTAGGTTGTATTTCTTTGACCTATCCATTACAAAATGTCCCCAACAGTAGGGCATGCAAAGATATTTATTTGTTTTTGGAGGTCCTTAATATCTTCAATATACAATTTCAACACTTTTGTTACAAATATATTATATTTTCTGGTATATAACCACTGTCAAGTATAACTTTTCATTAGCTATAATACATGACTGTCATCAAATTGGAGAAGATATACAGGAGAAACTATACACTCAGTTAACATTACATGTGTATTAAGACACAAAAAAAACATGAGAAGTGTACCTGGAAGTTGATCACCTGGGACTTCTGGAAACTCTAGGTTTTCTTCAGTGGGTACACCCTCAGTCTCCTGGTAAGTCAGACAAAATTGCCCATGATTATACAGCTGTTCCTAATTAAATATTATTGCTGGAAACACTTTTACTTATTTCCAAACTTATTTTAGTTCATTCCACATTTCCTAACATATTGTCACTATATTAGAATTGTAAAGCAACAGTTGCTTTTTCAGTAGTTCAATGATATTTAACAATACATAACATAAATATATATAGGATGCTATATTTATGACTCAAGTTCAATCACAACATATATCAATAACCTTTTATCACTCCAGTAACATTATAGACATCCAATGTGTACCTCAAAAGCTTGAATTAGTCTTTCATTTCAAAATTTCTTTTCAACAACTTAATACTTTGTAAACATATATCATTTCACAAACTACTGACCTTGACAATCTGGTCCAGCTCTTTGAGAACATCATCCTCGTCCTGTTGGGTCAGACCTCCAGACAGAAGAGCATCTATCTCCTGTATAATACCACATGACATAAGATACACTAGAACCACTACCATCTGAAATTCTGCTATCTAAATATTTTGTTAACACTCCCCCTTTTCCAATATTATTATATCCCCAGACAAAATTTGGGGACATAATAGTTTCACATCTTTCTTGCCGCTGCCATATGTTGTGACTTGTGTACATGATAACTCAAAAACGCTTTCACTGATTTCATTCACACTTGGCATACACATGTATTTGGGTCAGGACAAGAAGCATATTTTAAGGTGACCTTGAACTCCCAAAAATTGAAAAGTTATGGCCACCTTAAGGTAAGAAAATTACCTTTTGGCCACTTAATGTCCTCTAGGTGAAAAACTATGTGGCTCATCTAGTTAAAATTTTACATGGGAACACATTAATATATTCTTCTTACACATGCCAAATATCAACACTTTATGATGAGGTTAAAATTGTGTTTGAGGCCCATAAAGATCTTACTTAGGGATTTTTTCCTACATTTTTCACATATTTGCCCTTTAATTTAGAAATGGTAACTCTCATTACACTCAAATTGTACTAGATCTAAGTTTTATATGTAATGTTTATCTTGAGGTCTGTGGCTTAAATGTTAAGGTCACCTTTAGGTCTCTAAAATGCCCACAGAGAGCCAATTTATGGAGTTGTTGCCACTTTTAAGCCCTATAGCTGTCAAATTATGTGACTGATAGAGCTGACATCTCATCAGGTAGATATTAATATGTTTTTTTTTAATGCACCAAAAATCAAGGCTTAAAGTAGACATTTAACCTGAGTATGAGGGCCATAAACACCTACCCAGGTGACCTTGTTAGATCATTTTGCACATTTTTTGCCCTGCAACTTGGAAACAGTAAGTCTGACAAGTCTCAAAATATACTAGATATATTTTTTTAAATATAATCTTTGTCTGTGGAAAATTTGAAGTCTGTATCTCTAATACTAACATTACTTTATGGTCTCTAAAATGCCAACAGACACCCAATTTATGGACTTTTTACCATTTTTAAGCCCTATAGCTCTAAAATTATGTGGTACATTCACATAAATCTCATCTGTGAGTATAGTTATGTGTTCTTTTTATATGTACCAAAAATACGATCTTTAAGTTGACATTTAACCTATGTATGAGGCCAATAACCACCTCACCTGGTGGACTTTTTGGGAGTTAGAAGGGATATTTCTCACAATGAGATGTGGGTTATTAAACTTGTAGTAGTTGCAGTATTAGACTGTAAGTAGAATTTCAGCTTTACTGTTTTGTACCTGATCAAAAAAAGGGTTATTTAAAAACTGTAGCAGCTGCGGTATTAGATTGTAAGCAGAATGTGAGCTTTCTTATGTTTTGTATGGCAGTATATTTTACCAACAAGAGGAGAGTGCCCGTGAACGGGCACTGTGTCAGCTGACTGAATGTTTTTGATTTGTGATGGTGATAATGAGAGGAAAGCATAATTATCAGGGAAAGGGCTGTACAGAAATACAGTAAATGGTAACTGAACAGCATGTTCGAAAGATATTCCGAAGCTGACAGAAGAAAAGGACAAAAAAGTTGTGCCCTGCAAATGGTATTATGAAATAAAGTAACAAGGTAATTGTTTAAGTGTAAAAAGTAGGTTAAAAATATTTAAAGAAATACTATAAATGCAATATCCTCGTTCGACCATGAAGAAGGGATCCAAAGGTCAAATCTGACCATACCAAAAGATTCCCAGCCAAAGAATTTAGGATGCTTTACCATCCCAAACCTGTCGGACCAATAATAAGTGAGTCATAGGCACTTTTTAAGTTTGGCTATCCTTGTTTGACCTTGACGGAGGGGTCTAAGGTCAAATCCGACCACACAAAAAAATTCCCAGCCCATGATTTCCTGTAGCTTGTTTACCATCCCAAACCTGTAGGACCAATAATAAGCGAGTTCTAAGCAATTGTAAGTTTGGCTATCCTCAATTGACCTTGAAGGAGGGGTCCCAGGTCAAATCTGACCACACCAAAAGAATCCCAGCCCATGATTTCCTATATGTTGGTTTACCATCCCAAACCTCCAAGACCAATAATACGCGAGTTATAAGCACTTTAAGTTTGGCTATCTTCGTTTGACCTGGAAGGAGGGGTCTAAGGTGAAATGCGACCACACCAAAAGATTCCCAGCCCATGATTTTCTATAGGTTGGTTTTCCATTCCAAACCTCTAGGACCAATAACAAGCGAGTTATAAGCACTTTTAAGTTTGGCTATCCTCATTTGACCTTGAAGGAGGGGTCCAAGGTGAAATCCGACCACACCAAAAAATTCCCAGCTCATGATTTTCTATAGGTTGGTTTTCATTCCAAACCTCTAGGACCAATAATAAGCGAGTTATAAGCACTTTTATGTTTGGCTATCCTCATTTGACCTTGAAGGAGGGTTCCAAGTACAAATCGGACCATATTGACAGATTCCCAGCCCATGATTTCCTACAGGTTGGATACAATGATTTACTCAACAGTGAGAACCTGAAAGAAGCTATTGCTCAGCTATGCCATGACATAGAGGTCTGCAATTTCACTATGTTATAGCTGACCAAAACGTCTGTGAATAACATATTTAACAAAATACTCTAAATGTAATAGTTTTCAAGTTACAACTGATTTACTCAAGAGTGAGAACCTCAAAGTAACTATTACTCAGCTATGCAATGAGCTACATGTCTGAATTTTTGCTCTGTTATAGCTGACCTAAAAGTAGGTGAACAACATATTTAAGCAAAATACTGTAAATGCAATAGTTTTCAAGTTACAACTGATTTACTCAATAGTGAGAACCTGAAAATAGCTATTGCTCCGCTATGCCACGAGCTATAGGTCTGTAATTTCATTATGTTATAGCTAACCCAAAAGTAGGTGAACAATATATTTTAACAAAATACTCAAAATGCAATATTTTTCAAGTTATAGCTGATTTACTCAACAGTCAGTGCCTGAGAATAGCTATTGCTCAGTTGTGCCATGAGCTACAGGTCTGTAATTTCACTATGTTATAGCTGACCCAAAAGTAGCTGAATAACATATTTGCACAAATTTCTGTAAAGGCAATAGTTTTCCAATTACAACTGATTTACTCAATAGTGAGAACTTCAAAGTAGCTATTACTCAGCTATGCAATGAGCCACAGGTCTGGAACTTCACTATGTTATAGCTGATCCCAAAATAGGTGGAAGATATTGAAACAAAATACTGTAAATGCAATAGTTTCCAAGTTATAAGTGATTTACTCAACAGTGATAACCTAAAAGTAGCTATTACTCAGCTATGCCATGGGCTACAGGTCTAAAATTTTACTATGTTATAGCTGACTCAAATGTAGCTGAATAACATATTTATACGAAATTCTCTAAATGCAATAGTTTTTATGTTACAAGTGATTTTACTCATGATGGAAGTTACTGAAAAGCCCAAAAGTAGCTATTACTCACTTAGCTATTGAGACAGGCACCCAACTTACTCACCATATTGTAGCTATGAAAAAATTAGCTGAATAACATATTTTAACAAAATGCTCTAAATGCAACACTTTTCAAGTTATAAATGATTTTGTGCATGATTTCATGAATTTTAATGCATTAAAAATTATTAAAAAAATTTATTTAAAAAAAAGTAAGACAGATCCAGGTCTCATACTCACACAAGAGAATCTACCTGTGGCCTAGTAAATATATGCAAGATATGAGAGAAATCCCTGCAATAGTCACTGAGAAAATTGTGATTAAGTGTTGAAATTTTCACACTTTTGGTGGGGGTACCCCCCTTGTAATGTCTCTAGCAAACAGACGAACAGACAGATTTGCATGCCTTGAACAATTTTTCATCCTCGATAGATAAGGTATCTTTTAAAAAAAACAGCACGTCTCTAGGCCTTGTAGTTTTGGAGGAGAAGTTGTTCACGCGGACGCGTATGCGGACGCCCACGCCGCAGAGTGACGACATAAAAATTGTAGCTGTAAAATTTACCTGCTAGAAAGAATGCTTGTGGGGAAACTCTACCGAGAAAGTATGCATCTTACATATTTGTATTCTAAATATTTAAATATATGCCAACTTAGAAACAACAAACAAGTCAAGCTAGAGGACTAGACAATGCTATAATTGTATTTGTGGCGAAAAGGAAATTATCAGTTTAAACATTATTTTCTGTTTAGGTAGTTTTGTAAATTGCAAAATATTCTTTGTTTGGAGAGGCCTTTTTGCCTAGTAGAAAAATATCAAGGAGGAAGGTTTTAGGAGATATTTAATCTTAGATTTATAATAATAAAAAATTGTTTTAGTAAAGTATAATTTACTACAGATAGGGGTATCCATGCATTGTATATCTTTGAGGCATTTAATGCCTGTGAATGTTTGTTTCTATTTTATATTTTTATAAGATAAACATGCTTAAGATAAACCTCCTTATGAAATTCTGTATTGTTCCATTGTAAAAGAATACACAAAGTTATATTCTCAGTTGTTACTGTTAACATTTTTCATTTACAGGCTAAGAATTGCTATATTTAACTGATTATTTGTTCAAAGAAGGTAAAAAAATAGCCAGCCTCGGCATGCAAGAACCCCAGGCCACAGGTACAACTAAATGGGCAACATGATTGAGTTTTGGAAAAATCCCCGGAAAAACTTCAGTTGTAAGAAGTACACAGAATCCAGGAAATGTTGTCAGATGTAAGATTCAGAGGCCATGATTTCTTACAAGTTGTTTTCATATTTTGAAGCCCTAGAACCAATTAACATGATGACCCTACATGACCTTGGAGCAGGGGTCAAAGGTCAAATTTGACACTGGCAAAAGATTTGCACACCATGAGTTCTAATAAGTTGTTTTCTAATTCAAAACCCCTGGGACCAATGATAAGGGAAATATTAGGGCTTTTTGATATGACCCCCCCATGCCCCGCCCCATTTGATATTATAGATGTGACATGGTGGCCATTTTGTTTTCAACACAAGGGCAAAATTACTCTCAGGCAAGCTATCCTAGACATTTACAGTTGGTGCAAATCTGACACAGCTAGCTACAATAATTTAAATTTTAGAACTTATCATTGATTTTCGAACAATTAGCCATGGCAGCCATGTAAAATGAGTACAAAATTTTTACAGAGATGTTTTCACAGCCATAAACATTCTCTGCAAATTTGGTGAAGATATCTTTATAAATAAATGAGATATAAGGATGAAAAGGGTAAAAATGTGACACACGCACACATGCACAGACACAAGCACACACGGTGTTTCATAATCTCCCAACCCTGGCCGTGGGCGGCGGGAGGATAAAAATGTAACTGTAGTAACACTGGTTTAATAGCGTCCCTTTTTCATGAAGAAGTTTAAGACAGAAAAGTATTTAACGTGTAGCTGAATCCTAATCAGTTCTAGATCCTTTTGGGGTAAACATTCTGAAAAAAATGGTGAAAAGTTTAGGCTGTGCAACACCCGCAAACTTTACGAACAAAATATATTCAAAGTGTTGCCATGGCAACAGGTGTTGAAGGATACCCCAAAACCTTATCAGCTCTAGATCCTCTTGGGGTAAACATTTCCTGAAAATCCATGAAGGGTTTTAGGCTGTGGAACACCCACAAACTTTAAGACCCCAAAATCTTAAAAGTGTTGCCATGACAACAGTTGTAACTGGATACCCCCCAAACCTGTCAAGTGGATACAAATTGCTTGTCATAAATATTTTGTGGAGAAGTCTAACTGGAATGGACTGAATATAGTGTCTGTATCTATCCGAGAGAAAATTGCCGATCGACAAACAAAAATTGTTCAGATCTGGGAGCAAACATCACAGTCATGCAGATAGATTTGAACGTTTGGATATAGATGTTTGTGCTGATAAACACTTTCTGAATCACTAGATAGATCAATGAACAGGGTGGACAAACTTGTTTAAACTTGCTTTAACCAAAAAAGGTTTAAAATGCCCACTTTTTAGGGAGATAATTAAGTGAGACCATAACGCATTGGCAGCAGCAGGGAAACTTAACCAAAAAACAAATAAATACCCTTACAGGGATGCTTAATTAACTTGAATCCGAGTGATGTAACACTTACAAGATAAGGACAGACACTGAAATTACAAGGTAATATAAAACAAAGAAAAACTAGAAATAGGCCGCCCTGTTGATAGTAGATGCGAATAGAAACAGGATAGCATAGAAGAACACACATTATCATGTGTAATGTCCACCCATGAACCTTTTGCCCAAATTGTACAGTAGTCTTACAAGACCCTGTTTCATTTGTAAAATATATCAATGATGCTTAAATATTTGATAGTGTAGATGTAATTTATTTCCGCTTCATGCCTTTTTGCATTGGTTGGGTTGAAAATTTTGACGAAATCACTCTATCTTGCACGGTTAAGAAGATAGAAGCCAATTCCTGTTTTTCTATTTTTGGCAAAAATTTGAAAATTCAAAATGGCCGCCATTATTGGGAAAAGGAAATTTTTTTGAAAATTGCCAAGAGTACATTTCTTAGATACCCTATGGGTCGAAAATTTCAACAAAATAACTCTATTTTGCACGGTTAAGGCCAGTTTGTGTTTTTCCATGTTGGGCAAAAATTCGAAAATTCAAAAGGGCTGCCATTTTTGGGGAGGGGAAAATTTTTTGAAAATTGCAAATATTACATTCCTTAGATACCCTGTGGGTCGAAAATTTCGACGAAATCGCTCTATCTGGCACGGTTAAGGAGATAGAAGCAAATTTGTGTTTTGCCATTTTTTGCAAAAATTCGAAAATTCAAAATGGCCGCCATTTTTGGGGAGGGGAAAATTTTTGGAAAATTGCAAAGATTGCATTCCTTAGATACCCTGTGGGTCGAAAATTTCGACGAAATCGCTCTATCTCGCACGGTTAAGGAGATAGAAGCAAATTTGTGTTTTGCCATTTTTGGCAAAAATTCGAAAATTCAAAATGGCCGCCATTTTTGGGGAGGGGAAAATTTTTGGAAAATTGCAAAGATTGCATTCCTTAGATACCCTGTGGGTCGAAAATTTCGACGAAATCGCTCTATCTCGCACGGTTAAGGAGATAGAAGCAAATTTGTGTTTTGCCATTTTGGGCAAAAATTCGAAAATTCAAAATGGTCGCCATTTTTGGGGAGGGGAAAATTTTTTGAAAATTGCAAAGATTGCATTCCTTAGATACCCTGTGGGTCGAAAATTTCGACGAAATCGCTCTATCTCGCACGGTTAAGGAGATAGAAGCAAATTTGTGTTTTGCCATTTTTGGCAAAAATTCGAAAATTCAAAATGGCCGCCATTTTTGGGGAGGGGAAATTTTTTTGAAAATTGCAAATATTACATTCCTTAGATACCCTGTGGGTCGAAAATTTCGACGAAATCGCTCTATCTCGCACGGTTAAGGAGATAGAAGCAAATTTGTGTTTTGCCATTTTTGGCAAAAATTCGAAAATTCAAAATGGCCGCCATTTTTGGGGAGGGGAAAATTTTTGGAAAATTGCAAATATTACATTCCTTAGATACCCTGTGGGTCGAAAATTTCGACGAAATCGCTCTATCTCGCACGGTTAAGGAGATAGAAGCAAATTTGTGTTTTGCCATTTTTGGCAAAAATTCGAAAATTCAAAATGGCCGCCATTTTTGGGGAGGGGAAAATTTTTTTGAAAATTGCAAATATTACATTCCTTAGATACCCTGTGGGTCGAAAATTTCGACGAAATCGCTCTATCTCGCACGGTTAAGGAGATAGAAGCAAATTTGTGTTTTGCCATTTTTGGCAAAAATTCGAAAATTCAAAATGGCCGCCATTTTTGGGGAGGGGAAAATTTTTGGAAAATTGCAAAGATTGCATTCCTTAGATACCCTGTGGGTCGAAAATTTCGACGAAATCGCTCTATCTCGCACGGTTAAGGAGATAGAAGCAAATTTGTGTTTTGCCATTTTTGGCAAAAATTCGAAAATTCAAAATGGCCGCCATTTTTGGGGAGGGGAAAATTTTTTGAAAATTGCAAATATTACATTCCTTAGATACCCTGTGGGTCGAAAATTTCGACGAAATCGCTCTATCTCGCACGGTTAAGGAGATAGAAGCAAATTTGTGTTTTGCCATTTTTGGCAAAAATTCGAAAATTCAAAATGGCCGCCATTTTTGGGGAGGGGAAAATATTTTGAAAATTGCAAAGATTGCATTGCTTAGATACCCTGTGTGTCGAAAATTTTGCCGAAATCGCTCTATCTCGCACGGTTAAGGAGATAGAAGCAAATTAGTGTTTTGCCATTTTTGGCAAAAATTCGAAAATTCAAAATGGCCGCCATTTTTGGGGAGGGGAAAATTTTTGGAAAATTGCAAAGATTGCATTCCTTAGATCCCCTGTGGGTCGAAAATTTTGCCGAAATCGCTCTATCTCGCACGGTTAAGGAGATAGAAGCAAATTTGTGTTTTGCCATTTTTGGCAAAAATTCGAAAATTCAAAATGGCCGCCATTTTTGGGGAGGGGAAATTTTTTTGAAAATTGCAAATATTACATTCCTTAGATACCCTGTGGGTCGAAAATTTCGACGAAATCGCTCTATCTCGCACGGTTAAGGAGATAGAAGCAAATTTGTGTTTTGCCATTTTTGGCAAAAATTCGAAAATTCAAAATGGCCGCCATTTTTGGGGAGGGGAAAATTTTTTGAAAATTGCAAATATTACATTCCTTAGATACCCTGTGGGTCGAAAATTTCGACGAAATCGCTCTATCTCGCACGGTTAAGGAGATAGAAGCAAATTTGTGTTTTGCCATTTTTGGCAAAAATTCGAAAATTCAAAATGGCCGCCATTTTTGGGGAGGGGAAAATTTTTGGAAAATTGCAAATATTACATTCCTTAGATACCCTGTGGGTCGAAAATTTCGACGAAATCGCTCTATCTCGCACGGTTAAGGAGATAGAAGCAAATTTGTGTTTTGCCATTTTTGGCAAAAATTCGAAAATTCAAAATGGCCGCCATTTTTGGGGAGGGGAAAATATTTTGAAAATTGCAAAGATTGCATTGCTTAGATACCCTGTGCGTCGAAAATTTTGCCGAAATCGCTCTATCTCGCACAGTTAAGGAGATAGAAGCAAATTAGTGTTTTGCCATTTTTGGCAAAAATTCGAAAATTCAAAATGGCCGCCATTTTTGGGGAGGGGAAAATTTTTTGAAAATTGCAAAGATTGCATTCCTTAGATCCCCTGTGGGTCGAAAATTTTGCCGAAATCGCTCTATCTCGCACGGTTAAGGAGATAGAAGCAAATTTGTGTTTTGCCATTTTTGGCAAAAATTCGAAAATTCAAAATGGCCGCCATTTTTGGGGAGGGGAAATTTTTTTGAAAATTGCAAATATTACATTCCTTAGATACCCTGTGGGTCGAAAATTTCGACGAAATCGCTCTATCTCGCACGGTTAAGGAGATAGAAGCAAATTTGTGTTTTGCCATTTTTGGCAAAAATTCGAAAATTCAAAATGGCCGCCATTTTTGGGGAGGGGAAAATTTTGGGAAAATTGCAAAGATTGCATTCCTTAGATACCCTGTGGGTCGAAAATTTCGACGAAATCGCTCTATCTCGCACGGTTAAGGAGATAGAAGCAAATTTGTGTTTTGCCATTTTTGGCAAAAATTCGAAAATTCAAAATGGCCGCCATTTTTGGGGAGGGGAAAATTTTTTGAAAATTGCAAATATTACATTCCTTAGATACCCTGTGGGTCGAAAATTTCGACGAAATCGCTCTATCTCGCACGGTTAAGGAGATAGAAGCAAATTTGTGTTTTGCCATTTTTGGCAAAAATTCGAAAATTCAAAATGGCCGCCATTTTTGGGGAGGGGAAAATATTTTGAAAATTGCAAAGATTGCATTGCTTAGATACCCTGTGGGTCGAAAATTTTGCCGAAATCGCTCTATCTCGCACGGTTAAGGAGATAGAAGCAAATTAGTGTTTTGCCATTTTTGGCAAAAATTCGAAAATTCAAAATGGCCGCCATTTTTGAGGAGGGGAAAATTTTTGGAAAATTGCAAAGATTGCATTCCTTAGATCCCCTGTGGGTCGAAAATTTTGCCGAAATCGCTCTATCTCGCACGGTTAAGGAGATAGAAGCAAATTTGTGTTTTGCCATTTTTGGCAAAAATTCGAAAATTCAAAATGGCCGCCATTTTTGGGGAGGGGAAATTTTTTTGAAAATTGCAAATATTACATTCCTTAGATACCCTGTGGGTCGAAAATTTCGACGAAATCGCTCTATCTCGCACGGTTAAGGAGATAGAAGCAAATTTGTGTTTTGCCATTTTTGGCAAAAATTCGAAAATTCAAAATGGCCGCCATTTTTGGGGAGGGGAAAATTTTTTGAAAATTGCAAAGAGTACACTCCTCAGATACCCTGCGGGTCGAAAATTTTGCCGAAATCGCTCTATCTCGCACGGTTAAGGAGATAGAAGCAAATTACTCAAAAGTAGTACTGAAAATACACAATGAAGTACCTAAATGGCTATTACTCATGTACTGACAAAGCTATCAGTCCCAAATGCAATACCAAGCGAGCTATGGACATAACAATCTTGTATTCAAAATTGTAGTAAAATATCTTTAATTATTTTGGCTTAAATGCACGGAAACCAATGGGTACTGAAAATAGCTGTACTTAAGTATTACTCAGTAAGCAAAAGAGGTACAACAGCCAAAAGCAATCCCAAGCAAGCTACTGACCCAATAAGCCTGCATACCAAATTTGGTGACAATAGCTCTAATACTTTTCCTTTAAATGAGCGGAAACCATGCGTGACGCCGGACATCGGACGCCGGACGCCGGACGCCGGACATCGGACATCGGACATCGGACATCGGACATCGGACGGCGAAAAAAGCAAAAATAATATATCCACCCCCCAGGGGGGTGGACATAATTTACTTATATACTGTGAAATGGATACTGCAATATTTTATTTAAAGTCACAAGAAAAATATTATGCTTATATTTCTATAATTGCTAGACAAATTATTATTATTTTTTTTAATTTAATTGTGAAAACTGAATATTTCTGTTGCAAATAAAAAAGCACACAAATGAGCAGAACCTGCTGATATTCAACTGCTTCCTGAGTTTCATCCATGATTTTCTCCACATCCTCCAGAGAAATCAGCTGTAAAAATAACAATAAATTTCATTGTGATCATGGACATTCAAATATAGTATCTTTTTTAATTGTTATAACTACTGCACATGCCTTCCTTGTCTTAAACTAAATGGATATTTTCGGGATTATTTGGGTGTTGCTTCCCATGTTAATTTCCAAAGTATATACCATAACCCTATCGTCTTCCAATACTAGGGGTAAAGTACTGCATTCAGGTTTGTGAGAAAAATATTATAATTATCTGTGTGGGTGTAATGTCTTTATAAACTGTCCAGCAACAGATTGCCGAGCAATTTATATATGAAGCTGTTACCATTGAGTAGCATTACACCTGTCATTAAAACACCAAATTGTGAAAAATGTGTGATAAATTGGGGAATTGCACTGAACACGGTACTTTGATGGCTTTTTTCACATTTCATGGTCATGTTATCTGATTATGACGGTTAACATAAAAAGAAAAGCAGCATTTGGGTGAAAGTACCATATGGAAGAGGTCTGCGCTTTTTCATTGCTTTATAGTTAAAATGTGTTCATTCAAAAGGAACATAAAACAGACACATAACCAGTGACCACTATGTGGTCATAAAAGTTCAATTATGGTAATCGGGCCACTTTATAATGAAAACAGAACCTGATATACCGGTATATGGTTGCAAAAGCCATCAAGCTGGCCGAGCCACTTCATAATGAAAACAGAACATTTTGTATGTTATTTTCAAACTGACCTTAATAAGCATAAAAATCATAACTGATTGAGCAACGGTGAAGGATAAGTAGTCAGATATGAAATATTCTCCAATACGTTGCTAACACAAGAAAATTAAATAAAAGTGCTTTATATTTCATTTTTGGAACAGAAACACCACAACATGAACACCTCAAGCAAATATATTTCTTCCAAACCTTCCAAATGGCATAATACAGAAAAATATATCACGAATGAAGATAACAATATTATACAAGTGTGTAGAACAAGTATTATATTGTTAATCTTCATGAGTGATAAATCCGAAATAAATCCATATTTAAAGAGAGAATGTGAAATGGGCTGTTAAAAACATGGGAACAGTGAATTTAAAACTTCAATCTTTAACATGTAATATTTCAGTCACTTCTGCATGGATTTTTATACAACAAACACAAGCAGAAGCACTGTAAAAAAAGACCTTTCTTATGACATATAATATATATTTGTAGGTTACATAGTTTCTGAGATATTAGTGAAAAAACGGAAGTTATTGACACTAATTATCCACGGTACTAAGGTGCCATTGTATACAAAAAAAATATATATATATCCGGCTCTGTATATAGCCCAATAAGCGTCAAATACAGCTCACGGTGGATAATAAAATTAGGTATTTTATATGAAAAAATATTTTCTAACCCTCAAAAAATTTTCATTTTCATTTCAGAATCATTCAAGTAACTGATAAAAAGTGAATTGAAACCTTAACCAAAACTTCATGAGTTATGGATATCTGACCTGATGCATCTTTTTCAAAGCCTCATTTCCATCTTTGAGTCCTGCTATGACTTTTGCTTCTATTTGTGCAAATTCTATGTTTTCAACCTGAAAAATACAAAATGTAATCAGTTACATACAGGAAAGAAACAGCCACTGAATGACAGGGTCAACATAATACGAAACATCCCAAATGACGCATACAGAAAAAATATATCTAGAATGAAGATAACAATATTATATGAGTGCATAGGCATGAGTATTATACTGTTAATCTTCATGAGTGATATATTTTTTCTGTATATGTCTAATGAGGGATGTTTTACCTTTATTATCCACTACTTTGTAAGATTTAGGAGTAAAATAAATCCATATTTAAAGAGAGAATATGAAAAAGGCTGTCAAAAACATGGGTCATAGTGAATATAAAATCTTCAGTATTTAACTTGCAATATCTCAATCATTTCTGCATGAATTTATATGCAACAAACTGGAGCAGGATCACTGTCAAAAGACCTTTCTAATGATATATAATATATATGTAGGTTAGAGTTTCTGAGATATTAGTAAAAAAACGGAAGTTATTAACACTTATTATCCATGGTACGGAGGTGCTGTTCTATACAAAAAAAATATATCCCACTTTGTATATCTCTCTATACAGGTCAAGTATGGCTCGTGGTGGATAATACAATACAGTTTGTATGGATGATATGTCAGATAGGACTGCTGAACATTGATATAACAACCATACACACACTAGCCATTACATATACCACAGGCATGGTATTTTGTTCAGTAGGTCAGCAAAACATGAGTACTGTTTTCAGAACAATTTTACACAACAGGCGCTGCAACTGCCTTATAATTAAAGTTAAAATGCACACAATGAGAAAACTAAAGTCTTTGGTCATATGTTGTCACACATTTTTTAGTTATCACATCAGAAAGGAAATCTAATGCATAGGCACTGATATAACCCAGTGGAAATAAAGCCTCTCCCTTTTTTTGCCAAGGCATAACAATTAAAGGTTCTTCATAAAAACGCTGGTGATTGTGACATCCATCAGACCTTGATTCAGAAATCTCATTATTCATACCATTTGTTCAATGTTATTCAGCTGTCCATCAGTTTTTGACAATGTACTTTCTTGGAAACGCTTCTTCCGCAATAACAGTTTAGCTTTCCTGAAAATAAAGAAAGTTTTTTTCTTTGCTTTACTGTTAACGTCAACACCAAATTTCCACTTTATTGTTATGTTTTTGCACAACAACATATTTTGCCACAAAAACTGATGATCACAGCACTAGACCTGCAATAACACACAGTATATATTTCACACAATCACACATTAATTAAACTAAAAATACTTCTTTTATTTAATCAAACATCAACTTGATTTTAAAACACTAATTTTTTTGGTTTTGTAAAGTCACTGTATATTGCCTTGTTACTTGTCCATATTGCTAATTTAGGGATTTGTGCCTGTCACAAGTACCTTAACCTTTACCCACCTTGACTACTCATATAATTTTTCTTCTAAAGAATGATGAAAGTGACTACTTTATAAAACACATTTCCATAGGTTTTATAGAAATAGATCACAAGTGTGATCAAGTAACCAGCTAAATCTTTGCAGCCACAGAACTCAATTCTAATCACATCTTAAGATATGGGCTTGCAGAGGGCATAATGATTAATTGTAATACACAATACAGTTGCACCTTCATCCCACATAAAACAAGACAACTGCTGCGGTGTTTATCTTCCACCAGGTATTAAAAGAACTGGAGATAGTCTGACCAAGAAATAGGGTTCAAAGCTAAAGGAGCAATAATAAGGGCCTTAAAGGGCAATAATACAAAGCCTTTTCAATATGATGACCTAACTGAACCTTGAAGCAGGTATCAGAGATCAAATCTGACAATTGTAAAAGATTTACAGGACATGATTTCCAACAGGTTGTCATATTTCAAAGCTGCAGAACCAATATTAAAGGAGACATAAGGCCTTTATAGTATGTTGACCCAACTAGACCTTGAACCGGGAGTCAAAGGTTAAATTTGACACTTGCTAAAGATTTGCAGGCTATCACTTCCTATAGTTTGTTTTCACATTTTGAACCTCTAGAACAAATAATAAGGGAGAGATCAGGCTGCCTAAGTATGATGACCTTGTTTGATCTTAAAGTAGGGATCAAGGTCAAATCTGATACTTGCCAAAGATTCACATGCCATGATTTCCTATTGGCCCTAGGACCACTAATAAGGGAGATATAAAGCATTTTTAATAAGACGACCTGCATTTGACCTTAAACATGTGTTATGGCCGTTTTGTTTTCAAAATTAGGTTAAAATTACTCTGAGGCAAGTTTTTCTAGCCATAAACATTTTGTGCATCAAGCCTTTGCATATGCAAAAATTCACTTGCAAACCATTATATTAAAGAAGAAATTGACAACAAAAGTTGATTATTCTTGTAACACTCAGGTAAATACCAGTTTAAGTTTCCCTAATACTTTAGAAGTATTATTACAAGATACCCAAGACTTGTATAACATAATCTACTTGAAAAAGTAGATATTAAACAACTTATTTTACAACAAGACCACTGCCGCGGTATGTATCTCCCGCCGAGTACCGCAGGGGAAGAAATACTACATTGAAATTTTTCCCCATTCGCTTGAAATCGCTCTATCTGTTACGCTTTTCGAGATATTGACACTTTTCCATTTTCAGCAAAAATCCAAGATGGCCGCCGAAAGTGGCGAAAAATGGAATTTTTCCCCTTTGGACAGGACACTCTTGTATCACCCTGTGGGTCAAAAATTCGCTCGATCTCTTACGGTTTTCGAGATATTGACACTTTTTCATTTTCCGCAAAAATCTAAGATGGCTGCCAAAAGTGGCGAAAATTGAAATTTTCCCCCTTTGCGCAGGAGACTCTTGTACCACCCTGCAGGTCAAAAATTTGCTCGAAATCGCTCTATCTCTTACGGTTTTCCAGATATTGACACTTTTCTATTTTCCGCAAAAATCCAAAATGGCCGCCAAAAGTGGCGAAAATCGATATTTTTCCCCTTTGCACAGGACACTCTTGTGCTACCCTTCTGGTCAAAAATTCGCTTGAAATCACTCTATCTCTTACGGTTTTAGAGATATTCACACTTTTCCATTTTCCACAAAAATCCAAGATGGCTGCCAAAAGTGGTGAAAATTGAAATTTTACCCCTTTGCACAGGACATTCTTGTACTACCTTGCAGGTCAAAAATTCGCTCAAAATCGCTCTATCTCTTATGGTTTTCGAGATATTCACACTTTTTCATTTTTTTCCGCTAAAATCCAAGATGGCCGCCAAAAGTGGCGAAAATTGAAATCTTTCCCCTTTGCATAGGACACTTTTGTACTACCCTGAAGGTCTAAATGCAATAGTTTTCAAGTTACAAGTGATTTCACTCATGATGGAAGTTAGTGAAAAATCCAAAAGTAGCTATTACTCACTTATCTATTGAGATAGACACCCAAGTTACTCACCATGTTGTTGCTGTGGGAAAAAGTAGGTGAATAACATATTTTAACAAAATGCTCTAAATACAATACTTTTCAAGTTATAATCGATTTAGTGCATGATTTCATTAATTTTAATGCATTAAAAATTATTTTGATAATTCATAAAAAAACTTTAGCATGTGAAATATCTCCAAAATGTAGGTGAATGAGTTATTTGAGAAATACTGGCTATCTGCAATACTTTTAGTGATAATAGGCAATTACTCATTTTGAGTAGGTGAGTAATTAGATATGGATCTGAAAATTCACTAATTGAAAGTTCTCCCAAAATATAGGTGAAGTGAGTTATTTGAAAAATACTGGCTATCTGCAATACTTTTAGAGATAATTCGCATTTACTCATTTTGAGTAGGTGAGTAATTACCTACAGGTTTGGAACTTCACCATGTGAAAGCTCTTCCAAAAGTAGATGAATGAGTTATTTGATAAAAATTGGGTACCCACAATACTTTTAGAGATAATTAGCATTTACTCATTTTGAGTAGGTGAGTAATTACCTACGGGTCTGAAACTTCACCATGTGAAAGCTCTTTCAAAAGTAGATGAATGAGTTATTTGAGAAAAATTGGCTATCTGCAATACTTTTAGAGATAATTCTCATTTACTCATTTTGAGTAGGTGAGTAATTAGCTATGGGTCTGAAACTTCACCATGTGACAGCTCTTCCAAAAGTAGATGAATGAGTTATTTGAGAAAAATTGACTATCTGCAATACTTTCAGAGATAATTCGCATTTACTCATTTTCAGTAGGTGAGTAATTAGCTACAGGTCTGAAACTTCACCAAGTGAAAGCTCTCCTAAAAGTACATGAATGAGTTATTTGAGAAAAATTGGCTATCTGCAATACTTTTAGAGATAATTCCCAGTTACTCATTTTGAGTAGGTGAGTAATTAGCTACAGGTCTGAAACTTCACCATGTGAAAGCTCTCCCAAAAGTAGGTGAATGAGTTATTTGAGAAAAAAATGGCTATATGCAATACTCTTACAGATAATTCGCAGTTACTCATTTTGAGTAGGTGAGTTATTACCTATGGGTCTGAAACTTTCCCATGTGAAAGCTCTTCCAAAAGTAGATGAATGAGTTATTTGAGAAAAATTGGCTATCTGCAATACTTTTAGAGAGAATTCGCATTTACTCATTTTGAGTAGGCGAGTAAGTAGCTATGGGTCTGAAACTTCACAATGTGAAAGCTCTTCCAAAAGTAAATGAATGAGTTATTTGAGAAAAATTGGCTATCTGCAATACTTTTAGAGATAATTAGTATTTACTCGTTTTGAGCGGGTGAGAAATTAGCTACAGGTCTGAAACTTCACCAAGTGAAAGCTCTCCCAAAAGTAGATGAATGAGTTATTTGAGAAAAATTGGCTATCTCCTATACTTTTAGAGATAATTCGCATTTACTCATTTTGAGTAGGTGAGAAATTAGCTATGGGTCTGAAACTTCACCATGTGAAAGCTCTTCCAAAAGTAGATGAATGAGTTATTTGAGAAAAATTGGCTATCTGCAATACTTTTAGAGATAATTTGCATTTAATCATTTTGAGTAGGTGAGAAATTAGCTACGGGCGTGAAACTTCACCAAGTGAAAGCTCTCTCAAAAGTAGATGAATGACTTATTTGAGAAAAATTGGGTATCTGCAATTCTTTTAGAGATAATTCGCATTTACTCATTTTGAGTAGGTGAGTAATTAGCTACGGGTCTGAAACTTCACCAAGTGAAAGCTCTCCCAAAAGTAGGTGAATGAGTTATTTGAGGAAAATTGGCTATCTGCAATACTTTTAGAGATAATTCGCATTTACTCATTTTGAGTAGGTGAGTAATTATCTACGGGTCTGAAACTTCACCAAGTGAAAGCTCTCCCAAAAGTAGGTGAATGAGTTATTTGAGAAAAATTGGCTATCTGCAATACTTTTAGAGAGAATTCGCATTTACTCATTTTGAGTAGGTGAGTAATTAGCTATGGGTCTGAAACTTCACCATGTGAAAGCTCTTCCAAAAGTACATGAATGAGTTATTTGAGAAAAATTGGCTATCTGCAATACTTTTAGAGATAATTCGCATTTACTCATTTTGAGTAGGCGAGTAATTAGCTATGGGTCTGAAACTTCACCATGTGAAAGCTCTTCCAAAAGTAGATGAATGAGTTATTTGAGAAAAATTGGCTATCTGCAATACTTTTAGAGATAATTTGCATTTACTCATTTTGAGTAGGTGAGTAATTAGCTACAGGCGTGAAACTTCACAGAGTGAAAGCTCTCTCAAAAGTAGATGAATGACTTATTTGAGAAAAATTGGGTATCTGCAATTCTTTTAGAGATAATTCGCATTTACTCATTTTGAGTAGGTGAGTAATTAGCTACGGGTCTGAAACTTCACCAAGTGAAAGCTCTCCCAAAAGTAGGTGAATGAGTTATTTGAGGAAAATTGGCTATCTGCAATACTTTTAGAGATAATTCGCATTTACTCATTTTGAGTAGGTGAGTAATTATCTACGGGTCTGAAACTTCACCAAGTGAAAGCTCTCCCAAAAGTAGGTGAATGAGTTATTTGAGAAAAATTGGCTATCTGCAATACTTTTAGAGAGAATTCGCATTTACTCATTTTGAGTAGGTGAGTAATTAGCTATGGGTCTGAAACTTCACCATGTGAAAGCTCTTCCAAAAGTAGATGAATGAGTTATTTGAGAAAAATTGGCTATCTGCAATACTTTTAGAGATAATTCGCATTTACTCATTTTGAGTAGGTGAGTAATTAGCTATGGGTCTGAAACTTCACCATGTGAAAGCTCTTCCAAAAGTAAATGAATGAGTTATTTGAGAAAAATTGGCTATCTGCAATACTTTTCGAGATATTTAGCATTTACTCATTTTGAGTAGGTGAGAAATTAGCTACAGGTCTGACACTTCACCAAGTGAAAGCTCTCGCAAAAGTAGGTGAATGAGTTATTTGAGAAAAATTGGCTATCTTCTATACTTTTACAGATAATTCGCATTTACTCATTTTGAGTAGGTGAGAAATTAGCTAGGGGTCTGAAACCTCACTAAGTGCAAGCTCTTCCAAAAGTATATGAATGAGTTATTTGAGAAAAATTGGCTATCTGCAATACTTTTAGACATAATTAGCATTTACTCATTTTGAGTAGGTGAGTAACTAGCTAGGCGTCTGAAACTTAACCAAGTGAAAGCTCTTCCAAAAGTAGGTGAATGAGTTATTTGAGAAAAATTGGCTACCTGCAATACTTTTAGAGATAATTCGCATTTACTCATTTTGAGGAGGTGAGTAAGTAGGCCAAAGTTCACCAAACCATTTTCCCCTTAGCATAGGATACTCTAGTACTACCCTGTGGTTCAAAAATTTGCTCGAAATTTCTCTATCTCTTACAGTTTGAGAGATATTTCTGATTTTTCACTAAAAGTAACAATAAAGTAGCCATTACTCACTTGTACATTGAGCAACAGTTGTGAAACTTAAATATGTTACAGTTAACAAAAAAGTACATGAACAACATATTTGAGAGAAATTGTGTAGCTGCAATACTTTTGAAGATATAAGCCATTTACTCATTATGGTTATCATTAAAAATTGAAAAAGTAGCTATTACTCACTTAGCTATGGAGATACACTTGCAAACTACTGACCATGTTGTAGCTGTGGAGAAAGTAGCTAAACATCATATTGGAACAAAATTGTGTAGCTGCAATACTTTTGAAGATATAAGCCATTTACTCATTGACAGTTAAAAGTCATATAATTATATTAGGTAAAAGCGCTATTACTCACTCAAAAGTAGGCCAAAGTTCACCAAACCTTTCCCCCCTTAGCAATAGGATACTCTAGTACTACCCTGTGGGTCAAAAATTTGCTCGAAATTGCTCTATATCTTACGGTTTGAGAGATATTTCTGATTTTTCACATTTTCACTAAAAGTAGCAATAAAGTAGCCATTACTCACTTGTACATCAAGCAACAGTTGTGAAACTGAAATATGTTACAGTTCACAAAAAAGTACATGAACAACATATTTGAGAGAAATTGTGTAGCTGCAATACTTTTGAAGATATAAGCCATTTACTCATTATGGTTATCATTAAAAATTGAAAAAGTAGCTATTACTCCCTTAGCTATGGAGATACACTTCCAAATTACTGACCATGTTGTAGCTGTGGAGAAAGTAGCTGAACATCATATTGGAACAAAATTGTGTAGCTGCAATACTTTTGAAGATATAAGCCATTTACTCATTGACAGTTATAAGTCATATAATTATATTAGGTAAAAGCGCTATTACTCACTCAAAAGTAGGCCAAAGTTCACCAAACTTTTTCCCCCTTAGCAATAGGATACTCTAGTACTACCCTGTGGGTCAAAAATTTGCTCGAAATTGCTCTATATCTTACAGTTTGAGGGATATTTCTGATTTTTCACATTTTCACTAAAAGTAGCAATAAAGTAGCCATTACTCACTTGTACATTGAGCAACAGTTGTGAAACTTAAATATGTTACAGTTCACAAAAAAGTACATGAACAACATATTTGAGAGAAATTGTGTAGCTGCAATACTTTTGAAGATATAAGCAATTTACTCATTATGGTTATCATTAAAAATTGAAAAAGTAGCTATTACTCACTTAGCTATAGAGATACACTTCCAAAGCACTGGCCATGTTGTAGCAGTGGAGAAAGTAGTTGAACAACATATTGGAACAAAATTGTGTAGCTGCAATACTTTTGAAGATATAAGCCATTTACTCATGATGGTTATCATTAAAAACTGAAAAAGTAGCTATTACTCACTTAGCTATGGAGATACACTTCCAAACTACTGACCATGTTGTAGCAGAGGAGAAAGTAGCCGAACAACATATTGGAACAAAATTGTGTAGCTGCAATACTTTTGAAGATATAAGCCATTTACTCATTATGGTTATCATTAAAAATTGAAAAAGTAGCTATTACTCACTTAGCTATGGAGATACACTTGCAAACTACTGACCATGTTGTAGCTGTGGAGAAAGTAGCTGAACAACATATTGGAACAAAATTGTGTAGCTGCAATACTTATGAAGATATAAGCCATTTACTCATTATGGTTATAATTAAAAATTGACAAAGTAGCTATTACTCACTTAGCTATGGAGATACACTTCCAAACTACTGACCATGTTGTAGCTGTGGAGAAAGTAGGTGAACAACATATTAGAACAAAATACTGTAAATGCAATAGTTTCAGAGTTATAAGCCATATAATTATATTAGCTAAAATAGCTATTACTCACTCAAAAGTAGGCCAAAGTTCACCAAACCCCAAAAATATTGAAGAGCAAAAAAGTTCATTAGGGCTTGTGATTTACCAAAAATGTGTAACTGTAGTAGTTTCAGAGAAAACTGCGTGACACACGCACGCATGCACGCACGCACGCACGTACACACACACATGGTACAAATTATAATCTCCCTCCGGCGAGCCGGGCGGGAGATAAAAAGCTAAAAAGTAATCTTAAAGGCCATTGAGTTACAGTAGTCTGTCCTCCCACCAATTGGTCACATGACCACATTGTTCATTATTTTTGTTAGAAGTAAAAGAATGACTTTGTTCATTAATTTTCATTGCATTGTGTTGGGTATTAAGTATTTCTAATAAAAACTTAAATTTGAAAAGGTTTTTGAAAACAAAAACAGAACGTTCAAGAAGTTTAAAAAATCAAAGGTGTTAAAGTTTAAAGAAGGGTAAGAAGGAAATAGTACCGTAAATGACCTATTTAGCGCATCTGCCCTTGTAACCGCAACCCACCTCTTTTTCCCAGCAAAATCGTCGGCGACAGTGCACAATATCCACATTTTTTATATATTGTACATATTTTTATTTAATAAATTGACATTTTTGTCATGACTTTCGAGTTTGTTTTTATCTACTGCCATATTTACAGGAAGTGGGTATTTTTAGTAGATTCTAAAACACCGTTATTCTTACCGGATTGACCTATACTTCATCCCGGAAAGTGTTTCATAATGGGTGCGCTAAAAGGGGAATTTTTTCCCACCAAATATTGAACAAAAAATAGTCTTTCCTTAGCGCACTGTGCGCTAAATAGGTCATTTACGGTATGTTGGAAATGTTCTCATACAGAAATAATTGTCACAGAAGTAAATTGGTATAGTTATTGTTTAATACCAAACATTGTAGAACAGATATTGTAAAATAATGTGTGTTTTGTAATTTTCCCGGAGGTATTTATCATACGAGGGAATAACATCCCTGCTAAAGGGTCTGGTTCCTTACAAATAAGGGAAAACAACATAAAAATTTTTCACTTGGCATCATGTACATACAAACACTTGATTTACATCAGCTATTTTTCTAACATGTACGAGTGCTCTATAAATACAAAATAAACATGTTCACATATGAAAAAGATATGAGAAAATATGAGCTAGGGTAAAAACATATCTGTTTGTAAAATATACCATTTATACACAGCGACAGTGAGATAAACATTGCATAAAAGCAATAAATGAGATATAACCAAAAAACACAACATCTGTAATTTTATGACCCAACTGGCACACAAGGGAGGGCCGGGAATAAATAAGACAAGTTTTCCATACTCCCGAAACTTTCCATATATGCTTTCCCATCACCTCTCAATGTATGTACAAGCTGTAGAATCAATAATAAAGGATATAAAAGTCAAAAGCACAAAATCCGGTTTAAGACCCCAGGTTCACCCCTAAGGAGAACCAGAGGGTAAATTTGACCAGCTATACAGACTCCCTGTATACGGTTTCTTATTTAACCTCCCAATGCAATCAAAATCTGTAAAAGCAATAATGCAGGAGAAAAATAGCCAAATAGCCTGTGAATTTTACGTCTCCAGTCTTACCCAGAAGACGGGGAGTGTGTGGGGGTGTGTGTGTGTGTGCGTGGGGGGAGGGGGGAGGCGGTGTAAATCTGACCAGCTTTCTAGAGTCCCTGTATATGGTTTCCTATTACCTCCCAATACATGTACAGTCCAACCTGTAAGAGCAGTAAAAAAAGAGATAAAAGCCAGTTTGACCCGTAAGTCGTCGAGGGGGAAAATGTGACCGGCTTTCTAGATTCCCTCCCTGCATCCAGTTTCTTACTACCTCCTAAAACATTCCAAACCTCTACAAGCAATAACTAGACCTACGCATCAGAGAACTGATGCAAATCTGTATCCACCGGAAAGACAACTCACCAAAGCCAGCGAACCATCGTCTGACCTTGAAGGAGGGGCCAAAGGTCAAATCTGACAACATCAGAAGATTCCCAGCCCATGATATCCCACAAGTTGGTTTCACATTGCAAACCTCTAGGATCAATAATAAGTGAGTTATAAGCGCTTTTAAGATTGCCTGTACTCATTTGACCTTGAAGGAGTGGTCCAAGGTCAAATCTGACTACATCAAAAGATTCCCAGCCCATGATTTCCTATAAGTTGGTTTCACCTTGCAAAACTCTAGGACCAATAATAAGCAAGTTATAAGCACTTTAAGTTTGGGTGTCCTCGTTTGATCTTGAAGGAGGGGTCCAAGGTCAAATCTTAGCATATCACAACATTCCCAGCCCATGATTTTCTATAGGTTGTTTTCACATTGCAAACCTCTAGGACCAATAATAAGGGAGTTATAAGCATTTTCAAGTTTTTCTATCCTCGTTTGACCTTGAAGGAGGGGCCCAAGGTAAAATCTGAACACATCAGAAGATACCCAGCCCATGATTTCCTATAAGTTGGTTTCACACTGCAAATCTGTAGGACCAATAATTAAAGCGAGTTATAAGCACTTTTAACTTTGGCTATCCTTGCTTGACCTTGAAGGAGGGGCCCAAGGTCAAATCTGACCACATCAAAAGATTCCCAGCCCATGATTTCCTATAAGTCAGTTTCACATTGAAAACCTCTAGGACCAATAATAAGTTATAAGCACTTTTAAGTTTGGCTATCCTCGTTTGACCTTGAAGGAGGGGTCCAAGGTCAAATCTGACCACATCAGAAGATTCACAGCACATGATTTCTAACAAACCTCTAGGACCAATACTAGGGAGATATAGGCACTTTAAAGCAAGCTATGTGGAGTACTTTGACACTCCATGGATGACCTTGAATTAAGAGCTTCAAGGTCAAATGTCTGCAAGGTTGTAGAGGACACGTATATCGATTATACACATCACCTATGAAGAGATTCAACCTTCTACCTGAGAAACAGCCAGTAGAAAAATGTAGATAATTTTCAAAGAAATGCCTGTGGAGGCCACCTTGCTTTTCAGAATGAGACTAATTTCAGTCCCAGAAAAGCTTACCGCCAATGAAGACATCCTGTAAATGTGGTGAACCTAGCTGGTGTAGTTTTCCTCTGAGAGCGCTAACGCAGAAAATCTCTCTAGACGTAGCGGAGGCAGTGTGGCGAACGCTAAACCATTTCCGCCAAATTTCAAGATGGTGGACGAAATTGGGAAAAGTCTAAATTTTTCAGATGTCTTAAAGGAGTAAGCATTAGTACCCCAAGGATAACATATTTTATAGCAAACCTCTACACTGAAAACTTGTGAAAGTGACTTACTCAGTGGAAAAATGTCAAAGTAGCCATCACTCAGCATTACAGCTACACTGGTCTGACAATTCATTATGACATAGAACATTAAAAATAGCATCAGAGATGCCCGTACCCCACAGCCTAGGGAAATATTTTCAACACCATGAGATACAGAAGTACTGTATCAGTACAAACTTCAGGATACTTTCAGAGCACTGTCAGTTATATAAAGGTCCAAACAATGTTTAAATGGAGAAATAATGTTTAAAAGAAAGATCATGCATATAAAGATGAAGTATTAAAACAAGATAATTCAATAACAAGATGACAGCATTAATCAGCAAACTAAAAATTCAACCCTCTTTATCTACATCTGCATGGCCGAATTATGGTTTAGATGGTTTGAATATTACCATGCATACAGAAGTGGTAATACATTTAATGAATGCTTATGTGTGGTGTTGGAGCAAAATCTGTGGCTCACTTGATGAAATTCTATCTCTTACAATGGGAAGTTATGAAAGTAAAATTCTTAATAAATTCAAATATGACTTTAACAGTGCTTAATCTGCATCAAAAGACAGACCCAAAGGTGCAACAAGATTTTATAGGTCAAGGTCACTAGGACAAGGTCAAAGGTCAAATTAAGGTGAAACCATGATAATACACACCTATAGCCCCTAACCAATGTCCCTACCAAGTATCAACTTCCTACACCTTACAGTTTCCAAGATATAGCCCGGACAAGATTTTATAGGTCAAGGTCACTACGCCAAGGTCAAATCAAGATCAGATCATGACGTTGCACAACTACATCCCCTAACCAATATCCCTACCAAGTATCAACTTCCTACACCTTACGGTTTCCGAGATATAGCCCGGACAAGATTTTCAAACTCAAGGTCACTACGGCAAGGTCAAAGGTCAAATCCTGGTCAGACCAGGACGTTGCACACCTACACACCCTAACCAATATCCCTACCAAGTATCAACTTCCTACACCTTACGGTTTCTGAGATATAGCCCGGACAAGATTTTATTGGTCAAGGCCACTATGGCAAGGTCAAAGGTCAAATCAAGGTCACACCATGACACTGCACACCTACACCCCCTAGCAAATGTCCCTGCCAAATATCAACTTCCTACACCTTACGGTTTCCGAGATATCGCCCGGACAACATTTTATAGGTCAAGGCCACTATGGCAAGGTCAAATCAAGGTCAGACCATGATGTTGCACACCTACACCCCCTAACCAATATCCCTACCAAGTATCAACTTCCTACACCTTACGGTTTCTGAGATATAGCCCGGACAAGATTTTATAGGTCAAGGTCACTACAGCAAGGTCAAAGGTCAAATCAAGGTCAGACCATGACGTTGTACACCTACACCCCCTAACCAATATCCCTACCAAGTATCAACTTCCTACACCTTACGGTTTCCGAGATATAGCCCGGACAAGATTTTATAGGTCAAGGTCACTACGGCAAGGTCAAAGGTCAAATCAAGGTCACACTATGACGTTGCACAACTACACCCCCTAACCAATGTCCCTACCAAGTATCAACTTCCTACACCTTACGGTTTCCGAGATATAGCCCGGACAAGATTATTAACTCAAGGTCACTACAGCAAGGTCAAAGGTCAAATCAAGGTCAAACCATGACGTTGCACAACTACACCCCCTAACCAATGTCCCTACCAAGTATCAACTTCCTACACCTTATGGTTTCTGAGATACAGCCCGGACAAACTTTTTCCCACCGCCCGCCCGGATGCCCGCCCGCCCATCCGGACACCATGGGTGAAAACAATACCCCGACAGCCCTTAAGGGCTGTGGGGTAAAAAGTACATGAACAACATAATTTTGATAAAAATCCTCTAAATTTAATACTTTTGAAGTTACAAGCAATTTACTCGTAAGCAAAATATCAAAGCAAGTATTACTCTGCTGTGGAGCTATAGCTCTGAAAATTTGCCATGACATAGAATATCAAAAAGTAGCTAAACAACATATTTGATGAAAAATCTTTAAATTGAATACTTTTCAAGTTACAAGTGAGTTACTCATTGGCAAAATGAGTATAGCTCAGGTGGATACAATAATGTAAAAGTAGTATAAGATATATTATCAAAAACTCAATGGACAATAGATCTGAAAAGATTGGCCTAACTGTAAAACTTTTAAAGTTATTTGACAGTTACTTCTTCTATGATTTAGCTACAAATGAGAAAATTGCTATTACTCATTTATTATATGCAATGGAACTCGAAACTATGTGCCATTTGGTAGTTCAAATCAAAGTAGCTGAACAACATATCTAGTTTTGCAGTTACAATGGATTTACTCAACAGTAAGAATTTCAAAGTAGTTATTACTCAGCTATAAAATGTGCAACAGGTGTGAATTATATCATGTGACAGCTTTTCAAAAAACACATAAACTAGATTGGGCCAACTCGGAATTTTTTATGTAAGCCATTTGTTGTATGCCATAAATATTGGGAAAACATAATTACTAGATCTTGATGTGGCCTTCAAATTAAAGCTTCAGAGTTAAAATCTGTTACATACTAACATTACACATAGAATATGTATTTAATAAAGTTTGAAACTTCTCAGACTAACCATTTACAAGTTACAGAGCAAAATATGTGAAAAATGTCTTAAAAGGGTCACTCGGGTGGGTGTTTATGGTCCTCATACACAGGTTAAATGTCTACTTGAAGCCTTGATTTTTGGCACATGTAAAAAGAACATAATAATGTATTCCCAGATGAGATTTCAGCTCTATCAGTCACATAGATTAACAGTCACGGGCCTTAAAACTGGCAAAAAGTCCAAATACTGGATCTCTATGGGGCCTTTTAGAGACCTCAATGTGGCCTTCACATTAAAGCTTCAGACTTAAAATTTGTCACATACTAAGATTACACATAGAATATGTATCTAATACAGTTTGAAACTTCTCAGACTTACCATTTCCAAGTTACAGGGCAAAAAAATGTGAAAAATGTCTAAAAAGGGTCACTCGGGTGGGGATTTATGGTCCTTATACACAGGTTAAATGTCTACTTAAAGCCTTGATTTTTGGCACATATAAAATAACATACTAATGTCTTCCCAGATAGGATTTGAGCTCTACCAGTCACATAGTTTAACAGTCACGGGCTTAAAAGTAGCAAAAAGTCCAAATATTGGGTCTTTGGGAGCCTTTTAGAGACCTCAATTTGACCTTCAAATCAAAACTTCAGACTTAAAATCTGTTACATTCTAAGACTACACATAGAATATATATCTAATACAGTTTGAAACTTCTCAGACTTACCATTTCCAAGTTACAGAGCAAAATATGTGAAAAATGTCTTAAAAGGGTCACTCGGGTGGGTGTTTATGGTCCTCATACACAGGTTAAATTCTAATTCTAATTCTAATAGCACTTTTATAGCGCTTAATCTCCGTCAAAAGACAGACTCTAAGGCGCATCACACAAAAACATTGTTCAATATTCAAAAACCAGAGACATTGCAGGGGTCAGCACCGCGGAGAAAGCAGAAAGGAGATTGGAAATTTAGGGTGGGTATGCTTTTCCAAAGAGGTATGACTTCAACTTTGACCTGAAAGAGGCAAGTGAGTTTGCAGAGCGGACCTCATCAGGAAGGTCATTCCAAATCATAGGTGCGTCATACGCAAAACTGAGTCCAAAATGTTTTCGAGACTTGAAAATTGAACCAAAGTGGGGAACCTCAAGAAATATGCCATCAGATTGACTTCGACGAGTGTTATATGCACTATGTCTGGGAATGAGGAAGGGTTCAAAGTATTTGGGGTTACCACTGTGTAGGAACTTATATACCAGCATGGCAGTCTTAAAGATAGAACGGTACTTAATTGGCAACCAATGTAGTGCTTTTCTAACTGGAGTGATGTGTGAGTACTTGGTGGTGTTGGCAACAATTCTGGCCAGGCTATTCTGAACACATTGAAGTTTGCGCAGATCTAGAGCTGAGAGACCTCTGAACAGAGAGTTACAGTAATCTAGTCGACTTCTGACCAGAGCATTGGCAGCCATAAGAGTAGCTTCATGTGTCAGATGTCCTCGGAGTCGCTTAAGATCCCGGACATGAGCAAAACAAGCCTTGCAGACCTTCCTAACATGGCAAGAGAATGAGAAATCAGAATCAAACCAGACACCAAGGTTCCTAACTGCATCTGTTGGTGATATGAGATTACCAAGTATGTTGACCGGGAAGGACTGATTAAGTTTCTCGCGCTGAGACTTTGAGCCAAACACAATGAATTCGGTCTTATCTGGATTTAGCTTGAGCTTATTTGTAGAGAGCCATCTCTTTACGTCTTCAAGGCAGTGTGACAGCTTATCAAGGGCCGAGGCAACATTTTTATGTGTGAGGTGTACATACAATTGTGTGTCATCAGCGTAGAACTGGAAACTAATACCAGGATGATTCTGTATGACTTTACTCAGTGGAGTAGTATAGAGTGAAAAAAGGATTGGCCCCAGGACAGAGCCTTGAGGCACACCATACAATAACTTTTTGGCATCAGATGAAATTGACCCAATGATGTTTAAATGTCTATTAAAGGCCTAAATTTTGGAGTACATACAAGAAAAACATATTGATATATTCTCAGATGATATTTCACTTAGATGAGAAACATAGTTTGAAAGCTAGTGTGCTTGAAGGTGGCGAAAAGTCCATAAATTGGGTCACGGTGGGCAATTTTGAGACCTTAAGTCGGCCTAACAGGTAAACCTACAGCCTTTAAATTTTTCACAGACAAGGATTACATATAAGAGTTACACCTAGTGCAGTTTGAGACTCATCAGAATTACCACTTCCAAATTATAGGGCAAAATATGTTAAAACTAGATTGGGCCAACTCGGCGCCAACATATCCCCAGACAGGTCATCACTCACGCCACAGGTTTTGATCGGAAATTTTTTAAAACATAATTACCCATTATTATATGAACTTCAGCACATCAATCTACTCTGTTTATATCTCCTCAAGGAAGATGGTGTATCCCCAGACGCCGAATACATAACTGAAATTATATTTTCAATCTTCCTGCAATGATAACTCTAAACCTATTTTCAAAGTATTTAAATGATTGATGATTGAATGTCCATTCTAAAATAATAATCCCAAAAGAGCATATCTGTTTCTATATTTGTTGACAAATAAAATATTATTTTTAACTCAACTCATCATATTTTTCAATCTTCCTTCAAAGTATTTAAATGATTGATGATTCAATGTCCATTCTAAAATTCATAATCCCAAAAGCGCATATCTGTTTCTATATTTGTTCACAAATAAAATATTATTTAAAAAAAAATTATTTATATTATTATTTTATTATATTATTTTTAGAATTTGCAAATTGTTTTCAGTTATTCATTTCCTCTATACCTATATATGTGGTCCATATATATGCAACCTAAATATGTGACACAATCTCAGTTCTGACTCCCCTTTGTGTTATATGTAATGAAGCCCACCACCTCCCACCCCCACCCCTCTCCCCTTCTCCACACCTCTCTCACTATTACACAAGACCTGCAACCCCATTGAGTTCTTTGTTTCTCATCCGATATCATTAAATACCTTTGTTTATTTAGTGTCACTCAATATAGCTGGAGGTCCCAGAGGTGGGTGGGGGGAATCCGGGTGGGGGATGTGGGTTGAGCATAAATGGTAAACAAACAATCTATATAAAAGGGGTACTCAAATACAAAAAGAATTGAGAATTTTAAGTATGTGATTATCAACTGAAATGAGTTCATAACTGTAGGAGCTGTGCCAAAATTAACTGAGGCAAGTTGAATAAAACTGGGCTAGTTGAGGGTTAAAAATCCCCTAGTTTTACTACATAAGGATATAATTTCATTAATATTGGGACTTAAAGCTCACTTAAAGTGTCCATTTTGTCTACTTGAATATGTTTAACCAGTTTCATTTTAAAAAGTGAAAAACTCAGCAAGCAGAGGTATAACACACAAAAATAAGTTCTTAAAAGACTAAGATAGCCATAACATTATTAATATTCAAAATTTAAATAGACAGGCATTTCCTTTTAAAAATTCAAAGATTTCAGCTCTATAACCCACATCGTTTGACAGTTACTGGGCTTTAAAGTGGCATAATATCCATAAATTGGGTTTCTGTGGGCATTTTACAATTGTTAAAGAGACCTTAGCAATTAAACTACAGATCTGAAACTTTTTGGGGGACATACATAACAAACAAAAATTATATATAATACAGTTTAAGACTTGTCACACTAAGCATTTCCAAATAACAGGGCAAAATACGGAAAAAATGTCAAAAAAGGCACTTGGGCGAGTGTCTATGGCCCTCATACACAGGTTAAATGTCTACTAAAAACCTTGATTTTCGGCATATGTAAAAAAGGACATAATAATGCATTCCCAGATGGGATTTCAGCTCCATCAATCACATAGTTTAACAGTTACAGGGCTTAAAGGTGGTAAAAAGTCCAAATATTGGGTCATTGTGGGCCTTTTAGAGATCTCGATGTGGCTTTCAAATTAAAGCTTCAGACTTAAAATTTGTTACATACTAAGATTACACATAGAATATGTATCTAATAAAGTTTGAAACTTCTCAGACTTACCATTTCCAAGTTACAGAGAAAACTAGATTGGGCCAACTCGGCGCCAACATATCCCCAGACAGGTCATCACTCACGCCACAGGTTTTGATCGGGAATTTTTTAAAGCATAATTACCCATTATTATATGAACTTCAGCACATCAATCTACTCTGTTTGTATCTTCCCAAGAAGATGGTGTATCCCCAGACGCCGAATACATAACTCAAATTATATTTTCAATCTTCCTGCAATGATAACTCTAAACCTATTTTCAAAGTATTTATTAATAAATGATTGATGATTGAATGTCCATTCTAAAATAATAATCCCAAAAGAGCATATCTCTTTCTATATTTGTTGACAAATAAAATATTATTTTTAACTCAAAATCATACTTTTCAATCTTCCTGCAATGATAACTCTTAACCTAATTTCAAAGTATTTAAATGATTGATGATTGAATGTCCATTCTAAAATTCATAATCCCAAAAGCGCATATCTGTTTCTATATTTGTTCACAACTAAAATATTATTTAAAAAAAAATTATTTATATTATTATTTTATTATATTATTTATAGAATTTGTAAATTGTTTTCAGTTATTCATTTCCTCTATTCCTATATATGTGGTCCATATATATGCAACCTAAATATGTGACACAATCTCAGTTCTGACTCCCCTTTGTGTTATATGATGAAGCCCACCACCTCCTACCCCACCCCTCTCCCCTTCTCCACACCTCTCTCACTATTACACAAGATCTGCAACCCCATTGAGTTCTTTGTTTCTCATTTGATATCACTAAATACCTTTGTTTATTTAGTGTCACTCAATATAGCTGGAGGTCCCAGAGGTGGGTGGGGGATGTGGGTTGGGACTACAGCATAAATGGTAAACAAACAATCTGATATATATCAAAGGGGTAATCAAATACAAAAAGAATTGAGAATTTTAAGTATGTGATTATCAACTGAAATGAGTTTATAACTGTAGGAGCTGTGTCAAAATTAACTGAGGCAAGTTGAATAAAACTGGGCTAGTTGAGGGTTAAAAATCCCCTAGTTTTACTACATAAGGATATACTTTTATTAATATTGGGACTTAAAGCTCACCAGAAAATAACAGTGTCCATTTTGCCTACTTGAATATGTTTAACCAGTTTCATTTTAAAGAGTTAAAAACTCAGCAAGCAGAGGTACAACACACAAAAATAAGTTCTTAAAAGACTAAGATAGCCATAACATCATTAATATTCAAAATTTAAAGAGACAGACACTTCCTTTTAAAAATTCAAAGATTTCAGCTCTATGACCCACATAGTTTGACAGTTACAGGGCTTTAAAGTGGCATAATGTCCATAAATTGGGTTTCTGTGGGCATTTTACAATTGTTAAAGAGACCTTAGCAATTAAACTACAGATCTGAAACTTTTTGGGGGACATACATAACAAACAAAAATTAGATATAATACAGTTTAAGACTTGTCACACTAAGCATTTCCAAATTACAGGGCAAAATACAGTAGAAAATGTCAAAAAAGGTCACTTGGATGAGTGTCTATGGTCGTCATACACAGGTTCAATGTCTACTACAGGCCTTGATGTTCGGTACATGGAAAAAGAAGACACTTAATAATGTATTCCTAGTTGAGATTTCAGCCCTGTCAGTCACATAGTTTAACAGTCACAGGGCTGAAAAGTGGCAAAAAGTCCAAATATTGGGTCTCTGTGGGCCTTTTAGAGACCTCAATCTGACCTTCAAATTGAAGCTTCAGACTTAAAATCTTTCACAATCAGAGATTATACATAGAATGTATATCTAATATAGTTTGAAACTTCTCAGACTTACCATTCCAAGTTACAAGGCAAAATATGTAAAAAATGTCTAAAAAGGGTCACTCGGGTGAGTATCTATGGTCGTCATACACAGGTTAAATATCTACTAAAGGCCTTGATGTTCAGCACATGTAAAAAGAACATAATAATATATTCCCAGAGAGATTTCAGCTCTATCAGTCACATAGTTTAACAGTCACAGGGCTTAAAAGTGGCAAAAAGTCCAAATATTGGGTCTCTGTGGGCCTTTTAGAGACCTCAATGTGAACTTTCACAATCAAAGGTTACACATAGAATGTATATCTAATACAGTTTGAAACTTCTCAAGACTTACCATTTCCAAGTCACAGGGAAAAATATGTGAAAAATGTCTAAAAAGGGTCACTCGGGTGGGTGTTATGGTCCTCACACACAGGTTAAATGTCTACTTAAAGCCTTTATTTCTGGCACATGTAAAAATGACATAATGATATATTCCCAGGTGAGATTTCAGCTCTATCAGTAACATAGTTTAACAGTCACAGGGCTTAAAAGTGGCAAAAAGGCAAAATATCGGGTCTCTGTGGGCCTTTTAGAGACCTCAATGTGACCTTCAAATCAAAGCTTCAGACTAAAAATCTTTCACATTCAAAGGTTACACATAGAATGTATATCTAATACAGTTTGAAACTTCTCAGACTTACCATTTCCAAGTTACAGGGAAAAAGATGTGAAAAATGTCTTATAAGGGTCACTCGGGTGGGTGTTTATGGTCCTGATACACAGGTTAACTGTCTATTAAAGGCCTAAATGTTGGGGCACATATAAGAAAACACATAGATATATTCCCAGATGATATTTAACTTAGATGAGAGACATAGTTTGAAAGCTACAGTGCTTGAAAGTGGCAAAAAGTGCATAAATTGGGTCTCTGTGGGCACTTTTGAGACCTTAAGTCGACCCCTTTGGGTAAACCTACAGCCCTAAAATTTTCTACAGACAAGGATTACATATCAAAGTTATACCTAGCGCAGCTTGAGACTCATCAGAATTATCACTTCCAAATTATAGGGCAAAATATGTGTAAAGTATAGCAAAAAATCCCTAAGTGGGGGTCTTTATGGGCCTCAAACACAATTTTCTCCTCAACTTAAAGTCGTGATTTTCGGCACATGTACTAAGAACATATTAATGTGTTCTCAGGTGAAATTTCAGCCAGCTGAGCATCATAGTTTGTGACCTACAGGGCTCTAAGTGGCCAAAAGTGCAATTTCTGACCTTAAGGTGGCCATAAGTTCTTTTTTACTGGGAGTTTAAGGTCACCTTAAAATAGGGATCTTCCTTTGGGCACCCTTAACATGTGTACCAAGTTTGAAAAAAAAATATTAATTTGTTTTTGAGTTATCGCGTCCACAAGGAAATTTCTACGGCGGCGGCGGCGGCGGCGCGACGGACCTGAATCCAATATATCCCCGACTTTCGTCTGGGGATATAAATATAGGAATATAGGAAAAAAAGTCCTAAGTGGGATCTTTATGGGCCCCAAACACAATTTTCTCCTCAACTTAAAGTCTTGATTTTCGGCACATGTACTAAGAATATATTAATGTGTTCTCAGGTAAAATTTGAGCCAGATAAGCCTCATAGTTTGTGACCTAGAGGGCTCTAAGTTGGCAAAAGTGCAATTTTTGACCTTAAGGTGGCCATAAGTTCTTTATTATTAGGAGTTTAAGGTCACCTTAAAATAGGGATCTTCCTTTGGGTATCCTTAACAGGTGTACCAAGTTTGAAAAAAAAATATGAATCCGTTTTTGAGTTATCGCGTGCACAAGGAAATTTCTACGGCGGCGGCGCGACAGACCTGAATCCAATATATCCCCGACTTTCATCTGGGGATATAATAATACATTTGAAAAGATTTGCCTAACTTTAATACTTTTTTTAGATATTTGACATTTACTTCTGTCATTATTTTGCTACAAATAAGAAAATGGCCATTACTCACTTATGGCATGCAATGAAACCCCAAACTATGTACCATCTTATAGCTAAGGACAAAGTAGCAACATATTTTAGTAAAATACTCTAACTGTAATAGTTTTGGAGTTACAATGGATTTACTAAAAAGTAAGAATTTCAAAGTAGCTATTACTCAGCTATCCAATGTGCAACAGGTCTGAAACATCAATATGTGATAAACTACATGAATAACATATTAAAAAGATTTGCTTAACTTTAATACTTCTGAAGATATGTGACATTTACTTCTGTTATTATTGTGCTACAAATGAGAAAATAGCTATTACTCACTTGTGACATGTAATGGAACCCAAAACTATGTACTATCTTATAGCTAAGGAAAAAGTGGCTGAACAACATATTTGAAGAAAAGAAAACCTCTCACTGCAGTAGTTTTTGAGTTATGAGTCCTTTACTCAAAGTAGCTAAAATTACTATTACTCACTTAGCTTTAGGCTTAAGTAAAAAAAACCAACAAAATTATCAGGGGCATGAAAATTCATTGGGACAATTAATTGACAAAAAACTCTAGCTGGAGGAGTTTTGGAGAAATCTGCATGACACACTAACACACACATACGCACGCATGCACGCACATGATGCATTTTATAATCTCCCTCCTGGGCTAAAGCCCGGCGAGAGATAGTTTGTGAAACAGTACAAAGACCGGGATACTTTCAACGCAGTGTCACTTATATAAAGGTCCAAATAATGTTTAAATAGAGAAAATAACATCTAAGAGAAAGAAAATATATGTACAGATAAAGTACTAAAACAACACAATTCAATAACAAGATGACAGCATTAATCAGTGAACTAAAAAAATATGAAGCTGTAAAATTTATTAATTGGAGAATAGCTGTCAATGGATTCGAATGGAAATAGTATAACTATGCGAAGGTGCATATAATAATCAGTTGCAGCAATCCATATATCTTTGTCATAAGAGAAAGATGTCTCAAATATGGCAGATGAACACACTTTAGCAGAGCAAAAAGGTCACACCATGATACACACATACATTTACATACACCCCCTAACCATGTCCTCATGGGATCCAAGAAATAGCCCAGACAAGATTTTAAAACTCATGGTCACTATGACAAGGTCAAAAAAAGGTCAAATCAAGGTCACAGAATGATGCTGCACACCTACAACCCATATCAATATCCCTACCAAGTATCAACTTCCGACACCTTACGGTTTCCAAGATATAGCCCAGACAATATTTTAAAGGTCAAGGTCACTATAGCAAGGTCAAATCAAAGTCAGACCATGAGGTTGCACACCTACATCCCCTAACCAATGTCCCTACCAAGTATCAACTTCCTACAACTTACAGTTTCTGAGTTATACGCCGGACAAGATTTTATAGGTCAAGGTCACTACAGCAAGATCAAAGGTCAAATCAAGGTCAGACCAGGACGTTGCACACCTACACCCCCTAATCAATGTCCCTACCAACTATCAAATTCCTACACCTTACGGTTTCTAAGATACAGCCCAGACAAACTTTTTCCCACCCCCATCCGCCCGCCCATCCAGACACCATGGGTGAAAACAATACCCAACAGCCCTTAAGGGCATGGGTCGACCTTAAGGTTTTTTGGGGGGGCGGGGTTATGTTGTTTTTTTTTTGCATACCGTAAATGACCCATTTAGTGCACAGTGCGCTAAGGAAAGACTAGTTTTAGTTAATATTTTGTTTTTTGGTATGGAAGTCTTGCGGTTAATGGCCATTCACTCAACGGTACTGACAATCTGCCCGTTTACTTTAGTGGTGAAAAAGAAAAAATAAATCACTCTAGAGGGCTAGTGCCTATTGTTTACAGGGGTATTGAACAGAATAAGTTGTGTCAAATTCAATTGTAATTCACATGCTTTTACACAGCATGGGCACAGCCATATTTGATTTGATTAGTCACATGCTTTTACACAGCATGGGCACAGCCATATTTGATTTGATTAGTCACATGCTTTTACACAGCATGGGCACAGCCATATTTGATTTGATTAGAATAATTAATTGCACTACGAGAAAAAAAATCATCTCTCACTTTCTACGCAGAAACATGTCAACCACAATATGCCAGTACATCTTAGATTGTGGAAATGTAAGTAAAATTCAATTTTAAAAGGCAAGGAATGCTTATCACAATTTAGACTCAGGCTTTATTTGAATATGTAGTTTTCCGGAAAGTCTGCCAAAAATATTTTTTCTGTGTTAAACAAAATTGCAAACTTTCAACAGAAAAACTCATGAATAAAGCTATCAATACTAAGCTATGTAGTAACTGAATGCTTCTTTTCACTTTTAGAATATAATTTGATATAATAAACCATCACCAAGTTGAACTTAACTTTCTTTATTCCATACATAAAACATACAAGCTCTTTGTAAATGGGGGGAATAACGACCTTGCATGTCTATCAATCAAGAGGAAAGACCAGATTTTAAGTGATAAAAGTAACTGCATATACTGTAAAACTTGAAAGGTTTGCTATGGATATTTTTAGCACATTTTATTGAATAAGTAAAATCAATTGTTTGTTTCATTATGTTACTCAGATTTGTCAAGCATTGAAATGACCTGTGTGTATTAAATAAATGAATCATGTAGATCAGTTTCAAGAAAAGTATATTTAATGGAATATTTTTCAGATAAAGACAAATTTAACAGAATTATTGACAATTACTTTGCAGTAACAAGTATATACACATCAATAAATTCTCCTGTTCATTCATTTCTTCACTGCCTCTTTTTCGTTAAAATTAGATATTTTTAGTTCAAAGTAAAGTTTACCGGCATACAACAAAAAAAAACATGGTAATTATTTGTTATGAAAACAGTAATAGACATTGTCATTAAATAAATTTGGTGGAATTAAGTGATTCATTCAATTGAAAAAGGTATATGTTTTTTTTTCTCTGGATAGCTTGAACAGGTTTTCTGTATGATGGATGCAGTCAAGGGAGTATATTGCAGGGAAAAGAGATACGGTACGGTTACAAGGCGGGTGCGCTAAATAGGTCATTTATGGTATGTATACATGTACAAATATTTACATATGTACAAGTCTCCTCAATACCATGGACTACTGGTGGATCTGCTGAGCAACCACTACAGGTACCAGGTGATAGAGCTCTGAATTAGCCCAAGCGACATCCTTCAGGTAAAATTGTGTGAAGGTGTTATGTGATTTCCAGTGGCAGGCTGACATGATTTGTTCCAATGAGACTCCTGATTGGAAGGCCTATTAAGCAGTGATAGCCCTCACAACATGGGCCTTAACCTGATGTACAGTAAGGGCCTCTTGGTCAGAGTGCTCATAACATAGGATCACAGTCTGCTTGATCCATGAGGAGATAGTGGCAGGTGAGATGTCTTTGTCGAAACCTTTCTTAAAGGAGACAAGGACCAACTCCTTGTTCTGCCTGAGGTCTGAGGTCATGTCTAGATAGTAGCGCAATGTTCTGATTGAACACAGGAACCTATCAGACTTTAGTGACTTATCCAGAGTAGGGGCCAGGGCTGGTATTACCACTGGGACCACACTATCCGGACCCTCTTTGGCCAGCTGGTCTCTTGGAAAGAAAGCTTGGCGAGGGGTACAAGGATACCTTAGACCAGTCTGCTTGATGGCGGATATTCTTGTTTTGCCAAGCATGGATCTTACTCCTGTGTGTACCAGAGCCCAAGGCCAAAAGGTAAAAAGTCTTGAAGGTCTGATTGAAGGACTGATTGAAGGGCTGTGTCAACAGGTTGGGTAGATTTGGCAACCCCATTGGGATTTGGCTAGACATGGGCACTAGATCCCAGAACCAAGGCATGTTGGGCTACTCTGGAGCAATCAGAATGATTCTCTTGCAACTTCTCCACCACTTTGCCCAAGATGGTTGCTGGAGGGAAGCATATGCGTCCAGATCCTAAAATGATAGGCTGAGTGCATCCACTGCAACTTATTGTTGAACCTCGTGGCAAATAGATCTATTTTCAAGTATTTTGGGCATGTGCCACCTGCTGCATACTGCCTGGAAGACTTCTGGAAGGAGAGACCGCTCTGTCTGGATGGTCTGGTCTAGCCTGGATAGCTTGTCTGCTACCACTTTCAGCTGGCCTGGAATGTGTCGGGCTTTGAGAGTCACTTGTTTTCTGGAACACCACGTCAATATTCTGCACAGTAGGGCACAAAGTGGAACCCACCGCATGCCTCCTTCCTTGTTTATGTATGACACCACTGTGGTGTTGTCGGTTGCTACAAGAACTATCTTGTCTGAGCAGAGGTCTTGGAACTCTTTCATGGCTAAGAAGACTGCTTTTAGTTTCAAATAATTTATATGCAGCTTGCTTTCTGGAAGAGATCAAGGTCCTCTTGCCGTGTGCTCATTTAAGTGAGCGCCCCACCCTTCTTTTGATGCATCTGTAAAGATCTGCAGAGCATGTTTTAGTGGGCGTAATGGCTGACCTTGAAGCACACTGCTTTCTTCTAGCCACCATTATAGGTGGGGGTGCAAGGACCTGGGAATTGGAATGACCTTTTCTAGTGATTAAGGTATCCTCCAGTTGTTTTTGAGATGTCACTGTATGGATCTCATGTGTAGTCAGCCTAGGTGAACTTGCTTTTCTGTGGCTGACCTACCAAGGACATGAATTGCTGGACCGGATAAGCCGGTCTGGATAAAAGTGCCTGTATTTTTCCTTGAAGGTTCTGCCACCGGTCCGATGTCAGTTGGACTAGACTGGACTTGAGGTCGAACTGGTAACCTACAAAGTCGAAGACTTGCTTGGGGTCCAGCTCTGACTTCTCTACATTCACTAGCCAACCGAGTTTCTGACAAATCTCTACCAGTTCCTGAGTATGTTGGAGACAAGTTTGGTGGGATCTGGCTCTCACCAACTAGTCGTCTAGGTACTGCTGGATCCTTATACCCTTGTGTATGGCCATCAGTTTCACCTCCTTTACTATAATATTGAACTCTATGGGAGCTGTGGAAAATCCAAATGGAAGTGCCTTGAATTGGTATGTCTGAACCTGGATGTGAAATCTTAGATATTTCCTGGATTGTTCCTGTATTGGTATATGAAAGTAGGTGTCCTTGAAATCTATTGAGGTAACCCACTCCACTTGTTGGAGGGAGGTCTTGATGGTTTCTGGTGTCTCCATTTTGAATTTTTTCCGCCTTGAGGAAAATGTTTAGTTTGCTCAGGTCTAGAATAGGTCTCAAACGATTGTTTGGCTTGTTGACTAAGAACAGTCGGTTGAAGTAGCCCAGAGATTTTTGGTTGTGAACTTAGTTCCACTGCATTTTTGCTCATAAGCTGATGTAATGCCTTTGACAGGTAGAGGTTCCTGTGAGGATTGACATAGCAGCTTATGATGGTCGCGATCTTGCCAAGTTTGGCCGGATCTGAAAGGGGAGGGTGTAGCCCTCTCTGAGGATTTGAACCTCTTTCGGACCGGCACCTAGATCCAGCCAAATTTTCCAAAAATGTTTAAGTCTTGTCCCTACAGGCAGCTTTGTGGCAACAAGATGGACATTTGTTACAGGTTTGACAAAAGACAATTGAGCAACACAAGAAACATCTTTCATATACTTTCATGAACATCTTTTCACATTCTTTCTGCTGATAATTTACAATGACGGGACTTATATCTTTTTTTTGTGAATGCCTTAAAGAAGAAAGTGCATGATTTACAACAGAAATATTTACAGAATGAGTGTCTATTGTCTTTCTGGTGGTCTCTGGTGAACCTGGAACTTTCCTGCTCCCAGCCAACAGTCATGTCTGTAATTTGTCGCTTCCCTGGTCGACTTTTCCCACTTGCGTAAAGTCTCCTGTGAAACGTGACGCAAGGTCGGTGGGGTAGAGGCAAGGCATGGTTGTCTGGCGACTCTGCTGTAACTACTGTTGAGACAAGAGGTGTCTGTACTCCATGAAGACACAGCACTGGAATCACCTTTCTGGTCGGAAAACAGCCCATACCACTTGGCTTGGGATTTTGCTGGTCACAGGAATTGGTCCTTGAGTAGGCCTCCGGCTTCTGAACTGCAGGAAGTGTATCCTTCAACCAGTGTATTGTTCAATCTACTCAATTTCCTGAATAGCCAATCGTCAGTCGGCATCTGAACTGACACTTTTCCAGGGGATTGGTTCTTAGGACCGGCAAAGTGGTTATCCTCAGAAGTGGCTGCACACATGTCCATACACGACCGAATCTCCCTCATAGTCTCTCTGTATGTCTGTTCTTCAGAGAAGGATTGGTCTGGGTCTGTGATAGTCACAACCTGATATTTAGATAATTCCCCTTCCTCTACATAGAGATCAACAGGAGGCTGGTCAGACAGTTCACTCTCAGCTTCTGATTCCGAACTGGAAACACTGTCCTTCCTGAAAGGTCTGGATGATGCCTGGCTGGGTAAATGTTTATGAGAGGCAGGAGGGTCCGTACCACAAGTTGAAGCTGCAAGTTGGTCGGTTTGTGGCAAGTCAGAACGTGTTTGGCCAGTAGACTGATGCTTGGTAGCAGATGAGTTGGTTCCAGGAAAATGGACTGCAGAAGGTGTAGACTGAATGGATGGTTGGTCGGTCTGATGAAAGGGTTGGTTCTGACAGCTCCGGGCGGTGGAGAGTGGCTGGGCACTACCTTCACTGTTTGAAAAGTGGGTTCCTTGTCTAGGGTTTTAGCCATCGGCAAAGCCTCCAGTTGGCTGAACCGGGCGGACCACTTGTGTTCAAGTTTGGCAATCTTAGAGTCTGTTGAGGCTTTGGCTGACCTGCTACTGTCTGGGACAGGCTTGTCTGAGTGCGACTTGGCCTTGGAGCTCGTCGACTTGTCCTTCTCCACATTCTTGGCCTTCTTCTCTTCAGGACCACTAAAACCAGGAGACTGCAATGTCCCCGTTGCCATCCACTGCCCCAATTACCGACACTGAAGCTGGGACCACCAGTAAGGGATTGAGTGAGTCCTTAGTGGGTGTTGAAGAGACTTCCATTTTCTTTGCCTCACGCTTCTCCTTTTTAGTCTTATAGCTGAGGTGGAGAGCTGGCTACGTTGTTCAGTAGTGAGAGTTACAGAACTTACAGTCAGTGGACTCAGGTCTCTCCACCCAGGTGTCCTTGCCTTTGCCCTTGTCCCTGCATCGAGCACAGGATGAGTGGTTATTGAAACCTGCCCTTAAATGGCCACATCCGCCACGCTTCTATCCAGGTGAAGCCATAATGATCTATACACTCACTACTATCCGTAGGAACACAAAATACATAAAAGTTAATAGTATTCTCACAAATATCTACAAAAATATGGAGCTACTGAAAATCTGTCTGCACAGTTCACACGCCAAATGAAAAAGATGCTATGACGTCACTCTGTCTAGACATGAAGGAAGTACAATGCGCCACCTGGACGGTCCGGCCGGTGGAAACACAGGACGCCTTTTGCTGTCGTTTTGTGGGACGGTCAGTGCCGACCGGATTAGCAATTGTCCACTGGACAGGATGTATTAATGCAATAAAAACCCGATTTGTAACTTTTATTGACTCAAGTGCTGGTAAATCTATTGATACTATTTCAGAAGCATTCCTCACCTGGCTGGGGAGAAACAAGAGGAGAGTGCCCGTGAACGGGCACTGTGTCAGCTGACTGAGTGTCTTTGATTTGTGAAGGTGATTAGAGGACAGAATAATTATCAGGAAAAGGGCTGTACAGAAATACAGTAAATGGTAACTGAACAGCAAGTTCGAAAGAAATTCCGAAGCTGACAGAAGAAAAGGATAAAAAAGTTGTGCCCTGTAAATGGTATTATGAAGGAAAATAACAAGGTAATTGTTTAAGTGTAAGAAATAGGTTAAAACATATTTAAAGAAATACTACAAATGCAATATCCTCGTTCGACCTTGAAGAAGGGGTCCAAGGTCAAATCTAACCACACAAATACATTCCCAGCCCATGATTTCCTATGGTTTACCATTCCAAACCTCTAGGACCAATTATAAATGAGTTATAAGCACTTTTAAGCTTGGCTGTCCTCATTTGACCTTGAAGGAGGGGTCCAAAGGTCAAATCTGACCATACCAAAAGATTCCGAGCCAATGATTTCCTATGGGATGGTTTACCATCCCAAATCTCTGTCACCAATAATAAGGGAGTTGTAGGCACTTTCAATTTTCGCTATACTCATTTGACCTTGAAGAAGGGTACCAAGGTCAAATCGGACCATATCAACAGATTGACAGCCCATGATTTCCTGTCTGTTTACCATCCCAAACCTCTGGGACCAATAATAAGCGAGTTATAAGCACTTTTAAGTTTGGTTATCCTTGTTTCACCTTGAAGGAGGGGTCATTGAAGGTCAAATCTGACCACACCAAAAGATTCCCACCCCATGATTTCCTACAGGTTGGTTTATCATCCCAAACCTCTAGGATCAATAATAAGGGAGATATAAGCATTTTTCATGACTGACAAAAAACACCTGTGGCGGCCATCTTGTTTCTCAAAATGAGGCCAAAAATATTCCCAGACAACATTTTATGGTTATTAATATATACTGCAAACTTAAGAAAGCTAGCTATAATATTTTTTTTCATCAGAGCAGTAATGGTGAAATCTCTCTCTACACACTGCGGCTATCCAGTGGATACAATGATTTACTCAACAGTGAGAACCTGAAAGTAGCTATTGCTCAGCTATGCCATGACATAGAGGTCTGCAATTTCACTATGTTATAGCTGACCAAAAATTCTGTGAATAACATATTTAACAAATTACTCTAAATGTAATAGTTTTCAAGTTACAACTGATTTACTCAACAGTGAGAACCTCAAAGGAACTATTACTCAGCTATGCAATGAGCTACATGTCTGAAATTTTACTATGTTATAGCTAACCCAAAAGTAGGTGAACAACATATTTAAGCAAACTACTGTAAATGCAATAGTTTCCAAGCTACAACTGATTTACTCAATAGTGAGAACCTGAAAATAGCTATTGCTCCGCTATGCCATGAGCTATAGGTCTGTAATTTCACTATGTTATAGCTGACCCAAAAGTAGGTGAACAATATATTTTAACAAAATACTCCAAATGCAATATTTTTCAAGTTATAGCTGATTTACTCAACAGTCAGTACCTGAGAATAGCTATTGCTCAGTTGTGCCATGAGCTATAGGTCTATAATTTCACTATGTTATAGCTGACCCAAAAGTAGCTGAACAACATATTTGCACAAATTTCTGTAAATGCAATAGTTTTCCAATTATAACTGATTTACTCAACAGTGAGAACTTCAAAGTAGCTATTACTCAGCTATGAAATGAGCCACAGGTCTGAAATTTTACTATGTTATAGCTGGCCCAAAAGTAGCTGAATAACATATTTATACGAAATTCTCTAAATGCAATAGTTTTTAAGTTACAAGTGATTTTACTCATGATGGAAGTTACTGAAAAGCCCAAAAGTAGCTATTACTCACCTAGCTATTGAGACAGACACCCAACTTACTCACCATATTGTAGCTATGAAAAAAGTAGCTGAATAACATATTTTAACAAAATGCTCTAAATGCAGCACTTGTCAAGTTATAAGTGATTTACTCAACAGTGATAACCTAAAAGTAGCTATTACTCAGCTATGCCATGAGCTACAGGTCTGAAATTTTACTATGTTATAGCTGACCCAAAAGTAGCTGAATAACATATTTATACGAAATTCTCTAAATGCAATAGTTTTCAAGTTATAAGCGATTTACTCAACAGTGATAACCTAAAAGTAGCTATTACTCAGCTATGCCATGAGCTACAGGTCTGAAATTTCACTATGTTTTAGCTGGCCCAAAAGTAGCTGAATAACATATTTATACGAAATTCTCTAAATGCAATAGTTTTTAAGTTACAAGTGATTTTACTCATGATGGAAGTTACTGAAAAGCCCAAAAGTAGCTATTACTCACCTAGCTATTGAGACAGACACCCAACTTACTCACCATATTGTAGCTATGAAAAAACTAGCTGAATAACATATTTTAACAAAATGCTCTAAATGCAACACTTTTCAAGTTATAAGTGATTTACTCAACAGTGATAACCTAAAAGTAGCTATTACTCAGCTATGCCATGAGCTACAGGTCTGAAATTTTACTATGTTATAGCTGACCCAAAAGTAGCTGAATAACATATTTACACGAAATTCTCTAAATGCAATAGTTTTCAAGTTATAAGCGATTTACTCAACAGTGATAACCTAAAAGTAGCTATTACTCAGCTATGCCATGAGCTACAGGTCTGAAATTTCACTATGTTTTAGCTGGCCCAAAAGTAGCTGAATAACATATTTTTACGAAATTCTCTAAATGCAATAGTTTTTAAGTTACAAGTGATTTTACTCATAATGGAAGTTACTGAAAAGCCCAAAAGTAGCTATTACTCACTTAGCTATTGAGACAGACACCCAACTTACTCACCATATTGTAGCTATGAAAAAAGTAGCTGAACAACATATTTTCACAAAATGCTGTAAATGCAACACTTTTGAAGTTATAAGTGATTTAGTGCATGATTTCATGAATTTTAATGCATTAAAAATTATTAAAAAAATTTATTAAAAAAAAGTAAGACAGATCCAGGTCTCATACTCACACAAGAGAATCTACCTCTGGCCTAGTACATATATGCAAGATATGAGAGAAATCCCTGCAATAGTCACTGAGAAAATTGTGATAAAAAGTTGAAATTTTCACACTTTTGGTGGGGGTACCCCCCTTGTAATGTCTCTAGCAAACAGACGAACAGACAGATTTGCATGCCTTGAACAATTTTACATCCTCGATAGATAAGGTATCTTTTAAAAAAAACAGCATGTCTCTAGGCCTTGTAGTTTTGGAGAAGAAGTTGTTCACGCGGACGCGTACGGACGCGGACGCCCACGCCGCAGAGTGATGACATAAAAAGGACAAACACTGTAAGTGAAAACTGTCACAAAAAAGCGAGAGGTGCCTCACTTTGAAATACTGTGTCAGATCTGGATTCCACAAAGACTTTCCATAGCCAGAGAAGGCATCACATAAAAACATTGCCATGATGGCATCACAATCTCTGTATCTGTTTTAATATTGGAGAAGAAGTGATATTTATGAGAGTCGTGTAGGTGTGAAAAATCAATATTTGAATGGCGGCTCAAACCTGAAAATTAAGTCTATCTGTTTTTTTAAAATAATTAATTATGTTCATCAAAAACCTAACAACTGGGACACTAGAGAGTTTCATTTATTGGCTTTCTTTATTTTCAAACAAAGTAACACAATGTAATTCTAGAAGAACTGTAACATACAAGAACATATGTTAAATCTATTTAGTACTTGATCCTATTTCTTTGATTCAAGAAATACTTCAATATCGGTACAACAAGCTTAGCTTGAAATCTAAAGTGTAGACTCTACGTCAGTTTTAGTGAAGGTATAATATACTGATATTTAATATAAATTGATATACCTTTCTGACTTTCAATATTGATAGTATAAGTGTTCATGTCGATATCATATCCAGCACCCACCAGGAAGATCTTTCAAAGAGCGTTGTATTTATCACTTCCCTGTTGTTCGATCATCAATATTTATACATTAGAAGATTTATTCAGAGATTTTTGATGAAATCAAAATGCTTCTAATTAACTAACTTCTAGTCAGCTTGTATTAAATTCATGGTCAGTTTTGTTAATCTTATATGTTAACAAAATAGTTTTTGATAACTGAAGGATCAGTAAATGCCAAGTACACTAATGCATTTTACAGTGTAAGCCCCCAGATTATACCCCCCTTCATTTTATACCTGAGTAGATTCTGGGATGGCCTGGAATCTACTCCGGGATAGATTCCAAAGTATATACCCCAAAGGTAGATTATGAATACCACCAGAATCTACCCCCTTCTCCCAGAATCTACCCCCTTTGTGATTTGTAACATAAGAGTTTCGGAAGATCAATAAAAGGAATATTAATGCTATTTTAACTGTAATATTAACCTTTAGACAGCTTCGTGTGCTGTATATTATGAATCATGGTTTTATTCTTTGGGTTTGCACACAACATGATAATCACACAATTGTTATACACATTATTTTAAATGGAATTATAAGCCTTTTAGGTTGTGTGCTACATTTTGTGTTATGTATTTGTGTAATACTCTCTATATAATAAACATTTGTCTGTCTTATCACACTATTTATAGAGCTGAAATATTTCAAAAGATCTGCATACAATTATTATCTATTTTTGAATTGTGACAAGTGATAGTACTAGGTTTAACTGATGTGCTTATATACAATTCTAAGCAAACCCCTCACACCAATAACGGCTTATGTCATTACCATTCAATAGTATTTATGCCACTGATGGACATCACTGAACTTTTTGTGAAAGCAATCAGCTATTCTAGTTATTCCTTAAAATTCACTAATTAAGATTTGTGGATGAAGTGCCTCATTTTATACACTACACGTGTAGTTATCCTTTTGATTTGATTGATTGGGATTAGTTGAAGCTGGGTCCCAGTGTACATCAAAAGTCTATTCTTTTGATGTCATAAATTGGGATAAGTTGAAGCTGGGCCTCAGTATACATCAAAACCCTAGTTATTCTTTGTTTTGATAAATTGGGATTAGTTGAAACAGGGCCTCAGTGTATATCAAAAGTCCTGTTATTCCTTGATAATTTGGGATTAGCGGAAGGGTAGATTCTGGAGATTCCCCAGAATCTACTCAGGTATAAAAAGGGGGGGGGGGGGTATACTTTCAGAGTTTACAACGGCATGAAATGAACTAGACCAAGGACGCATCTGTGGCCAGATGCAAGATGTATCCACCGGCAAAGGAAAAAGTAGCTATTACTCAGCTATGCCACGAGCTAGAGGTCTGAAATTTCACTATATTATAGCTGACCCAAAAGTAGGTGAATAACAGATTTGTACAAAATTCTCTAAATGCAATAGTTTTCAAGTTACAAGTGATTTTACTCATGATGGAAGTTAGTGAAAAGTCCAAAAATAGCTATTACTCACTTAGCTGTTGAGATAGACACTCAAGTTACTCACCATGTTGTAGCTATGGAAAAAAGTGGCTAAATAACATATTTTAACAAAATGCTCTAAATGCAATACTTTTCAAGTTATAAATGATTTAGTGTTGAGTAAGAACCTCAATGTAGCTATTACTCAGCTATGCAATGAGCCACATGTCTGGAATTTTACTACGTTATAGCTGCCTCAAAATAGGTGAATAACATTTTGAAACTAAATAATCTAAATGCAACAGTTTTCAAGTTATTAATGATTTACTCAACAGTGATAACCTAAAAGTAGCTATTACTCAGCTATGCCATGAGCTACAGGTCTGAAATTTTACTATGTTATAGCTGACCCAAAAGTAGGTGAATAACAGATTTATACGAAATTCTCTAAAAGTAGCTATTACTCACTTAGCTATTGAGACAGACACCCAAGTTACTCACCATGTTGTAGCTATGAAAAAAGTAGCTGAATAACATATTTTAACAAAATGCTCTAAATGCAACACTTTTGAAGTTATAAGTGATTTAGTGCATGATTTCATGAATTTTAATGCATTAAAAATTATTAAAAAAATTTATTTAAAAAAAAACTAAGACAGATCCAGGTCTCATACTCACACAAGAGAATCTACCTCTGGCCTAGTACATATATGCAAGATATGAGAGAAATCCCTGCAATAGTCACTGAGAAAATTGTGATAAAGTGTTGAAATTTTCACACTTTTGGTGGGGGTACCTCCCTTGTAACGTCTCTAGCAAACAGACGAACAGACAGATTTGCATGCCTTGAACAATTTTTCATCCTCGATAGATAAGGTATCTTTAAAAAAAAACAGCATGTCTCTAGGCCTTGTAGTTTTGGAGAAGAAGTTGTTCACACCCACGTGTCAGTCAGCTGACATAAAAAAGTATCCTATAATAAGCAATAGAAATATACAGCAGTACACCAGTTATGAAGAAAAGCAGCTCAGCAACCTGCGTAAAAACATGCATTCAGAAAAACATGGCAGACTGAAATGTGTTATTGATCTTTACTTTCAAATTAAGTGGATAACAAAACTGCAAAAACACTGAACGAGTGAACGTTTTGTAGCAACAAGTAAGTTTACAGCAATCAGACAAGGATAAACATTCATTTCTCAACAAGAAAGGCCCAAAAAGGATAAAACATGACAATGGCTTCATTACAATGCAAGAAATCACAGAATATAAGTACTTGTTCCTGTGTAAAACTAACCAAACAACCGACTTCCACTAGCCATAGAGTTTACAAAAGTTTTTGTATCATGATGGCTAATCTTGCAATGGGGTTAAGTTTGGGACTAGCTGGACCAACACTTGTTCACATAGAATATCTTCTCGGAACCGATACCCAAGGAATGGGGTTTGCATATATGACAGAAAACATTGGACACATTCTAGGTTGTATTACATGTGGATTTGTCATGCAATACTGTAATCCAGAACTACTTCTTGGATTTATGAGTTTGTGGGTTACTATTTGTATGGCTGGACTTCCATGGTCACCTAATATTGCCGTGTTTGGAGTTATACTCGTCATTAGAAACGCGGCATATGGATTCATTGATTCTGGAGGACAGTCCTATATGCTGCAGCTATGGAAAAATCACAAACATAAGGACCCAGTGTTCAATGCACTGCAGTGTACCTGGACTTCAGGGGCTTTTATGTCATCATTTATTGTTTTGCCATTCCTGTCAGAGTTACCACAACAGCAAATGGTTCAAAACTACTCGGACATATGGACCAGCAATGACACAGTTAATCAGACCGACATCTTCTTTCACTCTAATAACAGCAACACTGCAGATGTTCAAGAGTTAAAAAGCGTCCGATATGCTTACATGATTGCAGCACTGGTAAACTTTTCTTCATTTTTGTTATTTTATATTGCATTCTGTTTGGATAAGTCTGTGTTTAAAAACAAAGACAAGACCCCAGAATATCAACTCACTGCTCAAAAAGATATTACTGAAGAACAAACTCAAGACATACACAGTAATAACTATAGTAGTCAGTCACTCCCCCAACAGCAGCAACAACAACCTCAAAAGCAAAACCTCAGGAAAAGGCTTCAAATTGTGGTTTTGACTCTTTTAGCATTCATAGTACTTTTTGAAACCTGGACAAACTACAACTTCAACACTTTCATTTCTGCTTTTGTGATCAAGGGATTACAGTGGCACACTGCCAAAGGTCCTCTTGTAACATCTGTGAGTAGATGTGGAGAGCTTTTTGGACAAATTGTAGGCATACCAATATCAGCAAGACTGCACCCACGGACCATGTTACTCTGCAATATCTCTATGACAACTCTGGCCTTCTTGTCTCATGTTTCTAGCAGTGGTGACTGGAGAGGCAATTCTTTTATGGATTTCTGTGGGAATGGCTGGAATCTTCATGTCGACCATATTTGGATGTGTTTTACTGTGGGGATCTCACTTTGTGAAGGTAACACCTCTGTATGGAAGTTTGTTCATGGTTGCAGTAGCTGTTGGTATTATGTCTTCGGCTGCAATGACTGGATACCTCTTTGACAATATCAGCCCAATGTGGGTGATTTACATTGGAATTATTTCTGCATTATTCCTCATTATACTTTTCTTATCAGCAGCATTGATTGAAAGATCATGCATGAGGAAAAAAACAACAGATGAAGAAATGACACATCAAATAGAAGATCACCAAACATTATAGACCCTGTCCAAGAATGACTTTGCAACTGTTCACATCCACAGACATTTTTGAACATTAGCGATTTATGCAGTACCCCTAAAAAATCACTGTAATTACGTTAGAATGACATTACTGAGGTTAACCATAAGGTGATTGTCTCACTTGGGCCTTAGTTCATCCACATACCAGACATAAATGAAATCTATCATCATGATGTAGTTTTTGGAGTACGAGCCATGACAGCAGTGATCTTAAAGTCACGAAAATAATAAAAGTTACTTTTATGACTTTAAGATAATCATAAAGTGGGCCTCGTCCTGGGCCTAAGTACATACACTTAGCAAACATATATGAAATCTCCATGCATTTTTAGAATACTAACCATGAGAGAGGTAACATTAAACTTGCTACTACTTGATTATCTTTAGGGAATTAAGCTAACCATAATTATGATATTACCCTGGGGTCAAAGTGCACCCACATACATTACTTACATGGAATCCACCATGTAGTTTTGAAGCAATTGTTGAAATAAGAAATTGGGGCATGCATTGGCTACATTTTTATAATCAGCTGTGTGACAGGCTAGCATAACATTATAAAACCTGAAAAATTGATCAGTAAGACCATTGTCAAAGAAAAACTAAAACTAAAAGGCAATGTTTCTAAATAAAATACCTAGTTCTGAGAGTCAAAATGCTAAAAGTTTACTCTACATTTGTTATTTGTACCTTTCTTCAAATAAATTGATTTGCTTTGCCAATAATTATGACAATGACTTAACCTTTATTTCTGGATACATTTCCCCTTGGTCGAGAGGAATAACCCTCTGTTGGTGACAGAGGTGTTAATGATTTTTGACCATAATTATCCACTTACCTAAAAATAAAATCTCCACTTAAAATTTTTTTTGCAGCATGCACACAGAAAAAACAGATCATAAACCTACTTCCCAACTGGCTGGAAAGAATAAAATATAGCATCATAAATACATGTACATTTATGATAGGTTTAAGAAAGGTTTACGTTCCGTAACTTCTGTACAGGATTCATTTACAATGATCGTTGCAATGGAAATCATCTACCTCCTGATCTGACAACTTAAAGGATCACAAACCTATTGCAAAGCATTATCGCCAAGGTGGAAAAGGCGTCTAAAGATGTACATTCAGAATTTTTTGTCAAAGTTCACTTAGAATGATAATACTGGGAACAAACAACATATTTGCAATATTTTTATAAATCAAAAACTTAATATATGTGCAAATAAAGACTACACAGTGTATTTTGCTCTTGTTCATCTATAATCATATCACATGATATCTGTCACTTCCATCTTTCATATAATACATAAAAATCCACCAAAATGTAATGATCATGCAAAGCTTGCCAATGAATTAAATCTGTAAATCAAAATGAAAATAATTTCTTCTTGTGCATCTGCTACAGATGCCATCTATATTTTTTGGTCCATATTTTGACAAGAATTAGACGAAACATCCATTTTTTATGTTTTTACAGGCCGTTTTTCTGCCAAGTTCAAAGTTGGTGTTTTATGTCCTGTTTAACAGCCAGGGTCACTCTGGGACAAGCCCACAGCAGTGTCAATTGTGGGAGTCGAACCCACACGGAGGCGACTACTTGTGATTAGATGTCAAACTTGCTAACCACTTAGCCGCTGAGGTCAAAAGAAAGAAAGCTGAAACTTGCACAACATTATCTTCATAAAAAATAGCAGAGATGCCCGTACCCCACAGCCTGGGAAAATAGTTTTCAACACCATCAGATATAGAAGTAGTGAAACAGTACACAGATTGGGATACTTTCAGAGCAGTGTCAGTGTCCAAATAATGTTTAAGTAGAGAAAATAACATCTAAGAGAAAGAAATTGCATGTAAAGAATAAGTATTAAAACAAGACAATTCAGTAAACTAAAAATTATGAAGCTTTAAGACTTCTCCCATTTTGAAATTCATTTGTATGGTCGAATTATGGTTTGGATGTTTTGAATATTACCCATACATACAGATGTAGCAATACATGCTTTTATGTAGAACTGGGACAAAACCTGTGGCTCACTTGATGCAATACCATCTGTTACAATGGGAAGTTGCAAAAGTAAAACAGTTAATGACTTCTAATATGACTTCAACAGTGCTTAATCTACACCAAAAGACACCCAAAGGTGCAACAACCAAGATTCAATAAGAGAGATAAACAGTATCAGATATCCTCGTAGAGACATAAAATAGCATCAGATATGCAAGAACAAATCAAGGTCAGACCATGACGTTGCACACCTACACCCCCTAACCAATATCCCTACCATGTATCAACTTCCTACACCTTACGGTTTCCGAGATATAGCCCGGACAAGGTCAAAGGTCAAATCAAGGTCAGACCATGACGTTGCACACCTACAGCTCCTAACCAATGTCCCTACCAAGTATCAACTTCCTACACCTCACAGTTTCTGAGATACTGCCTGGACAAACTTTTTCCCGCCGCCCGCCCGCCCATCTGGACACCATGGGTGAAAACAATACCCCGACAGCCCTTAAGGGCTGTGGGGTAAAAATAGCTCAATAACTTAATTTATAAATGTTCTAAAAATGGTCAATTAATTCTTTATAGTATAAACTGGTTTAAGCAAGGTAAAACCAAAACAGGAAGACATTTTTCACAAATGGATAATTAAGGACTTTAACTGTATATCTGAATTTGTGTCGCTGCTATATAACTATTCCATTTGTTATTGCTTCATTTGAATTATTGATTTTTCTATTGAAACAGCAGGTGCATGATTTGTTTTGTCAAAAGCCAGCAGCACCAGTCTACACAATGTGCAAACAAATACCTATGTGGCCATCTTGTTTCTCAAACCGAGGATAAATTTATTCAACAGTGAACCTTCACAGCAATTGACATATTTTGAACCTTTGGTGAAGCTAACCACAATATATTTTTTCAGTGACAGTGCTAACTTTAAGATATTAAATGTCTCAATCAAATTTTCAAGATACTCAGATGCAAGCAGCTCCACATATCGTGAATACTGTTCCATAGAATGTGAAAAACAACCCCCTGTTTAATCACTTATAAATCTAAAAACAAGCCTGTAACCGAATATTTAACAGTTGTGATGACCAAATGTTACCAGCAGTGATGGCTATGTTTTACATGATTGAAAAGAGTGTACACAAATCTTCATTGTAATTGCCTCTGTAGTTATAATAGTGATTATTTACAATCAAAATTACTAAAACTTATAACTAGACCCACGCATCAGAGAACCGATGCAAATCTGTATCCACCGGAAAGACAACTCACCAAAGCCAATCAACCATCGTTTGACCTTGAAGGAGGGACCAAAGGTCAAATTTGACATCAGAAGATTCCCAGCCCACAATATCCTGCAAGTTGGTTTCACATTGCAAACCCCTAGGATCAATAATAAACAAGTTATAAACCCTTTTAAGTTTGGCTATCCTTGTTTGACCTTGAAGAAGGGGCCCAAGGTCAAATCTAACCACATCAGAAGATTCCCAGCCCATGATTTCCTATAAGTTGGTTTACCATCCCAAACCTCTGGGACCAATAAAAAGCGAGTTATGAGCACTTTTAAGTTTGGCTATCCTCGTTTGACCTAGAAGGAGGGGCACAAGGTCAAATCCAACCACACCAGAAGATTCCCAGCTTATGATTTCCTATAGGTTGGTTTACCATCCCAAACCTCCAGGACCAATATTAAGCGAGTTATAAGCACTTTTAAGTTTGTCTATCCTCATTTGACCTTGAAGGAGGGGCCCAAGGTCAAATCCGTCAACACCAAACAAGATTCCCAGTCCATGATTCCATATAGGTTGGTTTACCATCCCAAACCTCTAGGACCAATAATAAGCGAGTTATAAGCACTTTTAAGTTTGGCTATCCTCGTCTGACCTTGAAGGAGGGGTCCAAGGTCAAATCTGACCACATCAAAAGATTCACAGTCCATGATTTCATATAGGTTGGTTTACCATCCCAAACCTCTAGGAACAATAATAAGCACATTATAAGCACTTTTAAGTTTGGTTATCCTCGTTTAACCTTGAAGGAGGGGCCCATGGTCAAATCCGACCACACCAGAAGATTCCCAGCCCATGATTTCCTATAGGTTGGTTTACCATCCCAAACCTCCAGGACCAATATTAAGCGAGTTATAACCACTTTTAAGTTTGGCTGTCCTCATTTGACCTTGAAGGAAGGGTTCAAGGTCAAATCCGACCATAACAGAAGATTCCCAGCCCATGATTTTATATAGGTTGGTTTACCATCCCAAACCTCTAGGACCAATAATAAGCAAGTTATAAGCACTTTTAAGTTTGGTTATCCTTGTTTGACCTTGAAGGAGGGGCACAAGGTCAAATCCGACCACACCAGAAGATTCCCAGCCCATGATTTCCTATAGGTTGGTTTACCATCCCAAACCTCCAGGACCAATATTAAGTGAGTTATAAGCACTTTTAAGTTTGGCTATCCTCATTTGACCTTGAAGGAGGGGTTCAAGGTCAAATCCGACCTTACCAGAAGATTCCCAGTTCATGATTTCCTATAGGTTGGTTTACCATCCCAAACCTCCAGGACCAATATTAAGCGAGTTATAAGCACTTTTAAGCTTGGCTATCCTCATTTGACCTTGAAGGAGGTGTTCAACGTCAAATCCGACCATACCAGAAGATTCCCAGTTCATGATTTTCTACAGGTTGGTTTACCATCCCAAATCTCTTGGACCAATAATAAGCGAGTTAACAGAGTTATTTGCACTTTTAACTTTGGCTATCCTCGTTTGAAATTGAAAGAGGGGCCCAAGGTCAAATCCAACCACATAGGAAGATCCCAGCCCATGACTTCCTATAGGTTGGTTTACCATCCCAAACCTCTAGGACCAATAATAAGTGAGTTATAAGCACTTTTAAGTTTGGCTATCCTCGTTTGACCTTGAAGGAGGGGTCGAGGGGCAAATCTGACCACATCAAAAGATTCGCAGCACATGATTTCCTATAGGTTGGTTTCACATTGAAAACCTCTATGAAAAATAATAAGGGAGATATAAGCACTTTTAAAGTCTGCTATGTGGGTTACTTTGGCACTCCGTAGATGACCTTGAATTAAGAGCTTCAAGGTCAAATGTCTGCAAGGTTGTAGAGGACATATATATCTGTTATACATATCATCTATGAAGACATTCAACCTTCTACCTATGACAAACAGCCAGTAGAAAAATGTAGATAATTTTCAAAGAAATGCCCGCGGCAGCCATCTTGTTTTTCAGAATGAGGCTAATTTCCTTCCCAGAGAAGCTTACCCCCCAATGAAGATATCCTGCAAATTTGGTGATGTAGTTTTCCTCTTAGAGCGTTAACGCCGAAAATCTCTCTACGCACGGCAGCGGCGGCGTAGCGAATGCTAAGCCAAAGTATCCACCGGATGCCTCCGGTGGATACAATAACTATTAAATGATTTATGTCACTAATACTTCTCATACCAACAGCTAGTTCCAGATATTAGTATGTCAGTATATCACTCCAAATATACGGCAAAAAAGTTACAAAATTTAATATTTACAATATCATATATAGTTAAAATTCAGACGTCAATCAGGGAAACATGTTTGGAGTATGAGATTTCAGTCAGACAATAGAAGGCTCACAAAATAAGAAGAGGCACTATAGTAACAGTGGAAAACAGTAAGAAATAAATCAACTAGGGAGAACAGTGTTCATTAAATGAAATGTTTGGTTAATAGAAGGTTGGTTGTTTGAGGTTCTACTGTCCTACAAACTGAAGTTCTAATGTACTATGAATATAGAAATAGACAACGACGAGCAAGGGGTTATAGGAGATTTTACAACGATGAGTGATATTAGAATCACGATGGCGGAGCTGAGTGATTCTAATGCGCTTCTCGTAAAATCTCTGATAACCCCGAGCTCGGAGTTGTCTATTCCTATTCTAACATGACAATTATTTAAAATTAATATTACTCACGTTCTGCAAAACTTCTTTTGAATAAACATGTCTAAATGACTGAAAATGAGTGGCTGTTCCAAAATCTTGTACAAGTTATAACTTGTACGGCTGAGTTGTAGAGGTTTTACTATACACTAAATTGAAGTTCCACTGTACTATGAATACAGGTTATACTGTCCTACAAAATGAGGTTCTACAGGGTCCGGTTTCATGAAAAGTCTTAAACTGAGCCAGACTCAAGGCTGAGTCAGGGTCTCAAATCTGAGACTTTTATCTCGGCTGAGTTTTTGGCTCAAATGGATTTCACAAAGGGTGGATCAGCTGAGACCAGTCTCAAGTTATGGTCTCAACTTTTTAATCTCATTTCATATATTTAGTGGGCTTATTTTTAGTTTAAAAAGTTATATTTCATGATTATTATCATTTTAAATATCTTTAATACTCATAATACAAAGAAATTATATGATAATATATTATTCTAAGTGATCCATAAGATTGAGACTCAACTGAGGTTGAGTCTGGCTTTGAGTCCACCCTTGAGGCCTGTCACTAGATAATAGCCTATAAAGCACGTCAATTCTATTGACTTTTGTTATTAGTAAATATTGAATATGTGGCTGTAATTACAAAATAAAATGAAAATAGAAGATTTCAAGATTTATCAATTTCATTTTGGAACAAATTGTATTGCTTTATGTATGTGTTTTTTGGCATCAAAGCTTGGACTCAAATTTGAGACACCTCCTTCATGGGCTCAAATTTGAGCCTGTGACTGAGCCAGGTCTCAAGTTGAGCTTGTTTGTGAAATGCATTGAGTCTGAGTTCACAGACTCAGCAACATATTTCCAAAATTTGAGACAAAGTCTCAACTTTTGAGTCTGACTCAAGGCTTAAGTCTGTTCATGAAACCGGCCCCTGTAGTTTTACTGTACTATAACATGAGGTAAAACCATTCTGCTGTAGTTTCACTGTACTATAGATTGAGGTTATACTGTACTTTGAATCAAGGTTCTACTCTCCTATAATTGAGGTTCTACTGTACTATGAATTATAAGTATATGGGTTCTACTGTCCTATAAATTAAGGTCCTACTGTGCCACAGATTTCACCACATAGTTAGGCATAAGAGAGGTAAATGATAGGTGTCATTACCACACCTAACTTGTAATTCTCACAACCTATGATATTATACATTTTTAGGAAAACTATATTTCTAGTTATTTTAAAACTACATCAAATCACATACAACAGACGATTGATTCAATATTATCGTAATTCCAAACTCAATGTCATGACGTTTTTATCTCTCTGCATGGAGTTACAAACATCTAAAACCTCAATGAAAGATTATGAAGTTTCCACAGGTTTTATTGGGAATAATTCAAATCTTTTAGATACCAAAAATTAATCACTGAAGTGAATTCACAATGTGTAAGTTACAGTAATATTATTAATGTCAAGTTTATTACTCTATTTTCAGGCAGGAAACAATGGCTACCCACCCAATAAAAACTCTCAAATTGGAAAATAAGTATAAAACTTAGTTAATAACAAAATAAGTATCCAATATTTGAAAATTTTAACTGCATGTTGACTAATTCCTTGTGGATTTTGTTTGAGTACTTTTCATTTCTATGTTTCCGGTATGTATTTTTGTGTTTTCAGTTTTTTATGGTCATTTAGCTAAAAATCAAAAGATTTCTTTGGAAATGTGTGTTTCCATAACTGTTTTTTCTGTCACTGAGCAAAACAAGTGTCCCTCAATAAAAAATTGGGAACTTTTATCTAAAGACAATACACAGTGTAATTTCATGGTAACTCAGGTAACTTAGTGTACTCCAATGCCATGAGGTAATAAACCAATTGTATCCCAACAAAACTTTATTATTGCTATTACAAAATCTAAACAAAACTAGTTTTCAACAGCTCCGGATTGATATTAAGTTATTAACCAAAATGATTTGCCAAAAATCACGGAAAAAAATTCATCTATTAGTAAAGTATATAGCGCTTTAAATGAAACTTAAGCTTATTGTTGGATCATCTTTCACTGATCAGTTTTGCAAAGTATTGGTAATATTCCATCACAACACCTCTATGAAGGAAATGTTAACTTACTCTCTCTTTCCATCATTCAAAAGTAGTTTAGCTGTTTGTCTGTCTTTTTCTAATTGGATGACGATTTTCTTTTGATATTGTTTCAGTTTATCCCTTTGCTTCTTTAATTCCTACAAATTAAGAAGTTTAAACAAATGCAAAACAAAAACATTTTCAATGTTGTATACAAATTTCTATAAAAATAATCTAACTTCTATAATCTCTTGGTGATTAAACCAATGCCTTTGTTAAGTTTACCCTTTTGTAACAATTTTTTCATTATTATCATTAGTTTCATTACCAGTTTTACTATTACCATTGTCCTTTAATCTGGGGCTGATTTCACATAGGGTCTTAGACTTAGACTCAGTTCCGTAACAAACTGGTCAAAGTGATCTCATGTATGCTAAACACATTGGTTGAACTTGATTTTGTAAAACAATTTGTTGACCTGGGTTTGAAATATTCTGAGAAATGTTTATATAAAACATTTCATTTCTTTCTTTCCTTGCCTGTCAGGTTCCAAGTATTATAAATGCCTCTTCCTTTATCACCAACATAGATCTGATCAGAAAGCAGTCGACACTGTGCTTCAAATTAAAATTGAGAGGTACTAAATCATAAATTCAGTATTTTGCTTAATTTTTTTTTTTTGAGTATAAATACACATACATAACATCTAATTTTAAATTTGATGGTCACTAATCTTGTAAGGCATGTAGAGTGATATAATTTTAAAATAAGCAAAATCAGAATTCTACTTTGACTTTTATGATGCTTTAACCTCTATCGAAAAAGACAAATTCTAAAATTCCTCGAACTATCACTTTTATGGCTCATTATATTGTTAGCTTAGCTGAATATAACGAGTTCTCTCTTGCTAAGAATTTTTTTCACATCAATAAACATATGCATCCAACAATAACTTGCAATGTTATATCATATTCTCCCTTGTGGGGAAGATATTATGCCCACAAAGCTGTAGATGAGATTGGATTATACAATATATTTAAGTAATTTTATCAGTTTCTTGAAATGAGCCATATAGAGGGGTAAAATTTCAACATTTTCAATAACTGGATCCAAATTATATTTGTTTGCCAAGGTCTTTCCACTTTAATTTCTGACTTACCCAGTGTCTCTAATGAAAGAACCATTAAAGCTGTGGCATGAGACCACTTAAACTTTGAGATATTATGCTTCAAGATTTTCCTGTTGAATAACACTTGATAAATGATTAAATTTGGATTTATGTAGATAAATCCATTTGGTATAAATCAAAAAACACAGATACTGACCAATAAACTAAGTTTGACAATTCTAGGATATTATCATCGATGCTCATTGGTTATCAATATTGGCACATGAATGCACCATAGAGTTCCATCAACATGCTTGAATGGTTAATAAAGAGTGACCTAACACAGAATATTAGCCCTAAAGTAAAAAATTATATATTTTTTTGATGTCTTAATTAATATATTTTGTTGTGTACTTGACATCATAAAGTTCAGTGATCTATTGTTGAGTCAAACTGCCATTTTGTTTAACCCTTTCGCTACCATGTATGTCGACTAGCAGTCGACATCAATGTGTATTACAAGGGACAATGTCTGTCGACCAAGAGTCGACGGCAATAATATATATTTCTTCTTTCCCTTCAGTGTACTGTTATACGTTTTCTTTGGTGTATCAGTATTTTTAAAAAAAATTCACCATTTCACCTATTTTAACTGGTTTCTGTAGATATTGCCGTATTTACCGCATATAGCTGCATATTGTTTACTCGTGGTTATTTTTATTTGGGGAATTCCCACGAATTTTCCCATTCAACTTTCATCAATTCCTAATGAAATATGCCGAAAAATACCGCAAATAAAGTGTATAAGGTAGTGAGTTATTATTTTACTTCATTGGCATTTCTGACGTGATATGACGTCATATGGCTACAGTCCTATGGAATAATGTTCCTTCAGTAGCGAAAGGGTTAAACAAACACTATTAAATTTCCACAAAGAAATAAATATTACAATCACTGACAACACTCTTGAATTTCTGTAAGATATGCAACTGTAATTCCCTTACCATAATTTGATTTAACATTTTGCAAAGAACAAGCACATTTATATTGGTGACATTGATCTTCATATTGATCTGACCTCATTAACAGCAAACATGTGTTTGCTCAGTATCCAATACAAGTAAAATTTACAATAAAATATATTGCATCGTGGATTTTATAATGAAACTAAACCTTGTTCATGTTCATTAACATAAAATTATGTGTTTCCTATTGAAAAACAATTCAGGCAAACTAAGAAACTGCTTTAAGGAAATAATTTATAAACACACCTTCAAATCAGAATGGTACACATTATATACAATAATCCCAACAGGTAATCAATTTATATGTTAAATTATTGATTGAAAGTGGGCAAAGGAAAAAAAATATTTAGAATATATTTTGAATACCTCCAAAATTGATTTATATTACTGTCAATAACAGGCAACCATATGTAAAGTTTTTAATATCAGTAATCTGTATGACAATTAATAAAACTGAAGACAACACATAAACTAAATATTTATTATTTGATATTCAGTCTCATGAAGTAAAAAAAACATGATTTTTTTTTTAAATTTTGCAACAGAACCAATGAAGTGATAAAATCATGACTACCGGCTTGGCTAGTAATGTTTTCCCTACTGCTTCTAGGCATAAGTTGGCCGCGGTCATAAGTTGGCTGCCACTAATTTAATTGGGCCAAACAGACAAATAAGTCTTTGTACAGTGTTTAAAATGAATAAAAAGCATAAATGTAATAATAATGGACCATTTACGATTGCAATCAGCTTTTAAATTTGTAGCAATTTTAAGATTTGGTGATGGTGGCCAACTTATGACCGCGGCCAACTTATGCCTAGAAGCACTTTTCCCTTATAGGTCACCTGGTAATGCGTGAGTTTCGAGAGTGAGAGGTTATGGGTTACAGTTTCCCTGAAACCTTGTCCCGTGACATATGGTACTCTCTAAGGGGTTTGCCTGTGTGGCTATTTTCACCAAACCATGAACCAACTGTAGAACAGGTTTCATGTGTGGAGTGAAAAATATGACAAAACTGAAGAGGTGAGAAAATCCCCAGCTACTTTGGCTTGCCTAGTAGGATCTCCCCTATAGCTCCTCTGGTAGACTATGTGCCTCAAGAATGAGAGGTTGTGGGGTTCAAGTCCCCTAGAAACCTTGTCCCGTGAAAATTTTAAAGTTTAAAATTTTTTACTGAGTTATCAAAGAAATGAAAATGGATCAAAATGTAATCAACCTAAATAACTAGCAGTTTTAAGATATTTTTATGGAATCAAATGAACAGCATTGGAACTAGATAACAGGCTTAAATCACTCTGACTCAATTCCGTTTGCATGTTGACCAGAAAATAGAACGGTTGCAGGAATACAAGGGTTTACAGATTTGTATATGTTTTAAGCAAATATCCAGTTTTAAGTGGAGTTATACCATGATTTTACACCTAAGTAAAGTAGGGCTAAAGAAATTAGGATTAGGGTGTACTACTGATAAACTTTATTATCACCCACAACTTACCAATACTGCTCTATCTTGTTCTGTCACACGCGACTCTTTCTGTTTTGATTTACCAAATAAATTTCCCATGGTCACTATTATATCACTGGTGATGACAATAAACGCACATACAAACAACAGGTTGTTTCAAACTGTCAAAAAACAGGAAGTCAAATTATTTGTTGACAAAAATAGCAACATACTATAACACAAATAATACAAGTTATTAATTTAGGTTATCACAATTCCGTCTTTTTTTGTTAAGTATTCATAGTGATGCCTCATAAAAATCCTTATGAAAATAATAATAATAATAGCTAGAGGATCGCTTGCAAAACAAAGCAATTGTTTTTGCATGGCAAAAACAAAGCATCCCGAAAAAGAGAAATAATGGCAGCTTAATCATTAAGAAAGTTCTGCTTATAGCTCAACAAAGCCAGAATATAGGAAAAGTGGTTCTTGGGCAGGATAGTTATCTTGGATACAGTGTGTTTCAAAAATTTTGATGAAATTACTCTATCTTGCACAGTTAAGGAGACTGAGACAATTTGGTGTTTTGTACTTTTTGTGACTTTTGACGGGACAAAATTGTTTTGAAAATTGGGACAGCTACTCATAAGAGTTACAGTGTTGGTTTTTGAGATACAAGCATCTTTGTGTTTTGCATTTTTGAAAAAAATTCAAAAATTCAAAATGGCCGCAATTTTTGGCAAGTGAAATATTTGTTGAAACTTGGAAAGCTAGTCTTCACAGATACCCTGTGGGTCAAAAATTTTGCCGAATTTGCTCTATCTGGCACGGTTTTCAAGATACAAGCAATTTTTGTGAAAAATTCGAAAATTCAAAATGGCCACCATTTTTGGTGGGACAATTTTTTTTTTGAAAATTGGGTCAAAAATTTTGTTGAAATCGCTTTATCTAGCATGGTTTTTGAGATACAAGCATTTTTGTGTTTTGGAGACAAATTCGCAAATTCAAAATGGCCGCCATTTTTGGCAAGTGAAACAATTTTTGCGATTTTTGCGAAAAATTCAAAATGGCTCCCATTTTTGGCGGGACAAAATTTTGTCGAAATCGCTCTATCTAGCATGGTTTTCGAGATACAAGCATTTTTGTGTTTTGCATTTTTGAAAAAAATAGCATCAGAGATGCCTGTACCCCACAGCCTGGCGACATAATTTCAACACCATGAGATATAGAAGTAGTGAAACAGTACAAAGAGCCCGGGGAAATAATTTCAACACCATGAGATATAGAAGTAGTGAAACAGTACAAAGATGGGGATACTTTCAGGGCATTGTCAGTTATATAAAGCTCCAAATAATGTTTAGGAAGAGAAAATGACATCTAAGAGAAAGAACTGATGTAAAGCTAAAGTATTAAAACAAGACAATTCAATAGCTAGATGACCGCATTAATCAGTACACTAAAAATTATGAAGCTGAAAAACTTATTAATTGGAGAATAGCTGTCAATGGAAAAAGCACAATTATGTAACAGTGTATATAATAATCAGTTGCAGCAATCCATATATCTTTGTCATAAGAGTAAGATGTCTCAAATTTGGCAAGTGAACAAACTTTGGCAGAGCCAAAGTTAAAGGTCACACCATGATGCACACCTACACCCCTAACCAATGTCCTTACCAAGTGTCAACCTTCTACAAATTATGGAATCAAAGAAATACACCCAGACAAGATTTTAAAACTCATGGTCACTATGACAAGGTCAAAGGTCAAATCAAGATCACACCATGATGCTGCACACCTACAACCTCCAACCAATGTCCCTACCAAGTATCAACTTCCTACACTTTGCAGTATCTGAGATATAGCCCAGACAAGATTTTATAGGACAAGGTCACTACAGCAAGGTCAAAGGTCAAATCAAGGTCACACCATGACACTGCACACCTACTGCATTGAACTAATGTCCCTGCCACGTACCAACTTCCTACACCATGTGGTTGGCGAGCTATAGCCCAGACAAGATTTTATAAGTCAAGGTCACTACAGCAAGGTCAAAGGTCAAATCAAGGTCACATCATGACGTTGTACACCTACTGTCCCTAACCAATGTCCTCACCAAGTATCAACTTCCTACACTTTACGGTTTCTGAGATATAGCCCGGACAAGATTTTATAGGTCAAGGTCACTACAGCAAGGTCAAATAAAGGTCACACCATGACATTGCACACCTAAATCCCCTAATCAATGTCCCTACCAAATATCAACTTCCTACACCATACGGTTGCAGAGGTATAGCCCAGACAAGATTTTATAGGTCAAGGTCACCACAGCAAGGAAAATGGTCAAATCAAGGTCACACCATGACGATGCGCAACTACACCCCTTAACCAATGTCCCTACTAAGCATCAATTTCCTACACTTTATGGTTGCCGAGATATAGCCCGGACAAAGATTTTATAGGTCAAGGTCACTACGACAAAGGTCAAATCAGGGTCATACCATGACGTTGCACACCTACAACCCCTAACTCATGTCCCTACCAAGTATCAACTTCCTACACCTTATGGTTGCAGAGATATAGCCCAGACAAGATTTTCAAACTCAAGGTCACTGCAGCAAGGTCAAAGGTCAAATCAAGGTCACACATGACGTTGCACACCTACACCCCTAACCTATGTCCCCACCAAGTATCAACTACCTACTCCTTACGGTTTCTGAGATACAGCCCAGACAAACTTTTTCCCACTGCCCGCCCACTTGCCTGCCCATCCGAACCCCATGGGTGAAAACAATACCCCGACGGGTAAAAATTCGACAATTCAAAATGGCCGCCATTTTTGGCAAGTGAAATATTCATTGGAACTTGGTGAGGCTAGTCTTCACAGATACCCAAAAGATACCTCAAAAGCTTTAGCAAAATCGCCCTATCTTGCACGGTTTTCGAGATACAAGCATTTTTGTGTTTTGCGATTTTTGTGAAAAATTTGAAAGTTCAAAATGACTGACATTTTTGGCAGGACAAAAATTTTTTGAAAACCGGGTTGCAGAGTTACCCTGTGGGTCAAAAATTTCGTTGAAATCGCTCTATCTAACACGGTTTTCAAGATACAAGCATTTTTGTGTTTTGCATCTTTGAAAAAAAATTTAAAAATTCAAAATGGCCACCATTTTTGCTAGTGAAATATTTGTTGAAACTTGGAAAGGCTAGTCTTCACAGATACCCTGTGGGTCAAAAATTTTGCCGAAATCCCACTGGTAAATTTTTATTTTATGAAGAAAATGGTTTCAAAAAGTACTCATATCACTTAGTATTGTTCTCTATGTGTACCTTATGAGCCTATATTTCCAATTTTGTGTTTTGCATTTTCTGTCAAAAATTCAAAAATAGCATCAGAGATGCCCGTACCCCACAGCCTTGGGAAATATTTTCAACACCATGAGATATAGAAGTACTGTACCAGTACAAACTTCAGGATACTTTCAGAGCACTGTCAGTTATATAAAGGTCCAAACAATGTTTAAATGGAGAAATAATGTTTAAAAGAAAGCTAATGCGTATAAAGATGAAGTATTAAAACAAGATAATTCAATGACAAGATGACAGCATTAATCAGTAAACTAAAATTCAACACTCTTTATATACATCTGCATTTCCGAATTATGGTTTAGATGGTTTGAATATTACCATGCATACAGAAGTGGTAATACATTTAATGAATGCTTATGTGTGGTGTTGGAGTAAAATCTGCGGCTCACTTGATGAAATTCTATCTCTTACAATGGGAAGTTATGAAAGTAAAATTCTTAATAAATTCTAATATGACTTTTGCTTAATCTGCATCAAAAGACAGACCCAAAGGTGCAACAAGATTTTAAAGGTCAAGGTCATTACGGCAAGGTAAAAGGTCAAATTAAGGTCACACCATGATAATACACACCTATAGCCAATAACCAATGTCCCTACCAAGTATCAACTTCCTACACCTTACGGTTTCCGAGATACAGCCCTGACGATTTTATAGGTCAAGGTCACTATGGCAAGGTCAAAGGTCAAATCAAGGTCACACCATGATGCTGCACACCTACACCCCCTAGCCAATGTCTCTACCAAATATCAACTTCCTGCACCTAACAGTTTCCGAGATAAAGCCCGGACAATATTTTATAGGTCAAGGTCACTACAGCAAGGTTAAAGGTCAAATCAGGGTCAGACCATGACGTTGCACACCTACACCCCCTAATCAATATCCCTACCAAGTATCAACTTCCTACACCTTACGGTTTCTGAGATATAGCCCAGACAACATTTTATAGGTCAAGGTCACTACGGCAAGGTCAAAGGTCAAATCAAGGTCAGACCATGACGCTGCACACCTACACCCCCTAAGCAATATCCCTACTAAGTATCAACTTCCTACACCTTACAGTTTCTGAGATATAGCCTGGACAAGATTTTATAGGTCAAGGCCACTACGGCAAGGTCACAGGTCAAATCAAGGTCACACCATGACGTTGCACACCTACACCCCCTAACCAATATCCGTTCCACGTATCAACTTCCTACACCTTACGGTTTCTGAGATATAGCCCGGACAACATTTTATAGGTCAAGGTCACTACGGCAAGGTCAAAGGTCAAATCAAGGTCACACCATGACGTTGCACACCTACACCCCCTAACCAATGTCCCTACCAAATATCAACTTCCCAAGCCTTACAGTTTCCGAGATATAGCCCGGACAAGATTTTATAGGTCAAGGTCACTATGGCAAGGTCAAAGGTCAAATCAAGGTCAGACCATGACGCTGCACACCTACACCCCCTAACCAATATCCCTACCAAGTATCAACTTCCTACACCTTACGGTTTCCGAGATATAGCCCGGACAAGATTTTATAGGTCAAGGTCACTACGGCAAGGTCAAAGGTCAAATCAAGGTCAGACTATGATGTTGCACAACTACACCCCCTAACCAATGTCCCTACCAAGTATCAACTTCCTACACCTTACAGCTTCCGAGATATAGCCCGGACAAGATTTTCAAACTCAAGGTCACTACGGCAAGGTCAAAGGTCAAATCAAGGTCAGACCATGACGTTGCACAGCTACACCCCCTAACCAATGTCCCTACCAAGTATCAACTTCCTCCACCTTACGGTTTCTGAGATACAGCCCGGACAAACTATTTCCCACCGCCCGCCCGCCCGTCCTGACGCCCGCCCGCCCGACCATCCGGACACCATGGGTGAAAACAATACCCCAACAGCCATTAAGGGCTGTGGGGTAAAAATTGAATATGACCCCCATTTTTGGGGAGGAGAAAATATTTGGAAACTTTGAGAGAGTAGTTTGTTTAGATACCTGGTGGGTCCAAAATTTCGACAAAATCGCTCTATCTAACACAGTTAAGGAGATAGATACAAGCAGTTTTGTGTTTTACCGGTTAAGAAAATTGTTAATGCTTAATTAATCATCAATAAATCAGTCACTTCTTAACCTATCCCTGCCAAAATTTAATGTCGCTCAGATCTTTATATGAGGAAGGTATTTGCTAAATTTCAGATGGATAGATAAAATGCTTCGTAAGTTGCAAAAACACATTTTTGGTCATGTGACCTCTCTGATAAGATTGGTGAAAATGTCATCGCAGCATATTCAGAAAAATTTCCCAGGGCTACTGCATACACCTGCCAAATATGAAAAGAATCCGCACTATGGCTGTGAAGCTATTGCGAAAAGAAAATGCAGATCCAGGGGAGTCGCTTCTCCTATATACAAACAAGCGTTCCTTGCGGGATGCTTAATAAAATAGAGAGTCCATCAAAGGCTAAAATATAGTATTCTGTTGTGATACTATTTCATTTCAATTTTCATCAATATTATATTGGAACTTGTTAGAATACCAGTTCATAATACATTTTATTGAGGCAAAATAATATATCCAAAAATATAACTAGAGGAATGCTTTTGCTAACAAAAGCGAAGTGTCCCTTACAGTTTAAAATGCTTTGTGGTTTTAATAAGCATGCTGTAAAGCTAAGAATGCACAAAGCTGCACCGTATGCTTTCCCAATACCTCTTAATACATTCTGAAGCTATAAAAGCAACAATAAAGGAGATATAAGGCAAAAACTCAAAATCAGCTATTTTATGACCCCAGGCTTTCAGATTGGAAGGTGTCAGAAAATCACTCATAAATGAGATATTTTTCAAGGGATTGCTCCCAAAATCTAATCAGCTTGCGTTTTCGATAGTATGAACAGGTGTGTCAAATTATAAGGCTCTGTAGCAAGTAGTTTTTCCTGAACTGTGATGACGGGGGGGGTACTTCAAAAAAATTTTTTTGATCATGTGACCTTCATAAAGGTCAAATTTAAGCATGCAGAAAAATTTTCCCACGCCTAACTGCCAAATATGGTTTGAAACCTTCTAACAATAAGGGGGATATTCAAGGGAGACCATAATGCGGCGGCGGCGAGGAAACTGAGGTGAAAACAAAGAAGCGCCCTTTCAGGGACGCTTAATTATTAAATGATCGACAAAGGTAGTGACTTTAATTTTAAAATGAGAGGAAATGAAGGAAGAGTTGGCCAGCAATTATGGTCAAAAACAAGCAGATCTCGAGGGGCAGCAAGGGTCATGGTTCCTAATTAGCCATTTTCTATTTAATGTATTAAGATATTCTACAGAATTCTGTGACCTCATATTTTATATTTGATTTGAAGCAGCCTTTAATTTTGTGTTTGGGACAGTGATGAAGAGGGTTAATTGGGCAGCAGCAATGGGATATCTTTCTAATATTGCTAGAAACACCCAAACAGATTTCTTTTGGCAAAATACAAATACAACCTTTTTTTTAACCTTTTAGATAATGCTAAAACTAAAGAGAGATATACTACTAACACTATGATTTAGTTGGATTAAAAATACACCATATTTTGTATCCCAATGAAAACAAGAAAAATACCTATAATAAAAGTAATAAAGATCTCTAAGACTTGTGATGCATTCTCAAAATTCTGATTCTTTTGAGAATCCTGTTCCACCTGAGCCACCAGCTTTTTCAGTTTTCAAGGATGATTTTTTAAGAATAAATACAAATATGATCACTAAAATGTCCAACAAAATCTTGCTTCTTGGACCCCTGGCCTACATTTCTTATACCCCTTTCACACTATCAGCGGTATCCCCACGGTTACAGGCATTAGGCAAAATGCCCATTACCTTGCGCGGTCTACGAAAGTTTTAATATGTTTAAAGTTTCTGCATCTGAATTGGGTACCGAGAGCATGCACAGATGAATAGAAGCATGCGCAGATGAATTTGTTGCTACGGTAACTGGAGGTATAGTCCATGGTGTATATAAGGTTGTGACTCGGTCATCCTTCGGTGTAATACAGTGATATAAGGTGACTTGAGGTATTGGACATTTCACCACTGTGTCACAAGGTTGCATACGAACCTCACACGGCAATTGAAGAACAGGGTCATTTCACCCAATGCCTGTAACCGTGAATAATATCGTCTGTAGCATGAAAATCTCAAACTGGGGTGATCTGCGAGGTGGTTCTGCCACCGAGTAAAACTTCTAACCGTGGGACGGTCTGCCTGTAGTGTGAATGGGGCATTATAGAAAAATATTGAGATATTTTACTGCCCTTAATAGCAAAGTTGGTAAATTTCTTCCTGTCTGAGGAACAGGAATGATATACCTCGAGTAGGTGAATAATATATTTTAAAAAATAGGCCAAGGCCTGCTGCTTACTGGCGACCCGCATGTTACGGTTGTGCCACCCAAATACTTTTTTCATGCTATAAATGTGCAGCAATTAATATATGTTTTATACAATTTCGACGAAATCGCTCTATCTCACATGGTTAAGGAGATACAAGCAATTTTGTGTTTTGTCATTTTTGGCAAAAATTCGAAAATTCAAAATGGCTGCCATTTTTGGGGAGGGGAAAATTTTTTGAAAATTGCCAATAATACATTCCTTAGATACCCTGTGGGTCGAAAATTTCGACGAAATCGCTCTATCTGGCACAGTTAAGGAGATACAAGCAATTTTGTGTTTTCCCATTTTTGGCAAAAATTCGAAAAATCAAAATGGCCGCCATTTTTGGGGAGGGGAAAATTTTTTGAAAATTGACATTAGTACATTCCTTAGATACCCTGTGGGTCGAAAATTTTGACAAAATCGCTCTATCTCGCACGGTTAAGGAGATACAAGCAATTTTGTGTTTTGCCATTTTTGGCGAAAATTCAAAATGGCCGCCATTTTTGGGAAGGGGAAAATTTTTTTGAAAATTGACATTAGTACATTCCTTAGATACCCTGTGGGTCGAAAATTTCGACGAAATCGCTCTATCTCACACGGTTAAGGAGATACAAGCAATTTTGTGTTTTTGAATTTTCGGCAAAAATTCGAAAATTCAAAATGGCCGCCATTTTTGGGGAGGGGAAAATTTTTTGAAAATTGCCAAGACTACATTCCTTAGATACCCTGTGGGTCGAAAATTTCGACGAAATCGCTCTATCTCACATGGTTAAGGAGATACAAGCAATTTTGTGTTGTGTCATTTTTGGCAAAAATTCGAAAATTCAAAATGGCTGCCATTTTTGGGGAGGGGAAAATTTTTGAAAATTGCCAATAGTACATTCCTTAGATACCCTGTGGGTCGAAAATTTCGACGAAATCGCTCTATCTCGCACAGTTAAGGAGACACAAGCAATTTTGTGTTTTCCCATTTTTGGCAAAAATTCGAAAATTCAAAATGGCCGCCATTTTTGGGGAGGGGAAAATTTTTTTGAAAATTGACATTAGTACATTCCTTCGATACCCTGTGGGCCGAAAATTTTGACAAAATCGCTCTATCTCCCACGGTTAAGGAGATACAAGCAATTTTGTGTTTTGCCATTTTTGGCGAAAATTCAAAATGGCCGCCATTTTTGGGGATGGGAAAATTTTTTTGAAAATTGACATTAGTACATTCCTTAGATACCCTGTGGGTCGAAAATTTCGACGAAATCACTCTATCTCACACGGTTAAGGAGATACAAGCAATTTTGTGTTTTTGAATTTTCGGCAAAAATTCGAAAATTCAAAATTGCCGCCATTTTTGGGGAGGGGAAAATTTTTTGAAAATTGCCAAGAGTACATTCCTTAGATACCCTGTGGGTCGAAAATTTCGACGAAATCGCTCTATCTCACATGGTTAAGGAGATACAAGCAATTTTGTGTTTTGTCATTTTTGGCAAAAATTCGAAAATTCAAAATGGCTGCCATTTTTGGGGAGGGGAAAATTTTTTGAAAATTGCCAACAATACATTCCTTAGATACCCTGTGGGTCGAAAATTTTGACGAAATCGCTCTATCTCGCACAGTATTTTGTGTTTTCCCATTTTTGGCAAAAATTCGAAAATTCAAAATGTCCGCCATTTTTGGAGAGGGGAAATTTTTTGAAAATTGACATTAGTACATTCCTTAGATACCCTGTGGGTCGAAAATTTCGACAAAATCGCTCTATCTCGCACGGTTAAGGAGATACAAGCAATTTTGTGTTTTGCCATTTTTGGCCAAAATTCGAAAATTCAAAATGGCCGCCATTTTTGGGGAGGGGAACATGTTTGAAAATTGGCAATAGTACATTCCTTGATACCCCGTGGGTCAAAAATTTTGACGAAATCGCTCTATGTCACATGGTTAAGGAGATACAAGCAATTTTGTGTTTTGTCATTTTTGGCAAAAATTCGAAAATTCAAAATGGCTGCCATTTTTGGGGAGGGGCAATTTTTTTGAAAATTGCCAATAGTACATTCCTTAGATACCCTGTGGGTCAAAAATTTCGACGAAATCGCTCTATCTCGCACGGTTAAGGAGATACAAGCAATTTTGTGTTTTGCCATTTTTGGCAAAAATTCGAAAATTCAAAATGGCCGCCATTTTTGGGGAGGGGAAAATTTTTTGATAATTGGCAATAGTACATTCCTTCAATACCCTGTGGGTCAAAAATTTCGACGAAATCGCTCTATCTCGCACGGCTAAGGAGATACAAGCAATTTTGTGTTTTGCCATTTTTGGCAAAAATTCGAAAATTCAAAATGGCCGCCATTTTTGGGGAGGGGAAAATTTTTTGATAATTGGCAATAGTACATTCCTTGGATACCCTGTGGGTCAAAAATTTCGACGAAATCGCTCTATCTCACAAGGTTAAGGAGATACAAGCAATTTTGTATTTTGCCATTTTTGGCAAAAATTCGAAAATTCAAAATGGCCGCCATTTTTGGGGAGGGGAAAATTTTTCTGAAAATTGCCAATAGACATTCTTTAGATACCCCGTGGATCGAAAATTTCGTCGAAATCGCTCTATCTCGCACGGTTAAGGAGATACAAGCAATTTTGTGTTTTTCTATTTTCGGCAAAAATTCGAAAATTCAAAATGGCCGCCATTTTTCGGGAGGGGAAATTTTTTTGAAAATTGCCAATAGACATTCTTTAGATACCCTGTGGGTCGAAAATTTCGTCGAAATCGCTCTATCTCGCACGGTTAAGGAGATACACGCGTTTTTGTTTTTTCAGCGTTAAGAAAAATCGTGACATTTAGTAAATCATTAATAAGTCGGCCATTTTGTATTGGATCACTTCGAAAAGTTATTGATTTCCAGACATGTATATAACAAACGTACTTGCAAAATTTCATGTGAATAGGTGAAGCGCTTTTTAAGTTATCATCCAGACAAGCACACCCTTTTGAAAAACATGTTTTTGGTCATGTGACTGCTCTGATTGGTTGAAAAACATGCAATGAGGAAAAATGGTAGTCCTCTACCCAAGGAAGCTCCATACCAAATTTCAAAGAAATCGGTGCAGTAGTTTCTGAGGAGAAGAGGCTGGAAAAAAATTGTTGACGACGCCGACAACCACAACAACAACAACGAAGACGACGCCAGGCCATGCCATTAGCTTACGGCCGTTGGCCAGTAAGCTAAAAATACTGTAAATGCAATAGTTTTCAAATTAGAACTGATTTAGTCAACAGTGAAACTCTAACTGCAATCGTAAAGGAACTCTTACTCAGCTGTACAATAAGCTACAGGTCTACAACTTTACTATGTGATAGCTGACCCATAATTAGATGAATATCATATTTTAAAACAAAATTCTCTAAATGCAATAGTTTTCAAGTTATAACTGGTTAACTGAACTGTGAAAACCTCAAAGTAGCTATTGCTCGGCTATGTAATGAGCTACAGGTCTACAATTTCACTATGTTATAGCTAATGGAAAACCAAGTGAATAACATACTATAACATACTAAAAGAAAATACTGTAAATGCAATAGTTTTCAAGTTACAACTGATTTACTAAATAGTGAGAACCTCAAAGTAGCTATTGCTCAGCTATGCCATGAGCTACAGGTCTGCAATTTTACTATGCTATAACTGACCCAAAAGTAGGTGAAGAACATATTTTAAGAAAACATTCTAAATGCAGTAGTTTTCAAGTTATAACTGATTTACTCAACAGTGAGAACTTCAAAGTATCTATTACTCAGCTATGCAATGAGCTACAGGTCTACAATTTTACTATGTTATAGCTGACCCAAAAGTAACTTGAATAACATATTTATGAAAAATACTGTAAATGCAATAGTTTTCAAGTTACAATAGATTTAATCAACAGTAAGAACCCCAAAAAGGCTATTGCTCAGCTATGAAATAAGCTACAGGTCTGCAATTTTTCTATGTTATAGCTTAACCAAAAGTAGGTGAACAACATATTTAAACAAGATATTCTTAATGCAATAGTCTTCAAGTTACAACTGATTTACTCAACAGGGATAACATCAAAGTAGCTATTACTATGGAATGAGCTACACGTCTACAATTTCACTATGTTATAGCTGACCCAAAAGTATCTGAATAACATATTTATACAAAATACTGTAAATGTCATAGTTTTCAAGTTACAACTGATTTACTCAACAGTGAGAACCTCAAAATAGTTACTGCTCAGCTATGAGATAAGATACAGCTCTGCAATTTTACTATGTTATAGCTGATCCATAAGTAGGTGAATAACATATCAAAACAAAATTCTCTGACTGCAATAGTGTTCAAGCTACAACTGATTTACTCAACAGTGATAACATCAAAGTTGATATTACTCAGCTATGCAATGAGCTACAGGTCTGCAATTTTACTATGTTCTAGCTGACCCAAAAGTAAATGAATAACATATTTATGCAAAATACTGTAAATGCAATAGTTTTTAAGTTACAACTGATTTACTCAACAGTGAGAACCTCAAAATAGCTATTGCTCATCTATAAAATAAGCTACAGGTCTGCAATTTTACTATGTTATAGCTGATTCAAAAGTAGGTGAATAAGATATTAAAGAAAATATTCTAAATGCAATAGTTTTGAAGTTACAACTGATCTGCTCAACAGTGACAACATTAAAGTAGCTATTGCTCAGCTATGGAAAGAGCTACAGGTCTGCAATTTTACTATGTTATAGCTGACCCAAAAGTAGCTGAATAACATATTTACACAAATTTCTGTAAATGCAATAGTTTTCAAGTTATAACTAATTTACTCAACAGTGATAACCTCAAAATAGCTATAGCTCGTCTGTAAAATAAGCTACATGTCTGCAAATTTGCTTTGTTACAGCTGATCCAAAAACAGGTCTGAAATTTTACTATGCTATAGCTGACCCCAAAGTAGCTGAATAACATATTTATACGAAATTCTCTAAACGCAATAGTTTTCAAGTTACAAGTCATTTTACTCATGAAAGAAGTTACTGAAAAGTCAAAAAGTAGCTATTACTCACTTAGCTATTGAGATAGACACCCAAGTTACTCACCATGTTGTAGCTATGGAAAAAGTAGCTGAATAACATATTTTAACAAAATGCTCTAAATGCAATTCTTTTCAAGTTATAAGTGATTCAGTGCATGATTTCATGAATCTTAATGCATTAAAAATTATTTTAAAAATTCATAAAAAAATAATTAAGAAAGATCCAAATCTGATACTCCCACAAGGGAATCTACTTGTGGCCTAGTACATATGTGCAAGATATGAGAGAAATCCCTGCAATAGTCAATGAGAAAATTGTGATAAAGTGTTGAAATTTTCACACGTAGGGTGTAGTGCTGGTATTGTTTATCGATATTGAAATATTGATCGATTCAAGCTAAGTTTGCCGATATCAATAAAGTAGAGTACAATATCAAAACATACTACTTAACAGGTACAACTATCGTTTTTCATTCAAATAAAGTACAATATTTGAAGAATCCATTGGTTTTCATATTATGTTGTCAACTTTCACTTACTGCTAAAATGGAAACGCCATATTTGTTTATGTTTCGGGAACCTACTAAAACTTGCGAAAGAGTTTAGAAATAGAAGGTGTCTCTAGGAAAACATCTCATGCCCCGATATTTCAAATATCGATCGATACGGAAGGCAAAATATAGTTTATATATCGATATAAATATTTCTATCCGATAGCAACACTATTAGGGTGGGGGGTACCTCACTTATAATGGCTCTAGCAAACAGAAGAACAAACAGATCTGCATGCCTTGAACAATTTTTCATCCTAGATAGATAAGCATATCTTTTACAAAAAACGCATGTCTCTGCACCTTGTAGTTTTGGAGAAGTCGTTTACGCGGACGCGTACACAGATGCCGCAGAGCGATGCCATAATGCCAGCTGACATAAAAAGCTTCTTTGTCACATGATGCAGATGCAGGGTTACCGTGCTGTGTCTGGCTTGTGCTTCATATCTAAATTAGCAGGTTGTTGCCTTTCGATTGATCATAGGTCTAACTTTCTCTGTCAAAAGGGGACAATTCTACTGCAGCACTGCTTGATCGGATGTGTTTGACACAACTGACCATTCTACACTTTTGATATATTTATGGTCTTGGTTTGGCACTGGTGACATTGTATTAAGATGGTTCTTAATGCAACACTTAAGACAGGGAACACTGATTCAGGAAACTGTTTATGAAGCTAAGGAAGTCTATTAAGTCATCCTCGTTTTCTCCCAGCAAACTGTACAGGTCTGGTCTATAGTGACTCAGTGTTAAGCATTCATCAAAACAACTTAAGAAGATTGGGTTTTAAGTCTCTGCACTCCTTGGCCCATCTGTTGGAGCAAGAAGGAGATTTGCCATGTATCTAGGCATATGGCTCAGTAGTAGACTGAGAGGATCAGAACCACCTGTTTTATTGAACTCAAAGTTTAATAAAAGCAGTCAGAGCATGTCTTTTCTCTGTCCTTTATGCTGCTGTTATGCGCTCATCCAAGTCTCAGACCTCACTGGTGCTATGTACAGTGAATGCTATATTTATGCAAATTTTACAGGTGTGCCATAAGAGTATCATCATTGTGCAGCACTTTAGTTGTAATTATTTAACTACCATATAATTAAATGGTTTTTTTTTAACTTACTTATTTTGTTTGATGATTGTATTTTATTATTGAATACATGTACTTAAATCTAATGCAACATATATGGACTGATTTCACAATAAATCTACCTCCCCATCTATAAGTCTCATATATGCACTCTCTCATAGCACCACTGTAAATTTGAGAATTCCATGGGGGCATGCTGAAACACTTTGATATCACCACTGCAAATCCGAGATTTTTGTATGAGTGCATGAAGACACACTTTTAGTCTTTTATAGCCCCACTGCATATCCAAAATTGGCAGACCCTGTGTAATCCTTTGAAATATTATTGATGCATTCCCCATTAAAAGTTTCGAATTTGGAGGGGTGCCATGAGGGGATGGCCAAAGGATACATTCAGTTGAGTTGGGTGCTACATGTGCCTGCAAGTCCCAGAATATGAAATTCTAGATTCCCAAAATTTGAACTCGAAGCAGCCTGCCTATTTATAAATAGTTTAAGTATTCTACATTGCTTAAATATTAAGACATTGCGGTCCGTTATATTCAGATACCTATTTACACCAGATTTCTCAGCACAAACCAGAAAAAATTAAGAGAATCTATGTTTGACACATCAAGATTACTGCCTTGCTACCAATTATCGTCGGGTACCAATTACCGCCAGACAGAATTCAGACATAACTTGTCAAATAGTACCTTCCAAGTCTAGCAAATAAGGTATAACTGTTTCCAAACTGATTGGAACAAGTACACATCAAAAGGCTTTGAATATATATGGCTGCTCATGAAATATGAACATTTTATTTCTTGGTGGCGGTAATTGGTACCCGGCAATAATTGGTAGCAAGGCAGTACTGATTTTGACAAAAAAAAATTGATTCATTAACACATAGAAACAATGATAAGACTAGTGCAAGACTGCACGATAATAAAACGTGCACGATAATACGAAGTGTGACGATACACCAGGAAAACCATACACCAGTATGAGTAGACTGATTAATCTGTCTCTCAGCCGATTTTTTATAAGCGGTATGTATCGGCGAGACCAATAAATCTGCCTCTCAGCCAATTTTTTATAAGCGGTACTGTATGTATTGGCGAGATCAGGGGCTGGATTCACAAGCAATACTTAGATAAGGTGACCTTAGATCTAAGTAAGGGAATTAAGGTTTTTCACTTGACTAAGTTTTTCTTAGAATTGGTATTCACGAAACAATACTTAGATAAGGTCATCTTAGATTTTAAGTAAGGAAAAAACCTCTCCTAACTCTTTAGTGATGGTTGTGTCAGTGAATCTGATTGGCCAAGAGGTATGGAAAATTTTGGTCTATACATTTGATTGTTTATGATAATGACCCTCTGAGTCTGCAAAGAATATTAGTCACAGCTTATTAAAGTGAGATTTTTAACTATTTTAGCTGATGAGCTTGGAGAGTAGAATTAATTCTTACTGAAAATTTTAATCTGTTCCTTTCAAGTAGAATCTAGCCATTCGTGGAAATTATTTCTGAAGAATTAGTTAAAACTTCTTACTAAAATTTTGACTTATACACAAACAACGTGGATAAATAAACCTCCCCATCCAAAAACAACACTATTATTGCCCAATGTTTACAAACTAAATCATGTAATATCAACAGCCTATCCACCCAAGGTAGCTTTCAACTTAAAATCTATGTACGGGTTTTAAGGTCACCTTACTGCCTTGCTACCAATTATCGCCGGCTACCAATTATCGCCACCAGAAAATAAAACATTCATATTTCAGTAATGGTCACATATTTTGAAAGCTCTTTGACGTGTATTTGTTCCATTCACTTTGGAAATAGTTGTACCTTATTTGCAAGACTTGGGATGCTACTTTTCGTGAAGTTATATCTATTTGAATTCTGTCTGGCGATAATTGGTACCCGGCGATAATTGGTAGCAATTAAGGCAGTACTGGAGTTAGAAATATTTGTGAATAAGGTTTCATAAGTTCTTACTTGAAATCTAAGTAATACTTAAAATCTAAGTCAATAATGGCCTAAGTAATGTTCGTAAATCCGGCCCCAGTTTTAAAAAGGCACATTTTGGGACAGAGTACGTACTCGGTCTAGGTATGATCTAGACTGAGTTTCTGTCCCATTGCCAATTGCTATTTAAATACTGATGGACACAGTGGCGAGGGACAGAGCTCCCATGTACTTGTTTTCTGTGTAAATTTTGAACGGCATATTTGTACACATATTGGCACAAATAGAAAGTGTTATTTGCATTCTTTGAGGTACATATATGTGCCGTTCACTAATATTTAATGCCTATATCAAGCTGCCATGAATACATTTCTACATACATGTATTTATGAAATGTAAACTAACTTCACCAACCTTTTCTGCTGCCATAAATGTATGTTAGAGTAATGTCTGAAATGTTTTTTTAATATATTTATATTATAATTTTTCACACACAACTAATTCAAAGGAACAAGAATAATTGGCCACTAGAACAAAAATATGTGCTTCAAGATTTAGAATAGAATAGAATAGAATAGAAACATTTATATAGCGCAAAATTGATGCAACATCCTCTAATGCGCTTGAAATCAAAAAGGGAAAGTCGAGGGATGTTCGAGGTCATGATCCAAGGTTAGCGCCCGCCAGGGAGATGTACTATGGTGGAGGATATGCTAATCTAAACAAGTAGGTCTTTAGCTGGCTACGGAAACCTGTTGTTGTTTGTTGTGATCGTACTGATTGTGGGAGTCTGTTCCATTCTATGGGGGAAGCCACTGCAAAACCTCTCCTACCGATGGCCTTTTTGTGAGAGGCTGAGGAAAGAGAAAGACGATTTCCACGTGTTAGACAACTGGTTTTGATCAAGGATGATAGGTATATGGGTTGAGAGAAATTTATAGCCTTGAAAGTAATTAGATTGTACTTAAACAAGATACGGTAAGTGATAGGAAGCCAGTGTAGTTTTTGAAGGAAAGGAGTGACATGGCTAGTTCTATCAAGTCTAAAAACAATTCTACAAAGGGCATTTTGTATCTTTTGGAGTTTAGCAACATTGTACTTACTGATGCCATACAGTAGGGAATTGCAGTAGTCAAGTCGACTACTGATCATTGAGTTTGCAAGCAAGGCTGCAGTTTCCACACTGAGGAATTTACGGATACGTCTTAGGTCCTTAAGGTGGTAGTAGCAGGCTCGACACATATTAGTTATGTGGTTGGAAAAGGTGTTTCCAGAGTCAAAAATTACACCCAGGTTCTTGACTGTATCGGTAGGGGAAATAGAATTTCCGAGAAGTTGAGTAGGGAATTTATTTATGAGGGACTCTCTGGCTTGTCTATCACCTATTATAATAAATTCAGTTTTCTCGGGATTGAGTTTCAATTTCACGCCAGCCATCCAGTTTTGGATACATGTGAGACACTCTGTAAGCTCAGCGAAACTGGAATCAAAATTCCTATTGTCCAATGCTAGATATATTTGGGTGTCATCAGCATATAGATGGTGGGTGACATTGAAATTGGAAATGATATTACTGAGAGGGGTTGTGTAAAGGGTAAAAAGGAGGGGGCCCAGGACAGAACCCTGAGGCACACCATACGGAAGTGAGAACACATCTGAAAAGCTATTTCCTAATTTAACCTTCTGTTTCCGGTTTGAGAGATAGGATCTGATCCACCTCAACACAGTGCCATAAACCCCAAACCAATCTCTTAGGGAATTAAAAAGAATGTCATGGTCGATAGTGTCGAATGCCGCTGAGAGGTCCAGCAATGTGAGTGCAACAGCCTTACCAGAGTCCAACGAAGCAGCAATGTCATTCTGGATTTTCAACAGCGCTGATTCTGTGGAATGGAGTCTCCTGTAAGCGGATTGGTTGACATTGGAGAGCCCCTCGCTATCGACATAATTATTTAACTGTTTGGCAGCTACTTTTTCGATCAGTTTGGATAAAAAACTAAGATTGGATACCGGTCTATAGTTTTTTAGGAGGTTTCTGTCTAAGTTTGGTTTCTTGAGAAGAGGGGTGACATATGCTGTTTTAAAACAGTTTGGGAAACTCCCTTCTTTGAGTGAATAGTTTATAATATTGGTGATTGGAGTGACCAAAATGTCCGCACACTCTTTGACTAGTGCGGTAGGTATTGGGTCCAGGTCGCATGATTTGGTGTTGGATGACCTTAGGATTTTGAGGATGTCATCCTCAGATACAGGCTCAAAAGAGGTCAGGGCACTGCTATTACTCTTCGGTATTGTGAGGGAAACAGGCACTGATGACTCTAAAGCAACTCTGATTTTCACAATTTTGTCACTGAAAAAATGACCGAAAGTGTTAGCTAAATCAGTAGGACTAATATGATCGGGTAGGATGGTAGTTGAGGTTTTGTGCAAGATTTTCTTGAAAGTGTTCCACAGAGCCTTGGGGTTGCCATTATTTTCAGCAATGACAGTGGAATAGTACCTGCGTCTTGATTGTTCCAGTAGGAAATTGTAGCGATTGACAGCAGCTCGATATCTTCTCCGGTTGATTGCAGAGTTGTTACTGCGCCATACTCGCTCACACTTGCGCTTCAGACGCTTTGCTGAGAGGATGTCTGAATTCACAAAGCCTTTGTCGGGGTGCACTGGAGCCATTTTCCTCTTTATTGGGGCATGCTTGTCTAGAATGCTGTGCAAGGTGTTGAAATATTGGTGACTGAGCAAACTGGCTGTTCTGTGAGGATGCTTGATTAGATCAGAATTCAGGATGTCCTCTTTAAAATCCATGATGTTTATCTTGTGAATTTTCCGGGTATTAACTTGTCTAAATTTGCAGGGAACCTCAATAGGTATATTGACCGAAAAAGTGATGGCAAGATGGTCAGATAGCCCAGCTATAACCTTAGCGCAGAGTGCCTTTGAAAAGGTGTCCCTCACACATATGACATCTAATATATGGCCATGAATGTGTGTTGGGGAATCAATAATTTGGGTGAAATTATATTGGCAGAGGGAATCATTGAATTTCTGCGACCAACCATCCTGTTTATCCAGGTGTAGATTTAAATCACCTAATATTACATTTTCACAACATGATAAGGCAGCACCTTCGACAAAGGAACTGAAATCCTCAATGAAATTGGCTTTGGAAACATTGGGGGGCCTATACACAGTATGGAAAACAATATCCTGAGCATTGCCTGTGGATAGGTGAACAGATATGGACTCAAAGGTATTGAAACACGGTTGAGGCAGAACCTTAAAATCAATATCATCACGGATGAAAAACCCGACACCACCACCTCTCCCCTGCTGGCGTGGAACATGAGTACATTTATAGCCCGGAGGAGTGACACTTGCTATAAAGCTGTCTGTGTCGTCTGGTCGAAGCCAGGTTTCAGTGACCGCAATAATATCAGACTTATTGCTATTGATAAATTCTGCAAGAGCAACAGACTTGTTTCTAATGGATCTAATGTTTATTAGACTCCCAGTTAGAAGGCTAGTATTTGGGCCAGGATTTATACTGACATCCCCTGAGAGGATCAACAAGATGGACACCCATGGGCTGACATGTTTATATGAATGTGTTACCCTACGAATATGTCCTTGTATAGCCAAAAAGGCATAATTGACCCCATTTAGACATGGGTGAATGCCAGAAGCATTTTCTTGTACAGAAAACAAGTACATGTGGAAAAATTGGAAAATGTTTTTTGTTTGTTTTTTGTTTTTTTAAAATTGGAAAATGTTTTTTGTTTGTTTTTTGTTTTTTTAAAATTCTGATAAACAAATTTAACTAGTTCATTCATAATAATAATGTTTCCATTATTACAGAGTAACAACTGTTTGATTGTTTATAAAGGCTGGTCAGCAATATAATTTTTAAAATGGAAAACCTTAAAATTGGAAAATGTTTATTTATGTGAACCCGGTGTTTTTTTTTGTTTGTTTATTTTTGCGTACAAAGTTTGGCTAGTTCACTGGATCATACAAGATTCATCAATCCAGAATAATAAGTGTTCGCTGTTCTGTATCTGGTCAGCTATACATTTTTGAATATTTGTAACCTAAAAATAGGAAAATGCCCATTAATACAGACCAGTTGTCTGCATAATATAACACCAGTAATAGTGCCTCATACTGATTGACTTTGTACAGGTTGATTAGTTCTACAGAGTACAAGAAACGTCAAAAACATTAAGAAAAGAAGTTCTTCAAATCTTGATTGGTAAAGTTTAGCTAGTTTACTGAACTATATTATGTCTTAGTATTGCAGAGTAACAACTGTTTGGTTATTTGTAATTGCTAGTCAACAATATATCTTAAAATTTTTGTAACCTTAAAAATGGAAATATGTTGGGAGCCTAAATAAAGGAAAATATCTATTAACATGGACCAGCTGTCTGTAAAACATACTGTCAATAGTATTGTTTCATACTGATCGATTTCTTACAGTTTGACAAATATCACAAAATAGTAGCTGCTTCCTTGTTGGTAGTTCTTTTGTCACTTATATATTTGCAAATATATGTGAGCAAAACAATGGGAAAAGTAATTTTGTGAAGTAATTGAAGCAGTGAATGTACAGGGATAGCCTACCACAGATGTAACCTATTCTAGATGTACTAGTAACATACATTTGTAAGCAATTGTAAATTTTAAAGAATTAGCAAGTGAGATAAGTAGCATGGAGGATTGATTGTAATACAAAGTTTAACCCACATTAGCTTTGTACTAATTGCTCAGCAGAACAAGAGATGCCTGAATACAAATAGAATATAATTTGGTATTACTACTAATATATATTAGTATATACTTGTAGACATTTGTAAACATCAAAAAATGTTTGTGAAGTATTACTACAAAACATAATGAAACTCTTGGCACTATATATATAGTTTTTCAGTTTAAAGGTAAAAGGTATCTGTATAACTAAAAACTAGCTCTAGTTTAAAAGTCAAGTCGCAGATAACATATCTAACCAGAAATAAATGCCTTTCTCATTAATGACCAAGAGTACTTCCACGTATAAAAGTAGTCACATAGTATACATATCAATCTTGCCAAAAGTTAATTATCTAATGAATTGCAAACTACTGTTCATTTAACAAGTCTCCACATAGACAGCTGTTGCTTATCATGATACTGATCAATGATATGGATGGTGTGTACCAACTATGTTCATGCTAAATTACAAGTAGTCTCACTGAAGGCACTGCTTCTAAAACATCACTAAACTTTTGTATCAATGATAAGTATAAAACATTGTTTTAAAACATTGAAATTGGAATGTGGCATATATAATAACATAAACACAGGAAAGATAACTTTATTTGTGTAGAAATAGTGTTCTTGTCAATGGTTTCTTTTTCAAACCATATGAACCATTAGAATAAAATACATTCTTGAAAATACATATAATTTCATTTGTAATAGAGTGTAAGAGGTGTATTTATGTTGAAGTTATTAGTAGTCTTTCTGGATGGTGTGTGCCATCAGTGTTTATGTTGAAAATACAAGTAGTCTGTCTGAAGGCACTCACTCTAAAACATCAGTGAACTTTTGTATCAATAGTAAACTTAAAACATTGCTTTAAAACATTGAAATTGCAGATTGATAGATATCACTGTCATGCAGTATCACAAAATGTCATGTATATATTAACATGAACATAGGAAAGATAACTTCACTTGTGTAGAAATAGTGCCCTTGTCAATGATAATGAATTCAAATTTTATAATCTTTTAGGATAATACATAGAAGACTTGAAAACATATATAATTTCATTCTTATGGAGTGTAGCAACTGTATTCATGTTGAAGTTAGTGGTAGTCTCTCTGAAAACATTGTTTCTGAATCATCGATAAACCAGTTTAAACCTAATAAGTCTAAAGTACATTGTTGCGAAACAAGTGAAATGGGAGAATGTTGTAGAAATAACTAAGTCATATGTAATATCTTGTTTCCTGTCTTATAACATTATGTTAAGCAGATATTAGTAATGAATGTACATAAGATAATTTATTTGTTAGAAATGATTAGCAACCCTGTTCTTGTGTAAGGTAATCATACTTATCTAAGGTAATCATACTTAACATCGCTGCATATTTTATTTAGGAAAAAACATGAGATGGTAAGCTTGAAAACATACATAATTTCATGCTTCATGGTGTGTACTATGTAGAAGTTGAAGTGACAAGTGGTCTTTCTGAAGGCTATATTTCCGAAGCATTGATAAACCAATGTAAATGTAATAAGCCCAAAGCACAGAGTTATGAAATGAGAGAAAATTTAAAATGATAATGGTAGATATTACATAGTTAACTGGGATAAACACTAAAATATTATGTTGTGCATAAAATACATAGAATGGTAAATCTAAATATACATACTATTTCATTCTGAAAAGAATGTAGAAACAGCATTTAGGCTGATATTATTAGTACAAATATACTTGTCAAAAGTAATGCGTGTAAGTAATCCTTATATAATTTCATTTGATAGTAAAAATGTATATAATTTGGACTTACACATAATGTAAACTTTAGCGAAATTAACAAGTATATAGCATCACTCAGAAAAACCACTTTGTCATTGTAGTAGTGAAACACATACATCCTGTTTCATTGAATAAACCTTTTTATGTACCAAAATATAGAGTTGGTTCATGTATTAGTCAAGTGTTAAACATACTTTTAGTTGTAAGTGAATATCAATATTTTGATTCTTGTTTTCTAGGTGTTATTTTTTTTTCTCTCTTGTTTTTTTTTACTGAAAAACAAAATAGCTGTTGATTTATTTACTGTATTTATAAAAGCTATGAAATATTGTATATCCTTCTGTTTAGCCTCATACTTGTTTTTATGTATAGCAATCAGTCATATTGGAAAAAATGCAAAAGTGAAGTTAGCACAAATTGTAGCAGTAATAAGATGCGTAGAATTGTTAAGTAGGACACACAAGTTTGAAATCAGGCAACCATGAATACCAACTTAGACATATGTTCTTTAAATTGTAGAGGATTACGATGTAAATCTAAAAGGAACACGTTATTTAAATGGTTAAATGAGCGAAAAAAAGGTTTAATTATGTTACAAGAAACACATTCTGATGTGTCAGTTGAAGAAATGTGGAAAAAAGAATATAAAGGGAAAATCTACTTTTCACATGGGTCAAGCAGTAGTAGGGGAGTTGCTCTATTAATTCCGGAACAACTGAATGCCCAACTCATAATCAAAGCCAATGAAATTGACAAAGAAGGAAGAATATTACTCATACATACTGAAATAAATAATAGAGACACAATAATTGTAAATATTTATGCACCAACTAAGGATAATGTAACGCTACAGAATAATTTCTTGGTAAATTTAAACAAAATTCTCGAAAATTATAATGATAAACCTATGATCATTGGAGGCGATTTTAATATTAATTTAAACGATGATCTTGATAAAAGAGGAGGGATAGGTACACAAGTTTCTTCATATAGAGAAAATCTTGTCCAATTTATAGATGAATTTTCATTGGTTGATATATGGAGGTTAAGAAACCAAGACAAACGTCAGTTCACTTGGAGAGGAAAAAGTCGCAGTGGCGTTGTTCAAAGTAGGCTGGACTTTTTTATAATATCAGTATCTTTAGAATCTGAAATAGAAAGCACCACAATTAAACCAGGCCTTGGTACAGATCACAGCCTTATAAGTATTAGTCTAAAACTATTAGAAAGACAAGAAAGGGGCAACGGCTCTTGGAAATTTAACAATAGCTTATTAAAAGACAAAGATTATGTAAGGATGGTGAAAGATACCATTGCCCAAATCTTGTCAGATAATCCGTTTAATAATAAAAGCTTGTTGTGGGAATTTACTAAATGTAAAATTAGGACGGAAACTATGATTTACGCTGGTCACAAGGCAAGATGTAAAAATATGAGAGAAAAAGAAATATTGAATAAACTATCAAAACTAGAAGAAAATTTTAACTTAACCAATGACCAAACAATGCTAAGGGAATATGAGATTTGCAAAAAGGAATGGGAAACCATCCAAACAGAAAAAATCAATGGCGTAATATTAAGATCTAAAGCACTTTTTGCTGAGGAAGGAGAGAAAAATTCAAAATACTTCCTCAATTTAGAGAAACGAAATTATAATAATAAGCACATGAAATCGGTGATTGATTCTAAAGGTAATGTGATAAATACGCCAGAAAATATTTTAGAAGAGCAAGCCTCCTTCTTTGAAAAACTCTATACATCGAATAAATGCATAGAAGAAAGTAAAAATCTGACAACTGAATTTCTTGAGACAGATGATATACCAAAATTAAAGGAAGAACAGAGTAAATTTTTAAACTCTTCATTAACTGTCATGGAACTATCATCAGCTTTAAAAGAAATGTCAAATGACAAGTCACCAGGACTAGACGGCTTCACAACCAACTTTTACAAGTTCTTCTGGAGTGATATAAAAAATATGGTGTTTGACGTTTTATAAGTCAAAACATAAGATCTATAGAAGATATTATGTACCTAAGCAAAAAATATAACATTCCAGGTCTTCTGGTCCTAATTGACTTTGAAAAAGCATTTGACACTATTGAATGGGATTTTTTATTTGAATCTTTAAAAGCATACAATTTTGGCCAAACCTTTAGAGCTTGGATAAAGCTTTTATATACTAACATAAGCTCCTGTACAATCAACAATGGCCACTTCTCAAGGAATTTTATACTAGGAAGAGGAATTCGTCAAGGTTGTCCATTGTCAGCCCTGTTATTTATACTAGTAGCAGAAATATTGTCTATTAAATTAAGAGCCAATAAAGATGCCAAAGGTATAACTATTGACAATTGGGAATACAAGATTTTTCAACTAGCTGATGACACTACTATTTTAACACAGAATCTTGACTCCCTAAAATTAATAATAGCTGAATTTCTAAAATTTAAAAAAATATCAGGTCTAAAACTAAATCTTGAGAAGTGTGAAATTGTACAACTGGGACCTACATGGTTAAAAAGATCGGACTTACCAAGTGAATTATCAAATCTTAAGATTAATGAGGGTCCTTTCAAAACACTGGGCATTTGGTTTTCTTCAGATTTGAGTGAAAGTATTAACTTGAACTATAACGATCGCTTGAAAAGAATATACAATATCTTACAAATCTGGAGACAAAGAAGCTTATCTTGGAAAGGACGCATCATGATAATCAAAACTTTAATACTATCTCAAGTTGTACATCTTTTCGGCACTACTTTTACACCAAAATACATTTTAGAACAGTTAGACAAAATAATTTTTAACTTTTTATGGAACCACAAGCCTTCAAGAGTTAAGAGAGAAACTGTAATAGCACCTATAGACAGCGGTGGCTTAAAAATGCCGGAGGTGTTTGCTTTGCAAGAAGCTCAAAAAATATCCTTCATAAAGAATTTACTTGTAGAAGATGGTAAATGCTTAAATCTATTTTTAAATGTATGTGGCCTTAAAAAGTTTATGTTAGACCACAAACCAGCATATAATGACATCAGTAAAAGTTTAATTTCAAAGTTCCATCAGCAAACCCTACAGGCATGGTTTAAAATAAAAAATAAACCTCCTGAAAATTTGCAGAACATTTTGAATGAGTATTTATTCTTTAACAATCAGATCACTATAAACAAATCACATATCCACCCAAAAGAATTAGGATTAGATATCGACTTAATCAATCTAAAAATAGTTGATCTCTTAGATAGTGAGAAAAAATTGGCAACAGCCGAAAACTTAAGAGCAAGGCCAGAATGGAACACAAACATTATTAATATATATATACTCCCTATTGGATGCTATTCCAAAATATTGGAAATTAAAAATAAACAATGTAACATGTAAGTATACAGCAATCCCCAAATTCAGTTTAATTCTTAACAATAGAGTAACAGAAATTACCAGAATTACAAGTAGGAAAGTATATTCCGAACTAATAAGAGATATGGTAAAAGAACCCACAGCTATAGAAACTTGGTTGGATTTATTCCCTTTTTTGGAACATATTGAGTGGAAGTCTGTGTTTATATTAATATATAAAATAACGAAAGAACCCTACTTACAGTCATTCCAATACAAAGTTTTAAATAGAACCATTAATTGTCGATATAATCTCTACAAATGGAAGATAATCTCTTCAAAAACTTGTAATTACTGCATTCAAACTGACACTATAGAGCACCACTTTTACTACTGTAGTGACTCAAATAACTTTTGGAAGGAAGTTACCGTATGGCTATATAACATAACTAATATAAAGTTCAACTGCACAATATGTGAAATAATCTTTGGATTCTTCAGAACCTCCTTCACTGATGAGTATGTACAGTTTGTGTTTAATTACATTATATTGTTAGGAAAATGGTACATTAATAAACAACGATCTAATAATCAGCGAATAGAATTTCCCAACTTTATATGTTTAGTAAAAGAAAAACTAGAAATTTTGAGAACGAGTTATATTTTACATGAAAAACTAGAAGCATTTGACAAATTTTTTGGCAATTTGTACAAATATTTTGATTAATAAAGACTCAAAGATATGCAGATCAAAGATTATGAAACAGTACCATGTTATTGTATTAACATATACTTATGTTTGTAGACTAAGAGTAAATGTCAATAGTGTTTGCAGAACGTCAAAACATTACTCAATGATTGTTAACTTCTACACTAAATGAGGGGCCACGGTGGCAGAGTGGTAACACTCTCGCCTCCCACCTCTGCGGCCGGGGATCGATCCCCGTCATGGCCGTAAGTGGGAAAGCTGGTAGTTGCTTGCCGTTGGTCGGCAGTTTACAGTACACAACCCTAGCGAACTCTATGTACTGGTTTCCTCTGCCCTTCCAACTACCCGTCGTGATATGACCTGTACAGTGTTGAAAGCGACGTTAAACCCCAAATAAACAAATCTACACTAAATGTTGTGTATAAATAATGCAGATTTAAATCATCAAAATTCATATGGTATGTATATATATAAAATCAATCTTGCTATAGCAACAAAAAGTATAATTTTGCTACTTTATTTTGCTACTGTTACTTTATTGTTTTTTACGTATTATTATTTTGCTGTACTGTATAACAACGAGGCAATAAAATATTAAAAAAAAAAAAAAAAAAAAAAAAAAAAAAGTACATGTGAGCTCTGTCCCTCGCCATTGCGTACCATCAGAATTTCAGAAATATCAACAGCATATGCGCGATGGTACAGAAACTCGGTCTAGGCTAGACGTGGTTACCTCGGCTCTACTTTACTTCTACACGCAAGTAAGTAGAGCCGAGGTAACCACGTCTAGGTATGATCGAGCGGTAGTGGTGGTGGACCAATTCACGCCCGGGTACCAATTCAGGCCCACCCCCAATTTTCTTGAAGATTTCTAATTTTTCATGGAGAAGATGTTTACCACATCATAGATAATCATCAAATTTATCATATACATTTGTAATATATTGTTTAACTGTGATTGTTTGGTATAAATTCAGGGGTGGGCGTGAATTGGTACACGGGCGTGAATTGGTCCACCACCACTATATGAGCAAGTCGCCGACAAAACAACTCGCAGACAGCAACTCGCCGACAAAACTCACCGACAATTTTATCCGTTTGAATAAGAGGGTATGCATACTTTAACATTTTAAACCAATAGAACTCATGGAGGAATTCCTCACGGACATAGCACCCAAGTCATTAATATTCATGAGAAGATATGAGGTCACGGATTTCCCCTGGTATTTCCTTGCAATACTTTATAAAATAGAAGCATATGAACTCGTCCATTGTCGGCGAGTTGCTGTCTGCGAGTTGTTTTGTCGGCGACTTGCACGTAATTCGATCGAGCGATCACATAGGTTGCAATGGTGCCATTGATAAGGCTTGTCAGGAAAGTCAGCAAATGAATCATCACAGACGAGCACATATTCTAAAGGGGCTATATAGATAACTTTAACAGGATTTAATACTACTGGTACTTTGGCTCATTTCCTTGGTTTTGTGGGTTTGGTTTTGACAGAATCTTACAAATATCCGAAATTACCACTTCTTCCCGGACCTAGGTGCATGATAATATCCTAATATGGTGGCGGGAAAAAAATCACCTGCATAAATGGATTGGTTGATTAATTGACTGATTACTTGCTTGATTGCGCCTGGTACCTTGCTATGGTTATACTGTGATGTAAAATATGTGAGATTTAGAAGAATGAATTTACTAAATTTGAAATTTGAACATATTATTTTATTAAAGGATTTCAGACTAGTAATCTGAGATGCATTAAACTTTTGTATGTGAAATGATAACCCTGCAGAATGACAGAAATACTCCATCATTGTATTAAAGTATTCCATCTTTACATTCCTCCAATTGTATATTGAATACACTTTGTTCTCCGTAGAGTTGCAGAATCTCCTTCTGTCCATAATCTATAACTTAAAAATATGATAATAATTGTCATTGTATTCATTATAGCAAAAACCAGTACGTATAAAGCTAGAAAATAGCACTAGAAACATATTTTTCATGTTCAATTACCCCCTCAGATAATGGCATGTAACTATAAAAACTTCACAAATAAGACTTTCATGCACACCTCTAAAATGGAACATTTTAAATGAAAAATTTAAATATCCTTTTGTACACGTCTTAGCTTTAAATACTTTTTAATAAAAATATTATCACAAAATTATATTGAGAAACTATCAATATATTCAAAAACATCCAGTTCAATTCGGCCATATACTTTCATGCATCAAAACTCAATAGCAAAAATCCAAGTGTGCTTATTATGGGTCTAGGTTATACTTTTCAAATAATAAAACAAAAAGAAAAAGAATTAAAACATTTAAAAATTTTTCTTGGTAAAATATCTTAAAATATAGGAATAATCCCCGACCAAACCATGGTATTGAAAGGGTTATTCCTATTCTAACTTGACAAGTGCATGTTTAAATTTTATAAATATCATTTATTATTTGCATTTTTTATGACAAGAATAAATTATTATCGAAACAGCTATAATCAACAATAATAGGAAGCTACAGGGTTATGCTGTATTTTACCCATGAAGTATTTCGTTGTTTAGCCAATCAAATTAACAGACAAATCTGTGTCATGTTAGAATTAGTTCCTGTGTTTGAAAAACAATTTTAACTTTGAAAAGTTAATGCTTGGTATTTTAGTTGGAGTAGAAATTTAACACATGGTTTTGTTATAAGTTGTTTATTTCTTCATAAGCTAGTCAGGTTAAAGTACAAAAATAATTTCCCAAACAAATGGATTTTTGCATTTCTTTTTATTATTACTATTTTAATAAATAAATGGATTTTGGAAAAATGGAGCTTAGATTAAAAACTTCAGAAATAATTTTTTCCCCAGTGCTGGCCCAAGTTAAAGATAAATGTAATTCAGCACCATATTCTGTGGTATGTGAAAGCAAATGTGAAAACTTCATATATGTTTTCCTGTTCGATGCCATGTTGAACTTTGTAATTAACCCCCTAGAGTCTATAGCTATAGAAATTATGACAAGTTATGGCTGTGTGTATGCCTTTGAAAGGTTTCTGAGCTGCCAATTACATATATGACTGATTGAGTGCCCAGGTGAATCTGTACTGTGATTGCCAAGAGGTTACTTATGCATATAAGGATTCATATGATAGCAACTAAATATTTCATATATGTCATCAGCATGTCCAACAAAACATACTCTCCTCACTTTGATATGGATATTCAACATTAACTAGAAAACTGACAGCCTCCTGTAGACTGAATGGTCTAACTTGCTGAAGAAAGATTTCGAATTAAGGATGGTGATCCTTGGGGTTTTTATGCTACATAAAATGCCCACTAGCAGTAAACATTATACAAAATAAACATTCAATTTTAATTTGGTTTTAGTAAATGGACGTTTCTGTATAATTGTATCTTATAGAACAGAATTTTTTTCTTAAATTTTAATTCATATTTTGAAGCCAAAATGATTTTGAAAACAAAGGACATATAAAAACCCTTTACATATCATATACTAATGAACCAATTTGCAGGTGCTCTGGATTTAAATTTTTCAAAATATGTCTAATACAAAATATAACTTTAAATACATTAATATATCATGAAGCCATGGTGTCATGGGATAACAACGAAAACATAATTTCCTTTGCTAAATCTAAGCATACATTTCATTCCTGAAAATCGATGTCAAGCAGCAATCGTCTGTAAAAATCCTTTTTTTATATATACTTTTACAAAAACATTTATTTTTAAATAAAAATGAATATTATTTGAAGCAAAATTTAGAATATTACAGGATAATTTATGTAGAAAACACTATGCACGAAAACTCAAATGACACGAAAACATCACAGATGACCAAACTCATGACTACTTATGTTTTTAAAATTTAGTTACAATGTGTTATTCGTCCTGAACCTATTTCAATATTTAATTTGTCTTAATGGAGAGAATGAAAGTTCTTTGTCATTAGGAATACCAACCAGCCTGATTCCAACACAGCCAATATTTTCCTAGTACTGGTAATCTTTTCGAGTAATCTTTATTAAACACCATTATCCGGTTACCTTGTTGACATTCGGTAAAAAACAATAGAACAAAAATGGGCTTGAAAGATGATTTAATCTATGGGTTTCTTTTGGCGATATCTATTCCAATTGGGTATTACATAAAAGGCTGCAGGGATGGGAGAAATAAGCAATATATTTCTGCATTGGTGGGATTCTTAATGGTTCTTTTTGTATGTCGTTTTGACTTAATCCATTCCCTGCTTGTGGCCACTGTGAATGCTGCCGTTGTCACTTTCCTTAATAAAAGGTACTGTAATATTGTTGTCCTTGATGATATCTTAGTTGTTTTTATGTTGAGCTTTATATTTTAACTATGCCAGCTATGAGTATAATTTCAACACTCTGTAATTTCCATTATGAACTATGGTATGTAGTGTGTTATAGTCAAGTATCCTTGATTCGAGGGTCTTGTTGATTCGAGTATTGCCGTTTTTCTTGGATATACAAGCATCTATTTTCACTTTTTATAACATGAAATGGTGCTTTGATGTTTATAGTTTTATAAAACATCCAAATTGCTGCAAAATAAAATATTTAGACATGAAATAAGCTCGTAACTAAAACGCTAAAACTCGCGAATCACCAAGACGTAAGGCTACTATCATCACCCTTTTTGTGCTGGCATGTGACAGAAACAGAATCTATCCTCTCGTACAGTTGATTCGACGATCTAAGATTTAAATTATGAAATATGTCATTCTGTATACAATTTGCGTTATAAAATCTTACAAATATTATTGTCAATGTACGTAAGTTCGATATGGACAAAATGTTGATCGGCTTCATTTTCTTCCGATCCGCTTCATTTTGAATGGTTGTATGAGGGACGGAAGGCTGCTGGCATTTCGAATGTAATCAATCTTACCGGAAAAATTATTTTATTCTGATGTCAAAATACAGGTATTTTTATTTTTCCTTTGCAAAAATAGATTTACCAATTGTAGTTGCACAATCGAAAATTGTTTTTAAAGAACTTTCCATTGCAAAATTTAAAGAAATTGCATTTTTATTAGAGATGTTTTACTTACCTGACTGAGATGAAAAATCAATCAATTGATATAACTACCTTTTTCAAAATTAAGTTGCGATCTTTTAAATATGAATAAAATTGATATATTTTAGATAATTTCAAATAAAAACAACTTAGCAAAACTAAAATATAGATATTTTTATGCATATTGTACGTTTCAAGATTTAATAACACCTTTTTATTAGACTTTTACTTGTATATTTGACATCAATTTTCTTAAGCGATCGAACTTCCGTACAACGATGATACATAGTGATGGTGGACCAATTCACGCCTGGGTACCAATTCAGGCCCACCCTCAATTGAAACCCCTCAATTTTCTTGAAGATTTATAATTTTTCATAGAGAAGGTGTTTACCACATCATAGATAATCATCAAATTGATCATATACATTTGTAATTTATTGTTTAACTGTGATTGTTTAGGATAAATTTAGGGGTGGGCGTGAATAGGTACACAGGCGTGAATTGGTCCACCATCACTGAGTAAAATTCTATTTTCAAACATTTCAATAAAAAAGTATGAATTTTTAGTGCACTTATCGATATTTTATTGATTAAATCTCAGCATGATTTTGTTTACATATTGAAGAAAGTGTCTGGTGGGTTCGGTAATCAGATTCAATGATACTATGGTGATATATGGGTAATGCTAAAATCCAAAAAAGAATATTTTAAGGTACAAAAATGCTAGCAAACAATTTTATAACAGTGTAGTCCATAAATGGATATACATAACATTAATTATTGGACACTTATTTAAAGCTTTTAATAAGCCAGCAATTTAATTATGAAAAAAATAAAATGGAGGATTTCAAGAGGTACAAAGGTTATTGTGAATATTTTATAAACTGTTTTACCCGCAGTCACAGATATTTAGTAAGTATCATTGGAAATGTATTTAACAGTACTTCTGTTCATTTTCATTACATTAAAATCCACACAAAAACAAGTAATAAAATAATTAAAATTTGAGTATGTTTTTACAACTAATTCCTTTCCTCTGGTGCTCACAACAGTTGAAACTTCTAAAGATATCTTGGCAAATGTAAAACCTACCTTCCTCAAATTTAAAAATAACAGTTATTTAGCTAAATGTGATGTAAATATTATATTTGTAGCTTAGATGAAGCAACCACATAAGATGATTTTTAATCAAATTTGAGTAAGATAGTGATCTCAACATATGTGCATCTTTTAAAAATATTTTAGAAACTGCTTTACCTCGAAATGTCAATGGAACGGTTCTTCTTCTTGATTTTATTGCATTAAATCTATTAAGAAACCAGATGAAAGGAAATTATTGAAGTACAGTCTGGTTTTACAACTACCTACTTAACTACAGTGTACACAACACTTTTCAGATATCTTATCAAATGTGCAATAAACTGTAATAAAATATAATTAATTTGGCGAAGTATCATATTTGTGCTTCATAGAGTATTTAAAGATGACCATTTAAAGTATGCAGTTTTATTTCAAAGATTGAAATATTCAACCAAGATGGAGGGTAACCATACGTCTTCATCTTTTGCACATACTTTATAAACTAATTTGCTCTTAAATCTATAAAAATTGGTTCTGGAGGGTAACCACAAATCGAGTTTCTGACAATTTTTATTTCTTTAAAAACCTTGATGAAATAATGGAGCAACTGTTATTGACAGTTCAGTTCACAATATTTCTTACTTTTATAATATATTTTCATGAGTTTATGACAAAACACTGCAGTTTTCCGACTTTTAGTAAGAACCGTCGCCTTGAAGAAATAATGGAGCAACTGTTATTGACAGTTCAGTTCACAATATTTCTTACTTTTATAATATATTTTCATGAGTTTATGACAAAACACTGCAGTTTTCCGACTTTTAGTAAGAACCGTCGAATCCACCGTACACAGCGATATAACCCTGTCTTTGACAGTGCCAGGGTTCTTTACTTGTAAATTCTTGTTCACAATAAATTTAATATGTGACATAAAATCAAATAGAATATATGCACTATCTGCAACCGTACTTCACAGTGAAATGATTGAACTGCTTTACCACAACATTCCTGATATTGTCAATGTATTATTTGATCATTATAAAACTCTGAGCTATGGAGGTGTGGTCAGAGGGGTGCAGTGGGTGTGGTACCTGTAACTGCGTCTATGGGTGTGGTAGAAGGGGTGCTAAAAATATTTATTCACTGAGCTTGGTGGGTATACTAGTACCACATATATAAAGTATTTCTTCTTTTATTTGTAAAATATTATTGGAAACCCTATCAGGTGCACTCATACAATTCTCAGATCTAGTGGTGCTGTGTCTAAGCATTGCTAGATAACCCCATCTTGGCCTCATGTTTCTTCAATAATATTAATGAAGTTGGTGGGTACATCAGTACTCTGTAGAAGTTCATCTTTTATTTGTAAAATATTGCCAATAAAACCCAACATAGTCTCATACTTCTTGAATGTGTTTGTACAAGTACTAACATTTGATATTCTATTAACACTAAATTGTACTAATCGATTATTCATATCAAAGCACTAGTCAACGCCCAAATTGCTAAACTGGTTAACTGTTTTCTTATGTATATCACCACTTTTAGTATTTTACTTGATTGTTAAAACTATGAATGTTTGCTAAATTGCTATCAAATGCTATCGAATTAAAGCATTTTATCTGTATTTTATTGGCCAATTGCCCAACAATATGGTGAAGTTTTTATTTTTTTAGCATCTCACAATCCACAATATTGTTTACATCATCTTTACATGTCCATATGACGTTTTCGGTATTTCTCAAACATGCTAACCCCCAGAAACACTTAATCTGTTAGTTGATGGGTAATGCAAGCCACTACCCAGCTAGTAGATTTTGCTAATCGTTTCAGCCTTATATTCTATTTGTAAAATGTTGCTAGAAAACCCCATCGTGGTTTTATATTTTCATCAGTGAGTTTGTGTACAGGTACTAGCATTTGGCTGGTAGAAAGCCCCAAAGTGGTCGCATGAATTTGTGTATACAAGTACAGCACAGCAGTCACTGATTAAACACTTGAGTGAACAAAACACACATATATGTCAACCAGTCAGAGATGGGGTGTGGTAAAAGGTGCTATGATAGGTGCGGTTCTGTATAGACCTCCAGCTCCCAAGTTTTATAACACACCTTAATTTACTTCCATGTGCTACTGTGTACTCATGGTGTGAACAAAAAGAAGCACAGGAAAAATATGGACACAGAAAGAAGGGGCACAGGAAAAACAAGCATTCTGACGCATGCATTTATCTCCCGCCGTATAAATTAGATGTCCTAAAGATAGTGGAATATAAATTTTCCTGCGAGATGGAGGCACATGTAGAAGTGACAAGTTTAATGTTTGATTGCAATACTTTTAAAGACAAAAGGCATTTACTCATTTTAGTAGGTATTACTTTGCCATGCAAAGAGCTACAGTTCTGCCACTTCATTATGCAGACCAACTCAAAGTAGGGAAGCACGTCTTTAGAAGAAATAGCCTATCTGTACTACTTTTAGAGATACAAGACATTTACTTATTTTAGTGGCTATTACTCCGCCATCTAAAGAGCTACAGTTCTGCAACTTCACTATGTGGTAGATCACCCAAAAGTAGGTGAATGACTTATTTAGAAGAAATTGCCCACCTGTAATACTTTTAGAGACTAGACCAAGGATGCATCTGTGGCCAGATGCAAAATGTATCCACCGGCAAGGCAAAAGTAGGTATTACTCAGCTATGGCACGAGCTAGAGGTCTGAAATTTTAGTATGTTATAGCTGACCCAAAAGTAGGTGAATAACATATTTGCGCAAAATTCTCTAAATGCAATAGTTTTCAAGTTACAAGTGATTTTACTCATGATGGAAGTTAGTGAAAAGCCCAAAAGTAGCTATTACTCACTTAGCCATTCAGATAGACACCCAAGTTACTCACCATGTTGTTGCTATGGAAAAAGTAGGTGAATGACATATTTTAACAAAATGCTCTAAATGTAATACTTTTCAAGTTATAAATGATTTAGTGTTGAGTAAGAACTTGAAAGTAGCTATTACTCCGCTATGCAATGAGCCACAGGTCTGGAATTTTACTATGTTATAGCTGCCTCAAAATAGGTGAATAACATACTGAAACTAAATAATGTAAATGCAAAAGTTTTCAAGTTATAAGTGATTTACCCAACAGTGATAACCTAAAAGTAGTTATTGTTCAGCTATGCCATGAGCTACAGGTCTGAAATTTTACTATGTTATAGCTGACCCAAAAGTAGCTGCATAACATATTTGCACAAAGTGCTCTAAATGCAGTACTTTTCAAGTTATAATTGATTTAGTGCATGATTTAATTAATTTTAATGTATTAAAATTTATTTTAAAAATTCATAAAAAAACTTAAGCATGTGAAACTTCTCCAAAATGTAGGTGAATGAGTTATTTGAGAAATACTGGCTATCTGCAATACTTTTAGTGATAATAGGCATTTACTTATTTTGAGTAGGTGAGTAATTAGCTACAGGTCTGAAACTTCACCAAGTGAAAGCTGTCCCAAAAGTAGGTGAATGACTTATTCGAGAAAAATTGGCTATCTGCAATACTTTTAGAGATAATTAGCATTTACTCATTTTGAGTAAGTGAGTAATTACCTACGGGTCTGGAACTTCACCATGTGAAGGCTATCCGCAATACTTCTAGGGATAATTAGCATTTACTCATTTTGAGTAGGTGAATAATTAGCTACGGGTCTGAAACTTCACCAAGTGATGGCTCTCCCAATAGTAGATGAATGAGTTATTTGAGAAAAATTGGCTATCTGCAATACTTTTAGAGATAATTAGCATTTACTCATTTTGAGCAGGTGAGTAATTAGCTATGGGTCTGAAACTTCACCATGTGAAAGCTCTCCCAAAAGTAGGTGAATTATTATTATTATTATTATGTATTTATACTCAGCGCAATATCTCCATATACTACAGGACTCAAAGCGCTATTTAACCAATCAGACTGTACAGGTACAGCCCCAACTCACAAGTAACCCACATTCCCCTAACTGGAAGACAGAGGCTCAAGGATGAACATTTATCAACGTCCTTGAGGTTCTTTAACCTGCCACTGGGGATAGGACCCAATGACAGAGGACCGCCATTTTAAGTGGTCATCCGAGCCACTATGTATCTGCCTGTACCTGGGATTGAACCCACGTCCTCTGAGTTCCTAGACAAGTGTGTTGCCCGCTAGGCCACAGTGGCAGTGGCAGGTGAATGAGTTATTTGAGAAAAATTGGCTATCTGCAATACTTTTAGAGATAATTAGCATTTACTCATTTGGAGCAGGTGAGTAATTAGCTATGGGTCTGAAACTTCACCAAGTGAAAGCTCTCCTAAAAGTAGGTGAATGAGTTATTTGACAAAAAATGGCTATCTGGAATCCTTTTAGAGATAATTAGCATTTACTCATTTTGAGTAGGTGAGTAATTAGCTACAGGTCTGAAACTTCACCAAGTGAAAGCTCTCCCAAAAGTAGGTGAATGAGTTATATGAGAAAAATTGGCTATCCGCAATACTTTTAGAGATAATTAGCATTTACTCATTTTGAGTAGGTGAACAATTAGCTACGGGTCTGAAACTTCACCAAGTGAAAGCTCTCCCAATAGTAGGTGAATGAGTTATTTGAGAAAAATTGGCTATCTGCAATACTTTTAGAGATAATTAGCATTTACTCATTTTGAGTAGGTGAGTAATTAGCTATGGGTCTGAAAATTTACCATGTGAAAGCTCTCCCAAAAGTAGGTGAATGAGTTATCTGAGAAAATTGGCTATCTGCAATACTTTTAGAGATAATTCGTATTTACTCATTTTGAGTAGGTGAGTAATTAGCTACGGATCTGAAACTTGACCATGTGAAAGCTCTTCCAAAAGTATGTGAAGGAGTTATTTGAGAAAAATTGGCTACCTGCAATACTTTTAGAGATAATTAGCATTTACTCATTTTCAGCAGGTGAATAATTAGCTACGGGTCTGAAACTTTACCAAGTGAAAGCTCTCCCAAAAGTAGATGAACGAGTTATTTGAGAAAAATTGTCTATCTGCAATAATTTTAGAGATAATTAGCATTTACTCATTTTGAGTAGGTGAGTAATTAGCTACGGATCTGAAACTCCACCATGTGAAAGCTCTTCCAAAAGTACCTGGAGGAGTTATTTGAGAAAAATTGGCTACCTGCAATACTTTTAGAGATAATTAGCATTTACTCATTTTAAGCAGGTGAATAATTAGCTACGGGTCTGAAACTTCACGAAGTGAAAGCTCTTTCAAAAGTAGGTGAATGAGTTATTTGAGAAAAATTGGCTATCTGCAATACTTTTAGAGATAATTAGCATTTACTCATTTTGAGTAGGTGAATAATTAGCTACAGGTCTGAAACTTCACCAAGTGAAAGCTCTCTCAAAAGTAGGTGAATGAGTTATTTGAGAAAAATTGGCTATCTGCAATACTTTTAGAGATGATTCGCATTTACTCATTTTGAGCAGGTGAGTAATTAGCTACAGGTCTGAAACTTCACCAAGTGAAAGCTCTTCCAAAAGTAGGTGAATGAGTTATTTGAGAAAAATTGGCTATCTGCAGTACTTTTACAGATAATTTGCATTTACTCATTTTGAGTAGGTGAATAATTAGCTACAGGTCTGAAACTTCACCAAGTGAAAGCTCTCCCAAAAGTAGGCGAATGAGTTATTTGAGAAAAATTGGCTATCTGCAATACTTTTAGAGATAATTAGCATTTACTCATTTTGAGTAGGTGAGTAATTAGCTAAGGGTCTGAAACTTCACCAAGTGAAAGCTCTCAATTAGCTACAAATGAGAAAATAGCTATTACTCACTTATGGCATGCAATAGAACCCCAAACTATGTACCATCTTATAGCTAAGGACAAAGTAGCTGAACAACATATTTTAGCCAAACACTGTAACTGCAATAGTTTTGGAGTTACAATGGCTTTACTCAACAGTCAGAATTTCAAAGTAGCTATTACTCAGCTATCAAAGATTCAACAGGTCTGAAACTTTACTATGTGATAGCTTGCCAAAAAGTAGATGGACAACATATTTGAAAAGATTTCCCTAACTTTAATACTTTTGAAGATATTTGACATTTACTTCTTTTGTTATTTAGCTACAAATGAGAAAATAGCTATTACTCACTTATGGCATGCAATAGAACCCCAAACTATGTACCATCTTATAGCTAAGGACAAAGTAGCCGAACAACATATTTTAGGAAAACACTGTAACTGCAATAGTTTTTGAGTTATGAGCCCTTTACTCCAAGTAGCTAAGATAGCTATTACTCAGTTATCTTTAGGCCTAAGTCCATAAAACAATGGCTTTACTCAACAGTCGGAATTTGAAAGTAGCTATTACTCAGCTATCCATGGTGCAACAGGTCTGAAACTTAACTATGTGATAGCTTACCCAAAAGTAGATGAATAACATATTTGAAAAGATTTCTGTAACTCTAATACTTTTGAAGATATTTGGCATTTACTTCTTTTGTTATTTAGCTACAAATGAGAAAATAGCTATTACTCACTTATGGCATGCAATGGAACCCCAAACTATGTACCATCTTATAGCTAAGGACAAAGTAGCTGAACAACATATTTTAGGAAAACACTCTAACTGCAATAGTTTTAGAGATACAATGGCTTTACTCAACAGTCGGAATTTGAAAGTAGCTATTACTCAGCTATCCACGGTGCAACAGGTCTGAAACTTTATTATGTGATAGCTTACCCAAAAGTAGATGAATAACATATTTGAAAAGATTTCTGTAACTGTAATACTTTTGAAGATACTTGGCGTTTACTTCTTTTGTTATTTAGCTACAAATGAGAAAATAGCTATTACTCACTTATGGCATGCAATAGAACCCCAAACTATGTACCATCTTATAGCTAAGGACAAAGTAGCTGAACAACATATTTTAGGAAAACACTAACTGCAATAGTTTTGGAGTTACAATGGCTTTACTCAACAGAATTTCAAAGTAGCTATTACTCAGCTATCCAAGGTGCAACAGGTCTGAAACTTTACTATGTGATAGCTTACCAAAAAGTAGATGAACAACATATTTGAAAAGATTTCTGTAACTCTAATACTTTTGAAGATATTTGACATTTACTCCTTTTGTTATTTAGCTACAAATGAGAAAATAGCTATTACTCACTTATGGCATGCAATGGGACCCCAAACTATGTACCATCTTATAGCTAAGGACAAAGTAGCTGAACAACATATTTGAAGAAAAAGTTGTAACTGCAATAGTTTTTGAGTTATGAGCCCTTTACTCCAAGTAGCTAAGATAGCTATTACTCAGTTATCTTTAGGCCTAAGTCCATAAAACCAAAAAAATTTTCGAGGGCGTGAAAATTCATTGGGACAATTAATTTACAAAAAATCTGTAGCTGTAGTAGTTTTGGAGGAATCTGCGTGACTAACTAACGCACGCACACACGCACGCACGCACGCACACACAGGCATCATTTCATAATCTCCCTCCCGGGCTAAAGCCCGGCGGGAGATAATAAGATAACTGCCATGGTGTTTATTACCCACTGGATATTAAGGAGAAACGGAGGAGTCTGACCACAAAAAAGGGTTCAAAGCACAAGAACCAATAATAAGGAAGATAAAAGGCCTTTTCAATACAATGAACTTGTGTTGCTATCAAGTAAAAATATGTATATCGATATCAAACCATATTTGTAACTTCCATATCGATCAATATTGAAATATCGGGCATGAGACATTTTCCTGGGGAGACCTTCCAATCTCTTTCGCAAGTTTTAGTAGTATCCCTAAACATAAACAAATATGGTAGTTCAGTTTTCGTGGTAAATAGTAATTATCAAATATGATATGCAAAGACATGTAATCTTTTCAAAAAATTTTACTCTCCCCAAAAATGGCGGACATTTTGAATTTTCGATTTTTTGCCAAAAATGGAAAAACATAAATTTGCTTCTATCTCCTTAACTGTGTGCAAGAGAGTGATTTCGTCAAAATTTTCGACCCACAGGGTATCTAAGCAATGTACTTTTGGCAATTTTCAAAAAAAATTTCTCTCCCTAAAAATGGCGGCCATTTTGAATTTTCAAATTTTTGCCAAAAATGGAAAAACACAAATTTGCTTCTATGTCCTTAACCGTGCGAGATAGAGCGATTTCGTCGAAATTTTCCACCCACAGGGTATCTCAACAATCTACTCTTGCCAATTTTGTCCAAGTTTTAGAGCAAAACTCATGCTTCCTTTTGGGTGGACATTACGCATGCCAATGTGTCCTATTTCTAGTTTAATTTCATTCATAGAATTCATACCATAAGTGACAATAATAGATCCAACAAAATGTTAGATTATGATGATATTGGAAGTAACCTGAAATAAAAAACATACAATGATAAAGTGCAGGTGTGCATAATGAGTTTAATGATTTTTTTCATTCAATGAAGTTATACAACAAGTAAATCTAAGAAGATAGTAAAATATGAAATGACAAACAGCAGGCCTGTATGATAGATATTCTAAAAACTTAAAAATCACAAAACTATCAGTTGAAGATTAATGTCCTTAGGCGGGGGTTGGGGGGAAATTTTCAGGCAGGGGGTATTATTTTCTGGAAAATATTTTTTGGGGGGAAGATTTACCATTACACCGGCATTTGGAAAATTAAAAATTTTTCACAGGCATTATATCCAAGATCTGTAGTACCAAATTGGTCCATAATTTGCTCGAATCACTCTATCTCTAATGGCTTTTGAGAAAACCAACATTTTCCATTTCCGCCAAAATTCAAGATGGCGACCGGAATTTGTTTCAGAGGCATTATATCCAGGGTCAGTAGTACCCAGAGGGGTCCAAAATTTGCTTGAATCGCTCTATCTGTAACCTGTTTTGAGATAATTGACATTTTCCACTTCCACCAAAATTCAAGATGGCCGGAATTCAGAAAATTGAAAATTTTTCAGAGGCATTATATCCAGGGTCTATAGTACCTGATACCCAGAATCTCCAAAAGTGCTCAAAATCACTCTATAAACAGTTTTTCAGATAATCAACATTTTTTATTTCTGCCAGATTTCAAGATGGTGGCCAAAATTTGGAAAATTCATAATTTTTCATAGGCATTATATCCGGGGTATATAGCATCCAAAGGCAGTGTTCAAAACGGCCAGTGGCCTGAGGCCACCAACTGTCGCCGTGGGCCTATATCTTTGAGGACTTCTTGGCCCAGGTGGCCAGTAAAATAACATAATTTACAAATTGTAGAATTCTTTGATTTTTATAGAAAATAAAAGAAAAACCTCATCTTTCAAAAATGTTTCTGCTGTTAAATAATATTTGCTGTCTAAATCGAAACAAACTTCCATTCAATGCCCTCAATTTCTGCTTTTTTAGGGTCATTGGGATACATTTTGGTGTGTTTTCAGCTTTTTGACTCATTTTTCTGTGCCCTTAGTACAATTTGAGAACATGTCTGGTAAGTTGATGATCAAAAAGGAAAATTGTTTTGCAAGTTTTGCAGAGGCCTTTATGGCCCAACAAGAGAACTGGCAACCAAGAACTTGGGCAGATTTAGGAAAAGAAACATCTTGAATTCATTGCATCTTCAAAGTACTTTTTCAAAGTACTTCCATTTATGTTTTATAATTATGTTTATACTTTTGGTGCTATCTTTAGTAAGTTCAGTTAAGTTTTATCATCATTAATAAGATACTTTAAAAGTGCTATAATACAAATGCCAGAGTAAAGTTATCAGAAATGCATGCAATTGTAACCAGCTATAAATGTATGCTAACATGTAAATTACAAGGTAGGGGCCCTTGGTGGCACTGTGGTAACACAGATGCTTCCCACCACTGAGATCTGTGGACCCTAAGTGGGAAAGTTGGTAGTTGCTTACCGATGGTCGGCAGTTTACAGAACCATGACTGTATGTACTGGTTTCCTCTACCCATAAAACCAACTGTTTTGATATGACCTATACAGTGTTGAAAGTGAAGTTAAAACCCGAATAAATAAATTAAACTACGAGAGAAAACTAAAGCGAAACCCCATATTGACTGATAGGCTGATAGCTTGTTTCAACCTATTTTTATCTCCTGCCCGGTGCGCCGGTGGGAGATTATAATTTGCACCATGTGTGTGCGTATGTCTGTGCATGCGTGTGTCTGTCATGCAGTTTCCTCTAAAGCTGCTACAGTTACATATTGTTGGTAAATTAGTAGTCCTAATGAATTTTTATGCCCTTCAATATTTTTTGCTTTTGAAAATTGGCCAAAATTAATATCAGGCTAGCTTTCCTAGCCATATATGTTTATGTATTTTGTTTTTTAAAATGAGACCAAAATTTTGCACAGGTATGTTTTTCATAGCCATAAACATTCCCTGCAAATTTGGTAAAGATATCTTTATAAATGAATGAGATATTATGGTTTATGTAAAAACATGATGAAAGGACGCACGGACAGACGCCAGTCTACAACTTATACACAGTTCACTCTGAGACAAGCAACATTTTATAAGGGATGTTGAATTAAAGAACTGTTCTGCTTTGCAGAATTTATTTAATTTCATATACATACAAATGTTATATTAATACACAAATTATATTTTGAGGGAAGGAGGCAATAAACACCATATAATGAAACATACATGTCAACAATATTGTGTGTACTTATGCTTATAAAAGAGTGAATTAAATCAAACAACCCTGCTTTAGATATATTTATATCCCCAGACGAAAGTCGGGGATATATTGGATTCAGGTCCGTCGCGCCGCCGCCGCCGCCGTAGAAATTTCCTTGTGGACGCGATAACTCAAAAACAAATTAATATTTTTTTTTCAAACTTGGTACACATGTTAAGGGTGCCCAAAGGAAGATCCCTATTTTAAGGTGACCTTAAACTCCCAGTAAAAAAGAACTTATGGCCACCTTAAGGTCAGAAATTGGACTTTTGGCCACTTAGAGCCCTGTAGGTCACAAACTATGATGCTCAGCTGGCTGAAATTTTACCTGACAACACATTAATATGTTCTTAGTACATGTGCCGAAAATCACGACTTTAAGTTGAGGAGAAAATTGTGTTTGAGGCCCATAAATACCCCCACTTGGGGATTTTTTGCTATACTTTTCACATATTTTGCCCTATAATTTGGAAGTGGTAATTCTGATGACTCTCAAACTGCGCTAGGTATAACTTTGATATGTAATCCTTGTCTGTAGAAAATTTTAGGGCTGTAGGTTTACCCAAAGGGGTCGACTTAAGGTCTCAAAAGTGCCCACAGAGACCCAATTTATGCACTTTTTGCCACTTTCAAGCACTGTAGCTTTCAAACTATGTCTCTCATCTAAGTTAAATATCATCTGGGAATATATCTATGTGTTTTCTTATATGTGCCCCAACATTTAGGCCTTTAATAGACAGTTAACCTGTGTATCAGGACCATAAACACCCACCCGAGTGACCCTTATAAGACATTTTTCACATCTTTTTCCCTGTAACTTGGAAATGGTAAGTCTGAGAAGTTTCAAACTGTATTAGATATATATTCTGTGTGTAATCTTAGTATGTAACAGATTTTAAGTCTGAAGCTTTAATTTTGAAGGTCAAATTGAGGTCTCTAAAAGGCTCCCAAAGACCCAATATTTGGACTTTTTGCTACTTTTAAGCCCTGTGACTGTCAAACTATGTGACTGATAGAGCTCAAATCCTATCTGGGAAGATATTAGTATGTTATTTATATATGTGCCAAAAATTAAGGCTTTAAGAAGACATTTAACCTGTGTATGAGGACCATAAATCCCCACCCGAGTGACCATTTTTAGACATTTTTCACATATTTTGCCCTGTAACTTGGAAATGGTAAGTCTAAGAAGTTTCAAACTGTGTTAGATGCATATTCTATGTGTAATCTTAGTATGTGACAAATTTTAAGTCTGAGGCTTTAATTTGACGGCCACATTTAGGTCTCTAGAAGGCCCCATAAAGACCCAGTATTTGGACTTTTTGCCAATTTTAAGGCCTGTGACTGTTAAACTATGTGACTGATAGAGCTGAAATCTCATCTGGGAATACATTATTATGTTCTTTTTACATGTGCCAAAAATCAAGGCTTCAAGTAGACATTTAACCTGTGTATGAGGACCTTAAACACCCACCTGAGTGACCCTTTTAAGACATTTTTCACATATTTTGCTCTGTAACTTGGAAATGGTAAGTCTGAGAAGTTTCAAACTTTATTAGATACATATTCTATGTGTAATCTTAGTATGTAACAAATTTTAAGTCTGAAGCTTTAATTTGAAAGCCACATCGAGATCTCTAAATGGCCCACAGAGACCCAATATTTGGACTTTTTAACCACCTTTAAGCCCTGTGACTGTTAAACTATGTGATTGATGGAGCTGAAATCCCATCTGGGAATGCATTATTATGTCCTTTTTACATATGCCGAAAATCAAGGTTTTTAGTAGACATTTAACCTGTGTATGAGGGCCATAGACACTCGCCCAAGTGCCTTTTTGGACATTTTTTCCGTATTTTGCCCTGTTATTTGGAAATGCTTAGTGTGACAAGTCTTAAACTGTATTATATATAATTTTTGTTTGTTATGTATGTCCCCCAAAAAGTTTCAGATCTGTTGTTTAATTGCTAAGGTCTCTTTAACAATTGTAAAATGCCCACAGAAACCCAATTTATGGACATTATGCCACTTTAAAGCCCAGTAACTGTCAAACTATGTGGGTTATAGAGCTGAAATCTTTGAATTTTTAAAAGGAAATGCCTGTCTATTTAAATTTTGAATATTAATAATGTTATGGCTATCTTAGTCTTTTAAGAACTTATTTTTGTGTGTTATACCTCTGCTTGCTGAGTTTTTAACTTTTTAAAGTGAAACTGGTTAAACATATTCAAGTAGACAAAATGGACACTTTAAGTGAGCTTTAAGTCCCAATATTAATGAAATTATATCCTTATGTAGTAAAAGTAGGGGATTTTTAACCCTCAACTAGCCCAGTTTTATTCAACTTGCCTCAGTTAATTTTGACACAGCTCCTACAGTTATGAACTCATTTCAGTTGATAATCACATACTTAAAATTCTCAATTCTTTTTGTATTTGAGTACCCCTTTTATATAGATTGTTTGTTTACCATTTATGCATCCCCCACCCGGATTCCCCCCACCCACCTCTGGGACCTCCAGCTATATTGAGTGACACTAAATAAACAAAGGTATTTAATGATATCAGATGAGAAACAAAGAACTCAATGGGGTTGCAGATCTTGTGTAATAGTGAGAGAGGTGTGGAGAAGGGGAGAGGGGTGGGGGTGGGAGGTGGTGGGCTTCATTACATATAACACAAAGGGGAGTCAGAACTGAGATTGTGTCACATATTTAGGTTGCATATATATGGACCACATATATAGGTATAGAGGAAATGAATAACTGAAAACAATTTGCAAATTCTAAAAATAATATAATAAAATAATAATATAAATAATTTTTTTTTAAATAATATTTTATTTGTGAACAAATATAGAAACAGATATGCGCTTTTGGGATTATGAATTTTAGAATGGACATTGAATCATCAATCATTTAAATACTTTGAAGGAAGATTGAAAAGTATGATGAGTTAAAAATAATATTTTATTTGTCAACAAATATAGAAACAGATATGCTCTTTTGGGATTATTATTTTAGAATGGACATTCAATCATCAATCATTTAAATACTTTGAAAATAGGTTTAGAGTTATCATTGCAGGAAGATTGAAAATATAATTTGAGTTATGTATTCGGCGTCTGGGGATACACCATCTTCCTTGGAAGATATAAACAGAGTAGATTGATGTGCTGAAGTTCATATAATAATGGGTAATTATGTTTTAAAAAATTCCCGATCAAAACCTGTGGCGTGAGTGATGACCTGTCTGGGGATATGTTGGCGCCGAGTTGGCCCAATCTAGTTTACTTTGAATTTTAGATAGAATCTTACTATTAGATTTGTTTCTTTTGTTGCAGGATATGTCACATTGTGAGTTTTGTCTGGTGTTTTGGGTACATAGCATTTTTTAGAACAACACATTACTTTGGTTTACCCAAAGTTTTGCCTCATTCAAATGCTGTTCAACTTCTCCTGACATTGAAGGTAATATGCAGAGTCTGTATGTAGAAAATACATTTATTTATTTAGAATCTACAATTTAAGATGACAATAATAGTTTGAGTAAATCTAAAATCATAAAGAGTCTAACATTTTCTGATAAATCTTAAACAAGCCAGTTGTTTGCAAATCATAATCTCAAACTTTTGATAAATAAAATTTCAGTGAATTTTGTCGACTGGTGCATGTTTTCTAAAATTTTGTTTGTTTATATTTAGATGGTGGGCTTAGCATTTGAAGTTCATGACACTGCCAAACTGAAGAAAGCAGCTGATTTACCAACTGCAGATGAAAGCATAAAACTTCAATATAAATATCAAAGAGTAGAACCTTCTTTTCTAGATATGATGCTCTATAGTTATTGCTACATTGGTATGCTAACAGGTACGATGGTTCCTTAGTGCCTTGTTTATGTTTTTTGTAGATTTTATACTCCACATCCTGTAAAAGCTGTGTTGGTATTGTTTTTATCCATGGTGTCACACTTTGTCGGATGGCAGGAAAAATCATATTCGGGCTATATCTCAGAAACTGTGAGGTATAGAAAGTTCATAATTGGTGGGGACATTGGTTGGTGGGGGGATTGTAGGTATGTATTGTCATGGTGTAATCTTGATTTGACCTTTGGCATTACGTAGTGACCACTACCTTTAAAATATTTCTTGGCCTGTATCTCAAAAACTGTTAGGTGTAGGAAGTTGATATTTGGTTGGGATATTGGTTAGAGGATTTGGGTGTGCAATGTAACATTGTGACTTTGATTTGACCTTTGACCTTACCATAGTGACCTTGACCTTTAAAATCTTGCTTGAGCTATATCTCAGAAACTGTAGCGTGTAGGAAGCTGTTACTTGGTAGGTATATTGATTCATACTTAGTTTGTTTATGCAGTAAGCCTGGAAAGTTTTTCCAGATGACTGCCCTGGCCTTTGACCTTTCTCAAGGACATATGACCACAAAATCATTTTTACCTTCAAAATGTTTTCTCAGAAAGTAAAAATGCTTTGACTTTGAAAATTTGGTATGGGGCTTACCTAGGTAAAAATACATTACCCATACCCATTTGGTAACTGCAGTAATTAAAAATACCAGAGTAATTGTATCCCCGGATGAAAGTAGGGGATACTTAGGCTTCAGTACGGTCACGCTGCCGCCGAAAAGCTTTTCTTTCGGATGCGCTGTAACGAAAAAAATATTATAGCTAGCCTTCTCAAATTTGCAGGATATATTCATAGCCATAAAATGTTGCCTGGGAATATTTTTGGCCTCATTTTGAAAAACAAGATGGTCGCCAGGGACGTTTATTGGAATTAAAGCAAGGACTTTTGTTGGCCCTCTAGAGCAAATGGTATTATAGGTTGAGATCTCAAATTCGCAGACTATGTTCCGCATTACAAAATCTTGACTGGAAATATTTTCGGCCTCATTTTGATAAACAAGATGGCCGCCAGGGGTGTTTTCAAACGAGGATATCCAAACTTAAAAGTGCTTATAACTCACTTATTATTGGTCCTAGAGGTTTGGGATGGTAAACCAACCTATAGGAAATCATGGGCTGGGAATCTTTTGGTGTGGTCAGATTTGACCTTGGACCCCTCCTTCCAAGGTCAAACGAGGATAGCCAAACTTAAAAGTGCTTATAACTCACTTATTATTGGTCTTACAGGTTTGGGATGGTAAATCAACCTATAGAAAATCATGGGCTGGGAATCTTCTGGTGTGGTCACATTTGACCTTGGACCTCTCCCTTAAGGTCAAACGAGGATATCCAAACTTAAAAGTGCTTATAACTCACTTATTATTGGTCCTAGAGGTTTGGGATGGTAAACCAACCTGTAAGAAATCATGGGCTGGGAATCTTTTGGTGTGGTCAGATTTGACCTTGGGCCGTTCCTTCAAGGTCAAACAAGGACAGCCAAACTTAAAAGTGCTTATATCTCGCTTATTGTTGGTCCTAGAGGTTTGCAATGTGAAACCAACCTGTAGGAAATCATGGGCTGGGAATCTTTTGATGTGGTCAGATTTGACCTTGGGCCCTTCCTTTGAGATCAAACGAGGATAGCAAAATCTAAAGTGCTTATAAATCGCTTTTTCTTGGCCCTAGAGGTTTGTAATGTGAAACCATCCCATAGGAAATCATGCGCTAGCAATCTTTTGATGTGATCAGATTTGAGCCTTGGCCCCTCTTTCAAGGTCAAATGACGATAGCGAAAATTAAAAGTGCTTATAACTAGCTTATTCGTGTTCCTAGAGGTTTGCAATGTCACACCAACCTATTGGAAATCATGGGCTAAGAATCTTTTGATGTGGTCAAATTTTTCCTTGGGCTCCTCCTTCAAGGTTAAGTGATTGTTTGATTGGCTTTGGTGAGTTTTCTTTCTGGTGGATACAATTTGCATCGGTTCTTCGATGCGCTATGTCTAGTTACATTTGTATCTTTCATTAAGCAAACATTTTGTTTACTTAGTGTCAGTACAAGTTGCTCCCATAAACACTTAGGCCCCTCCCCACAGGGCTATATTTGTGTCAACCATAGTACTCTGTATGTCGCCCTTCAACCATGTCCCATCCAGGGATACACTGTGTCGAGACGCCAACACTATTTAGAATTTTGTTATTTTAGTCAAGTAATTCACTTGTAATTTTCAGAATCTTGAAAACAGGGTGAGATTAAGCTATTTTGAGTAAACAGTTTTTCTGCCTGGGCTCTACCAAATGTACTTTGTATCAGATGTGCAAAATCAAGTTGATCAACTATTTCTATATTTGGGCGTCCTAGGGTCACATGACTCAAAACTTGATTTTAAGAGTTTGTTGTAGATCATATAGGACGGATTAATTTTTCCATGTTTGGAAATCCTTGGGTCTCATGTCCCCAAAATCAATTTAAAAACAAGGCCAAAACGGGTTTTGGTCTACTAGAGCCAGCCACAAAGCCATCAGAAACACGAGTAGTGCACTGAAGCTCTCACCCATCCCAGTACTAACATAGCCTATTGTTGGTAACTTCAAGGAAGAGTCAGGTACTGACAATTCATGAAAGTCCGCAAACAAAAAAAAGTGATCCCTAGAAGCACAAGCCTGGCTAGAGCTTGTGCTTAAAAATAGATCATATCTAGTAAATGGACGGAGATACAGCAATTTCGAGAGAATTTTTGACCTGCTAATGTTGAGGGTTATAATACCCAAAAATAGATTTAAAATAAATGGCCATTACTTAGAAAACAAAATGAGTTAGAGTGATATCAAGCACATTTTTTACCTGTTAGGCCTCAGCCAAGTGATTCTGTACAACTTTGTGACCCACTAGGGATCTGCCTAGTCTACTGTACATCTTATGTGAAAAATCAACTTTTCCATGTTTGGGTATACTGGGGTCTTAGGAATTAAAAACTGATTATTTAAAAAATTGCCCTTATCTTGAAAGTAGAGTGAGATAGAGTGATTTTGAATAAAGTTTTGATTAGCAAGGGCTCTGGAAAGTCTACTGGGCATCATATATGAAAAATTAATTCTTCTATGTATAGGCTTCCTGGTATTGTGACCCAAAAATTTATTTTTTAAAAATCGCCATATCTAGTAGAGAGAAAGAGCGATTTTCAGCAAGTTTTGCCTGTTAGAGTTCTTGAAAGTCTGCAACGTGTCATATGCGAAAAATCAACTTTTTCATAATATGGCATCCCAGTGTCGCATATCAAAAATCGATTAAAAAAAATTGTTGATATTTCCATAACAGAATGAAATACAGCAATTTCAAGTGAATTTTGGAACCACTAAGGCTCTGCAAAGTCTTCTGTGCATCATATAAAAATCAACCAAGTTTTGGTATACAAGATCGCAAAATCATTGTTTTAAAAAATAGATGCAGTGAGATAAAGCAATTTCAAGTGAATTTTTACCCACTAGGTCTCTGCCAAGTCTGCTCAAAATAATATTTTGAGAAATCACTTTTTTCTTTATTTGGTGTCCAAGGGTCACAGGATTGGTGTGCAACGTCATGGTGTGACCTTGATTTGACTTTTGATCTTGCTGTAGTGACCTTGAATTTTAAATTTTGTCCAAGTTATATCTTGGAAACTGTAAGGTAAAAGAACATGATATTTGGTCAAGACATTGGTAGGCAGGTGTAGGTGTGCAGTGTCATGGGGTGACCTTGATTTGATCTTTAACCTTTCTGTAGTGACCCTGAACTTTAAAGTCTTGTCTGGGGTATATCTTGGAAAGTAAGGTATAGGAAGTTGATAATTGTTAGGGATATTGGTACGGAGGTGTAGGTGTGCAATATCATGGTGTGACCTTGATTTGACCTTTGACCTTGCTGTATTGACCTTGAATTTTAAAGTCTTGTCCAGGCTATATCTCAGAAACAGTGTAGGAAATTTGTTGAAAATTAATGCAGGCCCGCAGGACCTGCTACACCAAAAAGTTGCAGGCCCAGCTTGAAAGTTGCAGGTCATGCAGTTAATTTGAATAATTTTATATATTTCTTTCTTTTTAGCTTACTGGCCAACGGCCGTAAGCTAATGGCATGGCCTGGCGTCGTCTTCGTTGTTGTTGTTGTTGTCGTCAACAATTTTTTCCAGCCTCTTCTCCTCAGAAGCTACTGCACCGATTTCTTTGAAATTTGGTATGGAGCTTCCTTGGGTAGAGGACTATCATTTTTCCTCATTGCATGTTTTTCAACCAATCAGAGAAGGTCACATGACCAAAAACATGTTTTTCAAAAGGGTGTGCTTGTCTGGATGATAACTTAAAAAGCGCTTCACCTATTCACATGAAATTTTGCAAGTAGGTTCGTTATATACATGTCTGGAAATCAATAACTTTTCGAAGTGATCCAATACAAAATGGCCGACTTATTAATAATTTACTAAATGTCTCGATTTTTCTTAACGCTGAAAAAACAAAAACGTGTTTATCTCAGAAACGGTGCGAGATAGAGCGATTTCGTCGAAATTTTCGACCCCCGGGGTTTCTAATGAGCGTACTCTTTGGAATTTTCAAAAAATTTTCCCCTCCCCAAAAATGGTGGCCATTTTGAATTTTCGATTTTTTGCCAAAAATGGAAAAACACAAAATTGCTTGTATCTCCTTAACCGTGCGAGATAGAGCGATTTCGTCGAAATTTTCGACCCACAGGGTATCACAGGAATGTACTCTTTGGAATTTTCAAAAAATTTTCCCCTCCCCAAAAATGGCGGCCATTTTGAATTTTCGAATTTTTGCCAAAAATGGAAAAACGCAAAATTGCTTCTATCTCCTTAACCGTGCGAGATAGAGCGATTTCGTCGAAATTTTCGACCCATAGGGTATCTAAGGAATGTACTCTTGGCAATTTTCAAAAAAAAATTTCCCCTCTCCAAAAATGGCGGCCATTTTGAATTTTCGATTTTTTGCCAAAAATGGAAAAACACAAGATTGCTTCTATCTCCTTAACCGTGCCAGATAGAGCGATTTCGTCGAAATTTTTGACCCACAGGGTATCTAAGAAAATTTTCCCCTCCAAAAATGGCGGCCATTTGAATTTTTTCAACTTAGATTTGTAGCAATTGGCTCACTGGTGTAAATATTTCATAATTAGACTGGAACATTGTGAATGTAGAAGCACATAATGTTTGAGTGAGTTTGGCTTTCCACGGCGAGTGTGTCAGCGCATGCACAAGTGAAGCCAAACAACTACCGTGGAACACTATCCTCGCCGAGTAAACACAACAACTGGTGGGTACATTCGGAATTTCAAGATGGCAGTGTTAACAAAGGTCTGGAGAGGTTTTGCGGTCGAAAGGTTTTGCTGTCTTGGTGCTTGATTCACGGTAAAAACAGGAGAGCTTTCTTGTGAATTTCTCATATTTTATTATAATTATTTTATTACAAGCAGTTACATATCGGATGCAGTTGAGGAGATTATAAAGTTACAGAAATCTGTGGGGATTTCCTGGCAATATTTTATAAATAGAAATTTTAAAAAGATGGTTGTTTGTGAGGCCACAGACTTTCTAACAATATTTCAATAAAAATACTCTTAAGAAAATATGAAAATTTATGTAAGTCAGTGTGGTTTCCTAGCAATATATTAAGGACTGCTGTATACTTCATGGATGGACAAACTCATTAAAATTCATAAAGTCACAGAAGAAATATACAGCATGGACCCGATATATTTTGCAAATGTTAAATGTTATATGGTATGTAGAATAAGGTTCAAGTTTACAAACTAAATTAATGGTACCTAAATTATTAGAATCCATCCATAAATAAAGATTGTGTGTCACCTTAAACTTAAACGAAATAACGAAATTATACCGAGAATCCTCCAGTCAGTTTTACTGTGAACTTTCTAAAGAGTGACGCAAAAACCTCCATACTGCATAACCTCCTGTATACTAAACAAAGTGGGGTCCAGCACAAGTAAGTATCTGTTTATATAGTCATGTTTATACATTTTTGTACACCCACATTTATTTTATTATAATTATTACATGATAATTATTGCATAACTGCAACTGAGTGTTTCCCCCTATTGCCATTTATTATATCCCCAGACGAAAGTCGGGGATATATTGGATTCAGGTCCGTCGCGCCGCCGCCGCCGCCGCCGCCGCCGCCGCCGCCGTAGAAATTTCCTTGTGGACGCGATAACTCAAAAACAAATTAATATTTTTTTTTCAAACTTGGTACACATGTTAAGGGTGTCCAAAGGAAGATCCCTATTTTACGGTGACCTTAAACTCCCAATAAAAGAGAACTTATGGCCACCTTAAGGTCAGAAATTGCACTTTTGGCCACTAAGAGCCCTCTAGGTCACAAACTATGATGCTCAGCTGGCTGAAATTTCACCTGAGAAGACATTAATATGTTCTTAGTACATGTGCCGAAAATCACGACTTTAAGTTGAGGAGAAAATTGTGTTTGAGGCCCATAAAGACCCCCACTTAGGGATTTTTTGCTATATTTTTCACATATTTTGCCCTATAATTTGGAAGTGGTAACTCTGATGAGTCTCAAACTGCACTAGGTATAACTTTGATATGTAATCCTTGTCTGTAGAAAATTTTAGGGCTGTAGGTTTACCCAAAGGGGTCGACTTAAGGTCTCAAAAGTGCCCACAGAGACCCAATTTATGCACTTTTTGCCACTTTCGAGCACTGTAGCTTTCAAACTATGTCTCTCATCTAAGTTAAATATTATCTGAGAATATATCTATGTGTTTTCTTATATCTGCCCCAAAATTTAGGCCTTTAATAGACATTTAACCTGTGTATGAGGACCATAAACACCCACCCGAGTGACCCTTATAAGACATTTTTCACATATTTTTCCCTGTAACTTGGAAATGGTAAGTCTGAGAAGTTTCAAACTGTATTAGATATACATTCTATGTGTAACCTTTGAATGTGAAAGATTTTTAGTCTGAAGCTTTGATTTGAAGGTCACATTGAGGTCTCTAAAAGGCCCACAGAGACCCGATATTTTGCCTTTTTGCCACTTTTAAGCCCTGTGACTGTTAAACTATGTTACTGATAGAGCTGAAATCTCACCTGGGAATATATCATTATGTCATTTTTACATGTGCCAGAAATAAAGGCTTTAAGTAGACATTTAACCTGTGTGTGAGGACCATAACACCCACCCGAGTGACCCTTTTTAGACATTTTTCACATATTTTTCCCTGTAACTTGGAAATGGTAAGTCTTGAGAAGTTTCAAACTGTATTAGATATACATTCTATGTGTAACCTTTGATTGTGAAAGATTTTAAATCTGAAGCTTTGATTTAAAGTTCACATTGAGGTCTCTAAAAGGCCCACAGAGACCCAATATTTGGACTTTTTGCCACTTTTAAGCCCTGTGACTGTTAAACTATGTGACTGATAGAGCTGAAATCTCATCTGGGAATATATTATTATGTTCTTTTTACATGTGCTGAACATCAAGGCCTTTAGTAGATATTTAACCTGTGTATGACGACCATAGATACTCACCCGAGTGACCCTTTTTAGACATTTTTTACATATTTTGCCTTGTAACTTGGAATGGTAAGTCTGAGAAGTTTCAAACAATATTAGATATACATTCTATGTATAATCTCTGATTGTGAAAGATTTTAAGTCTGAAGCTTCAATTTGAAGGTCACATTGAGGTCTCTAAAAGGCCCACAGAGACCCAATATTTGGACTTTTTGCCACTTTTCAGCCCTGTGACTGTTAAACTATGTGACTGACAGGGCTGAAATCTCAACTAGGAATACATTATTAAGCGTCTTCTTTTTCCATGTACCGAACATCAAGGCCTGTAGTAGACATTGAACCTGTGTATGACGACCATAGACACTCATCCAAGTGACATTTTTTGACATTTTCTACTGTATTTTGCCCTGTAATTTGGAAATGCTTAGTGTGACAAGTCTTAAACTGTATTATATCTAATTTTTGTTTGTTATGTATGTCCCCCAAAAAGTTTCAGATCTGTAGTTTAATTGCTAAGGTCTCTTTAACAATTGTAAAATGCCCACAGAAACCCAATTTATGGACATTATGCCACTTTAAAGCCCTGTAACTGTCAAACTATGTGGGTCATAGAGCTGAAATCTTTGAATTTTTAAAAGGAAGTGCCTGTCTCTTTAAATTTTGAATATTAATGATGTTATGGCTATCTTAGTCTTTTAAGAACTTATTTTTGTGTGTTGTACCTCTGCTTGCTGAGTTTTTAACTCTTTAAAATGAAACTGGTTAAACATATTCAAGTAGGCAAAATGGACACTGTTATTTTCTGGTGAGCTTTAAGTCCCAATATTAATAAAAGTATATCCTTATGTAGTAAAACTAGGGGATTTTTAACCCTCAACTAGCCCAGTTTTATTCAACTTGCCTCAGTTAATTTTGACACAGCTCCTACAGTTATGAACTCATTTCAGTTGATAATCACATACTTAAAATTCTCAATTCTTTTTGTATTTGATTACCCCTTTGATATATATCAGATTGTTTGTTTACCATTTATGCTGTAGTCCCAACCCACATCCCCCACCCACCTCTGGGACCTCCAGCTATATTGAGTGACACTAAATAAACAAAGGTATTTAGTGATATCAAATGAGAAACAAAGAACTCAATGGGGTTGCAGATCTTGTGTAATAGTGAGAGAGGTGTGGAGAAGGGGAGAGGGGTGGGGTAGGAGGTGGTGGGCTTCATCATATAACACAAAGGGGAGTCAGAACTGAGATTGTGTCACATATTTAGGTTGCATATATATGGACCACATATATAGGAATAGAGGAAATGAATAACTGAAAACAATTTACAAATTCTATAAATAATATAATAAAATAATAATATAAATAATTTTTTTTTAAATAATATTTTATTTGTGAACAAATATAGAAACAGATATGCGCTTTTGGGATTATGAATTTTAGAATGGACATTCAATCATCAATCATTTAAATACTTTGAAATTAGGTTAAGAGTTATCATTGCAGGAAGATTGAAAAGTATGATGTTGAGTTAAAAATAATATTTTATTTGTCAACAAATATAGAAAGAGATATGCTCTTTTGGGATTATTATTTTAGAATGGACATTCAATCATCAATCATTTATTAATAAATACTTTGAAAATAGGTTTAGAGTTATCATTGCAGGAAGATTGAAAATATAATTTGAGTTATGTATTCGGCGTCTGGGGATACACCATCTTCTTGGGAAGATACAAACAGAGTAGATTGATGTGCTGAAGTTCATATAATAATGGGTAATTATGCTTTAAAAAATTCCCGATCAAAACCTGTGGCGTGAGTGATGACCTGTCTGGGGATATGTTGGCGCCGAGTTGGCCCAATCTAGTTTACTTAAATTTTAGAAGATATTCCAAGCAGTTTGTCTTCTCATCTCGGAATACACAATCTGCACATACGCAAGATTTATCCTCGTCGAACTCAAGATACCAAGCCAGACTTGTCTATATGCAGAAGATGAGTCAAAAATTTGTCAAACAGCACTGAGTTACTGTTAGCTGGATGCATCAAATAAAATAAACTCGTTTTCGTGCCCTTTTTATCTATTTCTATGAGGAAATATGAACGTCATCACTTCCAAGAGTAGTTGTTTTGACTGTTTTGCATATGAAAACTATTTCCAGAAGACGAGTTAAAAATTTGACATAAAAACACTGAGATCTCGTGAGAATACCCAATTGTCATGAGAGTTCCTGTTAGCTGGATGTATAAAATAAAATAAGCTCACTTCAGTGTCTTTTTCATCTATTTCTGTGAGCAAATATGTATGTCATCGCTTCCGATAATAGACAAATTTCTTTGGTCAGTGGTTGTTTTGACTGTTTCGACTGGCTACAAAAAAAAGATGCAGGATTCCACCGGTCCACCATGAATTCCCACACTGCTCAAAACCGTAAGGTGTAGAAGGTTGATACTTGGTAGGGTTAGGTTAGGGGGTGTAGGTGTACAACATCATGGTGTGACCTTGATTTGGCTTTTCACCGTGTCTTAGTGATCTTGACCTTTAAACTCTTGTCTGACACATAATTGAAAAACCTTAAGCTGTAGGATTCTTGGTTAGGATATTGGTTGAGGAATGTGGGTATGACCTACATGGGGTAACCTTTAACCTTGGCTCTTGTCAAGTGTTTTCACCAGCCATATTTGAGACATATTTCTCTTGTCACAAAGATATAAGGATTATTATTGTAACTGATTATTGCATATACTTTTACTTAATGGTATTTCCATTGAAGGCTATACTTCAGTTAATAAATATTACAGCTTCATAATTTTTAGTTTACTGATCAATGCTGTGATCTTGCTACTGAATGTCATGTTTTAATACTGTATTTTTACATACATTTCTTCTCTCTTAAACCTTATTTTCTCTACTTTAAAATTCTTTGGACTTTTACATAACTGACACTGTTTGCTCTGAAAGTCTTGTGATCTTTTTACTGTTTAACTTCTGTATCTTATGGTGTCAAAAACTATTTCCCTGGGCCTTCGAGTATGGACATCTCTGATGCTATTTTTGATATTTTGTCTTAACATACATTTTTTTCTTTCTTGAGAGTTTTTCTCCTCATTAGCATAACTTACACTATCCTGAAAAACTCCTTTTCTTAATATTTTTTTATATAATATATATCTTATGGCATCCAACACAGTTTTCTCAGGCTGTGGGGTATGGGCATCTCTAGTTGTTGGGTCTTTATTTGACAGAAGTATGTCTTTATGTAAAAAATCATGCATGTAATTTTGTAGTGGCTGGACTTCAGTCATTAACATATTTACAACCGTACATCTCTAAAGTCAGTCAAACTTACTAAATATTGTGATGATGTTTATGTTGTATTGTTTAATGTTCTTATCCCCCATCAACAAAAAGTTGAAGGGGATATGGGAATAGTCTGTCCAAAATCAATCTCCTCACATATGAACTATGCTTGAAAGATCCTTACCAAATTTTCACAACATTTGAGTATTTTCATAAAATATGTTGTTCAGCTACTTTTTCCTTAACTATAAGATGGCATATAGTTTGGGGTCCCATTGCATGCCATAAGTCAGTAATAGCTATTTCCTTATTTGTAGCAAAATAACAAAGTAAATTTCAAATATCTTCAAAAGTATTCGAGTTAGGGAAATATTTTCAAACATGTTATTCATCTAGTTTTTGATAAGCTATGAGATAGTAAAGTTACAGACCTGTTGCACATTGGATAGCTGAGTAATAGCTACTTTGAAATTCTGACTGTTGAGTAAATCCATTGTAACTCAAAAACTACTGCAGTTACAGTATTTTCACAAAATAATTTGTTCAGCTACTTTTTCTTTAACTATAAGATGGCATATCATTTGGGGTTCCATTGCATGTTATAAGTGAGCAATAGGCATTTCCTTATTTGTAGCAAAATTATAATGGAAATAAATGTCAAATACCTTCACAAGTATTAAAGTTAGACAAATCTTTTCATTTGTTATTCATCTAGTTTTTGATAAGCTTACTTTCCTGTGTCCTTTATATTTTTGTTGCTTTTGCAGATGTAGGTCAATAGCTAAGTGAGTAGATAGCTGAGTAATAGCTACTACAATGAGTAAATGTCTTTTATCTCTAAAAGTATTATAGGTAGGCAATTTCTTCTAAATAAGTCATTCACCTACTTTTGGGTGATCTACCACATAGTGAAGTTGCAGATCTATAGCTTTTTGCATAGCACACTCATAGCTACTAAAATGAGTAAATGCCTTTTATCTGTAAAAGTATTGCATACACGCAATTTCTTCTAAATAAGTCATTCACCTACTTTTGGGTGATCTACCACATAGTTAAGTTGCAGAACTGTAGCTTTTTGGATAGCTGAGTAATGGCTACTAAAATGAGTAAATGTCTTTTATCTCTAAAAGTATTACAGGTAGGCAATTTCTTCTAAATAAGTGATTCACCTACTTTTGGGTGATCTACCACATAGTGAAGTTGCAGAACTGTAGCTCTTTGGATAGCTGAGTAATAGCTACTAAAATGAGTAAATGTCTTTTATCTCTAAAAGTTTTACCGATAGGCAATTTCTTCTAAATAAGTCATTCACCTACTTTTGGGTGATCTACCTAATAGTGAAGTTTCAGATCTATAGCTCTTTGCATAGCTCAGTCGTAGCTACTAAAATGAGTAAATGTCTTTTATCTCTAAAAGTATTACAGGTAGGCAATTTCTTCTAAATAAGTCATTCACCTACTTTTGGCTGATCTACAACATAGTGAAGTTGCAGAACTGTAGCTCTTTCCATAGCTGAGTAACAGCTACTAAAATGAGTAAATGTCTTTTATCTCTAAAAGTAATACAGGTAGGCAATTTCTTCTAAATAAGTGATTCACCTACTTTTGGGTGATCTACCACATAGTGAAGTTGCAGAACTGTAGCTCTTTGGATAGCTGAGTAATAGCTACTAAAATGAGTAAATGTCTTTTATCTCTAAAAGTATTACAGATAGGCAATTTCTTCTAAATAAGTCATTCACCTACTTTTGGGTGATCTACCACATAGTGAAGTTGCAGAACTGTAGCTCTTTGGATAGTTGAATATTCTAAAATGGTAGGCTGCGCAGTGACCTTGGACACGTCTTTTGCGCAGTTCAGAAATCGGCAATATAGAACGGTAAATAAAGTAACGCCGTTGAATTCTACGTACATCATCCATTCGCGTACAAATGTAAACAAACGACTTTCGATAAAATAAATGGTTAAAATATTCATAAAATTGTTATTTCTTGCTTGATTTTAATAAATAGCATATCATTTTAAAGCTTACAACAAATTGAAAGCATCTACAGTGACAATCGGGCCTTCGGGCTTCGTGGCTTTAATGCAGCCGATCGATAGTTTAAAACCATCATAAAGCAGTAAATGTCTTTTATCCTTAAAAGTATTGCAGATAGGCAATTTCTTCTAAATAAGTTGTTCACCTACTATTGTGTGATCTACCACATAGTGAAGTGGCACAACTGTAGCTCTTTGCATAGCTGAGTAACAGGTACTTAAATGAGTAAATGTCTTTTATCTTTAAAATTATTGGACATAGACAATTTCTTCTAAATAAGTCCTTCACCTACTTTTGGGAGATCTACCACATAGTGAAGTTGCAGAACTGTAGCTCTTTGGATGGCAGAGTAATAGCCACTAAAATGAGTAAATGTCTTTTATCTCTAAAAGTGTTACAGATAGGCAATTTCTTCTAAATATGTCCTTCACCTACTTTGGGTTGATCTACTGCATAATAAAGTTGCAGAACTGTAGCTCTTTGGATGGCAGAGTAATAGCTACTAAAATGAGTAAATGCCTTTTGTCTTTAAAAGTATTGCAATCAAACATTAAACTTGTTGTCATTTCTACATGTGCCTCCATCTCACAAGAAAATTTATATTCCACTATCTGTAGTACATCTAATTTATACAGCGGGAGATAAATGCATGTGTCAGAATGCTTGTTCTTTGTCAATTTTAGCTGAAACCATATGCATGCTCCGAACATCAGCTCTGAAGCTTCATTGCTATCAAACTTTCAGAATATGGTTATCATGACAGGAGGACAGTCTCTTGCTATTTCAATAAAATTCTGGTAAAAGATATTGCCATGACAGCCATTTTGCATTGGAATTTTTCATACTTTCTGTTCACTTTCATTTTTTTACTTCACAATATTGCTAGTACAACCAGTTATCACCCATTTAAAACTTCTTCAAGACTGCTCCATTACCTGTTACCGAATGTGGGCCCCACTGCAATGTATTTTAAACGTAATGTGTCTTTAAAAATGTGTCTTAAATGGTAAACTTTCTTGTAATTAAGAGTCTGTTGGAATTTTCAGACAGCCTACACTGCCACCTCATTATTTAAAAAGACTATCTAGATGATTTGGGGCAGTTATCTTTAGGCATGTGAAAAACTTTTGAGAGGTATGAATTTGACCTTTATTAAGGTCACACAATCAAAACATTGTTATTGCACTTACTTTTCACCAGATTTTCTCAGATAATACAACATACTGATCAACCAGATTTGGGAAGTGCTATACTCATATCAACATGTAGATGCATGATCATTTGGGCCATAATTGACCAATTGAGTGCTTACTGGTTATCAGTTTGTAAAACACAAGCTAAAACTGACCCTATCAGGAACAAGTTGACTTACAAGTTACGATATATATTTAATTGCATTAAGGGGCTAACACAGGTTCAGTATATATTTTGGAAGACTTAGTATGAAAATATGGTTTTATTTCATAAAAATGTAAATATACTATACCATATGAAAACACTTGGGTAAGCTTTGCTTGGCATTCGGTGACCGCCACGTACACCGTACATAGAATTTAAACTATGAGGGGAGACCCTCTTTAAACCTATATACTTGCTACCCTTTGACCCCTGGTGACCTAGTTCACTCTGCCATGCGCATTAATGCAGAAATAGTTCATTCTTTTTGTGGCGGTTGAACTCTCAACTCGGCATTTTTGCTGCCCATATTTTTAAGACCTGCAGGTGTTGTGGTGCTCTGTAAGTACGTTTATGCTGTTTTTAATCACTTTTCCTTCATTCTTATTCGATTTTATCGATTTCTGGTGTTTTTTATTGCTTGTTTTTGCAATATTTCTTGTCTTCTTCGTAACTTAGCTCATGTGGTCACGTGGTACGGATGTGGGTTTCCCTTCGGAAATAGTTATTTCCTTGGTGGTTTGCATTAGATTTTTAGTTCTAAATGTTTATTTTCACCTATTCAGGGTATTCCTTCATTCATTCTTCGAAATTCTTCGAATCACCGCAATTTTCACATTTATTTAGCTTTTGTACGAAAACTTCACCAGATCACGTGACTGTGACGTCACATCCAAAATGGAGGTTAATCGTGAACTTTCTGAAGAATAGTCATTCTTTCAGTGAGTACAGCATATTTACTTACTCATTTGCTTTATTATACATACTTTATATTGTGTACTTTGTTTTCAGAGCAATACTTTTTCACAAGTGTCACAAAATTCAAATATTTTTGTTTTTTTTTCACAACTACCTACCATACTCGGTTCCTTATGGATCCTCCCCAAACTACCGGTACTTCAGTTTCTTCTGGCTCGTGTTTTTCCACCTTGCCTTCGGGCTTACTGCCTAGTATGACTTCTTTAGAAGCATGCACTAGTTGGCTTTTGGGGGTTACTCAATCCCCACCGGTGGATTCACGTCCAGTTACTGGTGTGCCTTTACCCCCTCAATCCTGTGTAATGTCATCTTGGTCTGTGAATTCTTCGAATTCTTTGGGTAGACCAATTTCCCAGCAACCGGGTTCTGTGGGTAACTTTCCCTCAGCTCAGCCTATTCAGGCTGTACCGGTGCCGGCAGGCTACCCTGTTTATGACCAATCTTTTCACAGGCCCCCTTATCAGCCTCAGGCTGATTTCTTCAACTCTTTCTCATCTCTCATGTCTTCCATGTTAGATAGGGTACAGGGTATTGCCAACCCTGCTGTTACTCAACAGCCAATGGCCAGTCAGGATCTGTCACAACCTTCGGGTGCGACTTTTAATGATTCCCAGGACTCATTTCAGACTCAGTCTCAGGTTAATCTTGAGGCTGAGCTGCAGGTCGTAGATTCAATGCCAAACATCCCTTACGTCCAGTCGGTCAATAGGGACTACAGGGAGGCTTTAGACTCTGTCTTTGAAGTCTTATCAGATAAGATTTCCAGGCCTTCTGTTCAGAATCACGATCCCGAGGATTGCTCGGACCTCTACCCCGACCAATCAAAATCCTCACCCATGAGTCTCCCCATCAGCTCTAGACTGAGGAGTTCCTTTAAGATGGCTGATGCGTATCTATCTGATTTGCATTCACGCTCTTCTAATTCGGGAGCTTCCCAAACTAAGTTGAGGAAGTTGGGAATTTTCCCTAACAAACCCTCAAAACTTAGCTTTGCCAGGTACAGACCCATGGCTTCTGATGTCTGGACTGATCTTTTGAAGGATCCGGATCAGGGGTCAGGTTTGCCATCTCCTAAAAAGGAGATTTACTTGTCCAGAAGTACAGCTCATGCCCTTGAGAAGAGTCTTAGGTCAGATTTAATGATTCTGAATTCCCTAGACTTCTATCGAGAGGCTTTAGCGGTCAATCATACCAACTTAGTGAAGTTGGTTGACCAAACTGAGTCTAATCTTTCTCTGGACATTCAGCAGGCCTTGGACGTTGATTCTTTGCTGATCAATCAGGTGAAGTTTCACTTAATTGATTTGTTGGCTTCCATCACCCATTCTATCTCTACTGTGACCTTGGCAAGGAGGGATTCCTTCCTTTGCTCAGTCCCTAAACATGTGCCAGATCATATTGTTAGGGACCTTAGGTCTCATCCTATCTATGGTCCTTCCCTCTTTGGTGAATTTGCCCTGAAGGCTCTTTCTTCTCACACTAAAGAGTATAAGCAGGAACAGTTCCAGACTGTCTTGACTAAGGGAGTGTCCAAACAACTTTCTGCTTCTGCATCCAGGGGCAAGTCTTTCAAAAGACAACAATCCCAAGATAGGGATTCTCAAGATAGGAAATTTCAGAAGGGTTCTACTTCTGGTTCTGGTTCCTTTCGAGGTTCCAAGAAACCACGTGGTGGAAAGTCTTCCAGGGGTAGGGGCAAAAAGCCCCAACCTCAATCCCAACAATGATGTCCTACAGGAGGTAAGAGTGACCTTGGAACTCTCCAAGGTCCCACTCATACCTCCAGACCCCACCACTTTGCCAGTGGGAGGTCGACTGGGTTATTTCCATCTCAATTGGAAGTTCCTAGGGGCCCATCCTTCTGTTATCAAGACCCTGGAATTTGGACTTCAGCTTCCAATAGGTTCAGTTCGAATTCCGTTATCCAGGGTCCCTTTGATAAACAGTCACTATTCTTGCCTAGAGAAGAATCTAGTTCTTTGCCAAGCTGTTGTGGATATGCTGCTCAAAGGAGCAATCCAGGAGGTCAGGGATTCCTCATCCCTGGCTTTCTACAGCAGACTTTTCCTTGTGGCAAAGAAGACTGGAGGATGGAGGCCAGTAATAGATTTGAGTCATTTAAATCTTTATCTGGACTTCCCCACTTTCAGGATGGAAACTACTCAGTCCATCAGAAACTCCCTTCAAGTTGGCCAGTGGACAACTTCTCTGGACCTCAAGGATGCATACTTCCACGTTCCCATGGCTCCTACGGTTCACAAACTGCTCAGATTTCAGGTCTTGGGCAAAGTGTACCAGTTTGTGGCTATGCCTTTTGGCCTAGCCACAGCTCCCAGGGAATTCACTACCTTAGTCAAGGAAGTGAAAAGGATGGCCTTGAGGTTGGGCATCTCAGTTCACATGTACCTAGACGATTGGCTTATCAAAGCCAACAGTTGTCAAGAGGCTCATTCTGCAACTCTAACTTTGTTGGAGTTGACTCACAAACTGGGGTGGATTGTAAACAGGGAGAAGTCAGATTTGCTTCCAAAGCAAGTTTTCACCTTCCTGGGCCAGGTTTTCGACCTGTCCAAGGGGGTTTGTTATCCAACAGAGGCCAGGTTCCTGTCCATTCAGGAGGCTATTCATCCTCTGCTTTTCAACCCCCTTACTACTCCACGCCAGGCTATGCACCTTTTGGGTCTACTAGCTTCCACAGAGAAGTTAGTACCTCAGGGTCGCCTTCATATGCGACACCTTCAATTTCATCTCAGGAGAAATTACAATTGCCACCTAAAAGGTGCCCTGGATTCTCCATTCACCTTGGACCCTTCAGTGAAGGTTCATCTAAGGTGGTGGTTACTGAGGAACAATGTCATGGCGCAAGCTCCACTGCACCCACCCAAGTATGTAACATCCATTTACACGGATGCCTCAGCTCAGGGTTGGGGAGCTCATTGTGCTCACATGATTGCCCAAGGTCATTGGTCGACTCAGCAGTCCAAACTGCACATCAATGTTCTGGAGCTCAAAGCTGTGCTCCTGGCCCTCAAGACTTTTGTACCTCAGTTATCCCCTCATCAAAGGATTATTCAGGTAGCCTCAGACAACACCACTGTCTGTGCTTACATAAACAAACTAGGGGGCACCCGCTCCTGGGACCTGTTTGCCCTGACTTGGCATCTGTTTGCCTTCTGTCGCAAGAACAAGGTTGTTCTTACAGCAAGACATGTTCCAGGGGTCATGAATCTTGTGGCAGACCAACTCTCCAGGTCTCAACAGACCCTGCATACAGAGTGGTCCCTCAATCCCAAGATCTTCAGGTGGCTGTCACAAATAGACTTCCAACCTCAAATAGATCTTTTTGCAACAAGATTCAATTACAAGCTTCCCCAGTATGTTTCTCCAGTGCCAGATCCCAAGGCTCTGGCAGTAGATGCCCTGGAGATGAATTGGTCCGAACTTCATCTCTACTCCTTCCCTCCTACAGCTCTTTGTCCACTTGTGGTCAAGAAGTTAATCAACTCTCAGAGCTGCAGGATGCTTCTTGTGGCCCCTCTCTGGGAAACCAAAGAGTGGCTTCAAGATCTATTGGCACTGTCAATAAGAAGACCAATCGCTCTTCCTCTAAAAGAAAATCTCTTAAAGCAACCTCATCTCGAGGTGTTTCATCAAAATCTAAGGAGTCTAAACCTTCATGCCTTTTGGCTGAAGTCTCCTTAGAGAAAAAAGGGTTTTCTCAGGAAGTGACTTCTAGGATTTTGAGTCCTATTAGAAAGTCTTCTAAATCAGTGTATGAAGCAAAGTGGAACGGCTTCTGCACTTGGTGTGAGGAACATGGCTTCTCTGCCATGCACCCTACTGTCCCCATCATAGCTGAGTTTTTCCTGTTTCTTTTCTCTGAAAAGAAATTACTTCCTCAGACTATAGAGGGATATAGGTCAGCTCTCTCCATGAAGCTTGATGCAGATTTGGAGTTGGGTTCTAATAAGGAGCTCAAAAGACTCATTCAGAGCTTTTACAAGTCCAGGCCTAAGACTTCTCGTCACATTCCTTCCTGGTACTTGACCTTGGTTTTGCAGGCTCTTACCAAGGCTCCTTTTGAACCTTTGTCTCTTGCTGAGCCAAAGTTCCTCACTTGGAAGACGGTCTTTCTTATTGCCCTTGCATCTGGAAGGAGAAGGAGTGAGATTCATGCCTTTACTTTTAAGGGTTGTTCTCACTCTAAAGGATGGTCAAAGGTCATCCTTAAAACAGATCCTGCTTTTCTGGCTAAGAACCAGTTAGCTTCAGAGGGTGCTTCAATTTTTTCGGAAATTGAAATTCCTGCTTTGACTAAGTGCCTTGGTCAACAGGATACTGAAGATAGGTCTCTATGTCCTGTCAGAGCCCTTAGACATTATTTGTCTAGGACTTCTGACCTCAGGCAGGGTAGATCTCTTCTCTTTGTTTCTCTCTTGAAGTCAAAACAGGGTGATATCGCTGCCCAGACGATTTCTAATTGGATTAAAGACTTAATCCATTTCACCCTTAAGAACTGTTCCACTGAGAATGCATCTCTTCATGGTGTCAAGGCTCATGATGTAAGGGCACAGGCTGCGTCCTGGTCCTTTAAGGGTGGAATTCCACTCCTTGATATCATGAGATCCTGCACGTGGAAGAGCCATTCCACCTTTACATCCTTCTACTTTAGGAATGTGGCTCTCAAGAATCTTGAGGATACCTATAGATTGGGAGATATTGTGGCTGCACAACGTGTAGTCTCCCTTTCTACTTGATCTTCCTTTTTCTTGATCCTTTCTGGGGCTTCTTAGCCTCAGAAAAGGGGGGGGGGTATTCCTTTTTTGGGGACTTCCTTTTTTTGGGGGACTGTGCTTGGTAGTGTACTTTTGGCACATCTTCTGGGTTTTGACACTTTAGTGCTTATCCTCTTAGAGCTGACCTCTTGGGTATAGACAGCAGTGCTGAAGGTAATAAGTAGTTAACTACTTCACACTTAGTCAAGTTGCACCTTCATCACAGGGGTTTCGGTTATGCACCAGGAATTTTCCTTTTTTAGTGCACTTTAACCATGGGTGGTTTCCTCCTTAGTCTGTCTTTTTTCCCACCATCCTTCCATGTGGGCATTCAACCCAAGTGTTTTCATATGGTATAGTATATTTACATTTTTATGAAATAAAATTTCATATTTTTAAATGTAAAATCCATTTTTATGAATAAAAATGTATATACTTACCATATGAAAACAGCAAATCACCCTCCCGCCTGCCCCGCTTTTAGGCCTTTTTCCAGCATCTAGGTTTATTCACAAAAAGAATGAACTATTTCTGCATTAATGCGCATGGCAGAGTGAACTAGGTCACCAGGGGTCAAAGGGTAGCAAGTATATAGGTTTAAAGAGGGTCTCCCCTCATAGTTTAAATTCTATGTACGGTGTACGTGGCGGTCACCGAATGCCAAGCAAAGCTTACCCAAGTGTTTTCATATGGTAAGTATATACATTTTTATTCATAAAAATGGATTTTACATTTAAAAATATGAAATTTATAGCTTTCAAAAGTGGTATCCCCATGCAACACTCAATTCATGTTAGCCAAATCAGGTGTCTTTGGTATGCCTCCATTCCCGACCCCACATCAAGGTCAAACTGGCGATACTTTTGTTTTAGCAAAAACCTTTTGTCTAGTTTATCTTCAATTTTCATCCAACTTTATACTGTTACTGGATTTAAGGTCCATCTTAAATCTGTTTTAATTATGAAGTCAATCATATGTATTTTAGGGCCTTATTTCAAATACAGAACCTATATCGATATGATACATCAGACAAGTGTAGACTATGTAGATATCTTTACACCGCTGATGAGCAAACTACGAAAAGTTCCACTATATGCAACCCTGTTTTTGATTACATCATATGTGTTTACGATTGAGGTAAGTTTATAATGTGCAGCACAGGTTCTTGGGACCAATGTTATAGTATGGGTTAACAGAGCAATACATTTGGTAAATTAAAAAATATCACCTTCTTTTATCTTCATAGTTTCTCCATGAGATTTCATAGTAGTTTGGAGCAGTGTGTTTTGAAATTGTATGATAAAAATGTATAATAAAACGTTATCTATTATTTTTAAATCTTAAATCTTTCAAAGATATTATTAGCAGATAGAAGTGTTTTGCTACATTTTATAAATATTTGTACAAAGCTTTGTATTTTGTGTTATAAACATAAATGTTGAATGCGTCTCCAACCAGATTTATCAGGCTAAAAACTTAGTAAAAAGGATGCATTGTGAAATTTATGCAGTGTAAACAAGTCTACTATGTGACGTGTATCAGTGTTTTACCGTTAAACCCCATGTTCTCATTCATTGGGCGTTCTATTAGTAACTAATCCACTAACATATTCAAGTCAGCCTTACAATCACGCATAATGCCCCTGTGAATCTGTAAGTCTCGTTTTTAACCCAGTTACATATGTTTATGACTTGGTTTTAATTTATCATTATCTTACCATGGTTGTGATTGTTCAAAATAAAAATAAAACAAAGTTTAAATAACAGGAATTTTATTTTTAACATTAACAGTGTAGTAAAAATAACAGAAATTCCACACATTATTTTCTATTTAATAACAAATTCACAAACTCGTTATTTTACATGCCTCACTCTTCTTTGATTTGCTTTGCAATTTCTTCAGTTTTCTTGTGACATTTTTTAGTACTTTGGAAATTTTGCAAAGGGTTTTTCTTTTATTTTGAGCCCTGCCACTATCTGGTGATATGTCTTCAGTACCATCACAGTTGTCGATTGACTTGATGTTGGTAGAGGAACACTGTACAATTCTCTCTTGGCTAGAGTATGAAAGCTCAGGAGAATTGTCTTTATGGTGTGAACTGCAAAACTTGTTGGAGTCTCTGGATTTTGTGAGAGCTGTGGGTTGCTGACATCTCATTGGATATGGTGTGACCTTGTGACTGAGAAGTTTTTTCATATTTAACTCACAATTACTGTCTAGTTTCTTTAGAATGTGTGGTCTTGTTGCATGTTGACTTTCCAATGAAATCCTCAGTGTGTTGTCAGTATGTGAAGATTGCACCCAGGAGATGGTATTTGATCCAATTTGGCTTTTGTCTGAAAGAACTGCTGATATATCGTTGCTGTTGTAACAAGATGGGATGGTGTCTTGATGCTGTAAATGGCTGTCACAGGAAAACCTCAGGACTTTAGCCACATGATCTTCATACCGGGATGAGGCATCATTGGATGAATATTCTGAACCATCGCTTGAAGAAGTGGAAATACACCTTGGTCGTCTGATTGTCCCAGGGGTGGAATGATATATTGGTGATTCAGAAAAGCCACAACTTCTGGTTAGTTCATATTCTTCTAGAATGTTCCAAACTCTGGCTTCAGCAAAGGTCATTTCACTGGTGTTGCTCCAGATTGAAGTGTCTTGCAATGTGGTCTCATGGTCATCCCTGGTACAAGCTTCATCCCTCAGACCAGGAAGACCATCCTCCCCTGCTGTGTCCAGACTTTTGATATTGTAGCTATCAGTTGTTCTTGTAACTTCTGTAAAATCTCTGTAGACATCCAACAGATCCAGCCAAGCATCAGAAATAGAGGAATGCAGAGTTATTGCTTGATCTGGAGATGTGAGGTCAAAGGAAGTGGACTCATCAGATGAACTGGTGTCTTCTGACAGCTAGAAAAGAAATAAAGAGACTGATTAGACATATTGTAGTATATTTGTTTGAATAAATATTAAAATAATAAAAAAATCACTTCATGTTTAACTCTTCATCGTGAATACATTGTTGAAAATTTAATACATATTTCAGTTTTGTCCAGTTTGTAAATAAGAGGTAAATTTTAAGTTTTTTAACAGAACTGTTTATGAACAGTTTAATTCATACTTGATTCGGCATATTACATATGCTTTCGACAAAACCTGAATTTTACTTTTTATTCCATTTTTATGTTTAAATTTTTAAATTATTCTTTGAAAACCATCACATTAATTTTGTTGGTGTTTAAAAAAGTCTTGTCTGTAATAAGATGAATTTTCTGTGAAAGATTTATAGAGACTGATAACCATAGCTGTTGCTACATTTACAATTAATTGTAAATTTAAATATAGATAGATAGATAAATTTTTTAAATATAACATGTAGTGAAATTGAAATGATAGGCAGTGAAATTGTAATGCAGCTACAGCAACTCTTGCATTTTTTAATTTCATAAAACATGTCTACTTTATCTTCAATGAGTGTGACATTTAAGTTCAATTACCTGAGTATCTGAATAAATGCAGAATTCAATGCTTTCTTTAAAATTCACCATATTTATCTACTTGTGTAATTACTGTCAACAATTTTGCAAATAATGAAAGAATGTTAGCATGTAGTTATTCTCAGTTTCTTATTTCTTCAACTTCCCAAAGTGCAATGTTGACATCTTCATTGTCAATCTGGTATTTATACTGCCAACTTTCCATTGATGTGAATGAGATGCACAGATTGCAATTACTAATAACTCCTTTATGTCCAACTTTATTCATCTTCTGCTCACATTAAAGAAATGTGTATTGCAATTGTAGATTAAAGGTGAGTACAAAGGGATAGGTTTGACTGTGATCTTGGAGGCTTAATCTTTGTTCAAAGAATTAATTATATCTTCTGACATTCACTGACACAATACATCAACTTTTTTCACATACTTGATTAAAGGGATGACACTTTTAATCAAAAGGATTAAGGGGGATATTTGAAATTTAAAATTGATTACAACAACAACAAAAAATATTTTGTTTTGTTAGTTCTTATGTTGATATTACAGATGTATTATACTTTAAGAATTTTAAAAAGATGTGTTAAACTGTATATTATTATATATTTTTTTTCAAATTTGTGTCAGATTGGTATGATTAATAACTTCCCTTTAGTATATTAATGCCTTGCCTTTAACCATGCCTTTAATATATTAATATATTAATATGACACATAAGATGTTTCATTGATAATAGTGTGATGGTAGTGCTACAGATTTCTTATATGATACAAATTGTGAGAAGTAGTTTATTCTAATAACATTTTATATCTCAAAGCAAGTCTCATAAGGTGTTTGAAAGGAGAATGTAGGGTGCAATTAAATATTACCATTGATTATTCTGATGAGGTATTTGGTAGAAGAGGGTCAGAATTTTCTGAGTATAGCAGTATTTTAAGTTACATTGTAAGCAGTAAACCACCTGTTTCTTTTAAAATTATAAAAACATTTTTGTAAAATTTGTAGTTTGAAATTACAAGTATAAATATAATAAAAATTACATAAAAGAAATATGTCATACACCCAAGGTGATAGAGCTGATTCTAGCAATATTGACATTATATCAACCAGTTGATATTTAGGGATTTCAATAAAAGTACTGATATGCTTCTAAAAATAAGTCAACTTTCAGAAATTTTGGACTAAAATGAGAAGATGGAATAAATCACAGTTTATGCAATACCAAACTATTTTTAGTTTTGTGAATCCCCATAAAAAGATAAATAGAATAGAACTAATTCAAAACCAGGAAGTTATATGGAAAGATTGTTTTGTTGTGGCAACTCCAACATTTACTTGTGAACAATGAGAAAAAATGTGTTTTCTTATTCCAAGAAAATTCCAAAAAAAGTTCTTATATTCCTGTATTGAGGATTGGCATTACTTTGAAAATAAAATGTATAATAGGCATTGAAATTATAGAACAATTCCTTGATCTGAAAATTTGATATTTTTCTAAAGAGACTGTTCTACTTTTTACAAAAACTCTATCAAATGTCTGAGCTAAAATAATTTAAAGTCATGTATCTTTAGTTGTCTATGAATAGATATTCTTATGTATATTTCAGAGGCTTGTGTTACAGTATTATTCATGATGTCACAGTGCCTCATAAGCCCTGATATTAAAGACTGGCTGCACTGTTTTACTACAAACTTACAACTTATTTGTAAATCATGTGTAGGTGGCACTTAATGCAGTTCTCTGCCTGTCTGTTGTTTATCATTTTCAAATAGTGAGCTCTTGTTCTGTGTATGCTTTCAGTATGTTAAAGAAGATGCCTTCTTTGAAAATCCATTTGTGTATCGTCTGCTATACATGACTGCCATGTTTTTTGTCTTCAGAATGCGTTTGTATGTTGCGTGGACTCTTGCAGGTATTTGTATTGTATTATTATTCATTTTATTAAAGTGACAAAGTATACCATAAGTTATGAGAAATAACATAAATTATTATTGATACCCAGCCCTAAAGTGATTATTAGTCATGATTAAACAAGTTACAGTGGCAAGCCAGTTGTATTTAAGCGTCCCGCAAGGGACGCTTGTTTGTGTATGGGAGAGCTTCTGGCTCCGCCGGCTCCGCCGGCTCCGGCGGCTCCGCATTTTGTTTTCCTTATAACTCTGTAACCGTTAGGCGGATTCTTTTCAAATTTGGCAGGTTTAGGCAGTAGCCTTGGGGAATTTTTTTGAATATGCTGCAGTGACATTTCAACCAATCAGAGAGGTCACATGACCAAAAATGTCTTTTTTCGATGGGGAAGCTTGTCCGGATGATAACTTGAAAGGAATTTGATCAATTCACCTGAAACTTGGCAAATACATTCATTCTATTAAAATCTGGAAATCATTAGATTTTGGCATTGATTGGTCAAGAAATGGCTGAGTAATTAATGATTAATTAATCATTACGAATTTTCCAAATAAGGAAAACACAAAAATGCTTATATCTCGAAAACCGTGCTAGATAGAGCGATTTCGACGAAATTTTTGACCCGCAGGGTATCTCTGCGGAGTAGTTTTCCCAGTTTTCAAAAAATTTTTGTCTCGCCCAAAATGGCGGCCATTTTGAATTTTCGAAATTTTCGCAAAAATTGCAAAACACAAAAATGCTTATATCTCAAAAACCGTGCTAGATAGAGCAATTTCGACAAAATTTTTGACCCGCAGGATATCTCTGCGGAGTACTTTTCCCAATATTCAAAAAATTTTTGTCTCGCCAAAAATGGCGGCCATTTTGAATTTTCGAAATTTTCGCAAAAATTGCAAAACACAAAAATGCTTATATCTCGAAAACCGTGCTAGATAGAGCGATTTCGACGAAATTTTTGACCCGCAGGGTATCTCTGCAGAGTAGTTATCGCAATTTTGAAAAAAAAATTTTCTCGCCAAAAATGGCGGCCATTTTGAATTTTCGAATTTTTCGCAAAAATTGCAAAACATAAAAATGCTTATATCTCGAAAACCCTGCTAGATAGAGCGATTTCGATGAAATTTTTGACCCGCAGGGTATCTCTGCGGAGTAGTTTTCCCAGTTTTCAAAAAATTTTTGTCTCGCCCAAAATGGCGGCCATTTTGAATTTTCGAAATTTTCGCAAAAATTGCAAAACACAAAAATGCTTATATCTCAAAAACCGTGCTAGATAGAGCAATTTCGACAAAATTTTTGACCCGCAGGATATCTCTGCGGAGTACTTTTCCCAATATTCAAAAAATTTTTGTCTCGCCAAAAATGGCGGCCATTTTGAATTTTCGAAATTTTCGCAAAAATTGCAAAACACAAAAATGCTTATATCTCGAAAACCGTGCTAGATAGAGCGATTTCGACGAAATTTTTGACCCGCAGGGTATCTCTGCAGAGTAGTTATAGCAATTTTGAAAAAAAAATTTTCTCGCCAAAAATGGCGGCCATTTTGAATTTTCGAATTTTTCGCAAAAATTGCAAAACATAAAAATGCTTATATCTCGAAAACCCTGCTAGATAGAGCGATTTCGACGAAATTTTTGACCCACAGGGTATATCTGCAGAGTAGCCATGCCAATTTTCAAAAAAATTTTGTCTCGCCAAAAATGGCGGCCATTTTGAATTTTCGAATTTTTCGCAAAAATTGCAAAACATAAAAATGCTTATATCTCCAAAACCCTGCTAGATAGAGCGATTTCGACGAAATTTTTGACCCACAGGGTATCTCTGCAGAGTAGCCATGCCAATTTTCAAACAAAAAATTTCTCGCAAAAAATGGCGGCCATTTTGAATTTTCGAATTTTTCGCAAAATTGCAAAACACAAAAATGCTTATATCTCGAAAACCGTGCTAGATAGAGCGATTTCGACGAAATTTTTGACCCACAGGGTATCTGCAGAGTAGCCATGCCAATTTTCAAAAAAATTTTATCTTGCCAAAAATGGCGGCCATTTTGAATTTTCGAATTTTTGCGCAAAAATTGCAAAACACAAAAAAGCTAATATTTCGAAAACCGTGCTACATAGAGCGATTTCGACGAAATTTTTTATCTTCAGGGTATCTCTGCAGAGCAGCTATCCCAAAGAGCTTTCACTTGGTGAAGTTTCAGACCCATAGCTAATTACTCACCTACTCAAAAAGAGTAAATGCGAATTACCTCTAAAAGTATTGCAGATGGCCAATTTTTCTCAAATAACTCATTCACCTACTTTTGGAAGAGCTTTCACATGGTGAAGTTTCAGACCCATAGCCAATTACTCACCTACTCAAAATGAGTAAATGCGAATTATCTCTAAAAGTATTGCAGATAGCCAATTTTTCTCAAATAACTCATTCACCTACTTTTGGGAGAGCTTTCACATGGTGAAGTTTCAGACCCATAGCTAATTATTTACCTACTCAAAATGAGTAAATGCTAATTATCTGTCAAAGTATTGCGGATACCCAATTTTTATCAAATAATTCATTCATCTACTTGTGGGAGAGCTTTCACATGGTGAAGTTTCAGACCCATAGCTAATTACTCACCTACTCAAAATGAGTAAATGCGAATTATCTGTAAAAGTATTGCAGATAGCCAATTTTTCTCAAATAACTCATTCACCTACTTTTGGGAGAGCTTTCACTTGGTGAAGTTTCAGACCCATAGCTAATTACTCACCTACTCAAAATGAGTAAATGCGAATTATCTCTAAAAGTATTGCAGATAGCCAATTTTTCTCAAATAACTTATTCACCTACTTTTGGGAGAGCTTTCACTTGGTGAAGTTTCAGACCCATAGCTAATTACTCACCTACTCAAAAAGAGTAAATGCGAATTACCTCTAAAAGTATTGCAGATGGCCAATTTTTCTCAAATAACTCATTCACCTACTTTTGGAAGAGCTTTCACATGGTGAAGTTTCAGACCCATAGCCAATTACTCACCTACTCAAAATGAGTAAATGCGAATTATCTCTAAAAGTATTGCAGATAGCCAATTTTTCTCAAATTAATCATTCACCTACTTTTGGGAGAGCTTTCACTTGGTGAAGTTTCAGACCCATAGCTAATTACTCGTCTACTCAAAATGAGTAAATGCGAATTATCTGTAAAAGTATTGCAGATAGCCAATTTTTCTCAAATAACTCATTCACCTACTTTTGGGAGAGCTTTCACTTGGTGAAGTTTCAGACCCATAGCTAATTACTCACCTACTCAAAATGAGTAAATGCGAATTATCTCTAAAAGTATTGCAGATAGCCAATTTTTCTCAAATAACTCATTCACCTACTTTTGGGAGAGCTTTCACTTGGTGAAGTTTCAGACCCATAGCTAATTACTCACCTACTCAAAATGAGTAAATGCGAATTATCTCTAAAGGTATTGCAGATAGCCAATTTTTGTCAAATTAATCATTCACCTACTTTTGGGAGAGCTTTCACTTGGTGAAGTTTCAGACCCATAGCTAATTACTCACCTACTCAAAATGAGTAAATGCGAATTATCTCTAAAAGTATTGCAGATAGCCAATTTTTCTCAAATAACTCATTCACCTACTTTTGGGAGAGCTTTCACTCTGTGAAGTTTCAGACCCATAGCTAATTACTCACCTACTCAAAATGAGTAAATGCGAATTATCTCTAAAAGTATTGCAGATAGCCAATTTTTCTCAAATAACTCATTCACCTACTTTTGGGAGAGCTTTCACTTGGTGAAGTTTCAGACCCATAGCTAATTACTCACCTACTCAAAATGAGTAAATGCGAATTATCTCTAAAAGTATTGCAGATAGCCAATTTTTCTCAAATAACTCATTCACCTACTTTTGGGAGAGCTTTCACTTGGTGAAGTTTCAGACCCAAAGCTAATTACTCACCTACTCAAAATGAGTAAATGCGAATTATCTCTAAAAGTATTGCAGATAGCCAGTTTTTCTCAAATTAATCATTCACCTACTTTTGGGAGAGCTTTCACTTGGTGAAGTTTCAGACCCATAGCTAATTACTGACCTACTCAAAATGAGTAAATGCGAATTATCTGTAAAAGTATTGCAGATAGCCAGTTTTTCTCAAATAACTCATTCACCTCCTTTTGGGAGAGCTTTCACTTGGTGAAGTTTCAGACCCATAGCTAATTACTCACCTACTCAAAATGAGTAAATGCGAATTATCTCTAAAAGTATTGCAGATAGCCAATTTTTCTCAAATTAATCATTCACCTACTTTTGGGAGAGCTTTCACTCTGTGAAGTTTCAGACCCATAGCTAATCACTCGTCTACTCAAAATGAGTAAATGCGAATTATCTCTAAAAGTAGTGCAGATAGCCAATTTTTCTCAAATAACTCATTCACCTACTTTTGGGAGAGCTTTCACTTGGTGAAGTTTCAGACCCATAGCTAATTACTCACCTACTCAAAATGAGTAAATGCGAATTATCTCTAAAAGTATTGCAGATAGTCAGTTTTTCTCAAATTAATCATTCACCTACTTTTGGCAGAGCTTTCACTTGGTGAAGTTTCAGACCCATAGCTAATTATTCATCTACTCAAAATGAGTAAATGTGAATTATGTCTAAAAGTATTGCAGATAGCCAATTTTTCTCAAATAACTCATTCACCTACTTTTGGGAGAGCTTTCACTCTGTGAAGTTTCAGACCCATAGCTATTTATTCACCTACTCAAAATGAGTAAATGCTAATTATCTGTAAAAGTATTGCGGATACCCAATTTTTATCAAATACTCATTCATCTACTTGTGGGAGAGCTTTCACATGGTGAAGTTTCAGACCCATAGCTAATTACTCACCTACTCAAAATGAGTAAATGCGAATTATCTCTAAAAGTATTGCAGATAGCCAATTTTTCTCAAATAACTCATTCACCTACTTTTGGGAGAGCTTTCACTTGGTGAAGTTTCAGACCCATAGATAATTATTCACCTACTCAAAATGAGTAAATGTGAATTATCTCTTAATAGTATTGCAGATAGCCAATTTTTCTCAAATAACTCATTCACCTACTTTTGGAAGACCTTTCACACACGAAAATGAAAAATTGTGAATATCTCGGAAAAGCTATTTCTTCTGCTTTAATGCTCGGCGGGAAATACACACCACGGCAGTGGTCTTGACAAAAATTTTTGTCTCCCCAAAAATGGTGGCCATTTTGAATTTTCAAAGTTTTTGCAAAACACAAAAATGCTTATATCTCGAAAACCGTGCTATATGGAGTGAACTCAAAAAAATTTTGGACCTGCTGGGTATCTCTGCAGAGTAGCCATGCCAATTTTCAAAATATTTTTGTCTCGCCAAATATAGCGGACATTTTTTATTTTTTTTATTTTTTTGCAAAACACAAAAATGCTTATATCTTGAAAACCGTGCTAGATAGAGCAGACTGCGCTGACTTTGGTTGCCACAACAGTATAAGGCTAGAAACGAAGCATTTTCTTAATACTTTAGCACTCACCTTTATATCCTTTTCGGGACGCTTTGTTTTTGCTATGCAAAAACATTATCTTTTTTTTTGCGAGCGATCCTCTAGTTTTACATTGTTTTTATATTAATTAACAAGAACATTTTTTTTCATATGAAACTTTAGTTTTCATAAAAACAGATCTACTCCTTTAACTTTATTCAAGTCATAAATGTAGTGTAAGTTGTGCTTGAAATGAAAAACCTATTAGATAATAGTTTATTATACTGACGTTGTATTGTACAGAGAAATAATTATTTCAACAATATATTTATGAGATAACACAAATCCAAAAACAAAAGGCTTACAGGTTTCATTTTACTAGTCTGAGTGTGTGTGACAAGGAAAAAAAAAAAAACATAAGAAGGATAAAACAAGATCTGTAAAAATTTCACTGAGAAGCTTTCAAAGGTAATCTAAAAAATCTTGACAAATTAAAATTGTCTAGTACAGTATTTGTGGCTGAATAAAGGCATATTTTGAATGGAGGTTATTGACTGAAAGGTATTGTATGAAAATAAGGTATCTAATGCATGATGTATTTCAGTAAATTTTCTAGTGGTTCAATTTTACACTGATAAAAATGCAAAATAAATTTTATGTAAATTTTATGTATATTGATCTGCATTAATTAAAAGTTTAATGATAAACTTTATTAAATGAAATGCATCTAAATTAAATTTTAATGATAAACTTTAATAAATGAAATGCATCTAATATATAGAGGTATTTGAAAGATTGTTTTTGTGAAGAAATATGCTCTGACAAGAATAGACCAAAGATTGTCATGTCATTCACTGAAATTCTGCTTATTGATAAATTTTGGGAAATTGTCCAAGCAATATTTCACTTTTGTTGCTCAAACAAAAATATTTGAACAAAACAGTTTTCTGTTTACATGACCAAATATTTTCACCCTTAAATTCTTAAAAGTGAATTAAGTCTGAATCTTAAAAGTGACATTTATAATATTAAGTTTCTCTCTTAATACTTGTATATTTTCACCCTTAAATTCTTAAAAGTGAATTAAGTCTGAATCTTAAAAGTGACATTTATAATATTAAGTTTCTCTCTTAATACTTGTATATTTTCAAATTTAAAACTTTTGTTTGTTGTCTCCCTAGTATCCACAACTGGTTACAAAAGAGCTGTGCCTTTAGGAAATTGCTAAACATTTTGTGATATTATTAATGTAAAAAGTCTTCCGTCTTCTTCTTCTGTCTGTTATGGACTCAGCCTTATGTTCACTGTAGATAACTAACTTTTGAGTGGAATTTAAATTTCATTTAGTAATAATTTGCTCTACACTAAAAACATCTATCTGTAAAACAGGTATCTTTATAAAATACTCTTCAACTACAAGATCCTGAATTCATAATCTTTCTAAAATGTTAATGTAGTTAACCATCATTTAATAGATTTATATCTGCAAGTAATATGTATCTATAACATGTCAATACAAATTTTGTTGCTATTATCATTGTGAGTCCTATTGTAATACCTGTTATATTGGTATGGTAATTGAATGTGGATTAAAATAATTGAAGAACAAATATGTTACCACTAATACAATTAATTATCTACAAAGCTGTAAAAAGGCATATGCCTAGCTATGAAAAAATTACTTATGAGTAGGTCTCCAGTAACTAAATCTACATCATGCTGTGTTGTTTTGTAACACCTTTATATTATCTGTATTCTATGTTCTATTTTTCATGCTGTTTGTGTATAGTACGTGTTTGTCTTTACGTTGTTTTATGTACATTTTGTGTTTATTTCTCTACATTGACTGCAACAATCTTGTTTATAATTGCCACAATAGTTTTGTCTCTACTACCAATGGAAAGGAAAAGATGTATCAGTTTATGTTGTTTAATATACTTTTATGGCTTGAGATACTGCTTTGCATTCTCCGTATGGCTTGGGTGCATACTGCAAATATTGTGTTATAATCTGAATTAAAAATTATTCAAAATAAAATAAAATTAATATCTGCAAATTGCCAAGGGCTTCGTGATAAACAAAAACGCGTTGATGTTCTCAGCTACCTTAAAGAAACAAATGCCTCTATCATTTGTCTACAGGATACCCATCTTCTGGATACTGATCTGGCTTCAGTGAAACAAATTTGGCACGAATGTTATATAAATGGGAGTAAAACAAATTCTCGAGGTGTGGCTATCCTGTTAAACAATAATTTTGAATTCAAGGTATCTAAAGTAATAAAGGATGATGGTGCAAACTTTTTGCAACTTCTTGTAAGTTGCAATGAACTCAACATAAATTTGATCAATATATATGCACCTAACAATGATCAACCAGAATTTTTCACAAAAGTTTTTGAAGCTGTCAGCTACGATGGTTTTGATCATGTTGTACTATGTGGTGATTTTAATCTTGTTCTGGATCCAATAAAGGATACTTTTAATTATAAACATATCAACAACCCAAAAGCTAGATTAAAAGTCATAGAAAGAATGGCCGAACTAGAAATGGTAGACATATTTCGCCATATGAATCCTGATGAAAAACGATATACATGGAGGAAAAAAAATCCTGTTAAACAGGCCCGTCTCGACTACTTTTTGGTGCCAAATTCATTGACAGATATTGTTGAGACAATTGATATCAAGCCTGGGTATAGATCTGATCACTCAATTGTTGAAATGCAGATAAATACTAATAAATTTGTACAAGGCAGTGGGATTTGGAAATTTAACAACAGTCTGCTAAACAACCAAGACTATCTAAATTTAATCAATAAAGTAATCACAGAAGAAAAATTAAAATATGCATTACCTGTGTATAATTTAGACTATATTAGGGACAATAATGTTACTTTCTCAGTTGATGATGATATCTTCCTAGAAACTTTGTTTTTAAGAATCCGTGGAGAAACCGTAAAATTTTCCAAGTTCCTAAAAAAAAAGGAAAAGGTACTTGAATCAAATTTGAAAAATGATATAGCCTGGTTGGAATCTAATGTAAATGAAAGTAATATGAAACTATTGGATGACAAGAAAGCTGAATTGGAAAGTATTAGAAAAGAAAAAATTAAGGGGTATATCACTAGAGCTAGAATACAATGGCTTGACCAAGGCGAAAAGCCTACTTCTTTCTTCTGTAAACTAGAAAGTAAACAATTTACAGAAAAGACCATTAGGAAACTGCAGCTTGACAATGGCTTTATTATCAATGACCAAAAGATGATTTTAAAAGAAGTACAGAAATATTATACAAATCTTTTCAAAGAAAAGGAAACATTTTCTGATTTCAACCTTGCCAAAAATATTACAGGCAATAAAGTAAATCAAAAGAATGATATAGGAAAAAACATTTCTGTCATGGAACTTGGTGCTGTTCTTAAAAAAATGAAAAACAACAAATCTCCTGGGATAGATGGCCTGTCATCAGAATTTTTCAAAGTATTCTGGGGTAAATTAAAGCATTTTACAGCCAATGCGATAAATTCATGTTTTTTCAAAGGCTGCCTTTCAATATCTATGAGGCAGACAGTGATAACATGTCTACCTAAGGGACAAAAAGATAGAAATTTATTAAAGAACTGGCGTCCTATTTCACTGTTATCGGTAGTCTATAAATTGGCATCTGCCACTATAGCTGAAAGGTTAAAATCCACTCTACCGCATATTATTTCGAGTCATCAGTCTGGCTTTCTATCTGGCAGAAGTATAGCAGACTCAACAAGGCTTGTATATGATTTAATGAGCCATACAGAAAAAAATAAAATTCCAGGACTTTTAATGTTGATAGATTTTGAGAAAGCATTCGATTCTGTATCTTGGAGTTTTCTTTACAAAGTGCTAGACTTTTTTGGCTTTGATAATGACTTTATTAATTGGATAAAGCTTTTTAATAATAATGTTATCGCGTATGTCATTCAATGTGGATTCCTGTCTGACCCAATACCAGTGAAAAGGGGCTGCAGACAAGGAGACCCAATTGCCCCTTATTTATTTCTATTGGTTGCTGAAATTTTGAGTCGTATAATTGAAAATTCTTCATCAATAAAAGGTATTACAATTGGTAAACATAACTGCAAGCTTACACAATTTGCAGATGACACAACTATTTTTTTGGACGGGAGTACCAAGTCTTTACAGGCAACTCTTAATGTCTTGGAAACCTTTGGGAGCATCTCAGGTTTAAAAATGAACACTGAAAAAACTAAACTCATCTGGATTGGCAGTAAAAAACATTGCAAAGAAAAGTTAAATGTTTCATCTAAACTGCACTGGGGGGATTCTGACTTTAACCTTCTTGGAATTGATTTTTCGATTGAACTAACACAAATGCCAGAACTAAACTATGAAAAGGCAATACTAAGAGCAAAACAAACTCTTAATTCATGGCAACACCGTTACTTAACACCAATTGGAAAAATAACAGTCATTAAAACATTGATTTTATCAAAATTTACCCACCTATTTTTGTCTGTGTCAACCCCTCCTCATTTGATCAACACACTTAATAAACTGCTATTTAGTTATATTTGGGATGGCAAGCCAGATAAGATAAATAGACAACAAATTTGTAAAAAAATCTCAGATGGAGGACTTGCAATGATCCATGTGTACAACTTTGAAAGGTCACTTAAAATAAGATGGGTAAAACATATCATTTCTGGCCGAAACTGTGCATGGCTGACTTTATTAAATCATGAAATTAAAGACCTGAATAAGCTGGCCCTTCTTGGAGGGGATTGGCTCAATCATCGAATATCAAATTTAAATCCATTTTGGAAAACCGTATTTTCATATTTTATGGAATTATGTAGAAAAGTAAAAGTCCATTCTCGTCAAGATATCGTCTCTAGTAGCCTATGGTTCAACACTCACATTGGTACTGACAATCTTTTCTTTCCAGACTGGTTTAAGCACGGTATATATAGTATTGGAGATATTATTCATACAAATGGAAACATTTTAAGTCTACCAGAAATGAAGAATAGGTATAACTTTTCAATTAACTTTCTTAACTACTTTACAGTTAAGAAAGTACTTCAAAACTTTATTACACTTTACCAGCAGAGCAATACATTCGGCTTTCAGAGACCATTTATCCCATTTCATATAAAAGACTTGCTACTTCCAGGACGTGGACATAAATCTGTTTATTTTCAGCTACAGCAGAAAATAAATAAACCACGGAAAAATGAATTAAAATGGTGCTTAGAATTAGACATTGTACAGGATAATGACTTTTGGAAACAAGTTTATAAGATCTGTTTCTGTGCTATAAATGATAATGAATACATTTGGTTTCAATACCGCGTACTATATCGTATCCTGGGCGTAAATGAGCTATTAGTTAAAATGGAAAATGCAGAGAATGATACGTGTAGGTTATGTCATTGCCATGTGGAGTCGCTAACCCATTTATTTTCTGAGTGTACTGTCACAAATGCATTATGGAATAATGTTGTATCCTGGATAGAAACAAAAATATCAATAAAGCTTCATCTGGATAAGATATCAAAAACTCTGGGATATCTTGAACAGGATAACTTTTTCTGGCCACTAAACTTTTTTTTAACTATTACTAGGTATTATATTTTTACTTGTGCATATAAACATCAAGACCCAAACATATACTGCCTTCAGAATACAATGAAACAAAAGTTCTTTGAACAGGAGATGCTATCAAGGGTCAATAATACAAATGAAAGATTTGAAAAGACTTGGTCTCGTTGGTGTAAAATTCTAAAAAATGACACTCAATAGTTGGATATTTCTCTCTGATGGATACCAGTTGGAAAATGTAGAGCAGTACTTCAGTTTTTACTGAGAACATTAAGATGTAATGCATATTTTTCAAGAAAAAACAAGTAAATGATATAACTTCAGTATTGTAAACCGGTTATAAACAGGTTTGTGCTTTCCTTTTAGTGAATACGTCTCTGTCCGTGTCTTTCTTGTTATTGTCCTTGTGATTTTCATGTTCTGTATATACATGTTTATATATATAATGTAAAATATCAAAAATATCAATAAAAAAAAAAAAAAAAAAATATTTTCACCCTATTGTGTAAGTTTCAGAGTAATATATCAAAGGACTCTACATTTGCAAATTGCAATTATAACTGGAATACCTGTCTGTGTAATTTAATCTCAAAGCTTTGTAATCTAAAGAACAGCTAATTTTCTGTGATCATCCATTTGAAGTTACATTTTGAGTAAACACCTGAGTAGTTTTGTATGGAATTCAATCTTAAACCTTTTGCAGTAAAACTAAAGAACAAAAAACATTAATTTTGTGATCGTCCCTTTGAAGTTTCTGCAACAATTGCATTTGTTTCTCAGGAATTTGTCAAAGAGCCCTTTGGTGTAATCATCTCAGGAGCAATTTTTATGGAAATAAAATAACTATTCACTGTTCAACTCTTGAGCAGTTTAAAGCCCAAAACGTGAGAAAGTTCAGATCAAAGTATTCAAAATCCATTGTTGTGTTATCACCATATCAGCATTTTTGTAGAAATAAGACCCAGATTTAAATGACTTTGTCAAATAATTAAAACAGATCTGAATGTATTTCTTTTGGATAAATTTATTCTGTAATCTACACTTTATATTTGTACGGGGTGAATTTAAACTCTCGAATGTATTTTGGATTGAAAATGTAATTTGAGCTATGAATATGATGCATTTTCTTTAAGTATTATTCTGGTTGATTTATTAAACAGAAAGAGTCAAATTATAAATAATTCCAAACAAAGTTATTTGATATCACAGAAGAATATTTTGGTGTAATATAAAATAAACTCTGTTTGGAAAATACATAAGAAGAATAATATTAAACTGCCTGAATAAATTTAAAGTAGATTTTTATATTTCATTTTGTTTATTATTACCTCTGAAACAAAAATAAATATTGATTAGGATTATATTTAGATTTTACATGTTATTAAATATCACTTTGTTGAAAAAAATTATAATTTAAGTATCTTTTAAACCCAGGTGAGGTTAAGTTGAGTCCCCTTTCTTGTAAATAAGCAGGACACTAAAATAAACAATATCCTCTTGTATTATACTTAAAATATCTTGTCAGATTTATGGTAGTTATTATGGGTATGTATGGGGATAATTTTGTTCAATTAACTTTCGACTACAAGAATTAAATTCACATTGCACAAGAAATTTGATATTCACCACAACATGCAAATTTGCCACTGGGAGGGAACCCTTTAAATGTAAGAAAAAATAATCAAGTGTGCCAATTTTGTAAGCTGACATCAGAGGCCTCACATGGTCACAAAAATCACAAATATTTGGGAAAAGGTCTCACAAGAAAATAAAAGGGCATTCCCTAACTGTTGAGTTTCATAATACTGTGTGACATTTCACACATCAAACTGTGAAATTATTATGTATTTGACCAGCTGAAACTGATTGAAAACAATCACTGTTGAACTCCAGTTCTGTTTATAAACTAGTTAGAGCCACTTCAGCAGGGATATTTAAAATAGGGTGTATTGTTTTCAGAAAAAAGCTATTAAGTTAACATTGCTTCCAACATGCTGGCATCTGTCACACAATGCAACTTATTTTTACTCCACAGCCATTAAAGGCTGTGCAGGTACTGTTTTTGCCATGACGTCGTGCTGGGTGCACTGTGGGAATAATCTTGTAGGGGCTGTATCTCAAAAACGTTAGCAAGTTCATATTTGGCAGAGACATTAGATGGGGCTGTAGCTGTGCAACATGAAGGTAACCTTCAAAAGGTTTCATTTTTTTAACCTTTAACTTTGCTATAGTGCATTAACCTTAAGGTTTAAGATCTTGTCCAGGCTATATCTCAGAAAACATAAGATATAAGTTTACAACTGATAGGGACATTGATTGGGAGGTGTAGTTGTGCAGGATCATGTTGTCTACTTTATTTGACTTTTGTCTTTGCCGTGGCCACTTTGATCTTCAAGGTCGTATCTGGCCTGTATCTCGGAAAGCTGTTTGTAGGAAGCTGATTCTCAGCAGGGACCTTGCTTGCTGAAGGTGGGCAAAATTGTGGTATGACCTGGATTTGACCTTGCCATAGGACCTTGAAATTAAAAAGTGTTGTCTGGGCTATATCGTGGAAACTGTAAGGTAGAAGAAGTTGATATTTACCAGGAATATTGGTCGGAGGGTGTAGGCGTGCCACCTCATAATGTGACCTTGGTGTGATTGTTGACCTTGGTTCAGCCAGAATGTTTTCTACTGCTATGGTGGAAGCATATTTCTCCCATCATATGGATTGCTGCAACTGATTATTAGTTTTATTTCTACTTAATTGTGCTATCTCCATTGACCAACATATTACTATTAATAAGTAGATCAATTAATAAGTTTTGCAACTTCATAAGTTTCAGTTTACAAATTAGTGAAGCTATCTTGCTATTAAATTATCTTGTTTTGATACTTTGTCTTAAGTTCTTAACATTCATTTTGCCTTCTTAAGTGTTATTTATCCTTCACCTTTACATAACTTACACTGTTGAAAGACTCCTTATCTTTGTACTGTTTCATCTGTTCAGAATCTCTTGTTATCCAATGCTATTTCTCCAGGCTGTGGGTATACCCGTCTCTGATGCTATTTTTGTATAGTGAACAGTGAATACTTTTTATGTCATCACTCGGCGGCGTGGGCGTCCGCGTGAACAACTTCTTCTCCAAAACTACAAGGCCTAGAGACATGCTGTTTTTTTTAAAAGATACCTTATCTATCGAGGATGAAAAATTGTTCAAGGCATGCAAATCTGTCTGTTCGTCTGTTTGCTAGAGACATTACAAGGGGGGTACCCCCACCAAAAGTGTGAAAATTTCAACATTTTATCACAATTTTCTCAGTGACTATTGCAGGGATTTCTCTCATATCTTGCATATATGTACTAGGCCAGAGGTAGATTCTCTTGTGTGAGTATGAGACCTGGATCTGTCTTACTTTTTTTTAAATAAATTTTTTTAATAATTTTTAATGCATTAAAATTCATGAAATCATGCACTAAATCACTTATAACTTCAAAAGTGTTGCATTTACAGCATTTTGTGAAAATATGTTGTTCAGCTACTTTTTTCATAGCTACAATATGGTGAGTAAGTTGGGTGTCTGTCTCAATAGCTAAGTGAGTAATAGCTACTTTTGGGCTTTTCAGTAACTTCCATTATGAGTAAAATCACTTGTAACTTAAAAACTATTGCATTTAGAGAATTTCGTATAAATATGTTATTCAGCTACTTTTGGGCCAGCTATAACATAGTGAAATTTCAGACCTGTAGCTCATGGCATAGCTGAGTAATAGCTACTTCTAGGTTATCACTGTTGAGTAAATCGCTTATAACTTGAAAACTATTGCATTTAGAGAATTTCGTATAAATATGTTATTCAGCTACTTTTGGGTCAGCTATAACATAGTAAAATTTCAGACCTGTAGCTCATGGCATAGCTGAGTAATAGCTACTTTTAGGTTATCACTATTGAGTAAATCACTTATAACTTGAAAAGTGTTGCATTTAGAGCATTTTGTTAAAATATGTTATTCAGCTACTTTTTTCATAGCTACAATATGGTGAGTAAGTTGGGTGTCTGTCTCAATAGCTAAGTGAGTAATAGCTACTTTTGGGCTTTTCAGTAACTTCCATCATGAGTAAAATCACTTGTAACTTAAAAACTATTGCATTTAGAGAATTTCGTATAAATATGTTATTCAGCTACTTTTGGGCCAGCTATAACATAGTAAAATTTCAGACCTGTAGCTCATGGCATAGCTGAGTAATAGCTACTTTTAGGTTATCACTGTTGAGTAAATCACTTATAACTTGAAAACTATTGCATTTAGAGTATTTTGTTTCAATCAATCAATCAGTTGTCCAGGTGCTTAATCTCCGTATCAACGGATTCTAAGGCACACCATCCAATCCGTAAGGCATAAATCATGAGACATTAGACATGTTCCGAGTCATTGCCAGGGAGGCGGTCCGGTGTTCGGTAGTAAGAAGCTATGGTGGGAATGATTTCTGAAATAGGTAGGTTTTGAGTCAACTTTTGAAACTGGAGAGATTTGGAGCACTGCGTATATCATATGGAAGATCATTCCATAACTTAGGGGCATGTTTGTTTCAATATGTTATTCACCTATTTTGGGGTCAGCTATAACATAGTGAAGTTTCAGACCTGTGGCTCATTTCATAGCTGAGTAACAGCTACTTTGAAGTTCTCACTGTTGAGTAAATCAGTTATAATTGGAAAACTATTGCATTTACAGAAATTTGTGCAAATATGTTATTCAGCTACTTTTGGGTCAGCTATAACATAGTGAAATTATAGACCTATAGCTCATGGCACAACTGAGCAATAGCTATTCTCAGGTACTGACTGTTGAGTAAATCAGCTATAACTTGAAAAATATTGCATTTGGAGTATTTTGTTAAAATATATTGTTCACCTACTTTTGGGTCAGCTATAACATAGTGAAATTACAGACCTATAGCTCATGGCATAGCGGAGCAATAGCTATTTTCAGGTTCTCACTATTGAGTAAATCAGTTGTAGCTTGAAAACTATTGCATTTACAGTAGTTTGCTTAAATATGTTGTTCACCTACTTTTGGGTTAGCTATAACATAGTAAAATTTCAGACATGTAGCTCATTGCATAGCTGAGTAATAGTTCCTTTGAGGTTCTCACTGTTGAGTAAATCAGTTGTAACTTGAAAACTATTACATTTAGAGTAATTTGTTAAATATGTTATTCACAGAATTTTTGGTCAGCTATAACATAGTGAAATTGCAGACCTCTATGTCATGGCATACCTGAGCAATAGCTACTTTCAGGTTCTCACTGTTGAGTAAATCATTGTATCCACTGGATAGCCGCAGTGTGTAGAGAGAGATTTCACCATTACTGCTCTGATGAAAAAAAATATTATAGCTAGCTTTCTTAAGTTTGCAGCATATATTAATAACCATAAAATGTTGTCTGGGAATATTTTTGGCCTCATTTTGAGAAACAAGATGGCCGGCAGAGGTGTTTTTTGTCAGTCATGAAAAGTGCTTATATCTCCCTTATTATTGATCCTAGAGGTTTGGGATGATAAACCAACCTGTAGGAAATCATGGGGTGGGAATCTTTTGGTGTGGTCAGATTTGACCTTCAATGACCCCTCCTTCAAGGTCAAACAAGGATAGCCAAACTTAAAAGTGCTTATAACTCGCTTATTATTGGTCCCAGAGGTTTTGGATGGTAAACAGACAGGAAATCATGGGCTGTGAATCTGTTGATATGGTCCGCTTTGACCTTGGAACCCTCCTTCAAGGTCAAATGAGGATAGCGAAAATTGAAAGTGCCTACAACTCGCTTATTATTGGTGACAGAGATTTGGGATGGTAAACCATCCCATAGGAAATCATTGGCTCGGAATCTTTTGGTATGGTCAGATTTGACCTTTGGACCCCTCCTTCAAGGTCAAATGAGGACAGCCAAGCTTAAAAGTGCTTATAACTCATTTATAATTGGTCCTAGAGGTTTGGAATGGTAAACCATAGGAAATCATGGGCTGGGAATGTATTTGTGTGGTTAGATTTGACCTTGGACCCCTCTTCAAGGTCGAACGAGGATATTGCATTTGTAGTATTTCTTTAAATATGTTTTAACCTATTTTTTACACTTAAACAATTACCTTGTTATTTTCCTTCATAATACCATTTACAGGGCACAATTTTTTTATCCTTTTCTTCTGTCAGCTTTGGAATTTCTTTCGAACTTGCTGTTCAGTTACCATTTACTGTATTTCTGTACAGCCCTTTTCCTGATAATTATTCTGTCCTCTAATCACCTTCACAAATCAAAAACACTCAGTCAGCTGACACAGTGCCCGTTCACGGGCACTCTCCTCTTGTTATGTTTTTCTCCATCACCGTTTTGATTTCAAAGAGATTTGTCTAATATCTCATTTATGTATACTTAGTCATAAGTCCATCATTGAAAATTGAATCAGGTGTAAATTTTACAAAACACACAGAGCATTAATTAAACAATAAATCTTTGTGTACTTTTTACAGTAAGAAGTTTAAAGTTTTCTGCAGTGTGTGAAATTCCCAACTACTCCCCTTAAAGTTATTGAAAAAAGTATCCATAGCTTAGGGTTGGAAATTTTGCATCAGAAAAAATAATTTGTCAAAATTATTCAGAAAAGTCATAGATTTGACCAGATTTTCTCACATTTTATAGAAAAAGTAAGGCAGAATTTTCTGAATGGTGATTTCCATGTTTGTTACCATTATGTTTTCATTGCCTTTGGTAGAGGCTTTGTGTGTGAGTGCTGGACTTGGAGCCTATCCATCAAACAGTAGACCAAAGTGTGGCAGAGGACCAACTGACTTCACCAAACTACAGGAAGTGTGAGTTCACCTGACATTGTGAATTTGTTGCATGACATCTATACCTGGATTTGAATTATTGTTGTTTTTATATTGTTCTTGTCTTCTTGAGTAGTCATTTTAAAACCACTTAGGTCACACATTAGAGGTGTACGGAGGTTTGCCCATCAGGAACTTTGCCCTTCAAGGATTTTGCCCTTCACACAAACAAAAAGTTTTATTACAAAAACAGCCCTTCACATTAAAGAAAGACTTATTGGTGTTAATTGCATACTACATATATTTGTATTAAACTATGTTATTCACTATTATTCCACAGCTTTTTATTATAAGCATGAAAAAGATTTATTAAGCGTCCCTTGTGGGACGCTTCTTTGTGTATGGGAGACCTTCAGGCTCCGCCGGCTCCGCATTTTGTTTTCGTTATAACTCTGTAACCGTTACACGGATTCTTTTCAAATTTGGCAGGTTTATGCAGTAGCCTTGGGGAATTTTTTCTGCAGTGACATTTCAACCAATCTGAGAGGTCACATGACCAAAAATGTCTTTTTTCGATTGGGAAGCTTGTCCGGATGATAACTTGAAAGGGATTTTATCAATTCACCTGAAACTTGGCAAATACATTCATTCTATTAAAATCTGGAAATCATTAGATTTTGGCATTGATTGGTTAAGAAATGGCCGAGTAATTAATGATTAATTAATCATTATGAATTTTCCAAATAAGGAAAACACAATAATGCTTATATCTCGAAAACCGTGCTAGATAGAGCGATTTCGACAAAATTTTTGACCCGCAGGGTATCTTTGCAGAGTAGCTATCCCAATTTTGAAAAATTTTTATCTCGCCAAAAATGGCGGCCATTTTGAATTTTCGAATTTTTCGCAAAAATTGCAAAACATAAAAATGGTTATATCTCGAAAACCGTGCTGGATAGAGCGATTTCGAAAAATTTTTGACTCACAGGGAATCTCTGCAGAGTAGCTATCCCAATCTTGAAAAGTTTTGTCTCGCCTAAAATGACGGCCATTTTGAATTTTCGAATTTTTCACAAAAATTGCAAAAACATAAAAATACTTATATCTCGAAAACCGTGCTAGATAGAGCAATTTTGACGACATTTTTGACCCGCAGTGTATCTCTGCAGAGTAGCTATCCCAATTTGCAAAAAAATTTGTCTCGCCAAAAATGGCGGCCATTTTGAATTTTTTTGCAAAAATTGCAAAACACAAAAATGCTTATATCTTGAAAACCGTGCAAGATAGAGCAGACTGCGCTGACTTTGGTTGCCACAACAGTATAAGGCTAGAAACGGAGCATTTTATTGCGTTAATACATCCTATCCAATGGACAATTGCTTATCCGGTCGGCGCGGACCGGCCCGCCAAACGTCAGAAAAAGACGTCCTGTGTCTCCACCGGCCAGGCCGACCCAGTACTGTGCACTCGCCAGGTGGCGTGTCGTACTTCCTTCCTGTCTAGACAGCGTGACGTCTTAGCATCTTTTTTGTTTGGCGCATGTGTTGTGCACACGAAGTTTTCAGTGATTTAACTTTTCTAGTTTTTTCATCAATTTTATACAGAGTGTGTTTTTATAACCTTGTCTTTTTGTGCAAGAGGGATTATAGATCTTTTTGGTGTAAATTTCATTTCGGATTGTCATGTCTTCGCCTAGTCAGAAGCATGGAAGCTGTGGACACATCATGGCTAGCTTTGATAGCCATAATTTCTGCGCACGTTGCAGAGAGAAGGGTAAGGGCACAGATCCGTGTATTTCAAAAAATGACTGTAACTCTTGCAATTTACTCACAGAAGAACAACGCTTACAGTTGTCTACGACTTCTTATAGGCTCAAGAAAGAAAAGAGGGATCTTAAGAAATCTGATACACCCAAACAGGACTCATCCAGTTCCTCTCTCATAGACCTGTCCTCTGTGACGGTAGTGGGAGCTGTGGATGCCCAGGGGATTTTACAGTCCCCTGGTTCGAGTTCAGGAAAAGGACAGAAAACTGATTCCTCATCAAAACCCAAGGATTTGAAATCTAAAGCAGAAAAGCCTTCTAAATCGTCTTCTAAATCTCACAAGTCTTCAGTTGATTCCAGGATCGACGACCTAGACCAAAAGTGGGCTGACAGATTTAATAGATTAGAAGCTCTGCTTTTAGCAAAGACTTTGGATAAACCAGACCCAGCTTTTACCTCTGTCAAAGTCGCTCCTACACACTCGCCTCCGGCTAGCTCAGCCATCTCTGATAAACCCTTCATTAGACCTTCTCGTTCTGCTCAAGGGACAGATGCACCAGGTACCGACTTCGCTTCTCAGAGACAGGTTACCGACCAGTCTGTCAGACCAGACACACTTCAACACACTTCAGATTTGACTGGTTCCTTACAGACTGTTTCCAAGTCGACCAGCAAGTCGCAAAAGGGCAAATCTTCTACCGACCGACTATCAGATCAGGCTGGTACTGAATCTCCAGTTTCTCAGCACGTACCTAGCAGGTCGTCGTCGGCTCCGGCTAGAAGACTCAGCACTTCCTCTATGGATACCGACCTTTCTGATCGCCCCCCTGTGGACATTTTTGTCGAAGAGGGAGAACTATCAGATCAGGAACTTGTAACTGCTGCTGCCGACCCCGACCAAACACTCTCCGAAGAGCAAACATACAGGGAAACTATGAGTGGTATTAGGTCTTTCATGGGGTGGACCCATATTCCTGAGATGGATACGGCAGCGTCAACCGCGTCAATCGCGGGTCCCAAAACCCAGCCTTCAGGGAAGATCTCAGTTTCAATGCCAACCGATGAGTGGCTCTGTAGTAAGATGGGTAAACTTAATCTGACACTTACGGAGGGTTATCCGTTGTGAAGTTCAGAGGCTGGAGGTCTTCTCAAGGACCAATTTGTGCGTCCGCCTAGATCACAAGCTAAGTGGTATAACTTTGCACCAAATCAGGAGAAGTCCGGACAAGATACTGGCAAGACTGTTTCCTCTTTGTCTACTGACGCTTCAAAGATAAACAGTACCTACAGTCGCATAGCCAAGGCAGCCGGCATTGCACCTACCCCACCAGCCTCGCGTCAAATCTCTCAGGATAACCTACGCAGGTGGGAGAAGTCTGCCCACGAAGCTTCTATCATTTGCAACCAGGCGGCAGGCTTCAACCGGTGTCTTTACAAGGTTCAAGACTCTATGCAATCTCAACTGAAGGTGATTAAAGCAGACTTTAGTAAAGGGAAGTCTTCCTCAAAAGTTTCACAGGTTGCTGATGAGTTACAGTTCCTGATGAACTTCAACTCTAGCATCACTCAGTCCATGGCCAAGACATTAGAACATCTAACGGACTTTGTTTTTGTTACTGTTGCTAACACCACCCTGGCCAGACGAGATTCTTATCTATCTCACCTCAAGTTGGGAATTAAACCGGACACTTTTGCTGCCCTACGTACAGGACCCCTGCATATTCCTACACTGTTCCCAGACTCAGCACTTAAGCAGGCAGAACAGGATATCGCCAACTTCGAAAGCAAGGGACAACTCCAGTCTGGGAAGAAAGGTCGCTTTCACCCTTATGAGCGTCAGGACAAGCGTTCAGACTTCAGAAAGCCAGACCGCCCTGCTTGGAAGAATATTGGGAACAGGGGCAAGGCCAAAGCCTCCTATTACTCATCGCGACCAGCCAAGGGCCAGCAGTCCTATAAATGACAATTATTGTGTAAAGAGTTTACAGGAAGGACTGCTGGCCGGGAGCAAGACTGTATCACAGGAACTGTTAACAGACTCTGTACATTATGGTGTTGTAAAAGTTGTACATTCTGCGCCCGGGCCTTCACAAAGGAAAGAAGTAAGTCCCGGGTTAGCAGCCTGTCAAAAATCAAAGAGTCGCAAATTAAAATATGTAAACAGTGTTTCTTGTGTCACCTCCTTGTCTTGTGTCCAGTCTGTGCCAAATGCCCCAAATGCTGTACAAAATCTACCTGTAGGGGCCCGACTCCAAAACTTTTGGCAAACTTGGCTAGATCGAGGGGCCAGTCCGACAGTGGTTCAAATCTTGAGGGAGGGTTACACCCTCCCCTTCCGGACCCGACCAAATCTTACAAGGTTCCCTACAATCGTAAGCTGTTATGTCAATCCCCACAGGAACAGCTACCTGTTGGAGGCATTACATCAGCTTATAGACAAAAATGCAATAGAGCTGGTCCACATTCAAACATCCCTGGGTTTTTTCAACCGACTCTTCCTAGTCCCAAAACCCAACAACAAATGGAGGCCAATACTGGATCTGAGCAAACTAAATCTTTTCCTCAAGGTGGAAAAATTCAAAATGGAGACACCGGAAACTATCAGAACATCCCTCCAGCAAGGGGAGTGGGTCACCTCGGTAGACTTCAAGGACGCCTACTTCCACATACCAATACAGGAACAATCCAGGAAGTACCTTCGATTTCATATCCAGGGCCGGACTTACCAATTCAAAGCTCTGCCTTTTGGTCTGTCCACAGCGCCTATGGAGTTCACTGTGTTAGCAAAGGAGGTGAAACTGATGGCCATGCACAAGGGTATAAGGATCCACCAGTACCTAGACGACTGGTTGGTGAGAGCCGGATCCCAACAAATTTGTCTCCATCACACCCAGATTCTAGTCAAAATGTGCCAGGAACTTGGCTGGCTGGTAAATATAGAGAAATCAGAGCTGGAACCCAAACAGGTTTTCGATTTCGTAGGTTACCAGTTCGACCTCAGAGCCGGCCGAGTCAGACCGACCCTGGACCGGTGGCAAAGCCTTCAGGACAAAATACAAGCACTCTTACTACTGGCGGCCTGTCCGGTCCGTCAATTTATGTCACTGATAGGTTTACTAACAGCCACAGAAAAACAAGTTCACCTCGGCCGATTACACATGAGACCCATACAGTGGCATCTCAAAAACAACTGGAGGGTTCCAGAATCTTTAGAAAAGATCATCCCTCTACCCAGGTCCCTGCACCCTCATCTACAATGGTGGCTAGAAGAAAGCAATGTGCTACAAGGCCAACCACTACACCCAGTAAAACATGCTCTGCAGATTTTTACAGACGCATCAAAAGAAGGGTGGGGCGCTCACTTAAACGAGCACACGGCAAGGGGCTCTTGGTCGGTGCCGGAAAGCAAACTGCACATAAACTATCTAGAGTTAAAAGCAGTTTTTCTAGCTCTCAAAGAGTTCCAAGAACTATGTATAGGCAAGATAGTTCTAGTGGCATCCGACAACACTACAGTAGTGGCTTATATAAACAAAGAAGGAGGCATGAAGTCGGGCCCTCTATGTGCCTTACTGTGGAGGATCTTGACCTGGTGTTCCCAGAAACAAGTGACGCTAAAAGCCCGTCACATCCAGGGCCATCTGAATGTGATAGCAGACAAGCTATCCAGGCTGGGTCAGACCATCCAGACAGAGTGGTCCCTCCTTCCGGAAGTGTTTTTAAGCATATGCAAGAAATGGCACCAGCCTCAAATAGATCTGTTTGCCACAAGATTCAACCACAAACTTCCTCAGTTTGTCTCTCCAGTCCCGGACCCCCTGGCTGTGGCAGTGGATTCGCTCACTCTGCCATGGGAGGACCTGGATGCATATGCCTTCCCACCGACCGCCATCTTGGGCAAAGTGGTGGAAAAGCTACTGGACTCCCGGTACCAGAGAGTTATTCTGATTGCTCCCGGGTGGCCCAACATGCCCTGGTTCTGGGACTTGGTGGCCATGTCCAGTCAAATTCCCCTCAGCCTGCCAAATCTGCCCAATCTCTTGACACAGCCGTTCAATCAGATCCCTCACAGGAATCTGACAAACCTGAATCTCCATGCATGGCTCCTAGAGCCACAGCAATCAAGGAACAGGTTTTCTCTAAGGCAGTGGCAGCAAGAATTGAGGCTCCTCAAAGAAAATCAACCAGATCAGTCTATGAGGCAAAGTGGACCATTTTTACAAAGTGGTGCATCACTAATCAGGTGGACTTCAGGTCACCACCTATAAAGTCAGTGGCTGACTTCCTTCTCTACCTTTTTGAGGTCAAGAGACTACAGCCCAGCACCATTGATGGATACAGGTCTGCCATTGCTGATAAACTGGGTAACATCACAGTCAATATCAGCAAAGATGATAATCTCACCCGTCTCTTAGATAGTTTCCACAGAGACAGACCCAAAGGGCGGAGAGGTATACCCTCCTGGAACCTTTCTCTGGTCCTACACCAGCTGACAAAGGCTCCCTTTGAACCTCTTAGGGAGGCGTCAATGAAGCATTTGACCTTCAAGACTGTCTTCCTTTTGGCCCTGGGTTCTGGCAAAAGAAGGAGTGAGATACATGCATGGCAGCATAAGAACATTAGACACCAGTCGGACTGGTCTAAGGTGTCCCTGTTTCCATCCCCCAGCTTTCTTTCCAAGAACCAGCTGGCCAAAGAGGGTCCGGAGTGTGTAGCCCCAGTGGTCATACCAGCCCTGGCTCCTACTCTGGATAGATCCCTCAAGTCTGACAGAACTCTTTGTCCAGTTCGAGCCTTGCGCTACTATTTGGACAGGACTTCAGACTTTAGGCAGGGCAAAGAATTAGTTTTTGTCTCCTTCAAGAAAGGTTTCGACAAAGACATCTCACCTGCCACTATCTCCTCATGGATCAAGCAGACGGTGATCCTATGCTATGAGCTCTCTGATCAACAGGCCCACACCTTACATCAAGTCAAAGCTCATGATGTGAGGGCCTTTGCTGCCTCTAAAGCCTTCCAGTCGGGAGTTTCCTTAGAGCAGATCCTAGCAGCCTGCCACTGGAAATCTCATAATACCTTCACTCAATTCTATCTGAAGGATGTGGCTTGGGCCGATTCAGAGCTCTACCATCTTGGTCCGGTTGTGGCTGCTCAGCAGATCCACCAAGAGACTAGTACCTAGAGGAGACCTGTACATACGTAGATAATTGTACATATTTGTATATATTGCACATATAGTAAAAAAAAAAAAAAATCTGGACGTGCTTCCTTCGGGAGGATTACTCTATGGGACTGAACTCATCCCTCTCTTCCCCTACCTCAGAGCAGGTCTGTTAAAAAGGGGGGGGGGGGGCAAGGTCGACTGACGGTTCAACACTTTGTAACCGGATGATGATATTCGACCATAGCCTTAAGGGTTATCGACCTCAGGTCTTCCCAGGTTTTAAAGGAAATTGTTCATTATTTTTAGTATGAGTTCAAGCCTAGTCCCTAGTAACTTACCCGCCAACCAAGCGGTAGTTATTCAGCAATTGTCCATTGGATAGGATGTATTAACGCAATAAAATTGCAAATTTAATAGGTAAATTAAATTTTTATAAGTTAATACCCTATCCAATGGACACACAAGACCCTCCCACCGACCCCGCTATCAGTCTACTAGGGGTCTAATAGGTTTAGACAACGAAAAAGATGCTATGACGTCACGCTGTCTAGACAGGAAGGAAGTACGACACGCCACCTGGCGAGTGCACAGTACTGGGCCGGCCTGGCCGGTGGAGACACAGGACGTCTTTTTCTGACGTTTGGCGGGCCGGTCCACGCCGACTGGATAAGCAATTGTCCATTGGATAGGGTATTAACTTATAAAAATTTAATTTACCTATTAAATTTGCAATTTTCTTAATACTTTAGCACTCACCTTTATATCCTTTTCGGGACGCTTTGTTTTTGCTATGCAAAAACATTATCTTTTTTTTTGCAAGCGATCCTCTAGTTGGTATATCAATTACATACTACATGTAGCACTATCTTAGTATGAAGCAGTGTTATTCCACTACTCACTTTTTATTGCAAGCATCCATGCCTTTAACCATTAGTTAATTGTAACAATGAAAAAAGAAGGTGGTTTCTGTGCAATTGCAATTTAAACTATCTATGCATTCAGAATTCTACAGTTTGTGACACAATTGCCCATCAAAGAAATTTTTTTCATTCATTTACAAGGATTATCATGTATTTGGTTATAATAAAGTCATTTTCTTTTAATATTTACATTTAATTTGATAACTACATTGGGATGTATTGCACAACATGTTGACCACTAATTTGGTTCTTGAACAACTTATACAAATATTCCTTTCCAGACTCATTTATTCATCTTCACTCCCGTGGGAGCATAGGGCTGCAGTAGCACTCCCATTTCCTTTCCAGATGTCCTTAAATACTGTAGATCTTCTAAGGACTTACATATAAATGTAATATGAAGGGCAATTCTTTTTTCAATAAAATTTTTCTTTCATGTGAAGGGCAAAGTCCCTACCCCTCATTAGATGTCATTTTCACAGGATACAATTCAAGAGTGACATCCTTGAAACCACAGAATTTTATCTCAGTTCAAGATTCTAATCCACAATGATGGATCCTATTCTAACATGAGTAAATATTTTAACATTTATGTTGAAATATTTTGTCATGTCAGAATTTATTAGTTTTAATATTAATAACATTCAAACATGAGTACTTGAGTGTAGACCTCTGATATGGCAAACAAGTTATTCTTGGGATTTTGGGACCATATTCATAAGGGGATTCAATGAAAGAGGAACCAAAAATCTCCTGAAATTATAACATAAATGCTTAATATTTGTGCTAATTTTGCCTGAATTAATTTGTTTATTTTCTATTATGTCAGGAGTCATTGGTTTGCTTGTGAGAATAACAAGATCTTTAAGCAGTTATATGCATGTACAGTCATTATGTATTATTACTCAGTTAACAGAATGCCTCTGCTTGTTTGTGTCAAGGATTTTATTTATTTCAATGTATAGTTGACCCCTTCAAGTACAACTGTGTAAAGTAGAGTTCCCTTGTAAGTGGAAATATATGTCAGGCCCTTGTATTGATTATTCCAGTAAAATTTACCATCATCTGGATTTCCGTGTTAAACACAAGTACGTTTGTGAGAAAATGGAATGAGTTCCAATATTATTATATCCCCAGACGAAAGTCGGGGATATATTGGATTCAGGTCCGTCGCGCCGCCGCCGCCGCCCCCGCCGTAGAAATTTCCTTGTGGACGCGATAACTCAAAAACAAATTAATATTTTTTTTTCAAACTTGGTACACATGTTAAGGGTGCCCAAAGGAAGATCCCTATTTTAAGGTGACCTTAAACTCCCAGTAAAAAAGAACTTATGGCCACCTTAAGGTCAGAAATTGGACTTTTGGCCACTTAGAGCCCTGTAGGTCACAAACTATGATGCTCAGCTGGCTGAAATTTTACCTGACAACACATTAATATGTTCTTAGTACATGTGCCGAAAATCACGACTTTAAGTTGAGGAGAAAATTGTGTTTGAGGCCCATAAATACCCCCACTTGGGGATTTTTTGCTATACTTTTCACATATTTTGCCCTATAATTTGGAAGTGGTAATTCTGATGAGTCTCAAACTGCGCTAGGTATAACTTTGATATGTAATCCTTGTCTGTAGAAAATTTTAGGGCTGTAGGTTTACCCAAAGGGGTCGACTTAAGGTCTCAAAAGTGCCCACAGAGACCCAATTTATGCACTTTTTGCCACTTTCAAGCACTGTAGCTTTCAAACTATGTCTCTCATCTAAGTTAAATATCATCTGGGAATATATCTATGTGTTTTCTTATATGTGCCCCAACATTTAGGCCTTTAATAGACAGTTAACCTGTGTATCAGGACCATAAACACCCACCCGAGTGACCCTTATAAGACATTTTTCACATCTTTTTCCCTGTAACTTGGAAATGGTAAGTCTGAGAAGTTTCAAACTGTATTAGATATATATTCTGTGTGTAATCTTAGTATGTAACAGATTTTAAGTCTGAAGCTTTAATTTTGAAGGTCAAATTGAGGTCTCTAAAAGGCTCCCAAAGACCCAATATTTGGACTTTTTGCTACTTTTAAGCCCTGTGACTGTCAAACTATGTGACTGATAGAGCTCAAATCCTATCTGGGAAGATATTAGTATGTTATTTATATATGTGCCAAAAATTAAGGCTTTAAGAAGACATTTAACCTGTGTATGAGGACCATAAATCCCCACCCGAGTGACCATTTTTAGACATTTTTCACATATTTTGCCCTGTAACTTGGAAATGGTAAGTCTAAGAAGTTTCAAACTGTATTAGATGCATATTCTATGTGTAATCTTAGTATGTGACAAATTTTAAGTCTGAGGCTTTAATTTGAAGGCCACATTTAGGTCTCTAGAAGGCCCCATAAAGACCCAGTATTTGGACTTTTTGCCAATTTTAAGGCCTGTGACTGTTAAACTATGTGACTGATAGAGCTGAAATCTCATCTGGGAATACATTATTATGTTCTTTTTACATGTGCCAAAAATCAAGGCTTCAAGTAGACATTTAACCTGTGTATGAGGACCTTAAACACCCACCTGAGTGACCCTTTTAAGACATTTTTCACATATTTTGCTCTGTAACTTGGAAATGGTAAGTCTGAGAAGTTTCAAACTTTATTAGATACATATTCTATGTGTAATCTTAGTATGTAACAAATTTTTAGTCTGAAGCTTTAATTTGAAAGCCACATCGAGATCTCTAAAAGGCCCACAGAGACCCAATATTTGGACTTTTTAACCACCTTTAAGCCCTGTGACTGTTAAACTATGTGATTGATGGAGCTGAAATCCCATCTGGGAATGCATTATTATGTCCTTTTTACATATGCCGAAAATCAAGGTTTTTAGTAGACATTTAACCTGCGTATGAGGGCCATAGACACTCGCCCAAGTGCCTTTTTGGACATTTTTTCCGTATTTTGCCCTGTTATTTGGAAATGCTTAGTGTGACAAGTCTTAAACTGTATTATATATAATTTTTGTTTGTTATGTATGTCCCCCAAAAAGTTTCAGATCTGTTGTTTAATTGCTAAGGTCTCTTTAACAATTGTAAAATGCTCACAGAAACCCAATTTATGGACATTATGCCACTTTAAAGCCCAGTAACTGTCAAACTATGTGGGTTATAGAGCTGAAATCTTTGAATTTTTAAAAGGAAATGCCTGTCTATTTAAATTTTGAATATTAATAATGTTATGGCTATCTTAGTCTTTTAAGAACTTATTTTTGTGTGTTATACCTCTGCTTGCTGAGTTTTTAACTTTTTAAAATGAAACTGGTTAAACATATTCAAGTAGACAAAATGGACACTTTAAGTGAGCTTTAAGTCCCAATATTAATGAAATTATATCCTTATGTAGTAAAAGTAGGGGATTTTTAACCCTCAACTAGCCCAGTTTTATTCAACTTGCCTCAGTTAATTTTGACACAGCTCCTACAGTTATGAACTCATTTCAGTTGATAATCACATACTTAAAATTCTCAATTCTTTTTGTATTTGAGTACCCCTTTTATATAGATTGTTTGTTTACCATTTATGCATCCCCCACCCGGATTCCCCCCACCCACCTCTGGGACCTCCAGCTATATTGAGTGACACTAAATAAACAAAGGTATTTAATGATATCAGATGAGAAACAAAGAACTCAATGGGGTTGCAGATCTTGTGTAATAGTGAGAGAGGTGTGGAGAAGGGGAGAGGGGTGGGGGTGGGAGGTGGTGGGCTTCATTACATATAACACAAAGGGGAGTCAGAACTGAGATTGTGTCACATATTTAGGTTGCATATATATGGACCACATATATAGGTATAGAGGAAATGAATAACTGAAAACAATTTGCAAATTCTAAAAATAATATAATAAAATAATAATATAAATAATTTTTTTTTAAATAATATTTTATTTGTGAACAAATATAGAAACAGATATGCGCTTTTGGGATTATGATTTTTAGAATGGACATTGAATCATCAATCATTTAAATACTTTGAAGGAAGATTGAAAAGTATGATGAGTTGAGTTAAAAATAATATTTTATTTGTCAACAAATATAGAAACAGATATGCTCTTTTGGGATTATTATTTTAGAATGGACATTCAATCATCAATCATTTAAATACTTTGAAAATAGGTTTAGAGTTATCATTGCAGGAAGATTGAAAATATAATTTGAGTTATGTATTCGGCGTCTGGGGATACACCATCTTCCTTGGAAGATATAAACAGAGTAGATTGATGTGCTGAAGTTCATATAATAATGGGTAATTATGTTTTAAAAAATTCCCGATCAAAACCTGTGGCGTGAGTGATGACCTGTCTGGGGATATGTTGGCGCCGAGTTGGCCCAATCTAGTTAGCCATTGTTATTAGATAGGCATACCCTTGGGCTGTAATGATTCATGGTATGCCTGTTAAAACCTATAGTGCCTTACAAAATCACATTATTGTACTATTAAATTATATATGGCCAGAAAAAAACATGTGTGGGGAATTATTTATACAACAGTAATTTTTGTGACTGCATTAGAACTCTGATCTCCTCTGATACCAAAAGGGCAAATATTTTGATTATTTAATTTAATTTTATTATTTTAACTGGTACTGACACCCAGAAACTGACATACCCAAACACCACCAGCAGTCTTGATTTTAAGATGCTATGGCAATCGTCGTATTTATTACTCCATACGTGAAAAATCTTTTACCATTTTGATAATATATAGTTTTATTTTTGCTCAGCTTTATGAAGCATACTTACAAAATGTTCCATCGTGTTAATGAAAATTTTGTGTCTCCATTTATATTTCAGAAAATCTCTGCCCGCTAGTGGTGTTGCGTTCGATTTTGAAACGATCCATAATTTGGATGAATATGGTTGTGAATTTGCTCCCACTGTGAGGGATGGAATGAGGTCGTGGAACATGACTGTACAGTTCTGGCTCGCTCATCATGTATACAGAAGAGTCCCTTTCAAATCCAATGGTCTCAGGTACACTTTGACATTTCATACACTCAAACAATATACCATATTTTATTATCCACCACATGACACATTCTACCTAAATACTTGGAAATAAATCCAAGGTAATATTTTTTGTACTCCCATGAATAATAAGCTTCCTGAATATGTTTGGGGGTAAGAGGGTATTTTGGAATGTTCAGCTAAACAGTTAAACACTGTGACAAAGTGATTTGAAAAACAAATATTTTTATGAAACATTTCAGTGTATGAGCATTGAAAATTAAAATATGGATAAAATTTTAAAAAAAATTTATTTTATTTTTTGAGTTCAAATTAATCCCAGAGTTATTCACCTACTTGTTAAATGGAATGTACTTTTCTAAACCTTCAGATCAGCACAAAAAAACAATTTGTAGTTCATAACATCATTTTTTTATTACTAGGGTGGCAGCAACAATGTTAGTGAGTGCATACTGGCATGGGGTCCATCCTGGATACTACCTCAGTTTCCTGACTATCCCAGTCAATCTTCTTGCCGAGGATCTATGCATTGCAGCATTCCGTAAAGATGCCTCAGCAAGGAAACAGAAGATTTTTGATTGGGCTTGCTGGTTCATGAAAATGAGAACATTTGAATACATGTCAATGGGATTTTTATTGTTGACCTATTTTGACACAATGCGTTATTGGCAGAGTATCTATTTTATCCCTCATATTTTGATAGGAATGTTTATTATTATTGGCTTAGTGAACAAACCTAAACGGAAAAGAGAGCATGATAAAAATGAAACAAAACCAGTAAAGACAGATGTCACTTTGGGGAATGATGTGGTGGGTAGCGGGGATACAGTACATATAAAACAACAGTGAATTAAAAAGTATCAAGTTGGTTAAAACATAAGAAAGGAAAGATTTAAGATGTGATTTTAAGACCAATCAGTATCTTGTCTTATCTGATGAATAATCACAGTTATTTGGTTGTTGATAAAATCATTTGTAATACCTTTTTTCCTTGTATTTACATCTTTTTGGTGTACATACAGAAAAACACAAACATAAATAAATAGATAGAAGCAGTTTAGTACAGAAGCAAAATATATCCTAAATGTGGATATGTTTGCTTCTGCACTAAACTGGCATAGGAATTTTAAAAAGCAAATCATAACAAAGAGAAATGAATATCAAAAAAGATTTAAGGAAACCATGTTCAGTGGTATCAAGTATATGAACCTGTTAGTTTGACCTTTGACGTTATATATCGGTGGCAAGAAATCTGATTTACATAGTACACGGGTGGTCACGAAGATAAACGGTCACGAAGATGAACGGTCTTCAAAGTTTTCAAATTTAAATAGTGTAAATAGCAAAATCGCAGAAACTAAACAACAAAATAGACTTAAACAATGCTTTTTATGATTTTGGTTTGTGTTATATTGTTGTTTAAACCTTTTAACTGTTTTTATGTGGGCATTTCTGAGGACCGTTTATCTCCGTGACCGTTTATCTTCGTGACCACCCGTGTAGATGATTATTAAACTTTCATTACCAATATATTCCTTGGTATTAAGTTTAAGTTCACAGAAGTTTGTTCGTCTGATTTAAAAGGCGAATAAGAACTACTAATTTTGGTGAAAAAACCCTGAGATTCAGTTAATAACCTTTAGTTCATTATTTGTACATTTAAGACACATACCCCGGTATTCTATATTTCTGTAAAATAATGCTATGCACATTAGTGAAGCCGATTCAAAAAGAGAAAAAGAAACTGCTCATATAACTATCTTAATATTTTTCCTCCTGAAATAATTTATGTTTCATGTTATACTCTGTGTTCGTTGATCACTCAATAAAAAGGTCTTCTTTATGGTATCTGTTGAGTTTAAGGCACACTTTTAAAGTAGAATGTTTTGATACCACTTGATATTTATAATACTTTACAAGAAATTATAATTGAGGTTATCACTGGTTAAATTTGACATACAGTACATACAGTTGTGCTATATTTAGTACTTTCTGATCCAACCTCTAGTAACTGTTCCACTGTCAAGATAGATCGGGAGCAGGCCAAAATGTGGCTCTCCAGGTCTATTCCTGTAGGTGTTTTGGGGCTATTTTGTATATCCAGCATTATCCAGGGTCTTTCTCAACCCATCCCTGGCCATCCATGGGAGAAAATCACTGAAAGATTCTGTGTAGAACATATCCCTGTTGGCAAGGATGACCACCAGCTCTTTCTGGTGGTCAGTGAGTACTCCCAGTTACCCAGGGTGTCATCACAGGTGACCTTAAACCATCTCATATCATCTGTGTGAATCACAACCTCCCACATTAGAGTAGATCCCATCTGTGGCCCCAATATACATGACGATTAACCAGGGTCACCTCCTGAGTACCCTGGATGGCGTCTGGTTAGTTGGTTGAGAGGAAGGTTGCCTGGAGTAGACTACAGGTGATCTTTGGCATTCGAGCTGGTTTTATCTAATGTAAATACAGACGCGAACTTTCCTTGGGGTGAGGGTGGGGGGTCTCCATGGATAATGCATTTAGGGCTACTCCTAGATAGTCCTTGACGGTCGAACCAGGATATGAATGTTTTGCAAAAGAGAATGTCTATTTTAACACTGCCATATACATATAGTGCATACTGCCTTTGTCAGTACCATTTGATGCCTAATCTCTAAAGGTTTATTTTGTGAAACAATAACATCAAATTGTAAAACAGATTTAAAACATTTGAAACAGTTTTAAAAGTCACAAAATAAAACATTCATGTTGCGTGTTTTGCAAATTGGTTCAGTGTTTGTTCTCTCCAATTTTGTCAATTTAAATTTTGTCTAGTTCATAATTTTTCATAATTTTTATTTATTTTATATTTGCAGTTTTAACATGCAATCAGGTAACATATTCTAGCATGTATTTCTATCACACAAAAATACATTATATGAGAAGGTTGTACTCAATCTTAAAATTTTAAAAATGTTTTCATTATATTTCTTTTTATGATTTATTTTTCAATTGGTTGTATTATATCTTCAATGTTGACAAAATATTTTATAAAATAAACTATTTGCTTGTCAATCTTTTTATGTCAGCTGACTTGTCAGAAGCGAGGTACCTCCACCCCAAGTGTGAAAATTTCATCACTTTACCACAAGTTTCTCATTGACTATTGCAGGGATTTGTCTTTTGTGTTTATGTACTAGGCCACAAGTAGATTCCTTCGTGTGATTATCAGACCTGGACATTCTTAAGTATTTTTTTAATAAAAGGTTTTAATTTTAGTGCATAAAAATTTGAAATCATGCACTAAATCCCTTACAACTGGAAAAGTATTGCCTTTTGTTAAAAAGTTTTGTTCAGCTGCCTTTTCGATAGCTACAACATGGTGAGTAACTTGGGAGTCTGTCCCAATAACTAAGTGAGAAATAGCTACTTTCTGACTTTTCAGTACCTTCCATAATAAGTAAAATCACTTCTAACTGGAAAACTGTTGCATGTAGAGCATTTTTTTGAAATATGTTGTTCAGCTACTTTTCCGTAGCTACAACATGGTCAGAACTTTGGAAGTCTATCTCCATAGCTAACTGAGTAATATCTACTTTAGCAGATTTTTTAGTAAAAGGTTTTTTTTAGTATTTTTTAATAAAAGGTTTTAATTTTAGTGCATAAAAATTAGAAATCATGCACTAAATCCCTTACAACTGGAAAAGTATTGCCTTTTGTTAAAAAGTTTTGTTCAGCTGCGTTTTCGATAGCTACAACATGGTGAGTAACTTGGGGTCTATCCCAATAACTAAGGGAGAAATAGCTACTTTCTGACTTTTCAGTACCTTCCATAATAAGTAAAATCACTTCTAACTGGAAAACTGTTGCATGTAGAGCATTTTCTTGAAATATGTTGTTCAGCTACTTTTCCGTAGCTACAACATGGTCAGAACTTTGGAAGTCTATCTCCATAGCTGAGTAATATCTACTTTTATTTTAAATTAGCACTTTTAGCAGCTACCTATTGAGCAAATACGTCATATTTTCAAAATTATTGCAGCTACACAATTTCTTTTGAAGGTGTTGTTCATTTATCTTTTAATGAACTATAACATGTTAAAGTTTCCAACTTGATGCTCAATATATAAGTAATAGCTACTTTTATTATCTCATCGTTGAGTAAATTGCATATAAAGGTAAATTTCATGAAAAGTAAAAGTTTTATAGCATTTTCATGAAAGAGATTGTCCGGGTACTTTCTCCTTAGTTAACAGTTGGACATTGTTTGGAAGAGCTATCACAATAGCTAAGTGAGTAATAGCCACTTTCTCATTTTTCGGCAGTTAGCATAATGAATAAATGGCTGATATCTTAAAATAATTTGTTTGAGACAGTACAACTTAAGCAGGCAGTAAATGGATTATTGTAACGGATAATTAATAAAGATTTATGCAAATTTTACTGTAAAATAATACATAACATACTAATATACCAGTACAGGTATAAACTAAAGAAAATGTGTTAAGAGTGAAACTGACTTGTGTCCTCATTGTGGCAAGGTACAAAAGTATGAGCATTTACTTCTTTATCGTAAAGTCATTAATCTGGGGGATAAAATACTCAAATACTAAAATTATAGCTAATGAGCTCTCTATGAATAACTACAGTGTACCCAGCAATGGCTAATATCCACAGTACTATATACAAGAGGTGGGTGCCAACTCAAAACTAGACCTACGCATCCGAGAACTGATGCAAATTTGTATCCACCTGAAAGACATCTCACCAAACCCAGTGAACCATCATTTGACCTTGACAGAGGGGCCAAAGGTCAAATCTAACAACATCAGAAGATTCCCAGCCCATGATTACCTATGAATTGGTTTCACATTGCAAACCACTAGGACCAATAATAAGTGAGTTATAAGCACTTTTAGGTTTGGCCGTCCTCGTTTGATGTTGAAGGAGGGGCTCAAGGTCAAATCTGAACACATCAAAAGATTCCCACCCCACGATTTCCTATAAGTTGGTTTCACATTGCAAACCTCAAGGACCAATAATAAGCGAGTTATAAGCACTTTTAAGTTTGGCTATCCTCGTTTGACCTTGAAGGAGGGGCCCAAGGTCAAATCCGACCACACTAGACGATTCGCAGCAATGATTTCCTATAGGTTGGCTTACCATTGCAAACCTCTAGGACCAATAATAAGCGAGTTATAAGCACTTCTAAGTTTGGCTATTCTCATTTGACCTTGAAGGAGGGGCCCAAGGTCAAATCCTACCACACTAAAAAATTCCCAGCCCATGATTTCCTATAGGTTGGTTTACCATCCCAAACCTCTAGGACCAATAATAAGCGAGTTATAAGCACTTTTAAATTTGGCTATCCTTGTTTGACCTTGAAGGAGGGGTCCAAGGTCAAATCTGACCACATCAGAAGATTCGCAGCACATGATTTCCAATAGGTTGTTTTCACATTGCAAACCTCTAGGACCAATAATAAGGGAGATATAGGCACTTTTAAAGTCCGCTATGTGGGTTACTTTTGCACTCCGTGGATGACCTTGAATTAAGAGCTTGAAGGTCAAATGTGTGCAAGGTTGTAGAGGACATGTATATCTGTTTTACATATCACCTATGAAGAGATTCAACCTTCTACCCATGAGAAACAGCCAGTAGAAAAATGTAGATAATTTTCAAAGAAATGCCCGTGGCGGCCATCTTGTTTTTCAGAATGAGGCTAATTTCAGTCCCAGAGAAGCTTACCCCCCAATGAAGATCTCCTGCAAATTTGGTGAACCTAGCTTGTGTAGTTTTCCTCTGAGAGCATTAACGCCGAAAATCTCTCTACGCGCTGCGGCGGCATAGCGAACGCTAAACCAAAGGATCCACCAGATGCTTCCGGTGGATACAATAATGAAATGAATAATGAAAGTTCTATTGATATAAATGGTATGGAAAAAATTTCAAGCTTACATTGTATAGACTAAATATATATTTTGAAGTTTACTAGAGAAGATTGTAGCAGTTAAATGTATGTAGCAATCATCACCTTGTTAACAAGAAGTAAAACCTATGTATATACATGAAGTAACCATTGTTAAGATGAAAATGCAATTAAAAAGACAGTCCCATTACCTGTGATGAAAATTTTGGATATATGGATACATAAATGGTGGGATACAATATGAATGAATGAAATATTTATAAAGTACTAAATTGATATAGACATCATCTGAGGTGCTGATATTCAATGAGGAATAATCTAATTGCGAAAAAAGTCTTTTATATGTTGTGGTAATAACCATGACAGTATCTTATGGTTATAACCATAATTATAGTGAAAATACTATAAAGCACGCCACGAGTGCAGTCCTCTGCCATTAGGTAGTCGTGTATCCCCATATTGTAACTTCACCTGAATACTGCTTTATTAAACCACCCCTCATAATATGATAGCATGACCATAAATATCATTGAAAATAGGACTGTTGAAATTCGGCTTTGTTTTTGTATCCATAGTATGATCCTGATCTTTGCCAAAAATTAATTACTTCTTCCTTTAGTCAGGTCCTACCCACATTAAAAAAATTATTTTTCCCTACATACAAACCCAATCAGCTCAATCATTCACAGTAGAAAAAATTACCACTTCTACCCCAATGATACCCAGTTATACATAATACTCCCACCATCAAGTTGTCTCAATCAATATGAACACTAAAGATATGCCTAAATGACATTCAAAATTTCATGTTCACAGATAAATTAAAACTGAATCCTAACATTAAAGTCCAGTTTATTTTGATAGGCTCCAAAAGCACAACTCCTTCCTCATTTTCCAATCAATATTCTTGGTAATCGGGTCTCACCAGCATAAAATGTCAAGAACCTCACAGTGGTGTTCGATTCTAACTTCACTCTTTCAGACTGTGTCACAGGTCATAAAGTCTACCAGAGTTCATGCTAGAGACCTCTACAGAATTGGTCCCCTTCTAGACCTTAAAACATCAGTTATTTTAGCAAATGCTTAGCAGATTGGACTATTGCAATTCCCTGTTCGTATCACTTACTGATTTTGAGTTAAGGAGATTGCAGCGGGTCCGAAGCTCACTCTGCAGGGTTGTCTCCTGTTCCTCTAAATTCTCCCACATTACCACTCAATTGAAAAAAACTCTATTGCCTCCCAGTCAGGTACAGGGTACAATTTAAAATAGGCCTCATTACATAAAAAATTCTAAACTAAAGTCAGCCAGCTTATCTATGAGAATTAATTCACCCCTACACCTCTTCAAGAAACACAAGGCGAAGCACCCCCAAACTTTAGTTCCTTCATACCCCCACTTTTGATCATAGAATTCATAAATAAAAAAAAACACTTTTCCAATTCTTTCAGTTACTATGTCCCTGTTCTTTTGAACTCTTCCCCTTCCTAATAAGAAATACCCTCTCTGTCACATCATTCAGGAAACACCTCAAAACCCACCTCTTCAACTCCAGTTTCCCATCTTAGTCTCCTTCCCTTTTGGTCACACCCATAACTCCAGATCATTGACCTTGACCGCTCCTCGATGGTCCTTATGATAAATGAATTTTGTTAACTAGTTCCCCTTTGTAGGGAAGATATTGCGCCTGCAAACAGTAGATTAAATTAGATTAGAAGTTTTGACTTTGCAAGATGGGGTATCAAACCTCCTGCTTATGTCCACATGGTCTAGGTTTCATATTTCATAAATACAATGTAAAAGTGATGCTTGTTGACATATTTTAAACACTAATTGTGCATTACAAGTGGCTCTAGTAAATGCAAAAAAAAAGTTGCAATATCTTATATCCAAATATATTTGGTACCATTTCCAATAAGTCAGTTTCAACTGTAACCCACTAATTGAGCACACACGTTTTGTGTTTAAAACGGACCTGGAAACAAGAATGGTCCTACACCAGAGCCCTATGAAATTGCACATGCTTAGCTTTGGGGCAGAACCTGATATAAAGGACAAACAGTGTGGAGGCACTCCTTTGGTGCTGGCTGCAAGATGGGGTCATGATAGTGTGGTGAAGATTTGACTAACACAAGGGTAATATGCATGAAACGGATATTCATGGTGAAAATGAATTTTTTGATTCTGTTTGCAATAGCCACACTGTGTTAAGTTGTTAAACCACAGTCACATTCACAGTGAGGGGAGGACTGTACTTTTGGCTGCGGTGTTGTGGAATCGCTTACAGCTTAAGATACAGGTAAATGTATCATAGGTAAAGCAGGTAGCGGCCCAGTACATCCATAGTGTTCTAATGCAATCGTCTGGTGACAGTCAAATGTCCAAGACATTTACACCCATAGAAGCAGCCCTAAATAGCGTCCAAGCAGAGATCTGTGACATTCTATACACAGGTGGTGCAAGGATTGATTGTACTGGAGTTGATTGTACAAATATAATCAGCAACGATTGGTTCTTTGTGCAGATATATTCAGCACAGAGACTGCTTCATTCTTATAAATATATTCAGCAAAGGCTGGTTTGTTGCACAAATATATTCAGCAAATGTTGGTTCATTGTACAAATACATGTATATTCAGTAACAGAAAATGAAGACATTACTAAAGTCTTTAACTGGCTCAAGTGTAAGCTTATTGATCCAAGAAGTTTAAAAGGACACTGAAGAATAGCTGTCAGAAACTACTGCAGGGAGGGATTTCATCAGAGAATAAATGAAATCAAACTTCCAGTTCGCTTAATAGAGTAGAATATACCTCGAACTATCTAAAAGTGAACTGTAGTGTGAGAGGAGTCCTTAAATCATTGTATAGACATTCAACAGTGACAATAGGTTTCAACTTGTAAGATTGTGGGTTTGAATCTTGACCCCTGGCCTTTAGTGGGAAAATTGGTAAGTTGTTGTCTATACCCAACCGTTTACCATGCAGAGTTTTCACCAAATTGTGTGAACAATGTTTTTTTGTCTCCAAAGATACCTGGGCTGGTATTCATGAAAAAGCCTCAATCTCAAACTCAAAAATAATCTGTATGATTTAATTTGTCAATCTTATAGTTGAATATTAAAGTCAAACTCAAATTTAGTTATCAGCATAATATATTCTCAAACTCAAAAATTTGCGCTTGACATTAAAGTGACAATCAAGGTTTAAACCTTAGATTGTAGGTATTCATATTCCAAGTTGTGTCTGAGACTGAGTTTGACTTTCCTATTTGATTGACACCACTCTGTGAGAGGCCACGGTGTCAGAGTGGTAACACTCTTGCCTCCCACCTCTGAGGCTGGGGTTCAGTTCCCAGCACGGCCTCAAGTGGGAAAGCTGGTAGTTGCTTGCCGTTGGTCGGCAGTTTACAGTACAGAACCCTGACAAACTGTATGTACTGGTTTCCTCTGCCCTTCCAACTACCCGTCGTGATATGACCTGTACAGTGTTGAAAGCAACATAAAACCCCAAATAAATAAATAAAGACACCACTCAGTGATGGCCATATTTTTGACACGTTTAACTATGCACATTGGGTGGTGAATCTATTTCTCATATGAATACATAAATTGTTTTCATACTTTACAAAGTGAGTGATTCACTTGAAATGGAGTTGTATGCACATCTGAAATGCATTCTGCATAAAAATAAATCAGAACCATGGATTGATAGATATGTTCTCAGTTGCGAAAGAATTCAAAACAATGCAGTAGAACAAAAGGACAAATCCCAATAGTTTTATCTTTTTGGAACATTTGCCTGCAATTCGTAGGCAAAAAAGGTTAAACCCACTTGTGTTGGCTTGTTAGAAAATTTACATCTGGGTTATAAACATTTGCGTTACTGTAGCAGTGGTTTTCCACTATTATAACTAACACACAGTGCAGACTTTGCTAAATTTATACCAGTGCTAACTAGAACAAATTCAAAGCTACTTATCAATAAACTTAAGTTAAAGCTGATCTTGAGTCATTCCTCATTGTGTGATAACAAGCTTATAAACTATAGATGGAACCACAGTCATGGCATGCGTCAACAAAGAGGCAATAGAGATATATAGCACCGTTAATGTAGTACATTATATTTAGACACACACCAGTGATTTTCCATATGATATCAAGAGACCTGTCCAGAACCGACTCATATTAAAGTAGAGATCAGATATTTCTGGAAAATTCATTGAAGATGGCATGGCCCACATACGGGCAGGTTTCTCCGTAACGAGGTTTCTCCATTACTTTTGGAGTTCTCACGAAAACAGACAAATGCACCCAAAACTTAACCTTCATGTAGAGGTCATAATTTCAACTGAGAAAGGGTGCTGAGAAATTGGGGGTTATATTGTTATTTGGTATCCATTCAGAATGAAGCTGGCGAAATACGTTACGCCCCAGAGTACATCCGTTTGCTTGAACAAACAACTGAGTTGGAATAGAATGGTAATATCACTCTGCTAAGGTGAAATGGTTGATTTCTACCATTCAGGGTAACTGGTTGGAATTGATCTGGAAACTAGATATTTGGAGCTGATGATAGACAACCACAACTGTATGTATCTAATCTACCACTTTGCAGTCGTACGATTTTTTCCCTGGCCAGTGCACAGTACTAACAAAGAAGAGACAGAAAGTGATAGCCAAGGGACGTTCTTGGTCAGTATTCCAGGGGTTGTAGGTGTGAACAAGGGGAAGATAAAGCTGGAGCTGAAGATGTGGTTCTTAGGATGCTCTCCAAATGATATAACTGAGGGTCTGGTTTTTTATGAAAGGGAAAGAGTCCCGTGGTGCAAATGACTGAAGAATGAAGAAAAACCTTTGTTGGATTTGTGGATTTTATAGACGAAAGAGGGAACTTGAATTTTATAGGGTCAGTTTAGACTGGTATTTGGACTGGAAATCGGATGGTAATGAAGTTTGTATTAAAAATAAGCATTTTCATCATCATAATAAGCTGTGACTTGTATTATTTTTTACAGCTGAAGGTCTATCCATGGCATTTTCCTAATATACTATTATTTTTAAAATGCAGTTGCATAGGTATGTCCAGTTCTATCTTGTTAACAAATCAATGATGGATTTTACTCACCTTTCGTGGGTGGGTGTACTTGGAACTCAGGATAACATTTAATGTTTTAATTGCAACTTTATTCTGTTGACAGAAACTTCATGAAAATGGTTTTATGCATATGCTTACTACTAAAAAGCTCAATATTAAGAAAAAACTCTAGACCGTGTATTTTCATTCATAATTGATTATATGGGTGTGATTATACCCCGTTAAGTTGTCTACTTCACGGTCAACTGAAACAACCAGCAGTAACTTTATTGTAATTTCAGGCTACCATTTCAAACATCAATCAAATATATGTGATATATTCACCTTTCATGGTATTTGCGTGTACATAAACGTTTCTTTTCATTTCATTCCTGTTTCATTTACGGCTTTGTTTTTAATAATCTTTCAAAGAGAACAAATGTGTCAAGAGTTTTCTTGGATCTTTGTGTCTGGTCTGGAGTGTATATCAGATATAACTATGACAGCAGCCATCTTGTCACAGTTAAAGTCCCAATCAGAACAACACTACAGATCCTTTTCATTTTGATCCGGTGTTGGATCAGATGGGTTGTAGGGCAAACAAGGTAACTCGTGTGATAAAAACAGCAGCATATTTCATTTACCTCTGATTTGATTTCAGATAAAAAGTGCTCTCATTCCCAGCAGATAGGAACAGGGGCGGATCCAGCTTTTATGTAAGGTGGGAGTTCACATCGAGTAAGGTGGGGGTCCACATTGAGTAAGGTGGGGGTTCACATCAGACATAATATAACTAAGGGGGTCAGGGGGCATGCCCCCCCTGGAAAAAAATCATTTTGGGTAAAAATAGAGTGCATTTCCTGTAAATTTAACACCACTGTCAAGAAATAATTTTGTACTTTGGGTTGAACCCCTTTACATTATTTTTCAAGGGGGGGTTCGAACCCCCTGAATCCCCCCCCCCCCCCCCCCCCCGATCCGCTAGTGAGGTAGTATCATTCTTTGAGGCCATCAGTATGAAAAGTAAAAAAAAAATGCCAATTTTTTTTACATTTGCTACCAAATTATGCATGAAACTGACTTTGCATGACACACTTTTAAGACAGCTTTCATACGCATGCCCCTTCACTAAAGAGTTTTCTTGGATCCTTTTGACAAAATATCTCTTAAATCTTGCTGATCTATGTTACAAAAGATGTGGGGATAAGTGTCACCCACACTGGTCTTGTTATGGTTAAATTACGTGGGCTTAAAAGTTTAGAATGTATCTTATTTGTTAAAGCATTGTAAGCATCAAACTATAATTTTATTCACTTATAACCATTTACCCCTAATTAAGTATGTGATGACACAGACCAAAGTGCCACCTTAAAAACAGCCTTAAGTCTTCATACTGGTTGTTATTCGTCATTGATGACCCTTCAAAATGGGTGACGTCAGTAGCATGGTCTTACATATCGTGAATTCCCCTGATATGCCTAGTTTCCACCTTTCCACGCAGTCGTTTCTGATCGGATTTATTTCCACTTCACAACCTCTCCCTTATGGCTCCAAACAGATATCTAGCAAAAAATGTGTCTTACCAAAATTTGAATCGCCCTGAACCATTCTTATAGCCTGACCTTTCAGGCTTGTCTGAACCATAATGCAAACGTGAAATATTTTTGACATAATGCACACTGTATCAGAGGCCTTTCTAGTCTAGGAGTTCTCCTCAGTATGCCAGGCTAAGACATGTATGAGAACATTATGAAAAATACTTATAATGCAATCAAACAGTAGTGTCTATATTATACATATAAACGCCTGTGGCAAGGTTACCCTTCTTTGTGAACTGCAATGTTGACCGACTGGTCGAAAATTGGGGATCGTGCTCCAGATGGGGACACAGGTCACCATAGTGGAACAGCCTTCTACATTCTGAGCGATTATTCATCGTGCAAAAATAGTTTATATCTTTATGATTTGTTCTTCACTGGCGTAATATATATTCTTGGCAGCAACGTCAGTAGAAAGTCCCTGCTTGTATAAAAGTATTTATATGCAAGAAAATACTGTTTACTGTAACCTAAAAAAACCTATAATTTATTAACTATGTGGGAGGAAACAATGAAAAAGCAATCAATCATAGTTAAAGCATAAAACTTTCCTGTCACATTGTTTTATGTTGACTGACATATATGTCCGTGACACACATTTTGTAAATCTCTCTGTTTTCCTTCTGTTAGATTTTTTGCTGAACAATATAAGTGTTCATCTTATGTTTCACAATTTCCTGTTTATATTACAAAATGACAAAAAAAATACCACTTAAGTTAATGGCAGCTGTAGAATTAATACTATTGTGCGGTGTATAGCTTATGTAGCTATAAGTAAACCTATAAGTTTACAAAAATGCTTTCACTTATATTGGATTAAATGTACATTAAAGTTTATAGCTTTTCTTGCCTTTACACAAAAGGCTCAAAAATAATCCACCAATGATTTAATTACAAATCTGAACGGATATTTTTATAGACAGGACACCAGTTCACTTTAACAAGTGGTATGGGAACCAGAGCTACACTAATAATGTACACTAGGGCGGAGACCAGACTAAAACTTTCGCTGAATTTGTACACGTATATTAATTTTAACAAGAAACATCTCACATATTTACACAAATGATTTGTATTCATAAGACACATTACACCAGACATATGACGTCATCATACTGTCTCTATCTTATCAGTATTCTGTATCAGTAAGCGTAGGAGTACATTACGCAAGTTGAAGGTTATCCCGTAAAGTAAAAGTTCGTTATGCAAATCTAAGAAATTTACAAATTACAAAGAAACTCGAGCCTCAACCAAGGCTGTGGAAAAGATAATGTTTCACATCAATGTTTGTCTCTCTGTATGTTTCATTTCATTTTCATTATTAGCTTGTTGCTGATGCCAGTTTGCTGCATTTTCACGTCAAATCTTATTTGAAAATAAGTGAAAAAAAATCGACAAAAAGGTTCATAATTTAGAAGTATTTGTCTCAATATGAAAAGACAGTGTCAAAGATTTCCTGGATAAGGTAATATATTTGGAATATATTTATGAATTCGTTTCAATATGAATCAATCATCAGTCTAAATATATTTGAATTTTCAATTGACAGTTATCATGTTTACAAAAGATGGTCAGAAGTGCTCAAGTTTAGCATTAAAAGCCAGGGAGTAACAAATGTGATATTAGCCACTGTATTTGAAATCCACCAATTGGGAAAGCCCCCTTCTATACTCTTTCTTTACCGTTGGTGATTTTTTTGTGACGTCATTGGACTTCGGATTGCACCTGATGTAGATCTTGTGCAGGGTCCTTCCTTCGTGCACAATGATCCTCTGTTAACATTTACCTATAGAAGGACTTCCAATGATAATGTAAAATCTAAGAATAACAGAATACTGATAAGATAGAGACAATACTAAAAAAGCCAAAATAAAAAATAAAGAGAATAAAGAGCAAGTCCACCCTGATGCAAAATTGACACAAATTTTATTTATTTATTTATTTTGTGTTCCTTCTTAGTTTGGACTTGCAAGATACATCCAACAGCTAGCACAGACCCCTGGGGTTTTTTTAATCCCACACATATGTATTGCTAAGAGCTGGAATAGAACGCAAAGGCGACTCCGCGTGAAAATAGCTTGATTCACAAAGGCCCTTGTTACTCATAAACAATGTCAAAGTTGGAGATTTTCACCCTTTTCAAAAGCTTAGGTCATACCAGGAAGATATGTGTTGTGCATTTAGTAGTGTTATCTAAAGAAAATCTACAGACGTAACTGTTTAGGGATCTATATCATTTGTGTGTCACAGTGAAATCCTGTTTAAATCCTATTTACAGAAGTAAGGCTAATGTGATCACGTGACACTTGATAAGGATATGTTTGGATTGTTATTTTTTTTGCATTATATTTGACAGAGGAATGAGTGATTTAAATGTGTGTGTGTGTGTCACTTTGATGTTTATTTTGGAATTGTTGAATTTTACAATGCCTTCAAAAGCTGTGAAATATATCACACATGAGTCATTAATTTTCACTCAAGAATACATGTTACGGATAAGCAGTAGGACCACAATGAAATCATTTCCAAAGGATTTAATTCTTGATTTATCAAGATAATAAGTCCTTAATTGAATAAAATTATTTTTTTTACAAAAGTAAAATAATTATAAAAAAAAATGTTTATAGTTTGCCCAAATGATCTACATATTTCACAAATGTTTGAAAGTGTCAAATATTTTTTTTCACTTTTGATGACTTATTAACTTGGCATATCAAAATAATCAAATTATAGAGGTAGTAATTCGACTGTTGCCCCATCCGCCCGTAGAAATTCTTCTATAATTTTCCAACTTTATCTCAATTACAGAGTAGTAACTTGTAAGGACATATATATATATATAACATTAAAAAATATTATTCATAATTTCTCAATAAATAAAGCTTAGGAAACAAGATTTCAAAATCATCACATCATTTGGTCCTAATATGCTTCCATAGTTAATGTTAAAAAATGATTTGGTGACGAGATTTCCGACATCTAGTTGACATGACGGAGGAGGATGAAATATGACCCTACAAATCCAGGGAAAATTTAAGAAATCTTTGATTTAAAATATATAATTTAGCTGACGTGAATCAGTGAATCATGTGTGAATTGCTAATTTGGCAACTTGGCCTCGGGTCTCTAGAGTTTCCTAAAAATAAGTTGTGAGCTGGTAAAATCATTGTCATACGTTTTATATTTATGCCTTTATAAAAACACAACAACATAATAGTGATTAGCTTATGTCAAAAATCCGCCTCCATCAAAATCATGTTTTCAAGCATGTATATAAAGAGTGTTCAAATGGCAATTCTATCCCTTTTTATTTAAAATTTGACTGCATAAAGAGGACACTTTGAAAAGGAGGTGATGAAAATGAACTCAGTTCAAGTTGTATTTAGGACACTGTGTCTATGTGTTGCGACTACAAGGATGTTTCTTTGTGCAGGTAGTATCGTTGAGATATTTTAGCTTTTTTTACTTTTGCAAGCATTTCTTGTTATACGTACGGGGCAGTATCAGTAGAGAGTTTAAGATACACGTTTTGGAAATTACGTGTACTGCAAAATCTATAAGTATACGTAGACGTTCCCGTATGTCATTTTTGGTTTAAGATACAAGTACTACGTGATGTCATGCTCCCCTCCCCATTTGCTTATTTATGCTTGGAAATGGAGTGAATTTCACTGCAAGGAATGTATGGTAGAGGGATGGACTGTTTTTTACTTCATCATGTATTATGATTCAATTAATGTAATATGTAAACTTTCTCAACAGTTGCTGTGCTTGTAAAATAAAATAATAAAGATTAAAGATTAAATACATAAATGGCCGATGTATACATAAACTATTTAATTTCAAGTTTTGTTTTTTCTTAAACTTACCACAAAGGTAAATACAATACAGCATGATAAGGAATAGTCCGTCCCTAATCTGTTGCATATGGCAAAAGCTACAGGCTTTTTAAAAACAGTATTATCAAGTGTATTTTATGTCTAAAACTACATTTTAGCAACATAAATATAATGTAAGATACTTGAATATATTATTGCTTAACAGTTGATTATAGAAAATGAAGATTTAATAGTATAAAGTTGAGATAAACCCTCACGTTTTGTTTTTACTTGTAGAACTAGTTTTTCACGTTGTGAACTTGTAGCTTGACGTACGGAGTTTGATAAAAACGCCAAAGATGACGTCATACGTTCTCTTTGCAGTACACGTCGCGACGTGTACTTGTATCTTAAACTCTCTAGTAATGTCTTATGGATGGGGGGTGGGGGGGGGGGTGTGTGTGTGACTTATTGAAGGGGGGCGGGGTTGACTCCTACAAGTGGCAAATGTTGACCAATATGACCATGACTGTTGAACTTGAAGCAAAAATTTGAACTTTGGCAGCGATGGGTAAGCGAGATATCATGTTATATCTTATAGTTATGCTAAATATCTTTCAAATAATTAATGTAGTGGGCCTTAAGCTAAAGTATACAAGTGAACTTCCAGATGACGTGAACAATTTCATCGCAGGAAGCCTTTTACATGTTTTAAGGGCCTCATACAAACGTCCAGTTAAAAGTGAAATAAACTGTATTTTGCTATAATTTTTATTGACACATGTAGTGTACACAAGATTGACACAAATACTAGAGAAAAAAAGCACACAATATATACCTGCAATTATCTTGAGTAGCACATTGTTACTCTATTTCCGAGCATCCTACGGGTTGGACTGGTTAAAGTCATAATGCCCTAATGTTTGTTGGCTAGAATGGAAGACCATTTTCAGTAAGATGCAAGTATATCCTGTTTATCATATTCAAGCATATTATAACCTCAATGACTGGCTGGTGGAGTTTTGAGCTGAAGGAAGTGGCTATTTTTTTATTTTATTTACAACAGGGTTATAGTGGTTACATAATAGAATGATGGTGATATAGATATATGATCTATTTATTATACTTTATCTAGCAGTATGTTATACATTTTAAATGAAAGACGGAATACATATTAAACTAGCCTATAGGTAACACCCAGTCATTGAGGTTATGACATACTTGAATATGATAAACAGGATATACTTGCATCTTACTTTACTGTTTTTGAATGCATCATAGCCTGTATAAAAAAATCTGTATTCTCAACTTAAAACCTAAAAAATGTATTACATTACTAATTTTTTCCTGATATTACTTATTTTCAGAGGGTTTGTCCTGCTACCGATGTCTGGAAGGAGAATGGTCTCCATTCTGTAATACATCTACATCATTTACCCAGTGTCAGACAGAAGTAAGTAATGGAGCTTTCATACATAGCTGGATATATGGATCTGTTACCAGGCAAATGGGAGACACAAATGGATCTGTTCTAAATGTCTCAAATTTAACAGGGCACACTTAATGGCTGTAATTAGAAAGTGGGTAAAGATACATTTAAATTTGCATTTTTAAAGGAAGTGGCAGCTTTAATAATGGTTTACTCTTTATAGGTGTTCTATCTCCGGGCTGGTTGCTTGAGCAGGTTTGACTGTGATACCTTTACAATTTTAAGGCTATGAAAATGGATGTAAATCTTTCATTATTGCAGACTTTATTATTATACTCTGTTTAATGACAGGTTTATAGTATATTTCTAAGGAGGGATCTTCTGTCTTCACATTTTCTACATCTCATGGTGTCCAATGTTTTTTTGCCTTGGCTGTGGGGTATGGATATCGATGATGCTGTTTTTTCACATTGGATCTGGACAGACCTCTCTGAGCAGAGCATTATAGTAGTCAAGGCGACTGCCCACAAGAGTGTTACAAGCTCGTACTGCAGCCTCACGCATGAAGTACATAAATAACATAAATAATTTGATTCAGTTTAGAGCTTTATTCAGCCTTTTATACTTTGTATTTGCACCAGGAGATGTGCTTTGCTAAAGTAGAATCACATAATGGTGTGATGAAGTCACACAAAGGGTGTATGAACAAACAGGTATGTAATATGTATATTCATTTATTTTTGTTGTTGTTGTTTTTCTCTCTACTTTTAAAAATGTACTAGCAGAGGCCTTAGTTATAAACAAGTTTGATATTTAATCACAATGTCTGATTGGCTAAGTGATACTACATTTCACTTTTAGTTATTTGGCTTTCACCTATGTATATGGTTGAGAAGGAATTGAAATTACATTACTCATACTCAATGTATGTGTTGGACCCCAACTTAGGAGTCAGCCCATCTTAAGATGGGCTATAACCCAACTTAGGATCCTAAGTTGGGCTATAGCCCATCTTAAGATGGGCTGACTCCCAAGTTGGGCTCCAACATAATAAATTTTGCTTTGTATAATACTGGTTGTAAACTTCTGGGTTTACTGATACAGCATTAAATACCCAAGATAATTTTTGCACCAGTATTTTAGGGTCTCTACCGCATGTCCCATTGATTAACAAATTTGTCATTTCATCTCTTGGCTTTAACCTGTTGTGGTTGTGAGTTTGAAAATCAAGCTTAATATATCATGTGGTGTGACCTTAGCTGTTTAAGTATTCGTTAATGGCCACTTAGACACTTACAAGGCTATTAACCTATTTAAATTAACCTTTTCCTTAATTTATAATTTTAAGATGTTGTTTAACATCATTACTTTTCATTTCGATATTCTTGGTGTGTATTTTTTTGGGTTTTATGATGATTTTAGTTGAAATAAATGTAAAAGGGTTTCTTTGGAAATGTGCTAAAAAGACTTCTATATATGGCCAACATCACAAAGATATTGGACACTTTTAACCAAAGAAAAACTCTCAGGTGTAATTTAAAAGAACCTTAAAAGGCACAATTTGCATTTATACAATCAACATATTTAATCTGAGTCCTCAGTAGTAGGGTGTTGCACAGGTTTGACATTTAATTACTTGACTCTCACCACTTTGTTCAAGAGTTCAAACATTCTGTCCTGATCTGGCCTTAGCTGTTAAAAGGGATATAAAATGTAAACTTGTATCTATAATCTTGCTGCAATTTTTTTCAGCTTTGTGAACAGGAAATGCAAATCAATCCCAGTATGTGTGATGTTGGTGTGGTGACAACAGCATGCATGTGGTGCTGCCAACATAGTAACTGTAACTATGACAAACATCCCTACTCTGGTAAACAACCCCTAAATACTTGCTTAAATATGTGTTCTAGTAGACAGTTCCTAAATAATTGCCTAAACACATGCTCTGATAAACAATTCCTAAATACAAATGTACTTGAAGCAGAGGTAGAGATCGAGTCCTTAGAGGGGGTTCTCCCACTGAAATTTACTTCAGTATCTCAAAATCCACATTTCAGGGTTTTTGGGGGGGTTTCTTGAGATTCTATACCAACAGGGTTATGTATTGTATCTATGAACATATTTTTTGGTTTTTAAATTATCATACTAACATCAATATTTAATGATTATTTTTCTCAATAGTAATCACTAGAACTATTATTCCAATATCACCCAGCTTTGGTACAAAGGTCTAGTTCAGACTAGTTGTTCATGGTTTAGAATCTGTAGGCCCAATAGAATAATATGTCTGTTGTGAACATTCACCCTATAAAGATGACTTTATATTAGTGTCAAGACTGTTGTCAAAGTTGCTTATAAAAATACTGTACAATTGCATATTTTCACTAGACTTTATTTTTTGCTCTTTTAACTTATGAGATTGGATAATAAAAAAATTATTTTCCAGTGAAGCTTTAAAGTTATACTTATCTAATAAGAAGAAATGTGCTATTGGTGAAAATTAATTCAAATGAGTCTCTTAAGAACTGAGAATTAGTGACATTTTCTTGTGGCTAAATTTTCTACAAAATGATTAATAATTAGCCTCAATTTTATTATCATTGTAGCAAGCCTACCTGCAACGTCTTCACCAACTATGCAGCCAGGTACAGGTGTGACCAGTGCACGCTCATCTACTTGTATGTCTTACAACCCACAGGTGTGTTCTGTATTTATTGATGCCAGGACGCCAACAAGCATGGACCAGAGAACCTCTGACATAATTATTGATGGATATTGCAGGTAAATTTGTCATTTTTTAAGTGAAAACTTCGGTGAAATATTTTATCAATATCATTATACCAAGAATCATGAGCCGGAGAACCATTGCGCAAATCCCAAATAAATTCTTTGTAATTTCAGTTTGCACAGGATGTTATACACACAGATGCACAAATATTTCTACATTATAATGTGTTATTTGCAGTAATATGTAAAAGTGAGAAATGAAATGCCAGTGTAAGCTATTCAGATTCTGAAAATTTTGACATTTTAGCTGCAATATTTGTAAGATTATTAAAAGGTATATGACTAATAGTACAATTACAGAACACAAAATGTTCTGAAAATGCCGTATCTGGCTTTGCAGCACTGAGGCAGATCTCCTTAATCTGAGAGCCATGTCATGTACTTATATGTCCAATTAGACCTTTTGCAAGGTCCTTCCTTAGTGCATTATGATTCTCTGAGAGCATTTCCCTCCAGAAGGAAGTTGATTTTTTCACTTCTAGTGAGGGTGTAAAATCCCAACTGTTATAAAATGCACTCATTTATTGTCTCAAAAAAAAACCCCAAAGTAAAGACTTGTGGGCAAGTCTTATGTTCAATCAAAATATGTCCAAAATTAAACAAATTTTAATTGTTCAAGTGAGGACTGTAATTGCAAATCATCTTCAGAGGTGAGGAGGGCCATTAAAAGTGATTCAGCCCTATAACCTGTTACCGTTACCCTCATGTCAGTAATTTTAATATTGTTAAAAGTTTGTGTGATCTAAGTTCAGTCAATTAAAGTCATAGATTTTTCACTGAGCTATAATTTTCCTCATTATAAATGACCAATTTTTTTTCATATTTTAAAAGACTTTATAAAAGGTTATCTTGTGGGAACTATATTGGCGTAATAAACCAGACCTCGTCAAATGTAGTGCAAAACTGTTGAGGTAACTTCAGCTCCTTATAATCTTTGATGCAATTAAAATGTGATTAAAGGAAGTCTGCACAAAACTGGAATATCTAAAAAAAATTATCTTTGAAAGTTATTTACATTAGAAAATCTAGAATGTCTACTGAAACTATGGGTGTCACCATTGTTCAAATTGTTTAATTCCACCACAATACCAAATTAGTCCTACTACCCAATACCTTATGAATCGCTGTAATGTGGAACATTTATACATGTGAACTTAATATGTACAATCTCATGCCACTTATTACAATGTCTATATGATAATCAAACATCCTAGATGATCCAGGTGAAATATAAATGAGCCGAGCTCTTAAAATCATATCTCTTCAAAAAGGCATTCCTAACTTAGTATACACTCTATCCGGTGTCTCTGTGATACTGGACTTGGTAACGGCTTTGGATGGATGATTTTTGAACTTGAATTTTGGTGTTGCGCCTTAGACTCTGCCTGGCCGAGATTAAGCACCATAAAAGTACAGAATAGTATAGAATACAGTCATATAGGGTGAGATATCAGTATAAAACAGGTGGTTTTTAAATGTTTACATATATGATAAACAGTTACTTGTTTTTTGTAGGAGAATCCCTGACATCTTCAATTGTATGCTGAGAAACAGTATGTCTTGTGCGGATGACAAATCCTGGAATGGAGGAGGACTCTTTGTGTCTTTGATTAACCAGCTTCAAAAAGTCTGTCCCAGAGACTGTAATGTTACATCTGCAACCACGTGTACCTATGACATGAACACACAGGTCACACGAGGAATATTTGAACTGGATACAGATGTTTTCTGTCAGGTGATGCAAAGGTAGGCATCATGTATTTGGTGAATTTCACATACTTTTGCTAGCCTAAGTTCAGATTTTTTACTCCAAATGCCATTTCCAAATAATATTTTGTTAATAACTCCTGCTATTGTTTAATTAAAACCTTTTTAAATAGCTAGACAGAATATTGTCAATCAACTTTAAGTAGACCTCTGGTAATCAGAATTACCTTTAAAATAGAAGTGCATAGATCCTTACTGGGTATTTCTCATTGGAATTTTACCTTGTTATTTTATCTGGAAATCTTGATTAAGTTTAAGTAGTTTTCTGTCCCCTGATATTCTATATTACAGGGTTTAACTTTACAGTATATCATTATCAAGACTTCTGGCTAAAACATATTTATGACTGTTATTATCCCATCAATTTTGCTTTTTAAAATGAAAAAAAAACTCTTGTGGGTTTAAACAATTGTATAACAATTCACATCATAAAATAATTTTAACAATACAAATCCATAAAGAGAAGTTTTGGACAAGAATTTAATAGAAAACTATTACGCCTGGGTGATGTAAAATGTAAAATTTGCTACAGTACATGAAATTTGCCACACATGTGAAATTCAGAAGAAACCTTATACTTAATTTTTTACATTTCTGTTGTTTGTGACTCCATTAGGGCTCTAAATCGACTTCAGTGCAAAATTAACACAAATCTTGATTATTTTGTCTTACTTCTTTAGAGTGCACCACACAGTGGCAAATTTCACATACTGTGGTGAATTTTGCACTTAGCCATTAAGATAGTCCATTAAGGTATTTTGAAGTAGTCACAAGTAAATACCCTTTAATTTATAACTCTCTACTTTATGAAGTTTTGAAGGCTTGGTTGCAATTCAGAGACTGGTCTTTCTTTTCTTCACAGTTTCTGATGTCATTGCATTAAATTAATAGTCAGCATTATGTCAAACAGTACATGTGATATTTCAATGGGTACAAGTACAGGTCTAAAATGTACCAGTTTAGATTTGTTATAATTGAGGATATTATAAACTAATGTTGTGTGTACTATACCTATGGGCAACCATGTCCAGCATATAATATGCATATTCAATTGGGATCACAATGTTCTCTTCAGTCATGATCTAAGTGATCAGTCTCCCTCGTAGTATCACTAAGTGTAATGATATTAGTTACATGAAGGCCCCCAAACAAATCGAAAATATCACTTTGAACCACATACATCACTTAAATCAGTTGCAATTGAATACAAGTATTGTGTAAAACATTTTACAGAACTGTGAGAACCACTTTGATGTGTGTACAGATGACATCTTCTAGCTGTGAGGATCAGAAGATGCACACTGTGTACAGTGTCACTGTGACCTCTGTTGACAAGTTCATACAGCTGATGTGTGGTTGTGATGGCAATAACCCTTGTACCAGCACTCCCCATCCAACAACTGTGGCACCAACTGCCACTGTAACCAGGACAGAAAACACAACAAAGAAAACTACAAAGTCAACAACAAGAATACCTACTGCTATACCAAGTCCAATGCCGACACTCCCACCTGGTAATATATATTGAGATATATAGAAGCTTAGACTGCATAAGAGGAACCTCAAATATCCATTAAATTAGCTTCTAGTTGTGGTACATGTCCACTATATACAGTGGATTCTGTATCACTAGAACCCTCCCATATCCACATAATTTAGTTCTGGCTATTAACTTCCATTTATATCTTCCACAATGTAATGTTGGAACCTCTAAATTAATTTAACTCTTACCTTCAGTTGACACATCTGGTTCTATTTGGTTGAGAGTCTACTCCACTTGAACATGGGAACATTTATACTTACTGTCAAATTTCTTATGTATTGCATAATATGACTCAGTATCATTTTGAATTTGTACTTTTGTTAAATATAATGCTAAAATAATGATAAAATGTCATCTATTCTCAAATGAGGATTGTGATGAGATTCATATATTTGCTATATGTATATCAAAACTGTTTATAAGTAACTTTGTTGCAGAATGTGGTATTAATGTTGCTCTGAACTGTGTTACTTCATTTGGTGAACTGGTCCTGAAGACTAGATCAGAGAGTGGTGACTTTGGCTACATATGCAGGTCTGATGTGTGTTTGAAATATTTGCATTTTATTTGACATTAATGATATTTTATATAAGTTTTTATGGGTAGAGTAAAGCATTACATTATAAAGAGTTTGCCCTGTTAATCACTGAGACTGGAGAATTAGAAAGTTAGGTTGCTAACTACGGCATCAATGGCTCTTTCTCAGAATAGGATACTGTTAAACTGTTTTAAATAGAATTTCTGTTTAGTAGAAGTAAAAAATGCTAGGTCCCGGATGACCCTCCCCATTATTTCTCTGGTTTCTTGAGGTTTGATTTAACACAGTTCAACTGTGATAAAAGATTCTGTGATTTCATCTTGAGTTCAGAGGCAGGTTGCAAGTGAAATATCGCAAAAAATCTTGTATTATAAGAGTGAAGTTGATGCTTCACTTATCCAAACATGTTAGGATATTGTGATTGTGTTCAGATAAAATGTTTGTAAAATTGAAGAGGTTTTTCAATATAAAAGCTTAATGTAGCTTAATTTGATTATTAAAGTGCATCACAAAAAAACTGCTATGTTCTCAATTTATAAAACTGATTATTTCAACAACAGAGTTATCATTAATTTCCGACCTACTGTGTGGTACAAGTATTTCTTAAGGACCAAATCTATATAAATGTTTATTATGGGTGTTTTTATCAATAAAGCCTACCTTTCAGCAGACTGCTCTCCAGAGTCTGTAGATTGTATCAGGCAAAACACTGTACATTGCAGAAAATTTTACAATTATATATTTAGGTAATTGTAGTTTCGTTCAGAGGGTTTCCACTGTAACATGGATATTTTTGGGGTGAAAAAGTTCGCACAATTGCAGACAGACCATAACTGCATCAGACAAAACACTGTGCATTGTCCTGAATTTTTAAAGTTAGATATCAAGTTAATAGTATTTTAAATAATAAAGGTTCTACTATAAAAAGGATACTTCATTAGTGAAAAACAACAGGAATTTTCAATGATTCTAATTCTCAACAAAACATATGTTGCAGCACATTGCTCCCTGAGACTATAGATTGCATCAGACAGAACACATTACACTGTCCTCAGGACATCAGAAAGCGTGCAGATATGGCAGTGATGTATGTCCAGCATCTGGTGCATGAGGAATGTGGTCAGCCAACTACAGAGTCTCCAGCTTGTGATACTCAAGCAGCTAAAGAATGTATTACTGATTTACTGGAAGTCATTGAAAAGAAGAAAGATATCCAGGAAGCATGCAAGTGAGTCTCGGTGACCTTTTTTCGTACATGGTTGTAAGGAAGACTGGAGCACTCATTAAAGGATAGAATAATGTTTGTAATTTAACATTGACAGTTTTGCAAATATTCTCATAAAATTAACCACAAATGAGCCATTTTACAAGAAAATCAAACCAAAAGGCCCTGTTTTTTTACTAAAAAAATATTCAGTCAAACCTTTAAGTAGAACTTTTTAAATTGGAACGCTTGTTAAGTAGAAAAAAAATGTGTAAGGTGCCCTGAGTATGTTTCTTAGGAATACCTTATCTGTCAGGTATCGACATTTTTCTCCCCTGTACCTATTGGATTTATTCTGACTGGGGTTTGTTCCTATTCGATTTATTCTGGTTGGGGTATATTCTGCCTGCTGTCTTGTAGTCAAGTGTACCTCAAGACTATTTAATGAATATTTCCACATACCATGGTCTCTAATGTTTTCTTTTACCTTTTTACTTCCAATAATAGTTTAACTATTTTATTAATGCCATTAATTCTTTACTGTGTTTAAACTTTGTAAAAGCATCTGCTTATTACTGTAGTAATTAGTCATGTTTTTCAGTTAATTGATAACTGTATTATTTTAGAAGTGACAAACTTTGATACATATCAGGTTATATAACACATTTACATATTGTACAGGTCACATTAAAAAGGAGGTAACAGTGTTAAGTGAGGAAATCAGAGCAGAACAGTTGGTCAAGCATTTTGAGTTGTTGTCTTGAATTGTTGCCTGAGCCCTTGCCTCAGGACATCTCATGTCAAATGTATCAAAATAGTGAGGATACAGTATATAATCTTTTAATATTGATCTGTATTGTCACTACTGTGTATGTGTTTGTGTAATTACAGCCTTGTTACAAACACAACCCAATGTGTCATTGAGAAAAGCTCAGAATGCTCAGAAAAAGATCAACAGCTTTTGAACAGAACCTTATCTGATGTACTGAAGAAACTGGACAGTAAATGTGAAAATTTTTTCCAGGTACAAATGTTTTTTAAACATTCATTTAGTATCATCATTAAAATATACTTACAGCATTGAAACACTTTTATAAATATGGTTCACTTTGAAGTGAGACTTCCTCATTGGAAAGTAAGGTAGTCAGCAGTTGCATATGGACGTCGAAATACCACGTATGATTTTGTACAGTTGGTCATGGCCATCATTAATTTGCAAGCTAAGCAATATACAATAATTTGGTTCAAATAAGCTGCTTCTGGTTCCTTTTTCACAAGATTTCAGTATTAAAGTAATGAGGTAACATGTATGGATTTTAGTTTAATTAGTATTTTAAACACAAAACAGGTTCATTTGCTTGTTTAAAAACTGTTGTAGTATAATCTGTGGACATTGCTGATAGTGGCAAACATACAATCAGTCTGCTGACAACTTTCTGAACAATTGCAATTTCATATTAAAGGTGTATGGACTAGTGCCCATCAGGAATAGTATCAATGAGGAAGTATATCCATCAGAACATTGCCCATTAGAAACTCTGCCCATGATCAATTGTGTAATATTGAAATTCAGCCCATTAATTTTTATTCCATCATTATTTATTTAGCATTAACTTTATTGTAATTCAATGCATTCAAATATCAGTCTCAACACCAGTCATAACAAATATAAAAACATGATGTAACAATTTGCGTTGTTTAATAAATAATATAAAATATATTACTACTGGGCAGAATTACAGGCCTGAAAAATTATTGATGGGCAGAGTTTCTGATGGGCACTATTTTTCATGGATTAAGATTCAAATGTAGTCGCATCTAGTGAATCAAAATTCCCCCAAATTTTTCAAGGGGTAGTTTTTACTCTAATCATTTTAAATAAACAAAATTTAAGTTCATGTAGCAACTGCTTTGTTAGTCAGTTTCCATATTACTGCCCAGTATGGTTCACCACCCAGTTAAGTGATGAATTCATCACTGTCCATAATGTATGCCCAACCATGCCTGAATAAAATGTCACTTGTTAGAATCTGTTTCATATAAAGCATTTTGGTAAAAAGGATTTGGGCAAAACTAACTACTGGTACTTTTCCCAAATTCGGGCATAATTAACTTGATGTTCACCATGAGATTCAAACCCTGACTTTTAAGATGACAGATGATTTAAGTACCACTACATCCAGACTTCTTTATTTACTGTACAAGCATAATCTATGCTTCCATGTGTGCAACTTAAAATTTATATTTGTAAGGTATTCACAGAAAAATTTTGTAATTTTTTTATTTAGTGCCCTAAGGAACAACACATCAGAGTTGTGGAAGGTGGGCATCCAGTCAAGCTTGGCTTTACCTTTGGTACCGATCCACAGTCAATATGTCATCAAGAGGATTGTGAAGTATTCATCCAAATCACTTCTGAACATCAGGGCTATCCCAAAAGGTTAGTATATTATATTCTGGCATTTATGAAACCTTTTCCCATATTCTTCATCATGTACTAATTTTATACAGCATTAAGTCTAACTTCTAAAGTGGAACTGTTGATCTGAACAAGTTTAAAGAATGAAATTTTGTTGGGATAACTGAAGCTTTAGAAAGACCTGATTATCCAAGTCCAGCCTAGTAGCAAAGATTACAATTACACGAGTAATGATGGCCCATTTACACAGTGCCATGTGCTTGTAACAGCACATGTTTTTTTAATTGCTTCACAACCTTGTCCTTATATGGTTTTCACAAATGGACCTTGTATGTGAGTAGTGCACATTTACAAATGAGCCGCCACATACAGCCATTTCCACCCCCTTTCACCCCTCCTGCATGTAGAGTATAATACAGCTTCTAAGAGGACATGGACGGTTTTTTCAAACATTTGAAAAATTCTGATACATACTGGAAATGTGGTCCATCTTTTGGCGAGTGTGCCCTCCCCAAATACTAATACTGACTTACAGAAACATGAAATGCACTGAGCCACAAACAAGCCCTGATGACTTAAATATTATTTTCAATAAAATATGTTTAAACTAACTAACTAAATATTTTCAGTCCATATGTGGCTAATAAGGCCAGCACACTGCTGTGTAACCTAGGTGTTATTATGATAAAAATAAGCCAAAGTTTGGGGATTTGTTTTGTCAACTAAACTCTTTACATTTTTTTCTGCTAAAGAAATTAACTGACATAATTTTATAAGGAAAATATAAAAAATGTCGTGCAGATCTGTTCATTACTTTTGGAATAATCACAAAGTTAAAAAGACAAGCAAACACACTCAGAAACATAATCTCCTGGTGGAGGTAAAAACATGTGTCTCCATAATATTTCTCCAGTATGTGATTGAGTACAAGTTATTTTGAAGTGAATTTAATGGCATTGTAATTTGTTTTGGATCTTCTATCACAAAATGCAACCCATCGAGTAAAAAAATTAAAATTTATTTGGGTCCATCTTTTCAATGTTGTGAAGCCATTTTTGCGCAGGAGGGCATGACAGTATGCATCCTCCACAGATGTAATCCAAGCAATCTGTAATCAGGATTATTGTCAGATTGTCTGGATTTGTGGAATGCACTTTTCAGACTTTTGAATCCAAAATGGAGGACAAGAGCATTTCCTGTTTTGTTGCCCTGCATTTTCTTTGTGATGAAACCTACTCCTCAACTGTCTTTGATTATTTTGCTGTGTTTTAAATTTTAAAAAGTTCAAAGTTTAAAAAAAATTCTTCAAAACATGCCTTTGGATGTGCCACCATTTTGGCAATATATTATGGGAAATGAAGTTGACCGTGTCCACCTTTTGAGGTAGATTTGTGGATTAATAATCCATTCCCTGAATCTGTGCACACCACAAGTGAATCTGTTTATCTGATGAATCTAGATTGCATGGAATTGACATCTGTGGTGGATGCCTACTACTAGTTCCACATATCATATGCTAGATAAAACTTGTACATCTTGTACAAGCCTTCTTCCATGGTAGCCATGGCTACCTATCATCATACTCACTGTATTCCTTGTGTTTACTCTGCATAAATGGCATGGCAACTGAATAGTATACCCAAATTATTTTATTCTTTCAATTTTATATTCACACATAACCTAAACACCTCTTTCCTTGAAACAAATGTTATACAATTGTTTTGTAGTTGTCGAGTTGGAGGGGCTTATCCACAAATTGTATTTGGAAGTACTGGTGATGGAGGATGTAGATATAAGATAACTTCACAGAATTGGCAGGAATACTTGCAGTTTGATGTGGCAGCTCGCATTGACTTTAGGGCAGATGGAAATCGGGCCAATTTGGTCACTCTTGTTTTAACAAAAGAAAAGAATGGAAAGGTTTTTGAAACTAAAATTCTCTGCCAGGTGAGATGACTGTTGCTAACAGTAAAAAATCAAAATGTATCAGTATTCAAATTGATGCAAAAATATACCGGGTATTTGTTATAAATATATTATTTTTGGGGTAATGTGGTTGTAACCTTGATTCTTTGTTTAGTGAAATGGTTTGTGAAAACTATAAAATTTTGATTCTTTTTTTTATTAAAGGTAAATATTTGTTGGTAATTCTGCTGAGCTGCATAATTTAAAATGCGATCATTTGTGAAATATGGCTTGTATCAAATATTTGTGCTTGAACAGTTGTGTTAGAAATTAATGTACAAAACTTGTTTCATTTTAAAACTACTTCTGAACTTCTCTTGTGTGACCTTCACAGGAGAATATTGTTTGGAATCTCATTTTGTTTGGATAACTGAAGAGTCAAGCAATTGAAGAGATACAGACTTCATTATTTATGTCACTTGGCATTTTGAAATGAATTTCCATAATGTACTTGTACAGTTATACGTGTGATTAAATAGTAAGCATACTCTATGGAAAGCAAGTACAATTTTATATATACCCTCAAGTCTTCTAGAACAGAGAGGAATACTCTATGAGAGGAGGGTATAGTATGTAGAATCTGTTACGTATTTATAACTTATAATTGAATTATTATTTGTAGATAACTGTGGAAGTGATAGATTCTGATATTGGAGCTTTCTGCAAATCTGTGGGAGATCCACACATTTTAACATTCGATGGCTTGTAAGTTAGAATTTTTAAATTTTAGATTTAACAATTAAGTGAAAAATAGTAGTTACAATGTAAAAGCATGTATTAAACAATATCACTCTGAGAGTACAAACTACCTCCACCAATGCCTAAAAATAACTTTTTGTTGAAGAATACTTAAAAGACAGTACCTGGATCCATGTATGGCTTTGTATTGTATTGTAGACAGTGCATACTACCTTCACTGACATGTTTTTGCCATAGTAAAATAAATAATGAGTGTAATGTATATGTATTTTTTTTATTTTTAGGTATTATGATAACTTTCTTAGTGGAGTTTTTCAGCTCTATCAGCACAGCTCACTGCCATATGAGGTATGCTATTCATTTGCAATCAGCAAAGTTCATTGCATTCAGTAGGTCTATCAATGGGTTATAAATATTTCCTCTAAGACTATAGTTATACTTAGTGTTCCACTTCGTTATTGTTCCAAACACACACTTGTTACTTATTTCAAGTGAAAGTTGGTAATTGCTTACTGATACACAAATGGTTTTGGAGGAGAATGTTGACCAACTAGTATACACTGCTTTCCTCCATCCCCTCTACTGCCTGTCATGATGTAACCTGTACAATTAGCTAGGAAAACACAACAAAACCCAAACTGATCAACCAATCTTTCTCATTCAGAAAATACCTGTTTAATAGCATGTAAGCAACTTTAAAAATCATCGTCACAGAAAGTTTATACAAATGATATATTATCCTCTTGGAGTTATTTTAATGGTGGTGTCCTATATCGATGTTTCAGCATCGATCAGAAATGGTTCTGAATTTCATTATCAGTATCGCCTTAGAGTCTGTCACTTTGGCAGAGATTAAGCGCTATAAAAGTTGAATTGGAATTATCAAAAGATATAATGTCAATTTCAATATTGTTTCCATGAAATTAGCAGACAAGTTTCTTTTTCACAAAGTTATGTAATTTAATTTTAACTAGTAAACATTGAAACCCTTAACTTAGGGTATGCATGATTCATTTCAAGGTTTAATTTGATGCTTTAAGGCTTTTTTTTGTCACATTGATGAAATTGGTTGTTATGCTTGATAGTGAAGAGTCATATCTAACCAAGTTGTACTACTTTCCTAAATTCCACTTATCTAGTTGTTGAAAGTGATATTGAACCCAAATCAATCGATCAGTTTGTGGCGAATTTTACATGGAGCAAAATTTCATATTTAGTCTTTTACAATGTGAATGCGTGGCATTCTGTCGTTGTTCTCTCAGGTACAAGTTATGTACACTAAATGTGGTCGTTCTGCATCCTGCACCTGTGCCGTAGCTGTTCGCTCTGGAGATTCTGTTTTTGTCGTGGATTATTGTCGCCGGAAATCCTGGCAATGGAAGTGTCATGGCAGACATCATCACCACCACCATCATCACAACTGTGACAGAAACCTGATTGTGAAGCTATACAAACACGATGAAATCACCTGCGGGATGAAGATATACAGGAAAAATGAAAAGCAGTATTATGTAAAAATAATGCTTTTATTATTTGTTTTGTTAAAATTCAAAATGTTTTACATTGTAATTTAGGTACCATAATTAATGATAACATAAAAGAAGTACCAACTATATCTATGTTGATGTGTAGATTAGATAAGTTGTATTGGAAATATTTGCATAAAATGCTACACTTTTGCATATCTTTTGGCTTTTATTTTAAGTGTTTATAACAGATCAATGTGCAAACAAATATGATCATCCTAATAGAAATAGCTGTTCAAACTTTTTGTTATAATATACAGTTTTATTACCTACTTTCAGATGTCCAGTTTTGGTTTGATGATGATTCAGCTGTTAAAGTCAGAAATGTAAAATATTTCCCTAGTATGACTGTCAAATTTGCCACTGACAAAAGCTCCTTAACATTACATAAATTTACAATGGGTCATATTTTTTTCAAAATTTTTATTTTTATAACAATTTTAGACCAGTTGTGAAGTCTGAGACAAAATTTCTTTGAATTTTGCTTTGTTTTCTTCAGTTTTAAATGGTACCTCCAGTGGTGAGTTTCATGTTTTGTGGAAAACTTCAGATTTCATGCTCTAACCACTACTTGTATTTCAATCTCTTCTTTTGTTGTTGCAGGTTGTTCTTCCTCATGGAACAATTGTTAAAGTTGTAGCAGTTAATAATTACCTAAATGTTTACATTACTGCCTCACCATTTGACAAGTATAGCACTTCAGGTAATTAGTTTTATGTGTAAACTGATGTGACCTTAAACATACTCAGGTAAATCATCTAGTGTTGTCTGTTAGAATTCAAGATTGAAGGTGTGTTTATATTGAAAACTTTAAGTGTGTTTCTGAAATTAGAGATTTTGAAAGTATTTAAAATTAAAACTTGCTGCGTCATATATAAGGTGACCAGAAAATAGTTCTTCATTACTGGTAATTCCAAACATAAGGGAAAGTCTTGATGAAAAGGCTGTTTAAGAATTTGATAAGTAATTTTAAAATAATTCAACCTGACCGAATAATACTCAAGAGTTCTACTTGAAGAGGTTTTAATGCAAAAATCACATACCTCTAAAAGTTGATAGTTTTTATTTTGAAGGATTATGTGGCCTCTATGATGGTGACAAAAGAAATGATCTCAGATTGCGTAATGGAGTTTCATACCATGGTAAAATCACTCGTCGTAGGAAACAGCCTACACAATTCTGTGAAAACTGGAGGCAAGGATTCTGAAACTATTACCATTTATGATAAAATTATTTCAAGGTTTTATTACTCGTTCATACTTGCTTCTGGTTTGGTTGAAAATCTGTAAAATGAACAGTTGTGAGCAAATGTACTATTTTTCTTAGTACATGTGATTCTGGTGTTTCATTGGTTAACAATTTACTATTATACATGTCATCTTGTTCCCTGATTGGACAAATTCCAAATACTTTTTGAAACTTCATGTTTTTAATATATCTCCAGACAAAAATCAGGGATATACTGGTTTCACGTCAGTCACTCTGTCGAACCGCTGCCACCAAACATTTAAGCTTGTATGTGTGATAACTCAAAAATGCTTTCACCGATCTCATTCAAACTTGGTAGACACATGTATTTGGGTCAGGAGAAGAACCATAATTTGAGGTAACCTTAAACTCTCAATGATAAAGAAGTTATGACCACCTTAAGGTCAGAAATTCGATCTTTGGTCATTTTATGCCCTCTAGGTCAAACACTGTGCCTCATCTGGCTAAAATTTTATCTGGGAACACTTTAATATATTCTTGTTATACATGACAAAAATCAAGCTTTTATGTTGAGATTAAAATTGTGTTTGAGGTCCAAAAAGACCCTACTTTGACATTTTTTCTCCATTTTCTTACATATTTTTCCCTGTAATTTGGAAATGGTATATTTTGATGAGTCTCAAACTGTACTAGATATAATTTTCATATCTAATCTTTGTATGTGAAAGCTTTAGGTCTGTGGCTTTAATTCTATGGTCATCTTATGGTCTCTAAAATACCCACAGAGACTCAATTTATGGATATTTTGCCTCCTTTAAGGCCTATTACTCAAAAACTGTGTTGTTCATTCACCTAAAATCCCATCTGGGAGTATATTAACTGCTTTTTTCACAAATTCTGCTTTATATCATTGAAATGTAAAGTCTGACCAGCCTCACACTGTACTAAATATGACCTTTTTATGTCATCTTTGTCTTTGGAAAATTTTAGATTCTCTAGTGTAAATTTTAAGGCCACCTTTAGGTCTAAAAGAAAATGTTCACAAGGACCTATTGTATGCACTTTTTATTGCGAAAAATACACTCACCATTTCTGACCAATACTATGTGTCGGAGCCATCCAACTCACTGGGCAATGTTGAAAAACGTTTTAAGGTGCCCTAAGAAGCCAGTGAGTGAGTGTAGATTAGGAAGCCCCCAATGGTCATGTGACCACGCCCCTTTAAGCCCTGTACATTGCAAATTATATTGGCTCATCAACCTAATATCTTACCTGAGAATATATTGTTCTTATATGTGCCAAAAATCAAAGCTTTAAGTAAACTGTGCAGTAGGTACATATAGACCCCCCAGGGACTTTTTTTACATGTTTTACATTTTGCATTGTAAATTCCAAATGGTAAGTCTAACTTAAATCTGTCTGTACTAGATATAACTTCTGCTCTGATCTCCTAAGATCTTATCACAGTGTTTTATGATATTTCATTTCTACTAATATATTAAAGGGATACAATCCCAACAAAATGTTTGTACTACTATTTTAGAATGTACAGTAAACTCTTGCAATACTTTGAGAAAGGACCAATCTTATAATTATGGGAAGACTGACAAAAAATGAAATGATTTATAATAATTGTGAATCAAACCAAACGGGTGCTATAAAAATACCCAATGAATGCCTGTGGTGTGAGAGATGGCCTGTCTGGGGATATGTTGGCGCTGAGTTGGCACAATCTAGTTATTATTATTCTCTGGATGTACTACACAACAGAAAAAGAGTGTTGTCAGGAAAGTTTCCCAAAATAGTTTAGTGAAATAACTATTTTTATGTCTCCTGTTTTCATATTTTAATGACTTGTCTTTGAATAATATGCTTTACAAAGAATGCTTTTATTCATCTCCATAGGGTTCCAAGTTCAGAAGTCATTTTCATGGGTGTAGGTAAGAATCGGTACACACCACCACAGTTTAACATCTGTCAGAAAGATGCTAAATCCAGTGGACAAAAATGTTCTTCTCTCCTTGAAACATGTGACATTTCTTTAGGTAAGTAAAGTACAAAATGTTAATTTTAAAAAGCCTGTAAATTGGCTTCAAGTAAAACCAAACGATAAACAATAAAAATCACTGAAAGTTTGTGGCAGATCAGATGTAAATGACCCCAAAGATTATGACCCAAAAATAAATTTGATAACAACATCATGTAAAATCAAAGTGAAATATGAGTTTCATATTTATCATTCAACATTATGAAGAATAAAGCCTTTTAATCTTTAAAGGCCCGATAATCCTTCACATAAAGTAGGATTCCCAGATACAAATTTAAATGGATAAGATCTTGATATTTAACTCTAATTAAACAAGATTTCTTCTTTACCAAGTTCTATTTGAAAGGGGTTTCATTGTGTAATAATCTAGAGGTTACTTAGTTATGGCAATACTTTATATACTCATTAGCTGCATGCTGAAACTAATGAAATGTTGTATACATGGGATGCACCTTGGTCTTGCTTGAACATTTACAGGAAGGATTTTGCTTTAGTTTTTAAACCCAGCCCTTAAAGGCAGGGGTTATAGTTGTCTATGGTGCCATCCCGGTAGCGGCTTTGTGGTGCATAAATTTTTTGGTTGTTCCACAGCCTAAACCCATGCATCGATTTTCACCAAATTTTCAGGATTTGTTTAGCCAAACAGGATCTAGAGATGATTAGAATTTGGAACTGCTGTTGCCATGGGAACCCTTTTAAAATTTTGGGTCTTAAATTTTGTCTTCACAGCCCAAACCCATGCATGAATTTTCACCAACTTTTAACTTAAGGTGATTTGGTTTCGGGGAGGATCTGGCAACAATTGTTGTTTTTTAGACTTTTGTTCTTAATTTTTTTTATATGTGTATCAATGTTGGAGAAACTGTTGCTACATAACAGGCTTCCATATTAAGTAAGTAGTGACATGCCACAAAAATATAAAAAAGGAACACTGGGCACTTTGTTAGTATGTAAGAGTACAAATATTTGCATTTAAATTTATGTTTGAATTGATCAATGAAACCTTAATTGCACAAAGATGGGATAAGGATGATTTAAGTTGATAACATAACACTATGGAGAGGCTGCAAATTTGTTTTGGTGTAGGTTTGTGACCAAATTAAATGTATTTCTAATATTATAGCATTTTATCTGATTGATCCTTCTGTTATTCTGTTTATTACTTTGCAATTTTTTTTTGTAAATTATATGACTCATTCTATTTGCTTGTTTGTAAGTTTGTTTCTTTGTTTACAGATTAATGCCAAAACTACTACACGGATGGTTATGAAATGTTTAGGGAGCATCAGAACTGTTACAAGGAAAAATTGATTTCAATTTGGACATGATCAAGTCAATATCCTTGATTCTGGAGCACAATAAGTGATATACTTTGCAAAAATTTGCAAAGTCTGCACTCGGCCTGCCTCCAAGTGCTCTAGTAATTGTTTATCTTTGTTTTAGGGGAAGACATAACAGACATGCTTCCTGCAAGTATGTTCAGCCATCAGAGAACAAAGAGAGACCTGGAGTTACAAGCAGAATTTGATTATGAGTTGGATATTATCGAGGAACTAGAGGTATGTTAAACAAATTTATAGTTATCCAAAAGCCAATGATTTATTTTTTATATAACTTTCTTTGTTTAACATATATATGACATTTTATTTATGCATGGATTTTTAATTAATTGTACTCATCAACTGCCATATTTTTTATTGGCACATTAAGTTAGTTACAATTAAAATGCTGGTACCCAGATTCAGGATGTGTGTGTCTGAAGCTTCCAATATATTGTCTAGTCCATGGGTATAATCCTTTGTAAGGGGTTTTCTAAGGTTGTCAAATCTCAACAACTATGTTTATCAATTATGTAAAAAAACTGATGTGTCAAAATTATGTTAATTCAAAGCTATGATTATGATTTATATTGAATTTCTGACATCAGATTCAGCAGACAAAGTGGCTTTGTCTGCTTAACACAATAGATAAATATTACAATTTATCAAACAGTGGTGAATAACCAAATACAAGTCTTCAATTTCAAAGAGTTCAGTTTTGTGTATATTTATAATTAAATATTTATTATTATTTATAATTTATTGTTTTCAAAAATATATATTTTTAGCAAACTAAATCTGGAAACTGGACAATTGAAAAGTCATTCAATTATTGCCATGACTTTATCACAGCAAGACCTCTGTATGAAGAGTGTCAGAGGATACTTGGTGAAACTGTTATGAATAACACTGTTGACATGTGTAGTGAGGATCTCATGGTTTGTATGATTTGTTCAGAATCTGCTTGTCTTTGTAAGTGTCAAAAATACCAAGGTCTTCAGGCTATTTCTCCTCAGTCCAAAGGATGTAGGCAACTTAGTTGATTTTATTTCTGTATGTACAAAGAAGAAGAATCTGGCATTGAATCCTAGCTGAGAAATTTACTTCAGCCTTCTACCTTTAGCTACCTTCCTTGCATTTGACCTTGCTATAGAAATTTTGGTTATGTTCATAACTTTTGTCTAGTTATTGAAAATCGCTTCTGAAAGTCTCACATCAAGGTAAAACTGAACTTTGTTGTATGTTTCCAAGATCAAGGTACCGGGTAGTCTCTTTCTGTGAAGTTTGACCACAGATCACTGCCTTACACTACTGCTGAGATGAGAAGGGGACTTTAGAAAGGTGAAACTTACCGGAGTACATGAAATTCACCACAGTGTATGAAATTCAGCAGTGAGGAAATCACCGTCTTATTCCTTGACTTGTGGGTTGGATACTCTTCACACATTTGCAATTTTTATGACTACATCAGGGCCTTTGATCTCCACTGATGTAAAATTAGCACAAATTTTTACATTTCTTCCTGTGTACTATTTTGATATAATCTTGTATCAAAATAAAACATTGCCTGGCTAAAATGACCTTTGAAACAAACATAAGACCAAAGTGAGGGTACGCACTACTGCTGGGGACCTATTTTACCCTATTTAGACTGGGCTAAATGGACACTACTGTGTAGGAGACACCCCTGGAACTATATGGCTACTAGGAGAAAACACCGCAGCTAATTTCAAGGGTTGGGTTGGACAAAACCCCAGAGTTGTAATTCTAAAGAAATTGTCACAAAATAAAACATGTCAAAAGAAATATTTTCTCTTTGTTAAGCAATTAGTTATCTATTAAAATCATGTAAATATGAAAATGTAATGTAAAATGAAATTGCTATACTATTTGTAATTCCTATAATGAAATTGCTATACTATTTAAAATTGATATAAATGTACAAATACATGCTTATATTGGTAGTTAGTACATGTAGTTATATACAGGTTCCATCCTGTAGATAATTTCTGAGATTGTTTCTTGAGACTGTTTTGCAGGCTGCTGTTTTATACCATTATGGTTTTCTGTGGTCATTTTATATGGAACGTAATTGAAAAAAACAATTTGAGTATATCACACATGGGTTCTTAAAGGACAAGAAAGAATACTTTATTTAAAATTAACATTTTATGAAATAGGTCATCGAAGGACCTTCTGTTTACTTTTATTTGTTTATTATATTTTTATTTGAAAGAAACTTGGGTTTTAGAGTAAAAGAGTAATTAGAGTTATGCTGTAGAGGGCTTTAAATATAACTACAATCTAATAACTCAGTTTTATTACTATTATGTTGAATTTGTTTATTTTAAAGCAAACAGAAGATGTGATGTGGGTAATGGCAAGTGCATCAGATATGCTAGAAGAATGTGAGCAGACTCTCCTAATGGGGCAAACAAATACTGAATCAGACATTGATGAAGTAGCAATGATGGAGGAAATGAAGACATTATCATGTCCGTCTGGATGCCTACCATATCAGTATTGTTTGGATGGTATGGAAACAAAATGCTTTACATTTGTAAGAATCCATACATAGTCAAAAAAAAACTTTTATTATTTTTTCAGCATGTATCACATTAATTTAGTAATAACAGCAGAAATAGTTTCTCAAAAAGAAAAGTTGAATACTGGTACAATTGGAATTGTTCCATTCAACACACTTGGAGAATGCATTACAGATGCTTGCACAGAACATTTTTAATGTTCAGACAATATCATGCCTGTTACATGTCTTGTATTTTAACTGAAAGCTTATCTGACATGGTTTAAGAATATCTTGTATTCACTCCTTTCTGCAGGTATTTGTAAGTGCCCAGACAGTGCTGTGTGTGACATGCCTTCTGACCATGTACCCACAATACAACTGGATATAGAGGATGGCCTTTGCCCACAGAGACAGACAGATTGCAAATCTGTGGTGGTGTATGGAGATTATTTTGATGGAAGGGGAGATTTAGTTTGTCATTTCACTGAAGTAGAGGTTAGTAAAGATATGCATGATCTGAGGACAATACAATTGTCAGTGTGATACATAATTGCTTCTGATAATAGTACACACTTTTATAGAGTGGCTTTGTTTATTGTTATTTCTTATTATCATGTGATATATAACTTTTGTTGACTAGTTGTAATTATGATATTCATTGGAACCTTGCTCAAAGTCAAATCTTAACGGACCACTTCAATTTAAATATAGAGTTAAATTAAATGTCAAAATGTCAACTGACAAGATATTTACTTCTAGTTAAAGCCAATTACTAGTTAACAGAGTTTTACATAAAGAGGTTAGATGATACATAAGTTTTTTGGGCAGGTTGCATGTAATTGACCTGCCTATTAGATTAATGTGTTTGACATCTGTCCGTCCATCTGTCTGTCCGTCTGTCTGCCTGTCAACATTTTGATTTCCGGACTCTTACTTAAATATGCTTCTGCTGATCAGTTTGAAACTTAAAAGGGTGATAGGTACCACCTAGGCTAGGTTGATTTCAAAATTTGTGCCATTTTAAAAAACAAGATGGCCGCCATGGCCACCATCTTGAAATTCTGTTTTGGGACTCTAACTCAAAGAAAATTGCACCGATTGATTTGAAACTTAACAGGGTGGTAGGGCATGACCTAGGCTAGGTTGCTTTGGAAATTGTTGCCAGTTTAAAAAACAAGATGGCTGCCATCTTGAAATTTTGTTTATAAACTGTAACTAGAAGATGCTTCTGCTGATCGATTTCAAACTTGATAGTGGTAGGACAGAATCCAACACTATTTTGATATGTCCAGGACCAGTATCACTGCTATTGTGTTGCATACATCTAGCATCCCTGATCCAGATTGGCAACCCGCCTTTTGGGATCTACATCCCCAGTTTCTTGTTCTTTATTTACAGGGATATGGAAGCGACCATCATGCCCTTATGATTGAGCACACAGTTACTGTAAAGGCATATTACATTTCAGTCAATCAAATCATTTGTCACATGCCTTCATCAGGAAGTTATTACTACGTATCTGTCAGCAATAATGGCAAGGTGTTCAGTAGCAGAAAAGTGTATTATTCTTATGATGAGGAATGTTATGATTGTCATATAGATGTGGATGTTGTCCAATGTGTACGGAAGGTAAGATAAGATAAATTATTTATTAGCCATTATATTTGATCTTAATACCAGAACATACAGACTGGATAATATTTTTTGTATTCTCCCATGCCACTTACAATACACAAATATCATTAAAAATTTGTCAACAATTGCCAATTTTTTTAAACGTGTCTAAGCCACAAATAATTTGTTATATACATCATTTGCAATAATATGATCTATGTAAAAATTGGTGGAAAATTTGAAGTTAGAAGTTTAAGTTTTATATTCACTGGTGTCCTTTTATAACATATATATATGTTATGTACAAGTTAAGATTTTGTGATTGTTCAACTGAAAAATATGGAGCTTGTACAAGTTGCAACTTGTACAGATTTCTTGTACAAGTTGCAACTTGTACAAAAATCTCAACTTGTACATAACATATACATATATATCACACCATTTTTGCATTCTTTCTTTAAATATGGATTTATTTTACTTATACAAAATGATGCATAATAAAAGTAAAACACCCTTCATTACACATACACAAAGTGATACCTATACCCAGTGCATATTCATAGTTTTAGTGGGCATCCTTGAACCAGGCATCAAAGATAAATGAAATATTGTCTTCTATTAATGGTATCATGTGTTCAGCTTAAGCTGGTTCTTTACTCTTCTTTTGCCAATCCCTTTTTAGTATACTCGGTCTCCCCTAAACAGGAGGCCAGTCTGCAACAGGTTACTTCATTGCAACTTAAGCTGGTACCCATTTATACACCAACATATACAGGTGTGGTATTCACAAAAGGGATTAAGCTCAAGTTGAGCTAAAAATCAGCTGAAATTTACAGCTGTTTACACTTATCTTGAGCTAAATTTGAGCCGATTTTTGGCTCATTTTGAGCTTTATCCTTTTTCTGAATACAGCCCGGGAAAACAAGGAGTGAAAAGTATTGTTCAAAGGGTATAATCTCTATTCTGAGAATCCTTAGCATACCAATGTAATTAAAATTCATTTCCTTCAATAAAATTATCCCAGTAACCTTTTTAATATACCTTGCCAAGACTGAAAAATGTCATTTCCAACTATGCTTTTAAATTTTTACATTCTTAAATGTTTTGAGCTTTCCTTTTAGCCTTACACTCGTTGATTGATAGTATGTGTTTCAGGAATTTAGACCATAAAACTGAATTTCTTGAATAAAATAATATCTGTGACCTAGTTATTTTCATATCCTATACCTTGTTAATACTGGAGAGTATCAATTTAAATCTTTTATCCTGTTGAAAATTCCACTCTTTTTCCTTTAGCCTGACAGTTGTGTAATAGATGGCAAATGTTACAAGGATTTAGAGCCACATCCCGAAGACATTTGCCAGCAGTGCAATGCAGACGTGTCCAAGACCAACTGGACACAACGTGAAGGTAAAATATCAATGTTGTATCTTTGAGTATAATCTGCAGTAGTGACAGGGCTCAAAGTGGTTGTCGACCCAAAGACTTGATTGCTGTTATCAAGACCAGTACACTTATGATTTTAGACTCCATAAACTACAAATTCTGCAAAGAATTAATTGAATCACTATGATTTAATTATTGTCACGTCATACATGTATACCAAGCCCATGCTAGATACTTGTCTATTTCTGCAATATTTCATGATATGTATGCCAAGTTAGATATGTTCATAAATATATTTCACAATGACTCAAACAGGTAACTATCACTGTCCAAAAAGCCATGTGGGAAAGGAAAGTTAAAGTATCTCTAAATTACTATCAATTACCTTGAATATCTGTTCTACATTAAAGATAATTGTGGAATATTAAAGAGTCTGTTTATTCTAAATTATATATTTGGATACTAAAAAGATGAAAAGTGATACACTAACTGGCCTGTAAACATGAGGAGCATTTCATTCATATCAAACTTGTAACATATAGTTCTACATGACTTTGTCAAATTCAGACACAGTAACATATATTAAGTTCTCTGCTTTATTATTGGGCCTATATTTAGTCAGTGTCGATATAAGTAGAACCTCCAATATCCATAAATATTTGATTCTAGTTTTGCCTGATTTCCAGTGGGTAGTCTGGGTACCTACAAAAATAGTGTATTTTCAGGTGTTGGTACTTTAAAATTGGTTCCATTTTTACCAAACTTCAACTTACACTGGTTTTACTTATACAAAGTCTAATTTGTATGCTAATCCGAACTTTTTTGTAAGCTGCAACTCAGTACTGCCTACCTATCCTCTTCGTTCCTTGTGGAACATAAGGCGAGGCACATGCTTCTCCACTGTGCTCTGTCTTTCGTGGCCCACAACTCAGTGCTTATGATGAAATCATTCAGACACTTCTTTATTTAACCCTCAGTTGACTCAAACTCCTTTTGGGACTCATTTTTCTTAGAGAATATAGTGAACATTATACACCCTCGAATTTCAGGGGTTCTGTATCAATATTATAACCAGCAGCAAGTTTTATCCCATTTTTGTCCAGTTATACCCCAATTTTATGAAATTATTAAATAAAACTAGGTGCTTATATACACTGAGATATACTTGTGATAATTTCAGATTTGGCCCACTGTGAAGATCAAGGGACAGCTTGGTTAATTGGGATCATCATTGTAGTTGTGGTTGTTGTGGTTGTTGTCACAATACTTGCTGTTATTTGTTTGTCAAAAAGGTAAATATATGATATGTTTTCACCAAATTCTGTGTCATACAGTAGCTTACCAGGGTCGTAGATGAAAAAATATGTACCAAGCAATTAACAAATGGACTCCTGTACCAGCATAAACCAGTGCACTATAAACAAGAGCACTCAGATAGTACAGACTACAAGTGCATGTGTAGTTTATATCAGAAACTTATCCCTCTTTTCCAAAGCAAAGTGGCTCAATAATAAGTAAATGGGAAAATCCAGATATTTGATTTTTGTATCCAGGTGGTGATCTGGATCATTCACAAAATTTAATAGGATCTAAATTTATCCAAGACCCATCTACTCATTTTATTCATGAAGGTCCAACTAGGGGTGGATTTCATGAATGGTTTCAGACTTAGCCCAGTCTCAGGCTTAGCCCCTGGCTCAAATCTGAGCCTTTTGGCTCAGCTAAGTCTTTGTCTCAAACGGTTTTCACAGAAGGGCTCTCAGTTGAGACCAAGCTTTTAAAATAACCACAGTGGTTTTCTGTGTGATGTGACCCATTTTTGTAGTCAAGATATTCTACTGATTGCATATCTGTTTCTTGTTTGACAAATAATATCTCTGGTCAAATGTTTTTTCTTGCAAAGGGAAACCTTGTAAACATGTAAAAACACCCAAAGACTACTTCAGGAGGTTGTTTCATATACTTGTACCTTATTTTCAGCAATTTCAAATTTTGAAGTGGAGAATGAATTATGGCAGCCATATTTCAGCCTCTGTTAACCCCACTACCTATAAGTCTCAGCATTTGAGCCAGTGGCTCAGCCAAAGCTGTGATTGAGACCTTTTGTAAAATCCATAAAGGCTGAGGCCATAGGCTCAAGAAAAATGTTACAATAATTTGAGACAAAAGTCTCAAGTTTGAGTCTGAGACTGGGCTAAGACGTTTTGTGAAATTCGCCCCAGTACTTTTTGCATCATCCTGTTAACAAAGAGAAAGTCATGATTTTAATACTCCTTGTTAGAGTTAATTATAATATAATTAACCATGTGTCTTTTAATAATATAATTACATATAGTCTATTTCCCAATTTTCATGTATTTAGGCTTCTCTCCATGCAATAGAATTACCATATCATGTCAAATCACTAACTCTTCTTTCTTTAACTGATATTACTGAAGATATTAATGTGTAAAGCAACTCAAAAATGACCGAGATTATGAATATTATTTTCAGAAAAAGACAGCCTGAAAATCCTGCTACAGCTGAGCCGGTGGGAAGGCCATTGACATCTTTTGAAAATCAAACCTACAGATCGAGTATTCATATGACTTGTGAAGATAAAAATCAGAAATTGTAATGCTACTGCTATAATGCCAAAAGTCACAAATGATATTGTAATTTCTAACTGAACCAGTCATTAAAGACATTAAAGACTTGTGGAAACTGTGTATTAAACTTTGGTAAATTTGTTATAAACTTTGTGGAGGTACTTGTGCTTGAGGCTTCAGTGCTGTGTGAGTAGCAAGTCTGCCATTTTATTTTCCACCGTGTGTCATATGTTTTGACCTGTATAACAGGAATATACAGAGTGAGATTTTTTTTTGTATTCAGTGGGTCACCTAACCTTGGATAATTATTCTCAACAAGTTCATATTTTTAGTTAATATTTCAGAAACTATGTACACTACAAATATGTTATATAATATTTTATTGGAAAAATATTTTACAGAACTTCTTCTGCTCGTATTTACTGCATAAAATCCATGCAGAAATTGCAGAAAAATTGAAAGTTAAAGATTGAGGGTTTTATATTCATTGAAGCCCCTGTATATATGATAGTCTTTTTTCACACCTCTCTTTTTATATATGGATTTATTTATCTCATAAATTATGTAAAATGGTGAATAATAAAATGAAAACATCCTTCATTAGACATATACAGAAAAAAAATATCACTCATAAAGATTATATTTTTTTATATACTTTTTCTGTATATATCATTCGGGAAGTTTTCCTACTTTATCACTAGACTGTCAATCCAGATATAACCTTTATTATTGAAAGGGACTGTAATATTAACTTTGAATTTTTCTAAGTTTCAAAAAACCTTGTACCTTGTATAACAATTGTTTATGGGTGGAAATATTTCATGCAACTGACAAAATGTAACCTGTGAAAAACCTGTGATTTGCACGTTTTGAAATACTTGGTAGTTTGTTATTTGGTTTTACTAAAATATAATATGTCAAAAAATGTCATGAATTTAAAAAACAAAGATGAACCTTACAAAACCTGAGTGAGTATTCCTTTTAACCCCACAACCTTTAAGGGCTGTGCAATTATTGTTTTCACCCATGGTGTCTGGATGGGTGGGTGGGGCAGCAGGAAAAGCTTGTCCGGCCTGTATCTCAGAAACCATAAGGTGTTGGAAGTTGATACTTGATAGGGACATTAGTAGGGGTATGTAGGTGTGCAATGTCATGGTGAGACCTTAATTTGACCTTTGACCTTGCTGTAGTGACCTTGTGTTTGAAAATCCTGTCCGAGCTATATCTCATAACACTGTAGCCAAGATTTATTTGCTCATCTTTTACTGATCTCTTTCCTGAATATGGCTCCTGACATTCAGAATCATGAGATTAAGGGTTGATGGTATGAAGTGATGATCCATTAATATGTCTTATAATTTTATGTCAGTATAAATAAAGGATTAAAGTTTGTCAGAGTGAGTTTGTTTTAATTTTGTTATCACAATGAAAATCATATGTATATTTGTGAAAGCTAGATATCTACACATTGACCTTTTTTGTCAAAATGCAAATATGATACACAGTATATCTCCATATTGAAAACACCGCAAAATATTTCCAATATTATTGGGCGTGTTGTGTGTAACTAACCCACCTATTAGAATGTTTTGGCCAAATGTTCGTCCATCTGTCTGTCAACATTTTGGTTACTGGACTCTGACTCAAACATGCTTCCACCAATCTATTTAAAACTTAATAGTGTGGTAGGGCACCACCTAGACTAGGCTGCTTTCAAAATTGGTGCCATTTTGAAAACAAGATGGCTGCCATGGCTACAGTCTTGAAATTCCGATTCCAGACTCTAACTCAAAGACGCTTGTGCCGATCGATTTGAAACTTAATAGGTGGTAGGGCATCAACATGGCTGCCATCTTAAAATTCTGTTTCCAAACTCTAACTTGAAGATGCTTCTGCTGATCAATTTGAAATTTAACAGGGTGGTAGGGCATGACGTAGGCTAGGTTGCTTTGGAAATTGTTGCCAGTTTGAAAAACAAGATGGCTGCCATCTTGAAATTTTGTTTGCAAACTGTAACTTGAAGATGCTTCTGCTAATCAATTTCAAACTTGACAAAGTGGAAGGACAGAACCCAGCACTATTTTGATAAGTCCAGGACCAGTATCACAGCTATCATGTTGCATACATCTGGCATACATCCATCCTGTAGACATGGCAAGTATTAGTATGTGTTACCATCCCTGATACAGATTGTGCAACCCGCCTTTTGGGGTCCACATCCTCAGTTTCTTGTTTTCTAAAGTAATAATGTATTTTCAAATAAAATGTATATGTTTAAGTAGTTGTATTTATATATATTTATGTAGGTTTAAACATTGAGATATGATATCATTTTTAGTAAAAATACATTTATTTGAAAAAAAAACACAATTATGCAATATTTTATACTAATATATTTGTATAGTGTTAAAACCATGCAGTTGAACACTCATATTAACATGTGGCAATATGTTATATCAACAGTAAAATATACTTACAGTTGGTATTAACATTGTTGGCTGCATACAGGAAAGGCAAGCAATAAATAATAATGTATTACAAAAATTACCCTTAAAATGAGGTAAAAATCAAATGTTGTAAAATGATAAAAATTAAAATACAAAAATTATACCTCAAAAACTACAGCAAATATCTAAACCATATTTGCATTGTTAATTTTAATTTTTTCAATATATGATACCTAGATTCAAATGTAAAACTACACAGTATAGAAAAGCTTTGTATCACCCATACAGCTATTAATATATTGCATAATTATTTACCATTTTTAGAAACTAGATAAAGATTAGACACTCAAGGGTTGTGAGCAGTGAATGAAAGTTACTGGAAAATTTACCAGGTCTACTGAACCAGCAACTCAAAAAATTGACTAAGTGGCAAGTGATAACAAATAAATATTTTTAATAATGGCATGAGTGTCTGTTGTGGTGAACTTAATCCCCAAAAATTTCAATGATTATATGAAGAATTTTCTCAGGTTATAGGGCATCTGGGGCGGTATTCACTAACATTCCTATCTTAGTCTTAGTCCTAACTTTAAGATTTTTGTCATAAGAATATGTCATTATTGTGAACTCTCTTCATTAAGACTTTCAATTACGACATAGTTGTAATTTAAATTTAGTAAATTCTGTTTTATTTGGGTCTGTTTCAGTTAATTAAAGGTCAATGCTAGGTTAGATTTTATGACTAAGATAGGATTAAGATTAGGAATGTTAGTGAATACCACCCCTGGACTTGTAACTCTATAAAGATACAGGTCAGTGAAAACAGTTTCCAGTCTCAGACACAGGGGTAAGTGTTACTTTTGTACACTGGTTGGTTGTGAACATTGGTGTCTTTGTATAAACAGGAATTCTAGGTAACAGAGTAAACTTCAGTGACAGAGGCTGTCCAAGAATGCAGCATTTACTTCTATTAAACAAGAAATTCCACTAAACAGAGCTTTACCAATAGAAGTTGATTGTACAATGAAATCACTATTTCCAATATCTGCACATATAGAGTAAGAAATCTAAAATTCGCCAGGAATCTAAAATTCGCCACCTATAAAACCTTAGTTAATTTTATGAAGAAAATTATGTTTTTGTCCAAAAATTGGTATTTTTCAGTTCAAAAGCCTTAATTTACTATACAGTCAACAAATCTCACCACAATTCATTTATTTTATAAGTATTTTCACATGTGGCGAATTTCAGATATGTGGCGAATTTTAGATTTCTTACTCTATATAATTTGGTTCTCCTCATGGCATTCATAGATATAGATACATGTGACTTCTTACATCAGTTATAAAGTTACACGACTATCTACATTTACATCTTACTCTGCTTTCTCAGCCTACATATCAGTACAATAATGATTATGACCAGTAACAAGACAAACACGCCCATTCCAATCAAGGCAAACCATTCTGGTTCTTCTCTAAGCCAGTTCCAGAACTCTTCAGGTGTGATTTCTCCTTCAGCTTCAGGTCCATCCTCTGACAATGCATAAATACATTCAGGATCTACAGTAAACTTTTTGTAAGTTGAAATTTGATATAAGTCGCAAAAAATTGAGGGTCTAGAATCAGAAAATGTTCATTTTTTCTGGATATAAGTAGAGGTGAGGCGTAAATAGAATCAAATCTAGTAGATATTAGAGGTTCAGTTTATATAGAGACTAACGTATTCATTAAACTCTCAAGAAACCCAAAATTTGTTACAGTGGGTAAAATATATCCACTAAAGAAACAAAATGATAACCATGTTCATAGAGATTTTATGTCAGAATCATCTATCATTTATAATATGATTTAAAAAGCTGTTAACATTTTAAATATGTATCATGTTGAGTAAGGAACCTAAAATTCACCAGAAATCTAAAATTCGCCACCTCTAAAACCTCACTTAATTCTATGAAGAAGTGATGGTTTGTCTTAAACTTGGTATTTTTCAATTCAAAAATACTTAATTTACTATAAATTCAATAAATCTCGTCATTCATTTATTTTATTAGTATTTCCACATGTGGCCAATTTCAGATATGTGGCGAATTTTAGATTTCTTACTCTATATACTTTCCTTCCAGATTTAGCTTCTAACTTGCTAATGGTCTGTCGTACACTATATTAATTAAATCTAAGTTACTGTATATTAAGATACTTAATGGTTTCATGCCAAAACAGAATCAAATCTTTTGTTCCTTTGTTTATGGGTTGTAGGACACATTTAAGAATTTAATCAGAATTCAATTTAAATATATGTTATCCGTGTGAAAGATATAATTCATTTTCTAAAGTGCATGCTAATTTGTGGCCCCATAAATTATATTGCAGAATTTAATTCACTTAAAAGGATTTATGTATTATCAAGTTGGTGGCCCTTCAAGGGGTATATATTTTAATATACATTAACAGGAGTAGATGTACAGTGTAAATGCATACAGTATTTTCAGGTATGTGGACAATAAATAACATACCTGATTCGGTAGTGGTTTCTGGTTCAGAAGCTGCAGTAGTTGACATTCCCCCTGAAATGAGAAAAAATAATATAAACTCCTGCACTGGAATGGTACTGATATCTACCGCATACATTTTAAAAACTAACCATTATAACCAAAACCAACTGATGAACAGTCAATTTGATTTTAAAACAAATAAAGTGTATACATAACATTATTGTCAGAGGTCAAATAGTTAAAACTATGTAAGTCTCAACAAAAATATTTCACTTAATTAGGAATCTTTACAAAATGGTGGATGTTACTGAAAGAAGCCTGAAAGAAATCTGAAACACAATATGTCTAATTTAAAACAAATTGTACTAAACAGTGATCTGCTTTTCTACTGAAATGAGGGTGACTTGTTTAAAGTGGCAGGTGGACAACATCCCAGAGATAATTTCAAACCCCAGAACAAAACCCTGGAGAGAATCTCTGGGGAAATAGTTACATTTTTTCAAAAATATGTATAACATTTCTTATTGGTGAAATTATTGGTGTTTTAAGTGAATAACATATCATTGTATCATTATCTTTAACATTCACCAAAAATATTTTTGACATTTTTTTTTAAATTGATGGTTTCCAACTTTTTCCTCAGTAAATTTATTTTAGATTTTTGTATTTTTTTAATAATTATTTATCTATTTAAATGATTAGCCTCACTATCTGAGCAATTAACTTTCGGGGACAAGAACACTTTATACAAACACCTTAGTAGGTAGACATCAAATACTGATACCTAATCTTTCAATTTAAATACCCGAGTTGTTAGCCTCCTTACCACAGAAGGCGGGGCATGGTAATAGCAATATATGTGGATGTTTGTGTTTTACATCTGCAATAAAACATTGCACAGAGGAGAAAAATAATTTATTATTTTAAGATTTTTGCCCTCCCCCAGAAAATTAGTCTTGGTTTTGTCTTTTGGTTTGAAGAAAATCAATATACTGTCATTTGGGGTATTGCCCTTAGGTAGTCTGCTACACTTATTTAAATTAGAATATTATGAGTTTGGTCTCAAATATTTTTGAATAATTTTATGTCAGATGTATTCATAGTTTTATATGGGGCATATCATTTAACTTAACTCTTTAAAATAAATTTCAGAACAGTAATAAATGTGAAGTATTAATTATATTACCTTAGTCTTGTGACAAGCCAGTATCAGGGAATTTCTTTTGGTAATAAGTTTGTCAAAAATGTGAATAATTTAGTTGTTTCTTACACTGACTTGCGAGTGCTAAGTTGTGACAAATCTATGGAGATTTTTTTTCACAAGCATCGACTTAGAATTAGAATTAGAAATGACACTAGTGGTAGTTCCAATTGGAAGCAGCACTAGTGGTAGTTCCAATTGGAAGTAGCACTAGTGGTAGGAACTACCACTAGGGGAATTAGAAATGGCACTAGTGGTAGTTCCAATTGGAAGCAGCACTAGTGGTAGTTCCAATTGGAAGTAGCACTAGGGGAATTAGAAATGGCACTGGATTGGAGTTTCCACTGTGACATATACATTATTTGTATAATATATGCAAAGATAGCAAACCCGCTATACAAATTGATTATGGGTGAATTTGTAGGTCACAGTCTGACATAATATTACAAACAAGTAGCATTTATTTAGAAGATGCCACTATCATATTAAGTGATATTCAGTGGCCACGATGGAACATGGTAGGTAAGTCATTGAACCCTTAATTCATTTCACTCTGTTGACAGATAAATGGCTCACCATCAAACTTAAAACATCTCAAGATGTACTTAAATATGCTACACTACGAAATCTTAGTGGGGGTAAATAAATTGAGGAATTAACCTTGCTTACGGCTCAAACTTGTAACATATCTTTTGCACACATGTACAAATATATTTGGTATTCATAAAGTACTCATATATGTTAGGAGATAGAAGCTCATCAGTCAGGGATTTCCATTAGCCATATAGTCTTAAATTATTGACTTATTGGAAAGAAATAGCTTAACCAAATTTGCTTAACTAATGGTGTCATATAGTTTTGAAGATCATAGTTCTGCTGTGTAGTAATGTTACAGACTAGCAATATGACTGATAAAAGAACCTTGGATAACTGAAAGTAACTTGTACAGTAAATGTCTTAACTAAGAACTAATATGTATGTTTTAACAGTTGTAACAAACTCCAAATGTTGATAATAATAATAAAACTCACTGTAGTCTGATATTTTATTTATTTATTTGGACGTCCTCCCTTGCGACTGATACAGGATATTTTGTTTATTAAAGTGACCTTTAAATGTTAGACTTGCTCCAAGTCTTTGTATTTGTATCCATCAGTAAAATTTAAATTGGAAACTTACATGAGTTCATTATACCACAAGCATTCAGGAGTAAGGGGGATAGTCTGTGAAAAAAGCCTTTTGTCGAGGCTGGCTGTTTCTTCAAAAGTCATACAGTACTCATATATTTCACAAAAGACAAAAGGACTTTGTGAAAGTCTATTTAAATGTTGACAAGTTTGAAAATACATTCATAAGAACTTTCATTCTTCTGCCTGACCTTATTGAACTTCTATGTCGTTTGTATTGGCTTCCAGTAACAATATATAGAAATCATTGACACCTTACAAAGTCAATGCCATACTTTAAAAATATGTGAAAGCAATCGTTTTCAAGATTTTCACAAATATACCAAGTGTGAGAAGGAGAAATGACATATTTTAAGCAAGTGTTAAAATATCTGAATTTATTTAAGAATAATAAGTTATAAAGAAATTATCATTTGGTAATCAAACTTTATTTGATGTTCCTTAATTTCCAAATGAAAGGTACACACGTTTTCACAAGACTTCAAAATATATTTAACTTTGTGTCTATCAGGCCTAGTTTTAAATCTGGAACATTGGTTTCAATGTTGTACAATGTTAGCTTTGGAACATGATGTGCACTTCATTTACAAACAAATTGACACAATGGAATAACTTGAGATGTAAAACTTTCACCTCACGAGATACTGTTTAAGATGCAGGTATATATTTCAGCATTACTACAAAAATACACTGGAGTCAGCACTACAGTATGTGTTACAATCCCTGTCATTGGTGTCTCATATCTTTGGGAGGTTTCTTTTGTAAGTGTGCCCACACCCTGTACACTTGTCATTTGGAAACATGAACCCTGCATATGATTAATCATAGTTTCAAACATACCTCTTGTTATTCACTTTAATTTCTTTCTCTTACTGCTCTAACAACATGACTCATATAATACAGTGACAATGTTAAATTCATGATTGTTTAAATAGGCGTGTGCTGTCACAATTTATTTTTCAAATTGGTAGATTTAAAAAAACGATAGTCTTATTTTATGTCACATTTTATGGTCTTTACTGCAGTGAAGGTGGAAATGCTTGATGGAACATAAATTAAATGTTTCTCTCATTTAGTAAAAATTACATTTACAACACCCCACCTAATGTTTTTTTACTCAAATGTTCAACTTATTATATGATAAAGTGTTCTATTAAATATTAAACAAACCGTTGCAAGTAACTAAATGTATGGTATGCCGAAATTATTGGCAGGTTGTTCTAAAACTACTAAGTACTAACTTTGAGTGTTTCACAACCTAAATTAAGTGTCACTTTTATACAATACCAGATTACCCTTTCAAAATGAAGGATATGCTGGCTGGGTCGCATTTGAACATAATCTAGGCTTTTCTATAATTTCTTCATTCATTGATCAAAAGAATGACAAGTATTAGAAAAACTGGACAAAACTATGATTTGATTATACAATTTTAGTAATTGTACTAACAGTGGCAGATATATATTTACTGCAGGGGCTGGATGGTTTTGTTTCCTTTTCCTTTTTGTGTATTTGATTAATGCTGTTTTTTGCCTACATCTCATGTCACTATATGTATATAACAATAAAATAATACATGAATATATAATAATTTGACCTCACGATCATTTGAAGAATCTTTCATGCAACAGTTTTCATAGATATTGTTTATATATGGAAGGTATTACTAGGGCATGCAGATGTGATCCAAGTCTTTGTATCTCTCATGTCACCAAATCTGACATACATGAAATCATTATGAATCCACTTGATGAGTGAAAAACCTTCTGTCTGCTGAAATACAAACTTTGCCACACATTTTGGTAAAAAAGTCATTCAGTCCTCATATAATACATTAGACAAAGGGATGTGAAGAAAGTCTGGAAGGAATGTTCTCTCAAACATTTTGAAACATATAGGATGTATTGCTCACAAGTGGCAATACAGAGGACCTTTACAACTTTGACCCTGTCTGTTAAACGGGACGTATAAAACCATCAATTAATTTGACTTTGCAAAGCCACTAAAGTTATAGACTTGTTCCAAGTCTTTGTATTTCTTATTCCACCAAATCTGACATACATGGAATCATTATGAACCCATCATGATGGGTGGGGAAATTACTGAGGGATGAAATTTGTCAGCCCCACATTCTAGCCAGAAAGTCATTCAGTCCTCATATAATACATAAGACAAAAGGACTTGAGGAAAGTCTATTAAAGTTAGTGAACCAATGAAATCTGTTACGTTCAGTGGTAACAATATATAAATCTCTTCAGAACTTATTTTTATTGTATATTTATACACCCCACTATTGTAAATACTTCTTGAATTTGTTTAAATATAAATATTGGAGCCTAACCGAGGCGTAAGGCCATTTTAAGATGGGTTAATATAGTCCAACTTAGGATCAGAAATGGGTAACCTATCTTAAGATTGTCTGAGCCCATCTTAGGATGGTTTAGAGCATGTCAGTCAAACCTAAGATTCTGTTAATTAAATTCAAGAATGATTTTAAGGTTAAAATATAATATTAACCATTAAATATAATATGAGTAGCTATGTTTAATTAGTTTACGTGACAAGTATCAGCCCAACTTATGATCTCACACAATCCACATGCAGATTAATCATCATGATTCTAACTTGGGCTATAGTCCATCTTAAGATGACCTGACAATGGCAATGAGTCATAAAATAGTTATTTGAGTATATGTGGTCTCAACTTTAGACCGTTATATGGCCATATTATTGATTGATGTTAAATTCAAAATTAGCTAAATTTCAGCATCCTTCATAAAATTGCAACAAATTAGTAGGGTCAGGAATTAATTGCATGTAATTACATAAATGATGAAATTAACAGCTGATCAACTAGTGCTAATACTGGGGAACTCTCTACTGCTCAGCTACCCATGTTCATCGCCTACCCAAGTTCGTCACCTGCCTCAAAAAAATGTTAAGGACAGGCAATATTGATACTGAAACAAATGGAACAAAGACTAATAATGATTATGTACAACTCTACTGGGAAAGATTACTGTGAAGAGGTTTTAATGTTGTCAAAAATGCAAGTGACAAACTTGGGTAGGCGACGAACTTGGGTAGCTGAGCAGTAGTATACCTATTTCAACATGTTTAACCTCAAACACGACACATAAAACAAAAAAAAAACTGAAACTTACACGTCACTCCAATGAGCAAAGAAGAGAATAAGAGCATCAATTTCATATCCATTGTTTTTTGTGAGTTTGGTCTATAATGTCTTAATTCTCACTGAGATTATCCAGTCAAATATCACTGACACAAAGTAAAATAATCTAAACCTTTACTTCCACACTTGCAAAGCCAGTACTAGTATTTTTGTTGATCGAAATTCTGCTAACTTTTACTCCTCTGATAAACTGTGTTTAAAGAAAATTAACTCTGTTTGAACATATGCCTGCCTTCAGTCATTCATGAAAAAAAGGCACACACCTACGCAGTAAAACCAGTAGTACACACATATATCTGTATAAGTCTTTGTCATGCTTATACCTGTATGGTTTAAATAATAAAGAGAGACCCTCAGATTTAACCTTGGTGTGCTCAAGTTATGGTTCATGGAGCCCATTGCAAAATTAGTCTTTTCAACGGACGCCCAAAGGCTACTTTTGAGTCGGTGTTAATTGTTCTGTATAATTATTTTACCAAAAGCTTCATGTTTGCGTGAACCTCTACACAGATATTTATATATTTGTAACGTGAGGGGCTCGGAAGTATTTTTGTCTACCTTAATAAGAAAGCATAAGATGAGGTTAAGTTAGAACTTAAATTTTGAGTTAAGATTGACATATGAGGTTACGTGAAAACTACACCCACTTTATAAAATCAAAGTGACGAGCTCTTTTGTGAAAGGTAACCATGTAAAGCCAGGCATTCCATTATATATTTCAGAACCCCCTACGCTGTGCACTTGTGTGTATCGACTCTTGAGAAAGTGGTTGAATTCTTAACATTTTTATGGTTTGTTTATATTTGGTAAATTGTTAATAATAACCTTAACGTGGTTATGTAATTTGTACGTCATTTGTGAGATAGATTTTTTACCTGCTATAAAGTCATGACCATGATTTATCTGTCCGTCCGTTTGTTGTTTGTTAGCAAACTACTAGGAGCCACGGTGGCAGAGTGGTAACACTCTCGCCTCCCACCTCTGAGGCCGGGGTTCAGTTCCCGGCATGGCCTCAAGTGGTTGGTCCGCAGTTTACAGTACAGAACCCTGATGAACTGTATGTACTGGTTTCCTCTGCCCTTCTAACTACCCATCGTGATATGACCTGTACAGTGTTGAAAGCGACGTAAAACCCCAGATATATAAATAAATAAGTTAGCAAACTACTGGCTGATTCTTCATGAAAAAGTGAGAAGATAGATCTTGGGGCAACTTACATGCCATTGAAATTTGGCAGTCAGTTGGATCACCACCTGGGTTGAAAAAAATATCAAAATCCGAATTTTCCCGATGACTTATTATTCAGCTGCTTAAAAATCATACATGTCTTGTTTAGAATACTTTACCACAAAAGAAATTGAATTATTTTTGATGGTAATTTCAGTGATTTTAATTTTTATGTTAAAATCCGCATTTTTGCAAATTATGTACTTGCATGTGGATGCATTCATTGAATATTCTGTTCTCAGTTTTCTGGTCTGTTGTGGGTGTTCCACCACACGACTAAGGCTCCCGATTAAGGGTTTTGGGGGGTCGGTTTGAAATATTTGCTTATAGTCCCAGGCGTCCTGTAAGGGTCGGTTGTGGTCAGTTCAAACATGTTTGATATTTCTCACGACTACAACCGATTCATATTTCCCGCCCTCAACAAAATGTCCAGTCCCAGGCATCCTGAGGCCTCCTCAGACCCAAATTTACACAGTCGTGTGTTGTCCTAGGCCGCCTGCGACCCTTAGTCACAGACCTCCCTAGCTTAGTCCCAGGAGGCCAGTTGTTAATCCCAGACTCAAATATGATGCGTATGAATTTCATGCGTCTGAAAGTGAGTCAGTTGCATTAGTCCCAGGAAGCCTCAGACCGTCTGCGGTGTCCTGGGACCCAAAAATCTAGGTCTGGGACTAAGCCCCGACTAAGGGTAACCGACCCTAACCGATCCAAACCGGCCTCCCCAGGACGCCTGGGACAACACAAATTTAGTCTGCGACGGTCTGAGGACGCCCCAGGAGGCCTGGGACTAACAACCGATCAAGAACCAACTCTTTTCCACGCGTCTGAAATTAAAACGAGGCAATGAGGAGGTCTGGGACTGTATAAGCGACCGCGCACACATTGTCATTGTTACTGACTGTTTGGCTACTGAGAGACGTGTGTCACTGATTTGTAGGGGTTTTCAGTTTTTTTAAATATATTATACTTGAGCTTAAGGCAAATTTCACAGTTAGGAGACACATTTTACTATTTTTTTATTATTTTGTCGACTGGATTATGAGGAAAGAGAAAGGAGGGAAGAGAGGAAGGAAAAAGATGGATGACAGGGAGAAGGAAAGTGAAGGAGAGGAAAGAGTTGAAGTTACAGAGGAGGGGATTGTGAGGAGAGAGGAGGAGATTGAGGAACGTCCAGCTATTGAGGAAGCTGTGGAAGAAGAAGAGAGGTGTGAAGAAGATCCAGAGTGCCATTCTTCAACCAAGAGAGCCAGGGTGTGTGCAACTTTTACTGACAGTCAGGAAATTTCCATTGTGGAATTTGTAAAGCAGCACCCAGAACTGTATGACAAGGAACATCCACATTTATTGTGTTAATACACCTTACCTAACAGAAGATAGCTATTGTCCGGCGTCAGCCGGTCCCGCCAAACACCAGAAAAAGACGTCCTGAGTTTCACCTCCGGCCGGACCGGTACACTCCAATCCACTCGCCAGGTGGCCTAGTTCCTGCTTTATTCGCCAGAGGGATGTGACGTCATAGCATCTTTTTCGTTTGGCGCGAGTAGAAAGTTTTGTGTTTTCACAAAATATTTTAAATTTGGATATTTCTTAAGTTCATTACAGTTTTGTGTATTCGGGTTCTGTCTACAGATAGTTTATCTGTCATGGCATCACCTGGACAAAGAAAGGGAGCGTGCGGCCATATTATGGCCTCGTTTGACCAACACTCAAGATGTGCCCGTTGTAGGGACAAAGGACATGGCGACGACGCCTGCGTAAAGAATTTGCCTTGCAAGTTTTGTGAATTACTGACACCCGAGCAGGTTCTTCAACTCGCAACTCCGACTTATAAGCTGAGGAAGGATAGAAAACAGGAACGTGAATCTTTGGTAGATCCCAGTTCTGTTACTGTGTTATCTTCTGTGGATCAGGACAAGGCAGTAGGTGCTTCTTCTTCTGCTTTCAAACCACCAGAAGATCTCTCTTTACCTCAGCCATCATTTAAACAAGAATTAAAAGATTTAGATGACAAATGGTCGCTTCGCATGACTAGACTTGAGGCGTTAATTACTATGGGACAACGCCCTCAAAATGTTTCCTTCTCACTGGTCAAAGCACTGGTCACTCATGTTCCGCCTGCTGGTTCTTTATCTCAAGCCCCCTTTATGTTGTCAGCAGTTCCTTCTGGCCAGGCCGGTCCGGCCTCCGGTCCAGATAGAACTAGGGCTACAACTACTGTTACCTCTGTGAGAATGTCTTCTCCTCTGGAGAACCTTTACCCGGAGCAGGATGTAGACACTACCGAGCCGGTATTTTCTCAGCCCGGTCCGGTATCTTATGGTGATCCTCTCTCTCACTCTCTTCAGTGTCCAGTGCTAGGTTTTTGCCTCTGGACCCGGTCGAAGAAGGTGAACTGTCCGACCTGGAAGAGCAACCGGAGGTAGATACCAGAGATTCTGAAAAAGTGATTGGTGAGGAACAGAATTACAGAGAAAGGGGTGTACAGGCTTTTATGAGATGGACTCACATTCCGGACTTGGAGTATTCCCCAGCGTCCAGAACTGACAACCCCTGGGTAGGACACCGGGCTCAGCCAGTGGGCAAAGTTTCAGTGGATCTACCTCCTGAAAATTGGCTCTGCCGCAAGTTAGAAGCTTTAAATTTAGTACTGATTGAGGGTTATCCCTCCAAGTCAAATGAACCCGGTGGAATGCATGTAGACCAGTTTCTGAGGCCACCTAAGTCACAGACGCATTGGAATAGCATCCATCCTGCAGAACCAAAGGATCCACTTGGGCCCGGGAAATCCATCAACTCCTGGCCCAATGATGCGGCCAAGCTCAACAGTGCCTTCCCCAGGATCTGTAAGCCTACTGTTGCTAACTCTCATCCACCAGGCCATCCAATTGCTCAAGACACCTTGCGTAAATGGGAAAAATCAGCCAAAGATATGAGTTATGTGTGCAACCAGTCAGCTGGCTTTAATCGTTGCATCACAAAAATTCAGGATAGTGTGCAAGAAAATTTGAAAACTTTGCAAACAGATTTATCGAAAGGCAAGTCCTCTGGAAAAGCCCAAGCTGCTTTGGACGAACTTCATTATCTGGCGTCCTTCAACCAGAATGTTAGCTTCGCCATGGGCAAGTCACTCCAGCATTTATCTGATTATATTTTTGTACAGATGGCTAACCTGACTTTGGCGCGCAGGGATGCGTATCTGGATAATCTCAAGGCATAGTAAAACCTGACACCTTTTCAGCTTTACGCAACTGCCCACTCAACGGATATGCTCTGTTTCCTGATGCTATTATAAGGAAAGCAGAAGATGAGATCACTCAATTTGAAAGCACCAAGCGTACTCCCCAGCCCGGCTCGGGTCATGGGGGGTTCGCTGGTAGTTTTAAGGAACAACAACATCAAGAGGGACGTTTTCAGCCATACACCACTAACTGGAAACAATCTCAGGACACTGCCCATTCCGGGGGACAACCTGGCAAGGATATGCCCGCTTGGAAATCCTTTGGCAACAAAGGTAGAGCTAGGGGTCGCGGCAGGGGTGGTCAACCAGGACGCGGCACCCGCCCGGCCAAAGAACATGCTCAGTATAAATGACAATTACTGTTTGCCAAATCCGGAGCCGATGGCCTGGCCGGTAAAGTGTGTGTCAAATGTTCAAAGACAGGACTTTCGTGTTTAAATTTCTGTTCAAAAACCTGTATTGTGTCCTGTTGTGAGTCCTGTACCTTTTGTCTTAAATGTGAGAGGGCAGTCACAAAAGAAAGACGGAAATCCCTCATTAAAAACGAAAACAGAAATAAATTTTGTGAAAAGTGTTTTTTCTGTAGATCATTGTGTTTTTGCCCCCACTGCTCCAAATGTCCACAATGTTGCAAATGCTCAGATAGTGGGAGGGCGTCTGCAAAAGTTTTGGCAGAAGTGGTCCCTCCTGGGTGCAAATCTGAGAGTAGTGTCCATCTTAAGGGACGGCTACATTCTTCCGTTCAAAAACAGACCTCCTCTGGTCAGAGATCCATTGATAGTCAGTGGTTATGCAAACCCCCTCAGGAACCTCCACCTGAAAGATGCTTTATGGGCATTACTACAAAAGGAGGCAGGGTTCGAACATCTATAACCTTCTTCAGCAGACTTTTCATAGTTCCCAAACCAAATCAAAAATGGAGGCCAGTCTTGGACCTCAGCTCTCTAAACAAATTTTTGAGCGTAAAAACATTGAAAATGGAAACCCCAGAGACAATTCGGATTTCCTTGCAACAAGGAGAATGGGTGACCTTGCTGGACTTCAGCAACGCCTATTTTCACATTCCAGTTCACATCAAGTCCCGGAAATATCTCAGGTTCTACTTTCAAAATCAGTCCTATCAGTTCCGGGCCCTTCCCTTTGGCCTATCAACAGCTTCGATGGAGTTCACTTGTGTGGTCAAAAGTTCAAGTTAATGGCTCAATCCCAGGGTATAAGGATCCACCAGTACAGAGACGACTGGTTGATTCGAGCCCCCACCAAAGGATCCTGCCACCAAGGCACCCAATCCCTCCTCACCCTTTGCCGGGAGTTGGGTTGGGTAGTGAACTTACAAAAGTCGGAGTTAGAACCCAAACAGATTTTCGAGTTCGTGGGTTACAAGTACGATCTCTCTCAAGGACTGGTCCAACCGACCCAGAACCGTTGGGAGTCGATTCTCCAAAAGGTGGAATCCATTCTATCCAAACAAAGTTGCCGAGTCAGGAAATTTATGTCCCTGATAGGCCTACTCACAGCAACAGAAAAACAAGTACCCCTGGGGGTACTCCACATGAGGCCCATCCAGTGGCACCTAAAAAGACATTGGAGAGTTCCAGAATCCCTGGAAAAGGAGATTCCAGTTCCAAGATCTCTTCACCCACACCTTCTATGGTGGACCAAGGAGACAAATGTCTTGATAGGACAGCCTCTGCACCCTTTGAGTCATGCCATTCAAATCTTTACAGACGCCTCAAAAGAAGTCTGGGGTGCTCACTTAGGTGACTTCACAGCAAGAGGCACTTGGTCAGTTCCAGAAAGTCATCTTCACATAAACTTCCTGGAACTAAAAGCGGTCTTACTGGCCTTGAAAAGATTCCAGCACCTAGTACAAGGAAAAATCGTTCTGGTTGCCACAGACAACACCACAGTTGTGGCATACATCAACAAGGAAGGAGGTATGAGGTCAGGCTCACTTTGTGCCCTTCTATGGCGACTCCTGTGTTGGTGCAATCTGAGACAGGTTGTCCTAAAGGCCAGACACATCCCTGGTCGTCTGAATGCGATTGCAGACAAGCTGTCTCGTCAGGGCCAAGTCATTCAGACAGAGTGGTCCCTTCACCAGGAGGTTTTCGACCTCCTAATTCAGACCTGGCACCGTCCCCAAGTGGACATGTTTGCAACAAAGTACAATTGCAAACTAGCCCAATACGTGTCTCCTGTGCCGGATCCCAGTGCGTGGGCAGGGGATGCCCTAACAGTCTCTTGGAAAAACCTAGACATGTATGCCTTTCCCCCAGTGTCGTTACTGGGCAAGGTGTTCAGCAAACTATCGGACCATCTTTACAAGAGAGTAATAGCCCCGGGTTGGCCCAATATGCCATGGTTCTGGGATCTGGTGGAACTGTCGTCCCAGGTTCCTCTTTGCCTACCCATGCATCCTGACCTAGTGACACAGCCATTCAACAAGGCATGTCACAGGAATCTGACCAATCTAAACCTTCACGCCTGGCTCCTAGAGCCGAGGCTATCAAGGAGCAGGGTTTCTCTAGCCTAGTGGCGTCACGCATTGAGGCTCCTCAAAGAAGTTCAACCAGAACAGTCTATGAGGCAAAGTGGTCCGTTTTTGTCAGATGGTGTGAAACAAGTCAGGTGGGCTTCAGGTCTCCATCTGTCAAACAAATAGCAGATTTTCTCCTTCATCTCTTCCAGGAGAAGAATCTCCAACCCAGTACCATTGATGGTTACAGATCAGCCATTGCGGACAAATTAGGAAATTCCTCCTTAAATGTCAGTAAAGATGAAAATTTAACTCGCCTTTTGGACAGTTTTCACAGAGATAGACCAAAGGGTAGGCGAGGAATTCCTTCGTGGAATCTCTCTTTCGTTTTGCATCAGCTCACCAAACCACCATTTGAGCCTCTCAGAAAGGCCTCATTAAAACATCTGACCTTTAAAACGGTTTTCCTCCTAGCTCTGGTTTCTGGAAAGCGTAGGAGTGAAATACACGCTTGGTTGAACAAAAATATTAGACACCAAGCTGACTGGTCAAAAGTGTCCCTTTACCCGTCTCTAAGAACCACTTAGCAAAAGAGGGGCCAGAGTGCGTGGCTCCAGTGGTTATACCAGCCCTGGCTCCTACTCTGGACAAGTCCTTGAAGGAGGACAGGTCACTCTAGATAGAGCTCTGCGCTACTATCTGCACAAAACTCAAGATCTCAGACAAGGAAAATAGCTGGTATTTGTCTCCTTCAAAAAGGGTTTCATGAAGGATATCTCTCCTGCTACGATCTCTTTGTGGATTAAGCAGACGGTGATCCTTTGCTATGAACTATCAGATCAGGAGTCTCTAGCCCTTCACCAGGTGAAGGCACATGACGTTAGAGCCTCCGCGGCTTCTAAAGCCTTTCAAGGTGGCATCTCGCTAGACCAGATCTTAGCTGCATGCTACTGGAAGTCCCACAACACCTTTACTCAATTCTACCTTAAAGATGTTGCTTGGGCAGATTCGGAGCTTTTTCATTTAGGTCCAGTGGTGGTTGTATGATCCACCAATAAACCTTCTTGGCTCCTATTCTGTAAATAGTGTACATAATAGTTAATGTTTTTTACTGGGTTGCCTGTGGCACTGAGTATGAGACCATTATTCCACTCTAAAGGGTAAATGGAATCTCTAGGACTGAACTCTTCTCTCTTCCTCCTCTCAGAGCAGAAAAAAAGAGGGGGGAGTGGCACTGCTTGAAACCTTAAGGAGCAGGTTTTGGGTTTCTTTATTAACCAGGCCAGAGTTTACGTGCCTATTTATAGAGTTCCTTCTAGTCCTGAGGAAGCTGCCCTCCTTCCACTGGGTAGTTATTCTAGCTATCGTCTGTTAGGTAAGGTGTATTAACGTAATAAAATTGCAAATTTTAATTAGTAAATTAAATTTTTATTAGTTAATACCTTACCTAACAGACGGGAGATTCCCACCTGGCCTTCCCCGCTTTTCAGCTTCAATTAATCTAATTTGGGACGAAAAAGATGCTATGACGTCACGTCCCTCTGGCGAATAAAGCAGGAACTAGGCCACCTGGCGAGTGGATTGGAGTGTACCGGTCCGGCCGGAGGTGAAACTCAGGATGTCTTTTTCTGGCGTTTGGCGGGACCGGCTGGCGCCGGACAATAGCTATCGTCTGTTAGGGAAGCCTATCCTGCCATCTTCAATCCTGCTCTTCAGCTGAGAGGCATTAAATATCTGGGCATCTGAGCAAGATCCAGCTGTCCCAGCATCCACCCATCTAAACTTGTACTGTCCATCTACCAGGGCCAACATCACAATGGAAAAGAACCCCTTGTAGTTGTGGTAGAGGGCTCCAGTGTTCTTGGGTTTCTTCAGGGCCACATGCTTCCCATCAAGGGCTCCCAGGGCATGTGGAACATTCCACCTGATCCTGAATTCCCTTTCCAGTTCTTTACACTCATCTGGAGTAGTGGGACATCTGAGGTACTCTCTGGTGAACGCATCCTGAATGGCCCTGCAGACCTCTGGTAGAAACTTGGAAATAGTGGATCTGCCAAACCTGAACTGACAGGATAATGATGTGTATGACTCTCCTGTGGCCAGATATCTGATGGTGAGGGCTAACTTCTCCCCAACACTGATTGGTGCTCTGTAGTTGGTGGCCTGTCTGGCTAGATGTGGTTCCAGTCTGGTCTTTATCATTTCAAAAAATTCAGGGGTCATCCTCATGTAATTGGTGAATCCTGGAATGTCTGTGGCATACAGATCAGCCATAATGTTGTGGTAGGCCCCCCCCCTCTCCTCTCTCTGCAGTAGCCATGGCCTGACCCACATGTTGTGCCTTCTTCTATGTATTCTCTGTATGGGTGCTGGTGGTGCTGGTGGTGGTGGTGGTTGCTGTGGTCGACGTAAAAATTGGAAATACATGATTATTTGTAACTGAATAAAAACCAAAAAAGTCCTAAGTTGTTGTTAAAGCTGTCTTCCATTAAAAGGTGGCATCCTGCTGTGTTCCTAGAAAAGCAATGGTGATTAGATCGCGAATTTTATATATATATTACCCAGAAAATCCAGCTTTTCTTCAAAACAAGAATCGGCGATCCTGGTCTGGGGAAGACTGGGGAGGCCTGAGGACACCTGAGGACGCCGGGACTTAATCGTGGGTTAGTCGTGGGTTAGGCGCCTCAGGCCTCCTGGGACCCAGTTGGTATGTGTATGACAGGATCGTGGTTGAAACCGACCAAAAAACTGGCTTAGTCGGTTCTTAGTCCCAGCCCAGTCGGGTACTGTCTGCGGCCACCTGAGGCATCCTGAGGCTTCCTGAGGCCGATCTGTACTTAATCCCAGACTTCAATACCGACTCAGTATTCCTGCCCATTTTACCTTTCTTTTCACCGACTGTACACGATTAAGGGTCGCCGACAGGATCGGGGCTTAATCCTTTGGTGGAACAGGGGCATAACAAATACCCGAGATCTTTAGCAACGGGTTGCCATGTAATAACATGCTATCACTTGTGTGTGTTCAACTGCCACAAACAGCAATACTGTCCTGTCCCAATATATGACCCTTGTTGTTGATTGGTGCAGTAGTAACAAGCTTGTGTCACGCATATGAGGTGGGTTTTAATCTTGTTCCAAACCATAAGTGAAAAAGTTTGTGTAGGCTTTCAACTAATCCACACTGCTTTCCCCCTGAATGACTCATATATTTGAATGACAGGGTCATACTTGTAAACATCCAAAACACTTTATGCCATTTTTGTTAGGAACGATATTTTTATTAAACAACAATGCTAGTCATTGTCACCAGTGTCATTAAATGTATTTTATATATTTATGCTCTGTAAGCTATTGTGTACAATTGGCATGTTTGATTTTAACTGTTTTAATGCAACAGATATTTCGTTACACCTTCTTTGTATCTGTAAAACTGACATTTTAATATCTTATTTGTTCAGAATTGCCAATAAAATACTACACATTGTTGTAAATGCCATTTTATGGTCAGATATGTATGGTCAATAATTATGAAATGTAATTATAAAATACTACACATTGTTATAAAGCCATTTTATGGTCAGACATGTATGGTCAATAATTATGAAAAATAGACCTTATGAAATACCCTTTCATGCTGGCCACAATACCTAAGGGAATGAATATTTCAACTTGTATAGTTACTGAATTTTCAGGCTGATTAGTTTTTATCAGTATTTCTGTTAACTGGGTAGCCATTATTTGCTCTACTAGACACACTGACATTATGTTTAAAACACAGGCATTTGGGAAGTCCACTTAATTACTACATGTTTTCGAAACTAATACTGAACCTTAAAGGCTAATTTTAGGATTGAGAAATTACACAAGAATTTTTTTATGATGATATGTGTGGTCATCAGTCCATCATCAAGTGACCAAAAGTCAAAAGTTTGCACAAAATTATTTGTCAGTTAATTTTCCACTCAAAATATTATTTGGTGGAGTGAATTATTTCTAAAACCTACTCTTACTGATTCATATCATTGTGGGGATATCATTATTTATATTGATTTGAAGAAACTTTTAAATTCATGTATATATTAAAGTTTGGGTTTTTATCCCCTTTGAACATAAATAAATATATTAACTATTCCATGATATTATGAGCTGTGACATTGAACTAATTCTAAATAGTTAACTTAGACACTTTTACCGAATCCAGGAAAAATGCCTCATGGAAAAATCCCCGTGGAAAGAATATTTCCTGCATATTTTACATTCTGAAAAAAAATGTTTACTTCAGTAATATATAACTATACACTCCAATAAATCATATGCAACGATGAGAAAGCTAGAAACAAACCTGAATCTTTTTTCTCAGTTACTTTACTAAATAATAGCATGATATGGACTAAAATGTTAAGCTTCTGGGAGTAATGCTCGATATAGTTTAAAAACATACATTACTTACATTACAAAGTCTGTTGCACCTCTTACTGCCATTTTAAGGATTTTTACAGAATACATGAATTTTTCACGATGGAGACTGCAATAATGATGGTAAATGTTCTTGTCCGAAGCCATCTAAATTACTTTACACAGTTTCAGATCAATTGCAAACTCAGCAACGCCAACATAGCTAAAGTTCAGTGAGTTCAATGATGCCTTTTTCAGATCATCTGTCACCTGATATCCAAACTTACATAACTCCTTTTGGAGAAAAACTCCATTTGATGCTTATTGAACAGTTTATTATTTGCCTTCAATGGTTAAGTGGCAACAAACTGTCAGTTTCTAGTGTTTATGCCCACAAAATATTCGAATTTGCCACTTGTCTTTGTTCTGTGGAGATTATTGGTTCAAATTAAGCTCATGATAATACATGTAAAACGCTGTAGTGTGTCCTAATATGACCCTAAAATGATGAAAAAACCATAACAATGTTTGATCTTCCTTTATGGATTCAGAATTTTCTAAAGAAATCTTCTATACCCTTTGCCATTCTCATTTTTATGCTGTCTTTTTCTGTTGCAACTTGGAAGCAACCAGTAACCACTACTGTGCAGTTCCCATTGAATGTAACAAACATAAGATCATCTGACTGTTATAAAATGGACCAATTGAATTACATAGCAAGGGTAACAATATTTATCTTTTTTAGTGCTAGCCAATAAAATTTACAAAATATGTGAGCTTAGCTGAGAAAATGAATCTAATAAGAGCTATAATTGGGGAAAATGCCAACACCAATCCTGAGAGTAAGGGAAATACATTTACTGTTAAGTTTATGTTCTTTAGTCTGAACAGTGTTTCAAAGTTTGTCCCCTTTTATCAACTATTCCTTATAAAATGAGACCAGCTTCTGATAAAAAGCTCTGGTTGCCACCTCAATGGACAAAGGTACTACTGTGGACTAGTGATTCTATACTTATCTGCAGCATTTGATACAACAGATCATTTTGACCTCTTTGACTGTCTTAAACACTGGTATGGAAAAAACCAAAGATTAAAATAGATGAAGATTTTTCTGGTGCTTTTCGACTCACCTATTGAGCTTCCTCAGGGTTCAGTTCTGTAGATCCCCTCCTTTTTACCCTACACACAACTCCGGCTCTTAGCACAATCATATCTAAGTTCAATGTTATACTCATTATTTAAACGAAGATGGTAAACAAATATATACTTGGAACATGAGTCAAAGAACTTTGGTTCCAAAATCGCTGAAATGGCTAATTGGCCAGAGAATATTCAGGTATGCATGGACAACAATAAATTAAAACCAAATCCTGACAAAATCAAATTCATTTGATTGAGAAAAATTGAAGAAGAGATTCCCTGAAGTCATTATACCCTGTAAGTCTCCAGAGTAATTCAAAGAACCAGCCATGTGAGTGAATAATCTTGGTGTCGCCCTGGAGGCAGGTAACATAATGCATAGACATGTAGCTAATTTATATCGTGTGTACTATTACCATCTCAAAGTCTGCAGGTTTCTCTCCCATGAAACATCTGTTAAGGTGGCTAACGCCATGGTCAGCAGCCCTCTGGACTCCTGTGACTCACTGCTTTATCACACAACAAAGACAAGTATTTGTAATCTTCAAAGAGTTCAAAGCGCCTTATATGGCATTTTATGCAGGCTAAATAAGTTCTGTTTTGTTACAACATTCCTCATTAAACTACGGTGTATTCCCACTGAATATCAGAGACTGTTTATAAGCATAACCTTGTTACATATAAGACAATAAAACTTCATCAACTCTTATGTCTCTCATCTGTATTTAAGTGAAGGCACCTCACATGGGGTAACTGTCTGACAGTTTCTATGACCAGACCCAACAAATGCATGGGGATGTGCAGTTTTGCAGTGGCTGCTCCAACTGTATGGAGCAAGCTTCCTTAAGCCATCAGACCCCAGGACAGTGTCACTGGATTTAGATGACAGTTGATGACATACCTATTCCTTAACATGTATAAATATTGAAGCTTAAGTCTTAATGCATATTTTACTTCATTAAGAAAACAAAATGCTGTTGACCTGCAGTTTCCTACTTTTGGTCTATGTAAAAGTTTCAGTAACCTTCCAGACTCACCTTTATCTATGTTATATACGGTATATAGGTTTAAATATACAAGGTAAAATGGGCGAGGTACAAATGCCCTGTTCTGGTATGACCTTAGCTTTACAAGTTATGTAAACACATAGTTTGGATGCAACCTTTTCAACATTTACTTCTCTCTCCTTTTACTTATTTTGATTTGCCTTGACTGAGATCCTACAGTTGAATAAATTTTTGGACAGCACCATTATTCGTGTTTATTAACTTTTAAATCAAGATCTTCCAATGCAACCAGTCTTATAAATCAGGTCAGATTACCTCTTGTGTCTGAGATAATTTTGGATGAAACTCATAAGAGGGAAATGATATGAGTGCAAAGACGAACACAGGTCATCTTGAGATAATTTTGGAAAATAAGCAAAACTCTAACTTTTCCAGTTTCCTTTTGGTACTTGTATAAATTTGAATTTTGCTGCTTCACTACTTATATAAACTTCACCATTTTCAACTGACAAATGTATAAACATATATTTAGGAGAAAACAACCCTGAACAGATATACCAAAAACACAGTACATGTCACTATTTTTATCTCTGCATACACACATACTTACATACATACTTACCTCGCATTATGAAAATTTGTTGGTGAAAGTAAACAGACTACTTAGGGTATAGAAAAAGTGGCATATCCTAAATTTAACTCAAAAGAGGAAACCCCAGTTAAGTCATAATTAAATATCTGAAAATGGATGTCGAGATTGCCTATCTTTTGAGGGTTAGAATAACAATAAGTTTATTTCCCAGTTAATCAATGTACCATCATATACAATTGTAAAATAACAGATTGCAATAAAGTAATATGAAAACAACAGATATTTGGGAATAATGTCACGTATTTACATGTTCAAAATACATATGAATTATATACATTTGGGAAAAGGAGTTGGCAGAAGCTATTGGCTTTTAGATGAGTGCCACCCCTGTTTCCGGTTACCTATTTATACAATTATATTAAATTTAACTTATAATTATGGAAGGCTATATATTTATTAAATTAATACAATTTTGAAATAATAATGTCAGGTATAGATATTACAAATTAAAGCACCTATAAATTACATTATTTCAAACATACATATTGTTGGGGATTTTCTCTGAGTAAAAAGTTTCTTGTTTTGTGCCTTAGAACATGAAAACACATTTTCAAAAGAAAGACTGAACGTTTCTAACTAGGTTTTAATTGTACTTCTTTATACATGTTTTTGTACAAATATTTACAAGATGTTCTCACCACACTATGTTTCTCAAGTCAGAGACCCATTCTCTGCTCACATTTCTCAAGTGAGAAACCCATTCTGTTCTGTTCTCACATATCTCAAGTCAGAAACACATTCTGTTCTGTTCACACATATCTCAAGTCAGAAACCCATTCTGTTCTCTTCTGTTCTCTTCTCCCTGTACAGTGGAATGATGTGCCTTATATAGGCAAATTTGACGGCCAGGCCGCATTTGGTACTTACGGCCTGGCCGCAACTTGTGGACACAACAATACCACCTAGCTTTACAACTCTGTTGCTTTGAACATAAATACAACACACACACCATACAATGCGGCTACGGCTGCTCTGCGGTTACGACCAATCTATGGTTACAGACAATCTAGATCTACCGTTGCGGTCAATCTATGGTTACGGCCAATCTACGGTTGTGGCCAATCTACGGTTATGGCCTATCAACAGTTGTGGCCACGCTATTTTGTTGCTATGCCTCTCTGCCCATTACAGTTACAGTTCTGCTATATTTAGACTATGCACTATCAGAGTACAACTTTAGTTCAACAGTTTATCTCTAGTGAAAGTCCTGTTACATTCTATAATTAATTACTCTAAAATAAAAATTCACAAAAACAATATCCCCCATCAGTATGCTTACTCCTGGAAGCATGCTAGCCCATTAAAAATAAGAGGACTATACAGATTTAAAATAATTACTAAATTACTAAAGGTTTATCTCTCAGTTTCAACTGAACAAAAACATTAAAAATAACAGAACTTGCATTTAATTTAATCACTAAATTTAAATGCCCACTTTTTAGTTATTCAATTGAACTAAAATCTTTTGTACCAAACAATATAAAATTTTTGAGATGAGTTCATGGAAAATACAAATAAAATTAACAATTTGTCCTTCTGTATCTGGAGCATCCATGCATCCTTGGTTTGATATCGAGACTGATACATTTTCTGAAGAACCGAACCCGTACAGTTGAACCTGTAACTGTATGGTTACGGCCAAGATCTAGTGACCTTATTTCCAGATCTTCTTAAATTCCCACTCATATTAATAGAACACAAATCTATCATGCTTCTGCTTATGTCTTTTCACTTCTCCTTAGTAATTGACAGCTTTTATCTAGTTTCATGTCCCTGTTACAGTGTTTGGCAGTTGACCTATTTTAACCCTGTAACATTCTTGGAGAATTTATCTCCCTGTTGGGGCAACTTGAGAACATTTGTATTATCTGAGTCAGTGTTTTCTTCAATTTAACTGTTATCTCTGGAACAATTTCACTGGTGTAAGGCTTTAGTCTATCAAAATGCAGTATTTTTATTTACTTTGATGTGATGTTTTTATTTCAAACAATGTATCACTAAGTTCTTCAACAATCACACATGGGCCTTTCCAAATTTGTGACTTTAATTTTGGACTTCTTCCTACAGTTCTTGTATTATCACGGTAGTAAACTAAGTCACCTACTTTGTATGTTTTTGAACTAATCCTTGAATCACAGTCTTTCTTTGGAGAATTTATTTTAAAAGATTCTCTGACAAGCTGGAAAATGACAGTTTCTCTCTCATTTCTAAAAATTATTGGCTTTCCCCTGTGCATCCTTTTGGCCTCTCAGTAGCACCAAGCACCAACTCTCTCCCAAGTGTTAGTAAATTTGGAGTATAACCAGTCTTTTCATGGATAAAACTTCGATACGCCGCAGTAAACATGGGCAAATGCTTATCCCAGTCTGTTTGATTTGGGTTTGTGTATACAGCAGTCATGTCTATCAAGGTTCTGTGTCTATCATACCATTGGACTGTGGATGATAGGGTGATGATCTTATTGACTTCCAAAAGCTCACAAACAAGTTTTTGGGCCACAGTTTTGCTGAGGAATAGCGTAAGCTTCAATCCACCTTGTGAAATAGTCACCCACTAGCAATACATATCTGTTACCCGACTCAGGTTGGGGAAATGGACCAAGAATGTCAGTGGCAACTCTATCCATGGGGGCACCAACTTGATAATTTTGTGGCTGAGACTTATTTACTCTTCTGCTTGACTTTCTTGTTCCACACACAGTACAATTATGAATCCAAAGTTTAACACCATCTTTCAGTCTGTACCAGTAAAACTTCTGCTTTATTTTATTAGTGGTCTTTTTCACATCAAAGTGTACTGTATCTTGCGGTGATTTGGGCACCATGAGTTGGAGACATGGGGGAGTCTTTTTTCCACATTGTGTCACTTTCTATACAAGACATCATTATCCAGTACCAGCTGATCCCATTGTAACCACAGATTCCTAACTGTGGGGCTTTCAACTGCCACTTGATCCCTGGTTGGTTTTCCATCCTCTAACTCTAGCCATGTGAGTAAGTGGGCTAAATCTGGATCATCCGGTTGTAACTTTTTCAACTCAGTTCTTGTATACTGACTTAACCATGTGTCATCCAGTACTGGTAACTCTGCCCCAGTTCCAGATGAATCTTTACACTGGTCACTATTACTCTCTTCTTTAGTTTGATCACTTTCACCAGTCATCCTTTCATTTGACCTGGCTGCTTGAGTAGTCCTGGCTCTGTATAACCTCTGCCATCTTGATTCCCCACCAGGCTTGCTCCATACCTGGTGCTTTTTACCCATGGAACAACCAGTGCAGGCTTTAAACCACATTGCTAACAGTGACAGACACAAGCCAATGAACAGGTGAAGTTTACAGGTTAAAAGGCGTCCAAATTGGCTATGGACAGGATGCACTTGATTCCCGATATTAACTCTCCTGGCCATTAGTGGCACGTCATCCACTTCCAGAAATGATGAGCACTGTTCATGTTTCCTCTGACACACATCACATCCTCCACATGGCAGATCACACCAAACTGTCTTTCCATCATAACACATACACTCTGTCGGGTCACAGGGAACCCTAGACAGAAAAAGAGTGAAAATGAAATCCATTCCAAGCAAGCCTTCCTCTTCTATGGGTGCTATCAAAACATGGCATGTGTACATCTGACTTCCTGCACAAAATGAAATATCGGCTACCTCAGTCACCTGAACTAAACCTTTGTCGGCCACCTCCAGTTTAACATTACATTCTGATTTTACCATGTTTGGCTTTACATTCTCTGGGATTACATTCACAGTTTCTGTGACATGATGGTAACTTCTGCTCCAGTGTTAATTAAGAATTTAGTCTTTACTTCACAAATACACATTGGTAGATACACAGATATACCTCCTAACACTGACTGTCTACCTATTCTAATTATGTACAGGTCAGACTGGACCAAACCCTTGCCGCTCGATCTGGTCCACTCTAGTTTTCCGACTTTTCTACATCTTGCTTCAGTAGAAATTCTCAAGCATAATGTCCTTTCTCGTGACAGCTGTAGCATTTAACATCTGCTCTATTTCGTGGTCAATGCCCAGACTTCTTTCCCATGCCTTTTAGGATGGACTCAATCTTACCAAACTTCTCCTCAAACACAGCTGTTAGCTGATCTCCAAATTTGGCCATTTCCTGGTGGGTTACAAACTTTGGAGTGTTGTCTTCTATGACAACTGCTGCCTGGGCGCGTGGTAGCCTTCCCAGGTCATCTCTCAGATTACTGTAAGTTTCCCAAGCTGTACGGGTCTCTTCTAGACTTTGGGGGTCTTTCATTCCCACTGCAACAGCTGTGTTTTGGTCTGGTAGACCTTTGGGAAAGTGTTGCACCCCAATAGTCTCCCTAGTCTAGCTGTTGGGTAACTCTTCAGTACTAGCCGTCTCATATCAGTCAAGAACTCTGACACTTTTTCCCATGGTTGAAGTTTTCTTGCCTCTAATTGAGCAGATAAGATGTGACAGGACTCCTGTTCTTGAATCGAACCTCCAGTGCATCCACTAAGACATCAAATGACTGGAGTGCCTCATTTGGGAGATAACCGAATGCATATTCAGGAGCTTTGTCACAGAGGCTAACTGTTAGCCTAAATAACTTTTCCTCTTGGCTCCACCCACAGGAAGCACTCAGCAAAATAAAAGGTTTGATGAAGCCATCCCATGATGACTTCCCATTGAACAGCATTTGCCATGGTTATGGGATTTCACTGGAAACCCGGAATGGTGCCCCACGAGATGATCTCTGGAAGATGCTATGAGGTGAGTCCCTTGGCACTTGCTGGACATGTGGTGTTCCATGCATCACTGGAGACACAGGTTGGGAGATACCTTGCTGATGTATCTGCATAGTCCATCATGGTAGTAGACGTGTAGTATTCATGTTGGGTTTAAGCCCAAGTTTCTGAAGTCTTTGATGCCTTTTATAATGTTCACTTGGCCAGTCCGCATCTTGACAAATACTTTACAATTTCAAGTCCAAGTGTTCAAAATGTTTCCACTTTTTCGGAACTGCCTTGCCATTCTTGCAAGTGCTGCATTCTTCCTTGTTAAATTGCAAATTTAATAAGTAAATTAAATTTTTATAAGTTAATACCCTATCCAATGGACAATAGCTTATCCGGTCGGCGCAAACTGGCCCTGCCAAACGTCAGAAAAAGACGTCCTGTGTTTTCACCGGCTTGCCGGTCCGTAGTACTAGTGCACTCGCAAAATGGCGTGTCATACTTCCTTCCTGTCTAGACAACGTGACGTCATAGCATCTTTTTCGTTGTCTAAACCTATTAGACCCCTAGTAAGCTGATAGTGGGGTCGGTGTGAGGGTCTTGTGTGTCCATTGGATAGGGTATTAACTTAATTTAATTTACTTATTAAATATGCAATTTTATTGCGTTAATACATCCTATTCAATGGACTATTGCTGAATAACTACCGCTTGGTCAGCGGGTAAGTTACTAGGGACTTAAATGAACTCATAAACAGAACTAACAAATTTCTTCCAAGCCTGGGTTGACCTTGAGGTCAGAAAGCCCTTAAGGCCAACAGAGACCAGTTAAATGGTCCAAACTGACTTACCCCCCCCCTTTTTGACACACCTGCTCTGAGGTAGGGGAAGAGAGGGATGAGTTCAGTCCCATGAGAAAGGAAATAAACCTCCCGAAGGAAGCACGTCTGAGTTTTTTTTTTGTTTTTTTAACTATGTGCAAGCTATTTACATATATACAAATCTCCTCAAAATACCAGGTCACTGGTGGATCTGCTGAGCAGCCACTACGGGACCTAGGTGAAAAAGCTCAGAATCAGCCCAAGCCACATCCTTCAAGTAAAATTGGGTGAAGGTGTTGTGTGACTTCCAGTGACAGGCTGATAATATTTGTTCCAGTGAGACTTCTGACTGGAAAGCCTTGAAAGCTGCAAAGGCCCTGACATCATGGGCTTTGGCCTGATGTAGGGTGAGGGCTTCCTGGTCTGAGAGCTCGTAACATAGGATCACAGTCAGTTTGATCCATGTCAAAGCCTTTCCTAAAAACCAACTCCTTATTCTGCCGGAGGTCTGAGGTCCTGTCCAAGTAGTAGCACAAAGCTCTAACCGGACAGAAGGATCTGTCAGACTTGAGGGACTTGTCCAGAGTCGGGGCCAGGGCTGGTATAACCACTGTGGCCACACTGTCCAGACCCTCTTTGGCCAGCTGGTTCTTGGAAAGAAAGCTGGGAGATGGGTACAGGGACACCTTTGACCCATCAGATTGGTATCTGATATTTCTGTTCTGCCAAGCATGAATCTCACATCTGCGTTTTCCTGAACCAAGAGCTAAGAGGAAAGCTGTCTTGATGGTCAAATGCTTCAAGGAAGCCTCTTTAATTGGTTCAAAGGGAGCCTTTGTCAGCTGGTGTAAGACCAGGGATAAGTTTCAGGAAGGGATACCCCTTCTGCCCTTGGGTCTGTCTCTATGGACACTATCCAGGACACGAGTGAGATTTTCATCTTTGCTGATGTTAAGGGGTGAGTTGCCTAGTTTATCAGCTATAGCAGACCTGTAACCATCAATGGTGCTAGGTTGCAACTTCCTGTCTTGAAAAAGGTACATAAGGAAGTCAGCAACTGACTTTACAGGGGGTGCCCTGAAGCCACCTGATGAGAGATGCACCACTTTGTAAAAATGGTCCACTTTGCCTCGTAGACTAATCTGGTTGATCGCCTTTGAGGAGCCTCAATTTTTGCTGCCACTGCCTCAGAGAAACCCTGCTCCTTGATTGTTGTGTCTCTAGGAGCCACGCATGGAGATTTAGGTTTGTCAGATTTCTGTTAGGGATCTGATTGAAGGGTTGAGTTAACAGGTTGGGTAGGTTGGGCAGACTTAGGGGGATCTGGCTGGACATGGCCACCAGGTTCCAAACCAAGGCGTGCTGGGCCACCCTGGGGGAATCAGAATGATTCTCTTGCATGGGGTGTCCTGTAACTTCTCCACCACTTTGCCCAAGATGGCTGGTGGTGGGAAGGCCTATGCGTCTAGATCCTCCCATGGCAGACTGAGTGCATCCACTGCTGTGGCCAGGGGATCCGGTACTGGTGACACAAACAGAGGTAACTTGTTGTTGAACCTCGTGGCAAATAGGTCTACTTGAGGCCGGTGCCACCTGCTGCATATAGTTTGAAAAACCTCTGGGAGGAGAGACCATTCTGTTTTAATGGTCTGGCCTAGCCTGGATAGTTTGTCTGCTACTACATTCAGACGGCCTGGAATGTGTCTGGCTTTTAAGGTTACTTGTTTCCTGGTACACCAGGTCAAGATTCTCCATAATAGACCTCATGCCTCCTTCCTTGTTTATATAGGACACTACTGTAGTGTTGTTGGTTGCCACAAGTACCATCTTGTCGGTACAGAGGTCTTGAAACTCTTTTAAAGCTAGAAAGACTACTTTTAGTTCCAGATTAGTTTATATGCAGCTTGCATTCTGGTAGTGACCAGGACCCTCTTGCAGTGTGTTCATTTAAGTGAGCGCCCCACCCTTTTTTTGATGTGTCTGTAAAGATTTGCAGAGCATGTTTTATTGGGTGTAATGGTTGACCTGTGAGAACGTTGTGTTCTATTAGCCACCATTGTAGGTGGGGGTGCAGAGACCTGGGAATTGGGATCACTTTTTCAAGTGACTCTGGTATTCTCCAATTGTTTTTGAGATGCCACTGTATGGGTCTCATGTGTAGTTGGCCTAGGTGAACCTGCTTTTCTGTGGCTGTTAATAAACCTATCAAGGACATGAACTGCCGAATCGGACAAGCCGGTAGTGACAGTATTTCTAGTATTTTGTCCTGTAGGTTCTGCCACCGCAGTCGGGTGTAGGGCAGACCCGACCTGCCCTGAGATCGAACTGGTAGCCTACAAAGTCAAAGATTTGTTTTGGTTCCAGTTCTGATTTCTCTAATTTCACCAGCCAACCAAGTTCTTGACATATTTTCACCAGATCTTGAGTGTGTTGGAGACAAACCTGGTTAGATGTTGCTCCAACCAGTCATCTCGGTACTGGTGGATTCTTATACCCTTGTGTATGGCCATCAGTTTCACCTCTTTTCTTACCACAGTGAACTCCAAGGGTGCTGTGGACAGACCAAAGGGCAGGGCTTTGAACTGGTACGTCTGCCCCTGTACATGAAATCTCAGATATTTCCTGGACTGTTCCTGTATTGGTATATGGAAGTATAGGCATCCTTGAAATCTATTGAGGTGACCCACTCTCCTTGTTGGAGGGATGTCCTGATGGTTTCCAGTGTCTCCATTTTGAATTTCTCCACCTTGAGGTAGAGATTTAGATTGCTCAAATCCAGTATGGGTCTCCATTTGTTGTTCGGTTTGGGAACTAAGAACAGTCGATTGAAAAAGCTCAGAGAAGTTTTGTTGTGAACTAGTTCCACTGCATTTTTGTCTATAAGCTGATGTAATGCCTCTAACAGGTAGCTGTTCCTGTGAGGATTGGCATAGCAGCTTACGACTGTGGGAGACCTTGTGAGTTTTGGTGGGATCCGAAAGGGGAGGGTAAAGGGGAGGGTGTAGCCCTCTTTCAGGATTTGAACAACTTTCGGACCGGCACCCAGATCCAGCCAAGTTTGCCTGGTTTGGAGTCTGGCCCCTACAGGTAGATTTAAGGCAACATTTTTGACATTTGTTACAGGTTATACATAAGACAATTGATCGAGTGACACAAGAAACACTTTCCACATATTTTAATCTGTTCTCTTTAACATAACAACCTGCTGACCCGGGACTTATTTCTTTCTTTTGGGAATGCCCGGGCGCAGAATGAACAGAAGGTGCAACATGATATTTTACATTTAACAAAGTGTCTATTGTCTTTTCTGTTGAGGGGCTCCCGGCCAGCAGTCGTGCCTGTAACTTGGTTACACAGTAATTGTCATTTATACGACTGCTGGCCCTTGGCTGGTCATGAAGAAAACTGGTGCTTTCCTTTACCTCTTCTGTGACTACCATGAGAAGGGAGGTTCTTCCAGGCTGGTCTGTCCTGTTTCTTGCTATCTGTCTTTTTGTCTGGTCTCTCAGGGGTGATAACGACCCTTCTTGTAGATGGATCCGGAACGACTTTTGTCAAAGTTAGTAATGTCCTCCACTGCTTGTTTTATATTGATCTGGGAATAACGTATCCAGTTGCAGAGGGGCTGATCTGAGAGCATTCAAAGTGTCAGCTTTCACTCCTGCTGTGAGATAAGATAAGTACGAGTCCCGTCTGAGTAATGTAGTGTTGGCCACGTTTACAAACACAAAGTCTTCAAGTGTTCCATAGATTTGGCCATAGCATGACACACGTTTGCATTAAAATCTAGAAGGAACTGTAATTCTTCAGTGGCCTCTGACACCTTGCTGGAAGCCTTGCTTTTGGAGTTGGTCTGGATAGCCCGTAACTGAGACTGCATATTTTGCTGGATCTTTAGAAGACAGCGATTGAAACCAGCCGCCTGGTTGCAAATGACTGAGGATTCCCTTGAAGACCTTTCCCACTTACACATAGTTTCCTGGGAGATGGGTCTGGATAATGGTGGGTTTGAAGCAATACCAGCCTGTCTGGCAATTCTTAAGTAGGTACTGTTAATACATGAAGAACCCGTATTCCAAGAAGTTACTGTATCACTAGAGTCCTTCTTGGTAGCAGTGTGTAACCCATACCATTTAGATTGGGATTTGGCCGGTCGGACAAACTGGTCCCTCTGAAGACTGCCTGCTTCTGCTGTATGTGAGGGATATCCTTGAACCAAAGTGACATTTAATTTGTTCAGTTTATTACAGAGCCATTCGTCGGTGGGAAGGTTGATTGACACCTTACCTGGTGCTTGCACTTTAGGGCCAGCAAAGGGGTTGTCATCCGATGTCTTGGCACCAGCATCAATATCCGGAATGTGGGTCCCCCTCATTGTTTTTCTATAAGACTGTTCCTCTGAGAGGGATTGTCAGGGTCGGTGAAGGAGACCTCTTGATCATCGGATAGCTCACCCTCTTCTGGGTACAGGTCTACTGGAGGTCGGTCAAAGAGGTCACTGTCTGAATCCAACTCACTTGACTTATCCTTCCTGGTGATGTCAAAAACACCAGAAAAAGGTCTCTGAGCAGTAGACTGGTCAGTCATATCAGAAATCCCTGGCCAGTTTGATGACTGTGAAGGAACAGAACCGGTCTTGGCAGCAGCGGAAGGCTTAGCAGAGTCGGTGGTTAGTAAATCAGAGATAGGAGGACGGTCCGGCTGCTGAGACGATTGCTGTTCTCTAGGTTTCATGAAGGGTTCAGGTCTAATGGCACTGGCTGGTGGAGCATGTGTCGGTGTGACCTTTACAACAGTGAAGGTAGGCTCCTGGGGTCGGTCAATAGCCTTTGATAACAACAGATCCTCCAACCGGTTAAAGCGGTCTGACCACTTCTTGTCTAGTACTTCTATCTTTTGGTTGGTGGACACAGATGAGGCTGGCCAGAGAGATGTAGGTTCGACCGACTTTTCCGGCTTGTTCGATTTAGAACTAGATGGATTCTTTGATGGAGTTGAAGTTTTCAATTCATGCTTCTCTTTCTTAATCTTGTAGGAAGGGGTGGAGAGTTATGCTAATTGTTCTGGTGATAAGGCATTGCAGTGAAGACAATCAGAACCAGGTTTCTTAACACAAGGGTCTTGTCCTTTCTTCTTGTCACGACAGTGTGCGCAAATGCTATGCAAATCGAAACCTGCCATCATGTGGCCACAACCTCCCCTATGTTGACTTGGAGAAGACATGATAGTCTATGAAGTATCAAGAATCCGTATATTATGTTAAAAAACAAAATTACAAAGAGTGATCACAAAATACTTGCAAATTCAATTCACTCAGAAATTCTGTGTGCACTGTACATGCGCCAAACAAAAAAGATGCTATGATGTCACCCTGTCTAGACAGGAAGGAAGTACGACACGCCATCTGGCAAGTGCACTAGTACTACGGACCGGCAAGCTGGTGGAAACACAGGACGTCTTTTTTTGACGTTTTGTGGGCCGGTCTGCGCCGACCGGATAAGCTATTGTCCATTGGATAGGATGTATTAACGCAATAAAATGTTCATTCATAAAGACATGCATGGGTACCCCTCAGTTTGTTGGCATTACTCAGCAGTTTTGTCTTAGTTTTTCTATTTGTGACTCTGATAATAATATCAGGCACTTCCTTATTTCCTCTCAGCGTGTGGCAAGCCTCAACTTCATTTTCTCAATATCAACTGCTAACTGGTTTTGTAAGAAAGTCATTACTTGATTTTCTAGTGCATGGGTTTCAGTCTCAGGAGCATCCTGATGATCCTCACCATTAGTGTTGACAGCCCTTGCATAGGTTTTGTGGGATGTTTTTAACCCAGAGATTACAACATCATTTTTGCGGCTATATTGCTCAAGGTCCTCTACTTTTTGTTCTGGAACCTGAATTTTTTAATCCTTTTCTGCATTTTCATTTTTTAATTTCTGCATTGTTTTCAACAACTTGTCAAAGTCTTTTCTGAGTTTATGGATTTCATTTAGTTTGTTATGTATGTCAGTTAAAGAAGATTTTATTTCTGCTATGTCATCATTGTCATCTTAAAATCGATGATCGAAATTGAAATTGATGTTGAAACGGGGGATATGTATCATCTTCACCAGTCAATAACATATCAGGATATGCGTTAAGTGCACCCACAGCACATGTTGTCATAAGTTCTATGGAATGATAACTATTTAAAATTATTCTATATTTAGTAATTGCCAAAATAGATCAATGGGCGTATTTCACAAACAAAAATCTGTGTAATCTGTGCAATCCAGATTCAGATTTGGATTCTTTGGATTAGCTAAAATCGTGAAATGCAATTTTTGTAGATCTGAATCCAAAATAAAAAATAAGATGAACCAACATAAATATTATATATTAATTGTTAAGTTAAGTTAGTTAAAATTAAGGTGCAAGAACACCTTAGTGTTATTCTGCACCAATGAACTCAATAAATACTTAAACTAAACAATGTATACAACATGAACAAATATATGAAAACTCATGACTAGATATACAGATTTAAAACACACATACACTGAACAATATTTTAAACAGAATCTGTGCATAAACAGAATGACAAGATAAGATCATAAAAACTGACTAGATCATACAACAACAAACTATACAGAAACAAATACCCAAATACAATAAAATAAATACAAACCATAAATAGAATTCTCAAAAAGTGTAAAATATACAAATGAACAAAAAAAAAAAAAAAATAAAAATTTATTCTGTAAAATCCAATCAAGATTCGTGTCTCCTCCAATTAGTCGCCTCTTACGACACGCAGGAGGACACGTTGGGCCTATTCTACTTCCCCGGACCCACAGGGGGATATATATTAATATATATCAATATATATTAATGTAATATTATACTACAACATAATAAAAATTTCCCAAATGTTACAATTTCCTGTCATATTTTGCTGCCATTATTTTACAAAGAATTATGGGTAATCCAAGGAATCTGAATCCATTGATCTACCTCGAGAGGTAGATCAATGGATTCATAATCCAGATTCAGATTCAAGTCACATCACAAGCGAATTTGTTGATCTGAAGAATCCAAATGTTAGATCATCGAGGAAAGAAGGAACAAAAATCCAGACCCAACTAGCTGAAAGTCTCATTGGGTCATACAGAGCATCAATTATTTGATTGTAGAAATCTGATTGGTTCTATTTGAAAACAGTAGACTGGTGTCGAAAATACACAGAATGTTTTAGAAATAAAGGAACTATTTCATTGTATATTCACCAATACTTACAGAGAAGGCATATAATAGAGTGATAAGAGGATGACCCAGTGAGCCTGAATTTACAGAGGATTCATAATAGGGCCATAGGAGGTTGGCCCAGTGATCCTACAGAGGAGGCATAATAAGGTGACAGGAGGGCGACACAGTGAGCCTGTAATTGCAGAGGAGGTATAATAGAGTGAGAGGAGTGCGACCCAGTGAGCCTGTAATTACAGAAAGACATAAAGGAGTGATAGGAGGGTGACCCAGTGAGCCTATGACAACAGAGAAGGCATAATAGAGTGAGAGGAGGGCGATCCATTGAGCCTCAAATAGACTCCAAATAGAGCCATAGGAATTTGACCCAGTGAGCCTGTAATTACAGAGGCGGCCCTGAATGATAGGAGTGACCCAGTGAGCCAGACAATGTCTGTAAACTCTGGCTCTCTGGGTTGCCTTTCTTTCTGGGTAGCCCTCCTCTCACTCTACTATGCCTCCTCAATAATTACAGGATCACTGGGTCATCCTCTTATAACTTTATTTAGAGTCTTATGTAAATTCAGGCTCACAGGGTTTTCCTATTATCACCCTATTAAGCCTGCTGTAAAATTACAGGCTCACTGGGCCACCATCCTCTCACTCTATTAGGCCTCGTCTGTAATTACAGGCTCATTGGGTCATCTTCTTGTAACTTTATTTGGAGTTCTCTCTAAATTCAGGCGCACTGGGCCATCATCCTATCATTCTATTATGCCTCCTCTGTAATTTTAGGCTCACTGGATCATCTTTCTATTACTCTATTATTCTTCCTCTATAATTATAGTCTCACTAGGTCCCCATCTTATCACTCTATTAGACCTGTAAAATTACAAGCTCACTGGGTCGCCCTTCTCTGACTCAGTTATGCCTCCTCTATAATTACAGGCTCATTGGGTCATGCTTCTGTAAACTCAGGTTCACTGGGTCGCCCTCCTCTCACTCTACTATCCCTCCTCTGTAATTACAGGCTCACTGGATCATCCTCTTGTAGATCTATTTGGATCCTTCTGTAATTCAGGCTCATTGGTCACCCTCTTCTCAGCCTATTAGGCCTCATCTCTAATTACAGACTCATTGGACTCTGCTTCTATCGCTATATTGTCCCTCCCCTATAATAACAGGCTCTCTGTGTTATCATCCTCTCACTCTTTAATGCCTCCTCTGTAACTACAGTATCACTGGGTCACCCTACTGTTAATGTTTTATACAAAATCTATAATTACAGGGTCAGTGGGTAGGCTTCCTCTACACTATTATGCTTTATATTTTATTACAGGCTCACTGGGTGTCTTTTTCACGTTGCGAATTTTTTATATAAAATAATGGATACTCCTAGTATCAGTCTCGTTAGGTCACTTTGGGTCTCCTCTTTTCCTCGCTGAACCTACTACGCCTATTGTTTGAGAACCAGCCTACTTATTAAAAATTAGAAGGGAAACCAGACGCAAACCAGACTATTTAACCAGAACGGAGGTTCAAGGTTCGACGTTCTCTCAAGTTGAAGTTTATGAGAACTTTTCTGTATTCAAGCTTACTGACAGGGAAAAAGAATGCTGTCATTCCACAGATACATTACCAGGCTTTCGTCGGGTACACTTTGTAAATAGATAATATTCTTCCTTGGTATTTTTTTGCGCACTCAAATTTGATAGTACACGGATGGCCACTGAGATAAACGGTCTTCAGAAATTATCACATAAAACAGTCAAAAGGTTCAAACAACAATGTAAAAAAACAAATCAGATGTCGTGGAAAGCATTGTTTAAGTCTATTTTGTTATTTAGTTTGTGCGATTTTGCTATTTAAACTATTTAAATTTGAAAACTTTGAAGACCGTTTATCTCTGTGACCGTTTATCTTAATCACAGTAAACCTCGTATATTTTGCCTAACTCGTGTTTTCGGCCTATTGTGTGTATATTGGCATTTAAATAGAGCAAGAATTCTTGATTTTCTCAGCAAATGTTAAAACATATATCAACGTTAAACAACTGTCATTCTTATACTTTAGTGGTGGTGGACCAGTTCACGCCCGGTTACCAATTCACGCCCACCCTCAATTTTCTTGAAGATTTATGATTTTTCATAGAGAAGATGTTTACCACATTATAGATAATCATCAAATTGATCATATACATTTGCAATTTATTGTTTAACTGTGATTGTTTTGGATAAATTTAGGGGTGGGCGTGAATTGGTACCCGGGCGTGAACTGGTCCACCACCACGTTTTATGGACAACTCGGCCCACTTCAAACTCGGCCCATTTTAAAGTCGGCCCGTTTCAAAGTCGGCCCCCTGCAAAATGAACATGAGAATAACTCAGTAATATTCACATTTATGTATAAAATATGAAATCACAGTATTCTTTACGATTTTCTAACAATATGTTATAGAAATGCTGCTGGGAGATCAAGTATGTTACCTGGAAACTTGTACTTAGCTGACGAATTAATATTTCAATTTCGTGGACTTACACAATTCAATTATATTCATTTATACATAAAAATATAGGGTCACAGAATTCCGTGGGGTTTCCTTGCAACATTTTATCAATAGAAATGTTGCATAAAAGTTAAATAATTTACGTGAAACTTTGTTTAACCCAACTACCTTAATAAGGCTTATAGTTTGTATGGGCCGAGTTTGCAGGGGGCCGACTTTGAAATGGGCCGAGTTGACCAGATTCCCACCACCACTACAGTTTTCAATATAATGAAATGTGCATATAAAATTGTAAAATTTGCCATTAAAAGTCTTAACTAGTACATGGGTGATGGTGTACCAATTAACACCCATATAACTACGGTATCGAACCTACTCATGCCAACCAATAAATTCAATGCAGAGGATATTTACACCATGGTGGTGTACCCAAGGTAGAATTCAGTGCTTGTGTACCCATGGTGGTGTACCCAAGGTAGTATTCAGTGCTTGCGTACACCACGGTGGTGTACCCCAGGTAAAATTTAATGCTTGCATATACCACCGTGATGTATGCAAGCACTGAATTCTACTTTGGGTACACCACCATGGTGTACCCAGGGGGTGGCACTAAAGAGTGTTTGGAGTCTTACCCAGATAGCATTCCGACGTCGGGCCAACTTCGGCACATCCGTCGGCCCGACGTTGGTTGCCGACGTTGGCCCAACGGCTTTTTGACCGGCGGCCCGACGTTGGCCCAACGTCGGCAAACCACCGAAAAAAAATTACTCAATGTATAGCATCAACCAATCAGATTGTCCACAAACAACATTTTCAGTGTGAATTTATAATGAGAATGTTATTTTTATTTCTAAAATTATTAAATAGTTGGTTAAAATTTGTGGGCTCACTGAAATATGATTTTTAGACATACCATAATAAATAATTTTTTACTAAGTTTCACAAAATCCCCTATTATTGCTCGCCGCCATCTTGAATAAAAACCCAACGTCGGCCCAACGTCGGCAAAATGTAGAGATATCAAACCAAAGTTGTGGTCGGCAGGCAGCTGTTGGGCCAACGTTGGCCCAACGTCGGCAAAATCTGCCGACCTTGCGACCAACAGCCAACGTCGGTCCGACGGCGGAATGCTATCTGGGTATGGGAGTGTATGGAGGCGTATGGGAGTGTATGGAGGGATATGGAGTATAAAAAAGCATATTGGAGTGGTATAAATGGGACATGAAAGTGTAACTACCCCTAAACCATTGGAATTTCATAACTTCTGTTGTCTTGTGTTGTTACATAAAATAATTGTCTGAAAATGAGGTTAAAAACCTTGAGTTAAAGTGATCATATGACTAAATATATCAAAAACATGTACATCTGATGTACTGTTTGATAGTATTAGATTCAGACAATTATCAAAATGGATCAAATTAAATACAAAGTGGCTGGAGTACGGTAACTCACTGCACTCGAGACAAAATTCTACAGTACAGTAGGATTCATTTGCCGTATTCCAGCAAATTGACTAGAGTGTGGTTCAAGCTGGTAACCTAAATATCCCATGGAGTGAAGGAAATATGAGGCCACGATGATGGTTTAGAAATTGAAAATGTAGCAATGTTTTACAAATAAAACATCAATTGTTGTACTTGTACATGTGAAGACTTAAGAAAATCTGAGGCCACGATGGATTTTTTACCATTTTACAGAAGTCTAGCAATATTTTACTCTTACCGCACCTTCTATTGATTGTTTTCTAACAATATTTGACAAATAGAATATCAAATGCTAGTTCGTGCACACACAGACTTAAGGAAATATGAGGCCACGATGGGGTTTCTAGCCATATTTTACACACAGAAGATCTAGGCAACCAGTCTACTTTTCGTCTGCAAATGTGATTAATTTAATTAACCAGTAAAATCATTTGTTACTCAAACCTCACTCGAGACAAAGTTTTAGAGTGCAGCAATCCGTACTGTAGCATATTTTCTACAGAACGGTTTTACCGTACCGCAGCCACGCTCAATTAAATATCAACAGTAAAACTTTGAGCTTTATTTAGCAAGCATGCATACTCAGAAAAAATTGACCATACTGAGTGCCCTCACCAGAACTGCTTGGTAAAATCATTCCATCATTCCACAAAATTAAATCATGTAATATAATGCATAAACTACCCATAATACCCACTGAATGATAAATCTGAAAATGCATTTAAACAACACATGATAACAGAAATTGTGAAAAAATAGAATGGTTAAAGGTTGTTTACAGTCACATACACCTTTTATACCAGTTCCATACACTTTTCTCACCATTCCATACTCCTCCATACGCTCCCTACGCTTCCATTCACTCCCATACGCCTCCATACACCCCATACACTTTTTAGTACCACTGGTATCCGGGTTAGAATTCACTGCTTGCGTACACCATACTGGTGTACCAAGGTAGAATTCATTGCTTTTGTACACCACGGTGGTGTACCCAAAGTAGAATTCAGTGCTAGTGTACACCACGGTGGTGTACTCAAGGTAAAATTTAATGCTTGGATACACCATGGTGTTGTACCCAAGGTAGAATGCAGTGCTTGTACGCGTACACTGTATATAAAGCTGAAACGATTATTCATACTAATCGAATAGTAGTTTATCAGAGCACTAGTCAACGCCAATATTATGAAATCGGTTAATTTTTTTCTTGTGTATATCACCACATAGCGGATTATACACGATCGTTGGAACTACGAGTATCTCGAGTTAAGACCTTAAAACATATCAAATTAAAGCATTTTATATTAGGGCTGTTAAAAAGTACTCGAGTACTCGTTAAAGATTAGATTACTAAATTATTTGGAGTACAAAATGAAGAAAAGAGTACTCTTTTACACTCAAATAATGGAAATTTTCAATACATGCTTAATAAAAGTGGCATAAACTGGGTAAATTTCTGTTAATTTTGAGGAGGAAAATGGCTTATTTTGTTGTATTTATTGCCAAAAAGAGTACTCGTTTTAGAGTAGAGTAATGGGTAGAGACTAGAGAGTACTCGAGTACCAAAATTGCTACTCGTGGCAGCCCTATTTTATATACATTTTATTTTTTAAATATCCAATTATTACATTATTGGCCAATTTACCAAATTATTACATTATTGGCCAATTTACCAAAAAATTTCTCATACATGCTAAACATCCGAAACATTTAATCGGTTAGAGTCGACGGTTAATGCAAGTAACTACCCGGCTACCAAATTTTGCTAATCGTTTCAGCTCTAGTGTACACCACTGTGGTGTACCCAAGTTAGAATTCACTGCTTGCGTACACCATGGTGGTGTACCCAAGGTAGCATTAGTGCTTGCGTACACCACGGTGGTGTACCCCAGGTAGAGTTCACTGTTTGCATACACCATGGTGGTGTACCCAAGGTAGAGTTCACTGCTTGCATACACCACTGTGTTGTAACCAAGGGGGTGTTGTATTGCCTTTGAACACCACGGTGTTGTGGAGAATTTATTCCTTACATACACCTTTTCAACACAGTGGTGCACATCACAGTGGTGTAGTCAAGGTAGACTTCATTCATTGCGCACACCAGGGTACAGTGTACCATTGGTGGAATTTATTTATTGTGTACACCACGGTGGTGTATTCAAGGTAGAATTCTTTGCGTACACCACAAGTGGTTCCCAGTCGTGGTGTACCCAAGAGTATTTTCCTGTGTTGCTTGCACCGCCGTGGTGTAAATAACCACTTTGTAATTAATGAAAGACAGTTACATAATATGTTACCAATGTACACGATCAATTTTATAATTATAACATGGTACAGGAGTGGACAGCATTTCGCAGTTGACAGCATTTCGCCAATTTCTATTGTACTTCATTTAAAACTGACATCTTCTTTGATACTGAAAGAACTGTATAGCATAGGAGAGTGTGCATTGTGTAAGATACCTTGATATTTTTCCAAGATTTTAGAACTGACAGTATGCAGGATTATAAAAATTAATAAAAAGTTTATATGTCAAAAATATCCCTAACAAACTGCATCTAACTGATGCAAAGAGCTGTATGTTCTCCAAACTATGTCTGGGGTCAATATAAATACTGTTTATAACTTCATCACATGTTAGAATACAAGAAGAATCAATCTTTAGCTTTAATTATTGCATGCACAGTGTTTTACAGTCTGTAACTTTTTAGGAACAGTATAAAGTAAGCGTCGAAATGCTGTCCACTTTTCGATAGCCCTAATTTTATTGTCATAGGACAAGTTCTATGGCTGTATTTGTACTGGTCACAAAATATATTTTAGGATGCTCCTAACATTTTACAGTTTGAGGAATCTCTTTTCATTCTGATAACTTTTATCAAACCACACTCGTCTGCATATTTGTTCTCAAGAAACTGCATTTTCGTGTTTTTATGGGGCAAATGCTGTCCCCTCTTGTAGACATATTTTCCATGAAAAGGAATAAATCTTTTAAGAAAACTCATGGTGGACCTGAATAGTTACAGGGGCGTGAAATGGTCCACCGCCACTACTTGCTTAATGGGCTGATAAAATGGTAAACCACCATATGTGGTAGATACCTACATAGATGATTATACCATGGATATGCACAGTAAGTCGATCAGTCAACCTTGGCCGTTTTAATGCCTGTGACAAACCTCTTTTGAAATTGGATTTTTCCTAAATGTTTGACAAAAGTGGCCACGTTAATTTTAATTGAGAAGAAGTGAGGAGGGGTAGCTGGCCAGCAGCGATAGTCCAAGGTAAGTGGCGATAGAGGTAATTAGGAAGGTGGCTACAATTGGCCTTTCTATCTTATAACTGCCATTTACTGGGACCTATCATACTTTCTCCTAAAATATGGCTAGAAAATATTGCTTGGAACCATCATCTGGAGCCTCACGTTTCCGCATTTAAAAGTAGCAAGCAGCAATGGCCAGGTTGTCTTCTGTTTATAAAATATCACAAGAAAACCCCTAGCTGGAGCCTCCCGTTTCCTCAGTTAATAGTACAATGTGGCAACAGCCTTCCTGTCCAACTTGGAAAGTGGGGTTGGGATGGGGCGGTGATGAGGAAGGAGAGTTGGCCAGCAATATTTGTTTCATTAACCTTTCTGTCGAAGTTGATGGCAGGGGGATGCATTGTGGCCATCATGAAAGGGAGATCTCCAAACATGATTGTCCCGGACAAATGGGAATGGCCATGATTTCTTTTCATTTTGAAATATATTGCCAGAAAACCCCCACCTGGAGCCTCACATTTCCTTAATACCATAAATGTTGGTTATTCGGTTTACAACTTCACAGTGGTGTCTCTTTCTATTTATAAGATATTACTTGGAAACCCCCACCTGGAGTCTCACGTTTCCTCATTTAACAGTATCAATTGGTGATGGCCAGGATGTCTTTTTAATAAAATATTGCTTTTAAAGACCCCACCTGGCCCTGGGGCCTCATGTTTCCTCAATAACATAAGGTGGGTGCTGGGTGTACAACTCCATGATTTTTGACATATTTTATATTTCAGCAACCTTTGTCCAACTTGGGGGAGAGGGGTGAGGAAGAGCAGTTGGCCAACAGTGAATGTTAAAGGCAAGCGGTGATAGCTAGGATTTCTTAATTTTATTTGTAAAAATTACTAGCATCCATTCAGCCAGTCAAATGCATTAATTACCACTTTAACTGAACGATGATTAATCAAAGCTCAATCTGTGTAAACAGAGCCATCCCACTCCCAATTTGCCAACACATTTACCCACCTCATATATGATCAAATGTCCACCGGCCAAATGTCCGCCAGCCAAATGTCTGTGCACGAGTTCTATGAATTAGCTGAGTATCTATCTGCCACTGAGGTAATAAATGCTGATGTAAGCATCACTCAGCCAATCATCACTGAGGAACCTGCAATACAACAGGAAGGCCAGGAACGTGAAATCCTAAACAAAGATTCACTGTTTGAGCTTCCTGATTTAACTGACACCCCAGAGGACCTTCCAAACCTGATGGAACCTAACACTCCGGAAAGTGAAGAGACATCAGCATCTGAATTGGTTGGAATAAGGTTTCCTACAGTACCAAAGAAATGGGCTAGGCCAAAAGGTTCCTGTACCAAAGCCATTGGGTTGTCACACACAAGAAAAGGAAAGTTAAAGACAGCAGTGTCCCTTATCAGGAGAAATATGAACACAATGGAGAAGTATATTGAAGGTTTGTTTGTGGACCCTTCCAGCTATACAGATTAATGGGTGAGAATCTGTCACGTGTTTACCAGAGAACTTGACTCCAGCTTTATTGGATGGCCATTTAGATGTTGTAAATCACAGTACTGCAGCCATGTTGTCATGAAAAAGCAGTAATTGATTAATATGAAAAAAAGGCTTCTCAATTCCTTAACAAGGGGGATCCAGTCAATAGACTCTTGCAAAAGAATGTAAAACTAATACCTGCAAAATATTTATGTTTAGGTGCTTTGCGAAGATATAGCATTGAAGTTGGAAATGAACCATTACAGCCTTCCATGAAAACTGCTTGTCCTGGACCAAAGTCACAGGCATTATATAAAGAGATGAATAATATTACTGTAAGTTAATCTAATCTAATCTAATGTGGACTTTTATAGCGCTTAATCTCCATCACTGATGGACTCTAAGGCGCATCTAAACATAAAGCAAGGCAGTTAGCGTTAATCAAGGGACATAGCCAGGTCGTACCAAGGAGACACAGATGTGACGGGAGAGGCTATGGTGGGTAGGCTTTTGCAAACAGGTAAGTTTTAAGCTTCTTTCTGAAGGAGGCAACTGATGTTGCACTGCGAACATCTTGAGGGAGGTCATTCCAGATCTTAGGAGCATCAAAGGCAAAACTATGGCCAAAATGTTTGGCTGACTTAAAGACTGATGAATGGAAAGGAGGAACTGTAAGGTATTGACGATCTGGGTGACTATGCCTAGTACTATAGGGACAACTACTAAAAGACAAGAACGGTTCGAAGTAAGAAGGAGAACCACTATGCAAAAATTTATACACAAGTGTTGCGGTTTTGAAAATAATGATACTTAACAGGCAACCAGTGGAGTTTCTGTAGAATGGGTGTAACATGAGCATACTTTCTATGATTTGTAACAATACGAGCAAGGGTGTTCTGAATACTTTGCAATTTGTGTTGATTGAAACCGGACAAACCTCTGAACAGAGAGTTACAATAGTCCAGACGACTACTAACCAAGGCATTTGCAGCAAGGACTGCCACTTTAGAAGTGAGATACTTTCTAATTCTACAGAGGTCACGCATCTGAAGGAAGCACGCTTTGCAAGTCCTCTTGATATGCTCAGAGAATGAAAAATCTGCATCAAACCACACACCTAGATTTCTGACAGAATCAACCGGATGAAGAAGGCTACCAAGAATGCTAACAGGAAAGTGAGAGGAAATCTTCTGATGTTGAGCCTTGGAACCAAAGACAATAAACTTAGTTTTTTCAGAGAGCCGAAGAAGCATTCTTGTGGGAGAGATGGATGTATAACTGAGTCTCATCCGCATAAAAATGGAATTTAATATGCGGGTGGAGGCGAATAATTTTACTAAGTGGTGTTGTATAGAGTGAAAACAGTAACGGACCCAGAACAGAACCTTGTGGGACTCCATAGATGAGATTGCTTAATTCAGATAGTGTGGAGCCTATCTTAATGGCCTGGCAACGATTTCTTAAGTAGGAAGCAAACCACCTTAGAGCTGTTCCACCAAGACCAAACCAGGATTTAAGGTAACCAAGGAGAATATTATGGTCTATAGTGTCAAATGCGGCTGATAAGTCAAGAAGTACTAGAGCTGTGGGTTCACCGCGTGCCAGAGAGAGATGAACCTCGTTTTTTATAGACAATAAAGCAGTTTCCGTGGAATGTCCTGGCTTATATGCTGACCAGGGTTCGAAACTAGCGCTGGTCCGCCAGTCCATGACTGACAGAAAAGCTTGTGAACTGATATAAGTATTCAGACCCAGCCAGTCCCATTGACCAGGAAGGTTATATGACCTGTGCCTGCCCCAATTACAGGTTGGATGGTTGGAATATTATCAGAACATACCAAAGTGACAAACCATCAAAATGCCAATCACCCCAGTACAATTATAAGCGCCGTGCATAGTCGAATTATGGTTTGGATGTTTTGAATATTACCTGACATACAGAAATGGTAATACAGTCCAAAGAATGCTAAAATATATAAAAATCATAATTTTGTTTTCAGACAATGTAATAAACAATACAGTGATATAATAATACAGCATAAATAGAATAATACAATACAGTAGGACCTCTATTATCCGACCCTATTGGGGGAGTAACAGTTAGGTCAGATAATAGAAGAGCTAAAACAACAGGTTTAAATTTTGTTGTAAAAGTGGTCCTGTGGTTTGAGAATTGAAAATTCTAATAATAGAAGGTAGGATAATAGAGGTTCTACCTTACTTAAAATGCCAAAATCTTGCGATCTGTAACATAGGACATAGGAAAAAAATTACTGGGACTCCATTTTTTGGAGGTCATGTAGTGCCATGGGCTCTCGCTTCAGAGGTGCTTCACAATTACTGTAATATACATCTAGGGAGCATTTTCACTTCCTTTCTGGTATTTCATAGGTTAAAGATGTGAAAAGTGTTTACAAACATCATCTTTGCAAGCCTAGCACTTGTACAAATAATCTTCCATGAAAGTTTTGTTGACCTCTGCAGGGGTGGATCTAGCTTTTAAGTAAGGTGGGGGTTCACATCATAGTAAGGTGGGGGTTCACATCAGACATACCATAACTAAGGGGGTCGGGGGGGGGGGGGCATGCCCCCCCCGGGAAAAAAATTAATTTTTGGTAAAAATATAGTGCATTTCCTGTAAATTTAACACCACTCTCAAGAAATAATTTTGTACTTTGGGTTGAACCCCTTTACATTATTTTTCAAGGGGGGGGGGGGGGGGGGGGGGGGGGGGTTAGAACCCCCTGAACCCCCCTGGATCCGCTAGTGCTCTGATGTTGTCACTAAAGATATAGTGTCATAGATGTTGCATTAATTTAAATATCATTACTTACAGTGTGTGATGATTACTGCCCTGTATAATATATATTTTAGTAACCGTGTAGCAATTTTTTATTCTTCTGTTTGCATATCAGACTGATAAACTTTCTGACGGACCAGTAACTTCCGCAAGTTGTCAGTCCTGTGGTCCCGAAACTATTTTGGCTTAATTTCGTACCCTGATGCTGACTGATGAGGATTGTCCAGTTTGTTGTTATTAATGTGTGACGTTAGCTGCCTGACAACGACTCGCTCAACCAACTTTGACAGGAAACAAAGACCAGACACTGGGCGATAATTCTTAAGGTCGTCTCTAGGAAGGGAAGCCTTTTTTATGAGGGGGGTGACAACCGCCTTTTTGAAAGAATTTGGGAAGGATCCTTCAATGAGAGAATAATTTACCAACTTGGTAATGGAAGAGAGGAGGATATCAAGACAATCCTTAAGGAGGAATGTTGGTATAGGGTCTAGTGAGCAAGATTTAGTGGGGGATTCACTAATACACTTATAGACCTCGTCTTCAGTGACAGACATAAAGGCATTGAAAGCAGGAGGCACCGAATCCGGTGCATCATTGAAAGAGCCAGAAGTAGCAAAGGTGTCCCTGATTTTGCTTATTTTATTGGAGAAAAAAGAAGCAAACATGTTTGCGAGGCTTTTGTCTGAGCTATGAGCAGGCAGGACAGTCTCGGAGGTGCGATGCAACACCTTCCTCAATGACTGCCATAGCTTCTTGGGGTCACGACTATTAGCAGTTATGAAATTTGTATAGTATGAACCCTTGTCTTTATTGGCCAGTCGATTACGCCAGGCAATTTGCCTGCGGAGTCTTGACCTATTCAACTCTGACTTATGTCTTCTCCACCTTCGTTCAAATTGCTGTCTAAGAGATCGAGCCATGCGATACGAATCAGACAACCACTCATCAGACTGCTGTTTAGCCTTGCGTGAAATGATAGGAGCATGAATTTACACCTTCATCTCGTGTTAATGGTGTGCAGGATATGCATTATTTTTAGTGTGTTGCATATTTATGTTTAGGTGCTTTGCGAAGATATAGCATTGAAGTTGGAAATGAACCATTACAGCCTTCCATGAAAACTGCTTGTCCTGGACCAAAGTCACAGGCCTTATATAAAGAGATGAATAATATTACTGTAAGTTACACCTTCATCTCGTGTTAATAGTGTGCAGGATATGCATTATTTTTAGTGTGTTGCCTTTCAAAAGTAAAAAAAAGTCTTCATAGCTTATTGTAGATATCAGTTTTATCAAATGACTACATTGGTTCCACCTCTGTGAACTATGGCTGTAAACGGTACTTAGGAAGTAGTAACAAAGTTATTAAGTAATGGGTACTCTTTTCTTGTTATCAACAATTTTGCAAGTAGTCTCATAAAACTGATCTCAAATACAGAAACAAGTCATTTTCAGTGGTATACAAATTGAGGTAGTGAAAATTGTGGCTACTTTTAATTCAAAATGAGAACATTTTAAAGACTATATAGGTTTGGCACAAAAGTATTTACTAGCAAACTTACTGCTGTTTCTGGATCCACTTTGGAGATAGGTTTATGTCCGGTGACAACATGTGGTATACTAGAGGCCTGTCCCTACATAAGCATATCTGGACAAATGTGTATGCAAGCTTGGCTTTCTACAAAATGAAAAATCAAATCTATATTTTAATAACTTGATAATTTCAAAAGTCGCTTATTCTCTTTCAAAGGAAAATAGTACAGGTTGATTTTCATCACTAAATATTTGGTAATGAATTAAAATATCATTATCATTATCAAAGTTAAGTTAGATTTTCGGTATTGATGGGTATCTCATTTTCTGTTAAAATGCATCACTTTATATTGAAACACATGCTTCAGTATTATAACATTGTATTTATGTATTCAGGGTGCCCAGCAAGTCACTTTCTTTGTGGATTATAACAAGTCTCAAGGCAATTATATAGTAGACGCAGATGGTAACACTATTTTGGACTGCTTTACTCAGATTTCTTCAATGCCTTTAGGTGAGTTGAAGTTTCGTTGCTATATTATGTACAGTCTCATTTACAAATTGTGAATTTTATCTAGACAAATATGACTGATAAACAATGTAAAATATATTGTAGTGTATGCATCAGTGACAGAGATTTGGACCAAATTAATAACTATATGTCTCATAATAACAATATTGTGGTTGTCAACAATACAAAAAGCCTGGTTTCCAGAAATGTACCTTAATAAGGCCTAAAGAGGTTTCGGTCTATTAGCATGAGCCGCAAAGCTATTGGAGACACAAGCAGTGCAATGGAGCAGTCACCCATCCCAGTATTAACATAGCCTATTGTGCTTAACTTCAGTGAACAGACAGATACTCATCACTCTGCGCCACAATTCATGAAGAAAATTACAGTATCTGTAATAATGGTTTATAGATAGTGTTTGAAGATGCAGTTTCACACCTCATCTGGACAGCTTCTTGTAGAAATTTCAAAAGAAGTTAGCTTACCCAACAGGCAAAATTCAGTATTCTTTTAAAAATATTTAATATTTTGGTTGCATATTAATGTAAACATTGTATATAGCATACAGAACTATGTATGTAGTCTTTTTCCCCTCATATTTTACTGAGGTAAAGTTCTGTATAGATTGTGTATATGTTATTGCTTCTATAGTTTATAAATTTTGGAAAGTAATTTATCAGAACATAAGCCCTTGGTTTCTTTGGGGCAATCTTCTGTGAATTCCCCAACTGAAATATTTCATATCTTATTTTTGCATAAGTTGTTTTGATTAAAATTGATTATTATCAGCCATTTAAATTGTCACTTCAAACATGGGTAGTATAGTATCAGTCTCATCCATGTTAGCCTTTTGTAGTTCATTTAATGTGGGAAAATCATCTCATTTATGAAACGAAACCCCTTGGCTTTATCAAGGCCATAAGCAACCAACCCCCTCAACTGAAAAATGTTAAAATATTTCTTTGTGTTTACTTGCTTCTATATATGCAAATACTTTAACCTATTTTTTTTAAATATCACAAATAGCTCAGAAATTGCATCTCGTTAGCCGGTACTTTTCAGTGTCACAAATAGCTCAGACATTGCATCGCTTCATCCAGTCATTTTGAATCACAATAGCTCAGAAATTGCATATCCCCCCCCCCCCCCCCAGTATTTTTGAATCGCATATAGCTCAGACATTGTATCTCTTCCATGTGGTATTTTTGAATATCACAAATAGCTCAGAAATTGTGATGTAGTGATTTAGCTCATTTACATACCCACAAGATTCATTCAAAATTACTATTTTTTTCACATTGACTTTTTATACTTAGCATTTTTGAAGTACTTTTTAAAAAATGTATATATATTTGGCCAGACTTTTGTGACATTTAATTACTTTTGAAAAACAGTAAAAGGTGGATTAAACATGTGTAACTTAAAATATTTTTAAAGTCATTGAAAACAGCTTGGTTGTACATGTTTATTCTTTAACCTACAGCACCTTGGGGTCAAAGACAGACTTTATCAATTTACAAGGAATAACGCTGTTACCAGTTGTATAATTTTAGGGTTTGAGTTTAATACAGTGTACAGTAAATAGTTTTAGTGCTTCCATTTTTATGTCAGCTGACTTGTCAGTCAGCTGACATTATGTCGTCTCTCTGCGGCGTGGGCGTCCGCGTCCGCATGAACAACTTCTCCTCCAAAACTACAAGGCCTAGAGACATGCTGTTTTTTTTAAAAGATACCTTATCTATCGAGGATGAAAATTTGTTCAAGGCATGCAAATCTGTCTGTTCGTCTGTTTGCTACAGCCATTACAAGGGGGGTACCCCCACCAAAAGTGTGAAAATTTCAACTTTTTATCACAATTTTCTCAGTGACTATTGCAGGGATTTCTCTCATATCTTGCATATATGTACTAGGCCAGAGGTAGATTCTCTTCTCTGAGTATGAGACCTGGATCTGTCTTAATTTTTTTTAAATAAATTTTTTAATAATTTTTAATGCATTAAAATTCGTGAATTTGTGCACTAAATCACTTATAACTTGAAAAGTGTTTCATTTACAGCATTTTGTTAAAATATGTTGTTCAGCTACTTTTTTCATAGCTACAACATGGTGAGTAACTTGGGTGTCTGTCTCAATAGCTAAGTGAGTAATAGCTACTTTTGGGCTTTTCAGTAACTTCCATCATTAGTAAAACTTGTAACTTGAAAACTATTGCATTTAGAGAATTTTGTATAAATGTTATTCAGCTACTTTTGGGTCAGCTATAACATAGTAAAATTTCAGACCTGTAGCTCATGGCATAGCTGAGTAATCGCTACTTTTAGGTTATCACTGTTGAGTAAATCACTTATAACTTGAAAACTATTGCATTTAGAGTATTTTGTTTCAATATGTTATTCACCTATTTTGGGGTCTTTTGTATAAATGTTATTCAGCTACTTTTGGGTCAGCTATAACATAGTAAAATTTCAGACCTGTAGCTCATGGCATAGCTGAGTAATCGCTACTTTTAGGTTATCACTGTTGAGTAAATCACTTATAACTTGAAAACTATTGCATTTAGAGTATTTTGTTTCAATATGTTATTCACCTATTTTGGGGTCAGCTATAACATAGTGAAGTTCCAGACCTGTGGCTTCTTGCATAACTGAGTAATAGCTGCTTTGAAGTTCTCATTGTGAGTAAATCAGTTGTAATTGGAAAACTATTGCATTTAGAGAATATCATATAAATATGTTATTCAGCTACTTTTATGTCAGCCATAACATAGTAAAATTTCAGACCTGTAGCTCATGGCATAGCTGAGTAATAGCTACTTTTAGGGTATCACTGTTGAGTAAATCACTTATAACTTGAAAACTATTGCATTTAGAATATTTTGTTTCAATATGTTATTTACCTATTTTGGGGTCAGCTGTAACATAGTAAAGTTCCAGACCTGTGGCTCATTGCATAGCTGTGTAATAGCTACTTTGTAGTTCTCACTGTTGAGTAAATCAGTTGTAATTGGAAAACTATTGCATTTAGAGAATTTCATATAAATATGTTATTCAGCTACTTTTGGGTCAGCTATAACATAGTAAAATTTCAGACCTGTAGCTCATGGCATAGCTGAGTAATAGCTACTTTTATGTTATCACTGTTGAGTAAATCACTTATAACTTGAAAACTATTGCATTTAGAGTATTTTGTTTCATATGTTATTCACCTATTTTGGGTTCAGCTATAACATAATAAAATTTCAGGCCTGTAGCTCATGGCATAGCCGAGTAGTAGCTACTTTTAGGTTATCACTGTTGAGTAAATCACTTATAACTTGAAGACTATTGTGTTTACAGAAATTTGTGTAAATATGTTATTCAGCTACTTTTGGGTCAGCTATAACATACTGAAATTACAGACCTGTAGCTCATGGCACAACTGAGCAATAGCTATTTTCAGGTACTGTATGTTGAGTAAGTCAGTTGTAACTTGAAAAATATTGCAATTGGAGTATTTTGTTAAAATATGTTGTTCACCTACTTTTGGATCAGCTATAACATAATGAAATTATAAACCTATAACTCTTGGCATAGCTGAGCAATAGCTATTTTCAGGTTCTCACTATTAAGTAAATCAGTTGTAACTTGAAAACGATTGCATTTACAGTATTTTGCTTAAATATGTTGTTCACCTACTTTTGGGTCAGCTATAACATAGTAAAAATTCAGGCATGTAGCTCATGGCATAGCTGAGTAATAGCTATTTTGAGGTTATTACTGTTGAGTAAATCAGTTGTAACTTGAAAACTATTACATTTAAAGTATTTTGTTTCAATATGTTATTCACATAAATTTTTCGTCAGTTATAACATAGTGAAATGTGTCATGGCATAGCTGAGCAATAGCTACTTTCAGGTTCTCACTGTTGAGTAAATCATTGTATCCACTGGATAGCTGCAGTGTGTAAAGAGATTTCACCATTACCGCTCTAACGAAAAAAAATGTCATAGCTAGCCTTCTCAAGTTTGCAGAATATATTAGTAACCATAAAATGTTGCCTGGGAATATTTTTGGCCTCATTTTGAAAAACAAGATGGCCACCAGGGACGTTTATTCGACTTTAAACGAGGACTTTTGTTGGCCCTCTAGAGCAAAGGGTATTATAGGTAGAGATCTCAAATTTGCAGGATATGTTCCTCATTATAAAATCTTGACTGGTAATATTTTTGGCCTCATTTTGAAAAACAAGATGGCTGCCACAGGATTTCTTTGTCAGTCATGAAAAGTGCTTATATCTCCCTTATTATTGGTCCTAGAGGTTTGGGATGGTAAAACAACCTGTAGGAAATCATGGGCTGGGAATATTTTGGTGTGGTCAGATTTGACCTTGGACCCCTCCTTCAAGGTCAGTTGAGGATAGCCAAACTTAAAAGTGCTTATATCTCCCTTATTATTGGTCCTATAGGTTTGGGATGGTAAACCAAAATAGAGGAAATCATGGGCTGGGAATCTTTTGGTGTGGTCAGATTTGACCTTTGGACCCCTCCTCCAAGGTCAAATAAGGACAGCCAAACTTAAAAGTGCTTATAACTCGCTTATTATTGGTCCTAGAGGTTTCAGATGTAAACCAACCTATAGGAAATCATGGGCTGGGAATGTTTTTATGTGGTTGCATTTGACCTTGGACCCCTTCTTCAAGGTCGTACGAGGATACTGCATTTGCAGTATTTCTTTAAATATGTTATAACCTACTTTTTACACTTAAACAGTTACCTTGTTACTTTGCTTCATAATACCATTTGCAGGGCACAACTTTTTGTCCTTTTCTTCTGTCAGCTTCAGAATTTCTTTCGCACATGCTGTTCAATTACCATTTACTGTACTTCTGTACAGCACTTTCCCTGATAATTAAGCGTCCTTGAAAGAGCGCTTATTTGTTTTCACCTCAGTTTCCTCGCCGCCGCCGCATTATGGTCTCCCTTGAATATCTCCCTTATTATTACAAGGTTTCAAACCATATTTGGCAGTTATATACCTTAGGCGTGGGAAAATTTGACCTTTATGAAGGTCACATGATAAAAAACAATTTTTTGAAGTACCCCCCCCCCCCGTCATCGCAATTCAGGAAAAACTACTTGCTACACAGCCTTATAATTTGTCACACCTGTTCATACTATCGAAAATGCGAGCTGATTAGATTTTGGGAGCAATCCCTTGAAAAATGTCTCATTTATGAGTGATTTTGTGACACCTTCCAATCTGAAAGCCTTAAATTTAGGCCAACCCCTCTATTATCTTCTTAAGTATTGCATTTAGAGCTATAAAATGTACTGGGAGGTAATAGGAAACCATATGTGGAGAGTCTAAATAGCCGGTCAGTTTTACCCCACGGTAGTGCTGGGAGATCGCCATGACTTTACCTGTCGATGTTCGTATCGGAAATTTGTGAGCAAACTTCGAACATTTCCGATCATGGAGTAGAAATTGAAAACCAGACAGAAAAATCAAATATTAAATAATAACAGGTGAAATACACACAAATTACCACAAATATAACCAAAATATAATATAAAAGCCATTCACAGACGTCTCCCTCACTAACAGACCATGCTTTATGTATCTCCACTTGTGATTGGCTAATTTTATGATTACCCTGACAACAGTGGGAAAACCCCAAGGTGTTTCCATTTACGTTAGATTTATTGCATTCACGGCTTGTTTTATTGCGTTAATATATCTTACCTAGTGGACCAGTGCATTTGTCCGGCGCGCAGCCGGTCCCGCCAAACATTAGAAAAAAACATCCTGAGCTGGGCTCTGACCGGGACCAGTAGTGTACTCTCCATTTGCCAGGTGTCGTGTCGATACCCAGCTCCCCTCCTGCGCGTGCGCACGCATGCGCACTTCCTCTTTTTGTTTGGCGCCATAGTGTGTTAACGGATAAATTTCAGTGGAATAAACTTTGAATTATATTGTTTCTTTGCAAACGTGTTAGAAGGAAAGTTTTGGATATTTGCAAAATATATTTGTCATGGCATCACCAGGACAGAGGCGTGGTAGTTGTGGCCATGTTATGACCGGGTTTGACCTTCATAAAAAGTGTGCCCGCTGCAGGGACAAAAAGGTGGGAGATGACCCTTGTGTCAAAGGTCAGGACTGTGATTTGTGTGATAACTTGTCTGACTCTCAGAAAGGTATGCTAGCAACTCCACAATATCAAATCCGAAAGGACAAAAAAGCAGGTATCTTAATCTCTCCTAGTAAAGTTACTGTTGTGGGTCCGGTGGAGGATCAGGATGAAATTGAGATGTCTCCGGATGCTGCGCATGCGCAGGGACGGGTTGTTACCGGTGCTTTCCCGGTTTCTGATCAGACAAGTACTGGAGACTTTGTCTCCCGTCAGGATTTTGAGCTCTTAAACAATCAGTTGGAGGAAAAATTTGCCCGTTTTGAGGCTCTCCTTACTAGAACCAACATATTTTCAACTCCCAAGATGCCTGTTTCAACTAGTCAAGCCCCTATCTCTGACACACCTTTTATCAATCCCTCTCCTGACCCCAGAGCCATCGGTCCGGTGAGGACTCCGGGTCAGGACGTAGAGGATTCTTCTTCTTCTGTTAAGAAACAGAAAGGAAAGTCAAAACACAAGAAGTCTATCAAACCGGCCGCTGCTGCCGGTTCTTCAAGTCAAATTGCTATGGACCCTATTCCTCCCAAGACAGTGGTACCCGGTCCGGGTTTACAAGTTCTTGTCCAACCGGAGGAAACTGTGCCTGCAATCACCAGTGTCTCTTCCCTAGGGTCCACCTCTCAACCGGTCATCACCGGTCCACAGTATACCAGTACTTCTGCTTCCTTTGCACCGGATAGTTTTGCTCAGCCGGATCCGGCTCTGTCAGACGGGGAACCCCTTCCGGACCGGTCAGATAAGGAATCTGGTGAGGAGGGTGAACTTTCAGATACTGAGGTCACTAAGAAAAACGAGGAAATGAACTACAGGGAAACGGTCCGGTCGGTCAGGTCTTTCCTTGGCTGGTCTCACATACCAGATTTTGAAGCTTCAGTAAGTGATACAGACAACCGTTCTGACAACCCTTGGAAGGGTAAACATCCTCGTCGCTCAGGCAAAGTTTCAGTAGAGTTACCAGCTGACGACTGGCTTTGCTATAAGATGGAAAAACTGAACACTCGTGCTGCAGAAGGTTACCCTTCTCGTTCCCAGGAAGCCGTAGGTCTGAAACAAGACCAATTTATCAGAACACCCAAAAGCCAGGCAAAGTGGTATACACAGTCACGACTCAAACAAGATGTCAATCAAAGACCTGGACGAACAATCTTTGGCTGGTCGGGTTCCGAAGCACGCCTGAACTCTCAATTCTCCCGTATTGCCAAGACCTCCTCATATCCATCTTCAGGACCGGCATCTAGGCCTATCCCTCAGGAGATACTTAGAAGGTGGGAGCAATGTGCTAAGGAAGGCTCTTTGATTACCAACCACGCAGCGGGGTTCAACAGGTGCATGAGTGAAATTCAGGACAAGATGAATCAACATATTTCATTTTTGAACACTACCATTGTTCAGGGCAAGGCCCCAAAGGAAGTCACTGACGCCATCAAGGACTTGAAAGACTTGTCAGCTTTCCACAGTAGCATTTCTGTGGCCTTAGGTACTGCCTTCCAGCACCTCGCGGACAGCCTGTTTGTTCAGCTAGCCAATTTCATTTTGTTGAGGAGAGATTCTTATCTCAAGTACGTTAAACCAGGCCTGAAACCTGATACCTGGAATAAACTACGAAATGCTCCCCTGTTCACTTACAGGCTATTCCTGGATGATGTACTGGCAGTAGCGGAACAGGATATTCAAAAGCCCGGCCCGGGCACATATCAGCACTCAAAGAAGCATCAATTCCGGTACCAGCCATATGAAAAGAAAGAGAGTCGTCAATCCGGCTTCTCCTCTTCCCAAAATCAACAACCTTGGAGGCAATTCTCAGGCAGAGGCAGGGGTAGGGGTCGTGGTAGAGGTGGATCTAGTTCTACATACTACTCCAAGCCTGCCCGTGGTACTAAACCATATAAATGACAATCAATATCTACTGAGTCCCCCAGTTGTGTTAAGTTCAAGTTTAGGGGATCTCAATCTAGTGTCATCAGCAAACAAAGGGACTTTTCCAGAGACTGTAAATTTGCATGTTGTTCTTCCTGCACCTTCTGTAAAAGGGCTGTTACAAAAGAAAAACGTAAGACCCTCTCATTCTCAAACAGAAATAAAATCTGTGAACAGTGCTTTGTCTGTAAATCAGTGTCTTTTTGCCCCAAATGTAACAAATGCCCCGTGTGTTGCAAAAGATCCACCTGTGGGAGGCCGTCTGCAACTGTTTTGGCAGGTTTGGCTCTCCCTGGGTTCAAATCCAAGGGTAGTCTCCATCCTCAGGGAAGGGTATCAACTACCCTTCAAGGAGAGACCACCTCTGGCAAGATTTCCTGTGATAGTCAGTGGTTCATCAAATCCTTTACGAAACAAACATCTGAACGAGGCATTGCATTCTCTAGGTCAAAAACAGGCTATAGAAAAGGTGTCCCTTCAGTCATCTCTGGGTTTCTACAACCGGTTGTTCTTGGTTCCAAAACCCAACGGGAAATGGAGGCCCATTCTAGATCTAAGCCAACTGAACCTTTACCTTGCTCCAGCAACGTTCAAGATGGAAACTCCGGAGACCATCAGACTCTCCCTACAGCAGGGGGAGTGGGTCACTTTGCTAGATTTCAGCGACGCTTATTTTCACATTCCGATAAGCCACAGGTCGCGAAAATATCTAAGGTTTCACATCAAACGTCAGACTTTTCAGTTCACAGCACTTCCCTTTGGCCTGTCGACGGCTCCGTTGGAGTTCACAAAGGTGGTCAAAGAGGTAAAACTTATGGCTCAAGCTCGGGGTATTCGGATCCACCAATACCTAGATGATTGGTTACTGAGAGCCCCGTGCCAGGAAGTGTGCCTACGTCATACCCGGACCCTTTTGGACCTTTGCCGCTCTCTGGGTTGGGTTGTCAACATGGGCAAATCAGAGCTGATTCCCCAGCAAACCTTCGACTTCGTAGGTTATAATTTCGACCTATCTCAGGGGTTAGTCAAACCCACTCAGGAAAGGTGGAGAAGTCTTTCCCAGAAACTCACTCTTCTCCTGGGACTAAAATCTTGCACAGTCAGGCAATTCATGTCTCTAATTGGCCTTCTGACGGCAACAGAGAAACAAGTAGTCTCGGGGCGGCTGCACATGAGACCCATTCAATGGCACCTGAAAAGGCATTGGCGTGTCCCAGAATCTCTGGAGAAGATCATCCCAATTCCTTCTTCTCTTCATGTTCAGATGGTGGTTGGATCCAACCAAGGTGCTCTCAGGGCAACCTTTACACCCTCTTCGACACGCTCTCAAACTGTTTACAGACGCCTCAAACGAAGGTTGGGGCGCTCACTTAGGCGACTACATGGCAAAAGGCGTCTGGTCAGAGTCAGAAAGCGCCTTACACATCAATTTGCTAGAACTCAAAGCAGTCCTTCTGGCCTTAAAACGGTTCGAGCGGTTGTGTTACAACCAGGTAGTGCTTGTTTGCACGGACAACACCACTGTGGTCTCTTACATCAACAAGGAGGGGGTATGAGGTCAGGCTCTCTCTGTGCTCTCCTTTGGAGACTGATGCTTTGGTGCAACCAAAGGCAAATTGTCCTGAGGGCCAGACATATTCCGGGTCATCTGAATGTCATTGCCGACAAACTGTCCCGTCTCAATCAGGTGATACAGACAGAGTGGTCCCTCCTCCCGGAGGTTTTTGCTCAGCTATGCCGGCGGTGGCACCTCCCGTCAGTGGACCTGTTTGCCACCCGGTTCAATCACAAGCTCCCCAGGTTTGTTTCACCGGTTCCCGACCAGTCAGCGTGGGCGGTGGACGCCTTAAGTCTCCATTGGGAAAAACTAGATGCCTACGCTTTTCCTCCTACGGCTCTCCTCCCTCAGGTGGTGACCAAGCTATTGGACCACGGCTTCCGTCGTCTCATCCTGATTGCACCAGGTTGGCCCAACATGCCCTGGTTTTGGGATCTGGTCAGACTGTCAACTCAAATTCCCCTCCTGCTTCCTCAGGTGTCGAATTTGATAACTCAACCGTTCAATCAGTGCCCTCACAGGGACCTCCCCAATCTGAACCTCCATGCTTGGCTCCTAGAGCCTCTGCCATCAAACAGGCAGGGTTTTCTGCAGAAGTGGCAACAAGAATTGAGGCTCCTCAAAGACGATCTACCAGAGCCATCTATGAATCAAAGTGGTCCGTTTTTGTCCGATGGTGCGACCAGAGTAAGGTGGACTTCCGGACTCCCGCTATAAAGCAGATTGCGGATTTTCTCCTTTTCCTGTTTCAGGAGAAACACCTTCAACCTAGTACCATCGAAGGTTATAGAACTGCCATTGCCGACAAAGTAGGCAATTCCAATGTGAATATTAGCAAGGATGAAAACTTGACCCGACTGATTGAAAGCTTTCATAGGGACAAACCAAAGGGCAGACGTGGCATCCCTAATTGGAATCTCTCGTTGGTCCTTCACCAACTTACCAAACCTCCTTTTGAACCGCTTAGGAAGGCTTCGTTGAAGCATCTAACGTTTAAAACCGTTTTTCTGCTAGCCCTGGGCTCCGGGAAACGGAGGAGTGAGATTCATGCTTGGGTTCACAAGAATATTAGACACCAGGAAGATTGGTCTAATGTTTCTTTGTCCCCTTCTCCAAGTTTCATCTCAAAGAATCACTTGGCCAAGGAGGGTCCCTCCTGTGTGGCTCCGGTGATCATTCGAGCCTTGGCTCCTTCCTTGGACAGATCCCTCAAGGAGGATAGGAGTTTATGCCCGGTCCGGGCACTCCGTTATTACTTGGACAAAACCAAAGACCTCCGGTCAGGCAAGGAATTGGTTTTTGTCTCCTTTAGAAAGAGTTTCCAGAAAGACATCGTCCCTGCAACGATTTCCTCCTGGATCAAACAGACCATTATCTTATGTTATCAACTGTCCGACCAACAGGCCCAAGATTTTCATCAGGTTCGGGCTCATGACGTCCGCGCCTTCGCAGCTTCCAAGGCTTTTCAAGGAGGTGTGCAGTTAGATCTGATTTTGGCAGCCTGTCACTGGAAGTCTCATAACACTTTTACCCAGTTCTATCTGAAGGATTTGGCCTGGGCTGATTCTGAGGTATTCCATTTGGGCCCGGTGGTTGCGGCCCAACAAATCAGAGATTAATTGAGAGGCTTCCATGTACATACTATATGTATATATGTATATCCCTGTACTTATTTTTACAAAAAAAGAAAAAAAAAACAAAAAAAAACGTCCCTTCAGTCTGTCTTGTGTTCACAAGAAGATGAGGGATCATCTTTATCTTCATTTCCCTTGTTCACTTCCTCGTGGACTCGTCAGTAGACAGAAAAGGGGGGGGGGGGGGGGGGGGGAAGACAGTGCCTAGCCAAGGTGGTTAGAAACCTTTCCCGGGTGATCTCCTATGGCTTAGCAATATGTATCTGGATTTTCTTTATCTCCCTCCTTTTCCTGCGAGCTACCCTCCATCCACTGGGTAGTTCTTCTGCACTGGTCCACTAGGTAAGATATATTAACGCAATAAAATGGAAAATTTAATAGTTAAATTAAATTTTTATAAGATAATATCTTACCTAGTGGACCATCAGAGTCCCACCCTACCTTCCCCGCTATAGCTCAAAGGGGGACTTTCTTAGGTAGGCCACAAAAAGAGGAAGTGCGCATGCGCGCGCACGCGCAGGAGGGGAGCTGGGTATCGACACGACACCTGGCGAATGGAGAGTACACTACCGGTCCCGGTCAGAGCCCAGCTCAGGACGTTTTTTTCTAATGTTTGGCGGGACCGGCTGCGCGCCGGACAAATGCACTGGTCCACTAGGTAAGATATTATCTTATAAAAATTTAATTTAACTATTAAATTTTCCATTTTGTCATTTTAACTGATGAATATTTCATATTTTTACCAAATACAGTTGGTGTTTTATTGTGACCAAAAGGCTACAAAGAAATGAATTTAGCAAACATCGTTTGTACTTAAATTTTACCGGTCATTGATCGGCAGTGAGCCAGCGAGCGATAATACAGAAGTTTGCAAACATCGTCCCAGCACTACCCCACGGCCCCCCTTATGGGTCAAACTGGGGTCGTAAAATAGCTGATTTTGAGTTTTTGCCTTATATCTCCTTTATTGTTGCTTTTATAGCTTCAGAATGTATTAAGAGGTATTGGGAAAGCATATATGGAGAGTCTAAATAGCCGGTCAGTTTTACCCCCTGGCCCCCCCCTTATGGGTCAAACTGGGGTCATAAAATAGTTGCTTTGGAGTTTTGCCTTATATCTCCTTTATTGTTGCTTTTATAGATTCAGAATGTATTAAGAGGTATTGGGAAAGCATATATGGAGAGTCTAAATAGCCGGTCAGTTTTACCCTCCGACCCCCCCCCCCCCCCCATGGGTCAAACTGGGGTCATAAAATAGCTGATTTTGAGTTTTTGCCTTTATCTCCTTTATTGTTGCTTTTATAGCTTCAGAATATATTAATAGGTATTGGGAAAGCATATGTGGAGAGTCTAAATAGCCGGTCAGTTTTACCCCCCGACCCCTCCTTTTGGGCCAAACTGGGGTCATAAATAGCTGCTTTTGAGTTTTTGCCTTGTATCTCCTTTATTGTTGCTTTTACAGCTTCAGAATGTATTAAGAGTTATTGGGAAAGCATATGTGGAGAACCTAAATAGCCGGTCAGTTTTATCCCCCGACCCCCCTTTATGGGTCAAACTGGGGTCATAAAATAGTTGCTTTGGAGTTTTGCCTTATCTCTCCTTTATTGTTGCTTTTAGACCTTCAGAATGTATTAAGAGGTATTGGGAAAACATATGTGGAGAGTCTAAATAGCCAGTCAGTTTTACCCCCCGCCAACCCCCCCCCCCCCATGGGTCAAACTGGGATTCATAAAAGAGCTGATTTTGAGTTTTGCCTTATATGTCCTTTATTGTTGCTTTTATAGCTTCAGAATGTATTAAGAGGTATTGAGAAAGAATATGTGGACAGTCTAAATAGCCGGTCAGTTTTACCCCCCGACCCCCCCCCCCCCCATGGGCCAAACTGGGGTCATAAATAGCTGCTTTGGAGTTTTTGCCTTATATCTCCTTTATCGTTGCTTTTATAACTTCAGAATGTATTAAGAGGTATTGGGAAAGCATATGTGGAGAATCTAAATAGCCGGTCAGTTTTATCCCCCGACCCCCCTTTATGGGTCAAACTGGGGTCATAAAATAGTTGCTTTGGAGTTTTGCCTTATCTCTCCTTTATTGTTGCTTCTAGACCTTCAGATTGTATTAAGAGATATTGGGAAAGCATATGTGGAGAGTCTAAATAGCCGGTCAGTTTTACCCCCCCCCCCCATGGGTCAAACTGGGATCATAAAAGAGCTGATTTTGAGTTTTTGCCTTATATGTCCTTTATTGTTGCTTTTATAGCTTCAGAATGTATTAAGAGGTATTGGGAAAGCATACGGTGCAGCTTTGTGCATTCTTAGGTTTACAGCATGCTTATTAAAACCACAAAGCATTTTAAACTTTAAGGGACGCTTCGCTTTTGTTAGCAAAAGCATTCCTCTAGTTATGCTTTCCTCTCATTATTACCTTTACAAATCAAAAACACTCAGTCAGCTGACACAGTGCCTGTTCACGGGCACTCTCCTCTTGTTTAATCATACATAGTTTCTTAAAAAAACTAGAGAATTTCAAAAAATTGTCACATTATAATTCATTAATTTTCCTTGATGCGATAACAAAACCATCTCAGATGAACTATTATTATACCTGATTGGTTTAACAGGGGTATTCATGTAGTATCAGATGTTCTCAATGAACATGGTAATGTCAGGTCATCAATAATTTACGGACAATACATAACTTTACAGCTGCTATTATTCTGTGTTTAAATGTTGAGTTGGATACTTTGAATTTTATGGAAAACACAATCAGTATATGGAAGCTTTCTAAGTTTTATGTTTTGATTGCATATATGAAATAATTAAGCTTCCTATGGTGGTAAACTTAACTGCTTACACAGATTTATGGAAAAAAAATTTAAAATAATCTCTGAAATGGTAAGAGATACAGTGGTATCAATCTTAATTTTAATCTGACAGGTGTCGCATCTTTGGCAAGATTAAGCTGCTTCCCATGAATGAGGAATGTCAGTTGACATAGTGCCTGGGGCATTCTATTCTTGTATTAACAAAAGGGCATACCAGTATATATCTTACAGGCAATCTGTGTAACTAGGCATTGCATGTAATGACTGAACATTGTAAATATCAAGATAGCTGTTGACTGTCAGATAAAATGAGTTACAATTCATCAGTTGATGAGCATGGAGTTAAATTTACAGGAGTTGGTAATAAAAATATTTGGGCACCATTAATAACCCCAGTGCTAGTAATTATTAGAAAATTGCAGAAGTCCTGACATAAAGTTAAATCAAGTATGATAAAAATTTTATGGTGGTTTCTACATGATAAACTTTGCAAAAGATTAAAGTAATAAAGCATGAGCCACTGAATCATACAGTGTATATACTCTGGAGAGTCAAGTGGGCTGTTTCACATTTGTGATCTGATCAAATTTGGGTGAGAAACTGGTCGAGAATGCGAGAGGACCAGGAGAGGTACTACACCCTGGTGGTGAACTGGAGGCCCAAGACCCCACTGCATACAAATACTTTGTGAGAATGCCACCAGAGATATTTACTGACCTGCAGCACATATTGACCCCAGCGCTATAGTGGGAGAGAACCTGGTTGTCAGAGCCCCTCAGTTTGGTTCTGTATCTCAGCAGTGACCTTGAGACACCTAGATACTGGAGAAAGCTACAACTCCCTCAAGTTCAGCTTTTGGGTGGGGTGTTCGACCATCAATAGATTGGGCTTGAAAAGAGGTGGGCAAGTGGCCAGAAAGTCATAATGGCTTGTCTCCGGTCCATACCCTGGTTGTAGAGATGACTTCTGGGAGCATCACTTCTGTAACTGACTTCATAACCTGTGGCCACTATCTTGAATTTTGGCGGAAATCGAAAATGTCCACTATCTCGAAAAACTTTTTAAGAGATAAATTTTTGGACCTTTTGGGTCATGTTGAATTTTGGCTAAAATGGAAAATGTCATTTATCACAAAAACCATTAGAGATAGAGTAATTTCAAGCAATTTTGGTCCCTCGGGGGTATAAGAGACCTAGATATAACGCCTCTGAAAAGTGTCGAATTTCGGCTGCCATCTTTAATTTTGGAGGAAATTATAAATGTTGTTTATCTTAAAAACTGTTAGTCTTTAAATACCACAGTACAACTGTTGACAAAGCAGTCATAGGGTGGACATTACGCATGAAATGTATACTGATTCTTTTCATATGTTGCAACTACAGGCTGTCCTATTTCTAGTTTCAAACAGTTTAGATTAATCAGGACCACACAGGATTCACTCTAGAATGGTCCTAAACATTCTCCATCCAAAACTGCTGGCTCCAAGTCAGTTTCAAATGTTCCGATCTTGGTTTAGGAGCATTCTGAATAAAAAAATCGACCTGAACAATGTACAAGGTCGTAAACCTATCACATAAACCTAAGATTGAAATTTTTTCCAGTTTAAGAATGTTATGATCGACTTAAGATCCAGAATATGCCTTTACGAAAGATAGGATAGGTATAAGATGGGCTTGAAATTTGGTTCCCTAACTGAAAATCAGATGAGGTTCACAATAGGTTTACCAAACTTCTCACAGTTTGCCAAATGCTAAACAAAACAAATGTCCAGAATGATAAGTTTGAGGTTTAAGATTAAGAATGTCCTAAATGCTTCTCAAAATCTCCTGAATGGAAATTTTCTGGATAGTAAAGCAATCATAGTGAGTAGGGGAGTATCACGGATGTGGTACAAGCCTCTAATAACACCAAGTATGTGATTGGAATTCATATCTGAACATTTCTATGGGTGAGGAGTAATCAATCATTGTATTAAATGCTGCAGTCTCTTGTTCATACATACTGTAAAAATATTATTTGTTTTCTCCAGGAGTTTTTTTAATATGTGTTTTTAACCATTGATTTTTGATCAGGTGACCCATATTTAAGAGATTAATGAGCATTATATTATCCCATATATGTACATCGCTATTTGAATATAACAATGAGAAAAACCTTCATAATCTTTTTGTTTTTTTCACACATTGCTATCAATTAACTAACATATCACTATGTCTTTCTTCCCTTAGCCTACCCTCCTACATTGACTTTCCGCTTGGATTGTTTCTCTTGTTGCTTTTGTTTTTATATTGTTTTTATATATTATTATATTGTCAGTGGAGGGAATTGATGTTGGTTATCAATCATCTGTTTTACATGTGATATTAAAAAATATTATTTAGATTCATCTTTCAGGAATGATTTAATTACAAAAAGCTTTAGAAAAAGCTTCTTATATTTTCTTAGATGCTTTTTGGGTTTTACTTATTTATGAATGTTAATCATTTTTACCCCACAGCCTTTAATGGCTGTTGCATTGTTTTCACCAATGGTGTCCGGATGGGTGTGCAGGCAGGCAAGTCACGGGAAAAAGTGCTGTCCAGGCTGTATCCCAGAAACCATAAGGTCTAGGAAATTGATACTTGGTAGGGACATTGGTTGGGGGGGGCCTTGCCGTAGTGACCTTGAGTTTGAAAATCTTGTCTGGGCTGTATCTCATAAGCCGTAAGGTGTAGGAAGTTCATACTTGGTAGGGACATTGGCTGGGGGTGTTGGTGTACAATGTCATGGTGTGACTTTGATTTGATCTTTGACCTTGCCACATTGACCTTGACCTTTTAAACCTTGTCTGGGACATATTTCAGAAACCATATTGCTTGGGAAGTTAATACTTGCTAGGGAGATTAGTTAGGGGTATAGGTGTGATGATGTGGCCTTGATTTTACCTTTGACCTTGTCATAGTGACCCTGATCTTTAAAATCTTGTCTGAGCCTTATGTTGGAAAACCTTAAGGTATAGGATGTTGATACTTGGTAGGGACAGTAGTTAGTTGGTGTAGATGTACATGATCATGGTGTGACCTTTAACCTTGGTTCTGCCAAAGTTTGTTCACCTGCCATACTTCAGACATATTTCTCTTATGACAAAGATATATGGATAGCTGCAACTGATTATTTTGTGAACCTTTACTTAATTGAGCTATTTCCATTGACAGCAATGTTTCAATTAATGAATTTTACAGCTTCATAATTTTTAGTTTACTGATTAATGCTGGCACCTTGCTATTGAATTATTTTGATTTAATACTTTATCTTTGCATAAACTTTCTTTCGCTTAGACATTGTTCTCTCTACTTAAACATTATTTGGACCTGTAGAAAATTACGCTGCTCTGAAAGTCTCCAGACCTTTGTACTGTTTCACTACTTCTTGTCTCATGGTGTTGAAAAATATTTCCCCGGGCTGTGGGGTATGGGCATCTCTGATACTATTTTTCATTTCTTCCAAAAAGTATTGCCAGAATAATTAAGCAAAATATTTTTCAAAAAGGAGTACTTTGTTGAGTCGCCAATTATTGTTGTTTCATATTTGAAGAATACACATCTACATTTATTTACTGACAAAATATTTCTAAAATTATTAGCCAGTCTTTACTGATTTAATGAAAGTTGTTTATAATGTGTTGTCTGAACTAACATGTTAAATGCATAAAGGTCAAAGTTGGGGTTTTACATCCTGGTCAAAAGTCAAGATAAGATTGGGACAGGCGTTCAGCATTGCCACCTGTGTGAGTCAAACTGTCACAGAGGTAATACCTGTGATTAGATGCCAAGCCTGCAAGCCAATCGATTACTGAGGATCTTGTTAAAGGATAGATAAACTGCTCTTGAGTTACTCAGTATTTTAGAATGTACAGCTACCGTTTGATCGATTTGGACTCTTTGGTTTTTAATTAAAAGCAAACATCTTTGAGAAACATATCGGTGTGGAAACATTGAAAATGAAACAATGGAAAAACTGTTTTGTTCTTTAGAGTTTAAAATATTTAAATACTTGTGCTTCTACTTTGTCAAATATAATATGCCTATATTATTTTCTAACCTTAATTTCCCCAGAGAAGGATGTTTTATCGTTTTTGTTTCAATAAATATTTTCTAGTTTACTGTTTGTTTAACAGGTTATAATCATCCAGCCATGAAAGAAGTCTTTAGGAACCCAGATAATGAAGTAAGCACAGAATTCAGTTGATCATTTCAGGCACTTACTCCTGATTATGCATATTTAAGTGTACACTTGATCCTTCATGGTCATCCAATTGGCTATTGTTTGCAAAGTTATAAATATATGTCAGAGCTGCCTATGTGCAAATTAAGGGAAATGGCCTTATTTAATAATATGAATGCAGAAAAAAAATGTACTATTGGCTTTTTCAGTCAGTAAAATAGTCTTTGTATTGCAAGTTATGTTCTGGTTATGTAGACAGTGGAAAATGGCTGGAGTCCATTGACATCATACAGGAGCTGTAGCAAGTGTGTGTTTGGGGATGTGTGTGTGGGTTGGGGGGTCTGTGTGTGGGTGTCTGGGGGTGTGTGCATGTGTGCGTGCTTTAGCAACAGAGGCAAGTGTGAAAAATTTCAAATTTTGTGTACTAATAACCAGCAGTAAGATGCTAATTAATAAACTAAATGATTTGTTAACCGAGAAAATTTTGACCAGTTCTCAACACTAATCATACCTTTGTGTTTACAGGCTATGTTTATTAACAGACCAGCTTTAGGGGCTTTCCCAGCCTCAGATTGGCCAAAGAAGCTTCACAGTGCATTGCTCTCTGTAAGTAAATTACCATCTTTGTGTTGACTGAGTATTTACCCCAACCAGGGCATGGGGTGCTCACAATACTCACTTTGAAAAGTTGGTTTGAAAGGCTGTGCTGGTATTATTTTCACCCATATCATCCAGCTGGGTAGGTGGGTGGTAGGAAAAATTTTCTCCAGCCTGCATCTTGGAAACCATGTGTTGTAGAAAGTTGATATTCAGGACTTTGTTTGAAGAGCGTAGGTATGGAACGTCAAGATATAACCTTGATTTGACCTTACTCTAGTGATCTTGACCTTTAAAATCTTGTCCAGGCAATATCTTAGAAACCATAAGGGGTACAAAGATGATATCTTTGACCCTGACTTTGCCAGAATATTTCTGCTATCATATTTAAGACATATTTTATTGCGTTAATACATCTGATCCAATGGACAGTTGCTAATCCGGTCAGCGCAGACTGTCGTAGCATCTTTTTCGTTTAGTGCGTGTACTGTGCAGACAGATTTTTGCAAGCTCTAGAAGTTTGGATATATATGTGTGATTACAGCAAGATTTTAACTTTTATACTTTTCTATGGATATTTGCCACTGTGTGGAACAGCATGTTGTCACATCTGCAGAAAAGAGGAGGATGTGGCCATCTTATGGCTGGGTTTGATTTCCACAGCTACTGTGCCAGCTGTCGCGATAAAGGTAAAGGCCCAGACCCTTGTGTAGAGAAATCTGAAAACAGTGACTGTAGTTTTTGCAGTGTATTAACTCCTGATCAACGTTCTCAACTTTCCACTGCCAAGTTATAAGTTGAAGAAAGAAAAATGCGAGTCTAAGAAAACTGACAAGACTGCCACCCCCAGCAAAGAACATAAAGACACTCTCAGTCCCTCCCTTGTGGACCCGGCACTGGTGTTGGTAGTGGGAGTAGTGGATGGCCAGGAGACTTTACAGTCTCCTGGTTTGAGTGTTCCAGCTGAGAAGAGGAAGAAGGTGGAGAAAGAGAAGGTTAAACATCTAAGTCTGCTAAGTCGTCAACAGACAAACCTGCGAAGTCATCAACAGATAGCATGCCGGCCAAAGCCTCCACTGATACCAGGATAGACAAACCTGACCAGAAATGGTCTGACTGGTTCAACCGGTTAGAGGCTTTACTGATGGCTAGAACTCTAGACTGACAACAGGAACCGACCTTCCGAAATATCAAGGTGGCATCTAATTACTCTCCACCAGCCAGTGCAGTCAGGACTACCGACCCCTTCATCAAACTGGCCAACCCAACCCTTCTTCAGTCTAGCGACCGACCAGCTTCCTCAGATTTGACTGTAACCAACCCTTCTGCTGTAAAGCAGTAGTCTTCCAGCAAATCTCACTCAGATCGACCTCAGAAAGTTGACTGACCAAGGAATACTGAGTTAACTGGCACTGACCCCCCTGTTTTACACAGACAAGTGACCAGCAAAGCTTCTGCCAAACCAACCAGGAAAGACAGTATTTCCAATAATTATGGACTCTGATTCCGAAAGTGACTTGTCGGACCGATCTCCTTTCCTTTTCTGTGATCTGCAACCAGGCTGCCGGTTTTAATTGATGCCTGTTCAAAGTCCAGGAAGGTATGCAAACTCAACTTAAGGCGATCCGGACAGAAAGCAATGGGAAGTCTTCTGCCAAGGTCACCAAAGCTACAGATGAAATCCAGTACTTAATGGACTTTCATGCCAGCATTAGCCAGGCTATGGCAAAAACCATGGAGCATCTCAGCGATTTTGTCTGTGTTTCGATGGCGAACTTGACTTTGGCCAGAAGGGACTCCTACTTGTCACATCTTAAATCTGGGAAAAAGCCCGACACTTTGGCTGCACTAAGGACTGCTCCACTACAACTGGCCACTCTCTTCCCAGACAGTGTTATTAAGCAGTCTGAGGAGGACATTGCAAGTTATGAAAGTAAGGGACAGTCAAGCTCATCACACAGGAAGGGTCGTTATCACCCCTGTCAAGAAAGAAAATCAGATAACAAGAAATCCGACAAGCCCACATGGAAGAGCATCTGATCAGGAAGTCAGGGCAAGAAAGCAAACACAAATCTTCTCACTACTCCTCCCGACTGGCCAAGGGCCAGCAGTCCTATAAATGACAGTTACTGTGTAAATGTGTTGAAGGCAGGGCTGACGGCCGGGAGCAGAAAGACTTTAAAGTGTTTCATTTACCAGAGACACCCAAAAAGACAATAGACATTCAGACACCACAGACTCAAAGTGTAAAGTTTTCTGTTGTAAATCTTGCACATATTGCAGAAAGGCATTTGCAAAAGAAAGATATAAGTCCTAATGTTGTAAATTGTTATCATCAAAGAGAAGTAAACTATGTGAAAGATGTTTCCTGTGTCAATCAATTGTCTTTTGTCAAACCTGTAAACCAATGTTCCAGCTGTTGCCTTAAATCTACCTGTAGGGGTAAGACTACAAAACTTTTGGAAAAATTGGGAAACTCTGGGTGCCGGTCTGAAAGTCATAAAAATCCTCAAACAAGGCCACATCCTCCTGTGTCGGATCCAGCTGACTTGACAAGGTCACCAACCATCATAAGTCAATCCCCACAGGAACCTCTACCTGGTGGAGGCATTACATCAGCTTATAGACAAAATGCAGTAGAACTGGTCCAAAATCGAAATTCTCGGGATTTTTCAACCGAATTTCCTTGGTGCCAAAACCCAACAACCGGTGGAGACCTATACTAGACCTAAGCTATCTGACTCTTCAACAGAAAATACTGCAACTTCTCTCTCGACCAGTCTGTCCGGTCCGGCATCTCATGTCTTTGATAGGTTTACTAACAGCCACAGAAAAACAAGTTCAGCTCGGCCGACTACATATGAGACCCATTCAATGGCATCTCAAAAACAACTGGAGGGTACCCGAATCACTAGAAAAGGTGATCCCTATCCCCAAATCTCTGCACCCCCATCTAAAATGGTGGCTGGAGGAAGACACTGTACTTCAAGGTCAACCATCACACCCACTAAAACATGCTCCGCAAATCTTTACAGACACATCAAAAGAAGGATGGGGCGCTCACTTAAACGAGCATATAACAAGGGGAACCTGGTCCCTACCAGAAAGCAAGCTGTGTATCAATTACCTGGAACTGAAAGCGGTCTTCCTGGCCATAAAAGAGTTCCAAGAACTTTGCTCAGACAAGAGAGTTCTTGTAGCAACCGACAACACCACAGTGGTGTCATACATAAACAAGGAAGGAGGCATGAGATCGGGCTCACTTTATGCTCTGTTGTGGAGAATCCGGACCTGGTGTTCCAGGAAACAGGTGACTCGCAAGGCCCGACACATTCCAGGCTGGCTGAATGTGGTAGCAGACAAGCTATCCAGATGAGGCCAGACCCGTTCAAACAGAGTGGTCTCTCCTTCCAGAGCTCTTCCAGTCAAGTATGCAGCAGGTGTCACCGACCTCAAATAGATCTACAAGTTACTCTGTTTGTGTCACCGGTACCGAACCCCCTATCCTGGGCAATTGATGCACTCAGTCTACCATGGGAGGATCTGGATGCATATGCCTTCCCACTGGCAGCCATCTTGGCCAAAGTGGTGGAGAAGTTGCAGGACTGCCTGTGCAAGAGAATCATTCTGAATACCCAGGGTGGGCCAACATGCCTTGGTTCTGGAACCTAGTGGCCATGTCAAGTGAGATCCCTCTGTGCCTTCCCAATCTGCCCAACGTGCTAACACAGCCCTTCATTCAGACTCCTCACAGGACAAACCTAAATCTACATGCATTGCTCCTAGAGCCTCAGCTATCAAAGAACAGGGCTTCTCTGAGGCAGTGGCAGCACGAATTGATGCTCCTCAAAGAAGATCAACCAGATCAGTCTATGAGGCAAAGTGGACCATTTTACAAAGTGGTGCCTCAGTAATCAGGTGAACTTCAGGGCACCTCCTGTAATGTCAATAGCCTACTTCCTACTGTACCTATTCCAAGACAGAAAGTTGCAGCCAAGTACTATTGACGGCTATAGATCAGCCATTGCTGACAAATTGGGGAATTCGCCCATTAACGTCAGTAAAGATGAGAATGTCACTCGTCTCTTGGATAGTTTCCACAGATACAAACCCAAAGGACGGAGGGGTATCCCCTCCTGGAACCTCTCCCTGGTGTTGCACCAGCTGACAAAGGCTCCATTTGAACCCCTTAAAGAGGCCTCTTTGAAGCATATGGCCTTCAAAACGATTTTCCTTTTGGCCCTAGGTTCGGTAAATGCAGGAGTTAGATCCACCCTTGGCAAAACAAGAACATCAAACATCAATAAAGTATCATTGTACCCCTCACCCAGTTTTCTTTCCAAGAACCAGCTGGCCAAAGAGGGTCCAGACAGAATGGCCCCAGTGGTTATACCAGCCCTGGTCCCAATTCTGGATAAGCCACTTAAGTTTGATAGGTCCCTAGTATGTGCAGTCACAGCTTCATGATACTATTTGAAGAGGACCTCAGAACTCAGGCAGAACAAGGAGTTGGTCTTTGTCTCCTTTAAAAAAGGCCTTAACAAAGACATCTCACCTGCCACTGTCTCCTCATGGATCAAACAGACTGTGATCCTATGATATCAGCTCTCTGGCCAAGAGGCCCTCACTTTACACCAAGTTAAAGCTCATGATGTTAGGGCATTTCACTGCTTCCAAGGCATTCCAATCAGGAGTCTTCTTGGAACAAATATTGTCCGCCTGCCTTTGAGAGTCACATAACAACTTCACACAATTCTATCTGAAGGATGTGGCTTGGGCTGATTCAGATCTCTACTATCTAGGGCCGATAGTGGCTGCCCAGCAGATCCACCAGTAGCCCATATTGAGATTTGTACATATGTAAAAAGGTGTACATATACATATATATTAAATAAAGTCAGAAAAAGCCAAAAAAAAAAATTGATGTGGTTCCTTTGGGAGGTTTATCTCATCTTATGTAAGTGAACTCACTGTCTTCCCCTACCTCAGAGCAGGTCTGTAAAATAGGGAGGGCACTGTCGGTACATCCCTGGATAACCGGATGCTGGTCGCAAACCATGGCCTTATAAGGTTTCCTGATCTTGAGGCCTGGAAATTTTGTTCGTTTTTGTTTATGAGTTCACCTAAGTCCCTAGTAACTTACGCGCCGACCAAGCGGTAGTTATTCAGCAATTGTCCATTGGATGGGATGTATTAACGTAATAAAATTGCAAATTTAATTAGTAAATTAAATTTTTATAAGTTAATACCCTATCCAATGGACAGACAGCCCTCCCAACCGACCCAGCTATCAGCTTACTAGGGGTCTAAATAGGTTTAGACAATGAAAAAGATGCTATGACATCACTCTGTCTAGACAGGAAGTGGGTATGATGCAACACCTGGCGAATGTACAGTACTGGACAGGCCTGGCCGGTGGAAACACAGGACGACTTTTTCTGTCGTTTGGCGGGCCGGTCCATGCTGACCGGATTAGCAATTGTCCATTGGATAGGGTATTAACTTACAAAAAATTTAATTTACTTATTAAATTGGCAATTTCTCCAATCACAAAGGCATGGATTAATGTTTGGTGCATGCATCACTGATACTGTTTTTACAGTTACTGTAACACTATGTAACGTTATGTAACAACAAATTTAATTAATATTCTGGAGCTCTGAAGTCTGTCAGCCAGTTTTCAACACTCCATCTTTATTTCAGGTAGTTGAAAATGTTGTTTCCTCATTTTAATGTCATGCAAAATGGTTATATTCAAAAATTATTTCTTGAATATAATAATTGGGCATTTATTTCAAAATGGTGTAAAAAACCTGTGGCTGTTTAGACATTAAAACGATTTAAACTTATTCATGGATGCTTTTATTCTTTGAAAATATTTCAGATTGCTCCAAAGGGATTGGATCATGTGACCACGATGGCCTGTGGAACATGTGCAAATGAACAGGCTTTTAAGTGTGCATTCATTGCATATATGGTAAATGTTTCAGTCATAAATACTAACATCAAAACCTTTACTATTTATTTTAGTTTTAACTCATTTTAACACTTGTTCACTCCAGTTTTACTCAAATATTAGCTGCATTTCAAATCTATGTTTATGACATAAATTCTTTCAAAAATACAAAAGTTTGTTTGCAAGTTATACCTGTGGTAAACCAACAAAATATCCCAAACCCCAAATATCTGCATTGTAAAACTTAGGTATTTTATCAACAAAGTCCAAGAGTGGATACTTTGTTAATTATTGAAGGATGTTACTTTTGGGTGGTTCTCTCCATTTGTCTCTTACATCTGTTGCAGAATTTCATAAAATTATATTTCATCTTTAATGGTTTAGGGGTGATCCAAGTGGAGCATTAATATGCGCTTGTAAAAATTTCAAGAAAATGCAGAAAAATGCTCTGAATTATCCAGAATGGATTATAAAACCCTTTTTACCCCACAGCTCTTAAGGTCTGTTGGGGTATTGTTTTCACCCATGGTGTCCGGATAGGCGGACGGCAGGAAAAAGATTGTCAGGCCTGTACCACAGAAACCTTAAGGTGTAGGAAGTTGATACTTGGTAGGGACATTGGTTAGGGGGTGTAGGTGTGCAATGTCATTGTGTGACATTGATTTGACCTTGCCGCAGTGACCTTGAGTTTGAAAATCTTGTCCCCAATATATCAGCAACTGTAAGGTGTAGGAAGTTGATACTTGGTAGGGACATTGGCTAAGGTGTGTACTTGTGCAACTTCATGGTCTGACCTTGATTTGACCTTTGACCTTGCTGTAGTGACCTTGACCTATAAAATCTTGTCCAGGCTATATCTTGGAAACCATAAGGTGTAGGAAGTTGATACTTGGTAGGGACATTGGTTAGGGGGTGCAGGTGTGCAACGTCATGGTGTGACCTTGATTTGACCTTGTCGTAGTGACCTTGACCTGTAAAGTCTTGTCAGGGCTATATCTCAGAAACCGTAAGGTGCAGGCAGTTGATACTTCGTAGGGACATTGGTTAGGGGATGTAGGTGTGCAACGTCATTGTGTGACCCTGATTTGACCTTGCTGTTGTGGCCTTAACCTATAAAATCTTGTTCAGGCTATATCTTAGAAACCATAAGGTGTAGGAAGTGGACACTTGGTAGGGACATTGGTCAGGGGGTGAAGGTGTGCAACATTATGATCTGACCTTGCCGTAGTGACCTTGACCTATAAAATCTTGTTCAGGCTATATCTCGGAAACCATAAGGTGTAGGAAGTTGATACTTGGTAGGGACATTGGTTAGGGGGTGTAGCTAGGTGTGCAACGTCATGGTCTGACCTTGATTCGACCTTTGACCTTGCTGTAGTGACCTTGACCTATAAAATCTTGTCTGGGCTATATCTCGGAAACCGTAAGGTGTAGGAAGTTGATGCTTGTTAGGGACATTGGTTAGGGGGTGTAGGTGTGCAGCATCATGGTCTGACCTTGATTTGACCTTTGACCTTGCTGTAGTGACCTTGACCTATAAAATCTTGTCTGGGCTATATCTCAGAAACCGTAAGGTGTAGGAAGTTGATACTTGGTAGGGACATTGGTTAGGGGGTGTAGGTGTGCAGCATCATGGTGTGACCTTGATTTGACCTTGTCGTAGTAACGTTGACCTTTAAAATCTTGTTGCACCTTTGGGTCTGTCTTTTGATGCAGATTAAGCACTGTTAAAGTCATATTAGAATTCATTAAGAATTTTACTTTTACAACTTCCCATTGTAACAGATGGAATTTCATCAAGTGAACCACAGATTTTGCTCCAACACCAAACATAAGCATTCATCGAATGTATTTACCACTTCTGTGTGCATGGTAATATTCAAAACATCTAAACCATAATTCAGCCATGCCAGATGTAGATAAAAGAGTACATGCATTATCTTTCTCTTAGACATTATTTTCTCTATTTAAACATTGTTTGGACCTTTATATAACTGACAGTGCTCTGAAAGTATCCTGAACTTGGTACTGAGACAGTACTTCTATATCTCGTGATGTTAAAAATATTTCCCTAGGCTGTGGGGTACGGGCATCACTGATGCTATTTTTTACTTTTATCAACCAAACTTAGCATATATATTAAGATTTACCAAAGGATTATCCTGACTTTATGGTGACCTTAAACTGTTAATATAATTGGAGCTATGCCTGCCCCCTCCCCCTCAAGTAAAAAAATTGGAATAAAGCCGTCTGGCCCCTTTCTTTTTTTCCATATCTAATGTATATTGATATTAAAAGGACATTCTCATTTTATGGTCACCTTAAAGTCACAATATGAATGAAGTTATGGTCACCTTACAGTGAAAAAAGGAAGTTATCAGCCTCCAGCTATCTTATTGTTCAACTGACCTGAGCTAAACTTTATGCACTTATAAAGGATGACAAAAGGGACATTCTTCTTTTATGGTCACCTTAAAGTCCCAATGTGAATGAAGTTATGGCCACCTTGCAGTGAAATTATGGAGTTTTTTTTTAATCTCCAGCTATTGTATTGTTCAGCTGACCTCAGTTAAATTTTGCACACTTATTAAAGATGAAAATAGGGACATTCTTATTTTCTTTCCACCTTGGAGTTCCAATACAGGCACAGTCATGGCCATCTTGGAAGTAAAAATGAGGGTTTTCAGCTCACAACTGACTTACTGTTCAATGACATCACTTCAACTTGACACATTGATTAAGATTAAGGAAGATGTCTAATGACCTTTTTATTTACAATTCCTGTATTTAAGAGACGTTGGCCAACTTAACATAATATATATATAGTTTTTCCTCCCACCTCAGTTATTTAAAAGACTTTTTAAAACCACACCTGCCACATGTATACTTAAAACATAATTTCTGTTATCTGGCAAAGCTAACCTAGCGTTTTTGAAGTTATGATATCTTCAAAGAAAAAAATGAGGTATTTAGCATGCAGTGATGTGGTTATTAATATATTGCAGCTGATCAGTGTTCATATAATGTAAATTCCCAATTTTAGGCACATTAAAAAAATCCCACATTCTTCTGATTCCATTCTTGTGGAATTGTGTGGATATGACTTTTCCTTTTTGGGAAAAAAGCTTTAATTAATTCAGGTTTTATTTAGCAGCAGGAGTTGTTGATCTAGCTACTTATATCCACATACACTATGTAAATTGGTCAAATGTGTAGACTTGACTTCTTTCAGAAGATAAGGTGGAAAAAAATACTTTCTCATAAACAGTTGTTTTATCTTAAGCATATTTATCTTATAAAAATATTAAATATCAATGAATTCTCAGAGGCATAAAATGCCTCAAAGATATACGACATATGAATGCCCCTATCTATAGCCAATTATAGTTTACTACAGTGTATCTTTATTATTATCTGTTTTTCTCCTTCCAACTCAGTATTTGCTTTTGTGTGATACCTATCTGGATTCAGATTCACTCACTCATGCCCCACTGTGCTTTGTGTGTTAACATCTGTGTGTGTGGGTGTGTGTGTCTACACACTGAAAGTTGATAAGGGATATCAAGATGTATTCATTTCTTTTCATCAAGGGATATGCCTACAGTAAATCGTTTTTGGGGTAAACAATTCAAACCAGAACATTTATCTTTAGGTTCATGGAAGAAGGGCCTTGTGGAAAGAATGCCTTGTCTGTTTTGAGAGAATGGAAAAACCTTAATAATATGTTAAAAAAACCTTGGGCTTTCATGATATTCAGATGTAGAGTCATGTGTGCATTAAAAATGTTAACAATAACATCTGACAACATGACTTTGTGTATTTTTTTTACAATGGAACAATGAAGGATTTCACAAATACGATTATCTTAAGCATATTTATCTTATAAAAATATTAAACAGCAATGAATTTCAGAGGCATAAAATGCCTCAAAGCTATACAACATATAAATGTCCCTATCTATAGCCAATCATAGTTTACTACAGTGTATCTTTATCATTATAAATCTAGGATTAAATATCTCCTGGAAAAAATTTACAATCCCAAATTTACGATCCCAAATTTGCAGCAAAAATTATATATTCTTTTCATAAAATATACCACTCTACGAAACACATTAACGTTCACATTCTGCTTACAGTCTAATACTGCAACTGATACAGTTTTAGAACATCTGCCACTGTGGCCTAGCGGGTAACACACTTGTCTAGGAACCCAGAGGACATGGGTTCAATCCCAGGTACAGGCAGATACATAGTGGCTCGGATGACCACTTAAAATGACGGTCCTCTATCATTGGGTCCTATCCCCAGTGGCAGGTTAAAGAACCTCAAGGACGTTGATAAATGGTCATCCTTGAGCCTCTATCTCCCAGTTAGGGGAATGTGAGTTACTTGTGAGTTGGGGCTGTACCTGTACAGTGGGATTGGTAAAATAGCACTTTGAGTCCTGTAGTATATGGAGATATTGCGCTGAGTATAAATACATAATAATAATAATCAACTTTTCCATTAGATACAAAATACAGTAAAGTTTACCTTCTCCCTACAGTCTCATACCACAATTACTACTGCTTTATTAACTCAAGTCTCCACCTGGACCGCTCATTTTTGTTAGCAAAAACCTTTTTCTAGTTTAGTGTTTGTTGAGACTGTTTATGTTTGTTTTCATAGGCAAGACAACGTGGAGGGGCAGAAATAACTGCAGAGGAAAAAGAAAGCTGTTTGAAAAACCGTGCACCTGGATGTTCTCCATTGACTGTATTGTCCTTTACTAATGCCTTCCATGGACGAACTATGGGTAAGGCTGCTAAGGGTATGTGACTTGGCATGGAAAACAGGGTCAAGGGTTCAGTTTGCAAAAAGCAACCTGAATATGTTTTAGTATTAACCAAGTGGAAGTATGGGTAAAGCAAATATGCTTGATGTGAAGATACAGTAGAACCTCAATTATCCAGCCCTCTATCATCCGAATCTCTGGATTAACTGATCTGAAACCTTGTCTCCCAACATACTTGTAAAATATACCATCTGGCATGAGTGATAATACAGGTTGTTACACATTTTCATAAACCATTATTCTAGTGCTCTATACAACATACCATCCACAGAAACGCCTAACTTCTTTGATTTTTAATACCATTGTTTCAGTTGGGGAGGGGTCAGTTCATTTACACAACCCCACAACACAACTTCTTAATGTGCCAATCACTGAATGCGTGTTGGATTGGGGTTTGCATTTTATAATCTCCCGGAGTACAGAAGGTTTCTGCACAGACCGACGTGTATATTAAAAGAAAAAAAATGTCAATAATGCATAAACAACCAAACACACCCAATCGTGAAGATGTGTTCAGGTGAGAGTTTTGCAGTTAATAATATCCTTGAGTGTTTTAAAATGTAGGACAATGTTAATCAAAAGTAAAATGTTGATAATGAGTGTACCAACCGAACACACCCAGCTCAGATCTGAATATTATTTTGAACAAAAATAACAATATCTATAGAAATGAAGGAAATAAGTTGGTATTTAAAGCTAAAAATGTTTTTCCTTCAATTATCGCCCACCTGGTAACCCATAGACTGTGAATTTCGGTTTCCTTCATCACTCCAAACCCCTCGATTATCCAACCCGATTGTATGTCTCCCTTTGGGTTCAGATAATTGAGGTTCTACTGTATTTATGAAAAGTAATACGTCTGAAATTAGGAAATTTATATCCAAACCAAGTTTCACCAAAGTTATTTGTGACTTTAAATAGTCCTTTAACTTGTCAGTCGGCTGACATTCTGCAGCATCTGCATTGGTGATCGCATAAACAACTTCTCCTCCAAAAGTACAAGGCCCAGAGACCTGCTGTTTTTTTAAATATACCTTATCTATCGAGGATGAAAAATTGTTCAAGGCATGCAGATCTGTGTATTTGTCTGTTCCCCAGAGCCATTACAAGTGAGGTAAAAACACCCTGTGTGAAAAGTGTGAAAATTTCAACACACTTTATCACAATTTTCTCCTTCACTATTGCAAGTATTTCTCTCAAATCTTGTACATATGTACTAGGCCACAAGTAGATTCACTTCTGTGAGTATCAGGCCTGGATATTTTTAATTATTAAGCGTCCCATCAGGGGCACTTATTTGTTTTCACATAGGTTTGACTGATCACCGCCGCCAGACTATGGTCTCCCTTGAATAACTTATTGGGCTTTCGAATTTTTCTTTCCTTCCTATCTTTCTTTAAAACTATAGGGGGGGGGGATTTTTGAAATACTTTGAGGAGACCGTAAACTTTACTTAAGGTAATCATAAGAATTTTTCAAAAACGCCTCATCATCGCATTTCAGAAAAAACCACACACCAGTGCTATAAATTTATCAGGTACATTCTACACCTAAATCCGCAGGTCAGAAAGGATTTTCTGATCAATCGGACTATAGAAGCCTGAATGGGAGGCGTTTGATTTTCTCAAATTAAAAAAAAAATGGGTACTTTGTGTCTCAAAAACTATCAGGATTTCGGCGTTTTGTTGGAATAACTTATTCACCTACTTTTTGATAATCTTTCACATGCCGAGGTTTTAGCCCTGTATCTGCAATCTTCAGGTCACCTTAATGTCAAAAAGGGGGTTTTAACCCGCCAGTTCACTCAGTTTTTCATTTTTTTTCAAACAAACTTGGCATATATATTAAGATTTGCCAAAGGATTATCCTGACTTTATGGTGACCTTAAACTGTAAATATTAATATACAAAAGCTTGTCTCCGAGGTTTTTTGGCCTCGTTTCCAAAAACAAGATGGCCGCCACGGGCATTTTATTCAAATTTTTAGGGACTTTTGCTGCACCAGTATATCAAAGGGCATGCAATGTACAGTTTCCAAATTTGCAGGATATGTTCATCATGGTCAAAGCTTGCTTGGGAATTATTCTGTTTCTTTGACCGTTTTTTTACAAAATACAAAAAGTGGAAATATCTTGAAAACTGTAAGAGATAGAGCAATTTCGAGTGAATTTTGGACCCGCAGGGTAGTACAGGAGTATTCAGTTGCAATATAAAAAATTTCAAATTTTACAACTTTTGGCGGCCATCTTGAATTTTTGCGGAAAATGAAAAATGGCAAATATCTTTGAAACTGTCAGAGATAGAGCAATTTCGAGCGAATTTTGGACCCGCAGGGTAGTAGAAGAGTATTCTGTTGAAACATGAAAGTTTTCAATTTCACATGGTCAAGTTTCAGACCCATAGCTAATTACTCACCTACTCAAAATGAGTAAATGCAAATTATCTCTAAAAGTATTGCAGATAGCCAATTTTTCTCAAATAACTCATTCACCTACTTTTGGAAGAGCTTTCACTTGGTGAAGTTTCAGACCCATAGCTAATTACTCACCTACTCATAATGAGTAAATGCGAATTATCTCTAAAAGTATTGCGGATAGCCAATATTTCTCAAATAACTCATTCGCCTACTATTGGGAGAGCTTTCACTTGGTGAAGTTTCAGACCCGCAGCTAATTATTCACCTACTCAAAATGAGTAAATGCTAATTATCTCTAAAAGTATTGCGGATAGCCAATTTTTCTCAAATAACTCATTCATCTACTTGTGGGAGAGCTTTCTCATGGTGAAGTTTCAGACCCGTAGATAATTACTCACCTACTCAAAATGAGTAAATGCGAATTATCTCTAAAAGTATTGCAGATAGTCAATTTTTCTCAAATAACTCATTCACCTACTTTTGGAAGAGCTTTCACTTGGTGAAGTTTCAGACCCGTAGCTAATTATTCACCTACTCAAAATGAGTAAATGCTAATTATCTCTAAAAGTATTGCAGATAGCCAATTTTTGTCAAATAACTCATTCGCCTACTTTTGGGAGAGCTTTCACTTTGTGAAAATTCAGACCCGTAGCTAATAACTCACCTACGCAAAATAAGTAAATACCTATTATCACTAAAAGTATTGCAGATAGCCAGTATTTCTCAAATAACTCATTCACCTACATTTTGGAGAGCTTTCACGTGCTAAAGTTTTTTTTATGAATTTTTAAAATAATTTTTAATGCATTAAAATTAATGAAATCATGCACTAAATCAATTATAACTTGAAAAGTATTGCATTTAGAGCACTTTGTTAAAATATGTTATTCAGCTACTTTTTCCATAGCTACAATATGGTGAGTAAGTTGGGTGCCTGTCTCAATAGCTAAGTGAGTAATAGCTACTTTTGGGCTTTTCAGTAACTTCCATCATGAGTAAAATCACTTGTAACTTGAAAACTATTGCATTTACACAATTTTGTGCAATATGTTATTGATCTACTTTTGGGTCAGCTATAACATAATAATATTACAGACCTCTAGCTCATGGCATAGCTGAGTAATAGCTACTTTTAGGTTATCACTGTTGGGTAAATCACTTATAACTTGAAAACTGTTGCATTTAGATTATTTAGTTTCAATATGTTATTCACCTATTTTGAGGCAGCTATAACATAGTAAAATTCCAGACCTATGGCTCATTGCATAGCTGAGTAATAGCTACTTTGAAGTTCTTACTCAACACTAAATCGTTTATAACTTGAAAAGTATTGCATTTAGAGCATCTTGTTAAAATATGTTATTCACCTACTTTTTCCATAGCAACAACATGGTGAGTAACTTGAGTGTCTATTTCAATAGCTAAGTGAGTAATAGCTACTTTTGGACTTTTCACTAACTTCCATCATGAGTAAAATCACTTGTAACTTGAAAACTATTGCATTGAGAGAATTTTGTCCAAATATGTTATTCACCTACTTTTGGGTCAGATATAACATAGTCAAATTTCAGACCTCTAGCTCGTGGCATAGCTGAGTAATAGCTACTTTTGCCTTTGCCGGTGGATACATTTTGCATCTGGCCACAGATGCGTCCTTGGTCTAGTTTTTAAATATGTTATTCGCCTACTTTTGGATCAGTTATAACATAGACAAATTGCAAACCTGTGGCTCATTGCATAGCTGAGCCACAGCTACTTTGCGGTTCTCACTGTTGAGTAAATCAGTTATAGCTTCTGAATACCATTTGCAGGGCACTGATTGCTTGTTTATATTTAGGCAGCTTGAATTGCAGCCATGCAAAGTGGGGGCACAAATTGGATTTACCAGTATCTGACTGGCCTATAGCAGACTTCCCAGCACTCAAGTACCCACTCAACGAACATGAGGTGGAGAATCGGAAGGAAGAGGACAGGTGTCTGGACACTGTGAGTATACGTATCAACATGGTTCATATTTACCAGAATGTTGCACTGAGATGGTGTTAATCAAACACAGACTGAATGTTTGATAGTGATGCATTGGCATTGCTTTGTAAGTTCAGTGCTTTAGTACAAATTGTTGATTACATTGAATGTGTAGGACTGAGTTACAAATATATCAGTGCAGTAAAATGGGATCTCTACCTCCACTTCAAAGTCAAACAGGATTATCCCACCGTAAAGCGTTTTTAATCTTTATCTTTAAAATTTCTAAATATTCTCATGAATACTTATTGTTTGAGTGTTCCCTTCATCTTAGCTATTTTATAAGCTATTGGCAATTTCATTTGACATTTGTTGCAGTAAATTTATTTATTTGGGGTTTTACGTCGCTTTCAACACTGTACAGGTCATATCACGACGGGTAGTTGGAAGGGCAGAGGAAACCAGTACATACAGTTCGTTAGGGTTCTGTACTGTAAACTGCCGACCAACGGCAAGCAACTACCAGCTTTCCCACTTGAGGCCCTGCCGGGAATCGAACCCTGGCCTCAGAGGTGGGAGGCGATTGTTGCAGTAAAAGAATGTTTGTGAATATTGGACACATACTCAATCTCTTTCAGTTCTAAGTGGACAAAGCTGTTGTATTATATTTAAGAAGGAAACTGGAGCATTTCAATCATTAACATTCCATGTCTATGATATGCATACCAGGGGATTCAAAGACATCATTATAAAGAAAAGCACAGAGGCAACAAAATATATGTAAGGCCTGAAATAGGTCATTATCTGTAAACTGGTATTGAGCAATGTAATTTTGCATTTTAGATAAGAAATTCGATCACAGCATTTTGTACCTTTTAGATAAAGTTGTTTCGTTTTTGTAATTCAATATGGCAAGAAATTATTCAGTGTTGGTTGCCAAAAATATCTATATCACCACAGTATGTGGCCCAGTTTTTGTGAAAAATAATAAAATCCATAAATATTTTTATAAATAAAATGTTTTATTATGATTATAACATTAAATTTAAAATCTCAAGAGATGCCATTTCTTCTCTTAGCTTTTTGACAGCATAAATACAGGTGTATATAGTACATGTATCAGTTTAGGTGAGACATATGTTTGTTTTATGTTGTACCTTTTAGGTGACAAATAGGTATGCTCAATTCAATATGTTTTAGGTGAGAAGTAAGATTGCAGAATACAATAACAAGGGCTGTCCTGTGGCAGCCACCATTGTTGAACCTGTACAGTGTGAGGGAGGGGACCACTACGCTTCACCTTATTTCTTCAAAGAACTGCAGAAAATATGTAAAGAAGTGAGGTCTCATTTTATATGCATATCAATTCTTGTTAAAATGATCCCTGAAATATCAGAAAAATACTTCTATTTAAACGCAAGTTCCATAACTGTGTAAATTTTAATATATACAGTAAGAAATCTAAAATTCGCCACGTGTAAATACTAATAAAATAAATGAATTGTGGTGAGATTTGTTGACTGTATAGTAAATTAAGGCTTTTTGAACTGAAAAATACCAATTTTTGGACAAAAATATCATTTTCTTCATAAAATTAACTAAGGTTTTAGAGGTGGCGAATTTTAGATTCCTGGCGAATTTTAGATTTCTTACTCCAAAGCAATACATATTTATCTTCATCAGTAGTTTACTGGCAGCTTGCAGTTGTGGTACTATTATCTGACTGGAATAGAGTACCATTTGTAGTCTGATCACAAGCTACCATGGTTTATTTCTGAAACAATTGAAATACTGATCTTTTCAGACTTGCCTTTCAACCACCATAACAACTACCTGTCCCCCATGTAGTTGCTGTGTCTGGTGTTGACCTCCTTCTGTCTCTCAAGCAATCCCTTCTTGGAAAAAACAGCTGTTTGGAGGGTGTTTACATTAAAATAGTACAGTAAGAATCAAAGGAAATACATGTATGTAATATCATTGCCATAAAACAACAGTTACTTCACAGTAGATTTGGAACAGATCCATTGGATTGGATTTCACAGTTTCCTGTGAAATTACAAAAGTTTGAGTTTCCATTTATTATTTGTTGCACAGAACAACAGCTACCTAATTGTGGATGAGGTACAGACAGGAGGTGGGGTGTCCGGCAGATGGTGGTTCCATGAGAGCTGGGATCTACCCTCTCCTCCGGACTTTGTCACCTTCAGTAAGAAAACTCAGACAGGGGGCTTCTACCACACTGCAGACACTACTCAGAAAGAGGTGACACAGGGAATTCATTAAACTGAAAGCAATCACCAGCAATAGACTTAGCACATTAGAGAATGTATGCACATTTGGTACGAGCACCCAAGGTAGTAGCCAGTAAATTTCTATAGGGCATTTTATTCTGAAGCTTTACAGCAAAAAAATGAAATGAATGGGTTTCACGTCACAAACTTCTAGAACCAATGAGATGTATGAGATAGGTATCTTTAAGTTTGGACATCTGTCATTTGATATTGAAGGAGGGCCCAAGGGTTTCTAGTTCATTGTTTTCTGTAGGTTGGTTTCAGATCTCAAATCACTTATAAGCCAGACATTTGTCTAGGACCAATAATAAGCCATATATTTACACTTTTCAATTTGGCCAAAATCACCATGACCTTTAATGAAGTGTCTTAAGGTCAAATGTCTGAATGCTTCTAGAGAATATTTGTATCTATTCAACATATCACCTCTTAAGAAATTCAGCTTTCTGCAGTAAATAATCAGCCACAATTTGTCAACACAAAAAGCTTGATCATTGTGAAAGATATGGATGTGATGGCAACCATTTTTTTCAAAGCCAAGTTTTTGCAATAAAGAATATATATTGTATCAATTTCAAGAGCTTAAGTGTAAACCTTTTCCCAAGAGAGTGATTCTCTGATGTGCTATGTTTAGTTGAATGTAGTTCTACTTTCCAATAACAATGTATTCTGTATCAGTAGAAAACTGCAAGACAAATGGTGGTAAAAGTGGTAAAAAGTTAAAGAGGTGAAAAAAAATTATTGAGATGTCAAAGACACATAAAATCATAACATTGTCTTTGTTTTATATTGATTAGGTAAAAGTACATTTACTTGCCCAGCAACGGCAGATAAACAAAAATAGAAAAGTGTTGTTTTGTTTACAATTGTATCCATTTAAGCAGATCTGATGTAAATAAAATTCATGCGTGTAAATGAATATTGAACCCTCAAAGGGTGATTGTCAATGAAACTTAAGCTGTTCTCATGAAAGCCAAATTGAAATAGACATACTTTCTGGTCCATTGACGTTCTACTTAATGGGGTCAACTGTTTGTTCTAAATGGAACATTACCAGTGTTCTACTGAAGTACATTTGACCATGGTGAATATCGTGTTGTAATAATTCTGCTTTCTCACAGGGTGGCAGGATATTTAACACTTGGATGGGAGATCCATTCCGAGTCTCCCTGTTAGAGGCTGTAGTTCAAGCAGTGGAGAAAGACAATCTGCTACAGAACATAGCGTCAGTGGGTGAAAAACTGAGGGCAGGAATCACTGACCTACAGGTATGCTAGAGTTTGATGCTAAAAATCTAATGGGTATAAGAATATAATGGATACCATTATAGGTGTCGCAATGTAATGGACATGAGCTTGTTATGACAGGGTTTAATCAATGCCAGGTTGTAATGGATGTCAAATTGTTAATTATGTCAGATAGTAATGGATGTCAGAAGTAATGGAGGCTAGATTGTTCTTGAAATCAGATTGTTATGGATGTCAGATTGTACTGGAATTCTGACTGTCATAAATGTCAAGTTGTTATGGATCTCAGTATAATGTGGTAAAGTGTCAAATTATGGCAAAATATATTTTAAAATCCAACTTTAAGAACATTTCTGAATGAACATATGGGTGAAATGAGCAATGCTTGATAGGAAATAGGCTTTTTCAGTTTCTTGTTGTATTTTTATTGTTAATTTTACCAGTTATGTATAATTGCTTTATCACTGAATTAACCAGTGGAGTAGCTAATAATTTGACATATAATAAGTTGGCTCTCATTTCTGTAGTTGTGGGTTTAAATGTAGGTAATGGAAATATTTGGGATTCTATTTGGGCATGTCCTCATGTGACCTTGACTGTCGACATAAACTCTAACTGTGACGTTCTATTGAACAGATGAGATATAGTGACCAGCTGAGCACTGTGCGGGGTGTGGGAGGACTCCAGGCTGTAGATGTAAAGACTGTAGAACATAGAGATTTACTCCTACACAAGCTTAAACAGAAAGGTTAGTAATTTACATATATGGTCTTTTGTCAACAAGCCTTATCTGAATTGTTAGTTGTAACTCATAATCAAGGTACTATCATTTGTGTAGACCAAGCTGTCATATGAAGGTTAGTTTTTAACACATTAAAACAGTATTGGTACCTGTGTATGCACAAATTTGTAACATAAAGGTGAACTTTAACCCTTATATACTTATCACAATATTATCACTTTCATACTGCTCTTTGTGCAGGGACACATGTTTAATTAAGATGAAAGGTAAGTTTTAACTTGTATGCCAGGTGTTGCTAGTTCCTTTGCATCTCTTCAAACACTTACGCTGAATTAATGTTGACCAACCACAAGCTTAAAATACAGTCTTGATCATTAAAAGCATTTTCCTGTAAAATTACTCTGAAGTTTCCCAATTGTAAATACTTAGAACATAATTACCCTCAAGTAAGACAAATTGACACAAAAGGAAGTATTTTGTTTTATCTAGCGATTTTATTTCAGTATAGTTACCATACATGAGTAATTTCAGTAATTTATTTAATATAATATCTGTAAATTTATGCTAGGATTTCAGAACTCTCGTCTGTAAAATTTAATTGTACACAATGGTTTCGTGGGTAAATTCATGACCAGCTGGGGACATAAACTTTCGCAGTATAATGTATTTAAATGATATGTTAATTTTATGCCATCATTTTAGGTGTCAATGTTGGAGGTAGTGGAGACCGAACCCTCCGCTTGCGGCCTGCTCTGATTTTCCAGGACAGGCATCATGACATCTTTCTTGACATGTTCAACCAAGTGCTACAAGATTCATGATAATTTTACTTTACTTACGACTTGTGCTGAAAGACCACCATCTTTAACAGCTGAGTTAACATGATAGCATTTTACATCATTAGTGTTTTATGACATTAAGTCTACTAATTGGCTTTCTTCTTTGGGCTTCAAAACAGAACAGTTTAACACAGTATACATCATTATATTGTAAAGCTAAGAGTGAATCTAATCAGTTTTATAACATACTACAGTTTATTTGATAATGTTGATATTTTGTTAGTTTATTTAAATATTAATATTTTCCGGATTTTGGTGGGAGAAATATGTCTACAAGCAATGTGCTAGGCATCCTATTTTTGCATGTTTTATTTTTGTCTATGGTTGATTTGTAAATGTAGAATATGCCTTGAAGGAGTGTGAAATGTGAAATTCAACACAGTTTGTTACATCACAAATTGGATCATAATGTCTCGTAATTACAGGTAAAATAGTAAGTCAGCGTTAACTGTTGCATTCATTTATATTTAATCTAACCACACCTGAAAAACTTAATGAGACAAAGCCTTTTTTTAGCAATTTGGTTTATTTCAATCAGAATGTAAATGTATATAGGGTATTTCACTATGATTTTAGAGCTACTCTTTGGTGCTATTAGGGTATTACAACATAATTGATTGTGCAGAATGCTTGCTTTATTTTGTACAACTGTGTTGGCCAGCACATTGTCAATTTCAAATGTTTAGATTTTTGAGAATGTTATCAGAGATTTTCAGACCATGCCCTTTCATCATGTGGACAGTATTTTCATTCAAAATTCACCAGAAACCTCAATAATATTACATTAATGCAGTTAAATTTTTGCAATACCTGTGTCCTGGTATCTCTTACAAAAATTCTGTTGTGATACTCATTATTTTCTACTTGTATAAGTCACAGGGTATAAGAAATGAGCAATAGGCTATAACCCCCTTTGATGTGACAAAACTAATGTCTGTTCCTGTTGTATGTGTTTCCTATTTTGTGTTATTGCATATATTTATACACTTTCTTATAATTCTGTTTCATTATTTTTACACATTTGTAGCAGTAATATTATGTAATTGTTGTTTGTTGCTTCTAATACGAAAAGAGAACATACTTATAACAGAAAAATGCTGGGTGTGTTGTTATTCCAAAAATTTTATTTTTGTGAAGGTTAAATTTAAACCATATATATATTTATGTATCTATATGACACATATTTAACTTTGTAAGCACATTGCGATGGGTTGGAAAGACTTTCAGTGGTCCAATGGGTTAGCAGGTTTGGCATCTAATCTCAGGCTGTTGCCGCTGTATGGGTTTGAATAGCATAAGTGACAATACTGAGGTCCTGTCCCAATATGACCCTGACTGTTGAACTGGATGTAAATAACCTTTGACATTGGATTGTTTCAAAGATACATCATTGGGTTTTGGGTGTGTCTTGATTATGGAAAGACACCTACCTTCGGAAGACCTTGAACTCCCAACAAGAACTTCCTTGTAGTAATGTTAAATTCTCAACTTCCAGGGTCAATCAGTTGAAAAATTTTACTGTATCCTGGGATGAAAGTTCAAAAGGAGGTTCTGATACTTCAAGACTTACATCATACTTCATAGTGATTCCAGTTGTGTGGAATCCTAGTTATATGGATCTGAAAATAATATGAAAGCATGGGCTGTGAATCTTTTGACAGTCAGATTTGATCTATGGTCATTACTTCAAAGCTAAATGATGTTATCATGCCCAAAACCCTTGTACATTCTTCACTATTTTTAATGGGTTTAGATTGTAACCACAAACTTCCAGGAAATCATGGTCTGGTAATTTTTTGATATGTCGTGTGACCACTCCTTCAAGGTTAAATGGGATCATCACAACTAAGAGGTCTTGTATATCCCCAATTATTGGTCAGAGGAGTTAGGAAAGTCAAAAGAACTTTTAAAAAACCATAGGGTTTGGAATATTTTTGTGGGGTCAGATTTGACCTCTGGTTCAAGGAGATTTGTTATTGCCCTGGGGTCCAAAATCTAATAAAATTGTTAGATATTCCAAACTCAGAGACTCAGGTGTTGCACTGTTTTGCAGAATGTAATCTTTGCAGAAACACAGTATAACCTGAAAGAAAGCCCAACTGAAACACAAAAAGTGGGCTTTCTATTCATATAAATCTGTCAGTTAAACAAGGTGCAGCTTTTGTAAGTGAAGAAAAAATGCATATTAAAGAAGCTACTTTGTTGTGAGACAGATTTAATATAATTAAACATGACGGACACTGAAATTTTCAGTCTATTGAGAGAATTTACCATCAATATCAAATACCACCACCATTTTTCAAGGAAAATCTGTTCTATGGACATTACTAACTAATGTAAGAAGTAAATGTCTTGTAACAAGTGTCATACAAAATACAAGTTTTAGCCAATTAAATTTTAAACAGCAATCACTTCTTACATGGCTTAGTTGAGCATGTAACACCCATGCTTCTGTAGCTGCATTTCTCACAACGTCCCAGTTGGTCTCAGCACGTAAAGATTGTTGTACTGTAACCTCATCCAGAGTTTCAACATCTATGCGAGACAGTTTAGGGAAATGGTCATTTTCTCTTGCCAGCTGTGATAATCTATCTGTACATAGTTTTATTGTTCTTTTCAATCTCTACCAGTAGCACCAAGCTTTAGATTTCAGACCCCAGAGTAATATGTAAATCTTCTAGATTGGACTTCCAACCAGTAGAAACTTCAATTGGACTTTCCACTATGTTTATCTTGGTAAAAAAGAAACTCCAATTCGAGTTTCTACTGATAGAACCCTGTTCAGTTGGGTATCAAGCGGGGGCAAAAAAAAAATACTTCTACTAAACCAGGAGCTATATATTTACCAAAGGTTTTAGCCAAGTCTAAGGTTAAACTTTTATATCCAAATATAGTCAACTTAAGCCAGGGTAAATTTCATTTGAAAAGGCCATGAAAAATTGGGAATTTATTTTCATGTAAATGAAACTTCTGCTTTTCTTTTGCTTGAAGGGGACTTACTGTATTTGTGTTTATGTTGTACCTTTAGTTCCATGATGTGAAGTTTACTTCTATTCAGCATAGTCAATATTGTAACTTATTTGAAGGCATTTTGAAGATTTTATATTCAGGGCTGTTATGTAGAAACAACAACTGTTCATCGAGTTGTTGCATATTGTCTTTTACACAAAGAAATTCTGTAGGAATTCTTATATTCATAGCATTGAAATGTTTAATAAATACAATGTATGGGGTTAGTATAAAGTGCCAAATTGATGTAGACATCCTCTGTGCTAATGATTGATGGGAGTATGGCTGTTTAATATTTGCCATATATATGTGTTTATGTTAGTGGTTCTGAAAGTCGAAACTGCTTTTTGGGACTTTGAAACTGAACAGAATCTTGTATTTCGTATGTTTGTCACTGATATAGTGAAAGTTAACCGTGAATGGACTTGAGCCATAGTTTTGTCACATTAATTTAAATGAAAATGTTTTTGTTACCCTGACTTTGAACTCCAATAAGTATGACTGTACAATTATTAAATGTGAAATTCTAAGGTGATCTTAATCTTAAGGAGGTTGTGTGAAAACTGGAAGCTGGTATTTACATACACTTTTACAAGGAATTCCACCTGTTTAAGAGTTCTACTTAAGGAGGTATAACTTCATTGTTGTCCATTTACTGGAAAATTTCTAAATTCTAGCAAAGTTAAATTGTGACAAAACCAATCATTTTAATACTTAAGATTGACATAACAGCAATGGAATGTGTGCTGTAAAACCTTTAAATTTATGTTATTTCTGTAGCTGCATGTTGTGTAGTGTCACCTCTGTCAATTTGTGTGAATATATGTTATCAGGATAGAAACTTGTAGTTATTTTTACAAGAGATTTTATACACAGAACACATACTATTTTTTCAGTGTTTTCTAGTATCAGAAGACTTAATTAGTGTCTATTTTTTAATGTCTCAATGTGTCTCATATTTTGTGTGTAAAGTAATATATAACGTGTTATATGACAGGAAACCAATGTAATTTACATATAATGCATGATATAAGGATTATGTGTTCATATTGTGCTGAGCTACCAAGTCAAGCAGCTTCTGCATCATTTTGTAGATGATTTACTATTCAGTGTCAAATTTAGATGTGTGGTTAGACTGCTACTGCTGTATATATCATAAGCTCACCTCTGTTTCACAATATAAAATCTGAAACTTGATAGACGATTATTGTGGAGCATATTTTATTGTAAAAATCCTGGTAAATTTTATAGTATTAACTTAGTCACCAGATGAAGTTGGAGGTGTTTTGGTGAGAATAGTTCAGTAAAATGCCAGTTACAATATTTTAGAAAGTCTGGAAAGTATTTGACAATATTTGTTCCAATTGTTATTAACTTGAAAAATAGGCTTCAGCAGCCAAACAAACAAGTCTTGCATTTTTGTCACACACCTCTCATGATTATGGTTGTGGGTTCTGTATTGTACCGTATCTGCTCTCTGAAGCGCCCATGGGCAATGTGACCAAATATTGGTAAAAGTTGGGGATGGGTGTTTACGACATTGAAAAACCAGCCGGGTGATCCCAAAAAAATAACCGGAATCTGGAGGAACTGTATTTTAGCACACACCAACGGGAAGCAAAATGTGCAGTTGATGTCAGTGCAATAAAATGTTAAATAGCTGCTAAAATAAGGAAAACTTTGGTGAAAATGGATATAAAATAAACAAATGATTCGATTATGGTGTTTTAGTGCAGAAAGTTTACATCAAAACAACATATTAGCAATTTATTACTGATAACGTGAGATCGTGGAGGGGTGCTTAGGAAAGCATGGGCGATACAGAGCACAGCACTGGTAATCTACATCTATCTCATGGCAGTGTATGGGGTTCACACTGAGGGCCTATCCTGGTGTGTGCCTTTAGCTATTGAAAAATCCCAACTTTGGTGTTTCTTGCTGAACAGCATTTGAGACTGGTTTTAATTGAGTTCCAGTGCAACCTTTGTTATCCGACCACAGTGTTCAATCTAGAAATGTTAAAATATGTGGGAAAGTGCTCCTTAGGATGTGAGAAAACACCACTGACACAAAAATACCAAAGGTGATCACACTACTCAACTCAGGCAATGGCATTATACTATTGTAGTTAATGTCCGTTCTTCAGAATTATTCACTTTGTAATAATATCCATGAAATTTTCACATAAAATTTCATGTTTTTTCGGGGGAGTGGCCCATTTTTCTAATTGATTATTGAAAGGCTCCCCACTAATAATCAGTGGACATCCATTTTGTAAATGTACAGGTCTGCCTTTTCTACCAACACTGGGAATTGTGGGTTAGTAATAAAACTCTGTTATACCGTGACCATGCGTGGAGTGTGAGATTGTGACCAGATGATGGAGAATTATCTCAGTATAACACAAGAGGGAAATGCACATTCACTAGAGTGGAAACCAGATTATGAAATGGATTATTTGCATGATAAAAGAGGTTCTACTGGTAGACTGGTGTAAGTAGATACACTGGTGTGTTTTATATAGAGTTTTGTATTAATGTATTATCATTGCATTTATTGGAATTTAGTATTAATTGGTGAATAAACGGGTTTTGTAATCTTCCTTGAGCTACTATGTTCAGTGTTTTTTTGTATGAGCTGTATTATATGTCAAGAGTGATATTAAACACTAGTGTTGGGAATCGTCTCCAATTTTCATGGTCGATTATTCGTCCATTTTTCTGAGTGATGATCGACCCATAATCGATTATTTTACTCCATTATTGTTTATTATTTAAGAAACACTTTCCGGGATAAAGTATAGGTTAATCTGGTAAGAATAACGGTGTTCCGACATTTAGAATCTACCGAAAGCACCCACTTCCTGTAAATATGGCGGTAGACATAAACAAACTTGAAATTCAAGACAAAACTGACAGTTTATTAAATATAAAAATATGGTAAAAATACCTAAAATATTTTTAAAATACGTGGATATTGATATAAATCAGGAAAGGTAAGATATAAGCTTAATAATCGATCATTAGAAAACGTCAGTCACCGACGATTAATCGAGCACACGTCTAATCCTCCACCCAGTATTAAACACAGATTAGTGCACAGAAAAAAATGTAATGTCATTGAAAATACTGAAAGGTGATTTGTCACAAAACAATTTATTCTCCAATTTTGAAAAAAAAAAATTTTTTTTTAGTCTCTCACTCACCATGTGCTCTTAAATTTCTTAAGAAAAATTGTCAGTAAGTTGTATTAAATCTAATGGACAGAATCCAATCAATCTTTGTTCCTTCAATTATAGTTCCTATTTGTAATAAACCCAACCATAGCAACACAGATGATCCATTCTTACATGGCATGACTGTGTCTGCAATTCTGATTGGCTGATCGAGGAAAATTTCATTAGTAAAATCAGCATTCCCTCACTGGTCTGAAGTATCGATCATTCAAAAAAAAGACACGACTGTGCAATCTTATTGCTAATTGAGAAAATTGTGGCTTTCGCGACCATGTTCCCCTTGACAGTAAAATGGATGCAACGGCTTGTTTTTCTCATTAAGAGGTTTCTCATGTTAGACCAGAAATAAGATATTTTAGAATTCCATAGTTCATTAGAATCACTCAAGTTTCACCTTTGTGATCCTAACATCGCTGTGCGTTGTAAAATCTCTTATAACCCCTCGCTGCTCATCAGTTATGTCTATATTTTTTTGGCTGCAGTGTAAGTTAAATGTAACTTCTTAAGTATAACTTTTATAGAAAGGAAAAAGTTATTTTCTATTAAAATTCTGCCTGGCAAAGTGGACCTATTTTCATGATCCCTTTATATTTCACTCTATCATGGTTAAACCATATATAAATAAAAGTGACTTGTAATCGTTTCATAGGACAACTAAAGTACATGTGAATTATGTAAGATATCAAAATGCAGAAAAAACACTACAAATATCACAGTATTGTTTTTATTATTTTTTATTGAAAAACAAGATATACATATTTTCCAGGGGAAAAACAAACAGAAATGCTATTAACACTAATGTTTTTAATTCACTCGATTTTACGCTTCAACAGACTTCAACAGAAAAAAATCAGTTAACCTTATAACATTCATGTACGGCTTCTAAAGATAAGGAAGTGTATTTTTGATATAAATCCACATAAAATCTACACACCTTTTCAAAGTGAAAATATAATGTTGAACAATATTCTCTAATTCAGTGCTGTGCGAGAATAACAATTAAGTATAGCTTTCTCACTTGAAGAAATGAAGGATGCACGTCCTTTTCAAACACAGATAGAAATGCATCTTCCACTGAATATTCCAAAATGTTGGAACTTATGTAAGTATACTTATGTAAGTTACAGACAATCTGTGTAACCAGGCATTACGCGTAATGACTGAACATTGGAGTCATTTCGCGAAATGCCTAAACAGTTTTGCCATTTCACGAAAAGCCTAGGCATTTCACATAATGACTGAAATATAAGGTTCAGTGTTACACAGATTGCCTGAACAAGTATTTAAGATTTCAGACAATCTGTGTAATTATCTTTTAAAGTATCTTTTTATAGAATATGATTATTTCTTGCTACAAGCAAGTCAAGATATAGTGAGTGTTAACTATATGACAGTTAACAATACATTTCTCAGTAAGAATTTTGAGGAGAAATTTAAAACTCAGGTATTCAAGAAATATGATGCTCTGATGCCAAAGAACAGTATACTACAATGATTGAGGAACTGAAATTAGTTGTCAGTTCCAAAGAAATATAATGTGTAAATGTGAAGAAAGATTCTCGGTTTTGATATTTTAACACAGTCATGTAAAGTTTCATTGTTGAGTTTGTTCACAGAACAATGTATATGAAATGACATTAACGCTATTGATGGTAACACAATATACTGTACATGTCAGGTCAATTGTGCCACTTTTTCAAAACATTACTATAAACATTATTTTTGCATTTGTATGTATTATTATGTTTTCTGTATACTTTGTTTCAATACATTTTCAATAAAATTGAAAATGGATATATTAAATCATAATACAATTTTTATTATCGCTGTTCATGAATGGACATAATATTTATTCTCTAAGTATACAAGAATCGAGGATAAAACTATATAACATCAAAATAATTCATGATAATCATCAAACATGATAAAAAACTATGTTCAAGCATTACGTGTAATGCCTAGAACTTATTTACAGTCATTACATGAAAGGCCTGGGCATGACTAGTCATTACGTGTAATGCCTGGTTACACCGATTGCCTGTAACATGTATTTCTGTTTCAGTTAACCTCAAATTTTGTAACCTGAAACTGTTAGTGTTGAAGTTGTCAAATATAGTTTTCCTGATATTACTAAAGTAATAAACAGTGCACAAAAGATGTTTTTACATCAAGTCCCATACACACACAAACATAAATATCTTATAGCGAATGGGTATCACATAAACTTCAACATTCCCTTAAAGTATGAAAAGTGACACCGGATTCTAAAAATCAACACAATAGGAAAAAGCATTTATAGAACAACAAATAGTGACAATTATCGAAAACACATCATTTTTTTCCGATGTGATTTGTAGATTTCAACAGAGAACTGTGGAAAAGCTACTTTTCTTAATCTGCACAAGTGACCAACAATGGGAGAACTAGATTTGCCTGTGAACTATATCAATAAATAAGGTGTCCAGTGAGTGAATAACTCAAATCTGTTGAACATGTTCATGTGAAGCAGGAACTTTAACAACAATGCAAAAGTTCATTGGCAACAGTCTTAAAGATTATATGTGTATGTATCATGGCAGAAACTCCAATCTGGTAAAATTCTACTGGTATTAAGTTAAAAACTGGAGTTTCTACATATAGAATTCCAAATTCTGCCACACTGGAGCTTCTCCCATGACATGTTAATATTATAATAAACTTGTTCTACACAAATTGACCATGATAAGGATTAAGTTTTAGCTTATTTTCTGAACACTTGTTACTGTCAAATGCCTTTCTGTGGAAAATAAAACTTTACAAAGGATATTATATTCATTTAAAATATTACACGATTATATGTAAATGTCAGCTTAAAAATTTCTTAGAAACATTTTCCTATGCTTTCATAGAACAAATTATAATACATCAAATAACATAGGATCTACTACAAAAAAACGGTTTACACTAATAAAAACACATGCAACAAGCTTCAACTTCTACCATCAACCACTAATGATCATCTAAATCATCACGCAGACTCTGTCGATGCAGCCTCTTTTATAAAATCAATTATTTTAACTTGCATATAGCCCATGGGTTGCTCATTCTTGAAACAGTACAACCTTTTGTATATTCACTTTTTTTGTTTCATTGATGGAAAAGGCTTTTGACAGACCAGATATTTCCTTGTACTTAAAAGGGAATTTTGCTAAGCCGGTTTCCAGTAAACAGGTACTTCATGAAATTTAAAATAAACAACAGTAACTATAACCCAAACCAAGGAAGTTTTTCATGCCAAGCAATTTTGGTAAGCATTGATTTGAAGCAACAGGAATCAATATTTCAGGAACTGACAACACATACAAATCTTCCTCAATTTATAAAACATCTACACATCATTTCGACCCCACCGATGTTGAGGAGCTAGTCTCACAAGCAGCAACCTCTTTTGCATTTACAAGATTCTCCTTGCTATTTTCTGCTCCTATATGGCTATACGGCTTGTTACGGTTTCTCCTGTTCCGTTTGCTGGGTTTCTGTGGCTCATTTTGCGGCCGGAGCTGATGGTTTTGTTCGGCGGCCTTTTTCTGGGCACGAATCTGACGCGTGTTTTGGGCCTGGGCAGAGATATGAGGAAACAGTTTGGTGACAGTGCCCACAGCTTTAGTACGACCCTCTCTGAATACCATGCGCAGGTCTGGCTTCATGTACTCTGGGTTTTTGATGAAACGGAACCTGCAAAGTGCCTTGTCTCCCGTTCGGAGGTGTTCCTTAGACATGGAGGTGATAGTAGCTGTCTGCCGCACACTGCCCACATGAACTGAAAAGTGGGGAGATAATGAAAACTAAAAACAAAGGCAAGTTGTATTCACTGGCATTTAGAGAAGCTTGGATGATGTACACAGTGGTCCAGTATCCTTAACATTCACCTTTGTTTACTAAACAGATCTAGCTGAGGAGATGTAACATGAAGTGTGAATATTTTTCTATAAATTAAAACTATAGTCTTCAAGTGTGACAGTTTTACTTTAAATGAAGGAAAAGACAGGCTGTGACATGACCGACCTTGTATTTTTATTTGGTGAGAAAGTATGCAACAGTTTGCATTTAAATCATTAAGTTAAAGCCATTGGTGGTGATCTATCAGAAAGCAAGCTGATGGGAAACAGATAAAACCTGTTAATCTTTTACAGAAATTGGTATAATCTGAGTATTTAATTTTTTTAATCTCACTTTTACTCTTTCCCAAATTATATTTTCCTGTAATGGTATGTTTTACTGAAAATCTGCTGTAAACACAATAAAAATATGAAAAAAAGCAAAACTTTCCTCCCCCAATATGATCAGGTATTAGGCAGTTCCAGTAATGCACACATACATGAACTAGATTGTGCACAGAAATCTGTGAATCTTACCCATGGCCTGATATCGGACTGCTATCGTCGTTGGATGATGCAACACCAGAATTTCTCCCTCGAATTCCCAACATGCTTTGGGTTCCAGTTTTGCCGATACCATCACCATCCCCTTGCGTATCTGAGATCTCTTAATCTACAAAGAATGAAGACATAAATTGATGAGATAATTTAAACATTACATTCAAACAATAATAAGGATCTTTCAAATATTATATTTCCATATACCTTTCTACAGTTTTACAAGTTGTAAAAAAGTGCTTTCTCAGGTACAAACCGCCAAATACACCAAAAAGTATTTATGTATTTATAATTTGTGCTTAAGTATAATTGAATGATTTTTAGTTTACAAATACTTTAACTTTGCATTAATTATTTGAAAACTTAAGAAAAGCCATTCACCTCAACCAGTCATGGATTTGAAACAAAAACAGGGTTAAACATTTAGTTGGGGCAATTCTGCATCAGGCCTTATTTTAGCCAGACTTAGTGATGAAATCATTTCCAAAAATCAGCACCAGTTTTCATCAAGACCTTGAAATGAACAAAATTGTGGGGTTTTTTGGGTTTTTTTTCTCATTTAGTTGTCAATAGTTCGATTAAATGCAGATGCCTTTTAAATGAGAAATGTCTTTTTATGTCAGCTGACTTGTCAGTCAGCTGACATTATGTCGTCACTCTGCGGCGTGGGCGTACGCGTCCGCGTGAACAACTTCTCCTCCAAAACTACAAGGCCTAGAGACGTGCTGTTTTTTTTAAAAGATACCTTATCTATCGAGGATGAAAAATTGTTCAAGGCATGCAAATCTGTCTGTTCGTCTGTTTGCTAGAGACATTACAAGGGGGGTACCCCCACCAAAAGTGTGAAAATTTCAACACTTAATCACAATTTTCTCAGTGACTATTGCAGGGATTTCTCTCATATCTTGCATATATGTACTAGGCCACAGGTAGATTCTCTTGTGTGAGTATGAGACCTGGATCTGTCTTACTTTTTTTTAAATAAATTTTTTTAATAATTTTTAATGCATTAAAATTCATGAAATCATGCACAAAATCATTTATAACTTGAAAAGTGTTGCATTTAGAGCATTTTGTTAAAATATGTTATTCAGCTACTTTTTTCATAGCTACAATATGGTGAGTAAGTTGGGTGCCTGTCTCAATAGCTAAGTGAGTAATAGCTACTTTTGGGCTTTTCAGTAACTTCCATTATGATTTTATTTGGGGTTTTACGTCGCTTTCAACACTGTACTACTTTGAAGTTCTCAATGTTGAGCAAATCACTTATAATTTGAAAACTATTGCATTTAGAGAATTTAGTATAAATATGTTATTCAGCTACTTTTGGGTCAGCTATAACATAGTAAAATTTCAGGCCTGTAGCTCATGGCATAGCTGAGTAATAGCTACTTTTAGGTTATCACTGTTGAGTAAATCGCTTATAACTTGGAAACTATTGCATTTACAGTATTTTGTTTCAATATGTTATTCACCTATTTTGGGATCAGCTATAACATAGTGAAGTTCCAGACCTGTGGCTCATTGCATAGCTGAGTAATAGCTACTTTGAAGTTCTCACTGTTGAGTAAATCAGTTGTAATTGGAAAACTATTGCCTTTACAGAAATTTGTGCAAATATGTTATTCAGCTACTTTTGGGTCAGCTATAACATAGTGAAATTACAGACCTGTAGCTCATGGCACAACTGAGCAATAGCTATTCTCAGGCACTGACTGTTGAGTAAATCGGCTATAACTTGAAAAATATTGCATTTGGAGTATTTTGTTAAAATATATTGTTCACCTACTTTTGGGTTAGCTATAACATAGTGAAATTACAGACCTATAGCTCATGGCATAGCGGAGCAATAGCTATTTTCAGGTTCTCACTATTGAGTAAATCAGTTGTAACTTGAAAACTATTGCATTTACAGTATTTTGCTTAAATATGTTGTTCACCTACTTTTAGGTCAGCTATAACAGAGCAAAAATTCAGACATGTAGCTCATTGCATAGCTGAGTAATAGTTACTTTGAGGTTCTCACTCTTGAGTAAATCAGTAGTAACTTGAAAACTATTACATTTAGAGTATTTTGTTAAATATGTTTTTCACAGACGTTTTGGTCAGCTATAACATAGTGAAATTGCAGACCTCTATGTCATGGCATAGCTGAGCAATAGCTTCTTTCAGGTTCTCACTGTTGAGTAAATCATTGTATCCAACCTGTAGGAAATCATGGGCTGGGAATCTGTTAATATGGTCCGATTTGACCTTGGAACCCTCCTTCAAGGTCAAATGAGGATAGCCAAACATAAAAGTGCTTATAACTCGCTTATTATTGGTCCTAGAGGTTTGGAATGAAAACCAACCTATAGAAAATCATGAGCTGGGAATTTTTTGGTGTGGTCGGATTTCACTTTGGACCCCTCCTTCAAGGTCAAATGAGGATAGCCAAACTTAAAAGTGCTTATAACTCGCTTATTATTGGTCCTAGAGGTTTGGAATGGAAAACCAACCTATAGAAAATCATGGGCTGGGAATCTTTTGGTGTGGTCAGATTTCACCTTAGACCCCTCCTTCCAGGTCAAACGAAGATAGCCAAACTTAAAGTGCTTATAACTCGCGTATTATTGGTCTTGGAGGTTTGGGATGGTAAACCAACATATAGGAAATCATGGGCTGGGATTCTTTTGGTGTGGTCAGATTTGACCTGGGACCCCTCCTTCAAGGTCAATTGAGGATAGCCAAACTTACAATTGCTTAGAACTCGCTTATTATTGGTCCTACAGGTTTGGGATGGTAAACAAGCTACAGGAAATCATGGGCTGGGAATTTTTTTGTGTGGTCGGATTTGACCTTGGACCCCTCCGTCAAGGTCAAACAAGGATAGCCAAACTTAAAAAGTGCCTATGACTCACTTATTATTGGTCCGAGAGGTTTGGGATGGTAAACCATCCTAAATTCTTTGGCTGGGAATCTTTTGGTATGGTCAGATTTGACCTTTGGACCCCTTCTTCATGGTCGAACGAGGATATTGCATTTATAGTATTTCTTTAAATATTTTTAACCTACTTTTTACACTTAAACAATTACCTTGTTACTTTATTTCATAATACCATTTGCAGGGCACAACTTTTTTGTCCTTTTTTTCTGTCAGCTTCGGAATATCTTTCGAACATGCTGTTCAGTTACCATTTACTGTATTTCTGTACAGCCCTTTCCCTGATAATTATGCTTTCCTCTCATTATCACCATCACAAATCAAAAACATTCAGTCAGCTGACACAGTGCCCGTTCACGGGCACACTCCTCTTGTTTTAAATATATCAAAGCTTTTCTTTTTTTGCCTATTTCTGCATATTAATCTTGAAGTGATTCCATGTGGTTACACTCCATGTCACCATCGATCGATGCATCAAAGGGACCACTAATCATCCAAGCACTACTGTCCATGGTAAAAACTATTTATTGGATACAAAAATATCACCTTTTTCAGTGCAAATGAAGCGGTCTGTCCACCCCGCACTTCTTTCACTGGCATCCTCTTCCTGTGGATACTTTTGACCACAATTGGGATGAAATGACCCAAAGCATCGGGTCCCAGTAACAAGCTGTCATTGAGGTGAATTGCACCCTGCATGCATGTCCCTGATACCACTGTCCCTACACCCTGTCAATTCAACAAAACAATGCTAACAAATCACCTACTTTTGTGGGAAATAATGTCAACTAAACTATTGTACATTGTAAATAATAAAATTTTTATACAAGTGCAGGTCAAATTTTGCTACAAGTAGAACCATTTTTGAGGTCCATAATTAAACAGGCTGTTTTTGTTGTTATTGTTACTGCTGCTGCTTTAAATAGAAACTGGATACACCTAAAACCTATTCTTCCAGAAAGATGCTGCTCATACAGAAACTTCTGTATTTAACATACAAATAATATTGTATTTCTTGGGTAGTGGCATAAAGTGAATAGTGTAGAACTACACAAAGCTGTAATTGTACATGGTAAAATACAACAGACTTTTCATATCTACAAACTATTGGTTGCAATTATAATTCAAGCAGTGCAATGACAAAAAACACTTTATCAGCAATTTAATATAATTTTCCATGCAATTTCACCTGAATAGACTTCAAAATTTTTTTCCAAATGATTTTAGAAGATCTTTTTCTAGTTATATGTCACAACCAACAGCATGAAACTAACTTTTATGTTTGGTTAAAAATATCTACATACAAAAAGCATGGGACATATCACAACGAAAAAAAACCCAACTATATTGTTTGGAGAAGCACACACCATATCAATACAAAATGACCTCCATGATTGTAAATCTGGGATACTGGTACTTACAGGAACGGAGAAAGTGTCGTCAATCTGGAATTCTGGTGGCTTGTTGTGTTGTGAATTAAGTCTCGTGGTTAGCAGATTCATGAACATCTTTAGTAAGTCCAGGTTCTCTCCTGTTACATTGGAGATCTGAAAGATGGGGCACATCCTGAAAAGAAAGGAGACAGAAAACACGTTAGCAAAACAGCATTCTCATATCCTGGCACCCTGAAATGTAGGAAATCTAGTGTTTTCATTTTGTGCATCTAATTTATATAAACCTTTTAAAATTAACTTACTCATTTGTAACAGTTTTTATGATATATTTTTGATGTTGCACAGGCAACTAAAGCTTTGGTATTTTTGGTAGAATTAATGAGCTATATACCAAAACTTACACTTTTATAACTTAAACTGAAGTACCAGCACCGTATCTTACCTCTCTGAGCAGAAGTTTGTCGCAGACACTACAACATCATCTAAGTTAGAAACTAGAACTGGGATCTTCCTGCAGCCTGGAGATTTGAGTATTTTTTGCAGCATCTTAAGGGTGTCTTGCAGGACATTTGGTGGACACATGTCTATCTTAGTGACCACTACAAACACAGGTACATTGAGGGCCAGGGCCAGACCCAAGTGTTCTTTGGCCATTCCTACTACTCCTGCATTGGCACCTACCTGAAAACAAGATTATTTTTCTTTTGTAAGAAAGTATGGATGTGAACAAGTAGTTGAGGCTTGCTACACAAGGCAAATTCATCAAAAGTCAATCCCAATTTTAAGGGTCGAGTGCTTGAATGTATATAAAATGCCATAGTGAACTGGTTACATTTTATGTAGTAAAACGTTAAGATTTTTTACTTGCATTAAATCGTACAATGTTCCATTTTAAACATAATATTCACAATTTTATATGGTGACATCATCTAATCCCAACCATTCAAAGCCTTTACAATTTTTTTTTTTTTTTGGGGGGGGGGGGGGTTGTTTAAAGGAGCCACCATCAAGGATGTTGCTTTCTGTCAAGGTGCATACTAAACATCGCGAGGGATGACGAGGCAAAACATTTTCTGTGAGGAATCGACCCTAATTATTGTACTCATCACATTCATTTTTTTACGAAGCAACAGAAACTGGTGACAGTGTAGTAAGAGCCAGACAGGATACATAAATTTAAAGAGTATACAGTATTTCATTTCTAGACAAACATTAAAGCTGAGGTTTTAAACCATATCAGGACAGATCCATGATGGTAATTTATTTTTTTGTGTTTTAACGTCGCTTGTATAGGTCATATCATCACGGGTAGTTTTATGGGCAGAGGAAACTAGAACATACACTTGGTCGAGGGTCTGTACTGTAAACTGCTGACTAAAGCTGAAACGATTATTCGTACTAGTCGATTAGTAGGTTATCAAAGCACTAGTCGACGCCAATGTTATGAAGTCGGTTAATTGTTTTCCTTATATATCACCATATAGCGGATTTTACGCAATCGTTGTAACCATGGGTATCTCGAGTTAAGACCTTAAAACGTATAAAATTAAAGCATTTTATATGCATTTTATTTTTAAAATATCAAAATATTACATTATTGGCCAATTATCCAATAATCTGGTGAATTCTTTGGTTTTAAGCATCTCGCGATCCGCCATTTTGTTTGTTTACATCGGGAACCATCCGTAACACACACATTTTCGATATTTCTCATACATGCTAAACGTCAGAAACAATTAATCGATTAGTCGACGGTTAATGCAAGCGACTACCCGGCCACCAAAATTTGCTAATCGTTTCAGCCTTACTGCTGACCATCGGTAAGCAACTACCAACTTTCCCACATAGGGTCCGGGGTTTGAACCGCAGACCTCAGAGGTGGGAGGTGAGTGTGCTACCACTGTGACATTGTTGCCCTTCTAATCCTTGATGGTACACAACAAGCTCAAATACAGTAGGGCTTCTTTTTATTTAAACTGACATGGTCAAAATATTTAATTTTATGTACCAATTTGCACACTCCGAAAATTTCACAATTTCACTTTGCTTATAAATGATTAACTGAAACTTTTTACATGCACTTGAACAGAGATAGGCCAATTTTAATGGAAACAGAAAATAACCAGGAATTTGGGATGAATGAGTAAATATCACTGAAAATTCCCTCTGCAGATTGTCTATTTTCTCTTATTAAGGGGAAATAGACTGAATACAGTTCTATTTTAAGGGATTTTAATGTCTATTTTAACGTCTTTAATATATTATGTATGGACTTTTCATCACTTACCATGAGCATACTGAAATCTGGAGCATGGCCTGTCATTCCAAATATGGTCGTCTTCAGATAACGTTCATGTCCAGCTAGATCAATAAAAGTGACCACCTGCAGAATCACATAAATACAAGTAAACATAAATCATGAAAACAAGGAGTAAATCACCATCAGGGGTCATCTGAATTTAGATTCTATAATGTTATGGTAGTAAATAAATATAACGCCTAATGATCTTTGAATAGTAAATGAATGGACATATGAGAAATAGTAAATGGTGCATCTCTTTTGAAAATGCTTCGCTTACTTCAGAAATGATTACAAATCTTTATACAAGACCATGAAAGGGTGTTTGTGGGTTGAATCAACTTCATTCAAATTAGCATAATGGCACTGAGAAAAAGACAGCACACAAGAGAATCAATATTATGTTTTAGTCATTTCTTATTTTTAAGTCACAGTTCATGCCATCATTTTGTTGTAAAGACAAAATATCTGACGACACTAGTGCATTTTGAGAAGAGTTCATGTGTATTGACAATGTTGGCCGACATGGATCAACATGAGAGTAATAGATGATACTAGCCTTGGATAATTGCTTTTGCCCTTTATAAATTATTAGTGGTGTAACTGTGAAAATCAATACAAATTTTCCAGTGCCTAGAAACAAACAAAGTCTGGTATTTCTGTTGCTGATTTTAACAGATGTGAGTGTACATGAGCAATAACTATAAACCGAAAATATCTTTATGGGATATAAAAGTTAATTAACTTAAAATGTAAGAGACTAAAGCAAAGTTATGGGCCTTTGTATTGCTTTGATAAACTGACAGCCATACACACACATTTTCAAGGACTGATTCTTCAAAATGTAAGAAAATTGTTGTTTTGCTTCCCAACAGAACCAAATGAAGGCAAAACACTGCTGTTCTGTTAACAACACTAAAATGTACACGATCAATATAAAACTACATCAAACCTTGCTTGACTGTTCACAGATCTTGATCCAGTCCAGATGTCCATGTTCAGGCTTATTGACCACATTCCCCAGACTGTCGAATCCCAGGATATCATTCCCCACACTGCTGGTTCTGCCAGACTCCATCTCGTGTTTATGCCTGAAGAGTCGCTGTCTTGCCTGTCCACGTCCATTATCTAGGTCGCCGTGCGTCAGCACTCCTAGTAACGTGCTCTTTCCTGCATCAACATTACCCACAACTGCTACCCTGGAATAGAGAATTGATTTAAATGTTTATATATTACATTTACAGCACATGTTTTATTTCATGTATATTCATCATATAATATATGGGAAAAGGATTGCATCGGTTAATTACTGTATATGTATTTGAAATAAACTACACTGATTAATTTTCATTATTATCATTTTTTTTTTTTTTGAGCACTGAAGGAGAAATTTCAAATTCATTTGAGGTTTGAGCTGGCTAAATAATCTTATAATGACAAATTAGGACAAGTTTTATATAGAGTAGCATCTGTATAGCTAAAAATTCAAAAATCCACATGATATGGTTCTAATTAGGGCTGACTTCCACTTTCACTTATCAGCATTGGGGACATCTGAACACCCACAAACATGTAAATTGTGCTGTACTACACACTACTCACCTAACCTCGGAGAAGTCTTTCTCGTCTGCCCGTTTCCTCACTAAGAATTCTGCCACAGCACCTGCTTTTTCCTGCCGCCGTCGTATTTCAGTACACTCTGCCCCTAAAGGTTCAGCCATAGATTTCAATGTGGCTATGGAAGCTTCAAGGTCTTCTGTGTTAAGACCTGGAGTGTCACCCTCTGAGAGCAAACAAAAAACAAAATTTACCACACACTCATGCTATTTATCTTTAGCAAATAAAAAAAAAAAAAAAAATTAAATTAAAAAAAACTTTAAGCTTGTAGTGATCAATTTTTTGTGTCGTTTTTTTTTTGTTGTTGTTTGTTCACCAGACTTTAATGAACTGTAATGTAGTGTAGCGAGTACCTGTTTCATCACCAAAGTTAAGCAGCAGAGGACTATGTCAATACCTGGATGGATGACCGTCTTTGAGTTCAAGGCCAGCTATGGGACGATCTGACTCAGAATTTGTTTTTGTTGCCAGACTTTTATATATTCTGGTGCACTACTTGCGTCTCTGATGGCTATGCAGCTTGCACATGTTGACTGAAACACTTTTGGGCTTAATTTTTCACAAATTTAATATTATATCACACTAATTTTGGAAAAGACCATCAAGTGATCTGTGATTAATCTGAGTGTGTAGATATATTTGTTTATTAAACAAATTAGGCATTAGAGCAAGTATGTGAAGTCGTGAACAGCTACAGAACTGTCAGAGCATCAATTATAATATACAACTGAAAGTGTATTAATTCTGTATGATATCTAAGGGAGAATTACATACATGTCATCAGTACAACAGTAGCAAAATTTACCTCCTGTTCCAATTTCATAAATCGTTTCACCATTGTTATCTTCTACTCTGTCTTTCAGTCTTTCAATCAGCACCTCATATTCCTCATGTGACGGGCTGATGAGTGATGTCTGTAATAATTGGAATATGCTATTTAGACGTGCAACCATTAACAAGTTGTTACATCAGTATTTAAATGTATATGTTACAGGCAAACTGCATAACCAGGCATTTTGCGAAATGCTTGGAATCTTTAGGAATTTGGCGAAATCCCTGATTCACTTTGGCAAAAATGCCTAAAATCACCATGCATTTTACGTAATGCCTAGTTTTAGGCCCCAGGTATTTTGCGAAATGCATAACTAGGATGCTCCAAAGATTTTTAGCCGGTCTCTTGTCACTGCTGGTTCTTGATTGGCCTGTATTGGAAGTTTAGTAGGTACACATCAGAAGGTGACACCGGTGTCTGAGTGGTTGTGGTATTTTATTCAGAGGGTTCTGGCTCATTGGTCACTGGTTGCTCTTTCGTGGGAGTGAATGGCCACTCTAATGCAGATAATAGGTCTTTTCTTCTGTTCACAGATGTTTAAAAATAACTTGCTGCAAACTTGTTATTAATCCAACCTTGGCTTCTATTCAAACATAGCAGCATTAGGAGAATCACTGTGTGGGAACCACTGTTCTTATGATTTTGAACAAATTGAAGTCCAAGAGTCCAGTCCATTTCAACAAACTTCTAAATATTAGAGAAGTTGATGATCAGATTAAAATGCATGCTGAAGAGATCCATGTCTGCTAACCATTTATAGTCCCTTATGCTAAGCCTAATTCTTCATATCTGTAGGTAACTGCAGTGTATATCAAAGCTAAATGCCTTCCCTTCTCTAAGGGATTATATTAATGTGAAATCCTGTTTTATATTCATTAGTGGTGGTGGACCAATTCACACCATGTACCTGTTCAAGCCCACCACAGAATTTATCCAAAACCAACACAATTACAAAATAAATTGCCTATGTATATGATCAATTTCCTAATTATCTATGATGTGGTAAACATCTTTTCCATGAAAAAGTACAAATCTTCGAGAAAATTGAGGGTGGGCGTGAATAGGTACATGGGCGTGAACTGGTCCACCACCACTACAGTTCAATTAATTCAGTTAAAGCTCACACAGTGTCCCTATTCCAAGGGATTATATCAAGGAGTATGCCTGTTTTGATTAATATCAAAGCCCAGTTAATTCAAATCAAAGCTTATATGGCTTCTCTAGTTCAAGAGAATATTTTTATGTGAAACCCTACTTTTATATTTATCAAAGTCCAGTTAATTAAAATAAAAGCTCAAATGGCTTGTCTATATCAGGGAATTATTTCAATTACTGGAACACCTGCTTTAAATAAAGAAACAATCCCGATTTCTATATAATTCTCTATAAATTAATTCTGGCCTAAACTTAAAATATATGTCCTTGTCATTTGAAATTTTTCTTCCTTATGTGCCCATCTTGTTATATATCACAGAGCATAAATGACACCAAAGAGAAAACCCTTCCGACAAGAATGATCTGAATAGATTTGTGATTCTGCTTATTTTTCTCAAAATAGCTGGATAAAATACAAAAAAAAGAGTCCACAACATAGAAATACCACATTTCACAAGTTGCCTAAAATATATAAGGAAAGTTGTGTAATAAAGATGGCCAAATTTCAGGCATTACACAAACTGCCTGAAAATTTTAAGGATTTCGTGAAATACCTACGTGAATCAGAAATTTTGCGAAACGACCAAAATTGACCTGATTACACAGTATAATGACTGAAGGGTTCAAACATTGCATTTGACTTACTGCAAAGATACCATGGTCATGAGTTAAGTCCAACCCCAGAAGCTTAGCTTCCGGATAGGTATTAGGTAATCAGCAAAAAAAAAGAACCTCACTGAAACACAAACTTTACAGCAAAGGAATATCTGTCATAGCTCAAACCTAACTTCCTCATTTTTGCCATATTTCCTATGACTGTTATGAGTTTGTATTTACTTCAGACTCTGTGTAGACCACGATAGTACTTGTGTTTTATAAACAGTGAAACATTAATTGGATATACCTTTCATAACCATTCATCAATAAGCTGGGTAGTGATATCCCTTCTTTTGTTGTTGTTGTTGTTGTTATTGTTGCTGATGCACTGTGTCTTCAATTTTTTTTATTTCATGTTGGGTACCACGTACTATACAGTAAAAGTAGCATTACAGATGGCTGTACCCCAAAACGGGGCAGTAACAATGGACACCATGAGATATTGAAGAGAAAACAAGCAATCAGTGCCATGAACGGGCTCTGTGTCAGCTGACTCTGTGTTTTGAGCTTCAGAGTTCAAGTGAAAGTAGAAAAGGACACAAATGGTATTCAAAAGTAAAATACAAAGTTAAGTGTTAAGGTGCTTCCTAAGGAGCTACTGAGGACCTGGTTCTTATACAAAGGTAAAGAGTTCGAAAAGTTGGTGCATAATGACTACAGATGTAGAGCTGATACCTTCATACAGTAATCTTTCTCTGGCCTAGAATAACAGACAAATCCAATGTTCACAGAAAAATTATGAAAATGTGTTAAAATTTCAACAATAGATAGGGGACCTCACTTGTAACAGCTCTTCTTCACACACAAAATTTCTAGTATCAACAGTAAAGAAAAGGGATTGAAAGTAGTGAGGACAAATTTGACCTTAAAGGGAAAGTAGCTATTACTCACTTAGTTACTGGGATAGACTCCCAAGATACTCATCATGTTGCAGCTATGGAAAAAGTAGCTGAACAAAATATTTTAATAAATGCTTTAAATGCAATACTTTTCAAGTTACAAGTCATTAACTCAACAGTGAGAATCTGAAAATAGCTATTGTTCAGCTAAGCAATAAGGTACAGGTCTGCAATTTTACCATGTTATAGCTGACTCAAAAGTAGATGAATAACATATTTCAATAAAATACTGTAAATGCAATAGTTTTCAAGTTACAAGTGATTTACTCAACAGTGAGAATCCCAAAAGAGCTACTGCTCAGCCATGCAATGAGCTACTGGTCTGCAATTTCACTATGTTATAGCTGACCCAAAGTAGGTGAATAACATATTTCAACAAAATTCTCTTAATGCAATACTTTTCAAGATACAATGATTTACTTAACAGTTAGAACCTGAAAGTAGCTTTTGCTCAGCTATGCAATTCCACTGTGTTATAGATGACTGAAAAGTAGCTGAATAACATATTTAAACAAAATACTGTAAATGCAATAGTTTAAACATTACAATATGAAAATATACCTATTTAGGGGATAAGGAAAGTCCATCAGGGTGTTTGATCTTTTAAGGTGATATTGCAATTAATATCAACAGGTTTAAAAACATATCATAGTCCTCCCTGTTTATCCTCCCTGTTTAAACATAAATGTGGGGAAGTCCCATCATGGTGGTCCATTTGATGGATTTGTCTAAAGATACAGAAGCACAAACGCAATCATGTACTAAAGATAACTGGGAAGTTTCATGATATCAGGAAAGATACAGCCTTATGTTAGACAATACATTTCGGTAATGAATGGCCTGATGAAAATTTAGATCTATTTCTTGTTTTACATCGCGTTCAACAGCCAGGGTCATATTGTGAAGGGTAGTTTACGGGTGGAGAAACCAGTGCATACTAGTTGGTCAAGATTCTGCACTGTAAACCACAGGGCATCGACAAGTAACTATCAACTTTTCCACATGATTTGAACAGGCGACCTCACAGGTTGAAGGCGAGCACTCTAACCGCTACATCGAGCCCCCTCTTTGATGAAAAAGAATGTAAATATAACGTGTGCGGTGCAATCATTTTTCAACTGAATTAGTTCAGTGGCTCAACAAAAATAACCAATAATCCCCTTAATCACTGAAGGTTACAATTTTAAGCATTCCTAAAATTATATAATTATATTCATCAACATAATATCAGTGCAATAAACATTGTAGAAATGTTTCAATTTGCGATTATATAATTTCTAGCAGAAATCTGCACCCCAACTTAGTTCTGAAATTCTTCACTATGGGGGCTTTTTTTATAATTTTGATTGCTGCCCTCTCCGTTCTGACTCTCCCTATAAAAAGCATTGGTGGAAATCTTTTACGTTTGTTTACACTGCAATCCGCACCACCTTAAGGGAAAAAGTACAGGTTCTTCCTAGTATCGAAAATATAGGCGATAAATAACAGCCGGGAATATAAATTGAAAAGGTCTTACTTCAGTCTTTATTGTGTCAATTCCTGTTGATACATTTTCTTTTATTTCAAATATTTTATCTATGTACAAAACAAGAGTAATCTAATTTTTCAATATTTACATAAGTAGGGGTTAACATAAGCCTTATTGGAATTCCGTTCGTGGAAAATGTATGTGGATAAACAAACTACGTAGATCTGAACCAGTGATTTTTATGAAATGGAAAATGCAAAATAATGCAAATTTTATTGGATAACACCCATCCTACTTAATTTTTTTAAATATACATATAGATGTACAAAATTTCGATTTTTCAATTGGAAAATGTGTTTAAAACTATTGTTTTAAGTATTCCAAAGTGGGCAAAAATGGGAATTATTGGAGCTGCATCAAGCTATTTTGACTAGATATTTTTTACTTATTTTAAAAGTTATTTACCCCTTTTAAATAGAAGCTATTGTAGTTTGTGGTGCTTTCTATTTAAACATAATCACAGGTGTTGACAAATAAAATATAAAAATGTTTAAAAAGCTAGAAATTATATGTGGAAAAACAATTTTTACAAGGAAATTACATTCATAATTGTAGTGAAGTAAAATATTATGAATGATAAGACTATGCAATTTGTAGCACTACCAAACATGAGTTTTGCTGCGTTCAGGTATAGCTTATATGAGAATCCAATGGACATCCTGCAAGGTATGCTGTGCCAAAAAGCACTCAATCCAATGTAACATACTAAAATATCTTAGAAAGACGAAGAAAAGTGTCATAAAACAGGCACCTCAAAAAGACAGTTATGCATTATACCTGTAATAATAAGTAGGTGACCTCTGAAGGTCACTAGGTAGGTAACTAAGAAGAATAACCAATAAAATTGCTAAAATGATAACCATAATGGTATAAAAGTTGGCCATATAAAGTAATTGGAAACATGTGACCTCTGAAGGTCACTAAAAGCCTACAGGCATGTGTAAACTTGAATGGTATGCTAGTAGATAGATGACCCCTGCATAAGTTAGGTATCATAGACAAAGAAATTGCCCATACATTTGCATCAAAGCATGACTTAGTAAAACTTGTGGGAATGACTTCATATCTGGTGGTAATGACTTGCTATCTTGCGGTAACAACTTGCAAACTTGTGGGAACGACTTAGTATCTTGTGGGAATGACTTGCTATTTTATATTATTTATATTATGCATTGCATTTTATGTTCTACAATCATTATTAATCATAGAAAAGAGCAAGTGCATTGTAAATAAAGACTTTCATAAAGTTTTTGTATAAAAGAAAGATGTCCATAAGATATATCTTAGTACTTCATTTATGATCTGTTCTTACAGATATCTAGATAAACTAGAGGATCGCTCGCAAAAAAAAAGATAATGTTTTTACATAGCAAAAACAAAGCGTCCCGAAAAGGATATAAAGGTGAGTGCTAAAGTATTAAGAAAATGCTTCGTTTCTAGCCTTATACTGTTGTGGCAACCAAAGTCAGCGCAGTCTGCTCTATCTAGCACGGTTTTCAAGATATAAGCATTTTTGTGTTTTGCAAAAAAATCGAAAATTCAAAATTTCCGCTATATTTGGCGAGACAAAAATATTTTGAAAATTGGCATGGCTACTCTGTAGAGATACCCAGCAGGTCAAAAATTTTGTTGCGTTCGCTCCATCTAGCACGGTTTTCGAGATATAAGCATTTTTGTGTTTTGCAAAAACTTTGAAAATTCAAAATGGCCACCATTTTTGGGGAGACAAAAATTTTTGACAAGACCACTGCCGCGGTGTGTATGTCCCGCCGAGCATTAAAGGAGAAGAAATAGCTTTTCCGAGATATTCACAATTTTTCATTTTCGTGTGTGAAAGCTCTTCCAAAAGTAGGTGAATGAGTTATTTGAGAAAAATTGGCTATCTGCAATACTATTAAGAGATAATTCACATTTACTCCATTTGAGTAGGTGAGTAATTACCTACGGGTCTGGAACTTCACCAAGTGAAAGTTCTCCCAAAAGTAGATGAATGAGTTATTTGATAAAAATTGGGTATCCGCAATACTTTTAGAGATAATTGGCATTTACTCATTTTAAGTAGGTAAAATGCCTTGGAATTTATATAGGTACTGAAGCTGAAAAATGTACAACAAAAAACTGGGATAAGAAAATTACAGAAGTCGAAGAACTTCTGCTAAAGTGGAGCAATAGAAAACTAACACTTTATGGTAAAGCAACTGTGATAAATTCATTAATAATTCCAAAGCTAATTTATAACTGCTCTATACTTACGGTACCAACCACTGTAATTAAAGAACTAAACAAACAAATATTTGGCTATTTATGGGGGAAAAATCACAAAATTAGAAAAACCACCATAATAGGAAGCTATGATAAAGGGGGTTTAAAAATTACAGATTTAGAATCCAAAATTTATGCTATCAAAACAAGCTGGATACCAAAATTGTTAGCAAATAATAGCATATCAAAAATCTTGCAATCTTATTTGTCTGACCTGGGCTTAGACTTAAAAACTCTGCTTAAAATGAATTTCAAGAGTGCTAAAAGTTTTGAGATTATAAAATATTTACCACAGTTTTACCAAGACATATTTATTTACTACAATAACTGTAAAATTATAAAACCTGTTGATGAAATAAAATCGCATGATTTCATGACACAGACAATATGGGGGAATGAATACTTTAAACAAAAACACAAAACTCTTTATTTCAAAAACTGGATAAAAAGTGGATTTATATTAGTTAAAGACTTATTCCAAGATAATGGACATTGGTTGGAAGAAATTGAGGTATTAAATTCATTACAAAATACCAGTAACTGGATTGTAGAATACATGACTTTGAAAAAAGTTATTGGTAAAGTCAGCAAAAAGCATGACACCAAAATTGTACTCTACATACAGAAACCGTTGCTAGAAAAATTGACATTTACTATAAAAGATAACATAATTGATCCAATGAGTATAAAGCCAAAAGAAATGTATAACATACTTATAGCTAGAAAATTTGAAAGACCTTACAGTGAAAAAATGTGGGAACGTATGCTAGGTCTAAAACTCTTAAGAGCAGATTGGAGTACAATATACATAATTACATATACAATATGAAGGTGCTAGAGTATAAAAAATTTGCTGAATTTAAATATAAAGTTTTGTTAAATATTTTGCCTTGCGGAGAAAAAATACACAAATGGAATAGAAATGTATCAGATTGCTGTGCATTCTGCAAGGACAAAGAGAGTATAATACATATTTTATATGAATGTAAACGTGTTAAAGAAATATGGAAAATAATTGGTCACTGTCTTAGAATGCTTATTCAGCTGAAACATATCATACTTGGAATAACAGATCCACATTATGTAGAATTGAACCGACACCTTTGTATTGTAATTGTTTCCTATAGCATTTATGCAACTTGGTGTAAATGTTCTTTTGAAAACATAAATTACGGTAATATAAACTTAAAACATTCAGTAATTTCCTATTTAACTTTTTACTTTGAGGTGTATCGATCCACAGATATACGCAATACTGTGGAAAAAGAACATTTAAAATATATAATTGAATCAATAATATTTTGCCTAAATAAGTGAAAATGTAACAGAAAAATGTGTAATGACAACTCTGATAATATGTTGTTTATGCTTAATTGTCAGTTTGTCAGTAAGGTACTGTTATTAATTAATTTATCAGCAAATCTGTAATATATAATCTAGATATTATCAAATATATTTTTGTAAAAAGTTCTGAAAATGTTTGAACATTTATGAATAACCTAACACCTGAAATATTGTCTCATCACTAATACCATGCATTATACTGGCTGGGTGGCCTTCTCTTACATCTGAGGCTGTCCCCCCTGCAGATGGGAGTTTATATGGTCACTCAGTCAGCTTTTTAATAATTTTAATGTTTTGTGAAAAGTTATATTGATATTTGTATTTATTTGAAAATATAAGTTTGTACACTTGTATACTGTGTATGAATAACACTGTAAAGAAGAACTGATGGTTGGTTTGCTACCCTCGCCTACCCAGTTCCTGTTGCACATTGTTAAACAAGCAATCAGTGCCCGTGAACGGGCTCTGTGTCAGCTGACTGTGTGTTTTGAGTTTCAGAGTAGAAGTGACAGAAGAAAAAAACACAAAAGTTGTGCCCTGGAAATGGTGTTTGGAAGAAAACTAAGAAGGCAACTGTTAAGGTGTAAAAAGTAAGTTAAAAACAAATCTGACCATGTCAAAAGATTCTTAGCCCATGATTCCTATGGGTTGGTGTGACATTGCAAACCTTTAGGAACACAAATAAGCGAGATATAAGCACTGTTAATTTTGGCTTTCCTCATTTGACCTTCAAAGAGGGGCCAAAGGTCAAATCTGATCACATCAAAAGATTCCTAGCCCATTATTTCCTATAGGTTGGTTTTCCGTTCCAAACCTCTAGAACTAATAATAAGTGAGCTATAAGCACTTTTAAGTTTAGCTATCCTCGTTTGACCTTGAAGGAGGGTTTCAAGGTGAAATCCGACCACACCAAAAGATTCCCAGCCCATGATTTCCTAGAGGTTGGTTTTCCATCCCAAACCTCTAGGACCAATAATAAGCAAGTAATAAGCACTTTTAAGTTTGGCTATTTTTGTTTGACCTTGAAGGAGGGGTCCAAGGTCAAATCCGACCACACCAAAAGAATCCAGGCCCATGATTTCCTATAGGTTGGTTTACCATCCCAAATCTCTAGGACCAATAATAAGCGAGCTATAAGCACTTTTAAGTTTGGCTACCCTCTTTTGACCTTGAAAGAGGGGTCCACGGTCAAATCCGACTACACCAAAAGAATCCAGGCCCATGATTTCCTATAGGTTGGTTTACCATCCCAAATCTCTAGGACCAATAATAAGCAAGTTATAACCACTTTTAAGTTTGGCTATTTTTGTTTGACCTTGAAAGAGAGGTCCAAGGTCAAATCCAACCACACCAAAAGAATCCAGGCCCATGATTTCCTATAGGTTGGTTCACCATCCCAAACCTCTAGAACCAATAATAAGCGACTTAAAAACACTTTTCAGTTTGGCTATCCTCGTTTGACCTTGAAGGAGGGGTCCAAGGTCAAATCCGACAATACCAAAAGATTCCCAGCCCATGATTTCCTTTAGGTTGGTTTACCATCCCAAACCTCTAGGACCAATAATAGGCGTGTTATAAGCACTTTTAAGTTTGGGTATCCTCATTTGACCTTGAAGGAGGGGTCCAAGGTCATATCTGACCACACCAAAAGATACCCAGCCCGTGATTTCCTATAGGTTGTTCTATCATCCCAACCCTCTAGAACCAATAATAAGTGAGCTATAAGCACATTTAAGTGTGGCTATCCTCGTTTGACCTTCAAAGAGGGGTCCAAGGTCAAATCCGACCACACCAAAAGAATCCAGGCCAATGATTTCCTATATGTTGGTTTACCATCCCATACCTGTAGGACCAATAATAAGCGAGTTATAAGCACTTTTAAGTTTGGCTATCCTCGTTTAACCTTGAAGGAGGGGTCCAAGGTCAAATCCGACCACACCAAAAGATTCCCGGCCCATGATTTCCTATATGTTGGTTTACCATCCCAAACCTCTAGGAGGTAAATAAGCGACCTATAACCACTTTTCATGACTGATAAAGAAACACCTGTGGCGGCCATGTTGTTTTTGTTTTTTTCAAAATGAGGACCCAAATATTTGCAGTCAAGATTTTATAATGAGGAACATATCCTGCTGTCCGGTGGATACAACTAAATACTCTAAATGCAATACTTTTGAAGTTATAAGTGATTTACTCAACAGTGATAACCTGAAAGTAGCTATTACTCAGCTATGCCATGAGCTACAGGTCTGAAATTTTACTATGTTATAGCTGACCCAAAAGTAGCTGAATAACATATACAAACAAATTATTGTAAATGCAATAGTTTTCAAGTTATACGTGATTTACTCAACAGTGATAACCTAAAAGTAGCTATTACTCAGCTATGCCATGAGCTACAGGTCTGAAATTTTACTATGTTATAGCTGACCCAAAAGTAGCTGAATAACATATACAAACAAATTACTGTAAATGCAATAGTTTTCAAGTTATAAGTGATTTACTCAACAGTGATAACCTGAAAGTAGCTATTACTCAGCTATGCCATGAGCTACATGTCTGAAATTTTACTATGTTATAGCTGACCCAAAAGTAGCTGAATAACATATACAAACAAATTACTGTAAATGCAATAGTTTTCAAGTTATAAGTGATTTACTCAACAGTGATAACCTGAAAGTAGCTATTACTCAGCTATGCCATGAGCTACATGTCTGAAATTTTACTATGTTATAGCTGACCCAAAAGTAGCTGAATAACATATACAAACAAATTACTGTAAATGCAATAGTTTTCAAGTTATAAGTGATTTACTCAACAGTGATAACCTGAAAGTAGCTATTACTCAGCTATGCCATGAGCTACAGGTCTGAAATTTTACTATGTTATAGCTGACCCAAAAGTAGCTGAATAACATATTTACACAAAATGCTCTAAATACAATACTTTTCAAGTTATAGATGATTTAGTGTTGAGTAAAAACCTCAAAGTAGCTATTACTCAGCTATGCAATGAGCCACTGCTCTGGAATTTTACTATGTTATAGCTGACCCCAAAATAGGTGAATAACATATGAAAGTAAATACTCTAAATGCAATACTTTTCAAGTTATACGTGATTTACTCAACAGTGATAACCTAAAAGTAGCTATTACTCAGCTATGCCATGAGCTACAGGTCTGAAATTTTACTATGTTATAGCTGACCCAAAAGTAACTGAATAACATACTTACACAAAATTCTCTAAATGCAATAGTTTTCAAGTTACAAGTGATTTTACTCATGATGGAAGTTACTGAAAAGTCCAAAAGTAGCTATTACTCACTTAGCTATTGAGATAGACACCCAAGTTACTCACCATGTTGTAGCTATGGAAAAAGTAGCTGAATAACATATTTTAATAAAATGCTCTAAATACAATACTTTTCAAGTTATAATTGATTTAGCGCATGATTTCATGTATTTTATTGCATTAAAAATTATTTTAAAAATTAATAAAAAAAAACTTAAGACAGATCCAGGTCTTATATTCACATAAGGTACTCTACTAGTGGCCTATTACATCTATGCAAGATATGAGAAAAATCCCCGCAATAGTGAATGAGAAAATTGTGATCAAGTGTTGAAATTTTCACACTTTGGGTGGGGGTACCTCACTTGTAATGGCTCTGGCAAACAGACGAACAGACAGATCTGCATGAATTTTACGATTTATCATCCTCGATAGTTAAGGTATCTTTTAAAAAAAACAGCATGTCTCTGGGTCTTGTAGTTTTGGAGAAGAAGTTTGTCACGCGGACGCGGACACAGACGCGGACGCCGCAGAGTGATGCCATAATGTCAGCTGACTGACAAGTCAGCTGACATAAAAAGGGTAAATAAATAGTGCATAAAAAAAAAAAAAAAATCAAAAAAAATTTTAAGTAGGTGAATAATTAGCTATGGGTCTGAAACTTCACCAAGTGAAAGCTCTCCCAAAAGTACGTGAATGAGTTATTTGAGAAAAATTGGCTATCTGCAATACTTTTAGAGATAATTTGCATTTACTCATTTTGAGTAGGTGAGTAATTAGCTATGGGTCTGAAACGTCACCATGTGAAAGCTCTCCCACAAGTAGATGAATGAGTATTTGATAAAAATTGGGTATCTGCAATACTTTTACAGATAATTAGCATTTACTCATTTCGAGTAGGTGAATAATTAGCTATGGGTCTGAAACTTCACGGAGTGAAAGCTCTCCCAAAAGTAGGTGAATGAGTTATTTGAGAAAAATTGGCTATCTGCAATACTTTTAGAGATAATTCGCATTTACTCATTTTGAGTAGGTGAGTAATTAACTATGGGTCTGAAACTTCACCATGTGAAAGCTCTCCCACAAGTAGATGAATGAGTTATTTCATAAAAATTGGGTATCCGCAATAGTTTTTGAGATAATTAGCATTTACTAATTTTGAGTAGGTGAGTAATTAGCTACAGGTCTGAAACTTCACCGAGTGAAAGCTCTCCCAAAAGTAGGTGAATGAGTTATCTGAGAAAAACTGGCTATCTGCAATACTTTTAGCGGTAATCCGCATTTACTCATTTTGAGTAGGTGAGTAATTAGCTATGGGTCTGAAACTTCACCATGTGAAAGCTCTTACAAAAGTAGATGAGTTATTTGAGAAAAATTGGCTATCTGCAATACTTTTAAGAGTTAATTCGCATTTACTCATTTTGAGTAGGTGAGTAATTATCTACGGGTCTGAAACTTCACCATGTGAAAGCTCTCCCAAAAGTAGATGAATGAGTTATTTGATAAAAATTGGGTATCCGCAAGAGTTTTAGAGATAATTAGCATTTACTCATTTTGAGTAGGTGAATAATTAGCTAAGGGTCTGAAAGCTCTTTGGGATAGCTGCTCTGCAGAGATACCCTGAAGATCCAAAATTTCATCGAAATCGTTCTACGTCGAAAATTGGCATGGCTACCCTGCAGAGATACCCTGTGGGTCAAAAATTTCGCAAAAATCGCTCTATCTAGCAGGGTTTTCGAGACATAAGCATTTTTATGTTTTGCAATTTTTGCGAAAAATTCGAAAATTCAAAATGGCCGCCATTTTTTGCGAGATAAAATTTTTTTGAAAATTGACATGGGTACTCTGTAGAGATACCCTGTGGGTCAAAAATTTCGTCGAAATCGCTCTATCTAGCATGGTTTTCGAGATATAAGCATTTTTATGTTTTGCAATTTTTGCAAAAAATTCGAAAATTCAAAATGGCCGGCATTTTTTGCGAGACAAAATTTTTTTGAAAATTCAAAATGGCTACTCTGCAGAGATACCCTGTAGGTAAAAAATTTCGTTGAAATCGCTCTATCTAGCAGGGTTTTCGAGATATAAGCATTTTTATGTTTTGCAATTTTTGCGAAAAATTCGAAAATTCAAAATGGCCGCCATTTTGGCGAGACAAATTTTTTTTGAAAATTGGGATGACTACTCTGCAGAGATACCCTGTGGGTCAAAAATTTCGTCGAAATCGCTCTATCTAGCACGGTTTTCGAGATATAAGCATTTTTGTGTTTTCCTTATTTGGAAAATTCATAATGATTAATTAATCATTAATTACTCGGCCATTTCTTAACCAATCAATGCCAAAATCTAATGATTTCCAGATTTTAATAGAACGAATGTATTTGCCAAGTTTCAGGTGAATTGATAAAATTCCTTTCAAGTTATCATCCGGACGAGCTTCCCCATCGAAAAAAGACATTTTTGGTCATGTGACCTCTCTGATTGGTTGAAATGTCACTGCAGCATATTCAAAAATATTCACCAAGGCTACTGCCTAAACCTGCCAAATTTGAAAAGAATCCGCCTAACGGTTACAGAGTTATAAGGAAAACAAAATGCGGAGCCGCCGGAGCCTGAAGGTCTCCCATACACAAACAAGCGTCCCGCAAGGGACGCTTAATTATTGCCATAGCTTATACTAGAAATACCTAAAAGCAGTAGGAAACATTGTGTATAGATCATATCATTATTGGTAGGTTGGGTTGGTGTCACAGTAAAACAATGCAAAACATTGTATAGGTCATATCACTTGAAGTATTCTGGGTTGTAAGTTTGGGGAAAGCATTATAAGACACTACACAGGTCATATCACTAGCAACTATTTGGGTTGGGTGTGGCAGGAAAGCAACTGAAATCAGTGCATTGGGCATATCACAATCCACAGATATTTTGATTGTGTTATGTTAAGTGAGTAAATAATACCATGGTGTATCACAAACACTTATTCTGAAATACATTAATTTAGCTTCATGGTGTATTTGGTGAGGAATAAATACAATACAAATTTCCTCCAGAACAAAATCTTTATTGCACTTTCATGGTCTTTAAAAACTCTAACATCATACATTTTGCATACAATTAACCTTTTATAATGTGGGAATGTGGAGTGGAGCAGGGGTTGAGTGATCAACTTCTCTCAGGTATTAGTGCGAGGATTGAGAGAGCTCTTTCCATGGGGTCTACAATACAGTGATGTTAGCAGATCCTTGTGGACTTTTGGAGTGGTGGGATCAAGAAGTCGCACTACAAAGCGTGAGTGGGTGCTGAGAGATGCATACAGAGTATGATTAGGGGATCAATTATGAGAGGCATAGTTCCATGGATATTTCATAAACATTTATCTATAATAAAATAAATCAAGAATATTTCCAGATCAATGATGTTCAAGCTCCACAACACAAGAAAAACACACCCTTGATAAGAGCAAAGTGACAAGTTTTTTCAGATCTTTTTCCTTTGATATTTTCATTGGCTTTATTTATATACAGTAAGTATCAAAATTGACAAAAAAGCACTTATGGCCAAATACACAAAATTTCAAGTACCAAACTTTAAAAACCATAGTGCAGTGGTATAATTAATTAATTATATTATTGGCAACATGATAATTACATCTGTTACAAGATATTATACATGATATTTTCATAAGTGAAATTTTCTATACTTCAGCTGCTGTTGTTGATGATGGTACAGATGTCTAGGACCTATATCTCCTTCAAAATTAAATAAACAAGAGGAGAGTGCCCGTGAACGGGCACTGTGTCAGCTGACTGAATGTTTTTGATTTGTGATGGTGATAATGAGAGGAAAGCATAATTATCAGGGAAAGGGCAGTACAGAAATACAGTAAATGGTAACTGAACAGTATGTTCGAAAGATATTCCGAAGCTGACAGAAGAAAAGGACAAAAAAGTTGTGCCCTGCAAATGATATTATGAAATAAAGTAACAAGGTAATTGTTTAAGTGTAAAAAGTAGGTTAAAAATATTTAAAGAAATACTATAAATGCAATATCCTCGTTCGACCATAAAGAAGGGGTCCAAAGGTCAAATCTGACCATAGCAAAAGATTCCCAGCCAAAGAATTTAGGATGGTTTACCATCCCAAACCTCTCGGACCAATAATAAGTGAGTCATAGGCACTTTTTAAGTTTGGCTATCCTTGTTTGACCTTGACGGAGGGGTCCAAGGTGAAATCCGACCACACAAAAAAATTCCCAGCCCATGATTTCCTGTAGCTTGTTTACCATCCCAAACCTGTAGGACCAATAATAAGCGAGTTCTAAGCAATTGTAAGTTTGGCTATCCTCAATTGACCTTGAAGGAGGGGTCCCAGGTCAAATCTGACCACACCAAAAGAATCCCAGCCCATGATTTCCTATATGTTGGTTTACCATCCCAAACCTCCAAGACCAATAATACGCGAGTTATAAGCACTTTAAGTTTGGCTATCTTCGTTTGACCTGGAAGGAGGGGTCTAAGGTGAAATCTGACCACACCAAAAGATTCCCAGCCCATGATTTTCTATAGGTTGGTTTTCCATTCCAAACCTCTAGGACCAATAATAGCGAGTTATAAGCACTTTTAAGTTTGGCTATCCTCATTAAGCGTCCCGCAAGGGACGCTTGTTTGTGTATGGGAGAGCTTCAGGCTCCGCCGGCTCCGCCGGCTCCGCATTTTGTTTTCCTTATAACTCTGTAACCGTTAGGTGGATTCTTTTCAAATTTGGCAGGTTTAGGCAGTAGCCTTGGGGAATTTTTTTGAATATGCTGCAGTGACATTTCAACCAATCAGAGAGGTCACATGACCAAAAATGTCTTTTTTCGATGGGGAAGCTTGTCCGGATGATAACTTGAAAGCAATTTTATCAATTCACCTGAAACTTGGCAAATACATTCATTCTATTAAAATCTGGAAATCATTAGATTTTGGCATTGATTGGTCAAGAAATGGCCGAGTAATTAATGATTAATTAATCATTACGAATTTTCCAAATAAGGAAAACACAAAAATGCTTATATCTCGAAAACCGTGCTAGATAGAGCGATTTCGACGAAATTTTTGACCCGCAGGGTATCTCTGCGGAGTAGTTTTCCCAATTTTCAAAAAATTTTTGTCTCGTCCAAAATGGCGGCCATTTTGAATTTTCGAAATTTTCGCAAAAATTGCAAAACACAAAAATGCTTATATCTCGAAAACCGTGCTAGATAGAGCAATTTCGATGAAATTTTTGACCCACAGGGTATCTCTGCGGAGTAGTTTTCCCAATTTTCAAAAAATTTTTGTCTCGTCCAAAATGGCGGCCATTTTGAATTTTCGAAATTTTCGCAAAAATTGCAAAACACAAAAATGCTTATATCTCAAAAACCGTGCTAGATAGAGCAATTTCGACAAAATTTTTGACCCACAGGGTATCTCTGCAGAGTACTTTTCCCAATTTTCAAAAAATTTTTGTCTCGCCAAAAATGGCGGCCATTTTGAATTTTCGAAATTTTCGTAAAAATTGCAAAACACAAAAATGCTTATATCTCGAAAACCGTGCTAGATAGAGCGATTTCGACGAAATTTTTGACCCACAGGGTATCTCTGCAGAGTAGTTATCCCAATTTTGAAAAAAATTTTGTCTCGCCAAAAATGGCGGCCATTTTGAATTTTCGAATTTTTCGCAAAAATTGCAAAACATAAAAATGCTTATATCTCGAAAACCCTGCAAGATAGAGCGATTTCGACGAAATTTTTGATCCACAGGGTATATCTGCAGAGTAGCCATGCCAATTTTCAAAAAAAATTTTTCTTGCCAAAAATGGCGGCCATTTTACTCACCTACTCAAAATGAGTAAATGCGAATTATCTCTAAAAGTATTGCAGACAGCCAATTTTTCTCAAATAACTCATTCACCTACTTTTGGGAGAGCTTTCACTTGGTGAAGTTTCAGACCCATAGCTAATTACTCACCTACTCAAAATGAGTAAATGCGAATTATCTCTAAAAGTATTGCAGATAGCCAATTTTTGTCAAATTAATCATTCGCCTACTTTTGGGAGAGCTTTCACTTGGTGAAGTTTCAGACCCATAGCTAATTACTCACCTACTCAAAATGAGTAAATGCGAATTATCTCTAAAAGTATTGCAGATAGCCAATTTTTCTCAAATAACTCATTCACCTACTTTTGGGAGAGCTTTCACTCTGTGAAGTTTCAGACCCATAGCTAATTACTCACCTACTGAAAATGAGTAAATGCGAATTATCTCTAAAAGTATTGCAGATAGCCAATTTTTCTCAAATAACTCATTCACCTACTTTTGGGAGAGCTTTCACTTGGTGAAGTTTCACACCCATAGCTAATTACTCACCTACTCAAAATGAGTAAATGCGAATTATCTCTAAAAGTATTGCAGATAGCCAATTTTTCTCAAATAACTCATTCACCTACTTTTGGGAGAGCTTTCACTTGGTGAAGTTTCACACCCATAGCTAATTACTCACCTACTCAAAATGAGTAAATGCGAATTATCTCTAAAAGTATTGCAGATAGCCAATTTTTCTCAAATAACTCATTCACCTACTTTTGGGAGAGCTTTCACTTGGTGAAGTTTCACACCCATAGCTAATTACTCACCTACTCAAAATGAGTAAATGCGAATTATCTCTAAAAGTATTGCAGATAGCCAATTTTTCTCAAATAACTCATTCACCTACTTTTGGGAGAGCTTTCACTTGGTGAAGTTTCACACCCATAGCTAATTACTCACCTACTCAAAATGAGTAAATCCGAATTATCTCTAAAAGTATTGCAGACAGCCAATTTTTCTCAAATAACTCATTCACCTACTTTTGGGAGAGCTTTCACTTGGTGAAGTTTCAGACCCATAGCTAATTACTCACCTACTGAAAATGAGTAAATGCGAATTATCTCTAAAAGTATTGCAGATAGCCAATTTTTGTCAAATTAATCATTCGCCTACTTTTGGGAGAGCTTTCACTTGGTGAAGTTTCAGACCCATAGCTAATTACTCACCTACTCAAAATGAGTAAATGCGAATTATCTCTAAAAGTATTGCAGATAGCCAATTTTTCTCAAATAACTCATTCACCTACTTTTGGGAGAGCTTTCACTCTGTGAAGTTTCAGACCCATAGCTAATTACTCACCTACTGAAAATGAGTAAATGCGAATTATCTCTAAAAGTATTGCAGATAGCCAATTTTTCTCAAATAACTCATTCACCTACTTTTGGGAGAGCTTTCACATGGTGAAGTTTCAGACCCATAGCTAATTATTTACCTACTCAAAATGAGTAAATGCTAATTATCTGTAAAAGTATTGCGGATACCCAATTTTTATCAAATAACTCATTCATCTACTTGTGGGAGAGCTTTCACATGGTGAAGTTTCAGACCCATAGCTAATTACTCACCTACTCAAAATGAGTAAATGCGAATTATCTCTAAAAATATTGCAGATAGCCAATTTTTCTCAAATAAATCATTCACCTACTTTTGGGAGAGCTTTCACTTGGTGAAGTTTCAGACCCATAGCTAATTACTCACCTACTCAAAATGAGTAAATGCGAATTATCTCTAAAAGTATTGTAGATAGCCAATTTTTCTCAAATTAATCATTCACCTACTTTTGGGAGAGCTTTCACTTGGTGAAGTTTCAGACCCATAGCTAATTACTCACCTACTCAAAATGAGTAAATGCGAATTATCTCTAAAAGTATTGCAGATAGCCAATTTTTCTCAAATAACTCATTCACCTACTTTTGGGAGAGCTTTCACTTGGTGAAGTTTCACACCCATAGCTAATTACTCACCTACTCAAAATGAGTAAATGCGAATTATCTCTAAAAGTATTGCAGATAGCCAATTTTTCTCAAATAACTCATTCACCTACTTTTGGGAGAGCTTTCACTTGGTGAAGTTTCACACCCATAGCTAATTACTCACCTACTCAAAATGAGTAAATGCGAATTATCTCTAAAAGTATTGCAGATAGCCAATTTTTCTCAAATAACTCATTCACCTACTTTTGGGAGAGCTTTCACTTGGTGAAGTTTCACACCCATAGCTAATTACTCACCTACTCAAAATGAGTAAATGCGAATTATCTCTAAAAGTATTGCAGATAGCCAATTTTTCTCAAATAACTCATTCACCTACTTTTGGGAGAGCTTTCACTTGGTGAAGTTTCACACCCATAGCTAATTACTCACCTACTCAAAATGAGTAAATGCGAATTATCTCTAAAAGTATTGCAGATAGCCAATTTTTCTCAAATAACTCATTCACCTACTTTTGGGAGAGCTTTCACTTGGTGAAGTTTCACACCCATAGCTAATTACTCACCTACTCAAAATGAGTAAATGCGAATTATCTCTTAATAGTATTGCAGATAGCCAATTTTTCTCAAATAACTCATTCACCTACTTTTGGAAGAGCTTTCACACACGAAAATGAAAAATTGTGAATATCTCGGAAAAGCTATTTCTTCTGCTTTAATGCTCGGCGGGAGATACACACCGCGGCAGTGGTCTTGACAAAAATTTTTGTCTCCCCAAAAATGGTGGCCATTTTGAATTTTCAAAGTTTTTGCAAAACACAAAAATGCTTATATCTCGAAAACCGTGCTATATGGAGCGAAATCAACAAAATTTTGGACCTGCTGGGTATCTCTGCAGAGTAGCCATGCCAATTTTCAAAATATTTTTGTCTCACCAAATATAGCGGACATTTTTAATTTTTTTATTTTTTGCAAAACACAAAAATGCTTATATCTTGAAAACCGTGCTAGATAGAGCAGACTGCGCTGACTTTGGTTGCCACAACAGTATAAGGCTAGAAACGAAGCATTTTCTTAATACTTTAGCACTCACCTTTATAGCCTTTTCGGGACGCTTTGTTTTTGCTATGCAAAAACATTATCTTTTTTTTTGCGAGCGATCCTCTAGTTTGACCTTGAAGGAGGGGTCCAAGGTGAAATCCGACCACACCAAAAAATTCCCAGCTCATGATTTTCTATAGGTTGGTTTTCATTCCAAACCTCTAGGACCAATAATAAGCGAGTTATAAGCACTTTTATGTTTGGCTATCCTCATTTGACCTTGAAGGAGGGTTCCAAGGTCAAATCGGACCATATTAACAGATTCCCAGCCCATGATTTCCTACAGGTTGGATACAATGATTTACTCAACAGTGAGAGCCTGAAAGAAGCTATTGCTCAGCTATGCCATGACATAGAGGTCTGCAATTTCACTATGTTATAGCTGACCAAAACGTCTGTGAATAACATATTTAACAAAATACTCTAAATGTAATAGTTTTCAAGTTACTACTGATTTACTCAAGAGTGAGAACCTCAAAGTAACTATTACTCAGCTATGCAATGAGCTACATGTCTGAATTTTTGCTCTGTTATAGCTGACCTAAAAGTAGGTGAACAACATATTTAAGCAAAATACTGTAAATGCCATAGTTTCCAAGTTACAACTGATTTACTCAATAGTGAGAACCTGAAAATAGCTATTGCTCCGCTATGCCATGAGCTATAGGTCTGTAATTTCACTATGTTATAGCTAACCCAAAAGTAGGTCAACAATATATTTTAACAAAATACTCCAAATGCAATATTTTTCAAGTTATAGCCGATTTACTCAACAGTCAGTGCCTGAGAATAGCTATTGCTCAGTTGTGCCATGAGCTACAGGTCTGTAATTTCACTATGTTATAGCTGACCCAAAAGTAGCTGAATAACATATTTAAACAAAATTCTGTAAAGGCAATAGTTTTCCAATTACAACTGATTTACTCAACAGTGAGAACTTCAAAGTAGCTATTACTCAGCTATGCAATGAGCCACAGGTCTGGAACTTCACTATGTTATAGCTGACCCCAAAATAGGTGAATAACATATTGCAACAAAATACTCTAAATGCAATAGTTTCCAAGTTATAAGTGATTTACTCAACAGTGATAACCTAAAAGTAGCTATTACTCAGGTATGCCATGAGCTACAGGTGTGAAATTTTACTATGTTATAGCTGACCCAAAAGTAGCTGAATAACATATTTATACTAAATTCTCTAAATGCAATAGTTTTCAAATTATAAGTGATTTGCTCAACATTGAGAACTTCAAAGTAGCTATTACTCAGCTATGCAATGAGTCACAGGTCTGGAACTTCACTATGTTATAGCTGACCCCAAAATAGGTGAATAACATATTGAAACAAAATACTCTAAATGCAATAATTTCCAAGTTATAAGCGATTTACTCAACAGTGATAACCTCAAAGTAGCTATTACTCAGCTATGCCATGAGCTACAGGTCTGAAATTTTACTATGTTATAGCTGACCCAAAAGTAGGTGAACAACATATTAAGCAAAATACTGTACATGCAATAGTTTTCAAGTTACAACTGATTTACTCAATAGTGATGACCTAAAAGTAGCTATTACTCAGCTATGCCATGAGCTACAGGTCTGAAATTTTACTATGTTATAGCTGACCCAAAAGTAGCTGAATAACATATTTATACTAAATTCTCTAAATGCAATAGTTTTGCAATTACAACTGATTTACTCAATAGTGAGAACCTCAAAGTAGTTATTACTCAGCTATGCAATGAGCTACAGGTCTGAAATTTTACTATGTTATAGCTGACCCAAAAGTAGGTGAACAACATATTTAAGCAAAATACTGTAAATGCAATAGTTTTCAAGTTACAACCGATTTACTCAATAGTGATGACCTAAAAGTAGCTATTACTCAGCTATGCCATGAGCTACAGGTCTGAAATTTTACTATGTTATAGCTGACCCAAAAGTAGCTGAATAACATATTTATACTAAATTCTCTAAATGCAATAGTTTTCCAATTACAACTGATTAACTCAATAGTGAGAACTTCAAAGTAGCTATTACTCAGCTGTGCCATGACCTACAGATCTGAAATTTCACTATGTTATAGCTGGCCCAAAAGTAGCTGAATAACATATTTATACGAAATTCTCTAAATGCAATAGTTTTGCAATTACAACTGATTTACTCAATAGTGAGAACCTCAAAGTAGTTATTACTCAGCTATGCAATGAGCTACAGGTCTGAAATTTTACTATGTTATAGCTGACCCAAAAGTAGGTGAACAACATATTTAAGCAAAATACTGTAAATGCAATAGTTTTCAAGTTACAACCGATTTACTCAATAGTGATGACCTAAAAGTAGCTATTACTCAGCTATGCCATGAGCTACAGGTCTGAAATTTTACTATGTTATAGCTGACCCAAAAGTAGCTGAATAACATATTTATACGAAATTCTGTAAATGCAATAGTTTTCCAATTACAACTGATTTACTCAATAGTGAGAACTTCAAAGTAGCTATTACTCAGCTGTGCCATGACCTACAGGTCTGAAATTTCACTATGTTATAGCTGGCCCAAAAGTAGCTGAATAACATATTTATACGAAATTCTCTAAATGCAATACTTTTGCAATTACAACTGATTTACTCAATAGTGAGAACCTCAAAGTAGTTATTACTCAGCTATGCAATGAGCTACAGGTCTGAAATTTTACTATGTTATAGCTGACCCAAAAGTAGGTGAACAACATATTTAAGCAAAATACTGTAAATGCAATAGTTTTCAAGTTACAACCGATTTACTCAATAGTGATGACCTAAAAGTAGCTATTACTCAGCTATGCCATGAGCTACAGGTCTGAAATTTTACTATGTTATAGCTGACCCAAAAGTAGCTGAATAACATATTTATACGAAATTCTGTAAATGCAATAGTTTTCCAATTACAACTGATTTACTCAATAGTGAGAACTTCAAAGTAGCTATTACTCGGCTATGCCATGACCTACAGATCTGAAATTTCACTATGTTATAGCTGGCCCAAAAGTAGCTGAATAACATATTTATACGAAATTCTCTAAATGCAATAGGTTTTAAGTTACAAGTAATTTACTCAATAGTGAGAACTTCAAAGTAGCTATTACTCAGCTATGCAATGAGCCACAGATCTGAAACTTCACTATGTTATAGCTGATCCCAAAATAGGTGAATAACATATTGAAACAAAATACTCTAAATGCAATAGTTTCCAAGTTATAAGCGATTTACTCAACAGTGATAACCTAAAAGTAGCTATTACTCAGCTATGCCATGAGCTACAGGTCTGAAATTTTACTATGTTATAGCTGACCCAAAAGTAGCTGAATAACATATTTATACGAAATTCTCTAAATGCAATAGTTTTCAAGTTATAAGCGATTTACTCAACAGTGATAACCTAAAAGTAGCTATTACTCAGCTATGCCATGAGCTACAGGTCTGAAATTTCACTATGTTATAGCTGACCCAAAAGTAGCTGAATAACATATTTATACAAAATTCTCTAAATGCAATAGTTTTTAAGTTACAAGTGATTTTACTCATGATGGAAGTTACTGAAAAGCCCAAAAGTAGCTATTACTCACTTAGCTATTGAGACAGGCACCCAACTTACTCACCATATTGTAGCTATGCAAAAAGTAGCTGAATAACATATTTTAACAAAATGCTCTAAATGCAACACTTTTCAAGTTATAAATGATTTTGTGCATGATTTCATGAATTTTAATGCATTAAAAATTATTAAAAAAATTTATTAAAAAAAAAGTAAGACAGATCCAGGTCTCATACTCACACAAGAGAATCTACCTGTGGCCTAGTACATATATGCAAGATATGAGAGAAATCCCTGCAATAGTCACTGAGAAAATTGTGATTAAGTGTTGAAATTTTTACACTTTTGGTGGGGGTACCCCCCTTGTAATGTCTCTAGCAAACAGACGAACAGACAGATTTGCATGCCTTGAACAATTTTTCATCCTCGATAGATAAGGTATCTTTTAAAAAAAACAGTACGTCTCTAGGCCTTGTAGTTTTGGAGGAGAAGTTGTTCACGCGGACGCGTACGCGGACGCGTACGCGTACGCCCACGCCGCAGAGTGACGACATAATGTCAGCTGACTGACAAGTCAGCTGACATAAAAAGTGAAAAAAGTTAATCTGCATGTAATAAAAATATTACTTCCATTTCTTTCCTTCTGTTACATGAAATCCAAGAAGTGTTCTTGCACATTTGGGTGCAGTGTCTCAGTCCTGGGACTCCTCCTTAAAATTGCAGGTATTTTGTTGCAGGTAATACACTTTGGTTGACTTCTCCTGTGATAGACTCCTGAGGCTCCATCCTTAAGTTTAGTTTTGGTCACCATACATTTTAAATATTGTACTTTTTTTACTTACTTTGATGAGAGTTTAATCCTAGGTTTCATGTCACACTTTAGCCTGACAATTGACAATACCAATTGGACAATGTATACTTTAACTTTCAGTAAAAAAGAAGCTACCAAACTGGTGATTTCAATTTCTCCTTCATGTATTGTGATAGAATTAACTGAAATAATATACACACATTTGTTCCAAATGGGGACAGCTGCTTATGACCAAATGTTAACACCATTTTGAGAGTTACCAATCTTTCTCCAATTTTGGTCAGTCAAGTACCATATCCAAAAAAAAGAAATTTAAAAAGTCTACAATGCTATATACAGTTTCACAAAATAATATACAGTATAAAGCATTAAAAATACGACTTTTGTGATTATGACTTGTGATTTCAGTGAGGCCTTCTCGAGCCTTTTTGGTGTTTCTTTACCGAATTCTGTGGTTATCTCCAGGCAAGATTTTATGAGAAATTTATTTCACCGGCTAAAATAAACACCTTACCAAAATCGCTGTCAAGTGAGCCCACTGGATAAAAAATTGTTGAAATAAGACCTAATTTGCACGGTTTTGTGTACAAATACATCTACAAACTTGGACATATTTATTTTACATTACTTCCTGAAGTTTCTTAAGGTAACACTTAATATTTCTCATATTTGGGCCACCAGATATTTTGGCACTAGCGTGAGCGATATAGCAAGATAGTTGTTTAAATAGAAAAGAATACTCATGTTACATTTATAAGCGGCTTTATATTGGAAAAATGTAGTTTCAACAGTCCTGTCATGCACATCCTGAAAAATGAGGCTAATATAAGATTTTTGGATGGTTTTAAATTTCCACCAATACTTTTAATAGGGAGAGTCAGACCGGGGAGGAGAGCAAATGTGTACCGAGCCGTTCTGCAGTTCAGAACTACACCCCAACTTTGCACAATTTGCACAAAAAATTTAAAAAAAGATTATTAACTTATTTTTGTCATCACTTTTGCCTCACAGAGTTCCTAATTTGGTACATGAAAGTGCACGAGTTTTGATGATGACAACCAAAGATAATAAATATTCCAACTTCCACTATCTGCTAGACCGAGTTTTCTGTCCCAAAATATGCCTTTTTAAAACTGATGGATGGCATTTTGGGACAGAGTTCCTCGCTACACAAAAAACTTCAATATCTGAAAATTACCGTCCCTTTAAACTTTAAAATATGCACTTATATGTATTAACAGTAGAAAGCATTTAGATGCAGGAACACAATTTTCTGTGTTTGCAGCAATATAGACACTTTTTCTGCACTTCCTGTTTGTATAAACAATGATAAAATTTGGCAAGTGAAATATATTTTGGTAAATATATCCATTAACTATGCAAAAAGTTTATTTCTTTTCATGCGGGGCACATCCTTGTTACTCAAGGTGGTAGCCTAGTACATGTTTAATGTCAGGATGTGTGCCACTTGTTGCCCTTCATGACGTTTATGTTTTTTGCATACTAATGCCATCTGTCTCTCGCCAATACATCAATCTTTTAAAAATTGGCTGAGAGACAGATTAATCTAGACCGAGTTTTCTGTCCCAAAATATGCCTTTTTAAAACTGATGGATGGCATTTTGGGACAGAGTTCCGCGCTACACAAAAAACTTCAATATCTGAAAATTACCGTCCCTTTAAACTTTAAAATATGCACTTATATGTATTAACAGTAGAAAGCATTTAGATGCAGGAACACAATTTTCTGTGTTTTCAGCAATATAGACACTTTTTCTGCACTTCCTGTTTGTATAAACAATGATAAAATTTGGCAAGTGAAATATATTTTGGTAAATATATCCATTAACTATGCAAAAAGTTTATTTCTTTTAATGCGGGGCACATCCTTGTTACTCAAGGTGGTAGCCTAGTACATGTTTAATGTCAGGATGTGTGCCACTTGTTGCCCTTCATGACGTTTATGTTTTTTGCATACTAATGCCATCTGTCTCTCGCCAATACATCAATCTTTTAAAAATTGGCTAAGAGACAGATTAATCGGTCTAGATTAATCGGTCTAACTATCTGCAAATTAAAGGTTTGTGCAATGATATAGCACCAAGCAGAATATATTAGATCTGACTGATAATCTCCTCTGAAAATAAAATATAGCTCTACTGTACCTTCTGTAAGCCACAGATCTCCAAATCATCTGTCATGTCATCTGGGGCAAATAAATTGCCAGCTCCACCAGCAGAATTGCTGGGTGTGTCCGTTATACCATCTGCCAAAGCAGCCATTTTTTCACAAAATAATATAATGAAAATAAAGTCTTCGTACGCTTTAGGATTATGACCTCCAAGGAGGTAGCTGAGCCTGAGTTGTCTTGATCAGTGCATGGATGACCGTCCAGATTGGAGCCTCCTAACGTTGTAACTGCTAACTCCAGCGATTATTTATAATCTGTATCATGATGAAATATATTTGCAATCAGTTTAGATCCACTTGGGAAGCTATTTTAGTGTTTGGTGTTTAAAAGCTGTGTTTTCTTGCACAACTCTGGCATCATCGACGTCTTCAAGCATGCGCACAAACAGTGTTATTGTTTTGTTGGTGGATTCGACAATACGATTACAATTTCAATAACTACTTTTTCACAATTTCTTCTCTAGTGGCACAGTGGGACCAGACTCCTCTCTAGTTCTTCCCTGGTGGTACAGTAGGACCCAGCCCTGCCAAACTTCTTCCCTACATGCAAATTCGTCCCTTGTGACACAGTGGGACCCACTCCTGTCCTAGTTCTTCCCCAATTCCGATTTCTTCCCTAGTGGCACAGTGGAACCCACCTCCTCTCTAGTTCTTAACTATTGGTACAGCTAGTGAGACCTGCCACCTCTCTAGTTATTCCCTAGTGGTACAGTAGGACCTAAAGAAATTGTAAAAGAGGGAAGAAGTTGGCCAGGAATGGGTATAACTGTACCACCAGGGACGAATTTGCATGTACAATTTTGGCAGGGCTTGATCCAGGGAAGAACTAGGAATGGGGTGGGTCCCACTGTGTCACCAGGGACGAATTTGCATGTAGGGAAGAAGTTTGGCGGGAGTGGGTCCCACTGCACCACTAGGGAGGAACTAGAGTGGAGGCAGTTCCAACTGTACCACTATGGAAGAACTCGCAAGGAGGTAGGTCCCACTGTGTCACTATGGAAGACATTGTGAAATAGGAAAGAAATTTGACAGGAATGGGTCTCACTGTGCCACCAGGGAGGAATTTGCATGTAGAGAAAAAGTTTGGTCCCCGCTGTACCAATAGGGAAGAAATTGTGAAGTAGGGAAGACCTAGGACAGAAATGGGTCCCACTGTGCCACCAGGGACGAATATACACGTAGGGAGGAAGTTCGGTAGGGGTGGGTCTCACTGTACCACTGGGGAATCATTTATTCTGCTGTGTTTTTAATTGCATATTACTAAATCTGCAAGATAGCAGGGCAATATCATTCGGAAACTCTAGTTCTCGAGGATTTTATGACGAGGAGGCAGGTCCCACTGTACCACAAGTGAAGAACTTAAATATTTTTCATGAAATGATTATTGCTCTTTACTGGGTCTCATTGTGCCACTTGACATTTGTTAAACGGGTTTCACTGTACCACTGGCACCATTAGACCCAGGTATAATGCTACCCTCTCCTCTTTCTTCGCTGAACCACGTCTTCAAATCGAGAGGCAAGAAAATTGATGGTAGCATATATTAATATTCAGGGAAAATTAGGGTCAGAAGAAAACTTAATAAGGGGGCAAATTCAAAATAGTAATTGGGATATAGTATGCTGCACTGAAACCCATGAAACACAGGAGGAACAAAAGAGCAAACCTATAGAAGGGTTTCATAAAATAAAGCAAGAGACACTAGCATTCCGAGTGTGAATGAATGCTAAAAATGATATACAGTTAAATAAATTGGTTAATGCCAACTGGATGTATTGCTCCAATATTCCACATCCACCATCTTTCACACTTTTTTTCTGTGTTCAGGTTTAGGTGTGTTGTATTTTAGAGAACACCATTCCAGAATTGAGAATCTGAGATCATTTACAGAATGACACTTGTCTGTGAAGTGTTTAGACACTGGGGTTGATCTGCTCTCCTTTGTTTTTTTCACTGAGAGAATGTGCTCATACAATCTTGATCTGAATGCACGCCCTATTTCACCAACATAGTATTTATTACACTTTCTACAAATGATCAGGTATATTATGTCACTCAATTCACAACTTATGTGTTTTGGCAAGTTGGTGAGATTATGGATCTTATTGGATACATTACACTTTACTGATCTGTCTTTATGTATTAATGGGCAGTAAGTGCATTTGCCTAATCTCGTGCAGTGTTTGGCAATGAATTCCTTAACTGGTGCAACCTTTAGGGGGATATGTTATGGATGCACTGGTCCGGATGTCTCTTAAGATTTGATAATTTTCTGAAACCCACTATTGGTTTCTCACTGAATGTGTGAACACAGTCATTGCTGTGTTCAATAATATTCCAATTATTGTTAATGAATCCACGAATGTCTGGATTCATAGGATTATATTTGATTATCATAACAGGGGTTTTAATCTCTTGTTTAGTTTTAACTGCTAATAGGTCTGTCTGTGAACCTAGCTGCTCTGAGCATGTGCTTTTTCAGGCTTTTGAGTGGGTAACCTCTTCTGACATAATGTTGAATCATTTTTAAAGACTTGATCAATTCTCCAGCCTCTGATGAGACAACTTACCTGATTGTTGAAATACAGTTCTGTGTGAATAAACATAACAGTATAAGGCCCACAACACTTTTATATAGCGAACTGTTAGAAGTGATTGGTACATATATATCTTTGTGTTTTGTAGGGTTTCATAAAATATATAGAGGTAGGCATAAAGGGCAAAGCAAGGGAGGTGGAATAGCGGTTTGGTTGAAAAACACAATAACAGGTTATGAGGTAGAAGAAACTGATAATGAAGAAAATAATGAAAGATTATGGCTCAAATTAATGTTAAATAACAGTCTGAAAATGGCATTAGGGGTTGTTTATGTAAGACCAGAAGGGTATGATAACAGATAAAAAAATAGTTCATTGATAGAAAAAATTAAATATGAGGCTCAAAAATATCAAGAGGAGGGTTTTAATATATTAATATTGGGGGATTTTAATGGTCATGTGACCAAGACGACCAGTCAGGATGAGTGGATAGGAGCTAATTTTAGTGGGAAATCACTCATGGACATGGTAAAAACGTGTAAACTACACTTAATAAATGAGGGCATAAAATGTACAGGTAAGTGGACATGGATGAGAAAGGACAAAAAGTCCGTTATAGATTATGTGACTATGGATGGGGTTATGGAATCAAATCTCCTAAAAATGGTCATTGATGAAGAAGGAAAAAATTGGCCTGCAGGTTCAGATCATAGTCTAATTGAGTTATTCCTAAACTTAAATGTAAGTAATAAAAAGACCACAGATAATATACCGAAATGGAACATAAATGAAAACACAGACTGCCATCAGTTTAGAGAAAAGTTAAAGGTCAAATTGGGGAATTGGGAAGAAGAATTTGTAAAATTCGATAATAGGGTGGAAGATATTGAGGTATGTTATACACAGTTCATTGAAGCAGTGAAAAGTGCGGCTTTGGACAAGTTGGCCTAGTAGAAGGGAAGGGTAAAGTAAACAAAAGCTATAAGTTAGTACGACTAGCAAAGTTGCGGAATAAAGCAGCACCGAAATGGAGGAAAGCATGTAGCAAGAATGCAACAGATATAGCAAGTAAATGGATGAAATATATCCATTTGACAAAAAAGTTAAACTAGAAAGAGTAAAAAAGAATGATGAAAGACAAAAAGAAATTACAGGAAACACTAGAAGGACATGCAGATAATGTATCAAAAATGTGGCAGCAAATACGGTTTCGAGAAACTAGTAATGAGATTAACGTCATCAAAGATGGAAATTGGATAATAACAAACCCAGATGAAATTAGATTAAAAGTGGAAGACATGGTAGGTAAATTAGGACAAGAACACCTACATTCACAAGAACAAAGTTTACATATAATAAATCATAATGCAAATTCCTCATCATTGAGCAAAACGGAACAGCGAGAAAAAATATTAGGAAAGATAACAGGGAAGGAAATAGACAAAGCAATAGGGAAACTAAAATGAAAAAAGGCAATTGGATTGCAGGGAATTCCTAATGAATTTCTCATAGAAGGTGGAGCTAAATTCAAAATATGTTTGATTTTGTTGTTCCATCTTATGCTAGTAGCTGGAGAAACACCTATAGCATGGAGTGAGGAGAAAATCAAGTTATTACATAAAAAGGGACCAAAAACTAATTTGGATAATTATAGGAGTATAGCGATTACCAGTATTGTTAGTAAAATTTTTACAAGAATAATAGGGGAATGATTGAAAGAAGTAGTAGAGAAAAATCAATGGCTTAGAGAAGAACAGAATGGTTTAGACAAAATAGAAGTACAGTTGACAACTTATTTGTGATCTCAAATATTATGGATATAGCTAAAAGACTTAATAATAAGAAACTATTTTTGGGATTCATAGATCTGCGTAAAGCATATGACAGGGTTAACAGGAAAAAGTTATGGGAAAAATTAAGGGATATAGGTGTACACAAAGCCGTTATTACCATTATCCAACAATTATATAAAGGACATAAAAGGTAAGTTTTCACTGTGGGGGATGGACTGAGTCGATGATCTGTGAAATAGGGGTTAAACAGGGGTGCGTACTTTCACCTATACTTTTTGCTCTGTTCATTAGTGATGTATTAGAGGAAATTCAGAAAGTAGGAGGTTGGTCAATACCTGAGGATAGTCTTGGTGGGTTGCTATTTGCGGATGACATAGTGTTGGTAGCAGAATCAGAGGAACAACTACAAGAGCAGTGTATAAAATTACAGGAATATACTTTGAGAAAGGGATTAGAAATAAATATAGATAAGAGTAAAGTTATGGTGATAGGAGGGGGGAAACAGAAGGGAATATTATTACCAGAACTAGGAGATAGCAATAATGTTTTTGAACAAACCAATAAATATACATATTTGGGAGTTATATTGGGGAATTCAAAGACATTTGTGCTTCAGAAAAATAAAGCGCAAAGACAAGTAAGTCAATTATGGAATATCTTTAAGTACAGGGTGCGGTGGATAAGACCCGATGTCAATCTCATGGAAAAACTGTGGTTGCAAATTTTAAAACCGAAAATGCTATACGGGAAAGAGGTTGTATGTTATGATAAAGAATGGATAAACAAAATGGAATCTTTGCAGCATAAAGTAGCATGCTACATTTTAGGAACAAGAACTACAGTATCAAAGGCAGGAGTAAGGGCGGAGTTAGGATGGAAAACAATACAAGGGGAGATATGGAGTTCAAAAATTTAACTATTCTGTAGGATTGAAAAGATGGATGCTAATAAGTGGGCACATAAACTTTTGTATGATATAATTATGAAGGAATATAATACTAAATTGATACAACAGGTGAGGGAGGGTTATAGAGAGTTGAGTGTAACAGAGGAAATGATGGAACATACCTATTGGAAGAAATTATTACAGAAGGCATGATTAAAATGGGAAGATAACAACTGGGATATAGAAAGAAAACAAAGTAATACATTAAAATTGTACCCAAAAGTGACATGGAGAAATAGAGCATGGAACGTGGATGGAAGTAAAGAGGGAAAGAACTTCTCAAAATTGAAATTAAGTGACATTGGGGAATGGACGAGTGAGGGTAAGAAATGCACATTATGTAAAGTAGTCACAACTACAATATTGTATCATATTTTAATAGAATGTAGAACAGAAAGTGTAATTCCACATGTATGGCATACCATAATAGGAAAAGATATCAACACAGAAGAGGAGATTCAGAAGTTTCTAGAGTCCATAGATAAAAAATCATTACAAAAAGTTAGTTTTACTATAGGCCTGGGGATAAAACCAATAAAAACAGGGATAAGGGAAAATTAGATGGATAAGATGACAAGTATGCAATAGGATGCATGAAGAAGTAGGACAAGCAGTCTTAAACAGTTCAACCAGTTCATATAAACTAAGGGTAGAAGAGGACTAAGAAAGGAAGCAATACAAAATTAGTAGTAGGGGAACAAGTATGGGTGAACTATGAACATAAATATGGGGGAGAAATAAATAGGTGAATGGAGCAGGATTCAGTTCTAAGAGAATAGAATAGAATCCACGGAGGGTGCTGTGCTTACTTACAGGAAGTGAGCAAAATCAAAACTAAACTAAACTAAACTAAACATGACATGTAGTGATAGGCATGGTTCTGCAGAAGAAATTGAAATTGTGTAGTTTTAAGTGTGCTATAGTAAACAAATACTGGAATATACTTATTTTGTATTAGTCTGAAAATAAAACATCTAGATGTGTTGGCATCGATATATGATCTCCCGGTAATCATAAAACAATTGTTTAAATATTTACAAAAACATTTTAAAACCCTATATTTTGTGTAACTAAACGTTTCCAAGTAAACAATTACAGTGTAATGTTTGAGAAATATTCTCCATACTTTTGCTGAAAACGTTTATAAAATAGCTAAAAAACTGAGGTTTGACTGGAAACATTTTTTAAACATTAATAAAATAGCTTTAAAATGAAGGTTATGCTGGAAATATTTTCAAACATTCATCATGAAATATGTCATAAACAGTATACATAATTCATTTAGACAATATTTGTTGGCACTGTTTTGTAAATGTTTGCTCTGAAAATGTTTTACAAACATTTAAATGCAAAATACAGAAAACTTATGAAATGTTTACCTTCAAACAATTTTAAAGATGGCAGTAAGCAAAAATAGAGGATTTTAAAGGACTTTATCAAAATTACCCCACATGCAATGCTTAAAAGTAAGAATTGCATGACGGCACAATTTTTAAGCCACTTACTATCAATTACAATGTTAGACACAAAATAAAATATTCATTAGAGAGCAATCTATATCTTGTTGAGTTTGACCTCTAACACCAATGGATATTGCAAAGTAATGCCAAAGTATTATTTTTGAGACATTGTAATGTTCACATTTGTAATGTTTTTCTATCATTTATCATTAAATGTTTAATAAGGCTATTAAATAAAACTTTACGAAAAGCTTCTATTATAAATGGGTTTCATACTCATTAGTTTTTAACCTTCACCCAAAGTTTCCCTCCAAACATTTACAAACCTCAAAAATATTTACTGGGCTTGTGTTTGATTGTTGTTACGGGTAAATAAAGAATATAAAAATAAATATACAAATCTAAATCAATAAATCCATCTTAAAATTAACCCAAGGAAAAGTGTGTTTTTATGTGTGTATTTACCAATTTCATTTAAATCATACATAGCTTGAATTTTTCTTCCCTATTCCTCTTTAAAGGAAATCTTTAAGAGTATCACATAATTTAGGCTAGAAATGTTTTCATTCTGTTAACTATAACAGTTGACAAAATTTTACAATCCACATTCAGCTATGTTATTAGTCCCCAGTATTATATATGTTGTCTAGATTAATAACCTTTTGGTAACAAGTGACTATTCTTTGGATTTGGGATATAGATAATTTAAGAGTTTCAAAAGCTTCATTGTAAAGAAGCCATCAATATTTGGTGTCATATTATTTTTTATTATAGTGGACATATTCTGAGACTAGGACTTCACATACTTATTTTTCTGTGGGTATTTATTACCCTCTTTATACTTCTAATCTTATTGTTTTGTAGTTGCATAATCCAAGTATGTTGACTTTGCATATATACTGTGGCAATAACTCTTCTATGAGACTTATTTCTATCTATGATCAGAAAGGATTTCACCATTTATATCAATGCAATTAATTTTATTTACCAAATTCCTTTCTCTAAGTTACAAAAGTATTTGGAAGGCTCTGTGCCTTCTTCATAACTTTGTATGGCTCTTGTCATACATCAATTTTAGGGGTCTAATAATAATGGAAGCTCTTTATGCAGATCACCTATTTAATTGAAAATTTTCTTCTTGTATTACTTGTGTTTCAAAGTTTTATGTCTAACTCTTTTTCAAGTTTATTTTGTTTATTTTTTTTATTTTATTACTTGAAGGATGCAGTACTAATTGTCTTCTCTCCTATATTCAGTTTTAGCATTTCAAAAATATTTGATTGTTGGTTGCTAAGAGAATTTTTCCTGATTCAGAATAATCTCTTACATAATTTGTGCAGGTTTCATTGATAGTATTTTTCATAAATATGACATACAGTCTTTATCATAATGAAGACAGGTGTCCAAGTGCCAAATATTTTCCACATTTTGAGTTATGTATATTGGATTTTGCTGAAATAAAAGAATGGACAGTTCTATAACTAAATGAACTGATAAAATTTACATCATCAAAGCTTTTATCTTTTTATAGGACATTATTTTCACTACACGAACATGATGAAAGAAAAATATTCAAAAGTATATAGCATAAAAGAGAGGAATTGTGGAGAAATTTAACTCTACTACTACTAATTATAATCTAATCTACTGTCCGTAGGTGCAAAAACATCTTCACAATGAGGAATTCAGTGGGTTCACAACTGTTTAAAAACAGTGATTCTGATGCTCATTAGTGTAACCACTCACTGCATCTCTGTATGCACGAGTCTTCTTGTAATGAGATAGGTCTTTAATTTCTCAAAATATTAAAACATTTTTGACATTGTTCCAAATTAGTAAAATGATAATCTGAAACTACTTTCTTTACTCTATATAATGATAATAAAATATATATGTTAAGATTTCAACATATCCTTATATTTTCAGCTTTTGAGTGGTTGGTGTTTTAAAAAACCTAGTTTTTCTTTTGAAAAAAAAAGATGTAATTCACATGGAAAGGGTAACTTTTTTGTGTATTTTGGGCACTTTGTTGATTTTTTCTGTAAATGTAATTTACATGTATATCAGTAAAAAGGCAAAAGATTGCTGAAAAAGATGCCACATTTTACAACTTGAGGGAATTGGAAGAATTTAAGATAACAGTGATAACATAGACCTACTTTTATTACATATATATCACTCCCGTGGAGGTAATTAAGGAAGTGTGTGTTTAGTCATTATGTTACACACTTAAGCCCTTCTGTAATGGCCACTTACTGACACTTTATTTACCTAGACCTGGGGGGCCACGGTGGCAGAGTGGTAACACTCTCGCCTCCCACCTCTGCGGCCGGGGTTCGATCCCCGTCATGGGTGTAAGTGGGAAAGCTGGTAGTTGCTTGCCGTTGGTCGGCAGTTTACAGTACAGAACCCTAGCGAACTCTATGTACTGGTTTCCTCTGCCCTTCCAACTACCCGTCGTGATATGACCTGTACAGTGTTGAAAGCGACGTAAAACCCTAAATAAACAAACAAATAAACAAATTTACCTGGACCTGTATTCACAAAGATTCTTAGAATTTTTCTTAGAATTACACTTAAGTCTAAGAAAAATTCTTTGCTAAGAATTTTCTTATTCTTAGAACAAAATCATTTTCACAAAACAATTCTTAGCTAAGAATAATTCTAAGAATAGAAGTAAAAATAAATGTGTGCACAGGTTAGACTAAGTGTAATTCAAAGAACAATGCTAGAATCTTTGTGAATACAGGCCCAGAAGTGACTTTCTGTATTTGGATGCAATTCTGGTGTCAAGAATAAGAGATTTGTGCATATAGCAATTTCATATTCTTAGAAAAATTCTAAGAATAAAAGCCATTCTTAAAAAAATTCTAAGAATAAGTATGATTCTAAGAATAAGAATCTTTGTGAATAGAAAAATTCTTATTCTTAGAATTTTTCTATGAAAAATGACAATTCTAAGAATAATTCTAAGAATAAGACTAATTCTAAGAATAAGAATCTTTGTGAATACGGGCCCTGTAGTAGTTGTTTGAAAGGAGTTTGTTGAATATAAAAATTTGTTTGACAAGGATTTTATGCTTTAATCACCACAACATTGAGAAGTGGAAGCATGTAACTATGATAAATAAAAATAAGTGACATGCATTTGCTGTTTTGAATGTTTGTGGTGTAGATCAATTTTGCACAAGTTGTAGACACTTTATTTGATGATACTGAACTAAAACAGAACTAAAACAGAATTGACTTACACAGAATATACTCAACTGAACTGTGTATAATATACAATAACAAAGCACATATTGTGCAAAAAAAGAATGTTGCTCTTAGATTTTTCCCTCAAATTATTATAGTAATGATATTGAAGTATTTTGTGGGATAAAACTGAAATCGTATCATTAAAATATATAACAGTTATGACAAAATATATGACACTTAGAAATGTGAACGTGTAATTGAAAAGTATTGTAGTGACAAATGTCTTGACATGTGTAAACCAAGACATAGTATACCATATAATTATTCTCAGTTTAAATAAGTAAAAAGGCTCAATATCTGGAAAGTGTTCCTATCTTAGTATGCACAGTTTTTTTAGTATCAGAACATATGAATACATCTATTTTGTCTTAGAAAATGCCAAACTTTGTAGGTACATTACACATTTTCTGCCAATTCCTTTATTAGTAATCCATATATCTTTGTGAGAAATACGTCTCAAATATGGCAGTAGAAAACATTCTGGCAGAGCCATGGTCACAGGTCACAATAAGGTCATACCATGTCTTTGGAGACCTTCATTCTCCAACTAATGACCCTAACCACTGTCAACATCTAGCACCTTAAGGTTTCCAAGATACAGTTGAGACACGATTTTATAGGTCAAACCATGAGATTGCAGACCTACAATTGCAACTAATGGCTCTACCTAGTATCAACTTCCTGTACCTCACAGTTTCGGAACTACAGTCAGAACAGTATTTTAAAAGCCAATGTCACATCAGCATAAAGATCATATCAAGATCACACCATGGCATAGTACACCTACAGCCCCCATCCATGTCCCTACCAAGTATCAACAACCTACACCTTGCAGTTTCGGAGACATAGTCCAGACAACATTCTAAAGATCAAGGTCACTACGCCAAGATCAAAGGTCAAATCAAGCTCACACCGTGATATTGCACACCTACACAGTAAACACTCTAACCAATATCCCTACCAAGTATCAACATCCAAAACCAAGTAAAGTCATATCAAAGTCACACCATGATGTGGCACACCTATCCACCAACACACACAAACCCACACCAATGTTTCGACAAAGAATAAACTTCTGACACCTAATGGTTTCCGAGATACAGCTCAGACAAGGGTAGTTTCCTGTTGCCTTTCTGACACCCCAGCCAGATGCCATGGGGGAAAACAATACCCATACCCTTTAAGGGCTGTGGGGTAAGAATGAAGGATTTACAAGCCAAATACCATGTGACTTTAGGACCCATGTGTAATCCATAAGGGGGAGTTAGGGGGTAAATCGGACAGGCTTCTGAAATGAGTCAAAGCAATAACAAGATTTAAGCACAAAATTGCAAATTTAATAAGTAAATTAAATTTTTAAAAGTTAATACCCTATCCAATGGAAATTGCTAATCCGGTCAGCGCAGACCGGCCCGCCAAACGTCAGAAAAAGACGTCCTGTGTTTCCACCAGCTGGGCCAGTCCAGTACTGTGCACTCACCAGATGGTGTGTCGTACTTCCTTCCTGTCTAGACCGCGCGACGTCATAGCATCTTTTTCGTTGTCTAAGCCTATTAGACCCCTAGTAAGCTGATAGCAGGGTCGGAGGGAGGGTCTTGTGTGTCCATTGGATAGGGTATTAACTTTTAAAAATTTAATTTACTTATTAAATATGCAATTTTATTGCGTTAATACATCGTATCCAATGGACAATTGCTGAATAACTACCACTTGGTTGGCGGGTAAGTTACTAGGGACTTAGGTGAACTCATAAACAAAAGCTAACAAAATTTTCTCCAGGCCTGGGTCGACCTTGATGTCAGGAGACCGCTAAGGCCATAGTCGGCTATCAGAGACCGGTCAATTGGGCCATACCGACTTGCCCCCCCCCTTTTTAACAGACCTGCTCTGAGGTAGGGGAAGAGAGGGATGAGTTCAGTCCCATAAGAAGCAGAAATAAACCTCCCGAAGGAAGCACGTCAGAGTTTTTTTTGTGTGGTTTTTTTAAACAAATATTTACATATATACAAATGTCCTCTAAACCCTGGGTTATTGGTGGATCTGCTGAGCAGCTCTGAGTCAGCCCATGCCATATCCTTCAGGTAGAATTGAGTGAAGGTATTATGTGACTTCCAGTGGCAGGCTGATAGGATTTGTTCTAAGGAGACTCCTGACTGGAAGGCCTTAGAAGCAGCGAAGGCCCTGACATCATGAGCTTTAACCTGCTGTAAAGTGTGGGCCTTTTTGTCTGAGAGCCCATAACATAAGATCACAATCAGTTTGATCCATGAGGAGATAGTGGCAGGGGAGATGTCTATCAAAACCTGTCTTTAAGGAGACAAAGACCAACTCCTTATTCTGCCTAAGGTCTGATGTCCTGTCCAGATAGTAGCGCAATGCTCTGACCGGACAAAGGGACCTGTCAGACTTGAGGGATTTACCCAGAGTTGGGGCCAGGGCTGGTATAACCACTGGGGCCACACTGTCTGGACCCTCCTTTGCCAGCTTATTCTTGAAAAGAAAGCTGGGTGATGGGTACAGGGATACTTTTGACCAATCACTACTACTAATTGACTGTTACTATGTTTAGCCGGCCTGGAATGTGTTGGGCTTTGAGAGTTACTCGATTTCTGGTACACCAGGTCAAGATTCTCCATAGAAGGGCACAAAGTGGACCCGACCTCATGCCTCCTTCCTTGTTTATGTATGACACCATTGTGGTGTTGTCCATTGCTAGAAGTACAATCTTGTCCAAGCAGAGATCTTGGAACTCTTTTAAGGCTAGCAGCACTGCTTTGAGTTCTAGATAATTTATATGCAGTTTGCTTTCCGGAAGGGACCAGGTTCCTCTTGCAGTGTGCTCATTCAAGTGAGCGCCCCACCCTTCTTTTGATGCGTCTGTAGATTTGCAGAGCATGCTTTATTGGGTGTAATGGTTGGCCTGTGAGAACATTGTCTTCTTTTAGCCACCATTGTAAATGGGGGGTGCAGGGACCTGGGAATAGGGATCACCTTCTCTAGTGATTGCGGTACCCTCCAGTTGTTTTTGAGATGCCATTGTATGGGTCTCATATGCAATTGGCCTATGTGAACTTGCTTTTCTGTGACTGTTAATAAACCTATCAGAGACATGAACTGCCAGCCTGGACAAGCCGGTAATGATAGCATTTCTAGTATTTTGTCCTGAAGGTTCTGCCACCGGTCCAGTGTCGGTCGGACCGGCCCTGAGGTCGAACTGGTAGCCTACAAAATCGAAGATCTGCTTGGGCTCCAGTTCTGACTTTTCTAAATTCACCAGCCAACTGAGTTCTTGGTATATTTTCACTAGATCTTGAGTGTGTTGGAGACAAACCTGGTGGGATGTAGCTCTCACCAACCAGTCGTCTAGGTACTGGTGGATTCTTTATACCCCTATGTATGGCCCTCAGTTTCACCTCCTTTGCTACCACAGTAAACTCCAAGGGAGCTGTAGACAGACCGAAAGGCAATGCTTTGAACTGGTATGTCTGACCCTTGACATGAAATTTCAGATATTTCCTAGACTGTTCCTGTATTGGTATATGGAAGTAGGCGTCTTTGAAATCTACTGAGGTGACCCACTCCCCTTGTTGTAGGGATATCCTGATGGTCTCTGGTGTCTCCATTTTGAATTTTTCCGCCTTGAGGAAAAGATTTAGTTTGCTCAGATCTAGTATAGGTCTCCACTTGTTGTTGGGTTTCGGGATTAAAAATAGTCGGTTGAAAAATCCCAGAGATTTTTGATTTTGCACCAGCTCCACTGCATTTTTGTCTATAAGCTGATGTAATGCCTCCAGCAGGTAGAGGTTCCTGTGGGGATTGACATAACAGCTTATGACTGTGGGAGACCTTGTGAGATTTGGCCGGATCCGAAAGGGGAGGGTGTAACCCTCTTTCAGGATTTGAACTACTTTTGGACCGGCACCCAGATCCAGTCAAGTTTGCTAATAGTTTTGAAGTCTCGCCCCTACAGGCAGATTTTGTGCAGCATTTTTGACATTTATTGCAGGACTTACACAAGACAATTGAGTGACACAAGAAACACCTTTCACATATTTTAATTTGTGATCTTTGTAATGACAACCTGCTGACCCGGGACTTAATTCTCTCTTTTGGGAATACCTGGGTGCAAATTGAGCAACTTTTACAACATGACAATTTACATTTAAATTTGTACAAGTGTCTATTGTCTGTCTGGGTGGTGAGCTCCCAGCCAGCAGTCGTTCTTGTAACTTGTTTAAACAGTAATTGTCATTTATATGACTGCTGGCCCTCGGCTGATCATGAGGAGTATTGGTGTTTTCCTTTCCCTCTTTGGTTGTGGCCATGAGAAGAGATGTTTTTCCAGGCAGGTCGGTCCTGCTTCTTACTATCTGACTTTCTGTCCTGCCTCTCATACAGGTGATACCGACCCTTTTTGTAGACGGAACCAGGGCGACTCTTGTCAAAGGCGGCTATGTCCTCCTCTGCCTGTTTAATTATATTGTCAGGGAATAGGGTATCCAACTGTAGAGGGGCAGATCTAAGTGTGTTTAAAGTGTCTACCATGACACCTGCCTTCAAGTAGGACAGATAAGAGTCTCTTCTGAGTAAAGTGGTAACGTTGGCCATATTTACAAAAACAAAGTCGGTCAAGTGTTGCATTGACTTGGCCATGGCATGACAGACACTAGCGTTGAAATCCAGTAAGAACTGCAACTCATCAGTGGCTGCTGACACTTTACTTGCGGATTTTCCTTTAGCCTCAGTCCTAATAGCTTTCAGTTGTGTTTGCATGTTCTGCTGAACCTTAAAAGGCAGCGATTGAACCCGGCAGCCTGATTACATATGACTGAGGATTCCCTTGCCGACCTTTCCCATTTATGTAAACTGTCTTGGGAGATGGGTCTGGAGAGTGGTGGATTAGAAGCAACCCCGGCTTGTCTGGCAATCCTCAGGTAGGTGCTGTTTAAGCGTGAAGAGCCAGTATTCCAAGAGGTGATGGTTGCAGTAGTGTCCTTCTTTGGGTTGGTCCATTTGGCCTGGACTAAAATCAAATTCAACTTGCTCAGTTTGCTACAAAGCCATTCGTCCATGGGAAGATTGACTGACACCTTGCCCGTTGTTTGGAGCTTGGGACCCGCAAAAGGGTTGTTATCTGACGTCTTGGCACCTGAGTCCATATCTGGTATATGGTTCCATCCCATATATGACCGGATCCCTCTCATAGTTTCCCTGTATGACTGTTCTTCTGAGAGGGATTGGTCAGGGTCGGTGATAGAAACTTCTTGGTCGTCAGAAAGTTCACCCTCCTCTGTGTATAAATCTACTGGAGGTCGGTCAGAAGTGAGACTTTTTGAGTCTGAATCACTTGAGGATGTCTTTTCTAATGGTATCAGACGCACTGGTAACATGTCTCTGAGTACTAAACTGGTCGGTGGGTTCAGAAGTTCCTGCCCAGTCTGAAGTCTGAGAAGGGCCAATAATAGCCTTGCTAGCAGTAGATTGCTTGGTAGGGTCGGTGGCCGGCAAAGCACCAGTAGAGGGTCGGTCAGTGTGCTGTGTGGAAGACTGGTTTGAAGGTTTCAGGAAGGGCTCAGTTCTAATCATGTTGGCTGGTGGAGCATGGGTCAGTGTGACCTTAACAGCACTAAACGTGGGCTCCTGTGGTAGGTTGATAGTTCTTGCCAACAATAATGCCTCTAATAATGCCTCGGTTGAACCGGTCCGACCACTTCTGGTCGATATTCTCAATCTTCTGGTCGGTAGATATTAATGAGGCTGGTCGGTTGGATGAAGACTTAACTGACTTATCAGGCTTGACCGACTTGGAGCTGCTGACCTTCTTGTCTTCCTTGTTTTTCTTTTTCTCAGCCGGCTGTTCACTCAAACCAGGCGACCCGGAGGTGCTCTGGCCATCCACGACCCCCACTACCGACACAAGTGCCGGGTCCATAAGGGTGGGACTGAGAGTGGTATCAGAAGATGGAGGGTTCTTGGCTGGAGTAGAAGACTTAGACTCACGCTTCTCTTTCTTGATCTTGTCTGAAGGTGTGGAAAGCTGGGCTAGCTGTTCTGGTGTGAGAGCGTTGCAATGATGACAGATCCTGAATTCAATGGGTGAAATCTGGTTGAAATACGTGTAGATTTTTCTGAAACCAACTGTTGAAATCTGGTTGAATTCAATGGGTGAAATCAGATTGAAATACGTGTAGATTTTGCAAACTCTTTTTGGTTGGATCCAACCGGTGAAATCATGTTGAAACCAACTGTTGAAATCTGGTTGAATTCAGTGGGTGAAATCAGGTTGAAATATGTGTAGATTTTGCAAACCGTTTTTGGTTGGATCCAACCAGTGAAATCATGTTGAAACCAACTGTTGAAATCTGGTTGTATTTATGTGTGAAATCTGGTTGAAATACATGCAGATTTTGCAAACAGGTTTTGGTTGGATCCAATGCGTGAAATAGGGTTGAATTCAATTGGTAAAATCAGGTTATTTACATTGTCTTCTTTATTTTAATCATTGTAGCTTGTGTGTCATAATTATAGTTTCTTAATAATATTATACAATAACTATCCATATGCATATTTTACACTTTGGATACAACTTCAAAGTAATTAATTATTTCCAAGATGACATGTATTCATGAATCATTGTATATTCAATATTCTATTTCTGATGACATTGTAATGATACATAATTTTGCATCAATTATAATTATAATTGCTCAAGATATGTAAATCCATATTATCCAACTATAGATATCCATTTTTATGTTTTAACAGGACCAGTATTATTCAATGTCTTCAATTGAAATTCTTTTTGTGAAATTTTAAAATATTTTTTTTTCTTTGTAAAAGACAAACAATTGTGACATTATTTATATCTTCAGTATTTTATCCAATCAGTTTCTTTTAAATGTTTTATTAAGTTGGCTATAATTATATTGTAATTATAAAGAAGCTATAATCATGTAGCAAAGCCACAATGCTCTGTTCAGATGCTTGTGTCTCATACAACTTTGTCATATAAACTGAGAAAAAAACACAAGATAAGCCACTCCACCCATTACTCCCCACCTTAATTAGTTGACAGTGCTGACCACAAAAAACAGACTTAAAGAAGTAAACACCATGCATGCAATTGAGCAAGGGTAAACCCCCACCTCCACCCCTGCTGTGTTATCTAATTACTTTAGTCACAGGTCCAATGTTCTGTGTAGCAGGGTACAGAGAAGAAAAACCAGGAACCCCCCAACCTCACTGTTGTGTGATAAAATGATATAGCTTAGGTTCTCTGTATAGAGAAGTTTTCAGTGTAAACTTGTAAACTGAAAACTAGTTCTTTATGTATGGGAGAATTTGATAAACAAATTCTAATTACTAAGTTTTGATGAATAAGTTTGAATCTAGCTTTTTTATTTAAGATAAGTTGGACTTCAAAATGTTTTTTCTTAATTATCGGGAATTGCATTAATCAAACTATAATTATAAATTATAAAAATTATATTTGGATGAATCAGTTAATTAATAAGGAGATTGGATAAAAAGGTACAAGTACATGCACACATAATCTTTATCATCTTTATAATCTTTAAAAATTTGTCTTTGCTTTACAAATACCTACAAATTCAAAAACAATTGCAATAATAGTTCTTTCAAAAAGTTAGACTTAATCACTATATCACCCTCTAGAAAAAGAATTTTCAATCAACGATCACCAGTCATTCATTTCCCAACATTCAACCTGTTTTCTGTTCAATAACATGACTAAGATTTCATGTCGAAAAACCTAACTTGATTTAGTGGTGATTTTTTTGTGAAGTATCACTACTTTTTCCAGTCAGAAATTCAGCTTTGAAATAGTGTTGAAATTGTGTCAGTGTCAGTTTTTCAACCAAAAATCACCATGATTTCTGGTCAAAATATCACTACTTTTTCATGTCAGAAAACTAACTTAGATTTAGTAGTTGGTAATGTGCATTTCAACGTCAGGACCTGTTTTCAACTCTAAATCAACGACATTTCAAGGCATGTGCCTGCTGGGTGGTATCTTTACACAGGAATCTTGTCCCTTCTTCTTATCACGACAGCGTGCACTGACGCTATGCAAGTCGAAACCTGCCATCATGTGGCTGCAGCCCCCACGTCATTGACTAGGAGAAGACATAATAGTCTATAAGTCGTCTAGAATCCGTAATATATCTTAAAAAACAAGATAGTAAGGTATTGCCACCAAAATACTTGAAACTTATTGAAACTAAATCCGTGTGCACTGTACATGCGCCAAACGAAAAAGATGCTATGACGTCACGCTGTCTAGACAGGAAGGAAGTACGACATGCCATATGGCGAGTGCACAGTATTGGACTGGCCCAGCTGGTGGAAACACAGGACGTCTTTTTCGGACGTTTGGCAGGCCGGTCTGCGCCGACCGGATTAGCAATTGTCCATTGGATAGGATGTATTTACTATTTACACAATAAAATCTGTGATTTTATGATTCATTTGATCCAGAAGGGAGGCCAGGGGCTTATCTGAACAGCTTTCGAGACTCATTGCATATGGTTTCCTACTGCCTCACAAAACATTTAAAGCTGCAAATGCAATAGATAAGGAGATAATATTAGGGTTCAGATGATTTTAAGCTTTCTGATTGTTACCTGGTATAAAATCACTATTTTTCAACTTTGGTCCAATTGCTCACATAATCTAAGCAGTTTGAGATTTTGCTAGTATTAATATAATGTGGCAGTGGTGAGGAAAGTTGACCCAAAAACAAACAAGTGTCCTATTCAGGGTTGCTTACTTAAACATCTTATTAATTACCAGTTACAGCAATCCACATAGCTTTGTGACAGCGGATATATGTTACAAATGTGCCAACAGAAAAAATTCTAGCAGAGCCAAGATCAAAGATCACACCAAGGTCACAACATCCCTGCAATGTTTGAACTTTTTCCACTTTACAGTTCTAGAGATCTGGCCTGGGCAAGGTTGGCAGCCACCTTTATATGCTATGGGGTATAAGAAGTGATTACACTTGTAAGTTTATTGTCTCATTTTATCCTCAATTGCAATCAAAAGGAAAACAATGAACAAAATTTTTTGATAATTTATTACCTATTTGTGTAATGTGTTTAAGTTTACAACATTCATACGAACATTGATTTTCTGCAAAATTATGTAAACAATATACTATCTACAATTTTATGTAAATGTAGAGAAAAAATCATATGAACTTCACTGGAATACACAAATCAGAATTTCTGACTGTTTGACCAATTGTATTTCTATTCTTATGTGTAAGACATTGAAATGAAAACCACAACTAACACAACAAATCAACTAATCTGTAGCAACAAAAATATTTTCTGTTTCACAGTTTTAATTTGTTGCTCAACAATTAAATCTTTCACTTTTTATCAATATGTTCTGCTAAATCATCAATGTTGATCTTGTATACTTTTAAATTTGAAAAAAAAAAGGTGAAATACACAGCAAAGAAGGTACGTAAGCAACAGAAAATTCGCTGGACCAGATCTGGTTGACAGATTTAAATAGGTGAACATAACGTATTTGCACAACAAAATAAAGCCTTTCATCCAGCTGATGGGTCATAAGCTACAACTATCATCAGGACATGAGAGGCAATCATAGTACTATTGAATGTACCTTTAAGTCATTAATAAAACTGGTATTTCAAATTTGAAAATGTTACACAATCACACTTTTTTCACTCTTGTATTTTTGATTGAATTTTTGTCAAGTGCATGAAATTTTAACACCTTAAAGTTTGTTGTATGTAAATGAGAATAAATTTTCACAGAAAATTTACAATTTATTATGATTTCTTAACTAATATCACTTGTATTGACTGTCATAATACTAAAATGGTATTTTTGTGAGGATTCCTATAAACATACAATTAATACGTTTATACAACACCATATAATTATTTACATTACACAAACCAACTTTAGGTAATTGCAATATTTCAAATAATATTTAAACAATTTCTTGGGTTTCTTGACACACCCTTCAATGAAGATTTTTTAAGTTTAAAGGTTTTAAGATTTGCATATCAAACAATATTATACTGACAAAATTACAATACACAGTTAATACAGAGCTTCATCAATACAATTGTATGACATGCATACACCTTATTAGATAAAGTACATTATTCAAAATTATTTCATGTGAATAATTTTATCACAACACAAATCTGCAGCAACAATGGAGGCATGATCTTTTAAAACACAAAACCTTCCAGTAATAAGAATCCTTTATTAATATCTCCATGTATGAACAAAATACTGGGGTTGTAGACCCCAAAAGGCAGGTTGCGCAATCAGTATCAGGGATGGTAACAAATACTAGTACTTGCCATGTCTACAGGATGGACGTATACCTGATGTATGCAACATGATAGCTGTGATAGCTGTGCTAGTTTGAAATTGAGTAGCAGAAGCATCTTCAAGTTAAAGTCAGAGGCCATCTTGTTTTTCCAAAAGTGCACTAACTTCAAAAGCAACCGAGCCGAGGTGGTGCGCTACCACCCCCTTTAAGTTTCAAATCAATCAGCTGAAGTGTGTTTGAGTTACAGATCAGAAACAGAATTTCAAGATGGCGGCCATGGCGGTATCTTGTTTTTCCAAATGGCGCCAATTTCAAAAGCAACCTAGCTGAGGTGGTGCTCTCCCACCCTGTTAAGTTTCAAATTGATCGGCTGAAGCATCTTTGAGTTAGACACCGGTAATGGAATTGCAAGATGGCAGCCTTGGCAGCTGAAGTGGCACCAATTTCGAAAGCAACCTAGCCTAGGTGGCACCCTACCACCCTGTTAAGTTTCAAATCAATCTGACAAAGCACCTTTGAGTTGGAGTCCAGAAACGGAATATCAAGATGGTGGCCATGTTGTTTTTCGAAGCAGGTCCATTTCCAAAAGCAACCTAGCCTAGGTGGTGCCCTACCATCCTGTTAAATTTCAAATCGATTGGACAAAGCGTCTTGAGTTAGAGTCTGGAAACCAAACTGTTGACAGACAAATGGATGGGTTGGGTTGGCTACATGCAACCTGCCCAAAACTAACAAACATTATGATAAATGTATTAGATTTTACAATTTCCACTAAAAACTTATATCTGTCAATCTGTGGAAAAGTGAGAGAGAAGGGCCTTTATATGATAATCCCCATTTATTGGATTTATGCATGCTATGCAGACAGTGAATACATTAAATTCACTATAATTTTTTGTGTCACCTTAATATTATAACATCAGACTATTTTACGTTATGAAAGAATAACAAAGTGGCTTAGAAAGCTGACATATCCCCTGTCAATACATGTGATGTAATAAAAAGTTACAGAAATAATAATCTATGGATGTTGGAAAGTTGTAAATAGTTGGCAAGGAAAACACTGGTGGTATAATAATGATCAAAAATGAATTAAATGTATAAATAAATAACAATAATCAAATGGATTGAAATTTAAATAACTTGTGAATTCAGATTACGAATACCAGTTTTCACAAAGTGCCAGTATAGTCATGTGGTGGTCTTCTCTGGTAATAGAGAAGACCACTCTCTTCTCTCATAATGTGTTGGCTCTGTAATCTACTGATGCAAAGAAAACTTTTTACACATTTGTCTAATGCACTTCTCATCTGGGGTTATATTGAAGTCACAGCCAGGCACTAAACTGACTGTTGATGGTATCCAGGAGAATTTTTGCAAGCTTGGAGATGAAGTACTCATTATTTTGTTGGGTGGGTTGTACATTAAACCTATTAATAAAGATTGGTATTGCAATTCCAACAACTGAAATATTGCTTTCAACCCATCGACACTCAGCAACTTATGGAAGCCCAGGTGTTAACAGGACTGATATATGCAAGGTTATTACATTTTGTTTATGGCTTGGAAATATCTGCGAACAAATAAATGCTATTGTTACACATGTTTCAAACAATGTGTAACAAACAACTTTGCAAGTAATTTGCCTTTGAAGGCAAACCCTGAAATAAAGTTAAAATATTTACTTCAAAATTAAAGTTAATTTAAATAAATTGAAAAAATTTAGAGGGATAAAAAAGCAATTAGTAAAATACAACTTTGGACTCTTGTTATTTAAATAAATACAAATGATGAATGGTAAACTGTACATTTTATATGTGTACATTCTATATTGCACAGGTGATTGTATCAACACTGTGAAATGAACGCCCTCTGAAACTATGCGTATTGTATATTATCATCACTATTTTTCACAAATTTTGGATTACACTCTCTGGTAGAGTTCTGCACTCTATCAGTACTTTATAGTTACTATTATTATGCTTAGAATATTCAGTTTTATGTGCAGGATAATACATCTGATTAAGTGAATGTCAATCACAAGAAAATGATTTTAAAAATACATATTAGGATAGTAGGTCATGTAAAACATCGTAAACACTGTTGAACTAAGGTATCAAGGACTCAAGGACTAGTTTTAAGTAGAACTAAATGTGTATACAGATGAGCCCCTTACAGTGGAACTCGGTAAGTTCAATTCCCTGTTAATAGAATTCAATATCAGGGCCGGGTTCATGAATAATACTTAGACCATTCCTAATTTAGATTTTTTGTATTACTTAGATTTTAAGTAAAAGCATGTCGAATACCGATTCCAAGAAAATTTTAATTGAAAAACCTTCTTGTACTTAGATTTAAGGTGACTGTATCGCAGTATTGTTCACAAATCCAGCCCAAGGTCCTCAGAAGACCCCTTTACATTGAAATGTACCCTGTTAACTGGAAATGCTGGTTAAGTAGAAGCATTTTACTGCCCCCCTTGAGATTCAACTAAACAGGCCCTAAACTGTTATGCCCTCAACTCTACACTGTAGTTTAATTAATGTATAAATTACTTAGTAATTTTAATTAGATATGCATGTACTGTTTTTGGTAACTAACTTAGGTACTTCTGTCTGTCCTACCAACCCAGTGTTCAATGATATCTTGTAGCTAAACACTTTACGAATCACTAATACCCCATTCACACTACAGGCAGTACATCCCATGGTAAGAGGTTATACTTGGCGACGGACCACCTCCAAGGACCCCGCCCCATACCTTCTGAGATTTGGTGTATCATTCACATTACAGGCGGTATAACCCACAGTTATAGGCATTGGGCAAAACGCCCTTGTCTTTCAACTCCATCTGAGGTTCTTTTGTGACCTTGTGACAAAGTGGCGAAACGTCCATTTACCTCCACTTGCCTTATGTAGCTGTTACAACGAAAGACAACAAGTTACAACCTTATATACACTGTAGACCACGCCTTCAGTTACTGTAGCAAGAAATTCATCTGCACATGCTCGTATTCATCTGCACATGCTTGTATTCATCTGCGCATGCCCAAGGTACAAAATTCAGAGGCGGAAATTTTAACATTTTAAAACTTCTGCAGAACACTCACAGGTTGGGATGGCGGGCCACTGACTCGCAACTTTGCACACTGACGTCAGGCAGTGATCCAAACACAGGGACGTTTTACCAAATGCTGCCTACTGCAGGAGATACCACCTGCAGTGTGGATGGGGTATAACCTGATACCCCATGATCAAGACACCACATTGTCACCTCAATGTCATTCACTACAGCATTTTAGAAAAGATTGTGATTAATTAATAATTATTATAAAATACAATGTGTTGAATGGATTGTTGAGACTGTTGGGGATTACATCTTTCAACCTTTATAATACATCTACTACAAATGCACAACACTTTCACAACACCACATGTGAGGCTATGATCTGCACAACTATATTAATTACTATATATAAATAACTATTTATGTCAAGGAACACTTTAACAAGACTAACCATTTTTTGGGTGCATACATTGACTTCATATAATCACGTAACAGGTTATTTGATTCACAAAGTTGTGTATTACAGATACACATTGATTTAAAGCATTTATTTTTCAATGTAACAATATTTACAAGTATAACACATTCTAATTTTCTGGCTCACCTAAGCACAAAAGTAATGCTATGACTGTTACAAAAGACACATTAAGCAAGTACACAAGAATATTATTTAGTCATATAACAGTAACAATGGGAAAATTTGACTTTTGTTAGATATTTAAAGCTCTTTGTGTATTAAATCTTTCTGTTGTTATTGACAAAAGAAAATTCGATCTAACAGTTTCGAACTTTTGAACACATATAAATATATTTTTGTAATTATGGAATTTATTTATCTCTAAAATTGTTTTGCAGAATTAATAAACATTCAGTGCCAAAGATCACTATTAAATTTTCACAGATAAAATTAAATGTAGCTTAACAGATTTATATTTTGTAAGCACTATCTATTAAAATAACTGAATTCATATTTTACAATCAACATCAATATACATGAATAAATATAATTTATCTTTATTGAAAAATATTAAAAAATAACACAGGAACAACTTTATTGACATTTATTCATATAGCTATATATATATATTGTGACTCTTGGGGATCTATGTATAATCTTAGATGAAAACATAAATCAGTTTCAAAACCTTTAACTTATAGTTCACTTTCCAACTGGGCTGGTATTTTTAAAACATACACATATCTGTACTAAGCTCAAACTCATAATTAACTTCAATTTAATAAGTAAAATTGTGCAGCAGATGCTTTGCATCTACAGCTGTTATTTAATGGTTAAGTTTTCAAAGATTTTTCGATTAGATAAGAAGACAGTATCTAGTTTCAATAGTCAGGACTGTACCCCTCCTTAGTCACTTCCCTATATGGATGTTTTGTGCCAACAATCTTTGTTTTTTGCAATTTCTGCATCTTGGAGGGTGCTCTCATCAATTTGTCACTTTAAAATTTTGTATCTATTACTGACAAGACTGTTACTCTCTGCTAAGTACTAAGAACATACATATATTATCTCAGTGTACATTAATATTAACAACATCCATACTCAATATGATGTCCACCAAACTACCTTATTTTTTTTAACAAAATGAAGAACAAGATTTTCAAAAAGAGTCTGGATATCAACCGAGTTTGAGTAAGATTTTAAAAATCCGAGCCCTTGTGTTAAGATATATCTTTCTTGACTCTCTGTATTTTGGTTATTGTGACCTTGCTTTCTCTTCAGACAGAAGCCAGGCGCATACTTTCTGCTGCCTGATTTGCCTGAATTAAAGTATGACATGCCTGACACACTCGAACAGGCTTTGTTATGCGCAGCCGGTGAATCTCAGTCTCATACCGACTGCATCTAAAAATACAAAAAATAAAAAGTCAAAATGGTTTAAGAACTCACTTTCCGAAAATACCGAAAGAAATAAATGCCTTGACAACCAAACCTGAATACTCTCAGTAAGTATACTACTAGTCTTAAGACACGCTTTTACACTATTCTGGACAAGGGATCCAATCTCATAATATCAGTTGTAGCTGGAATATCTAATAGGACAGGAAAGGGGCTATAAGTAGAAAGACCTGTGCAACATCAGCTAAAGTTACTTAAGATATCTTCTATTAACCTTGACCAGGTTTTCATGTGAACATTTCAATCATACAGCCATAGATTTACACAGACAATCTAAAGTGACACAGCTCAATGTGAGACTAAGGAATAATCCAATGCCTTTCCCTGTGCAGAGGTATTGTCTACAGTTACATAACTAAAAATAACGCCAAGGTAATGACCCTTTTTATTTGACCTAATTAAGCAACACGTTAAAGAATTTTAAAGAAAACTCCAGATATTTATTTCGAGCCAATGCAGTGCCTTACACTGCGATAACAAGGTCGAAAAAATATTTTGATGTACAGGTGCAAGCCACAAAGCCATCAGTATGGCATTACAGTAGGACCCAATTGATGAAAGTCCTGAGACAAAAAAAAAGAGACATAAATAACCCATTGATGCATGTAGAAACATCCACATGCCATAGCCTATTTCCTGTGTCCTGATCTAACAGAATGTAGAATAAAAAAAATCTGCATAGCCTCACATGGAGCAGCTGTGGCATGAGACAATAGAATGTGACATAACAGAAACATCTCACAGTAACCTGAGATGCTAAATGTAACAAAAAAGAAACATCTCACAGTAACATTGGCTACAGAATGTGAAATTAAACAAAAAACCCACAGCTACATGATAATCTAAAGGTGGCATTGAATCAAAACCCACAGCCTTACTTGGAGCATTAGAACTGTTTAAAGCGACTCAACAGAATGTGACATTAAAGAAACAACCCACACAGTAACATGAGATATTGAATGAAATCTTACACAGACACCTTGCACTACTGAATGTGAAAAAAATAACAATCCAGTTACATGATAAACACAATGGAACTTAAGGTGACATTGAATCAAAATGCATAAACTTACTTGGAGCAGAACAGCTGTCCACAATTACGGCAGTGGTGGCGCCTCTCAGTGATTGAGAACTTGGTACGGCAAGCAGTACAGCAGTCTGTTCCCTCGTCACGCATCCAGTGGTCCACAAACTTACTGGGAGTGTCTGACACCGTCCAACTCCAGATTCGACCCTTGGCATCCCCAACATACACGATCTTGTGGTCCCTGGCAATATACAGTATATAATGGGAAATACAGCAGACTGTGCATTACATGGCAATCTGATATCCACAACATTTGGTTCTAGATATGGCTAACCTGTCTTTATACTTGGAAAAAGTATCACCTCCAAGTATAACTTCTCCAACATCGGACCCTTGTCTTTCCTGGGAATAGAGTAACTGTAAAATGTTAATTTTTAATTGAGTATAGTATTAAACAGTCTTTTACCATATTTTGGTCCCCAGGAATATCTGATCTAATCTTCTGCTTTCCAGATGCAATATCATCCCTCACAATAGGGAACTCAGTGTGCTAAATAACAACAGACATTTCCAAAAGGGATAGTCAATGGATGATACAAGTCAGTGATCCAGCGTTGTGGATGTCAAGGGAGAGAAAGCAGCAGAATATATAATTGCACAAAAATAAAGGCTATTTTTAATCAAGTATTGAAACTTAAAAGTTGAATACACCTACTGTAAATATGGTCATATTCCAGGTGTGCGAAATCTTGTGATCCCAGTAGCATTAACCAGTATTGGATCAAATGGAGTCTAACATTGGAGTTTAATTAACATACAATTAAACAAGCTTCCTCATTTGACCTTTTGGTGGGAGGATGGACTACTTATACTCAATGGCCTGGTTTCCTGGTTAAGGCTATTCTTAACCTTAAAATTTGCATAACTGCATTTGCTAATGAGCTGTATTACTCCAACAAAAAGATTTTGCCAAGAATTATTAAGGGCACTTTGCAGTAAAAATTCATTAATTTTGCAAATGTAAAAATATTCAAAACTAGACCTAGTGCATCGGAGAACCAATGCAAATTGTATCCACCAGAAAGAAAACTCACCAAAGCCAATCAACCATCGCTTAACCTTGAAGGAAGATCCCAAGATGAAATCTGACCACATCAACAGATTCTAACCCTATGATTTCCTAAAGGTTGGTGTGACATTGCAAACCTCTATGAACACGAATAAGCGAGATATAAGCACTTTTAATTTTGCTTATCCTCATTTAATGTTGAAAGAAGGGTCCAAGGTCAAATCTGACCACATCAAAAGAATCCCATCCCATGATTTCCTATAACTTGGTTTCACACTGCAAACCTCTAGGACCAATAATAAGCGAGTTATAAGCACTTTTAGGTTTGGCTATCCTCATTTGACCTTGAAGGAGCCCAAGGTCAAATCTGACCACACCAAAAGATTCCCAGCCCATGATTTCCTATAGGCTGGTTTACCATTCCAAACCTCTAGGACCAATAGTAAGCAAGCTATAAGCACTTTTAGGTTTGGCTATCCTCGTTTGACCTTGAAGGAGGAGCCCAAGGTCAAATCTGATCACACCAAAAGATTCCCAGCCCATGGTTTCCTATTGGTTGGTTTACCATCCCAAAACTCTAGGACCAATAATAAGGGAGATATAAGCACTTTTTTTGACTGACAAAGAAACCCCCAATGACGGCCATCTTGTTCTTCAAAATGAAGCCAAAAATATTCCCATTCACGATTTTGTAATGAGGAACATATTTTACGAATTTGAGATCTCTACCTATAATACCCTTTGCTCTAGAGGACCAACAAAAGTCCTTGCTTAAAGTTGAACAAATGTCCCTGGCGGCCATCTTGTTGTTCAAAATGAGACCAAAAATATTCCCAAGCAAGACTTTATGGTTATGAATATATCCTGCAAATTTGAGAAGGCTAGCTATAATATTTTTGTCGTTAGAGCGGTAACAGTGAAATCTCTCTACACACTGTGGCAGTGGCATAACGGGGCGAAATCCATTGTATCCAGTGGATACAATAAGCACCCTTTTTAATCGACACTTAATAATACTGGGTACTCACTTTGATACAGCAATAGCAGTAACTGGTGCTGGGTCTTTGTTGTCTTTCCTCTCAAATGCAGTGTGACTAGTGAGCTTATATCTGAACACGAGCTGTTTCTGCCAGCGGAATCCCTCCCGCAGCTTTCGCGACTGGCCGGGGTTCCTACCAAGGGCCATCAAGGCCGAGTTCCTTTCAGATTTAATGGCACTTGAAACCTCTTTGGATGTGACCATATCAAACTCTGAAGAAGCATTAGGCATTCTGTCACCAGTATTGTCACTGTTATTTGAATCGGTAATGTCTTGACTAGATACCACTGTCGTTGGACTGTTTACAAACACAGCATCTGGTGCTGCCTCATGCTGTTTACCAGACTGATTCTGTCCTTGTACAGAATGCAAAGACACACTGTCTAAGGCTTCAATACACGAGTCAATGCTGGGCTCTTTCACAGCTGTTGCGTTTGTATCCTGTCCATCCATGTCCTCCTCTTCTCCATTGTCTGTGAATGTTATCAGGTCCCCAGTTCTGTTATACCTGTATTCCTCAGTTGCTGAGGACTGGAACTGTTTGGCCACCAGGTTTTCTGGATCCTTGAACTCTGCTAGAACTCTAGTTGTGCCATCTACTTTATCCTGTGAATTTTCTGGACTGTTTATACGGGAAGAAGATGCAGACTGTTGTATGGATTTCATCAGAGACTCATCAGCCACCTCTACGAATTCCAGACTCCACATCTATAAATACGGTCAAACTGCTTTAAATACAACTCTCTTAAGTACAAAGACCTTATAAGTAAGTACTTTATGTATCAGGTTCTATGAATTCCAGACTGCTTTTAATACAACTTTCTTAAATAGAATTACCTTTTAAGTAAAAGCCAGTACTTTGAGTGTCAGGTTCTATGAATAGTGAATCCCACACTGCTTTAAATACATTTAAACACAGCTACCTTTTCAGTGGAAGTAAGTACTTTGAATATCAGGTTTTATGAAATCCAGACTGTTTTAAATAAAACTCTCTTAAGTACAGTTACCTTTTCAGTAGAAGTAAGTACTTTAAGTATCAGGTTATATGAATTTCATACTGCTTTATGGCCCACTCTCTTAGGTGCAATAATTTTTTAAGTAGAAGTATTTTATGTATTAGTTTCTATGAATTCCAGACTGATTTAAATACAACTCTCTAAAGTACAATGACCTTTTAAGCAGAAATAAGTATCAGGTTCTATGAATTCCAGATACTACATCTGTTAATGCATTGGAGCCTCATATATCACACCATGTGATAACAGTTAGATTATGGTTAATAATTGAAAGCTTATAAAAGAGAGGAAATTTGGATATAAAATATAATATTGGGACAGCACCAAATGAGGGCATAAAATCACACAGTTAAATAAAAGAAGGTTGGTTTATAAAGGTTCTTCTGTATTTTACAACTTTAATTGACATGTATATTTTTAAAATTTAAAATATTTGTCTCAGTGATAAAATATAGTCAATAATATTGAAATTATACAATGCTACAATATTATCTAAAGCATATAAAAACCATAAAAATACAAAATACTGGGTAAATATTACATAAATATGTATTTACTTTAGTTGAACCTTCCACTTTCCCTATAGAATTATGAAAAGTTTTTGCCTATTTTAAATAAACCTGTGATTGAAAGATGATACAACTATATTTGGTGTTATGCTTACCCTGACTACGCCATCACTGCTTCCTGTAAGAATCACGTTACTGCTGTCCCATTCCATCAGTTGTGACATGGACACGCACATGATCTGCTGGTTTCTGGCCGTCGCTGTGTTGATACTGGCTAGTTCATCTCCATTGATGCTCCAAACATGAAGGTAAGTCCCTGCACAAGTTGCTATGTCTCCCTAAAAGCCAGATGTGCATGTTAGATGCAATATAAAGTTAAACTTTTTTTGTTTCTTTCAATAGACAAGGGTCAAGCCCTCAGAGCATCCAACATGTTGTCATGAACTGGACTCAAACCCACAATCACAGAGGTGAGAACCAAGTGATTTAGAGTCAAAACTTGTAAACCTCTCAGTCACTGATGCTCACAGAATAACCAGAAAATACTTCATTAGTTACTACCTCCTCCAGGAGATTATGTTTTTGGATACATTCACTTGTCTGTTTTTTTATTTGCATGATAGCTCCAAAAGTAATGAGTGGTTCTTATGATTTTTTTATATGGGTAGGCCCTGGTCACAAGAAGATGCAATTACATTTTGGGGAAAATCCAGATCATATTCTTGATACAAAAAATCCCCAATTTTCGAAATACCCACCGTTGCAGGCCTGTCCTATATGAGAGCTTTCTAGTTTACAAGGATCTACTGCTGAACAGAGTATTACTTTTTTTAGTTTGATTATATATAACAATATGGTTATATATATATATATGTGCAACAATATAAGTCAGACATTGGCAGATTTTATTGGCAAATAGTAAATTCTTCATGGTTCTTGATGCATTGTTCACCATTGTTCTACTGCCTTTAAACCTCTTCATCTTTTGCCACCTCACAGTAACAACAACCTAATGTTCAAAACTATTGCTGGTATTGACCAACTTTGAAGTTCACCATGAGTGTTCTTATTGGTACTCCATTCTTTCAAACCATAACTCCATTATACGGTAGTTGCCAACAAGTTGTATAAATTCCCTCTTCTTAGTAAATTCCCTCTGTCAATTCCAGATAATATGGAAGGATGTCAATGAAAAAGACACAGTTATCTGATGACTCACTCCTAAATTTACGAGGAAATTCTATTTATCAGGGAACCATTAAGGTTTTTTTGTTGGCTTTATATGGTCAATTTGTGTCTTTATTGAAAATGGTAGAAAAAAAGTTTTATCAATACATTTTGAAAACAGTCTTGGTTTCTGGATACAAACAACTCACCGTGACATCATTGATGCAGACAGCTGCTACAGGAGCTGCATGACCTCTGAGTTGCCTCACAAAGGCCAGTCTACTGAGATCCCACACAATGCAAGTCCTGTCCCTGCTCCCACTGACCACAATGTTATAAGCTCCGGAGGCAGCGAGACAAGTAACAGGCTCAATGTGACCATACAAAGGGCCCTTCAGAATCATCTGCTTCCTCTCACGACCTTTTCCATACTCCCATACACTGACAACCTGATGAAAATATGACATACATTAACAACTAAATTATGAGATTGTTACTAACTGTAGAGTTAACTATACAGTAGATAATTTTTTTATTGCAATCCTACATTTAAACACTTCTTTGCAAGAACTTCTAAGTTCATAAGAATTCATGGTAGAATTTTAAAGATGTCAGCACCAAATAATATTCATATTCAAATTAATATTTTGGGGACCAGAATGTCTTGTAATGAAGTAAATAAGCCTTGTCATGTGACTTTTGGCAGGAGCACTAACACATTAGCCTGGCTAAGGTTGTTTTTATCAACACAATGACCACTGAGTTGGACGGGTTCAACAAATAGTTATTGTTGGGAAATGGTGCAGACATTATTTGGTATAAAATATTAATATAATTACACCAGGAAGTCATGTAACAGTAGGACAAGGACACAGAGGTTTTCTTATTACCGTGCTGGTGCCTGCAGTGATGACTATTTTGGAGTTTGGACATGCAGCACATAAAATTTCTCCATTGTCTAAGTTCTCAAATACGCACACAGCCTGAAAAACAAAGATATACACTTAACTCCAAATATATCTACACTGATCAGAGTTGAATGAATAAATGAAAATGAATAAAGCATTGGAAAATTCTCACCAGGAATTAATGATAACTATATTCACTTTTGAGCTTGGTTTGTGAAAATAAATCCATGTAAAATCTTCATTCTGAAGTTGTCTTTTAAGCAGAAACTGACCCCTGGTGAAAATAAATTAAAATTTCAAAATGAGTGAAATAATCTCCCCGCTAGTATTTTCTCTGATACATTATATTGCTAAAGTAACATACCTTATCTGAGTCGTAGTTGCCTATTCTGACACTCATATCAGAGAAGCCCCACGCCAAGTATTTGCTGTACTGAGGAGGAATAAGTACTTTGTTTTGCTCCACTGCCAGTACTTTGTTGTCATGGTGACAAATCTGTCCAACTGCACTTTTCACCTCTAAAATTACATCAAAATGAATCAGTTACATATTTATTGTCAAAATGCTGTAGGGCTTTTCTCCACGGGTGTCAAAAAGTGTAGGACTTTCTCCTACAGGGCTTTTCTCCGTACTCCATTTTATGCTGCAGAAAAATTGTGAAATATGATTAACTTGAGACAATATTTTAAGTTCTATGAAAAAAAAGCATTTCAGAAGACCAATATACAAAATACAACATGCACTAACTTACCAAGTGAGATATCTGAATGATATGCGAATGATATGAGATATCTGTATGCAGCTGAGGAAAGGTAAAGAATATCTAGTCATTTTATAGAAAAAAAAATCTCCCTATCACAGCATCTTGGGAGCAGTCTATTAAATGGAAAATTTAATAAGTAAATTAAATTTTTATAAGTTAATATCTTACCTAGTGGACAGATGCATTTGTCCGGCGCACAGCCGGTCCCGCCAAACGTTAGAGAAAAACGCCTCGAGCTGGGCTCTGGCCCGGACCGGTAGTGTCCTGTTTACTCGCCAGGTGGCTGTATAGCCTCCCTGCCGGTGCACTGCGCGTGCGCGCGCATGCGTACTTCCTCCTTTTGTTTGCACCCTGTTTGAGTCCCCTGGGAATGTTTGTTGCGGGGAAGGCAGGGTGGGAATCCCTCTGTCCACTAGGTAAGATATTAACTTATAAAAATTTAATTTACTTATTAAATTTTCCATTTTATTGTGTTGATATATCTTACCTAGTGGACAGATGCAGAATAACTACCCATTGGATGGAGGGCAGCTAAACTCAACAGGGACTCTTGTCAGAACTCTGGGCCTCCGGCCCAAGGGTTAGGGATCCTTCCCATACCCTACACCATAGTTGGTTCCCCCCCCTCTTTTTTGCCGTCTACCGAGCCACCTGGGCTAGGACTATAGGAGAGAGGAGGTAAGAGTTCAGTCCCAAGGATTCCGAAGGAAGCAGAACAGGATAAACTAGAAATAACTCATACCCCACACCAGCCCTTCCGGTTGAGAACTGCGCGCTGGGGTTACAAAACAAGATAACTAAAAAAGAAGGAGCCAACTAAAACAACCCAGTACTCCTTCTAAACGCTTTACACTATATACAAGTTATCCTTTCAAGGATACCAGTTACTCGCGTATGTGCTGGGCTGCGACCACTGGTCCTAAATGGTACAGGTCAGCATCAGCCCATGCTACATCCTTCAAATAAAATTGGGTGAAGGTATTGTGCGACTTCCAGTGGCAGGCTGAGAGGATCTGGTCCAAGGACACACCTCCTTGAAAAGCCTTAGAAGCTGCAAAGGCCCGCACATCATGGGCTCTGACCTGATGTAATTGTTGTGCATCCTCATTGGACAATTGATAGCACAACAAGATGGTTTGTTTAATCCAAGAAGAAATCGTAGCAGGAGCGATGTCCTTATTGAAGTTCTTCTTGAAGGACACAAAGACCAACTGTTTGCCGGAACGGAGGTCTTTGGTCTTGTCCAGGTAATAACGCAAAGCCCGAACTGGACATAAGGTTCTATCCTCCTTGAGAGACTTATCCAACGTAGGGGCCAAGGCCGGAATAATTACCGGAGCTACTGAAGAAGGCCCTTCTTTAGCCAACTGATTCTTGGACAAGAAACAAGGAGAAGGGAATAAAGAAACATTAGCCCAATCTTCCTGATGTCTGATGTTCCTGTGTACCCAGGCATGAATCTCACTCCTTCTTTTGCCCGAGCCCAAAGCCAGGAGAAACACCGTTTTGAAGGTAAGATGTTTCAGAGACGCCTTTCGAAGGGGTTCAAAGGGGGACTGGGTTAATTGATGCAAGACCAGAGACAGATTCCAGCTAGGGACTCCTCGAAGACCCTTGGGTTTATCTCTATGGAAACTGTCTAGCAAGCGGGTAAGGTTTTCGTCTTTACCAAAATTAACCTTGTCACAACCAATTTTGTCGGCTATAGCAGTTCTATAGCCATCTATGGTGCTAGGTTGAAGATTTTTCTCCTTGAAAAGGAATAGGAGAAATTCCGCTACCTGAGTTAAAGAAGGTGACCCGAAGTCCACCTTGTGTGACTCGCACCATTTGACAAATATGGACCACTTCGATTCATAGATGGCTCTGGTTGATTGTCTTTGAGGAGCCTCAATTCTCGTTGCCACTTCATTAGAGAATCCTTGTGCCTGTATGCTAGAGGCTCTAGGAGCCAGGCGTGGAGGTTGAGCCCTAGGAGATCTCTGTGGGGACACTGATTGAACGGTTGGGTCAGCAGGTTCTCCACGTTTGGAAGGGAGAGAGGAATCTGAACAGACATGCTGACTAGATCCCAGAACCAAGGCATGTTGGGCCACCCTGGAGCAATCAGAACCAACCTGTGAACTCCCTGATCTAGGATCTTGGACACCACCTTGCCCAAAAGAGACACAGGAGGGAACGCGTAGGCATCCATATTCTCCCAATTCAGGCTGAGAGCATCTACTCTCCATGCCTGTGGATCGGGTACTGGGGACACAAACTTGGGTAGTTTGTGATTGTACCTTGTTGCAAAGAGATCCACTCGGGGAGTGTGCCACCTGGCACATAAGTGGTCGAAGACTTCCTGCAGGAGGGACCATTCTGTCTGAATAACCTGAGTGCTCCTGGACAATTTGTCTGCTATCACATTCAGCCTTCCCGGAATGTGCCTGGCCCTTAGAACTATCTGTCTGCGATTGCACCAGGAAAGCAGTCTCCAGAGGAGGGCACAAAGTGAGCCTGATCTCATACCCCCCTCCTTGTTGATGTATGAGACAACCGTTGTGTTGTCCGTGGCTATCAAAATGATCTGGCCCCAACACTGTTGCTCGAACTTCTTGAGGGCCAGAAGGACCGCCTTTAGCTCGAGAAAGTTTATGTGCAACTGGCTTTCTGAGTCCGACCAAACTCCTTTTGCCGTGTGGTCTCCTAAGTGCGCGCCCCAACCTTCGTTTGAGGCGTCGGTAAACAACTGCAGAGCATGTTGTAGAGGATGAAGAGGTTGGCCGCTGAGCACATTGTTTTCGTCCAGCCACCACTGCAGATGAGGGTATAGAGATCTGGGAAGAGGAATCTCCTTCTCTAGTACCTCTGGCACGTGCCAGTGATTCTTCAAGTGCCACTGAATCGGTCTCATGTGAAGGCGCCCCGAAACCACCTGTTTCTCTGTGGCTGTCAACAAACCTATGAGAGACATGAACTCTCGGACCGAACAATGGTCTCTGTTCATTAGCATCTTTATTTTTTGAGTTAGGGTTTGCCACCTCTCCTGATTCGGCTTCACTAGACCCTTGGAGAGGTCGAAATGATAACCGACAAAGTTGAACTCTTGTTGGGGAACAAGTTCCGACTTTTGCAAATTGACTAACCATCCCAACTGCTGACACAGAGCCATCAGGGTCCGCGTTTGGTTCACACAAGCCTCCCGAAAGGGCGCTCGAAGCAACCAGTCGTCTAGGTACTGGTGGATCCTTATACCCCTGGACTGGGCCATCAATTTCACCTCCTTCACCACCTTTGTGAATTCCAAAGGAGCCGTCGCTAGGCCGAACGGCAGAGCCCTGAACTGGAAGGTTTGACCGTGCAGGTGAAACCGGAGATACTTCCTCGACCTTGGGTTGATGGGAATGTGGAAATAGGCATCGCTGAAATCCAGCGATGTGACCCATTCGCCTTTTTGAAGGGATAGCCGGATGGTCTCCGGAGTTTCCATTTTGAAGGTTTCCGAGTGGAGGAAAAGATTGAGTTTGCTCAAATCCAAGATTGGACGCCATTTGCTGTTTGGTTTGGGAACTATGAACAGCCGGTTGTAAAAGGCCAGAGAAGCCCGAACCACTACTTTTTCTACGGCCTGTTTTGTAATCAGGGACTGCAACGCCTCCTTCAAAAACTTGTTTCTGCGAGGGTTGGCGTATCCGCTGATTATCAGAGGGCACCTGGTCAATGGGGGCCTCATCTTGAAAGGGAGGTGGTAACCGTCCTTCAAGATGGAGACTACCCGAGGATTTGAACCCAGGCTGAGCCACATTTCCCAGAACCTGTGCAACCTGCATCCTACAGGAGGATTTTCTGCAACACTGTGGACATTTGGTACATGAGGGACAGAACGACAAGGAGAGACAAAAGAAGCACTTTTGACATGTTTTATTTCTGTCTGACAAAGATCGGGACTTAGGCCTTTCTTTTGCGGCTGCCCGGGACCGACAACAATAGGAACAGGAATTACAGCAGTTCTTGAGTATACAGTCTTTGAAAAGTTTTGAGGGCTGATGTTTTGACCCACTATCTTTGGAATTATTTGGTTGTGTGGGTTTGTACAATGATTGTCATTTATAAGTTTTGCCACCCCGGGCATACTTGGAAAAACGGTGGTTAGTAGAACCACGCCCACGGCCACGACCTCGTGACCCAAACTGTCGCCAAGGTTGTTGAGGAGCAGATGACGGCTGAACCATGGTCTTAGCCTCCTTCTTCTCATACGGTTTATAGCGATACTTGGTCTTCTGTTGGTGCTGGGGACCAACTCGAGACTGGACCGACACATGTTGTGTCTCAAACTTGTTGATATCTTGTTCCGCGACATTCAAGGCCGCGTCGGGAAATAACCCATATCCAAAAAGAGCAGCATTCCTCAGTTCATTCCAAGTGTCCATCTTCATACCGGGACGAACATGATCTAAATAAGAGTCCCGACGCATCAGAATGAAGTTCCCCAGCTGCACAAAAAGGCTATCAGCCAGGTGCTGTAGAGCTGTCCCAAGAGAGACAGATACATTCTGGTGGAAAGCACATAAATCCCTTAACTCCTTAAGTGCTTCAGACACCTCCTTGGCTGACTTGCCCTTACTGAGATGAGTCTGTAGGAAAGTTATGTGATGTGCCATCTGATCTTGAATCTCGCTAGTGCATCTGCTGAAACCAGCTGCATGGTTCACTGTGTAAGTACCCTCTCGGGCGCACCTTTCCCATCTGCGTAGTACTTCTTGCGATATGGGACGAGACACGGGACCTGTTGCGAGATATGCAGCTGGTTTGACAATTCTTGAGAATTGAGCATTTAGTTTCGCCTCAGAACCATGCCAGTTGAACAGCTTTCTACCTGGTCGCTGGGGACCATCTGTCTTTAACTTATGCATGGGATACCACTTATCCTGTGGTTTAGGGGTGCGTATGAATTGGTCAGTACGCAAACCACCAGCTTCTTGACTTCGGGAAGGGTAACCCTCAGCTACAGTCAGATTAATCCTCTCCAGCTTCTGACAGAGCCAATCGTCTGCTGGCATGGCTACTGACACCTTTGAACTTGTCTTCGGATTTTTTCCACGCCACGGATTGTTGGACTTATCCGGGTCACTGTACTCAAACTCAAAGTCTGGGATAAAGTTCCAGCCCATAAAGGCCCTGATGGAACGAACTGTTTCCCTGTAACTCATTTCTTCATTCTTTTCTGGTTTATCAGTGTCTGATTCAGAAAGTTCACCATCCTCGCTATCCAAAACATCTGGTGATGTATGATCCCTATCCACAACATCTGTTGATGTATGATCCCCAAAGAGTGGTTCGTCTGAAGCCACAGGCAAGACATCTGTTAAGGGGTGTTCAACATTGGACATATCATCTGAGCCACCAGCAGAAGCAAGGTTTCTAATAAACGGCTCCCCAGCCGGTGCAGCCGGTTCCGGACCGGTAAAAGATCCATCCACAACCGGAACCGGTTCCTTGGGTACAAAGGTGTCAGTTTGGTATGCCCTGACCGGACCGGTCATCTCCCCGACCGGTACCGGTTTAGATTGTTGAAGTGCAGTGTCAGAGGGCTTTTTCTGTACCGGACCGGTATTTTCCTCAACCGGAACCGGTTTTGCTTTGGAAGATTTATGATGAGAAGACTTGTGCTTCTTCTTTGAATCTTTCTTGCCATCTGATCCTGTACTAGCCTGTACTGCCGGAAACCGCACCGGACCGGTGGTTCGGGCAGAGGCAGGATCTATGAATGGCTGATCAGAAACCGGTGGGTTTGAAACCTGAACCGGTACTTTGGGGGTAGCAAATATATTGCCTCTTGATAAGAGTGCTTCAAAACGAGAGAATTTCTCATCTAGCTGGTCACTTAATTTGTCAAAATCTTTTTTGGAAACAAAATCTGAAGAACTCACATTATCGCTACCCCCAGGGAGGTCCTGCGCATGCGCACTGTCATCTTCAGAAATCGTCTGCTGAGCATGCGCAGTACTAGCTGGCTGTTGAGAAGAATTAACTGGAGACAGCACAGTTACCTCTCGTGGTGACACTAGCAAACCCGCTTTCTTGTCCTTGCGAATTTGATACTGTGGAGTGGCCAGCATATCACGTTGAATTGCTGTAAAATTGTCACAAATCTTGCATATCACACCTCCCACAATGCAGGGATCTTTACCCAGACCTTTGTCTCGACAACGAGCACACTTCTCATGCATATCAAATCCAGCCATCTTATGGCCGCACGATCCCCGCCTTTGTCCTGGTGAATCCATAGTTATTAAACAACACTTCTACACAAAGAATTTATCAAAATATATCCTGTAACAGATATAAAATAAAATAAAAGTTTCTCCAAAAAAACAGACGACCTCTCGTCTTCGCGCCAAACAAAAGGAGGAAGTACGCATGCGCGCGCACGCGCAGTGCACCGGCAGGGAGGCTATACAGCCACCTGGCGAGTAAACAGGACACTACCGGTCCGGGCCAGAGCCCAGCTCGAGGCGTTTTTCTCTAACGTTTGGCGGGACCGGCTGTGCGCCGGACAAATGCATCTGTCCACTAGGTAAGATATATTAACACAATAAAATTAACTGATACAATTACTAACACACTGTGCACTTGGGATTGTTGGATTAACTAGACAAAAGTTTTTGTACACAAAAACAAAGCGTCCCTACAGCCTTTAAGTTTTATATGAAATGCTAAAGGACCAATGTGAAGAGGTAAATGTTATTGGTGAAGAGAAATTCTCCTGAAAGGACCATGTTAGGGTCACAAGAGTGTTCTTAAAAGGAAAAAAGCAATCAGTGCCTGTGAACAGGTTCTGTATCAGTTGACTGTGTCTTTTCAGCTGCACAGTAGAACAAGCACATTTAGGTTTGGCTATGCTGCTTTGACCCTGAAAAAGAGGCCCAAGGTCAAATCCGTCCACACCAGAAGATTCCCAGCACATGATTTCCTACATGTTGGTTTACCATCCCAAACATCTAGGACTAATAATAAGCGAGTTATACACACTTTTAAGTTTGGGGCTATGCTCGTTTGACCTTGAAGGAGAGGCCCAAGGTCAAATGCAACCACACCAGAAGATTCCCAGCCCATGATTTCCTATATGTTGGTATACCATCCCAAACCTCTAGGACCAATAATAAGCGAGTTATAAGCACTTTTAAGTTTGGCTATGCTCGTTTGACCTTGAAGAAGAGGCCCAAGGTCAAATCTTACCACACCAAAAGATTCCCAGCCCATGATATTCTATATGTTGGTATACCATCACAAACCTCTAGGACCAATAATAAGCGAGCTATAAGCACTTTTAAGTTTGGCTATACTCGTTTGACCTTGAAGGAGGGGCCCAAGGTCAAATCTTACCACACCAAAAGATTCCCAGCACATGATTTACTGTATGTTGGTATACCATCCCAAACCTCTAGGACCAATAATAAGCGAGTTATAAGTACTTTTAAGTTTGGCTATGCTCGTTTGACCTTGAAGAAGAGGCCCAAGGTCAAATCTGACCACACCAAAAGATTCCCAGCACATGACTTCCTATATGTTGGTATACTATCCCAAACCTGTAGGACCAATAATGAGCAAGTTATAAGCACTTTTAAGTTTGGCTATGCTCATTTGACCTTGAAAGGGAGGCCCAAGGTCAAATCCGACCACACGAAAAGATTCCCAGCCCATGGTTTCCTCTATGTTGGTATACCATCCCAAACCTGTAGGACCAATAATAAGTGAGTTATAAGCACTTTAAACTTTGCCTATCCTAGTTTGACCTTGAAGGAGGGGCCCAAGGTCAAATGCAACCACACCAGAAGATTCCCAGCCCATGATTTCCTAGATGTTGGTATACCATCCCAAACCTCTAGGACCAATAATAAGCGAGTTATAAACACTTTTAAGTTTGGCTATGCTCGTCTGACCTTGAAGAAGAGGCCCAAGGTCAAATCTGACCACACCAAAAGATTCCTAGGTCATGATTTCCTATATGTTGGTACACCATCCAAAACCTCTAGGACCAATAATAAGCGAGTTATAAGCACTTTTAAGTTTGGCTATGCTCGTTTGACCTTGAAGGGGGGCCCAAGGTCAAATCCGACCACACCAGAAGATTCCTAGCCCATGATTTCCTACATGTTGGTTTACCATCCCAAAGCTCTAGGACCAATAATAAGCGAGTTATAAGTATTTTTATGTTTGGCTATCCTAATTTGACCTTGAACGAGAGGCCCAAGGTTAAATCCGACCACACCAAAAGATTCCCAGGCCATGATTTCCTATATGTTGGTATACCATCCAAAACCTGTAGGACCAATAATAAGCGAGCTATAAACATTTTTATGTTTGGCTATCCTCGTTTGACCTTGAAGGAGAGGCCCAAGGTCAAATCTGACCACACCAGAAGATTCCCTGCACATAATTTCCTATATGTTGGTATACCATCCCAAACCTCTAGGACCAATAATAAGCGAGTTATAAGCACTTTTAAGTTTGGCTATCCTCGTTTGACCTTGAAGTGGGGGCACAAGGTCAAATGCGACAACACCAGAAGATTCCCAGCACATGATTTCCTATATGTTGGTATACCATCACAAACTTCTAGGACCAATAATAAGCGAGTTATAAGCACTTTTAAGTTTGGCTATGCTCTTTTGACCTTGAAAGGGGGGCCCAAGGTCAAATCCGACCACACCAGAAAATTCCCAGCCCATGATTTCCTATATGTTGGTATACCATCCCAAACCTCTAGGACTAATAATAAGCGAGTAATAAGCACTTTTAAGTTTGCCTATCCTCGTTTGACCTTGAATGAGGGGCCAAAGGTCAAATCTAAACCCACCAGAGGATTCTCTGCACATGATTTCCTATATGTTGGTATACCATCACAAACGTCTAGGACCAATAATAAGCGAGTTATAAGCACTTTTAGGTTTGGCTATCCTCATTTGACCTTGAAGGACGAGTCCAAGGTCAAATCTGACCACACCAGAAGATTCCCAGCACATGATTTCCTATATGTTGGTATACCATCACAAACTTCTAGGACCAATAATAAGCGAGTTATAAGCACTTTTAAGTTTGGCTATGCTCTTTTGACCTTGAAAGGGGGGCCCAAGGTCAAATCCGACCACACCAGAAGATTCCCAGCCCATGATTTCCTATATGTTGGTATACCATCCCAAACCTCTAGGACCAATAATAAGCGAGTTATAAGCACTTTTAAGTTTGGCTATACTCGTTTGACCTTGAAGGGGGGCCCAAGGTCAAATGTGACCACACCAGAAGATTCCCAGCACATGATTTCCTATATGTTGGTATACCATCCCAAACCTCTAGGACTAATAATAAGCGAGTTATAAGCACTTTTCAGTTTGGCTATCCTCGTTTGACCTTGAAGGAGAGGCCCAAGGTCAAATCTAACCACACCAAAAGGTTCCCAGCCCATGATTTCCTGTATGTTGGTATACCATCCAAAACCTGTAGGACCAATAATAAGCGAGTTATAAACACTTTTATGTTTGGCTATCCTCGTTTGACCTTGAAGGAGAGGCCCAAGGTCAAATCTGACCACACCAGAAGATTCCCAGCACATAATTTCCTATATGTTGGTATACCATCCCAAACCTCTAGGACCAATAATAAGCGAGTTATAAGAACTTTTAAGTTTGGCTATGCTCGTTTGACCTTGAAGGGGGGGCCCAAGGTCAAATGCGACCACAGCAGAAGATTCCCAGCACATGATTTCCTATATGTTGGTATACCATCACAAACCTCTAGGACCAATAATAAGCGAGTTATAAGCACTTTTCAGTTTGGCTATCCTCGCTTGACCTTGAACGAGGTGCCCAAGGTCAAATCTGACCACACCAGAAGATTCCCAGCACATGATTTCCTATATGTTGGTATACCATCCCAAACCTCTACGACCAATAATAAGCGAGTTCAAGGCTTAATCTTAGCAAAATTTTTATGAACTTATAATCAATCGCCCGTCAATCGGTCAATTATGGCCCGATTGATCCCAATATCGACTGGCGCCTAGATTCTTCCCTCAGGAATGTACATACCAAATTTGGTTGGCCCACACCCAGTACTTTCTGAGGAAATCTAGTGAAAAGGAAGTAATTTTTTTTTTTAATTTTTGATGTGACCTTGATAAAGGTCAAAGGTCAAATTTATGCCTGTCAAAAAATTTCCCCATGCCTATAGAAGAACACTGCCACATATCATTTAGATAGGCCTAATAACAAGGGATATATTCAAGGGAGACGATAATGCGGCGGCGGCGGCTGACTGAAAACCGGGGGTGAAACCAATAAGCGTCCCCTTTTCAAGGGACGCTTAATTATAACACACCTGTTGCTTCAACATTTGGTGAAGTACAGATTCATAGGATTTAAACAAAAGCAGACAACTTCTAGGGAGAAATGGTTAGAAAGTCTTCAAATTTTTACCCCAAAATGTTACAAGTGTACCTCGCTTTGACGTAGCACTCAACTGAACAAACACACTTGGGTGCCATGAATTAATACTCACACATTATTTTGCCATCAGAAGAAAGAATTTGAAAGTCTTGAAATTTTAACAGGTGGTCAAATGCATGGATACTGAAAGATCATGATGAAATATGTCACTAACTTTTTCAAATAATAATCTTGTTGTTGAACTTTTTGGTGTGACTATCAACTAGGCATATTTAGAAGAATCTAAGCTTGTTTACTGTATGAATATTAAAATGTATATCAAGTTTACCTTTTACTGGTGTTTTAGAGGGCTGCAAATTCTCCAAACTGTGAAAGAAGAGATGCTTGATGTTCAACTTCTTTTGAGGATGAGCTCTTTTGAATAACTACAAAAATATACACACAAATTAACTGTGGTAGAAGAATATTTCACTTATTTGTAAATTTCAAGAAATTATTTAGCATTAATTTACACTTACGGTCAATTTCTATTGAAGACATTGTCATAGATTCATAATTGGATGAGGAATAAAATATTACTGACAAAACTTAATGCTTAATGAATGTTTACATTAAGAGCAGTGTCTGCAAAAGTATTTCTCTCTTTCTGAGATTTGACTAAAAAGTGTTCAACTACAGTGAGACTACTGTGAGGACAAAATTTTTATTCGATATTGAAAAGTTCACAGAAGAATTTTAGTATTAACTAACAGGGAAGTATAAACTTGGATGACTAGAAATGAGTTCATAAAATGAAACACTTGGATAACTGAATGTATAGATAATAGAGGTTCTCCTGTATCACAGTTATCCAAAATAATAGAAGAGTGAGATATTGTCTGGATACTACAGTTTTACAATGTATTCATGAGATAAGTAGTGTTTTAGTACCCAACAGTTATAAACAGTAAATTTTCAAAAGACCTGTAGTCATGAATTAAAATATCTACATCAAAGAAGTTCAGAAAATGGAGGCTTTGCCATATCATCTGATTAAGTACCTGTTTTGGAATCTGGCCAAAGTTGTTGATGAATCCAATGATGGCGTTTTTCTGCAAGGGATCAGTGATGCTGTTGATGTCCACATTCCCCTCATAGAACAGGTAGTGGAAGACGTTCACAGTCTCCACAGCCGAGGGTCCCTGCTGCTTGGCGCCAAAAATCAGGTCAATCCACTCGTGTAAGTGAGAGCTCACATAGTCACACTCTAGAGCCTGTTGGGGGTTAAAAAAAGTACTTAATATAATCTATACATCTAATGGTATTGCTTTCAACACTGGAACTGCTTTCAAAAGTTAGGCTAATCTGCTTGTGTTAAGTATGACCTCAGAAAGTTATGCAAAAAGACTACATCTTAATTCTTGTAAAACATAATTGAATAGACAGTGGATCTGAATATGGTAATTTTATTCCGTTTAACAATGCTTTGAGGACACAGGTCAATCCAATCATATAGTGACATCCACACCTAGGAACCTATTTTGGAGGGGAAAATCAGATATTTATACATGTATGTTTCAAAAACATTTGAATTTTGTAATTAATGTCACTGTCTTGTTAATTTTAACACATTATATTGGTTGTATATGTGAGGCCAAAAACGTTTATCTTTTTATATGAAAACTATGACATTTCCAAGTAGATTTGAATTTCTTTACAGTCATTTAAATCTGTTGATAATCATTGTATAGTGCATACATTATAATACAGATATAACTTAAATAGTAGACTTAGTTTTAATAGAATACCCAAAATACACAGGATATGGTTCCAGTTATGACCTGCTAACTTTCACTTATACCTACAAAATGCATGCATTTTCTGATGTTGGGTGCTTACAACTGATTTCAATTATACACACTTATTGTTTTGCAACTTACACTAGTTCTACTTATACAAAGTCTATTGTACTTGGTAAGAATATCTTACCTCCCTGTGTGCTCTGATGAACTCTCTTGGGTCTGACTTTGCCCAAGCTGGAAGCACTACGTCTCCTAAAGAAACTCCACTCTGTTTGGTTCCTAAAAAAACATACAAATGTCTCTTAAAAATAGTATCAGAGATGCCCATACCCCACAGCCTGGGGAAATATTTTTCCACACCATGAGATATAGAAGTAATGAAACAGTACACACCTTACGGTTTCCGAGATATAGCCCGGACAATATTTTATAGGTCAAGGTCACTACGGCAAGGTCAAATCAAGGTCATGCCATGACATTGCACACCTACACCCCCTAACCAATGTCCCTACCAAGAATCAACTTCCTACACCTTATGGTTTCAGAGATATAGCCCGGACAAGATTTTATAGGTCAAGGTCACTAAGGCAAGGTCAAAGGTCAAATTAAGGTCACACCATGACGTTGCACACCTACATCCCCTAACTAATGTCCCTACCAAGTATCAACTTCCTACACCTTACGGTTTCCGAGATATTGCCCGGACAAGATTTTATAGGTCAAGGTCACTACAGCAAGGTCAAATCAAGGTCACACCATGACGATGCACACCTACACAGCCTAACTAATGTCCCTACCAAGTATCAACTTCCTACACCTTACGGTTTCTGAGATATGGCCCGGACAAGATTTTCAAACTCAATGTCACTACGGAAAGGTCAAAGGTCAAATTAAGGTCACATCATGACGTTGCACACCTACACTCTCTAACCAATGTCCCTACCATGTATCAACTTCCTACACCTTACGGTTTCTGAGATACAGGCCGGACAAACTTTTTCCCACCACCCGACCACCCACCCACCCATCCGGGCACCATGGGTGAAAACAATACCCCTTAAGGGCTGTGGGGTAAAAATTGCGAAACTAAGTTTGACGCCTTCAACTTTAATGAGTTGCACACCATACCCTTAACACTCATAGTTAATGTTTTTAATTAGTGTATTTGCCATTTTACCAGGGTTTCACATTTAGAAGTTGTAAAATGTTAAATATAACTACATTTATATAACATCCCTCTAACCTCCATACTACAATTAACAAATTCGTAAAATTACAAATATGCACAGACGTTAAGACTCGTATCTTTTATTTATCCACTTGGAAAATAAAGCCAGAAATACTAAATTGTAATCAAGAAATTCTGGGGTCAATCAGAGAACACACAGGCAACATAAGCTAGAAAATTAACCAAAAGTTTTAATGGAAAGTAAATGAACCAGAGCAGGATATCAACTGCCTGCCAAAATAAATAGGACAGATGAACAGAAATTGCTACCAGCATGCTAGCTCATGCAGGAGTTCTTCAAAGGTTTAATCAAAATCCACTATTAATTTAATATGTACAAAGACAATATAACCCAATCATGATATTAAAACCGTTACCGATACCAACAATATAACAATTAAAACATTACCGAGATCAAAGTTGTTAGAATTTGTGAGGAATTCTGGGAGGTAAAAGAATTCTGGTATGAGTTCTTTAACATCTGCCATGTTGTGTTTGGATGCAGAAAACCAAGCATCCTTGACACTATGAAACATTCGGTCTGCAAGGTCAAAGTGTCCCCCCTGAAACAGAAATGGTAAAGAAAAGTTATGTAACTTTGAAACAAGTGTAAAACTCTACCAATGAACAGGACTGAATAAAAATTACAGTTAAACATTTTTTTAAATATTCAATTAAAAACTTGCTCAAAACTTACACATAATCTTAAGTTTTACATGAAATACCCATATTAAAAGAAAGAACAGAACATTTTCTATGCTGTTAACCATACTGGTTAACATAAAATACAATTCCTAATTATATATGCTTATTATTAGTGAAACAAACCTGAAGTCTTAGAAAGTGTTGAGTAAATGGTTCCATTCTGACTAGATAAGATGCCACAATCATGGCTGACGAATAGTGTGTGCCATAATGGTAGGCAGGGGTTTCCCCTGAAAATATATACAGATATCAAATTCTAACATTGGGTTTCCACTTCCCTTTCTACAGCTATGGTTAAGTTATGCCAGACACACAGTGAATCCCAAAATGCTGGCTTTGAAATCATGACAACAAAGGTTAGAGTGAAGTGACTAAATGCCAAACTTGAGTGAAAAGCTTATACTCTGATGAGATATCATACACAGCAAGAATTTATGTGATATATACCACCTACTACAAGTTTTTAATTTGCTGGTATTTCTGTTAGTATGACTGCCATGAGGTCAATGTGCATCCATAAATATAAGCCCCCCAGAGAAATATGCACAGCCAAATACACTGAGACATGATACACTAGAAAAAAGAACAACTAGAGGATCGCTCGCAAAAAAAAAAGATAATGTTTTTGTATAGCAAAAACAAAGCGTCCCGAAAAGGATATAAAGGTGAGTGCTAAAGTATTAAGAAAATGCTTCGTTTCTAGCCTTATACTGTTGTGGCAACCAAAGTCAGCGCAGTCTGCTCTATCTAGCACGGTTTTCAAGATATAAGCATTTTTGTGTTTTGCAAAAAATAAAAAAATTTAAAATGTGCGCTATATTTGGCGAGACAAAAATATTTTGAAAATTGGCATGGCTACTCTGCAGAGATACCCAGCAGGTCCAAAATTTTGTTGAGTTCGCTCCATATAGCACGGTTTTCAAGATAAAAGCATTTTTGTGTTTTGCAAAAACTTTGAAAATTCAAAATGGCCACCATTTTTGGGGAGACAAAAATTTTTGTCAAGACCACTGCCGCGGTGTGTATCTCCCGCCGAGCATTAAAGCAGAAGAAATAGCTTTTCCGAGATATTCACAATTTTTCATTTTCGTGTGTGAAAGCTCTTCCAAAAGTAGGTGAATGAGTTATTTGAGAAAAATTGGCTATCTGCAATACTATTAAGAGATAATTCACATTTACTCATTTTGAGTAGGTGAATAATTATCTATGGGTCTGAAACTTCACCAAGTGAAAGCTCTCCCAAAAGTAGGTGAATGAGTTATTTGAGAAAAATTGGCTATCTGCAATACTTTTAGAGATAATTCGCATTTACTCATTTTGAGTAGGTGAGTAATTAGCTATGGGTCTGAAACTTCACCATGTGAAAGCTCTCCCACAAGTAGATGAATGAGTATTTGATAAAAATTGGGTATCCGCAATACTTTTACAGATAATTAGCATTTACTCATTTTGAGTAGGTGAATAAATAGCTATGGGTCTGAAACTTCACAGAGTGAAAGCTCTCCCAAAAGTAGGTGAATGAGTTATTTGAGAAAAAATGGCTCTCTGCAATACTTTTAGAGATAATTCACATTTACTCATTTTGAGTAGGTGAATAATTAGCTATGGGTCTGAAACTTCACCAAGTGAAAGCTCTGCCAAAAGTAGGTGAATGAGTTATTTGAGAAAAATTGGCTATCTGCAATACTTTTAGAGATAATTCACATTTATTCATTTTGAGTAGGTGAGTAATTAGCTATGGGTCTGAAACTTCACAGAGTGAAAGCTCTCCCAAAAGTAGGTGAATGAGTTATTTGAGAAAAATTGGCTATCTGCAATACTTTTAGAGATAATTCGCATTTACTCATTTTGAGTAGGTGAGTAATTAGCTATGGGTCTGAAACTTCACCAAGTGAAAGCTCTGCCAAAAGTAGGTGAATGATTAATTTGAGAAAAATTGGCTATCTGCAATACTTTTAGAGATAATTCGCATTTACTCATTTTGAGTAGGTGAGTAATTAGCTATGGGTCTGAAACTTCACAGAGTGAAAGCTCTCCCAAAAGTAGGTGAATGAGTTATTTGAGAAGAATTGGCTATCTGCAATACTTTTAGAGATAATTCGCATTTACTCATTTTGAGTAGGTGAGTAATTAGCTATGGGTCTGAAACTTCACCAAGTGAAAGCTCTCCCAAAAGTAGGTGAATGAGTTATTTGAGAAAAATTGGCTATCTGCAATACTTTTAGAGATAATTCACATTTACTCATTTTCAGTAGGTGAGTAATTAGCTATGGGTCTGAAACTTCACAGAGTGAAAGCTCTCCCAAAAGTAGGTGAATGAGTTATTTGAGAAAAATTGGCTATCTGCAATACTTTTAGAGATAATTCGCATTTACTCATTTTGAGTAGGTGAGTAATTAGCTATGGGTCTGAAACTTCACCAAGTGAAAGCTCTCCCAAAAGTAGGTGAATGATTAATTTGAGAAAAATTGGCTATCTGCAATACTTTTAGAGATAATTCGCATTTACTCATTTTGAGTAGGTGAGTAATTAGCTATGGGTCTGAAACTTCACCATGTGAAAGCTCTTCCAAAAGTAGGTGAATGAGTTATTTGAGAAAAATTGGCTATCTGCAATACTTTTAAGAGATAATTCGCATTTACTCATTTTGAGTAGGTGAGTAATCATCTACGGGTCTGAAACTTCACCATGTGAAAGCTCTCCCAAAAGTACATGAATGAGTTATTTGATAAAAATTGGGTATCCGCAATAGTTTTTGAGATAATTAGCATTTACTCATTTTGAGTAGGTGAGTAATTAGCTACGGGTCTGAAACTTCACCAAGTGAAAGCTCTTCCAAAAGTAGGTGAATGAGTTATTTGAGAAAAATTGGCCATCTGCAATACTTTTAGAGGTAATTCGCATTTACTCTTTTTGAGTAGGTGAGCAATTAGCTATGGGTCTGAAACTTCACCAAGTGAAAGCTCTTTGGGATAGCTGCTCTGCAGAGATACCCTGAAGATAAAAAAATTTGTTGAAATCGCTCTATGTAGCACGGTTTTCGAAATATTAGCATTTTTGTGTTTTGCAATTTTTGCGCAAAAATTCGAAAATTCAAAATGGCCGCCATTTTTGGCAAGACAAAATTTTTTTGAAAATTGGCATGGCTACTCTGCAGAGATACCCTGTGGGTCAAAAATTTTGTCGAAATCGCTCTATCTAGCACGGTTTTCGAGATATAAGCATTTTTGTGTTTTGCAATTTTGCGAAAAATTCGAAAATTCAAAATGGCTGCCATTTTTTGCGAGAAATTTTTTGTTTGAAAATTGGCATGGCTACTCTGCAGAGATACCCTGTGGGTCAAAAATTTCGTCGAAATCGCTCTATCTAGCAGGGTTTTTGAGATATAAGCATTTTTATGTTTTGCAATTTTTGCGAAAAATTTGAAAATTCAAAATAGCCGCCATTTTTGGCAAGACAAAATTTTTTTGAAAATTGGCATGGCTACTCTACAGATATACCCTGTGGGTCAAAAATTTCGTCGAAATCGCTCTATCTAGCACGGTTTTCGAGATATAAGCATTTTTGTGTTTTGCAATTTTGCGAAAAATTCGAAAATTCAAAATGGCTGCCATTTTTTGCGAGAAATTTTTTGTTTGAAAATTGGCATGGCTACTCTGCAGAGATACCCTGTGGGTCAAAAATTTCGTCGAAATCGCTCTATCTAGCAGGGTTTTTGAGATATAAGCATTTTTATGTTTTGCAATTTTTGCGAAAAATTCGAAAATTCAAAATAGCCGCCATTTTTGGCGAGACAAAATTTTTTTGAAAATTGGCATGGCTACTCTACAGATATACCCTGTGGGTCAAAAATTTCGTCGAAATCGCTCTATCTAGCACGGTTTTCGAGATATAAGCATTTTTGTGTTTTGCAATTTTTGCGAAAATTTCGAAAATTCAAAATGGCCGCCATTTTTGGCGAGACAAAAATTTTTTGAAAATTGGGAAAAGTACTCCGCAGAGATATCCTGCGGGTCAAAAATTTTGTTGAAATTGCTCTATCTAGCACGGTTTTTGAGATATAAGCATTTTTGTGTTTTGCAATTTTTGCGAAAATTTCGAAAATTCAAAATGGCCGCCATTTTGGGCGAGACAAAAATTTTTTGAAAATTGGGAAAACTACTCCGCAGAGATACCCTGCGGGTCAAAAATTTCGTCGAAATCGCTCTATCTAGCACGGTTTTCGAGATATAAGCATTTTTGTGTTTTCCTTATTTGGAAAATTCGTAATGATTAATTAATCATTAATTACTCGGCCATTTCTTGACCAATCAATGCCAAAATCTAATGATTTCCAGATTTTAATAGAATGAATGTATTTGCCAAGTTTCAGGTGAATTGATAAAATTCCTTTCAAGTTATCATCCGGACAAGCTTCCCCATCGAAAAAAGACATTTTTGGTCATGTGACCTCTCTGATTGGTTGAAATGTCACTGCAGCATATTCAAAAAAATTCCCCAGGGCTACTGCCTAAACCTGCCAAATTTGAAAAGAATCCGCCTAACGGTTACAGAGTTATAAGGAAAACCAAATGCGGAGCCGGCGGAGCCTGAAGCTCTCCCATACTCAAACAAGCGTCCCGCAATATTCAGTGTATGCTGGTCTCCTGCATCAACCTTGTATTATTTCTTTACTAAAAAGGTTTAAGGTCCCAAAGTACTATTACTTCAAGATGTCAAATATGTATATATGTTTTTAATGTTTACTCTGCTAATATATTGCATTAGTGAAAGTACGGTTTTTTACACAAAGTAATATACTGAAAACTTGCTGATTTCTAATCCATAAATTAAAAGATGATGCCAATGTCAGCTTCTCCAATGACAATACCAAACACATTGATCCCATGTTTATACTCAGTCTGTTGTCCTTTCTAATCATGTCATCTCATTCTGGTTAATCTGTTTAATTCAGTGATTCTGTTTTTTAAGCTGCCTTTAAAATCATAAAAGGTTATCCCAATCCTTGTATATTATATTGTTTTAACAGTTTTCAAAAATTAAAAGCAGTCAATTACATCCTGTAACTCCACTCACCCTGTGGGTCTTCCCAATCATTGTATCTTTTCTGATACTGTTTTAACCTGTCTGGTGTCTGGGCTCCCATAGGTTTGGACAAATCACGGAAAGTTGAGGGCTCTGTCAAATCTAACTCCTGCATACACAAAATTACATTAAAAGATTGCTTTATTGACAAATACTTCCCATCGCATGTCATAAGTGAAGATTATTATGTTGTTTGAGGAATTTATGATCTAGGTTTTACAAATATTGGATAACACATGAAACAAATGCTTACAATACTTAAGAATTTTCTCTCAGGTTAAAAATGATGGTATGAATCATCACTGTGCACCACTATTACTTCATACTGTTTTTACATGCTCAAAGCTTCATGTAGCTATTGGTAAACAGAATACAACAGATAATAAAGAGAACAACTACATAATAATGATACAAAATACCTCACCAATGTACAGCACTCAGTATGCTACACTATATTAGAATTTTGGATCACAAAATACTTACCGTAAATGACCTATTTAACGCATCCGCCCTTGTAACCGCACCCTACCTCTTTTTCCCGATGACAGTCCATAATATCCACATATTTTTTTATATATTGTACGTATTTTTACTTAATAAATTGACATTTTTATCATGACTTTCGAGTTTGTTTTCATCTACCGCCATATTTACAGGAAGTGGGTATTTCTAAATGTCGAAACACCGTTTTCCTACCGGATTGACCGAAACTTCATCCCGGAAAGCGTTTCATGATGGGTGTGCTAAAAGGGACATTTTTTCCCAACAAATATTGACTAAAAATAGACTTTGCTTAGCGCACTGTACGCTAAATAGGTCATTTACGGTAAGTGTAAAAGAATAGGTTTACATTAACCATTCTCACCGGGGATTCATAGTCAGCAACAATCCAAGGGAAGACAGGGTACTGCATCAAGTCATTGTAACTACGTCCTGCCAGGGTGTTCAGACACATCAAGTATTCAAAGTTACTGATCTCCCCACGCTGAAAATACACAGATATTTGGTAATAATGTTATACAATCCATGTAATATTTTGTAATATGGTTTTTATGCAAAAATGTCTGGTATATCTGTAAGAATGCTACTCTACTTGTTATTCATCACCATTTTAATCTTTGTCTGTGGCCTCCGGCTCTATCTTGGCTCCAATATACATTCCTTGCAACACAGATATTATTATGAATACTCAAACGACTTACGAGTAAAAAATTGCAAATTCAGTAACAACATTTTAAATGCACGACCGACAGAGGCACTCTCTTCTATTTCCTTGACTTAAATGAAATTCTTAACACACTTTGACTTTTCTAACGACAATAGGCCTCTGATCACCCCGGATGTAAAATTGACTCAATATTGTGCTAATTTTGTATTACTTTTAAAGTGTGCCCTTCAGTAGTAAATTTAACGTTTGTTACTCAAGTTTTATTGGCTGGCCCCTAATAGCTATAACTTGGTTCCAATATCTCAATTTGCATTGTAGATTACAGACTTAAGTCTGGTTACCTGCCAGCGTTCAGTGACAGACTTCTCCCCTATCAGACTGTGTATAAGTCCGGTCCCTGGCTCTATCTTGGCTCCAAGTTTCTGGCCTGACACTGACTCATGTGCACTGTCTGCTATGGCTGTAGCCACTGTCAAGAACCTGGCACAAAAGATGGACCGAAAAGTGGATGACAAACTAATGACAAACTCATGCATGATATAAACTGTACAATTATGTGATATCTAAATCTTTGCTGCAGCAAACTAAAATAGTGGTTACTGTTAGTGAGTTGAAACAGAATTTGAAATCAACTAGAAGTTTATTCTGTTTTCAAAGAAATCTTATTTTCCATCCTTGATAGGTGATAATTTAATACCAGTGATCTATTGTACAGTGGCAAAATATTTTATGAACACACCTACGTTCATAAGAAACAATTGGTAGCATAAGCTAAGAATATTTAGCTTTATAAAATATATAAATTAACTTACAATTTATCTGTCTGTTATTCATGTACTTATCTTAGCCTAACCAGGGCTTTTCCAAGCCTTACCTGCCCAGCACCTTGTTTCTGATTTCTTTCTTTGGGAAGGCAAGCAGAAAGTTCCTCCCGTCTGCCGAGAAGACTTCAAGTGCCATTGGCTGGAGCAGGTATCGCCTTTTGTGGACCTCTCTGATGTCTTCGTAACTCAGCTTAAAACATCTGCAGTAGTAGTAAACATTTACATAAGTTGCTTGCTGCAACTTCATCATGCAGTTTGTATATACAGTTCCAACACTGCTGTGTTGAGCCAATTGAGATCAGTAGCAAGTGTCCAAATCACATGATAAAGACCATTAGAAAATACCATCAAAGGAAGGGATACTTATTTATACTCAAGTGGGAAGTCCATAAAACAGAGTTGAACTAAAAGGGATTCAAGTGTATTGCAACATTAACAAAATCTCAACTTTGGCGCGACAAATCTCAAGGTTCCAGAAAAATATTCAAATTAAGTACATTCTACAACAGGCACTGTCATGAGAAATGGGTCCTCAAAGCGGCTGATATTTACTTCTACTTAACCCTTTCGCTACTGAAAGAACATTATTCTGCTGGACTGTAGCCATATGACGTTATATCATGTCAGAAACGCCTATAAAGTAAATTATTAACTCACTACCTTATACACTTCATTTGCGGTATTTTTCGGCATATTTCATTAGGAATTGATGAAATGTCGAATGAAGAAACTCCAGGGAATTCCCCAAATAAATATAACCACGAGTAAACAATATGCAGCTATATGCGATAAAGGCGGCAATATCTACAGAAACCAGTTAAAATAGGTGAAAATGGTAAAATTATTTAAAATATAACATAACTTCCATATAAAATACTTAAACAATCGTTTTAATACTGATACACCAAAGAAAACGTAAGCAGTATACTTAAGGAAAAGAAGAAATGAATATTATTTCCGTGGACCCTTGGTCGACAGACATGGTACCTTGTAATACACATTAATGTCGACTGCTAGTCGTCATATATGGTAGCCAAAGGGTTAAGAGGGATAGCTACTTTTCAGAGTTCTCCTTAAAGCGACTAGACTTTACATACAAGTGTCAACAAGGCATCTTCAGTAGTTATTATCTGAAGCTTTGTTTATACAAACACAAAGATACTTCTATTTAATAATCCTACTGTCCATTTTCACCAACACTTTCTGAGGGAAGGACTTCAAGACTTGTTCCACTTACACCACAGTTGGACTTATACTAGCTTCACTGTATTAACCAACTACTGTATCATTGGATACACAGAGGTTTGTCTAATAAAAACTTTTGACAGGACTTTCACTTGAACAAAAATGTTTGTATAATGACATCTGGTTATTAATATTTAATACAACATTTACTATTACTCAAACTTAACTTGCTAATTCCAAAAACAAGTTGAATCTGCATTAATAAAGTTTTGCAGTAAACAAATTTTTATCGATTCATTTCTGAATAGTGCAATGTCATATTCACATTGTTTCATAGGAAGGCTTTCGTACCATTTTAAGCTACAAAGCCTTTAATATCCTCCCTTTGTTCCCTAAATTTTCTCGTAAAAATTTTAAACAATGGAGATGTATTTTTGTAGTACGACGGATAGTCCATTTCCACTTGTTTTCAAAATAAAAGGTCCAAGTTATGACTTTACATCATTTTCAGCACCTAATGTCATATCCAGAGAACCATTTAGTACATTTCACATGTTGGCATGAGCCAAATTGGAACCCACAATGATGGCTGGGAGAACCAATTTATGAAATACTAAACTTCTTAACTGTTGGGACATCCTAAAGCATTTATCACATCAAATCTAATCTGAACTCTCTTTTGTAAGTTATCAAATATTATAATAACCACAATATTGTAACACAAACGACATTTGTTTATAGAAGAGAACAAAAAAAGCTGTATGATAAAATTTCTAGGTAATGTAATTGTATAAAAGTTTGACAAAACTATAAAACCCTGACCATTGCCAAAGTAGCTAGCACTTACTACTGGGGGGAAAATTCAACCCTTAGAGAGAAAAGAAGAGAAAGGTTAGTGTAAAAGAATATAAAGATATATTAATAAAGCCAGCCAATATCTTACTTTTTCTTCTGCAAGTTGACTGGTCCTCGACTGCTTGGTGGTATAATAGGCTCATGCAAGCTAGAATACAATAAGGCAAAGATACGCATAGTATCCATATATGGGCATATGAAATTTCCACAATATTGACTGGGTGCAAATAAACTTGCTCGCTAACGACTCCTGGTAGCTGAAAACAATTAATACCCAGTACAATATTTTGGAGAAATATGATACATAGTTCAATCAAAAAAATACAACTTATGGCAAGAAGAAGTTAGAGGTAATTTGTTTAATAATTTATTTGCAAAGTATAACATATGCTTTATACATGTTAGAATTAGATACCCTTGCATTCAATGGCCAAACAAAGTGAAACAGGCTTTCAGAAAAGCTGAGACTAAGCAAGAAAAATATTTAGTTCAGTCTTCTGTATTCACTGAAACAATATTAAAGACTCCACAATGCAAAAACGTCATCAGATTAAGTATTTTTGATATTTTTGTGAAGGTTATTAAACTCATGCTTGTATTACAGTTTTGTTGTTTCCAAAAATGCCAAGTAGTCTTTTAAACATGACCTGAAAAAATTATGGAGAATAAAACTGCAAGAAAAATATGAATATAAGTTTAGTACAAAAATTAAAAAAAATATATATATAAATATATTTAAATAATGTCTAAAGCAAAAACACAAAAAGATTACACTACTAAGCAAAATGTCAGATTATACAATTAATAAGAGTAGCACATTAAGTTTGTAATGATGAAAATGGATTTCTTTATCAAAAGTGTTCCACTTCAAGTTTTCTAAACATTAGTAAAGGGCCCCAAAAGTATTTCTAGTTTATTATGCAGAAGGCCAACCAACAATGTGGGCTAAATCTTTTGCCTTTTTAGCAAAAAAAAAAAAAAAAAGTACCGTCTTACCCCACAAATACTCACATGGATATTTCTTGACTGAATCTAGTCTGCAGAGGATTTTTGAAACAATGTGACAATACATCAATAAGGAAAAACTTACTCAGCAGGCAAACTGTCAATGTCTGCTATCTCTTTGCTTTTGAGCAGTGTAAAGCCATCTATGATGTAGAAATGCTCTTTTCCATATAACAATAGACCCTCCACTGTATCCAACCCTTGAATCCGAGCACAGCGAAACATGTGGCTGATCTGTAAATTTAGTTATGATTTATTTAATTATTTTTTTACATATGAAATGTTCACTAACAAAGTGGAAAATACTTTTAAATGTAGATGTTGCTAAAACTGTAGATCTGCACTATATCTATAGTGCACTTAATATGTTCTTGGCAGGTCTTGCGTTCCGCACTGCACTCTAGTTCTGAAGCAGTACTCCCTTCTCATGAATCTAAGAAAGGTCTTGCTGACCGGTTTGTCACTTTCTTCAGTGACAAAATAGATAAAATCAGAAACTCATTTTCCTCTAGTGACTCATTCACTCTGCCTCCTCCACCTGATGTACCCAATTTCAGCTGCTTTAAACAAGTTTCTCAAGAGGAAATTAGAAAAATTATCATGAAGTCACCCACTAAATCTTGTTTGTTAGACCCATGGCCTACATTTCTTGTTAAGGAATGTATTGATATTTTACTGCCCTCTATCACCAGGCTTGTTAACTGCTCGTTGTCAGAAGGTGTTGTACCTGATGAGTTCAAGAAGGCTATTGTAACCCCATTGATTAAAAAGTCATCACTACCACCCAATCACTTAAAAAACTACAGACCTGTTTCTGGGTTGGGCTTCATATCCAAACTGGTTGAACGTGTTGTTGCTTCTCAGTTGAATGACCATGTTAGTTTGAACGGACTTGAGAATGTCAGGCAATCTGCCTACAAACTAGGTCACTCAACTGAATCTGCATTGCTTTCAATTAAGAATGATGTTCATTTGGCTTTTGCTAAAGGTGAGGCTACTGCTGTCGTTCTCTTGGATCAATCAGCAGCGTTTGATACTATTGATCATGATACGCTACTTAATTCTCTTAGCTCCTGGTTTGGTGTGAGCGGGGTTGTCCTCGATTGGTTTAAGTCTTATCTCTCAGACCGTGTTCAGTGCATTAAGATTGGGTCAATTTTATCTGATGCCAAAAAGTTATTGTATGGTGTGCCTCAAGGCTCTGTCCTGGGGCCAATCCTTTTTTCACTCTATACTACTCCACTGAGTAAAGTCATACAGAATCATCCTGGTATTAGTTTCCAGTTCTACGCTGATGACACACAATTGTATGTACACCTCACACATAAAAATGTTGCCTCTGCCCTTGATAAGCTGTCACACTGCCTTGAAGACGTAAAGAGATGGCTCTCTACAAATAAGCTCAAGCTAAATCCAGATAAGACTGAATTCATTGTGTTTGGCTCAAAGTCTCAGCGCGAAAAACTTAATCAGTCCTTCCCGGTCAATATACTTGGTAATCTCATATCACCAACAGATGCAGTTAGGAACCTTGGTGTCTGGTTTGATTCTGATTTCTCATTCTCTTGCCATGTTAGGAAGGTCTGCAAGGCTTGTTTTGCTCATGTCCGGGATCTTAAGCGACTCCGAGGACATCTGACACATGAAGCTACTCTTATGGCTGCCAATGCTCTGGTCGGAAGTCGACTAGATTACTGTAACTCTCTGTTCAGAGGTCTCTCAGCTCTAGATCTGCGCAAACTTCAATGTGTTCAGAATAGCCTTGCCAGAATTGTTGCCAACACCACCAAGTACTCACACATCACTCCAGTTAGAAAAGCACTACATTGGTTGCCAATTAAGTACCGTACTATCTTTAAGACTGCCATGCTGGTATATAAGTTCCTACACAGTGGTAACCCCAAATACTTTGAACCCTTCCTCATTCCCAGACATAGTGCATATAACACTCGTCGAAGTCAATCTGATGGCATATTTCTTGAGGTTCCCCACTTTGGTTCAATTTTCAAGTCTCGAAAACATTTTGGACTCAGTTTTGCGTATGATGCACCTATGATTTGGAATGACCTTCCTGATGAGGTCCGCTCTGCAAACTCACTTGCCTCTTTCAGGTCAAAGTTGAAGTCATACCTCTTTGGAAAAGCATACCCACCCTAAATTTCCAATCTCCTTTCTGCTTTCTCCGCGGTGCTGACCCCTGCAATGTCTCTGGTTTTTGAATATTGAACAATGTTTTTGTGTGATGCGCCTTAGAGTCTGTCTTTTGACGGAGATTAAGCGCTATAAAAGTGCTATTAGAATTAGAATTCTATGATTTATTATTACCTCCACCAGAAGGTTGTGTTTTAGGTGTGTTTGTCTGTCTTCAAAATTACACTGAAAGTAATGTATGGATCTTTATCAAACTTTCTGTGTGGGTAGGGTCTAGTGTTGAAGACGGTAAACCGGAAACCTATTTGCCGACCGAAAGCCAGTGATCCGGTTACGTTTCGTTTTCTTCAAACCAAAACCGGTTTCATCACATATTTCATTATTTTACCTGAAGTTCACCAAAATATTGAACTACAACAAATATTTCACAGTATTTTATAATATTCTATCGATATATCACAATTTTGTCCTCGAAAGTCTTCAAAAAGTCCCTTGTGGTTCTTATTTATATACGAGTTAAAGCTCATGTACGCGGCTGAAAACTTATTTCTTCGCGTTTTATAAATCAAACATACCCGGTTTTTCGCCGAATTTTCGCTTTCGGAAACCGGTTCTAAAATTTGCATTCAACCACAACACTAGTAGGGTCTCATCAAAGGAAGGAATGATTAAATTTTGGGAAAGTTCTTTATCGTATTCTGGATTAAAAAAAAATACGGAAATTTCAAAGGGCTAATTTTCAATGTACAATTTAATGTATTTTCAATGACTTGGGCTTTTTGACCCACATTACTCTAAAAGTAATGAGTGCATATTTACTGAATATAACACATGGGAAGGGCCGGGCCAAAGAAAGAAGGGATTACATTTTATGAAACGTCTCGAACACAGTACGAACACAAAATAATCAGGAATTTTCAAAAAAGGCTCCTGGTGGAGGTCTCAGCTCTATGAAACTTTTTCCTTAATATCATAAAAAAGATACTGTTAAACACCACAAGAGCAAATTTATGTAATGAATCCTTATATAATGTTGCCAGAACTGTGAAGCTGTGAAACAATCACAATTAATATGATACGGCTTTTTAAATCACTGTTCATAACAAATTATAACAGATAATAATATATACAACAGATAAGTCCTCTGTAACAGATAATTACAAAAATCCTACCATATAGATTTGTACACTAAATCATTTAAATAAATTGAACACTGTGCTACTGGTAAGCTCAAATATATTACAAATTAATCCCAATTTTTGTAGAAAAAGAATATTAGCACATACGTTCACTAAAACATTTGTCATAAGATATCAGATGACAATTATCTTACTTTGTCTCCCTCTTCAAGCAGTCTCAGCAAGGCCTGGTTATCCGTTCTGCTTTCTGGGGGCTGTTCACTCTGTGTGTCTGTCGCCCCTTCCTGAGACATGGAACTGTCCAAGTCAGGGTCATCCTCGTTGTCCAAGGAAGGAGCCACATGTAGATCACGGGGGAGACAGGGTAATAAACTGGGAGTGTTAAGTGGCACTGAATACAGAAAATAGAAATTTGTGAAATATACAGCTGGCTATGAGTAGAGACAATATTTGATTAAAACAGATTGTAAACAATTGTAAAATCCTGCGATAATGTCATTATAATATGCATTAAAAGCGAGCATTTAAAACAAGCCATAACTAGAACCAACACAGGCTTTGGAAACTTTTTGGGATCATTAGACCTATATATCCTGACTTAAAACCATTATCTCTGTTAGTAATACTATTACTTCATAGACTGAATCTTTATCTGTGAGAAGACTGCATTCATTACACTTATCATTACAGTTATTTCACAAATTCACTCCTAGTCGCACTTTATCTCAACCATCACATACTAGCTGACTTTATTTGATCATTAACTTTTCCTCACTTTACTAATTTTTGGTGTCAGTGATGTCATTATTATATTAACTCTCATTAAACTCTTGCATTCCTTCTCTAGTTAGATCAAGTAGATTGTCACAACCAACACTCCGCTCTATCTAACCACTCATCCTCAGGAGATTACTAAACTGACATACTTTGTGAGTTGGGACTGTACCTGTACAGTCGGATTGGTTAAATAGCGCTTTGAGTCCTGTAGTATATGGAGATATTGCGCTGAGTATAAATACATAATAATAATAATAATACTTTCCTCACTGAAGGCATTTTCACTATCATTGATGTTATTACTCTACAGGCACTAAGTTTACTCTAATAGTCAGAACCAGCCTTTTGTCCTCTTTCATCAGACTCATATAGTCAAACTGTGAAGGTTCTGTCTGCTCATACCAGACTGCAAAGACTATGCCGTTCAAAGAACCACCCTCTCAAATTACAAGATCATTACACTTACTTTCCTCACTGAATGCATTCTCTGTGTCACCAATGTCATTGTTCTGAAGACTCTGGTTTAATTCTTGCATCTCCTCTGTAGACAGACCCAGTAGGTTGTTATCCTCGCCTACCAGACTGTGAGATCTGTACCGTTCATAGAACCGCCGGCTGTCTAAACTTGTTGCCATCTTGTATTTCAAAGTCCTCTGTAAATGCATAGATTGGATAAGTTTTAATTGGATTTTCAATCCACAACAGAGAGGTTAAAATCTACTTGAAAGAAATGTGAAATTACGCAAGTCAAATTCAGAGGAACATTCTTAGTGAAATTTGTGACTTGTATAACAATTCTGTCTATATTACAGTCTGTCTATATTATCGATTTGAGAATTTTACTTATTTTTATAACTCTTTATTTAATTTAAGGGATGTCCCTTATGGTCAATTTGACAGCAGTGTTACAGCAATGTTATTATTAACTCACATTATTGCTGTTAAGGCTGAAATGGTATATCTAATTTCTTGGTAGGATATCCACTTAAAAACTAGTTATTTGTTCACCACTACTCTCTATAAATGCTAAATAACCTGTCTGAAGCATGCTTGTTACAATTAAAAACAAACTATAATCCTATTTTCTTATAATTTGACAAATATTCCAGCTAAAAAAATCCCAATACTAGTAGGAAATGCAAATAATAAAGTGACCAGACAAGGCTTGAGTTTTGCTCACTGTTGCCCAAATGATACATACTAATTACAGGTAAGCAAAGGTAGGGCAAAGAATTGAGTCAGAGAGAAGTTAATAAACAGTTTTAAAGTGTTGGAGTTGTATTAGCTATGACTATGTAGTCTTTTACATATTTTACCTGTTTCAGTTAATATCTGACGTGAATTTCAGTTCTGATAGCTTTTAAATGGTTGTGAAATCTTTAGTCTGTGGGCTGAGACAGAATGTGCTACTTTTCATTATATTAACCTCTTCTTAAACATAATATTAATTTTTTGACTCAAATTTTTACTGTTTGTTAGACCTGTACAGGTTATATTTTTTGTGCACAATAAACCTCTTATACACCAACTCACATCCTTGCCATCCTGTTTTTCGGGTCTGTATGGGTATTTCAAGTAGAACATGTCATTTTTGACCATCTTTTTCCTCATCCGGTTGGGTCCTTCAGTGATATCCAACAACCACTTGTCCAGCTCTGACCCCACGGGTGGACCCCACAATCCCCGCTCCCTCATCAGCTCACTCTCAACTCCACTCCACTCTTCCACTAAGTACTTGTCCATGTTCTTAAAGGACTAGTTAAAATATATAAAACAAAGGTATGAGCTTAGATCAACTACCTAACCAGTAGAGTTTGTATTGTAATACGATATTCATATCCATATCAAATTTCGGCTTGTTTTTACTTTACTGGTACGGGATTTGGGCGACAATATAATTTCACATTTTTAATAAATTCCATCCTTTTATTTTTATTATAATACACAGGAATGCTATTTCTGGGGGTTGGGGGCTCTGCCCCCATTTATAACTTTTTAAATTCAATTTCATATTTCCTTGCCAATTTCCTGCAATTATCAAATATGGCGGATCCCGTACCGGTAAAGTAAAATTGCCCCCAAATTTCAATGACTTTCCATATTAACTGATGTCAAATTATTGCTTCATGTCATGAAATACATATAAATTTATGTTATTTTACAAATAAACTCAAGCATAATTTGCCAATATTTTTTTGTTATTTTGTGTGAAAATATTAGAATCATCATATAACTTTCAGAAAGCCTTACAATAAATGTAGTGGAAAGGACAGGAAAGCAGTACATAAGAGTTTCTTCACTGAACCAAATCACGCTGTCTCAGATTTTTAACTCAAGAGCTGAATAGGCTGTAGTGGCCGGCTTTAAAATACTTTATAAAAGAAGAGACGATTTGACTTACCTGTAAGTACTGCTGGTAGTGGCATTCTGCCAGATCCCTCACAATGCTGATATGTATGGTGGTCCAAGTTATGAACTCCTGAAATGTAAACATTTTACAAACTAGAGGCAATATTTCCAACAACTTCAACCAAGTCAAAAGTCACAACACATATGAAAAATCCTATATTTATATATGTTAAGAACTTATGAAATGTTAATTATTTTACAAAATAGAGGAAGTATTCCAAATAACTCGAATTACACTATATGGAAAGTCAAAAATTTATGCATGTTATACCCTTCTAAAATATTACCATTTTACATTTTACAGATAATATTCAAACTTAATCCAGAAAATTCAAAGGTTCTAAGAAAATTGCTAAGAATAAGAGTACTCTAATTAGACTACCAGTGAACATGGCACCTGGTTACACACCTGAGCAGTCGTGTATACCACTTTTACTGATGACTCTTTCTTCACTTTCCTGGTGGCTAACTTCAGAACTCCATGTCCAACCTTCTGCAGCTTCTGAAATAGTTTTAACAAACAAACATCATAAATAAGAACACACTAAGTTTGATCAAAAATAGCCTGAGGAAGAGAGAAGTGGAGGAAACCCATATGAAACTTTTCACTCAGGTCAATCCTTAAAACAAGCCAACGAGAAGTTCAAAGTTAGGAGTTTATGTCTCTTTCAACACTCTAAGGTAATACCAGGATATACTCTTAGTACATTGGAAATGTTGTCATAAGGTGGATTTGAACCCACAGCTACACAGGTGAGAGCAAAGTGATCAAATGTTAAACATGCTAAGTGCAATTATTACTCATACAATGAGGCAATACGATGAAACATTCTACAAAATTAAACAACTGACTGAAAATCATTACACAAAGAACAAGGCTGAAAGGGGTTTCGCTCTACAAGCATGAGCTTCAAAGCCATCATAGACACGAGTAGTGCATTGAGGTAGTCACCCATCCAAGTACTAACGTAGCCGATTGCTGCTTAACTTCAGTGATGAGACAGGGACTCATCACACTACACCACAATTCATGAAAGTCTGGAGACAAAAAAAACTAGAGGATCGCTCGCAAAAAAAAAAAGATAATGTTTTTGCATAACAAAAACAAAGCGTCCCGAAAAGGATATAAAGGTGAGTGCTAAAGTATTAAGAAAATGCTTCGTTTCTAGCCTTATACTGTTGTGGCAACCAAAGTCAGCGCAGTCTGCTCTATCTAGCACGGTTTTCAAGATATAAGCATTTTTGTGTTTTGCAAAAAATAAAAAAATTAAAAATGTCCGCTATATTTGGCGAGACAAAAATATTTTGAAAATTGGCATGGCTACTCTGCAGAGATACCCAGCAGGTCCAAAATTTTGTTGAGTTTACTCCATATAGCACGGTTTTCGAGATATAAGCATTTTTGTGTTTTGCAAAAACTTTGAAAATTCAAAATGGCCACCATTTTTGGGGAGACAAAATTTTTTGTCAAGACCACTGCCGTGGTGTGTATCTCCCGCCGAGCATTAAAGCAGAATAAATAGCTTTTCCGAGATATTCACAATTTTTCATTTTCGTGTGTGAAAGGTCTTCCAAAAGTAGGTGAATGAGTTATTTGAGAAAAATTGGCTATCTGCAATACTATTAAGAGATAATTCACATTTACTCATTTTGAGTAGGTGAATAATTATCTATGGGTCTGAAACTTCACCAAGTGAAAGCTCTCCCACAAGTAGGTGAATGAGTTATTTGAGAAAAATTGGCTATCTGCAATACTTTTAGAGATAATTCGCATTTACTCATTTTGAGTAGGTGAGTAATTAGCTATGGGTCTGAAACTTCACCATGTGAAAGCTCTCCCACAAGTAGATGAATGAGTATTTGATAAAAATTGGGTATCCGCAATACTTTTACAGATAATTAGCATTTACTCATTTTGAGTAGGTGAATAAATAGCTATGGGTCTGAAACTTCACAGAGTGAAAGCTCTCCCAAAAGTAGGTGAATGAGTTATTTGAGAAAAATTGGCTATCTGCAATACTTTTAGAGATAATTCACATTTACTCATTTTGAGTAGGTGAATAATTAGCTTTGGGTCTGAAACTTCACCAAGTGAAAGCTCTGCCAAAAGTAGGTGAAGGATTTATTTGAGAAAAATTGGCTATCTGCAATACTTTTAGAGATAATTCGCATTTACTCATTTTGAGTAGGTGAGTAATTAGCTATGGGTCTGAAACTTCACCAAGTGAAAGCTCTCCCAAAAGTAGGTGAATGAGTTATTTGAGAAAAATTGGCTATCTGCAATACTTTTAGAGATAATTCGCATTTACTCATTTTGAGTAGACGAGTAATTAGCTATGGGTCTGAAACTTCACCAAGTGAAAGCTCTCCCAAAAGTAGGTGAATGATTAATTTGAGAAAAAATTGGTTATCTGCAATACTTTTAGAGATAATTCGCATTTACTCATTTTGAGTAGACGAGTAATTAGCTATGGGTCTGAAACTTCACCAAGTGAAAGCTCTCCCAAAAGTAGGTGAATGAGTTATTTGAGAAAAATTGGCTATCTGCAATACTTTTACAGATAATTCGCATTTACTCATTTTGAGTAGGTGAGTAATTAGCTATGGGTGTGAAACTTCACCAAGTGAAAGCTCTCCCAAAAGTAGGTGAATGATTAATTTGAGAAAAATTGGCTATCTGCAATACTTTTAGAGATAATTCGCATTTACTCATTTTGAGTAGGTGAGTAATTAGCTATGGGTCTGAAACTTCACCAAGTGAAAGCTCTCCCAAAAGTAGGTGAATGAGTTATTTGAGAAAAATTGGCTATCTGCAATACTTTTAGAGATAATTCACATTTACTCATTTTGAGTAGGTGAGTAATTAGCTATGGGTCTGAAACTTCACAGAGTGAAAGCTCTGCCAAAAGTAGGTGAATGAGTTATTTGAGAAAAATTGGCTATCTGCAATACTTTTACAGATAATTCGCATTTACTCATTTTGAGTAGGTGAGTAATTAGCTATGGGTCTGAAACTTCACAGAGTGAAAGCTCTCCCAAAAGTAGGTGAATGAGTTATTTGAGAAAAATTGGCTATCTGCAATACTTTTAGAGATAATTCGCATTTACTCATTTTGAGTAGGTGAGTAATTAGCTATGGGTCTGAAACTTCACCAAGTGAAAGCTCTCCCAAAAGTAGGTGAATGATTAATTTGAGAAAAAATTGGCTATCTGCAATACTTTTAGAGATAATTCGCATTTACTCATTTTGAGTAGACGAGTAATTAGCTATGGGTCTGAAACTTCACCAAGTGAAAGCTCTCCCAAAAGTAGGTGAATGAGTTATTTGAGAAAAATTGGCTATCTGCAATACTTTTACAGATAATTCGCATTTACTCATTTTGAGTAGGTGAGTAATTAGCTATGGGTGTGAAACTTCACCAAGTGAAAGCTCTCCCAAAAGTAGGTGAATGATTAATTTGAGAAAAATTGGCTATCTGCAATACTTTTAGAGATAATTCGCATTTACTCATTTTGAGTAGGTGAGTAATTAGCTATGGGTCTGAAACTTCACCAAGTGAAAGCTCTCCCAAAAGTAGGTGAATGAGTTATTTGAGAAAAATTGGCTATCTGCAATACTTTTAGAGATAATTCACATTTACTCATTTTGAGTAGGTGAGTAATTAGCTATGGGTCTGAAACTTCACAGAGTGAAAGCTCTGCCAAAAGTAGGTGAATGAGTTATTTGAGAAAAATTGGCTATCTGCAATACTTTTACAGATAATTCGCATTTACTCATTTTGAGTAGGTGAGTAATTAGCTATGGGTCTGAAACTTCACAGAGTGAAAGCTCTCCCAAAAGTAGGTGAATGAGTTATTTGAGAAAAATTGGCTATCTGCAATACTTTTAGAGATAATTCGCATTTACTCATTTTGAGTAGGTGAGTAATTAGCTATGGGTCTGAAACTTCACCAAGTGAAAGCTCTCCCAAAAGTAGGTGAATGATTAATTTGAGAAGAATTGGCTATCTGCAATACTTTTAGAGATAATTCACATTTACTCATTTTGAGTAGGTGAGTAATTAGCTATGGGTCTGAAACTTCACCAAGTGAAAGCTCTCTCAAAAGTAGGTGAATGAGTTATTTGAGAAAAATTGGCTATCTGCAATACTTTTAGAGATAATTCACATTTACTCATTTTGAGTAGGTGAGTAATTAGCTATGGGTCTGAAACTTCACCAAGTGAAAGCTCTCCCAAAAGTAGGTGAATGAGTTATTTGAGAAAAATTGGCTATCTGCAATACTTTTAGAGATAATTCGCATTTACTCATTTTGAGTAGGTGAGTAATTAGCTATGGGTCTGAAACTTCACCAAGTGAAAGCTCTCCCAAAAGTAGGTGAATGAGTTATTTGAGAAAAATTGGCTATCTGCAATACTTTTAGAGATAATTCGCATTTACTCATTTTGAGTAGGTGAGTAATTAGCTATGGGTCTGAAACTTCACCATGTGAAAGCTCTCCCACAAGTAGATGAATGAGTTATTTGATAAAAATTGGGTATCCGCAATACTTTTACAGATAATTAGCATTTACTCATTTTGAGTAGGTAAATAATTAGCTATGGGTCTGAAACTTCACCATGTGAAAGCTCTCCCAAAAGTAGGTGAAAGAGTTATTTGAGAAAAATTGGCTATCTGCAATACTTTTAGAGATAATTCACATTTACTCATTTTGAGTAGGTGAGTAATTGGCTATGGGTCTGAAACTTCACCATGTGAAAGCTCTTCCAAAAGTAGGTGAATGAGTTATTTGAGAAAAATTGGCCATCTGCAATACTTTTAGAGGTAATTCGCATTTACTCTTTTTGAGTAGGTGAGCAATTAGCTATGGGTCTGAAACTTCACCAAGTGAAAGCTCTTTGGGATAGCTGCTCTGCAGAGATACCCTGAAGATAAAAAATTTTGTTGAAATTGCTCTATGTAGCACGGTTTTCGAAATATTAGCATTTTTGTGTTTTGCAATTTTTGCGCAAAAATTCGAAAATTCAAAATGGCCGCCATTTTTGGCAAGATAAAATTTTTTTGAAAATTGGCATGGCTACTCTGCATAGATACCCTGCGGGTCAAAAATTTCGTCGAAATCGCTCTATCTAGCACGGTTTTCGAGATATAAGCATTTTTGTGTTTTGCAATTTTGCGAAAAATTCGAAAATTCAAAATGGCCGCCATTTTTTGCGAGAAATTTTTTGTTTGAAAATTGGCAGCTAATCTGCAGAGATACCCTGCGGGTCAAAAATTTCGTCGAAATCGCTCTATCTAGCAGGGTTTTCGAGATATAAGCATTTTTATGTTTTGCAATTTTTGCGAAAAATTCGAAAATTCAAAATGGCCGCCATTTTTGGCGAGACAAAAATTTTTTCAAAATTGGGATAACTACTCTGCAGAGATACCCTGTGGGTCAAAAATTTCGTCGAAATCGCTCTATCTAGCACGGTTTTCGAGATATAAGCATTTTTGTGTTTTGCAATTTTTGCGAAAATTTCGAAAATTCAAAATGGCCGCCATTTTTGGCGAGACAAAAATTTTTTGAAAATTGGGAAAAGTACTCCGCAGAGATATCCTGCGGGTCAAAAATTTTGTCGAAATTGCTCTATCTAGCACGGTTTTTGAGATATAAGCATTTTTGTGTTTTTCAATTTTTGCGAAAAATTCGAAAATTCAAAATGGCCGCCATTTTTGGCGAGACAAAAATTTTTTCAAAATTGGGATAACTACTCTGCAGAGATACCCTGTGGCTCAAAAATTTCGTTGAAATCGCTCTATCTAGCACGGTTTTCGAGATATAAGCATTTTTGTGTTTTGCAATTTTTGCGAAAATTTCGAAAATTCAAAATGGCCGCCATTTTGGGCGAGACAAAAATTTTTTGAAAATTGGGAAAACTACTCCGCAGAGATACCCTGCGGGTCAAAAATTTCGTCGAAATCGCTCTATCTAGCACGGTTTTCGAGATATAAGCATTTTTGTGTTTTCCTTATTTGGAAAATTCGTAATAATTAATTAATCATTAATTACTCGGCCATTTCTTGACCAATCAATGCCAAAATCTAATGATTTCCAGATTTTAATAGAATGAATGTATTTGCCAAGTTTCAGGTGAATTGATAAAATTCCTTTCAAGTTATCATCCGGACAAGCTTCCCCATCGAAAAAAGACATTTTTGGTCATGTGACCTCTCTGATTGGTTGAAATGTCACTGCAGCATATTCAAAAAAATTCCCCAAGGCTACTGCCTAAACCTGCCAAATTTGAAAAGAATCCGCCTAACGGTTACAGAGTTATAAGGAAAACAAAATGCGGAGCCGGCGGAGCCGGCGGAGCCGCCGGAGCCGGCGGAGCCGGCGGAGCCAGAAGCTCTCCCATACACAAACAAGCGTCCCTTGCGGGACGCTTAAAAAGTGATCTAGCGAGGCTCGTGCTTAAAAACTTACAAATTAAGTGAAACTTACATTTTTTTTTTTTTCAATCTGGTATGGTTTTACTTGTTTCTAATATATATTAAACAGGACACACCTTGGTTAATAAGAGTTTTACTGTGTTGTTTCACTTACACTTTGTATCTGTGAGTGAATCTTTTCAGTCTGGTTATAAACACACTTCCTCTCATTCTCAAAGTAATTCACCCACACCTTGGAAGCCGCCTCCTGAATCTGTGGCCTGTAGATACACACATGTGCATCGTGAAACTTGTTAATGGTTTAATAAAAGTGCTTACTTACAGAAACTCTGTTACCTGATCATGGATGGAGAGGAAAATTAACTTATGATAATGAAAGGTGCATAAAATGGAGGAACAATTTCAACATGAAATGTTCACAGTACTGGTACCCTGAACCATTTCAACAGCAAGGAAATAGAACTGGGTACTAACTGAATATATCAAGTTTAATGTAAAATAACAACATTTTACAATTACATATCTAACTTTTGTGTATAAAATAAATACAGTTTAAAATGGGAGATTTTTTTTTTAAAAGAAACATATGAACTCTGAAAGGTATGCACTTTACATATCATGATCTGATGTTGAAACAGCCACACCATCTAATACAGGGTTCCCACAGACTTTTGATAACTGGATTCAAGGTCTTTTGAAGGATTTTCAAGGTCAACAACAACAATTCTCAAGGATATATTTTAAGGCGCGGCCTCCTTTACCTCCCCTTTTAGCTATCTGTTCCTCCCACAAAATTCTTTTTTGTCACATGATTTTAACATAAAACTCGATGATGCAGATGTTGGGTAAAAACAAATTCAAGGACTTTTCAAGGATTTTATTCAATTTTGGCCAAATTCAAGGACTTTCAAGGCCTTGAAAATGAAGCAATTTTTTTCACGGATTTTCAAGGATGTGGGATTTAATACTATAGACCAGTGCAGTACACCCATCAAGATTTAATACTATAGACCAGTGCAGTACACCCATCAAGAATGCCAGTTTGAAATAGCACACGGTGCTGAAGTGGGTGGTAAAGCAGAACATGGCAAAGTGTAATTTTGACACAATGGACAAAGGCTTAACACTTTGGCAGCTGGTGTTTGGATGACAAAGGTTAATCGATGAACACTTAACGAAATCAGGTGACAGTTCTGCTCACCTTACAGTTAGAAGGTCAATGTTCACATTGGCTGTGGCCCCCGTGTCTGGGTTGGTCAAGGTCACCTTGAATATGTCTTCAATTGCCTATAAAATCAGAATAAACTGAAACAAAATCTAAGACATGGAATCATAATACAAAAACTGATAAGATTTTTGGTCAGCTATATGCTCTCACTGAAACTTATAATTGGGTTTTATTCTCTAAAGTTACAGTTTATTCTGTAAAGTTTTCTTTGAAGATCCAGAACAACTTTTAATTTTAAAAGAAAATTTTAATTACTTAAATGTAGCTTTTATAAGTTACAAGCTTAACATCTTGGACTAAGTGCTGTCTCAGGTGACTGTAGGCAGTCTGGCCAACTCAAGAAAAATGAGCATATAAAGGCCGCACTGTATGTTTGGTTGCAGCACCTGCTGCCTCGAGTTGATGTCAACAGTGATACAGTACACAGATTACTAAATTTTAATGAGGTAGCTTTTACAGAAGACAGTTACTTAATTCCATTGAAACAGACATAGTATTATTTGAATACATTATGCCACTTACCTGTTTCTTGGTCATTTACAGAAACTATATATATACTCTAGGTTCTCCCACTTAAGGGCTTGTATGCACCCAAGTAAGCCAATATTAGACAGCATTGTGTCATGCTCAGTGTGTACTGGGCTTAAGTTTCACTTACAAGTTCTCACATACATAGATAATATGTGTTTTGCTGATTAACTGTTTATTTAATACTTACTGGTTTCTTGCAGACGTAGAGTTCCTCCCACACCCGTTTAGCTGCCTGTCCAAGTAACTGCTGCCCCTCTTGGCTGTTTTCTCGCTCTAATCTAGGTGGTGTTCCAGTCTCCTCTGAGTCTGAGTTATCGCATTCCACATGCCAAGTTGTGGTTCTCAGTGAATTGGGACTGCTGAGAAAAAAGCATAATAATCATACTGGGTCGAATGGAACACAAAATAAGGAAGGGCTGTTAAAAGAATGCTTGCACCTTATAAATTTGTAAGTTTTACCTTTTCATTCTTGGGCCTATTTTGCTCACACTCATTTAAAGTCATCTTAAAAAGCTTGAAATGTCAAAGCATTATTTTGTCTTTAAAACTTACTGGTTAAATGGTCTAATAATTAAGAAAAGTGGTAATAAACAAATTTAAAAGTCACCCAGAAAATACATATTTCAAACAACAAATATAAAAAAAAATATAATACAGAAATTATTAATATTTTGAATTTAACCAATATCTGTAAATATACCTGACTTCATACTGAAAATGTTAAATTTAACTCAAAAATAAACCATATTTTTGGTTGTGTCTGTGTAGAAAACATTTTACACTAAAACAAATCCAAACTTCATTGAATTTTTGTTTTTGTATTTGGTTTGAAAAATCCCTCTCCAATCATTCCACAAAACACCCCAGTTAATCAATTACATGACTAAAGTTAATTTCATTTGTTCTACATACGAGATACTACTTGGGTCCTCTGTCAGCTGCAGCAGACAGTAACACAGACAGCCAAGGAACTCCTGGTCATAGTTTCCAGGTCCAAACACCAGACTCCTGTGCTCTGTGAGTTTATGCAGGGCATAGACCACAGCCATCATGTCTGTCACTGTGTAGAGGGGGCGCGACAGCTGAAACAGGATGGTGCGATTCAAGCACTTGTAGATTCCGTCCAGTGAAGTGCCTGATGCTACAGTACAAGGTGAAATAAGGCAAGAATTAAAAAATAACATCTAGTGAGGTGTTTGATGCCGGTAAAATATAATGTAACCATATAATTCAAGGAATACCATGGGCTTAAAGAAGTACAACGAAACAGAGGGGATAAAATAGCAAGAGTCTGTAGTCTCACACAACATAAATCAAGGCAAATATTGAGAGCGCACTTCTAGAGATCCAGAGTTTCTGATTCACAGCTGCAGTAATAATAACTGGTTTCTTTAATTTAAAAAAAAAACTTATTGATTGTTTAAATTTGTCAAAACAATTCTTGACTGGAAACTTCTCAGTCTAGCCTTAACTGTACAATGACAATTCAGTGAGAAGTATTAAGGCATGACTCTAAAATGAATATGAGGGCTTTCTGACCATTTAACAGTGTGGTTTCTTTTGACTTATAAAACCAAATGTACAGCTAGAGAAACCTTTTTCCAGGGTGAAATACAATTTTGGAGGCATCAGGTACTATTTTTCATCAAAGAAATCATCTCTCAGTTAAAATTTTTACTGTTTCGCTCAACACTGTGATGATTATTGTTCAAATAAGGAAGTTCTTTGAGCAGTACTTGTTTGTAAAGTACTCTTTACTCACCTTTTCTTTTTGCTTGAGAAATGAGATTGCAAATAAACTCAAATACTTCTTTTGGTTCTCGGATGTAGGAACCTGGAAGAATAGTCACATAAATATTACAGTTTTCAAAATATTACTTTTCCTTTTAATTTTGGAACAACAATAGACTGGCCCTACATAAAAATCAGGAATCTATTTGAAGTACATGAATGGTATAGATAATTGAAAAAAAAATGTAATCTAGTGTTTAAGTGGATGACAATTTGGTACTGGGTGGTAATATATTGAAATTGGCAGTATAAGAGCAGCACACTAAGGAATGAAACATTCTACATATGCTTGATTCTGAATTTACAGTAAGTCTTGCACAATAACTTTTCTATTGTAATACACATATGCAATCAAAGTAATAAAAAGTTTGTGAATAAGGTTACTGTAAACTGTGAACAATTGCACATCTACACAGGTACAAATATAACATGCACACTGTTGAATAGTTTAACTGATACTGCTTCAGGGAAATTCTTGGACATCTCAGGTATTGTTACCACTGGAGTAAACACACATGAATGCCTCATTCAAGTGAGTAACCAGTTTGGCATTTCATCACTTTGGTTCTCACCTCTGTGGCCGTGGCTTCAAGTGTAGTTAATTGGAAAACCTCCTGAATGACATATGCAGGAAAAATATACAACAAATGAAGATGACAATATTATACGTGTGCATAGCATAAGTATTATATTGTCATCTTCATGAGTGATAAATTTTTTTCTGTATACGTCTCATCAGGGATGGTTTACTAATGATATATAATACGTATGTGTAGGTTACACAGTTTCCAAGATATTAGTGAAAAACCGGAACCTGTTGACACAAATTATCAATGATACGGAGGCGCTGGTGTATATGATAAAAATATATCCCGCTGTGTGTATCCTCCACCACATGGTGGATAATAAAACAACAATACATAAGCCTGTTCTAATTTAACCTTTTGCTGTTGGAGGGGACTGCAACTATGACCTTTGTAATACACATATAAACACCTACAAATACTAAGCTATCCCTACCCTGCCAGAGTTTGTCCACAACCCTGCCAGCAAAGTAGAAGACATTGTTTGTGGTGTTGCCATGGCTACCACTGGTCAGTATTCTGAGGGCAGCCTGGTCCCCTAACAACACATCAGCATCAGCCAGGTAATCCATCATCATCTTCATCACACAGGTCTGGTACTCTCGTCTTTGTGAGCGAGAAGCATGCTCAGGACTGGCCTGGAAAGTACAGGGAAAGTATGTGTAATTATGTAAGGAGAGCTGATGATGGGGTCACTACAAATATATCCGATACTTGCATTTTTTTTGTTAGTGAGAGCCAAGCTCAGGGCTGGCCTGAAAAGTATAGGTAAATTCATATTAGTACAAGGAAAGGGCACAAAGTGGTCACTTCTGATAAAAGTAAATTTGGGTACTCACTTTTTGTTTGTCAGTGGGATAGATGCAAGAAATGACCAGTAAAGTACCAGTGAGAAAAAGTAGTAGGATTGACTGGAAAGTACAGCGAATGAAGAACTAATTGACAAGGGAATGTTACAAAGGGGTCCTTATAGATAGGTAATACAAGTGTGTGAATTGATATTCAAGTACCTACGGTTTTCTCAATGACTGGGAAACATGCACAGAACTGCCTAGAAAGTATACAGAATGTATGTATAAAGCCAAAGAAAGTGTAATTCAGTACAAGCAAAGTACAATTAAGTAAAGAAGAGTGTCCAAAATGATAAAATTTGTACACAGGTATTCTATATACCACATATAAATGAAATTTATCATGTAGTTTGAAGTAATAGGCTAATCTAAAATAACATGACAAATAAACACCAAAACAGGCTGCATTTTACAATCTCTTGACCAATGGGCCATAATAAGGGGATTTCATCAGTTGAGAAATTTATTGTACATTTCACTTTACCTCTAGGATGAGATCGATGACGGCTGGAGACTTGCTACTCTGTGACAATGACAGGCTGTCAGTCAGTATGTGTTTTAGGAAGTCTGTCACATGCTTCCTGGCGGGATGGCTGCTCAGTGTACCTGGAAATACACAGGAAATTAAATGACCATTCTGATACTTCAATGGACTGATTGATTTCTGATGAAAGCCCGAAGCTGAGGGGTTAAAGGACATAAGAACTCACTCATTCTTCTTTCAAATATCATACTAAAACAAACATTGTAACTTGTACCTAGTAAGCACTTCATACTTAAATGCTTATCATATCTAGCATTTTATATCCTCTGTGAATACACATGCTTTTGGAGACTTTCACTACAAAGCAGATGAGGTATACAAATAACTCACATATCTGTAGGGTTTGTAGTTTGAACTATACCTCTGAATACAGTAGAACCTACATTATCCAACCCTCTATTATCCGAATTATTATCCAATCTCAAACCTCTCTCCCAAAACAATTTAAGCTTGTTATTGTGGCCTTTCTATTATCTGACCTTTCTCTTATCTGACCTAGTTGTTATTCCATCAAGAGGGTGGGACTATATAAAATGCTGACTCTGGAATTTAATATTGTATTTAATACATTATATATGTTGTATCATGATGGGTAGGTGAGCGGATGGAGAAATTCAATGCATACTACTTGGTCAGGATTCTGGACTGTTAACAATTGGGATGTGCCAAGTTGCAACCACCTGCAGCTCTTCAGGTCAGGGACAGGATTTGAGACCTATAAGCTGATGGGTGGGAGGATACTGTCATGGGTAGATATAATTACATAGCTCCAGTGTCAACTGTCTGGTATGTTTCAGGAGTTGAAATTACATTTTTATATACATTACAAACTTATCAAGTTGAATTGCACTGAACCTGAAATATACTTGTACTTTCCCAAATCTTATAAAACATGGTAATTTTCATTGGTAAACAATTTTACAAACTATAATTATAAATTTTATATTCTCTAGCTCAGTGTAAAATCTTTTTAATATTACCAGTCTGATTTATTTCACACATGATAAGCCACCTAAACATTCAATCATTCAATAGCCAATAGGTTAATAAGATGGCTAATTTCACAGAATTTGGCAAATTTTATTTATTTTTTAATTTTTAAAGTTTGTATAAAATTTATACCTATCAGTTCAACTTTCATGCATTCAAAAAGATAAATCACTCACTCTTTGATATACTTTCATTTTTCAGACATGGGTATTCGAGAAACTGTGCTGTCATAACTAAGGTATCTCTGGCATTTGTAAAATGTGACCGAAAAAATTTATTAAGAACAAGAGAGGATATGAATTCAAATGGAACTCCCACTAAATTTTTGTTTCCAAAAAGCTTTATGGAAGGGACATGGTCATTGACGACACAATACAATTTCCTGTATGAAGGTGTACATAAAATACCAACATATATGTGACATTATTCACACACCTACAGAGGCACACTTTATCAGTGAATCAATCATCAATTTACGTAAACCAAATCATGTGACATGACACTTTGGACTTGCTAGAATATCTAATGAAATGTCTCTGTGTGTGATAAAGGTCCTGGTACCTAATGGGTCAAAAAGTATGTTCACACAAGAATGTATATACAAATAGAAGTCTTTGTATGCTATTCCAGCAAAAATGTGGAGGGTTTTCTTACTAATTTTAAAACTGATGCATCACAAGGAATAATAATAAAGATTTTTTTTATTCACATAAAGCATGATAGTTTATCTAACTGAAATATTTGATAAATATCTCATCTTATTAATGCCTAGAAAAAAGTACATGACTTTTTTATGTTTTCCACAAGACATTTTCTGTTGTAAAGAGTTTGTGGATTATTTTAAACAACTCTTGATGCATTTTTTTTTCAGTTAAACCATGAAAACAATAAATGTTCTTTTAAGTTCAACTTTATTTATTGGAATCTAATTTAACAAGAAAAAAACTATTTGACTTTTAATGCCATAATTTAAAACTTTAATATACAAAATGTTTTACAAAGGTGGCTCATGAGCTGAAATTCCTTGAAACAAAGAACACTGATATCAACTTCAGACTCTGACAACATGGTAGCCATTAACAGAGACCAAAATGACGAAATAAGGTTTGGACATAGTTCGACACACAAACAGTAAAACTATTTGCAAAACTACTTAATTTTTTACTGATAATGTGCCTTTGATGTCAAAAGTCTACTGCATTTCCAAACAGACTCCCAAAACTTGTATTTTTCTCGGACCGTAACAGCTGAAAATCAAGTTGGTCAAAAACTGCAAAGGAAGCATGTGACATTCTAAATATCTGAAATCACTACCAGCAATTATGTGTCATAAATATAAAAGATGTAAAAGTAAAACTATATCAGAGAGCAGAGAAGGAGTGGAAAGAAGAAGTTGAACACAAACCAAAAACTCTGTTTGTACAAGACATTTAAATGTAACTTTAAACCTGAAAGCTATCTTCAAAATAATATTCCACGATACAAAAGGTCACTTTTGGCCCAATTTAGAACCACAGTTCTGCCACTGCGAATAGAAACTGGCAGATTTCATTTGACAAAAGATCCAGTCACAAAATTGTATAGAAAACTAAATATAGAAGAACGAACACATCTTATTTGTAACAGTAATGCTATTGAAGATGAGGTTCACTTTTTATGCAACTGCATTGCAGAAATACCAAATTTTTTTTTTTACACGTTGGATTAGATTGTGTCTTTGTTCCTGCCTTGAGATATGGTATATCTTTTTAGTTTCAACTTGACCACTGGATTGGATAGTATTGTCACCAGAACACATATATGCTTTCTGTTTGGCACATTCAAGTTGAGATCTTTCAAGGACAAAACTATTTATGAAGTGACAATTATGAAAGCCCCTTTAAAATGAGTAGCATAAAACCTCTGAATCGTATCAATGTTCACATGCAAACCTTCAATTTATGACCTGTAGATCCGCAATTTTATGGTGCTGTATGGGACAAGTCCCTGAAACAATAGGTTTCATTTGTTATGTAAATTTAGAACACAACCCCATTAGCTTCACATACTGTTAGAACTAATGAACCTTGCCTGGCCATTAGAATGGCAAAAACTATTCAAACTTGATTTATACTCTCTGTTGATCACATTATAAAATAGGTTTTTATATATTGCATTTAATCTGTAAAACTCTTAGTTTGAGGAGTTTTACCTTAATATCTATCAACATTCTCAGATGCAGGGGATTATTATTATACATGTAATTGCAATAGTTTAATTAGATATAAACTATATCAAATTAAGAAAAAATCTAAACCATGCCTTTGAATCATCTAAAAGTTGGTTGAGCATTTCTAGTACAATAAAAATGTGGGTTAGGGAAAAATAACTTCAATTTTGTTCTATTTGTATCTGATTAAGTTTGCAACTCAATTTTTCAAATTATAATATCTTAAATTCCTTTTGAAAAAAAAAGAAAACCATTAATGTTCTGAAGAAGAAAAATTCTTTTTAATGACAACAAACTATAACATATACATTTTTAAATAGCCCGAGCTTACAATAACCCAAAGATGCTGATTTATGTTTGCTGTGTGGAGTACTAAATCTACTTATTATTGATAACAGTAAATGTACTTTTCCATGTATATAACTTTGGTACAACCTAATGGACTACAAACTACATAAACTGATTTAAAACAGCACAATATGCTGTGCATAAAATACACCAAATCCTCAATACACACATGATAAATACAAACATTCGAATTTACTGGGGCAGTTTTTACAATCACTCTGTATTGCTGATGTAATTAAGAAGTAAGCTGTTTTATTGCAACACTATAAAATACCAAGGCAAACATACTGTTTATACAATTATTATTATTGAAACATTCACAATTAGTGAATGAATTGAATCACATTTTTCTATAAAACATGTTTTTTGGGGGGTGAGGGAAAATTTACCTAAAAATAATTACTTCCGTAAATATTTTAATTAAAGTGTGGAAGTATTATTGTATACTTGGAAAGAATGCGGATATCTGTGGTTGTCTAATCAGTTCAAAACCTGGGAATTTGAGGTATCACGAGGACCTTTAAATGATCTCATGTATTGATTTTACCTTAAAAGGTAAGATACTGAATATAGGAAATAAACACAACATTGTTAGTAACTTGAAATCTATGACACTGTGTAGTAGTATACAAGCTTTATAATACTTTATTTTTCAGGATTGAACCACTGATAAAACTGAAAATATCTTAGTTCTGTTTTGTGATAAAACCATATGTCAATTTTATGGGACAGGTCAGTATCTATATGATTTTATATATATGTATCTTTAAATTTCTTATTTACTTATATAATTTGTAATCAATGACAGTGTATCTTCTTAGAATGATATATGAATAATAACTCTGTACAAAATGTTACTAAAAATATCATGCTTATCTGAAGAAATCACATATTTATAGAACTTAATTCTCAAAATCTCACAAGAGAACTTTTGAACAAAATTAATACACTGCTCAAAGTCAAATTTTAACTAAATTAATCCACACCAAGCTATCATTACGATATAATATTTTAAATAGTTATGATAAAAAGCAATTTCAAAAGTAAACTGCCTTTAAAATGACGCATGTACAAAAAATTTATAATGTTATTAAATTAGCAATATTGCCCTCGTTACTTAAATCTTACAGGTTCTGAAATAAAGCAAACATTGTAAAGCAGAGTTCATATGTTCACATTCTTGTGAAAACATTGAATACTGTTTCACTAAATGCATTTGACAAAATTTCTAATATGATATATATTTGGGAAAAATGAGAAAGTGAATAATTAATCAAAAAATGAAAAAATATTTCCCCAATCATATCACTTTTTGATCAGTAAATAAAGTTCTGGCAACGAACACTCTTTAATGAGGCACTAAAGGAAACTTTGACAAAAAGGGTTACAGTTGAAAAGTTGCATAAGCCAAAGACTAAATTCTGGAGTAATCTAGAATTCAGAATCTACCATAATTCCACTAATACAAGAGCCCATATTCAGATCAGAGCTCATCTCTTAATTTTTTGATCAGTAAAAATGCAGAATATCCTCAATTCTAAGAGCTTTTATTATCCAATTATTTGTACTCATTTCAACACTCTCAAATTTGTATTGCCCTAGTGTGTTTTAAAATAAAATTACTCTTCTATTACTTCAGTATGCTTCTATTGGTTGAATATCATGCTACTCTCCCAGTAATCTGGGGGAAAAAGATTGTGATGCATGTGTAGAGTTAAACATTGATAAATTAAATCAAAAGGTTCATAAACACAGAATTTAATTCTTGGGTCTAGAAATCATCCATGGAGTGCAGTCCTTTACTCGGGCGGGGGGTGGGGGGGTGGGGGGTGGGGGAGCTTTTCCTGAAAATTCAGAATTCCTTTGTACCCAAAAAATGATCCTGATCTTTCCAAAAATGTAACTAGATTGGGCCAACTCGGCGCCAACATATCCCCAGACAGGTCATCACTCACGCCACAGGTTTTGATCGGGAATTTTTTAAAACATAATTACCCATTATTATATGAACTTCAGCACATCAATCTACTCTGTTTATATCTCCCCAAGGAAGATGGTGTATCCCCAGACGCCGAATACTAGTGCTGGGAGATCGCCATGATATTACGTGTCGATGTTCGTATCGGAAATTCGTGAACAAACTTCGAACATTTCCGATTATGGAGTCAAAAGTGTAAACCAGACAGAAAAATCAAATATTAAATAACAACAAGCAAAATACACACAAATTATCACAAATATAACAAAAATATAACCTAAAAGCCATTCACAGACGTCTCCCTCACTAACAGACCATGCTGGATGTATCTTCACTTGTGATTGGCTCATCTTATGATTACCTTGACAACAGTGGGAAAACCCTAAAGTGTTTCTATTTACGTTATTTTTATTGCATTCACAGCTACTTTTGACATTTTAAGTGATAAATATTTCAAATTTTTACAAAATATTATTCCGGTTAGTGTTTTATTGTGACCAAAAGGCTACAAAGAAATCAGTTTAGCAAATATCGGTTGTACTTAAAGTTTACCGGTCATTGATCGGCAATGAGCCAGCGAGCGATAATACCGAAGTTTGCAAACATCGTCCCAGCACTACCGAATACATAACTCAAATTATATTTTCAATCTTCCTGCAATGATAACTCTAAACCTATTTTCAAAGTATTTAAATGATTGATGATTGAATGTCCATTCTAAAATAATAATCCCAAAAGAGCATATCTGTTTCTATATTTGTTGACAAATAAAATATTATTTTTAACTCAACTCATCATATTTTTCAATCTTCCTTCAAAGTATTTAAATGATTGATGATTCAATGTCCATTCTAAAATTCATAATCCCAAAAGCGCATATCTGTTTCTATATTTGTTCACAAATAAAATATTATTTAAAAAAAAATTATTTATATTATTATTTTATTATATTATTTTTAGAATTTGCAAATTGTTTTCAGTTATTCATTTCCTCTATACCTATATATGTGGTCCATATATATGCAACCTAAATATGTGACACAATCTCAGTTCTGACTCCCCTTTGTGTTATATGTAATGAAGCCCACCACCTCCCACCCCCACCCCTCTCCCCTTCTCCACACCTCTCTCACTATTACACAAGATCTGCAACCCCATTGAGTTCTTTGTTTCTCATCTGATATCATTAAATACCTTTGTTTATTTAGTGTCACTCAATATAGCTGGAGGTCCCAGAGGTGGGTGGGGGGAATCCGGGTGGGGGATGTGGGTTGAGCATAAATGGTAAACAAACAATCTATATAAAAGGGGTACTCAAATACAAAAAGAATTGAGAATTTTAAGTATGTGATTATCAACTGAAATGAGTTCATAACTGTAGGAGCTGTGCCAAAATTAACTGAGGCAAGTTGAATAAAACTGGGCTAGTTGAGGGTTAAAAATCCCCTAGTTTTACTACATAAGGATATAATTTCATTAATATTGGGACTTAAAGCTCACTTAAAGTGTCCATTTTGTCTACTTCAATATGTTTCACCAGTTTCATTTTAAAAAGTGAAAAACTCAGCAAGCAGAGGTATAACACACAAAAATAAGTTCTTAAAAGACTAAGATAGCCATAACATTATTAATATTCAAAATTTAAATAGACAGGCATTTCCTTTTAAAAATTCAAAGATTTCAGCTCTATAACCCACATAGTTTGACAGTTACTGGGCTTTAAAGTGGCATAATATCCATAAATTGGGTTTCTGTGGGCATTTTACAATTATTAAAGAGACCTTAGCAATTAAACTACAGATCTGAAACTTTTTGGGGGGACATACATAACAAACAAAAATCATATATAATACAGTTTAAGACTTGTCACACTAAGCATTTCCAAATAACAGGGCAAAATACGGAAAAAATGTCAAAAAAGGCACTTGGGTGAGTGTCTATGGCCCTCATACACAGGTTAAATGTCTACTAAAAACCTTGATTTTCGGCATATGTAAAAAGGACATAATAATGCATTCCCAGATGGGATTTCAGCTCCATCAATCACATAGTTTAACAGTTACAGGGCTTAAAGGTGGTAAAAAGTCCAAATATTGGGTCATTGTGGGCCTTTTAGAGATCTCGATGTGGCTTTCAAATTAAAGCTTCAGACTTAAAATTTGTTACATACTAAGATTACACATAGAATATGTATCTAATAAAGTTTGAAACTTCTCAGACTTACCATTTCCAAGTTACAGAGCAAAATATGTGAAAAATGTCTTAAAAGGGTCACTCAGGTGGGTGTTAAAGGTCCTCATACACAGGTTAAATGTCTACTTGAAGCCTTGATTTTTGGCACATGTAAAAAGAACATAATAATGTATTCCCAGATGAGATTTCAGCTCTATCAGTCACATAGTTTAACAGTCACAGGCCTTAAAATTGGCAAAAAGTCCAAATACTGGGTCTTTATGGGGCCTTCTAGAGACCTAAATGTGGCCTTCAAATTAAAGCTTCAGACTTAAAATTTGTCACATACTAAGATTACACATAGAATATGCATCTAATACAGTTTGAAACTTCTTAGACTTACCATTTCCAAGTTACAGGGAAAAATATGTGAAAAATGTCTAAAAATGGTCACTCGGGTGGGGATTTATGGTCCTCATACACAGGTTAAATGTCTTCTTAAAGCCTTAATTTTTGGCACATATAAAAATAACATACTAATATCTTCTCAGATAGGATTTGAGCTCTATCAGTCACATAGTTTGACAGTCACAGGGCTTAAAAGTAGCAAAAAGTCCAAATATTGGGTCTTTGGGAGCCTTTTAGAGACCTCAATTTGACCTTCAAAATTAAAGCTTCAGACTTAAAATCTGTTACATACTAAGATTACACACAGAATATATATCTAATACAGTTTGAAACTTCTCAGACTTACCATTTCCAAGTTACAGGGAAAAAGATATGAAAAATGTCTTATAAGGGTCACTCGGGTGGGTGTTTATGGTCCTGATACACAGGTTAACTGTCTATTAAAGGCCTAAATGTTGGGGCACATATAAGAAAACACATAGATATATTCCCAGATGATATTTAACTTAGATGAGAGACATAGTTTGAAAGCTACAGTGCTTGAAAGTGGCAAAAAGTGCATAAATTGGGTCTCTGTGGGCACTTTTGAGACCTTAAGTCGACCCCTTTGGGTAAACCTACAGCCCTAAAATTTTCTACAGACAAGGATTACATATCAAAGTTATACCTAGCGCAGTTTGAGACTCATCAGAATTATCACTTCCAAATTATAGGGCAAAATATGTGTAAAGTATAGCAAAAAATCCCTAAGTGGGGGTATTTATGGGCCTCAAACACAATTTTCTCCTCAATTTAAAGTCATGATTTTCGGCACATGTACTAAGAACATATTAATGTGTTGTCAGGTAAAATTTCAGCCAGCTGAGCATCATAGTTTGTGACCTACAGGGCTCTAAGTGGCCAAAAGTGCAATTTCTGACCTTAAGGTGGCCATAAGTTCTTTTTTACTGGGAGTTTAAGGTCACCTTAAAATAGGGATCTTCCTTTGGGCACCCTTAACATGTGTACCAAGTTTGAAAAAAAAATATTAATTTGTTTTTGAGTTATCGCGTCCACAAGGAAATTTCTACGGCGGCGGCGGCGCGACGGACCTGAATCCAATATATCCCCGACTTTCGTCTGGGGATATAATTACTTTTTCCTTTAGCCAGGCCATACCCACATAAAAAGCTTCATGAAGCTCTGCACATTAATTTTGGAGTTATTTTGAAAACAGAGAGACAAACAAACAGAAGGACAGACAGACATATTGTATTGTGTATTTATACTCAGGGAAATATCTCCATGTACTTTGTTTAAAGTGCATTTTGACCATTCGGTCTGCACAAGTACAGCCCAAGCTCTCAAGTTACCTATATTCCCCTACCTGAAAGGCAGAGGCTCAAGGATGAGCATTTATCAACATTCTTGAGGTTATTTGGCATGACACTTTGGATATAACCAATGACAGAGGATCCCCATTTTAAGTGGTCATGCAAGACACTATGTATCTGCCTGTACCTAGGTTTGAACCCACATCCTCTGTGCTCCTAGGTAAGTGTGTTACTCACTAGGCCAAAGTGGTCCTTATTTGACTATTAATGTAGCATATTGGTTTTGAAACTCTGGTAAATATAAAAGTGGTATAAATAAAAGGGTGGAGCAAAACACTGATACCATGCTATAAACTAACATTAAACACAAAATATTTCATATAAATAATGGATTATATAATATAGTCTGTTTTATAAACTCTTTTTTATTCCTTTAACAATTTATAAAATACCAAAGCCCTGAAGCTCTGGCAATTAAGAATGCAGTATACAGCATAAATAAATAGAGGGATCATAGTTGAGTGCTTGCATCAAAGGGGAATTTGCAATGACTTGCTCATTTCTGATTGATTTAAGCATCATACAACTCATATTTACTTCTTTTTAAGTTTTTACTTAGTCTCCCACCAGGCTACATATTAATTCACGAACCAATATTGCCCTTAAAACTGAATAAACATGATCATCCCTGAACTAGAATTAAAATACTTTGTCAAAATTATACTGAATCTTAAGTATATTAGTTTAGTTACTTTCATATTTTGATTTAATTTCAGGTTTTCGATTTGCTGCTCAATATCCCAAGCTTCTTCAGTCACATGTGACTGCTAAATAGCTTTACTTATCAAGGCCTTGATTTCCTTTCAACCTATTTGCATGAGATTACCTTGGGACCTCTCATAACACCAATTGCTTAGATTAACGCCATGCCTGTTGTTTATTAATCAAAGCACAACCGTATTGACTTTCATTTTGATCTAAAATCTGAATTTATACTTCTAAACTGTAAATACAAAACATATCCACAAAGAAGTGTCTTCTTATTTTATGTTGGGAGGAGGGGGGTGCATTTAAGAATACTAATTGATACTTGTGAACACTTCATATCAATGAATAGATAAAGCCTTGTGTCATATTTTTTCAGTCTGGACACAGATAACATTTTATGTTTTGGATACTTCAAATTGTACAAATTATAATAATTAAAATATCTTAAACTGGCAATATTAGTGTCAAGTAGTCCACTGTGTCTAGCTGGCAATTGCTTAGAGTAAGAAATCTAAAATTCGCCACATATCTGAAATTCGCCACATGTGAAAATACTAATAAAATAAATGAACTGTGGTGAAATTTGTTGAATGTATAGTAAATTATGGCTTTTTGAACTGAAAAATACCAATTTTTAGACAAAAACATCATTTTCTTCATAAAATTAACTAAGGTTTTACAGGTGGCGAATTTTAGATTCCTGGCGAATTTTAGATTTCTTACTCTACTTAACTTACAAAATAATATTCTATTTTTTTTAAACTTTCTATTCTTTCTTCAGAAAATGTTACTTCATCTACATTGAGTTCAACTCTAAATCAATATCAGTTAAATCTCTTCATTAAGTAAATTTTTGTTATCAATACTCTTCAATATAGAAATGTATCAGGCCCTCAGGTGGACTTTTACATTACAAATGCGCAGCTATCCAGTATTTACAGTGAAGTAGTAGAGCTATTTTTTTCCTTGTAATTTGACTCAATAGGCTTGAACTATCCCATTAATTTATAATTACTAATTAATTTTTTTTTTCACAAAACAGTGTATTTTACTGAGATAGCATTGATACATACTTTTTTTTTAATATTCTTCTGACAAATGAAAAAGTGAAATCCAACATAGTTTATGTTATGGATAAAAGTGGTTTAAGTTCCAATGATCTAAGGGATGACGGTTTAAGTTATACTAATCTTCAGGCTTTTTTGCCAATGTCAAATCTGCATGACTGTTGGCACCAGTGAACCTGAGAGCCAACCTCCATGTGTTACAAACTCCCAGGATTTCTACCTTAACAAAAATACACTGCTGTGCTTGGGATGTGTAAACACATACATGTGGGATATCACTGAAAACACTTAAAGAATCCACAAAAAGAATACACATGTGTCACTTGTACACTAAAATAGAATTAATCATTTAAATTCATGGATCTCAAACTGATTCTTGGGCAAAAATAGTTTGACATGTTATTTGGGTTACCTTTTTTTACCAGAGTTTACACAACAAGGACTAAAATGATTGATTATACAAAAGCCATGGCTTATAAAGAAAACAAAAAACTCTGTGTATATTCTAAAAGGATTAGCTTTTACTGGCTACGCCTTCAGATTTGAATCTCTGGGCTGGTGTTTTGAAAAGGAACTAAGCTCAAACACATGATATTTATATACACTGGATTTATAATGGCTCTTGTGCTGGCTTATATTCAAACAGAGTGGAAATAACAGAACAAGCCTTTTGTAACTGTTGTGAGATTAAATTATATTTGGTGTGAAATGCTCTAGAACTGGACAGAATTTGTCAAGCAATAGGTAAGCTATTAAAGCAATTAAATTAAGAATGGATACATGAATATGACCTAAATGCTGTTTCAGGATTAAAATTTGTACATTTTATATATATCAGATGTAAAAATGGCCTTATGCAGTGAAATTCATCCTGTTATATGGAACTTCTGGTTAAATCATAATATTTTCTGGTCCAATGAGATTGACTTTGCATGGTTCAATTATAAGATTATATAAGGAAAGGGCAAATATTGAATAAGATATTTCTTGGAAAATGATATTGTACTCATCTTTAAATTAATCAGAAATATGTGTTTGAAGATCTGACATACCTTAAATAACTTTATGAGCTAAATTATACCTGTGAAACAATATTTTAGACAAAATAACAAGGACTATTAAAGTAAAAAACTCATGAATTCATGAAAGGTTTTTGCTAATTAAATCTTCCTGGTTGAGTCATATTTCTATCCAGTATATAAAACTAGCTCAGCTGATTTTGTACCAGATTTTTAATACAGTGGGTTTATGTATAAGTATATAACCAGTGTCACTTGAACAATGGTGTAACTTTTAACCAGTTCTGAGGTCCACAATAGAAAATACTGTATTTTTCTACGCATGATTGGAAGTTATTTAGTGATAGCTAGGAATAAATCCTATGAATATTGGAGTTACAGTTTGACATAGAATCCACTGTATATTAATTCATTATCATGTAAATACTAATTGCAAATTTTATTGACAGTGAAATTAAAGTTGGTACAGGTGATGAAGTATTTTGACAGAATGACCTGCTATTTAGTATCCACCACGCGACGTATTTGCCCTAAATACGGGGAAATACAGACCGGGATGTATTTTTTTTGTATACACCGGCGCCCTGGTACTATGGATATTGAGTGTGATTAACTTCCGGTTTTTCAACAATATCTCGGAAAGTATGTAACTTAAAAATATGTATAATATATCATTAGAAAGGTGTTATTCTAGCGCTTCTGCTCATGTATGTTGCATAAATATCCATGCAGAAATGACTGAGATATTGCAAGGTAAAGATTGAAGTTTTATATTCAGTGTTGCTCATTCTTTTTGACAGTCTGTTTCACGTTTTCTCATTAAATATTCATATTATTTGACCCATAAATTGCACAAAATGGTGGATAATAAAAGTAAAACACCCCTCATCAGACATATACAGAAAAAATATATCACTCATGAAGATTAACAATATAATACTCGTGCTATGCACTCGTATAATATTGTTATCTTCATTCGTGATATATTTTTTCTGTATATGTCATTCGGGACGTTTTCCTATTGTACACAAGGGTTTAAGAAGTCAGAATCAAGCAGAAATTTACTAGCAATATTATTGTTATTATCAGACTCTTTATAACAACACAACATGCAGTTTAGCAACAGCTGGGTTCTAATTATAGCTATGTCCACATACACCAATTCATCTACAGTAGTTTCTGATATGTCAATCTCAAAATTGGTTCTGCTGAGATCCATTTGACTTAGAATGGTTTTATAAGAATATAATAAATTCTATATGAAGATGAATTTTTCAACTGAGGCAAAAGATTTTGCTTTCTTTTCTGAGTACAGTAAATTTTTGCTGTAGATAATCAGTTATTAGCATAATACTGTATGTATTTCATTTATTCACAGGTACTTGATGATACACACTGGATAACCTCTTAGAAGAAACTTACACTCAATCACTCACTGAAGCTTATCATCAGTCATTGTTTTTGTGTCCCATTCAAGGAGACATTACACCGGTACAAAATATACAGAGAATTAAAAACCTCCCCACATTCCCAGACACTGGATAAACATGGCTGCCAGTAGATTATCAGATTCTCCTGTCATTGCAATAGTAAGTACATTCTGTGTACTTGTTCTCACAATACACCCATGTGCTGGTGCAGGATCGTGTAAACTGGACGATAACATTGATCCCAGAAATCCCAGGAATACCATACGCAGGTGTACTATAACCCAAGACAAAGACTTCAGTCTCATACCAAGGAATACAATCTCACTCTGGGTGGAGTTCCCAGTGGGAAATACAGTGAACTTTGCAGCGAATTTCCCAACACTATCCAAATTGGAGTACTTGAAGATTGATGTCACATCTTTGACACTTGAGCCAAAGACATTTGATGAAAATTTCCAACTTCCCAAGCTCAAGTCTTTAAGTTTAATCAGAGATCTGAATGAGGTCAACAGTAAAAATATTGCTATGACATTAGAGGATGATGTGTTTCTTGGGCTTTTCAATCTTGAGGAGCTGTACCTAGATAACCTAGGCATACAGGATCTCTCAGACAATGCCCTGCATGGCTTAGACTCTCTGGAAGTCCTTGACCTCACCTTGAATTACATTAGTGAAATCAAACCATTCATGTTTTCCCACTGTAAAAACCTGACAACCCTAAAGTTAACGGATAATTTCATCAGTGAAATCCAAGAAAGTTCATTTGGGGGACTGAGTGTTTTAGAAAGCTTGGATATATCTCTTAATAAACTAAAGGTTCTACCAGCAGGTCCACTGGTGAATTTGAAGGAATTGAAAGTGTTAGTGATAACTAGCAATGACCTCCATACCATTGAATCAGGAACCTTTGTTGGTCTGGGAAAACTCCATTACCTATCCCTGGCCAGGAACAATCTCAGTGAAGTCGATCCACTGGCATTTCAAGGACTCACTGGCTTAGAGGCCTTTATATTAGACCATAATAAACTGAAGTTACAGATGGGTCAGTTTGCACAGGCATCGAACATCTTGCACCTGTATATGGCACATAATGATATTAAGGAGATCAGCCCAGACTTTTTTGAGGGTTTACTCTCTATTAGCGAACTTGTATTGAATGCCAATAGTATTGGTTTACTGGAAGCTGAGGTGTTTTTCCCCATGCCCACACTGAGGGTTTTGGATATAGGAGATAATAAGATAAAACATGTAGAGGAGAATGCCTTTAAAGGTCTGACAAGCTTAGAGACACTGAATATCCAAGAAAACCTGATTCAGTCCTTACCACCAGGATCATTTGATGACCTCACCAATGTTAAAACGCTCTACATGGACCAGAATCCTTGGGTGTGTAGTTGTGAGACTGAATGGCTCATTACATGGCTAAGAGATAGAGAGAAAAAAATAGAGCCTGAGGCACAGTTTTTCTTTATTGTTTGTTCAGATGATGACCCGATACCCACAGAAACATTCCATGCACTCATTACAAGCAAGCACTACTTTAAGGAACTCAATTGTGGAGATGTATTCGTCCCATCGAGGCCAAGCAGTAAAACAACAGACAAAAGCAAAGGAAGTCCGTCAACTGGCGATGCCACGTCTACGACAGAAAAAAATGTGATCAAAGTGCCACATAAACATATGACAAAAACCCAGAAGGTGATCATTCTTGTGTGTTCCATTCTAGCAGTGCTGGGTTTGGTGGCCATTCTTGCTATTCATATTTACTGCCGCCAAAAGAAACACGGAAGCTGGGTGCCACCCGACCAAAAGAAACTCGACCAGCAGAAATCGGTCATACCGCAGAGCAAAAAAGTAGGTATCTTTTAATACTCAAAGACAAGTAACAGATATTTGCTGAAAGTAGTAGGTAAATATTATTTGATAACAATGCATGGTAATTATTAATGATCTGTAAATTTCATAATCTACAGTGACTTTCTTGAAGTTTTTACATAAAAAATTTAGAAAACCAACTTTGCATTTATAAAATTCCTAATTTTCAGGCTAAAATATGATTTGAAGGTCAAAGCAAAGCTGCAATCAAATGTATATGCATTTTAAAATGTTTGTGAAATTTATGTTTTATGATATATTTTCTGATTTATGCAAGCAGTAAAAGAAAAGTAATGGTAAAAGAAACCAGCTAAGTTACAATCACTTTTAGATGGATACCAAATATTCAAATATTCGCCTTGACCAAATATTTAATAGTGATATTGCTATGTGTCAATGCTGAGGACCTGTCCCAATATGATCCTGGCTGTTGAACAGGACGTAAAACCCCAACTTTGACCTTTGATATTGATATGCGTTACTAGTCTTTGCACCTTTATACTGGAAAATTCTAAACTGTGAGGAAGCCCCAGTGTACACCCTACAGGCATAGATTCAACATAATGACAATGAGTTTCAAGTTTTAATATGGCTTCTAACGAATTGCATGCCAACCCAGAAAGGCAGATCCATATTTTATGGAACTCCCTTTCAATCATCACAATAACCTTGAAATTTACATGTAATCACCAAATCTTGATTACAAAGAAATATTTTTTCTTATATTTCCTGGTAATTCACCTCAACACAGATGACCTGTTACGACCATTCCAAGATATGCTTGTCAAAGATGTCACTAAAATAATTACACTCTTTTCAATAAATGAGCTCTTTTGTACCAAGAACAGATTTAATAGATTTAAGTTACTTGTACATGTATTAATGAATCACTTTTTACTTTCTGATAAATATTAATAAATTTAGTCTCTTTAGCCCTTGAGACCATAACAAGATATAACAGGTAGAGTATATGAATGTCCAAATTACATTATTTTTTAAATACGAAATTGTCAAGTGTGTATCATGCAGTACATTATACTTGTATCATGGTATCAAGTATATTTATCTATAATTAGATACCATTATTGATTTGCATATAGCCTGCTTTTACTGCTATGAGTTATAACTATAAATAAACTGTTCCTTATAATTATGGTATACAAAACATTAACATGTGTTTATGCATAAAATATGGTTACAAAATGAAAGAAAATACTGTTGGTGTTTTATTATGTATAATCATATGATCTTTCAGACATGTTAAAAACACCCAGCAATATAACATAAGTTGAAACAAAAACATATGTAATATTATATCATGAAAGCATGTATTTATAAATATATAGTTGCACTTGTATACTCTGTGGATGAACTGAAAGCAAGAAAATCTTTGAATTATCTACATCAACCTTTATTTAAAGTTACACTTGAACAAGAAGTGAGATAATAGGAACCTAAGAAGTCCTCACAAGACTTAAATATAAATAATACTTTAATGCTGAAAAAATGAAGATATTGTCACAGAAATTTGCAATAATTCCAAAATTAGCATAAAATGCAAAATATATGTTTAGTCTAAATATAAAGACCAAATCAAACATTTTTAAAGCATTTTTTATATATTAGATTAATCTTCTTAATGAATCTTTCCACTTCTGTTGAAGAATTTAATTTTATATTTTGCAACAGACATAAACACCCTCGCTTATTTGTCTACAACCATTTCCTATGACACAACTCAGTTATTGTCTGTGCTTATGCTTGTATAAAAATAGAATAAACATGTATTCTGAATGAATGAAAAATACTGTCAATTTATAAAATCATACTTTTCAACTAAATGCTTTTTTATTGGAGAAGCTCATTATTCACTCATATTATCTAAGGAAATATACTTTTTCACAATGTTTATAATGCAAAAAGCTGTAAATGTAATACCTGTACCTATACATGCATAAATGCTCTGATTTACATGACTGTAATTTAGCATATTAGATCTTTAAATACTGGTGGCCTAGTGGTTATTTAATGTGACAAATAGTCAATTGGTCATCACCTCTGTGGTTATGGGTTCAAATGTTGATTTTTTTAAAAAATACATGTATGTAGAAAACACTATATCTCAAAGTCCTGAATTTTGATAGACATGTTAAAACTCCAGGGGCCATACTGAATCATAGACAAATTAGCCATTTACCAAATTGGACTGCGTCCAATCAGCCTCCAGAAAAAATGGCATGTGTTGTAATCAACTAGCTTCCATGCAAGGCAATCAGTTGAACCAATATACTTATGATTTTATTATTTCATTATGATACTATATCTTTATTACTATTATTATCCTGTACAGGTGACCACATCCAATTCTGACCCTGAAGCTGGGTACTGGAGTCAGATTTGTGAAGACCTACCACCGCTATACCCTAATAAAAACACTGGTCCATCAGAGATTCTCAAAGCTGCAGGAAAACCAAAAGCCCAAATATATGATCATCAGCAAACTGTGGAGTCACAACAAGAGCAGTATAATCATGTATATCAAAACCACTCCTACATATCTGACAGCATGGAGTACATTCATAGAGTGACAGACATTAACCATCAGAGGAGAGGTGATCTTAGTGATATAGAGCAAGTACCTTCATTACAACAACCAGTCAAACCCTCTAATAAAAAACTCAAAGCAAAGAAAAAAGTCAAGCTGATGGGGCCTCACACTATTGTTCAGATAGAGAGAGATCCAAATCAAAGCAATGAAAGAGATACAAACCAACAGAAGGTAGGACAGGTGAATGGTGGGCATCATAGCCAACTTAACCAGAATCAGGTGGAGAAGCCAAAGAAAACCAAAAAGAATCAGAATAGAGATACACATAGCAAACTAGGTGACAACAAAAGTCATTATCTGAATCAGAATACTACTGCTACTGCCTCACAGTATGGTCAAAACCATGGAAATTCTAGTCAAACATTACTCAACCAATATCAACCCACAAACAATCATGAGGGACCTCTTGAACTTCAAATGGAACTGCAAAGTTTGAGACATTAAAAATATTAAGTTCTGAATCCCACTGGGGTCATCCCTCCAAAAGCAAGAAAAGATTCAAAAACTCTGGAAAACTCTGCAGAATGACCTAAAAGTGCTACAGAGTGAAAAATACTAAAAACTGTGGAATCCTTTACAGTATAAAATTTAATAGTGAGGAAATCCCCTTACACGTTTTTAACTCATAGGAACTTATTTACACATTTTTTTGAGTTTTGCGATATCAGTTGACCCAATTCTAAGCTGATGCAAAAGCAGCACAAAATTTGATTTTTTTATTACTTTTTTTAAGGGTGTTCTCCACTGTAAAATTTTACATACTGTAATGAATTCAAATTTATAACTCTACCAGCCAAAATTTTAACAAGGATATCCCAGAGTTCAAAGCACTCGCCTCCCACCTCAGAGGTCTGCGGTTCAAACACCAGACCCTATGTTGGAAAGTTGGCAGTTGTTTACAAATACTTGGCAGTTTTCCAGTTTTCAGTAAAGAATCTTGACCAATTACTATGCACTGGTTTGCTCTGCATTTAAAAGTATCTATAATGATATAGCCTATACAATGTGTTGAAAGTGAGGTTAAACCCAAATAAATCAAATAGACCATAGATCAAAGTAAACTTTGGAGGTTTCCTCAGCAACTACTTTTACAAAAGTTGTTCATATCCCCAATTCTTATTGACTCTACAGATGATAGATGTTCTCAACAAAGGTTGTGATACAAAAAGACAAATTTACAACACAAAAACTCAAGCTATAATTTTTTTTTCGGAGAATTTAAACGGTTTGTTAAAAATATTTTATCAGCACCCCCAAAAATTAAATATTTTATACTGATGGTTAATTAACTAAGAAACTGACTTGAATACAATGACTGTGGATAGAAACAGGGTCAAAAGGTGAATGTTTTCATGTTCTATTTCACCAATAACACAAAAAAGAACACATAAAAGAAACTTAAAACATTTACTTAACTGTTGTCCTGTAAGACAACATTAGGTCCTGAATTTACTCATTATGTATCTGTGTTCAGTTTACATTGAGAGCAAAGTCACATAAATTATAGTATTAAGCTAAGCTTTTCATTTCAAATGCTGTAAAATGTTTAGGCATTTATACTGTCTTCTTGTCCAATTTAAATATTGTACGATAATATCATAATTTTGCCATTTTAACTTTTTTTTTACATTTTTTGATATTGATATTAAAACATACCGTTCTAGTGCAATACATCTTCCTTAGATTAGCAGGAAACTTTTCTATAAAAATTGTTTTAGGCTTAATAATAGTGTGACAAAGCTATCTCATCTTAAGAGTATGAACCGACCTATTATTAATTTAAGTAAGGATTTAAACTGACAAACCAATCTCAACCTCTATGAACACCTATGTGGTAGAGAAAGGATACAACTAACTGGATTTATCAACAATGAGGACTGTGCATATTCAACTTTGTGTTCAATATCATGCAACCATAAAATTCTTTATTTGTCGGGATGTAGAAACAACGATAGCATGTCACTATAACAGGGGAGTTCTGCTGTGCCGATCTTCTGCCCCAATCTGATTATAATCCTGAAATTTGCATGTTTGTGTGTTTGCTGAATATTCAGGAGGTCAATCTTTTCAATCAAAACATTCGTAAACCACAACTGGAATATTCGTGACCATCTCAGGACCAGCAGTTTGGGATCAGGAAGCATTTGGAACATACAAGAATAAATTGTGTGCCTTACCAATAATTTTAATTTTAAGCTTTTGAGACCCAATGGAAACAACTGAAAAATATCGTAAACTCCATCCAGGGATAGGGAGTAGTTTTATTTTTTCCAATTGACAGCTAGATTTATAATCTAATCGGCATAACGGAACTGCCTTACAATAGATATGCACATCTGAATTGTAGTTTGTGTGTTTGTACAGACCACTTTGTGTTACAAGTTGTACTAAATATATAAATCTGTTTGTAAATATAAGATATTTATTTTTATGTAAATATTAGTTGTTAATATGCACAGTATGATATTCCTTGATGAAGAATCTTATAAATACTCAAAGCTAGTCATATATGAATGGAGAAGGTGCTGAAAATGAAATTGTAAAAATAGACAAGTTGAGTTGTATTTTATTTAAAGTGATGTTGTATTTTATTTAATGTTTCTTGTGTTAAAGTGTATTCCATTTTTGTAGAAAAAAGGGTGTTATGCTGCCATAGGTATTTATTTGGATTATTTATAAATAAAGTTTTAACACTGCTTCTGCTGTGAAGATTTGTCTCTTTAATTATGTTACCAAAATGGCAGATAGCTATTCTGAGTCAAAACTTAAGGATAGTTTACTTTCAGCTCTTTGCACTGGTATTACTTTCATTTTAACAGTGGTGATCCTACATGGGACAGCCCATCAGTAATTCCTGTATATTGTCATGGGCTAGATTCAAATACATTACCACAGAGGTAAAAGCCAAGTAAATTTCTAATTCCGCAGATTTTTAAAATTATTTGTCCCTAAAGATAGATGCAATTGTAACAAATTATACTCTAAAGAGAGTTTAACTGTATTTGATTAACACTCATACTTAACCATTACCTGACTACAATGGTACAAGCAAGTATTGTTTGTACTTCTTGTTGAAGTAACGTGCATTTCATGTGACAAATATATCAATATTTGTCTTGCTTTAGTCTTGGTACTTGAGCTATTTATATATTTGTACACATTTGTTGCTTTCTGACTAAGCAGATTAGCCAGATATTCATGATGTCACCAAATAAACAAATGGCTTTCTATTTATTCAACTTTCTACTGGGAAATTTTTTTTCTCTATATTAAATATCCATAAGGTTAAAGTTCGGGCCTTTCTTACATTGACCAAATCTCAGCCTTTTGTACAATCAGTGAATGCCTTACTGAGTTACTGTTAATACACTGAAGCATTTGTGAATTATTGACACAGAAAAAACACCTTCACTTCATTTGAAATACCTTTGTCAAGCTGAGACTGATGAAGTTATTAAATATGCCTATTATTTTATGAGACCTGTGAAATACACACTGTAACATATAGACCTCCATTATCTGATGAAGGTTGGTTGGGTATTTATAAACATATAACATAATCACACTTGAGGTATGAACCATAAAATTTTAGTGTACTTTTTCCTGTTGAATGGCCGACCTTGTATTAAATCATAATACAAGGAATCATATGATGTAACAAAAAGGCTACGTTTATTTGAATGCATACACAGTAAACTCTGTCTTATCAGAACCAGTGTTAGTTAATTTTATATATTGACAGATCCAATTATGAGGTCCAAGCATAGGAAATTGCTGTACTGTTGTGGTTATTATTGCAGAAGTTATCCTGTGGATTTTATAGGTTCTACTTTCAGGGTCTGTTCTATTAAGTTGTACATAATGCTCACTTAATTTACTCCTGGATCTAACCTCTGTGGTCTTGGGTTCAAATCCAACTAATAAGATGTGGGAAATACTAGTATTGATGGCCTATCTCAATATGACCCCATTGGTAAGACGGGATATAAAACTCAAGTTTAACCTTAAACACACTCATGATAAACTGGGATACAATATTTTGGCAATGTTAATTGGAAATATTATTGTCTTGTAAATATTTTCAAGAATTTTTAAGCCACTGTATCCTTTAAATATTATCACCAAATATCTGTGGTGAGTTTTGATACTAATAGATTTCTTTTACATTCAACTCCCGGGATAGACAGATATTTATTGTTGCCCTTTAATTTGAACTACATCAAGTGGATATTTTTTTTCCAAAGATATAAAATTTGCAGATGTTTCATCCCATTTCTTTTACGAACATTCCGTAGAATGTGAACATCCCATAAATATCTCTTTAACATACTAATTCAAAATATATGCAAGGAATAAGATATTTTGAAAACACAAAATATAGAGAAAAACAGCAAGTCTATATACTCTGTACATAATTAAAGAAAACAGAAACATTTGCTAAATGTTACATTGAATTATATATGAATAGATAATAATATTGCAGTATATTGAATTATATTGTTTGCATATTCTCTACTTATTATGTAATTTAATGCAGAAATACACCACTGAGTAAATCTTAAATCTGCAAAATAAAACGTATAAATCTATTGTAAAATTTACTCTATTCTTAAACTAAGCTTATTCTTCTAACATTTCTATGAATATTCAAATATGGGTTGAATTAAAAACACAGTACACTGCCGGCAAACCTCATCTGCTTCAAATAATTTGGTTTAAAAGGAATGTAATACTCGAATGCCACATATAATTTGCATTTGAACTTTCAGATCTCTGAAACATGGTGTTTAATCTCTTCCTCTAGACACATGTCTGTAATTTTGTTTCTTTATATCCAGTCTTTAACAAATAGTTTACTTACTAATCAACTTGTACAAACTGTATGGCCTTAGTTTCTTTTTTTTATTTTTAAGAGACTGTTTTAAAAGTTATATATGTAACAGAAGCTCAAAAGCATGGTCCAATGTTCAACTTCCAAATAATATCACATTAACAAATATACACACTGTAACACACATGTACATTTTTAAGAATGAAAAAAAATGTGTTTCCCTACCAAGCACAAGTTCACCTTTGATACACATTGATACACTAAACTTTGAAATTGGTTTTCTCGAGATGGTTAAAAAAATTAACAGATATATTATAAGACCTACAACTAAAGAAAAAATCACTTGAATAGAACCTTGTTTATTGGTCTATTGGATTTCTCCCTGAAATCTGAAAATTTTGTAAAGTATTGTGATAATAATTCCAGTCTGTGTGGTTATCTTTTTTAGGATGTTGTTATATTTAATACATCAATACCTCTGATATTCAGGTGTATAGTACATAGTAAAATCCTCCTTATCCATACACCGAAGATGTCTCCTCCACCTTTAAATCTCTCTGATTGTCAGGTTTCTCTTTGAATAAATACTTCCATGAAAAATGGCTATATTATTTTTAACAAGATTTTTTTCCTTAATAAAACCCACAAGTATAAAATTAAGCTCTTTATATCCCAAAATAATGTTCCCCTGAGCATAATCTACTTGGTCATTCAACTTACCTGATCAGTCATGAAGAACAGGGTTGGGATTCACTTACAATACTTATATAAGGTCACCTTAGATCTAACGAAGTAAAGGTTTTTCACTAAGTTTTTCTTGGAATTAGTATTCACAAAACAAGGATTATAAATTTTCATGAATACGGTTCATAATTTCTTACTTGAAATCTAAGCAATACTTAAAACCTAAGTTAGGAATGGTCTAAGTGTTGTTTTTGAATCAGGCACCTGGACTATAATCGAACCATTTTTAAACATGTTTAAAAACTTCTGGGACTAAGCATTTTTGTTCGGAGTATCCACGTCCAATGTTTTCAGCTATACAGCAGATATGACTTATCTTACTGGTACTAAGACTTATCTTTATGTTGTAACAACTAATCGTGTATACTCTTCTACAACAGTGGAGGCAAGTGATCTTTTCTACTGGGTGGATTTGTCATAGGAGCCTGCCAAGTACTGCAGAACATCAGTTGGAGGTTACTGCTACGAGTTATCTCCATTAGTCACAGCACTCACAGAGTAATTCCAATTCCAATTCAACTTTTATAGCGCTTAATCTCTGCCAAAGTGACAGACTCTAAGGCGCAACATCATAAGCATAGTCACAAAAATCATTGTCCTTATCCATAGCAATGGTCGACATCACGGAGAACGCCATATGAGGTGGAAAATACTAAGGAGGATAAGCTTGGCAGAATAGGTATGCCTTAAGTTTTTTTCTGAAGGAAGAAATAGAAGTGGCAGATCGTACATCATCCTGGAGTTCATTCAATATTTTGGGAGCATCATATGCAAAGCTTAGACCAAACTGCTTTGTGGATTTGTAAATAGATGGTTGGTATTGAGGAACATGTAGAATTATACCATCAGATTGACTCAACCGAGGTATTATAGGCACATTGTCTAACTTTGAGAAATGGGCTGAAATATTTTGGACAGTTAGTATGTAGGTATTTGTATACCTGAGCAGGTCATAAGGTCAACCTTTTAGATAGTATGGCTAATCCTCTCACTGGAAACAAATCACATTGTGTGCCAATTTCCCTGACCATTTTTTAAAAAGATTTGTTGTAACAGTCTTTTCAAATATAAATCAGGGAGGTCTAACCATAACTCTTGGACATAGAACTTAGCTATTAAAAGTCTGCTTATGTTAGATTATCGGTCAATGGATACTTGTGCTTACAGCAAATGTTTAACAGTAGAGACAATAGTTTGTTCTACCAGGCTCATCTAATATTAGAAAGGCAAGATATGTCATTATTTGGTAAAACTAATGTCGATAGTGTAGAAGTTAAGCTCCATGTTATGAGCAGTCTAACTACCCAACTACCATATCATTTTATTGAACTTTAAAGTAGTGTTAATACTGTATCTGATCTTGAATGTTTCATACTGTCAGAGAAACTTAATTCTGAACAAGATTATTAATACACAGCAATAGTTCAAACTACTGCTTGGATATATTTGGTAACATTATGATGCATACAATTTTCAGTAATTTTAACTTTATTTTAATTTTTTTGTAAATGAAACACTAAAGAATAATTTTGTCATCCATCTATTTTAAGTTTCAGCAATTAAATACTGAAGAAGCAAGGAGAGTTTATGCAAGCCAATGGATTTTAAATTGTTTTCATATGTAAATCCTTACAACAGTTAGTGGGTGTATTTTACATGTATTCTGACTAAGTCATTTTTTCTTCACTCTCAAGTAAGAAAAAAACTGCAGCTATATACACTATGACCTGTATTATAAGAAACAGAAATACACTGAAGTGTGATAAATATTAAGTCTATAGAGAGCCTTTTATGTTGAAATTTACCCTGTTATCCAGGAACTTAGATAAGTAGAATTATTTATATGGACTCTTGATATTCCATTTAACAGGGTTAAATTGTAATAAAACAATTTTCTAATACAATAACAAAGTTTTTATATCAACACAACCCCTCCACACAGAAAATGCCATCACTTTCACAACTATGATTATATGAAGTTAAGTTGTTTATAACTAATCTGTTACACTTATTTCAATATGATATCTTATTTAAACTCTTTTATATCTGAACCTTTAAAGGCCGACAGCTGCACTAAATTTAGCACTCGGAAATCTATTTAAAAGCCAGCTCAATTTAATACATTTTCTCCACTTAAAGTGGTTTAAAAACTTGGGATATTTTTTTTTTTGTCTGCTACACACCGTCTTACATTATGTGTGCACCATTACATGTCAGCTCACACCAATAGAAAAAGCTTTATTATTATCATACCAGCGCTTTTAAGTAGGCATTTTCAAATACAATAATTATTTTTCTCAATCAGTGACATCAAATTTTACAAAATTTTTAACACCATACAATAATTCCAGGAAGCCACTTATCTAAATTTAGTTAATATTTTCAGAAACTTATAGGGCTATGCTACACACAGGATATATGTAGTTCCTGTATATTCGCTGAAACTTCAACCCTTAACAAATTTCTTCTATTTTCCATAGGGTGGTGTCGGTGGGGGAAAGGTTTTCCCATTCTGGAATTCAGTGGACTGGTTGTTATAATCTTTAAACTAGTTTTTAGCCTTCAGTAAGGACACTGTTACATTCATCTTCAGTTGAGGAAACTTTCAGCATTTTTATATGCTGCAGTTCTGGACTTGTTGTGTCTTGGCTATGTTCAAGTTTTTGGAAAGGCTACATCCAGTACATATAGAGTAAGAAATCTAAAATTCGCTAGGAATCTAAAATTCGCCACCTCTAAAACCTTAGTTAATTTTATGAAGAAAATGATGTTTTGTCTAAAAATTGGTATTTTTCAGTTCAAAAAGCCTTAATTTACTATACAGTCAACAAATCTCACCACAATTCATTTATTTTATTAGTATTTTCACCTGTGGCGAATTTCAGATATGTGGCGAATTTTAGATTTCTTACTCTATATCAGCGTATGCAAGAAATCTTTCTAAAATGTACTCACTTGATGAATTTGACCTCTCTGTTGTTTTCACTAACACCACAGATTCTGCTCCAGGAAAGGGCTAAAATAAAAGATAGAATTTAACTTTTTACATGGTTGTAAAAATATCACAATATTTGTTGGCCTCTCTGTGGACAGAATACAGAGAGGCAATACAGTGGATTTAGCTTAACTAGAACTGCCATAAATAGAATATGGCCAGAAGCAGAATTAGTTTGTAAGTCCCAACAAATACTAATGCCAAAAGAATAATGAGAACTAGAAATAGGACGCCCTGTTGATAGTAGCTGCGACATATGAATAGAAACAGGATAGCATAGAAGAACACACATTATCATGTGTAATGTCCACCCCATGAACCTTTTGCCAAAATTGTACAGTAGTCTTACAAGACCCTGTTTCATTTGTAAAATATATCAATCATGCTTAAATATTTATTAGTGTACATGTAAATTATTTCAGCTTCATGTCTTTTTGCATTGGTTGGGTTGAAAATTTTGACGAAATCACTCTATCTTGCACGGTTAAGAAGATAGAAGCAAATTTCTGTTTTTCTATTTTTGGCAAAAATTTGAAAATTCAAAATGGCCGCCATTTTTGGGAAAAGGAAAATATTTTGAAAATTGCCAAGAGTACATTTCTTAGATACCCTATGGGTCGAAAATTTCAACGAAATAACTCTATTTTGCACGGTTAAGGCAAATTTGTGTTTTGCCATTTTGGGGAAAAATTTGAAAAATCAAAATGGCCGCCATATGTGGGAAGAGGAAAATTTTTTGAAAATTGCCAAGAGTACATTGCTCAGATACCCTATGGGTCGAAAATTTCGACGAAATCCCTCTAACCCGCACGGTTAAGGAGATAGAAGCAAATTCGTGTTTTGCCATTTTTGGCAAGAATTCGAAAATTCAAAATGGTCGCCATTTTTGGGGAGGGGAAATTTTTTTGAAAATTGCTGAAAGTACATTTCTGAGATAACCTGTGGGTCGAAAATTTCGACAAAATCGCTCTATCTCACACGGTTAAGTAGATAGAAGCAATTTTGTGTTTTGCCATTGTACTCTTTTAAAAATTGCAAAGAGCACAATGCTCAAATACTGTGTGGGTCAAAAATTTTGACGAAATTGCTCTATCTTGCACGGTTAAGGAGACAGAAGCAAATTTGTGTTTTGCCATTTTTGGCAAAAATTCGAAAATGGCCGCCATTTTTGGGGAGGGGAAAATTTTTTGAAAATTGCAAAGATTACATTCCTTAGATACCCTGTGGGTCGAAAATTTAGACGAAATCGCTCTATCTTGCACGGTTAACGAGATAGAAGCAAATTTGTGTTTTGCCATTTTTGGCAAAAATTCGAAAATTCAAAATGGCCGCCATGTTTGCGGAGGGGAAATTTTTTGGAAAATTGCAAAGAGTACATTCCTTAGATACCCTGTGGGTCGAAAATTTCGACGAAATCGCTCTATCTCGCACGGTTTAGGAGATATGAGCACATTTGCCTTTTTCAGTATTCAAAATAGCCAATTACTCATTTATTTAATTAATTACTCACTCATCTATGAAGCAATTCCCCCCAAAAGCAATCCCATACAAGCTATTAACCCAATGAACCTCCATACCAAATTTCAGAAAGCTAGTCTTAATAGCATTCCTTAAAATGTCTGGAAACCAAAGAGATACTCAAAAGTAGCAAAGTCGCTATTACTCAGTTAGCTATAGAGCTATCATCACCAAAAGCAATCCCATACAAGTTATTAACCCAATAAACCTGCATGCCAAATTTGGTAAAGATAGGATAAGAACTGTTGCCTAAAATGTCTGGAAACCAAGTGGGACGCCGGACGGCGGAAAAAGCAAAAATAATATGTCCACCCCCCAGTGGGGTGGACATAATTAGAAGTTCAAATTGCATAAAATGGCATTAACTATTAAGTAGAACCTAATTTGATGCATAAAGTGTTACATTTCAATACTAATAACAAGATAGAAGTAGAACCTAAAACTCTTACATGTAGAAAGTTTTAAAGTTCTTAAACAGGTGACACAGTAGCACAACTGTGTTACTCTGTACCTGACCACTCCTTTAACAATAGCTTATAGCACTGCTGCGTTCTTAAGTATGAACAACAAACAGATATACTACCCAGTGGAGTGTATTACAGAGTATTAAGCATTCCGGGAATGTTAAATTGCATGATTTGTTCAGTACTTTATATTTTTTAATTGGGTATATATTTTTTAACTGGGTATAACTAGAAATTTGCCTTAAGTAAAAATAAATGGTCGACATTTTGCAACTGTAACTTAGACCAAATCCCCCCTGTATTCTCAATTATCACCCTTGATAAACACAGCTGACATTCCTTTCTTTTCCTCGGTGTTAAGCATGTATCAGCAATGATATTCTACTTTGTTATAACAAAAAAATTTGCTAACTTTTACACATTAAAAGTTACCATTATCCCTGACTTAAAATCCTACTCATGAGAGGACCAACATCCAAGACTTATAACATCTAGGTCCTAAATGAGTTATTTTTTTTCCATAAAATAATTTCTATTTTGTACTGGTATGTCACCGATGCCTCACAAAAAAGTATGTCGTTTATTTTACCTTAAAAACCTCCTGAATTAGGTGCTCCAACCTAGCATGCTATCTATACGAGTAAATCATTTCAACTGGTCAATGACAAGGGTCCTTTTTGAACATATATTTTCTTGCCTTGAAATTCTGCTCAGGAGAAAAAAGTTCTCATTTAAGTTGTGCTTGAATACTCTATGAGTACACTTTTACTCACTTTCAAATACTCTATGGGAGAAGCCAGCTGGTAATTAACCCGTGATCTATTGGGATACATTATTTCTCTGTGAACTCACCTTGAAAACTGTTTAAGGAGAGGTAAGTGCCAAATTAACTTGATACTGGGTTTCTGACCGAGTAGATTATTATACTCCTCTTGAAATCCTACCAAGATGCTCTGACTTGTCCTAATACTATGATTTGTGTTAGGATTTTGTTTTTTCCATACAATTCTGAGTTTGCCCATATGTGGAACATGCATAGGTACAGTTGTTCTAACATTAATATCAACTCTAGAAATGCATCCACAATTAGTGTGTGATCTGTAGTATATTACTTTAAATACCTTGAAATCCCTAAGTAAAGTTCAAAACTAGTTTGTGAAGTATAATACTATATTATCTAACTGCTCCATAAGAGGAGTCCAGTATGACATCCATATTAGTCCTCACCTTGAAATCCTACTAAGAAGCAGCAAGTTTTGAATTGACCAGTGACCTAGATGAGTACATTATTTTACTAAACTTGACATTCTCCTGCTCAGAAAATGTAAAAGTTCGTTAAATTCATAATAGTATGATACCTTGTATCCCCCTCAAGATGAAGGTAATTATGAATTGCTTGTAACCTGTGCGAGTATATTATTTTTCACACGTTGAAATCATACGGTTGAGATAATATCTCTGTATGACTACATTATTTTAATCACCTTGAAATCCTCCTGTGGAGTAACAATTTCAGAGTTAGTCTGTGACTGGTTCCTGTATGGGAACATTGTGGCGACCAGGGCGCAGATGAAGTCACCATTCATGCAGATGGGCATGAAGTCAGGCTGGTTGTGGTAGAGGTAGAGCAGAAACTGTAACAAGGTCACTGGGTACTCACGCAACCAGCAACCTTCTGCCTCAGTCTCCCAGGACTGAAAAATAATCAATTAAAATTTTAATTGAAATAGTAACTAGTACAATGAAGTTATTTTAGACAGAGCCAAATATGTAACAAGGTGACTGAGTATTCACACAACCCGCAACCATTTGCTTATTTCTTCTGCTGACTGAAACAGGGGAATTGTAAAATTAAGCAGAGCATTGTGCTAGCAATGTAAAGATAGGTGGTTTGACCTACTTCAGATTGACATATGACCACAACCAACTGACAAATATCAACAACCTGTGCAGGATGGTGAACAAATCCTTACATGGTCATCCAGAGCTCGATACTGGCAAAAATCCTCAAAAAATTCTGGATTACTAATGCAGAACCACAACATTTTTGACAAGGTCCAAGCCAGGGGTAGACCCCACCTTGTGGAAAAATATGATCCAAATCCAGTGTATAGCTTTTGAGATTAGCATGTAGACAAACAGACAGACATGATTACAATACCCTTAATAATATAAAAGTATTTTATATTATATATTTACACAAAACAATTACACAACTATTTCGTACCTGGTTCAGCATAGCTCTGACCATGCCTAGAATGACCACAGCAGCTTCTGTGCACAGGTCCAGCTTCCTCTGTGAGTTAGGAGCAGGCTGACTGGCTGGTACTCCAAAGATAAAGGTCCAGATTGAATCTAAGTCAAACTGTGGAAAAAACAAGTTGTTGTTTAATATTTACCAAAAGAAACTTGAATCCAATTTCCCAAATTTACACTTTTGAGTGAAGTCATTTTGTACTGAAATGACTTCTTAAAGTCTTACTATCTAAACAAAATCTTCTGTTCCCTGTGTGTTCAGGTAAAGCAGATCTTAGTGTAGAGTAAAAAATTGAAAATTTTAATTACTTAAATGTAGCTTTTATCAGCTACAAGCTTACCATGTGGGACTTAATGCTGATCTTGGGTTGCCACACCCGGGGCCAACGTCTTAGAAAAAAAGACAGTTTTTGTTAGCCACCGGATATACTGCTAGTTGTCGTCACGTGATAACCTCTGACCTCTCGCCCTACTTTCTCGTTGAAATTTTCTAAAACCTACCCCTCAGCTGTAAACAGCGGGGAGGCAGGGTGGGACTCTTCTAAGTCCCACATGGTAAGCTTGTAGCTTATAAAAGCTACATTTAAGTAATTAAAATTTTCAATTTTATTACGCTACAATAGCTTACCATGTGGGACTTAATGCTGAATTCAACCGCCCGGTGGCGGGATTACAGCTGAGACTGGAAGATATGTCATTTTAGAAAAAATTTTGAATTAATATGTATAGAATAGTGCCAGAAATACCAGCCTGAGTCCCATTTACAGTGCCCCGATCCCGAAGACCGGGCCTGTAACGAGCCAAAAACCTAAATAAAATGAGAGACAGTGTTGAAACTGTCTAGATGTTTGATTGTAGGACGGAAGTGCAGCAGTGCTCACTTCGAGGTCTAAGGGTCCCTGAGGGCCCTTCACTAGTGACTGACCAACCCATGGTTGGACATCTCATAAATTTTTGCAACCTGAATATGAGATTAATGACAACTAAATAAGTCCTTAATAGAAGTTACTTGATAACTGAAAAACAAAAATGACCTTACCCGTAACATCTTGAAGGTAAAGGAATACCTAGATCCTGGAAGAGACTCCTGAAGACTTGGTTGTAGCGGATGTGCCCCCCCCCCCCCTTTTTCTTTCCGAGGACAACTGGTCTGAGGGGAAGGATCTAGGACTTGTTGTGCCGCCACTACGGGTCCCAGATACATATTGTTGTCGGTGTCCGACCAAGTAAGGTCTTTTAGGTAAAAATTTGTAAATGTGTTGTGAGCTTTCCAGTGACAGGCTTGCATGATTTGGTCCACCGATATCCCACCGTAAAAGGCCTTAGAGGCCGTGAAGGCCCGGATGTCATGAGTTTTAACTTGGAACAAGTCCAAGGCTTGTTGGTCTGCTTGTTTGTAACAAAGTAGGATGGTTTGTTTCAACCAGGAAGAGAGAGTAGCGGGTCTGATGTCTGAGGTATGTCCTTTCTTGAAGGAGATAAAAAGGAGGGAACGAGACCCTCTCAGGTCTTTGGTTCAGTCCAGATAATACCTCAGGGCCTGTACCGGACACAGGGTCCTGTCTTCCTTAAATTGTCTATCTACAATGGTAGTCAAAGCAGGAATAGTCACCGGAGACACACTTTGAGAACCTTCTCTTGCTAGTTGGTTTTTGGCTATGAAATCAGAAGACGGGAACAAGGCGACCTTTTCCCATTGGCCTAGATTAGATACTTTGTTTGCGACCCAGGCATGGATTTCGCTGCGGCGCTTGCCGGAGGCCAAAGCTAGCAAGAAAGCAGTTTTGAGAGTAAGATGTTTGAGGTCTGTGTCTTTCATGGGCTCAAATGGTGCTTTTGTGAGCTCGTTGAGGACAACAGAAAGGTTCCACTTAGGTAAATTTCTGGAACTTTTGGGACGATCCCTGTGAAAACTGGAGAATAACCTATGAAGGTCTGCATTGTGTGCAACATGTTGGGCCGTTGGGCCCAAAGTGTCAACGATTGCAGTCCTGTAACCATCAAAGGTCGAGGGGCGCCTGTTTAGGTCTTGGTACAGGTACATGAAAAAATCTGAGATTTGTTTCACAGATGGAGTGGAGAAATCCACCGAATTTTCTCTGCACCATTTTTCAAATAGGGCCCACTTTGACTTGTAGATGGTCCTTGTTAAAGACCGCTGAGGGGCAGCAATTCTCTCTGCCACCTCCACAGAGAAGCCTTGTTCTTGGAGTTGTCCGCTCCTAGACACCAGGCGTGGAGGTTCAGGTGCTGGGGGTTGTTGTGGAACACATACCCGTGGGACTGTTTGAGTAGGGTCGTTGACACTGGGAGTTGTAGTGGGATCTCTGTTGAGTGCTGCACTAGGTCCCAAAACCAGGGCATCCCTGGCCAGCCTGGGGCTATTACGATGATCAGGCAACAACATTGCCTGATCTATTGGATCACCTTGTGAAGGAGCCGTAGGAGGGTACGCATAGGCAGTGAGGTTGGTCCAGTTTATGTTTAGAGCATCTATGTCCCAGGCCTTTGGGTCTGGGATAGGAGACACGTACAGTGGGAGCTTGTGGTTCAGGTGAGTGGCAAATAAGTCTACATGAGGTGTGAACCACTTCTGGCAGATCTGTTTGAACACCTGTGGGTGCAGAGACCATTCTGTTGACTGCACTTGGTTGGACCTGGACAGTAGGTCGGCCATCACATTCAGGGACCCTAGAACGTGCCTGGCTTTCAATGTTATGAGGTAGTGATGGCCCCAGGTCATGATTTTCCACAGGAGAGCGCACATCTCTGCTGAGTGTGTTCCTCCTTATTTGTTGATGTAGGCTACCACTGTTGAGTTGTCCGTTGCAACTAACACTGTTTGATTCTGGCACTGGTCCTTGAAGTCTCGAAGGGCCAGGGAGACCGCCTTCAATTCTAGGACATATATGTGAAGCCTTTTTTCCTGATCTGACCACAGACCCTTTGTGGAATTTTGGTCTAAGTGAGCGCCCCAACCTTCGTTTGAGGCGTCGGTAAAGAGTTGGATACTGTGGTCTTGGGATGAAGGTCTGCACCTTTCATCACATTTGAGGGACTTTGCCACCAATCTAGGTGGGCTGCAATGGCTTCTGTCCAAGGAAGGAGGTTGTCCAGCGACTGAGGATATCTCCAGTGCTCCTTGAGATGAAACTGAAAGGGCCTCATGTGAAGGCGTCCCTCCGGGACCATTTTCTCCGTTGAGGCTAGCAACCCAATTAGAGACATCAAACATCTTGCAGTCAAAACACGTTTTGACTTGAGAAGTAGGATCAAATCCTGAAGTTTGAGCCATCTCTCTTGAGTGGGTTTTACAAGGGCTGAATCTAGGTGGTATTCGTAGCCCATGAACGAAAAACACCTGAGTAGGTTTCAGTTCTGATTTTTTCTGATTTATTATCCACTCCAAGGACTGAGTTAGGTCTACCACTGCCTGTGTGTTCACTTGGGCTTCCTCCTGAGACTGGGACCTGATCAGCCAGTCGTCCAGGTATTGGTGAATTGTGAGTCCTCTAGAGAGGGTCATTAGTTTCACTTCCTTTACAATCATTGTAAAGACCTGGGGGGCTGTGGCTAGTCCGAATGGGAGGGAGGTGAATTGGAACACCTGAGACTTGTAGCAAAACCTTAGGTATTTCGTTGAGTTTGGATGGATGGGGATGTGTAGGTAAGTGTCCGACAGATCTATCGACGATACCCACTCCCCTGGAATCAGGGAGGTCCTGATGGACTCTGGAGTTTCCATTTTGAACTTTTCTACGTGTAGAAAAGTGTTGAGCCTGTTTTAGGTCTATGATTGGCCTCCACCTTAGGTGAGGCTTGGTACTAGGAACAGGCAACTGTAAAACCAGAGAGATTTTACATTTTCCACCCTTTCTATTGCGTTCTTTGACAGAAGAGACTGGATACAGAGGCCAGGACTTGGTCTTTGAAGGGCCTTGTATTCTGACCGGGTCAGGAGTCTGACTGGACTTGGATTGAAAAGAATGACAGGATTTGTTTGCCAGTCTTATCTGAAAGAACGGAGAACTCCTACTGGTGGACTGAGTGAGGCTGGAGGAGTCATTGGGGGGAAGGGTTTTATGCCCTCGTCCCCTGGAGTGGGTCGAAAAGACCTTGGAGCCTCGGCTACTCGATTTCCCCCTACCTTGGGAATCGATGGATACTGCTAGGGATGGAATGACCCCCATTGGGGTGGTTCCTGTAGGAGCCTCTAGATGCGGGGAATTGGAAAGGGTTGATTAATAGGGCCTAAACCCTAAGAGTTATGACGGGTGCCTTGATGAGGGACTCCTGTCCCTCCTAAAGTAGTTGTGAATGGGGAACTTTAAGATCTAAAGATCCAGTATCTCACCTGAATTCACCATACCCCTTCTGACTACTTATGTGCACCATGGAATTGAGTTTGACCTGTCTGGTAGTAGCCTTGCTACTGTCTTAACATATATATAACCAGGTTGTATTCAGAAAAAAACCTAGTGAAGAGCAGCCTGAAGCTCAACTCTTGTTGACCAGAAGGGGAAGAGGGGTTTACCCAAGGAGGCCCCTAGGGAGACACAAAATTGAAAACTTGTAATTTGTGTTCAAAACAAGGTTGTTCCATTTTAAGGGAAATTAAACGGCCCAAGTTCCTGTTGGCCTAGTACATCATTCAGAGTCCAGACTGTGGAGGATCTAGGCATAAATTCCCTGGGGGCAGGGAGGTTAAAAAAACTACCTAAGTTTCAATGTCCTCAAAAAATGGTTAGGGTGAAGTCAGGCAACCTACTTCCCTAAAAATACAGAGCCAGGACTGAATGAAGGACCTTGTTTAGAAGGCCTCTTGGGCTTGAGGACTTGGACTTGGACCCAAGCCTCCAATAAGTGATATTTACTGCCAGGCTGGTGAACCATTAGTCCAAGTTTTTCTTTTTTTTTTGTGTGTGTGTGTGAGGATTGTTCAGGGTTCTGATCTGGAATCATCATCCGAACATCAGATTAGATGATCCGATCATCCGAGGATCAGATCTACATACAATCAACCGAGCATTGGATTTCAGATTAGATGATCCGAGAGATGCAATAAAATACTGCATCCGATTCTCGGGTGCATTAAAATCTCGGATGAACTAAGATCTTATCTGGGTTCAGATTTAAGCAGGGATCTGATCCACCCTGGAGAAAGAAGTTGGATATTATAATTTCTATGTAAGCTTTCCTTAAATTAAGCTTCCATGTAAGCTTTGCCTTTCCTTCTTTGAAGGAACTACACAACTGGATTTACGTAAGTAAATCAACAGTGACACAAGGTCACCTGGCCCACCCGCCTCACTGCAGGTAGGGCTAGTTGTGAGATAAGGAAAGCAGTAATTACACAGAATTTAATTAAATAACATAGAATCTAAAAAACAAGTACAATATTTCTTATATTATAAAACTGGATGAATTAAAATATGATTAAATAATGGGAAACCGAGGTTACCTTAATTTAAAGCAACACGTAGTCTAGACGATTTGAGGAAGGATTCTATTCCTGTTTATTTAAGTATTAACATTATAAATGGTCAATAATACAGGAAAGAAGGGATAAAGTATTTTATTTAATTTTATTTTATTTATATTTATAAAAAGTACTGTAAGAAAACCGCGTCTCTCAGTACATGCGGTCTAGACGTGACGTCATCACAGGGGTTTCCCCGAGGATTCCCCCAAGTTAGAATCGTGCTTTATATCATATTTTAACCCTTAAAATGGACCAATAGAGTAGAAGAACGGGGATAAACCCTTGCAAAATTTATTTTATTTGATTTCAACAGGCATATATTCCTGTATATAAACTACCTAAACGAGACGCGCATATTGCAAGAAATGCTGTCTCGATAAAAAACGGAAGTGGTTTCGATGAATTCACTTGACAAAGACTCGTTTGTGTTACATTTATATACTTATAAACCCTGAAAATGGTCAAATAATGAAGCAGATAGGGGTTAAATATTTTATTTTATTTTACTGACAGGCATATATATATATATCCTGTATTAGAAACCACATAAACGAGTCGCTGTTCTTTACAACGTGAACCCGGAAGTGGACTTCAGTTGTAAAATATAGTAAAGATACTTATCTGAACTATGAAAAGACATCGAATTGTGATTCTATGTAATAAAATAAAGAAACTGATGTAGTTTCCATATCCAACGACTAGAATATCCTTGTAAAAATGAAATAATATTCCTTGTAAAATAAAGCATTGCTAATTCGCGTGGCCAACGAGAAAGTAGGGCGAGAGGTCAGAGGTTATCACATGACGACAACTAGCAGTATATCCGGTGGCTAACAAGAACTGTCTTTTTTTCTAAGACGTTGGCCCCGGGTGTGGCAACCCGAGATCAGCATTAAGTCCCATATGGTATGCTATTGTAGCGTAATAAAATCTAAAATTCGCCACATACCTGAAATTCGCCACATGTGGAAATGCTTATAAAAATAATGAACTGAGGTGAGATTTGTTGAATGTATAGTAAATCACGGCTTTTTGACCTGAAATATACCAAGTTTAAGACAAAGCATCATTTTCAGCATAGAATTAGTTAAGGTTTTAGAGGTGACGAATTTTAGAGTTCCGGCGAATTTTAGATTTCTTACTCTACAAATTAATATTTTAAAGGGATGGACAGATTTAAGAATTTACATATTAATGTCTTCAATTCTGTATTAAGGGACTTCATTTATGAACTGTAAATATTTTATTGTACTTATTTTTGAAATATACAAACTGACACTGAGATGAACTAAAGTACAACCTCTATTACCTGTCTTCTGTTATCTGAACAATGTATTTATGAACTAAATTTCCTCTGTTATTTTCTACTGTTTTATACTAAAATGCCTCTTCTATTTTCTGAGCCTTGCATTTTTTAGTGGTGTGAATGGTAAACTGGCATACAGCATTTCGTTTAGAGAGAAATAACAGAATATTTAAGTACCAGTTATTGAAAACGTCATTATATTAGGCTTTGTAGTGGTTAAAAATTCTTAAATGCAATCATTTATATGTGGTGAATACATATATCCCATTTAAATTATGGTTCATGAAAGCTCGAGGTGAACTTTCACCATATCAGTGCAGGCACTCGAAATCCCGGATTTCATTTGATTTCTAAGCCCTGAAAAGTGGCTTCCATATTCAGAACCGGTCCCACCACTAGCGTTTTCAAAAATCTGATAATCTAAGTGTATTGTATCATAAAACAAAAATGATAACAAATCTAGACATGGCTTACACAGACTAAATGATGTTAAATGCCTGGCTTTACCTGTATTTTGGTGGGAGGTTTCTTCACAGGTTGCCCCAGTAACAATGCCATGAGCAGGAAGTAGAGCTGGGAGATCTCAGCATGCTTAGGTAACAGCCACTGGAGTTGCTGGAAGCCGGTCACATGACAGATTTCCCTGTTGACCTCATGGTGGTCAGTTCTAGACCCAGCGCCTCCCACATGGAACCCTGCATGAAGTGTGAGTAGTATTATGACTTATACTATGAAATATATCATTATTTAATGCTTGATACATTCAAAGTAAACTATGAACAGTTAACAAATGAATGAGTATGTGGAGGGTGATCGATTAAGTTAGTGGGCAAGTTATTCATAGAGTGAGTGACTGAGTAAGCCAATAATCAACAACCCAGAAATCAATAAATTATACAATCAACTGACCAGCAATGAAATTACCTTGTCACTAATTACTCATTATATTCAAACAGTCACTTTGCCACCCAGTGAGCCAATCAATTTGTGAAAAAAACAGCACTCAATCAATTAATTCAATACCTAGCAATGTTCCTTCTTTATTCTTCAACATGTCCTCAGTCTCTCTCAGCCAGCCTCCATTACTACTACCATCCCTGAACTTCTGTAACATGGGCAGACTCCTTTGCATCAGCAGCAGCAGCCTCACTGTGGCCACCACTGTACTGCTGTGAAGGTGGCGTTGCAAGAACAGCATCAACCAATCAAATCCAAGTGTCTTCTGCAGCTCTTCCACAGCCCTGGTTGAATTAATTACAGACACGTTGGTCATACAAAACCTTTATCATATAAATTTAATCTTTAACCACCCTGATTCATCAATCAATTTCACAATTATTTGTCACACAAATGTACATACTTAAATTGTTATCTCGAAATCCTCCACCATTTCTGCACGGATTTAATGCAACAAAAATGACCACATGCAGTGTAAATATGCCTTTCCAGTTACACATACCATATTTGTAGATTACACAACTGCAAAACATTAGCACTTATTTAAACAAAAAAACCAGGAAAATACACAATAAGGGGCACTAGGAGAATGAAAAACATCTATTACCTGGCCTATAATTTGTAGCATACTTAGCGTAGTGGATAACAAAAGTTTATATTTATACACCATTTAATACTTAGCGTAGTGGATAACAAAATGGAAAATTTAATGGTTAAATTAAATTTTTATTAGTTAATATCTTACCTAGTGGACCAGTGCATTTGTCCGGCGCGCAGCCGGTCCCGCCAAACGTTAGACAAAAACGTCCTGAGCTGGGCTCTGACCGGGACCGGTAGTGTATTCCTCATTCGCCAGGTGTCGTGACTGCACCCAGCTCCCCTACTGCGCGTGCGCGCGCATGCGTACTTCCTCTTTTTGTGGCCTACCTAAGAATGTCCCCCTTTGAGCTATTGCGGGGCAGGTAGGGTGGGACTCTCTTGGTCCACTAGGTAAGATATTAACTAATAAAAATTTAATTTAACCATTAAATTTTCCATTTTATTGCGTTAATATATCTTACCTAGTGGACCAGTGCAGAATAACTACCCAGTGGTTGGCGGGTAGCTATGGGCAAAGGGGAGACTGAGACTCTAAGATCTACATATATACTCCGTAAATCCAGAGGAAATCACCCGGGAAGGGTTTCTAACTACCCTGGATAGGTACAGTCTCTCTCCCCCCCCCCCCCTTTGTTTTGTAGCTGACGAGTTCCCGAGGAAGTGAAGAAGGGGAATTGAAGATTAAGATGGTCCCCCATCTTCTTGGGCAGCTACCACAGGACCCAAATGGTACACATCCGAGTCTGCCCATGCCAAGTCCTTCAAGTAAAATTGGGTGAAGGTGTTATGAGATTTCCAGTGACAGGCTGCCAAAATCTGGTCTAAGGGAACACCCCCCTGAAAGGCTTTGGACGCCGCGAACGCGCGAACGTCATGAGCCCGAACCTGATGCAACTGTTGAGCCTGTTGGTCTGACATCTGGTAACAAAGGACTATGGTTTGTTTGATCCAGGAGGAAACGGTAGCAGGGACAATATCCTTCTGGAAGCTCTTCCTAAAGGAAACAAAAACCAATTCCTTGCCTGAACGGAGATCTTTGGTTTTGTCCAAGTAATAACGGAGTGCCCGGACCGGGCACAGACTCCTATCCTCCTTGAGGGATTTGTCCAATGAAGGAGCCAAGGCTGGAATGATAACAGGGGCCACGCAAGCGGGACCCTCTTTAGCCAGGTGGTTCTTAGAGATGAAACTAGGAGAAGGCGATAACGAAACATTTGACCAATCCTCTTGGTGCCTAATGTTCCTGTGGACCCAAGCATGAATTTCACTCCTCCGTTTCCCAGAGCCCAAGGCTAGAAGGAAGACAGTCTTAAAGGTGAGGAACTTCAGCGAAGCCTTCCTGAGAGGTTCAAAAGGAGGTTGTGTAAGTTGGTGAAGGACCAAAGACAAATTCCACGTAGGAACCCCACGCCTGCCTTTTGGTTTGTCCCTATGAAAACTGTCCAACAACCTGGACAAGTTTTCATCCTTGCTGATGTTAATTCTGGAATTCCCCACTTTGTCGGCTATGGCAGTCCTATAGCCTTCTATGGTACTAGGTTGAAGATGTTTCTCCTGAAAAAGGGAAAGGAGAAAATCCGCAATTTGCTCTATAGAGGGAGTCCTGAAGTCCACCTGATTCTTTTCACACCATCTGACAAAAACGGACCACTTTGATTCATAAATGGCTCTGGTAGAGCGTCTTTGAGGAGCCTCAATTCTTGTTGCCACTTCTGCCGAGAACCCGGCCTGCTGGATGGCAGAGGCTCTAGGAGCCACGCATGAAGGTTCAGATTGGGCAGGTCCCGGTGAGGACACTGATTGAACGGTTGAGTGATCAATTTCGACACCTGAGGGAGCAGGAGAGGAACTTGAGCTGACATGTTGACCAGGTCCCAAAACCAAGGCATGTTGGGCCAACCTGGTGCTATCAGAATGAGACGACGGAATCCGTGGTCCAAGAGTTTCGTTACCACCTGATGAAGAAGGGCCGTTGGTGGAAAGGCATAAGCGTCCAGGTCCTCCCAAGGGAGACTTAAGGCGTCCACTCCCCACGCTGATTGGTCTGGAACCGGGGATACAAACCGGGGAAGTTTGTGATTGAACCGGGTGGCAAACAGGTCCACAGACGGGCGGTGCCAACGCCGGCATATTTGAGCAAACACCTCCGGGAGGAGGGACCATTCTGTTTGGATCACCTGATTGAGTCGGGACAGCTTGTCGGCTATGACGTTCAGGTGACCCGGAATATGCCTGGCCCTCAAGACAATCTGCCTTTGATTGCACCAAAGCATCAGTCTCCAAAGGAGGGCACAGAGTGAGCCTGATTTCATACCCCCTTCCTTGTTGATGTAAGAGACCACAGTGGTGTTGTCTGTACAAACAAGAACTATCTGGTTGCAACATAACTGCTCGAACCGTTTTAAGGCTAGCAGGACCGCCTTGAGTTCCAACAAATTTATGTGCAAGGCGCTTTCTGACTCCAACCAAACTCCTTTTGCCATGTAATCGCCTAAGTGAGCGCCCCAACCTTCGTTTGAGGCGTCTGTAAACAGTTGAAGGGCGTGTCGAAGAGGGTGTAAGGGTTGACCGGATAGCACCTTGGCCGGGTCCAACCACCACCTTAGATGTACATGGAGAGATGAAGGAATTGGGATGACCTTTTCCAGCGATTCCGGGGCATGCCAATGCTTTTTTAGGTGCCACTGAATGGGCCTCATATGCAGCCGCCCCGACACTACTTGTTTTTCTGTTGCTGTCAGAAGGCCGATTAAAGACATGAACTGCCTGACTGTGCAACATTCCAGTCCCAGGAGAAGGTTGAGTTTCTGAGATAGACTCCTCCACCTGTCCTGAGTTGGTTTGACTAACCCCTGAGATAGGTCGAAATGATAACCTACGAAGTCGAAGGTTTGTTGGGGAACTAGCTCTGACTTGTCCATGTTGACTACCCACCCTAGCGAGCGGCAAAGGTCCAAAAGGATCTGGGTATGACGTAGGCAAATTTCCCGGCATGGGGCTCTCAGTAACCAATCGTCTAGGTATTGGTGGATTCGAATACCCCTCGATTGAGCCATGAGTTTTACCTCCTTGACCACCTTTGTGAACTCCAACGGAGCCGTCGACAGGCCAAAGGGAAGTGCTGTGAACTGAAAAGTCTGACCTTTTAAGTGGAACCGGAGATATTTTCGCGACCTGTGGTTTATGGGAATGTGAAAATAAGCATCGCTGAAATCCAGCGACGAGACCCACTCCCCCTGTTGCAGGGAGAGTCTGATGGTCTCCGGAGTTTCCATCTTGAACGTTGCTGGGGCAAGGTAAAGGTTCAGTTGGCTTAGATCTAGAATGGGCCTCCATTTCCCGTTGGGTTTTGGCACCAGGAACAACCGGTTGTAGAAACCCAGAGATGACTGAACGGCCACCTTTTCGATAGTCTGTTTTTGACCTAGGGAATGCAATGCCTCGTTCAGACTTTTGTTTCGAGAGGGATTTGATGAACCACTGATAATCACAGGAAATCTTGCCAGAGGTGGTCTCTCCTTGAAGGGTAGTTGATACCCTTCCCTGAGGATGGAGACTACCCTTGGATTTGAACCCAGGGAGAGCCAAACCTGCCAAAACAGTTGCAGACGGCCTCCCACAGGTGGATCTTTTGCAACACATGGGGCATTTGTTACATTTGGGGCAAAAAGACACTGATTTACAGACAAAGCACTGTTCACAGATTTTATTCCTATTTGAGAATGAGAGGGTCTTACGTTTTTCTTTTGTAACAGCCCTTTTACAAAAGGTACAGGAGGAACAACATGCAAATTTACAGTCTCTTGAAAAGTCTCTTTGTTTGCTGATGACACTAGATTGAGATCCCCTAAACTTGAACTTAACACAACTGGGGGACTCAGAAGATATTGATTGTCATTTATACGGTTTTGCACCACGGGCAGGCTTGGAGTAGTAAGCAGAACCAGATCCACCTCTACCACGACCTCTACCCCTGCCTCTGCCTGAGAATTGCCTCCAAGGTTGTTGATTTTGGGAAGAGGAGAAGCCGGATTGACGACTCTCTTTCTTTTCATATGGTTGATACCGGAATTGATGCTTCTTTGAGTGCTGATATGTGCCCGGGCCGGGACCAGTAGCACTCTTGTTTGAATCATATTTTTGAATATCCTGCTCCGCTACTGCCAGTACATCATCCGGGAATAACCCGTAAGTGAACAGGGGAGCATTTCGTAGTTTATTCCAGGTATCAGGTTTCAGGCCTGGTTTAACGTACTCGAGATAAGAATCTCTCCTCAACAAAATGAAGTTGGCTAGCTGAACAAATAAACTGTCTGCGAGGTGCTGGAAGGCAGTACCTAAGGCAACAGAAACACTACTGTGGAAAGCTGACAAGTCTTTCAAATCCCTGATGGCGTCGGTGACCTCCTTAGGGGCCTTGCCCTGAACAATGGTAGCGTTTAAAAATGAAATGTGTTGATTCATTTTGTCCTGAATTTCACTAACGCACCTGTTGAATCCTGCTGCGTGATTGGTAATCAAAGAGCCTTCCTTAGCACATTGCTCCCACCTTCGAAGAATCTCCTGAGGGATAGGCCTAGATGCTGGTCCTGAAGATGGATATGAGGAAGTCTTGGCAATACGGGAAAATTGAGAGTTCAGGCGTGCTTCGGAACCCGACCAGCCAAAGATTGTACGTCCAGGTCTTTGATTTATATCCTGTTTGAGTCGTGACTGTGTATACCACTTTGCCTGGCTTTTGGGGGTTCTGACAAACTGGTCTTGTTTCAGACCTGCAGCCTCTTGGGAACGAGAAGGGTAACCTTCTGCAACACGAGTGTTCAGTTTTTCCATCTTATAGCAAAGCCAGTCGTCAGCTGGTAACTCCACTGAAACTTTGCCTGAGCGACGAGGATATTTCCCTTTCCAAGGGTTGTCAGAACGGTTGTCTGCATCACTTGCTGAAGCCTCAAAATCTGGTATGTGAGACCAGCCAAGAAAGGAACGGACCGACCGGACCGTTTCTCTGTAGTTCATTTCCTCATTTTTCTCATTGATTTCAGTATCTGAAAGTTCACCCTCCTCACCAGATTCCTTATCTGACCGGTCCGGAAGGGGTTCCCCGTCTGACAGAGCCGGATCCGGCTGAGTAAAACTATCCGGTGCAAAGGAAGCAGAAGTACTGGTATACTGCGGACCGGTAATGACCGGTTGAGAGGAGGACCCTAAGGAAGAGACACTGGTGATAGCAGGCACAGTTTCCTCCGGTTCACCAAGAACTTGTAAACCCGGACCGGGTACCACTGTCTTGGGAGGAATAGGGTCCCTAGCAACCTGACTTGCAGAACCGGCAGCAGCGGCCGGTTTGATAGACTTCTTATGTTTTGACTTCCCTTTCTGTTTTTTAACAGAAGAAGCAGAATCCTCTACAGCCTGACCCGGAGGCCTCACCGGACCGGTGGCTCTGGGGTCAGGAGAGGGATTGATAAAGGGCGTGTCAGAAACAGGGGCTTGACTCTTTGAAACAGGCATCTTTGGAGTAGAAAAAATGTTGGTCCTTGTAAGGAGAGCCTCAAAACGGGCGAATTTTTCCTCCAACTGATTATTCAATAGTTCAAAATCCTGACGGGAGACAAAGTCTCCAGTACCTGTCTGATCAGAAACCGGGAAGGCACCGGTAACAATCTGTCCCTGCGCATGCGCAGTGTCCGGAGGCATCTCAAGTTCGTCCTGTTCCTCCACCGGACCCACAACCGTAACTTTGCTGGGAGAAATCAAAATCCCTGCTTTTTTGTCCTTTCGGATTTGATACTGTGGGGTTGCAAGCATACCTTTCTGGGAGTCAGATAACGCACCACACAAATCACAGTCCTGACCTTTGACACAAGGGTCATCTCCCACCTTTTTGTCCCTACAGCGGGCACACTTTTTATGAAGATCAAACCCCGCCATAACATGGCCACAACTACCACGCCTCTGTCCTGGTGATGCCATGGTAAATATATTTTGCAATATCCAAAGCTTTCCTTCCAACTCGTTTGCAAATAGACAATATAATTTAAAGTTTATTTTATTGAAATTTATCCGCTAAAACACTATGGCGCCAAACAAAAAGAGGAAGTACGCATGCGCGCGCACGCGCAGTAGGGGAGCTGGGTGCAGTCACGACACCTGGCGAATGAGGAATACACTACCGGTCCCGGTCAGAGCCCAGCTCAGGACGTTTTTGTCTAACGTTTGGCGGGACCGGCTGCGCGCCGGACAAATGCACTGGTCCACTAGGTAAGATATATTAACGCAATAAAAGTTTATATTTATACACCATTTAAAACATGTCTGTCAAAGTCAGGAGATGGTCATTTGTATTATTCTGTTCCAAGCCTTCTGGAAGTGACTGATGGTTCTTAAAGGTACTCAAAGAAGTACTTAAGTAATTGGATTACACTTCTTTAGGCTATTGTAAAATCTAGTTATACAGGGTCAGCAGTGCATCATAAATCATATATCAAGTGATTGCAAATACTGTTTTACTGCAAATAAGTTAACCGAATTGTTGAGGTTTTGGTTTTTAATGTGGCACTGAGACTTCAGAATAAAATTTAAAACCAAGATGCCATGACAGGTGTCATCACATATAATTTTTGCTTTAACACTTTCTGTGTAACATCTGTCACAACAGATAATGGTTATACTGTATCATGCCTGTCAGAACTGAGTGTACCTCAGTGTAGACTTATTTATATACACTGTTGTATATCATTTAAGGTGGGATTCGTATTCAGGGTTTATTCAGGGTTTACTGCGACATCTGACGATTGAATGTGCATTTTTAAAAATTTGAAAATTTTAATTACTTAAATGTAGCTTTTATAAGCTACAAGCTTACCATGTGGGACTTAATGCTGTTCTCGGGTTGCCACACCCGGGGCCAACATCTTAGAAAAAAAGACAGTTCTTGTTAGCCACCGGATACACTGCTAGTTGTCGTCACGTGATAACTTCTGACCAATCGCCCTACTTTCTCGTTGAAATTTTCTAAAACCTACCCCTCAGCTGTAAACAGCGGGGAGGCAGGGTGGGACTCTTCTAAGTCCCACATGGTAAGCTTGCAGCTTATAAAAGCTACATTTAAGTAATTAAAATTTTCAATTTTATTACGCTACAATAGCTTACCATGTGGGACTTAATGCTGAATTCAACCGCCCGGTGGCGGGATTACAGCTGAGACTGGAAGATATGTCATCTTTTTTTTCTAAGATTTTGAATTAATATGTATAAAATAGTGCCAGAAATACCAGTCTGAGTCCCATTTACAGTGCCCCGATCCCGATGACCGGGCCTGTAACGAGCCAAAAACCTAAATAAAATGAGAGACAGTGCTGAAACTGTCTAGATGTTTGATTGTAGGACGGAAGTGCAGCAGTGCTCACTTCGAGGTCTAAGGGTCCCTGAGGGCCCTTCACTAGTGACTGACCAACCCATGGTTGGACATCTCATAAATTTTTGCAACCTGAATATGAGATTAATGACAACTAAATAAGTCCTTAATAGAAATTACTTGATAACTAAAAAACAAAAAGACCTTACCCGTAACATCTTGAAGGTAAAGGAATACCTAGATCCTGGGAGAGACTCCTGAAGACTTGGTTGTAGCGGATGTGCCCCCCCCCCCTTTTTCTTTCCGAGGACAACTGGTCTGAGGGGAAGGATCTAGGACTTGTTGTGCCGCCACTACGGGTCCCAGATACAAATTGTTGTTGGTGTCTGACCAAGTAAGGTCTTTTAGGTAAAAATTTGTAAATGTGTTGTGAGCTTTCCAGTGACAGGCTTGCATGATTTGGTCCACCGATACCCCACCGTAAAAGGCCTTAGAGGCCGCGAAGGCCCGGATGTCATGCGCTTTAACTTGGACCAAGTCCAAGGCTTGTTGGTCTGCTTGTTTGTAACAAAGTAGGATGGTTTGTTTCAACCAGGAAGAGAGAGTAGCGGGTCTGATGTCTGAGGTAAGTCCTTTCTTGAAGGAGATAAAAAGGAGGGAACGAGACCCTCTCAGGTCTTTGGTTCGGTCCAGATAATACCTCAGGGCCCGTACCGGACACAGGGTCCTGTCTTCTTTGAATTGTCTATCTACAATGGTAGTCAAAGCAGGAATAGTCACTGGAGACACACTTTGAGAACCTTCTCTTGCTAGTTGGTTTTTGGCTATGAAATCATCAGAAGGGAACAAGGCGACCTTTTCCCATTGGCCTAGATTAGATACTTTGTTTGCGACCCAGGCATGGATTTCGCTACGGCATTTGCCGGAGGCCAAAGCTAGCAAGAAAGCAGTTTGAGAGTAAGATGTTTGAGGTCGGTGTCTTTCATGGGCTCAAATGGTGCTTTTGTGAGCTCGTTGAGGACAACAGAAAGGTTCCACTTAGGTAAATTTCTGGAACTTTTTGGTCGATCCCTGTGGAAACTGGAGAGTAACCTGTGAAGGTCTGGATTATGTGCAATATGGTGGGCCGTTGGGCCCAAAGTGTCAACGATTGCAGTCCTGTAACCATCAATGGTCGAGGGGCGCCTGTTTAGGTCTTGGTACAGGTACATGAAAAAATCTGAGATTTGTTTCACTGATGGAGTGGAGAAATCCACCGAATTTTCTCTGCACCATTTTTCAAAAAGGGGCCACTTTGACTTGTAGATGGCCCTTGTTAATGACTGCTGAGGAGCAGCAATTCTCTCTGCCACCTCCACAGAGAAGCCTTGTTCTTGGAGTTGTCCGCTCCTAGACACCAGGCGTGGAGGTTCACCTGTTGTGGGTTGTTGTGGAACACATAGATGTGGGACTGTTTGAGTAGGGTCGTTGACACTGGGAGTTGTAGTGGGATCTCTGTTGAGAGCTGCACTAGGTCCCAAAACCAGGGCATCCCTGGCCAGCCTGGGGCTATTACGATGATCAGGCAATGGCATTGCTTGATCTTTTGGATCACCTTGTGAAGGAGAGCCGAAGGAGGGTAAGCATAGGCCGTAAGGTTTGTCCAGTTTATGTTCAGAGCATCTATGTCCCAAGCCTTTGGGTCTGGGACAGGAGATACGTACAGTGGAAGTTTGTGGGTCAGATGAGTGGCAAATAAGTCTACCTGAGGTGTGAACCACTTCTGGCAGATCTGTTTGAACACCTGCGGATGCAGAGACCATTCTGTTGACTGCACTTGGTTGGACCTGGACAGCAGGCCGGCCATCACATTCAGGCACCCTGGAATGTGCCTGGCTTTCAATGTTATGTGGTAGTGATGGCACCAGGTCATGATCTTCCACAGTAGAGCACACATTTCTGCTGAGTGAGTTCCTCCTTGTTTGTTGATGTAGGCTACCACTGTTGAGTTGTCCGTCGCAACTAACACTGTTTGGTTCTGGCACTGGTCCTTGAAGTCTCGAAGGGCCAGAGAGACCGCCTTCAATTCTAGGACATTTATGTGTAGCCTTTTTCCCAGTCTGACCACAGATCCTTTGTAAAATTTTGGTCTAAGTGAGCGCCCCAACCTTCGTTTGAGGCGTCGGTAAAGAGTTGGATACTGTGGTCTTGGGATGAAGGTCTGCGCCTTTCATCACGTTTGAGGGATTTTGCCACCAATCCAGGTGGGCTGCAATGGCTTCTGTCCAAGGAAGGAGGTTGTCCAGCGACTGAGAATATCTCCAGTGCTCCTTGGGATGAAACTGAAAGGGCCTCATGTGAAGGCGTCCCTCCGGGACCATTTTTTCCGCTGAGGCTAGCAACCCAATTAGCGACATCAAACATCTTGTAGTCAAAACACGTTTTGACTTGAGGAGTAGGATCAAATCCTGGAGTTTGAGCCATCTCTCTTGAGTGGGTTTTACAAGGGCTGAACCTAGATGGTACTTGTAGCCCACGAACGAGAACACCTGAGTAGGTTTCAGTTCTGATTTTTTTTCTGATTTATTATCCACCCCAAGGACTGGGTTAGGTCTACCACTGCCTGAGTGTTCACTTGGGCTTACTCCTGAGACTGGGACCTGGTCAGCCAGTCGTCCAGGTATTGGTGAATTCTGAGTCCTCTTGAGAGGGCCATTAGTTTCACTTCCTTTACAATCATTGTAAAGACCTGGGGGGCTGTGGCTAGTCCGAATGGGAGGGAGGTGAACTGGAACACCTGAGACTTGTAGCAAAACCTTAGGTATTTCCTTGAGTGTGGATGGGTGGGGATGTGTAGGTAAGCGTCCGACAATCTATCGACGATACCCATTCCCCTGGAATCAGGGAGGTCCTGATGGACTCTGGGGTTTCCATTTTGAACTTTTCTACATGTAGAAAAGTGTTGAGCCTGTTTAGGTCTATGACTGGCCTCCACCTTGGTACTAGGAACAGGCGACTGTAAAACCCGAGAGATTTTACATTTTCCACCCTTTCTATTGCGTTCTTGACAGAAGAGACTGGATACAAGTGGCCAGGACTTGGTCTTTGAAGGGCCTTGTATTCTGACTGAATCAGGAGTCTGACTGGACTTAGATTTGAAAAGAATGACAGGATTTTTTTTTTTTTTTTTTTTTGCCAGACTTATCTGAAAGAACGGAGGCGACCTCCTACTGGTGGACTGAGTGAGGCTGGAGGAGTCATTGGGGGGGGAGGGTTTTCATGCCCTCGTCCCCTGGAGTGGGTCGAAAAGACCTTGGAGCCTCGGCTACTCGATTTCCCCCTACCTGGGGAAAACGATGGATACTGCTTGGGATGGAATGACCCCCATTGGGGTGGTTCCTGTAGGAGCCTCTAGATGTGGGGAATTGGAAAGGGTTGATTAATAGGGCCTAAACCCTAAGGGTTATTACAGGTGCCTTGATGAGGGACTCCTGTCCCTCCTAAAGTAGTTGTGAATGGGGGACTTTAAGATCTCACCTGAATTCACCATACCCCTTCTGACTACTTATATGCACCATGAAATTGAGTTTGACCTGTCTGGAGTAGCCTTGCTACTGTCTTAACAGATATCCATAATCAGGTTGTATTCAGAAGAACCTAGTGAAGAGCAGCCTGAAGCTCAACTCTTGCTAACCAGAAGGGGGAGAGGGGCTTACCCAAGGAGGCCCCTAGGGAGATACAGATTTGAAAACTTGTAATTTGTGTTCAAAACAAGGTTGTTCCATTTAAGCGAAATTAACAGCCCAAGTTCCTGTTGGCCTAGTAAATCATTCAGAGTCCAGACTGTGGGGGATCTAGGCATAAATTCCCTGGGGGCAGGGAGGTTAAAAAAACTGCCTAGGTTTCAATGTCCTCAAAAAAATGGGGTTAGGGTGAAGTCAGGCAACCTACTTCCCTAAAAATACCGAGTCAGGACTGAATGAAGGACCTTGTTTAGAAGGCCTCTTGGGCTTGAGGGCTTGGACCAAAGCCTCCAATAATGATATTTACTGCCAGGCTGGTGAACTATTAGTCCAATTTTTTTTTGTGTGTCTGAGGATTGTTCAGTGTTCTGATCTGAAATCATTATCCGAACATCAGATTAGATGATCCGAGCATCCGAGGATCGGATCTGTATACAATGAACTGAGCATTGGAGATCAGATGATCCGAGAGATGCAATGAAAACCGAGTATCAAATCATACTTGGGTGAGAATACTGCATCCGATTCTCGGGTGCATTAAGAACCTCGGATGAACTAAGATCTCTCTTCAGATTCAAGCAGGGATCTCATCCACCCTGGAGAAGGGGTTGGATATTATAATTTCTATGTAAGCTTTCCTTAAAAGTAAGCTTCCATGTAAGCTTTGCCCTTCCTTCTTTGAAAGAACTACACAACTGGATTTACATATGTAAATCAACAGTGACACAAGGTCACCTGCCCCACCCGCCTCACTGCAGGTAGGGCTAGTTTTGAGATAAGGAAAGCAGTAATTACACAGAATTTGATTAAATAACATAGAATCTAAAAGGCAAGTACAATATTTTTAATATTATGAAACTGGATGAATTAAAATATGATTAAAATAATGGCAAACCAAGGTGACCTTAGTTTGAAGAAACACGTATAGTCTCGACGATTCTATTCCTGTTTATTTAAGTATTAACATTTTAAATGGACAATAATACAGGAAAGAAGTAGTGTTGAAGACGGTAAACCGGAAACCTATTTGCCGACCGAAAGACAGTGATCCGGTTACGTTTCGTTTTCTTCAAACCAAAACCGGTTTCATCACATATTTCATTATTTTACCTTAAGTTCACCAAAATATTGAACTGCAACAAATATTTCACAGTATTTTATAATTTTCTATTGATATATCACACATTTTGTCCTCGAAAGTCTTCAAAAAGTCCCTTGTGGTTCTTATTTATATACGAGTTAAAGCTCCTGTACGCGGTTGAAAACTTATTTCTTTGCGTTTTATAAATCAAACGTACCCGGTTTTTCGCCGAATTTTCACTTTCGGAAACCGGTTCTAAAATTCGCATTCAACCACAACACTAGAAAGAAGGGATAAAATATTTTATTTCATTTATTTATTAATTTATTTAATTTTATTGATAAACGTACTGTAAGAAACACGCGTCTCTCAGCACATGTAGTCTAGACGTGACGTCATCACAGGGGTTTCCCCGAGGATTCCCCCAAGCTAGAATCGTGCTTTATATCATATTTTAACCCTTAAAATGGACCAATAGAGTAGCAGAACGGGGATAAACCCTTGCAAAATTTATTTGATTTGATTTCAACAGGCATATATTCCTGTATATAAACTACCTACACGAGACGTGCAAATTGCAAGAAATGCTGTCTCGATAAAAAAACGGAAGTGGTTTCCGATGATTTCACTCGACAAGGACTCGTTGTGTTACATTTATACACTTTTAAACCCTAAAAATGGTCAAATAATGAAGCAGATAGGGGTTAAATATTTTATTTTATTTTACTGACAGGCATATAAAATATATCCTGTATTAGAAACCCCATAACGAGTCGGAGATCTTTACAACGTGAACCCGGAAGTGGGCTTCAGTTGTAAAATATGTTAAAAATACTTATCTGAACTATGAAGAGAAACCAAATTGTGATTCTATGAAATAAAATAAAGAAACTGATATAGTTTCCATATCCAACACCAAGTATATATCCTGTAAAAAAGGAAATAAGGTTGCTTCAAAATAAAGCATTCTAATTCGAGTGGCCAACGAGAAAGTAGGGCGATTGGTCAGAAGTTATCACGTGACGACAACTAGCAGTGTATCCGGTGGCTAACAAGAACTGTCTTTTTTTCTAAGACGTTGGCCCTGGGTGTGGCAACCCGAGAACAGCATTAAGTCCCACATGGTAAGCTATTGTAGCGTAATAAAATGTAAAATTTCTGCTGTTTGTACAGATGGCATCCCGTGGTGTTATATGATGTTCTGCAGTCTCTGTACAGCACTAAAAGATCCCTGGGCAGTGACATAGTAATTTTTCACAATACATACTTTGCATCAAGTACACTAGTTTGCTGAATTTAAAAATTTAATCTTAATGTTCAAAATGACTGCATAATGCAAACTTATTTATCTCTTCTCAAATTTCTCTAAATTAATAACGAGGCCAAGTATTAATGTGATACAAATAAATATTTGAAATCAATAAGTTTTGCATCAGACATTTATTTGAAGTTATTCATTTGATCTGTGAGGAATTTCTAAAATTTACAGAATACCCATAAATAGTGAATTAGACAGTTCTGACGGACACAAAAGTAAATTGCACTAAAAACACTTAAAAGGAATAAATACATATTTAACACATACACACTTGCTATGTTTTGTATTGTTGCTGTATATCCTTTATTTCATATCAAAATCAATGTTTAGTAAAAATGCATTTGTCACAATTTAGGTTAGTGTCTGACAGGACTGTCCTGTCTGATTCACAGTCCATGGGTGTAGGTGTGCCATGTTAAGAATCAACAAAATATACTCTCCAGCTCTACCTTAAAAATCATGAGTACTAATTTACGCATATATTTGAAAATTTAGGGCATGTATTCTCTACAATCATATCCCATCATTTTTTTTTTTAATGACCATCTTATGAAAACAAATTCTCTTATGTTAAAATGACTTGAAAAAAACAAAACAACAGTCAATCCCCTATAAGTAGAATCTCTAATATAAGCAGAATTTTCATATAAGTAAAAGAAGGTATTAGTTGACTGAAGGGCATTTTCCCTTGTTAGATTTGGCTTTCAGACCAAAATACATACAGTTCCCAGAACTCCAACAGTGTGAAAAAAATTAAGTACAAAGTATAAATTTCTGAACTAATGTCAATAAAACCCACAGAATATTTGAAAGAAATTTGCTTCCAGTGTAAGAGGAATAGCTTTCAGAATAGAGAGAAGCTTTGATTTATATTCCTGATATTTATTCTGTTTTCTTGAATTCCTGGTTAACTTAAAGTATTTTTGTTGTCTTTTACTAAGGTTTAACTATTTTGTACAACTTACTGCACATTAATGCCTCCGATGACTGGCGGGGAGGTTACCAGTGTCAGGATCATATCCAAACAGCTGTTCCTTAACTTGATGTTATAAACAAGTGTGCTTGTGTCCATGGAAACTGACGTCTCCGTGCCATTCTGTTTGGCTTCTGCCGAGTCTGAGGATTCTTCCAGTGAAATGGATTTTTCATTTATACTCTGGGAAGGAATCAGAGATACCATAAACTGGCCCATTCTGAAAATGAAACCAGAAACATTTGAGAAGTGTGTCGACTAGTTCTTTACATGGGAAGTTAGATAAAGGATGTAGTCAGACACACTGATGTGATGTTACAGCAGTTAATACAATAAAATTTAAATATATACACTGGAAATTTTACTCAATGGCCAAATACAAATACATTATTCTCCCTTTCTAGGTTAAAAATTTTGGGAGTCCATTTAATCAAGGGCCTTCTAGAAAAGCTATCATCACTAAAGCAGTAATCTGTAGGGATTGGTGCTCGATCTTTCAATATCGATCGATCATCCCACAGAACTGCCGATATCGACACATACTACCAGCATTTCAATATCGAAACCACAAATAAGAAACAGACAAAAATAAAATAAACAGAGTAATTTTACTGCTTAAATAAATATTTATTATATAAACGCCTTAAAAAGCACATTTACAACCGAAATAAATGGGTTCAAGTCTGGCGCCATCTTTGTTTACATTGTCAGTGACAACTTCCGGCTTCACGGAAGAGAAACAACAAAACCTGACAGCTAGTACACAAAAAAGCATGAAAACTCTTATTTGATTGGATTTTTGTTCGTTTGTTGTTTATTTTATATTGTAGAAATATATTTTTGGTGCATAAATAATATATTTTGATAATTTTGTGAATTAATATGTGCACGTTTTCAAAGAACCTGTATTATCGCCCACGGCTTACGTTAACGGTCCCGATATTGAAATATCGATCGATCCACTACCCTAAATTTTCATTCGATATCGATCCTCAATATGGCTCTCAATCCCTATACTAATCTGCAGTCATACCCTTGCACCATAGCTGAGCTGTGTACATAGGTGCCTAATGCTCAATGCCAACTTACTTCAGTAGTGTTGGTGGGTGATAAGAGCCTCCGAGTAAAACTACCAGAACCCCGGCAATAGTCTGCAGTGTTGACCTGGACAGTGATGTGTCCCTCAAAACGTGCAACAGTTTTGTCACCAGGCCAAGGTCAAGCATCAACTTCAGGTTAGTCTTCTGTTCACTACAGGGAGTATAAAAGAATTATAACACATCCTATAATAATGAAAAATACTCATTAAGTACTGAACAAAAATTGACTGTGATAAACTTATGACAAAAGCAGACAAAATTGGGTAATTAATACAATTCATACCTTCAGTCAAAACCCCACCTCTAAAAATAAATTCCGTAAAAATCAGTATTTTTAGAATTTTGATGATGTATAAGCTATTTTGAGGGTCCAGTGAAATGGAAGTACCAGAATACTTGAGTGTCTACTCTACAGATCTCAACTATATTTTCTCTTAAAATGCCACATTCCAGAAACTCTTACAGTATTTCAGCGCAAATGACACCATTTTGTCAAAATAACATTCATCACTAGTACAGATTTATGATGATTAAAATAAAGGGATCATTCTATTTACAAATGCAACATGATTTTACAAAAATTCCTACCTTGACTCTGTCAAGAGCTCAAAGAAATGTTCATAGAGTGACCTCTGAAGGTCACCAGGAGCTTCATGCCATACCTGGAACAACAAAGGAAACAATGGTTAAAGACTGTTTTTTTTAAAATTCAAAATACTAAAAACAGCATCAGAGATGCCCGTACTCCACAGCCTGGGGAAATAGTTTTCAACACCATGAAATATAGAAGTAGTGAAAGAGTACAAAGATCGGGATACTTACAGAGCAGTGTCAGTTATATTAAGGTCAAAATGATGTTTAAATAGAGAAAATAACATCTAAGAGAAGGAAAATGTATGTAAAGATAAGTATTAAAACAAGACAATTCAATAGCAAGATGACAGCATTAATCAGTAAACTAAAAATTATGATGCACACCTACAACCCCTAACCAATACCCCTACCAACTATCAACTTTCTACACTTTACCAAGTATAAACTTCCTACACCTTACAGTTTTTGAGATATAGCCCGGACAAGATTTTCAAACTGAAGGTCACAGGTCAAATCAAGGTCATACCATGACGTTGCACACCTACACCCCCTAACCAATGTCCCTACCAAGTATCAACTTCCTACACCTTACATTTTCTGAGAAACAGCCTGGACAAACTTTTTCCCACCGCCCGCCCGGATGCCCGCCCCCTTAAGGGCTGTGGGGTAAAAACATTAGTTACATTCACTAATTCATTTCATCAAATGCTGACAGAAAAATATAACACTTTTAAATGAATGTAGATTGAATATTAACATCTGTCTGCCATACTTACATTAATTTGGCGCTTTATTAACTATTCTAATCAGAATAAATGGAAGTTTTTTATGTGAACAAAATATACAGCCACTAATAGACTTGACTTGAAATATTCTGATCATTTCAACACATGGTTTATGTCACATCACAATGGGTAGATATGGAAGATCAAAGGAAAGCAGAACAAATAAGTTGTACAAAATACTGCGTTTTACACAATCAGACTGACTTAGGTAAGTAACCACCAATATTCCCTTTGGATATAAGGGCCTAGTCTCCTACTCTCATCCACCAGTCTAATATTATACTACTTGTGTGACACCAACTGATATTGAAAAACGATCAGCTTAACAAATTATACTGTGCCTGTGAATTGTCTATATCAGTGTTTACATGCTAGTACTTTTGAAGTCCATCTCTCACAGCTGCTTTTGAAATGTAATTTTGTCTGGGATAATTAAAAGTCTGAGAGATTAAGATCCACTATGAAACCATAGTGTGGCTCTGAAGACCATAACGCCCAGGCTTTAAACCACAGTTATTTCTGGAATAATTAAAATAATGTTAATTCATGGCTCCAATATCAAACTTTATTGTGACTTTAAAGGGGTAACAATGAGTTAAAATCCGTGTTTATACACTAGTGTTTCTTACCTCTAGATCACACAGCAGGTCTTCAAATGCAGTTTTGTTTGGGATGACAGTGCTCTCTCTGCCACTGTCCACAGTGCCCACCAGTGAGAAGGTCAGGTGCAGGATGTGACTGTTCAGCAGGTGTCTCTTCTTCTTCAACAGCATGGCCAGTGTCTAGAAAGCATGGACTATACATAAATACATGGAGCACTGATAGTTCCAATTCTCTTTCAAGTGATTTTACCAACACATCTGTAGAATTTGGTTTAACTTAATAGGGATCAAACTGACCAACTTAAACTAAACAAATCAGAACATCTTCATAACTTCTTGTAGTGCTGTAAGTCATCAAGAAATACTAGAGTCGACGTGCCGGAACTAATAGATGATGGAGAACTGATGAAAGTCACACTAGTGTTGGTCAAGGACTTAAGATGAAATATATATATATTTTTTTTTACTAATTAGCAGGTTTTAAATAAAAAATGAATTTTTGTAGTTTGATCTTTGACCCTATCTGATAAAGTACTGAATCTCGTGGGAATTTATATTTGCGGTTAAAAAAATGAGGGAAGCAGCCATTGTTGTTTCCACTTGAAAGCTGTTACAACTGAAAAGTGTGATTGTTTTCTTTAAAAATGCTAATTATCATAAGATTTAATTAGATAATATTTTGGTGTATTATAAAAGTTTTGATGAAAAATCAATCTTTATAATGTTTGAACCGATGCGTCATAATTTCAACACTCACAAACGACTATGACCAAGTCGAGCGCATCGTTACTACACTAACTTCTTGAACAACATGGTAATGGACTGTAAAGCACGTAAGAGAAATACAGTATAACCATGTATATCGGAATCTCAGGGGAACATGAGAGTCTTGTCATTTTATAACTGATTCAAGTACAAAACATTAAGCTGTCAGGTCGTATTCACAAAACCAAGGACCCAATTTAGGGTACTCTTTGTGTAATACTTGAACGGATATTTGTGTCATCTTTTGCTTATGCCTTTGTAAATACTGGTTGATGGTGTGCGAAAATCTGCATTAATAACTATATTTTTTTTATAAGCAGAGAAAACCATCTCAACCCACCTGATATCCCCTTACTCTCAGCATTTCTTTCTGGGCCTGTTTATTGCTTTTCACTGTGCACACGAGAGCTTTCACAGATGCGTAGAGTCCCTCTACATCTGTTGCCATGGCAACCAAACCTAACAATGCATGGCAACCACCAACATTCAAGAGCATTTTGGCTACAGGTTTTGGGCAGAATGTTCTAACTCCAAGATAACCCATTAAGATGGCACCAAAGCTTCTGGCTGGTCCGCTCAAGTGTGCTGCAGAATTGTGAAGGATCCGGATTGGAGTGGCATTCTCATGGTGTGACATTCCGAGTTGTTTAGCAACAGATTTGGAGTCCACCTTGTTGTAGACCTTGCGTATCTTGGCTATAGTCATGAGTGACATGGCATGAGCATGGATGCCAAACACTATCTTGTCTTCTGGGATGAGAGGAGAGGAGAGTTCAATGCCTTCTGTCAGATAAAAGTTACAACAGGTTTTTAGAAGTACTCGCAGTTTAGACGGTTGAAGGCAGAGTTTTGCTTTGTAACAACACCCCTTATTACAATAAATTAAGCAATTAAAAGTCAAATTTACTATAACATGAAAACAGATTACTAATGAATTGTAATAGATAACTGGTAAAAATTGAACTGAAAGTCATGTGATTCAAAGTAAATTAATAAATGACTATTATATTACTAACCCAGCTTTAAATGAACAAAAGATTAACAAAGCTGTAAGAAAAACTTGTTTTTACTTGGGATGATCAGGAGGCCAAAGCTTCTAAACATATAAAATTTCACAAATCCTCCTTTACAAGACCTGCAATAGGTTTCTGGAGGATGGCCCTAAGTAGTATAGTAGCTGTAATAACATTTTACTCCTGTATTTTGTGCCAGAAAGTAACTAGAATATTTATTACAGTTGACATTCCCATTATTACTATTGTATGGATAGTTTCTAATACCTGCAATAGGTATATCACAGCTCTCCAAGTACTTAGTAAGACCCAAACCTGAATTTCTTTTTCTTGTATCTACAGTCTGGAAACAACCCAAATAATAAGGCTCCATCTAATGTATATTTTTGTGCAAGTTATAACAACCACATTGTGTGCCTGAATTTAAGTAAACTTTCCATCAAGTGATGTTAATAAACCTACCTGCATTGGGTGCCTGGAAGCTGCCCACATAGTTAGGTCCCAGTTTGTAGACTTGTTGGACAGTGCTGCTCTGCACAATATCTTCCACTAAGTGGCAAGGTCCTTGTCTCCATACCAGCCTGGACACGTGTCTCTGCTGCGGTGGGGTGCCAATGTATGCATAGATACTAGTGGTGGAGGTAGCACTTCCAGTACCCCCACTGCCCAGGTTGGGAGAGATGTAATGCAGCTAGAAAGTATAGAATACCCATTCATGTATGCAACCAGTGACCAGTGGACAAGTGGCATGTCTGGTAAAACATGGTGTAACTCTCTATACTTGTAGATTAAATGACAATAATGGTAGTACCAGTTTCTTGTATTATTTGTTGTAAGGTGACAATGTTGCAGAATGACTATGGCTGGAAGACTTTAATACTTCAGAAATTACCCACTTATTTTTCCTTAATAACTCATTACCTTCAAACCTTTTTAAATAAGGTGGATATTTCTGGTTTGCCTTGTCGATCCAGTTTTTTTATTACACTTGATACACTGCACAGTTCAATATCATACAACTGACAATGGATAAAAACAGGTTTTTGGGCAAATAACACAAATGAAACTTGGGATTTCAGCTTACCTGTCATCACTTTTTAAACAGAAATCCTAGTACATGGGCTATAACAGCAACTAAGAAATGGCTGTGCAAGGTATTTTTACATTTCCATACACTCATTCAATGGAAAAGAACTTCAATGAACCTGATGTTTACCTCTAGTTAAAGGGGAATTCCACTGAATATATATATCAAAGAGTTCTAACCAAATACCATGAAGCCCACCTTCTTGGTGTTGACCAAGGCACCATCTACAAACAGACTGACACTGCTGTTTTTCATAATGCCAGCTCTGTGGAAGATTAATACCAGATGTCGCCACTGTCCTTCCTGTGTGAGATCAGGACACCAAAACCTCACTGTTGTGTCATTTTCTATAGGCTCCAGCTCTAAGTCTGCACTGCCTGGAAGGATGTTGAAAAGCACACGATACTAGAACATTGCTTTAATTTGTTGGGATACTAAAACGAAATATGACAATCAGGGCACCTATAATAGACGGAATATAGTTCCTATCACTAATTGTGCCAAGTTTCATTTTTCAGCCAGTTTTTAATTTAATTTCTTTTGGTGGGGTTAACTTTTATACCTGGTGCATTGTCCATGTATCCATGAGACTGCACCATTTATGCCTTGAATAATTAGCACCTGCTCATAATATAAACATAAATATACATACAGAACTGCAGAAATTACTAAATGCAAATGCTTTCAACAGCTTATTATTTATATTACAAGGAAAGAGTAAATTTTCATTCAACCACTAAACATTTTTAATACCTAAAGGGTTAGTAAGACCTGTACATTTTGGATATATCACATTTTAAACATATCTAAATAATATTATGACTGTAAAATTTATAACAGCTCAGAACTGGTTTCCAATTAAGTCTTTAAAGTTCATATATTAAATATTCCATGTTTTTTCTGTGTCAGCAAAATACTTTTCCATGCGCACACTGGAAACCAGTGTATTTCAAATATTCCACTAACCTTTACTGGCACTGAGAAATTTCTCTTTTGTACTTAATTTCTTTATTCCGACCCAATTCTAGTTAGTACGAAAAAAACTTTTTCTAAACCAGGTATACACATAGAACAGTATCCACCTTTTTTCTCAAAAGAAAATTTAATATAAATACAAAGCAGGTATTTTTGATGATAAGACAATGATAGGCCTCAGAAGCAAAATAGGTAGACATCCAAAGAATTGGGGCGTGAAATTTTCCTACAGGCAACCATCGGAGAAAGAAACAGCTCTGTGATAAACACTAAATAAACAAAAGGTGACAGATTTGCTTAACTTTGAACCTGCTGTAGAGAACGCTTAACTCAATTTCTCACATATCTTTACTTATAAACTTGATACAACCAATGACCAAATTTTCAGGCAAGTATCATTGTTAACATTATTTGTTAAAGTTTTGTTCAAACAAAAGCAAGCAGTTCAGGGTAAACAAAACATTCAGCCACCAATTAATTGTATTTATATATAACTAGACAGCTTCGTAAACACCCCATATATGTGTAAAATGAATAACAGTTATAGACATGTGCAGATATATATTGAAAAGAGTAAACCTTTCTTGCAAGTATCATAACAACTGGATGTAAAATGAAGGGGAAATTCTATAATAGTAAAGTACAAGATGTATAAATGGCATTAACAAATGAAATTTAATTTATGAAATGTAGGGAAATAAAAATATGTAAAACTTTAAATGGTCAAGAACAAGATAACAATTGTATCTAGCAATTCATAAAAATAAGAGCACAAAACACATTCCTTGAGCTATGTAGCTATTTATTAATTTTTAAAGCCCAAACTGAATTATACAACTAATATACAACTGTAGAGAAAAAAACTTTGTAATAGTTACATAGGTTGTGACACTACATACCAGATAAATTCTTAAGTAAACCTCTGAAGATTGAAATCTATTTGTAAATTGGAAACTATTTCAAGGATATAAACGGACTTCCATAAGTTGTGGCAACAAATTAATTTGCAAGCATCTTTTCACACTGTATTGTCACTGATACCTTCAAGATGGAATTCTTTGGAATTCTGTTCTGACTGGCATACCCTCCACCCTAGTCATCCCTCTTTGGTGAGTGTTTTTTGCGTTATGACAACTGCCTGGTTTTGGACTTTCCCTTTTTGAATTTCAGTGCATTAAAGGATTTTTTTTAATCAGTTTCTACTTCATATTATCTACATATAAAAGATATATCTTATTTTATACACTGATGTCTGGTATAAATAAGTGTAACTATGGCCTTACTACAATGACTATTTCAGGCATTTGAAATTATAATTTAACAGAAAATCTTTTACATGCCATATTTCATATATACTTATTAAAATCACGGCAAAGACTGTACCTTCAGTTAAGTTAAAACTTGTTAACAACAGTAAGTAACAGGAACTTCATAAACAAACAAGGATGAGATGAAAAGACAAATAATGTACAGACAAGTACAAACGTTGAACAATGTGACTCGATGTTAAAGAAGTTATGAGAAGAAAAAAATATTGCACAAACATTTCCACAGAAACAGGGTAATATGCACAGTGTACAGACTTTATTACCTTCATCATCACAAGACAAATGAATTTGCTGTGACATTCCTGTAGAAAGGGAAAGTAAGTATGTACCACTAAAATATAAGTACTTTCAAATTTAGAAAAATAGCATCAGAGATGCCTGTACCCCACAGCCTAGGGAAATATTTTTAACACCATGATATATAGAAGTACTGTATCAGTACAAAGTTCAGGATACTTTCAGAGCACTGTCAGTTATATAAAGGTCCAAACAATGTTTAAATAGAGAAAGATAATGCATGTACTTTATCTACATCTGGTATGACCGAATTATGGTTTAGATGTATTGAATATTACCATGCATACAGAAGTGGTAATACATTCAATGAATGCTTATGTATGGTGTTGGAGCAAAATTTGTGGCTCACTTGATGAAATACCATCTGTTACAATGGGAAGTTGTAAAAGTAAAATTCTTAATGAATTCTAATATGATTTTAACAGTGCTTAATTTGCATCAAAAGACAGACCCAAAGGTGCAACAAGATTTTAAAGGTCAAGGTCACTACTACAAGGTCAAAGGTCAAATCAAGGTCACACCATGACGTTGCACACCTACACCCCCTAACCAATGTTCCTAGTAAGTATCAACTTCCTACACCTCACGGTTTGCGAGATATAGCCCGGACAAGATTTTATAGGTCAAGGTCACTACGGAAAGGTCAAATCCTGGTCAGACCATAACGTTGCACACCTACACTTCCTAACCAATGCCCCTACCAGTATCAACTTCCTACACCTTACGGTTTCCGAGATACAGCCCGGACAAGATTTTATAGGTCAAGGTCACTACGGCAAGGTCAAAGGTCAAATCAAGGTCAGACCACGACGTTGCACACCTACACCTCCTAACCAATGTCCCTACCAACTATCAACTTCCTACACCATACGGTTTCCGAGATATAGTCCGGACAAGATTTTCACACTCAAGGTCACTACGGCAAGGTCAAAGGTCAAATCAAGGTCAGACCATGACGTTGCACACCTACACATCCTAACCAATGTCCCTACCAAGTATCAACTTCCTACACCTTACGGTTTCTGAGATACAGCCCGGACAAACTTTTTCCCGCCGCCCGCCCACCATGGGTGAAAACAATACCCCGACACCCCTTAAGGGCTGTGGGGTAAAAATTATAAACAAATATTACGGCTGTGCGGTTTACAAGTCTGGAATTTGATCACTGTTAAAAATCTGTCTGTCAAATCTTGAGGAGCCTGGGGTCATATTCAGTAACGGTCTTAGTCAAGTCTTTATGGCTTTATCTTTGTATAAATATAGCTAATTTAAGCCTAAGATTGGACTAAGGCCTATTCTAACATGACACTGATTGGTCAATCGCCGTTGTAAAACCGAACACAACCTCACGGCTAGTTTTTCCTATGTGGGCGATAATTCCACTTCACTTTTTAAAAGTCAAATTACAAAGAATATGCACTACAAATCTTCATCAAAACATTAAGAAGACAAGGAATAAATGTGAAAATATGAAATGTCATGTTAGAATCGCAAAAACACACTCCTAGCGTGGGGTTATGCAAGGTGTTACAACTCATAGCTCATTAACCACCCCCTTGCAGGCATATGATGGAACAGCCACTCATTTTCAGTCATTTAGACATGTTTACTCCAAAAAACCTTTGCAGAACGTGAGTAATATTAATTCTAAAATATTGTAATGTTAGAATAGAAATAGACAACTCTGAGCTCGGGGTTATAGATTTTACATCTAAATCTCCTACAACCCCTCGCTCATCATTTTCTATTTCTATATTGTGAATACAGTCCCAGAATTATAGTCTAGTTAAAACCATGAATTCCAGATAGAAAAAATATTTCTGGAAAAGGTTTTTCAATGGCTTGATATTCACTTTTGCTTGACAAGAAATTCTACCTGAAAGCGGTATAACTCTATGTACTATGTACCATATTTATATGACTGATGCCTGCACTGTTTTGTGGTAATACTTTAAAAGTCCATGAAAATCAAAAAGCTTTCATTCTGATAATTGGATCTTCTGTACCATTACTGCTTTTGTTGTTAATCCTCTTCCAACTATTGGACTATCCCCTTCTTAATTATTTAGTGTCTTAGAGGATGTTTCATATCAATTTGGCACTACATATAAATGTGTCATACGAAGTCTGTAGACCAACTGACCATAATGAAATTATTGAATGTTTGGAGGAAAATTAAGAGTAATATGCCACCACCCCCACCCCCCAACCTCAAAATAACAGAATATTTTTAATTTAAAACTAATTATTTTATGAAATATTTCCTATATATTACAAAATTTCAACACACCAAAAAACAAGTGTCCATCTGAAATATAAAAAGTGCAAAACTGTGACCAAGGAATTTTTGTCAGGCATTAAATAGCACAAGAAATTTATGAGAGGATTGCAAAGCTATACCAGGCAAATTAAGTGACTTAAGAAAGCCATTAAGTATTTATCACTGAGAAATGTTGAAGAAAAACAGACTGTAACATATTACCTTAAAGCTAATGTTAGTACTCACAGCAAGTATTAAAAGTTTACACTTCCCAGCATGTTTCAGAAATATTAAAAGCAACACATAAAAGTGTATTGGCACCTGCTATACACAAAAGTCACATGATCTCCATACAGAGACAACATCAGTAATAATGCTTTATTGCTACAATGACATGAAACTATAATAGAGACCTTCAAGTCAGGAAAAATTACAGAATATGTTATGTTTTTTGACAATACCAGTCACCATCAAATGTAAAGTACTTTCCCCATGCAAAAGGTCTGTGTCCTTGTATATGTCAACCCCAAATCTCGCATTGAATATAAATTAACTCCAATAAAAAATAATGTTGGTCATGTGACTCATGTCACTCCTGGTGATAAAGAGGAAGCAGATAGACCTATGCTGTTGGCCTAGACCTTCTTCCCTATGCATAAGATAATTCAATCCATGTTCAGATACAATATCCACAACTAGTTATTTGGTTGGAGCTATTATGGTAATCCTGCAGATAAGATAGAAAGAGCATTCCCCTCAGATAAATTTGGTAAAATTAATGAAAAAGAATTTCTAATTTTAGCTTGTATTAACTAAGCCAAGAAGAAAATAAAAGCTGACAGAATAGCTGTGAGTTGATATTTAATATTAGCACCATCTGTGTGCAAGAAATAGTATTATAAGGAAAAGTAATGTAATAAGTACCCCAATCCACCAGGGATGTTATACACATAGAAACTTACCTTTGACAAACTCCACATTGTGTAACCACTGTGTAATACCTACAAGCAAGTCACCCCAAGGCAATAATAGAGTGACCTTGTCCTTAAATGTTTTTATAATCACAAGGTCAATATGTTTCCACTGTGATGTTACACAGACATGCATGAATGTTGACTGATTAGTTTGGTTTCCTTTTTACTGCTAAGTACATCACAAATACCTCTATCTAATGTCCCTACCAAGTATTAACATCTTATACCTTATGGTTTCTGATATATAGCCCAGACAAGATTTTAAAGATCAAGGTCAGAGAACTTCAGATTTCTTACTTTAGTTACAACACAAGTCTATTTATCAAAGAACAAGTACCCGCCTTGTATTCTTTTATCATTCTTGTACATATCCCAGAGTCAACACCATTAGCACTTTGGATACAGTTCATAGTTAATCTACATTATATAATCATGCACAAAACCTGTGAAGAAGAATATACAAAAGGTATTGCCATCAGTCTTTGAATTCCAAAAATCTGTTATGCTAAAACTAGATAAACATGTTAGAGTAAGAAATCTAAAATTCGCCAGGAATCTAAAATTCGCCACCTCTAAAACCTTAGTTAATTTTATGAAGAGAATGATGTTTTTGTCTAAAAATTGATATTTTTCAGTTCAAAAAGCCATAATTTACTATACATTCAACAAATCTCACCACAATTCATTTATTTTATTAGTATTTCAACATGTGGCGAATTTCAGATATGTGGCGAATTTTAGATTTCTTACTCTAGATCTGTTAACACCAGACAATAGAAATTGGTTTTAGTAATGGTTAACTTCTAGGGCTGGGACGGGTGCTGAAAAACAGCATCGAGTACTCGCCCTCTCACAACCGGCCCGAATTTGAGTAACCGCGAGATTTAGTAGCTACCATTAGAAGTCTTCTGTAAACAAATAGTCGGTTCTGGAAATGAAACTTTTGAAGAAAAACGTCTTCTATTTGACCAGATATTGTAGAATATGGAGTAAATTATACGTTTTCAAGCGAAAATAACAACTTTAATTGATATTATGTGACGGAAATGCTGAAATGTGGCATATTTTACACAAGCGTTTCATTACGTGGGTGATAATACAATACCTTGCGAGTAACCGAGGATTTAAAATGGACTCCAGTACTAGCAAAGATTGACTCGTCTATCGAGGCTTGAGTACTCGTTCGCAGCCCTATTAACTTCCATATATAACATGATGTTGGGTCCTCAAAACTGGTTCTGCCTACAGCTAAAGGTGACTTATACTTTTTTTGTTTCTGCACGGTCTTCTATATGAACAATTAGTGTACTGATAGACAGGGCAGGGTCGGTAGCAGACTTTCCATTTTGATATCCTGCCAGTATGAAACCATACCGATTCCGGGATACAGAAAAAAATTGTGTTCTAACATATCCCCAATCGAATAGGCCCACTAACTGGAAGTAAAATGGGAGAAAACAAAACATGGCAGTTTTTGCGAAAGAAATAGCTATGAAGTGCTAAACGACACAAAAAATGAGATAAAAATTTCTTCGGATTTGGGGTTTGACACTAATATTTTACCTTTTCTCACAATATTATGTACTGACACTCAAAATGCCGGTTGTTAAGTGTTGTCACGGTATTCAAGTGAACTGGTCTCGATACTGAGATACCGGTGTTACCGACCCTGCCTTACTGATAGAAATAACACACAAGCAACTGAAGATACCATGACCTTGGTATACTGTTTAGACAAGAGACAGTTATAGGTAAACACCACTGATGTTGAAGAGACAGTTATAGGTAAATGCCACTGATGTTTAATAGATGATAACATTGATACTGATGAGGGATGCTACATACCCCTCGTTCACCAAACTTTGTCCTGAGCACTAGTATTCATTACCTCACTTGGCTTAAAATACTGTGACTTCATGACATCACCCCATGTTAAGAGCTTACAACCTTACTGAAGTCCTTACTTTCTGATTACACAATAAACTGTTTAACCTACTGAGTTGTGGGGAAATTGTATAGATATAGTGCCCAAATCCCTTGACTTAATGGTTCCAACACATGGCCCTGCATTGGTCAAAGATCAAAGTAAGTTTTTAGGTCCCATTTTATGTTCAACAGCTAAGGTCATATCAGGGCGCGAGCTCTTACAGGCATCTCGCATGTTGTTATCAGCTGGACTTGAACCCAGAAACATAGAAGTGAGAGCCAAGTAACCTAATGCCAAAATTGGTCACTAAGAAGCCATGAAAGTCCCACGGTACGATATTTCTGACTTTGAAGAGGATACAAGTAGTTAATGTATACACAAGTGAATGCTTTCAGATATTGGGTTCTCAAAACTGGATCCACGTATATCTGAATATAACTTACTGTACACTGGTGGACACAGAGATAAACGGTCTTCTGAGATTGGCTTATCTCTGTGGTATAAACAACAAACTACAAAATGAAATACACTCAAAGCTTAACATGACATTTGTTATTTAGTTTGCAATAATTTTGTTTATACGACAAAGATATGCAAATCTCTGACGACTGTTTAATCTCTGTGTCCCACCAGTGTGCTTTCTTTCTCCTTAAGCAGAGTCTACTGTCTGAACCAAAATTTTTTAACTTAAGTGAACCCACCTGATGTGGGCATGGAGGACTCATGTGTGGACACAATCAGAGCTCGGTCCCTGGGAGCCAGGAACACAGATAGACACATGGAACCGTCGTCTCTGCCCTGGATCTGTCGAACAATAGTGAGCAGGCGTACAGGGTGGGCATCTAGGTTACCACAGAACTTGTCAACACACAGCCAAGAGGAGAAGGTGAAGCCGGATTGAGGAGGGAACAGGCGCTCTCCTGGAAAAGCAATATTGAGTCAATATATAAATTCACACTTTTTATTAATAGTCTGATAAAATGTTAACATTATTCACAAGAGTGGCTGACTGAGAGATACATAAATGCTCTACTGCAAATTAAGAGCGAGAAACTAAGTAACAGAATTTTTTAGTAATTATAGATAGATGCCCAATATGGCACCACATAGCGAGGAACAAAAGGTAAAATCTGACAAACGTGGAATAGGTGTTTCTCTGGAAAGCAATATTTATATATTTTTATCATTTCTTTTATCAGTGCTACTAAAATGATTTAAGTGATGGCAGACTCCTTGATGTTCATTAGATTAGTCCATCCTTGTACAAATCTAAGAAGCAGTTTAGTTTTGCTTTTGATGTTCCTACAATCTAGAATGAATTGCCTAATGACGCTAATTCTGCTTCTTTCTGGAAGAAACTCAAATCACATTTGTTTTCCCAAGGCCTTTCCACCATAGTTTCAGTTAAATAATTCAGGGTTAACAGAGAATTTAAATGAATAGGTACCAGAACATACATAAAAAGTTAATCTCTTTCTTATGTGATTAGGATCTTGCCTACTCATTTTATTATAACCCATCCGAGGTCACTACGGCAAGGTCAAAAGTCAAATCAAAACCACACCATGATGTTGCACACCTATACCCCTAACAAGTATCAACTTCCTACATCCTACAGTTTCTGAGATATAGGCCGGACAAACTTTTTCCCCGCCGCCTGCCCACCCATCTGGTCCTTAAAGGCTTGGGGTAAAACTGTATGATCTGTGCTTTGCTAGATAATCAAACCTTTTTGGTGAATCTAAAGGTAAATTCTCTACAGTAAGTTTTCTCATAACTCACAAGTAGAGATAACATGTTTGTTCTGTGTGTATATGTATTTCAGCCTTGTGAATTTGTAATTGTATTTGCCTTCTGAAACATCTTCTGTATTTGTATCTGCTGATGTAAAAAGAATATGTGTACTTGCAATTTCTTCTCTGTATTTGAGCTCCCAGTCCACATATTTTAGGCCAACTGTAATATTAATATTGTGCCCACATACCTGAGCCAATTCCTCCCACTACTCCAGGTTCTGGCCCACTGATCATGGTTGCAGAGACAACTCCTGGATTAGGAGGTCCCTGAGGTGCAATACTGGGTAAATACAGGCAGCCGAAGCCTTCTGACGTCATGTCAAACTCCACAAAAGCTGGGGTGATGGAGGCGCCATGGAGACGCACATCTCTGGGTGTTGTCATGGACACTAGGCATTTGACACGAGTCAATGGAACTGCTCCTCCATTGGATTTGAGTTTCTTGTTAATGTCATTATTTGCCCTTTTGTCTCCAAGGTTGATAGGTTTATCCACCTACAAGCGATGAACATGTATTATGAAGCTGGAGTATATCAGAGTGTATCTACACGCTTATTTGTTATAATCTTATTAATTTTATTATTGATAAATAAATTAAAGAAAAACACACTGAAAACATCCTCATAATTACCCATCTTCTTAGAACAGATTGCTCACTTCCTGGATGTATTCTAAAGATGCTGTTTTCTCAATCACGACTAATTACATTATTTGTTGTAACACTTTGTCAGTTGACTCTAAATTATTTAGTATCACTGTTCTCTCAGCTGTCTATGTGCAATAAGACCAAAGTTTAAAGTTTAAATAGAGTAAATTTACCTCAGAATGACATTATAGCAATTTAAGGGCAGTAACATGAGATTGGGAGTGGACATTTACAAAGAAAAGGCATTTTAGAACGCAATAAAAAAGAAAAAAGCTGGAGAAAAATCACACCAAAGAACATAAAAATATGCAGAAAAACAGAGCTTACAGCAAAGGTGGGTCCTGCTGAGTTGGCATCCATTTGTCTCTTAATGTCGTAAGACTCCTCGTCCTCAGCTGCACAGCACAGTGGATTGCCCAGACGCAGAAAGTCTCTGAATTGTCGTAATTTATTTAATAATTATGGAGTTTGACATCATTTTCAATGCAAAGATACTGTACTTTAAACCAATCCATCCCCTATCTCTGGATAGAACTAAGGATGTGATAGGTTACCTGGTTACCCCCCAAATTCTCTGAGTTCAACAAGAAACTGACTACAAAGTGGCAAAGTGGGTAACCAAAACATCAATAAAATACTCGGGTAAACCTCATTAGTCAGTCAGATTTCTCTAACTGGTACTAGTTTTTCAAGTGACTTTCCTTATATATACAGATTTTTAACAAAGATTTTCATAATGTTTTGCTTACATCATCCACCATGTTTGCTTTTCTGGCAATTCTGGTCTGTTACAACTGAAACGTTGTCTGCCAAATTCAGATCTGTACTTTGTAGATGAATACCCAGTGTTTTTTCTAATGAATGTCACAGCCTTAGCATAGAACATAAAGATTTGTTTTGAAGAAACAAAGGATTTTAACAAGATCATCCAATCAGTAAGGAAAGCATCTTATTGTTGAAACAAAGTTTCTGGATGTAACACTCTATGATTTGCCTCGTTTGGGTTTGACCTTGCATTGTATACACTGTACAGGTTATACCATGACAGGTGGTTGTAAAGATTCATAACAGCAGTGTGTACTAGTTGGTCAAGATTCTGGACTGTAAATGATATGACAGAATGAATGGAAGAATTGTCTTGTAATACATTCAATATATCAAGTAGGTCATATTATGACAGCTAGTTTTATAACTCTAGCCCTAGGAAAAAGCCTAAATGTAAGGGTCACAGCCTGAGTCTTGAACAGAATTGTCACATCACATTTGGGGTGGGACTGTTTATGAAAATCAAAATTGTTTTCTGAAGCTTTGAAACCATTCCAAATCCAGCATTTAGTACACTTGTCACTGATATTGTGAAACTTAAACCACAAACAGAAGTGAGTCTTAACCTAAAACAGGAAACATCTTTGTGAGATATCTTAAAATACATAAACTTCATTTGTAATGAATATAAAGTAAAAATGTTTGACAATGGAGTAGGTTTATCACAGTAAAGTATACAATATGTTCTTATTTGCAATTTTTTTTTTATTCTATTGTATATTTACATTTTACAACTCAGGGTGCTATTTGACTATTCTCCACTGCACAAATACAGCTCAAGCTTTCTTGCAACTGTCATTCCCCTAACCCAAACACACAGTCTCATGGATGACCATTTATCAATGTCCCTGAGATTCTTTATCCTGCCACTGGGGAGTCGACCCAATGACAGATAACCATCATTTTATGTGGTCATCAGAGCCTCTCTGCCTGTACACGGGTTCAAACCCACGTCCTCTACGTTTCTAGGTGAGTATGTTTCCCACTAGTCAGTGTGTTACCCACTAGGTCAAAGTGGCAGAGGAATCACATTTTCACAGCTTGTATAAGGTAGATTAGACATTAAAATACTATGAAATTTATCTACCTGAGATCTTTTGGTTGTAATGACTGTGCTGCTTGTCTTTCAAAGATATACTGCAATGGGGGATGTAATGGAGAAGTTTCATCCGATAAGCCCACAAAACAGTTGCTAAGCAACTCGTGTGGAAGTCCAGCTTCACACATAATTTGTTGGTTGTGTTCAGATCGCAGTAAGGATTTCAAGAGGTCGCAGGTATACCACTGAAGATCTAATGCCAACTATAAACAGAAGACATCAATAATTAATTCATTCATATAATATTTCAACTGTAAACCTTACATAATGCACAAATACCTTATTATAGAGCAAAACATCTGAAATTTGCCACAGCATGTGAATTTGCCACTGTGGAAACACCCATTATTTAACTTTTAATTAGGGAAGTATCAGTAAATTATTTTCCAATTCTGTTTCCCACCTATGTAAAAACATTCCAACTCCGGGAGACTGAAAAAGTTGTGTTGTAGCCAGATAGGCCTGCTAACGAGAATTCAAGTTCATAAAAACAAAACATGACAGTTTTTTTTAAAGTAATCATGATAGAAGTCTTAAAATCTATGAAAATATGGGATAAATGTTTATTTAGAACTTCTTCAGATCTAGATTTTATTTCTTGTATTTTCTCACAATTATATATGCTGACAATCTGAGATGCCAATTTTTAAGTGTGGTGGTCATGATATTTAAATGAAATGGTCTCAGTACCGAGATACTAGTGTTACCGACCCTGCCTTACTTTCAGCGACATTTTCAAAAATTGTTTATTTTCTTTACAATTATAGCCTACTGTAAACTCTTGCAGTTTTGATTCTTTTTGGTTAAACCAAAACTGTGGTCCCAGTGATTAATTTTCACATCCTGTGGGAAAGTTCATATTTATTTTTAAAAAATTTAAAAGCTTAATAATCTATACATCTATCGATATCTTGAATTTGTGTGAGTTAAAATAGGATAAGTGTAGCTTGACAACGAGCTTGTTCGACTGAAGAATTTCAGTAGGTTTTCTACTTCAGGTTACTTTAACCTCAAGGAAAACAGTTAACAAGTTTGGCATTTAATCAATTAGTTCACATCTCCGTGGTTCTGGGTTTCAATGCAACTCATTCCAGTAAGAGCATACATTGAGGACCTCTAATGATGTGACAGAAGCTAGAGAAATGGACATAAAATTCCAAATTTGACTTTTAACATTAAAAGGAATAGTCCCCTGGAGGGGACTTCTATCTCTAAGTCAAAAGAGTCATTCTACCAACCTGCTGGGTTTTTTCACAGGAGATGGCAGGGACTAGATGTAACATGGATATCACAGCTCCAGCATGTACAATGACTGAATCAGGCATACTGCTGCTTCCACTATTATTCAGTGGCAAATCCAGGCTTCCTGTGCTGGGTCGCTTCTGGCTGAAACTTTGGGGTTGGATCATGTCAGGTTTTCCCATGGAGTTGTCATGAATGGTGATCAAGCGCTTGTTGTTTGGAGAAGTACCACAGTCGACAGGCTGGATAGCTGGTCTGAGAATTGTTTAAGGTCAGTGTTAAAATGAAGTAATCTCAGAAATTCAACAAAATCTATATTCTTGAAAACAGAAGCTGCATCTTGTTTTAATTAATCTGATCTAAATTATACCTTTGCCAATTTGTGCAAAAATAAAAAGAAAATGCTTTCTTTTTTGCTACAAAGTACAGCAGAATCCATTAAAGTAAAATTCTGATAAGCAAAAGTACAATTTGGGTAAAAGTAAATTAATTTCTATAAAAACATATTTATACAGAAGTGTTTTAAAAATACAATTTCCAAAATATAGCAAGTATGACTCATCAATGTTTTGCTTATCTTTACTTACTTTTCAAACATGTCCAGGGCCATGTCATATAAATGTCGCAGCATTTCACAGGCAGAGATCAACCTGGGCGGAACATTGCTGATCCTGGTTAAAATGAATGATAACAAACAAATAAACATTAGAAGATCTTGCAGAATTTCTAAGAGATATACCAGTATTAGTTCCAAGTTTTGGTTATGTGTTTTCAAAATCCTACAAGGCTGTCAAAATCAAAAATTTTGAAAATTTGGTTACTGAATTTGGAAGATCGAAAAATAATCTATATATCTTTCTCTTACTATTTTGGAGCTATTCAAATTGCATTGGCTTCCTGTTGAACATCACTCGAGTCCTTAAAATAGCCACCCTTGTTTACAAGTTTCTTCAAGATGGTTTTCCCAAGTATTTTGCCCCATATATCTCTTCCTACAGCAGTTCTTACAGTACCAGGCGCAGTCAGAGTGGTGGTAATTTCCTTGTCATTCCAAAGTTCCAGCCCTCTATAAATAAATCTGTTTAGCAGTTTGGTTATAGTTTTGCTTTTGATACCCCCACTGCTTGGAACACTCTTCCTGATGTGATTTGTGTGCCCCCCCCCCCCCCCCCCCCCCAGCCTCTTTCAGAAAGCAGCTCAAAAGCTACCTGTACACCAATGTATACCCACCCTAGTCTTACTCATGCCCCTGGTATTCTCTGTGGTACTTGGCCTCTTTTCTGTCCCTGGATACTGAAATTGGTTGACCATTTTGGTTTTCTTGCACATTATGAATAGCGGAGATTAAGCGTTATAAAAGTCCAATTAGAATTGGAATCTCTAGCAGGATTACTTATGTGTTAAAGAAGAGTCTCATGATGCAATGTGTCACAAAATATGGACACATAATTCACATTTATAAAGGTCTTATAGTTTCTGAGGCAAGTCAATAATGTAAATACAGACATGTTGGATGCCAAAAGACAATGGTAGCTACAAATTGTGCCCATAACCACAGTCTATTCCCAGACAGGACATGGTGAAGTGCAACAAAGTCCAGGACATGGGAGATACGAGGGAGATACAAAGCTACTTGTTTATTTATTTTCCTATTACATTTTATAACTTAATTTTGGCAACTTTCAAAAGGAATTCCTATGGAATTTCCAATCAATATTACAGATTATAAATGAACATAATTAACAATGACATATGTCATGGTATGCTACTTATGTTGAATTAACAAAAAATTACAAAAGTAAACAGAACCCTTATGGAAACATCTGCTGTGGCAAACAAATAAATCTGGGTCTTCATCAATATGTTAACATGCAATCGCAGACTCACTTGTTATCAGTTCCTTGAAAGAAAGCCTCACTGAAGGAAGGCTCTATCCTGGGCTTCAGGGATTCTGACATAGGTTTTATGAATGTCTGTGAGCTGAAGCATCCCAATAACCTCACGGCTTCAGTGAGACTGGAGTACCGCACTTCAGTGGCAAAGAAGCGGGCATTGGCAGGCTCATAGCGCATGGCAACTGACAGTGTACTGAACACCATTCTAAGCAGTGTGCTTATTTCAGAACTGGCCGCTGAAAGATGTCAAAGCCCATCAAAGTATATCTCACTTAAAGAATAATACACAATGTTAATATCACATTTTGACATCAATACCTAAGGTCACACTGGAAACGGGCTCTGAGATTTGCTTCATGTTACCAACATTTGGATTAGAATGCAAAACCAGAAGCCAAATAAGTGATATTTTGCAAAATTTTATTACCATTCTGGCATTGTAGGCACTGAAATATGTAGTACAGTGAAATTAATCTCTTTCTGTAGATGTCTGTAAATAAAATTCCCTTCAATTCCCCAAGTAAGTACCAGGCCACTCATGTTTACCTCACAACAGTGATTCTGTTTTTCTTTCACTGTACAAGTTAAAGTTGATTGCATCAGATTTAATTAGATTTATTTTTAAGCAGACAAGAACTTGATACACATAAAAATAGTAGTAAAAGTGTACTGAAGCTGTAAAATCAGTAGGCCCCAATTGACTCAAAGTTATTAATTTGAATCCTGATTATATATTCTTAATTTACAGGAACAGGCTAAACAATCAGTGGAGGTTGTAAATACTGTTATCAACTTAGAGATCTCGTATAGTGTGTACAATGTCTTGGGGCATGGGGGCGATTGTAACTTGTCACTTTTCAGTCAGTAATACAATATCAATCCTCCAGTTTTTATGCCTGAACTATGATTAGTTTTATTTCTGATATCAGAGCTTAATATGGTATAATATCAAAATACAACACTTAATACTATCCAATGATGTGCCCATTTTAACAGGTAAGCAAAGCCAGCCCATCCTAATTGCCATCAAACATGTGCAGGTGAGAAAACCTATATTACCAGTGTTCCAGGGCGACTTGGGTGGGTTTGCAAGACAGCCTTCCATGGAGACAAGTACTGACATGACATAGACGAAACCTCCCACTTTACGGAACACTGTCCTTGTTCTGTGACTTTCCCTCAGAACACTCAGCAATGACTGAAATAATAAATAACTATTGAGTATGTGAATACATGAATCTGACAGTCACCTAGATTACATGAGTCTGAAAGTCAGTTCTGTACATGTTACCTTGCTTGATTATGTGAGTTTGGGAGTCAGTTCAGTACAAGTTATTCTCCTAGAGTATGTCAGTTTGGGAGTCAGTTCAGCGCATGTTATTATCCTTGATTACATAACTTTGAGGGTCAGGTTAGTGCATGTTATTCTCCTCGAGTATGCAAGTTTGAAAGACAATTAAGAACATGTTATCCTGCTTGGTTAGGTGAGTTTCAGAGTCAGTTCCGCGCCTGTTACTTTCAGTATGTGACTTTGAGACAGTTCAAGAATATTACTCTGCTCGAGTATGTGAGTTTGAGAGACAACTGAGAAGATGACACTCACCTTCAGTATGTGAGTCTTGAGTGTAAGCTCTGTAGGTGGTGCTGTATGCATCAGACCTAGCAATGTGCCCATGTCATCGTCCCCTCCTTGCGAGAGCACAAGCTGCTGGACAATGGTCAGCGCCTGTTGCCGACACACAGGGTAAGGAACCATGTTGTGAGCACAGCGGGCACCGCCACATTCACGGAACACACCTAGAAAGAATAGACTCAGGGTTAATGGATCAGTATGAAACAATACACACAGGGCAGGGAACAATGTTTTGTACACAGTGGGCCCCACCACATTCATGGAACACACCTGGAATGACAAAATAGAATGATCACTTCATGAGTGAGAAACCATACACAGTCAAGACACTGGGCAAGGAACCACACACCTGGAATGACAGAACAGACCCATAGTTAATACATGAGAAACAATACACAGTCAAGAGACACACAGGGAAGGCAACCATGTTGTGTGCACAGTAGGATCTCCTCACAAACAAAATACACGTCTATTTTTTTTTATTTGAGTTTACTATCTCTTTGAACACACCTTATAGTTTACATGTATATCATGACGGTTTGTTTAGGTGATGGGGGAAATAAGTTACCACCAATTGGTCAATATAGTGCACTGAAAGCCAAACCCAGGACCTGACAGGTGAAAGGCTTGTGTATGGTACCCACTAGACCACCACACCCCCACCCGTCAAACACAGATGAAATGACTGAATGGAATGACTATCAACACATTACTGAGAACCTCCATACAGTCAGAGTCATACAAGACACCAAGAGTGAAACCAGGTTGTATTCACAAGTCAACGCTCATAAAAATTGTCCAAAATAGAAAGATTTGCAATACCCATGGAATACACACAATGAAAGAACAGATATACTCTATCAAAGGAAGCATTCAAACATGAATAGAATATGTCTGGAACTATGACACAAAAAGACATCTTGCATTGAGCTAACCATACAATATTTATAAAACACATTCAGGGGAAGAAGTCCCAATATGTAAACAGAATCTTTCAGATGAGAGACACTGACAAATGTGGACTCATCGGTGCGAATAGGGTTAACTGATCAGTATCTGCTTTCTATAAGAAAATACATACTTGCATTAGTAGTTGCTGTTAGAAATATTACCTTACAGTTAACATACAGAAAAACTTGTAACAAATTGTAAATACTTCACCACAATATGTCATTTAAAGGAAGTGTGATCCTTGCACTTATGTCCATTGTTATGGCAAGAATAAAAAATTACAATTAACACATGATTATACCGATTATTAAAGCTTGGTATCAATCATATCACAGAAAGAAGAAAACAGCTTGACAATGTGTACATACTTGCATTGTTGTTATTGGCACTGAGAACCTGAACCAGTCCGTCCATCACAAGGTTCCCCATCTCTATCTCCTCAGCAGGAATCTTCTCAATCGACAGGGCTGATCAAAAATAAAACACAAGTAACATGCTTACCAGAACATCACCAGATCTGACAGTTATCACTGTGCTGATGAAATATGACATGTCCCATTGAACTATATGGCAAAATAGGTGGTAGTCTGACAGTAATGTCAAACAATACCTGAAAATGACTGAAGTAACGAGTAATGGTTTATATTTAATAGGAAGTCTTATCTTGTTGCCTGTCGTGACTCTTTTACTTGATAAGGGGTTGGTCTTCTGCTCCTGTCACTAACATAGACTACAACAATGCATGGCGCTGAAACAGGGAAGACCACTTTATTTATTTATTTTTTTTATTTACTTAATTTAATTGTCAAGACGAAATCTTTTTAAGCTGATGCGTTTTTTCAACACAGCATCTTATTATCAGTACAACACAGCATTATTAAATATCTCCAAAAGACAGACCAGTTCATATGCATCCATTATTAATATTAATACCAAGTATAGAACACCTCACATACATCTCTAATGCCATTTTTTGTGCACTTTTTGTTCACAAAAAGTACCTATTATTAACCCTTTTAATAAAATGTGTGCAAAAATAATTCTGGTTTCAAAACCTTATTATTTTTTTAAAAAGGGAAATTAGCAAACACAGTATGAAATAAAAATCCCAGACATAACCCCATGGTTGATATACACACATTACTGTGGATTCAAAATTTAAATGCAGTGCCAGTAAGAGCATTTTGTATCTAGATACTTCATATAGACATCTGATTCAAATGAACACCCTTTATCAAATAATTAACACACTCGAGAATATTCCAGAAAACAAAGAATTTACAACAGAATGGAGATCACATTCTACACTGTGAACCAACAGTATACCTTCTCCACTGGTGGGTTCTTTCAGTAGAGCTGCAAATCTGTGTAGACATGTGACCATGACTTCTAGAATGCCGACCTCTCTAAAGACATCTTTGAATATAGGGTGGTGATGTAGGATCCGCATCAGTCCCTGCATACACAGCTTGCTGCAGGCCAGGGAACTGTCAACGAGGATAATATTATTAAAAGGATACTTTTAGACCTAATGAGAATATCATGATTAACAGGGTATTGATTTATCAAGTATTTATAGTTAAAAAAATTACACACACCTCAATAGGTTTGCTTTTAAAACTGTGTCATGAATTTACTGATCTCATTTAACTTCTGAGGAAGCATAGAAATCTGATGCAAATATTTAAAGTTACTATTGTGATTACGTATAATTTTCAAAAACTGGCATCTGAAAAAGAGGAGTAAAATTCAGATTTGTTTGAATTGGTACATGTGTGCACATAAAACAGAATTGTCACATAAAATGTGGTTATTATTGATATTTTTCAAGCTTACTGTAAATGAACTCAATGACATAATAAACTACAATTAACACTTGGTATTTATCATCATTATCATCACCATCATCATAGGAATTTATCATCAGCATCAGAGAACCAAGTGCTTAACCTCGGTGCTATTGTGATTCCAGGTACAATATCCAAAGTGACTGAAAAAAATCACTGGCCTAAAAAGTGTAATCAGTAAAGGCTCTGGTGTTCAGTAATTATCCAAATGTTTCAATATAAAATAATAATGTAAAACAAGTGCCACACCAAAAGACTTAACATGGGCATACTGATTTCAAAACAAGCAATCAGTGACCGAATGAATCGGTCACATCTCGAGTTGCCATGAACCCGATGAAATAAGTCTCACAAGCAAAAAAAATTGCTCTCAGGGTTGATGTTGAAAGCATGTATAAGCCTTCAGGTCTTAAAAACCCCTAATATTTCTAAAGACTAACAGCTGTAAGATCACAAGGACAAAGTTAAATGTGAAATAGAGGTCACAAAGTAACAATGCATACCTACACTCCCCAACCAATGCCCCTGGAAGTATCAACTGCCTACACCTCATAATTTCTGTTTCAACATAAAATAATAATGTACAACAAGTGCCACACTTAAGACTTAACATGGGAATACTGATTTCACATAACACACATATTTATCATAAAAATATATAATATGTAACAAATGAATAAGTACATAAATCTTACTTATTTCTGGTGTACCTGTGAATACTTACTGGTTTGATTTGATGAGAATACTGATACTAATGAGTTCTTTACATGGAATGAAATTCAGATTGAACACAACAAACTCCAGCACTTCAAAGAACTTGTTCTGCAACAGAAAATATAAATAGGTTCACACATACTTTGGCTTCACAATGAAAATACATATACCGAATTTGAGAATTATCTGCTTCATGAATTTATATACCAGGTGATAGTTCTTCAGTTGGTATTTCTGAAATATGCAATTGAAGGGGAGTTTTGTCTAGGATTTCTAGAGTGTTGTTCATGCAATATCAGACGCATAAAGCTGTGATATGTAGAAATATTCAAGGACCAAATCTTCACTATGCCAGGTAGCTTTCACGCATTTCTATGATAACCCACATAACTATATAGTTTGTTTACAACACAATCATAAACCCTGTTCATCTGTGAAAGTTTCTCAGTATCAAGAGCATCTCACTGAAATACTGTGTCAACACCTTACATCAGAAATCCCAATTGTCAATATATATAATTGAAGGAAACCTTAAAATAGTAGACACAAACTTCAATCGGAAGAAATTTGCAAATTTAATAAGTAAATTAAATTTTTATAAGTTAATACCCTATCCAATGGACAATTGTTAATCCGGTCGGCGCAGACCGGCCCGCCAAACACCAGAAAAAGACGTCCTGTGTCTCCACCGGCCGGCCGGTCCCAGTACTGTGCACTCGCAAGGTGGTGCATCGTACTTCCTTCCTGTCTAGACAGAGTGATGTCATAGCATCTTTTTCGTTGTCTAAACCTGTTAGACCCCTAGTAAGCTGATAGCAGGGTTGGTGGGAGGGTCTTGTGTGTCCATTGGATAGGGTATTAACTTATAAAAATTTGATTTACTTATTAAATTTGAAATTTTATTGCGTTAATACATCCTATCCAATGGACAACTGCTGAATAACTACCGCTTGGTCGTAGGGTAAGTTACTAGGGACTTATGTGAACTCACAAGTAATAGCAAATTTTAGCCTATGGTCTTGGCTGACTTCGTCAGGAGACCTATAGGCCCAGGCCTGGGTTGACCTTAAGGTCAGGAAACCCTGTAAGGCCATGGTCGGTTGCCAGCAGCCGGTTACCCAGGGTTATACCGACGTCGCCCCCCCCCCCCTTTTTGCAGACCTGCTCATAGGTAGGGGAAGAGAGGGATGAGTTCAGTCCCAGAATGCAAATAAACCTCCCGAAGGAAGCACGTCAAACTTTATTTTTTTTTTTTTTTTTTTTACATGAAGAACTGTTTACACTATGTACATATATATAAATCTCCTCAATCTAAGGGCCACTTGTGGATCTGCTGAGCCGCCACTACCTAGCCCAATTGGTAAAGCTCTGAATCAGCCCAAGCCACACCCTTCAGATAGAACTGTGTGAAGATATTATGTGACTTCAGTGGCAGGCTGACAAGACTGGATCTAAGGAGACTCCCGACTGAAAGACCTTAGAAGCAGCAAAGGCCCTGACATCATGGGCTTTAACCTGATGTAAAGGGTGGGCCTCCTGGTCAGAGAGTCCATAATATAGGATCACAGTCTGCTTGATCCAAGAGGAGATAGTGGCAGGTGAGATGTCTTGTCGAAACCTTTCTTAAAGGAGACAAAAACCACCTCCTTATTCTGCCTGAGGTCTGAGGTCCTGTCCAAATAATAGCGTAATGCTCTAACCGGACAGAGGGACCTGTCAGACTTGAGGGATCTATCCAGAGTTGGGGCCAGGGCTGTTATAACCCCTGGAGCCACACTGTCTGGACCCTCTATGGCCAGCTGATTCTTGGAGAGAAAGCTGGGTGATGGGTACAGGGACACCTTTGACCAGTCGGATTGGTGTCTAATATTTCTGTTTTGCCAAGCATGTATCTCACTTCTACGCTTGCCCAACCCCAGGGCCAAGAGGAAAACTGTCTTGAAGGTCAAATGCTTCAAGAAGGCCTCTTTAATTGGTTCAAAATGAACCTTGTCAGCTGGTGCAAAAACCAGGGAGAGGTTCCAGGAGGGGATTCCCCTCCGGCCTTTGGGTCTGTCTCAGTGGAAACTATCCAGGAGACGAGTGAGATTTTCATCCTTACTGATATTGATGGGCGAATTTCCCAGTCTATCAGCAATGGCCTGTAACCATCAATGGTGCTGGGCTGCAACTTCCTGTCCTGAAACAGGTACATGAGGAAGTCAGCAATTGACTTTACAGGGGGTGCCCCGAGGTCCACCTGATGAGTGATACATCACTTTGTAAAATTGGCCCACTTGCCTCATAGACTGATCTGATTGATCTCCTTTGAGGAGCCTCAATTCTTGCTGCCACTGCCTCAGACAAGCCCTGCTCCTTGATTGCTGAGGCTCTAGGAGCCATGCATGGAGATTAAGATTTGTCAGATTTATGTGAGGGATCTGATTGAATGGCTGTCAACAGGTTGGGCAGATTGGGCAGGCTCAGTGGGATTAGGCTGGACATGGCCACTAAATCCCAAAAACAAGGCATGTTGGGCCACCCCGGAGCAATCAGAATGATTCTCTTGCATGGGGAGTCCTGCAACTTCTCCACCACTTTGCCCAATATGGCTGATGGTGGGAAGGTGTATGCTTCCAGATCCTACCATGGCAGACTGAGCGCATCCACTGCTGTGGCCAGGGGATCCGGTACCTGTGACACAAACAGAGGCAACTTGTTGTTGAACCTCGTGGCAAATAAGTCTATTTTGGGCCGGTGCCACCTGCTGCATATTGAGTGGAAGACCTCTGGAAGGAGAAACCACTCTGTTTGGATGGTCTGGCCTAGCCTGGATAGCTTGTCTGCTACCACGTTCAGCCGGCTTGGAATGTGTCAGGCTTTAGAGTCACTTGTTTCCTGGTACACCAGGTCAAGATTCTCCATAGTAGGGCACAAAGTGGGCCCGAACTCATGCCTCCTTCCTTGTTTATGTATGACACTACTGTGGTGTTGTCGGTTGCTACAAGTACTATCTTGTTTGAGCAAAGGTCTTGGAACTCTTTTAAAGCCAGAAAGACTGCTTTTAGTCCTAGATAGTTTATATGCAGCTTGCTTCCCTGAAGGGACCAGGTTCCTCTTGCAGCGTGCTCGTCTAAGTGAGCGCCCCACCCTTCTATTGATGCGTCTGTAAATTTTTGCAGAGCATGTTTTATTGGGTGTAATGGTCGGCCTGTAAGTACATTGTCTTCCTTCAGCCACCAATGTAAATGGGGGTGCAGGGACCTGGGGATTGGGATCACCTTTTCTAGTGATTCTGCTACCCTCCAGTTGTTTTTGAGATGCCAATGAATGGGTCTCATATGAAGTCAGCCTAGATAAACTTGCTTTTCTGTAGCTGTTAGTAAACCTATCAAGGACATGAATTCCCGGTCAAACTGGTAGGCTACAAAATCGAAGTCTTGTTTGGGCTCCAGCTCTGATTTCTCTAAGTTCACCAGCCAACCCAGTTGCTGGCACATTTTTGACTAGTTGGAGTGTATGTTGGAGACAAGCCTGGTGGGATCTGGCTCTCACCAACCAGTCGTCTAGGTACTGGTGGATTCTTAAATCCTTGTGTATGGCCATCAGTTTCACCTCCTTTGGTATCACGGTGAACTCCATGGGTGCTGTGGACAAACCGAATGGCAGGGCCTTGAACTGGTATGCCCGACCTTGGATGTGAAATCTCAGGTATTTCCTGGATTGTTCTTGTATGGAAGTAGGCATCCTTGAAATCTATTGAGGTAAACCACTCCCCTTGTTGAAGGGAGGTCCTGATGGTCTCCGAAAGGTTTGGTTTGCTCAGATCTAGAAAAGGTCTCCAACGGCTGTCTGGTTTTGGAACCAAAAAAAGTCGGTTGAAGAAGCCCAGAGATTTTGAACTGGCTCGACTACATCTTGTCCATAAGCTGATGTAATGTCTCTAACCAATATTGGTTCCTGTGAGAATGTACATAGCAGTTGATGATTTTTGGTGACCTTGTCAAGTTTGGTCTTGACTAGAAAGGGAGAGTGTAGCCCTCCTTCAACATTGGTACTACCTAGGGTCCAGCCCCCAAGGCTTTCTAAGTTCCCAAACGGATTTAGTCTGGACCCTACGGGCAGATTGTGTGCCACATTTGGGACATTTGGTAGTCTGACAAACATTTTCTGTGTTTCCGGACACTGGTCTGGCCTGGTGACAATGAAAACAGTTAACAGTCCATCTGTTATTGCTGTGGTCCAGTCCGGTTGGGCTGACACAACTCTTCACATTTTATAGACTCTTGGCCCCGGGACAGCCGCCTGTAAGGTGGAGCATGTACACATTGTCATTTGTATGATGGCTGACCCCTGAACGGACACGATGAAAGCTTGTTTGAGTGTGGACCACCTTTTCTCTTGCTGTTCAAAAGACCCATTTGTTTTCTCTGTAACCAGCAATTTTTGGCCACAGTAAATCTCTGTAGCCTGTGATACTCTGTAACCAGTAAAAACTGGTATGCTAGTCTGACCATTGAATTTAGTTACTGGTCTACTAACTAGGTGATCCCCAGGTGGGTCTGCTGGTCGGTTCCGGTCCTCTGTAACCAGTATTGAAAAGGGGCAAGACAGAAATTACACATGATAGGTCAGTAGTCTCTGTAACCAGCTGGTGTGAAGCAAAACTGCTCAGTGAAAACTGTATAGCCGGTAACCGGTTGGTGAACTCTGTAACCGGTTGAAGCAGTTTCTGTGTAGGAAAAAACTTCCTGTCAGGGACTACACATTACTAGGCCTGTCATCAGTCTTAGGCCGGTAAATAGGCTGCTGATGAAGAGTGGCCAGCTGGACCAACAAGACCTATGGGTTGGTTGATCCTTGGTGCTGGTTGGTAATAGGCCGGAAGGCTCTGTAACCGGCTAATATGAAGCAAACTATTCAGTGCAAGCTGTGTGGCCGGTCGGTTAAAGCCATATGTTGTAGATGCTTGGTGTCTGCCTGCCCAGAATCAACATATAGTTGAATGGACTAGGTCAGAGGGCTCTGTAACCGGTAGGGTTGGGTAAGCAATTGTACAAGGCTGTGTAGCCGATACCCGGTCGGTACACTCTGTAACCAGTTGCTGAAGCAATTTTACAACTATGTTTGTGTTGAATTCAGCTTACTGTAGGATTCCTCCATTAATTAAAGTATTTCTTTTAAAAACGCACGTCTTATTTGTAGATTTGACAGTTGCTGGGAAAGCCCTTATGAACTATGTTAAGAAGCAATTGTTGGTTGGCGTGTCACGTGACCAGCAATTGCTGGTCAGAAGGACACGCGATTGGCTGATTGGAGATGACATCACTGGTCGGGTTCTTTATGTGATACTTAACCGGCAACTTCACAGTATTCTGACTGTCTACAAAACCCCACTACCGACAACAAGGCCGGGTCTGCAAGGCAGGGACTGGAATCACACTAGACCTGAGTTCTGAAGAACACACTTCCGACTTTCCTGGTCAGTGAATCACGTGATCAGCTTCATGATCTGGTCGGTGAATCACGGGACCAGCTTCGTGGAGACGATGAGGTCAGAGGTCATGTACTTTTGAGCTGGCCGGTTGGCTGATGCTTTAAAAGCAGAGAAGCCTGGACCAGTGCGCTCTGAAGGTGAAAGTCCTGGTCGGTGCCGGTCTGAAGTCAGTTCTTCTTTCTCAGCCAGCTGTGCACTCAAACCAGTGTCCTGGCCATCCACTGCCCTAATTACCGACACACGTGCCGGGTCCTCAAGGGTGGGACTGAGAGTGACTAAAGATGAAATTTCTTCTATGTAGTAGATACCAGTGTACTCTGAAGAGGTAGGAAACTCTGTAGATGAAATTCTTTCTTTCGTGACAAAACCAGCGACCTGGCGATCCACAACCCCCACTACCGACAACAAAGCTGGGTCTGCAAGGGAGGGACTGATATCACCACTCTGAAGAAATCTGAAGAATGCATCTCTTGCTTCTGTTGAAAACACTAAATACTCGAGCTGGCTGGTGTGACTGATGCTATACAGCAGAGAAGTCGGTACCAGTGCGCTCTGAAGAAATCTGAAGAATGCATCTCTTGCTTCTGTTGAAAAACACTAAATACTCGAGCTGGCTGGTGTGACTGATGCTATACAGCAGAGAGCAGAGAAGTCGGTACCAGTGCTCTCTGAAGAAATGCTGCTTTGCACCTCTTGGGGAATTCCTTCTATTTATAGTTATAAATACTAGAAAGAACTAACGTTACTTTGGTGATTGTAGCTGGAGGTTACAGAAGGTACATTCAAATAACAAAACACGGATAAAAATACCTTGTAAGTAGTATATCCATTATTTTCTTAATATTGTCAATCTGCCCCTAACAACACAACTGTTGAATGGGAGGAAACTAGCAAAATGGCTGCCTTCATTATTTCTCGTTGATTACTGCCCTATCATCAAACTAATTTGAGTCAACTAGGGAGCGTTTCCAGTAGATTTCTTAATGTATATCCGTGCTTGATATGTAGATAACACTTCTACACTAAAATATTTGTAAATAAGGTTGAAATTCCGTCATAAGCCACACTTTACTTAGAAAATTCTGGAGATGGTAGAAAACACGTCTGCACAGTACACGCGCCAAACGAAAAAGATGCTATGACGTCACTCTGTCTAGACAGGAAGGAAGTACGATGCGCCACCTTGCGAGTGCACAGTACTGGGACCGGCCGGCCGGTGGAGACACAGGACGTCTTTTTCTGGTGTTTGGCGGGCCGGTCTGCGCCGACTGGATTAGCAATTGTCCATTGGATAGGATGTATTAAAGCAATAAAATATATACTTCTATCCCATATTTTTGTGCAAGTGCCCAATAAAACACATCTTGTTTTCGGAATTAGAATAGTTTTGCATTGGCGGAATTCAGACCTACACATTTTTGATACCAACTCATCCCTAAGCTGGTTAATGATTGGGAAATTTACAATACCTGTATAGCATCTGGCTTAAGATGTAACTTCTCTGCAAACTGAGCCAGTGTGTTCTGAGGTTCCAGAATGAAGTAGTTGGCACTGTCTTGGTGGTAAATGCTGCTGATCACATCTAAGATGGTACTACACAAGTGACTAGAGGTACCCTAAAACACAACAGAGACTCTCCTGGTTTAGGGTGGTAACACAGGCTACAAAATATCACAGTCCCATGGTTAAGCACTGTTGGTATTGGTCCAAATATATAGAGTTACCATAACTCAGTTAATATAAAAATGATAAAGACAAAATATTCCTGTCAAAGTCCCTGCCATTCAAGATCTTAGGAGAAAATGAAATAAATGTGCTTCCAGTGTAGGCAATTAACATATTATTTTTGTTTTGAAATGTAAAACATGTTGTATTTCAGAGAGTCAGAAGCCTATATTTTAAGCTCTGTCAAGTTTAATATAGCTTTTCTTCACTGGTGCATGATGTATATGTATTATCATACAAATACAAGTACACATGTAAACTATGATACATCAACAAGAGGAGAGTGCCCGTGAACGGGCACTGTGTCAGCTGACTGAATGTTTTTGATTTGTGATGGTGATAATGAAAGGAAAGCATAATTATCAGGGAAAGGGCTGTACAGAAACACAGTAAATGGTAACTGAACAGCATGTTCGAAAGATATTCCGAAGCTGACAGAAGAAAAGGACAAAAAAGTTGTGCCCAGCAAATGGTATTATGAAATAAAGTAACATATTTTACTATAAATACTATAAATGCAATATCCTCGTTCGACCATGAAGAAGGGGTCCAAAGGTCAAATCTGACCATACCAAAAGATTCCCAGCCAAAGAATTTAGGATGGTTTACCATCCCAAACCTCTCGGACCAATAATAAGTGAGTCATAGGCACTTTTTAAGTTTGGCTATCCTTGTTTGACCTTGAAGGAGGGAGTCCAAGGTCAAATCCGACCACACAAAAAAATTCCCAGCCCATGATTTCCTGTAGCTTGTTTACCATCCCAAACTTGTAGGACCAATAATAAGCGAGTTCTAAGCAATTGTAAGTTTGGCTATCCTCAATTGACCTTGAAGGAGGGGTCCCAGGTCAAATCTGACCACACCAAAAGAATCCCAGCCCATGATTTCCTATATGTTGGTTTACCATCCCAAACCTCCAAGACCAATAATACGCGAGTTATAAGCACTTTAAGTTTGGCTATCCTCATTTGACCTTGAAGGAGGGTTCCAAGGTCAAATCGGACCATATTAACAGATTCCCAGCCCATGATTTCCTACAGGTTGGATACAATGATTTACTCAACAGCGAGAACCTGAAAGAAGCTATTGCTCAGCTATGCCATGACATAGAGGTCTGCAATTTCACTATGTTATAGCTGACCAAAACGTCTGTGAATAACATATTTAACAAAATACTCTAAATGTAATAATTTTCAAGTTACAACTGATTTACTCAAGAGTGAGAACTTCAAAGTAACTATTACTCAGCTATGCAATGAGCTACATGTCTGAATTTTTGCTCTGTTATAGCTGACCTAAAAGTAGGTGAACAACATATTTAAGCAAAATACTGTAAATGCAATAGTTTTCCAGTTACAACTGATTTACTCAATAGTGAGAACCTGAAAATAGCTATTGCTCCGCTATGCCATGAGCTATAGGTCTGTAATTTCACTATGTTATAGCTAACCCAAAAGTAGGTGAACAATATATTTTAACAAAATACTCCAAATGCAATATTTTTCAAGTTATAGCTGATTTACTCAACAGTCAGTGCCTGAGAATAGCTATTGCTCAGTTGTGCCATGAGCTACAGGTCTGTAATTTCACTATGTTATAGCTGACCCAAAAGTAGCTGAATAACTTATTTGCACAAATTTCTGTAAAGGCAATAGTTTTCCAATTACAACTGATTTACTCAACAGTGAGAACTTCAAAGTAGCTATTACTCAGCTATGCAATGAGCCACAGGTCTGGAACTTCACTATGTTATAGCTGACCCCAAAATAGGTGAATAACATATTGCAACAAAATACTCTAAATGCAATAGTTTTCAAGTTACAACTGATTTACTCAACAGTGATACCTAAAAGTAGCTATTACTCAGCTATGCCATGAGCTACAGGTCTGAAATTTTACTATGTTATAGCTGACCCAAAAGTAGCTGAATAACATATTTTTACTAAATTCTCTAAATTGAATAGTTTTGCAATTACAACTGATTTACTCAATAGTGAGAGCCTCAAAGTAGTTATTACTCAGCTATGCAATGAGCTACAGGTCTGAAATTTTACTATGTTATAGCTGACCCAAAAGTAGGTGAACAACATATTTAAGCAAAATACTGTAAATGCAATAGTTTTCAAGTTACAACTGATTTACTCAACAGTGATGACCTAAAAGTAGCTATTACTCAGCTATGCCATGAGCTACAGGTCTGAAATTTTACTATGTTATAGCTGACCCAAAAGTAGGTGAACAACATATTTAAGCAAAATACTGTAAATGCAATAGTTTTCAAGTTACAACTGATTTACTCAATAGTGATGACCTAAAAGTAGCTATTACTCAGCTATGCCATGAGCTACAGGTCTGAAATTTTACTATGTTATAGCTGACCCAAAAGTAGCTGAATAACATATTTATACGAAATTCTCTAAATGCAATAGTTTTCCAATTACAACTGATTTACTCAATAGTGAGAACTTCAAAGTAGCTATTACTCAGCTATGCAATGAGCCACAGATCTGAAACTTCACTATGTTATAGCTGATCCCAAAATAGGTGAATAACATATTGAAACAAAATACTCTAAATGCAATAGTTTCCAAGTTATAAGCGATTTACTCAACAGTGATAACCTAAAAGTAGCTATTACTCAGCTATGCCATGAGCTACAGGTCTGAAATTTTACTATGTTATAGCTGACCCAAAAGTAGCTGAATAACATATTTATACGAAATTCTCTAAATGCAATAGTTTTGAAGTTATAAGCGATTTACTCAACAGTGATAACCTAAAAGTAGCTATTACTCAGCTATGCCATGAGCTACAGGTCTAAAATTTTACTATGTTATAGCTGACCCAAAAGTAGCTGAATAACATATTTATACGAAATTCTCTAAATGCAATAGTTTTTAAGTTACAAGTGATTCTACTCATGATGGAAGTTACTGAAAAGCCCAAAAGTAGCTATTACTCACTTAGCTATTGAGACAGGCACCCAACTTACTCACCATATTGTAGCTATGAAAAAAGTAGCTGAATAACATATTTTAACAAAATGCTCTAGATGCAACAGTTTTCAAGTTATAAATGATTTTGTGCATGATTTCATGAATTTTAATGCATTAAAAATTATTAAAAAAATTTATTAAAAAAAATTAAGACAGATCCAGGTCTCATACTCACACAAGAGAATCTACCTCTGGCCTAGTACATATATGCAAGATATGAGAGAAATCCCTGCAATAGTCACTGAGAAAATTGTGATTAAGTGTTGAAATTTTCACACTTTTGGTGGGGGTACCCCCCTTGTAATGTCTCTAGCAAACAGACGAACAGACAGATTTGCATGCCTTGAACAATTTTTCATCCTCGATGGATAACGTATCTTTTAAAAAAAAACAGCACGTCTCTAGGCCTTGTAGTTTTGGAGAAGTTGTTCACGCGGACGCGTGCGCGTACGCCCACGCCGCAGAGTGACGACATAATGTCAGCTGACTGACAAGTCAGCTGACATAAAAAGTACAACTGTAGCTACAACCATAAATTGAGCAATTTCCAATTTTAAGCTACAACCACAACTATTCAAATATCTAACTACAAAAGTAGCTTATGTTATTATCTACTTTTTTAGTGGTTTTAGTTGATTCTTTGAGGTTTTCAATTTGTAGTTATAATTTTGGAGGTTCCTACATGTGTTCAGATATTTTTACTTTTGTGGTTATTGCTTTACATGTATTGTCATATAAATCTCAGGAAAGATACATTTATATGTGGTTAATAATTGCACACATGGTTATAACTGCATTTGTAGTTATTGTAGCATCTATGACTACTACACACATACAGAGGTCCTCGGTTGCCTAGTAGTTAGTACGTCTGGGCTCCAATCATAGGCTGTCACCTCTGTGGGTTTGACCCCCAACAAGAGGTAATGCTGAGGAAATGTCCCAATATGACCCTGGTTGTAAAGCCCCAACTCTGACGTTGGCTACACACATACAAGAAATATTATAATATATACTAACCTTTAAAAAGACTGTTTGTAACACTTGAAATGCCTGTAGGTTTCTGACACTCACACCTGAACAAAACATGAATAAATACAAACAATTACTGGACAACACATAATCACAAAATTTTCTTGACATGACAATGACACAACAATGTATTTATTTATGATTTCTCTTTCTGTTAAACAAATCTGACATAATTTAGGAGCTGTTTATGTTATTCTTTATCTGTATTAAAATCTATATTTTTGGAAATTATTGTACCCAACCCTCTAACTAATTTCCATAAAAATCAACCTTTTACACCTTACAGATTGCGCAATAGTCTGGACAAGATTTTAATGGCCAAGATCTCTACGGCAAGGTCAAATCAAGGTGACACCATGAAGCTGTACACCTGCACTCTGCACACCCTACATGTCCCTACCAAGTTTCAACTTCCTACTCCTTATGGTTTCTGAGATATAGCCTAGACAAGATTTTAAAAGTCAAGGTCATGACAGCAAGGTCAAAGGTCAAATCAAGGTCACACCATTATGTAGCACACCTACACCCTGTAATCAATGTGCCTACCAAGTTTCACACTTACACCTTTCCAATTTCTGAGATATAGCCCGGAAAAGATTTTAAAGGTCAAGGTCACTATGGCAAGGTTTAAGGTCAAATCAAGGTCACACCATGATGTGGCACACCTACACCCCCAACCAATGTCCCTACCAAGTTTTAACTTCTTACACCTTATTTTTTCTCTGATACAGCTAGACAAACTATTTCAAACCACCCATCCAGATGTCATGGGTGAAAACAATACCCTGACAGTCCTTACGGGCTGTGGGAGTAAAAAGCAATAGTTACATCATGTAAAAATAGTTTTATCATGTTAAATTGCCAAATATACATGCATGTCCTCAATTGATTGCAATTTATTGTTCAATGAGCCACACTCAAAACAACTACATAGTTGAACAACTACAAATTGATGCTTAGAGTTTGTACACAATGCAAGGAACTGATGTGACACTTAACCATAGTAAACACAAGGTCATAACTCATTTGCTAACTAGAAATAGGATGCCCTGTTAAGAGTAGCAGCAACATATGAAAAGAAATAGCATAAAAGAACACACATTATCATGTGTAATGTCCACCCCGTGAACGTTTTGCAACAATTATACAGTAGTGTTACAAGACCCGGTCTCATTTGTAAAATATATCAATGATGCTTAAATATTTATTAGTATAAATGTAAATTATTTCAGCTTCATGCCTTTTTGCATTGGTTCAAAATTTGCTCAAAATCATTCTGTCTCTAAAGGTTTTTGAGATAACCAACATTTTCGATTTCCGATAAATTTGAAGATGGTGGGCTAAATTTGAGAAATTTAACATTTTTCAGAGGCAATATACCAAAGATCTCTAATATCCAAATGGTCAAAAATTAGCTTGAAATTGCTCTATCCCTTACGGTTTCGAGATAAACGACATTTTTAATTTCCGCCCAAATTCAAGATGGCGGACAAAATTCTGGAAATTCAACTTTTTTCACAGGTACTATATCTAAGGTATCTAGTACCCAAAGGATTTTTGAGATATATGACATTTTCAATTTCCGTCAAAATTCAACATGGCAGCCAAAATCTTGTTTCCAAGATAACTGCGTTTTTGCCTTTTACGCAGAAATTCAAGATGGCCACCAAAAGTGGCGGCAAAGTGATTTTTGTGAAATGTCACCAGTACAATCTGCAGATAGATACCCTGTGGGTTAAAAATTTCATCAAAATCGCTCTATCTCGAACTGTTTTCAAGATAAATGCGTTTTTGCGTTTTACGCAGAAATTCAAGATGTCCGCCAAAAATGGCGGGAAAGCGATTTTTGTGAAAAGTCACCAGTGGACTCTGCAGATAACCTGCAGGTCAGAAATTTCGTCAAAATCACTCTATCTCGAACAGTTTCCCAGATAAATGTGTTTTGTGTCACCAGTACACTCTGCAGATACCCTGTGGGTCCAAAATTTTCTCGAAATCGCTCTATCTCGCACCGTTTCTGAGATAAATGAGCTTTTTCGCTTTACGCAGAAATTCAAGATGCCTCCCAAAAGTGGCGGGAAAGCAATTTTTGCAAAACGTCGCCAATAGACTCTGCAGATACCCTGGGGATCCAAAATTTTGTCAATATCGCTCTATCTCTCACCGTTTCCAAGATAAATGTGCTTTTGTGTTTTACACAGAAATTCAAGATGGCCGCTAAAAGTGGCGGGAAAGCGATTTTTGTGAAGTCACCAGTAGACTCTGTGTATACCTTGCGGGTCAAAAATTTTGTTGAAATCGCTCTATCTCGCACCATTTCCGAGATAAATGCGCTTTTGCGTTTTATGCAGAAATTCAAGATGGCCGCCGAAAGTGGCGGGAAAGCGATTTTTGATTAAAGTCACCAGTAGACTTTTCATATACCCTGCGGCCAAAAATTTCGTCGAAATCGCTCTATCTCGCACCATTTCCGAGATAAGTGTTTTTAATGTTTCTAGCAGAAATTCAAGATGGCCGCCAAAAGTGGCGGGAAAGTGATTTTTATGAAAAGTCGCCAGTACACTGGTCACCCTGGGGGTCGAAAATTTCGACTAAAATCGCTCTATCTCACACAGTTAAGGAGATAGAAGCAAATTTTGTGTTTTTCCATTTTTCACAACAATTCAAAAATTCAAAATGAACGCCATTTTTAGAGAGAGTAAAATTTTTTGAAAATTGGCAAGAGTATATTGCTTAGATACCCTGTGGGTCGAATATTTCGACGAAATCGCTCTATCTCGCACCGCTTAGGAGATAGACATATTTATGTTTTTTTGCTATGTAGCTATTACTCAGGAGGTTAAAGCTATTACCACAAATAACAATACCAAGCAAGCAATTGACCCTATAAACCTTCACACCAAATTAAGTTAAATATGTTTCCTTTAAAAGAGTGAAAACAGAAATGCAATTCAGAGTAGGCTCAAAGTAGCAATTACTCAGATAGCTACAAAGCTATCATCGACCAAAAGCTATCCTGGCCAGACTATTGACCCAATTATCCTTCATATAATTTTTGTGAAGATAAAAAACATTGTTTCATTAAAATGTCCAAAAAGTTAACTCAATATAGCATAATAGCTATATAGCACAGTAGCTATTACTCAGTTAGCTATAAAGGTATTATCACCAAAAGCAATCCCAAGCAAGCTACTGATCCAATAATCCTCTATCCCAAATACTTTTCCTTTAAAATATTTAAAATAAAAAAGCTACTCAATGTAGCTAAGTAGCTATTACTGATTCAGTTATACAGCTATTATCACTAAAAGCAATCCCAAGCAAGCTATTGACCTAACTATTGCTCATACCAAATTTGGTAAAGATATATCAAATATTTTTCCTTAAAATGCCTGGAAACAAAAGAAGTACAGAAAAGTAGCTAAGTAGCTATTACTCAGTTAGCTATACAGCTATCTTAACAAAAACAATCCCATGCAAGCTATTAACCCAATAAACCCCCATACCAAATTTGGTAAAGATAGCATAAACACTTTTCCTTGAAATGACCAGAAACCAAGTGTGACCGACGCCGGAAAAAGCAAAAATAATATGTCCACCCCCCCCCACCCCCCCACCCCCCACCCCAGTGGGGTGGACATAATTAAATGTCCACTGAAAAATAAAAGTACAAAAATTTTATATAGTCCATATTTTCAGACATAAACTTTAAGCCCTATTTCTGCAGATACACTTCACAAAATTAATGCTGTCTGCTTCAGTTAAAAACTAAAAGGTGAATCAAACACTGACATTTCTAACAGCAAAACGACAGGAAATAAGGTGACGTGAGAAATTCTATACATGTAGGGTGTGTAGTTGGAAAATGTGCACAAGGGTTTTAAGAAGTCTGACAAAACTATTTGGAAAAAAATAACAACTTAAATATTGGCTTGGAAATCTATCTGTAACTGACAGCAAATATCTGAAAATAAGATAAGTTAAACTCAATTAGTTATTTTTCATCAAAGTTAAATCATTTAAATTATCTTCAAACTCTGAGGGAGTAAAAGATTGTGGATGCCTTCAGAAATATATTGTTAATCTTTTCTTTGAGTTTTTACTGACAATGATGTACAAACAAAAACAGCATGAGAAAAGAGGCAGGGAAAACAAAAAGGGAGGAATACTTAAAATATGTGTCTGAGAAAAATAGATCACAAAAACAGTTGGAAAAAAAGTTTTTTTATCATGTATCCTCAAGAAAGGTCAGAGATCAAGTTCATGCATTTGACACATTTGCCCTAAAAGAAATGGACAACTTATTTTGTGTAAAAGCTCAATATCAATCTGTTTAGAAATTATGAATAACACAGAATAAAAGTAGGAGACATTTTATTTAAACAGGTACAAACATAATTAATAACTTGTCAATCAGTGGTTCATAACCTGACTGATCCGAAAACTGACTAGGTTCAGGATATCAATGTGGTTAACCCATCTTAAAATATAGTTTCTGAGAAAAAGTGTTAACATGTTTTTGGGTCATGTAACTATTAAGGACAAAGGTCAAATTGATGCTTGTGAAATTTTTTTTGGAAAGATCACTTCCACACTGTTAATATGAGAGGAGTACTTAGGGAAGAGCACAATACAAGGGCAAGAAAACCATACCAAAAACCCAACAAGTTTCTCAACAAACTTGGCCAAATTACTGGTAATTGGTAACCCTGTGAGAGCCCTACTGTTTATATACATCAATTTGGATAAATGAAGAGCATGTGTTACCTTATATTTAATTATTTAAACAAGATTCATTCAGACAATTCAGTTTTGGCGATAAGCTCAAAATATATAGAATTCGTTTTTTCACTTAATGTCTACTAATACTTCCTGTTGACATCATGAAATGTAAAATTGTGAAGTTTTTTGTTATATTTTGTTGGAATATAGGTTTTTAGGTTGGTAGTATATTGCATGTTTGTTTATTCATGTCAATGATGATATTATCGCCCGTCAACAAACTTCTCGATATCGTCCAAAATCCTCAAAAGATCCATGATATCGTAAGCTATGATGCTGTCCCTAGCAATGAGTGTTTAATTTTTCCTTCCTAATAGAAAATATAGTGTAAATAAGATACTCGGAAGCTTTGTCATCTCTGCAACTACATAGTGTCTACTTAACAGGAAAGTGTAAAGGCAATTAAAAGTGCTACTGGATGTAACAAATGTATAACTATTGGGTGTATTGATGGTTTTATTGTTTTAAAGTTCTCCAATTGACTCCTATTTAATTGTACACAACAAACTACACTAACAATGAAAACATAACACCACACACTTGTCTTAATTACAACTTGCAGACACATTTAAACACTCATTCATTTGTACCCAAATATACTAGAATGGGTGATTTCTATGTCAGCCATAACACACTCCCAATAAGTTTATATTTCTACTGAATAATAAAACAAAATAGGGCCTTTATGAGTAGCAATTGTTGTACTTGAGTAGGTTTCTACCATTCCTCTAACTTTTTATGTGCATTCCTTTCAATGATAACTGCTAAATAAATCAGCCATCAGTTATGCTACACGTAATTGGCCATTTTAAGACCATGTTATTTTGTAAATATTCAGAAAACCATCAATGGTTAGGTAGAAAGGGGGTACTGTTTTTGAGTACATGTAAAAGACTAGCATAATGGACTTTTTGAGTAAAGAATTAACAAAACACCAATAACTTGTATTCTCTGACTGATGTTTGACATTTTTTTTTCAAATATTCAATAAAGGTGTGAACAATTACGTAACTACAAACTTTTACAAACATGTTAACATTCCATGTCATTCAATAAAGAGAAAAATAAATGGGTTACTCTTTAACATGTATTCTGAGGGTAATTTCAACACAGAATGAGGTATGTCAGCAAGGGTTCAAAATGAGTAAATAACTAATTTCAAGAAAGTTAACTAAGCTACCATAAATATAGAAGCTGCCATGAGATAAAACATAGTTAAACTATGCACAAAACACACTCTAAGAAACTGGATTTTCTGTACACATAATACTTGCCTCTGGCAGCTAAGATAGTCAAATGAAAAAAAAGATTCAAGTTAAACTTACATTTTAATGTCAAAACACAGATATAATTGAAAGGATAACTCTTCAAAGGGAAACTCTTCAAAACATTTGCAAATTTAGATGCTTAAAGCAAAACTGCCTTTCTGACTCAAGACATCATTTATTGGTCAACATAACTAAAATCTGCTTTACTCCGATTTCCAATTTTCCACTTCATTCTGATGTTAATATATCGTCCAATTTATACCATTTTTTCCAAATCAAAATTTAAATAATTTTGTCTCTGCGGTTATTGGGGTCAACTTTACATTGTTTTTGTCATGGAGTAATTTTTCACCTAATCTCATGGGGAAATTGTAGGCCTTTTTCTGAGAATGGATAGGGATAGAAAAAGTTTGCCACCTGTATGTAAACAAATATACAAATGTAAGAAACTGTACTATGCTGATGGAAGCAGTAACAGATTATCTGTAACTTAAAACATTTTTTTGCTTCTATGAAATCTTATAAAATACAGCAAAAAAACAGTGTCAGAGATGTCCATACCCCACAGCCTGGGGAAATAGTTTTTAACACCATGAGATACAGAAGAAGCGAAACAGTACAAAGATCAGGACACTTTCAGAGCAAACAGTGTCAGCTTTGTGAAGGTTCAAATAATGTTTCAAGCAGAGAAAATAAAGTTTAAGAGAGAGAAAATGTACCATGATGATGTACACCTACAGCCCTCCCCTCAACTCCTGTCCCTTCCTACACCTTACAGTTTCTGAGATATGGCTAGCACAAGATTTTAAAGGTCAAGGTCACTAAGGCAAGGCCAAAGGTCGAATCAAGGTTACACCATGACAGTGCCCTCTGACACCCCCTAAACAGTGTCCCTAACACGTATCAACTTCCTAAACCTTACAGTTTCCGAGACAAACCATGGACAAAATTTAAATGTCAAAGTCACTACAGCAAGGTAAAGGATCACATCTATACACCCTAACCTTTGTACATACCAAGTATCAACTTTCTACACCTTATGGTTCCTGAGATATAACCCAGACGAGATTTTATAGGTCAAGGCCACCACAATAAGGTCAAAGGTCATTTCAAGGTTATACCATGACATTGGACACCTGCTCTTCCCCCCAAAATATCTCTACCAAGTATCAACTTCCTACACCTTATGGATTCTGAGATATAGCCCGGACAAGATTTTAACAGTCAAGGTCACTACTGCAAGGTCAAAGGTCAAATCAAGGTTGCACAATGATGTTGCACATCTACAACCCCCTAACCCATGTCCCTACCAAGTATCAACTTCCTACGACGTACAAATACCAATATAAAGCCCTGACAAGATTTTAATGGTGAAGGTAACTACAGCAAGGTCAAAGGTCAAATCAAGGTTGCACAATGATGTTGCACATATACAACCCCCTAACCCATGTCCCTACCAAGTATCAACTTCCTACGACGTACAAATACCAATATAAAGCCCTGACAAGATTTTAATGGTGAAGGTAACTACAGCAAGGTCAAAGGTCAAATCAAGGTCACACAATCACATTGAACACTTACACCCCCAACCAATGTCCCTGCCAAGTATCAACGTTCTACACTTTACGGATGCCAAGATATAGTACGGACAAGATTTTAAAGTTCATAGTCACCACAGCAAGGTCAAAGGTCAAATCAAGCACACACCATGATGTTGCACACCTACACCCCGAAGCAATGTCCCTACCAAAAATCAATTTCCTACACCTTACAGTTACCAAGATATTGATCGGACAAGATTTTCAAACTCAAGACCACTATGGCAAGATCAAAGCTCAAATCAAGGTCATACTATGACACTGCACACCTACGCAACCCAACCAATGTCCCTACCAAGTATCAACTTCCTACACCTTATGGTTTCTCAAATATAGCCCGGACAAACTTTTTCCCACTGCCCACCCACCCATCTGGACACCATGGGTGAAAACAATAAAATGGAAGGACAGCACATATGCAGGTTACAGTTTTGCTTTGTGTTGCTGATCAGTTTCATTCTTCAGTGTTTCGGTGAATTACAAATTTTCTAATGCTATTGTGAAAACCTAACTGATATTTTCAAGAACAGTTGTGGCACCACTGATCCTGGTTTTTTTTCATATTTTTTATATCAACACTGTTATGAACAATGAAATTATAGATGATTTAAAAATAAAAACATAACATACTTTATATCACTGCACAAGTTAGACATAGCTTATGTCTGTTTTGTTATGACAAAGGGTATACAAGTGTTTTTTCTATGTAGTGTGTTTATTTGAATGCTTAACATACACACCTATTACTGAGAAATTCCACATAATTTCATCGAAATTTACAAACCTACTAGACACATTTTATGGAAATAAGAGACGCACCAGCACATGCCTTAAAATACATATCTTTGGCCATGTGACTTCTCTGATTGGTCGAAATGGTATGACACCATATTCAGAAAAATTTTCCCAGGGCTAATGCATACACATGTCAAATTTGAAGAAAATCTCCCTAGTGGATACTTAGTTACGGCCCATAGAAAATATGGGAGGTGACTGCCCTTTCTATATGAATTTGCTCCTATAGACATATATTTTAGATAATTAAGGATGGATAATAACGGTTCTTCTATACTATGTTGTGTTATGATTGGTCTTCAGCTCTACCACTCTATTAGATTTGATCGGTGTAGTTTTACGGATCTCAGGGCTGGAACATGTAAGTAATTTTGCATGCAAGTACTTGTTTCCCATTAGTTCACTATTATACGAGTATTCTTTTTAGCTTAATCATGGTCAAAATTTCATGCTTTTTATAAAACTTACAGAAAATGATCCACCTGAGGTAAATTTTTTCTAAATATTAAAAAAACTGATGATTTCAGACCAGAAAAGAGTAACTAGGTTCAGTGGACCTGTAAAGTGTTTGGGTAAATTTCATACTGTATCTGACACATGTGTATGACAATTTATAAGACCTGGTACAACACTATATGAATCTCATAGTTGAGAAAGAGTTTTAATGGGATTTTAACTTAGCAGATTTTAACATAAAATGATTCCACTGTATACCGTTCCCTCAGTCACCCACCTTTTCCACACGGCTGCGGCACTGTGAAACCTGGCAGTTTGAACAGGGAGCCACTAGAGGCAGCGGTGCCTGGTTTCAGCTCTATAAATCCACACGTTGTCAGCGAACCCACCAGCAGAACAAGGTTCCTCAGTGCCTGGATAGATTCTTCCATGTGGTCCTTTTCCATTCTAAATTACAGGCGAAGTGTGACATGGAGTGATCCATTTTTAAAATTTTTAATATCAGGTACACATTTTAAATTTAAAATAATATTTTTCAATTTTAAGTAACACGCAAGAATTTTATACATCTTTTTGCATTCTAAATAACAGCTAATCTATTTCCATTCACAGTACAGACTTGCAAATTTAATAAGTAAATTAAATTTGGCCACCGACCGCACTCGCCAGATGGCGTGTCGTACTTCCTTCCTGTCTAGACAGAGTGACATCATAGCATCTTTTTTGTTGTCTAAACCTATTTATCCACAACTGGACCAAGATGGTAGAGCTCTGAGTCACCCCAAGCCACATCCTTCAGATAGAATTGAGTGAAGGTATTATGAGATTTCCAGTGGCAGGCTGATAAGATCTGCTCCAAGGAGACTCCCGACTGGAAGGCCTTAGAGGCAGCGAAGGCCCCGACATCATGAGCTTTAACTTGATGCAGGGCGTGGGCTTGATGATCGGAGAGCTCAGAGCATAGGATCACAGTCTGCTTGATCCATGAGGAGATAGTGGCAGGGGAGATGTCTTTGTCGAAGCCCTTCTTGAAGGAGACAAAGACTAGCTCTTTGTGCTGCCCGAGGTCTGAAGTCCTGTCCAAATAGTAGCGTAAGGCTCTGACTGGGCAAAGGGATCTGTCAGACTTGAGGGATCTATCCAGAGTAGGTGCCAGGGCTGGTATGACCACTGGGGCTACACTCTCTGGACCCTCTTTGGCCAGCTGGTTCTTGGAAAGAAAGCTGGGAGATGGAAAGAGAGACACACCTTAGACCAGTCGGAGTGGTGTCTGATGTTCCTGTGTTGCCATGCATGGATCTCACTCCTGCGTTTGCCAGAGCCCAGGGCCAAAAGGAAGACAGTTTTGAAGGTCCGATGCTTCAGAGATGCCTCCCTAAGAGGTTCGAAAGGAGCCTTTGTCAGCTGGTGTAGTACCAGGGAGAGGTTCCAGGAGGGTATTCCCCTTCGCCCTTTGGGTCTATCTCTGTGGAAACTTTCCAAGAGACGAGTGAGATTATCATCTTTGCTGATATTGACTGTTGTATTACCTAGTTTATCAGCGATGGCAGACCTGTATCCATCAATGGTGCTGGGCTGTAACCTCTTGTCCTCAAAGTGGTGCAGTAGGAAGTCAGCCACCGACTTTACAGGTGGAGACCTGAAGTCCACCTGATTAGTGATGCAACACTTTGTAAAAATGGTCCACTTTGCTTCATAGACTGATCTGGTTGAGCTCCTTTGAGGAGCCTCAATTCTCGCTGCCACTGCCTTAGAGAACCCCTGTTGTTTGATGGCTGTGGCTCTAGGAGCCATGCATGGAGATTTAGGTTGGTCAGATTTCTGTTAGGGATCTGGTTGAAAGGCTGTGTCAACAGATCGGGCCGGTTGGGCAAGCTGAGAGGGACTTGACTGGACATGGTTACCAAGTCCCAAAACCAAGGCATGTTGGGCCAACCCGGGGCAATTAGGATTATTCTCTTGCAAGGGCTGTCCAGTAGTTTCTCCACCACTTTGCCCAATATGGCAGTCGGTGGGAAGGCATATGCATCCAGCTCCTCCCATGGCAGAGTGAGTGCGTCCACTGCTACAGCCAGGGAGTCCGGTACTGGGGAGACAAACTGAGGCAACTTGTGGTTGAACCTCGTGGCAAATAGGTCTATCTGAGGCCGGTGCCATTGGCTGCATATCTGATGAAAAACTTCTGGAAGTAGAGACCACTCTGTCTGGATGGTTTGACCCAGTCTGGATAGCTTGTCTGCTATCACATTTAAGTGGCCTGGGATGTGTCAGGCTTTTAGTGTCACTTGTCACTGGGAACACCAGGTCAAGATTCTCCACAGTAGGGCACATAGAGGGCCTGACCTCATGCCCCCTTCTTTGTTTATGTAAGCGACCACTGTAGTATTGTCGGTTGCTACTAGAACTGTTTTGTCTACACAGAGATTTTGGAACTCTTTGAGGGCCAAAAACACCGCTTTGAGTTCTAGATAGTTTATGTGCAGTTTGCTTTCCGGTACCGACCAGGATCCTTTTGCAGTAAACTTGTTTAAGTGAGCGCGCCACCCTTCTTTTGATGCGTCTGTAAATATCTGCAGAGCATGCTTTATGGGGTGTAATGGTTGGCCGGTGAGGACATTGCTTTCCTCTAGCCACCATGGCAAGTGAGAATGCAGAGACCTGGGCAGAGGGATGACCTTTTCTAGAGATTCCGGTACTTGCCAATTGTTCTTGCGATGCCACTGAATGGGTCTCATGTGTAGTCGCCCTAAGTGAACTTGTTTTTCTGTGGCTGTCAGCAGACCTATCAGGGACATGAACTGCCGGACCGGACAGGCCGGTAGTAACAAAAGTGCTTGTATCTTTTCTTGAAGACTTTGCCACCGGTCCGGTGTCGGTCGGACCCGGCCGGACCTGAGGTCGAACTGGTAGCCTACAAAGTTGAAGATTTGTTTGGGCTCCAGTTCTGATTTTTCCAAATTCACCAACCAGCCTAGATCCTGGCATATTTTGACAAGCATTTGGGTATGTCGGAGACAGGTTTGGAGGGATTTGGCTCTCACCAACCAGTCGTCTAGGTACTGGTGGATTCTTATACCCTTGTGTATGGCCATTAGTTTTACCTCCTTTGCTACTACAGTGAACTCCATGGGCACTGTGGACAGACCAAAAGGCAGAGCTTTGAACTGGTAAGTCCGGTCCTGGACCTGAAATCTGAGGTATTTCCTGGACTGTTCCTGTATCGGTATATGGAAATAAACATCCTTGAAGTCTACCGATGTAACCCATTCCCCTTGTAGGAGGGAGGTTCTGATGGTTTCCATCTTGAATTTCTCTACTTTGAGAAATTGGTTCAGAATGCTGAGGTCTAATATCGGTCTCCATTTGTTGTTGGGTTTGGGGACTAAAAAGAGTCGGTTGTAAAACCCCAACGAGGTCTGATTGGACACCGGTTCTACAGCATTTTTGTCGATAAGCTGATGCAATGCCTCTAACAGGTAGCTGTTCCTGAGAGGATTGGCATAGCAGCTTATGACTGTCGGAATTCTTGTAAGTTTTGGTTGGATCCGAAAGGGGAGGGTGTAGCCCTCTTGCAGGATTTGAACCACTTTCGGACCGGCACCCAGGTCCAGCCAGGTTTGCCAAAAATTTTGCAGTCTGGCCCCTACAGGCAGAGTGAGGGCAACATTTGGTACATTTGAAACAGAACTGACACAAGACAATTGAGTGACACAAGAAGCACTTTCACAGATTTTAATTGACACTTTTTTAATTGACATTCTGGCACTCCGGGACTTATCCCTTTCCTTTGTGGAAGCCCGGGTGCAGAAGGAACAAATTTGACAACAAGAGGCTTTACATCTAAATTTAACAGATTGTTCATTGTCTCGTTTGTGTGAAAGTTCCGGGTCAGCAGCTGACTTGTATCCCTATTTAACCAATAATTGTCATTTATAATGTTGCTGACCGCGGGAAGGTCGGAAAGAGAAATTGGAGGCTTTGCCCCTGCCTCGCTTGAAAGGACGCCTGTTGATATTCTTCCAGGCGGGTCTGTCCTGTTTTCCCTCTGACCGACTCTCCTGCTTTTTATCCGCCCGTTCATACGGGTGATAACGGTGTCTAGCATGTGATGTGGTAGCCGTGGGATGACTCTTGTTATCATACAGGGCAATTTCTTCCTCGGCCTTCTTAACAACCGATTCTGAGAACAAGGTGGCTGTATGAAGTGGGCCGGTCCTGAGGGCAGCAAAGGTGTCTGGTTTCACTCCATTCTTTAAGTGGCTGAGGTATGAGTCTCGGCGGGCCAAGGCAAGGTTTCCCATGGTGATGAAAACAAAGTCTGTCAAGTGTTCCATTGCCTTGGCTGTCGCTTGTGTGATGCTGGAGTTAAATTCCATAAGGAATTGCAATTCCTCAGTGGCTTCGGACAGTTTCTTGGAGACTTTACCCTTGTTTTCCAACCTGATAACTTTTAGCTGTGCCTGCATGTCCCCTTGCACTTTGAACAAGCAGCGGTTGAAACTGGCCGTCTGGTTGCACACTACTGAGGCCTCTCTGGCCGTCCTCTCCCAACGCCTAAGCGTATCTTGTGAGATTCTACGGGAAGCTGGAGGTGTAGCTGCCAAGGCGGCTTTCCTGGCTATTCTCCCGAAGCTGTTGTTTAGCTTGGCAGGGCCTGTATGCCAACTGGTGACTGTGGCCGGATCCAATTGCTGGTCAGAATAAAGACCGTACCATTTTGTTTGTGGTTTCGGAGCCCTGAGGAAATGGTCCATAGGAAGGCTACCGGCTTCAGTGGTTCTGGAGGGGTATCCCTCAGTCATATTGAGGTTGAGCTTAGATAATTTTCGGCAGAGCCAGTCTTCTGTAGGCATTTGTACTGAGATCTTGCTGGGTGCCGGAGCCTTGGGGCCCGCGAAAGGGTTGTCGTCAGAAGGATTTGAACTGTCCATATTGGGAATATGCGACCACCCCATAAAGGAACGTATGCCTCTCATGGTTTCCCGGTAGGTCTGTTCTTCTGACGTCGGGAGTTCTTGGTCAAATTCTTAGTCGTCGGACAAATCTCCCTCCTCTACGAAAAGTTCCACCGGGGGAGTGTCGGAGAGCTGACTCTGGGTATCCGAGTCTAAACTAGAGATACTGTCTTTCCTGCCCTTCTGAGGGGTCGGTGAAAAGGAGCCGGTTGAACTATAAGGTCGGTCGGAGGGAGGGTGGTCGGATGCCTCAGCAGAAAGAGTTGAAGGTCGGTGAGAGTCGGTACTAGGCTTACCGGTCGACTTTTGCTTCTGAGAAGCAGTGTCTGGACCAGTGCGCCCCTGTGTAGAAATGTTGAGTTTAGCCTTCAGCTTACCGGCCGACTTGTGCTGTGAAGCAATATTGTCTGGGCCAGTGCGCTTAACAGTTGAAGATCCTTGCAAGGCAGGGTCTGTGGTTAGCTTACCGGCCGACGGCTGCAAGGCAGCACTAGAGTCTGGGCCAGTGCGCTGAGCAATATCCAGAGGTTTATCAGCTGGTTGAAAAAAGGGTTCAGAGTCTCGTGTAAGATTTCCTGGAGGAGGACGATCTGGAGCGACCCTGACATCTGAAGAGAAAGTAGGTTCTATGGATCTGGCTAAGAGTAAGGCTTCTAGCCTGTTGAAGCGATCCGCCCATTTGTCCTCTAGGGCTGAAAACTTGTCTTCCGTGGCAGAAGAGAGAGCTGAAGATGATTTCTTTGATTTAGTAGGGGGCTTGTCCTTTTTTGGTTTCTTTTCAGGAGGGGCAGGTGATTTATCCGCACTAGGCCCACTCACAACCCCAATAATGGAGACACTGGAAGGGTCTACAAGTTCGTCCGTGGGTTGGGTATTATCCACACGTTTTGCCTCCCTTTTCTCCTTCTTGATTTTGTACGATGAAAAAACACAATTTCTGGCAGAGATAAAATTTTCCACTGTGCACTGGTTCGCGCCAAACGAAAAAGATGCTATGACGTCACTCTGTCTAGACAGGAAGGAAGTACGACATGCCATCTGGCGAGTGCACTGGTACTACGGACCGACCTGCCGGTGGAGACACAGGACGTCTTTTTCTGACGTTTGGCGGGCCGGTCTGCGCCGACCGAATAAGCTATTGTCCATTGGATAGGATGTATTAACGCAATAAAATTGCAAATTTAATAAGTAAATTAAATTTTTATGAGTTAATACCCTATCCAATGGACAATTGCTTTACCGGTCGGCGCGACCGGTCCCGCCAAACGCCAGAAAAAGACGTCCTGTATATAATACCGGCAGGACCGGTCAGTAGTGTGCATTCGCTAGGTGGCGCATCATACTTGCTTCCTGTCCAGACAGAGTGACGTCAGTTCATCTTTTTCGTTGTCTAAACAGATTTAGACCCCTAGTAAGCTGGTAGCGGGGTCGGTTGGGAGGGCCTTGCCTGTCCATTGGATAGGGTATTAACTTATAAAAATTTAATTTACTTATTAAATTTGCAATTTTATTGCGTTAATACATCCTATCCAATGGACAATTGCTGAATAACTACCGCTTGGTAGGCGGGTAAGCAGCTAGGGACTTCTGTGAACTCATAACAAAACAAAATAGTACAGGCCCATTTGACCTAGGGTCAGAGAACCCTGACAGGTCAAGGTCGGCCACCAACTCACCGGTTAACCGGGAGTCTACCGACGATGCCCCCCACTTTTTTCTTTCCTTCCAGAGTCGGTTTGAGAAGGGAAAGATAGAGAGAGAGGGGCTGAGTTCAGTCCCAGAAGAAATAAACTTCCCAAGGGAAGCAAGTCACAGTTTTTTTTTTTGTTTTTTTTAATAATATGTACATATTTACATATATACAACATCCCCTCACTTCTGGGCCTGGTGGTGCACCTGCTGGGCAGCCACTACAGGACCCAGGTGGAAAAGCTCCGAGTCAGCCCAGGCAACATCCTTCAAATAGAATTGGGTGAAGGTGTTGTGTGATTTCCAGTGGCAGGCTGACAAGATCTGATCTAAGGAAATCCCTGATTGGAAGGCCTTAGAGGCAGCAAAGGCCCTGACATTATGGGCTTTAACCTGATGAAAGGTGAGGGCCTCCTGGTCAGAGAGCTCATAGCACAGAACCACAGTCTGTTTGATCCATGAGGAGATGGTGGCAGGTGAGATGTCTTTATCAAAACCCTTCTTGAAGGAGACAAAGACTAACTCCTTATTCTGCCTGAGGTCTGCAGTCCTGTCCAAGTAGTAGCGCAGGGCTCTAACTGGACATAGGGACCTGTCACCTTTGAGTGACCTATCCAGAGATGGTGCCAGGGCTGGGATGACCACTGGAGCCACACTATCTGGACCTTCCTTAGCCAGCTGGTTCTTGGATAGGAAGCTGGGTGAGGGGTACAAAGACACCTTAGACCAGTCTGACTGGTGTCTGATGTTCTTATGTAACCAAGCATGGATCTCACTCCTGCGTTTACCTGAACCCAAAGCCAGCAAGAAAACAGTCTTGAAAGTTAAATGTTTCAAGGAGGCCTCTTTCAGGGGTTCAAAGGGAGCCTTTGTGAGCTGATGTAAAACCAGTGAAAGGTTCCAGGAGGGGATGCCCCTCCTGCCCTTAGGTCTGTCTCTATGGAAACTATCCAGGAGAAGAGTGAGATTCTCATCTTTGCTGACATTAATGGTGGAATTGCCCAGTTTGTCAGCAATGGCGGATCTGTAGCCATCAATAGTGCCTGGTTGTAACTTCTTCTCCTGAAACAAGTGCAGGAGGAAGTCAGCAATGGCCTTCAGAGGTGGTGCCCTGAAGTCCACCTGATTACTGAGGCACCACTTTGTAAAAATGGTCCACTTTGCCTCATAGACAGATCTGGTTGATCTTCTTTGAGGAGCCTCAATTCGTGCTGCCACTGCCTCAGAGAAGCCTTGCTCCTTGATTGCTGAGGCTCTAGGAGCCAGGCATGTAGGTTCAGATTCGACAGGTTCCTGTGAAGGACCTGGTTGAATGGCTGAGACACTAGGTTGGGTATGCTGGGCAGACATAGTGGGATCTGGCTTGACATTGCTACCAGGTCCCAAAACCAGGGCATGTTGGGCCACCCTGGAGCAATCAGAATTATTCTGTTGCAGGGGTAGTCCTGGAGCTTCTCCACCACTTTGCCCAAGATGGCTACCGGTGGGAAGGCGTATGGGTCCAGGTCCTCCCAGGAGAGGCTGAGTGCATCCACTGCCCAAGCCTGGGGGTCTGGTACCGGTGATACAAACTGTGGTAGTTTGTTGTTGAACCTGGTGGCAAACAGGTCCACTTGTGGCTGATGCCACCTCGAACATACAGCTTGGAACACTTCTGGATGAAGTGACCACTCTGTTTGAATGGTCTGGCCAAGCCTGGATAGCTTGTCTGCTATCACGTTCAGCCGGCCGGGGATGTGACGTGCCCTGAGGGTTACTTGCTGCCTGGTGCACCAGGACAGAATTCTCCACAGTAGGGCACACAGAGAGCCCGATTTCATCCCCCCTTCTTTGTTGATATAGGCAACCACTGTTGTTTTGTCTGTAGCTACCAACACTGTCTTGTTGAAGACTAGGGTTTGAAACTCTTTTAGAGCTAGAAATACTGCTTTCAGCTCCAAGTGGTTTATGTGTAACTTGCTCTCTGGTAGGGACCACTGTCCCCTTGCAGTGTGTTCGTCTAAGTGAGCCGTTAACTCTAGGTAGTTTATGTGCAGTTTGCTTTCTGGAAGTGACCAGTTTCCCCTTGCTATGTACTCGTTTAAGTGAGTGCCCCACCCTTCTTTTGATGCATCCGTAAAGATTTGCAGAGCATGTTTTAGAGGGTGTAATGGTTGACCTAGAAGCACATTGCTTTCCTCCAGCCACCACCTTAGATGGTGGTGGAGGGATTTGGAGACCGGGATCACCTTTTCCAGTGACTCTGGGACCCTCCAGTTGTTTTTTTCAAGTGCCACTGTATGGGTCTCATGTTAGTCACCCTAAGTGGACTTGCTTTCCTGTTGCTGTGAGTAGACCTATGAGGGACATGAATTGTCGGACCGGGCAAAGCGGATCCGACAATATTGATCTAATCTTGTGTGTCAAGGCCTGCCAACGTTCTTCTGTTGGTCTGACCTTGCCCTCTTTCCGGTCGAACTGGTAACCTACGAAGTTGAAGACCTGTTTGGGAACCAGCTCTGACTTTTCCTTGTTCACCAGCCCCCCTAATTCCTGACAAAGTGTGACTAGGGTTTGAGTATGGTGGAGACAGGTGTGGTGGGTAGAGGCTCTCACCAGCCAGTCGTCTAGGTACTGGTGGATCCTTATACCCTTCTGAAAAGCCACGATTTTGACCTCTTTGGCCACCACTGTGAATTCCATGGGAGCTGTGGACAGGCCAAAGGGAAGGGCTTTGAACTGGTAGGACCGACCCTGGAGGTGAAAGCGCATGTACTTCCTGGACTGACTGTGAATTGGTATGTGGAAGTATGCTTCTTTGAAATCTATGGATGTGACCCACTCCCCTGCTTGGAGGGAGGTTCTTATTGTCTCTGGGGTTTCCATCTTGAACGTCCCTGTGTTTAAAAAGGTGTTCAAGGTGCTCAGGTCTAGGATCGGTCTCCACCGGTTGTTGGGTTTGGGTACCAAAAAGCCGGTTGTAAAACCGCAGTGAGTTTTGATTTTCCACCGGTTCGACTGCATTCTTGTTTATCAGCTGATACAGTGCCTCTAAAAGGAAGGACTGTTTGGTTGGATTGTGGTAGTTGCTTATTACAGTCGGTGACCTCGTCAAGTGGAGTCTGAACCGGAAGGGGAGAGTGTAACCCTCCCTCAATCTCTAGCCACTGTCTGACCAGCTGGGACCCGAAAGGGTAGGCTGGCTGACTGGTCAGGTAGCTTGACAGGCATTTCACAGGGACCACTGACTGAGCAAGAATTCCTCTGTAACCAGTTCCTTAGGCTGCCACTGGTTGGCCTAAACAGTTGTTTTGGCCTTTAAGGAACTTCTGCCGGTCTGTCAGTCAGTCCTGGAGACCTGCCCAGTACCAGGCCTTAAACGGTTATATGCGAGGCAATGCTCTGTAACCGGTTCCTGGTGGCTCCACAGTTCTGCATAAACTCACCGGAGTTGGCAGAACTGGGTGAACTACTTCTTAACAAGGATAGGCTCATATGAAGTTGCCTTCTTCCTGTCCACAGCGGTGGTTCAGCAGCTTTTCTCTGCAATCAAACAGGCTCTGTAACCGGTCAAACCGGTAGGCTCTGAGAGAAGGCTAACTGTTGAACCTGTTCTCAGCACTGAATTTGAAGCTGGTTCCTTGCCAGTAAGGATGGGAACAGCAGATTTCTTGTAACCAGCAGCACTATGGTTCCGGAACCAGCAACACTCCGGAACCGGCAAGTCTCTGTAACCGGCAAACCTGTTGTCAGCACTGGATTTGGAGCTGGTTTCTTGCCCTTAAGGATGGGTACAGATTCCTCTGTAACCGGTAACACTCCGGAACCGGCAACCCTCCGGAACCGGCAACACTCAGGAGCCGGTAATTCTCTGAACCAGTAGCCCTGCTGTAGGTCACCAGCAACTCTGTGTAACCGGTAATCCTGTTTAACCAGTAGCCCTTGCTGGATTTCTGTGACCACAACCGGCAGTCTGAACAGAACTGGTGCCGGTATCCCTCATCACTGGCTGGCTAGTGACCCTACCGGTAGCCTGAACAGGACCGGTACCGGTCCAAACTTCTGCACAGGGAAGATAAGGGTCTCAATGGTCACCGCAACTTCTGGTAGGTGAACCCTCTGAGCAGCCGCACCGGTGGTCTGAACAAGACTGGAACCGGTACCCCCAACAGTCACACCAGTGGAAAGGCCTCTGGTGGAGGTTCCAGTATCAAAACAGGGCTGATCACTGGTAACCACTGAAGGGGGGTTCCTTGACAGCTTCACAGGAACATGACTGGAACCGGTACCCCAACAGTCCCACCAGTGGGGAGGCCTCTGGTGGAGGTTCCAGGATCAACAAGGGGTGATCACTGGCAACCACTGAAGGGGTTTCTTCACAGGAACAGCACCCACCGGTAGTCTGTACAGACCGGAACCGGTACCCCCAACAGTCCCACCAGTGGAAAGGCCTCTGGTGAAGGTTCCAGTATCAACACAGGGCTGATCACTGGAACCACTGAAGGGGGGTTTTCACAGCTTCACAGGAACATGACTGGAACAGGTACCCCAACAGTCCCACCAGTGGAAAGGCCTCTGGTGGAGGTTCCAGGATCAACAGGGCTGATCACTGGTAACCACTGAAGGGGTTTCTTCACAGGAACATGACCCACCGGTAGTCTGTACAGACTGGAACCGGTAAAACCCATCACTAGTGCTCCCCACCGGTAGTCTGACCAGAACTGGTACCGGTAAAACTCATCACTTCTTGTCAGCTGAACCAGTCACGCTTGGGGATTTGCTTGCCGGTAGTGTGTTGAGATCTGTGAAGTCACATGACCGGCACCGGCAAAATTTGCAGAATTCAAAGACTATTTGACATCTAACTTCTTCAGGTCAACAGACGAGTTGCTGGATTTCTTCTTGCCAGTTAAAAAGTGGTTGTAGAGTGACAAATACTCGTCTTTTCTTCTAAAACTTCTGTTGAAAACACGATTCCTCCATTGTTAAATGCGTATCACGTGACCTCCATTGTTGAATGCGTATCACGTGACCAGGTCCGTGTCACGTGACAAGCATAAGCTGAAAGTGATGACGTCAGACGATGCATTCTTCTTTCCTTCTAATTTCTTCTCGTCGACATACACGCAGTGTTACTCGACAATGTAGAATTAAATGGAGGGTGAATCGTGGAGATTACACGCTTCTGACCAGCAGAAGGAATGCTGCAGGGACGACACACGACCTCTCACCCACGATTCCTCTCGACGACAAGTACACAGAAATTCTTCAAAACTGGCTATAAAACACTGGATAATGCCTCGTTTAAGTCCTGGAGAGGCCATAAAATGTATGTAACACAATAAATATATTTTCAGATGAAAATAAGCTTTAATTTCGTAGAATAAACCGCGTTTTCTTCAAACTTGGAAATAAATTCAAAACGCGTCTGCACACTACACGCGCCAAACGAAAAAGATGAACTGACGTCACTCTGTCTGGACAGGAAGCAAGTATGATGCGCCACCTAGCGAATGCACACTACTGACCGGTCCTGCCGGTATTATATACAGGACGTCTTTTTCTGGCGTTTGGCGGGACCGGTCGCGCCGACCGGTAAAGCAATTGTCCATTGGATAGGATGTATTAACGCAATAAAATGATATTTTAGTGTTGGTCTTCTTTCAATTCTATTTAACAGGAAAACTCTAACATCACATTTTACCAAGTGTTGTCTATCACAGGACTTTAGAGGTCTTTTAACAAATCTACATTACATTTAAACTCAGATGGACTGTCTAAAATTCACCCAATATTTTGCACTATTTAAAATTTCTTCTACTCATATATGGGAAAGGGATTTATATGCAGATGTAAATTTATGATTACTCACTTACCAAGAGTACAAAATTGGGAAAAAAAATCATCTTTCACGGTTTTATATCAACAATTTTGTAAACATTCTCTTATTCACAAATCTGATTTCAAACAAGTTATTTTATGCTACTTCAAAAGAAGGCAAATTCTGGAAATGTTAAACTGAACGGAGTTCTCATTCAAATAAAAGTTCAACAATTCTCAAATATAAAAGTGACTCCTTCAATAGGTCAGAAATATCAATATGGTCAATATGCCCAATCTAAGTAAATATGGTTAAGGAGTCTGACTAACACAACTATGATTATTTACTTTCATGGATATAAATTTGTCAATATGGTGGTTGTGTTTAATGAATGACAGAATAATGTCCAGTCAACAAATACCAAATTTGTTTGGGTGATTTTAAAGCTTCAAATTTGTTCAATGCAACTTACAGTTTACTTTAACCCTTCAATTCTAATAAACTGAAGTTCAGAGCTTTAAGTAACACCAAATACCTGAGAAGAAAGTCAGTCAGGAAGACGTATCCCTGGCAAGATCTGAAGTCATCAAGGAGAATCTGAGAGACTTCACTGGAGTCCTTGAGAAAGCAAAACACAGTGACAAACATCTCAACCAGCTCTATAGGGGAGAGCTCCTGTACCCGCTGCATGTTGTCCACACATAGAGTCACACAGCCCTTGTCTGGAAGAATAATGAGTTATATACAGGCCTCAAATACAAGAAAATAGTTACCTACCATATAGACCAATAGTAATAAATCAGGTAGAATAGAATACACTTGCAAGTCTGTAGAATATCATATACAGAGAGAGACTTAGAATGCACTTACATGTCTATAGTATATATCAGATATACAGACTAAAGATACATAAAGTATTCATCATGTAGTACTACAAGTGTGAAACACTATAAATATGAAAATCTCCAAAAATACACTTACTGGTCTAAAATGTAGAATGTAAATGAAAAACAAAGTACAGTGTACCAAGGTATATACCTAGAATATATCTTAAAGCATGATACATTTTCCTTCTTCAAGGACTCAGTATTTACTTAACTGGGGTTCAGCTGTCAAAATATGAACCTATACAACTGTTACTAGTACCTCGGGACAGTTCTTGTCTCAAATATAATTTGGTAAAATTACTTGGAATTTTGATGGCTTTACCAGCTAACACCTTTATTATAAAAGTCAATGTAACTATTCCTTTTCATTAGTAAGATTATACTAAAATATTCATTGTTATGCTTTTGATGACATATGTCAAAAGTAAAAGCTAGGGTTTCACATCCCATTCAACAGCCAGGGTCATACTAGGACAGGCCCTAAGCATTAACATTTTTATGGGATTCAAAACCAAAAACAAACAACAGCCCGTTATTAGATGTCAAACTCACTAACCTCTAGGCCACCGTGAACCTGGGTCATGATGCAATATTCAGAATTTAGGTTACCTAATGAACTTAGCCTTATGGGTTTTGTGACTTTAATGTAGAAATAAAGTCAGAGGGTGAGTACTTTATGACCTCTATAAAAGGACGGTATTTCCGAGATCCGAGTTTATGGATATTTTATTGTAAGTGAAATAACTAAATATAAACAAAGTGTAGAGCTAGGATTACATCTGAGCTACATGCATTAAGGGATTGTACAATATCGTATGCTTGCCAAAAGTTGGAACAACGATAATCTACCAAAGTAACATATTAACAGAAGACAGAGAGGAAGCTAAATGTAATATATACTTCCAGCAGTGTTAAAATAAAAACTATTAAAGCGAGATCAACAAATTTATAGGTATATTTAAGTCATTTTAAGTCATTTTCCCACTGGTTACTATGACTAAACTACTGTTAAGAAAGTAACACGAGAAATCCTGTGAGACAGAAACTCTACATACTAGTATTAGTATATATAAAGGCAGAAAAGAAATCAAAGTTTTCAAAGATCAAAGTTGGGGCTTTGTATCCAATTCAACAGCTATGGTCATGAGCGGTCATCAGTTTATCTTATATGTCATGAACTGGATTTGAACCCATACCACAGATGTGGAAAACAAGCAATTAAAGGCCAAAGTTATTAGCTACTCAGACACCAAGGCCTGAAGGGGGTTCATTGTCATCACCAATGTTCCACTAGAAAGGAATATACTCTGTTAACATTTTAATCAATTTAACTTAGCCAACTGGTTATCGAGTTTTCAAAGAGCAAGAATTTAGATTTTATTTGTGACGTGATATTCAACCTAATTCTTGCACATTTATTCGTCAGAAAATCATTCAGATTAGTAGTTGAGTATAATAGTACCGCTAGACTGTGAAGTGATAGCCTGCAAAAAGTAACACTTTACAATAACCTAAGGTTGTCCATAAGGAGGCATTTAAAAATGCTTACTCCCTTTTGTTACAACTGTGTAAATAACAGTTGTGACAAATTATTCAGTCCATAAAATCACCACAATTACATCTAGTGATAAGATTAACATTTTGGACAGACAATTAAGTGTGTGCATACACAGCACTTTAATAATACTAAACTTTCCAATGACAACTATGTGCAAACTATGGATTACTATATACTATCCATTCAATTAAACTACCATAACTACAATAACAGTAATTAAAGTGCCCTGAAACAGGATATAGAAATCCAATCACAAAACTTGAGTTTAGCTGTAGCATTCATCTGCTGTAAAAATGTTCAGTCATCCCCAAACAGTTATGACATGTCTGATATAGACTTTAATTTATATACTGTGTCATGTGACAAAGATTTCCATGCTGAGTAAACATACACATGCATCTACTGAACAGCATTTATTAGTATATATAATATATTCTAGAATATAATATAGAAACTAAGAGCATCAGCAAAGAATGTGAAAACCAAGCAAAAGAGAACCACAAATTTCACAGGAACTTATATAGATGTAGAGTTAAATTTTGAAATTAAAAAACCAAAAATAGATAACTTGGGAATTTTTTTATAAAGTTCTGTGACAGTGGTAAATGTGAACTCTCTTTGCGATTACTTTTCATCATTGAGATAAGAGGAAAGCTTTAAGAAGTACAACTAATTGAATCCTGATTATATGCTGCTGATGTACTTGAAAACAGATTTAGAGTCATATACAAACTTTTGAATCTTTATGTTCAAACAAGGAAATGCTGCAGCACTTTAAATATGGTATTCTATTTAGGATCAGTTGTCCATACTGCAGTCCTGGAAGCACTATATGACTCAGCCCAATGACACCAAAAGAGCCCAAGCTATTGTAACTGACATTCCCCAAACTGAAAGACAGTAGCTGAGAGTATCTCATTACTTTGCCAAGTTTTTGCAAAGTATATCACTCAATCCGTTTGCTTGCTTGTAAGTTTGTTTTTTTACAGCTTAACACCAATACCACTGCACGGATGGTTATCAAATTTTTAGAGAGCATCACACCTGTCACAAGGAAGAACTGAATCCAATTGAGGCATGATCAGGTCAATATCCCTTATTCTGGGGCCATTTTTCAGTTATGTTACCATAGAAAATCAATGAGATCATTTATTTAATGCACTGTAAACAGATAAGTGGTTCACAAACAAAATGAGTAATATACTTGGCAAAAATTTGCAAATTATGCACTCGGTTCGCCTCCGAGTGCACTCATTTATTTGTCAACATGTCCAAGGTTCTTTACAGCCTGCCAATGGGGATAAGACCCAGTGACAAGGGGCCATCATGTTGAATAGTGATCCATATCACTATAAAATCTGCCTTTACCTTGGATTAAAACGAAAATTGTGCTGGCCACTGGGCTACAGTGGTAAATACAACTTATGGCATGCTTTTCAGTTAACATAGTAGAGGTGACAACAAACAACAGTGCGAGTTAGTCATGTTTACATAAGCAGTAACCAAAAGATTTTTGTTACACAAAAGAGCATCAAGGCCTTGATTAGTCTTGAATAAGTACTAATAGCTAGTAATAGCTATATCAGATGTCTGTTTTAAGAAGCATATAAGTTTGCGTAAGTGTTAGACTCAAAACAGGAAAATCAAACCCATAATGAAGGCATCAATTACCAGTGTTCTCTATGGATCCAATATATTTTTCCAGACTCGTTAAACATAACAGTATACAGCCTTTACCTGAATAGGAAATGTATTAAGATTTAATCTTTCATTTGAGCCGAGTTCCTGTTGCCATAACAGACTTTATCACACTAACATGCAGCTGTTTAACAGCAGAGTTTACGCAATGTGAGTACACAGAATTCCACGGGTCTTTCCAAAATATTTTATTGTCAAAAATACTGTTTTATGATTGTCATTCAAAACAAGAGAGCACTCCTAGAGCGCTGACCTCCACTATGACAGCCAAGTATCTCCATATTGTAATTTCACCCAAATACTGTTTTAACTCGCACAATCGGATAGCATGACCTTGAAAATATAAATGAAGTTGAACACCAAGGACAAAGAAGCATTGAAAATTCAATGAATATGGGGCTTTTGTGTATTGGGTTTTTTTTTTTTTTTTGTATCAAGATCTTTCCCATGACTTCTTCTTTTCGCTATTCCCTACCCATATAACATATTATAGAAAGATCTGTTCGCTAGTTTTGGAGTAACTGCAAGTATCATTGTTGTAGATTTTATTTTCCCCCTTCCTTCTGTATATATGCTGTCAAAAATTTATTTCTTTGAGTAAAAGTAAACTCTGTCGTAATCAGCTGCAAGCCAGTACAAAAAGGGTAGTTACAGTGCCGGGAACTCAGTCCAATCTTTCATGAACATGAGGATTCAATAATTACAAATGAATACTAAAAATGACAATTGAAGGAATATAATGTTTCTAATTTACAACAACAGTAAATTGGTTGTGATACAGTTGTCATTATTAATGCCTGAAGGTCAAAAGAATGTGACAACTTAAAACATAATATTAGTACAAAATAGTAATTTGTAGCTTAGTAATTACTTAACAATTTCATTAATTTTTTTAATTTCTACATCATGCAATACATTAAGTTGGGGGACTGCATGTCTAAGTTGCAAAACATACTATAATGACATGTTATTTAACATCCATGCATTACAATTTCCAATATATTTACAAGGAGCAAAATAAAATTATACATCTAGAGGGACAATGGATCAATTGAGAAAGCAACAGATATTTAATTATAAATCTATAGATACACCATGGAAGTTACAACAACATGACTGAGAATGTAATATTTTCAATATGACAATACAGATAAACTTACAAAATCAAAATAAGCAGAAGAATTTAAACAAGATATAAAATCTTTGTAAAATATGACAAAAATTGAGGACATAATAAGTAAATCAAAATTATATCTAAAGGATGAAAACAAGCACATGTGACTAAATTAAATGAACATGAAAACACACCAAAATGATTTCAAATACCATCATATATTTGGGAAATTCCATTCCCTAAAGGTCAAACTATTACTATGAACACTTTGAGTAAAAGAATATGTGTACCAAATACAAAGGTTATGTGTGTAATGTACATATAGGTAGATATAGATCCATTTCTTCCTCTATCAGCAACCGCAGATTTAATGTAACTACAACTGCCATTAATTTAATGTTGTCATCAGCAAAAAAAGTTGCTGAATCCCAAGAATTTTTAGTATAAATATGAGGTCAACCAGAAGTTTGACTTAACGACAATAGTCATAACTAGACTTAATGCACTAAGTGCTACCTTTAAATAGTAATTATAAGGTAGAATTGATAGGCTGAGCATTTGTGTGTTAAAGGCTGAACAGAAGTACCAGACTCAGTGTTCATTCTAGAGTTGGAGCTACTTGAGTCAAATGACTCCTTTACTAAATTTTGGTGAGACATTTACTAAATGCGATGAGTCAAATGACCAAAATTAACCTTACAGTTGAGCAAATTGACTTAAATAGGAGAAAAAAAGTACTATTAGTCTATCTTCAAAATGAATTTGCAATACTAAATCAAATTCAACTCTACTCACTGTGAAAAAAATTTTATTTCAATTCAAGGCATATTTTTAGTCAGCATGATGTACAAGATTTCCTATGATGTACATGATTTGCAATAATTAAAGTATTTTTTACTGATTTTTTTTTTTCATTTTTTTTTTGTTTCAATAAATATGGTCCAACCCTGCACTATCTAAAACTAGAAAAAAAAAATAACTCACCTTGACATAGGTTCACTCAGGGAGTTGTTTTTATTTCATACAAAAAAACTCCGGAGATTTATTTATGTAAATGGATATAAATTTGCCACTTTTTGAAAAAAAAAAACCAACTGGTTTTAAAGCAATAACATACCATATAAAGTTTTAAATGTTTGTTGTTACTTGTTAACAATTGTCTTTGAAGTCACTTGTAAGAGTGCATTATGCAAAACTATACTTTAAAAAGTGAAAATATTAAAAACTGGATAATAAAATCTTGTTGTGCAATAGATATTTATTTCTATATATATTTAACAAAACTATGAAAAAAGTGGAAATTTACAGCCACTGGTGAGTTTACATCACTTACTATAAACGTGTTTTCTATTGATAAATACTGAATTTTTGTTAAACGAAGTCTGATTGGACAGTGCCGTTTCCGCTCGACCAATCAAATTAAGGCATTTAGAAGCAAGGAAATATGGAGGAATTGGGTTAAAAAGACAATATATGTGTCCTTTTCTTTGATTTTGAAACAAAATTCGTCTAACTTTCCCAATATTTACAGTGAAAACGCGGGCGATAATGCAAGATATATGCGTCACCGCGACTCGGGACCATAACGTGTATGCGTCTTTTCGCCCCAGTATAGCGACAAAAGACGCGGAAACGCGTAGTAAAATGAACACTGCAGACTAGCAATAAGATAACTTTTTAACAACAGCCTGTTATACCCCATTGCTTAAGCCCTTACATCACATAACAATTACCCAAGTTAAATATTTACTCAAGGATTAAGTGCTGAAAAGGAATAAAGTCAATCCTCAGGTAGTTATAGATTCAAAACTTTTTTTTAAAAAAGTGGCCATTAGAAGTAAATTTCTCCTATCTGTGACTTAGACCAAATCTACTGTGGTACACATAATCAAGTTATAATAACATTGCAACACTTCCAGTTAACTTACTGTGTATGTACTGCACCACATTGGGGGTCAGCCCATGCCTGGAGAGGGTCATCAACACCTCCGCAGCACTCTTCCTCCACGGAACATTGTGATTGGGACACCAGCTTGTAATGGCACTGAACAGAAGTGTGAGGTCATCTTTACGGGCCAGCTCTTCTGCAGGGGCTGTGTGGCTACACAGACGCACTAAGACCTGGTAGAAATATATCCTAGCAATCAGTGTTGCACTTTATGAATATGTCACATATCTCAGCTTCTTCCAGAGTTCATTGTGATAATAGCATCGACATTAGGAGCATAATATAGATGCTTAGTGACTAATTAACAATAGACGGTTCTTCAAAAGGGGCCTTGTGTCTATACACATCAATCAATCAAAACTCAGGATAAATATGAGTTAGCCAGTCATACTGTGCCAGAGTTTGCTGTGTCCAAACGATTCTTTCAAATTGAAGAGTTACATTCAAGTACAACTCCAGTAATGATCAATGAACTTATATTGGAGAAGTATTAAAATTAGAAAAAAATCTCTGCATATCCAACAAAATGACACAGGAATAAAATCACTAGCACTGTGATTAGTATAATACATACACTATATTTCACAAAACTTTACATATTGTTGTCAGCAAACCTTGGTATTTAAGGTTTGACCGGGAAAAACTAAAGAAAGTCTGATTTTCAGCTGACAAATAATATTATCCTATTAGTTCAATTTAGAACAAAAAACCTGCTATTCAAGCAGGATATACAGCAAATGGTTATGTATGAGGTCATCCTTTAGGGGTGTTACTCAGTTTCCTCTACAGGAGCACCACACCATAGACAGATGCTTAAAAATAATAAAGACAACTAGAAATAGGACGCCCTGTTGATAGTAGCTGCGACATATGAATAGAAACAGGATAGCATAGAAGAACACACATTACAATGTGTAATGTCCACCCCATGAACCTTTTGCCAAAATTGTACAGTAGTCTTACAAGACCCTGTTTCATTTGTGAACTATATCAATGATGCTTAAATATTTATTAGTGTACGTGTAAATTATTTCAGCTTCATGCCTTTTTGCATTGGTTGGGTCAAAAATTTTGACGAAATCACTCTATCTTGCACGGTTAAGAAGATAGAAGCAAATTTCTGTTTTTCTATTTTTGGCAAAAATTTAAAAGTTCAAAATGGGCGCCATTTTTGGGAAGAGGAAAATTTTTTTGAAAATTGCCAAGAGTACATTTCTTAGATACCCTATGGGTCGAAAATTTCACCAAAATAAATCTATTTTGCACGGTTAAGGCAAATTTGTGTTTTTCCATTTTGGGCAAAAATTCGAAAATTCAAAATGGTCGCCATATGTGGGGAGGGGAAAATTTTTTGAAAATTGCCAAGAGTACATTTCTCAGATACCCCTTGGGTCGAAAATTTCGACGAAATCACTCTATCTCGCACGGTTAAGGAGACTGAAGCAATTTTGTGTTTTGCCATTTTTGGCAAAAATTCGAAAATTCAAAATGGCCGCCATTTTAAGGAGGGGAAAATTTTTTGAAATTGCCAAGAGTACATTGCTCGGATAACGTGTGGGTCGAAAATTTCAACGAAATCGCTATGTCTCGCACGGTTAAGGAGATAGAAGCAAGTTTGTGTTTTGCCATAATTCGAAAATTCAAAATGGCCGCCATTTTTGGGGAGAGGAAAATCTTTTAAAAATTGCCAAGAGTAAAATGCTCAGATACCCTGTGGGTCGAAAATTTTGACGAAATTGCTCTATCTCGCACGGTTAAGGAGATAGAAGCAAATTTGTGTTTTGCCATTTTTGGCAAAAATTCGAAAATTCAAAATGGCAGCCATTTTTGAGAAGGGGAAAATTTTTTGAAAATTGCAAAGAGTACATTCTTTAGATACCCTCTGGGTCGAAAATTTCGACGAAATCGCTCTATCTCACACGGTTAAGGAGATAGAAGCAAATTTGTGTTTTGCCATTTTTGGCAAAAATTCGAAAATTAAAAATGGCCACCATTTTTGGGGAGGGGAAATTTTTTTGAAAATTGCAAAGAGCACATTCCTTAGATACCCTGCGGGTCGAAAATTTCGACGAAATCGCTCTATCTCGCATGGTTTAGGAGATATCAGCACATTTGCCTTTTTCAGTATTCAAAATAGCCAATTACTCATTTATTTAATTAATTACTCACTTATCTATGAAGCAATTCCCCCCAAATGCAATCCCATACAAGCTATTATCCCAATGAACCTCCATACCAAATTTCAGAAAGCTAGGTTTAATGGCATTCCTTAAAATGTCTGAAAACCAAAGAGATACTCAAAAGTAGCAAAGTAGCTATTACTCAGTTAGCTATAGAGCTATCATCACCAAAAGCAATCCCATACAAGCTATTAACCCAATGAACCCGCATGCCAAATTTGGTAAAGATATGATAAGAACTGTTGCCTAAAATGTGTGGAAACCAAGTGGGACGCCGGACACCGGATGCCGGAAAAAGCAAAAATAATATGTCCACCCCCAAGTGGGTGGACATAAATACAGATCAAGTAGATAAGACTGAATGACAATAAAACCTAAAAATAATTCCTACTTCTATGTTTTAAGTGTCAGGCATAATAAGTTTTTACATACCTTGGGTAAATTTAGGGAATGTAACACATTATATTGATATATATATAATGCAATGTGAAAAACATCACCCACTGATCAGAATAAACAGCCATGAACATAAGTGATACTAAGTCAAGATAAATAAATATTTGTTCAAAAAAAAACCTGTTAGCATGAGTATTACAACTATTTTAAGTGGTTGTTCAATATTTCACCCGACTCATTCCATTTTGAAGTCGGGAACAAAATTTTATATGTTGGAAGAAAAACAGGAAAGTATGCAAAAGCAGGGAGAATATGCTCGATATGTTTTGAAAAGGTTGTGACTTTAAATTTAAATTGGCAATAACTGTACCCAGACCAACATGTAAGAAATGTAAGGGGCATTCCTAACCTGCACAAAAACCTTCTGTAGCAACACCCTCCTCTCATTAGGTGTGAATTCACTTCCTGGGACAAGTACATCTGGATGTTCCACACAAGGCAGGTCAAAGAACAGGTACAGACACTTCACCTGCACACATACAAATTACTGCGAGTATTCAAATAAAATGTCTGGCATTGTTTCAGTGGTGATATATCAAGCCATTACACTGCAGATTTATACATTTACAAAACCACCAAAATAAATATTCCCAAATAACAACTGTATATTTGAAAACTTTTCAGTTACGAGGGTGTTTCATTGGCAGACTTTAGTGGTAACTGGCTGTATGACCTGCTGTTTACAATGTGTTGCTGGGTATTTCATGTCTGCCATGACTTTTGTGTTAATTTTACGCAGGAAATCAAATGTACTGAAATTTTGTACCTTGCTGAATCATGGGTAAGGTGGTACAGAAATTGCAAAAATACATCTGTTTTCTTTCATTCTTGCCTTGTTGTTTGTTAAAGAGTCATGTTAAATAATACTGATGGAATACTATTCCCTCTACATTCGAATTTTTGTATCAGCAAATTAAAAATTTGGATATTATTCACAAGAGCAGTGGTATTAAATTAAAGATCTCATGCAAAAGAGACAAAATGATCATAATTCACCATAAGTACACCACAAATTGCTGGTGACCCACCTCACCGACCAAAAGACTCCCTACAAATTGGTATGCAGCCAAAATTTTTAAGTGTTGGACTTTAAAGGAGATCCAGAGGGTCTTAAGCTGAGTTGCCACACATGTCAAACATTGTATATCTCTAATATCCTGTGACCACTACCATCTGGTCATGTACCCCCTCCCTCCTCTAAACCAAGTTTCTGTTATGTCACCAGTTGCTATTGACATATTGATGATTCGCAATAGTAAGAGACAGAGCTCACATGTACTTGTTCTCTGTGTAAATCTTCAAAGGCACATTTCTTTCTCCTTTCCAAAATTTACTTGTTCCTTGAACTAAGTGTATACAAAACAAATTATAATATAAACATATTAAGAGATGTTTCAGACACTAAAATAATACATTTATGGCAGCAGGAAAGGATGGTGAAGTTTGTTTACATTTAAAAATGTGTTGAAATTTATTCATACCTGTTGGATAGGCATTAAATATTATTATATTAGTGAATGGCACATACATGTACCTCAAAGAATGCAAATAATATTAAAACTTGAATAATATGTGTACTAATATGCTGTTAAAGATTTACACAGAAAACAACACATGACCTCAGTCAATTGCCACGGTATACCATCCGAAATATCAACAGCAATGCACGAAAAGACAGAAACTTGGTCTCACAAAGGGGTAATTGTGGGTCCAATCACCAATAAAGCCTGCCTGTTGAACACCCCTATTAGGCCAAGGCCACTAACACTGTTGGCATGTCAGTTTCGAAACAATTTCACTTTGAAACTGTTACTACATTTTACATCCAGTATCTTGATTGTCAGCACATAGAACTGTTAGAGAACATAAAATATAAGAAATATGTTAAAGATTTTTGAAGTTTGCATATGAATGTATATAATGAATTCATTTTTATTTTCTGTTAGCCAGGCCTAGTTGCTACAACACAACATTTTGGGTATCCTATAATTTGAATGGTTTTGCATTGTTACTTAAATGTAAAATATGCTGCAGACCCTGCAATAGTTTTAGACTTTACCTACCTAAAGTCTCAGTAAATCAGTGGAAAAATATTTCTTACTTAGTTTACTCATTATCCCTTTTAATAAGTTAATAATCTTGATCAAAATTCTTCCAGAAACCATTTAAGTATCATAAGAAATTTTTATTAACTGACCAAATTGAACAAATTCTGTGTACACACAGTTCAGTAAAAGAATTGAATTAAATTATTAATACGTCTGTAAACACATTATATAAAATATCCTTTATTGTTCCCTGATCTAATGTTTAATGACAATAAAAAAAATTGAACATATAACTTTCATTATCGATTTTAAACAGTCACTAAGTGTCATTTTCAAAATAAACTTTTGTATTTTTCCCTTACTTTACACCTGAATCACCACTTCAAAATTTGAAAGATTTATTTAATAGATACTTTTGCTTTCTAACCTTCATGGCTTTGATTGAAAAAAAATGGCTTTAGATTTTAAATTTATTATAATTTTAAAAGCTGTGTGTGCAATATAAACTGTATTTTTCTTTTAAATTGATGCATTCTCATGATACGGTACACCTATTATTATAATTGTAAAACAGCATATCAAAACAAATGTGCACCACTAAAGTTAGGTTATATATTGCTGTTTGAATCATGATTCAATCCCTACTCTAATAATAAAATGTCGTTACAGAATTTAATTTTGTATAGTAACTGAGGATGAAACATTTAACCTGACTAACTGAATATTTGGTTACTTAGCAGCAGTGCCCAGCACCAACATTGTTGAACTAGTTCACTGTTTTCTTATGTATATCACCTTATATGGGATTTTTAACTGATCGTTATCATTCTTAACATTTGGAGTCACAATCTGAAAAGCTACCATTTTATCTGTATATTATTTGGAAAATATAACATATAACATTTAACTGTGCATCACACAACAATCTGAATAAATATTCTATAATTGTTACACCTTGAGATCAGCCGCATTGTTTGCAATATTTATATCTGGGGTGATGGGTCATTTGAGGTTTTTGGTATTTTCTCTCTCTCTCACTAGATAATGTGCATCAAGAACAGTTAATTATTAGTATGCTATCAGCTAATTCTAACAACTACTCAGTGAACAAATGAAGCTAATCCTTTTAGTCTTAAGAGTAACACTATTAGAGCAGTGAAAGGGTACCTGAGTGCTCCAAAACAAGACTGACTCTTTTGAGAAAAAGAAGAAAAACTAGCAAACATGCTTTCACAAAAATATTAGACATTTTAGTTTAAATTTATTAGTTTACATCCACTGCCATCTTTGCTTTAGTCATACTTCCATACCAAAATGCAGGTAACAAGATTTCAGGGCAGTTATTGCAATATGCACAACTTGGCCCATTGTTCACTCCTACTCACACTCTACAGATTACACGAGTACTTTACCAGTGTGGAAGGAAGGGATGCTGCAGTCATACAGTCTATCAGACTTGGGGGACCAACAGACAACAAGTTGATGGAGCTGAGTAACATCCAGCCATTACTAGACTCCTCTGTGTTTTCAATCTCCAGAAACTTCACAATACTATAGCTTGCAGCCTCTGTAATATGAAGAAATCCAGATATCGATGTAGAACAACTTAACATAGTGTAACACAACTGACTTGGTATTTAATTCCTTTACCTTATTATAAATGACAGTAAACTCTGATGAGCCAAACTTTTCACATTCATTTCGAAACAGTTAAAGGATTTCTTCCAATTATTGAGCTTATTTCGGAGTTTAGTTTACATGTGTTAAAACTGTAACATTTATTATTAGTGCCAATCTTAGTTTCAAACTGATGTTTTATGCTTAAGGTATAATTATGCAAAGTACACACTAATTCATGAACAATAATAAACATAACTTGTATACTGAAGGCAATTTAAAACTAGAGGATCGCTCGCCAAAAAAAAAGATAATGTTTTTGCATAGCAAAAACAAAGCGTTCCGAAAAGGATATAAAGGTGAGTGCTAAAGTATTAAGAAATGCTTCGTTTCTAGCCTTATACTGTTGTGGCAACCAAAGTCAGCGCAGTCTGCTCTATCTAGCACGGTTTTCAAGATATAAGCATTTTTGTGTTTTCCAAAAAATTAAAAAATTAAAAATGTCCGCTATATTTGGCGAGACAAAAATATTTGGAAAATTGGCATGGCTACTCTGCAGAGATACCCAGCAGGTCAAAAATTTTGTTGAGTTCGCTCCATATAGCACGGTTTTCGAGATATAAGCATTTTTGTGTTTTGCAAAAACTTTGAAAATTCAAAATGGCCACCATTTTTGGGGAGACAAAAATTTTTGTCAAGACCACTGCCGTGGTGTGTATCTCCCGCCGAGCATTAAAGCAGAAGAAATAGCTTTTCCGAGATATTCACAATTTTTCATTTTCGTGTGTGAAAGCTCTCCCAAAAGTAGGTGAATGAGTTATTTGAGAAGAATTGGCTATCTGCAATACTATTAAGAGATAATTCACATTTACTCATTTTGAGTAGGTGAATAATTATCTATGGGTCTGAAACTTCACCAAGTGAAAGCTCTCCCAAAAGTAGGTGAATGAGTTATTTGAGAACAATTGGCTATCTGCAATACTTTTAGAGATAATTCGCATTTACTCATTTTGAGTAGGTGAGTAATTAGCTATGGGTCTGAAACTTCACCATGTGAAAGCTCTCCCACAAGTAGATGAATGAGTTATTTGATAAAAATTGGGTATCCGCAATACTTTTACAGATAATTCGCATTTACTCATTTTGAGTAGGTGAATAATTAGCTATGGGTCTGAAACTTCACGGAGTGAAAGCTCTCCCAAAAGTAGGTGAATGAGTTATTTGAGAAAAATTGGCTATCTGCAATACTTTTACAGATAATTCGCATTTACTCATTTTGAGTAGGTGAATAATTAGCTATGGGTCTGAAACTTCACCAAGTGAAAGCTCTGCCAAAAGTAGGTGAATGAGTTATTTGAGAAAAATTGGCTATCTGCAATACTTTTAGAGATAATTCGCATTTACTCATTTTGAGTAGGCGAGTAATTAGCTATGGGTCTGAAACTTCACAGAGTGAAAGCTCTCCCAAAAGTAGGTGAATGATTTATTTGAGAAAAAATGGCTATCTGCAATACTTTTACAGATAATTCGCATTTACTCATTTTGAGTAGGTGACTAATTAGCTACGGGTCTGAAACTTCACCATGTGAAAGCTCTCCCACAAGTAGATGAATGAGTTATTTGATAAAAATTGGGTATCCGCAATACTTTTACAGATAATTAGCATTTACTCATTTTGAGTAGGTAAATAATTAGCTATGGGTCTGAAATTTCACCATGTGAAAGCCCTCCCAAAAGTAGGTGAATGAGTTATTTGAGAAAAATTGGCTATCTGCAATACTTTTAGAGATAATTCGCATTTACTCATTTTGAGTAGGTGAGTAATTAGCTATGGGTCTGAAACTTCACCATGTGAAAGCTCTTCCAAAAGTAGGTGAATGAGTTATTTGAGAAAAATTGGCTATCTGCAATACTTTTAAGAGATAATTAGCATTTACTCATTTTGAGTAGGTGAGTAATCATCTACGGGTCTGAAACTTCACCATGTGAAAGCTCTCCCAAAAGTACATGAATGAGTTATTTGATAAAAATTGGGTATCCGCAATAGTTTTTGAGATAATTAGCATTTACTCATTTTGAGTAGGTGAGTAATTAGCTACGGGTCTGAAACTTCACCAAGTGAAAGCTCTTCCAAAAGTAGGTGAATGAGTTATTTGAGAAAAATTGGCTATCTGCAATACTTTTAGAGGTAATTCACATTTACTCATTTTGAGTAGGTGAGCAATTAGCTATGGGTCTGAAACTTCACCAAGTGAAAGCTCTTTGGGATAGCTGCTCTGCAGAGATACCCTGAAGATCAAAAATTTCGTCGAAATCGCTCTATGTAGCACGGTTTTCGAAATATTAGCATTTTTGTGTTTTGCAATTTTTGCGCAAAAATTCGAAAATTCAAAATGGCCGCCATTTTTGGCAAGACAAAATTTTTTTGAAAATTGGCATGGCTACTCTGCAGAAATACCCTGTGGGTCAAAAATTTCGTCGAAATCGCTCTATCTAGCACGGTTTTCGAGATATAAGCATTTTTATGTTTTGTAATTTTGCGAAAAATTCAAAAATTCAAAATGGCCGCCATTTTTTGCGAGAAAATTTTTTTTTTGAAAATTAGCATGGCTACTCTGCAGAGATACCCTGCGGGTCAAAAATTTCGTTGAAATCGCTCTATCTAGCAGGGTTTTCGAGATATAAGCATTTTTATGTTTTGCAATTTTTGCGAAAAATTCAAAAATTCAAAATGGCCGACATTTTTGGCGAGACAAAATTTTTTTGAAAATTGGCATGGCTACTCTGCAGAGATACCCTCTGGGTCAAAAATTTCGTCGAAATCGCTCTATCTAGCACAGTTTTCGAGATATAAACATTTTTATGTTTTGCAATTTTTGCGAAAAATTCGAAAATTCAAAATGGCCGCCATTTTTGGCAAGACAAATTTTTTTTGAAAATTGGCATGGCTACTCTGAAGAGATACCCTGTGGGTCAAAAATTTCGTCGAAATCGCTCTCTCTAGCTGGGTTTTCGAGATATAAGCATTTTTATGTTTTGCAATTTTTGCAAAAAATTCGAAAATTCAAAATGGCCGCCATTTTTGGCGAGACAAATTTTTTTTTTTATAATAGGCATGGCTACTCTGCAGAGATACCCTATGGGTCAAAAATTTCGTCGAAATCGCTCTATCTAGTACGGTTTTCGAGATATAAGCATTTTTGTGTTTTCCTTATTTGGAAAATTCGGAATGATTAATTAATCATTAATTACTCGGCCATTTCTTAACCAATCAATGCCAAAATCTAATGATTTCCAGATTTTAATAGAATGAATGTATTTGCCAAGTTTCAGGTGAATTGATAAAATTCCTTTCAAGTTACCATCCGGACAAGCTTCCCCATCGAAAAAAGACATTTTTGGTCATGTGACCTCTCGGATTGGTTGAAATGTCACTGCAGCATATTCAAAAAAATTCCCCAAGGCTACTGCCTAAACCTGCCACACTTGAAAAGAATCCGGTTAGAGAGGTATAAGGAAAACAAAATGCGGAGCCGGCGGAGCCTGAAGGTCTCCCATACACAAACAAGCATCCCTTGCGGGATGCTTAAATAAGAAAAACATTTGGTTGAGACAGATGTTTCTTCTACATGATCAAGAAATTCCGTGGTGTTAGATGACACCCTAATGTGAACTAGACATTTTGTCTCAACGCAGTGTATTCCCGGACAGGATATGGTTGAAGTGGGAATGTGTCAGGCTTGAGCCTGTTTCCTGAAGCACCAGGTCAGGATTCTCCATAGTAGGGCACAAAGAGGGCCCGACTTACTCCCACCCCCTCGTTAAATAGGCAACCACCATAGTGTTGTCTGTAGCTATGGTAGCAATAAGGTTCAAGCAGAGGTCTTGGAACTCCTTTAGGGCCAAAAGACCACCTTGGTTCCATATATTTTATGTGTAACTTGCTTCTGGAAGGGACCAGGTTCCCCTTGCAGAGTGTTCTCCCCTGACAGTAGGCTGGCTGACAGGTCTGGTAGGTTGAGACAGTCATCTCACCGAGACCAAAGACTGGTAAAAGAATTTCTCTGTAACCAATATCCTCGGGCAGTAACTGGTTGGTATAACACTTTCGACCAGCTAGGAGGTCCTGACAGTAGGCTGGCTGACTGGTCTGGTAGGTTGAGACACGTCATCTCCCCGAGACCAATGACTGGTACAAGAATTTCTCTGTAACAAATTCCTTGGGCAGTAACTGGTTGGTCTGAGACAGCCACTTGAACCCTTAAAAGGCTTCTGCTGGTCTGTTAGCCAGTCCTGTGGACCTGCCCAGTACCAGGGCCTAAAAGGCTATAGGTGAAGCAATCCTCTGTAACCGGTTCCTGGTGGCTCCACAGTTCTGCGAAAACTCATAGGAGCTGGCAGAACCAGGTGAATTAGACTACTTCTCAGCAGAGGTAGGCTTATATGAAACAATTGCCTTCTTCCTGTCCATAACTGTGGAATATGCAGGTTTTCTCTGTAACCAACAATCCTCTGTAACCAGTAAGTTTGGATACTGCTACTCCATCATGTACTCAACCTCCAAAGCCATTTTCAATAGTTTCCATGCAATATAGTCAGCAATAAGAGTGAAAATATCTCCAAAAAGGCCAAAAATGGCCTCGGTCAGGTACTTTGGATGACCTGTGGATGACCTTCAATGAAGAGCTTCAAGGTCAAGTTTCTGCATGCTTATAGAGGAAATATATACGTATTATATTTACCAGTCATAGGATGATCTAACTTTCTGTATATGAGAGCTGGGCCAAAATGTGGTAAAATGGCCAAAATGTGACCTTTAAGAAGCCACCAGTGACCTTGAAATTGAAGGTCAAGGTCACAAAACAATTGTATTCGTTGCATTGCCCATATATATCCACATACCAAATTTGAAAGGTCTAACTGAAATATCGTGTCCAAAAGGAAATCTCTGCGACGGTGGTGGCGGCCTGACCATACTAAATCCTAAGTAAACACGACTTTCGTCTGGGGATACAATAATGTACACATTACATATACCTGTTGACTGGTTTGATGCTCTTCTTCTTATTTCATTGAACATCAACCTTGATACATGACTACAAAACTGTAGAATATCTCCAAACTTGTCTGTCATTTCAGTGACCGGTACACTCCCAAACACCTTTATCACAAAGATGAATAAATCTCATTATATCATGATAATTTTTGTACATTATTAAATAAGGTTTATTGAAAGATGCTTTTATGAAATATTATAATGAACTAGAAATAGGACGCCCTGTTGATAGTAGCTGCGACATATGAATAGAAACAGGATAGCATAGAAGAACACACATTACAATGTGTAATGTCCACCCATGAACCTTTTGCAAAAATTGTACAGTAGTCTTACAAGACCCTGTTTCATTTCTAAAATATATCAATGATGCTTATATATTTATTAGTATACATGTAAATTATTTCAGCTCCATGCCTTTTTGCATTGGTTGGGTCGAAAATTTTGACGAAATCGCTCTATCTTGCATGGTTAAGGAGATAGAGACAACTTTCTATTTTTCAATTTTTGGCAAAAATTCGAAAATGGCCGCCATTTTTGGGGAGAGGAAAATTTTTTGAAAAGTGCCAAGAGTACATTTCTCAGATACCCTGTGGGTCGAAAATTTCAACGAAATCGCTCTATCTCACACAGTTAAGGAGATAGTAGCAAATTTGTGTTTTTTCATTTTTGGGCAAAAATTCGAAAATACAAAATGGCCGCCATTTTAGCGGAGGGGAAAATTTTTTGAAAATTGCCAAGAGTACATTGCTCAGATACCCCGTGGGTCGAAAATTTCGACGAAATCGATCTATCTTGCATGGTTGAAGAGATAGAAGCAAATTTGTGTTTTTCCATTTTTGGCAAAGTAGCTAAGTAGCTATTACTCAGTCAGTTATACAGCTAATACCACTAAAAGCAATCCCAAGCAAGCTATCGACCTAAGTAATGCTCATACTAAATTTGGTAAAGATATGTCAAATATTTTTCCTTAAAATGCCCGGAAACAAAAGAAGTACAGGAAAGTAGCTAAGTAGCTATCACTCCGTTAGCTATAGACCTATCTTAACCAAATGCAATCCCATGCAAGCTATTAACCCAATAAACACCCATACCAAATTTGGTAAAGATAGGATAAATACTTTTTCTTCAAATGAGCGGAAACAAAGCGTCCGGACGCCGGACAGCGGAAAAGACAAAAATAATATGTCCACCCCCCAGTGGGGTGGACATAATACTCACACAGCTAAAGATGATTGTGGACACTAAAGAAAAGAGTATTGCAGATGCCCCTACCTCACAGTCTGAGTAAATATCACTGCACACTAAGACATACAGCAGAAGGTGAAAAAGTATTAAGATAAGGGTCTTTCAGAACAGTGTTAATTAAGGTGTAGGAAAAATAACATTTAACAAATAAAAATTTTTGAAAAGACGAAGTATCAAAACAAGGCAATTTAATAGCAAGATGGCAGCATTAATTTGCTAACTAAACTAATTTTTTTTTCTGTAATTTATAACCCGTTTATCTTAATTTGCCAACTAAAAGTAATGAAGTTATAACATTTATAAAGAGATTTATGTATCTATTAAGTATAGCTAACAGTTTGTGAGATATAGTCCAAAAAACATTTTAAAAATCAAGGTCACTACGGTCAGGTTAAAGGTCAAATCGAGTTCACACCATGATATTGCTGACTGACACCTGCCAACCAATATCCTGCCAAGTGTCAACTACTTACACCTTATGCTTTTCGAGATATGGTGTGGACATGATTTTAAAGGTAAGGGTCACTATGGTCAAAGCTCAAATCAAGATCACAAAATGATACTGCACACCTACACCTATATCCAATGTCCCTGACGAATATCAACTCCTACACCTCACAGAGACATAGAACAGACAAGATTTTAAAAGTTGGGTCACTATGACAAGATAAAACTAGACCTACGCATCGGAAAACCGATGCAAATCTGTATCCACTGGAAAGACAACTCACCAAAGCCAGTGAACCATCATTTGACCTTGAAGGAGGGGCCAAAGGTCAATCTGACATCAGAAGATTCCCAGCCCACAATATCCTGCAAGTTGGTTTCACATTGCAAATCTCTAGGATCAATAATAAATGAGTTATAAACCCTTCTAAATTTGGCTGTCCTCGTTTAACCTTAAAGAAGGGGCTCAAGGTCAAATCTGACCACATCAGAAGATTCCCAGCCCATGATTTCCTATCAGGTGGTTTTACATTGCAAACCTCTAGGACCAATAATAAACAAGTTATAAGCACTTTTAAGTTTGGCTATCCTCGTATGACCTTGAAGGAGGGGTCCAAGGTCAAATCTGACCACACCAGAAGATTCCCAGCTTATGATTTCCTATAGGTTGGTTTACCATCCCAAGTGTCTTGGACCAATGATAAGTGAGTTATAAGCACTTTTAAGTTCGGCTATCCTCGTTTGACCTTGAAGGAGGGGCCCAAGCTCAAATCTGACAACACCAGAAGATTCCCAGCCCCTGATTTCCTATAGGTTGGTTTACCATCCCAAACATCTTGAACCAATTATAAGTGAGCTGTAAGCACTTTTAACTTTGGCTATCTTCGTATGACCTTAAAGGAGGGTCCAAGGTCAAATCTAACCACACCAGAAGATTCCCAGCTTATGATTTCCTATAGGTTGGTTTATCATCCCAAACATCTTGAACCAATTATAAGTGAGTTATAAGCACTTTTAACTTTGGCTATCTTCGTATGACCTTGAAGGAGGGTCCAAGGTCAAATCTGACCACATCAAAAGATTCCCAGCCCATGATTTCCTGTAAGTTGCTTTGCCATCCCAAACCTCTAGGACCAATAATAAGCGAGTTATAAGCACTTTTAGGTCTGGCTATCCTTGTTTGACCTTGAAGGAGGGACCCAAGGTCAAATCTGACCACACCAGAGGATTCCCAGCCCATGATTTCCTATAGGTTGGTTTACCATCCCAAACCTCTAGGACCAATAATAAGCGAGTTATAAGCACTTTTAAGTTTGGCTATCTTCGTATGACCTCGAAGGAGGGGTCCAAGGTCAAATCTGACCACATCAAAAGATTCCCAGCCCATGATTTCCCATAAGTTGCTTTGCCATCCCAAATCTCTAGGACCAATAACTAGAAATAGGACGCCCTGTTGATAGTAGCTGCGACATATGAATAGAAACAGGATAGCATAGAAAAACATACATTATCATGTGTAATGTCCACCCCATGAACCTTTTGCAAAAATTGTACAGTAGTCTTACAAGACCCTGTTTCATTTGTAAAATATATCAATGATGCTTAAATATTTATTAGTATACATGTAAATTATTTCAGCTTCATGCCTTTTTGCATTGGTTGGGTCAAAAATTTCGACGAAATCGCTTTATCTTGCACGGTTAAGGAGATAGAAGCAAATTTCTGTTTTTCAATTTTTGGCAAAAATTTGAAAATTCAAAATGGCCGCCATTTTTGGGAAGAGGATTTTTTTTTTGAAAATTGCCAAGAGTACATTGCTTAGATAGCCTGTGGGCCGAAAATTTCGACGAAATCGCTCTATCTCACACGGTTAAGGAGATAGAAGCCAATTTGTTTTTTTCCCATTTTTGACAAAAATTGGAAAATTCAAAATGGCCGCCATATGTGGGAAGAGGAAATTTTTTTGAAAATTGCCAAGAGTACATTTCTCAGATACCCTGTGGATCGAAAATTTTGAAGAAATCGCTCTATCTCGCACGGTTAAGGAGATAGTAGCAAATTTGTGTTTTTGCATTGTTTGGCAAAAATTTGAAAATACAAAATGGCCGCCATTTTTGGGGAGAGGAACATTTTTTAGAAAATTGGCAAGATTATATTACTCAGATACCCTGTGGGTCAAAAATTTTGACGAAATCACTCTATCTCGCACAGTTAAGGAGACAGAAGCAAATTTGTGTTTTGCCCTTTTTGGCAAAAATTCGAAAATTCAAAATGGCCGCCATTTTTGGGAAGAGGAAAATTTTTTGAAAATTGCCAAGACTACATTGCTTAGATACCCTGTGGGTCGAAAATTTTGACGAAATCGCTCTACCTCACACGGTTAAGGAGATAGAAGCATATTTGTTTTTTCCCATTTTTGACAAAAATACGAAAATTTAAAATGGCCGCCATATGTGAGAAGGGGAAAATTTTTTTTAAATTGCCAAGAGTACATTTCTCAGATACCCTGTGGGTCGAAAATTTCGACGAAATCGCTCTATCTCGCACAGTTAAGGAGATAGTAGCAAATTTGTATTTTTCCATTTGTTGGCAAAAATTCGAAAATACAAAATGGCCGCCATTTTAGGGGAGGGGAAATTTTTTGAAAATTGCCAAGAGGACATTTCTCAGATACCCTGGGGGACGAAAATTTCGACGAAATCGGTCTATCTCGCACGGTTAAGGAAATAGAAGGAAATTTGTGTTTTGCTATTTTTGGCAAAAATTTGAAAATTCAAAATGGGGAGGGGAAAATTTTTTGAAAATTGCCAAGAGTACATTGCTCAGATACCCTGTGGGTCGAAAATTTCGAAGAAATCGCTCTATCTCGCACGGTTAAGGAGATAGAAGCAAATTTTGTGTTTTCCATTTTTGGCAAAGTAGCTAAGTAGCTATCACTCAGTCAGTTATATAGCTATTATCACTAAAACCAATCCCAAGCAAGCTATCGACCTAAGTAATACTTATACTAAATTTGGTAAAGATATGTCAAATATTTTTCCTTAAAATGCCCGGAAACAAAAGAAGTACAGGAAAGTAGCTAAGTAGCTATCACTCCGTTAGCTATAGACCTATCTTAACCAAATGCAATCCCATGCAAGCTATTAACCCAATAAACACCCATACTAAATTTGGTAAAGATCGGATAAATACTTTCCCTTCAAATGAGCGGAAACCAAGCGTATTGACATCGGACGCAGGAAAAAGCAAGTGGGGTGGACATAATAAGCGAGTGATAAGCACCTTTAAAGTCTGCTATGTGGGATACTTTGGCACTCCGTGGATGACCTTGAATTAAGAGCTTCAAGGTCAAGTGTCAGCAAGGTTGTAGAGGACATATAGATTCTGTTATACATGTCACCTATGAAGATATTCAACCTTCTACCTGTGAGAAACAGGCAGTAGAAAAATGTAGATAATTTTCAAAGAAATGCCAGCGGCAGCCATCTTGTTTTTCACAATGAGGCTAATTTCCTTTCCAGAGAAGCTTACCCCCCAATGAAGATATCCTGCAAATTTGGTGAACCTAGCTGATGTAGTTTTCCTTTTAGAGCATTAATGCTGAAAATCTCTCTACGTGCGGCGGGGCGGCTGCGCAGCGAACGCTAAACCAAAGAATCCACCGGATGCCTCCAGTAGATACAATCAAGGTCAGATCATAAAAATACACAGATACCCCCTAAACCAGTGTTCCCACCAAGCATGAACTTCCTACACCTCACAGTTGAGATATATGACAAGATTTTGCCTACTACCCACCAACCAAGCCAGACGCCACGTCTGAAAAGCCATTGAAATCATGACATTAGAAACATTGAAATCATGACATTAGAACTGAACACACTAGTTAAATAATCAGTTATCATATCTTAAATACAATCACAGGCTGATTATATTTATCAAAAGAAAGGTCAGTTTTCAGCTATGTTTATTTTACCCTGAGAAAAAAACTTTTAAAATCTCAACTTAGATTGTCATGGGAGTTATTTGCAAAGGTTGAAAAAAAAGGCTGAAAGCAGTTTCATCAAATTTGGAAGTATTTAGTAGTTTTGATCTAAATGCAATGCAGACGTGAGACATGAAATAACTGAAATGATTTAATTCTTTGTCCACCGACAATTTTTTTATAGTTAACAACTTATTTGAATAATAACAGAGTTTTACTGTTCAAACAGTAACAGCCTTCTGTGCAGCAGGTAAATGCAATTATTATCTTTACATGAGCAAATAACAAGTACATGAATATCATCAGATTATTTAGAATAATCACAGTTTTATAGAGCATAAACATAGGCATCAGCTCACCTTACAAAACAGTGGAAGCATATTATACAGCTTATCCTCCAGGTCTTTTTGGGATGAACCAGGCTGTGACTGTCTGAAGTCACTGAACAGCTTTCGCAGATGGGTCAAACCAAGGGTCATGTCTTGAGTGGGTACAGTGGTACCCTGACCCACCATCTTTCTCATGAAATTCATCCTGACTAATACATTTCAATCTACAAGTACATCATAAAATTATTAAATAAATACAATTAAGATAATGTTATAACTTAGCAGTACCGTAGTACCTTAGTATTTATTTTCTAATGACTTAATACCATGACTTCTGACAATTGTTTTGTTGTGTGATATAAGCTATAATGCTCAGAGAAAAATTAGTACATGTATTTAAAAACAGTGACACAGTAAAACATATCATAGGTTATCCATCCAAGTGGAAACCTATTTATGGAATTCTCTTGTAAGAAGAAATCTAGCTTGACACAGTTGTGTTCACGATTCTGATTGGTTAAAAAGTCATCTAAAATTCTGCATGCACCGCACGCTCTTCCGTTGTGTACCAAACAAATTATTTTTCACTATTCTGATTTATCTGTTTATAAATATGACATAATAAACTGTAAAAAGTGTGTAATTTCATAAACAAAAGTACTTACTGTTGATGTCATGTCAGATCAGGCATATAGCATTATAAGGCATGCATCTATGCAGAATTTCAGATGGTTTAAGAGCAGAAAGCACTCAGGAGTCACCTTCGTGCTTCAGAAACTTTAATCCATCTAAAATTCTGCATTGATGCCTGCTTTCTCATGCTATATCCCTACAGTAAATATGAGTTCCATTTAGAGGGTTTAATTAATTGTGTTATGTGGAAATCTTGGCTGAGTAGAAGTATTTACTCAGTCTTGCATGAAAAAAAATTTTTACCACAGACTTATATTCTCCCCATTCTGAAGATATTTATTTCCAAATGTAGTCTGCAATGGCAGAAAGTCCAATCTGGTAGAATTTCATATTCTACCTGAAGAAACTCCAATTGGAGTTTCTTCCGGTAGATAGTCCAATCTAGATTTTGGGTGTTGCCCTGGGGTCCGAAATCTAATAAACTTGGTAGATATTCCAATTTAGAAGTCACAACTCAAGAGGAGGTGACAGTACTAGAGGCTTTACATGCTGAGACCAACTGGGCAGCTGTGACAAACAAATGCTGCTGCAGAAGCACAGGTGTTAACTGCTCAACTAAAGGTTATGCTGGAAGTTAATATGCATTTTCTGCCTTAAATGACAGATTTACGTGTATAAAAAGGCCCACTTTTTGTGTTTCAGTTGGACTTTATTTCAACTGTATATTGAGTTTCTACAAAGATTATATTTTGGTCCATGTCTCATGTGAAACAAGTTTGGTTTTAAACAGTTAACAAGAGGAGAGTGCCCGTGAACGGGCACTATGTCAGCTGACTGAGTGTTTTTGATTTGTGAAGGTGATTAGAGGACAGAATAATTATCAGGAAAAGGGCTGTACAGAAATACAGTAAATGGTAACTGAACAGCAAGTTCGAAAGAAATTCCGAAGCTGACAGAAGAAAAGGATAAAAAAGTTGTGCCCTGTAAATGGTATTATGAAGGAAAATAACAAGGTAATTGTTTAAGTGTAAAAAATAGGTTAAAACATATTTAAAGAAATACTACAAATGCAATATCCTCGTTCGACCTTGAAGAAGGGGTCCAAGGTCAAATCTAACCACACAAATACATTCCCAGCCCATGATTTCCTATGGTTTACCATTCCAAACCTCTAGGACCAATTATAAATGAGTTATAAGCACTTTTAAGCTTGGCTGTCCTCATTTGACCTTGAAGGAGGGGTCCAAAGGTCAAATCTGACCATACCAAAAGATTCCGAGCCAATGATTTCCTATGGGATGGTTTACCATCCCAAATCTCTGTCACCAATAATAAGCGAGTTGTAGGCACTTTCAATTTTCGCTATCCTCATTTGACCTTGAAGGAGGGTTCCAAGGTCAAATCGGACCGTATCAACAGATTCAGAGCCCATGATTTCCTGTCTGTTTACCATCCCAAACCTCTGGGACCAATAATAAGCGAGTTATAAGCACTTTTAAGATTGGCTATCCTTGTTTGACCTTGAAGGAGGGGTCATTGAAGGTCAAATCTGACCACACCAAAAGATTCCCACCCCATGATTTCCTACAGGTTGGTTTATCATCCCAAACCTCTAGGATCAATAATAAGGGAGATATAAGCACTTTTCATGACTGACAAAAAACACCTGTGGCGGCCATCTTGTTTCTCAAAATGAGGCCAAAAATATTCCCAGACAACATTTTATGGTTATTAATATATACTGCAAACTTAAGAAAGCTAGCTATAATATTTTTTTTCATCAGAGCAGTAATGGTGAAATCTCTCTCTACACACTGCGGCTATCCAGTGGATACAATGATTTACTCAACAGTGAGAACCTGAAAGTAGCTATTGCTCAGCTATGCCATGACATAGAGGTCTGCAATTTCACTATGTTATAGCTGACCAAAAATTCTGTGAATAACATATTTAACAAATTACTCTAAATGTAACAGTTTTCAAGTTACAACTGATTTACACAACAGTGAGAACCTCAAGGAACTATTACTCAGCTATGCAATGAGCTACATGTCTGAAATTTTACTATGTTATAGCTAACCCAAAAGTAGGTGAACAACATATTTAAGCAAACTACTGTAAATGCAATAGTTTTCAAGCTACAACTGATTTACTCAATAGTGAGAACCTGAAAATAGCTATTGCTCCGCTATGCCATGAGCTATAGGTCTGTAATAGGTCTGACCCAAAAGTAGGTGAACAATATATTTTAACAAAATACTCCAAATGCAATATTTTTCAAGTTATAGCTGATTTACTCAACAGTCAGTACCTGAGAATAGCTATTGCTCAGTTGTGCCATGAGGTATAGGTCTATAATTTCACTATGTTATAGCTGACCCAAAAGTAGCTGAATAACATATTTGCACAAATTTCTCTAAATGCAATAGTTTTCCAATTATAACTGATTTACTCAACAGTGAGAACTTCAAAGTAGCTATTACTCAGCTATGAAATGAGCCACAGGTCTGAAACTTCACTATGTTATAGCTGACCCCAAAATAGGTGAATAACATATTGAAACAAAATACTCTAAATGCAATAGTTTTCAAGTTATAAGTGATTTACTCAACAGTGATAACCTAAAAGTAGCTATTACTCAGCTATGCCATGAGCTACAGGTCTGAAATTTTACTATGTTATAGCTGGCCCAAAAGTAGCTGAATAACATATTTATACGAAATTCTCTAAATGCAATAGTTTTTAAGTTACAAGTGATTTTACTCATGATGGAAGTTACTGAAAAGCCCAAAAGTAGCTATTACTCACTTAGCTATTGAGACAGACACCCAACTTACTCACCATATTGTAGCTATGAAAAAAGTAGCTGAATAACATATTTTAACAAAATGCTCTAAATGCAACACTTTTCAAGTTATAAGTGATTTACTCAACAGTGATAACCTAAAAGTAGCTATTACTCAGCTATGCCATGAGCTACAGGTCTGAAATTTTACTATGTTATAGCTGACCCAAAAGTAGCTGAATAACATATTTATACGAAATTCTCTAAATGCAATAGTTTTCAAGTTATAAGCGATTTACTCAACAGTGATAACCTAAAAGTAGCTATTACTCAGCTATGCCATGAGCTACAGGTCTGAAATTTCACTATGTTATAGCTGGCCCAAAAGTAGCTGAATAACATATTTATACGAAATTCTCTAAATGCAATAGTTTTTAAGTTACAAGTGATTTTACTCATAATGGAAGTTACTGAAAAGCCCAAAAGTAGCTATTACTCACTTAGCTATTGAGACAGACACCCAACTTACTCACCATATTGTAGCTATGAAAAAAGTAGCTGAACAACATATTTTCACAAAATGCTGTAAATGCAACACTTTTGAAGTTATACGTGATTTAGTGCATGATTTCATGAATTTTATTGCATTAAAAATTATTAAAAAAATTTATTAAAAAAAAAGTAAGACAGATCCAGGTCTCATACTCGCACAAGAGAATCTACCTCTGGCCTAGTACATAAATGCAAGATATGAGAGAAATCCCTGCAATAGTCACTGAGAAAATTGTGATAAAAAGTTGAAATTTTCACACTTTTGGTGGGGGTACCCCCCTTGTAATGTCTCTAGGCCTTGTAGTTTTGGAGAAGAAGTTGTTCACGCGGACGCGGACGCCCACGCCGCAGAGTGATGACATAAAAACTCGGTGAGCTAATGGCTTAAAACACCATTTGATTAACTTCAATTTCAATGTCAGTGAATCAGATTTTTACACAGAAATGGAACAATAAATGAGTCAGGAGGTAAAACCCCAATTTTATGATTTTAAGACCATCAGGTCAATCAGTAACTATAACAAGCAATCAGTGCCTGTGAACAGATTCTGTGTCAGCTGACTGCATTTTGAGTTTCAGAGTAAAAATGAAAAAAGAAAAGGACACAAAATTTGTGCTCTGTAAATGGTATTCAGAAAGTAAAGTACCAAGTTAACTGTTAAGGAGTAAAATGTAGGTGGAAAACTTATTTAAACAAAATACTGTAAGTGCAATTGTTTTTGAGTTACAACTGATTTACTCAACAGTGAGAACCTGAAAGAGGCTATTGCCCTGCTATGCAATGACCTACAGGCCTGCAATTTCACTTTGTTACAGGAGACTGAAAAGTAGATGAATAAGATATTTAAACAAAATACTCTAAATGCAATAGTTTTCAAGTTATAAGCAATTTACTCAACAGTGAGAACCTCAAAGTAGTTATTGCTCAGCTATGCCATGAGCTACAGGTCTGCAATTTCACTATGTTATAGCTCACCCAAAAGTAGATGAATAACATACTTAAACTCAACACTCTAAATTAGGGATGGGACGGTAGCGAAAATGTGGTCTCGGTATTTTGTTTTGTACATTCCGTTTCGTTTCCGGTATTCCGATATGTATAAAAGTTGCTAAAAGGTCTAGAATATTGCAAATTTCAGTGAATATTAAGAAATGTTTGTGTTTTTTACTCATTATAATGCTTATTCATTCATATTAAACGTAAACAAAGAGAGTACTTAAAATATATTCAGTACTACCTATAACAGGAAATGATTCATCAGTAACCAAGGAAACCAGAGTGTAGGTGCTATGGAAAAATTTAATATCTTAGCCCTTTTTACAACTTAAAAACGCAAGAAAAACAGTGGACTTTGAGATTTCAACAGTTTATTTATTAGCATTCTGTACATTAGTGTATGTTTAGGGTATAATAGATGAAATATTTCGAAATACCATCAGGAAAATGTACTACCGATCGGCAAAGGAAATGCTACCGTAACAACACTACCGGTACTACCGTCTCATCCCTACTCTAAATGCAATAGTTTTCAACTTATAACTGATTTACTCAACAGTGATAACCTCAAAGTAGCTATTACTCAGCTATGCAATGAGCTACAGGTCTGAAATTTTACTGTTATAGCTGACCCAAAAGTAGCTGAATAAAATATTTACACAAAATTACCTAAATGCAACAGTTTTCACATTACAAGTGATTTTACACATTATGGAAGTTACTGAAAAGTCAGGAAGTAGCCATCACTCACCTAGCTATGGGAATAGATGCCCAAGTTACTATGTTGTAGCTGTGGAAAATGTAGCTAAATGACGTATTTTAATAAACTGCTCTAAACGCAATACTTTTCAAGTTATAGTGATTAATGCATGATTTCACGAATTTTAATGCATTAAACATTATTTTCAAAATTCTTAAAAAAATAATAATGGAAGATCCAGGTCTTATACTCACACAAGGGAATCTACTTGTGGCCTAGTACCAGGGTTGAGATGAAAAACCCGCCCGGGAAAACCCGGGAAATCCCGGGTTGGGCAATACTGCAAAAGTGGGCAATACTGGGCAATACTATTTTTTAACCCAAATCTGGGGAAAAACCAATGATGAACTTTATTTAAGCTTCATAATACTCTAAACATGTGCAAGGTTTTATTATAAGTATATAACATATAAATGACAGTACATGAATACAATATTTAAATGGAATGAAATATATCAGCACTGAATGAGTACGTAAATACAATTGTACATAACAACTTAGGCATTGGGGTCATTTGAGGATTAGAATAGCTTCTACTTATTTCTATCCACTCACTGCCAGTGAAGCCATACTGTTAATGCAGTGTCTCAAAACCTTATTACTGACAAGCCAGAGTTCAGCTGTCAAGCCAGAGTTTATACTACCTGATGATAGCCCTAGAATAGTGGGGTAAATAGTTTAATTGCAATTATGAAAGGGACAAGTATAAACCCCTCTTTTTTGTATTATACTTGAAAGTGACACCAGTAGCAAACATGTTTGATTGTTTACACATGTATATGCTAATGTATACAGTTTTAATTCTGTCCACTGATTTAAGTGAAATCAATTCATACTTTGCAGGGTGTATAAAAATACAATATTGTGTAACACAATGTCAGTATAACGTCAGTATAATAAAAAAATAATTTATCTATCTATCTATAAAATTAGCCAAAGAGATTACCCAGTATTGCCCGGTAATGGCCATTATTACCCAGCTGGGACAAATTTTTATATGTGACAGTATTATAACTTCTTAAAGTATTACCCAGTAAGAACAAGTTTTTAAGACATGACAATATTATCAGATAATTTAATAACACTAGTGCTTTCTATAGAGTAGTTAAAATCTGTCTTTTGGTTTAATAAACCCATTAAGTCCAGTATTGCCCAGTAATGATCATTATTACCGAGTTAGGACAAATTTTTTTTCTGACAGTATTATCACTTCTTAAAATATTGCATAGTAAGAACAAATTTTTAATCTGTGACAATATTATCATTTCTAATAGTCAAAGACCATTTAATAACACTAGTGCTCTTTATAAAGTAGTTAAAATCTGTCTTTTTGTGTAATAAACCTATTAAGTCCAGTATTCCCTATTAAGTAGATTCCCTTGTGTGAGTATAAGACCTGGATCTTCCATTATTATTTTTTTAAGAATTTTGAAAATAATGTTTAATGCATTAAAATTCGTGAAATCATGCATTAATCACTATAACTTGAAAAGTATGTGTGAGGGACACCTTTTCAAAGGCACTCTGCGCTAAGGTTATAGCTGGGCTATCTGACCATCTTGCCATCACTTTTTCGGTCAATATACCTATTGAGGTTCCCTGCAAATTTAGACAAGTTAATACCCGGAAAATTCACAAGATAAACATCACAGATTTTAAAGAGGACATCCTGAATTCTGATCTAATCAAGCATCCTCACAGAACAGCCAGTTTGCTCAGTCACCAATATTTCAACACCTTGCGCAGCATTCTAGACAAGCATGCCCCAATAAAGAGGAAAATGGCTCCAGTGCACCCCGACAAAGGCTTTGTGAATTCAGACATCCTCTCAGCAAAGCGTCTGAAGCGCAAGTGTGAGCGAGTATGGCGCAGTAACAACTCTGCAACCAACCGGAGAAGATATCGAGCTGCTGTCAATCGCTACAATTTCCTACTAGAACAATCAAGACGCAGGCACTATTCCACTGTCATTGCTGAAAATAATGGTAACCCCAAGGCTCTGTGGAACACTTTCAAGAAAATCTTGCACAAAACCTCAACTATCATCCTACCCGATCATATTAGTCCTACTGATTTAGCTAACACTTTCGGTCATTTTTTCAGTGACAAAATTGTGAAAATCAGAGTTGCTTTAGAGTCATCAGTGCCTGTTTCCCTCACAATACCGAAGAGTAACAGCAGTGCCCTGACCTCTTTTGAGCCTGTATCTGAGGATGACATCCTCAAAATCCTAAGGTCATCCAACACCAAATCATGTGACCTGGACCCAATACCTACCGCACTAGTCAAAGAGTGTGCGGACATTTTGGTCACTCCAATCACCAATATTATAAACTATTCACTCAAAGAAGGGAGTTTCCCAAACTGTTTTAAAACAGCATATGTCACCCCTCTTCTCAAGAAACCAAGCTTAGACAGAAATCTCCTAAAAAACTATAGACCGGTATCCAACCTTAGTTTTTTATCCAAACTGATCGAAAAAGTAGCTGCCAAACAGTTAAATAATTATATCGATAGCGAGGGGCTCTCCAATGTCAACCAATCCGCTTACAGGAGACTCCATTCCACAGAATCAGCGCTGTTGAAAATCCAGAATGACATTGCTGCTTCGTTGGACTCTGGTAAGGCTGTTGCACTCACATTGCTGGACCTCTCAGCGGCATTTGACACTATCGACCATGACATTCTTTTTAATTCCCTAAGAGATTGGTTTGGGGTTGATGGCACTGTGTTGAGGTGGATCAGATCCTATCTCTCAAACAGGAAACAGAAGGTTAAATTAGGAAATAGCTTTTCAGATGTGTTCTCACTTCCGTATGGTGTGCCTCAGGGTTCTGTCCTGGGCCCCCTCCTTTTTACCCTTTACACAACCCCTCTCAGTAATATCATTTCCAATTTCAATGTCACCCACCATCTATATGCTGATGACACCCAAATATATCTAGCATTGGACAATAGGAATTTTGATTCCAGTTTCGCTGAGCTTACAGAGTGTCTCGCATGTATCCAAAACTGGATGGCTGGCGTGAAATTGAAACTCAACCCCGAGAAAACTGAATTTATTATAATAGGTGATAGACAAGCCAGAGAGTCCCTCATAAATAAATTCCCTACTCAACTTCTCAGAAATTCTATTTCCCCTACCGATACAGTCAAGAACCTGGGTGTAATTTTTGACTCTGGAAACACCTTTTCCAACCACATAACTAATATGTGTCGAGCCTGCTACTACCACCTTAAGGACCTAAGACGTATCCGTAAATTCCTCAGTGTGGAAACTGCAGCCTTGCTTGCAAACTCAATGATCAGTAGTCGACTTGACTACTGCAATTCCCTACTTTATGGCATCAGTAAGTACAATGTTGCTAAACTCCAAAAGATACAAAATGCCCTTTGTAGAATTGTTTTTAGACTTGATAGAACTAGCCATGTCACTCATTTTCTTCAAAAACTACACTGGCTTCCTATCACTTACCGTATCTTGTTTAAGTACAATCTAATTACTTTCAAGGCTATAAATTTCTCTCAACCCATATACCTATCATCCTTGATCAAAACCAGTTGTCTAACACGTGGAAATCGTCTTTCTCTTTCCTCAGCCTCTCACAAAAAGGCCATCGGTAGGAGAGGTTTTGCAGTGGCTTCCCCCATAGAATGGAACAGACTCCCACAATCAGTACGATCACAACAAACAATAACAGGTTTCCGTAGCCAGCTAAAGACCTACTTGTTTAGATTAGCATATCCTCCACCATAGTACATCTCCCTGGCGGGCGCTAACCTTGGATCATGACCTCGAACGTCCCTCGACTTTCCCTTTTTGATTTCAAGCGCATTAGAGGATGTTGCATCAATTTTGCGCTATATAAATGTTTCTATTCTAAATTCTATTCTATTACCCGGTATTGCCCAGTAAACTAATATTATGAAGTCCATCTACGTTTTCAATCTTCATGTTACATATATGTTTCAATAAAATGTTATCTGGATGTGTTGTTTGCCTTTTAAAATATTTGGGTACGAAATGTCCTAGGTTGGGTACGAATTGTCCAGTACGAATTTTTCTGGTACGAAATGTCCCGGTACGAAATGTCCTACATATATGCAAGATAAGACAGAAATCCCATCAATAGTCAATGAGAAATTTGTGAGATCTGCATGGATTTTATGATTTATCACCCTCAATAGATAAGGTAGCTTTTAAAATTAACAGCATGTCTCTGGGCATTGTACTTTCACAGCAGAAGATGAAGGATGCAGACGTGGATGCAACAGAGTGATGCCATAATGTCAGCTGACTGACAATACTATTCTTGTGACAATTGTTGAAGTGGTATTCCAAACCAGTGCTGAGGCAGAGATAACCTTACTGCAATAACTGGCAATATAACTTTGGCCATTAAAAGGGATTATTATGGCATCTATTATGAAATAATATGTTGTATATTATAATTATAACTTTAAGCAGATTTGCTTGTTTATTAGTTTTGATACATAAAGTTATATTTCTATAAACAGTACCATAATGTCAGACAAATGTAATAAACAGAATATCATGAATTAGTTGTTTCACTCATCTTTACCCTCTCAGAGCTTTTGGCTGTTTTATACCCTTGCTGAGGTTTTGACAGTTTGCTGCTATTGCCCCATCACGTCAAACACCTATTTTTGACATGATGGATCAAAAACAGATTAAACCGAACCCTGGCCTACAGTCAGCTCCACTTTTAACTTATAACCTGATGGGGATGACGTGGTTACATGGATAAAAAAATACACAGTGGCTATTCCGCAGATGGTCATCCGTAAAACAGAGCATGGGAAGCAGTAAAAAAAAGCTTACACATCGGGAACCCGATGTCTAATTGTTTACTTATGTCGGGTCTCGGATGTTGAATGAGGACATTATGCATCAGTCAAGCAATTTAATTGGGCAAATATTCATAACCAGTAAATGGAAAGGGAACATCATATATAAAAACTTGTGCAATAGAATCAAAAGCACCACAAGCTATGCATTACACAAATCCACAAATATTTGATCTTCAAGAAGTCTTCCTATTTATAAATATTGTTAGAAAAGCTCATAACAGAAATCTGTGACATTCAAATTATTCTCGTTTTTGGAAATAAGTTCTGTACTCTGACTATGGAAGTCCAAAAATGTTGAAGAATTCTATCTTCAAGCAGGCTTCCTATTGTTAGAAACCCCCAGTAATTCCATGACCTCATATTTCCTCATTTATATTCATGAGCTGGATTCTATGCGTACAAATATTGTTGAAATTGAATTAGTTGCTCTTCAGTCTTCTTACTTGTAAAATATTGCAAGAAAACACCACAGAAATCTATGACAATGATATTGTTAAGATATGCTGTATTTTTTTCTTGACCCGACACATAATAAAGCAAATATACACCGGGCACCCGACGTGCATTACCAAGCATTTTGCATCTAGCACCCTACACCTAATCACTTTGAAGGAGTAAAGGGGTGTCAGCTTGACGTTTAGTGGTGGTGGACCAATTCACGCCCGGGTACCAATTCACGCCCACCCCTAAATTTATCCAAAACAATTACAGTTAAACAATAAATTATAAATGTAAATGATCCATAAGATGATTATCTATGATGTGGTAAACATCTTCTCAATGAAAAATAATAAATCTTCAAGAAAATTGAGGGTGGGCCTGAATTGGTACCCGGGCGTGAATTGGTCCACCACCACTACATGTTTATGAAACAATTTCAAATTGCTGCAAAGTAGAACATTTGGATGTGAAACCACGTCAAAAATAGTTAAAACTGGCCCATCTAAGGATCTAGGGCTACTGTATTGAGCAGTTTACTGATGTCTGGAGGTTCCACGGAGGTTCAATCAACCCTCAATCGGCCTCGTCTTATGGTGATTAGAATTATCAGGCAGTCTCTATCAAAGATATACAAAACATTTAAAAAGACACAATGGATAACCAATTTTACACGTACCATTAATATCGGACAAGAGTAGGTCTTATCTTAAACGACAATATCAAAATCAAATAATTATTTATTCCCTACAAAAAATAAATAATATTATTTCCGGTCTTGTTAGTACGTAAAACCGAATGAATGAGAGGTTATTGAAACGTGATTTTTAAACCGAGAATGAATTTTTCTGCAAGATTGTATGTAACGTTTGTAGCAATTAACAATGGATTTTGATAACATATTTGGTGAAAATAACAACAAAGAGAATGTTTTCAAAGTGTCAACACTCAAAGGATGAGACTGGTGAGAATAAATAAGTGATTTTATCAAGAGCTGGTTAGGTTACAATGGCTCAAATGGCAAAAAAGTCATTGGCAAATTAAACTTTCAGAATTTTGCTTGCAAAAACTGTACATTTGCCAATAGAATCCCCCACTATGAATATTTATATGACACTATATCACTAAAAAGATTACACTGTGTCAACTAAAGGGATATACTACAGGATACATATTAGATGAAATGTTGACCAGCCTATTCCAGAGATTCACAAGAGTAAATTTGTTTGATGAATTTTGTCCTCCTAAGGTTGTGCCTTGTGGCTGTTTTTCCTGGTCCAGGTATGCAGCACATAAACATTTGCCAGTGGTGTATTACAAAATTGGAAATTTTGTTTTAAATGTAGCTTTTGTAAGCTACAATACCTACCTATTGTAACAATATGCTTTACCGGTGGTTTACCACGAGAAGCTTCCAACCAAAGTAAAAGTTGAAAATTTATTACCCGTGAAATTCAGATAGATGGGGCTATCCGGAACAGTGGTCACAGGGAATGCCGGTGATATAGTACCGGTGAGGGTAAACAAAAACCTGCTGGCTTGGCCATGTGACCTAGGGAAACTATCAAATTGCTCGCATGAGCTCATCTTCCTTTTGTTGGAACCTAAACCCCTTGACCAGTGTAAGTCTGGCACAAGCAGGGAGGACTAGGGAGGGCCTGTATTACAATTATAATAGGTAGGTATTGTAGTTTATACAAGCTACATTTAAAATAAAATTGCCAATTTTATTGCGCTACAATAGTCCTACCTATTGTAACAATATGCTGAATCCCAGCATTCTGGGTGGCTTGGAAGACTGTAGACTGGCAAAAAATCATCATCTGGCAAAGACAGCAACCATCACAGACAAGCATCTGGAGACCAGGGTGAAGGAGGAAACCCCCAATGAGGTCATGAGAGAGGACATATCAGGGACTGAGGGGAACTCTCCAGCTCTCCCGAGGTTGAGGTGTATCACCAAGGGGACGAGACGCACCGTCTTGGGTCACACCGCCAACGCAGGCACGCCAATGCAGAAAATTGATGTCTAAAACACAAGGTACACAAAGTAAAATGAAATGTGATGTCAGGGAACATTGATATGACATAAGAAAATTCTTAAGAAAGTATAAGACTAAGGATAAAGAAAAAGTAAGACTTAAATTGGAAAAATTGAAAAGAAAAAACTCCTGGTAACTAAATAAGATGCAGGTATTTTAGGGAACAGCAGGTAAAAGAGTAATTACAGATAAATCAAAAGAAAGTTACCTTAAAGGGGTGAAGACCCCTCTCTATGGTGTCAGACGGTTCTGACACTACCCGTCTAGGTGCCCCCCCCCTTTTTTCTTCCCTGGAACTTGGTCGGAAGGAGGCATCACCTGCTGTGCTGCAATGAAGGCGCCTGAGTGGAAGGAGCCCTCTGTTTGGTCTTGTCCAGCAAGATCTCTGAGGTAGAACTTGATAAAGGTGTTGTGTGATTTCCAATGGCAGGCTTGCATATTTTGATCCATGGAAATTCCCCATAAAAGGCCTTGGAAGCCACAAAAGCTCTTACGTCATGGGCCTTTACCCCTATAAGGTCCATGTCTGCATTGTCTACCTTGGTGTAGCAAATTAGTGTTTTTAATCCAAGACGAGATAGTAGAACACTGAATATCCTTGGTATGGCCCATTCAGTAAGAGATAAACAATAACTGTCCACCCACTCTGGAATCCTTGATTCGGTCCAGATAACACTGAAGGGCCCTGACAGGGGAAAGCAGGATATCTGTGTCCTGAGAGTCTTGACTACACTTCAAGGCAGGTATAATCACTGGAGAGATAGATTGCGGTCCTTCCTTTGCTAATTGCTTTTTGGAAATGAAGGTGGGAGAGGGGGATAATTATAATTGGATCTGATCCCAGTCGACTAGGCATAAAAGTCCATCTAGAGTCCAGGCATGAATCTCACTACGCCTCTTCCCTGAGGCTAAGGTTAGTAGGTTTTGGTGACACCAAGTGAGGATTCTCCACATTAGAGCACAGAATTCTGCTGACTTTGTGCCACCCTGTTTGTTGATATAGGACACCACCGAGGTGTTGTCTGAGGCAATGAGGACTTGATTGTTCTTCCAATTTGTCTTGAAGAATTGCAGAACCAGAACTGACTTCATCTCTAAAAGGTTGATGTAAAGGTGCTTTTCTGAAAGAGACCAGAGCCCTCCTGTAGAATTTTGACCTAAGTGAGTGCTCCAACCTGCGTTTGAGGTGTCTGTAAAGATCAGTTTTTCATGTTCCCTGGGGTAGAGATATTCTCCTTGTAGCACATTTTGAGGGTCTAACCACCATTCCCCATGTCATATCATCTTCTGATTCCAAGGGATTAGTGTGACCAGAGGCATCGGAAATTTCCAGTGAGTCTTGAGATGCCATTGAAAAGGTCTCATATGCATCCTGCCCAATTTTACAGTCTTCTCCATTAATGCAAGCAATCCAATGGTGCACTGATAACAGACTTCATGGAGAGGTGATGAAACATTTCCTTGAAGTTTTGTCCACCTGTCTTGCGTGGGCTTCACAAGAGTCAAATCTAGTAAAAATTGGTATCCCAGGAAATTTTGACTTCTTGAGGTTTATTATATACAAAGCCCAAATCCTTCACCAGCTTAAGTAATTTTTGTGTCTGTTCCATGCACTCCTGTTCTGAGTGGGCATGGATCAACCAGTCGTCTAGGTATTAGTGAAGTCTGATTCCTGACTGTAAGGCCATCAATTTTACTTCCTTGACTATATTGGTGAAAATGAGGAGGTAGGCGTCGGTGAGATCTATGGATGTGACCCATTCCCCTTTTCTGAGGTTAGCACATATAGATTCTGGGGTCTTCATCTTGAATTTTGGTATGGCCAGGAATTTGTTTAGTGAGCCTAAGTCTTTGATTGGCCTCCAACAGTTGCCTGGTTTTGGTACCAGTAAGAGACGGCTGTAGAACCCCAGACTGTCTGGGGTGTGCATGACTTCGATTGCGCCCTTCCACAACAGGTCTTGAATAGAGGTCCACAAGGCATTTTGTTTGTCGAAGCCTGCGTAACTATGCAGGGTACCCTGGATAGCTCAGGGCATTTCCTGAAGGGCAGTTTGTCTCCATCCTTTATGAGCCCTATGATCAACCAGTGGGACCCTTGTTTTTCCCACTCTGCAAGGAACTGCTTAAGCCTGGCCCAACTGGCAGGTTTTTCACCTTTTCCTGAATATATACATTTTGAAACTTGTCTCAAAGAGATCACCACCTGAGGTTGGGGCAGCGCAAAGATTGCATAGCCTAAAAGCGTCCAGGTTGGGATGAGCATGGCATAAATAGGCATCATGTCTGATTAAAACCAGGTTTGTGAGTGTGGAGATAAAATCGACACTAAGTCTGCATACTCCTACTGATATCCAGCATAAACTGCCCATCCATGGTTTCATGGAATTGATCGAACAACCTTTCTCTCTGGTCCCTTGAGAGACCAAGGTTATTGAGGCATGACTCACTAGCTACACAGAAGGTGCAGAGGAAGTTTGCAATACTGATGTTTTCCCGAGTCATGTATTCAAGCTTGACTAAATCCTTCTGTTCGACTGAGGCTGGGGGACCACTCCTATAGCCAGGCTTTGCAATGTTTGAGAAGGCCTGTGGAGCCACCTGTGGTGTCTGAGAGAATTTATTGTCCACTACACTATACCAACTTCCCTTGTGTGGTGGAATGCCAGGAAATTTGCCTATCTCAAGAGTGTTTGACGTGCTGGGTTTGACTGATTCATCCTGTGCAGTCTGTAGATGAGATAGATGGTGGTCTATCCAACTTTTCCTGTTGAAGGAGAAGGGGATCACGTCCCAGTGCTGAGCCCAGCTTGAAATCATCTTCTGCTGCTGGGTAAGGGATAGACAAGAACTCCCTAACCTTTTGGACCAATTCCCTGAAAGGGAGGTTAGGGGGTGCCGCCTGTTCTCCAACATCTGTGGGGTCCTCCGGTTTTGAAGTGGAAGAGAAGGAAGAGGCTGAAGCATCAGTCCTGTATTCCTCTTGTTCCAAAGCTTGAAGAGGTCATAAGAGCCTGGGATCAGAGACAGCCGCCGGTTGAGGAGTGGGCTGTGTAGAGGGGGTGGAAGTCGGCACTTTGACTTGAGAGACCACCGCTTGAATGGAACTGTTGAAGAAAAGTTTGCTGTCCTGTTTGTAACTGAGCAGAGAGATCCTTTATTTACTGCTGGTTTTTCTACTGCAGAGTATTCATCATTTCAAAGTTCTGCTGCTCCAGCTAGGCTCCTAATGAGTTGTGTTCTAGGAGTCTGGGGGATCTCTGTTGTAGAGGCAGTCCTCTGTGGCTGTGGAAAAGATAGAGCAGCTATTTTATCCGCAACTGCTTGTCTGCCAGGTGTCAAGTGTGGAGCATATCCTGGAAGAGGAATATCCCGAGAGACTGACTGTGACATAGGGTTCGGTGACCTGAAAAGGGCTGATGAATCAGTAGTAGACTGATGAACCAGACCCAGAGTGAAAGACGTTGCTGGGATATTCTATGCGGGTAATGGAGCCGGTAGGCTTGTGAAAGGGCTGATTCCAGTAAGAGGTGCATTGGTACCGGAGTTTTCCGGTTCTAAATCTAGGAGCATGTCATCTACCCTTGAGAAATCTTCACCTGTCAATGCTGGTTCGTCTGTTTCCGGCTCTTCAAAAGAAGCACCCTGTGAGCCAGATTTATGTCTGTATGCGGACCTCTTTGCAAAGTTCTCCCTGACATGAGTCCACTGCTCCTCTGTAAGTGCTGCACAAGCAGAGCACTGCGTGGTATTAGCTCCCTGTGCACAGGGGTCTTGCCCCTTGAACTTAGCTCTACAGCCAAAGCAAGAGCTATGACCAACAAACTGGGGCATAAAATGTCCACACTTGCCCCGCTTTTGGTAAAGGGGTGTCTTAACCATGTTACCACAATGATCTATAAACTGTTATGAAACAATTTAAGTAAAATCAACTGTCTACCCACTGTTATAAAGCTGTAACAATTCACCAAAGTAAGAGTCACAAAAAGCCAACTTCACAAGATGGCTTCCAACAAAAAGAAGGAAGAGCTCATGAGAGCAATCTGATAGGTTCCCTAGGTCACGTGGCCAAGCCAGCAGGTGCGTGTTTACCTGCACTGGTACTATATCACCAGCATTCCCCGTGACCACTGTTCCAGATAGCCCCATCTGTCTGAATTTCACGGGTAATAAGTTTTCAACTTTTACTCCGGTTGGAAGCTTCTCGTGGTAAACCACCAGTAATGCATATTGTTACATATCTATGTGTATCATATCTATGTGTAGAATTTAAAAAAAAAGACAAAAATGAAAATTAATTTTCTATGGTAATTGTTCCAAATATTTAATTGTAGTTCAGTCGAACCAACTGCTTCTTGTTCACTTACAATCACTTAGTCAGTTTTTTACCAAGACCTGTAACCAAAAATGTGCATATGTTCTTTATGGAGAAATCATAGAGAGTCAAATATTTGTGGTTGTTGTTATTTTGGTAGTAGGTTAATGGTTGTCATGTGTGATATTATTTACATATTGATGTATTGGCTACTAAATCTCCACCATATTGAGTCAGTTAATTTCCTATGGATGGGAATTTGTTTTTTTTTGTTGGTTTTATTGAATAGCTCTCCATAGAGCAGCATTTCTTGCAAATTTCTCAATATTAATTTTAACATTTACTGAGGTTTAGTTATAAATGTTTTCCTCATTTTGTGGACTGCTTAGAGATGTTAAAACAATTTTCTCAAAGAATCTATTTTTTGAAAAATCTGAGATTTCACTTACTTGGTACTTTTTTGTCTAATATTTGGCCTAATTGTTTGGGGAATTTTTTGTGGGTATTCACTTTTCAAAGGTCTAATTGTATAGTTAAAATTGATCTTTATGTAGGTTTAAAACAGTTTCTGCATGTGACAATGCTACACTTTTAATTTAGGTTGCGTACTTCATATGGTGAGGATTATTTGAATGTTTCTTTATTTTTGGGCGTGATATGCATTTTCTTTGCATATGTATTAATGACCTGCTCAATTACAAATAGTTTGAGTTTTTATCTAATACTCCATTTGAAGTAACTAGTTTTCTGATGACAGATCAGACAGGTCCTCAGTTAGCAAGTTTGACATCTAATCTAATCATAGGCTGTCACCTCTGGTGTCCCAAAAGTGACAATGCTGAGGACCTGTCCCAAAATGACCCTGTCTGTTGAATGGGATGTAAAACCTCAACTTTGACATTGATACAAACTCTAACCTTTTTGGCCTCTTTCTGAGAGTGAAGAATGAGGGCAAAGCATAGGAGCAAATCACGCAGTGAGTAGTTCAAGATAAAAATATGATTGTGACAACTTTAATTGAGGGACATGAGAGATAAATCATTCTATAACATCTATATAGAGAGGTAAAAACAGTGTAATAATTACTTGTAGGTATATATCCGAGGTAATTACAAGATCTCAGACTTTTAGCTAGACAGTAGAAATATATATCTCTCACCTAGTATCAGGGACTGAGGGGCAGAATGATCCGAGCTTTGAGAATTACATCTAAATTCTACCAATTTGTCATTACTGCAGTACAAAGTTCAAGCAGAAATTCTAATAATTTGAATTCTAAATTCAAGATGATAACACTTTGGCTATTTTTATTTTTTCCAATTTTGCATATTGTAGTACCTCTGGATATCAAATTCATATAGTTTGAAACTAAGCCAACCAATTTAAAAAATAATATCAAGGTAAAATTTGTGAGTACTTGTGTGCATTTAAATAATTATCAAAGAAGAAAAGTAAATGTGAAGATGAATAAATAAGTGAAATCGTGAAATATATTTGTGTGAATTTATGAGAATGACATTACATCAAGAAATAGATAAAATTGCCCAGGGTATAAATATTTGTGTTTTCAATGACTCTCAATGGACTAAACTGAAAATCCATGTTATCCAATATCTGCACTGTGTCAAATAAGGCAACTATATCTTGCACTCCTATTTAAAATAATACTTAACTTTATTCAACCAGGATTGGCCTTAGTAGGACTGTAAGAGTATCTATACAAGAGGAGAGTGCCCGTGAACGGGCACTGTGTCAGCTGACTGAATGTTTTTGATTTGTGATGGTGATAATGAGAGGAAAGCATAATTATCAGGGAAAGGGCTGTACAGAAATACAGTAAATGGTAACTGAACAGCATGTTCGAAAGATATTCCGAAGCTGACAGAAGAAAAGGACAAAAAAGTTGAGCCCTGCAAATGGTATTATGAAATAAAGTAACAAGGTAATTGTTTAAGTGTAAAAAGTAGGTTAAAAATATTTAAAGAAATACTATAAATGCAATATCCTCATTCGACCATGAAGAAGGGGTCCAAAGGTCAAATCTGACCATACCAAAAGATTCCCAGCCAAAGAATTTAGGATGGTTTACCATCCCAAACCTCTCGGACCAATAATAAGTGAGTCATAGGCACTTTTTAAGTTTGGCTATCCTTGTTTGACCTTGAAGGAGGGGGTCCAAGGTCAAATCCGACCACACAAAAAAATTCCCAGCCCATGATTTCCTGTAGCTTGTTTACCATCCCAAACTTGTAGGACCAATAATAAGCGAGTTCTAAGCAATTGTAAGTTTGGCTATCCTCAATTGACCTTGAAGGAGGGGTCCCAGGTCAAATCTGACCACACCAAAAGAATCCCAGCCCATGATTTCCTATATGTTGGTTTACCATCCCAAACCTCCAAGACCAATAATACGCGAGTTATAAGCACTTTAAGTTTGGCTATCTTCGTTTGACCTGGAAGGAGGGGTCTAAGGTCAAATCCGACCACACCAAAAGATTCCCAGCCCATGATTTTCTATAGGTTGGTTTTCCATTCGAAACCTCTAGGACCAATAATAAGTGAGTTATAAGTACTTTTAAGTTTGGCTATCCTCATTTGACCTTGAAGGAGGGGTCCAAGGTGAAATCCGACCACACCAAAAATTCCCAGCTCATGATTTTCTATAGGTTGGTTTTCATTCCAACCTCTAGGACCAATAATAAGCGAGTTATAAGCACTTTTATGTTTGGCTATCCTCATTTGACCTTGAAGGAGGGTTCCAAGGTCAAATCGGACCATATTAACAGATTCCCAGCCCATGATTTCCTACAGGTTGGATACAATGATTTACTCAACAGTGAGAACCTGAAAGAAGCTATTGCTCAGCTATGCCATGACATAGAGGTCTGCAATTTCACTATGTTATAGCTGACCAAAACGTCTGTGAATAACATATTTAACAAAATACTCTAAATGTAATAATTTTCAAGTTACAACTGATTTACTCAAGAGTGAGAACCTCAAAGTAACTATTACTCAGCTATGCAATGAGCTACATGTCTGAATTTTTGCTCTGTTATAGCTGACCTAAAAGTAGGTGAACAACATATTTAAGCAAAATACTGTAAATGCAATAGTTTTCAAGTTACAACTGATTTACTCAATAGTGAGAACCTGAAAATAGCTATTGCTCCGCTATGCCATGAGCTATAGGTCTGTAATTTCACTATGTTATAGCTAACCCAAAAGTAGATGAACAATATATTTTAACAAAATACTCCAAATGCAATATTTTTCAAGTTATAGCTGATTTACTCAACAGTCAGTGCCTGAGAATAGCTATTGCTCAGTTGTGCCATGAGCTACAGGTATGTAATGTCACTATGTTATAGCTGACCCAAAAGTAGCTGAATAACATATTTGCACAAATTTCTGTAAAGGCAATAGTTTTCCAATTACAACTGATTTACTCAACAGTGAAAACTTCAAAGTAGCTATTACTCAGCTATGCAATGAGCCACAGGTCTGGAACTTCACTATGTTATAGCTGACCCCAAAATAGGTGAATAACATATTGAAACAAAATACTCTAAATGCAATAATTTCCAAGTTATAAGCGATTTACTCAACAGTGATAACCTAAAAGTAGCTATTACTCAGCTATGCCATGAGCTACAGGTCTGAAATTTTACTATGTTATAGCTGACCCAAAAGTAGGTGAACAACATATTTAAGCAAAATACTGTAAATGCAATAGTTTTCAAGTTACAACTGATTTACTCAATAGTGATGACCTAAAAGTAGCTATTACTCAGCTATGCCATGAGCTACAGGTCTGAAATTTTACTATGTTATAGCTGACCCAAAAGTAGCTGAATAACATATTTATACGAAATTCTCTAAATGCAATAGTTTTCCAATTACAACTGATTTACTCAATAGTGAGAACTTCAAAGTAGCTATTACTCAGCTATGCAATGAGCCACAGATCTGAAACTTCACTATGTTATAGCTGATCCCAAAATAGGTGAATAACATATTGAAACAAAATACTCTAAATGCAATAGTTTCCAAGTTATAAGCGATTTACTCAACAGTGATAACCTAAAAGTAGCTATTACTCAGCTATGCCATGAGCTACAGGTCTGAAATTTTACTATGTTATAGCTGACCCAAAAGTAGCTGAATAACATATTTATACGAAATTCTCTAAATGCAATAGTTTTCCAATTACAACTGATTTACTCAATAGTGAGAACTTCAAAGTAGCTATTACTCAGTTATGCAATGAGCCACAGATCTGAAACTTCACTATGTTATAGCTGACCCAAAAGTAGCTGAATAACATATTTATACGAAATTCTCTAAATGCAATAGTTTTGAAGTTATAAGCGATTTACTCAACAGTGATAACCTAAAAGTAGCTATTACTCAGCTATGCCATGAGCTACAGGTCTAAAATTTTACTATGTTATAGCTGACCCAAAAGTAGCTGAATAACATATTTATACGAAATTCTCTAAATGCAATAGTTTTTAAGTTACAAGTGATTCTACTCATGATGGAAGTTACTGAAAAGCCCAAAAGTAGCTATTACTCACTTAGCTATTGAGACAGGCACCCAACTTACTCACCATATTGTAGCTATGAAAAAAGTAGCTGAATAACATATTTTAACAAAATGCTCTAGATGCAACAGTTTTCAAGTTATAAATGATTTTGTGCATGATTTCATGAATTTTAATGCATTAAAAATTATTAAAAAAAATTTATTAAAAAAAAAAGTAAGACAGATCCAGGTCTCATACTCACACAAGAGAATCTACCTCTGGCCTAGTACATATATGCAAGATATGAGAGAAATCCCTGCAATAGTCACTGAGAAAATTGTGATTAAGTGTTGAAATTTTCACACTTTTGGTGGGGGTACCCCCCTTGTAATGTCTCTAGCAAACAGACGAACAGACAGATTTGCATGCCTTGAACAATTTTTCATCCTCGATAGATAAGGTATCCTTTAAAAAAAACAGCACGTCTCTAGGCCTTGTAGTTTTGGAGGAGAAGTTGTTCACGCGGACGCGTACGCCCACGCCGCAGAGTGACGACATAATCAGTCAGCTGACATAAAAACAAAGGGTGGCAATAACATTGAGCTACTAAATCCCCCCCCCAAATTCCCTGCCAATATGAGGTTGGCAGTTGTTGAACACCCACTGAATGATATGGGTGAAATCTACCCACAGTATTTATAGGCTGTACGATAAAAACAAGTCTTATAATGAAAGCCAGGAAATTCATACAATAAAGGTGTAGGCCAAATTCTTGAAGTGGCAGTGGTGGCTTCATTGGAGGCATCATTCCTACATACCAATATTCCTGACATGTCATGCTTTATATTGATTCTAGAGGTTGAAACATTTGAAAATCATGCGTTGGAAATCCCTTGGTGGAGTGACATTTGACAAATCGCCATTTCTTAAAGGGAAAAAATGATATTACAATTTGCTAAAATCCCCGATATCCCCTTTTAAAATTAATAAAAACTAGACCTAGCGCATCGGAGAACCGATGCAAATTGTATCCACCGTAAAGACAATGCACCAAAACCTCTAGGACCAATAATAAGCGAGTTATAAGCACTTTTAAGTTTGGCTATCCTCATTTAACCTTGAAGGAGGGGCCCAAGGTCAAATCTGACCACACCAGAAGATTCCCAGCGCATGATTTCCTATATGTTGGTTTACCATCCCAAACATCTAGGACCAATAATAAGCGAGTTATACGCACTTTTTAGTTTGGCTGTCCTCATTTGACCTTGACCGTGGGGCCCAAGGTCAAATCTAACCACACCAGAAGATTCCCAGCCCATGATTTCCAATGTGTTGGTTTACCATCCCAAACATCTAGGACCAATAATAAGCGAGTTATAAGCACTTTTAAGTTTGGCTATCCTCTTTTGACCTTGAAGGAGGGGCCCAAGGTCAAATCCGACCACTCCAGAAGATTCCCAGCACATGATTTTCTATATGCTGGTTTACCATGACAAACCTCTAGGACCAATAGTAAGCGAGTTATAAGCACTTTTAAGTTTGGCTGCCCTCATTTGACCTTGAAGGAGGGGCCCAAGGTCAAATCCGACCACTCCAGAAGATTCCCAGCACATGATTTTCTATATGCTGGTTTACCATGACAAACCTCTAGGACCAATAGTAAGCAAGTTATAAGCACTTTTAAGTTTGGCTGCCCTCATTTGACCTTGAATGAGGGGCCCAAGGTCAAATCTGACCACATCAGAAGATTCCCAGCAGATGATTTCCTATATGTTGGTTTACCATCCCAAACCTTTGGACCAATAATAAGCGAGTTACAGGCACTTTTACCTTTGGCTATCCCGGTTTGACCTTGAAGGAGGGTCCCAAGGTCAAATCCGATCATGCCAGAAGATTCCCAGCCCATGATTTCCTATATGTTGGTTTACCATCCCAAACATGTAGGACCAATAATAAGTGAGTTATGAGGACTTTTAAGTTTGGCTGTCCTCATTTAACCTTGAAGGAGGGGCCCAAGGTCAAATCCGACCACACCAGAAGATTCCCAGCCCATGATTTCCTATATGTTGGTTTACAATACCAAACCTCTATGACCAATAATAAGCGAGTTATAGGCACTTTTACCTTTGGCTATTCTCGTTTGACCTTGAAGGAGGGGCCCAAGGTCAAATCTGACCACACCAGAAGATTCCCAGCCCATGATTTTCTATATGCTGGTTTACCATCCCAAACCTCTAGGTTTACCATCCCAAACCTCTAGGACCAATAATAAGCGAGTTATAAGCACTTTTAAGTTTGGCTGTCATCGTTTGACCTTGAAGGAGGGGCCCAAGGTCAAATCCGACCACTCCAGAAGATTCCCAGCCCATGATTTCCTATATGTTGGTTTACCATCCCAAACCTCTAGGATTGATAATAAGCGAGTTATAAGCACTTATAAGTTTGGCTATCCTCGTTTGACCTTGAAGGAGGGGCCCAAGGTCAAATCTGACCACATCAGAAGATTCGCAGCACATGATTTCCTATAGGTTGGCTTCACATTGCAAACCTCTAGGACCAATAATAAGGGAGATATAGGCACTTTTAAAGTCCGCTATGTGGGTTACTTCGGCACTCCGTGGATGACCTTGAATTAGGAGCTTCAACGTCAAATGTGTGCAAGGTTGTAGAGGACATGTATATGTGTCATACATATCACCTATGAAGAGATTCAACATTCTACCTATGAGGAAGAGCCAGTAGAAAAATGTAGATTATTTTTAAAGAAATGCCCGTGGCGGCCATCTTGTTTTTCAGAATGAGGCTATTTTCCTTCCCAGAGAAGTTTACCCCCCAATGAAGATATCCTGCAAATTTGGTGAACCTAGCTGCTGTTGTTTTCCTCTTAGAGCGTTAACGCCGAAAATCTCTCTACGCGCGGCGGCGGCGGCGTAGCGGACGCTAAACCAAAGTATCCGGTGGATACAATAAAATAACAGATCACTTTAGAATGTTTGGCCAGGATTAGTTTTCACCTCTAACCTATCTTTCATAGTCAAAGAGAGCTCTCCAAAACATGCTACATTCTATTACCCCCATAGGTTTAACCTGGCAAAATCATGGATACTCTGGCTTTTCATTTAGTTTAAATATCAACAATTATTTTGTACTTTTTTGACGAATACAAAAAAAAACATGGCCAAAGATGCCTCTTACACAGTATTATTCTTATGTGCTGAAGGTGTGTCACACAAACACAACATTAGTGTGAAATTTCCTGGTTTTATGTCAAAATAAATAAGCAGACAAATTCATTTATAGCTGATTTATTATTGTTGAAATTTATATTATACTTACAATACAGGCTGATATTTTATACATTTACAAAGCTTTATACTTGTGTGAAAAATCAGACAAACAAGAAAATCAGTGCTTGTGAACGGGCTCTGTGTCAGCTGACTTAGTGTTTTGAGCTTTAGAGCACAAGTGAATTAGAAAAGGTCATATCTGAAAATAGCTATTGCACAGCTATGCAATGAGCTACAGGGCTACAATATTACTATATTATAACTCACCCAAAAGTAAATGAAAAACATATCTCAACAAAATACTCTAAATGCAATAGTTGCCAAGCTATAAGTGATTCACTCAACAGTGAGAACCTCAAAGTAGCTATTGCTCAGCTATGCAATGAGCTACAGAGTCTGTAATTTTCCTATGTTATAGCAGACCTAAAAGTAGGTGAATAATATATTTAAAAATACTCTAAATGCAATAGTTTTCAGGTGACAAGTGATTTACTCAACAGTGAGAGTCTCAAAGTTGCTATTGCTCAGCTAATCAAAGAGCTACAGATCTGCAACTTTTCTATGTTATAGCTGACCCAAAAGTAGGTAAATAATATATTTAACAAAATACTGCAAATGCAATAGTTTTCAAGTTACAAGTGATTTTACTCATTATCACTTAGCTATTGGGATACATTCCCAAGTTACTTATCATGTTGTATCAATGGATAAAGTAGCTGAACAACATATTTTCACAAAATGCTCGAAATGCAATATCTTCAAGCTATAAGAGATTTACTGCATGAATTCATGAATTTTAATGCATTAACAGATATGTTGAAAATTCCTAAAAAAACTAGATCTACGCATCGGAGAACCAGTGCAAATTTGTATCCACCGGAAAGACAACTCACCAAAGCCAGTGAACCATTGTTTGACTTGGAAGGAGGGGCCCGAAGTCAAATCTCACCACATCAAAAGATTCCCAGCCCATGATTTCCTTTAAGTTGGTTTCACATTGCAAGCCTCTAGGACCAACAATCAGCAAGCTATAAGTGCTTTTAAGTTTGGCTGTCCTCGTTTGACCTTGAAGGAGGGGTCCAAGGTCAAATCTGACCACATCAAAAGATTCACAGCCCATGATTTCCTATAAGTTAGTATCACATAGCAAACCTCTAGGACCAATAATAAGTGAGTTATAAGCACTTTTAAGTTTGGCTAGTCTCATTTGACCTTGAAGGAGAGGCTCAAGGTCAAATATGACCACATCAGAAGATTGCCAGTCCATGATTTCCTATAAGTTGGTTTCACATTGCAAGCCTTGTGGACCAATAATAAGCGAGTTATAAGCACTTTACATTTGGCTATCCTCATTTGACCTTGAAGGAGGAGGAGTCCAAGGTCAAATCTAACCACATCAGAAGATACCCAGCCCATGATTTCCTATAAGCTGGTTTCATGTTGCAAACCTCTAGGATCGATAATAAGCGAGTTGTAAGCACTTTTAAGTTTGGCTATCCTTGTTTAACCTTGACGGAGGGGTCCTAGGTCAAATCTGACCACATTAAAAGATTCCCAGCCCATTATTTCCTTTAAGTTGGTTTCACATTGCAAACTTCTAGGACCAATAATCAGCAAGTTATAAGCACTTTTAAGTTTGGCTATCCTCGTTTGACCTTGAAGGAGGGGTTCAAGGTTAAATCTGACCACATCAAGAGATTCCCAGCCCATGATTTCCTATAAGTTGGTTTCACATTGCAAGCCTCTAGGACCAACATTAAGCGAGTTATAAGCACTTTTAAGTTTGGCTATCCTCATTTGACCTTGAAGGAGGGGTCCAAGGTCAAATCTGACCACATCAAAGCATTTCCAGCCCATGATTTCCCATAAGTTGGTTTCACATTGCAAACCTCTAGGACTAATAATAAGGGAGATATAGGCACAAAGGTGAAAAGTCTTTTATGTTAAATTGTTTCCTGTAAATCTGAGAACAGCTGCACAAATTATCCACAACACGTAAAAAAAACTTACTTAAAAGTTCTTAACAATATTGTTCCAAGCACTTTCAGAAAAATGACATTAAACAACATTTTGTCATCACCTAAACATACTTCATATATGCAATAAACTAGAATAGGCTGCCTGACTGACAGAAGCAGTAAAATATCTGAAGCAGGAAGACAGCACAAAAACATTATCATGTGTAATATTCACCTTACCAATGGAGCTAAAATTACCCAGCATTGTTGTTTTATTTTGCCCCTGTGCATATATTGATCCAGCGTAAAAGTAACAAGATTACTACACTTATTTATCATTACTTTGCATGTTTCTTAAAAGGTTGTCTAAAAAAAGTTTGGCCTTTTCTTTTGACTTATTTAAAACATTAAGCAACATAAAAAAATGTGAATGTTTTTAAAATGCCTCAATGCAATAAAACAGTATTGCACATTACATTTCTTATTTACAATAGTATGATCTTAGATAAAGGGTTACAATGTAGTAGTACACATATTTCATTTTCTCTATGGTTGTAAAATGTTAAACGCCACTCGTCAAAAATGTTTCTCAAGTTACATAAAAAAATTCCAGGAATTTAGTTCTGTAGATAGTACATGTAATATTGCATTACCAGTATTAGCCAAAAAAGCTTCAAAAAATAATAATAGTTTCATTCTTTGTGGGTAAAAAGAATTGATCAAAATTGCTATAGCGGTAATGGTTTTCAAGATATTTTCGACTTTTGACTATTTTCCTGGACTTTTGATTTTCATCAAAAATTTTATATGGCCAAAAAAGTAGCATCAGAGATGCTCGTAGTAGGTTTCAACACCATGAGATATAGAAGCAGTGAAAAAGTACAAAGATCGGGATACTTTCAGAGCCTTGTCAGTTTTATAAAGGTCCAAATAATATTTAAGTAGAGAAAATAACATCTAGAAAATGCATGTGAAGACAAAGTATTAACAATACAATTCAGTAAGGTCACAGCAATAATCAGTAAACTAAAAATTATGAAGCTGGCAGAGCCAAAGTTAAAGGTCACACAATGATGCACACCTACAACCCCTAACGGATGTCCCTACCAAGTATCAACTTTCTACACCTTATGGTTTCTGAGATATAGCCTGGACAAGATTTTCAAACTCAAGGTCACTACGGCAAGGTCAAATCAAGGTCAGACCATGATGTTGCACACCTACACCTCCTAACCAATGTCCCTACCAAGTACCAACTTCCTACACCTTACGGTTTCTGAGATACAGCCCGGACAAACTTTTCCCGCTGCCTGCCTGCTCGCCCACCTGGACACCATCTCTTACAGTTTTTATGACATTTGTAACTTTGAATTTTTATCCATAATTCAAGATGGCTGCCAAAAATTGCAAAAACTGAAGTACGTAGTACTACCATTCTACCCTCTGCATCAAACTTTTGATTAAGTTACTCAATCTCTAATGGTCTCCCAGACTTTTGTGACATGTTTTTCATCAAAAATTCAAGATGGCTGCCTAGAAATTGAATTTGTAGTTTCAACTAGAAATTGAATTTGTAGTTTCATCATAGTGGTTATCTACTTCTGTGGGTCAAAAATTTAACTGAAATCACTCTATCTCTTAACTTGTTTTAGATATTTGCAACTTTTTATGTTCATCAAAATTTAAAGATAGACGTCAAACATTGTGAAAATTGAATTTTCTATATTTTGACAAAATCCATAAGTGGAAAAAATGAAGTTTTACTCAAAATAGATAATTATGAGGCTAATTGGCTTTTCTCACTTACCTATAGCACTCTGACTTCCAAAACAACTAGAAATGGGACGCATTGGCATGTCCACCCAAAGGGAAGCATGAGTTTTGCTCTAAAACTTGGACTAATATATTGTCTTTGGGCCATGAGGAAGTGGTAGCTTTATTCATTGAAGATCCTTAGATTGGAGATGTTCAGATTGAAAATTCTGAGATTTGTGTTTTTGCATTTTTGGCAAAAATTCAAAATGTCCACCATTTTTGGGGAGAGGAAATTTGCTTGAAAATTGTAGAGTATTTTGCCGATACCCTGTGGGTCGAAAATTTCGATGAAATCACTCTATCTTGCACGGTTAAGGAGATAGAAGCAAATTTATGTTTTTCCATTTTTGGCAAAAATTCGAAAATTCAAAATGGCCGCCACTTTTGGGGAGGGGAAATTTGTTTGAAAATTGCAAAGAGTAGTTTGCTGAGATACCCTGTGGGTTAAAAATTTCGACGAAATCGCTCTATCTCGCAGAAGCAAATTAGTGTTTTTCCATTTTTGGCAAAAATTCGAAAATTCAAAATGGCCACTATTTTTGGGGAGAGGAAATTTTTTTGAAAATTGCCAAGAGTACATTGCCTAGATACCCTTGGGTCAAAAATTTTGACAAAATTGCTCTATCTTGCATGGTTAAGGTGACGGAAGCAAATTTGTGTTTTTCCATTTATGGCAAAAATTTGAAAAGTCAAAATGGCAGCCATTTTTGAGGAGGAAATTTTTTTTGAAAATTAAACAGTGTAGTTTGCCGAGATACCTTGTGGGACGAAAATTTCAACGAAATTGCTCTATCTCCCACGGTTAAGGAGATAGAAGCAAATTTGTGTTTTTGCACTTTTGGCAAAAATTTGAAAACTCAAAATGGCCGCCATTGTTGAAGAGAGTAAAATTTTTTGAAAATTGCAAAGAGTAGTTTGGTAAGGTACCCTGTGGGCAAAACTTCGCCGAAATCGCTCTATCTCACACGGTTAAGGAGATAGAAGCAAATTTGTGTTTTGCCATTTTTGGCAAAAATTCGAAAATTCAAAGTGGCCGCCATTTTTGGGGAGGGGAAAATTTTTTGAAAACTGCCAAGAGTACATTGCTTAGATACCCCGTGGGTCGAAAAATTTTGACGAAATCGCTCTATCTCGCATGGTTTAGGAGATAGGCATATTTATGTTTTTTTGCTATGTAGCTATTACTCAGCAGGTTAAAGCTATTACCATCAACAACAATACCAAGCAAGCAATTGACCGTATAAACCTTCACACCAAATTTTACAAAGATGAGTGAAATATGTTTCCATTAAAAGAGTGAAAACAGAAATGCAATTCAGAGTAGGCTTAAAGTAGCAATTACTCAGATAGCTACAAAGCTATCATAGACCAAAAGCTATCCTGGCCAAACTATTGACCCGATTATCCTTCACATAAATTTTTGTGAAGATAGAAAACATTGTTTTATTAAAATGTACAGAAAAAAAATCACCTCAAAATAACATAATAGCTATATAGCACAATAGCTATCACTCAGTTAGCTATCAAGATATTATCACCGAAAGCAATCCCAAGGAAGCTACTGATCCAATAATCCTCCATCCCAAATTTTGTGAACATAGGTGAAATACTCGAAAAATTTGAAAATTCAAATGGCCGCCATTATTGACGGGACAAATTTTTTTTGAAAACTGGGTCAGCTTCTCAGGAAAGGTATCCTGTGGGTCAAAAATTTTGTCGAAATCGCTCTATCTAGCAGAGTTTTCGAGATACAAGCATTTTTGTGTTTTGCATTTTTGAAAAAAAAAACAATGAAAATTCAAAATGGCCGCCATTTTGGCGAGTGAAATATTTGTTGAAACTTGGAAAGGCTAGTCTTCACAGATACCCTGTGGTCAAAAATTTTGCCAAAATCCCACTAGTAAATTTTTATTTTATGAAGAAAATGGTTTCAAAAAGTACTCATATATCCCTTAGTATTGTTCTATATGTGTACCTTATGAGCCTATATTTCCAATTTTGTGTTTTGCATTTTTTGTCAAAAATTCGAAAATTGAATATGACCCCCAGTTTTGGGGAGGAGAAAATTTTTTTAAAATTGGAGAGAGTAGTTTGTTTAGATGTGTTTTGGGGTCAAAGATTTCGAAGAAATCACTCTATCTCAAACAGTTAAGGAGATACAAGCAGTTTTGTGTTTTACTTGTTAAGAAAATTGTTAATGCTTAATTAATCATCAATAACTCAGTCATTTCTTAACCTATCCCTGCCAAAATTTTATGTCGCCCAGATCTTTATAAGGAGGAAGGTATTTGATAAATTTCAGGTGGATAGATAAAATGCTTCGTAAGTTATCATCTGGACAAGGACGTCCTTCCAAAAAACGCATTTTTGGTCATGTGACCTCTCTGATTGGTGAAAATGTCATCACAGCATATTCAGAAAAATTTCCCAGGGCTACTGCATACACCTGCCAAATATGAAAAGAATCTGCCTTATGGCTGCGAAGCTATTGCGAAAAGAAAATGCGAATCTGGCGAATCAATCAGATTCGCTTCTCCCATATACAAACAAGCTTAACTAATTACTACTAAAATAGCCAATTCACCATTATTCAGTTTGCTATACAGCAGTGAGTCAGGTAACCAAAATCAGTAACAAGCGAGGTAGCTAACACAAAAAGCAAGAATAATATTTGTATCCCCCATTGGGTTAGACATAATAATGGTTTATACAGAGAAAATACATATTATGACCACAGGTAAATGTTCAAAGTGGTAAAGCATTTAAACTTGACCAAGTTGTGGTTAAATAATTTCTGACCCATTTCTGACTCATCAAAGTGTCAAGCTGTAATCAGTTCCTTCTGAAAGTGTTAAATCTCTGATTGTGAGGTGACATACCAGTGCATAAAAGAATGTATCCAGACATAACCAGTGGGCTTAATTATTAGTTCACAATAGACATAAATGGGAAAACAATTATATATATACACATTGATACTTTCCATATCATCACAGTCCTTTTAATAAATAACAAAATATAAAGGTACTGGACATTCTGTCAGTTTTAAAATTGTAAAAGACACAGACTGAACATAATTAGATAACTGAATGGTTTATATCAACAAAAAGGTGGCCAACATATGTTAACAATTCAATTTAATAATAAGAAACCATAACATTATAACTAAAATATCACAAAATTGTACAACAAATAATTCAGAACTACAACAATGAAATAGCTACTTATTGTATCAAAGACTCTCACACTAATTAATGTTAAAACTACTTTCAGCATACTGGATCAATTCAGGAGAAAAGTCATCCATATGTTAAATATTTTCTTTTTTCATACCTCTTCTTCACTGCTAAGTGTGGAGCAGTCGGGGTCGTAATCTTGTGGGTCATGTAACTTATCTTATAAGTTGGTACACAATCATGGAAACTGCGAACCTGCATCTCATTTTCTTTAAAAACATTTGCAAGCGAGCCCTCTGTTCTGAATACATTTTTCAGTCTTCTTCAGTCAAAATTGGTATAAAACCTGTCATATGACTTATCTTTCCAGTTATAGGACTTTCTTTTTCCTCACTTTTTGTGACACCATTAATCTTCCACAAAAATTGTAGATCCTGTGATCGTATCCCATGAGAAGATAAATCTTACTGATTTTCTAAATCTTCTCTGCTTCAAGGACTGATTTGGTACTGGGAATTATCTCCCTGAATCCTGGTGGTCTGCTGACTTATCTTTTCGGTTACAAGACTTATATTTTCGGACATGCAGCAATATATGTTTAATTTGAATTGTAACATGCTTCCCACATTTTGTTTTTCAGGATTGCCACTAGTTAACAAGAGGAGAGTGCCCGTGAACGGGCACTGTGTCAGCTGACTGAGTGTTTTTGATTTGTGAAGGTGATTAGAGGACAGAATAATTATCAGGAAAAGGGCTGTACAGAAATACAGTAAATGGTAACTGAACAGCAAGTTCGAAAGAAATTCCGAAGCTGACAGAAGAAAAGGATAAAAAAGTTGTGCCCTGTAAATGGTATTATGAAGGAAAATAACAAGGTAATTGTTTAGTGTAAAAAATAGGTTAAAACATATTTAAAGAAATACTACAAATGCAATATCCTCGTTCGACCTTGAAGAAGGGGTCCAAGGTCAAATCTAACCACACAAATACATTCCCAGCCCATGATTTCCTATGGTTTACCATTCCAAACCTCTAGGACCAATATAAACTAGATTGGGCCAACTCGGCGCCAACATATCCCCAGACAGGTCATCACTCACGCCACAGGTTTTGATCGGGAATTTTTAAAAACATAATTACCCATTATTATATGAACTTCAGCACATCAATCTACTCTGTTTATATCTTCCCAAGGAAGATGGTGTATCCCCAGACGCCGAATACATAACTCAAATTATATTTTCAATCTTCCTGCAATGATAACTCTAAACCTATTTTCAAAGTATTTAAATGATTGATGATTGAATGTCCATTCTAAAATAATAATCCCAAAAGAGCATATCTGTTTCTATATTTGTTGACAAATAAAATATTATTTTTAACTCAACTCATCATACTTTTCAATCTTCCTTCAAAGTATTTAAATGATTGATGATTCAATGTCCATTCTAAAATTCATAATCCCAAAAGCGCATATCTGTTTCTATATTTGTTCACAAATAAAATATTATTTAAAAAAAAATTATTTATATTATTATTTTATTATATTATTTTTAGAATTTGCAAATTGTTTTCAGTTATTCATTTCCTCTATACCTATATATGTGGTCCATATATATGCAACCTAAATATGTGACACAATCTCAGTTCTGACTCCCCTTTGTGTTATATGTAATGAAGCCCACCACCTCCCACCCCCACCCCTCTCCCCTTCTCCACACCTCTCTCACTATTACACAAGATCTGCAACCCCATTGAGTTCTTTGTTTCTCATCTGATATCATTAAATACCTTTGTTTATTTAGTGTCACTCAATATAGCTGGAGGTCCCAGAGGTGGGTGGGGGGAATCCGGGTGGGGGATGTGGGTTGGGACTTAGTTTAGTTTATTAGTTTATTATAGTGACATGTATTATGTTGACAAGGATTATACAAAAACTATTGAAGTAATACCCAGCCCTATATGGGCTTATAAGTCACTTTAAATAGAGAGTTAATAATAAACAGAGCAAACATATTTTGAGGTAAGATACAGTAAATAAAGACAGCAATTCAATACATAAAAATTAACAATATAATTTACTTTTTCTTTCTTGCCACAAATCAAAAATAAAATTAATAACCATATTGACATTCATATGAGTTAATACCCTTGATAATTGATCTATTAATAATTCAGATTTATCTATATTTAAAATTTTGAAATATTTCATACGAATCAGCTCTAAAGCTGGACAAACACAAACAAAATGTATCTCATCTTCTACATCTTTTTTACACAGTTTACATGTTCTCTCAAAGAGATGGAGTGCTACAGCATAAATGGTAAACAAACAATCTATATAAAAGGGGTACTCAAATACAAAAAGAATTGAGAATTTTAAGTATGTGATTATCAACTGAAATGAGTTCATAACTGTAGGAGCTGTGTCAAAATTAACTGAGGCAAGTTGAATAAAACTGGGCTAGTTGAGGGTTAAAAATCCCCTAGTTTTACTACATACGGATATAATTTCATTAATATTGGGACTTAAAGCTCACTTAAAGTGTCCATTTTGTCTACTTGAATATGTTTAACCGGCGTTTAACCAGTTTCATTTTAAAAAGTTAAAAACTCAGCAAGCAGAGGTATAACACACAAAAATAAGTTCTTAAAAGACTAAGATAGCCATAACATTATTAATATTCAAAATTTAAATAGACAGGCATTTCCTTTTAAAAATTCAAAGATTTCAGCTCTATAACCCACATAGTTTGACAGTTACTGGGCTTTAAAGTGGCATAATGTCCATAAATTGGGTTTCTGTGGGCATTTTACAATTGTTAAAGAGACCTTAGCAATTAAACTACAGATCTGAAACTTTTTGGGGGACATACATAACAAACAAAAATTATATATAATACAGTTTAAGACTTGTCACACTAAGCATTTCCAAATAACAGGGCAAAATACGGAAAAAATGTCCAAAAAGGCACTTGGGCGAGTGTCTATGGCCCTCATACATAGGTTAAATGTCTACTAAAAACCTTGATTTTCGGCATATGTAAAAAGGACATAATAATGCATTCCCAGATGGGATTTCAGCTCCATCAATCACATAGTTTAACAGTCACAGGGCTTAAAGGTGGCAAAAAGTCCAAATATTGGGTCTCTGTGGGCCTTTTAGAGATCTCGATGTGGCTTTCAAATTAAAGCTTCAGACTTAAAATTTGTTACATACTAAGATTACACATAGAATATGTATCTAATAAAGTTTGAAACTTCTCAGACTTACCATTTCCAAGTTACAGAGCAAAATATGTGAAAAATGTCTTAAAAGGGTCACTCAGGTGGGTGTTTAAGGTCCTCATACACAGGTTAAATGTCTACTTGAAGCCTTGATTTTTGGCACATGTAAAAAGAACATAATAATGTATTCCCAGATGAGATTTCAGCTCTATCAGTCACATAGTTTAACAGTCACAGGCCTTAAAATTGGCAAAAAGTCCAAATACTGGGTTTTATGGGGCCTTCTAGAGACCTAAATGTGGCCTTCAAATTAAAGCTTCAGACTTAAAATTTGTCACATACTAAGATTACACATAGAATATGCATCTAATACAGTTTGAAACTTCTTAGACTTACCATTTCCAAGTTACAGGGCAAAATATGTGAAAAATGTCTAAAAATGGTCACTCGGGTGGGGATTTATGGTCCTCATACACAGGTTAAATGTCTTCTTAAAGCCTTAATTTTTGGCACATATATAAATAACATACTAATATCTTCCCAGATAGGATTTGAGCTCTATCAGTCACATAGTTTGACAGTCACAGGGCTTAAAAGTAGCAAAAAGTCCAAATATTGGGTCTTTGGGAGCCTTTTAGAGACCTCAATTTGACCTTCAAAATTAAAGCTTCAGACTTAAAATCTGTTACATACTAAGATTACACACAGAATATATATCTAATACAGTTTGAAACATCTCAGACTTACCATTTCCAAGTTACAGGGAAAAAGATGTGAAAAATGTCTTATAAGGGTCACTCGGGTGGGTGTTTATGGTCCTGATACACAGGTTAACTGTCTATTAAAGGCCTAAATGTTGGGGCACATATAAGAAAACACATAGATATATTCCCAGATGATATTTAACTTAGATGAGAGACATAGTTTGAAAGCTACAGTGCTTGAAAGTGGCAAAAAGTGCATAAATTGGGTCTCTGTGGGCACTTTTGAGACCTTAAGTCGACCCCTTTGGGTAAACCTACAGCCCTAAAATTTTCTACAGACAAGGATTACATATCAAAGTTATACCTAGCGCAGTTTGAGACTCATCAGAATTATCACTTCCAAATTATAGGGCAAAATATGTGAAAAGTATAGCAAAAAATACCTAAGTGGGGGTATTTATGGGCCTCAAACACAATTTTCTCCTCAACTTAAAGTCGTGATTTTCGGCACATGTACTAAGAACATATTAATGTGTTGTCAGGTAAAATTTCAGCCAGCTGAGCATCATAGTTTGTGACCTACAGGGCTCTAAGTGGCCAAAAGTCCAATTTCTGACCTTAAGGTGGCCATAAGTTCTTTTTACTGGGAGTTTAAGGTCACCTTAAAATAGGGATCTTCCTTTGGGCACCCTTAACATGTGTACCAAGTTTGAAAAAAAAATATTAATTTGTTTTTGAGTTATCGCGTCCACAAGGAAATTTCTACGGCGGCGGCAGCGCGACGGACCTGAATCCAATATATCCCCGACTTTCGTCTGGGGATATAATAACGCTTAAGAGAGAGAGAAAAAATGTCTGTAAACTAGATTGGGCCAACTCGGTGCCAACATATCCCCAGACAGGTCATCACTCACGCCACAGGTTTTGATTGGAAATTTTTTAAAACATAATTACCCATTATTATATGAACTTCAGCACATCAATCTACTCTGTTTATATCTCCCCAAGGAAGATGGTGTATCCCCAGACGCCGAATACATAACTGAAATTATATTTTCAATCTTCCTGCAATGATAACTCTAAACCTATTTTCAAAGTATTTAAATGATTGATGATTGAATGTCCATTCTAAAATAATAATCCCAAAAGAGCATATCTGTTTCTATATTTGTTGACAAATAAAATATTATTTTTAACTCAACTCATCATATTTTTCAATCTTCCTTCAAAGTATTTAAATGATTGATGATTCAATGTCCATTCTAAAATTCATAATCCCAAAAGCGCATATCTGTTTCTATATTTGTTCACAAATAAAATATTATTTAAAAAAAAATTATTTATATTATTATTTTATTATATTATTTTTAGAATTTGCAAATTGTTTTCAGTTATTCATTTCCTCTATACCTATATATGTGGTCCATATATATGCAACCTAAATATGTGACACAATCTCAGTTCTGACTCCCCTTTGTGTTATATGTAATGAAGCCCACCACCTCCCACCCCCACCCCTTCTCCACACCTCTCTCACTATTACACAAGATCTGCAACCCCATTGAGTTCTTTGTTTCTCATCCGATATCATTAAATACCTTTGTTTATTTAGTGTCGCTGAATATAGCTGGAGGTCCCAGAGGTGGGTGGGGGGAATCCGGGTGGGGGATGTGGGTTGAGCATAAATGGTAAACAAACAATCTATATAAAAGGGGTACTCAAATACAAAAAGAATTGAGAATTTTAAGTATGTGATTATCAACTGAAATGAGTTCATAACTGTAGGAGCTGTGCCAAAATTAACTGAGGCAAGTTGAATAAAACTGGGCTAGTTGAGGGTTAAAAATCCCCTAGTTTTACTTCATAAGGATATAATTTCATTAATATTGGGACTTAAAGCTCACTTAAAGTGTCCATTTTGTCTACTTGAATATGTTTAACCAGTTTCATTTTAAAAAGTGAAAAACTCAGCAAGCAGAGGTATAACACACAAAAATAAGTTCTTAAAAGACTAAGATAGCCATAACATTATTAATATTCAAAATTTAAATAGACAGGCATTTCCTTTTAAAAATTCAAAGATTTCAGCTCTATAACCCACATCGTTTGACAGTTACTGGGCTTTAAAGTGGCATAATATCCATAAATTGGGTTTCTGTGGGCATTTTACAATTGTTAAAGAGACCTTAGCAATTAAACTACAGATCTGAAACTTTTTGGGGGACATACATAACAAACAAAAATGATATATAATACAGTTTAAGACTTGTCACACTAAGCATTTCCAAATAACAGGGCAAAATACGGAAAAAATGTCAAAAAAGGCACTTGGGCGAGTGTCTATGGCCCTCATACACAGGTTAAATGTCTACTAAAAACCTTGATTTTCGGCATATGTAAAAAAGGACATAATAATGCATTCCCAGATGGGATTTCAGCTCCATCAATCACATAGTTTAACAGTTACAGGGCTTAAAGGTGGTAAAAAGTCCAAATATTGGGTCATTGTGGGCCTTTTAGAGATCTCGATGTGGCTTTCAAATTAAAGCTTCAGACTTAAAATTTGTTACATACTAAGATTACACATAGAATATGTATCTAATAAAGTTTGAAACTTCTCAGACTTACCATTTCCAAGTTACAGAGAAAAATATGTGAAAAATGTCTTAAAAGGGTCACTCAGGTGGGTGTTTAAGGTCCTCATACACAGGTTAAATGTCTACTTGAAGCCTTGATTTTTGGCACATGTAAAAAGAACATAATAATGTATTCCCAGATGAGATTTCAGCTCTATCAGTCACATAGTTTAACAGTCACAGGCCTTAAAATTGGCAAAAAGTCCAAATACTGGGTCTTTATGGGGCCTTCTAGAGACCTAAATGTAGCCTTCAAATTAAAGCTTCAGACTTAAAATTTGTCACATACTAAGATTACACATAGAATATGCATCTAATACAGTTTGAAACTTCTTAGACTTACCATTTCCAAGTTACAGGGAAAAATATGTGAAAAATGTCTAAAAATGGTCACTCGGGTGGGGATTTATGGTCCTCATACACAGGTTAAATGTCTTCTTAAAGCCTTAATTTTTGGCACATATAAAAATAACATACTAATATCTTCTCAGATAGGATTTGAGCTCTATCAGTCACATAGTTTGACAGTCACAGGGCTTAAAAGTAGCAAAAAGTCCAAATATTGGGTCTTTGGGAGCCTTTTAGAGACCTCAATTTGACCTTCAAAATTAAAGCTTCAGACTTAAAATCTGTTACATACTAAGATTACACACAGAATATAAATCTAATACAGTTTGAAACTTCTCAGACTTACCATTTCCAAGTTACAGGGAAAAAGATGTGAAAAATGTCTTATAAGGGTCACTCGGGTGGGTGTTTATGGTCCTGATACACAGGTTAACTGTCTATTAAAGGCCTAAATGTTGGGGCACATATAAGAAAACACATAGATATATTCCCAGATGATATTTAACTTAGATGAGAGACATAGTTTGAAAGCTACAGTGCTTGAAAGTGGCAAAAAGTGCATAAATTGGGTCTCTGTGGGCACTTTTGAGACCTTAAGTCGACCCCTTTGGGTAAACCTACAGCCCTAAAATTTTCTACAGACAAGGATTACATATCAAAGTTATACCTAGCGCAGTTTGAGACTCATCAGAATTATCACTTCCAAATTATAGGGCAAAATATGTGTAAAGTATAGCAAAAAATCCCTAAGTGGGGGTATTTATGGGCCTCAAACACAATTTTCTCCTCAACTTAAAGTCATGATTTTCGGCACATGTACTAAGAACATATTAATGTGTTGTCAGGTAAAATTTCAGCCAGCTGAGCATCATAGTTTGTGACCTACAGGGCTCTAAGTGGCCAAAAGTGCAATTTCTGACCTTAAGGTGGCCATAAGTTCTTTTTTACTGGGAGTTTAAGGTCACCTTAAAATAGGGATCTTCCTTTGGGCACCCTTAACATGTGTACCAAGTTTGAAAAAAAAATATTAATTTGTTTTTGAGTTATCGCGTCCACAAGGAAATTTCTACGGCGGCGGCGGCGGCGGCGCGACGGACCTGAATCCAATATATCCCCGACTTTCGTCTGGGGATATAATGAGTTATAAGCACTTTTAAGCTTGGCTGTCCTCATTTGACTTTGAAGGAGGGGTCCATAGGTCAAATCTGACCATACCAAAAGATTCCGAGCCAATGATTTCCTATGGGATGGTTTACCATCCCAAATCTCTGTCACCAATAATAAGCGAGTTGTAGGCACTTTCAATTTTCGCTATCCTCATTTGACCTTGAAGGAGGGTTCCAAGGTCAAATCGGACCATATCAACAGATTCACAGCCCATGATTTCCTGTCTGTTTACCATCCCAAACCTCTGGGACCAATAATAAGCGAGTTATAAGCACTTTTAAGTTTGGCTATCCTTGTTTGACCTTGAAGGAGGGGTCACTGAAGGTCAAATCTGACCACACCAAAAGATTCCCACTCCATAATTTCCTACAGGTTGGTTTATCATCCCAAACCTCTAGGATCAATAATAAGGGAGATATAAGCACTTTTCATGACTGACAAAAAACACCTGTGGCAGCCATCTTGTTTTTCAAAATGAGGCCAAAAATATTCCCAGACAACATTTTATGGTTATTAATATATACTGCAAACTTAAGAAAGCTAGCTATAATATTTTTTTTCATCAGAGCAGTAATGGTGAAATCTCTCTCTACACACTGCCGCTATCCAGTAGATACAATGATTTACTCAACAGTGAGAACCTGAAAGTAGCTATTGCTCAGCTATGCCATGACATAGAGGTCTGCAATTTCACTATGTTATAGCTGACCAAAAATTCTGTGAATAACATATTTAACAAATTACTCTAAATGTAATAGTTTTCAAGTTACAACTGATTTACTCAACAGTGAGAACCTCAAAGGAACTATTACTCAGCTATGCAATGAGCTACATGTCTGAAATTTCACTATGTTATAGCTAACCCAAAAGTAGGTGAACAACATATTTAAGCAAACTACTGTAAATGCAATAGTTTTCAAGCTACAACTGATTTACTCAACAGGTCTGCAATTTCACTATGTTATAGCTGACCAAAAATTCTGTGAATAACATATTTAACAAATTACTCTAAATGTAATAGTTTTCAGTTACAACTGATTTACTCAACAGTGAGAACCTCAAAGGAACTATTACTCCGCTATGCCATGAGCTATAGGTCTGTAATTTCACTATGTTATAGCTGACCCAAAAGTAGGTAAACAATATATTTTAACAAAATACTCCAAATGCAATATTTTTCAAGTTATAGCTGATTTACTCAACAGTCAGTACCTGAGAATAGCTATTGCTCAGTTGTGCCATGAGCTATAGGTCTATAATTTCACTATGTTATAGCTGACCCAAAAGTAGCTGAATAACATATTTGCACAAATTTCTCTAAATGCAATAGTTTTCCAATTATAACTGATTTACTCAACAGTGAGAACTTCAAAGTAGCTATTACTCAGCTATGAAATGAGCCACAGGTCTGAAACTTCACTATGAATAACATATTGAAACAAAATACTCTAAATGCAATAGTTTTCAAGTTATAAGTGATTTACTCAACAGTGATAACCTAAAAGTAGCTATTACTCAGCTATGCCATGAGCTACAGGTCTGAAATTTTACTATGTTATAGCTGGCCCAAAAGTAGCTGAATAACATATTTATACGAAATTCTCTAAATGCAATAGTTTTTAAGTTACAAGTGATTTTACTCATGATGGAAGTTACTGAAAAGCCCAAAAGTAGCTATTACTCACTTAGCTATTGAGACAGACACCCAACTTACTCACCATATTGTAGCTATGAAAAAAGTAGCTGAATAACATATTTTAACAAAATGCTCTAAATGCAACACTTTTCAAGTTATAAGTGATTTACTCAACAGTGATAACCTAAAAGTAGCTTTTACTCAGCTATGCCATGAGCTACAGGTCTGAAATTTCACTATGTTATAGCTGGCCCAAAAGTAGCTGAATAACATATTTATACGAAATTCTCTAAATGCAATAGTTTTCAAGTTATAAGCGATTTACTCAACAGTGATAACCTAAAAGTAGCTATTACTCAGCTATGCCATGAGCTACAGGTCTGAAATTTCACTATGTTATAGCTGGCCCAAAAGTAGCTGAATAACATATTTATACGAAATTCTCTAAATGCAATAGTTTTCAAGTTATAAGCGATTTACTCAACAGTGATAACCTAAAAGTAGCTATTACTCAGCTATGCCATGAGCTACAGGTCTGAAATTTCACTATGTTATAGCTGGCCCAAAAGTAGCTGAATAACATATTTATACGAAATTCTCTAAATGCAATAGTTTTTAAGTTACAAGTGATTTTACTCATAATGGAAGTTACTGAAAAGCCCAAAAGTAGCTATTACTCACTTAGCTATTGAGACAGACACCCAACTTACTCACCATATTGTAGCTATGAAAAAAGTAGCTGAACAACATATTTTCACAAAATGCTGTAAATGCAACACTTTTGAAGTTATAAGTGATTTAGTGCATGATTTCATGAATTTTAATGCATTAAAAATTATTAAAAAAATTTATTAAAAAAAAAGTAAGACAGATCCAGGTCTCATACTCACACAAGAGAATCTACCTCTGGCCTAGTACATATATGCAAGATATGAGAGAAATCCCTGCAATAGTCACTGAGAAAATTGTGATAAAAAGTTGAAATTTTCACACTTTTGGTGGGGGTACCCCCCTTGTAATGTCTCTAGCAAACAGACGAACAGACAGATTTGCATGCCTTGAACAATTTTTCATCCTCGATAGATAAGGTATCTTTTAAAAAAAACAGCATGTCTCTAGGCCTTGTAGTTTTGGAGAAGAAGTTGTTCACGCGGACGTGTACGCCCACGCCGCAGAGTGATGACATAAAAATCGGTTCACTGTTATACTCTGCTATACTCTCGAGCTGTTAGCTCTTATGACCCCACATGTGGAACAGCACTATTACTTAAAACTACACTTACCAATACTGAAACAGATACTGAAATTGGAAATGGTCACAATAACATGACAATGCTATTTTTACAAACATACTTACTCTAATTAATGTTAAAACTGTTTTAAGCATACAGGAGTGATTCAGCACATAATTCATCATGAAGTTAAAGGGATTTTATGTTTTACCTAATGCTACACTCCAATCACTGACACAGAAATATACACATTCAAAGTAGAACGGGTCACATCAAATTTAATTTCTCCTTATTAGGGTAATAAGTATCAAGACAATGTAACATGGTAAATATTAATCATGTTAAGTTTCACAATACACAAATATCACATTTGTACAAAATTACAAAAAGTAGTACACAGTCATTAACAACATGTGTGACAAATGTTGAACTGTAAAATAAGTATTGCAAATAAAGGATTTAGAGTAAGAAATCTAAAATTCGCCACATATCTGAAATTCGCCACATGTGAAAATACTAATAAAATAAATGAATTGTGGTGAGATTTGTTGACTGAAAAGTAAATTAAGGCTTTTTGAACTGAAAAATACCAATTTTTGGACAAAAACATCATTTTCTTCATAAAATTAATTAAGGTTTTAGAGGTGGCGAATTTTAGATTCCTGGCGAATTTTAGATTTCTTACTCTACATATATCTACAAAGTGTATGATATGTATAAGTACAGGTATACACGTGTTACAGTGAATATGTGCAATCAGTGAACATGTGCCTTTACTCAAATTTTTTTGTAAATACATGTAATTACTAACCTGGTCAGTAAATACACATATTTACTGGTTTTTATGGTCCAGTAAGTTCAGTAATCAGTCAAACCTACGTGAAAACAAATAAGTGCCCCTGACGGGCCACTTAATTATGAAGCTGTCAAATTTTTAATTGAAGTATAGCTGTCAATGGAAATAACACAATTAAGTAAAAGTATATGTAAAAATCAGTTGCAGCAATCCATGCATCTTTGACTGATGAAATATGTCTCAAATATGGCAGGTGAAATAGCTAAGACAAGATTTCAAAGGTCAAGATCACTACAGCAAGGTTAAAGGTCAAATCAAGGTCAGACCATGATACTGCACACCCGCCCGCGCATCCTGACACCGTGGGTGAAAACAATACCTGGACAGCCTTTGAAGACTGTGGGGTAAAAGCAATTCTCATAATTAAAATAATTTTTGGTGCACAGATAATAAATTGACACCCTTTGTAAAAGTATTACGGAAAACACTGGAGTAAGAAATGTGAAATTCATTGACAGTTTGTGAAATATGCCAGTCAGGAAATCCTCTGTTTTTGGATTTGTGGGAAATTCTTTACACACTTTTTATATTTGGGACAATATTAGGCCTCAGATGTCCTCTGGTGCAAAATTTGATTACTGTGTCTTACAGTTACAGGGTACCACAATGGAGAACTTCACAAACTCTCGCAAATTCTACATTTTTCACTCTATAAAACACAAGACACTCCCAAATCCATCAAGTCTTGCAGTATATCATTTCTCTGTCTCTTTTGTAGAAGTTTTACGACATCTCTCATCGTACAAGTTGATGAAGTTTTCAGGTAAGCCAGCAACAACTTGGTCGGGTTTTCACTTCTTCCAAATTCATCCTCCATTTTCCAGTCAGCCAAACCAACTGATTCTGCAAATAGTACGATTCAATGATGCCACAGTAAGTAAAGTTCACCAGTTAGGAAACCTCATGTTATTTCCTTTACTTGTTATAACTATTTTTAAATTTTTGTGATATTTATGACTCCATCAGACCTCTGACTGTCACTGCAGCAAAAACGGTCATAAATTTGGATAATTTTTTTACTTTTAAAGCATGATCCCAGTGGTAAAATTTCATACACAATGGCAAATTTTAAACTTCAAATTCTATATTAAGGACTGATCCACAGTGGAAACTTCTTAGTTGAGCTCAGTTAAGATGAATTTCCTTTTAAGTCCCAAGAAGCCATATTCCATGTGTATGTACACTGTTATTTGAAAATCTATAAAAAATCCTTATCTTTAATCCATACATGTCACTTAATACAGCTTGGCTGTTGAAAGAGATGTAAAATCATTGAATACCAAACAGATCTAATCTAATGAAAATGGTTTTAAAACAGTTTCCAATTTTACTTGAATGTAATAAAGCTATAGCAACCAGTAAACAATGTAAAAATGAAAGACTTTCTGTTCTGATAAGCTCTATTGCCCATAAATATAGTGGACCATCTATTTTACAAATATGTTGAGAAAGAAAAGTTTCAGTTGGATTTTAGTATACAAAATTTGTAAACTACAAATACAGACAAGTGAAAATGAGTGTATAAAAATCAAATATTCATATAATAGAAGAACAGATAACAGAGGTGTTAGACGGCTGTTCCATAAATGTAATCCGATCATAAACCTACTTCCCGACTGTAAAAAGGAAAACATTCACATTCCATGGGTGTATTTTAAGATAGGTTCCCAATATTTCCCCGACAGCTTTCGGACTGACATTGCGATTGGTTCAAGAGGTCTTCCAATAGACTTTGCGATAGTTTTCCAATCCATCTTGGTTTACGAACCTTAAATATCAACTTAAGAGATCAACTTAAGATAGTTAAGATAGGTTTAAGTAAGATTGCTGTAAGATCAAAAAGATGACTTTACGAATGGTAAGATAGGTTTAAGATGGATTCCCAATTGCAGGATCTGTTAAGGATTGGGAGCAGTTTTTGATAAATTTGAACAGTCTAATACTGTCTCAAACTGTTCCCGATGGACTCCCGAACACATCCAATCAGGAACCCATCAGGTCCTACCAGAACTTCCTTACACAATCAATGCAACTGAAGTTTGAGATGGGTTTAAGGTCATTCTGATTGGAAAGATCGACTTCCCAAGCAGCCAAAATGAGGGAGAAAGTTGCCATAATCGAACAGCCCCCTTACTGTATCAAAAATTTACAACACAAAATTTAGAACATACCAAAAAGATATTTCCATCCTCCACCAAAATTAAGGCCTTTGCACAAAATATCTTCTACATGAGCAGGAATATCTTCAAGAAAAGTGTTCATATCAATGCAGAGACCATTCACACCCTACAAATATATGAGTTTAATGTCACTGCTGTGCTCTGATAAAATTCACAATGTTACATTTATTAACACATATCTCTGTTATTTGCAAAACAGTTAAGATGATATCTTTACAACCGCCCAGGTTACAGTTAATTTTATCATTCTTAATTGCCAATTTTCAACATAATAACATGCTTCTTTCATCACAATATTTAAAAGTATTGTGAAATTTCAGTTACAATGATTTTCAATTAAAATACTCTTAATTCTAGTGTAACATGAAAATCCCAGAGTTCTACCCCAAAACAAAGCCTCCATCATGCAGCACATAATTTCCACAGATACCAGTTCAACTAACAAGTGCCACTACAGCATCTGCCAGTTTTTTGCGATGCTTACAACTTTAAGGAAAGCTACCTGGTTTGTAAGTATAATGCGGTCAACAGAAAAACAAGCCCACTTCCAACTCACCACCTTCTGGTTTGTATATAATATTCTTGGATACCATTCACCCTGACACATTTCTAGTTTAAAGATTCAACTACTTTGTTATTATTTACATGCTTCCAGGATGTCTGGTTCAATCCAGTCATGGTAACCTGTTCTGTGGCATCTAAGACATGTACTTTCTGGGTCAGGGTGGTGAATTCTGCCTCTGTCAGTAATGATGCTATCTCAAGGTCAGTATAATGCTCTCGACACCCTAAACCAATGTGATAAGTCAGTAAGTTGGAGGATACAGCTTTCTTCAATGCACCGGACAGCAGCTGGAAGACAACCTCCATAGAACGCACAGTGGCCGATTGATCAAATCTACAACAAGTATTATGTTCTAACATGAAATGGCTGTTCACTAAACCTGACTAACTGAGAACAATGATACAATTGACACACATTGGTTTTTTCAATAATAATCACTGTAAACTATACTGGATGAAACAGCCTGGCTTGTGCAATGTTAAAATATATTATTAATAGCGTTGTGTCTTGATGATTCGCGAGTTTAACGTTTTGTTGAAGGGCTTATTTTACCTCTAAACATTCAATATGACAGCATTTCAGAATTGTTTTATAAAACTATAAATATTAAATTATCATTTAATCTTTTACAAAGTAAAAGTAGATGCTCTTATAGCTGAGAAAAATGGCAAAACTCGAATTAACAAGACCCTCGAATCAAGGATACTTGACTATGGTATAATTAATATCAAAATATTCTGTAATGCTTGAACAGGAAGAACACCCTCCAGACAATGGTATACATGGAACTGTATCATGATTACAGGCCAAAAAATAAGGCCAAGGCCTGCTACTTACTGGCAACCCGCATGTTGTGGTTGTGCCACCCAAATACTTTTTTCATGCTATAAATGTGCAGCAATTAATATATGTTTTATACAACAATAAATGTAAAATAAAAAAGAACACATTTTGCCTGTAATTTTGTGTTTTTCCATTTTAGGCAAAAATTCGAAAATTCAAAATGGCCGCCATTTTTGGGGAGGGGAAAATTTTTTTTGAAAATTGCCAAGAGTACAGTCCTCAGATACCCTATGGGTTGAAAATTTCGACGAAATCGCTCTATCTGGCACGGTTAAGGAGATAGAAGCAATTTTGCGTTTTTCCATTTTTGGCAAAAATTCGAAAATTCAAAATGGCCGCCATTTTTGGGAAGGGGAAATTTTTTTGAAAATTGGCAAGACTACATTCCTTAGATACCCTGTGGATCGAAAATTTTGACGAAATCGCTCTATCTCGCACGGTTAAGGAGATAGAAGTAATTTTGTGTTTTGCCATTTTTGGCAAAAATTCAAAATGGCCGCCACTTTTGGGGAGGGGAAAATTTTTTGAAAATTGCCAAGAGTACATTCCTTAGATACCTTCTGGGTCGAAAATTTCAACGAAATCGCTCTATCTCGCACAGTTAAGGAGATAGAAGGAATTTTGTGTTTTTCCATTTTTGGCAAAAATTCGAAAATTCAAAATGGCCGCCATTTTTTGGAAAGGGGAAAATTTTTTGAAAATTGGCAAGAGTACATTTCTTAGATACCCTATGGGTCGAAAATTTCGACGAAATCGTTCTATCTTGCACGGTTAGGGAGATAGAAGGAATTTTGTGTTTTGCCGTTTTTGGCAAAAATTCGAAAATTCAAAATGGCCGCCACTTTTGGAGAGGGGAAAATTTTTTTGAAAATTGCCAAAAGTACATTTCTTAGATACCCTGTGGGTAAAAAATTTCGACGAAATCGCTCTATCTGGCACGGTTAAGGAGATAGAAGCAATTTTGCGTTTTTCCATTTTTGGCAAAAATTCAAAATGGCCTCCATTTTTGAGGAGGGGAAAATTTTTTTCAAAATTGGCAAGAGTACACTTATTATATACCCTGTGGGTCGAAAATTTCGACGAAATCGCTCTATCTCGCACGGTTAAGGAGATAGAAGCAATTTCGTGTTTTGCCATTTTGGCAAAAATTCAAAATGGCCGCCACTTTTGGGGAGGGGAAAATTTTTGGAAAATTGGCAAGAATACATTCCTAAGATACCCTGTGGGTCGAAAATTTCGACGAAATCGCTCTATCTCGCATGGTTAAAGAAATACAAGCAATTTTGTGTTTTTCCATTTTTGGCAAAAAATCGAAAATTCAAAATGGCCGCCATTTTTGGAGAGGGGAAATTTTTTTTTGAAAATTGGCAAGAGTACAGTCCTTAGATACCCTATGGGTCGAAAATTTCGACGAAATCGCTCTATCTCGCACGGTTAAGGAGATACAAGCAAGTTTGTGTTTTTCCATTTTTGGCAAAAAATCGAAAATTCAAAATGGCCGTCATTTTTGGGGAGGGGAAAATTTTTTGAAAATTCCAAAGAGTACGCTCCTTAGAAACCCCGGGGATCGAAAATTTCGACGAAATCGCTCTATCTCGCACCGTTTCTGAGATAAACACGTTTTTGTTTTTTCAGCGTTAAGAAAAATCGAGACATTTAGTAAATTATTAATAAGTCGGCCATTTTGTATTGGATCACTTCGAAAAGTTATTGATTTCCAGACATGTATATAACAAACCTACTTGCAAAATTTCATGTGAATAGGTGAAGCGCTTTTTAAGTTATCATCCAGACAAGCACACCCTTTTGAAAAACATGTTTTTGGTCATGTGACCTTCTCTGATTGGTTGAAAAACATGCAATGAGGAAAATGATAGTCCTCTACCCAAGGAAGCTCCATACCAAATTTCAAAGAAATCGGTGCAGTAGTTTCTGAGGAGAAGAGGCTGGAAAAAATTGTTGACAACAACAACAACAACAACGAAGATGACGCCAGGCCATGCCACCAGCTTACAGCCGTTGGCCAGTAAGCTAAAAAATCAGTTTCACCTCAATGGTTTATAACCTTGAATCATAAATTTTCTGTGTATACCACTGTTTGTTGGTCATTATATCTATTATTTTTACACGTTTACATAGAATTCTGTCTTTTGGAATTCTGTTTTAAGTGGAAGTCATATGAGGTCTTTAGGGATCGTTTTCAATTGAAACTTTAGGCATTAAAATAAGAAAGGAAATACTACAGAACCTCTATTATCTGGGGCAGTACCCACAATAAAGTATCTACCTGAGCAAAAAATTAAAGTTAACAGAAAGTGGCTCAGCTATAATCTTTGGCTTAAATCGGCATTCATAAAGTTGACAAGCTGATCTTTTCGATCCAGTGCAGAAGATTCAACCAAATTTGATCCAAAATTTAATCCATTTTAATGGGTATATCAAGTGAAGCCAAAATTTTAGTCAAAAATAAGCTTAACTTCTTTGTGAATGGAAACTTAAAACTGATATATATTGAACTTAACTTGGGCATCAATCCCTTTTTATTTGTATTTTCTATCTACAAACCTAATCTATCTTTTGGACAAAATCTTACTCTCCCACCTGCTGCATTTAGATGCTAGACAGCAGTAGTTTTGATAAATGGTTTTGTGGGTACATTTGAATACAGAATAATATGTCAAATGACCAATCTATATTTTGTGTCTCAAATTAATTTCTGATAGTTAATAATATAGTTTTCAGGTTTTACCAATTTTCAATATGCCTACTTTGACTCTTTAAACACTTAAAAATAAAAATATAAAAACTTAAACATTTTTTTTCAGTGTTTCAAATAACTGAAATAAGCTAATTGAGAAGGTTGTTAACAAATTTAAAAAAGAAGTGTTAAACCTTTGAAAAACCCTACAGTTTTCTGTAATCTGATAGCTACAACAAATGAAAAAATAGCATCAGAGATGCCCGTACCCCACAGCCTTGGGAAATATTTTCAACACCATGAGATATAGAAGTACTGTACCAGTACAAACTTCAGGATACTTTCAGAACACTGTCAGTTATATAAAGGTCCAAACAAAGCTTAAATGGAGAAATAATGTTTAAAAGAAAGATAATGCGAAAAAGATGAAGTATTAAAACAAGATAATTCAATGACAAGATGACAGCATTAATCAGTAAACTAAAATTCAACACTCTTTATATACATCTGCATTTCCGAATTATGGTTTAGATGGTTTGAATATTACCATGCATACAGAAGTGGTAATACATTTAATGAATGCTTATGTGTGGTGTTAGAGTAAAATCTTGACTTTCACTTGATGAAATTCTATCTCTTACAATGGGAAGTTATGAAAGTAAAATTCTTAATAAATTCTAATATGACTTTTGCTTAATCTGCATCAAAAGACAGACCCAAAGGTGTAACAAGATTTTAAAGGTCAAGGTCACTACGGCAAGGTAAGAGGTCAAATTAAGGTCACACCATGATAATACACACCTATAGCCAATAACCAATGTCCCTACCAAGTATCAACTTCCTACACCTTACGGTTTCCGAGATACAGCCCTGATGATTTTATAGGTCAAGGTCACTATGGCAAGGTCAAAGGTCAAATCAAGGTCACACCATGATGCTGCACACCTACACCCCCTAGCCAATGTCTCTACCAAATATCAACTTCCTGCACCTAACAGTTTCCGAGATAAAGCCCGGACAATATTTTATAGGTCAAGGTCACTACGGCAAGGTTAAAGGTCAAATCAAGGTCAGAGCATGACGTTTCACACCTACACCCCCTAATCAATATCCCTACCACGTATCAACTTCCTACACCTTACGGTTTCTGAGATATAGCCCAGACAACATTTTATAGGTCAAGGTCACTAAGGCAAGGTCAAAGGTCAAATCAAGGTCAGACCATGACGTTGCACATCTACACCCCCTAAGCAATATCCCTACCAAGTATCAACTTCCTACACCTTACGGTTTATGAGATATAGCCCGGACAAAATTTTATAGGTCAAGGCCACTACGGCAAGGTCAAAGGTCAAATCAAGGTCACACCATGACGTTGCACACCTACACCCCCTAACCAATATCCATACCACGTATCAACTTCCTACACCTTACAGTTTCTGAGATATAGCCCGGACAACATTTTATAGGTCAAGGTCACTACGGCAAGGTCAAACGTCAAATCAAGGTCACACCATGACGTTGCACACCTACACCCCCTAACCAATGTCCCTACCAAATATCAACTTCCCAAGCCTTACAGTTTCCGAGATATAGCCCGGACAACATATTATAGGTCAAGGTCACTACGGCAAGGTTAAAGGTCAAATCAAGGTCAGACCATGACGTTGCACACCTACACCCCCTAACCAATATCCCTACTAAGTATCAACTTCCTACACCTTACGGTTTCCGAGATATAGCCCGGACAAGATTTTATAGGTCAAGGTCACTACGGCAAGGTTAAAGGTCAAATCAAGGTCAGACCATGACGTTGCACACCTACACCCCCTAACCAATGTCCCTACCAAGTATCAACTTCCTACACCTTACGGTTTCTGAGATACAGCCCGGACAAACTATTTCCCGCCACCCGCCCGCTCGCCCGGACGCCCGCCTGCCCACCCATCCGGACACCATGGGTGAAAACAATACCCCAACAGCCCTTAAGGGCTGTGGGGTAATAAACTAATGAAACTGACTCTTACGTTATTAGGATAACAGCTTTGCCCTGGTATGGCACGAGCTGGACAAGAAGGCTCATTCCTTGGTATTCAAAGGACCCTGTACAGACAGACTTAATCTGACTGCTTCCTCCGAACACTTCGCCTAATCTGGCAAGCAGTGACAAGCACATATTCACAGGTAAGAGTCCATGGAAATCTACAAACACAATCTGGTGACTTTTCCCACTGATGTAACGCTTTACTAAGGCTGGCAAGTTGGCTGCTGGCTCCATTAGCTGAGGTACAATGTAGTATTCTGATTGGGGTTCCCCTGATTTGACAGCTTCCAAGATATGATAGAGTTCCAGGAACATGGTCACCTCTTCCTTGTCTTTGTATTTCAAGAGACTCAGACAATTGTTTAGAACCTGTTGGTGGGTTACTCTGAGTCCTAAACTGGACACTGTGTTTCTGACTTGGCTCTGAATACACTGAACACTTTCTTTGATAGCAATGGGTCTGAGGAGTATGAACATATTGTGAGCATTACTGTGTACTGTCCTGTGTGGAACTTGACCTGCAGAGAGAATACAATACAGAATCTATATGATTACAACCTCTGTAAGTGAAATCTGGTACAGTAGAATCTCTATAAAATGACCTTATATTATCTACACATTCAATTTTATAAACACATTCTCATTCCCCCAAATATGTATTGCCCTACTGGTTTAAATGAAACTACCTCTTCTAGTTTATGAACTTTATTATGATCTGAACACAATCTTATTTTGGACTGGACGTGTTAAGGACAAGACTGGAAGTGATTAGGATAAGTCTGAAAGTGACTAGGACAAATCAGTTTCCTGGTGGGTGCAGCTACAGTCGGAATCAAGAGTCGTAGAGGGTTAATGAAATATCAAACTTGATTGATATTTTGCTGACCCACCACAACAAGCCAGTAAACCACAACCGACCTCTGTAAACATTGCTCCAGACCCTTGAAAAATCCTTAGTTACTGATACCTAGAAGTTTTATGAGAAATTAATTTTCACTATCCAAGCTTATTGGCTCAAACAGTGGATAGTTCCACTACAACTATAAACTGGTACTCACTATGCCAGCAAACTTTTCCACTTTGATGGAGTGCAGTCAAAGCTTCTCTCTCACTGAGTCCTGGTAGAATCTAAAAAATAAAATATACATATGCAATAACCCCCTAATATACACACGTTTTCTCACAACAATTGACAGACTCTGAGGTGCAGCTTACCATAAGCAAATTGAATAGTCCACTGACATGTCTGGGTCATACCAGAGAAGACACAGGGTGACAATATGGCTATGGCAGAAAGTCGTCGTGTGGCCTTCTGGGTTAAACTTAAGCTGATTTTTTTCTCGTGTACATTTTTGTCAAAACCATCACAAAATACGGACAAACAAGGCCACTGCCGCAGCAGTTATCTCCCGCCTAAGGATCAGTAATATCGGAGAAATAAGGGAGATATAGGGCCTTTGTAGTAAGATGATCCCACTTGACACTGAAGAAGGGGTCAAAGACAGCAATTGTAAAAGATTCCCAGGCCATGACTTCCTATAAGTTGTTTTCACATTCCAAACTCCTAGAAGCAATGATAAGGAAGATATAAGGCCTTTACATAGGGTCATCCCATTTGACATTAAATGCGATACGGCGGCCATTTTGTTTTCAAAACTAGGCCAAAATTGCTTTCAGGCTAATTTTTCTAGCCATATATCTTTTGTGCAAATTTGAGGAACCTAGCTGCGATATTTCAAGTTTTACAGCATCTTAATGATTTTCAAAAAAATTGGCTATTGCGGCCATTTTATTTTTCAAAATGAGGCCAAAATTGTTCACAGGCCAAACATTTGCAGACCAGGTCTTCCAATGGGCTGTTTTTACATTCTGAAGCCCTAGCTAGTGCTCTCGTGACAACTCGCCAACTCGAGTTTCATATAATTTTTGTTCAACTCGTAAACGTGAGTTTGTCTTATTTCAAACTCGAGTTCCTTTAAAATACTGCAAAAAGTATATAAATAAACCACTTTCCAGTGTACAAAGACGCAATAAAAGCACAATTTGACTTGTTTACTTAATATTTTCCTTCACATTTATCTATTACGATGTAAAGCCAATGATATCTCTCCATATACCTTACCTGGAAAAACAACCAATCAAAACGTCCATTTTGGGGAGAATGTTGATCCTTATTTTGCAGGTAAAATATGACAAATTTTGTTGGAATATGATTAAAAATAGATTTCATTATGAAAGGAATCATATTAGTGCATATATATTTAAGGTTTGGGTGTTTTGAAATATTGTTATTGACTCGAGTTCAGTGATTCATGAAACTCAAGTCGGTACTTTGACGGCTCGCGGAAGCACTAGCCCTAGCACCAATAATAAGGGAGATATAAGGATATTTTAGTATGATGACCCCATTTAACCTTGAAGCAGGGGTCAAAGGTCAAATTCAACACCTGGGAAACATTCCCAGGCCTTGACTTCCTACAAATTGTTTTCACACCCCAAACTTGAAGGAGCAATCTTTTAATATTATAACCCCATTTGAGATTAAACATGTGATATGGTGGCCATTTTGTTTTTCAAACTAGGAAAAAATTACTATCAGACTAGCTTTCCTAGCCATATATCTTTTGTGCAAATTTAATGAAGCTAGCTGCTATATTTCAAGATTTAGAGCATCTTAATGATTGTCAAACAATTAGCTATGGCGGCCATTTTGTTCTCAAAATGAGGCCAAAATTTTGCACAGACATATTTTTATAGCTGTAAACATTCCCTGCAAATCTGATGAATATATCTTTATAAATGAATGAGATATTAAGGTTTATGTAAAAACGTGACGGACGGATGGACACATGTACGGAAGGAGTTTTATGATCTCCCGACCATGATCTTCAGCCGCTGGTGGGAGATAACTATTCAGAAATAGTATGCTCAAAATTTAGGCTTTAAATTATGAATTTTAAGGACCATATATTAATGGAATTAAGAAAAATAATTCTATTCTTCATGTAGAGTAATAGATGTTTAAGTAATTATGGCTCATAAAATACTTAACTTAGGCTCAGTTATGGCCAATTTTATTCATTATACTTCAAGGATATAAAAGATGTGAACAAAAGAATTTTGTTTTCTGCACCAGCACAATTTTAGGTCTTTATTTCTGTTGTACAAGCTACCCCATCTATTTATCACAACCCCTTATTGATTGTTAGTTTGTTACATCCACTTTTTCAGCCTTTGGCCTCCAAATCTACCCCATTATAACAGAGAGCTCTGTCATAGAGAATAATATGATAAATTACCCAGTGTCACAGAAATGTGTAAACTAAATGTCATTCTATATTTTATGACCATTGTCGGTTTGTCTACAATGCACTTAAAGGCAAAAATAACCTTTGTTTCACATGTACATGAAAACCGCTTCACTTCAAAAACCTGAGAGGGAAAAAAATTGAAGTGACTAGATGCCTAGAAAATACAATACATGTAGCAAAATCTATAAAAAATATAACTTAAAATAAAAACAATAACAATAACATATAGATGATAACTCGATAAAAATGTCTCTGCTGATAAAAGCATGTCTCTAATCTATTGTTTGTTGCCCCCTTTTTTCATGGAACAAAACATTTAAGAGCAATACATATAATTCAATAAAGGTGATCATTAAAATAAATTTTGTAAATAAATTGCCAGAATAACATATTTCTTAAATAAACATTGAAAACTGCATTCACTGTTGATAATTAAAGACAATACCACCTATCAAGTGCTGTGAATTATTTTAAATCAAGACCAAATACCAAAGTTAACAGAAGCTTGACAGTTGGCTTGCAACTATTCTGTGGGTCTGGCCTAACAGCAATACCAATGTAATATTATAGAATGCCTATCATCCAACCTTCTGATATCCAAACATGAAATATTTTGCCATTCTATATGAAATTTACCACTGGTCGATACCATTTAAAAGTAAGACAAAATAATCAATCAATAATCAATTTTCAAACAAACACTGAACAATAATAAAGTACCCCTAAATATTATTAAAATGTAATTAAACAAAACCTTCACTCTACCCACCTTATGTAAAATATTCTGCTTGAAATAGGTCATGGTTGTAGTTGCCATAGATTCTGACTCTTCTTGATCGAGCAATTTCTTTGCAAGGACAGCAGATACAGGGAACTTTGATGCACTGAATAGATGGTCTTGTATATTGTGTACAAATGCTTCCCAATCCTGGGGTCGATTTGCAAGATAATAGAGCTGTCCACTGTGTTTGTTCTCTTGTAGTTGTGACAATGCATCAGGAGCAACTTTACTCTTGTCACAGCCACAGTTTGAGCACCGAGTGAAATCTAAATTGCTCACTGTTAGAGCACTTTCTAGTGGAGACAACATTTTCATTATTGTATCCAACCGACCACCCATTGGATAGTTGTTGCATAACAGATAGATTTTACTAGTTGAACTCGAGGAATGAATAAAATTTATACACATTTGAAGTCTTTTGATTTCATCCTCAGTTTGGCTAACCAATAATTGGTAATCAAAGATGAGCATATATACAGAGTTTGCTGTAAAATAGACTGACGGCCAAAAGTTGAGAATATCTTCATAGACCAAACTCTCGACCTCCACCTCAACAAACTCAGAATCAAGAGCTGGGGTTTTCTGCATGAAGTTTTCAATGAGTGGGCCTGAACCTGTCAACAATTTGTTTTCACAACTCAGCAAGGCTTTTTTCACCTGTGGAAGAGAAGCATTCCTACATTTGAAAGATTCGGTCAACAACTTTGCGATGATGAAATCTCCCACTTTCATTCTCCTGGAATATCTACTACCTACAGCTTCTGCACATTTCCGACTGACTTGTAAGACATGACTAGTCATACAAAGCATATTTCCTTCTACACCCAATGCTTTCAGTAGCTTAGTTGTGAGGTTTGAGTGTGGGTTGGACCTTGTACTTATCTGATTAATCCGGACATAAGGCTTTCTTTGCAGGTCCCGTCTTGCTATGTGTTTGATACACTCAGCTATCATACCACTGTTAAGGTCACTGACCTCTTCTTCACTGGTACTAATGGCAGGACGAGTATTAGTGACACCTGGAGTATCGGAAAGACACTTACTTAAAACTGCAACACTGGACTCGGAGTTATTCCTACGATGACTAGAGTAAGCACACACTGTAGCAGGAATGCGGATATCAGAGTGTCTTGGCGAGATATTTGGAGTGATCTCCCTTCCTGTGATGAAACTATCAATAGTTGTGTCATTTTGCTCTGTAATGACAATGGCAGGCTCAGTGGCTGAATCATGTGGAACTGGTCCCTTGTAAACACTCATGCCATCTATTTTAATATCATCTAAAGCTGTTACATTGACTTCTGAAAAGAACCTGGTCTCATTAGAGCTTGGCTCCATGCAATTTTTCTCACTGACCAGGATGGAAGGCATAACGTCTTGAGGTAGATGCGAGGGCTTGACATGTTGATTCTCTCTTTTCTTCTTGCTATTGTTATTGTGGATGGCAGATGTTGGTCTCAGTATACTCTCAGGTCTCTGGATAACCAATGTCACTTCTCTGGTACTCTTTTTGATTTCTTGTTTTAACAAGTCCTGTAAAACAGTACATCCTATTTACCTTTTGCAATAGAGGGACCTCAGTCACTGAGTGGTTTACAAGTTATAGGATTTGAATCACTTGGCTATCACCGGTGTGGACTTGGGTTCAAATCAAACTTATGGAAACATGCTGGTTTCACTGCAAATCTGTCCTAATAGATGACCTTAACTGTCGAATTGGACATAAAACTAAACTTGGACTATTGTATAGTAAGAAATCTAAATATTCGCCAGGAATCGAAAATTTTCCACCTCTAAAATCTTAGTTAATCTTAAGACGAAAATGATGTTTTGTCTTAAAATTGGTATTTTCCAGTTGAAAAAGCTTTAATTTACTATACATTCAACAAATTTCATCTCAGTTCAAATGTGGCAAATTCCAGATATAGGACAAATTTTAGATTTCTTACTCCAAATTTCACCTCAGTTTAAATGTGGCAAATTCCAGATATATGACAAATTTTAGATTTCTCACTCCAAAAATTCTCTGAAATCTTTGTTTTTTTATTATGGACCGAGCACATTAACTGTATCTTTCAAAATGTGTCTCCCCCCACCTGCTATTGCTACAGCTATCATCAGTTAGGATAACTTCTACTTTTGCTGAGACAATGTTTGCAAACTCCGGTTACCGTATCATCATTCACAGGTAAGTGACAGTTGCTAAATGAAACACTGACTAGAAATATATTTTGTGAAAGTATGAAACATTCACCAGTTAAAATCACAAAACTAGCCGTAAATGCAAAAATATAAAGTAAACAGGAAACACCTTGTTGTCAAGGTGATCATAACATCAACCAATATCACAAGTGAGGAAAGGTCGAGCATGGTATTTAGTGAGACAGATGTTTGTGAAAAGCTTTTAGCTTGTATTTTGGTTATATTTGTGGTGATTTGTGTCTATTTGTATATTTTATTTTATTTTAATTTAATATTTGATTGTTTTTGTCTGGCTCACACTTTTGACTCAATGATCAGCTTTTTCTGATGTGAATTTTGACACATAAAACCATGGCAATCTCTCAGTACTAGCTTCTACATTATTAATTTACCTTATTATCAGTGATAGGAGTTCCATTCACTGATCTAATCCAATCTCCTATGTGTAGTTTTCCATGAGATGGAGACCCCACATCCACTTTTTCCACAAGAAAATAAAGTTCTGAATCCTTTAAATATAAAACAAAAAGATTAGCTAATGAGTCATTGCAAATATATCCTTATATGCAGTTAACATATGCAAGTTACATCAACAAAATTTGAAACATTTAAACAATACTGCTATAAAAAAACCCTTTTGTCTTATTGTTGATGGGAAAACAAGGCCTTTATATGTGCCAAGACAGATATCAGTATTTATAAAGGCAAAACTGGGGGTTTAAGAACAATTGTGTTGTGACATCAATGCCAATATTAATATTGAGACAGCATCACTCTAGTTACTTGAAACTGAGATACAGACAAAGCAATTTGAAACATCATGACATCATGGATGCAGAAAATACATCATACGTATATCTTGTACTAAATAGGTATGTAGAGGCTTGAAGTTTTAGCAACATGTGCAAAACCTTGTTGATAATCCAGATGGATTTTAAATAAGCCCAGAGTAAATCAACTTCTAATTTTCCTTAGGCCAAATCACAATCTTTGGATTAAGTGTAGCTCATTTAACTATATTTAATCCAAAATTTAATCCTTTTGAAAGTGCAGATTAAAATTAATCCAAAAATTCTCTGAATTGTAACCTTAATCCTAATCCACCTTCTGCATTAATTTAAGCTAATTTTTGACTGATCTTTCACTAATTCCATTTGTATGGCTCCAGTGAACCATAATCCTCCCCATAGAAACACAGGTGTTTTTATGTAAATAATGACTCCGACTACTGTGTTCTGTTGAGTTGGTAATTGAAAGGAAGTATAGATAAGCTTAGTTATAAATATAGAGGCTAATATGTCCTTTCATTGGTCAGTTTAGCGAGACCAATAACCTTAGTGCTCGAGTAGGATAAAGGTTCTGCTCTTACTGGCCTAACATACCCCTTGGTTTGATAATTTTTACAACTGTTATACGATACAGGATTAAATACTATTCTGTACTCTGATATTCAGCAATCTTTAACAATGTGGGTGTAACTCAGTATATTCAGTTTATTAAATGTAAAGAACTTGTAAGAAATGACATAATAATTGAATGAATAAACTACATGTATGGGATCATAAAAGTAGTTTTGACTTCGAACATCCTTACTTAACAAGGAGCAAGCTCCATATTTACAAGGGGAAGCTCCTTACAACAGTGCATTAAACTACTGTCTCCCAGGACTTCAGCATCTCATAATCTTTCACCGAAACAATTAAAGCCATGAAACTGGTCATGAACAATTGATTTTTTTGTGGCTTAAACGCTGTTGAAGCATTACACAAGTTACAGACATACATTGGACGTTTTCTTGATCTTATAGTAGAAGCCGACTTTGTCATCTTTTCCTGTCTTCTGTAGGGTTATTTTCTCAGTGTTGATCTGCCACTTGATGTTGCATGGATTTTGTAGTGCTGCCTTACCCACATCCACATTCTCTGCATCAGAACCAAGTGATGAAGGCCCTCCAACATGGCTGTGAGTGGGGGCGTGTCAACAGTAACAAGAAATCTGACTGGTTCAAGTGAATATTTCATACAATTCTAAATACAAGTCTAACTTGAATCAAAAGATCTTGAACCTAAAAGAGAGTGATTTTAATTCTTTTGATTATCTTAAGAAACTGAAAAATCTTATGAAAACCTATAAAACTTGAGCAGTATTCACAAAGAAGAATTTTTTTAATCTAGATCCATTTTAGCTCAAACTGACGTGATTTTGGGGGCAAATTGAGCTTGATGTCTTTTGTGAATAGGAGCCCTGGTTTAATAACTATCACAGTAATACATATCAAACAAGGTAAATTTATAACTTCCATTTGAACTTTTGCAGGTTAGTAAAAGGGTCAAGAGTTTTTTAAACAAGTAATAATGCCAGTTTAATTGTTCAAATAAGACCAAGAATATAGTAAACCAGTGAAAAACAAGCATTCTGATGCATGCATTATCTCCCGCCGTATAAATTAGATGTCCTAAAGATAGTGGAATATAAATTTTCCTGCGAGATGGAGGCACATGTAGAAGTGACAAGTTTAATGTTTGATTGCAATACTTTTAAAGACAAAAGGCATTTACTCATTTTAGTAGCTATTACTTTGCCATCCAAAGAGCTACAGTTCTGCCACTTCATTATGCAGATCAACTCAAAGTAGGGAAGCACGTCTTTAGAAGAAATAGCCTATCTGTACTACTTTTAGAGATACAAGACATTTACTTATTTTAGTGGCTATTACTCTGCCATCTAAAGAGCTACAGTTCTGCAACTTCACTATGTGGTAGATCACCCAAAAGTAGGCGAATGACTTATTTAGAAGAAATTGCCCACCTGTAATACTTTTAGAGACTAGACCAAGGATGCATCTGTGGCCAGATGCAAAATGTATCCACCGGCAAAGGCAAAAAGTAGCTATTACTCAGCTATGGCACGAGCTAGAGGTCTGAAATTTTAGTATGTTATAGCTGACCCAAAAGTAGGTGAATAACATATTTGCACAAAATTCTCTAAATGCAATAGTTTTCAAGTTACAAGTGATTTTACTCATGATGGAAGTTAGTGAAAAGCCCAAAAGTAGCTATTACTCACTTAGCTATTCAGATAGACACCCAAGTTACTCACCATGTTGTTGCTATGGAAAAAGTAGGTGAATGACATATTTTAACAAAATGCTCTAAATGTAATACTTTTCAAGTTATAAATGATTTAGTGTTGAGTAAGAACTTCAAAGTAGCTATTACTCCGCTATGTAATGAGCCACAGGTCTGGAATTTTACTATGTTATAGCTGCCTCAAAATAGGTGAATAACATACTGAAACTAAATAATGTAAATGCAAAAGTTTTCAAGTTATAAGTGATTTACCCAACAGTGATAACCTAAAAGTAGTTATTATTCAGCTATGCCATGAGCTACAGGTCTGAAATTTTACTATGTTATAGCTGACCCAAAAGTAGCTGCATAACATATTTGCACAAAGTGCTCTAAATGCAGTACTTTTCAAGTTATAATTGATTTAGTGCATGATTTAATTAATTTTAATGTATTAAAATTTATTTTAAAAATTCATAAAAAAACTTAAGCACGTGAAACTTCTCCAAAATGTAGGTGAACGAGTTATTTGAGAAATACTGGCTATCTGCAATACTTTTAGTGATAATAGGCATTTACTTATTTTGAGTAGGTGAGTAATTAGCTACAGGTCTGAAACTTCACCAAGTGAAAGCTGTCCCAAAAGTAGGTGAATGACTTATTCGAGAAAAATTGGCTATCTGCAATACTTTTAGAGATAATTAGCATTTACTCATTTTGAGTAAGTGAGTAATTACCTACGGGTCTGGAACTTCACCATGTGAAGGCTATCCGCAATACTTCTAGGGATAATTAGCATTTACTCATTTTGAGTAGGTGAATAATTAGCTACGGGTCTGAAACTTCACCAAGTGATGGCTCTCCCAATAGTAGATGAATGAGTTATTTGAGAAAAATTGGCTATCTGCAATACTTTTAGAGATAATTAGCATTTACTCATTTTAAGCAGGTGAGTAATTAGCTATGGGGCTGAAACTTCACCATGTGAAAGCTCTCCCAAAAGTAGGTGAATGAGTTATTTGAGAAAAATTGGCTATCTGCAATACTTTTAGAGATAATTAGCATTTACTCATTTTGAGCAGGTGAGTAATTAGCTATGGGTCTGAAACTTCACCAAGTGAAAGCTCTCCTAAAAGTAGGTGAATGAGTTATTTGACAAAAAATGGCTATCTGCAATCCTTTTAGAGATAATTAGCATTTACTCATTTTGAGTAGGTGAGTAATTAGCTACAGGTCTGAAACTTCACCAAGTGAAAGCTCTCCCAAAAGTAGGTGAATGAGTTATATGAGAAAAATTGGCTATCCGCAATACTTTTAGAGATAATTAGCATTTACTCATTTTGAGTAGGTGAACAATTAGCTACGGGTCTGAAACTTCACCAAGTGAAAGCTCTCCCAATAGTAGGTGAATGAGTTATTTGAGAAAAATTGGCTATCTGCAATACTTTTAGAGATAATTAGCATTTACTCATTTTGAGTAGGTGAGTAATTAGCTATGGGTCTGAAATTTCACCATGTGAAAGGTCTCCCAAAAGTAGGTGAATGAGTTATCTGAGAAAATTGGCTATCTGCAATACTTTTAGAGATAATTCGTATTTACTCATTTTGAGTAGGTGAGTAATTAGCTACGGATCTGAAACTTGACCATGTGAAAGCTCTTCCAAAAGTATGTGAAGGAGTTATTTGAGAAAAATTGGCTACCTGCAATACTTTTAGAGATAATTAGCATTTACTCATTTTCAGCAGGTGAATAATTAGCTACGGGTCTGAAACTTTACCAAGTGAAAGCTCTCCCAAAAGTAGATGAACGAGTTATTTGAGAAAAATTGTCTATCTGCAATAATTTTAGAGATAATTAGCATTTACTCATTTTGAGTAGGTGAGTAATTAGCTACGGATCTGAAACTTCACCATGTGAAAGCTCTTCCAAAAGTACCTGAAGGAGTTATTTGAGAAAAATTGGCTACCTGCAATACTTTTAGAGATAATTAGCATTTACTCATTTTCAGCAGGTGAATAATTAGCTACGGGTCTGAAACTTCACCAAGTGAAAGCTCTTCCAAAAGTAGGTGAATGAGTTATTTGAGAAAAATTGGCTATCTGCAATACTTTTACAGATAATTTGCATTTACTCATTTTGAGTAGGTGAATAATTAGCTACAGGTCTGAAACTTCACCAAGTGAAAGCTCTCTCAAAAGTAGGTGAATGAGTTATTTGAGAAAAATTGGCTATCTGCAATACTTTTAGAGATAATTCGCATTTACTCATTTTGAGTAGGTGAGTAATTAGCTACGGGTCTGAAACTTGACCAAGTGAAAGCTCTCCCAAAAGTAGGTGAATGAGTTATTTGAGAAAAATTGGCTATCTGCAATACTTTTAGAGATAATTAGCATTTACTCATTTTGAGTAATTAGCTACGGGTCTGAAACTTGACCATGTGAAAGCTCTTCCAAAAGTAGGTGAATGAGTTGAGAAAAATTGGCTATCTGCAATACTTTTAGAGATAATTCGCATTTACTCATTTTGAGTAGGTGAGTAATTAGCTAAGGGTCTGAAACTTCACCAAGTGAAAGCTCTCAATTAGCTACAAATGAGAAAATAGCTATTACTCACTTATGGCATGCAATAGAACCCCAAACTATGTACCAACTTATAGCTAAGGACAAAGCTGAACAACATATTTTAGGCAAACACTCTAACTGCAATAGTTTTGGAGTTACAATGGCTTTACTCAACAGTCAGAATTTCAAAGTAGCTATTACTCAGCTATCAAAGATTCAACAGGTCTGAAACTTTACTATGTGATAGCTTACCAAAAAGTAGATGGACAACATATTTGAAAAGATTTCCCTAACTTTAATACTTTTGAAGATATTTGACATTTACTTCTTTTGTTATTTAGCTACAAATGAGAAAATAGCTATTACTCACTTATGGCATGCAATAGAACCCCAAACTATGTACCATCTTATAGCTAAGGACAAAGTAGCTGAACAACATATTTTAGGAAAACACTCTAACTGCAATAGTTTTGGAGTTACAATGGCTTTACTCAACCGTCGGAATTTGAAAATAGCTATTACTCAGCTATCAAAGGTTCAACAGGTCTGAAACTTTACTATGTGATAGCTTACCAAAAAGTAGATGGACAACATATTTGAAAAGATTTCACTAACTTTAATACTTTTGAAGATATTTGACATTTACTTCTTTTGTTATTTAGCTACAAATGAGAAAATAGCTATTACTCACTTATGGCATGCAATAGAACCCCAAACTATGTACCATCTTATAGCTAAGGACAAAGTAGCTGAACAACATATTTTAGGAAAACACTGTAACTGCAATAGTTTTGGAGATACAATGGCTTTACTCAACAGTCGGAATTTGAAAGTAGCTATTACTCAGCTATCCATGGTGCAACAGGTCTGAAACTTAACTATGTGATAGCTTACCCAAAAGTAGATGAATAACATATTTGAAAAGATTTCTGTAACTCTAATACTTTTGAAGATATTTGGCATTTACTTCTTTTGTTATTTAGCTACAAATGAGAAAATAGCTATTACTCACTTATGGCATGCAATAGAACCCCAAACTATGTACCATCTTATAGCTAAGGACAAAGTAGCTGAACAACATATTTTAGGAAAATACTCTAACTGCAATAGTTTTGGAGATACAATGGCTTTACTCAACAGTCGGAATTTGAAAGTAGCTATTACTCAGCTATCCACGGTGCAACAGGTCTGAAACTTTATTATGTGATAGCTTACCCAAAAGTAGATGAATAACATATTTGAAAAGATTTCTGTAACTGTAATACTTTTGAAGATACTTGGCATTTACTTCTTTTGTTATCTAGCTACAAATGAGAAAATAGCTATTACTCACTTATGGCATGCAATAGAACCCCAAACTATGTACCATCTTATAGCTAAGGACAAAGTAGCTGAACAACATATTTTAGGAAAACACTCTAACTGCAATAGTTTTGGAGTTACAATGGCTTTACTCAACAGTCAGAATTTCAAAGTAGCTATTACTCAGCTATCCAAGGTGCAACAGGTCTGAAACTTTACTATGTGATAGCTTACCAAAAAGTAGATGAACAACATATTTGAAAAGATTTCTGTAACTCTAATACTTTTGAAGATATTTGACATTTACTCCTTTTGTTATTTAGCTACAAATGAGAAAATAGCTATTACTCACTTATGGCATGCAATGGGACCCCAAACTATGTACCATCTTATAGCTAAGGACAAAGTAGCTGAACAAGATATTTGAAGAAAAAGTTGTAACTGCAATAGTTTTTGAGTTATGAGCCCTTTACTCCAAGTAGCTAAGATAGCTATTACTCAGTTATCTTTAGGCCTAAGTCCATAAAACCAAAAAAAAAATTTTCGAGGGCGTGAAAATTCATTGGGACAATTAATTTACAAAAAATCTGTAGCTGTAGTAGTTTTGGAGGAATCTGCGTGACTAACTAACGCACGCACACACGCACGCACGCACGCACACACAGGCATCATTTCATAATCTCCCTCCCGGGCTAAAGCCCGGCGGGAGATAATAAAACCACTGGAAAACCTACAATACTGTGACAGTAAAATCCATTAAAGCAAATTCTAAATTTTTGTACTCTCAGGTTAATGAAGTTATCTGTTAAAAAGGTTTGTGGTCTAGGTTAATAGACATCTAAAAATGATTTTAAAGTCATTACCTAAACGCCATCAGTGGCGTGGTTTCTGTGCAGCCTCCAGATATTGGGGTTTCAGGTGTTTCTACTGGGGTGAGGTCAGAACCCAGGGAAAGATTAGATGACTGTGTTGTGTACCAGCTGTGACTACCTACAGAAGACAAGGGCTACACATGAAAACTCACCATTTTATAGTGTCTATAAATAATAAATTCCTTGTGTTGCAAACTGCATTGGCAAAAAAATCAACTGAATAAAAATATCATATGATGTGGAACAACAGAAACCTCTTTATTAGCTTATAGGAGGGACAAAAATGTATTTTCCTGAAAACCCCAACTTGATGTTAATGTGGCAAATATGATAGCAAATGACTTACAATTATTTTGCTCTCGAAACTGGTTTTAGAGTAATAGAAGCTGATTAAGCCCTTTCCAATGGTGTCTTACATGTTTAAAGTAGACACAGATAATTTTTTTTTTCATTTTAAAAATGAAACGATTATTTCAATTCAATGGGTGTGTGATGGTGTAAGTATAAGGTTTTCATTTGATAGGGATTTCAGATGGAGGAACAGACTTTTACATTTTTTTGTTAATACAGACTGAATTATTATAAAGACCGGAAATGCGCAGTGAACGAAAACTCGTCCCTACGCATCGTTGCTAGCATACATTATAATGCGAGGGATATCATATTGTAAAAGTAGTCCAAATGGCTGTAATTCAGCAAAGATATAGTTCCTAAACAACTACATTTCTTGACTGAAAAATAGATGTTTTTGTTTTAAAATCATACCGGTCTTTATAATAGCAATAAAGGACTTGGTTTGAGTATTGTATCGTGGAAAAAATCACAAACATTATTTATTCGCCGATACAGTACTCAAACCTCGTCCTTTATTGCTACAATAATGTGGTTGTGTAATCTGTTTCATTGCAATTGAACACAAATGTTAAGTACTACTGTAATAAAAGAATTTGACATAAGGTTATAGGAATTGACTTCACATACAGGATAAACACAGGGGCTCCCTCACTGGAAACTCTGACAACATGCAGATAGATGTATGAATTTTGACTGACATTTTAACATTATGTTGATGTCACCATGGTTTTTAAAATAAATATAAATATTAAATATTGACCCTACATCTTACTAATGTTTTACTGTAGAGGTAATAAACTGACAACTGGGAGGTTTCTTGCGTTTATACTACTGTATTCAGTTTGTTTGTGAATTAAAAAATGATACTTTTCACCCCCGATAATGTACCTTATTGATTTCCAAATGAAGCTAAAAGTAAAAGCCTGACTTACGAATTGTGCAATTTAAAAGAGTAAAAGTACTTGCAGTTAGTTTGTGGTATTTTTGTCAACTGCTGTCCCTGTTAAATTAATGTGACACAGAGTGATGATTAACTTAAGATGATGAATAGACCTGGGTATGTTGCAAAAAAGGTCATTGGACAACTGTTGTGTCAACTGATACTGACTGAGGGCTCAAGCCAGGTGTCAGTTTGATTGATTGATTGACTGATTTAACATCTTACCTAGTACCTTTGTTTAGTTATATTACAATGGGACCCCATTTAAGGGATCATCAAAGTCACTGCGTATCTCCCATACCTGGCCCAGAACTTAGACTGTCATCCATCCAAGTACTAACCAAGGCCAGTTCTGCTTTACTTCAGCGATCAGATGGGAATGGGTCAAACCATACCACATAAGCAGATTTGGGTCAGTTTAACAAATCAGTAATACTAGTAAATAGAGTGCAATGAACAAGCACCCGAACTCTTTAAAGAAATGGAATCATTTACCTAAAGTTAAGTGCTCAATATTTGCTTAAAGTAGAGGTTTGGTAGTTCCTTTTAAGGAAATCAAATTTATCTGGTTTAACTGCACTGTGTACAGACTGATCAGGAAATTTGCCATACTAGTTGTTCAAGCATATCATCATAGCCAACACTGCAATAAACATTCACTGAACTGAGGTTAAAAATGGTTATTTATTACTCACAAAAAAATTTACCTGTTGTGTTGTTAGAGGGCACTGATTACTTGTTCTGACCGTCATTGACTCCCTGTTGAAAAGGAGAATAATACTGAACAGCATCTCACCTGATGTTTTTGACGACTTCACCTGTAGCTGGCTTTGGTTCTTTTTCCGCCGATGGTCCTTACTTAGGCTCTCCAGTTTTATGTCTTCGCTTTGACTAATCCCTGAGACAGAAGAGATGGAACTTGAGTTTGAATTGTTCAGCAATGGATTCAACAATTTTTGCGATTCCACATGTGCATCTAAAGATGGTACACTGTATGGCTCATAGACCCTCAATGTAACTATTCCCTTCTTGTTTTTGCAAGACTTCAATATTTTCCCAACTTCTGCAGAATTTGATTTTGTGATATCATATCCATTAATTTTTGTGACACGAAATCCACAATCTAAAGTGCAAGAGTTCACAAATTGGCACCTTTCCTTGACACTTATAACTACAGTCCATGTTTCTTTAACTCTTGGTATCTGAAAATAAAAAAACAAGCATTCTGACGCATGCATTTATCTCCCGCCATATAAATTAGATGTACTAAAGATAACATATTTTAACAAGGTGCTCTAAATGTAATACTTTTCAAGTTATAATTGATTTAGTGCATGATTTCATGAATTTTAGTGCATTAAAAATTATTTAAAAAATTCATTAAAAAAATTTAGCATGTGAAAGCTCTCCAAAATGTAGGTGAATGAGTTATTTGAGAAATATTGGCTATCTGCAATACTTTTAGTGATAATAGGCAGTTACTCATTTTGAGTAGGTGAGTAATTAGCTACGGATCTGTGTAATATATGTGTTTTTTATTAGGATGTTGTATCACTGTTATATAAATATTTGTTTGTTTTTGTGATTGTTGTATGTAAAATAATGATTCAGTCTCTTGAAAGTTTATATTACTGGTTTACTGGAAGTTGTGGTTTCAAAATTTCCAGTTCCCCGCTACGTGTCAGAATAATACACAGGGAAACTGCTGTAAAAGTAAAGGGAGGTAGTCCACCCTCACCTTTACACATTTGGAATATATTTGTAAAACTGAGATATAAACGGTTTATTGTGATTTATTAAGTCAATTAATGTAATGTTAAAACATAGCCACTGCAAAGGCTAAGATATTTTCTTTGTCATTTCACTCCTAGAAACATTTATGTGTTTCTCCAGCTGCATGCAACTTATCACTTTGACAGTTTAACTATTATGTTCAACCCTTTTGTTATTGTAGATCTTTCCCTTCCCACAGGGCAGATTTTGATTGTGTATTAGTTTGTTACTGCAATGTACACAGGAGACAGTTTTCTGAGTTATTTTGAGGCAGTAAGATGTGTTTTCAGCCATAGAGCTAGATATATGTAGAAATATATTATTTAGGCAGACCTAAATAATTTTTATCTGAACAGTTTTGAAATTCTTAAAGAAGTATTAATTAGGCAGACCTAATTAATTAGGCAGACCTAAGGAAGTATTAATTAGGCAGACCTAATTAATTACCATAAAATATATGTATCAGGATTATTGATGTAATTTCACTGTAAATAAAAGTAGAACTAGCAAATTGGAACTTTATCACTGATTACCAGGCAACTGCTCATCTGTGTTTACACAACAATCCGAAAATTCACTAATTGAAAGCTCTCCAAAATGTATGTGAATGAGTTATTTCAGAAATACTGGCTATCTGCAATACTTGTAGAGATAATTCGCATTTACTCATTTTGAGTAGGTGAATAATTAACTACGGGTGTGAAACTTCACCAAGTGAAAGCTCTCCCAAAAGTAGGTGAACGAGTAATTTGATAAAAATTGGATACCTGCAATACTTTTAGAGATAATTAGCATTTACTCATTTTGAGGAGGTGAGTAATTAGCTACGGCTCTGAAAATTCACCATGTGAAAGCTCTCCCAGAAGTAGGTGAATGAGTTATTTGATAAAATTGTAAATTTTAATTACTTAAATGTAGCTTTTATAAGCTACAAGCTTACCATGTGGGACTTAATGCTGTTCTCGGGTTGCCACACCCGGGGCCAACGTCTTAGAAAAAAAGACAGTTCTTGTTAGCCACCGGATACACTGCTAGTTGTCGTCACGTGATAACCTCTGACCTCTCGCCCTACTTTCTCGTTGAAATTTTCTAAAACCTACCCCTCAGCTGTAAACAGCGGGGAGGCAGGGTGGGACTCTTCTAAGTCCCACATGGTAAGCTTGTTTGTAGCTTATAAAAGCTACATTTAAGTAATTAAAATTTACAATTTTATTACGCTACAATAGCTTACCATGTGGGACTTAATGCTGAATTCAACCGCCCGGTGGCGAGATTACAGCTGAGACTGGAAGGTATGTCATTTTTTCTAAGATTTTGAATTAATATGTATAGAATAGTGCCAGAAATACCAGTCTGAGTCCCATTTACAGTGCCCCGATCCCGAAGACCGGGCCTGTAATGAGCCAAAAACCTAAATAAAATGAGAGACAGTGCTGAAACTGTCTAGATGTTTGATTGTAGGACGGAAGTGCAGCAGTGCTCACTTCAAGGTCTAAGGGTCCCTGAGGGCCCTTCACTAGTGACTGACCAACCCATGGTTGGACATCGCATAAATTTTTTACAACCTGAATATGAGATTAATGACAACTAAATAAGTCCTTAATAGAAGTTACTTGATAACTGAAAAACAAAAATGACCTTACCCGTAACATCTTGAAGGTAAAGGAATACCTAGATCCTGGGAGAGACTCCTGAAGACTTGGTTGTAGCGGATGTGCCCCCCCCCCTTTTTTCTTTCCGAGGACAACTGGTCTGAGGGGAAGGATCTAGGACTTGTTGTGCCGCCACTACGGGTCCCAGATACATATTGTTGTCGGTGTCCGACCAAGTAAGGTCTTTTAGGTAAAAATTTGTAAATGTGTTGTGAGCTTTCCAGTGACAGGCTTGCATGATTGGTCCACCAATACCCCACCGTAAAAGGCCTTAGAGGCCGCGAAGGCCCGGATGTCATGCGCTTTGACTTGGACCAAGTCCAAGGCTTGTTGATCTGCTTGTTTGTAACAAAGTAGGATGGTTTGTTTCAACCATGAAGAGAGAGTAGGGGGTCTGATGTCTGAGGTATGTCCTTTCGTAAAGGAGATGAAAAGGAGAGAACGAGACCCTCTCAGGTCTTTGTTCGGTCCAAATAAAACCTCAGGGCCCGCACGGGACAAAGGGTCCTGTCTTCCTTAAATTGTCTATCTACAATGGTAGTCAAAGCAGGAATAGTCACCGGAGATACACTTTGAGAACCTTCTCTTGCTAGTTGGTTTTTGGCTATGAAATCAGAAGAAGGGAACAAGGCAACCTTTTCCCATTGGCCTAGATTAGATACTTGTTTGCGACCCAGGCATGGATTTCGCTGCGGCGATTGCCGGAGGCCAAAGCTAGCAAGAAAGCAGTTTTAGAGTAAGATGTTTGAGGTCTGTGTCTTTCATGGGCTCAAATGGTGCTTAGTGAGCTCGTTAAGGACAACAGAAAGGTTCCACTTGGGTAAATTTCTGGAACTCTTAGGACGATCCCTGTGAAAACTGGAGAGTAACCTATGAAGGTCTGCATTGTGTGCAATGTGTTGGGCCGTTGGGCCCAAAGTGTCAACGATTGCAGTCCTGTAACCATCAATGGTCGAGGGGCGCCTGTTTAAGTCTTGGTACAGGTACATGAAAAAATCTGAGATTTGTTTCACAGATGGAGTGGAGAAAACCACCGAATTTTCTCTGCACCATTTTTCAAATAGGGCCCACTTTGACCTGTAGATGGTCCTTGTTGATGACCGCTGAGGGGCAGCAATTCTCTCTGCCACCTCCACAGAGAAGCCTTGTTCTTGGAGTTGTCCACTCCTAGACACCAGGCGTGGAGGTTCAGCTGTTGTGGATTGTTGTGGAACACATAGTTGTGGGACTGTTTGAGTAGGGTCGTTGACACTGGGAGTTGTAGTGGGATCTCTGTTGAGAGCTGCACTAGGTCCCAAAACCAGGGCATCCCTGGCCAGCCTGGGGCTATTACGATGATCAGACAATAACATTGCCTGATCTTTTGGATCACCTTGTGAAGGAGCCGTAGGAGGGTACGCCTAGGCCGTGAGGTTGGTCTAGTTTATGTTTAGAGCATCTATGTCCCGGGCCCTTGGGTCTGGGATAGGAGACACGTACAGTGGGAGCTTGTGGTTCAGGTGAGTGGCAAATAAGTCTACATGAGGTGTGAACCACTTCTGGCAGATCTGTTTGAACACCTGGGGGTGAAGAGACCATTCTGTTGACTGCACTTGGTTGGACCTGGACAGTAGGTCGGCCATCACATTCAGGCACCCTAGAACGTGCCTGGCTTTCAATGTTATGAGGTAGTGATGGCCCCAGGTCGTGATCTTCCACAGGAGAGCGCACATCTCTACTGAGTGTGTTCCTCCTTGTTGTTGATGTAGGCTACCACTGTTGAGTTGTACATCGCAACTAACACTGTTTGATTCTGGCACTGGTCCTTGAAGTCTCGAAGGGCCAGGGAGACCGCCTTCAATTCTAGGACATATATGTGTAGCCTTTTTTCCCGATCTGACCACAGACCCTTTGTGGAATTTTTGGTCTAAGTGAGCGCCCCAACCTTCGTGTGAGGCGTCGGTAAACAGTTGGATACTGTGGTGTTTGGGATGAAGGTCTGCACCTTTCATCACGTTTGAGGGATTTTGCCACCAATCTAGGTGGGCTGCAATGGCTTCTGTCCAAGGAAGGAGGTTGTCCAGCGACTGAGGATATCTCCAGTGCTCCTTGAGATGAAAATGAAAGGGCCTCCTGTGAAGGCGTCCCTCCGGGACCATTTCTCCGTTGAGGCTAGCAACCCAATTAAAGACATCAAACATCTTGCAGTCAAAACACGTTTTGACTTGAGTAGTAGGATCAAATCCTGAAGTTTGAGCCATCTCTCTTGAGTGGGTTTTACAAGGGCTGAATCTAGGTGGTATTCGTAGCCCATGAACGAAAAACACCTGAGTAGGTTTCAGTTCTGATTTTTCCTGATTTATTATCCACCCCAAGGACTGAGTTAGGTCTACCACTGCCTATGTGTTCACTTGGGCTTCCTCCTGAGACTGGGACCTGATCAGCCAGTCGTCCAGGTATTGGTGAATTCTGAGTCCTCTTGAGAGGGCCATTAGTTTCACTTCCTTTACGATCATTGTAAAGACCTGGGGGGCTGTGACTAGTCCAAATGGGAGGGAGGTGAATTGGAACACCTGTGACTTGTAGCAAAACCTTAGGTATTTCCTTGAGTTTGGATGGATGGGGATGTGTAGGTAAGTGTCCGATAGATCTATCGACGATACCCACTCCCCTGGAATCAGGGAGGTCCTGATGAACTCTGGAGTTTCCATTTTGAACTTTTCTACGTGTAGAAAAGTGTTGAGCCTGTTTAGGTCTATGACTGGCCTCCACCTTAGGTGAGGCTTGGTACTAGGAACAGGCGACTGTAAAACCCGAGAGATTTTACATTTTCCACCCTTTCTATTGCGTTCTTTGACATAAGAGACTGGATACAGAGGCCAGGACTTGGTCTTTGAAGGGCCTTGTATTCTGACCGGGTCAGGAGTCTGACTGGACTTGGATTAAAAAGAATGACAGGATTTGTTTGCCAGTCTAATCTGAAAGAATGGAGAACTCCTACTGGTGGACTGAGTGAGGCTGGAGGAGTCATTGGGGGGAAGGGTTTTTATGCCCTCGTCCCCTGGAGTGGGTCAAAAGACCTTGGAGCCTCGGCTACTCGATTTCCCCCTACCTGGGGAAAACGATGGATATTGCTAGGGATGGAATGACCCCCATTGGGGTGGTTCCTGTAGGAGCCTCTAGATGTGGGGAATTGGAAAGGGTTGATTAACAGGGCCTAAACCCTAAGTGTTATTACAGGTGCCTTGATGAGGGACTCCTGTCCCTCCTAAAGTAGTTGTGAATGGGGAACTTTAAGATCTAAAGATCCAGTATCTCACCTGAATTCACCATACCCCTTCTGACTACTTATATGCACCATGGAATTGAGTTTGACCTGTCTGGTAGTAGCCTTGCTACTGTCTTAACATATATATATATAACCAGGTTGTATTCAGAAAAAAACCTAGTGAAGAGCAGCCTGAAGCTCAACTCTTGCTGACCAGAAGGGGAGGAGGGGCTTACCCAAGGAGGCCCCTAAGGAGATACAAATTTGAAAACTTGTTCCATTTTAAGGGAAATTAAACGCCCAAGTTCCTGTTGGCCTAGTAAATCATTCTGAGTCCAGACTGTGGAGGATCTAGGCATAAATTCCCTGGGGGCAGGGAGGTTAAAAAAAAACTGCCTAAGTTTCAATGTCCTCAAAAATTGGTTAGGGTGAAGTCAGGCAACCTACTTCCCTAAAATATAGAGCCAGGACTGAATGAAGGACCTTGTTTAGAAGGCCTCTTTGGCTTGAGGACTTGGACTTTTTGAACTTGGACCCAAGCCTCCAATAGGTGATATTTACTGCCAGGCTGGTGAACTATTACTCCAAGTTTTTTTTTTTTTTTTTTTTTGTTTTTTTGTTTTTTTGTGTGTGTGTGAGGATTGTTAGTGTTCTGATCTGGAATCAACATCCGAACATCAGAGTAGATGATCCGATCATCCGAGGATCAGATCTACATACAATCCACCAAGCATTAGATTTCAGATGATCCGAGAGATGCAATGAAAACCGAGTATCAAATCATACTGGGTTGAATAGAAGTTGAGAATACTGCATCCGATTCTCGGATGCATTAAAAATCTCGGATGAACTAAGATCTTATCTGAATTTAAGCAGGGATCTGATCCACCCTGGAGAAAGAAGTTGGATATTATAATTTCTATGTAAGCTTTCCTTAAGGTAAGCTTCCAAGGAAGCTTTGCCTTTCCTTCTTCGAAGGAACTACACAACTAGATTTACGTAAGTAAATCAACTGTGACACAAGGTCACCTGCCCCACCCGCCTCACTGCAGGTAGGGCTAGTTGTGAGATAATGAAAGCAGAAATTACACAGAATTTTATTAAATAACATAGAATCTAAAAAACAAGTAATTATAATTTAAAACTGGATGAATTAAAATATAATTAAAATAATGGGTAACCAAGGTTACCTTATAGCCTAAAGAGACACGTAATGTCTAGACGATTAATGAAGAATTCTATTCCTGTTTATTTAAGTATTAACCTTATAAATGGTCAATAATACAGGGAAGAAGGGATAAAATATATTATTTTATTTTATTTATATTTATAAACGTACTGTAAGAAACCCGCGTCTCTCAGCACATGCGGTCTAGACGTGACGTCATCACAGGGGTTTCCCCGAGGATTCCCCCAGTTAGAATCGTGCTTTATATCATATTTTAACCCTTAAAATGGACCAATAGAGTAAAAGAACGGGGGTAAACCCTTGCAAAATCTATTTAATTTGATTTCAACAGGCATATATTCCTGTATAAAAACTACCAACGCGAGACGCGCATTACAAGAAATTGCTGTCTCGACAATAAAACGGAAGTTGTTTCCGGAGATTTTACTCGGCCAGGACTCATTTGTGTTACATTTATACACTTTTAAACCCTAAAAGGGGTCCAATAATGAAGCAGATAGGGCTTAAATATTTTGTTTTATTTTATTTTACTGACAGGCATATATATATATATCCTGTATTAGAAACCACATAAACGAGTCGCCATTGCTTTACGTGAATCCGGAAGTGGACTTCAGTTGAAAAATATAGTAAAGATACTTATCTGAACTATGAAAAGGCATCGAATTGTGATTCTATGCAATAAAATAAAGAAACTGGTGTAGTTTCCATATCCAACAATAAGTATATCCTTGTAAAAATGAAATAATATTCCTTGCAAAATAAAACATTGCTAATTCGCATGGCCAACGAGAAAGTAGGGCGAGAGGTCAGAGGTTATCACGTGACGACAACTAGCAGTGTATCCGGTGGCTAACAAGAACTGTCTTTTTTTCTAAGACGTTGGCCCCGGGTGTGGCAACCCGAGAACAGCATTAAGTCCCACATGGTAAGCTATTGTAGCGTAATAAAAATTGGCTATCTGCAATACTTTTAGAGATAATTCACATTTACTCATTTTCAGTAGGTGAGTAATTAGCTACAGGTCTGGATCACCATGTGAAAGCCCTCCCAAAAGTAGATGAATGAGTTATTTGATAAAAATTGGATATCCGCAATACTTTTAGAGATAATTCACATTTACTCATTTTGAGTAGGTGAATAATTAGCTACGGGTCTGAAACCTCACCAAGTAAAAGCTCTCCCAAAAGTAGATGAATGAGTTATTTGAGAAAAATTGGATATCTGCAATACTTTTACAGATAATTCACATTTACTCATTTTGAGTAGGTGAGTAATTAGCTACAGGTCTGGAACTTCACCATGTGAAAGCTCTCCCACAAGTAGATGAACGAGTAATTTGATAAAAATTGGATATCCACAATACTTTTAGAGAAAATTAGCAGTTACTCATTTTGAGTAGGTGAATAATTAGCTACAGGTCTGAAACTTCACCAAGTGAAAGCTCTTCCAAAAGTAGGTGAATGAGTTATTTAATAAAAATTGGATATCCCCAATACTTTTAGGGATAATTCACATTTACTCATTTTGAGTAGGTGAGTAATTAGCTACGGGTCTGGAACTTCACCATGTGAAAGCTCTCCCAAAAGTAGATGAATGAGTTATTTGATAAAAATTGGATATCCGCAATACTTTTAGAGATAATTATCATTTACTCATTTTGAGTAGGTGAATAATTAGCTACGGGTCTGAAACTTCACCATGTGAAAGCTCTCCCAAAAGTAGATGAAGCAGTTATTTGAGAAAAATTATGTCATTATTTTGCCACAAATAAGAAAATAGCTATTACTCACTTATGGCATGCAATAGAACCCCAAACTATATGCATTTACCCTGCAGTCACAATTTCAAAGTAGGTATTACTCGGCTATCCAATGTGCAACAGGTCTGAAACTTTAATTATATGATAGGTTATCAAAAACTAGATGAATAACATATTTGAAAATATTTCCCTAACTTTAATACTTTTGAAGATATTTGACATTTACTTATGTTTTTATTTTGCTACAAATAAGAAAATAGTTATTACTCACTTATGGCATGCAATACAACCCCAAAATATATACCATCTTATAGTTAAGGACAAAGTAGCTGAACAACATATTTGAAGAAAAAGCTGTAACTGCAATAGTTTTGGAGTTACAATGGATTTACTCAACAGTCACAATTTCAAAGTAGCTATTACTTAGCTATGCAATGTGCAACAGGTCTGAAACTTTACTATGTGATAGCTTACAAAAAAGTAGATGAATGACATATTTAAAAAGAATTCCGTAACTTTAATACTTCTGAAGATATTTGACATTTACTTATGTCATTATTTTGCTACTAATAAGAAAAAAGCTATTACTCACTTATGGCATGCAATAGAACCCCAAACTACATGCCAGCTTATAGCTAAGGGCAAAGTAGCTGAACAACATATTTGAAGAAAAAGCTGTAACTGCAATAGTTTTGGAGTTACAACGGATTTACTCAACAGTCACAATTTCAAAGTAGCTATTACTTAGCTATGCAATGTGCAACAGGTCTGAAACTTTACTATGTGATAGCTTGCAAAAAAGTAGATGAATGACATATTTGAAAAGAATTCCGTAACTTTAATACTTCTGAAGATATTTGACATTTACTTATGTCATTATTTTGCTACTAATAAGAAAATAGCTATTACTCACTTATGGCATGCAATAGAACCCCAAACTACATGCCAGCTTATAGCTAAGGACAAAGTAGGTGAACAACATATTTTAGGAAAATATTGTAACTGCAATAGTTTTGGAGTTACAATGGATTTACTCAACTGTAGAATTTCAAAGTAGCTATTACTCAGCTATCCAATGTGCAACAGATCCGAAACTTTACTATGTGATAGCTTATGAAAAAGTAGATGGATAACATATTTGAAAAGAATTCCCTAACTTTAATACTTTTGAAGATATTTGACATCTACTTATGTCATGATTTTGCTACAAATAACAAAATAGCTATTACTCACTTATGGCATGCAATAGAACCCCAAACTATGTACCATCTTATAGCTAAGGACAAAGTAGCTGAACAACATATTTTAGGAAAATACTCTAACCGCAATAGTTTTGGAGTTACAATGGCTTTACTCACCAGTCAGAATTTCAAAGTAGCTATAACTCAGCTATCCAAGATGCAACAGGTCTGAAACTTTACTATGTTATAGCTTACCAAAAAGTAGATGGACAACATATTTGGAAAGATTTCCCTAACTTCAATACTTTTGAAGATATTTGACATTTACTTCTTCTGTTATTTAGCTACAAATGAGAAAATAGCTCTTACTCACTTATGGCAAGCAACAGAACCCCAAACTATGTACCATCTTATAGCTAAGAACAAAGTAGCTGAACAACATATTTTAGGAAAATACTCCAACTGCAATAGTTTTGGAGTTACAATGGCTTTACTCAACAGTCAGAATTTCAAAGTAGCTATTACTCAGCTATCCAAGGTGCAACAGGTCTGAAACTTTACTATGTCATAGTTTACCAAAAAGTAGATGGACAACATATTTGAAAAGATTTCCCTAACTTTAATACTTTTGAAGATATTTGACATTTACTTCTTCTGTTATTTAGCTACAAATGAGAAAATAGCTATTACTCACTTATGGCATGCAATAGAACCCCAAACTATGTACCATCTTATAGCTAAGGACAAAGTTGTTGAACAACATATTTTAGGAAAATACTCTAACTGCAATAGTTTTGGAGTTACAATCGCTTTACTCACCAGTCAGAATTTCAAAGTAGCTATTACTCAGCTATCCAAGGTGCAACAGGTCTGAAACTTTAGAATGTGATAGCTTACCAAAAAGAAGATGGACAACATATCTGAAAAGATTTCCCTAACTTCAATACTTTTGAAGATATTTGACATTTACTTCTTCTGTTATTTAGCTACAAATGAGAAAATAGCTATTACTCACTTATGGCATGCAATGGGACCCCAAACTATGTACCATCTTATAGCTAAGGACAAAGTAGCTGAACAACATATTTGAAGAAAAACTTGTTGCTGCAATAGTTTTTGAGTTATGAGCCCTTTACTCAAAGTAGCTAAGATTGCTATTACTCACTTATCTTTAGGCCTAAGTCAATAAAACCAAAAACATTTTCAAGGGCATGAAAATTCATTGGGACAATTAATTTACAAAAAATCTGTAGCTGTAGCAGTTTTGGAGAAATCTGCGTGACTAACTAACGCACACACGCACGCACCCACGCACGCACTCACCCACGCACGCACACACAGACATCATTTCATAATCTCCCTCCCGGGCTAAAGCCCGGCGGGAGATAAAAATCACGAAAGAATAGTAAGAAATCTGAAAAATCAAACTCTCAGTTCTGTACATTTACAGATACTGTATCCAAAATACTAGTAGCACAGTGAAATGAGCTGAAATGATTTTACTTCAGAGCAAGTATACGCTTTATATAAAAATATGGTGAACAATCTGCACTTTAGGTGTTAATTAGAGTAAGAAATGTAAAATTCGCCACATATCTGAAATTCGCCACATGTGAAAATACTAATAAAATAAATGAATTGTGGTGAGATTTGTTGAATGTATAGTAAATTAAGGCTTTTTGAACTGAAAAATACCAATTTTGAGACAAAAACATCATTTTCTTCATAAAATTAACTAAGGTTTTAGAGGTGGCGAATTTTAGATTCCTGGCGAATTTTAGATTTCTTACTCTACATCTTTTACTCAAGGCCTCTTTCTGCATTTATTGAGAAAAAGAAGTGATAAATGGCATGCAGAAAAAATAACTACGGCAGTTGCTGTTTTGTTGATAAATTTCCAGTTGTTGGAATATACAAAGTGTTTTCATACTAGTGCAATAACTTTAGACAATAACAATTTCTCTATTTTATTTCGATCTTTTTTAGATGATTTATGATAAGTACCACAAGCACACACACCCACACACACAAACAAATCCATGGTCCCCAGTTTTTTTTGGATGAGTACATAATATGCATGCTGAGTTATAGTTGTCAAAGCAATACAGATATATAAGCTACAATAATGACACATAAATAAATTTACAGAAAAAAAAACAATCAAGTTACAGAAAGTGCATATTGAATATCTAATATTAATAAAGTAATACTCAATTCATAAATTATTTATATTACATTTCTTTTATCTAAACTTTAAAGATATTTATGACTAATACAAACAAACAAATTAAATATCATATAATAATTGACAAATATACGGTGACTTAACCTTGGAAAAATTTTGTATTAATTTTAAATCTATTTAAACTTATATCTCATCCCTAAAATTACAAGTTACTATCTAAATAAGATCTGATGAACAAAACTAACTGAGAGACAAATCATTAACAGAAATGATACAATCCATTCTCCATCAAAGTCTGTGGACATATGAACTACACATTGCAACTTTTCCACAGATTTTCCCACCTGACTAGTGATGTATCAGAATCATCAATGTCTATGGACAAATAAAATTTATCTACACATCCCAACATTTCCACTGATATTCCCTCACCTGTCTGGCATTTCTTAAGTATAAGGACACAGTATATTTCTAGTATGTTCACCGCTATGATGTTCAATTAACCAACCTAACTGTGCTTCCTTATTCTACATATGAAATGCAGCCACAACTAGCAAAAACAAAGCGTCCCCAAAGGCTACATGCAATATAGTATAAAGTAGAAAAAGCTTTTTGAAAAGAAAAACATGCAGCGCTGAGATAAGAAGTGAAAATTAGCATTAACATGAAAGAAACATGTAAGATTTGTTTTCTATGATCAAAAAATAGCATCAAAGATGCCCGTACCCCACAGCCTAGGGAAATAGTTTTCAACACCATGAGATATAGAAGTAGTGAAACAGTACAAAGATTGTGATACGTTCAGAGCAGTGTCAGTTATATTAAGGTCTAAATGATGTTTAAGTAGAGAAAATAACATCTAAGAGAAACAAAATGTATGCAAAGATAAAGTATTAAAACAAGACAATTCAACAGCAAGATGACAGCATTAATCAGTAAACTAAAAACTATGATGCACACCGACAACCCCTAAGCAATGGCCCTACCAACTATCAACTTCCTACAATTTACAGTTTCAGAGATATTGCCTGGGCAAAATTTTAAAGGTCAAGGTCACTACAGCAAGGTCAAATATCAAATCAAGGTCCAACATGACAATGCAAACCTACAACCCCCAACCAATGTTCCTTCTAAGTATCAACTTCCTACACCTTACGGTTTCTGAGATATAGCCCGGACAAGATTTTACAGGTCAGTCATAATTTTTCTTAAATTGACTGACCACTGAATGTTAGCAGTATATCAAGCAGTTAATATAACTATAATAATAAAAATGTACATTGATCCGTTTTGTAACTGTATGTTAAATTTGGCCTCTTTATGGCCTTAGATTTATTGATATGTATATAATTAATTTTTTTGTCAGATGCCAAAATGTAAAAAGATTTTAAAGGTCAAGGTCACTACGGCAAGGTCAAAGGTCAAATCAAGCTCACACCATGACATTGCAAACTTACACCCCCTAACCAATGTCCCTACCACGTATCAACTTCCTACACCTTACGGTTTCCGAGATATAGCCCGGACAAAATTTTAAAGTTTAAGGTCACTACGTCAAGGTCAAAGATCAAATCAAGGTCACACCATGACGTTGCACACCTACAGCCCCTAACCAATGTCCCTACCAAGTATCAACTTCCTACACCTTACGGTTTCTGAGATACAGGCTGGACATACTTTTCCCGCCGCCCGCCCAGGGGGGCTGCACACCCACCCGCCCGCCCATCCAGACACCATGGGTAAAAAAAATACCCCGACAGCCCCTAAGGGCTGTGGGGTAAAAATGTGTAAAGTTAATATAATAAATGTAATAGTTTGTAAGAAGAGTAGTTTTAAAGGAGATGTAAGGCAAAAACAGAAAATCTGCTATTTTTTGATCATGTGACTTTGATAAAGGTCAAAAAAGGTCAAATTTAAGCATGCTAAAAATTTTCCTACACCTAAGGTATATAACTGCCAAATATGGTTAGAAAGCTTCCAATAATAAGGGAGATATTCAAAGGAGACCATAGTGTGGCGGCAGTAAAGAAACTGAAGCAAAAACAAACTAGACCTACGCATCGGAGACTGATGCAAATTTATATCCACCGAAAAGACAACTCACCAAAGCCAGTGAACCACTGTTTGACCTTGGAGGAGGGGACCAAGGTCAAATCTAACATCAGAAAATTCCTAGCCCAAGATTTCGTATGAGTTGGTTTCATACTGTAAACTTCTAGGATCAATAATAAGCGAGTTATAAGCACTTTTAACTTTGGCTATCCTCGTTTGACCTTGAAGAAGGGGCCCAAGGTCAAATCCAACCACGCCAGAAGATTCCCAGCCTATGATTTCCTATATGTTGGTTTACCATTCCAAACCTCTAGGACCAATAATAAGCGAGTTATAAGCACTTTTAACTTTGGCTATCCTTGTTTGACCTTGAAGGAGGGGCCCAAGGTCAAATCAGAACACACCAGAAAATTCCCAGCCCATGATTTCCTATATGTTGGTTTACCATCCCAAACCTCTAGGATCAATAATAAATGAGTTATAAGCAGTTTTAAGTTTTGCTGTCCTCATTTGACCTTGAAGGAGGGGCCCAAGGTCAAATCCGACCAAACCAGAATATTCCCAGCCCATGATTTCCTATATGTTGGTTTATCATCCCAAACCTCTAGGACCAATAATAAGCAAGCTATAAGCAGTTTTAACTTTGGCTATCCTTGTTTGACCTTGAAGAAGGGGCCCAAGGTCAAATCCAACCACACCAGAAGATTCCCAGCCCATGATTTTCTATAGGTTGGTTTACCATCCCAAACCTCTAGGACCAATAATAAGCGAGTTATAAGCACTTTTAACTTTGGCTATCCTCGTTTGACCTTGAAGGAGGGGCCCAAGTTCAATTCCGTCCACACCAGAAGACTTCCAGCCCATGATTTCCTGTATGCTGGTTTACCATCCCAAACCTCTAGGACCAATAATAAGTTAGTCATAAGCACATTTAAGTTTGGCTTTCCTTGTTTGACCTTGAACGAGGGGTCTAAGGTCAAATCCGACCACACCAAAAGATTCCCAGCCCATGATTTCCTATATATTGGTTTATCATCTCAAACCTCTAGGACCAATAATAAGCGAGTTATAAGCAGTTTTAACTTTGACTATCCTCTTTTGACCTTGAACGAGGGGCCCAAAGTCAAATCTGACCACACAAAAAGATTCCCAGCCCATGAGTTTCTATAGGTTGGTTTACCATCCTAAACTTCTAGGAGCAATAATAAGCGAGTTATAAGCACTTTTAACTTTGGCTATCCTTGTTTGACCTTGAAGGAGGGGCCCAAGGTCAAATCAGACCACACCAGAAGATTCCCAGCCCATGATTTCCTATATGTTGGTTTACCATCCCAAACATCTAGGATCAATAATAAGTGAGTTATAAGCACTTTTAAGTTTGTCTGTCCTCATTTGACCTTGAAGGAGGGGCCCAAGGTCAAATCCGACCAAACCAGAAGATTCCCAGCCCATGATTTCCTATATCTTGGTTTATCATCCCAAACCTCTAGGACCAATAATAAGCAGTTTTAACTTTGACTATCCTTGTTTGACTTGAAGAAGGGGCCCAAGGTCAAAATCTGACCACACCAGAAGATTCCCAGCCTATGATTTCCTATATGTTGGTTTACCATTCCAAACCTCTAGGACCAATAATAAGTGAGTTATAAGCACTTTTAACTTTGGCTATCCTCGTTTGACCTTGAAGGAGGGGCCCAAGGTCAAATCAGAACACACAAGAAAATTCCCAGCCCATCATTTCCTATATGTTGGCTTACCATCCAAACTTCAGCACTCCGTGGATAACCTTGAATTAAGAGCTTCAAGGTCAAATGTGTGCAAGGTTGTAGAGGACATGTATATCTGTTATACATATCACCTATGAAGAGATTCAACCTTTTACCTATGAGAAACAGCCAGTAGAAAAATGTAGATTATTTTCAAAGAAATGCCCGTGGTCGCCATCTTGTTTTTCAGAATGAGGCTATTTTCCTTCCCAGAGAAGCTTACCCCCCAATGAAGATATCCTGCAAATTTGGTGAACCCAGCTGCTGTCATTTTCCTCTTAGAGCGTTAACGCCAAAAATCTCTCTACGTGCGGCGGCGGCAGCGTAGTGAACGCTAAACCAAAGTACCCACCGGATGCTTCCGGTGGATACAATAAGCACCCTTTCTGGGACGCTCAATTAAGATAATATATGTTTGTGCTTTACCTTTTAAATCAAATTAAAAGAAATAATACCAAATATCATCAAATATCATCAAATATTGACTAGACATATTCAATATTTTACAAAATGACTTTTACATCTGAAATGTGGCTACATTTCTATTGCAACCACATTCATTTGGGAAAACTAACAGAAAATACACACTTAGTCTGGTAAGGAATATAGTTACTTATATCTACAAAGTAGGGTCTACAATAAATCCACACACGGAAATACCACCATTATGTTGACCTTAGATGAGGAATTATGAGGTAAGTATTAAACTTACAAATGTTAAATTACAATAAAACTTTCACATTTTATTGTGTGAAATACCCTTACCTTATCCTCATTATTGCTTGTGAGATTGTGTATTCTCATTTTGTCATTTATATTTGCTCCCACCAACACACATAGCGATAGTGAGGATGAGGTATGGATCTTTTATGCCATAAAAAGATATGTTCACAAATGTTGCTGCATTTCCTTTAGCTACACAGTGCAGTCACATTTAGCCTAATTATTGGACTGTTTCCATATACTTACCAAATGCCACCTGTGTTAAGTGTGACACCATTACAACCACAAATACCAAGGTAATTCCCACGTTCGGGTGGGCATTGCAGTACTTACTAGACTTACCCAAACTTACCAGAACATACTTTTTTCTATTTGTTTGGTAGCTACCTGGTAAACAAGAAAGTACTGAAGTGATCGACATATCTCCTCTGATTTCTTAGTAAGTATGTGACCAAACAAAGAAAACAGCAGCAATCACATATTTTATTGTAAAACTCTTATTAAAACCTCAATAATTGTTCATTTCTTTTAAAAAAATATCAGTGGAAAGATATAAAAAAACTTTATACTTTTCTCGGACTTGTCAAAAAATAAATAAATAGCCTTCAAAATTAACCAAATAAAATTCACCACAGAAAATACATTGTATGCAGACACCTAATATTGAATGGTTTATGCAACAAATATACAAGTTTCATAACAATTTGTAAGTATATATGTTAAATTATTGACTAAAATTAGGCCAAGGAAAAAAATTACAAATTTTAGAACATATTTCTTATACCTCCAAATACCCACATGGAATCGACAACATTGTATAAAAATAACTGCCAATCAGATTTAATAGAAATGACATCATGGTAAAGTACTTACTTTTTACATTTCTGTAGTAGAGTTTCCAGTAAGTACTGGTTGTTACTGTGCATGTGGCCGGAGCTTATTTTACTTACCGCAAATTTTCCCACGTGAATGACCCTATTGACATGTGTCCACTATTCCCTTGACTTTCCTCACCTGTGTCAGGTGAATTATGGTAAGATTAAGTTACTAAGACTATATTGTGATGTACACAGTTTTAAACACCAAGAAACCAATGTAGAGATCCAGAGACTCTCACAGATATGTATACAACAAGTACAAGATTTAGCAATTTTTAAAGAAATTTGTTTAGTATATAAAACTTGTTAATATATATATATTTTTTTTATATGTATGTCTTACATATATTTTGGAGAGTCCCCAGATGTGTACATTGCCTTCTGGGTTGATTGATTCCTGTTATGTATACTTCTGTAAACATGAATTGTGATGGCTATGTTTCCATGTGAGTCAATTTATGGTGTAATTAACTGTAATCAAAACCAATTAGGAAGAACTATGCACCAAATATCTTGAATAAACTAAGAAAAATGGCCTTTTCCTACTCTTAGCTGATTATTTCCCTGATGCCATATGCTTTTGGAGACATGAAAATACTTACTTTGATTTAATAAGGACACAAAAATGTGCTTTAAAATATTTGAATTATGAATTGTCTGTCAGATACATGAAAACACAGCTTTAAATGTATAAAATATTGATACATTAAAACTTGTATTTGAGCTTACTAAATGTATATCTTATTAACTTCCTTATGTCTATATTTTCCCTTTCCTTTAAATGTGTTTACCTGTATTATATTTTGTGAACATGCTACAAAGCATTCTAATTATGTATATTAATGGCTATGTATTATTTTATGTCCAAGTATGTATGTCTGTATACCAGTCATTTATATTTTACTATAGCTACATATTGAGCTTGTACTACTATTGTTTACTCAGGTGTTCCCTTACAATTATGCTAGGCTTTACCCTAATTATCCTTACTAGTCATCCATCCCTAGTCATCCATTGTTCTACATGTAATTCACCTGTCTCTTTTAGTGGACATCACTATAATTAGCTGGTCCCTAAGCAGCTATTCCTTACACAAGCATAGGTGACACTGTGTTTGTCCAGCTGCTTAGATCTCAAGTCATTATGTAACTGTTTAGACACTCTGATTGTCTATCTACTTAGATGTCAATACATATGTAAATATCTTACCAACTGTCAGTCTTAACAATAGCTCCCCCTTCATAATTACCCTATGTATATACCCCTATGTCATTATCCCTCATAAAACAGATGTCTTGTAATCTTCCCCTTGCCTTATTATTATCCTAAGACAAGCAGTGACTACCCTTTATTATTATGTAAATTAACATCTGTTCAACTAAATTGTATCTTCTCATTGGTCATCACATCAGTGACCAGTCATGTGACTCTAGATACTCTTTACTCATTGGCTAAATCTCTATTAGCTGGTCATGTGACTACTGTGTGTCACATGACTTCTACTGAGTATAAAATATCCTGCTACAGGATTAACTGGGCTAGTTAGTCTTATACATAATATTATGTGTTAGTCTGGTACAGAGGATGTACAAAGATGGAGTCTTCATATAGCTAGACTTACTTAAATAGGATATATGAGCCAGCAAGTTATTATCATAACATAATGTTCTCATCAGCATTTTATGCTATGAATATGGATGGGAACACTGTATAAGATAAAATAACTATATGCTTATCTAATTATGCAACAAATATATTTGTGTGATTATAAGTAAAGTGAAATATAAATACAAGTGAAAGAATATCAATAAACTATAAAGAGGAATGAACTATGTTTAAATGTATTTATGTTCTACATCCCCAAAAACCGTACTACAACATTATGTTCAACTTCCACACATAGCTATCAAACTGTACACTATTTTTTAAAGTTGGGTAATCTGCCAAACCTTTTCCCCTTTTACCTAAATTCAACTCATGATGGCTCTACTGATACTGATTCTGCAATATCTAATATACGTGAAATGTAAACAATTTTATCTTGATAAAAACATTTAAATTCAATATTATCTATACTCTCTTTTCAATAACTTATTCATAAAATGACAACAAAAAAAATTATTGCATGCTTTTTCTTTAATGCTTTAAATTACGAACCTGACACATACAGTAGTATCCAGTAACATTAAGTTAAAATATAGCATGCTGACATCCAGTCATGAACACATCCTGATACTGTACATAATTTGTAATTCATTGAACTGTAATTGCAGTCACCAGTGATGGAACAACATTATTACAAAGAGTGAAGGCAATAGCCAAAACTAACTCCATGTATTATTCTTTTTGATTGTTAATCGCGAGTTCAGCATTATATGAATAATACACACAGTAGATTCCATAATCTATTCAGACAGGAGCCAAACCCACTGAGTATAAAGTGTATGATATTATGTAGTTTTATTTACTATGAAGGATCAAGTGATCAATGACATTCTTTGTGGGGGAGTTGGCAGGGTATATTTTGAGGGAAACAAATTTACTTCAAATAAGAACTGGCAATATCAGGGCAGACACTAAGTTAATCCTATAAATATTTGACAATATATATATATGTCCAGGCTAGTGTTGAAAGTACATAAAATGAAGACTTTATTGTGCCATTTTTGTCAAAATGTAAGTGAAAGGTCAACTAACTACAGATAAATCAATATTTCAAAGAAATATTATTGAGATAGATACGATGATGTTACTATTTTCCTTTGTTACAGTCATATTAGGAATGTAATTAAGTCAAATGGTATTTAATTGATAAACTTAAAAATATCTATGGTTGAACTAAAAATGTTGATAATAAATTAACCACAATAGTTAAAACAGAAATGCAAAGTTAAAGGGCAATGATAACAATGAATAATTGAGGACTATGTGTGGCTCTATATTTAGCATTGAGTAATGACTGGTTTACCATATAAAGACTTGCAATGTGTCAAACAATCAATACTCTTTTCCATTGACAGAGTATAGGATTTTGACAGCTAAGGTCAAGAGCACTCAAAATACAATGCTGAATTACCAGTGAATTACCATAATTAGACAAATAAGAACCTGTCAATTCTAAAAGCCAGAAGACATGTAATAAATCTGATATGATCTGATAATAAAGTTTGTTGAAATATAGCCTTGCTAAAGGCTCATGTTTCTTTGTAATTTGGGAAGACTTTCAGTTTACACAATTAAGTTTCTCTTTATATATGGTACTCTTCTTACCTATGGTGGATTATCCTATGCCTAATGAGCTTATGTCTCCTAAAATGGGACAAGTTCTGTATGAATACCATTTCTTTGTGCATGTTCAAAAAAGCTATGGAAGAAATTTGGGTCTTAAGCAAGATTAGAAGTAATATAACATACCTTGTCTAAATGCACCAGAATCAATATAATCTGAACCGAAACAAAACTATTCTTATTTTGAAACTTTTATTGGATTGATAAATATCATCAGCACATACATAACAGAATAATTCATTTTAAAAAGCCCAATAGTTTTTTTGTTTTTTGTTTACCTTCCTTTTAAGTTTTTTGTCATTTTGTTCAGTTTAAGGAGTGCTAATATTTCAATGTGTGGAGCTGACTTGTTTGATGTGTATGGGCCTAGACTGAAGAACATTGTTCTTCATATAGTGCTACATTCATATAGTTCTACATGTGTACTGATTCATTTGTTCATCCACTAAGTCTTGTTCATTACATCCATGGCCTACTTTTCTTGTGAAGGAATGTATAGATATTCTATTGCCCTCAATTACTAGGCTTGTTAACTGCTCATTGTCGGAAAGTTTTGTACCAGATGAGTTTAAGAAGGCTATTGTAACCACATTGATTAAAAAATCATCTTTACCACCCAATGAATTAAAAAAAACTACAGGCCTATTTTAGGGTTGGGCTTTATATAGAAACTTGTTGAACGTGTGGTTGCTTCTCAATTGAAGGACCATGTCAGCTTAAACGGACTTGAGAATGTCAGGCAGTCAGCCTATAAACTTGGTCACTCAACTGAATCTGCATTGCTTTCAATTAAGAATGATGTTCACCTGGCTTTTGCTAAAGGTGAGGCAACTGCTGTTGTTCTCTTGGATCAGTTGGCTGCGTTCAACACTATTGACCATGATACGCTCCTTGATTCTCTCAGCTCCTGGTTTGCTGTAAGTGGGGTAGTCCTGGATTGGTTCAAGTCTTACCTCTGAGACCGTGTTCAATGCATTAAGATTGGGTCAATTTTATACAATGCCAAAAAGTTATTGTATGGTTTGTCTCAAGGCTCTGTCCTAGTGCCAATCCTTTTTTTCACTCTATACCACTCCTCTGAGTAAAGTCATACAGAATCATCCTGGTATTAGTTTCCATTTGTATGCGGATGACACACAACTGTATGTGCATCTCACACATAAAGATGTTGCCCTGGCCCTTGATAAGCTGTCGCACTGCCTAGATGATGTTAAGAGATGGCTCTCTTCAATAAGCTAAAGTTAAATCGTCATAAGACTGAATTCATTGTGGTTGGCTGAAAGTCTCAGCGTGAAAAACTTAATCACACCTTCCCAGTCAATATACTTGGTAATCATATATTACTAGTAGATGCTGTTAGGAACCTTGGTGTCTGGTTTGATTCCGATTTTTCTTTCTCTTGCCATGTCACGAAGGTCTGCAAGGATTGTTTTGCTCATGTCAGGGATCTTAATCGACTCCGAGGACATCTGACACAAGAAGTTGCCCTAATGGCTGCCAATACACTGTTCGGAAGTCATCTTGATTACTAAGTCTCTATTCAGAGGTCTCTCTGCTCTGGATCTGCGCAAACTTCAGTGTGTTCAGCAGTCTTGCCAGAATTGTGGCCAACACCACCAAGTATTCACACATCATTCCTGTTAGAAAAGCACTATATTGGTTACAGATTAAGTACTGTTCTATCCTTAAGACGTCCGTGCTTGTAGATCAGTTTCTACACAGGGGTAACCCCAAATACTTTGAAACCTTTCTGATACCCAGACATAGTGCATAATAACACTTGTCAAAGTCAATCTGATGGCATGTTTCTTGAGGTCACCCACTTTGCTTCAGTTTTCAAGTCTCAAAAGCATTTTGGCCTCAGTTTTGCATATGACACACTTATGATTTGGAACGACCTCCCTGACGTGGTCCATTCTGCAAATTCACTTGCCTCCTTCAGGTCAAGGCTGAAGTCTTACCTCTTTGGAAAAGCATATCCACCCTAATTTTTCCATTCTTCTCCTTCTCCCTTCATGGTGCTGACCTCTGCAATGTCTCTGGCTTATGAATATTGAACAATGTTTTTTGGTGTTATGCGCCTTGAGTCTTTCTTTTGACAGAGATTAGGCGCTATAAAAGTGCTATTAGAATTAAATTACTGATGTTGATATGGTCAGACCATTTCTTGTTAACATCAGTAAGCTACTGAAATAAACTGCAATACTGATTTAAGTTTATACAGAGGACACCTGTTTAATTGAGCCCAAAGTATTGGACCTTTTAAATGAATTATTCTGTTGTTTATGTTCTGATGATATTTATCAATCCAATAAAAGTTTCAAAATAAAAATAGTTTTGTTTCAGTTCTGATTGTATTGAATCTGGTACATTTAGACAAGGTATGTTATATTACTTCTAGTCTTGCTTAAGACCCACATTTGTTTCATAGAAACAGTGAAACACATTATGATTTTTTCCCATTTTAACTTCCATGGAGGTCAAATTAAATACTGAATGCCCATATGTTGTTTGTATTTTGACTTTGTTAGGATCTTTTGCTGATCTAAAAATAACACTGAAATCATGAAAACAAATGGAGCATGTATGGTTAAATGGCTAGCAGTTTAGAACAAAAATTTGGGTCAAAGTGACATCATAGTTGGCGAATCACCTATTCCGAGATAATAATAAGCTAGGATTAAATAAATACAATATATTTAATTGAACAATACAAAGATAATGATTCATAAACAAAATATTTAATATTATGTGCTTTTAAATATCGAAATTACAGATGCATTTAGTTCAAGAAAGTATAGAAATCAAGTTTAAATACCCTGAGGTTAAGAAAAATAAGGTCAATATTGACAGATATTACTACCGATCACTGAATGTAACAATATTCTTGAAGCTTACTACTGGAATGATGCCTTGAACAAGACAGTCTGGAGTGGAAGTAGGGTTACACACTGGCTTATACTAGTCAAAAAACAATTTAACACTATCTTGCCTAAGGTACAAGTACTAGTCTTTACAATGTCTGAGCAATAACTTATGCCAATCCTACCAAAGCCCATTGCTGCTTAACTTTAAGTGATCTGCCACAAAAGGGTAAAGGTATATGACAGTGATGACAAGCAAAATATGAGTCTATATGCATCATTCATCTTTCATCCCATTAACCCACTTGCGGACAGTTATTCTTTTAAACTCTGGAGTCTGACTTACACTGCATGTCTTTAGAACCACTCCAAAAGAATCATCTGTGAGTTTTAACAGCTGAACATCACATGGATTTTTCCAATTGATTTCATTCGGACAGCTTACAACCTTCTGAAGAAACAGCTCACTGTCACTGTAATCCATAACGTCGGCTACACATTGTGAAGCTGTTTAATGCTGAAAAACATTAATACTTTGAACAATTAATCATTCAGAAGATGATGACTGCTGTAAAATTAAGACTCAAAGTAGAAAGCACTGACTGAGCACAGATCTCCGTCAAGGGCCATTTCCGAAACTTTGGGATTTTTCTATCCAGAATATGATCTGGCTCTTTCCTATGTAATCACTTCTTCCTTTTGCTATGCCCTACCCTTATAAAAATGTTCATATTAGTTCTGCTCAATACATTTAGAATAATGTCAACAAGAAAGCCAAAGCGACTGAAAATATATTGAAAATGGAACCTTTAAAAATTGGATTAACTAGATTGGGCCAACTCGGCGCCAACATATCCCCAGACAGGTCATCACTCACGCCACAGGTTTTGATCGGGAATTTTTTATTTAATCCATTTGTTGTATGCCATAAATATTGAGAAAAGTTATATGAACTTCAGCACATCAATCTACTAAGTTTATATCTTCCCAAGGAAGATGGTTTATCCCCAGACGTCGAATACATAACTCAACAGATCATATTTTCAATCTTCCTGCAATGATAACTCTGAACCTATTTTCAAAGTATTTAAATGATTGATGATTGAATGTCCATTCTAAATTAATAATCTCAAAAGAGCATATCTGTTTCTATATTTGTTGACAAATAAAATATTATTTTTAACTCAACTCATCATACTTTTCAATCTTCCTGCAAAGGGTAACTCTGAACCTATTTTCAAAGTATTTAAATGATTGATGATTGAATGTCCATTCTAAATTCATAATTCCAAAAGCGTATCTCTGTTTCTATATTTGTTCACAAATAAAATATTATTTAAAAATCATATATTATTTATATTATTATTTTATTATATTATTTTTAGAATTTGCATTGTTTTTCAGTTATTCATTTCCTCAATTCCTATATATGTGGTCCATATATATGCAACCTAAATATGTGACACAATCTCAGTTCTGACTCCCTTTGTCTTAGATAATTAGATAATGAAGCAAACACCACCTCCCACCCCCACCCCACCTCTCTCCCCTTCTCCACACCTCTCTCACTATTACAGAAGATCTGTATACCTTTGTTTATTTAGTGTCACTCAATAGCTGGAGGTCCCAGAGGTGGGTGGGGGATGGGGGGTGGGACTACAAAGAGATGGAGTGCTGCAGCACAAATGGTAAACAAACACTTATAATATAAAAGGGGTAATCAAATACAAAAAGCTCAGTTAATCTTATCACTAAAATAAAATCAAATATATAAATAAGGAATGTCTATTAAAGGCCTAAATTTTGGAGTACATACAAGAAAAACATATTGATATATTCTCAGATGATATTTCACTTAGATGAGAGACATAGTTTGAAAGCTACAGTGCTTGAAGATGGCAAAAAGTCCATAAATTGGGTCTCTGTGGGCAATTTTGAGATCTTAAGTCGGCCTAACAGGTAAACCTACAGCCTTTAAATTTTTCACAGACAAGGATTACATATAAGAGTTACATCTAGTGCAGTTTGAGACTCATCAGAATTACCACTTCCAAATTACAGGGCAAAATAAGTTAAAAATATAGGAAAAAAGTCCTAAGTGGGGTCTTTATGGGCCTCAAAGACAATTTTCTCCTCAACTTAAAGTCTTGATTTTCGGCACATATACTAAGAATATATTAATGTGTTCTCAGGTAAAATTTGAGGCAGATAAGCCTCATAGTTTGTGACCTAGAGGGCTCTAAGTGGCCAAAAGTGCAATTTCTGACCTTAAGGTGGCCATAAGTTCTTTATTATTGGGAGTTTAAGGTCACCTTAAAATAGGGATCTTCCTTTGGGCATCCTTAACATGTGTACCAAGTTTGAAAAAAAAATATTAATCCATTTTTGAGTTATCGCGTCCACAAGGAAATTTCTACGGCAGCGGCGGCGCGACGGACCTGAATCCAATATATCCCCGACTTTCGTCTGGGGATATAATAATTCCATGCCATTATGGTTCTGTTAATGGTCATACTATTTTGAAACAAATTATAGATTTAAATAAGCTACCATTTTTGGTTAAACTGAGGTGTATGATGTATCTTGACTCAATAAATTATAAAGTATAACTGTCTTCACTTTTCAGTTTTTTTTTTAAATAATAAAAAACGTCAATGTCCGAATAAATCAGCAGTAGAGTTTTGAAACATGTAACTTTAACTTTTCTTGCACATTCTTCTTTATCACTTAAACAATTTCCTGTGTATTAACTACACATATAAATTTCAAAATGATCAACTATTATGATTTGATATTGATGCAAATAATTAAAATTTACATTTTAGAATTAAAGCAAAAACGAGAGGGTCAGAAATGCCCCAAAAGGCGGGTTGCACAGGCAGCAATAGGGTTCGCGACTGCTGTAATTAAATTTAGAAACAAGGAAAGAAATGTTAGGTTACCCAATTAAGGTAAATGTGTTAGACATGCTAAGAAATGTAAAACTTGTAATCTAGGTTACATTATTGTATGTATGCTATACTAAATATGGGACTGAAACTTAGTAAAAGCATTAATGTACCATATTATAATATTGCATGGCACCTAATCACAAAAGATAATTTATTAAAGTAAGACATAGTATTACCATATCTACAGGATCGATGTATGGTAGATGTATGCAGAAGGTGGTGAGAGTGGTCATGAGCATACCAAAATATGGGTGCCTTATAAAACCCGGACTTCCGGAAGGGCGGTCGGGCCAGGGCGGTAGGGCGGTAGAATTGGGCGGTGGCTATATCTCCTAAGCTTTATTGTGTATGATCCAAGTTCTTATTATTTTTGACAAGGATGATGGTGTCTATTTATATAAGCTTCACTTTGTTTGGTATCTGGTAGCAAACTATAAATAGAAGACATTTTGCAAAACACAGGGCGCCACCCATAGACAGGGCGGTGAACTAATCATTTGTCAGACCAGAAAACCTTCAATTCTATCTATCAACATGCATGAATTAAACTTATTCTTCTTTGGTCACTGCAGCTCTGCATCCACACTAAAGCTTAATATAATGCATGTAATTGAATTCTGTACTAAATTCTGAAAGTTTTGATACCAAATATATAAATAGAATTCACTGTCCCAGCCAATCAAGGAGAAGAGGTCACCGCCCCAGCCCATCAAGGAGACGAGGTCACCGCCCCAGCCCATCAAGGAGACGAGGTCACCACCCCAGCCCATCAAGGAGAAGAGGTCACATCCCCAGCCTATCAAGGAGACGAGGTCACCGCCCAAGCCTATCAAGGAGAAGAGGTCACCGCCCCAGCCCATCAAGGAGAAGAGGTCACCGCCCCAGCCACTCAAGGAGAAGAGGTCACCGCCCCAGCCCATCAAGGAGACAAGGTCACATCCCCAGCAAAGATCACAGCAGCAGAGGACACTGCCCATGCACCAAGTTCACCATATAACAAAACATATTGGTGTTTTTATCAAGCTTGGATGTTTCAGAAGTTTTGATGGGGTTGGAAAAAGTCAGTTAAAAGAAGAGGTTAAACCAATTTCAAAACTTACTGGTGGTACAAATTTGGCATTAGATAATATTAACAAGGGTCAAATGGCGGGCTTTCACCCAACCACAGTGTCCAATATTAGGACAGCACTGGGTGTTGAAATCTGTAAACTCGTATTATCGCCCGCATTTGGAAACCGCTTTCAGGGAAGTTTTCAGATTTGTGTCGCGATATGGGTATTTTACAAGGCTGGTTTAAGATGAAAACTACCAGCATATTTCCTGTTCACGGACTTGCCTCATTAATATTTATGAGCAAATATGCGCAGTCATGGCACTTCTTCGTTGGGTTTCCTGACAATATTTTACAAGGCTGGTTTAAGATGAAAACTACCAGCATATTTCCTGTTCACGGACTTGCAGTTTGTACGTAGCTTAAAGTATTTGATCTTTGTTGAAACGTCCATTTTATAAAATATTGTCAGGAAATAAGATTAGCGAACTGGTTTATTTTGTAAATATACTGTAAATCAATTTGGAAGACAACTTCTTCTAAAATAACAAACGGATTGACAGAAAAAAAATAATGAAATCACGTGATAACTTCTAGGAAATAGAAACCCCAAGCGCCTTCGAGTGGTTGAATGTAGAACTACGGGGTTGTGCTTTCATTGTCTCTGCCAGGTGTCCTCGATTTTGATTGGCTAAACGAAAAATGTATAGTACTACCGTGATGTCACTTCATTCATTAATTTCTTTACGGTTTATTTGTTTGACAAATGGGTAGATGCGCAGACAACAATTTTACATTAACAGTGAGTGCGTGATACACCAGCAGACAAATAAATTAATTGGGGTTTCTCGTCTAGAAACCAGCAGACGAAACGGTTAAAAAAGACTCGTTCGAGTAGAAAATCACAATGGAAATACAATAGGTTCTAGGACATACGGGACCTTATAGAAAGCCAGACATAGTGCCAGACATGCTTTTTACTTCATAAAATATAACTTAATAAAAGCATTAAAAATCTTCAAAATGGCAGAGTGTATAATATACACCTTAATGTACCGATATGTGAACAAATATTATTCAGAATTTGATATTTAAGGGCTTAAACAGACGATTTAAAATCGCGGCCACAACCCAGTACATAACTCGAATCAAAGATTCGACTAATAAAAACCTAGCTGAAAAATGAAACAGTGTAATGAGACAAACAAAATCATTTAGTCAATATTTGCTTATAAAGAGAGAACAAGCATCCGAATAAAAGTAAAATTGTTCAATAAAAAAGAATTCAGTAAGTTCTCAGCTGTACCCAGACCAGCATCTGTTCTCTGATTGGCTGGGCGGTAAGTGGTAAGGGCGGTCCGGAAATTGGTCCGGTTCCGAGTCCAGTTCCGACTTTTATAAAGTACCCAAAATATGTTCATAATTTTTAGAGAACGGACGGAATCACACTAATTTCGAAAGAAACTTAGCTATGAAGGTGGTCTATCTCCCGGTCAAATTTGAATTCAATGAGACAAAGCATTTTCGAGTTAAGAGTCTGGAAACAGAAATGTTGACGGACAAACGGACAAACGAACTGACAGAATTACACCAATTTCAAAAGCAAATTAGCTATGATGGTGATCTATCTCCCTGTCAAGTTTGAATTCGATTGGACAAAGCGTTTTCGAGTTAGAGTACGGAAACGGAAATGTTGACCCACAGACAAATAGACCAAAAACGGACAGAATTACACCAATTTCGAAAGCAACCTAGCTATGATGGTGATCTATCTCCCTGTCAAGTTTGAATTCAATTGGACAAAGCGTTTTTGAGTTAGAGTCCGGAAATGAAAATGTTGACGGACAGACGGACAGACGTCGGACACATCAATCTAATAGGCGGATTGGTTACACGTAACCCGCCTGATAAATAAATACACACAATAAAATGTATTTGCAAATTATATTTGAAAGTATTTGAATTTTTTTTTTCAAATGCAAATATTTGTCATTTGAAAATTTCAAATGCAAATACTTTTGAAAAGTATTTAAAATGCATTTAAATTGAAAATTTTAACTAGACCTAGCGCATCGGAAAACCGATGCAAATTGTATCCACCGTAAAGACAATGCACCAAAACCTCTAGGACCAATAATAAGCAAGTTATAAGCACTTTTAAGTTTGGCTGTCCTCATTTGACCTTCAAGGAGGGGCCCAAGGTCAAATCCGACCACGCCAGAAGATTCCCAGCCCATGATTTCCTATATGTTGGTTTACCATCCCAAACATCTAGGACCGATAATAAGCGAGTTATAAGCACTTTTAAGTTTGGCTGTCCTCATTTGACCTTCAAGGAGGGGCCCAAGGTCAAATCCGACCACACCAGAAGATTCCCAGCCCATGATTTTATATATGTTGGTTTACCATCCCAAACCTCTAGGACCAATAATAAGCGAGTTATAGGCACTTTTACCTTTGGCTATCCTCGTTTGACCTTGAAGGAGGGGCCCAAGGTCAAATCCGACCACACCAGAAGATTCCCAGCCCATGATTTCCTATATGCTGGTTTACCATGCCAAACCTCTAGGACCAATAATAAGCGAGTTATAAGCACTTTTAAGTTTGGCTGTCCTCATTTGACCTTCAAGGAGGGGTCCAAGGTCAAATCCGACCACACCAGAAGATTCCCAGCCCATGATTTCCTATATGTTGGTTTACCATCCCAAACCTCTAAGTCCAATAATAAGCAAGTTATAAGCATTTTTATGTTTGGCTGTCCTCACTTGACCTTGAAGGAGGGGCCCAAGGTCAAATCCGACCATGCCAGAAGATTCCCCGCCCATGATTTCCTGTATGTTGGTTTACCATCCCAAACCACTGGGATCAATAATAAGCGAGTTATAAGCACTTTTAAGTTTGGCTATCCTCGTTTGACCTCGAAGGAGGGGCCCAAGGTCAAATCCCACCACGCCAGAAGATTCCCAGCCCATGATTTCCTATAGGTTGGTTTACCATCCCAAACCTCTAGAACCAATAATAAGCGAGTTATAAGCACTTTTAAGTTTGGCTGTCCCCATTTGACCTTGAAGGAGGGGCCCAAGGTCAAATCCGACCACACCAGAAGATTCCCAGCGCATGATTTTCTATATGCTGGTTTACCATCCCAAACATCTAGGACCAATAATAAGCGAGTTATAAGCACTTTTAAGTTTGGCTGTCCTTGTTTGACCTTGAATGAGGGGCCCAAGGTCAAATCCGACCACACCAGAAGATTCCCAGCCCATGATTTTATATATGTTGGTTTACCATCCCAAACCTCTAGGATCGATAATAAGCGAGTTATAAGCACTTTTAAGTTTGGCTATCCTCGTTTGACCTTGAAGGAGGGGTCCAAGGTCAAATCTGACCACATCAGAAGATTCGCAGCACAAGATTTCCTATATGTTGGTTTACCATCCCAAACCTCTAGGATCGATAATAAGCGTGTTATAAGCACTTTTAAGTTTGGCTATCCTCGTTTGACCTTGAAGGAGGGGTCCAAGGTCAAATCTAACCACATCAGAAGATTCGCAGCACATGATTTCCTATAGGTTGGCTTCACATTGCAAACCTCTAGGACCAATTATAAGGGAGATATAGGCACTTTTAAAGTCCTCTATGTGGGTTACTTCGGCACTCCGTGGATGACCTTGAGTTAGGAGCTGCAAGGTCAAATGTGTGCAAGGTTGTAGAGGACATGTATATGTGTCATACATATCACCTATGAAGAGATTCAACCTTCTACCTATGAGGAACAGCCAGTAGAAAAATGTAGATTATTTTCAAAGAAATGCCCGTGGCGGCCATCTTGTTTTTCAGAATGAGGCTATTTTCCTTCCCAGAGAAGCTTACCCCCCAATGAAGATATCCTGCAAATTTGGTGAACCTAGCTGCTGTTGTTTTCCTCTTAGAGCATTAACGCCGAACATCTCTCTACGGGCGGCGGCGGCGTAGCGGACGCTAAACCAAAGTATCCACCGGATGCTTCCGGTGGATACAATTAATTAAATGTAGCTTTTATGAGCTACAAGCTTACCATGTGGGACTCAATGCTGTTCTCAGATGACCGCAAGGCATCATGGCCAACGTCTAAGAAAAATAGACATTTGTAGTTGGCCGTAGCCTCTGGTTATCATCTCGCGGTACACCCTGACATTCGTCTCCTTTTTCTCGTTGCAATGTTAAACCATACCCCCTCAGCTATAATACAGCGGGGAGGCAGGGTGGGACTCTTGTGAGTCCCACATGGTAAGCTTGTAGCTTATAAAAGCTACATTTAAGTAATTAAAATTTTTAATTTTATTGCGCTCCAATAGCTTACCATGTGGGACTCAATGCTGAATCCAACCACCTGGTGGTGGGATTACAGCTGACACTGGAAGATATGTCAATTTTTCTTAGATTTTGAAGTAATATATTAGAATGAATGTTAGAAATACCAGTCGGAGTCCGGGACCAGGCCTGTAAAGAGCCAAAAACCTGAATAGAATGGATGACAGTGGTAAAACTGTCAAGATGTTTTGATTGTAGGAGAGAAGTGCAGACATGCTCATTTAAGGAGTGTAAGGGTCCTTATGGACCATCCACGAGTGAAAAACCAGCCCACTGGTTGGAATTCTCATAAATTTTTGCCACCGAACATGAGATTAATGACAACCTTGATAAGTCCTTAATACGTCTTATACTTGATAAACTAAAAATATAAAATGGCCTTACCCGTAACATTTTGAAAGGTAAACCTATACCTAGATCCTGGGATTGGACTCCTGAAGACTTGGCTGTAGCGGATGTGCCCCCCCCCCCCCCCCTCTTTCTTTCCGAGGATGACTGGTCTGAGGGGAAGGGTCTAGGACTTGTTGTGCCGCCACCACTGGTCCCAGATACATAGTGTTGTCGTTGTCTGACCAAGTAAGGTCTTTTAGGTAAAAATTTGTAAATGTGTTGTGAGCTTTCCAGTGACAGGCTTGCATGATTTGGTCCACCGAAACCCCACCGTAAAAGGCCTTAGAGGCCACAAAGGCCCGGATGTCATGCGCTTTAACTTGGACCAAGTCCAAGGTTTGTTGGTCTGCTTGTTTATAACAAAGTAGAATGGTCTGTTTCAACCAGGAAGAGAGAGCAGCGGGTCTAATGTCTGAGGTATGTCCTTTCTTGAAGGAGATGAAAAGGAGGGATCGAGACCCTCTCAGGTCTTTGGTTCGATCCAAATAGTACCTCAGGGCCCGCACCAGACACAGGGTCCTGTCTTCTTTGAATTGTCTATCTACAATGGTAGTCAAAGCAGGAATAGTCACCAGAGACACACTTTGAGAACCTTCTTTTGCTAGTTGGTTTTTGGCTATGAAGTCAGAAGAAGGGAACAAGGCAACCTTTTCCCATTGGCCTAGATTAGATACTTTGTTTGCAACCCAGGCATGGATTTTGCTGCGGCGCTTGCCGGAGGCCAAAGCTAGCAAGAAAGCAGTTTTGAGAGTAAGATGTTTGAGGTCTGTGTCTTTCATAGGCTCAAAGGGTGCTTTTGTGAGCTCATTAAGAACAACAGAAAGGTTCCACTTAAGAAGATTCCTGGAACTTTTGGGACGATCCCTGTGAAAGCAGAACTTTGTGCAATATGGTGGCCCGTTGGGCCCAAAGTGTCAACAATGGCTGTCCTGTAACCATCGATGGTCGAGCGGCGCCTGTTTAGATCTTGGTACAGGTACATGAAAAAGTCTGAGACTTGTTTCACAGATGGAGTGGAGAAGTCCACCGAATCTTCTCTGCACCATTTCTCAAATAAGGCCCACTTGACTTGTAGATGGTTCTTGTTGATGACCTCTGAGGTGCAGCAAGTCTCTCTGCCACCTCCACAGAGAAGCCTTGTTCTTGGAGCTGTCCACTCCTAGACACCAGGCGTGGAGGTTGAGATGCTGTGGAACACATAATTGTGGGACTGTTTGAGAAGAGTCATTGACACCGGAAGTTGCAGTGGGATCTCTGTTGAGAGCTGCACTAGGTCCCAAAACCAGGGCATCCCTGGCCAGCCTGGGGCTACTACGATGATCAGGCAATAGCATTGCCTGATTTTTTGGATCACCCTGTGAAGGAGAGCCGTCGGAGGGTAAGCATAGGCAGTGAGACCCGTCCAGTTTATGTTCAGAGCATCTATGTCCCAAGCCTTTGGGTCTGGGACAGGAAATACGTACAGTGGAAGTTTGTGGTTCAGATGAGTGGCAAATAACTCACACATGAGGTGTGAACCACTTTTGGCAGATCTGTTTGAACACCTGCAGATGCAGCGAACCATTCTGTTGACTGCACTTGGTTCGACCTGGACAGAAGGTCGGCCATCACATTCAGGCACCCTGGAATATGTCTGTCTTTCAATGTTATGTGATAGTGATGGCACCAGGTCATGATCTTCCACAGGAGAGCACACATCTCTGCAGAGTGAGTTCCTCCTTGTTTGTTTATGTAGGTTACCACTGTTGAGTTGTCCATTGCAACTAGCACTGTTTGGTTCTGGCACCGGTCCTTGAAGCTTCGAAGGGCCAGGGAGACCGCCTTCAATTCTAGGACATCTATGTCTTTTTTTTGTTTTTTTTTTCGGTCTGACCACAGACCCTTTGTAAAACTTTGATCTAAGTGAGCGCCCCAACCTTCGTTTGAGGCGTCTGTAAAGAGCTGGATACTGTGGTCTTTGGGATGAAGATCTGCACCTTTCATCACGTTTGAGGGATTTTGCCACCAGTCTAAGTGTGCTGCCATGGCTTCTGTCCAAGGAAGGAGGCTGTCCAGTGACTGAGGATATCTCCAGTGCTCCTTGAGATGATACTGAAAGGGCCTCATATGAAGGCGTCCCTCTGGGACCATTTTCTCCGTTGAGGCAAGCAACCCAATTAGCGACATCAAACATCTTGCAGTGAAAACACATTTTGACTTGAGTCTTAGGATCAAATCTTGAAGTTTAGCCATCTCTCTTGAGTGGGTTTTACAAGGGCAGAATCTAGATGGTATTCGTAGCCCACGAACGAAAAACACCTGAGTAGGTTTCAGTTCTCATTTTTCCTGATTTATGATCCACCCCAAGGACTGGGTTAGGTCTACCACTGCCTGAGTGTTCACTTGGGCTTCCTCCTGAGACTGGGACCTGATCAGCCAGTCGTCTAGGTATTGGTGAAGCCTGAGTCCTCTGGAGAGGGCCATTAGCTTCACTTCCTTTACAATCATCGTAAAGACCTGGGGGGCTGTGGCTAGACCAAAAGGAAGGGAGGTGAACTGGAACACCTGTGACCTGTGGCAAAACCTTAGGTATTTCCTTGAGTTTGGGTGGATGGGGTGTGAAGGTAAGCGTGCGATAGGTCTATCGACGATACCCATTCCCCTGGAGTCAGGGAGGTCCTGATGGACTCTGGAGTTTCCATGTTGAACTTTTCTATGTGTAGAAAAGTCTTGAGCCTGCTTAAGTCTATTACTGGCCTCCACCTTTGGTGAGGCTTGGGGAGTAGAAACCAGCGACTGTAAAACCCGAGAGATTTTATATTTTCCACCCTTTCTATTGCGTTCTTTGACAGAAGAGACTGGATACAAGTGGCCAGAGGTTGATCTTTTTGAAGGGTCGTGTATTCTGACTGAATCAGAGGGAATCTGACCAGACTTGGTTTTGAAATGAATGGCAGAACATAGCCATTGGTGATAATGTTTAACACGCTGGATGAACATTTGTTTGTTTGCCAGTCTCTTCTGAAAGAACGGAGGCGACCTCCTACTGGTGGACTTAGGGAGGCCTTTAAGGAGTCACTGGGGGGAGGGATTTCCACGCCCTCGTCCCCTTGAGTGGGGTCGAAAACATCCCCTGGAACCTCTGAATTTCGGTTTCCCCCTGCCTGAGGAAAACGATTGGTTACTGCTTTGTGAGGAGTTGCCCCCATTGTGGGGACCATGAAAGGGCTTGTTTTGATAGGGTCCAAAACCCTGAGAGTCTTTAGAGGTGCCTTTTTGAGGAGGAAGTCTTCTCCCTCCTTAACTAGTTGAGACTTGAACAAGGAGGACTGCCAAAAGGGCGAGTTCCTAAGTTCTTGGCGTCTCGTTTCCCCTAGTTGCGGTTGTAAAAGGGTCATCTCGGCTTCGCGCCCTAGCAATCCGGTGTTACCCATAGCATATAGCTCCCTCTGGAGTATATGGGCCACGTATTTGCTGAGGCATGTAAGAGCTCTGTGTTAAATAAGAACAGTCTTATTCCAGATGTCCAAATATTCACAGGCTTGTTCATATCCATGTTTGGCAGCTTTCTCAGGATTGCCACCTTTCTGGATTTGGGGTTTAACCTTCTTAAAGGTTGACTTCAGGCTGTATTGACACTTCTCAAGAGTGGCGTTACAGGAAGAGGAATTCTTGGCAAAGGCAGCAGTAAAATTGAGGGTGGATATATTCTGCCTAGCTTGATGCTCCAATTCCTTGATAATCAGTAGGGGAACCAGAGGGTTTAGGAGTAATACAGATCTTTGCAAAATCCGTATTCAACTCCTGAATCTTGTCCTCATAACAAGGCTGTCCCACCTTATACCACTTAGCAGTGGAAGGAAGAGGTTTGATATATTTACCCTCAGGTTAATTAGCGGCCTGAAAGTCATGCTCAAATTTATCAGATTCATCTTTGATAACCGAGCTGAGGGGGAGCATAGAAGAAGGGCCTCATGGCCTAAGCTCCTGATGGCCTTTCTCGTGGTCCAGCCCCATGACAGAAGTGGAGGACCTAGGCATGGACTCCCTGGGATCAGGGAGGGCAAGAATACGTCTAAAGGTGTCCACTTCCTCAGCATATTGAGAGGGAACGTCAGACAAGGCTACTTCCCTATAATAAGGTGGGTCTGGATCGTGTTGAGGTTGGTCTCGATCAGAATGAGCCCCAGAGGGCTTTGAAGACCTGTGTCTGGGTGCAGAGGACTGATCCTCCTCTGAAGATGAAGACACATATCTGGACCTCACTTTGTGTTTGCTTCTATCTGCATGTTTTTTAGGTCTAGATGATGCAACCCAAGGCTCATCGGATTGACCTGAATACTGATCCAAGGCGGACCTCGGTTCAGTGTCATGCTTTTTATGAGAGTGAGAATGCTTTTTAGGCCTAGCCGATGCCACCCTAGTAGGTTCATCAGATAGATCCGAATGCTGATCCGATGCGTTATCATGTTGGGATTGATCAGCACCGAGACGTGGTAGAAGGGAGGGACCACAGTCCACCTCCATAGCCTCAACTGAGTGCGAGGTAGGCCGAGGTCTCGGAAGGGGTGGGTCCAGAGTTACAGCTTTATTCGAGGGACCAGGCTTAGAGGCCGAAGCGGAGGTCTGATCCACCTCCACTTCTGGTTGTTTAGATGTCTTTTGAAAAGACAAAAATTCGTCTTGGAGAGACTGAAAACGCCTCTAACATGGAAGCCTGGAAAACCCCCATTTGTTGCTGTAAATGGATGTTAAAGGTGTTACCCAGGGACTTTTCGAGCTTGGACTCGATCTTCTGTTGTAAGGCAGTACCTGTGGTTGGTGGGACAGATTTTGCTGGTGTTTTAACAGATAATGACTAGAAGTGTAGGGGCTAAGGATGTGGTGTAGAAGTAAACAAATTGTCTGCAGCACTCTCAAGGTCTGCCTGAGATCCAGTGAAGGACTCGACGTCCTCATCCCCTAAGAGGTTGAGTTCATCATCTTTTGTAGTGTCTCGCTTCTGTTTTTTTACATAACGTTTTCTGTGGGTGATTTTTATTAACTGCTCTTCTGAGAAGGCAGCACAAATACCACAAGGAGATTTGAATGTGATACAGGGGTCATCACCCTTGCCAGATTCCCTGCATGTGGGGCAATAGTTATGAGTGTCGAAAGAGAAGCAGAAGTGACGACACTTTGCAGATCTGGGCTTGTCTTTATTTGTTTGGTGGGAGGACATTTTGAAACGCAACAAAACATTTAAATGACAAAGCCTGAACTGAGGAAAACTTTGAAAAATTTTCACACTTTGGGTGGGGTTACCTCACTTGTAATGGCTCTGGGGAACAGACAAATGGACAGATATGCATGCCTTGAACAATTTTTGATCCTCGATAGATAAGTTATCTTTTTTTTAAAAATAGTATGTCTCTGGGCCTTGTACTTTCGGGGGAGAAGTTGTTCACGTGTACACACTGATGAGGAAGCATATGCGAACACCGCTGAGTGATGCCATGATGTCAGCTGACTGACAAGTCAGCTGACATAAAAAGCAACAGATAAACATATCAATAAATGGGCGAATATGCTGCCATTAATCTTATAGAACTTGTAAATTTAACCTAAAAGAAATGTCTTTTTTCCAAAAAAGAAAAGTTATGTCAACATAATTCCACTGATAAACTGATATTTGTTAACAACCACATCAGCACCTCAATTTTTTCTTTCAAAATGCCATAACTTCAGAAACATTAGGAGATTAAGTTTGTCTGATAACAGAAATTTTGTTTTTAAGTATATTTATGTGCCAGATGTGGTTTTAAAAAGTCTGAAAGTAAATTAGGTGCCAGCAAAAACTAAAAATTTATTATGTTAAGATGGCAAAAGCCTCTTAAATACAGGAAATCTAAGAATAATCATAAAAATTGCAAATTTTAATTAGTAAATTAAATTTTTATTAGTTAATACCTTACCTAACAGACGATAGCTATTGTCCGGCGCCAGCCGGTCCCGCCAAACGCCAGAAAAAGACGTCCTGAGTTTCACCTCCGGCCAGACCAGTACACTCCAATCCACTCGCCAGGTGGCCTAATTCCTGTTTTATTCGCCAGAGGGACGTGACGTCATAGCATCTTTTTCGTCCCAACTTAGGTTAACTGAAGCTGAAAAGCGGGGAAGGCCGGGTGGGAATCTCCCGTCTGTTAGGTAAGGTATTAACTGACAAAAATTTAATTTACTAATTAAAATTTGCAATTTCATTGCGTTAATACATCTTACCTAACAGACGATAGCTAGAATAACTACCCAGTGGAAGGAGGGCAGCTTCCTCAGGACTAGAAAGAACTCTATAAATAGGCACATAACCTCTGGCCCGGCTGATAAAGAAGCTCAAAGAATGCTCCTTAAGTTACCGAGCAGTGCCACTTCTCCCCCCCCCCCCCCCCTTTTCTGCTCTGAGAGGGGGAAGAGAGAATAGTTCAGTCCTAGAGATTCCATTTAGCCTGTAAGAGTGGAATAATGGTCTCATACTCCTTGCCTGAGGCAACTTAGTAAAAAACCTTAACTATTATGTACATTATTTACAAAATAGGAGCCTAGAAGGTTCATTGGTGGATCTGCTGTGCAGCCACCACTGGACCTAAGTGAAAAAGCTCCGAATCTGCCCACGCCACATCTTTAAGGTAGAATTGAGTAAAGGTGTTGTGGGACTTCCAGTGGCATGCAGCTAAGATCTGGTCCAGCGAGATGCCACCCTGAAAGGCTTTTGAAGCCGCGAAGGCTCTAACGTCATGTGCCTTCACCTGATGAAGGGTTAGAGACTCCTGATCTGATAGATCGTAGCAAAGGATCACCGTCTGCTTGATCCAAGATGAGATCGTAGCAGGAGAAATATCCTTCGTGAAACCCTTTTTGAAGGAGACAAAAACCAGCTCCTTTCCTTGTCTGAGATTTTGAGTTTTGTCCAGATAGTAGCGCAAAGCTCTAACCGGGCAGAGTGACCTGTCTTCCTTCAAGGATTTGTCCAAAGTAGGAGCCAGGGCTGGTATAACCACTGGAGCCACGCACTCTGGACCCTCTTTTGCTAAGTGATTCTTAGCCAAAAAACTTGGTGAAGGGTAAAGGGACACCTTTGACCAGTCAGCTTGGTGTCTAATATTTTTGTTCAGCCAAGCGTGTATTTCACTCCTACGCTTTCCCGACCCCAGAGCAAGGAGGAACACCGTTTTAAAGGTCAGATGTTTTAATAAGGCCTTTCTGAGAGGCTCAAATGGAGCTTTGGTGAGCTGATGCAAAACCAGAGAGAGATTCCATGAAGAAATTCCTCGCCTACCCTTTGGTCTATCTCTGTGAAAACTGTCCAAAAGGCGAGTTAAGTTTTCATCTTTGCTCACATTCAAAGAAGAATTGCCCAATTTGTCTGCAATGGCTGATCTGTAACCATCAATGGTACTGGGTTGGAGATTCTTCTCCTGGAACAGATGTAGGAGAAAATCTGCTATCTGTTTGACAGATGGAGACCTGAAGTCCACCTGACTTGATTCACACCATCTGACAAAAATGGCCCACTTTGCCTCATAGACTGTTCTGGTTGAACTTCTTTGAGGAGCCTCAATTCGTGACGCCACTGGACTAGAGAACCCTTGCTCCTTGATAGCCTCGGCTCTAGGAGCCAGGCGTGTAGGTTTAGATTGGTCAGATTCCTGTGACGCGCCTTGTTGAATGGCTGTGTCACTAGGTCTGGATGACTGGGTAGGCAAAGAGGGATCTGAGACGACAGTTCCATCAGGTCCCAGAACCATGGCATGTTGGGCCAGCCCGGAGCTATGAGAATCACTCTCTTGTAAAGGTGGTCCGATAGTTTGCTGACCACTTTGCCCAGTAACGATACTGGGGGAAAAACATACATGTCCAGGTTTTCCCAAGAGACTGTTAGGGCGTCCACTGCCCAAGCATTGGGGTCCGGCACTGGAGACACATATTGGGTTAGTTTGCAATTGTACTTTGTTGCAAACATGTCCACCTGGGGACGGTGCCAGGTCTGAACTAGGAGGTCGAAGACCCCCTGGTGAAGTGACCATTCTGTCTGAATGACTTGGCCTTGACGAGACAATTTGTCTGCAATCACAATCAGACGACCAGGGATGTGTCTGGCCTTTAGGACTACTTGTCTCAGATTGCACCAACACAGGAGTCGCCATAGAAGGGCACAAAGTGAGCCTGACCTCATACCTCCTTCCTTGTTGATGTATGCCACAACTGTGGTGTTGTCTGTGGCAACTAGAACTACTTTGCCTTGTACCAAGTGCTGGAACCTTCTCAAGGCCAGTAAGACCGCTTTTAGTTCCAGGAAGTTTATGTGAAGATGACTTTCTGGAACTGACCAAACGCCTCTTGCTGTGAAGTCTCCTAAGTGAGCACCCCAGCCTTCTTTTGAGGCGTCTGTAAAGATTTGCACGGCATGATTCAAAGGGTGCAAGGGCTGTCCTGTTAAGACATTTGTCTCCTTGGTCCACCATAGAAGGTGTGGGTGAATGGACCTTGGAACCGGAATCTCCTTTTCCAGGGATTCTGGAACTCTCCAATGTTGTTTTAGGTGCCACTGGATGGGTCTCATGTGGAGTCTCCCCAGGGGAACCTGTTTTTCTGTTGCTGTAAGCAGGCCTATTAGGGACATAAGTTCCCTGACTCGGCAACTTGGTTTGGATAGGATGGATTCCAACTTTTGGAGGATCGACTCCCAACGGTTCTGAGTCGGTAAGACCAGTCCTTGAGAGAGATCGTACTTGTAACCCACGAACTCGAAAATCTGTTTGGGTTCTAGCTCTGACTTTTGTAGGTTCACTATCCAACCCAACTCCTGGCAAAGGGCGAGGAGGGATTGGGTGCCCTGGTGGCAGGATTCTTTGGTAGGGGCTCGAATCAACCAGTCGTCTAGGTACTGGTGGATCCTTATACCTCGGGATTGAGCCATTAACTTGACCTCTTTGACCACCCAAGTGAACTCCATCGGAGCTGTGGAGAGGCCAAAGGGAAGGGCCTGGAACTGATAGGACTGATTTTGGAAATGGAACCTGAGATATTTCCGGGATTTCACATGGACTGGAAAATGGAAATAGACATCGCTGAAATCCAGCGAAGTCACCCATTCCCCTTGCTGCAAGGAAATCCGAATTGTTTCTGGGGTTTCCATCTTGAATGTTTTTACGCTCAAAAATTTGTTTAGAGCACTGAGGTCCAAGACTGGCCGCCATTTTTGATTTGGTTTGGGGACAATGAATAACCTGTTGAAAAAGGCTAGAGATGTTCGAACCCTCACCATCTCTACTGCCTCCTTTTGTAGTAAGGCCTGCAAAGCCTGTTTCAGATAGAGGTTCCTGAGGGGGTTTGCATAGCCGCTGACTATCAACGGATCTCTGACTAGAGTTGGTCTGACCTTGAATGGGAGAATGTAGCCGTCCTTCAAAATGGACACTACTCTCGGATTTGCACCCAGGAGGACCACTTTTGCCAAGATTTTTGGAGACGTCCCCCTATCAGATGAGCATTGACAACATTGTGGGCATTTGGAACAACAGGGGCAAAACGCAATGATCTACAGAAAAAGCATCTTTGACAAATTTTATTTCTTGTTTCATTTTTAATGAGGGACTTCCGTCTTTCTTTTGTGACTGCCCTCTCACACTTAAGACAAAAGGTACAGGACTGGCAACAGGACATAACACAGCTTGTTGAACAGACACAGAAAAGTTTTGTCTTTCCACATTTAAAACACTCCTGCTTGGCCGGGCTACTGCCACCGGACTGAGAACACAATAATTGTCATTTATACTGCCCTTGATCCCTAGGAGGGCAGGTCCCGCGTCCGGGCTGACCTCCTCTGCCTCTTGCTCTACCATGACCTCCAAAGGACTTCCAAGCCGGCATGTCTTTACCGGTGGGATTTCCTGTATGAGTGGTATCTTGACTTGGTTTCCAGTTAGTAGAGTAAGGCTGATATCTGGCTTGTTGTCGCTTTTGATTTCCGGCGAACCCACCACGGCCCGGACCGGGCTGGTGAGTACGCTTAACAGTTTCAAACTGAGCAATTTCATCTTCTGCTTTCCGGATTACAGCATCCGGGAACAGAGCATGGGTGTTCAAAGGGCAATTCCGCAGAGCGGAAAAAGTGTCCGGTTTTATACCTAACTTCAAATGATCTAGATAAGAGTCTCGACACACTAGGGTGAGATTGGCCATCTGTACAAAGGTAAAATCGGAAAGATGCTGGAGGGATTTTCCGACCGCAAAACTCACATTCTGGTTGAATGATGTAAGATAGTGAAGTTCATCCAACGCGGCCTGAGCCTTGGGAGATGATTTGCCCTTTCCAAGTTCACTCTGTAAAATCTTCAACTGATCCTGGACACTGTCCTGTATTTTAGTAATACAACAGTTGAATCCTTCTGATTGTTTGCATATATAGCTAGTCTCCTTGGCAGCCTTTTCCCACTTTCTGAGCGTGTCCTGAGCAATGGGCCGGGAAGAAGGTTGAGACGTAGTAGCAGAGGGTTTTGCAATGCGGGCAAAGGCACTATTAAGTTTCGCCGCATCATTCGGCCAAGTTGTCACATATTTGCCAGTTCTGGAGATGTCTGCCGGATGTATCCCATACCACCTAGCCTGTGATTTAGGGGGACGGAGATAGTGGTCCATATGTAGACCCCCGGGTTCTGCAGATTTTGAAGGGTAGCCTTCAATAAGTACCAGATTTAAATTCTCCAGCTTTTTACATAACCAATCCTCCGGGGGGAGGTTGACGGACACCTTTCCTACTGGCTGTGATCTATGTCCTACCCATGGATTATCAGCCCTGGAAGAAGGAGAAAACTCTAAATCCGGGATATGTGACCATCCCATAAAGGCGCGTACGCCCCTCACTGTCTCCCTGTAGTTTTGATCCTCGCTCATAGCGCGGTCACTTTCACCATTGTCTTGATCTGGCTGATCCTCCAGCTCCGACAATTCGCCCTCTTCAAAATGAGTTGGTGGAGATACGTTCCGGGCAGACACCGACAGAGGTTCAACACTTTGGTCATAAGACACCGGGCCGGAAGAAGCAGGTCCAGCAAAAACCGGGTCAGGGTCCTGGTACAACTGTTCCAGAGGAGATACCATATCCACATTAGAAGAACTCTGAGTTCTGTCCGGACCAGAAGCCGGGGCGACTTGGCTGGAAGGAACTGAAGTCAATAGGAAAGGGGCTTGAGAAATTGATCCGGCAGGTGCTTTGTGAGTAACCGGTGCCTTCACCGGGGAGAAAGATGGCTGAGAAGCTGGACGATGTCCCAGTGTTAAGAGAGCTTCTAGACGAGCCATGCGAACTGACCACTTTTCATCCAGTTCTTGGAGGTCCTTACGGAAGGATGGCTGTGGTAAAGAAAGATCAGAAGAAGGTTCATGAGTAGAAACGGAAGGCTCCATGTCCTGCGGATCTACTTGGCCTACAACCGTAACAGAAGCTGGGTCAATTAAAGTTTCTTTACTCTTTGCTTTTTCCTTTCGCAGTTTATAGGTTGGTGTAGCCAACTGAATCACCTGCTCCAGAGTTAACAAATCGCAGTATTCACAGGGTAACTTAGCCACACACGGATCCTCACCCATGCCTTTGTCCCTGCAACGGGCACAACAAGAGTGGGTGTCAAAGGAGGCCATTATATGGCCGCACGCCCCTTTCCTTTGTCCTGGAGATGCCATGATGAAGTAAGATTCCAACTGACAAAGCTCAAGCACACACAAAAAGAATTGATAGAATTATCCACAAAATACGAAGTTTTCAGAGAAAACACAACTTCAACTCTCGCGCCAAACGAAAAAGATGCTATGATGTCACGTCCCTCTGGCGAATAAAGCAGGAACTAGGCCACCTGGCGAGTGGATTGGAGTGTACCGGTCCGGCCGGAGGTGAAACTCAGGACGTCTTTTTCTGGCGTTTGGCGGGACCGGCTGGCGCCGGACAATAGCTATTGTCTGTTAGGTAAGATGTATTAACGCAATGAAATCTTACTTTAGGGAAGCTTAATCAATGTGTCAAGTTAACTGATGTTATTGAACAGTGATCAGTTGGGGCTGAAACCCCCATTTTTAATGTAAGATGGCCATAACTTCACTCATATTGGAACTTCAATGTGGCCACAAAATAAGAATCTCCCTTCGTCATTCTTAATAAGTTTGAAAATTTTAACTAGAAAAATGTTTTTGCTAACAAAAGCAAAGTGTCCCCAAAGGTAAGATGCAATATAGAATTAAGTAGAAAAGGCTTTTTGATAAGAAAAACATGCAGCGCTGAGAAAAGAAGTAAAAGTTAAGCAGACAATGTGGAGGTTTATGCATTAATGTGAAAGAAAACTGTAAGCTTTATTTATCCCCCCGGGGGAGGGGGGGGGGGGGGGGGAGGGAGGGCAAGAAGTAAATTTGACAGGCAATGTAGAATGTCTGTATATGCTTTCCTATTCCCCCTCAATACATTCTAAAGCTGTAAAAGTAATAATAAAGGAGATATAAGGGCAAAAGGACCAAATCTGCTATTTTTATGACCCCAGTTTGACCCATAAGGGGGGTAAGGGGGTAAATCTAACCGGCTAAATAGACTCTCCACATAAGGTTTCCCAATACCTCTTAACACATTCTAAAGCTCTAAAAGCAATAATAAAGGAGATATAAAGCAAAAACACAAAATCGGCTATTTTTTTACCCCAGTTTGACCCATAATCCTAATCAGGGGGTAAATCCCTGACCCAAATCAGGGGGTAAATCTGACCAGCTGTATAAACTCTGCACATGTGGTTTCCCAATACCTCTAAATACATTCTAAAGCTCTACAAACAGTAATAACGGAGATATAAGGCAAAAACACAAAATCGGCTATTTTATGACCCCAGTTTGACCCATAAAGGGGGGTAAGGGGTTAAATCTGACCGACTATCTAGACTCTTCATATAGGGTTTCCCAATACCTCTTAATACATTCTAAAACTCTTAAAGCAATAATAAAGGATATATAAGGCAAAATGTCAAAATCGGCTATTTTATGACCCCCGTTTGACCTCTATAGGGGAGTCGGGGGGGGGGGGGGAATTTGACTGGCTTTCTAGAATCTCCCAATATGGTTTCCTACTACCTCTTAATACATTTTATGGCTCTAAATGCAATACTTAAGAAGATAATAGGGGGGTTTAGATGAATTTTAAGCTTTCTGGTTGGTAGCTGTGAGAAAATTGCTCATAAATCAATCAATTTTCGTCAGATCGCTCCCAAAATCTTACCAGCTTGCGTTTTTGATAGTATAAACATGTGTGTGAAATTACAAGCCTCTGCAGTCAGTAGATTTTGCCAAGAGGCGATGACGGGCGGGTGTACCCCAAAAAACTAGTTTTTGATCACATGACCTTGATAAAGATCAAAGGTCAAATTTAAGCATGTGGAAAAGTTGAGTCCCGCTTACAGTGCCCCGGTTCTGGGAACTGGGTCTGTAAGAAGCCAAAAACCAGAATACTTGAATGAATGACAGCACCGATACTGTCTGGATGTCTGGATTTGAAAGAGTAAGTGCAGCCGTGCTCACTTAAACAGAGTATAGCACCAAAGGCTTCACCACAAATGACAACAAGCTTTGGGCTTGAAAATCTCATTAACTTACTACCCTTATCATGAGATTATGGGATCGCCTGAATAAGTACTTAATACATTATACATGTTAAATTATACTGTAACTGAAATAAAAGATAAAAGACCTTACCAACATCCTGAGGAGGTAGTCGTATACCTAGGTCCTGGAATTTAGGCTCCTGAAAACTTGGCTGCAGCGGATGTGACCCCCCTTCTTTTCTTTCCGAGGATGACCAGTCTGAGGGGAAGGGTCTAAGACTGTTGAACTGTTACTACTGGACCCAGATACATATTGTTGTCATTATCTGACCAAGTAAGGTCTTTTAGGTAAAAATTTGTAAATGTGTTGTGAGCTTTCCAGTGACAAGCTTGCATGATTTGGTCCACCAAAACCCCACCGTAAAAGGCCTTAGAGGCTGCAAAGGCCCTAATGTCAAGGCCTTTAACTTGGACCAAGTCTAAGGACTGTTGGTCTGCTTGTTCGTAACAAAGTAGGATAGTTTGTTTCAACCAAGAAAAGACAGTAGCAGGTCTGATGTCTGAGGTATGTCATTTCTTGAAAGAAATAAAGAGAAGGGATCGAGACCCTCTCAGGTCATTGGTTCAACCCAAATAGTACCTCAACCCAAATAGTACCTCAGGGCCCGTACTGGACACAGGGTTCTGTCCTCTTGGAATTGTCTATCCACAATTGTAGTCAAAGCAGGGATAGTCACCAGAGACACACTTTGAGAACCTTCTCTTGCTAGTTGGTTTTTGGCTATGAAATCTGAAGAGGGGAAAAAGGCTACCTTTTCCCCATTGGCCTAGATTAGATACTTTGTTTGCAACGCAGGCATGAATTTCGCTGCGGCACTTGCCGGAGGTCAAAACTAGCAAGAAAGCAGTTTTGAGAGTAGATGTTTGAGGTCTGTGTCTTTCATAGGCTCAAAGGGAATTTTATGCAAATATGTGTGCAAATATGTGAGCTCATTAAGAACAAGCATTCTGACGCAGGCATTTATCTCCCGCCGTATAAATAAGATGTACTAAAGATAGTGGAATATAAATTTTCTTGTGAGATGGAGGCACATGTAGAAGTGACAAGTTTAATGTTTGATTGCAATACTTTTAAAGACAAAAGGCATTGATTCATTTAAGTAGCTATTACTCTGCCATCCAAAGAGCTACAGTTCTACAACTTTAATATGCAGTAGATCACCCAAAAGTAGGTGAATGACTTATTTAGAAGAAATTGCCTACCTGTAATACTTTTACAGATAAAAGACATTTACTCATTTTAGTAGCTATTACTCAGCTATCCAAAGAGCTACAGTTCTGCAACTTCACTATGTGGTAGATCACCCAAAAGTAGGTAAATGACTTATTTAGAAGGAATTGCCTACCTGTAATACTTTTAGAGATAAAAGACATGTACTCATTTTAGTAGCTATTACTCAGCTATCCAAAGAGCTACAGTTCTGCAACTTCACTATGTGGTAGATCACCCACAAGTAGGTGAATGACTTATTTAGAAGGAATTGCCTACCTGTAATACTTTTAGAGATAAAAGACATTTACTCATTTTAGTAGCTATTACTCAGCTATCCAAAGAGCTACAGTTCTGCAACTTCAGTATGTGGTAGATCACCCAAAAGTATGTGAATGACTTATTAGAACTAGACCAAGGACGCATCTGTGGCCAGATGCAAAATGTATCCACCGGCAAAGGCAAAAGTAGCTATTACCCAGCCATAGCATGAGCTAGAAGTCTGAAATTTTTATTATGTTATAGCTGACCCAAAAGTAGGTGAATAATATATTTGCACAAAATTCTCTAAAGCCAATAGTTTTCACGTTACAATTGATTTTACTCATGATGGAAGTTAGTAAAAAGTCCAAAAGTAGCTATTACTCACTTAGCTATTGAGATAGACACCCAAGTTACTCACCATGTTATTGCTATTGAAAAAGTAGGTGAATATCATATTTTAAGAAAATGCTCTAAATGCAATACTTTTCAAGTTATAAATGATGTAGTGTTGAGTAAGAACTTCAAAGTAGCTATTACTCAGCTATGTTATGAGCCACAGGTCTGGAACTTAACTATGTTATAGCTGCTTCAAAATAGGTGAATAACATATTGCAACTAAATAATGTAAATGCAAGAGTATTCAAGTTATAAGTGATTTACCCAACAGTGATAACCTAAAAGTAGCTATTACTCAGCTATGCAATGAGCTACAGGTCTGAAATTTTACTATGTTATAGCTGACCCAAAAGTAGATGAATAACATATTTGCATAAAATTCTGTAAATACAACAGTTTTCAAGTTACAAGTGATTTTACTCATGATGGAAGTTAGTGAAAAATCCAAAAGTAGCTATTACTCACTTAGCTATTGAGATACACACCCAAGTTACTCACCATGCTGTAGCTATGGAAAAAGTAGCTGACTAACATATTTTAACAAAGTGCTCTAAATGCAATACTTTTCAAGTTATAATTGATTTAAGGCATGATTTCATTACTTTTAATGAATAAAAATTATTTTAAAAAGTCATAAAAAAACTTTAGCATGTGAAAGCTCTCCAAAATGTAGGTGAATGAGTTATTTGAGAAATACTGGCTGTCTGCAATACTTTTAGACATAATTAGCATGTACTCATTTTGAGTAGGTGAGTAATTAACTATGGGTCTGAAACTTCAAGCGAAAGCTCTCCCAAAGAAAGGTGAATGAGTTAGTTGAGAAAAATTGGCTATCTGCAGTACTTTTAGAGATAATTCGCATTAACTCATTTTGAGTAGGTGAGTAATAAGCTATGGGTCTGAAACTTCACCAAGTGAAAGCTCTTCCAAAAGTTGGTGAATGAGTTATTTGAGAAAAATTGGCTATCTGCAGTACTTTTAGAGATAATTCATATTTACTCATTTTGAGTAGGTGAGTAATTAGCTGTGGGTCTAAAACTTCACCAAGTGAAAGCTCTTCCCAAAGTAGGTGAAAGAGTTATTTGAGAAAAATTGGCTATCTGCAATACTTTTACAGATAATTAGCATTAACTCATTTTGATTAGGTGAGTACTTAGCTACAGGTCTGAAACTTCACCAAGTGAAAGCTCTCCCAAAAGTAGGTGAATGAGTTAGTTGAGAAAAATTGGCTATCTGCAGTACTTTTAGAGATAATTCGCATTAACTCATTTTGAGTAGGTGAGTAATTAGCTATGGGTCTGAAACTTCACCAAGTGAAAGCTCTTCCAAAAGTTGGTGAATGAGTTATTTGAGAAAAATTGGCTATCTGCAGTACTTTTAGAGATAATTCGCATTTACTCATTTTGAGGTGAATAATTAGCTATGGGTGTGAAACTTCACCATGTGAAAGCTCTTCCAAAAGTTGGTGAATGAGTTATTTGAGAAAAATTGGCTATCTGCAGTACTTTTAGACATAATTCATATTTACTCCTTTTGAGTAGGTGAGTAATTAGCTATGGGTCTAAAACTTCACCAAGTGAAAGCTCTTCCCAAAGTAGGTGAATGAGTTATTTGAGAAAAATTGGCTATCTGCAATACTTTCAGAGATAATTAGCATTTACTCATTTTGATTAGGTGAGTAATTAGCTACAGGTCTGAAACTTCACCAAGTGAAAGCTCTCCCAAAAGTAGGTGAATGAGTTATTTGAGAAAAATTGGCTATCTGCAATACTTTTAGAGATAATTCACATTTACTCATTTTGAGTAGGTGAGTAATTAGCTATGGGTCTGAAATTCACCATGTGAAAGCTCTTCCAAAAGTTGGTGAATCAGTTAGTTGAGAAAAATTGGCTATCTGCAGTACTTTTAGAGATAATTCGTATTTACTCATTTTGAGCAGGTGAGTAATTAGCTATGGGTCTGAAACTTCACCAAGTGAAAGCTCTTCCAAAAGTAGGTGAATGAGTTATTTGAGAAAAAATGGCTATCTGCAGTACTTTTAGATATAATTCACATTTACTCATTTTGAGTAGGTGAGTAATTAGCTATGGGTCTGAAACTTCACCAAGTGAAAGCTCTCCCAAAAGTAGGTGAATGAGGTATTTGAGAAAAATTGGCTATCTGCAGTACTTTTAGAGATAATTCGCATTTACTCATTTTGAGTAGGTGAGTAATAAGCTATGGGTCTGAAACTTCACCAAGTGAAAGCTCTTCCAAAAGTAGGTGAATGAGTTATCTGAGAAAAATTGGCTATCTGCAATACTTTTAGAGATAATTAGCATTTACTCATTTTGAGTAGGTGAATAATTAGCTATGGGTCTGAAACTTTACCAAGTGAAAGCTCTCCCAAAAGTAGGTGAATGAGGTATTTGAGAAAAATTGGCTCTCTGCAATACTTTTAGAGATAATTAGCATTTACTCATTTTAAGTAGGTGAGTAATTAGCTATGGGTCTGAAACTTTACCATGTGAAATTGAAAATTTCATGTTTCAACAGAAACCCTTCTACTACACTGTGGGTCCAAAACTTGCTCGAAATCGCTCTGACAGTTTCAGAGATATTTGCCATTTTTCATTTTCCGCAAAAATTCAAGATGGCCACCAAAAGTTGTAAACTTTGAAATTTGAAACTTTACTATGTGATAGCTTACCAAAAAGTAGATGGACAACATATTTGAAAAGATTTCCCTAACTTTAATACTTTTGAAGATATTTGACATTTACTTCTTCTGTTATTTAGCTACAAATGAGAAAATAGTTATTACTCACTTAAGGCATGCAACAGAACCCCAAACTATGGACCATCTTATAGCTAAGGACAAAGTAGCTGAACAACATATTTTAGGAAAACACTCTAACTGCAATAATTTTGGAGTTACAATGGCTTTACTCAAGCTACAAACGAGAAAATAGCTATTACTCACTTATGGCATGCACCAGAACCCCAAACTATGGACCATCTTATAGCTAAGGACAAAGTAGCTGAACAACATATTTTAGGAAAACACTCTAACTGCAATAATTTTGGAGTTACAATGGCTTTACTCAACAGTCAGAATTTCAAAGCTATCCAAGGTGCAACAGGTCTGAAACTTTACTATGTGATAGCTTACCAAAAAGTAGATGGATAACATATAGAAAAGATTTCTGTTACTCTAATACTTTTAAAGATATTTGACATTTACTCCTCCTGTTATTTAGCTACAAATGAGAAAATAGCTATTACTCACTTATGGCATGCAATAGAACCCTAAACTATGTACCATCTTACAGCTAAGGACAAAGTAGCTGAACAACATATTTTAGGAAAACACTCTAACTGCAATAGTTTTGGAGTTACAATGGCTTTACTCAACAGTCAGAATTTCAAAGTAGCTATTACTCAGGTATCCAAGGTGCAACAGGTCTGAAACTTTACCATGTGATAGCTTACCAAAAAGTAGATGGACAACATATTTGAAAAGATTTCCCTAACTTTAATACTTTTGAAGATATTTGACATTTACTCCTTTTGTTATTTAGCTACAAATGAGAAAATAGCTATTACTCACTTATGGCATGCAATAGAACCCTAAACTATATACCATCTTATAGCTAAGGACAAGGTAGCCGAACAACATATTTTAGGAAAACAGTCTAACTGCAATAATTTTGGAGTTACAATGGCTTTACTCAACAGTCAGAATTTCAAAGTAGCTATTACTCAGCTATCCAAGGTGCAACAGGTCTGAAACTTTACTATGTGATAGCTTACCAAAAAGTAGATGAATAACATATATGAAAAGATTTCCCTAACTTTAATACTTTTGAAGATATTTGACATTTACTTCTTCTGTTATTTAGCTACAAATGAGAAAATAGCTATTACTGACTTACGGCATGCAATAGAACCCCAAACTATGTACCATCTTATAGCTAAGGACAAAGTAGCTGAACAACATATTTTAGGGAAACACTCTAACTGCAATGGTTTTGGAGTTACAATGGCTTTACTCAACAATCAGAATTTCAAAGTAGCTATTACTCAGCTATCCAAGGTGCAACAGGTCTGAAACTTTACTATGTGATAGCTTACCAAAAAGTAGATGAACAACATATTTGAACAGATTTCCCTAACTTTAATATTTTTGAAGATATTTGACATTTACTTCTTCTGTTATTTAGCTACAAATGAGAAAATAGCTATTAATCACTAATGGCATGCAATAGAACCCCAAACTATGTACCATCTTATAGCTAAGGAAAAAGTAGCTGAACAACATATTTTAGGGAAACACTCTAACTGCAATGGTTTTGGAGTTACAATGGCTTTACTCAACAATCAGAATTTCAAAGTAGCTATTGCTCAGCTATCCAAGGTGCAACAGGTCTGAAACTTTACTATGTGATAGCTTACCAAAAAGTAGATGAACAACATATTTGAAAAGATTTCTGTAACTCTAATACTTTGGAAGATATTTGACATTTACTCCTTTTGTTATTTAGCTACAAATGAGAAAATAGCTATTACTCCCTTATGGCATGCAATGGGACCCCAAACTATGTACCATCTTATAGCTAAGGACAAAGTAGCTGAACAACATATTTGAAGAAAAAGTTGTTTCTGCAATAGTTTTTGAGTTATGAGCCCTTTACTCCAAGTAGCTAAGATAGCTATTACTCACTTATCGTTAGGCCTAAGTCCATAAAACCAAAAAAAATTTTGAGGGCGTGAAAATTCATTGGGACAATTAATTTACAAAAAATCTGTAGCTGTAGTAGTTTTGGAGGAATCTGCGTGACTAACTAACGCACGCACACACGCACGCACGCACACACAGGCATCATTTCATAATCTCCCTCCCGGGCTAAAGCCCGGCGGGAGATAACAATAGAAAGTTTCCACTTTGGAAGATTCCTGGAACTTTTGGGATGATCTCTGTGAAAGCTAGAAAGTAATCTGTTAAGGTCAGACCTTTGACAAATGTGGTGCCCCGCTGGCCCAAGCAGTTAACAATGGCCGTTGTGTAACCATCAATGGTCAATGGGTGCCTGTTTAGATCTTGGTACAGGTACATGAAAAATTTGACTTGTTTCATAGAGGGACTGGAGAAATCCACCGAATTTTCTCTGCACCATTTCTCAAAAAGGGCTCACTTTGACTAGTAAATGGTCCTTGTTGATGACCTTTGTGGGGCAGCAATTCTCTCTGCCACTTCCACAGAGAAGGCTTGTTTGTTGGAGCTGTCCACTCCTAGACACCAGGTGTGGAGGTTGAGATGTTGAGGATTGCTGTGATACACGTTATTGTGGAACTCTTTGAGTAGTGTTGTTGACACTGGTAACTGGAGTGGGATCTCTGTTGAGAGCTGCACTAGGTCCCAAAACCAGGGCATCCCTGGCCAGCCTGGAGCTATTACAATGATGAGGCAGTTGCATTGCCTGATTTTTTGGATCACCCTGTGAAGGGGAGCCGTGGGAGGGTAAGCATTAGCAGTGAGACCCAACCAGTATATGTTCAGAGCATCTATGTCCCAAGCAAGTCGGTCTGGGACTGGAGATTCATACAATGGATCTTTGTGGTTCAGATGAGCGGCAAATAGGTCTACATGAGGAGTGAACCATTTTTGACAGATCTGTTTTAACAGCTGCGAATGCAGTGACCATTCTGTAGATTGGACTTGGTTCAACCTGGACAGAAGGTCGGCCATCATATTCAGGCGACCTGGCATGTGCCTGGTAATGATGGCACCACATCATGATTTTCCACAGGAGAGCACACATCTCCGCCGAGTGGGTTCCTCCTTGTTTGTTTATGTAGGCTACTACTGTTGAGTTGTCTGTAGCAACCAACACTGTTTGGTTTTCGCACTGGTCCTTGAACTTTTTCAGGGCCAGAGATACCGCCTTCAACTCTAGAACATTTATGTATAGCCTTTTATCCCTGTCTGACCACAGACCCTTTGTAGAGACTTGCCCTAATTGAGCGCCCCAACCTTCGTTTGAGTTGTCTGTAAAGATTTGGATACTGTGGTCTTTGGGGTGAAGGTCTGCGCCCTTCATCACGTTTGCGGGATTTTGCCACCACTCTAGGTGAGCTGAAATGGTCTCTTACCATTAAGGAAGGAGGTTGTCCAGTGACGGAGGATATCTCCAGTGCTCGTTGAGGTGAAACTGAAAGGGCCTCATGTGAAGGCGTCCCTCCAGAACCATTTTCTCCGTTGAGGTGAGAGGAAGGGAGGTGACCTGGAACACCTGTGAATTATGGCAAAACTTTAGCCACTTCCTTGAGTTTTAGTGGATGGGGATGTAAAGGTAGGCGTCTGACAGGTCTATCGACGACACCCATTCCCCTGGATTAAGAGAGGCCCTGATGGACTCTGGAGTTTCCATTTTGAACCTTTCTACAAGTAGGAAGATCTTTTTGATGGGCCTTGTATCACTGTCAAAACAGTGTCAAAAACTGGTTTAAACCGTCAAAACCTCAGCAAGGGTATAAAACAGCCAAAACGTCTGAGAGGGTAAAGATGAGTTAAATAACTAATTCACTATATTATGTTTTATTAGATTTGTCTCACATTATGAAACTTTTTACATAGTAACTTTATTTATCAAAAAATAACAAATAAACATATTTACTTAAATTTTAAGCACAATAAACAACCTATTCTTTGTTAACAGATGTGACAATAATCCCTTTTAATGGCCTGAGTTATACTGCCAGTGATTGGAGTAAGATTATCCCTGCCTCAGCACTGGTTTGAGAAACTACCTCCAACAAATGTTAAAATAATCCCTTTAAATGGCCTGAGTAAAACTTTTACAGATTAGAGTAAGGCTATCCCATTGTCTTTCAATAGTTAACTTACTGTCACCAATCCAAAAGTGCAGAAACCAAAATCATGCCTGAGTAATGCCTGTGAAACATTGCCAGTGAAAGATGATTCCACATAAACATTGTTGTAAACTTCTTTGTTTAGTTTTGTTTGATCTTCCGTTTAATTATGTTAATAAAGTCAGAAAACAAGGTTTGTGACATTTTTTTTCAGTGGTAGCATATGTCAATGCATACATGTAGCCTTTTATCTCAATGAAATTAGATAAAAAATAAGCATTTTAAGGCAGCTTTAAGACTGTTTATAACATTTGAAGATGCATAATTGTCTTAAAAACTGAATTTTATGTTTCAATATATAAAAATATTCAGAAAACTAAGATTAGGACCTATTATCCAGTTTCTGAAAATATTCCTTGGGGGTTTTTGACATTTTTGACATTTGGGTGTCAAAAACTTGTTTTTGACGTGACGGTTTAAACCATAGGTTTTAACCATGTCTGTCAAAAACCTGCCAACCCTGCCTTGTATCCTGAGTGAATCAGGGGAACTCTGACTCATTTTGGCTTTGTGATGAATGGTAGAATGTAACCATTGGTGATAATATTTAACACGCTGCTTGAGCATTTGTTTGTTTGCCAGTCTCTTCTGAAAGAATGGAGGCGACCTCCTACTGGTGGATTGAGGGAGGCTTTTAAGGAGTCATTGGGAGGAGGGGTTTCCACACCCTCATCCCTTTGAGTGAGGTCAAAAACAACCTCTGGAGCCTCTGTTATTCGATTTCCCCCTACCTGAGGAAAACGATTTGTTAAGCCTTGGAGTGGATTGTCCCCCATAGGGTCGTTTCCTGTAGGAGCCTCTTTTCTTGTGGGGACCACGACAGGGCTTGTTTTGATAGAGTCCAAAATCCTGAGTATCTTTAGGGGTGCCTTTTTTAAGGAGGAACTCGTCTCCGTCCTTAACAAGTTGAGACTGGTACAAAGGAGTGGGCCAAAAAGGGGAGCTCCTAAGTTCTTGACGTCTAGACTCCCCCAAATGAGGTTGAAGATGGGTCATCTCAGCCTCGTGTCTTGGCAGGTTTGTACTACCCATGGAGTACAACTTCCTCTGGAGAATATGGGCTAAGGATTTATTTAGGCAGGCTACGGCTCTCTGCTGAAGTATCCTTGTATTTAGGACATCTAGATAGTCACAGGCTGTTTCATAGCCATGTGTGGCAGCTTTTTCAGGATTGGTACCCTTTTGAATTTGGCTTTTGATTTTCTTGATAATAGACTCGAGACTGTCCTGGCACTTTTCCATGTTGGAAACAAAAGCAGTCTTAGCAAAGGTAACCATAAAATTTATAGTGCAGAGATTTTGCCTTGCCTGATGCTCAAGCTCTAAGTACCTGTAGGGGAACCTTGCCCAAAGGGTTTAGGGGAGATACAGATTTTTGCATAATTTGAGTTTAATTCCTGTAATTTGTCCCACTTTGTACCACTTTGAATTGGAAGTAGGGGTTTTATATATTTACCCTCAGGTAAACTAGACCAAGGATGCATCTGTGGCCAGATGCAAGATGTTTCCACCGGAAAAGGCCAACTAACATAGTTTAGAAGATAAACAGCATTTTTCAATGATAAGGAAGTTGAAAGCACTTTTAAGTTTGGCTACCCTCATTTGACCTTGAAGCAGAGGCCCAAGGTCAAATCTGACCACATCAGAAGATTCGCACCCCATGACTTCCTATAGGTTGGTTTCACATTGCAAACCTCTAGGACCAATAATAAGCGAGTTATAAGCACTTTTAAGTTTGGCTATCCTCATTTGACCTTGAAGGAGGGGCCCAAGGTCAAATCTGACCACCTCAAAAGATTCGCAGCCCATGATTTCCTATAAGTTGTTTTCATATTGCAAACCTCTAGGACCAATAATAAGGGAGTTATAAGCACTTTTAAGTTTGGCTATCCTCGTTTGACCTTGAAGAAGAGGCCCAAGGTCAAATCTGACCACATCAGAAGATTTCCAGCCCATGATTTCCCATAAGTTGGTTTCACATTGCAAACCACTAGGATCCATAATAAGCGAGTTATAAGCATTTTTAAGTTTGGCTATCCTTGTTTGACCTTGAAGGAGGGGCCCAAGGTCGAATCCCACCACACCACAAGATTCCCAGCCCATTATTTCCTATAGGTTGGTTAACCATCCCAAACCTCTAGGACCAATAATAAGCAAGTTATAAGCACTTTTAAGTTTGGCTATCCTCGTTTGACCTTGAAGGAGGGGCCCAAGGTCAAACCCGACCACACCACAAGATTCCCAGATCATGATTTCCTATATGTTGGTTTACCATCCCAAACCTCTAGGACCAATAATAAGCGAGCTATAAGCACTTTTAAGTTTGGCTATCCTCGTTTGACCTTGAAGGAGGGGCCCAAGGTCAAATCCGACCCCACCACGAGATTGCCAGCCCACAATTTCCTATAGGTTGGTTTATCATCCCAAATCTCTAGGACCAATAATAAGTGAGTTATAAGCACTTTTAAGTTTGGCTATCCTTGTTTGACCTTGAAGGAGGGGCCCAAGCTCGAATCCCACCACACCAGAAGATTCCCAGCCCATTATTTCCTATAGGTTGGTTAACCATCCCAAACCTCTAGGACCAATAATAAGCAAGTTATCAGCACTTTTAAGTTTGGCTATCCTCGTTTGACATTGAACGAGAGGCCCAAGGTCAAATCTGACCACACCAAAACATTCCCAGCCCATGATTTCCTATAGGTTGGTTTACCATCCCAAACCTCTAGGACCAATAATAAGTGAGTTATAAGCACTTTTAAGTTTGGCTATCCTTGTTTGACCTTGAAGGAGGGGCCCAAGGTCGAATCCCACCACACCACAAGATTCCCAGCCCATTATTTCCTATAGGTTGATTAACCATCCCAAACCTCTAGGACCAATAATAAGCAAGTTATAAGCACTTTTAAGTTTGGCTATCCTCGTTTGACCTTGAAGGAAGGGCCCCAAGGTCAAATCTGACCACACCACAAGATTCCCAGCCCATGATTTCCTATAGGTTGGTTTACCATCGCAAACCTCTAGGACCCATAATAAGTGAGCTATAAGCACTTTTAAGTTTGGCTACCCTCATTTGACCTTGAAGTAGGGCCCAAGGTCAAATCCGACCCCACCACGAGATTCCCAGCCCACGATTTCCCACAGGTTGGTTTACCATCCCAAATCTCTAGGACCAATAATAAGTGAGTTATAAGCACTTTTAAGTTTGGCTATCCTTGTTTGACCTTGAAGGAGAGGCCCAAGGTCGAATCCCACCACACCAGAAGATTCTTAGCCTTTTATTTTCTATAGGTTGGTTAACCATCCCAAACTTTTAGGACCAATAATAAGCAAGTTATAAGCACTTTTAAGTTTGGCTATCCTCGTTTGACCTTGAAGGAGGGCCCAAGGTCAAATCCGACCCCACCACGAGATTCCCAGCCCACGATTTCCTATAGGTTGGTTTACCATCCGAAACCTCTAGGACCAACAATAAACGAGTTATAAGCACTTTTAAGTTTGGCTTTCCTTATTTGACCTTGAAGGAGGGATTCAAGGTCAAATCTGACCACATCACAAGACTCACAGCCCATGATTTCCTATAGATTGGTTTACCATCCCAAACCTCTAGGACCAATAATAAGGGAGATATAAGCACTTTTCATGACTAAAAAGAAACGAGGACTTGGTTCAGCGAAGAAAGAGGAGAGGGTATCATTATACCTGGGTCTAATGGTGCCAGTGGTACAGTGAGACCCGTTTAACAAACGTAAAGTGGCACAGTGAGACTCAGTAAAGAGCAATTATTATTTCATGAAAAATATTTAAGTTCTTTACTAGTGGTAGTGGGACCTGCCTCCTCGCTAGTTCTTCCCCAGTGGTACAGTGGGACCCACCCTGCCAAACTTCCTCCCTACATGCAAATTCGTCCCTGGTGGCACAGTGGGACCCACTCCTACCCTAGTTCTTCCCTACTTCAGTTTCTTCTAAGTGGCACAGTGGGACCTGCCTCCTCTCTAATTCCTTCCTAGTGGTACAGTGGGACCTGCCTCCTTGCTACTTCTTCCCCAGTGGTACAGTGGGACCAACCCCTGCCAAACTTCCTCCCTACATGCAAATTCATCCCTGGTGGCACAGTAAGACCCATTTCTACCCTATTTCGTCCCTACTTCACAATTTCTTCCCTAGTGGCACCAAACCTCTTCACTACATGCAAATTCATCTCTGGTGGCACAGTGAGACCCATTCCTGCCAAACTTCTTCCCCACATGCAAATTTATCCCTAGTGGCACAGTAGGCCCCACTCCTGCCCAAATTATTCCATACTTCATGATTTCTTGACTAGTGGCACAGTGAGACCCGTCTCCTCTCTAGTTCATCCCTACTGGTACAGTGGGACCCATGCCTGCCCTAGTTCTTCACTACTTCATGATTTCTGCCCTAGTGGTACAATGGGACCTGCCTCCTCTCTTGTTCCTCCCTGTTGGTACAGTGGGACCTGCCTCCACTCTACTTCTTCCCTGGTGGTAGATTGGGACCTACATGTTATCCTCATGTAAAGCTGGATAATGTGCATGAATCTCTTATAAAGCATTCATCTGACCAGGTATCTGTAGATTGGTCAAATGCTACTGTGGGTGGAACCTCATCCGCTGACCTAAAGACTCCTATTGACCCTGTTGCAAATTTGTAATTTGCAGCATGTAAAACCAAATCCACTGATGGAAGCTGTCTAGAGACCACGTCAACTGCCCCTAAGGCTTCTATTGACCCTTTTTCTAACGTGGAATTGCCAGCTGGGACTTGTCGAGAGACCATATCAAGTGCCCCTAAGGCTCCTATGAACCCTGTTTTCAACATTGAATTGCAAGCATGTAAAACCAAGTCCACTAATGGAACCTGTCTACAGATGCCCTTAACTGACCCAAAAGCTGCTATTGACAGTCAGCTGAAAGGGATTATGTAGAGTGTGAACCAAACCCCCAATGTGGAACATGTAGTGAACCAGCAATGACGGCTTTGGAAACAATTCAAAGATTGCTTGTCTTGTCTGTAACAATGTACCACTAGGGAGGAACTAGAAAGGGGCAGGTCCCACTATGCCACTAGGGAAGAAATTGAGAAATAAGAAGGAGTTGGGCAGGAATGGGTCCCACTGTGCCACCAGGGATAAATTTGCATGTAGGAAAGAAGTTTGGAAGGGGTGGGTCCCACTTTTCCACTAGGGGGAACTAGAGAGGAGGCAGGTCCCACTGTACCACTAGGAAAGAACTAGAGAGGAGGCAGGTCCCACGGTACCACTAGGAAAGAACTAGAGAGGAGGCAGGTCCCACGGTACCACTAGGAAAGAACTAGAGGATCGCTCGCAAAAAAAAGGATAATGTTTTTGCATAGCAAAAACAAAGCGTCCCGAAAAGGATATAAAGGTGAGTGCTAAAGTATTAAGAAAATGCTTCGTTTCTAGCCTTATACTGTTGTGGCAACCAAAGTCAGCGCAGTCTGCTCTATCTAGCACGGTTTTCAAGATATAAGCATTTTTGTGTTTTGCAAAAAATAAAAAAATTTAAAATGTCCGCTATATTTGGCGAGACAAAAATATTTTGAAAATTGGCATGGCTACTCTGCAGAGATACCCAGCAGGTCCAAAATTTTGTTGAGTTCACTCCATATAGCACGGTTTTCGAGATATAAGCATTTTTGTGTTTTGCAAAAACTTTGAAAATTCAAAATGGCCACCATTTTTGGGGAGACAAAAATTTTTGTCAAGACCACTGCCGCGGTGTGTATCTCCCGCCGAGCATTAAAGCAGAAGAAATAGCTTTTCCGAGATATTCACAATTTTTCATTTTCGTGTGTGAAAGCTCTTCCAAAAGTAGGTGAATGAGTTATTTGAGAAAAATTGGCTATCTGCAATACTATTAAGAGATAATTCACATTTACTCATTATGAGTAGGTGAATAATTATCTATGGGTCTGAAACTTCACCAAGTGAAAGCTCTCCCAAAAGTAGGTGAATGAGTTATTTGAGAAAAATTGGCTATCTGCAATACTTTTAGAGATAATTCGCATTTACTCATTTTGAGTAGGTGAGTAATTAGCTATGGGTCTGAAACTTCACCATGTGAAAGCTCTCCCACAAGTAGATGAATGAGTATTTGATAAAAATTGGGTATCCGCAATACTTTTACAGATAATTAGCATTTAGTCATTTTGAGTAGGTGAATAAATAGCTATGGGTCAGAAACTTCACAGAGTGAAAGCTCTCCCAAAAGTAGGTGAATGAGTTATTTGAGAAAAATTGGCTATCTGCAATACTTTTAGAGATAATTCACATTTACTCCTTTTGAGTAGGTGAATAATAAGCTATGGGTCTGAAACTTTACCAAGTGAAAGCTCTCCCAAAAGTAGGTGAATGCGTTATTTGAGAAAAATTGGCTATCTGCAATACTTTTAGAGATAATTCGCATTTACTCATTTTGAGTAGGTGAGTAATTAGCTATGGGTCTGAAACTTCACCAAGTGAAAGCTCTCCCAAAAGTAGGTGAATGAGTTATTTGAGAAAAATTGGCTATCTGCAATACTTTTAGAGATAATTCACATTTACTCATTTTCAGTAGGTGAGTAATTAGCTATGGGTCTGAAACTTCACCAAGTGAAAGCTCTGCCAAAAGTAGGTGAATGAGTTATTTGAGAAAAATTGGCTATCTGCAATACTTTTAGAGATAATTCGCATTTACTCATTTTGAGTAGGTGAGTAATTAGCTATGGGTCTGAAACTTCACCAAGTGAAAGCTCTCCCAAAAGTAGGTGAATGATTTAATTGAGAAAAATTGGCTATCTGCAATACTTTTAGAGATAATTCGCATTTACTCATTTTGAGTAGGTGAGTAATTAGCTATGGGTCTGAAACTTCACCAAGTGAAAGCTCTCCCAAAAGTAGGTGAATGAGTTAATTGAGAAAAATTGGCTATCTGCAATACTTTTAGAGATAATTCGCATTTACTCATTTTGAGTAGGTGAGTAATTAGCTATGGGTCTGAAACTTCACCAAGTGAAAGCTCTCCCAAAAGTAGGTGAATGATTAATTTGAGAAAAAATGGCTATCTGCAATACTTTTAGAGATAATTCACATTTACTCATTTTGAGTAGGTGAGTAATTAGCTATGGGTCTGAAACTTCACAGAGTGAAAGCTCTCCCAAAAGTAGGTGAATGAGTGATTTGAGAAAAATTGGCTATCAGCAATACTTTTAGAGATAATTCGCATTTACTCATTTTGAGTAGGTGAGTAATTAGCTATGGGTCTGAAACTTCACCAAGTGAAAGCTCTCCCAAAAGTAGGTGAATGAGTTATTTGAGAAAAATTGGCTATCTGCAATACTTTTAGAGATAATTCGCATTTACTCATTTTGAGTAGGTGAGTAATTAGCTATGGGTCTGAAACTTCACCAAGTGAAAGCTCTCCCAAAAGTAGGTGAATGATTAATTTGAGAAAAATTGGCTATCTGCAATACTTTTAGAGATAATTCACATTTACTCATTTTGAGTAGGTGAGTAATTAGCTATGGGTCTGAAACTTCACCATGTGAAAGCTCTCCCACAAGTAGATGAATGAGTTATTTGAGAAAAATTGGGTATCCGCAATACTTTTACAGATAATTAGCATTTACTCATTTTGAGTAGGTAAATAATTAGCTATGGGTCTGAAACTTCACCATGTGAAAGCTCTCCCAAAAGTAGGTGAATGAGTTATTTGAGAAAAATTGGCTATCTGCAATACTTTTAGAGATAATTTGCATTTACTCATTTTGAGTAGGTGAGTAATTAGCTATGGGTCTGAAACTTCACCATGTGAAAGCTCTTCCAAAAGTAGGTGAATGAGTTATTTGAGAAAAATTGGCTATCTGCAATACTTTTAAGAGATAATTCGAATTTACTCATTTTGAGTAGGTGAGTAATCATCTACGGGTCTGAAACTTCACCATGTGAAAGCTCTCCCAAAAGTACATGAATGAGTTATTTGATAAAAATTGAGTATCCGTAATAGTTTTTGAGATAATTAGCATTTACTCATTTTGAGTAGGTGAGTAATCATCTACGGGTCTGAAACTTCACCAAGTGAAAGCTCTCCCAAAAGTACATGAATGAGTTATTTGATAAAAATTGAGTATCCGCAATAGTTTTTGAGATAATTAGCATTTACTCATTTTGAGTAGGCGAGTAATTAGCTACGGGTCTGAAACTTCACCAAGTGAAAGCTCTTCCAAAAGTAGGTGAATGAGTTATTTGAGAAAAATTGGCCATCTGCAATACTTTTAGAGGTAATTCGCATTTACTCTTTTTGAGTAGGTGAGCAATTAGCTATGGGTCTGAAACTTCACCAAGTGAAAGCTCTTTGGGATAGCTGCTCTGCAGAGATACCCTGAAGATAAAAAATTTCGTCGAAATCGCTCTGTATAGCACGGTTTTCGAAATATTAGCATTTTTGTGTTTTGCAATTTTTGCGCAAAAATTCGAAAATTCAAAATGGCCGCCATTTTTGGCAAGATAAATTTTTTTTGAAAATTGGCATTGCTACTCTGCGGAGATACCCTGTGGGTCAAAAATTTCGTCGAAATCGCTCTATCTAGCACGGTTTTCGAGATATAAGCATTTTTGTGTTTTGCAATTTTGCGAAAAATTCAAAATGGCCGCCATTTTTTGCGAGAAATTTTTTGTTTGAAAATTGGCATGGGTACTCTGCAGAGATACCCTGTGGGTCAAAAATTTCGTCGAAATCGCTCTATCTAGCAGGGTTTTCGAGATATGAGCATTTTTATGTTTTGTAATTTTTGCGAAAAATTCGAAAATTCAAAATGGCCGCCATTTTTGGTGAGACAAAAATTTTTTCAAAATTGGGATAACTACTCGGGAGAGATACCTTGCGGGTCAAAAATTTCGTCGAAATCACTCTATCTAGCACGGTTTTCGAGATATAAGCATTTTTGTGTTTTGCAATTTTTGCGAAAATTTCGAAAATTCAAAATGGCCGCCATTTTTGGCGAGACAAAAACTTTTTGAAAATTGGGAAAAGTACTCCGCAGAGATATCCTGCGGGTCAAAAATTTTGTCGAAATTGCTCTATCTAGCACGGTTTTTGAGATATAAGCATTTTTGTGTTTTGCAATTTTTGCGAAAATTTCGAAAATTCAAAATGGCCGCCATTTTGGGCGAGACAAAAATTTTTTGAAGATTGGGAAAACTACAAAAATTTCGTCGAAATCGCTCTATCTAGCACGGTTTTCGAGATATAAGCATTTTTGTGTTTTCCTTATTTGGAAAATTCGTAATGATTAATTAATCATTAATTACTCGGCCATTTCTTGACCAATCAATGCCAAAATCTAATGATTTCCAGATTTTAATAGAATGAATGTATTTGCCAAGTTTCAGGTGAATTGATAAAATTCCTTTCAAGTTATCATCCGGACAAGCTTCCCCATCGAAAAAAGACATTTTTGGTCATGTGACCTCTCTGATTGGTCGAAATGTCACTGCAGCATATTCAAAAAAATTCCCCAAGGCTACTGCCTAAACCTGCCAAATTTGAAAAGAATCCGCCTAACGGTTACAGAGTTATAAGGAAAACAAAATGTCGCCGGAGCCGGCGGAGCCGGCGGAGCCTGAAGCTCTCCCATACACAAACAAGCGTCCCTTGCGGGACGCTTAACTAGACAGGAGGCAGGTCCCACTGTACCACTAGGGAAGAACTAGCAATGAGGGATGTCCAACTGTAAAACTAGGGAAGAACTAGGGAGGAGGCAGGTCCCACTGTACCACTAGGGAAGAATTAGAGAGGAGGCAGGTCCCACTGTACAACTAGGGAAGAACTAGAGAGGAGGCGGGTCCCACTGTACCACTAGGGAAGAATTATCGAGGAGGCAGGTCCCACTGTACCACTAGGGAAGAATTAGAGAGGAGGCAGGTCCCACTGTACCACTAGACAGAGCTTAGTGTTCACGCGTTTAGTTAGGTATGAGTTCGGCAAAGAGTAGTTCTTAAAATTGTAATCCTGGAAATAATGAATGCTCCCAAACTATTAGCAGTGTAACCATTAGACCCGGGTATAATGGTACCACCCTCAGTTCAGCGCTGAGGTTTCTTTTGAAAGAAACGCCCATGGTGGCCATCTTGTTTTTCAAAATGAGGCCAAAAATATTTCCAGCTAAGACTTGGTAAGGATGAACATACCCCGCGAATTTGAGATCTCTACCTATAATACCCTTTGCTCTACAGGAACAACAAAAGTCCTTGCTGAAAGTCGAAAAAATGCCCGTGGCGGGCATCTTGTTTTTCAAAATGAGGCCAAAATTATTTCCAGGCAAGAGTTTATGGTTATGAATATATCCTGCAAATTTGAGAAGGCTAGCTATAATATTTTTTTCGTTAGAGCGGTAACGGTGAAATCTCTCTACACATTGCGGCGGCGGCAGCGTGGGCGTAACAAAGCGAAATCCATAGTATCCACCGGATAGCATCCGGTGGATACAATTACAAAGCTGTAAATTTTATTAATTGGAGTATAGCTGTTGATGGAAATAGCACAACTATACAAAAGTACATAAACTAATCAGTTGCACCAATCTATATATCTTTGTCATAAGAGAAAACATGTCTCAAATCTTGCAGGTGAACACACTTTGGCAGAGCCAAAGTTAAAGGTCACACCATGATGCACACCTACACCCTCTAACCAATGTCCCTACCAAGTGTCAACCTTCTAGACCTTACCAAATCCAATAAATAGCCCAGACAAGATATTCAAACTCATGGTCACTATGACTAGGTTAGGTCAAATCAAGACTACATCATGCTGATGCACACCTACAACCCCAACCAATGTCCCTACCAAGTATCAACTTCCTACACCTTAGAGTTTCTGAGATATAGCCCAGACAAGATTTTATAGGTCAAGGTCACTACAGTAATGTCAAAGTTAAAATCACGGTCACGCCCTGATGATGCACACCTACAACCCCCAACCAATGTCCCTACCAAATATCAACTTCCTACACCTCACAGTTCCGAGATATAGCCCGGACAAGATTTTAGAAGTCAAGGTCACAACAGCAAGGTCAAAGATCAAATCAAGGTCATACCATGACGTTGCACACATACAACCCCTAGCCATTGTCCCTACCAAGTGTCAACTTAGTACACCTTACGGTTTCCGTGATATAGCCCAGACAAGATTTTAAAGGTCAAGGTCACTACAGCAAGGTCAAATCAAGGTCACACCATGACATTGCACACCTACACCCCCTAACCAATGTTCCTACGAAGTAACAACTTCCTACACCTTACGGTTTCCGAGATATAGCTTGGACAAAATTTTATAAGTCAAGGTCACTGCAGCAAGGTCAAAGGTCAAATCAAGGCCTCACTACGACCTTGCATACCTAACCCCCTAACCCATGTCCCTATCAAGTATCAACTTCCTACACCTTACAGTTTCCGAGATATAGTCTGGACAAGGTTTTAAAGGTCAAGGTCACTATGGCAAGGTCAAAGGTCAAATCAAGATCACAGCATGACGTTGCACACCTACAACCCCATCCAATGTCCCTACCACGTATGAACTTCCTACACCTTACGGTTTCTAAGATACAGCCCGGACAAACTTTTTCCAGCCCATCACCATGGGTAAAAACAATACCCTGACAGCCCAGGGCCTTAAGGGTTAAGGGCTGTGGGGTAAAAACCTTTTCTGATCAACACAGTAATAATAAGCCCATGAAACAATCATGAAAATAACAAAAATATTGAACAAATGAACATTGCTTTATACAATACAATTAATATTATTTATTTACTGAGCCCACTCAGATTGTCGGGTCGAATGAATAAAAGTACTTTGTAATTTGAAAAATAGCATCAGAGATGCCCGTACCCCACAGCCTTGGGAAATATTTTCAACACCATGAGATATAGAAGTACTGTACCAGTACAAACTTCAGGATACTTTCAGAGCACTGTCAGTTATATAAAGGTCCAAACAATGTTTAAATGGAGAAATAATGTTTAAAAGAAAGATAATGCGTATAAAGATGAAGTATTAAAACAAGATAATTCAATGACAAGATGACAGCATTAATCAGTAAACTAAAATTCAACACTCTTTATATACATCTGCATTTCCGAATTATGGTTTAGATGGTTTGAATATTACCATGCATACAGAAGTGGTAATACATTTAATGAATGCTTATGTGTGGTGTTGGAGTAAAATCTGCGGCTCACTTGATGAAATTCTATCTCTTACAATGGGAAGTTATGAAAGTAAAATTCTTAATAAATTCTAATATGACTTTTGCTTAATCTGCATCAAAAGACAGACCCAAAGGTGCAACAAGATTTTAAAGGTCAAGGTCACTACGGCAAGGTAAAAGGTCAAATCAAGGTCAGACCATGACGTTGCACACCTACACCCCCTAATCAATATCCCTACCAAGTATCAACTTCCTACACCTTGCGGTTTCTGAGATATAGCCCAGACAACATTTTATAGGTCAAGGTCACTACGGCAAGGTCAAAGGTCAAATCAAGGTCAGACCATGACGCTGCACACCTACACCCCCTAAGCAATATCCCTACCAAGTATCAACTTCCTACACCTTACGGTTTCTGAGATATAGCCTGGACAAGATTTTATAGGTCAAGGCCACTACGGCAAGGTCAAAGGTCAAATCAAGGTCACACCATGACGCTGCATACCTACACCCCCTAACCAATATCCGTACCACGTATCAACTTCCTACACCTTACAGTTTCTGAGATATAGCCCGGACAACATTTCATAGGTCAAGGTCACTACGGCAAGGTCAAAGGTCAAATCAAGGTCACACCATGACGTTGCACACCTACACCCCCTAACCAATGTCCCTACCAAATATCAACTTCCCAAGCCTTACAGTTTCCGAGATATAGCCCGGACAACATTTTATAGGTCAAGGTCACTACGGCAAGGTCAAAGGTCTAATCAAGGTCACACCATGACGTTGCACACCCACACCCCCTAACCAATATCCCTACCAAGCATCAACTTCCTACACCTTACGGTTTCCGAGATATAGCCCGGACAAGATTTTATAGGTCAAGGTCACTACGGCAAGGTCAAAGGTCAAATCAAGGTCAGACTATGACGTTGCACAACTACACCCCCTAACCAATGTCCCTACCAAGTATCAACTTCCTACACCTTACAGTTTCCGAGATATAGCCCGGACAAGATTTTCAAACTCAAGGTCACTACGGCAAGGTCAAAGGTCAAATCAAGGTCAGACCATGACGTTGCACAACTACACCCCCTAACCAATGTCCCTACCAAGTATCAACTTCCTACACCTTACGGTTTCTGAGATACAGCCCGGATAAACTATTTCCCGCCGCCCGTCCACCCGCTCATCCGGACACCATGGGTGAAAACAATACCCCAACAGCCCTTAAGGGGTAAAAATTTGTGATTGTACAAAACTTGTGACATGTAGTAAAATACGTTACTTCGGCATGTTCTGTTAAACAAAACAATGCCCTGTCTGTAATATATGTTATTAATAATTTAAGGCCTGCCTATGCAACAAAAACTTCTACAACACAGTATTGACACCATTAGTCAGGGTTAGCGAAGTACCTCTAAAATATGGAGTCCAACGGACTACATGTCCTCCGAAAAATGGAGTCCCAATCATTTTTTCCTGAGTCCAGTGTTTGCGTTAGTGTTATGAAACGTCGGGTACCTTGTACTTTATAGCTCATCAAAAAGGGGTACCACTGTATGAAAATTGGGTGCAAGTAATAATTTTTCTCCCGTAATTCAGGTACATTTAAATATATATAAGCACTATCCAATTTCCTTTATACTGATAAATAATATGTATCTGTACATAAATAAATGCTAAAAATATTTTTAAAAGCTAAACCCCAGTCAACAAACTTCATTTTAGTGCAATTAGATTGAAATTTATTTTGTATTTAAGCTACAAATATGGCATTGATACTGTTTGAAATATAAAAATTTGTAGGTTTCATTGCTTTTTGTTTGACAAAAATTCATTGGGTAGTCCCAGAGATATAGTTTTTTTGTTACATCCCCTGTAAATATTTTCGAATTTTACAGCTTTTATTTTCCGGGCAACTTTCCGGGGTTAAATATCAGGAGTTTCCGAGATTTGGTAAAATAGTTTGTCTCCCACGAAATTCACCGCTCTGGCTTGTCGTTTCGACTGTTTCCGTGCAGAGATCAGCCTTTCTTTCGATATATAACGTTTTGAGTAGATATGCTAGTGTACGAAATATCTCGCTTTACAATGGTGGACTTAAACAACTTGCCAGGAAATCGCTCGAAACCATTTAATTTTAAAATATAAAGCTTATTTTCAGTGTTATATATATTGCTTGCATATCTACGCTTCGTGCCACCAAAATTCGCTTCTAAAGCAGAAATATTTCCTTCATAAAAATCGCGTCCCGATGGACGCACTGACAACCGAAATTTGCGTCCAAATCTGAAATACCGCGTGTTTAATATACTCGGACGGCGTAATCGCGAACCCTGATTAGTGGTAACAAAAGTTTGCCATAGTCAATGCTTAACTAGACCTACACATCGGAGATCCTATGCAAATTTGTATCCACCGGAAAGACAACTAACCAAAGCCAGTGAACCATCATTTGACCTTGAAGGAGGGGCCAAAAGTCAAATGTAACAACATCAGAAGATTCCCAGCTCATGTTTTAAGCTTTCCTTGTTTGACCTTGAAGGAGGGGTCCAAGGTCAAATCTGATCACATCAAAGATTCCCAGCCCATGATTTCCTTTGAGTTGGTTTTCACATTGTAAACCTTTTGGGCCAATAATAAGCGAGTTATTAGCACTTTTAAGTTTGGTTATCCTCGTTTGACCTGGAAGGAGGGGCCCAAGGTCAAATCTGACCACATCAAAAGATTCCCAGCCCATGATTTCCTGTAAGTTGGTTTCCAATTGCAAACCTCTAGGACCAACTAGAGGATCGATTGCAAAAAAAACAGAAGATGTTTTTGCACAGCAAAAAGAGAGCGTCCTGAAAAGGATATAAAGGTGAGTGCTAAAGTATTAAGAAAATGCTCTGCTTTTAGCCTTATACTGTTGTGGCAACCAAAGTCTGCGTAGTCTGCTCTATTTAGCATGGTTTTAAGCAGTTTTGTGTTTTGCAATTTTTGCGAAAAATTCGAAAATTGAAAATGGTCGCCATTTTTGGCGAGACAAAATTTTTTTTAAAATTGTGATGGCTACTGTGCAGACATACCCTGTGGGTCAAAAATTTTGTCGAAATTACTCTATCTAGCACGGTTTTCGAGATATAAGCATTTTTGTGTTTTGCAATTTTTGCGAAAAATTTTGAAAATTCAAAATGGCCGCCATTTTGGGCGAGACTAAAATTTTTTGAAAATTGGGATGGCTACTCTGCAGAAATACCCTGTGGATCAAAAATTTTGTCAAAATCACTCTATCTAGCACGGTTTTCGAGATATAGGCATTTTTGTGTTTTGCAATTTTTGAGAAAAATTCAAAATGGCCGCCATTTTTGGCAAGACAATTTTTTTTAAAAAATTGGGATGGCTACTGTGCAGACATACCCTGTGGGTCAAAAATTTCGTTGAAATTGCTCTATCTAGTACGGTTTTTGAGAAAAGGCATTTTTTGTTTTGCAATTTTTGGGAAAAATTCGAAAATTAAAAATGGCCGCCATTTTTGGCGAGACAAATTTTTTTTTGAAAATTGGGATGGCTAGTCTGCAGACATGTCCTGCGGGTGAAAAATTTTGTCAAACTTAGATAGCATGGTTTTCGAGATATAAGCATTTTTGTGTTTTGCAATTTTTGGGAAAAATTCAAAATGGCCGTCATTTTTGGCGAGACAAAATTTTTTTAAAAATTGGAATGGCTACTCTGCAGACATACCCTATGCGTCAAAAATTTCGTCGAAATCGCTCTATCTGTCTGAATGACTAACCAGTCTGGATAATCAATCAATCAGTTGTCCAAGTGCTTAATCTAAGGCACACCATCCAGTTTGTAAGGAATAAATCATCAAGACATTAGACATGTTCCAAGTTGTACCCAGGGAGGCGATCTGGTGTTCCGTAGTTAGAGGCTAAGGTGGAAATGATTTCTGAAATAGGTTTTTAATCGATTTTTGAAACAGGAGAGATTTGCAGCACTGCGGATATCCTGTGGAAGATAATTCCATAACTTCGGGGCATCATATGAGAAACTGTTGTTGAAGTGGACCTTTGATTTATGGATGGAAGCACAATAATTAGGAACCTGGAGGAACAAATTTGGGGGGTTGGAACATCTTGTATTCACAGCAGATTTGTATAAGGAGAGATATGGTCCAAAATACTTAGGCTGGCCAGTGGTGAGGTACATATACACCAGAACTAGGGTTTTGAAGATAATTCGTTGTCTGATGGGTAGCCAATGAAGTGTCCTAAGGCTGGACGTGATGTGAGTATACTTAGAAGCACCGGTGACAAACCGTGCAAGAGCATTTTGAACATATTGCAGCCTGGTAGCATTACGGGATGACAAACTGCGAAATAGAGAATTGCAATAGTCCAAACGACTGCTGACCAGAGCATTTCCAATCACCACTGATGTATCAACGGAGAGAAACCTCCTGATACGATGAAGGACCCTGAGGCTAAAAAAACAAGATTTGATGGCAGAATTTACATGATTGGTGAAACGGAACTTTGCATCAAACACCCAAATTGCATACAACATCTGTGGGAGAGAGACAATTACCCAGGATATTGACAGGATAAAATAGATTAGTTTTAAATATTTGACTATTGTACCATAAAACACTTGATAACATGTCTTGGTTGCAGGAGGCTTTTTGGTGCGACAGTATAATTTCCAGTATTGAAATACCATTTTGTAAAAGGGGTTAACATTTTGAATAAAGGTGGTACAAAACTCACCACCAAGAACAAATATATTTTTTGGTTTCTTTATTGATATCTGCAACAGTTTATACCAATCTGTCTTATCTTTTTTTGCCATACATTTGATCCAACTCAGTTTTAGAGACTTTTCAAAATAAAAAATGTTGACCATTTTTAATCCACCATCAAAATAATTGCACAAATGGTTTTTCTTGAACTTTTATCAGGCTATCCTCCCCATAGGTAACCAAAAATTAAATCATTAATTTTTTTCAAAAATTTGTCTGATACTGGTACTGAGATGAAAAGGTGATTAAATTTAGATAAGACTAGGGTTTTATAATGGTTATTTTGCCAATCGGGGAAAGAATTCGATATTGCTAAGATTTTATTATTTTACTAGCTTGGGTAAGTATTTTGTTGTCATTCATTTCTGGTATTGTTTCCAGGTCAGTAGAAAATTCCATACCAAGTAATGTAAAATTGGATACACCCCATTCCAGCCTTGCTATTACATTTATTATTGCTCTCTTATTATTAACGTCCCACAGGGGAAGCTTGTTTATATGAGAGGATATCTGGCTCCGCCAGCACCATGAGCTCTGTGAGCTCCGCGTTTCTTTTCCTCATAACCCTGTGACCGTTCAGCGGATTCCTTTCAAATTTGGCAGGTGTATGCAGTAGCCCGGGGGAATTTTTTGGGATATGCTGCAGTGACAGTTTGTATCTCTTTGGATAGCTGAGTAATAGCTACTAAAATGAGTAAATGTCTTTTATCTCTAAAAGTATTACAGGTAGGCAATTTCTTCTAAATAAGTCATTCACCTACTTTTGGGTGATCTACCACATAGTGAAGTTGCAGAACTGTAGCTCTTTGGATAGCGGAGTAATAGCTACTAAAATGAGTAAATGTCTTTTATCTGTAAAAGTATTACAGGTAGGCACTTTCTTCTAAATAAGTCATTCGCCTACTTTTGGGTGATCTACCACATAGTGAAGCTGCAGAACTGTAGCTCTTTGGATAGCTGAGTAATAGCTACTAAAATGAGTAAATGTCTTTTATCTCTAAAAGTATTACAGGTAGACAATTTCTTCTAAATAAGTCAATCACCTACTTTTGGGTGATCTACCACATAGTGAAGCTGCAGAACTGTAGCTCTTTGGATAGCTGAATAATAGCTACTAAAATGAGTAAATGTCTTTTATCTCTAAAAGTATTACAGGTAGACAATTTCTTCTAAATAAGTCAATCACCTACTTTTGGCTGATCTACCACATAGTGAAGTTGCAGAACTGTAGCTCTTTGGATAGCTGAGTAATAGCTACCAAAATGAGTAAATGTCTTTTATCTCTAAAAGTATTACAGGTAGGCAATTTCTTCTAAATAAGTCATTCACATACTTTTGGGTGATCTACCACATAGTGAAGTTGCACAACTGTAGCTCTTTGGATAACTGAGGAATAGCTACTAAAATGAGTAAATGTCTTTTATCTCTAAAAGTATTAAAGGTAGGCGATTTCTTCTAAATAAGTCATTCACCTACTTTTGGGTGATCTACCACATAGTGAAGTTGCAGAACTGTAGCTCTTTGGATAACGGAGTAATAGCTACTAAAATGAGCAAATATCTTTTATCTCTAAAAGTATTACAGGTAGGCAATTTCTTCTAAATAAGTCACTCACCTAAGAAAATTTGTATTCCACTATCTTTAGTACATCTAATTTATATGGCGGGAGATAAATGCATGCGTCAGAATGCTTGTCTTTAAATATTTTATTCACCTAATTTTCAGTCTTCTATAACATAGTGAAATTGTAGACCTGTAACTTATTGCTTAGCTGAGCAAAAGGTACTTTCACGTTATCACTGTTGAGTAAATCATTTGTAACTTAAAAACTATTGTATTTAAAGTATTTTGTTTGGATTTGTTATTCACCTACTTTTGGGTCAGCTACACCATAGTAAAATTGCAGGCCTGTAGGTGATTGTGTAGCTGAGTAACAGCTACTTTGAGCTGATCACTGTTGAGTAAATCAGTTATAACTTGAAAACTATTGCAATTACAGTACATGTATTTTGTTTGAATGTGTTGTTAGCCTACTTTTTTGTCAGCTATACCATAGTAAAATGGCAGACCTGTAGCTCATTGCATAGCTGAGCAAATCCTACTTTGACCTTTTCACTGTTGAGTAAATCTGTTGTAACTTCAAAACTATTGCATTTACAGTGTTTTCTCTAAACATATTTACCACAGGAAACGGAAAATTGGCCTCCTGGAAGATTGGCCTCCTAGAAAATTGGCCTCCTTGAAATCTGAGGGGACGGAAAAATGGCCTCCTGAATATTTTTGGTGGTCCAACTTTTGCACCAGTTTAATTTTACTTAATAGTGCTCTCCATAGTTCCCATTTGGATTATATGAATTATTCTTTAATATAGTTATTTTAATACTGGATAACTACTCACGATTAAAACACCAAAGATTTGGGTCTCTGATGACTAATTAGGATTAAAATTATGCATAAAGATTTCAATCATTAAAGTTCAAAGACAGCAATGTCTAAAATATACCTAGGACGCAAATACCTGCTCACGATTGTAAGAACAAAGATATAACTCACTTATATAACTACTGAGGCAACTAGTTCCGAACTGAGCTCTCTACATTATACTCTACATTGCCTACATTATATTATACATTATCCCTACATGATATACACTTTTTACCTTTGTTGTTGTTGTTAAACAGTTACTTGGTTAGGTCATGCAATAAACTATTTTTAATGAACGATTTAAAATTTTTTACTTATTTCCATTATTAAAAAAAAACTAGAGGGAGGCCAATTTTCCACCCCCCACAAGTTTCAAGGAGGCCATTTTTCCAGGAGGCCAATTTTCCCGGATTCATTTTCCACGTACTTTTTACTTCTCAGCAGTTAACTTGGTACTTTACTTCTGAATACCATTTGCAGGGCACAATGTTTGTGTCCTTTCCTTTTTACCCCACAGTCCTTAAGGGCTGTCGCGGTATTGTTTTCACCCATGGTGTCCGGATGGGCAGACGGGCGGCGGGAAAAAGTTTGTCTGGGCTGTATCTCAGAAACTGTAAGGTGTAGGAAGTTGATACTTGGTAGGAACATTGGTTAGGGGGTGTGGGTGTGCAGCATCATGGTATGACCAGGATTTGACCTTTGACCTTGCCATAGTGACCTTAACCTATAAAATCTTGTCCGGGCTATATCTCGGAAACCGTGAGGTGTAGGAAGTTGATACTTACTAGAGACATTGGTTAGGGGGTGTAGGTGTGCAACAACATGGTCTGACCTTGATTTGACCTTTGACCTTGCCATAGTGACCTTGACCTATAAAATCTTGTCTGGGCTATATCTCGGAAACTGTAAGGTGTAGGATGTTGATGCTTGGTAGGGACATTGGTTGGGGGTTGTAGGTGTGCAGCATCATATTGTTATCTTGATTTGACCTTTGACCTGGTCGTAGTGACCTTGACCTTTAAAATCTTGTTCCACCTTTGGGTCTGTCTTTTGATGCGGATTAACCACTGTTAAAGTCATATTAGAATTCATTAAGAATTTTACTTTTACAACTTCCTATTGTAACAGATGGAATTTCATCAAGTGAGCCACAGATTTTGCTCCAACACCACACATGAGCATTCATTGTATGCATTACCACTTCTGTATGCATGGTAATATTCAAAACATCTAAACCAAAATTCGGCCATGCCAGATGTAGATAAAGAATACATGCATTATCTTTCTCTTAGACATTATTTTCTCTAGTTAAACATTGTTTGGACCTTTATATAACTGACAGTGCTCTGAAAGTATCCTGAACTTTGTACTGATACAGTACTTCTATATCTCATGGTGTTAAAAATATTTCCCTGTGGGGTACGGGCATCTCTGATGCTATTTCTTTTACCTTTAAGGCTTCTGCTCTAAAACTCAAAACACACAGTCAGCTTACATAGAGCCCATTCACGGGCACTGATTGCTTGTTTTTTATTCCATATTCTAATACATTGAATATACATTGTGAACAAAATAGTTACCTCATTTTTAACACAGGGAAAGTAAAAATAAGGCATATTATTAAAAATTAGTACCATTAACAATTTTTCAACTTATTCAATTTTTCAACTTTTTCAATTTATCAATATGCTATACAGAGTAGTTTCAATATATTTCAATATATATACTTCAATATACTTTCTAGGCTTTTTATAAAAAATAAACAGTAACAAAGTAAAAAATTGATCATAAGACTAGTAACAGAATAAGAAAGAAACATCAATGTTTTGTTATCAAGAAGCTGTCCATTTCATTTGCCACTGCTAATTTTATGGTTGCATATTTTAAGATTTTAACAGTTAAGAAATTTTAAGCCAGATTTTCCATTTTTTAAAGATTGGTATATGTTATAAAAAATATTTTTCCATTGTTTGAAGGTTATAGATGTTCAGATGCCTCTTATGTTTAGAGCAAGTAAATATGTAATTTCTCACAATTACAGCATGAAATTAAGAGGCCAAAAGTTATCGTCACATGTGGTATGTCCCCAAATTTTTGCTATTCTGTTAAAGTCTAATACATGTGAAATTGAATTTTTTATCCAGTTTTTAACATTTATCCACAATTCATTTGATTCTATACAATCTGAAAATAGATGCATTATACTCTCACTTTGGCTACCAGAGAGGTTGCATAGGTTTGAATCAGAAATTTTTAATTTATTCAGGTATTCATTGGTACCTAAAATCATACATGTATATAAAATGTGGTACTGAAACCATACAAATGTGTTGTCACTTAATGACTGGAAGCAGGTTTTATATAATACTTTCCAATGATCTTTGTGTAAACTGTAGTCAAATTTATTGTTCCACTTAATTTCGCAAAGGGGTATGTCAGATTCTGTTTTATTAAGCTCTAAATAGAATTTTCTACTACAGCTTTCTTTACCAACATTGAAAAGAATGTTGATATGAAATGGCATATGCAGTCTTTTAGTTTTAAAGTCATCACCCCTTCTGTAGTGGTCAATAAATTTTTTTTAACCAAACCCTTGACTGTGTAACAAGCATTCTGCCGCATGCATTTATCTCCCGCCATATAAATGAGATGTACTAAAGATAACATATTTTAACAAGGTGCTCTAAATGTAATACTTTTCAAGTTATAATTGATTTAGTGCATGATTTCATGAATTTTAATGCATTAAAAATTATTTTAAAAATTCATTAAAAAAATTTAGCATGTGAAAGCTCTCCAAAATGTAGGTGAATGAGTTATTTGAGAAATATTGGCTATCTGCAATACTTTTAGTGATAATAGGCAGTTACTCATTTTGAGTAGGTGAGTAATTAGCTACGGATCTGAAAATTCACTAATTGAAAGCTCTCCAAAATGTATGTGAATGAGTTATTTCAGAAATACTGGCTATCTGCAATACTTGTAGAGATAATTCGCATTTACTCATTTTGAGTAGGTGAATAATTAACTACGGCTCTGAAAATTCACCAAGTAAAAGCTCTCCCAAAAGTAGGTGAATGAGTTATTTGAGAGAAATTGGCTATCTGCAATACTTTTACAGATAATTCACATTTACTCATTTTGATTAGGTGAGTAATTAGCTACGGGTCTGGAACTTCACCATGTGAAAGCTCTCCCAAAAGTAGATGAACGAGTAATTTGATAAAAATTGGATACCCGCAATACTTTTAGAGATAATTCACATTTACTCATTTTGAGGAGGTGAATAATTAGCTACGGGTCTGAAACCTCACCAAGTAAAAGCTCTCCCAAAAGTAGGTGAATGAGTTATTTGAGAAAAATAGGCCAAGGCCTGCTGCTTACTGGCGACCCGCATGTTGTTGTGTTTTTCCATTTTTGGCGAAAATTCGAAAATTCAAAATGGCCGCCATTTTTGGGGAGGGGAAAATTTTTTGAAAATTGCCAATAGTACATTCCTCTTATACCCTGTGGGTCGAAAATTTCGACGAATTGCTCTATCTCGCACGGTTAAGGAGATAGAAGCAATTTTGTGTTTTTCCATTTTTGACGAAAATTCGAAAATTCAAAATGGCCGCCATTTTTGGGGAGGGGAAAATTTTTTGAAAATTAACAACAGTACATTCCTTTTATACCCTGCGTGTCGAAAATTTCGACGAAATGGCTCTATCTCGCACGGTTAAGGAGATACAAGCAATTTTGTGTTTTTCCATTTTTTGCGAAAATTCGAAAATTCAAAATGGCCGCCATTTTTGGGGAGGGGAAAATTTTTTGAAAATTAACAATACTACATTCCTTTTATACCATGTGGGTCAAAATTTTCGACGAAATGGCTCTATCTCGCACGGTTAAGGAGATAGAAGCAATTTTGTGTTTTTCCATTTTTGACGAAAATTCGAAAATTCAAAATGGCCGCCATTTTTGGGGAGGGGAAAATTTTTTGAAAATTAACAACAGTACATTCCTTTTATACCCTGCGTGTCGAAAATTTCGACGAAATGGCTCTATCTCGCACGGTTAAGGAGATACAAGCAATTTTGTGTTTTTCCATTTTTTGCGAAAATTCGAAAATTCAAAATGGCCGCAATTTTTGGGGAGGGGAAAATTTTTTGAAAATTAACAATACTACATTCCTTTTATACCATGTGGGTCAAAATTTTCGACGAAATGGCTCTATCTCGCACGGTTAAGGAGATAGAAGCAATTTTGTGTTTTTCCATTTTTGGCGAAAATTCAAAATGGCCGCCATTTTTGGGGAGGGGAAAATTTTTTGAAAATTGCCAATAGTACACTCCTCTTATACCCTCTGGGTCGAAAATTTCGACGAAATGGCTCTATCTCACACGGTTAAGAAGATACAAGCAATTTTGTGTTTTTCCATTTTTTGCGAAAATTCGAAAATTCAAAATGGCCGCCATTTTTGGGGAGGGGAAAATTTTTTGAAAATTAACAATACTACAATCCTTCTTTCACCCTGTGGGTCGAAAATTTCGACGAAATGGCTCTATCTCGCACGGTTAAGGAGATACAAGCAATTTTGTGTTTTTCCATTTTTGGCGAAAATTCGAAATGGCCGCCATTTTTGGGGAGGGGAAAATTTTTTGAAAATTGCCAATAGTACACTCCTCTTATACCCTGTGGGTCAAAAATTTCGACGAAATGGCTCTATCTCGCACGGTTAAGGAGATACAAGCAATTTTGTGTTTTCCATTTTTGGCGAAAATTCAAAATGGCCGCCATTTTTGGGGAGGGGAAAATTTTTTGAAAATTAACAATATTACAATCCTTCTTATACCCTGTGGGTCGAAAATTTCGACGAAATCGCTCTATCTATACCGGTTAAGGAGATAGAAGCAATTTTGTGTTTTTCCATTTTTGGTGAAAATTCGAAAATTCAAAATGGCCGCCATTTTTGGGGAGGGGAAATTTTTTTGAAAATTGCCAATAGTACACTCCTCTTATACCCTCTGGGTCGAAAATTTCGACGAAATGGCTCTATCTCGCACGGTTAAGGAGATACAAGCAATTTTGTGTTTTCCATTTTTGGCGAAAATTCAAAATGGCCGCCATTTTTGGGGAGGGGAAAATTTTTTGAAAATTAACAATATTACAATCCTTCTTATACCCTGTGGGTCGAAAATTTCGACGAAATCGCTCTATCTATACCGGTTAAGGAGATAGAAGCAATTTTGTGTTTTTCCATTTTTGGTGAAAATTCGAAAATTCAAAATGGCCGCCATTTTTGGGGAGGGGAAATTTTTTTGAAAATTGCCAATAGTACACTCCTCTTATACCCTCTGGGTCGAAAATTTCGACGAAATGGCTCTATCTCACACGGTTAAGGAGATACAAGCAATTTTGTGTTTTTCCATTTTTTGCGAAAATTCGAAAATTCAAAATGGCCGCCATTTTTGGGGAGGGGAAAATTTTTTGAAAATTAACAAAACTACAATCCTTCTTATACCCTGCGGGTCGAAAATTTCGACGAAATGGCTCTATCTCGCACGGTTAAGGAGATAGAAGCAATTTTGTGTTTTTCCATTTTTGGCGAAAATTCGAAAATTCAAAATGGCCGCCATTTTTGGGGAGGGGAAAATTTTTTGAAAATTAACAATACTACATTCCTTTTATACCCTGTGGGTCGAAAATTTCAGCGAAATTGCTCTATCTCGCACGGTTAAGGAGATAGAAACAATTTTGTGTTTTTCCATTTTTGGCGAAAATTCAAAATGGCCGCCATTTTTGGGGACTGGAAAATTTTTTGAAAATTCACAATACTACATTCCTTTTATACCCTGTGGGTCGAAAATTTCGGCGAAATTGCTCTATCTCGCACGGTTAAGGAGATAGAAGCAATTTTGTGTTTTTCCATTTTTGGCGAAAATTCAAAATGGCCGCCATTTTTGGGGAGGGGAAAATTTTTTGAAAATTGTCAATAGTACACTCCTCTTATACCCTGTGGATCGAAAATTTCGACGAAATGGCTCTATCTCGCACGGTTAAGGAGATAGAAGCAATTTTGTGTTTTTTCCATTTTTGGCGAAAATTCGAAAATTCAAAATGGCCGTCATTTTTGGGGAGGGGAAAATTTTTTGAAAATTGCCAATAGTACACTCCTCTTATACCCTGTGGGTCGAAAATTTCGATGAAATGGCTCTATCTCGCACGGTTAAGGAGATAGAAGCAATTTTGTGTTTTTCCATTTTTGGCGAAAATTCAAAATGGCCGCCATTTTTGGGGAGGGGAAAATTTTTTTGAAAATTAACAATACTACATTCCTCTTATACCCTGTGGGTTGAAAATTTCGACGAAATCGCTCTATCTCGCACCGTTTCTGAGATAAACGCGTTTTTGTTTTTTCAGCGTTAAGAAAAATTGTGACATTTAGTAAATCATTAATAAGTTGGCCATTTTGTATTGGATCGTTTTGAAAAGTTATTGATTTCCAGACATGTATATAACGAACCTACTTGCAAAATTTCATGTGAATAGGTGAAGTGCTTTTTAAGTTATCATCCAGACAAGCACACCCTTTTGAAAAACATGTTTTTGGTCATGTGACTTTTCTGATTGGTGGAAAAACATGCAATGAGGAAAAATGATAGTCCTCCACCCAAGGAAGCTCCATACCAAATTTCAAAGAAATCGGTGCAGTAGTTTCTGAGGAGAAGAGGCTGGAAAAAAAATTGTTGACGACGCCGACAACAACCACAACAACAACGAAGACGACGCCAGGCCATGCCATTAGCTTACGGCCGTTGGCCAGTAAGCTAAAAATTGGATATCTGCAATTCTTTTAGTGATAATAGGCAGTTACTCATTTTGAGTAGGTGAGTAATTAGCTACGGATCTGAAAATTCACTAATTGAAAGCTCTCCAAAATGTATGTGAATGAGTTATTTCAGAAATACTGGCTATCTGCAATACTTGTAGAGATAATTCACATTTACTCATTTTGAGGAGGTGAATAATTAGCTACGGCTCTGAAAATTCACCAAGTGAAACCTCTCCCAAAAGTAGGTGAATGAGTTATTTGATAAAAATTGGCTATCTGCAATACTTTTAGAGATAATTCACATTTACTCATTTTCAGTAGGTGAGTAATTAGCTACGGGTCTGGAACTTCACCATGTGAAAGCTCTCCCAAAAGTCGATGAATGAGTTATTTGATAAAAATTGGATATCTGCAATACTTTTAGAGATAATTCACATTTACTCATTTTGAGTAGGTGAATAATTAGGTACGGGTCTGAAACCTCACCAAGTAAAAGCTCTCCCAAAAGTAGGTGAATGAGTTATTTGAGAAAAATTGGATATCTGCAATACTTTTACAGATAATTCACATTTACTCATTTTGAGTAGGTGAGTAATTAGCTACGGGTCTGGAACTTCACCATGTGAAAGCTCTCCCAAAAGTAGATGAACGAGTAATTTGATAAAAATTGGATACCCGCAATACTTTTAGAGATAATTAACATTTACTCATTTTGAGGAGGTGAATAATTAGCTACGGCTCTGAAAATTCACCAAGTGAAAGCTCTCCCAAAAGTAGGTGAATGAGTTATTTGATAAAAATTGGCTATCTGAAATACTTTTAGAGATAATTCACATTTACTCATTTTCAGTAGGTGAGTAATTAGCTATGGGTCTGGAACTTCACCATGTGAAAGCCCTCCCAAAAGTCGATGAATGAGTTATTTGATAAAAATTGGATATCCGCAATACTTTTAGAGATAATTCACATTTACTCATTTTGAGTAGGTGAATAATTAGCTATGGCTCTGAAACCTCACCAAGTGAAAGCTCTTCCAAAAGTAGGTGAATGAGTTATTTAAGAAAAATTGGATATCCCCAATACTTTTAGGGATAATTCACATTTACTCATTTTGAGTAAGTGAGTAATTAGCTACGGGTCTGGAACTTCACCATGTGAAAGCTCTCCCAAAAGTAGATGAATGAGTTATTTGATAAAAATTGGATATCTGCAATACTTTTAGAGATAATTATCATTTACTCATTTTGAGTAGGTGAATAATTAGCTACGGGTCTGAAACTTCACCATGTGAAAGCTCTCCCAAAAGTAGATGAAGCAGTTATTTGAGAAAAATTATGTCATTATTTTGCCACAAATAAGAAAATAGCTATTACTCACTTATGGCATGCAATAGAACCCCAAACTATATGCATTTACCCTACAGTCACAATTTCAAAGTAGGTATTACTCGGCTATCCAATGTGCAACAGGTCTGAAACTTTACTATGTGATAGGTTATCAAAAACTAGATGAATAACATATTTGAAAATATTTCCCTAACTTTAATACTTTTGAAGATATTTGACATTTACTTATGTTGTTATTTTGCTACAAATAAGAAAATAGCTATTACTCACTTATGGCATGCAATACAACCCCAAAATATATACCATGTTATAGTTAAGGACAAAGTAGCTGAACAACATATTTGAAGAAAAAGCTGTAACTGCAATAGTTTTGGAGTTACAATGGATTTACTCAACAGTCACAATTTCAAAGTAGCTATTACTTAGCTATGCAATGTGCAACAGGTCTGAAACTTTACTATGTGATAGCTTACAAAAAAGTAGATGAATGACATATTTGAAAAGAATTCTGTAACTTTAATACTTCTGAAGATATTTGACATTTACTTATGTCATTATTTTGCTACTAATAAGAAAATAGCTATTACTCACTTATGGCATGCAATAGAACCCCAAACTACATGCCAGCTTATAGCTAAGGACAAAGTAGGTGAACAACATATTTTACGAAAATATTGTAACTGCAATAGTTTTGGAGTTACAATGGATTTACTCAACTGTAGAATTTCAAAGTAGCTATTACTCAGCTATCCAATGTGCAACAGATCTGAAACTTTACTATGTGATAGCTTATGAAAAAGTAGATGGATAACATATTTGAAAAGAATTCCCTAACTTTAATACTTTTGAAGATATTCGACATTTACTTATGTCATTATTTTGCTACTAATAACAAAATAGCTATTACTCACTTATGGCATGCAATAGAACCCCAAACTATGTACCATCTTATAGCTAAGGACAAAGTAGCTGAACAACATATTGTAGGAAAATACTCTAACTGCAATAGTTTTGGAGTTACAATGGCTTTACTCAACAGTCAGAATTTCAAAGTAGCTATAACTCAGCTATCCAAGGTGCAACAGGTCTGAAACTTTACTATGTTATAGCTTACCAAAAAGTAGATGGACAACATATTTGAAAAGATTTCCCTAACTTCAATACTTTTGAAGATATTTAACATTTACTTCTTCTGTTATTTAGCTACAAATGAGAAAATAGCTATTACTCACTTATGGTAAGCAATAGAACCCCAAACTATGTACCATCTTATAGCTAAGAACAAAGTAGCTGAACAACATATTTTAGGAAAATACTCCAACTGCAATAGTTTTGGAGTTACAATGGCGTTACTCAACAGTCAGAATTTGAAAGTAGCTATTACTCAGCTATCAAGGTTCAACAGGTCTGAAACTTTACTATGTGATAGCTTACCAAAAAGTAGATGGACAACATATTTGAAAATATTTCCCTAACTTTAATACTTTTGAAGATATTTGACATTTACTTATGTTGTTATTTAGCTACAAATGAGAAAATAGCTATTACTCACTTATGGCATGCAATAGAACCCCAAACTATGTACCATCTTATAGCTAAGGACAAAGTAGCTGAACAACATATTTTAGGAAAATACTGTAACTGCAATAGTTTTGGAGTTACAATCGCTTTACTCACCAGTCAGAATTTCAAAGTAGCTATTACTCAGCTATCCAAGGTGCAACAGGTCTGAAACTTTAGTATGTGATAGCTTACCAAAAAGAAGATGGACAACATATTTGAAAAGATTTCCCTAACTTCAATACTTTTGAAGATATTTGACATTTACTTCTTCTGTTATTTAGCTACAAATGAGAAAATAGCTATTACTCACTTATGGCATGCAATGGGACCCCAAACTATGTACCATCTTATAGCTAAGGACAAAGTAGCTGAACAACATATTTGAAGAAAAAGTTGTTACTGCAATAGTTTTTGAGTTATGAGCCCTTTACTCAAAGTAGCTATGATTGCTATTACTCACTTATCTTTAGGCCTAAGTCAATAAAACCAAAATTTTTTTCAAGGGCATGAAAATTCATTGGGACAATTAATTTACAAAAAATCTGTAGCTGTAGTAGTTTTGGAGAAATCTGCGTGACTAACTAACGCACGCACACACGCACGCACACACGCACGCACACACAGACATCATTTCATAATCTCCCTCCTGGGCTAAAGCCCGGCGGGAGATAATAATTTAAGGTATTTAAGCGTCCCTTGCGGGACGCTTTGTTGTGCATAGGAGAAAATCAGGCTCCGCGTTTCGTTTTCCTTATAACTCTGTAACTGTTGGGCGGATTACTCACCTATCCAAAGAGCTACAGTTCTGCAACTTCTCTATGTGGTAGATGACCCAAAAGTAGGTGATTGAGTTATTTAGAAGAAATTGTGTATCTGTAAAACTTTTAGAGATAAAAGACATTTACTCATTTTAGTAGCTATTACTCACATATCCAAAGAGCTACAGTTCTGCAACTTCACTATGTGGTAGATCACACAAAAGTAGGTGAATGACTTATTTAGAAGAAATTGCCTATGTGTAATATTTTTAGAGATAAAAGACATTTACTCATTTTGGTAGCTATTACTCAGCTATCCAAAGAGCTACAGTTGTGCAACTTCACTATGTGGTAGATCACCCAAAAGTAGGCGAATGACTTATTTAGAAGAAATTGCCTACCTATAATACTTTTAGAGATAAAAGACATTTACTCATTTTAGTAGCTCTTGCTCAGCTATCTACTCACTTAGCTATTGACCTACATCTGCAAAAGCAACAAAAATATAAAGGACACAGGAATGTAAGCTTTTGAAAAACTAGATGAATAACAAATGAAAAGATTTGCCTAACTTTGGTACTTGTGAAGGTATTTGACATTTATTTCCATCATAATTTTGCCACAAATAAAAAATAGCTATTGCTCACTTATGACATGCAATGGGACCCCAAACGATATGCCATCTTATAGTTAAGGAAAAAGTAGCTGAACAAATTATTTTAGGAAAATCCTGTAACTGCAGTAGTTTTTCAGTTACAATGGATTTACTCAACAGTCACAATTTCAAAGTAGCTATTACTCAGCTGTCCAGTGTGCAACAGGTTTGCTGCTTTACTATCTGATAGCTCATCAAAAACTAGATGAATAACATATTTGAAAATATTTCCCTAACTTGAATACTTTTGAAGATATTTGAAATTTACTTATGTTGTTATTTTGCTACAAATAAGAAAATAGCTATTACTCACTTATGGCATGCAACAGAACCCCAAACTATATGCCATCTTATAGTTAAGGAAAAAGTAGCTGAATAACATATTTTAGGAAAATACTCTAACTGCAATAGTTTTGGAGTTACAATGGATTTACTCAACAGTCACAATTTCAAAGTAGCTATTACTCAGCTATCCAATGTGCAACAGGTCTGAAACTTTACTATGTGATAGCTTATCAAAAACTAGATGAATAACATATTTGAAAAGAATTCCCTAATTTTAATACTTTTGAAGATATTTGAAATTTACTCATGTCGTTATTTTGCTTCAAATAAGGAAATAGCTATTACTCACTTATGGCATGCAATAGAATCCCAAACTGTATGCCATCTTATAGTTAAGGACAAAGTAGCTGAATAACATATTTTAGGAAAATACTCTAACTGCAATAGTTTTGGAGTTACAATGGATTTACTCAACAGTCACAATTTCAAAGTAGCCATTACTCAGCTATCCAATGTGCAACAGGTCTGAAACTTTACTATGTGATAGCTTACCAAAAACTAGATGAATAACATATTTGAAAAGAATTCCCTAACTTTAATACTTTTGATGATATTTGACATTTACTGATGTCATTATTTTGCTACAAATAAGAAAATAGCTATTACTCACTTATGGCATGCAATAGAACCCCAAACTATATGGCATCTTATAACTAGATTGGGCCAACTCGGCGCCAACATATCCCCAGACAGGTCATCACTCACGCCACAGGTTTTGATCGGGAATTTTTAAAAACATAATTACCCATTATTATATGAACTTCAGCACATCAATCTACTCTGTTTATATCTTCCAAGGAAGATGGTGTATCCCCAGACGCCGAATACATAACTCAAATTATATTTTCAATCTTCCTGCAATGATAACTCTAAACCTATTTTCAAAGTATTTAAATGATTGATGATTGAATATCCATTCTAAAATAATAATCCCAAAAGAGCATATCTGTTTCTATATTTGTTGACAAATAAAATATTATTTTTAACTCAACTCATCATACTTTTCAATCTTCCTTCAAAGTATTTAAATGATTGATGATTCAATGTCCATTCTAAAATTCATAATCCCAAAAGCGCATATCTGTTTCTATATTTGTTCACAAATAAAATATTATTTAAAAAAAAATTATTTATATTATTATTTTATTATATTATTTTTAGAATTTGCAAATTGTTTTCAGTTATTCATTTCCTCTATACCTATATATGTGGTCCATATATATGCAACCTAAATATGTGACACAATCTCAGTTCTGACTCCCCTTTGTGTTATATGTAATGAAGCCCACCTCCTCCCACCCCCACCCCTCTCCCCTTCTCCACACCTCTCTCACTATTACACAAGATCTGCAACCCCATTGAGGTCTTTGTTTCTCATCTGATATCATTAAATACCTTTGTTTATTTAGTGTCACTCAATATAGCTGGAGGTCCCAGAGGTGGGTGGGGGGGAATCCGGGTGGGGGATGTGGGTTGGGACTTAGTTTAGTTTATTAGTTTATTATAGTGACATGTATTATGTTGACAAGGATTATACAAAAACTATTGAAGTAATACCCAGCCCTATATGGGCTTATAAGTCACTTTAAATAGAGAGTTAATAACAAACAGAGCAAACATATTTTGAGGTAAGATACAGTAAATAAAGACAGCAATTCAATACATAAAAATTAACAATATAATTTACTTTTTCTTTCTTGCCACAAATCAAAAATAAAATTAATAACCATATTGACATTCACATGAGTTAATACCCTTGATAATTGATCTATTAATAATTCAGATTTATCTATATTTAAAATTTTGAAATATTTCATACGAATCAGCTCTAAAGCTGGACAAACACAAACAAAATGTATCTCATCTTCTACATCTTTTTTACACAGTTTACATGTTCTCTCAAAGAGATGGAGTGCTACAGCATAAATGGTAAACAAACAATCTATATAAAAGGGGTACTCAAATACAAAAAGAATTGAGAATTTTAAGTATGTGATTATCAACTGAAATGAGTTCATAACTGTAGGAGCTGTGTCAAAATTAACTGAGGCAAGTTGAATAAAACTGGGCTAGTTGAGGGTTAAAAATCCCCTAGTTTTACTACATACGGATATAATTTCATTAATATTGGGACTTAAAGCTCACTTAAAGTGTCCATTTTGTCTACTTGAATATGTTTAACCGGCGTTTAACCAGTTTCATTTTAAAAAGTTAAAAACTCAGCAGAGGTATAACACACAAAAATAAGTTCTTAAAAGACTAAGATAGCCATAACATTATTAATATTCAAAATTTAAATAGACAGGCATTTCCTTTTAAAAATTCAAAGATTTCAGCTCTATAACCCACATAGTTTGACAGTTACTGGGCTTTAAGGTGGCATAATGTCCATAAATTGGGTTTCTGTGGGCATTTTACAATTGTTAAAGAGACCTTAGCAATTAAACTACAGATCTGAAACTTTTTGGGGGACATACATAACAAACAAAAATTATATATAATACAGTTTAAGACTTGTCACACTAAGCATTTCCAAATAACAGGGCAAAATACGGAAAAAATGTCCAAAAAGGCACTTGGGCGAGTGTCTATGGCCCTCATACACAGGTTAAATGTCTACTAAAAACTTTGATTTTCGCCATATGTAAAAAGGACATAATAATGCATTCCCAGATGGGATTTCAGCTCCATCAATCACATAGTTTAACAGTCACAGGGCTTAAAGGTGGCAAAAAGTCCAAATATTGGGTCTCTGTGGGCCTTTTAGAGATCTCGATGTGGCTTTCAAATTAAAGCTTCAGACTTAAAATTTGTTACATACTAAGATTACACATAGAATATGTATCTAATAAAGTTTGAAACTTCTCAGACTTACCATTTCCAAGTTACAGGGAAAAATATGTGAAAAATGTCTAAAAATGGTCACTCGGGTGGGGATTTATGGTCCTCATACACAGGTTAAATGTCTTCTTAAAGCCTTAATTTTTGGCACATATATAAATAACATACTAATATCTTCCCACATAGGATTTGAGCTCTATCAGTCACATAGTTTGACAGTCACAGGGCTTAAAAGTAGCAAAAAGTCCAAATATTGGGTCTTTGGGAGCCTTTTAGAGACCTCAATTTGACCTTCAAAATTAAAGCTTCAGACTTAAATCTGTTACATACTAAGATTACACACAGAATATATATCTAATACAGTTTGAAACTTCTCAGACTTACCATTTCCAAGTTACAGGGAAAAAGATGTGAAAAATGTCTTATAAGGGTCACTCGGGTGGGTGTTTATGGTCCTGATACACAGGTTAACTGTCTATTAAAGGCCTAAATGTTGGGGCACATATAAGAAAACACATAGATATATTCCCAGATGATATTTAACTTGATGAGAGACATAGTTTTAAAGCTACAGTGCTTGAAAGTGGCAAAAAGTGCATAAATTGGGTCTCTGTGGGCACTTTTGAGACCTTAAGTCGACTCCTTTGGGTAAACCTACAGCCCTAAAATTTTCTACAGACAAGGATTACATATCAAAGTTATACCTAGCACAGTTTGAGACTCATCAGAATTACCACTTCCAAATTATAGGGCAAAATATGTGAAAAGTATAGCAAAAAATCCCTAAGTGGGGGTATTTATGGGCCTCAAAGACAATTTTCTCCTCAACTTAAAGTCGTGATTTTCGGCACATGTACTAAGAACATATTAATGTGTTGTCAGGTAAAATTTCAGCCAGCTGAGCATCATAGTTTGTGACCTAGAGGGCTCTAAGTGGCCAAAAGTCCAATTTCTGACCTTAAGGTGGCCATAAGTTCTTTTTTACTGGGAGTTTAAGGTCACCTTAAAATAGGGATCTTCCTTTGGGCACTCTTAACATGTGTACCAAGTTTGAAAAAAAAATATTAATTTGTTTTTGAGTTATCGCGTCCACAAGGAAATTTCTACGGCGGCGGCGGCGGCGGCGGCGGCGGTGGCGGCGGCGCGACGGACCTGAATCCAATATATCCCCGACTTTCGTCTGGGGATATAATTAAGGACAAAGTAGCTGAACAACATATTTTAGGAAAATACTCTAACTGCACTAGTTTTGGAGTTACAATAGATTTACTCAACTGTAGAATTTCAAAGTAGCTATTACTCAGCTATCCAATGTGCAACAGATCTGAAACTTTACTATGTGATAGCTTATCAAAAAGTAGATGAATAACATATTTGAAAAGAATTCCCTAACTTTAATACTTTTGAAGATATTTGAAATTTACTTATGTCATTATTTTGCTACAAATAAGAAAATAGCTATTACTCACTTATGGCATGCAATAGAACCCCAAACTATATACCATCTTATAGTTAAGGACAAAGTAGCTGAACAACATATTTTAGGAAAATACTGTAACTGCACTAGTTTTGGAGTTACAATGGATTTACTCAACTGTAGAATTTCAAAGTAGCTATTACTCAGCTATCCAATGTGCAACAGATCTGAAACTTTACTATGTGATAGCTTATCAAAAAGTAGATGAACAACATATTTGAAAAGAATTCCCTAACTTTAATACTTTTGAAGATATTTGACATTTACTTATGTCATTATTTTGCTACAAATAAGAAAATAGCTATTACTCACTTATGGCATGCAATGGGACCCCAAACTATGTACCATCTTATAGCTAAGGACAAAGTAGCTGAACAACATATTTGAAGAAAAAGTTGTAACTGCAATAGTTTTTGAGTTATGAGCCCTTTACTCCAAGTAGCTAAGATTGCTATTACTCACTTATCTTTAGGCCTAAGTCCATAAAACCAAAAACATTTGAGGGCGTGAAAATTCATTGGGACAATTAATTTATAAAGAATCTGTAGCTGTAGTAGTTTTGGAGAAATCTGCATGACTAACTAACGCACACACAGGCATCATTTCATAATCTCCCTCCCGGGCTAAAGCCCGGCGGGAGATAAAAATACTGTAAATGCAATAGTTTTCAAGGTTCAACTGATTTACTCAACAGTTAAAACCTGAAAGTAGCTATTGCTCAGCTATGCAATGAGCTACAGGTCTATAATTTCGTTATTGTTATAGCTGACCCATAAGAGGTGTATAACATATTTAAACACAATTCTCTAAATGCAATAATTTTCAAGTTATAAGCAATTTACTCAACAGTGACAACCTCAAAAGTAGATTTTGCTCAGCTATGCAATGAGCTACAGGTCTGCAATTTCACTATGTTATGGCTGACTGAAAAATAGGTGAATAACATATTGAAACAAAATACTGTAAATGCAATAGTTTTCAAGTTACAACTGATTTACTAAACAGTGAGAACCTCAAAGTAGCTATTGCTCAGCTATGAAATGAGCTACACATCTGCAATTTCACTATGTTATATAGAAGACTGAAAAGTAGGTGAATAACATATTCAAAGAAAATACTGTAAATGCAATAGTTTTCAAGTTACGACTGATTTACTCAACAGTAAGAACCTCAAAGTAGCTATTGCTCAGCCATACAAAGAGCTACACGTCTGCAATTTTACTATGTTATAGCTAACTCCAAAGTAGATGAATAATATATTTACACAAACACTGTAAATGCAATAGTTTTCAAGTTCCAACTGATTTACTCATCAGTGATAACCTCGAAGTAGCTATTACTCAGCTACGCAATGAGGTACGGGTCTACAATTTTACTATGTTATAGCTAACCCAAAACTAGCTGAATCACATATTTATACAAAATTTTCTAAATGCAATAGTTTTCAAGTTACAAGTGATTTTACTCATTATGGAAGTCACGGAAAAGTCAGAAAGTAGTTATTACTCACTTAGCTATGGGGATAGACACCCAAGTTAGTAGTTACTCACCATATTGTAGCTATGGAAAAAGCAGCTGAACAAATATTTTAACAAAGGTGCTCTAAATCCAATACTTTTCAAGTTACAAGTGATTTAGTACATGATTTCAGGAATTTTAATGCATTCAAAATTATTTCAAAAATTCATAAAAACATAATTAAGAAAGATCCAGGCCTGATACTCACACAAGGGAATTTACTTATGGCCTAGTACATATATTCAAGACAAGAGAGAAATCCCTGCAATAGTCAATGAGAAAATTGTGATAAAGTGTTGAAATTTCCACACTTTCGGTGGGGGTACCTCACTTTTAATGACTCTGGGGAACAGACAAATTAACAGATCTGCATGCCTTGAACAAATTTTAATCCTGGATAGATAAGGTATCTTTTAAAAGCAGAAGAAATAGTCCTTACTACCCAGGGTATCCAAAATTTGTTTCAGTTTTACATACTCCTAACAAGGGTTTCCCACTTGAGCTAAAATTTAGATATGGCATCTTTTAAAAGCAGAAGAAATAGTCCTTACTACGCAGGGTATCCAAAATTTGTTTCAGTTTTACTTACTCCTAACTCCTAACAAGGGTTTCCCACTTGAGCTAAAATTTATGAAATCTACAAGCCTAACTAATATGGGAAAAAAGTGAAAGGAAACAACATACATTTGATAGAACAGCATACACAGCTAGATCTGATAAAGCTCAGTGAAATAGAACCTTTCCATTTACCTTTATTTTCTTAGATTAACCCAAAAAATATGCAATACTGCAGAGAGATTATGTATTGTAAATTAGGTGAAAAACATATTTAACAAAATGTTCTAAATGTAATACTTTTCAAGTTATAAGTGATTTACTGCATGAACTCATGAGTTTTAATGCATGAAAAAAATAATTTAAAAAATTCATAAAAAAAAGCTAGGAAAGATCCAGGCCTGATACTCACACAAGGGAATTTACTTATGGCCTAGTACATATATGCAAGGTAAGAATGAGGTCCCTGCAATAGTCAATGAGAAAATTGTGATAAAGTGTTGAAATTTTCATACTTTGAGTGGGGGTACCTCTCTTCTAACAACTCTAGCAAACAGACGAACATACAGATTTGCATACCTTGAACAATTTTTCATCCTCGATAGATAAGGTATCTTTTAAAGAAAACAGCAAGTCTCTGGGCCTTGTAGTTTTGGAGGAGAAGTCGCTCACGTGGACGCACAAGCCATAGAGTGACGACATAATGTCAGCTGCCTGACAAATCAGCTGACATAATAAATAAAACTAGGGTGAAGTGGCTAGCTTTCTGCCAACCACAGAGTCGAATCTTAGGACAGCAGTGGGTGTTGAAATCTGTAAACTTGGTATTATCGCAAGCACGACAGAGTGAGGTATGGTGACAGTAAAATATTGCTGGATTATATATTTGTAAAATGTTGTTAGAAACCCCATCGTAGCCTCATGTTTTCATCACTCTGGGTGTACAACTACCAGCATTTGATATTTTATTTGTTTTAAATATTGCAACAGAGTGAGGTGCAGTGACAGTGAAATATTGCTGGATTATATATGTTGTATTGAATGTGGGCAAATTATTGAATGTGTACACATTCAATGGCTGAGCTGTGGAATGTGTACATTCAATAGCTAAAATTATTGAATGTGTACATTCAATGACTCAAGTCATGGAATGTATAAATAATTAAATATGAAATGTTGATATAGATTGCAAAGATTTAATTTATAACCTAGATTGAATATTTTCTAGCATAATTATAAGCAATATACTGTAATAAAGATGGTACATTTTATGAATTAACATAAAGAAGATCAGTCTACAACATTTAGATTAATAAACATATATGTTATGACATAGGTTTCATACATTTCATCACATCATTTTCTTTACTGCCTTTATATTTTATAAATCACTTACTATTACACAATAAGCTTTTGTGGCATCATTCTGCTACTGCATAGAACATTTATTAATTTCTGCATATCAGTCCTTTCTGATCAAAGCCATATGAAAGCTGTATAATAAGTTCTACTTTAATCCAGAAACATAACATTTTGCCTCTCAATCAGAGAATGAAAGAGAAACAGTTCAAGCCTGAGTAGTAATTTTATAGTCTTTTAAGTGAATGATTTTAAAATGTGACATCAATTATTCATCTAATTATGTGTGGAATTTGGGATTTAATTGTAATTAGCCTCACAATAGCACTCCTATAATGTTAGAGAGGTTCATTGGGACAATATAATTAGAAAACAGATTAAGATAAACATTTTTGGGGGGGAAACAGTGTTTGTTATAAGACATAACTGTGACTGCCTACAGATAATAAAATTATTGCAAAAGTTTATTTTTACATTGATAACAGCAGATGTGATATTAAGAAAATGACAAAAATAAGTTAAATTTATGCAGGATCAATTGCTTATTTCATTTGTTAAGTTCATATACACATTCAATGACTTTGACTGTTGAATGTACACATTCCACAGTTAAGCCATTGAATGTGCACATTCAATGGCTGCTTGCTATTGAATGTGTACATTCAATGGCCAAGCCATTGAATCTACACATTCAATGACTAGCCCATTGAATGTATGCATTCAATGGTTATCTACATTCAATACAACATATATATTTGTAATATATTGTTAGAAACACCATCGTAGCCTCACGTTTTCATCACTCTGTGGGTGTACAACTACCAGCATTTGATATTTTATTTGTTTTAAATATTGCGACAGAGTGAGGTGCGGTGACAGTGAAATATTGCTGGATTATATATATTTGTAATATATTGTTAGAAACACCATTGTAGCCTCACGTTTTCATAACTCTGTGGGTGTACAACTACCAGCATTTGATATTTTATTTGTTTTATATATTGCGAGAAGACAGAGTGAGGTGCGGCGACAGTGAAATATTGCTGGATTATATATATTTGTAAAATATTGTTAGAAACACCATTGTAGCCTCACGTTTTCATCACTCTGTGGGTGTACAACTACCAGCATTTGATATTTTATTTGTTTTAAATATTGCGAGAAGACAGAGTGAGGTGTGGTGACATAAGTAAAATATTGCTGGATTATATATTTGTAAAATGTTGTTAGAAACCCCATCGTAGCCTCACGTTTTCATCACTCTGTGGGTGTAAAGCGCCTTCGAGTGGTTGAATGTAGAACTATGGAGTTTGAAATATTTTCATTGTCTCTGCCAGAGGTGTTCTCGATTCTGATTGGCTGAACGAAAAATGTATAGTACTACCGTGACGTCACTTCATTCATTAATTTCTTTGCGGTTAATTTGTTTGACAAATGAATAATAGACTGTAGATGCGCAGACAACAATTTTATATTAACAGTGACTGCGTGACAAACCAGCAGACCAATAAATTAATTGGGGTTTCCACGTCTAGAAACCAGCAGACGAAACCGTTAAAAAAGACTCGTTCGAGTAGACCATCACAATAGCAAAAACAATAGTTTCTAGGACATACGGGTTCTTTGAGAAAGCCAGACGAAGTGCTAGACAAGCTTTTTACTTTATAAAATATAACTGAATAAAAGCATTAAAAATCTTCAAAATGGCAGAGTGTATAATATACACCTTAATGTACCGATATGTGAACAAATATTATTCAGAATTTGATATTTAAGGGTTTAAACGGCCAATTTAAAATCGTGGCTGCAACTTAGTACATAACTCGAATCAAAGATTCGACTAATAAAAACTAGATTGGGCCAACTCGGCGCCAACATATCCCCAGACAGGTCATCACTCACGCCACAGGTTTTGATCGGGAATTTTTTAAAACATAATTACCCATTATTATATGAACTTCTGCACATCAATCTACTCTGTTTATATCTTCCAAGGAAGATGGTGTATCCCCAGACGCCGAATACATAACTCAAATTATATTTTCAATCTTCCTGCAATGATAACTCTAAACCTATTTTCAAAGTATTTAAATGATTGATGATTGAATGTCCATTCTAAAATAATAATCCCAAAAGAGCATATCTGTTTCTATATTTGTTGACAAATAAAATATTATTTTTAACTCAACTCATCATACTTTTCAATCTTCCTTCAAAGTATTTAAATGATTGATGATTCAATGTCCATTCTAAAATTCATAATCCCAAAAGCACATATCTGTTTCTATATTTGTTCACAAATAAAATATTATTTAAAAAAAAATTATTAATATTATTATTTTATTATATTATTTTTAGAATTTGCAAATTGTTTTCAGTTATTTATTTCCTCTATACCTATATATGTGGTCCATATATATGCAACCTAAATATGTGACACAATCTCAGTTCTGACTCCCCTTTGTGTTATATGTAATGAAGCCCACCACCTCCCACCTCCACCCCTCTCCCCTTCTCCACACCTCTCTCACTATTACACAAGATCTGCAACCCCATTGAGTTCTTTGTTTCTCATCTGATATCATTAAATACCTTTGTTTATTTAGTGTCACTCAATATAGCTGGAGGTCCCAGAGGTGGGTGGGGGGGAATCCGGGTGGGGGATGCATAAATGGTAAACAAACAATCTATATAAAAGGGGTACTCAAATACAAAAAGAATTGAGAATTTTAAGTATGTGATTATCAACTGAAATGAGTTCATAACTGTAGGAGCTGTGTCAAAATTAACTGAGGCAAGTTGAATAAAACTGGGCTAGTTGAGGGTTAAAAATCCCCTAGTTTTACTACATAAGGATATAATTTCATTAATATTGGGACTTAAAGCTCACTTAAAGTGTCCATTTTGTCTACTTGAATATGTTTAACCAGTTTCATTTTAAAAAGTGAAAAACTCAGCAAGCAGAGGTATAACACACAAAAATAAGTTCTTAAAAGACTAAGATAGCCATAACATTATTAATATTCAAAATTTAAATAGACAGGCATTTCCTTTTAAAAATTCAAAGATTTCAGCTCTATAACCCACATAGTTTGACAGTTACTGGGCTTTAAAGTGGCATAATGTCCATAAATTGGGTTTCTGTGGGCATTTTACAATTGTTAAAGAGACCTTAGCAATTAAACAACAGATCTGAAACTTTTTGGGGGACATACATAACAAACAAAAATTATATATAATACAGTTTAAGACTTGTCACACTAAGCATTTCCAAATAACAGGGCAAAATACGGAAAAAATGTCCAAAAAGGCACTTGGGCGAGTGTCTATGGCCCTCATACACAGGTTAAATGTCTACTAAAAACCTTGATTTTCGGCATATGTAAAAAGGACATAATAATGCATTCCCAGATGGGATTTCAGCTCCATCAATCACATAGTTTAACAGTCACAGGGCTTAAAGGTGGTAAAAAGTCCAAATATTGGGTCTCTGTGGGCCTTTTAGAGATCTCGATGTGGCTTTCAAATTAAAGCTTCAGACTTAAAATTTGTTACATACTAAGATTACACATAGAATATGTATCTAATAAAGTTTGAAACTTCTCAGACTTACCATTTCCAAGTTACAGAGCAAAATATGTGAAAAATGTCTTAAAAGGCTCACTCAGGTGGATGTTTAAGGTCCTCATACACAGGTTAAATGTCTACTTGAAGCCTTGATTTTTCGCACATGTAAAAAGAACATAATAATGTATTCCCAGATGAGATTTCAGCTCTATCAGTCACATAGTTTAACAGTCACAGGCCTTAAAATTGGCAAAAAGTCCAAATACTGGGTCTTTATGGGGCCTTCTAGAGACCTAAATGTGGCCTTCAAATTAAAGCCTCAGACTTAAAATTTGTCACATACTAAGATTACACATAGAATATGCATCTAATACAGTTTGAAACTTCTTAGACTTACCATTTTCAAGTTACAGGGCAAAATATGTGAAAAATGTCTAAAAATGGTCACTCGGGTGGGGATTTATGGTCCTCATACACAGGTTAAATGTCTTCTTAAAGCCTTAATTTTTGGCACATATATAAATAACATACTAATATCTTCCCAGATAGGATTTGAGCTCTATCAGTCACATAGTTTGACAGTCACAGGGCTTAAAAGTAGCAAAAAGTCCAAATATTGGGTCTTTGGGAGCCTTTTAGAGACCTCAATTTGACCTTCAAAATTAAAGCTTCAGACTTAAAATCTGTTACATACTAAGATTACACACAGAATATATATCTAATACAGTTTGAAACTTCTCAGACTTACCATTTCCAAGTTACAGGGAAAAAGATGTGAAAAATGTCTTATAAGGGTCACGCGGGTGGGTGTTTATGGTCCTGATACACAGGTTAACTGTCTATTAAAGGCCTAAATGTTGGGGCACATATAAGAAAACACATAGATATATTCCCAGATGATATTTAACTTAGATGAGAGACATAGTTTGAAAGCTACAGTGCTTGAAAGTGGCAAAAAGTGCATAAATTGGGTCTCTGTGGGCACTTTTGAGACCTTAAGTCGACCCCTTTGGGTAAACCTACAGCCCTAAAATTTTCTACAGACAAGGATTACATATCAAAGTTATACCTAGCGCAGTTTGAGACTCATCAGAATTACCACTTCCAAATTATAGGGCAAAATATGTGAAAAGTATAGCAAAAAATCCCCAAGTGGGGGTATTTATGGGCCTCAAACACAATTTTCTCCTCAACTTAAAGTCGTGATTTTCGGCACATGTACTAAGAACATATTAATGTGTTGTCAGGTAAAATTTCAGCCAGCTGAGCATCATAGTTTGTGACCTACAGGGCTCTAAGTGGCCAAAAGTGCAATTTCTGAACTTAAGGTGGCCATAAGTTCTTTTTTACTGGGAGTTTAAGGTCACCTTAAAATAGGGATCTTCCTTTGGGCACCCTTAACATGTGTACCAAGTTTGAAAAAAAAATATTAATTTGTTTTTGAGTTATCGCGTCCACAAGGAAATTTCTACGGCGGCGGCGGCGGCGGCGCGACGGACCTGAATCCAATATATCCCCGACTTTCGTCTGGGGATATAATAATAATAACAAGGGAGCTATAGGCACTTTAAAGTCCACTATGTAAGGTACTTTGGCACTCCGAGGGTATCTTTAATTAAGAGCTTCAAGGTCAAATGTCTGCAAGGTTGTAGAGGGCATGTATATCTGTTACACATATTACCTATGAAGAGATTCAACCATCTACCTATGAGAACCAGCCAGTAGAAAAGGGTAGATAATTTTCAAAGAAATGCCCGTGGCGGCCATCTTGTTTTTCTGAATGAGGCTAATTTCAGTCCCAGACAAGCTTACCTCCCACTAAAGATATCCTGCAAATTTGGTGAACCTAGCTGGTAAAGTTTTTCTTTGAGAGTGTTAACGCCGAAAATCTCTATATGCGCGGCGGCGACGTAGCGAACGCTAAACCAAAGTATCCAGCGGTTGCCTCTGGTGGATATAATTAAAGGGCATTAAAATAACAAAATAATGTGCATATCATGCATTGTTCAAATTGTATAGGCCTATCAATGTAGGATCTTGTAGATCAACATTGCATTTCAATTTTTGTTGTATTGCTATACACATGTTTCCAAGTCAATTTTCCCTAACTTTCTGATGATTTTTCCCTGACTTTTTTTCAAAATCCAAAAATTCCCCGACCCAGAGAAAAATTCTCAGACTTTTCCCTGACCTTGAATTTCCCTGACTTTTTCCTTACTGCTGGTAACCCTGTTTTATGTTGGGTTGTGCCACAGCTCTACACACAAGTAAAGTAGAGCCAAGGTAACTACGTCTAGCATAAAAACAAATGCAACAACTACTTTCAACATAACTCACAAAGAAAGATTACTGTGACAAGGTTTAAATATTGTCAGAAAAGCAAGTGATGAACTTGGGTACACTGGTGGATTTACATCCAACTCTTGACCACAGTCACAAACCAACAATCGTACCCACAACTCGTACACAAACATTTTATAAGAATAAACATTATTTCTGCTTGAATATCAAATACATGTATAAGCAGCTCATAATATTTATGAAGAAATATGAGATGACCCAATTACGTGGGATTTCTAACAATATTTTATATTTAATCAATAGAAATGCTGCTTGAAGAGCAAGTATTTTATGTAAGAACATCTGTTCAGTAAACGAATTCCGTTCAGTAAAGAGATCAAATATTTCAAATTCTCGTACTTCCGTGGGGGTTTCCTAGCCATATTATGAAATAAAATATGCAAATTAGAAAACGTGAGGTAATGGAATTCTGTGGGGGTCTCCTAGAACTGTTATAAAATAAATTATGCAAATTAGAAAAAAACGTGAGGAGACAGAAGTCTGTGGGGTTTCCTGCAATATTTCAAAAAAATCTTTGGAACGAGTTGTTGGGTCACAAGCTGCCGTGGTCACGAGATGCTCGTATACCAACCGGTGGACACAAAGATAAACAGACACAAAGTTAAACGGTCTTCAGAATTTATCAAATATAAGTGGTGTAAAAAACAAAATTGTTTAAACTACAGGAAGTAACAGAATACACTTAGACAAAGCTTATCAAGACATTTAGTGGTGGTGGACCAGTTCACGCCCAGGTACCAATTCATGCCCACTTTCAATTTTCTTGAAGATTTATAATTTTTCATAGAAAAGATGTTTACCACATCATAGATAATCATCAAATTGATCATATACATTTGTAATTTATTGTTTAACTTTTAAACCCTGTGCAACCACACATTTGTCTGTTTGACACATTCAAATGAGTGGCGGCCAACTTATGCCTGCGGCCAACTTATGCCTAGAACCAGTACACGGGTGGACACAAAGATAAACGGACATGAAGATAAAGGGTCTTCAGAATTTTTCAAATATAAGTGGTGTAAACAACACAATTGTACAAAATAAGTAACAGAGTACACTTAGACAAAGCCCATCAAGACATTTGTTATTTATTTGGTGCAATTTAATTATTTATGTATCGGGCCGTTTAGACACCAGCGCCGGGTCGAAACAGCTCACTGCGCCGTTTCAACACCACAGTTAATTTGTCTCCAACTTCATCAATTACCCAATTACATGGGGTTTTCTAACAATATTTTATATTTGAAGAGTGAGTATTTTATGTAAGAATGTCTGTTTATTTATCAAATACTTCAAATTCTCGTATTAGCAAATATCATAAAAATACGCAAATTAAAAAAGTGAGGTCATGGAATTCCGTGGGGGTTTCCTAGAACTGCCATAAAATACAATTATGCAAATTAGAAAACGTGAGGTCATGGAATTCTGTGGGGCTTTCCTAGAACTATAATAAAATAAATCATGCAGAAAACGTTAGGAGACAGAAGTCCGTGGATTCCCCTTGGGGTTTTCCAGCAATATTTAACAAGTAATATGGATTGGTGTTGAAACGGCCACGCGATTTTATCACCAAGAAAAGGTGTTGAAACAGCGCACATATTGAGTGCGCCAGGTCGAAACGGCGCATGGAGCTGAAACGGCCCGTAACATTTCTACCACTAAAATAAGCTAAACTCTAAGACCGTTTATCTTCATGTCCAGTTTATCTTTGTGTCCACCCGTGTCCTATTGTTACAAGCTGTCATATGCTCTTAATTCCACCTTTAAAATATTACCAAATCATAAAATAGCCACCTTATATCAGTGAAGTTTTAAAAATAAATATTTACTCTCCTTCTTTAAAAATTGTATCAAACCAATACTTAAAATCTGGATGAGTTACAGCCGTAAATGCGTCAAATCTGTCCGATTCACTGTCCACGGGTGAAAAATTTGTTGAAATGAAGCCACTTTTGCTTGAAGTGTATTTCCAATTTCTTATTTCACAGTTCAGTAAAGTTCTTGGAACATTTTTGGAAAAAATAATCAAAGGGGGAATGGACTGACCAGATGCAGATATAGCATGCACTGATGTTATATGGTCGTTTGTGAAAATGTGATGTGTGAAGCCAGGTCTATGGCCAGTGGGTACAATTACTGGTGCTTGTATTTCAGTTTGTTTACTGAAACCAGTTTCGTCCATGTTGAATATGCACTCTGGTGCATCACTAATTGCCAGTGAAGTCACAGTTGACTCTAGGAGTTTGTAAAAGGAGTCAATATTTTCAGGACTAGCTGCTTCATATTTTCCTCTATTAATTTGCTTGGCTTTTTTTGAGCTCAGTTTGTGTCTTTTCAAAAATTTCTGACACCACTTTTTAGAAGGTGTTTTTGCTGGATCAAACTTGACCTTTCTCTTTGCTAAAATTTCTTGCACTAAAGCTCTCAAAGTGGACCTTATCAGAGGAAACATTCTCTCTGCCATCCAGTGCAAATAATTTGACAAAGATTCCTCCTCTGTCTTACTAAGAAGCTTATGGGGTGTCTGAATTACTCCCACAACCTTATTTCTGTTATGTTTATATTCAAACAATGTGCTGCAGGGAATTTTGAAAGTCCTGCTAGCTTTCCTAATGGACATTCCATTTTTCCTAACAGCATCCACTGCTTTCTCCAGATCTTCATTTTTGTAAGTCTTATATCGCTCCTATAAATTAATAAATAGCATTTCACCACCATTTCGTATTACCAGTTTAATAAGTGATATAATTAGAAAGATAAAAATTTTGTAAACCTTATCTTCTTAGGCACTACTGTTAAACAGAAATAATTTATGATCCTAACAGGAAGTTAACATGAACAACATGAGCAGAAAGCATTGGAAAATGACTGTGTCTTAATTTTCATTAAAAGTATCGATAATGGATACTGTTTCATCTTTCATGGTAAGTGGCATTACTCTAAAATTGAAGCAACATAACTTTTACACCATTTACAAATTTTGGTGAGCCAACATTGACACATAAAAAAACATTTGCACTTTTTGCGCCAAAAACATCTGAGTATTGATCTGTTTTGGTAAACATTAGCAGATGTCTTTCATTTATTATATTTCTCATAAATAACCAGTTGTAATTACCACTTATAAATGGATGTATATATTAAAAATACTTTTATTTACCTTCTTCTTTGAATCCATGATTGTTTACATGACTGTGAAGCAAAATAATAATGTAAACGGACCGTAAATGTATCCTTGCGTTGCCGGTTTTCGACGGTCCTACGCAATTTAATTCATTTTCGTTTCTTTCATCAGTCCTTGCAATATTTCAAACTTAAAATTTAAAAATATATTGTTTGTTTGACAAGTACAAATATGATAGGACAAATATTTTAAGTTATTTCACTTTATTTTATTTTATTCAATTTATGTGTGTATGGTGTTCTTAATTTAGAAATGGTTGTCTGTTATCGACAGTAAAATAAAATCAATATTAATGGTCTTTAAATTATATTCTAAACTTTTTATTTTTTCCTTTGTCCCCTTTAATCAATAATTAAATAAATAAACTGAATAACTGTTGCAATTCTATCATAAAAATCACAAATAACATACCTTTTTGAAGGTGTGCACATAAAATTATTTTCGTCGACAATTATATCATTAATTTTTAAAGTTGGTTTTGAAAGCTGTTTCTTCCATTTTGTGTCGAGGTAAATCACGTTGTTTTTATGTTAATGACCACAGGCATGGTTATTTATTTTATAACCTCAAAAAATCAAATTATTTCATGGCATATTTTTTTTTTGTATTGGCTGCTGAACTAAAACATGCTGTCTGTGACAATAGACTGCATAAAAATCAATTTAGTAAAATATGTAGATTTTTTATATTGCAAAATAAATAACATAAATCTATTTGCCTTTTACAAGATATCAAATAACTGTATTTTATTAGGATAAAATTTGCATATTTCACGGAAATTCACGAGCGTTGCCAATGACAACCATGTTTTATTTTACTTTAAAAATTCATATATTAGTTCACTTAACAAAATCGGGATTTTACTATATCATGTATTAAGAAACTTAATTTTATCAAATTCGAAACAATACCAGCATTTGAAATTATGTGACATGTTTAAAATATAAATTAATATTTTATTTATGTGATTTTACGGAGATGAAAAACACGTGCACAGAACTACAATGTATTAATGCGCGGCCGTCGATAATAGACGACCGTCGATAAAAGACGACACAACGATAAATCGTTGCACGATAGAAACGTAAGATACCTTGCTCATTAATATTCATGAAGTGGGCGGGGCTTGCGAAGCGTGACGTCACGGTCATGTGACAAATTTGTGTAGACGGCCGGAACTCGTCGCCCGGCCGATTCGTGGATCCCCGGTGTACTGGTCGGCCAGTGAATTTCGTCACCCCAGTGAAGTTCGTCACCTGCCGTAAAAACCCTCAAAGACAGTCAATAATCACATTTAAATAAATGGAATAGCTTCTTTCAACAGCAAGGTATACATATATGCCGTAATTGGACAGTAAAAATTCTTTAATATTGTCATAAAATGCAAGTGACGAACTTCACTGGGGTGACGAACTTCACTGGCTGAGCAGTACGGGTGGTCACGAAGATAAACGGTCACGGAGATAAACGGTCCTCAGAAATGCTCACATAAAAACAGTTAAAAGGTTTAAACAACAATATAACACAAACCAAAATCATGAAAAGCATTGTTTAAGTCTATTTTGTTGTTTAGTTTCTGCGATTTTGCTATTTACACTATTTAAATTTGAAAACTTTGAAGATCGTTTATCTTCGTGACCGTTTATCTTAGTGACCACCCGTATACAGTACACGTAGCTGAGCTGTGCAGAATTAGGGTGGATACAATACTGAGTATACTAGCAATAAATTGAACAGTACCTAGTTTCTATTTTCGACTAATTTACTAAAATTCTATAATTCATAAACAAGAAAAAAAGTAAATAAAGAATACCGTACTTCATTTTTACATTGTTTTTCCTGGTTTGTTTTCCTGAACGGACATTTGCTCGTATGTAAAACCGAATGAACCCTTATTTATGGCCGATCACTAAATTTATATTTTTCAATAACACTGAGACAGGAATAAAATTTAATTTTAAATACTTACGTAATGATATGGTATACTTACCTCTCATCATCAGAATGCTAAAATTGTGATTCATATTATCAATACTAAATTATTTCTTTCGACCCAGTGTGGCTCTAAAGATGTTTGATTTGGTTTGCCACAGTAATAAAATCTAAAACATACTCTTTAACAATACATGCTCTCTCTAGCTTAGCTTATTACTGAACCATAGTGATTTAAAGCTTCTCTAGGTGTTCTTGTTTTAGTTCAATAATTTTTTTACAAATAATGGGTAATTAGTCTAGAATAATATTAAAATTATTAACGGGAAAAACACTGCTTCACAGAAACAACATCTAGATATAAATATCTAATAAATTTATCGTTGCTCAAGGATGCCTATTTACGAACAAGCTTTTCTATACATTTCCTTTAGTTAATAATATGAGGGTTTTAACATTGCTTACAGGGATGTCTGATGTGATTTATCTAGGGCCCTGTTGTGGGAAAAAGTAAGCCCCTTTTCTAAAGCCTTGATCTGGAGTTCTGTTAATGTGATGTTTGATATGCTAATTACAGTTTGCACTTGGTAGCTTTCAAATTTTGTATGCTTGGGCAAAATGCTTGGTTGGGCATTTCTGGCCTCAAACATGAATTACGAAGATGTGTCTCTTATTCACTATATTTATTTATTTATTTGGGGTTTTATGTCGCTTTCAACACTGTACAGGTCATATCATGACAGGTAGTTGGAAGGGCAGAGGAAACCAGTACATACAGTTCATCAAGGTTCTGTACTGTAAACTGCCGACCAACGGCAACCAACCACCAGCTTTCCCACTTGAGGTAGAGTCATGAACCGAACCCCGGCCTCAGAGGTGGGAGGCGAGAGTGTTACCACTCTACCACCATGGCCTTCATATTGTTTAATTTTATAAACCGATTTCTTTAATGCTTTTATAAATTCATTGTCTTAAGCCATCCTCATTTCACAAAACAAATAAAAAAATGATAGCAAAAAGTTTTAACAGGGATCGAACCTACTCTATGCTACATTTCCAAAACTTAAAGATGTACACACCACTGCAGAACTACAAAATGTTGATGGAATCTGGTGATCCACATGGTCAATTTACATATGAGAGGTAGGGAAGCACATATTGCTCAATTGGAAAAAGTTACTTGTCTGCTGACTTTAATTTTCATTCAAAATTCACATTTGGAGGAAGTGTTGTGTGCCCCATAAAGCTTTTCTCAACTAAATTTAAACCCAAAGGATGATGTAGTTTTGGACTGTTATAAGGACAAGATGCTGTAGAGACAGAAGGACAGAATGAAACATGAAAATGATTGCCATAACCCTTTCCTATAATTGAAATTTATCTTAATTATAACATTCTCTGTGCTTAAGTATTTTATCCATGCAGTCAAGCTTGTTGAATATGATATATTAAATTCCAATAACAGTACCCATCATAATTATAAGGAAACTACAACTATACAGCATACTGTCCAGTAAAAATATATTGCATAGTCTTTGTATCTTTCAAAATTATTCAAATTATTCATGTTGTTTGATCCAAAAAGATGCTGAAACCAAACTTAATGTTATGTGACTACATCTCATTGCTCTTCCAAGCCTAAATTATACAATTGAAAAGAATTAACAGTTTCTCTTCTGTCATTCTGTGTGGAGGATATTTATGAAGGTCATCCATTCATTGAGCAATTGTGTATTCAAATTTATTAAATGATACTCATGATGCTTAGGACAAGTGAATTTCTTATTCTTAAAGGATAAAGTAAATACTGAATGTCATGCAGTATTCTGGTATGTAGATATTTTATCTGAAATCTAGACTTTTTGAGAGAAGAATGTAATTGAAATGCTGAATGTTTCTTGTATAAATAGTGATATTATGACTATTAAGAAATTTAAATTAATTAAATAAGAACAGCATTTAGTTGGGGGATGCTATGTGTGGCTTGTAATATAGAAGAGGTGGGTGGGCATACAGGATATATCCACCATGAATTATGATAAGTTTGAAGTTGGTGGGGACTTTGCTGAGGGTTTAAGAGTGCAACGTTATTGTGTGATCTTGAATTGACCTATGACTTTGTTATGGTGACTCAGAACTTTAAAAATCTTGTCTTGGCTATATCTTGGAAACCTTAAGGTATAGGAAGTTAATATTTGGCAGGAGTTTTGTTTTGGGGGTTTAGATATGCAGCATGATGAAGTGATATTCATTTAACATTTGACCTTAGAAACCCTGAATAATGAAGATAAATTCTGAGCCTCTGAAATTGTAAGATATAGGAAGTTGAAACTTGGCAATGATATTGGTGTGTAATATATGAGTGTAATGTCATGGTTGAGACCTTGATTTGATCTTTTACCTTGTCAATGAGACTCTGACCGTAAAAATCTTGGCTGGGCTATATTTCAGAAGCCATAAGCTTTAAGAAGTTAATAGGTTTCAGGGATATTGGTTTAGGGATCTGGATGTGTAATTTCATGATGTGATCTTGAACCTATAGTGACCCTGACCTTTAAAATATTATCTGGGTTATATCTTGGAAATCATAAGTTTTAACAAGTTGGTATAATGTATTGGGTGAAAGTCGTGGGGTACATTGTCATGGTGTGACCTTAATGGTTCGATGGTTGACCATACTGTTATGACCTTGACCTTTAAAATCTTGTCTTATCCATATCTAAAAATCTGTAAAGGTATTGGCCTGGAAGTGTATGTATGCAATACCATGCATGGCATGATCTGCACTTGACCTTGTTTCATAAACAATATTTTATTGAAGCTTTTGACTCTGTTGTGGTGACCTTGTTCAAGTTCAAGTAATTTTGTACTAGCATAGAAAATTTGCAGTTCTTTTGTGTAGGTCAATTATGGTGGTCGCTAACACACTTTTCTGAAGTTTAACACTCATCTGTTTTCATAACTATTGCATGCTTGTGCTTGTTTGTGTGTATTTCTGTAGTATCACTTAAATAAATAAGTAAATAAACTTTGAAAATATGCACTCATGCTTTATATTTTTTCGTGTGCGAGTGTTTTGTTCATATTTGAGGTTATTTAAAATGAAAATAACATATATTATTTGGGCTATATAATTCATAGTATGTTTATTACATGCTTGTAAGACACCAATGTGGTGGTCTTGCTCATCTCTTCAAAATGTGACAGTAACAAAAATTGCTTCATTGTTTCTCACTCAGACTATGCCTGTATCAACAAATTCACCCATAGCGAGGTACTGACCAAGTATTCATAAAGATATTTTAAGTCTTAGACAAGAAAGAGTCATAGATTTGAACATTTCTCAGCGAGGACTAAGTCCAGCAGGCACAGACCTTAAAAACCCATTGATTTAGTGTTTAAAATTGATCCTTACATTAACATACATTTCAATGCTATATGTTTAAGTTAGTTTTCTGATTTGGAAAACTTGTCATATTTTATACATCTGAGGTGAACCTCCTGGAAATTCGCGATCGCGAGTTGCTTGGTGTAGACAGTAAACTCACCCTATTATCACTCATGATAGAAGACGTTTTTAAGGCGGTGTAAAGCAATTTTACAATAAAATATTGCAGAATATTGGGTTTAAGATGTTAGAAACAAATATATTTGTCTTTTTATTTTATTCTCGCGAGATTCACGTTATGCAGCGACATTTTGAAATACTTGGTCTCGTTGTTTATGTTGATCACCGGTGGACGTGTGACATCACACTTTTCTGTGTTATACTGTGAAGTTCGGTGTACTCCAGTGCTTTCGCAAGGCATTGTGGGATACTTTAAATGTCTATATAAGAACATTGGATCCGGAGATTACAGAGTCAGTTTGGTTGCTTGACAACCGTGACAGAGGAACAAACAGCTGGTTTGAACCATGGCAAACCTAATTGTTTGTGCTGAATTGGTTACAGTTCATTGAATTTAAACTGAACAGGCATTGGAAGTATATTCTGCCAAGGAAAGGTGACTATTTTATACTTTACAATTACTGGTTGATTTTCGGCAAATGTTATTCATTTTGAAGTGGCCTTCACCTCATCATTCCTTATTTGGAAATCTTACTATGATATTTTGATTTATATGTAGTAACTGGGAAGTAAGTAGTTCATTTGTACTGAATTATTATGATGATTTAGGATTAGATTTTAATTATATTATTGATCTGAACACTTATTTGGGCTATTTGGCTTTTGATATTTAACTGAAAGATAGAATTCATGCTTATATATTAATTTTAGTGGGGATAATTTTTTTTTAAATATGTAGGATTATATAAATAATCCATAGTCTAGATACTGGCTATATTTATTGTGTGGAAAAACACTGAAATTGATTATATTGTGGTAACTGCTGGTTAAACCAATTTTATATTGGTCTGAGTGAACCGGTGCATTTTATTATAAAATATATTTTAACCAATTTTAATATTGGTGTGTGTAATTTATTCAACAAATTACATTGTTGATTTTAACTCATATTTTTCTGTTGTAACTGAATATTTAATTGATATAGGAGTCCTTTTGATACCAAGCCTCATTGTCAGTGGCTCTTATTTTGAAGCCTTTTGAGCCTGGTTCACGTTTTGAATTTCTGAACACAACGCAAGACTTATACATTTTTGAACTGGCCATACAATCTGACCCAACGACCTGACTGAAAGGTTGCCACAGATTTAATTGGGGCCGTGACCAGGATAGGCAATTTGTTTTAAAATTGAGATTTAATTTTAAGAATATTTTTTTTTAGTTTGTTGTTTAATATGAGTAAGGCACATAGCCATAGTTGGATCCAAACCGTACAGGACTGGCTTCCCAGTTGGCCAAAACGGAAAACTGATCCAAATCAGACGGTATCTGATGGTGAAGTCCACTTCAATAAAATCCCGTTGCGGTACCGAAGGCCCACTTCGGCCTTAACTGCTCCACCCGCATATAGGGATACAAAAGTGAACAAAAACCATTGTAACAATGCTGTTGGCCTAGATAGTGATGAAGAGATTTATGATTCACATGATGAAATTGAGGGTGTCTATCAGTCAACCCCAGTTGTGGAAAATAAGCCACAGAAGGTGATTAGAACTGTACAAAATGACCCAAAAGCAATTCATGACACATGTGAACACGGAGCTCATCAAACACTGAGACCACAGGGCAGGCCATGGGTTCCCCGGAAACAGTATCACAGTACTGAACCCATGCACAAGAAAAATATTAAGGGTGACCGGTACAATTATGGTGATTGTCCCAAATCAGCGTCGGTACAATTGTATCCAGACAGGGGTCAAAATAGACATCTGGCAGGTGAATACAATCGAGATTACCGAGTCCCTCGTTCCAGCAACCAGTGCCAAGAGTACTTTGATACTCATAGAACTTCTAGGCAAAGAAACCCTGATAAGTTTAATGGCCAGACTGTAGAATGGAGTGACTATCTCATTCATTTTGAAACAGTGGCAAACTGGAATGGGTGGAATGATTTTGAAAAGACATCTCAATTGATCATGAGCTTGCAAGGTGAAGCCCAGAGGGTTTTTAGTGATATTTGCCCCTACATAAACACTCAAGATTATGGTGCTTTAATCACTGAGCTGGAAAATAGGTTCAATCCAGCTGAAAGGGAAGCCACCTTTAAAATTGAGTTTAGAAATAGAACCAAGAAGGACAATGAGACCCCAATGCAATATGGGTATGCATTGCGAAGGTTGGCTTCTAAGGCTTTTAGAACCATTAGTTTGAATGCACAGGAACAATGGGTTCTTGACCAATTCGTAAATGGGCTTGGAAATTCTGAGATTTGGAAACATGTGTAATTTGCACATCCTAGAAACCTACATGAGGCCATTTCTTTGGCCACAGAATATGAATGTTTTGAAATGAGCTCAAGTAGGAGAAATACAAAGCCAGTGAATGGTAGAGTTTGTAATGTCGAGGACAAACCGGAGGACAAAGTTTTGAAAGATATCACGTCCAATCTAAAGAAAAACAACGATCAGATAGATAAGCTAGCTGATGAGTTGAAAACCATCAAAAGCTAAAAACAATCTGATTATCAAAACAAGAAAACATCAAACAAAAGTCACAATTTGAAAGATGTTGAATGTTATCGGTGTCATGAAAAAGGTCACTATTCTAGGGATTGTCCAAAGAATCCAACCACTATTGGAAAATCCAGTGGTGGTTCAGCCCCAAACAAAAAGTTAAACTAGGAAATGCTGGGACTGGGCCCACATTCTCAGCAGAAAATTTTGAAGGGCTGCTTGAAGGTGTTGTAGAAAGTTAATCAGTTCATCATGTTAGTATGTAGAAGGGAGCATGATGGGTGTCAAAACTGAGTTTCTAGTTGACACTGGATCAACATATACCATTGTAGATAGTTTGTTTTATGACAGTATTCCTGAATCGAAATGACCACCATTAGAAAAGCTCAATTTGATTTTGAAAAATGCAAATGGTGAAGTCATGAATGTACTTGGTCAAACTTGTATGGAACTTGAAGTCCAAGGTCAATATTTGAATGTACCAGTAAAGGTGGTATCACTGGGTGATAAAAGTACAATTTTGGGACTAGATTTCATGGAAGAACAAGAGTGCATTTTTAATGTAGCAAAGGGCACCATGAAATTTAATGATCACATCATAACAATGCACAAAAAGGGTAGCACAAGATGTGCTCGTATACAAGTTAGGGAAACAATTTTTGTTCCAGCAAAACACGAAATAATCATAAATGGTACTGTGAAGTCAAACCATTGGGTTTTAAACTTTAACATAGGTTTGATCGAGCCCAAGAATAGGCTGACTGACAATACAGGACTGTTAGTTGCAAAATCTTTAGTGAGGGTTCAATATGATACTGTACCCATCAGAGTAGGTAATTTTGGACTTGATCCAATCAAAGTTAACAAGGGTACTACAGTGGCATTGCTTGAACCTATGAAAGAGATTTGCAAATTTGAACCAGAACCTCAACCATTTGACAAAATCATTGGTAGTGTGAGTAAAATTGAAGACGGTTGTTTACCTGAATTACCTGAGTATCTGAAACCATTGATTGAACAATCGTCGGAAACATTATCAGGAGCTGAGTTGACTAAGATGACCCAATTAGTGTACAAATATCAGGGCATATTTAAGAGTCCTGATAGGCGACTTGGGCGAACTAACTTAGTCAAACACCGAATTGACACGGGTAATGCTGTACCAATAAAGCAGCGTCCTCGTCGATTACCGGTATCTCAAATCGAAGCTGTCAATAAAGAACTTGACAAAATGGACGCTGAAGGTATCATAGAAGCAAGTGATAGTCCCTGGTACTCACCTTTGGTCATTGTGACTAAGAAAAATGGTGATCTAAGGGTATGTGTGGACTATCGTGCTGTTAATGAAGTTATGAGAAAATCAGCTGTACCTTTACCTAAAATCCAGGAATGCTTGGTTTTGTTTATTTATTTATTGTCAGTGGCTCTTATTTTGAAGCCTTTTGAGCCTGGTTCATGTTTTGAATTTCTGAACACAACGCAAGACTTATACATTTTTGAACTGGCCATACAATCTGACCCAGCGACCTGACTGAAAGGTCGCCACACATCAAATTCTGGTGATTTTGTGTTGAAAATTGATTCTGACATCTATGTGCCCATTTTCAAAACTAAATCTAAGTTAGTTACTTGTTGATGAAAAGCAACTTGGGATCTTGTTTCTGCTTGCTAACTGTACATCTATAAATCTTTGGTGAAAAATACTTCTCTCAATTTCACTGCTTTTCTGACATTTAAAAAAAAATATGAAGAACAACAATATCTGTCAACTATCTCACTTTCAGACCAAAAATTTAAGAATAATTGGAGTTTGCTTTCCTTGCTTGTCCAAAGCATCTGAGTTACATCTAGTATTCCTATTCAAGTATCTGTGTTTATTGTACTATTAACGGTAAGAAAATATTTAAATTTACTAGCTGTCAAAGCAACTTTCTAGTCTCTGTTCTTATTGTATGAAAGTGTAAAGCTTTATGTCGAGTATGTATGGACAAATATGTACTTATGTTAAAACATTTTGCTTTTGTACTCCCTGTGTGTCAATAAAAATGATAAATACAAAAATCTAAGTTTGATTTCCAACAAGAAAAAGTAGTCATATTTCAAAAGCATAGTCGACACTAAATTACTCATATTTTAGACTAGAAGCCCTGACGGTTTAGTGTTAAAACTTGATCCTGACATTGTTGCACATATTTTCAAAACTAAATTTAAAGTTTTTGATGTGAAAGGGTGGTCATATATTAGAACAAAAATATGTTGCATATATATAGGGAATGTATGAACGGAGTATGTTGATTGAGAATGTTTACATCATAATTAAAAGCATCATCTCAAATATCATTTTCTGATAAGTTCACAGTGAAACATATTGCATAGAGTAATTAAATTGTTACTAAGAAATAAAACATGTTCCTTTAGGTCAAACACAAAATAGATAAAAGAACAATTAAAAAATGGTGCATCAATTGAAATAGTTTAGTTATCATTATAAAATTAAAAATGCTCGTAACTAAAAAAAGACATCCCTGTATGTTTTCTGCTCTAAAATAAGATCACTTTTTCATGTCAGATAACAAACTTAAAGACCACTGCAACCAAATTTACCAAGTATATTTTTCAGATGAAAAACACAGTGTTATTCATACAACACTGCTGGCATAAATAACCAAGCCAAAATGCACCCAGTTGTTTAATTTCAGCTCTTTCATTTATTGAAATGTGTATGTCTGCTACAGACCGGGAGAAATTTGGTCAGGTTACATAGTTCTGTGTAAATGTCATTAACAGAAGCAGTACTGGCTGTTCTGTTGTTTATGTGTGCAGAGAGCAGTTGCTTTGTCAGTGTATTCTTTTCTGTAGTCTAAATTCTTTTCTAAACTTTGTGAAAATATTTCAGAAAATATTAATAAAATACCCATTAATGAATACTATTACACAAAAGATTTTACAAATTTGTGTCACACCAACAACAAACTTTTCCAAAGTTGTATTATACAGAAGAATTAATAATTTATATATTGTTTTGTAAATTATTTTCACTCTTCATTTTCATCTGCTAATAGCTGTGATATAAATCTGATTCATCACAGTGCAACCAAATATTGACTTAAGTATAAAGGGTATCATAATAATCTGAAGGCCAAGGATAAATAAAAAATAAATAAACTAGAAAGTACTCATGGAGTGCAGACCTCCATCAATAGTGTTTTTCTTTCCAAAATAATAACTATACATCGATATAAAATGCAGAAAGAACTATCCATTATTTTTCAGTCACTATGAACACAGAGTAAGAGGGGTGTTCCACTGGAGCCATCCCTACAACTGACCCTATGACTCCATCGAGTTGGTTAGCTGAGTCGGGGATTGGGGACAAAGTCTAGAAAAAAGTGTGGGATATGGGTCAGTTTCACCTGCCCGTCCAGACGTAATGCATCCCAGCTTTTCTGGATTCAGATCCTGACCTGACCAGGGATCAGGTACTTTTCGCCACAAAAGACAGGTACAACAGACAAGTCGTAGGTCAACATGAGAAGCTATAGTTAAAATAGGCTGGGAATTTTATTATTATGGAACCAAATAAAAACTCTTCTTCAGGTTTCTAAATATATTCCAGCATACATGTGCACCTTTTCTACCTGTTAACTTTAAGATTATGATTACATGCACTGTTTTTTCTCATTCTTAATATATATATATATAGGGGGCTCAGTGGTGTAGCGGTTTGAGTTCTCGCCTTCAACCTCTCAGGTCGCCGGTTCAAATCTCAGCTCGGGCGCTTCATGTAGGAAAGTTGGTAGTTGCTTGCCAATGCCCGGTGGTTTGCAGTGCAGAATCATGACCAACTAGTATGAACTGGTTCCTCCACCTGTAAACTACTTGTCACAATATGACCCTGGCTGTTAAACGTGACCTAAAATAAAAAATAAATCTAAATCATTCTTAATATAATTTCTGTCTATATTTTTATAACACAATGTACTTGAAATGGACTGCCAATCAACAAGACTTAAGTGACAAAAACAAGCCGTTTCATGATAGGATAAGACTTGAAATAATAAGGACAATACTGGAATTGAAAAGAACAAGACTGGAAGTGCAAAAGACAAGACTGGGAGTGATTAGGACAAGATGGGATGTGACAAGGACAACCCGGTTTCCAGGTGGGCTGAGCCATGGTCGGGATCAAGAGTCAGGGAGTATCGGTGAAATATTTTTGATATTTTGCCTACCAAACATGACAAGCCAGGAAACTAAACCTGACCCTAACGGACTCTGTAAACATTGCTCCCGACCCTCAAAAAATTCTTAGTTACCAACAAGACAGCCCCAGTGGAATACCCCTATAACTGACAGACAGAGAGACAAACAAACATAATCTCATAATAAATATACATAAATGTTCTTATAAAATATGAAATGTATATCATTAAACAATCCCATGTAATTCTTAATTACCCATTCTCTTTTATAATCTTTCTGTCATCAAAACAAACCCTAACTCTCTCAACATGGTTGGATAACAGACGCTGAACTTCAAATTTAGTTGCAAATTTCATATTTTTGACACATTTTGTTGTTTCTAAAGAAATATATTCTTAAATCCTGTTTCAGACACTGTCAATGTAAATTGGTCATAGGTAAAGATTTACTTACACTGAAAACCTCTGACAAATATTAATTTGTCTTTTTTTTGTCAAAATGGTGCCTAAAACAACAAACTTCCTAATTGACAAATTTAAATTAGTCATTTTCTTGTAGGACAAATTAACTGACAAACTTATGACAAGAAAATAACCCTGATAGTCCAATTAATTTGTCGTTTTAGGCATCTGTTATTGGTGGCATTCTTATAAAATTAATTTTAAGTGCACTAATTTTCTTGTCATAAGTTTTCAATTAATATGACCTATAAATTATAAACATTTGACTGTCATTCAACAAGAAAATGGCATTTAAATTTGTCATTTAGGAAACTTGTTGTTTTAGGCACCATTTTGACAAATTAATAATTTTCAGTGTAGATTAAGTAAGTACGTGTGTTTGAAATAAGATTAAGTCTGTGTGCTTGAAATTGGCTTCCTCTCAGTATTGTGTGATTAACACATTGCTTTGATATATAGGCAGGAGGTTAAATAATTTATCATGATGAACTAAATTCTAAAAGCAAACCAAGTTGATTACAAAAATAAAATTATCTCAAATAATGAAACACTTTTTGCTTTTGAAAATACATATGAGGTGAGAGAACAAGAACATTAAAAAACCTTTTATCTGTGATTGGCATGGTATGCATTGCAGAGTACACAGATGCATTGATGTGCATGTCATAAAACACACATATGGTTTCAGTCAACTGGAGTTTGGGGGAATTCTTCCCTCGGAAGACAGCCTGTCAATCATTTGGTAGTCATGTTTATGCATGGGGGATTACAAAGCTGAACCACCTCTGTAAAGTTTACAAGGCTCCCTATCTGATGAAGTTCTATCTCTTAACATGTATGAGTGCTTTATGAATACCAAATATCAGTGTGCATGTTTGAAAAGATATCATGCAAATTTGAGCCTTAAGCAAGGCTAGGGATATCTAGGAAAAAACATAAGAATCTCTCTCCCTTCTTGTATGTTATAACTGTCATTAGGCAAAAAAAGAATTCTCCTAACTTTGTTGGATTCAAATAGTTACAAATATGAAAACTTCAAATTGACAATGTTTTGTTTTTTTGTATATTAACATACTGTTGGTGAAAAACACATTTTTTAACACAAAGTAAGAACACACAAGCTATGAGATGTTTTTTTTTCATGATTTTCATGATATTCCAGCATTCACTGAAAACCTCTGACAAATATTAATTTGTCATTTATTTGTCAAAATGGTGCCTAAAACGACAAACTTCCTAATTGACAAATTAAAACTTGTCATTTTCTTGTTTGACAAATTAACTGACAAACTTATGACAAGAAAATAAGCCCGGCAGTCCAATTAATTAGTCATTTTAGGCATCTGTTATTGGTGACATTCCTGTGAAATTAATTTTAAGGGCACTAATTTTCTTGTCATAAGTTTTCTAATAATTTGACCTATAAGTCTTCAACATTTGACTATCATTCAACAAGAAAATCTCATTTGATTTTGTCATTTAAGAAACTTGTCGTTTTAGGCACCATTTTGACAAATTAATAATTTTCAGTGTTGTTACAATAGTTTTCATAAATCTAAAGCGATTATGAGATCATTGCTTGTAATATTTTATGTTCCAAATATGTGGTAGTAAATTACAATTCATCTTTCAGCTGCTCTTTTGACTGCTCTGACTTCTTTAATAATTTGATTTCTTTTAATTTAAGAATAAAGACACATGCATATTTGAGGCCCAATCCATGAAATGGCCCATTTTGTGAAATAGGCAAAAGCTTTAGTCAAATAAGCCACATATGTAGTCAATGTGGGCCAAGGTTAACGTACTCATGGTACTTGCCACAGCCACAAATCCCATAAAAATATGGAAAATTGAAATATACAGGGACTTAAATTGTAATTTATTTATTTGGGGTTTTACGTCGGTTTCAACACTGTACAGGTCATATAACAATGGGTAGTTGGGATGGCAGAGGAAACCAGTACATACAGTTGGTCAAGGTTCTGTACTGTAAAATGCCGAACAACGGCAAGCAACTACCAGCTTTCCACTTGAGGTCGGGCTGGGAACCGAACCCCGATCTCAGAGGTGGGAGGCGAGAGTGTTAACACTCTTCCACCATGGCCCCAACTTAAATTGTAAATTATAAACACTAAAGACACTATTCTAGTACTATTCATATACAATCAATATGTGTTTTAATGTAGAGCTGATGTTTGAGTTAATAAGAGAATATTTCATTTAAATTTATTAGTGTCGTTATATAAAATATGTTTGTTTTATTACAGATCTAGACCTTATCAGTTTCTTCAGTAAATTATGATTTTTTTCTTTGCATAAACATTTGAATACAATGAAACTTTATTTTATGTGTATTCCCACAATTAGCAGCTAAACACCTTTCAGGCATTCTTCTCTAGTTCTAAAATTATAAACAACTGCTTATGTGCACAACTGTGCGCTTAGATATGTAGAAGCAATAGTTTCCTTGTTGTAATAATACATCATATTGAAGTGTCTGCACCAACTAAACAATTACCTTTAGCTGTAAAAAGTTTCTGTTGTCTGCAGATAAGTGAGTAACAGGAATTGGTGAAACATAATCTACATAAAAGATTGAAATTGTTGTTATTATTAGTTGTTGTACACAAATAAAAACTCATTTTATTTCTACAAACATACACCAAATACATACTATATACATGTATTTTAGAATTTATTCTAGTTCAATAATTATTTTGCATCAATTAAGAAAGAAATAATTTTATTGTGATATTTTTTAAACTCATTTTTTGACATTTAAAAAAATTGAATGACTAATTACTTGATTCAGTTACAAAACAGTAGAAATCCAATTAAACACTGGTCCATATATTGCAGATGCTAAACATAAAGATAATACAAAACATATCATGCTATAAATGCTTTGTAATTAAAATAACAATAGGCTTTTTAGACTTCAAATACTACACACACACTGTTTTTGTACTGATGTTTGTCCCACAGTGTGACGGTCCAACGGTCGTCATGGCTACAAATAGGCAATAATAAGGTATTTTATCAATCTTACCTTCTATTTAACTCTAGAACTTGCGAAAAACAATGTATTAAAGCTTAAATTCATCGTATTTTATTTTAACCTCATGATATTTGGTGTTTTCTGCGGCATTTAGGTTATATTTGTATGAATCAATGAATCATCTGTGATTGAGGAGATTTGTGACGTCATATAAACATCAGCCAGGGGTTAAATCTTTTCAAAACAAATGGAGTAAGTAAAGTATTTGAATTTATGTGTGGAGTTTGTAATATTTCTTTTATATGTGTGTGCATATGATGTTAAATTATTAATTTAGACAATGTTGCATAATATTGGACATAATTTATGCGAATGCTGGTTTTAAGTTTAAAAGCTATCACCCCTCTAGTTCATTCTCAGTATCGTCCCACTGGTCATGTGACCTCTCGCAAAGTAAATATAAGAGCCGCAGACTGCCAGATTCGACAGAATTCAGTAGTGAATTCCACCTTCAACATCACAGAAGAAGCAGCTGAGAAGAAGGCAGAAGAGACGGGAGAGCTGCCACCAGCTACTACTAGCAGCCTCAAGGTGTGCAGCAGGGGAGAAGCCATGTAGACATATATATTCAACTATAACATGCCCAGCCATATATAGTCACCAGTAGCCATCTATAGCTGCCAGTAGCCGCCAATATAGCCGCCAATACCCCGTTAGACTCCATCCATCCATGTGGGATGCCAGTAGCCACCTATAGCCGCCAATATAGTCGCCAATACCCCCTTAGATCCCATCCATCCATGTGGGATGTCAGTAGCCACCTATAGCCGCCAATATAGCCACCAATAGCCCCTTAAACCCCATCCATCCATGTGGGATGCCAGTGACCACCTATAGCCGCCAATATAAGCGCTAATAGCCCCTTAAACCCCATCCATCCATGTGGGATGTCAGTAGCCACATATAGCCGCCAGTAGCCGCCAATATAGTCACCAATAGCCTCTTAAACCCCATCCATCCATGTGGGATACCAGTAGCCACCTATAGCCGCCAGTAGCCACCAATAGTAGCTGGCAGTACCAACCAATATCCCTTATCATTGAGCAGTAGAATGCCAGCTCTTAAAGGCAGATATAGTCCTTAGTAGTAACCAATAGTTGTCAGTAGCCATGTTACGGTTATTAGTTGTTATCTATTTGTCCTAGATGGTATTTATAATCTTATCTTGTAGTTGTGCTAATTTTCATAATCATAACATTCTGGTCGATGGTAACTTATAATAGGTACCTGAAAATTTCAATTCCATGATAATGATTTATATATATTATTTAATTGCCTGTTAATAAATGTGAATGGTTCTATATATGCCTTGATTTTGCTTGCTTGCTTGCTTCCTGTTCTGTAACTTTCCTTAGTTTAAACATATAATAAGAATTGCTGCAGATGAAGATTTGCAATCACATTTTATTACACCCGGGGTCATGCAGTTCCGACAGCTGGATATCCTGTGAGGTGTAATGAGGTTCAGTAGTGAACCTGTTTAATGAGACTTGGAAATCCTAGAGATGTCCGGTGATTCTCTACAGGAATCTGTTTCTGACATTTGGATGTCCTGGAAGGTATCACAAGATTCAGTAGTGAATCTGGTTTAAGACACCTGGGGATCCTGGAGATGTCCGGTGGTTCAATGAAGAATCTGTTTCTGACATTTGGATCTCCTGGAGGTGTCCGACAAGGAATCTGACATTGAGACGCTTGGAGGTCCTGGAAATGTCCGGTGATTCAGTAGTGAATCTGTTTCTGACATTTGGATCTCCTGGAGGTGTCTGATGAAGAATCTGTTTCAGTACTTGGAGACATCCCGGAGGTACTGTGATTCTGAAGGCTTGAGTAAGCCTTGTTTGAGACTCAGCAGTGAGTCTGGAAAATTTATGTACAGGTTGGAAAATTAGAGAATTTATGGACTGGACAGACCGTCCAGTTGGGAGCCAGAGTATGAGATATTTATGCCGCTCGGATCCGTCACAATAGATTTGTTGTGTTCATGTCATGACGTGTGACCACGTGATCCAGGGATCAAATGTTCAGTGAGCCAGGTTTCTGTGGGGAAGGTAAACAAAAGCATTTTTTTGTAGCTTTCCAAGTGATTGTGTGAATATTTATCGACTGTGTTGAGTACTGTGTGTATTGATGAACATACACTGAGAAAATATTTTTTGGGTTTCAGTGGCCCTTTAAATTTAGTGTTGAAAACATACAGGTCAATGTCAAGATCAACTTTCAGCACATTATCAGCATATTTTCAACGGTCATTGCCTGTTGGATGCAGGCTTCAGTAAATTTTAATTTGAGGCCCAAATATATTTATCTTAATTATAAAGTAATTGATTTGGTGAACTCCCAGTAGGCACACGGCTTGAAATGTCATTGATTTAGAGTTGAAAACAGGTCCTGATGTTGAAATCCACATTATTAACTGCTAAAGCTAAATTAGTTTTCTGACATGAAAAAGTAGTGATATTTTGACCAGAAATCATGGTGATTTTTGGTTGAAAAATTGACACTGACACAATTTCAACACTATTTCAAAGCTGGATTTCTGACTGGATAAAAGTAGTGACACTTCATTCAAAAATCAACACTAAATCAAATTAGGTTTTCCGACATGAAATCATAGTCATGTTATTGAACAGAAAACAGGTTGAATGTTGGGAAACGAATGATTAGTGATCATTGATTGAAAATTCTTTTTCTAAGAAAGAGAGAGATATAGTGATTAAGTCCAACTTTTTGAAAGAACTATTATTGCAATAGTTTTTGAATTTGTAGGTATTTGTAAAGCAAAGACTAATTTTTAGACTTAAGATTATAAAGATGATAAAGATTATGTGTGCATGTACTTGTACATTTTTATCCATTCTCCTTATTAATTTATAGCAACAACAAAACTGATGCACACAAATATAATTTTTATAATTTACAATTATATTTTGATTAATGCAATTCCTGATAATTAAAAAAAAGTTTTGAAGTCAAACTTATCTTGAATAAAAAAAGATAAATTCAAACTTATTCATCAAAACTAATTTGAATTGAATTCTCAAATGCTCCCATGCTCAAATAACTAGTTTTCAGTTTGCAAGTTTACACTGAAAAGTTCTCTATACAGAGAACCTAAGCTATAACATTTTATCACACAGCAGTGCAGTCATGGGGGTTCCTGGTTTTCTTATCTGTACCCTGCTACAAAGAACATTAGGCCTGTGACTAAAAGTAATTAGATAACACAGCAGGGCTGGAGGTGGGGGTTTATTTTTTTTTATTTGCATGCATGGTGTTTACTTCGTAAGGCCTGTTTTTTTGTGCTCAGAACTGACAACTAATTAAGGTGGGGAGTAATGGGTGGAGTTCTACAAATGTGGTTATTCTTGTGTTTTTTTCAGTTTATATGACAAAGTTGTATGAGACACAAGCATCTGAACTGAGCATTGTGGCTTTGCTACATGATTATAGCTTCTTTATAATTACAGTATAATTATAGCCAACCTAATAAAACATTTAAAAGAAAGCCATTGGATAAAATACTGAAGATATAAATAATGTCACAGTTGTTTGTTTTTACCAAGAAAGAAGTATAAATTTATTTTTAAAATTTCAGGAAAAGAATTTCAATTGAAGAAACTGAATAATACCGGTCCTAAAAATGACATAAAAATGGATATCTAGTTGGAAAATATGGATTTACATAGTGTTACGGCTCGACTTTAAAGTCCACATTTCAGATTTCACATCTAGCTCCTGGTAAATTTAGTGGTAAAATTTGCAGTAAATTTAGCGATGATTTTCCACAGTTTTAGACTGTTTTGAGATGAAATCAAGGTAAATATTACTTTCAATGCATTTACTGTTATTTTTTAACACCACTTGTCAATACACCCACACATATTCAGGGTCATATTTTGGATGCTCTATGTGTGAGGGATTCCTTCTCCTGGGCCATTAGTCCCAAAGTTATTGGGGGACTATCAGACCGCCAGGCAATCATATTCAGCTTTATCTTCCCTGTCAGAGAATCCTGTAAGTTTCAATGTGTTCCCATCCGTAAAATTCACAAGATAAATATTTCAGATTTTAGAATGGATATCCTGAAATCCGACCTCATTAGATGCCCGTACAAAACTGCCAGTCTTCTCAGTCATCAATACTTTAATACTTTGAGAAGCCTTCTTGACAAGCACGCCCCAATCATGAAGAAAAATATACCGAGACATGCCGAGACTGGTTTCATGAACTGTGACATCCTCAAAGCAAAACGACTCAAGAGGAAATATGAGCGGGCATGGCGTCGTGAAAACTCAGCCAGTAATCATAGCAGATACCGGGCTGCAATCAACCACTATAATTTCCTGCCTGAGAAGTCCAAATGCAATCATTATTCCAACATTGTGGCTGAAAACCAAGGAAATCCCAAGGCTCTGTGGAACTGTTTCAAAAAGATCTTACACAGGTCCTCTGTTGCTGTTCTACCAGACTACACAAATAAAACCGACCTTGCGAACACTTTCTTCTATGACAAAATCCTCAAGATAAGATCCACACTGCAGTCATCAATACCATCTTCAGTTACTAGATCCAACCCCACTAAAAATACTCTGTCCTCTTTCTCACCTGTGTCCGAGGAAGAGCTACTCAAAATTCTCAAGTCCCCACCATCCAAATCATGTGACCTTGATCCGATTCCGACGTCACTGGTTCTCATCACCCCCATCACTAAAATTGTAAATTATTCAATCACAGAAGGTAGTTTCCCCAACTGTTTTAAGATGGCATATGTCACCCCCCCTTCAAAAGAAGCCGAGCCTTGATAGAAATATCCTCAAAAACTACAGGCCGGTGTCAAACCTCAGCTTTATATCTAAACTTATTGAGAAGGTGGTGGCAAAGCAGCTAAATGAATTTATTCCGCATGAGTGGCTCTTAAATGTCAACCAGTCTGCTTATAAGAGTTCCCACTCCACTGAAACCGCATTGTTGAAGATTCAAAATGATATAGCTCTCTCAGTGGACTCAGGAAAGGCAGTGGCCCTAACATTATTAGACCTATCGGCGACGTTTGATACGATTGATCATCCTCTTTTATATGACTGGTTGCATGACTGGTTTGGTCTAGATGGTACTGTTTTGTCATGGATCAAATTGTATCTTTCAAACCGTAAACAAAAAATTAAAATAGGTGATAGTTTCTCTGAGGCGGTAATTCTCCCTTTCGAAGTCCCCCAAGGCTCTGTACTGGGTCCTCTCCTTTTCACCCTCTACACTAGTCCCCTCAGTCAAGTTATTTCAAAATTCAATGTTACTCATCACCTGTATGCCGATGACACCCAGATCTACCTAGCAATTGACTCCAGGAATTTTGACTCTAGCATGGAAGAGCTGACCGAGTGTCTCAAGTCTGTACAGGAGTGGATGGATGGTGTCAAACTAAAACTAAACCCAGAAAAAAACGAATTTATCATTATAGGTCAAAAAGCCATCAGAGAGTCGCTTGCACCAAATTTCCCTGTTCCACTCGTCCAAAACAATATATCTCCGTCAGTGGAAGTAAAAAATCTGGGTGTTATTTTCGACTCAGACAACTCCTTTGACAATCATGTTGCCAGGGTTTGCAGAGCATGTTACTATCATCTTCGTGATTTGCGATGAATTCGCAAATTCCTTGGAGTTGAGACAGCAATACTTCTGGTAAATGCTATGGTCAGTAGTCATCTAGACTACTGTAACTCTTTACTCTATGGGGTAAGCAAGTCCAACATAGCTAAACTACAGAGGGTCCAGAATGCTCTTTGCCGCATCATCTTCAGACTTGATAAAATGAGTCATGTTACACTCTTTTTGAAAAAACTCCACTGGCTTTCAATTCAACATCGCATCCTGTTTAAGTATAATCTTATGGTATTCAAGGCTATTAATCTTTCACAGCCCCCGTATCTTTTGGCTTTAATAAGATCGAGCAGTCTCACTCGTGGCAACAGGCTATCTATCTCCTCAACCCGCCCTAATAAGCACATAGGAAGGCGTGGCTTTGCAGTAGCTGCACCAGCTGAATGGACCAAGCTGCCACAGACTGTCAGATCTCAGCAAACAATAGATGGTTTCAGAAGCCAGCTAAAGACCTACTTGTTTAGGCTGGCATACCCCCCACCTTAGTTACACCCTGGCGGGCGCTTTTTAGATGTCGACCCATGCCTGTCCCTGGACTCTCCCTTCTTGGACTCAAGTGCATTAGAGGATTTGTATCAATTTTGCGCTATATAAATCCTATTATTATTATTATTTTTGGCTCATAAAATGCCCTTTGAAGAGGTTTGTTTACTTAATATTAATTCCGGCCGTATGGGCAATAATAGAGGTAAATAAGCAGTTTTCCCTTAGATTGAGACCAAAATATTCACTAATATGCAGACAAATCATTTATAATCACTTTATCTTCGGTTGAAATGTATTTCTATCTTACCAGAGCATTATAATCTGTGTATTTTGGCTATTTTTTTATTGTTAGTTAGACATTTTTAACTGCAGGGGTGGATTATTCATGAAAAAGGGGTGATAGGTTTATTGAAAGATGATTTCTGACAGTTAGATTTGAATTAGAGCTAAAAATGATGATTTGGTGCAAGGTGTATTGTACTAAATAATGAATCTGAATGTTTAAGACCTCATTTGCACCTTTATGGAATGTAAGTGCAGAAAATGTTATGAATCCCACAAGTTACCACCCCATTTTACATCTATCGCCATTTGGCCTATTCCTGAATGATCACATGACCAGACTGAGAGGCTATATAAGAGCTGGTTTTACAGTAGAGAGTCAGAATTAAGAATTGAATTCCACTGGGCAACATCTAGAAAAGGAAAGAAGGAAAGGTAAAGAATAATCAACAGATTGCCACCGGATCAGTGGTGAACCCATGATCCTGGGAATCATCTTGATCCATGATCCCGGGAGCAGAACATCTTGATCCTGGGAGCGGATCATCTTGATCCCGGGAGCAGAACATCTTGATTCCGAGCGGATCATTTTGATCCTGGGAGCAGATCATTTAACAAGAAAGCAGTCATTTAACAAACAGATTAGAATAATTGGTGTTAAACATCCTTGCAACTATAGTCATGTGTATTATTAATAAATACATTGAGTTCATTGCTACTGGTTTTACAGTAGAGAGTCAGAATTAAGAATTGAATTCCACTGGGCAACATCAAGAAAAGGAAAGAAGGAAAGGCAAAGAATAATCAACAGATTGCCACCGGATCAGTGGTGAACCCATGATCCTGGGAATCATCTTTATCCATGATTACGGGAGCAGAACATCTTGATCCTGGGAGCGGATCATCTTGATCCCGGGAGCAGAGCATCTTGATTCCGAGCGGATCATTTTGATCCTGGGAGCAGATCATTTTGATCCTGGGAGCAGGTCACACTGATCCTGTGAGCAGAATCATTGATCCCGGGAGCAGATCATTTAACAAGAAAGCAGTCATTTAACAAGCAGATTAGAATAATTGGTGTCAAACATCTTTGTAACTATAATCATGTGTATTATTAATAAATACATTGAGTTCATTGCTATATGATTTGTCATTTACCTGGCCTACTTAAGAAACCCAATAACTTGTCTGAACTCTCATAGATGCCAGTCCTGTTGCCAGCCAGAAGAATAATAATTAAGTGAACCCTTTGTAGAGTGACAGGTGTGCCAGTTGACAACCCAGCATGGTGTGAGATCCAGTAATGAGTAATTAAGTGGACTTCTTGAGCGACTGGTGTTGAACCCAACAAGCCAGCACATAGTGAGAGATCTGGTGGAGCGTAGTTAAGTGATCCATTTGCAGAGTGACAGGTGTGCCAGCTGACATCTCAGCATAGTGAAAGATCCCATGAAGAGTAATTAAGCAAACCCCTTTTTGCAATGACAGGAGTGCATGCCACCAATCCAGAGATCCAGTGAGGAGTCATTGAGTGAGACTTATCGAATGCTAGGGAGTGATAGTTGATATATATAATTAAGGGGTACCTCTTTCATCAGTCGTGAACAAGATTAGTTTGGGAATCTGGAAAGCTCTCAGTGGAATTTAATAACCAATTCTCATCATATCATCCATTTTATGTCAATGCCCACCATTGTGTTGTCCATGGGGAAGGTTGGTACTCCCCCAACAAATCCTATATTTTTCTAAGGGGAAAATTGGCCTATTCTTGTATGGCACAGTGGAGTGTCATGATATAGGTTTTAAGGACAAAAGCGGTCCTTGTTATGGAAATTCCGGTACTGGTGGAAACCTTGGTAGCATCATGGAATCTGATGTCAGTGATGTTATGCTGCATGATGACATTGTGGAATCTACATGTAGTGATGTCATCTGGATGCAGGAGGATCACGAGATGTGATCTTTGTGTCTGTGGAAGTCCTGATGGATTATACTGAATCTGTAGACTTCTGTGTTTTATGGTAGAGCCTTGAAATGTACACGTTGTGGCCCTACTTTGGAAGAATATGTGATGGATACACCGCTCGGATCCGTCATAATATCTTGAGCAGTTATATTTGAAAGCTGATGCAAAATTATGTGTCATTACAAAGTCATCAGAAATAGAATATTGAATATATAATGATTCATGAAAACATGTCATCTTGGAAAGAATTAATTACTTTGAAGATGTATCCACATTGTAAAATATGTATATGGATAGTTATTGTATAATATTATTAAGAAGCTATAATTATGACACACAAGCTACAATGATTCAAATAAATAAGACCGTGTAAACAACCTGATTTCAACCATTGAATTCAACCCTATTTCATACATTGGATTCAACCAAAAACAGTTTGTAAAATCTACACATATTGCAACCAGATTTCACCCATTGAATTCAACCTGTTTTCAACATTGGTTTCAACATCATTTCTGCTTGCCGTTGGTCAGCAGTTTACAATACAGAACCTTGACCAACTGCATGTATGTACTGGTTTCCTCTGCCATTCCAACTACCCGTCGTCATATGACCTGTACAGTGTTGAAAGAGATGTAAAACCCCAAATAAATCAATAAATCAACATGATTTCACTGGTTGGATCCAACCAAAAATGGTTTGCAAAATCTACATGTATTTCAACCAGATTTCTATGTTGGATTCAACCAGGGGCCGATTTCACGAACGGACTTAAGCCTGTTTTTGGGTTTAAGTTTAAGACTTTGGTCTTAAATTCTGTCAAAAATGTGCTAAGTCAGCGGGCTTAGACTTAGCGGATTTCACAAAGGGGCTAAGTCCATGGATTTGCTAAGTCAGTGGACTTAGATTTAAGTCTGGGCCCGTATTCACTAATATGGATCAAGCTGAGCGAAAAATCAGCTCAAGATCAGATCAGGATCAAGGAAAATGGCTCAGCTGATCTTTGGCTCAAGTCTGTATTCACAAAAGAAGGATCAGCTGAGTCAAAAATTTGTAAAAATTTCTCTTAGCAACACACAAGTTAATTACTTTTATTCATTGTAAACAGCCTTTTTATGTCTGAATTTCCACAAAATATACTTTGATATAAATTTGGTTCATTATTTTTTTCACTGAAAAATTTTTAAATATTTCAAATTTAATCCAAAAATTTAGGCTCCGCCCACTTTTGATCCAGAATAAACAACAAAAACAGACCCATTTTACACATCAATATAAGCCTACTTAAAACAAGTAAAAAGTATTAAAAACTTATTAATTAACAACATAAAGGATTGAAGATTATTAACCAATGATTTATTTTTCATATGTTTGCTATTTTAGTTAAATATAAAGCTACAAACTTTGATCCAAAACTTACTCCACCAACCTAGCTGGATCAAAGTTAAGTCAAAATTTGAGCCAAAAATCAGCTCAAATTCTTTGTGAATACTAATTTGATCCTGATCCAGTTTTTAGCTTAACTTGAGCCAAAATCAGCTTAAGTTGAGCTTGATCCCTTTTGTGAATACGACCCCTGGGAGGTAGTGGGCTTAAATTTTGTAAAGAGGACTTAAATATGGCCGCCATAAACTTTTCTCCACTTCAAAATTTGAAAGGGCTGTAAAAAAGATATAATTACACAGAACACCTTACTGAAGTAGTCTTTGGGAAGTTTATGTGTGGCAACAAGGTTTTCCATTTCAAAACAGCACTTATCCTTAGATACAATGCATTAAATGAAGGATATAAAAGGTCACATGACACAGAAAACCACTGTGGTTATATGATAAGCTTGGACTTAGCTAAGTCACCTTTGTGAAATCCATTTTAAGTCCCAGACCTAGTTAAGACCAAAGTCTTAGATTTAAGTCCCTGGGGCCGATTTCACGAACGGACTTAAGCCTGGTTTTGGGCTTAAGTTTAAGACTTTGGTCTTAAATTCTGTCAAAAATGTGCTAAGTCAGCGGGCTTAGACTTAGTGGATTTCACAAAGGGGCTAAGTCCATGGATTTGCTAAGTCAGTGGACTTAGACTTAAGTCTGGGAGGTAGTGGGCTTAAATTCTGTAAAGAGGACTTAAATATGGCTGCCATAAACTTTTCTCCACTTGAAAATTTGAAAGGGCTGTAAAAAAAGTATAATTTCACAGAACACCTTACTGAAGTAGTCTTTGGGAAGTTTATGTGTGGCAACAAGGTTTTTCATTTCAAAACAGCACTTATCCTTAGATAAAATGTATTAAATGAAGGATATAAAAGGTCACATGACACAGAAAACCACTGTGGTTATATGATAAGCTTGGACTTAGCTAAGTCACCTTTGTGAAATCCATTTTAAGTCCCAGACCTAGTTAAGACCAAAGTCTTAGATTTAAGTCCCTGACTTAGCCAAAAAAGGGACTTAGTTTAAGTCCTTTAGTGAAATCGGCCCCTGACTTAGCCAAAAAAGGGACTTAGTTTAAGTCCTTTAGTGAAATCGGCCCCAGATTTCAAAGTTGTGTGCCTGCTGGGCTGGAAATATCTATTTTATTATTGGACAACAATAAAACTGAACAGCTTTATTCACTAATCTTCATAAAGTTTTAAATCAGCAAATATTTCCGTGTCTCTTTTACTGATTTGTATGTATAAGTTCATTGTAATTTATACATTTTAAAAAATGAACAAATTTGTTGCTCATGGACGTAAACGTCCAGTTGCCAGGGCGTTGACAGGGTTGCGCAGTTCTATGCGCAGTGTTGCATGATTTATGCAAATGATGTTTTGTACGCCATCTTGAAAATAAATGATTGACATTTATTCTGTATCTTGGAATATCAAAATTTTGAAAGGTCATCGCAGATTTTGGATATAAACATTTGCTAAAACATATTTTGCTATGGCCACAACGGATGGTAAAGGCACCACCACCGGTCGAGCGGTGAAAAGTAAGTGTACTCTTGACTCCCGATGAAATGTTTATTAGATGTCATTTCCCAGCTTCCCCCAATCTGTCAAAATATACGTTTTGATCACTTGACAGCCCTAACAATGCCACGCAATATAAATATGTGTTTATATCATATTCGTGTAAAATAAGTCCGTTATACATCATTCTACTGATTATAATGTTCAACAGGTCCTGATTTATCAATTTCAAAGTCAAAATATGCCTCTTTGGTAGTTTTCCCAATATTTCAGGTTTCTTTGATTACTACTTTTTTTCCCTTATTGCCGTATCCGCTATTGCTAGTTATATTCTATTTGCTCATGTACATTAGTGTCATATTCCCCAATGTGTCATTGCTTTTCTGGGTAAATTGCTCTGTCGTAAAGAAATGGTTTACAGCTGATCATTTGACTATGTTTTAAATATCCATCATTGATATGTTAGTGGCATTCAATCAGTAAACACCCTTGCTGAAGTTAATATTTTGAATTTAAATTATATTGAAAACTGTAGTGGTGGTGGACCAGTTCACGCCCGGGTACCAATTCACGCCCACCCCTAAATTTATCCAAAATAATCACAGTTAAACAATAAATTACAAATGTATATGATCAATTTGATGATTATCTATAATGTGGTAAACATCTTCTCGATGAAAAATCATAAATCTTCAAGAAAATTGAGGGTGGGCGTGAATTGGTACCCGGGCGTGAACTGGTCCACCACCACTATATTTATTCTTCCAACACCAAATTGTCAAATGACATATGTACTGCTTGGCCAGTGAAGTTCGTCACCCCAGTGAAGTTCGTCACCTACATTTTATGACAATATTAAACAGTTTTTACTGTCCAGTTACGGCATATATGTATACCTTGCCGTTGAAAGAAGCTATTCCATTTATTTAAATGTGAATATTGCCTGTCCTTGAGTGTTTTTATGGCAGGTGACGAACTTCACTGGGGTGACGAAATTCACTGGCCGACCAGTACTGAGTACCGCTCAGCCAGTGAATTTCGTCAGCCAGTGAATTTCTTCATCAGTATTTTATGACAATATTAAAACATTTTTATACTTCATTTTCACACTGAATTACATATTGATATTACAAGTGACGGTTACATGTTTTTAAACAAAAATATTGGATTTTGAGAGTTTAAGTGGCAGGCGACAAAATTCGAGTGTTGATGAAATTCACTGGCTGTGCAGTACAGTGCAAGTAATAACTAGGGATGGGTCAGTAGGCCCGGTATCTTGGTATCGAGACCTTTTTACTGAAAAACTGCGAGATTTTTACAACTGCCACTTTGCTTGCCAATACATACAATGGAGGGAAGAGTTAAAATATTTGAAACATACCCCAAATCTAAAGAAATTATAAGCTTTTATTCTATATTTTCCTGCATTTGAAGACTTCTATACACAGTACTGCCTTGCTACTGGTCGGCCAGTGAATTTCGTCACCCTAGTGAAGTTCGTCACCTGCCGTAAAAACGCTCAAGGACAGGCAATATTTACATTTAAGTAAATGGAATAGCTTCATTCAACGGCAAGGTATACATATATGCCGTAACTGGACAGTAAAACCTCTTTGATATTGTCATAAAATGCAGGTGACAAACTTCACTGGGTGACGAACTTCACTGGCTGAGCAGTACCAATTATCGCCGGCTACCATTTATCACCACCAGAAAATAAAACATTCATATTTCAGTAATGGCCACATATTTTGAAAGTTTTTATTGTGTATTGGTTCCATTCACTTTGGAAATACTTGTGCTTTATATTTTTAAAATATATCCCTGTTATTCGCCGTTTTTTTACCAAAAACGGGAAATACCAGTGAAAGGTCATTTAGTAGATATATAGAAGTATTTGTCCTTGACCTCTAACTAGGGATGGGTTGGTAGGCCTGGGGTCTCAGTTTAAGAGCAATTTACTGGAATACCGTAATGAGATTTTACAACCACCACTTCGCTTGTCAACACTTAAATTGAAGGAAGAGTTCAAATATTAGTGACATACCCAAAAACTGAGGAAATAAGCTTTTATCCACAAATTTCATGAATTTGCAGACTTTATACAGTACTAGCAATTACCGTAAATTTCTAAAATAACGCCCAAGTTCAAATGAACGCCTGGTTCAAATTAACGCCTGGGTACCAAGCACACTGTTTACAATTTATGACACTGTTTTTATACTTCAGAAGAACGCCTGGTTCAATTTAACGCCTGGTTTGATAACCATTTGAAAATAATTAACGCCCGGGTCATATTTTGGAAAAATACGGTATGTTGAGCAGAAGTGCCATGTTTTGATTATGACACATTATAACCTCAATCTCGCTTGTCAACTTATAAAATGGAAGGAAAACCTAAACTATTGGAAATAAATCAGATATATGAAGAAATTGTACACATTTATCTCATTTTTTGTGCCATTGACATTTATTGCAATGTTGTTAAGAGGAAATGCCCGGTATACATTTTTGATACCGACTCATCCGTACCTGTAACAAAGAAATATAAGGTGGGCGTTCACTGGTAGGCAGGCTGTTGCTGGTAGAATGCCACAAATCTCCCTCTGGCAGATTGGGAGAATATGATATACTCCTTGTTGCTGACAACTAACCAGTAAGCGCCCCTGCTGTGAATTAATAAAAGGGTCTTGACCCTTTTACCGAGGCAGACAACTGTACACTGTTTTATACCTAGATGTCCAGACTAGTGCTGGGACGAGTTGACGGAAACTCGAGTTACAACTCGATGGGCGATAATTGGGGGTCGCATCGATTTGCGCAAGTCAAACTCGAGTTTTTGAACACGTATATATTTTCACCATCTAAGGCTGACATTTCACCAAAACAATAGAAATATCTGAAATTTTCAAAAATATATTGTATTTTTACTTTATTCTTGCTTAAATCAATGAAGATTTAACTTAAATTATATCGCGAAAGACCATTTCCAGTTCAAAGTTTTGCCTCATGTACGGTTATGTAAAATATTTTCGCTAACAAACGAAATACTTTATCCCGAAAATTACTCGAGTTTGACTCGAGTTCAACTCGCTTCTAACAAGTGATGCTCGATCTTTCATTTGAGCTGGCGATCCCACCACTAGTCCAGACTATCACAGGTGTGCATATAGGCATGGTACAGATAAGTGTATTTCTAGCCTTAACAAGCTTCGATTGCAACTATTTTCATTGGACCAGACTGCCATATGATATATATTTACAACAGTTGTACAGAGTTTAATATTGAATTTTGAAGCCACAAATGTTTTGACTCATAACCACCAAAGTGGGAACTTCATCTATACCTTTTCAATCATCTGTGTCTTCTATTGTTTGATGCATGTTGTATTAATCAGTTTTAGTTGTGTCTATGAAGGTCTTAATACATCGTCATCACAGACTGGACAATGTTTTATACCAACATATCTAAGATATCAAGGGTATAGACAATAGTGAACACAGCTACAGACCATTAAAGTGGACAGCTAATGTTCCTACTTCTGGCCAGGCCAGACCGTGGTAAATTTTAATGGCGAATAAGTGCGAACAGTAAATTCTTCAAAGCTCCTGGTGGATTCCTCATTTTTCCACCGTTGTCTTTGGTCCTCTTCATTGTCGTCTCATGGTGTCACCGGTATTTGTCAAGTTTTAAGTTCGCCATGGAAATTCTCAAAAATAGGTGCCATATTCTTCCATGGTGTAGCTTGGTCTTAGGGCATTTGCCAGTAGTGGGCGGAACGATAAACCGGTAACTTACTTACCGCTTCGTTTGCAAATATATCCTACTGAAACGGTTTAAAGCACTGAGAACCGAAAATCGGTTGTAAAATAACAAAACTCCTCACACTATTCATCTAATTTATATTAGTGAGTGGAATCGCCTCAATTTTCGCGGTCGATTATTCGTCCAATTTTCCGACCGATGATCGACCCTTAATCGACTTTTTTACTCCACTGTAAGAAAATATATCATGAAACACTTTCCGGGATGAAGGATTTGTCAATCCGTAAGAATAACGGTGTTTCCGACATTTAGAACCTACCAAAAGCACTCACTTCCGGTAAATATGGCGGTAGACATAAACAAACCCAAATTCGTGACAAATCTCATTATTTATCAAAGGAAAGTTAAGGAAATAGCTAAAAATATAAAAAAACATGTGGATATTGAGACACATAAGGAAGGGTAAGATTTAATCGATTTCTAGAAGTTGTCAGTGACCGAACGCGATTGTACCATAACGCCGACGATTAATCGAACGTTGGTCTAATCGTCCCATCACTAATTTATATGTTTTAACACTGAGTTTGCCTTATTTTGTGAAAATACTTTATATTCGGTACTCAGCAAGTATCCATTTGTGACGTAAACAATGATAAGGGAAGCGCTAAACTTCTATTGATTTTTTTTAGTCTGGTAACCTAGAAACACAAAAAACGTCATGATGATTGTTACAATGTGTCATACTATTGTGCTTTGTAAATAAACTTTGTTTTTGTGTTTGTGTGTGTGTTTTATCATATAGCTTATTGTGGGTTGACTTTGCCACTGGATTTGATGTAGATTTTATCACTAATGGAACTTAGATTTTATTACTATTCAAAGTAAGTAGAAATTTTTGATATTGACAAACAAAACTAGAAAATGGCTTTGAGTAAAATGAGCTTGGAAGGCATTAAAAACTCTTCTAATTAAGGTGGAGGACGGGAAATAGTTGATTTTGATGGTCCTAAGAGGGCTAATACAAGCAAAGTTTGGAGATATTTTGGTTTTTACAAAGTAGATGGGGTGGTGGACAAGTCTCAAACTGTTTGTAAACTTTGCCATGCTGTAAAAGCATACAAGGGTTGTATTACCAGTAACATGAATGCTCACTTAAATGCATTTCATACTGAGATTTTGAATCCATCTCATACCAGGGTTTCAGATTCGCGTCGGCCACAAAACCCCGAATTTTAAGTAGAATATTAGGACATATTGTCCGAGTCGTATCCGTTGGCGATAATAGAAGGTCTAGACGTCTTTTTATTTACAAAATATGAAGTCACGTTACAACCCTAAAATCTCGCGAGATCTACGTGATTTTAAATTTTTTTATTGTAGCAAGGTCTAGACGTCTTTTATGAAATCTCGTGACAAGCCACGTGATCTGCAAGGAAATCCCAGGGGAAATCCATGTCCTCATATCTTCTCATAAATATTAATGACTTGGGTGCTGTGGCCGTGAGTTCTCGAGTTTAAAGTATTTTATCTTCGCCTATGCTTCCATTTTATAAAATATTGCAAGGAAATCCCAGGGGAAATCTGTGTCCTCATATCTTCTCATGAATATTAATGACTTGGGTGCTATGGCCGTGAGTTCTCCAGTTTAAATTATTTGCTTTTCGTCTATGCTTCCATTTAAAAAAATATTGCAAGGAAATCAAATGGAAAATCTGTGTCCTCATATCTTCTCATTAATATTAATGACTTGGGTGCTATGGCCGTGAGTTCTCGAGTTTAAATTATTTGATTTTTGTCTATGCTTCCATTTTATAAAATATTGCAAGGAAATCCCAGGGAAAATCTGTGTCCTCATATCTTCTCATGAATATTAATTATGGTCGTCTGGTATTTTCGTGTAATTGTAGATTTTGTTTTCTGTAGGGTTCCACATAAATTTTACTGTAATATTCTGAATTTTTGCTTTGATTAATATTTCTTTTTATTAATAATTGCACTGAAAAAAAATCAGATTGAAAGTTTATTTGCTAGCTGTAATGTTTACTGCCAGTGGACATTTTAATAGATCACCGATTCACCATACTTAGGTTCTGTGGCCGTGAGTTCTCGTTTTAGTAATACACGATCATTGAACATCATAAAGACTTTTTGACATTTTAACTAAAATGAGATTTTTATTATGATTCAGTAAATTTTACTTTATATGCCATTCATATAGGGTCATTGACTTTAATGACTTAATTTTAGCAACCTGTAGAATGAAAATTTGATTGACAAGAATTCTGTCCTAAATTCTCCGAAAATGTCCTAAACGTTTTCCTAGTCTTAGGACAGAATGTCCGGCCGGACTTTTCATGTAGCAGAATCGCTGCATACAAAGCAAGATGCAAAGAAGCAAGCTACTATAATGTCCACTTTTTCAAAACTTGATGCCACACCCCTCAGCAAAGATGGCAAGATTCACAAGGAAATTACAGGTTATCTTTCTGAGTGGATAATTAAAGATCTGATACCACTGTCAACCTTGGATAGACCACCTTTTGTCAACTTTGTGCATGCTCTCAACCCAAGGTATCAAAAACCTTGCAGGAAGACTTTCACATTTGTCATTTTACCCCAGCTCTATGCGGAAACAAAAGGCCGTCTTTTGACAGAGTTGTCAAAGTATCAGTCATTTGGCATAACAACCGATGGATGGACCTCTATGGCAACACAAAGTTTCATGGCTGTCACAGTCCATTTCATAGATGAAAACTGGGAAATGGTTTCACGTGTTCTTCAAACTCGCCACCTGCCAGACTCTCATACAGCTAATCATTTAGCTGAGGCTTTGACAGAATCCTTTGCTGAGTGGGGTCTATCTGACAAAAATATTATTGGTACAACTGACAATGCTCGCAACATTTTAAATGCCTGGGGCTTACTTGATAAGTTAGTTGTTGGTTGTGTTGCCCATACATTGAATCTGGCCGTGAAAAAGGCCCTAAACATCAATCAGGTTTTTGCTTTAGTTGGAAGTGTCAAGAGACTTGTTAGTCACTTCCATTTTTCCACCACCAGTTCCCATAACCTCGATGAGAAGCAGAAACTACTCAAGATGCCTGAAAACAAACTCCTTATGGATGTTGAAACGAGATGGAACTCAACATATGACATGATGGAGCAGCAAGTTCCTATTTGTGCAGTTCTGAAGGAAGGGCCACAGAAACTCAAGGATTTGAACCTTGAATCAAAGCAGATATCACTCCTGGAGGAGCTTGCTATGATTTTAGGTCCCTTTAAGGAAATCACTGTAAGGCTCAGTGGGCAATCCTATGCCACAGTCTCCATAATTGCTCCTACCATTTTCCAGCTGCTTAGTAAGCACACTGCCCCTAAAGAAGGAGACTCTAAATTCTGTTGCAATGTTAAAGCCAGCCTCCATGCCAATATGCAGGACAGATACCAGGATCCAGCAGTGCGAAAATTTCTGAACACTGCAGCTTTGCTGGACCCAAGATTTAGACATCTCAGCTTTCTGTCAGATAATGAGAGAATAGATGTCTCTGAGAGCATCAAAGACGAGATGTGTAGGTTCCCTCCTACTGTCCAAGCTCCTGTTCAGGTCAAGAAAGAGCCCCAAGATAGCCCACACGTTCCTGCTATGGCCCAACCTTTACCTGCTTCACCTGTTGAGCCCATTCCTGACCCTACATTGCCCAATTTGCCAGCATTGCCCAACCTCAAAAGAGAAGGGTCTGATCACTCAGGTGTCATCAATGCAGCACAATCCAAGAAAATCAAAACTGATGTTGAATTTGATTTAGATGATATCATTTGTTGTGGCATTGAAATTGCTCCAACTCAAACCACCAGGGAAACTGCTACTTTAGAATTTGATCGCTATATCCATGAGTCAATATCAGTTGACATCTTGAGGTCAAAAGATTTTAATCCTCTTGACTGGTGGAAGATCAATTGTGCCTGTTTTCCAATGCTTTCCAACCTGGTAAGGAAGTACCTTTGTGTACCAGCCACGAGTACCCCCTCAGAGCGTGTGTTTAGTACTGCAGGGAACTTAGTTTCTCAAAAAAGAAGCATGCTCAAGCCTGAGACTGTAGATAAGTTGGTTTTCCTGCATGCAAACTACTAAGTTTTAAGCTACTCAACCACAGTTCCAAAAACATTGAAACACTATAAAGTGTCTTTTATTGCCTCCATAATTTTATTCAACACTGAACAAGAAATTGTAGATAAAATAAACATTTGTCATAAGAATGTGATAGTTAAGTTTGTTTAGTTTACAGTTCTGGAAGACTTTGTTCAAAAACACAAGTTACAAACAATTTAAGCACAACATAAAAAAGCAGTAAAAGGAGTAATTAACTTTACAAAATTAAATGCTTGACAAAAATAAATGAAATAATTAATAGCTATTAGCTAAGTTTCATGAACTGTTTCTGTTCCTAATTATGGATTTGGTACAAAAAATTTGTGGAAACCTTAAATAGCCTATCAGATGATTTAGTATACACCATTTGCACACCTTTACCTGTCCTGCAATTTCATTGGCCGATTGTCGAGAATGATACTGTAAGTATTATGGAGGCAAGATCAAAGAAAATATTTGAGAAAGTGTGTAAAACTTGGTTATTTATTGGATTATTGCTGTTGATATGTGTTAATATGAAGTTACAGACGAATTCAGAAGGTTTGGCTGTAGGTAGGTAGACTTTATAATTTAATAACGGTAACCGTCAATAATACCGTTTGCAGCATTTCGATATTCGGTTTCTATTACGCTAAACTGTCACAACACTAGTTGCCAGTGAGTTGTACTAGTTTCTTGTTCTGAGTAAATTTCCTTGTTCGCAACTCATTTTTTTTGTGGTAGTAGATTCTTCAGAGATCTCCTTTACTACTGCCAGCCTGTAGCTATTTTGTGGTATAATTTTTGGGGAAGTCCCCATATACATCACATTGAGGGACATATCAGTATGATTTTGCTTTTTTGGTGTTTAATCTCAGTACAGTTAAAAATGTTGTAGAAAATCATAGAAAATCCTTTTATAACGTGACCATGAGACATAACTATAACGTGACCACACTTAACCGCGTATTTTGTACAGAATACGTGAATTTGAAATCGCCTGTATTTAGTGGTGGGACCGTTTCCAGAAATCAAAACCGGTTACCGGGGCTTTGAAACGAACAGAATCAGGTATTTCGTATGCTTGCTAGTGTGCAGTAAAATTATTCGCATGGCGTACATGAGGCAGAACTTAAAACTGGAAATGGCTTTCGCGAGAAATTATTAGGTACTTAAATATGATTTTTGCTCAATATAAAGTAAAAATGTGACATATTTCGCAAATTATGTATATTTTTTGTCGTTTTGATGAAGTTTCAGCCATTAGAAAGCCTAAAATGACGTTTTCAATAACTGGTTCCCAAATATTCTTTGCGAATTTCGTTATTTTTGCAACAAACGAATGAAAAACTGCATAACGGTTTATCGTTCAGAACACTACCTGTATTATATCATTGCTAGTAATGCCATTATCTACAAAAACCAGTGGCCATGATTTGAAAAGAAAACAGTATCTGGTATTTCAGTTGGTTTAGTATTTGATAATGGTGAAAAATGTAGACATCTGTACATGAGACATAACTATGAATGTAAATAGAACACGAGATATTTTGAACTTAAGGATATCACATTTAACCATTATGAATGTTATTTTATTAAATATTTAACAATATAACAAACGTTTTTAATAGTGTTGGTATCGAATAATAATATGTATATCGATATCAAACCATTTTTTGCCTTTCGTATCGATCGATATTGAAATATCCGGTCATAGATGTTTTCCGGGAGAGACCTTCCAAACTCTTTAAGAAAGTTTTAGTTGTTTCCCAAAATGTAAACAAGTATGGCGTTTCCACTTTAGCGGTAAGTGAAAGTTGACAAAAATTATATGCAAACCTTTATATTCTTCAAATATTGTCCTTTATTTGAATGAAAAACACCATAGTTGTACCTGTTAAGTAGTATGTTTCGATATTGATAATGGACCCTACATTATCAATATCAGCATATTTAGCATGGATCGATAAATATTTCAATGTCGATAAACAATACCAGCAGTCCAGCACTAATTTTTAATATTGTCAAACCATGGGACATGTATTCTAAGGAAAATATATAGTTTTTTAAGCGTCCCGTGAGGGACGCTTGTTTGTATATAGGAGAAGAGACTCCGCTGGATCCGCCGATTCTGCATTTTTTTTCGCAATAGCTTCACAGCCATAAGGCGGATTCTTTTCATATTTGGCAGGTTTATGCAGTAGCCCTGGGAAATTTTTCTGAATATGCTGCGATGACATATTCACCAATCAGGGAGGTCACATGACCAAAAACGCGTTTTTTGGAAGGGCGTCTTTGTCCGGATGATAACTTGCGAAGCATTTTATCTGTCCACCTCAAATTTAACAAATACCTTCCTCATATAAAGATCTGGGCAAAATTAAATTTTGACGGGGATAGGTTAGGAAATGACTTGATGTTATTGATGATTAAGCATTAACAATTTTCTTAACGAGTAAAACACAAAACTGCTTGTATCTCCTTAACCGTGTGAGATGGAGCGATTTCGTCAAAATTTTCAACCCACAGGGTATCTAAGATAACTACTCGCTCCAATTTTGCAAAACTTTTCTCCCCAAAAATGGGGATCCTATTCAATTTTTCGATTTTTTTGACAAAAAATGCAAAACACAAAATTGGAAATATAGGCTCATAAGTTATACATATAGAACAATACTAAGTGATATACAAGTACTTTTTGAAACCATTTTCTTCATAAAACAAAAATTTACTGGTGGGATTTTGGCAAAATTTTTGACCCATAGGGTATCTGTGAAGACTAGCCTTTCCAAGTTGCAACAAATACTTCCCTCGCCAAAAATGGTGGCCATTTTGAATTTTCGAATTTTTCGCAAAAATTTCAAAGCGCAAAAATACTTGTATCTCGAAAACCATGCCAGATAGAGTGAATTCGCAAAAATTTTTTACAGGGTGTATGTGAAAGCTAGCCTTTCCAAGTTTCAACCAATATTTAACTCGCCAAAAATGGCGGCCACTTTTAATTTTCGAATTTTTTTCAAAAATGCAAAACACAAAAATGCTTGTATCTCAAAAACTGTGCAAGATAGAGCGATTTTGACGGAATTTTTGACCCACAGGGTAACTCTGCGCTGTAGCTGACCCAATTAAAAAAAAAAATTTGTCACGTCAAAAATTGGTGGCCATTTTGAAAATTGCAAAACACAAAAAATGCTTGTATCACGAAAACAGTGTGACATAGAGCGATTTCGCCAAAACTTTTGATCCACAGGGGGTCTGTGAAGACTAGCCTTTCCAAGTTTTAAAGAATTTTTCACTCGCCAAGAAAAATGTGATAAGATTTTAGTCCAATGTGGAACAAAATGTGGTATACCGATAATTACAAAAACACTTCATTGCCAATATTATCGTAGCACCCACTCCAGTGTGTGACCTGGGCATTAGCTGTTTTTCTGTTGACCAGGAATATTAGTGCAAGCTTATTATGTTTAAGCATACAAGCATTTCCACTTGATCTTTAACAAAGGGTGGGCAATCACATGCCAGTGAATGTTTACTGTAAAACGACAGTCCTGCTAAACTAGATAATTTTGTCTTCCATTAAATTTTGTCACTTGAATTTAATTATTTCAGCAGAGTTAATTTTACTGCTCATTTTCGCTTTTGTTGCAGTACTGGGGCAAAAAAAAATATGGGGACACATTAGGGTCTCGAGTCATGGTAACAGGATTAAAATTTTGCATTATTGCCTGCATTCTTGCTTCAAATATTGGGCATATTGTTTTTGTTGAAAAATTAAATAAAAGCTCACATATTTTGACATGTTAACCTACTTAAGCAATGTTTTCTTCGAAATGCTTCTAATTTGATTGGTCAAATGGTCATAGCTTTTATTTTGCAAAAGCTTAGCATTTTTGTATTGAATCTTTTACAGGCCAGTCATCGGGTTGTTTTGGGATGATGTTCCTGTTAGTTTTGTATGCAAAAAAAACTTGGCCATTTAAGTGATTAGTACTGATTACATGGATAATATTGTGATGAAACTTCTGTACTGAAACTTCTGGACCCATTGAAAAAATATCAGGGCAATGTAATTCATGTTTTTGTATGTCATAGTGTTGTGAGTGATGTGAGTGGTCTATATTTAAAGGTGTGCCATTTCCTCCAAGCCATCGTCTGACAATGAGTGAAGTCTTTGACTCAAAGGGAAAGCCAAAACCATCTGTACTCATGCAGCACTTCATTCTAGAAGGCAGAGTCACAGAAGATGTAGCTTTGCGAATTATAAATGAAGGTGCTGCAATATTGCGACTAGAGAAAACAATGATTGATATAGAAGCACCTGTCACAGGTAATGCTTCATTATTTCTCTAATTTAACTTGTTATTAAGCGTCCCTTGAAAAGGGGACGCTTATTGGTTTCACCCCTGGTTTTCAGTCAGCCGCCGCCGCCGCCGCCGCATTATCGTCTCCCTTGAATATCTCCCTTGTTATTAGGCCTATCCAAATGATATGTGGCAGTGTTCTTCTATAGGCGTGGGGAAATTTTTTGACGGGCATGAATTTGACCTTCGACCTTTATCAAGGTCACATTATCAAAAATTAAAAAAAAAATTTACTTCCTTTTCACTAGATTTCCTCAGAAAGTACTGGGTGTGGGTCAACCAAATTTGGTATGCACATTCCTGAGGGAAGAATCTAGGCGCCAGTCGATATTGGGATCAATCGGGCCATAATTGACCGATTGACGGGCGATTGATTATAAGTTAATAAAAATTTTGCTAAGATTAAGCCTTGAACTCGCTTATTATTGGTCCTAGAGGTTTGGGATGGTATACCAACATATAGGAAATCATGTGCTGGGAATCTTCTGGCGTGGTAGGATTTGACCTTGGGCCCATCCTTCAAGGTCAAACGAGCATAGCCAAACTTAAAAGTGCTTATAACTCGCTTATTATTGGTCGTAGAGCTTTGGGATGGTATACCGACATATAGGAAATCATGTGCTGGGAATCTTCTGGCGTGGTAGGATTTGACCTTGGGCCCATCCTTCAAGGTCAAACGAGCATAGCCAAACTTAAAAGTGCTTATAACTCGCTTATTATTGGTCGTAGAGCTTTGGGATGGTATACCGACATATAGGAAATCATGTGCTGGGAATCTTATTGTGTGGTCGGATTTGACCTTGGGCCTCTCCTTCAAGGTCAAACGAGGATAGCCAAACATAAAAATGCTTATAACTCGCTTATTATTGGTCCTAGAGCTTTGGGATGGTATACCAACATATAGGAAATCATGTGCTGAGAATCTTCTGGTGTGGTTGGATTTGACCTTGGGCCTCTTGTTCAAGGTCAAATGAGCATAGCCAAACTTAAAAGTGCCTATAACTCGCTTATTATTGGTCCTAGAGGTTTGGGATGGTATACCAACATGTAGGAAATCATGGGCTGGGAATCTTCTAGTGTGGTTGCATTTGACCTTGGGTCCCTCCTTCAAGGTCAAACGAGCATAGGCAAAATTTAAAGTGCTTATAACTCGCTTATTATTGGTCCTAGAGGTTTGTGATGGTATACCAACATATAGGAAATCATGTGCTGGGAATCTTCTGGCGTGGTAGGATTTGACCTTGGGCCCATCCTTCAAGGTCAAACGAGCATAGCCAAACTTAAAAGTGCTTATAACTCGCTTATTATTGGTCGTAGAGCTTTGGGATGGTATACCGACATATAGGAAATCATGTGCTGGGATTCTTCTTGTGTGGTCAGATTTGACCTTGGGCCTCTCCTTCAAGGTCAAACGAGGATAGCCAAACATAAAAATGCTTATAACTCGCTTATTATTGGTCCTAGAGCTTTGGGATGGTATACCAACATATAGGAAATCATGTGCTGAGAATCTTCTGGTGTGGTTGGATTTGACCTTGGGCCTCTTGTTCAAGGTCAAATGAGCATAGCCAAACTTAAAAGTGCCTATAACTCGCTTATTATTGGTCCTAGAGGTTTGGGATGGTATACCAACATGTAGGAAATCAAGGGCTGGGAATCTTCTAGTGTGGTTGCATTTGACCTTGGGTCCCTCCTTCAAGGTCAAACGAGCATAGGCAAAGTTTAAAGTGCTTATAACTCGCTTATTATTGGTCCTAGAGGTTTGTGATGGTATACCAACATATAGGAAATCATGTGCTGGGAATCTTCTGGCGTGGTAGGATTTGACCTTGGGCCCATCCTTCAAGGTCAAAGCAGCATAGCCAAACTTAAAAGTGCTTATAACTCGCTTATTATTGGTCGTAGAGCTTTGGGATGGTATACCAACATATAGGAAATCATGTGCTGGGAATCTTCTGGTGTGGTCGCATTTGACCTTGGGCCCCTCCTTCAGGGTCAAACGAGGATAGGCAAAGTTTAAAGTGCTTATAACTCGCTTATTATTGGTCCTAGAGCTTTGGGATGGTATACCAACATATAGGAAACCATGGGCTGGGAATCTTTTGGTGTGGTCGGATTTGACCTTGGGCCCCTCTTTCAAGGTCAAATGAGCATAGCCAAACTTAAAAGTGCTTATAACTTGCTCATTATTGGTCCTAGAGCTTTGGGATGGTATACGAACATATAGGAAATCATGTGCTGGGAATCTTCTGGTGTGGTCGCATTTGACCTTGGGCCGCCCCCTTCAAGGTCAAATGAGCATAGCCAAACTTAAAAGTGCTTATAACTCGCTTATTATTGGTCCTAGAGGTTTGGGATGGTATACCAACATACAGTAAATCATATGCTGGGAATCTTCTGGTGTGGTCGGATTTGACCTTGGGCCCCTCCTTCAAGGTCAAACGAGTATAGCCAAACTTAAAAGTGCTTATAACTCGCTTATTATTAGTCCTAGAGGTTTGTGATGGTATACCAACATATAGGAAATCATGTGCTGGGAATCTTTTGGTGTGGTCGCATTTGACCTTGGGCCTCTCATTCAAGGTCAAATGAGCATAGCCAAACTGAAACGTGCTTATAACTCGCTTATTATTTGTCCTAGAGGTTTTGGATGATATACCAACATATAGGAAATCATGGGCTGAGAATCTTTTGGTGTTGTCCGATTTGACCTTGGGCCTCTCCTTCAAGGTCAAACGAGCATAGCCAAACTTAAAAGTTTGATAACTCGCTTATTATTAGTCCTAGAGGTTTGGGATGTGAAACCAACATGTAGGAAATCATGTGCTGGGAATCTTCTGGTGTGGATGGATTTGACCTTGGGCCTCTCATTCAAGGTCAAACCAGCATAGGCAAACCTAAACATGCTTCTTCTACTTTGCAGCTTAAAAGACAGTCAGCTGATACAGAACCTGTTCACAGGCACTGATTGCTTTTTTCATTTTAAGATCACTCTTGTGACCCTAACATGGTCCTTTCAGGAGAATTTCTCTTCACCAATAACATTTACCTCTTCACATTGGTCCTTTAGCATTTCTTATAAAACTTAAAAGCTGTAGGGACGCTTTGTTTTTGTGTACAAAAACTTTTGTCTAGTTTATAATTGTATCCAGCGGAGGCATCCGGTGGATACTTTGTTTTAGCATTCAGTATGCCGCCGTGCGTATAGAGAGATTTTCGGCGTTCTCAGAGGAAAACTACACCAGCTAGGTTCACCAAATTTGCAGGATATCTTCATTGGGGGATAAGCTTCTCTGGGACTGAAATTAGCTTCATTCTGAAAAACAAGATGGCCGCCGTGGGCATTTCTTTGAAAATTATGTTCATTTTTCTACTGGCTGTTTCTCATGTGTAGAAGGTTGAATCTCTTCATAGGTGATATGTATAACAGATATACATGTCCTCTACAACCGTGCAGACATTTGACCTTGAAGCTCTTAATTCAAGGTCATCCATGGAGTGCCAAAGTAACCTACATAGCGGACTTTAAAGTGCCTACATCTTCCTTATTATTGGTCCTAGAGGTTTGCAATGTGAAACCAACCTATAGGAAATCATGGGCTGCGAATCTTCTGATGAGGTCAGATTTGACCTTAGATCCCTCTTCAAGGTCAAACGAGGATAGCCAAAGTTAAAAGTGCTTATAACTCGCTTATTATTGGTCCTAGAGGTTTGGGATGGTAAACCAACCTATAGGAAATCATGGGCTGGGAATCTTTTGATGTGTCCAGATTAAGGCTGTGATAGGTTACTCGGTTACCCGAAACCGGTCCGAATTCTTTAGGAAACCGAGTACAAACTGGCAAAGCGGGTAACCCCAAAAATATTAAATATTGCGTAAATCGATGAAATACTTGGACAAACCTTAGTATTCTGTCAGATTTCTTCAACTAATGTTAGTTATTCACATAATTTTCCTTATTAAGCGTCCCGCAAGGGACGCTTGTTTGTGTATGGGAGAGCTTCAGGCTCCGCCGGCTCCGCCGGCTCCGGCGGCTCCGCCGGCTCCGCCGGCTCCGCATTTTGTTTTCCTTATAACTCTGTAACCGTTAGGCGGATTCTTTTCAAATTTGGCAGGTTTAGGCAGTAGCCTTGGGGAATTTTTTTGAATATACTGCAGTGACATTTCAACCAATCAGAGAGGTCACATGACCAAAAATGTCTTTTTTCGATGGGGAAGCTTGTCCGGATGATAACTTGAAAGGAATTTTATCAATTCACCTGAAACTTGGCAAATACATTCATTCTATTAAAATCTGGAAATCATTAGATTTTGGCATTGATTGGTCAAGAAATGGCCGAGTAATTAATGATTAATTAATCATTACGAATTTTCCAAATAAGGAAAACACAAAAATGCTTATATCTCGAAAACCGTGCTAGATAGAGCGATTTCGACGAAATTTTTGACCCACAGGGTATCTCTGCAGAGTAGTTTTCCCAATTTTCAAAAAATTTTTCTCTCGCCCAAAATGGCGGCCATTTTGAATTTTCGAAATTTTCGCAAAAATTGCAAAACACAAAAATGCTTATATCTCGAAAACCGTGCTAGATAGAGCGATTTCGACGAAATTTTTGACCCGCAGGGTATCTCTGCAGAGTAGTTATCCCAATTTTGAAAAAATTTTTGTCTCGCCAAAAATGGCGGCCATTTTGAATTTTCGAAATTTTCGCAAAAATTGCAAAACACAAAAATGCTTGTATCTCGAAAACCGTGCTAGATAGAGCGATTTCGACGAAATTTTTGACCCGCAGGGTATCTCTGCAGAGTAGTTATCCCAATTTTGAAAAAAAAATTGTCTCGCCAAAAATGGCGGCCATTTTGAATTTTCGAATTTTTCGCAAAAATTGCAAAACATAAAAATGCTTATATCTCGAAAACCCTGCTAGATAGAGCGATTTCGACGAAATTTTTGACCCACAGGGTATATCTGCAGAGTAGCCATGCCAATTTTCAAAAAAAATTTGTCTCGCCAAAAATGGCGGCCATTTTGAATTTTCGAATTTTTCGCAAAAATTGCAAAACATAAAAATGTTTATATCTCGAAAACCCTGCTAGATAGAGCGATTTCGACGAAATTTTTGACCTGCAGGGTATCTCTGCAGAGTAGCCATGCCAATTTTCAAACAAAAAATTTCTCGCAAAAAATGGCGGCCATTTTGAATTTTCGAATTTTCAGACCCATAGCTAATTACTCACCTACTCAAAATGAGTAAATGCGAATTATCTCTAAAAGTATTGCAGATAGCCAATTTTTCTCAAATAAATCATTCACCTACTTTTGGGAGAGCTTTCACTTGGTGAAGTTTCAGACCCATAGCTAATTACTCACCTACTCAAAATGAGTAAATGCGAATTATCTCTAAAAGTATTGCAGATAGCCAATTTTTCTCAAATAACTCATTCACCTACTTTTGGGAGAGCTTTCACTTGGTGAAGTTTCAGACCCATAGCTAATTACTCACCTACTCAAAATGAGTAAATGCGAATTATCTCTAAAAGTATTGCAGATAGCCAATTTTTGTCAAATTAATCATTCACCTACTTTTGGGAGAGCTTTCACTTGGTGAAGTTTCAGACCCATAGCTAATTACTCACCTACTCAAAATGAGTAAATTCGAATTATCTCTAAAAGTATTGCAGATAGCCAATTTTTCTCAAATAACTCATTCACCTACTTTTGGCAGAGCTTTCACTTGGTGAAGTTTCAGACCCATAGCTAATTACTCACCTACTCAAAATGAGTAAATGCGAATTATCTCTAAAAGTATTGCAGATAGCCAATTTTTCTCAAATAACTCATTCACCTACTTTTGGCAGAGCTTTCACTTGGTGAAGTTTCAGACCCATAGCTAATTACTCACCTACTCAAAATGAGTAAATGCCAAATATCTCTAAAAGTATTGCAGATAGCCAATTTTTCTCAAATAACTCATTCACCTACTTTTGGGAGAGCTTTCACTTGGTGAAGTTTCAGACCCATAGCTAATTACTCACCTACTCAAAATGAGTAAATGCGAATTATCTCTAAAAGTATTGCAGATAGCCAATTTTTGTCAAATTAATCATTCACCTACTTTTGGGAGAGCTTTCACTTGGTGAAGTTTCAGACCCATAGCTAATTACTCACCTACTCAAAATGAGTAAATGCGAATTATCTCTAAAAGTATTGCAGATAGCCAATTTTTCTCAAATAACTCATTCACCTACTTTTGGGAGAGCTTTCACTCTGTGAAGTTTCAGACCCATAGCTAATTACTCACCTACTCAAAATGAGTAAATGCGAATTATCTCTAAAAGTATTGCAGATAGCCAATTTTTCTCAAATTAATCATTCACCTACTTTTGGGAGAGCTTTCACTTGGTGAAGTTTCAGACCCATAGCTAATTACTCACCTACTCAAAATGAGTAAATGCGAATTATCTCTAAAAGTATTGCAGATAGCCAATTTTTCTCAAATAACTCATTCACCTACTTTTGGGAGAGCTTTCACTTGGTGAAGTTTCAGACCCATAGCTAATTACTCACCTACTCAAAATGAGTAAATGCGAATTATCTCTAAAAGTATTGCAGATAGCCAATTTTTCTCAAATAACTCATTCACCTACTTTTGGCAGAGCTTTCACTTGGTGAAGTTTCAGACCCATAGCTAATTATTCACCTACTCAAAATGAGTAAATGCGAATTATCTCTAAAAGTATTGCAGATAGCCAATTTTTCTCAAATAACTCATTCACCTACTTTTGGGAGAGCTTTCACTATGTGAAGTTTCAGACCCATAGCTATTTATTCACCTACTCAAAATGAGTAAATGCTAATTATCTGTAAAAGTATTGCGGATACCCAATTTTTATCAAATACTCATTCATCTACTTGTGGGAGAGCTTTCACATGGTGAAGTTTCAGACCCATAGCTAATTACTCACCTACTCAAAATGAGTAAATGCGAATTATCTCTAAAAGTATTGCAGATAGCCAATTTTTCTCAAATAACTCATTCACCTACTTTTGGCAGAGCTTTCACTTGGTGAAGTTTCAGACCCATAGATAATTATTCACCTACTCAAAATGAGTAAATGTGAATTATCTCTTAATAGTATTGCAGATAGCCAATTTTTCTCAAATAACTCATTCACCTACTTTTGGAAGAGCTTTCACACACGAAAATGAAAAATTGTGAATATCTCGGAAAAGCTATTTCTTCTGCTTTAATGCTCGGCGGGAGATACACACCGCGGCAGTGGTCTTGACAAAAATTTTTGTCTCCCCAAAAATGGTGGCCATTTTGAATTTTCAAAGTTTTTGCAAAACACAAAAATGCTTATATCTCGAAAACCGTGCTATATGGAGCGAACTCAACAAAAATTTGGACCTGCTGGGTATCTCCAATTTTCAAAATATTTTTGTCTCGCCAAATATAGCGGACATTTTAAATTTTTTTATTTTTTGCAAAACACAAAAATGCTTATATCTTGAAAACCGTGCTAGATAGAGCAGACTGCGCTGACTTTGGTTGCCACAACAGTATAAGGCTAGAAACGAAGCATTTTCTTAATACTTTAGCACTCACCTTTATATCCTTTTCGGGACGCTTTGTTTTTGCTATGCAAAAACATTATCTTTTTTTTTTGCGAGCGATCCTCTAGTTTATACTGATATTTAACATTATTTTTCGTAACGGTTTGTTTACATCATCCGCCATGTTTGCTTCTCTGCTACTTCCACTGGGTGACAACTAAAACACGGTTACCCGAATTGGGATTGGTTCTTTCGAAGTGAATACCCGGTGTCATTTTTCTAACGAAGTCACAGCCTTAGTTCAGATTTAACCTTGGGCCCCTCCTGCAAGGTCATTCGAGGATAGCCAAAGTTAAAAGTGCTTATAACTCACTTATTATTGGTCCTAGAGGTTTGGGATGGTAAACCAATCTATAGGAAATCATGGTCTGGGAATCTTTTGGTGTGGTCGGATTTGACCTTGGGCTCCGCCCTACAAGGTCAAACGAGGATAGCCAAACTTATAAGTGCGTATAACTCGGTTATTATTGGTCCTAGAGGTTTGGGATGGTAAACCAACTTATATGAAATCATGGGCTGGGAATCTTTGTTGTGGTCGGAATTTGACCTGGGGCACCTCCTTCAAGGTCAAACGAGGATAGCTAAAGTTAAAAGTGCGTATAACTCGCCTATTATTGGTCCTAGAGGTTTGCAATGTAAAACCAACTTATAGGAAATCATGGGCTGGGAATCTGTTTTGATGTGGTCAGATTTGGCCTTGTGCCCTTTTTTCAAGGTCAAATGAGGACAGTCAAACTTAAAAGTAGTGGTGGCATCGTTTACAGAAATCAAAACCGGTTACAGGGGCTTTGAAACGAACGAAATCCGGTATTTTGTATGCTTGTTACTGGCAGTAACTACCAAAATGAAACGAAATACCGCATACCAAAAAACCATTAACAACACTACTTAAAAGTGCTTATAACTTGCTTATTATTGGTCCTAGAGGTTTGCAATGTGAAACCAACTTATGGGAAATCACGGGCTGGGAATCTTCTGATGTCAGATTTGACCTTTGGCCCCTCCTTCAAGGTCAAACGATTGTTCACTGGCTTTGATGAGTTGTTTTTTCGGTTGATACAAATTTGTATCGGTTCTCTGATGCGTAGGTCTAGTTATGTATGAAGGTTTTAAAATATGTAAGGAATGATGTAACTTTGTGGTAAAAATAAGCTTCACACTACATTTTATGTTATGAGGAGGGAAACTAAAACCTTTTGTTTGATATATTTGAAGTTGTTAATGAAGTGGAAGTTATATTAAACAATCAAATCAGTGAATAAATTTTGCAAAGTTGGCTCATAGCATAATGATCCTGAGTTAGGTTCAGCACATTACAATTTCTGGGAAATAGTGAAACTCGATGCCAAATTGACCATGGTGGTTGAAAGAATGTACAAATAAATTATCTGTATTTGTTTCCAGAAAATAAAAAATGCTAAAATTGTTGAGTATTTTGTTTGAAGTTACCACAGCTAAGTTTTTATGAACCATACATAAGTACTAATTTCGACATGAAATGCTGACCTGCAGCTCATGGCATAGCTGAGCAATAGCTATTTTCAGGTTCTCACTGTTGAGTAAATCAGTAGTAACTTGAAAACTATTGAATTTAGAGTATTTTGTTTGAATATGTTGTTCACCTACTTTTGGATCACCTATAACAGTGAAATTGCAGACCTGCAGGTCCTGGCATAGCTGAACAATAGCTACATTCAGGTTCTCACTGTTGGATAAATCAGTTATAACTTGAAAACTATTGCATTTAGAGTACATGTATTTTGTTTAAATATGTTGTTACCCCACAGCCATTAAGGGCTGTCGGTAGTGTTGGTATCGAATGATAATATGCACATCGATATCAAACCATATTTTTGCCTTGCATATCGATCGATATTGAAATATCAGGGTATTAGATGCTTTCCTGGGAGAGACCTTCCAAACTCTTTCGCAAGGTTTAGTATTTCCCGAAACATAAACAAATATGGCATTTCCGCTTTAGCGGTAAGTGAAAGATGACAAAGATAGTAGGAAAACCAATATATTCTTCAAATATTGTCCTTTATTTGAATGAAAAACATGATATTTGTACCTGTTAAGTGGTATGTTTCGATATTGATATTATACTCTACATTATTGATATCGGCAAATGTAGCGTGAATCGATAAATATTTCAATATTGTTAAACAATACCAGCATTAGCTGTCGGGGTATTCTTTTTACCCATGGTGTCCGGATGGGTGGGTGGGCGGCGGGAAAAGTTTGTCCGGGCTGCATCTCAGAAACGGTAAGGTGTAGCAAGTTGATATTTGGTAGGGACATTGGTTAGGAGGTGTAGGTGTGAATCGTCAGGGTGTGACCTTGATTTGACCTGTAACCTTGCCGTAGTGACCTTGACCTATAAAATCTTGTCTGGGCTATTTCTTGGATTCCATAATAAGGTGTAGAAGGTTGACACTTGGTAGGGACATTGGTTAGGGCATGTATGTAAATGTATGTGTGCATAATGGTATGACCTTTTTTGCTCTGCCAAAGTGTGTTCAGCTGCCATATTTTATGACAATGCTATATGGATTGCTGCAACTGATTATTATGTCCACCCCACTGGGGGTGGACATATTACTTTTGCTTTTTCCGGCGTCCATCACGCTTGGTTTCCGCTCATTTCAAGGAAAAGTATTTATCCTGTGTTTACCAAATTTGGTATGGGTGTTTATTGGGTTAATAGCTTGCATGGGATTTCTTTTGGTGAAGAAAGCTCTATAGCTAACTGAGTAATAGCTACGTAGTTACTTTTGTGTACTTCTTTTGTTTCCGAGCATTTTAAGGAAAAATATTTGACATATCTTTACCAAATTTGGTATGAGCTATAGTTAGGTCAATAGCTTGCTTGGGATTGCTTTTAGTGATAATAGCTATATAACTGACTGAGTAATAGCTAGTGCTGGGACGATGTTTGCAAACTTCGGTATTATCGCTCGGTGTCTCATTGCCAATCAATGATCGGTAAAATTTAAGTACAACCGATATTTGCTAAATTCATTTCTTTGCAGCCTTTTGGTCAAAATAAATGTTAACCTTAATAATATTTTGTAAAAACCTGAAATATTCTACAGTTAAAATCACAGAACTAGCCGTGAATGCAATAAAAATAACGTAAATAGAAATACCTTGGGGTTTTCCCACTATTGTCAAGGTAATCGTAAAATTAGCCAATCAAAAGTCAAGATACATCAAGCATGATCTGTTAGTGAGAGAGACATCTGTGAATGGCTTTTAGGTTATATTATGGTTATATTTGTGGTAATTGTGTGTGTATTTGCTGGTTTATAATTTAATATTTTATATTTATCTCCCGCCGGGCTTTAGCCCGGGAGGGAGATTATGAAATGATGTCTGTGTGTGTGTGCGTGCGTGCGTGCGTGTGTGCGTTAGTTAGTCACGCAGATTTCTCCAAAACTGCTACAGCTACAGATTTTTTGTAAATTAATTGTCCCAATGAATTTTCATGCCCTTGAAAATTTTTTTGGTTTTATTGACTTAGGCCTAAAGATAAGTGAGTAATAGCAATCTTAGCTACTTTGAGTAAAGGGCTCATAACTCAAAAACTATTGCAGCAACAACTTTTTCTTCAAATATGTTGTTCAGCTACTATGTCCTTAGCTATAAGATGGTACATAGTTTGGGGTCCCATTGCATGCCATAAGTGAGTAATAGCTATTTTCTCATTTGTAGCTAAATAACAGAAGAAGTAAATGTCAAATATCTTCAAAAGTATTGAAGTTAGGGAAATCTTTTCAAATATGTTGTCCATCTTCTTTTTGGTAAGCTATCACATACTAAAGTTTCAGACCTGTTGCACCTTGGATAGATGAGTAATAGCTACTTTGAAATTCTGACTGGTGAGTAAAGCGATTGTAACTCCAAAACTATTGCAGTTAGAGTGTTTTCCTAAAATATGTTGTTCAGCTACTTTGTTCTTAGCTATAAGATGGTACATAGTTTGGGGTCCCATTGCATGCCAAAAGTGAATTATAGCTATTTCCTGAGTTTTCCTCATTTGTAGCTAAATAACAGAAGAAGTAAATGTCAAATATCTTCAAAAGTATTAAAGTTAGGGAAATCTTTTCAAATATGTTGTCCATCTTCTTTTTGGTAAGCTATCACATACTAAAGTTTCAGACCTGTTGCACCTTGGATAGCTGAGTAATAGCTACTTTGAACTTCTGATGGGTGAGTAAAGCGATTGTAACTCCAAAACTATTGCAGTTAGAGTATTTTCCTAAAATATGTTGTTCAGCTACTTTGTCCTTAGCTATAAGATGGTACATAGTTTGGGGTTCTATTGCTTGCCATAAGTGAGTAATAGCTATTTTCTCATTTGTAGCTAAATAACAGAAGAAGTAAATGTCAAATATCTTCAAAAGTATTAAAGTTAGGGAAATCTTTTCAAATATGTTGTCCATCTACTTTTTGGTAAGCTATAACATAGTAAAGTTTCAGACCTGTTGTACATTGGATAGCTGAGTTATAGCTACTTTGAAATTCTGACTGTTGAGTAAAGCCATTGTAACTCAAAACTATTGCAGTTAGAGTATTTTCCTAAAATATGTTGTTCAGCTACTTTTTCCTTAGCTATAAAATGGTACAAAGTTTGGGGTTCTATTGCATGCCATAAGTGAGTAATAGCTATTTTGTTATTTGTAGCAAAATCATGACATAAGTAGATGTCAAATATCTTCAAAAGTATTAAAGTTAGGGAATTCTTTTCAAATATGTTATCCATCTACTGTTTCATAAGCTATCACATAGTAAAGTTTCGGATCTGTTGCACATTGGATTGCTGAGTAATAGCTACTTTGAAATTCTACAGTTGAGTAAATCCATTGTAACTCCAAAACTATTGCAGTTACAATATTTTCATAAAATATGTTGTTCACCTACTTTGTCCTTAGCTATAAACTGGCATGTAGTTTGGGGTTCTATTGCATGCCATAAGTGAGTAATAGCTATTTTCTTATTAGTAGCAAAATAATGACATAAGTAAATGTCAAATATCTTCAAAAGTATTAAAGTTAGGGAAATATTTTCAAATATGTTATTCATCTAGTTTTTGATAACCTATCAGATAGTAAAGTTTCAGACCTGTTGCACATTGCATAGCTGAGTAATACCTACTTTGAAATTGTGAGTGCAGGGTAAATGCATATAGTTTGGGGTTCTATTGCATGCCATAAGTGAGTAATAGCTATTTTCTTACTAGTAGCAAAATAATGACATAAGTAAATGTCAAATATCTTCAGAAGCATTAAAGTTAGGGAATTCTTTTCAAATATGTCATTCATCTACTTTTTTTGTAAGCTATCACATAGTAAAGTTTCAGACCTGTTGCACATTGCATAGCTGAGTAATAGCTACTTTGAAATTGTGACTGTTGAGTAAATCCATTGTAACTCCAAAACTATTGCAGTTACAGCTTTTTCTTCAAATATGTTGTTCAGCTACTTTGTCCTTAGCTATAAGCTGGCATGTAGTTTGGGGTTCTATTGCATGCCATAAGTGAGTAATAGCTATTTTCTTATTAGTAGCAAAATAATGACATAAGTAAATGTCAAATATCTTCAAAAGTATTAAAGTTACGGAATTCTTTTTAAATATGTCATTCATTTACTTTTTTGTAAGCTATCACATAGTAAAGTTTCAGACCTGTTGCACATTGCATAGCTAAGTAATAGCTACTTTGAAATTGTGACTGTTGAGTAAATCCATTGTAACTCCGAAACTATTGCAGTTACAGCTTTTTCTTCAAATATGTTGTTCAGCTACTTTGTCCTTAGCTATAAGATGGTACATAGTTTGGGGTTGTATTGCATGCCATAAGTGAGTAATAGCTATTTTCTTATTTGTAGCAAAATAACAACATAAGTAAATGTCAAATATCTTCAAAAGTATTAAAGTTAGGGAAATATTTTCAAATATGTTATTCATCTAGTTTTTGATAACCTATCAGATAGTAAAGTTTCAGACCTGTTGCACATTGGATAGCCGAGTAATACCTACTTTGAAATTGTGAGTGCAGGGTAAATGCATATAGTTTGGGGTTCTATTGCATGCCATAAGTGAGTAATAGCTATTTTCTTATTTGTGGCAAAATAATGACATAATTTTTCTCAAATAACTGCTTCATCTACTTTTGGGAGAGCTTTCACATGGTGAAGTTTCATTATGGTCTCCCTTGAATATCTCCCTTATTATTAGAAGGTTTCAAACCATATTTGGCACTTATATACCTTAGGCGTGGGAAAATTTTTCTGCATGCTTAAATTTGACCTTTGACCTTTATGAAGGTCACATGATCAAAAACAATTTTTTTAAGTGCACCCCCCCCCCCCCCCCCCCCGTCATCACAGTTCAGGAAAAACTACATGCTACACAGCCTTATGCTTTGACACACCTGTTCATACTATCGAAAACGCGAGCTGATTAGATTTTGGGAGCAATCCCTTGAAAAATGTTTCATTTATGGGTGATTTCCTCACACCTTCCAATCTGAGAGCCTTAAATTTAGGTCAACCCCCCCTTTTATCTTCTTAAGTATTGCATTTAGAGCCATAAAATGTATTGAGAAGTAATAGGAAACCATATGTGGAGAGTCTAAATAGCTGGTCAGTTTTACCCCACGGCCCCCCCTTATGGGTCAAACTGGGGTAATAAAATAGCTGATTTTGAGTTTTTGCCTTATATCTCCTTTATTGTTGCTTTTATAGCTTCAGAATGTATTAAGAGGTATTGGGAAAGCATATATGGAGAGTCTAAATAGCCGGTCAGTTTTACCCCCCGACCCCCCCTTATGGGTCAAACTGGGGTCATAAAATAGCCGATTTCGAGTTTTTGCCTTATATCTCCTTTATTGTTGCTTTTATAGCTTCAGAATATATTAAGAGGTATTGGGAAAGCATATGTGGAGAGTCTAAATAGCCGGTCAGTTTTACCCCCCGACCCCCTCTTATGGGTCAAACTGGGGTCATAAAATAGCTGATTTTGAGTTTTTGCCTTATATCTTCTTTATTGTTGTTTTTACAGCTTCAGGATGTATTAAGAGGTATTGGGAAAGCATATGTGGAGAGTCTAAATAGCCGGTCAGTTTTACCCCTCGACCCCCCTTATGGGTCAAACTGGGGTCATAAAATAGCTGCTTTGGAGTTTTTGCCTTATATCTCCTTTATCGTTGCTTTTATAGCTTCAGAATGTATTAAGAGGTTTTGGGAAAGCACATGTGGAGAGTCTAAATAGCCGGTCAGTTTTACCCCCCGACCCCCCCCTTATGGGTCAAACTGGGGTCATAAAATAACTGATTTTGAGCTTTTGCCTTATATCTCCTTTATCGTTGCTTTTATAGCTTCAGAATGTATTAAGAGGTATTGGGAAAGCTTATGTGGAGAGTCTAAATAGCCAGTCAGTTTTACCCCCCAACCCCCCCTTATAGACTAAACTGGGGTCATAAATAGCTGCTTTGGAGTTTTTGCCTTATATCTCCTTTATCGTTGGTTTTATAGCTTCAGAATGTATTATGAGGTATTGGGAAAGCATATGTGGAGAATCTAAATAGCTGGTCACTTTTATCCCCTGATCCCCCCCCCCCCCCCCCCCCCCCCCCCGGTTCCAAACTGGGGTCATAAAATAGCGGATTTCGAGTTTTTGTCTTATATCTCCTTTAATGTTGCTTTTATAGATTGAGAATGTATTAAGAAGTATTGGGAAACCATATGTGGAGAGTCTAAGTAGCCGGTCAGTTTTACCTCTTGACCCCCATGTATTGGTCAAACTGGGGTCATGAAATAGCTTTTGCCTTTATTGTTGCTTTTATGCTTTCACAATGTATTAAAACCTATTGCAAAACCCTGTGGACAATCTAAATAGCAATACATACTTGCACACATGATTATATATGAAGTTATCAATACTCGTTACTGAAATGCTTTGTAGCATTTACACAAAATTTACTAAAGTTACATCCAATGTTGTGCATCCAATGTACAACACTTTCTCCAGCTTGTCTATGTCTACAACGCTTGTTTATGTTAATTAAAGAAGACCTTTGTAGGATTTTCCCTGTCATGATATCACTAAGGGGGTTGGTTTATGTAACAGTACGGTACAGCTTTGTGCATTCTTAGCTTTACAGCATGCTTATTAAAACCACAAGGCATTTTAAACTCTCAGGGATGCTTCGCTTTTGTTAGCAAAAGCATTCATCTAGTTATCTCTAAAAGTATTGCGGATATCCAATTTTTATCAAATAACTCATTCATCTACTTTTGGGAGAGCTTTCACATGGTGAAGTTCCAGACCCGTAGCTAATTACTTACCTACTCAAAATGAGTAAATGTGAATTATCCCTAAAAGTATTGGGGATATCCAATTTTTCTTAAATAACTCATTCACCTACTTTTGGAAGAGCTTTCACTTGGTGAAGTTTCAGACCCGTAGCTAATTATTCACCTACTCAAAATGAGTAAATGCTAATTATCTCTGAAAGTATTGTGGATATCCAATTTTTATCAAATTACTCGTTCATCTACTTTTGGGAGAGCTTTCACATGGTGAAGTTCCAGACCCATAGATAATTACTCACCTACTCAAAATGAGTAAATGTGAATTATCTATAAAAGTATTGCAGATGTGAAAACACAATTTTGATTCTATCTCCTGAACCGTGCGAGATAGAGCGATTTTGTCGAAATTTTCGACCCACAGGGTAGCTAAGAAATGTACTATTGGCAATTTTCAAAAAAAAAAATTTCTTCTTTTCAAAAATGGCGGCCATATTTAATTTTCGAATTTTTGCCAAAAATTGAAAAACACTAATTTGCTTCTATCTCCTTAGCTAATGCTAAGTGCGAAATAGAGCGATTTTGTCGAGATATTCGACCCACAGGGTATCTAATCAATGTACTGTTGGCAATTTTCAAAAAAATTTCATCTCGCCAAAAATGGCGGCCATTTTGAATTTTCGAATTTTTGCCAAAAATGGAAAACACAAATTTGCTTCTATCTCCTTAACCGTGCGAGATAGAGCGATTTCGTTGAACCTTTTGTTGTAGTTAGGAAAACTTGGGAAAATTAAACATAATTTTCCCAATTTTCCTAACTACAACACTTTTGACCCACAGGGTATCTAAGAAATGTACTATTGATAATTTTCTAAAAAGTTTTCCTCTCCCCAAAAATGGCGGCCATTTTGAATTTTCGAATTTTTGCCGAAATTGCAAAAACACAAATTTGTTTTTAGCTCCTTAACCGTGCGAGATAGAGTGATTTTGTCGAAATATTCAACCCAAAGGGTACCTTAGCAAACTACTCTTTGCAATTCTCAAAGAATTTTACTCTCTTCACAAATGGCGGCCATTTTGAATTTTCGCCAAAAATGGAAAAACACAAATTTGCTTCTCTCTCCTTAACCGTTCGAGATAGAGCGATTTTGTCAAAATTTTCGACCCCTAGGGTGTCCAGAGTCTACTGGCGACTTTTTTCCAAAACTCACTGGGCAGCCATCTTGAATTTCTGCGTAAAGCGCAAAAGCGCATTCATCTTGGAAACAGTGTGAGATAGAGCGATTTCGACAAAATTTGGGACCCACAGGTTATCTGCAGAGTGTACTGGTGCAAAAATCACTTTCCCGCCATTTTTTGGTGGCTATCTTGAATTTATGCGTAAAACGCAAAACACATCTGGCAAACCGTTCCAGATAGAGTGGTTTCAACGAAATTTCTGACCTGCAGGTTATCTGAGGAGTCTATTGGTGGCTTTTCACATAAATCACTTTCCTGCCATTTTTGGCGGCTATCTTGAATTTCTGCATAAAATGGAAAAATGCATTTATCTTGGGAACGAGATTTTGGCTGCCACCTTGAATATTGGTGGAAATTGAAAATGTCATTTATCTCAAAAATCCTCAAAGATAAAGTGATTTCGAGCAATGTTTGGACCCTTTGGGTACTAGAGACCTAAGATATAGTGCCTGTGAAAAAAGTTGAATTTCCAGAATTTTGTCGGCTATCTTGAATTTCAGGGTTTCAGATTCGCGTTGGCCATTGGTCATTGACCGAATTTTGCAACAAAACCCCGAATTTTAAATAGAATATTAGGACATATTGTCCGAGTCGTATCCGTGGGCGATAATAGAAGATCTAGACGTCTTTTTATTTACAAAATATGAACTAGCGTTACAACCCTAAAATCTCGCGAGATCTACGTGATTTTAAATTTTTTATTGTAGCAAGGTCTAGACGTCTTTTATGAAATCTCGTGACAAGCCACGTGATCTGCAAGGAAATCCCAGGGGAAATCTGTGTCCTCATATCTTCTCATAAATATTAATGACTTGGGTGCTGTGGCCGTGAGTTCTCGAGTTTAAAGTATTTGATCTTCGCCTATGCTTCCATTTTATAAAATATTGCAAGGAAATTCCAGGGGAAATCTGTGTCCTCATATCTTCTGATGAATATTAATGACTTGGGTGCTGTGGCCGTGAGTTCTCGAGTTTAAATTATTTGATTTTCGTCTATGCTTCCATTTTAAAAAATATTGCAAGGAAATCAAATGGAAAATCTGTGTCCTCATATCTTCTCATGAATATTAATTATGGTCATCTGGTATTTTCATGTAATTGTAGATTTTGTTTTCTGTAGGGTTCCACATTTTACTGTAATATTCTGAATTTTTGCTTTGATTAATATTTCTTTTTATTATGTCCACCCCCCTGGGGGGTGGATATATTATTTTTGCTTTTTCCGCCGTCCGCTGTCCGATGTCACGCATGGTTTCCGCTCATTTAAAGGAAAAGTATTAGAGCTATTGTCACCAAATTTGGTATGCAGGCTTATTGGGTCAGTAGCTTGCTTGGGATTGCTTTTGGCTGTTGTACCTCTTTTGCTTACTGAGTAATACTTAAGTACAGCTATTTTCAGTACCCATTGGTTTCCGTGCATTTAAGCCCAAATAATTAAAGATATTTTACTACAATTTTGAATACAAGATTGTTATGTCCATAGCTCGCTTGGTATTGCATTTGGGACTGATAGCTTTGTCAGTACATGAGTAATAGCCATTTAGGTACTTCATTGTGTATTTTCAGTACTACTTTTGAGTAATTTGCTAATATCTCAGAAACCGTAAGAGATAGAGTGATTTCGACAGAATTTTTGACCCACAGGATAGTAGAAAAGTATTCTATACAAAATTTTAAAAATTTTCAATTTTCGCCACTTTTGGCGGCCATCTTAATTTTTTGTGAAAAATGAAAGAATCTTAATATCTCAGAAACCGTAAGAGATAGAGCGATTTGGACAGAATTTTTGACTCACAGGGTAGTAGAAAAGTATTCTGTACAAAATTAAAAAATTTCAGTTTTCGCCACTTTTGGCGGCCATCTTGAATTTTTGCGAAAAACGAAAAAATCTTAATATCTCAGAAACCGTAAGAGATAGAGCGATTTGGACAGAATTTTTGACCCGTGGGGTAGTAGGAAAGTATTCTATACAAAATTGAAAAATTTCAATTTTCGCCACTTTTGGCGGCCATCTTGAATTTTTGCGGAAAAACAAAAAATGTTAATATCTCGGAAACCGTAAGAGATAGAGCCATTTTGACAGAAATTTTGACTCGCATGGTAGTGGTAGAGTATTCTATGTGCAATTGAAAAATTTCAATTTTCGCCACTTTTGGCGGCCATCTTGAATTTTTGCGGAAAAACAAAAATTGTTAACATCTCGGAAACTGTAAGAGACAGAGCGATTTCGACAGAATTTTTCACCCGTAGGGTTGTAGCAGAGTATTCTATGTGAAATTGAAAAAAATTCAATTTTCGCCACTTTTGGCGGCCATCTTGAATTTTTGCGAAAAACAAAAAATATTAATATCTCAGAAACCGTAAGAGATAGAGCGATTTCGACAGAATTTTTGACCCATAGGGTAGTAGCAAAGTATTCTATACAAAATTGAAAAATTTCAATTTTCGCCACTTTTGGCGGCCATCTTGAATTTTTGCGGAAAAACAAAAAATGTTAATATCTTGGAAACCGTAAGAGATAGAGCCATTTCCACAGAAATTTTGACTCGCATTGTAGTGGTAGAGTATTCTATGTGCAATTGAAAAACTTTTGGCGGCCATCTTGAATTTTTGCGAAAAACGAAAAAATCTTAATATCTCAGAAACCGTAAGAGATAGAGCGATTCAGAATTTTTGACCTGTAGGGTAGTAGGAAAGTATTGTATACAAAATTGAAAAATTTCAATTTTCGCCTCTTTTGGCGGCCATCTTGAATTTTTGCGGAAAAACAAAAAATGTTAATATCTCGGAAACCATAAGAGATAGAGCCACTTCCACAGAAATTTTGACCCGCATGGTAGTGGTAGAGTATTCTATGTGCAATTGAAAAACTTCAATTATCGCCACTTTTGCGGCCATCTTGAATTTTTGCGGAAAAACAAAAAATGTTAATATCTCGGAAACCGTAAGAGATAGAGCGATTTCAACAGAATTTTTGACCCACAGGGTATGGAGAGAGTATTCTATGTGAAATTGAAAAATTTCAATTTCGCCACTTTTGGTGGCCATCTTGGATTTTTGCGGAAAACTAAAAATGTTAATATCTCGGAAACCGCAAGAGATAGAGCGATTTCGACTGAATTTTTAACCCATATGGTAGTAGAGCAGTATTCTATGTGAATTTGAAAAATTTCAATTTTAGCCACTTTTGGCAGTCATCTTGGAGTTTTGCGGAAAATAAAAAAAGGTTAATATCTCGGAAACCGTAACAGATAGAGCAAACCGTAACAGAGCAAAAAAGGCAAAACACAAAATTGCTTCTATCTCCTTAACCGTGCGAGATAGAGCGATTTCGTCGAAATTTTCGACCCATAGGGTATCTAAGAAATGTACTCTTGCCCTTTTTTTTCCCCCAAAAATGGCGGAAAAAACAGGAATTTGCTTCTATCTTCTTAATTAACCGTGCAAGATAGAGTGATTTCGTCAAAATTTTCGACCCAACCAATGCAAAAAGGCATGAAGCTGAAATAATTTACATCTACACTAATAAATATTTAAGCATCATTGATATATTTTACAAATGAAACAGGGTCTTGTAAGACTACTGTACAATTTTGGCAAAAGGTTCATGGGGTGGACATTACACATGATAATGTGTGTTCTTCTATGCTATCCTGTTTCTATTCGCATCTACTATCAACAGGGCGTCCTATTTCTAGTTAATAATTCACTGAAAAAAAATCAGATTAAAAGTTTATTTGCTAGCTGTTTACTGCCAGTGGACATTTTAATAGCATGAAAATCTCATGGATCACCATACTTAGGTTTTGTGGCCGTGAGTTCTCGTTTTAGTAATACATGATCATTGAACATCATAAAGACTTTTTGACATTTTAACTAAAATGAGATTTTTATTATGATTAAGTAAATTTTACTTTATATCCCATTCATATAGGGTCATTGATTTTAATGACTTAATTTTAGCAACCTGTAGAATGAAAATTTGATTGACAAGAATTCTGTCCTAAATTCTCCGTAAATGTCCTAAACGTTTTCCTAAGTCTTTGGACAGAATGTCCGGCCGGACTTTTCATGTAGCAGAATCACTGAATTTTGGCGGAAATTGAAGATGTTGTTTATCTTAAAAACTGTAAGGGATAGAGCAATTTCAAGCTAATTTTTGACCATTTGGATATGGATATCTTTGGTATGTTGCCTCTGAAAAATGTCAGATTTCTCAAATTTCGCCCACCATCTTCAATTTTATCGGAAATCGAAAATGTTGGTTATCTCAAAAACCTTTACAGACAGAGTGATGTTGAGCCAATTTTGAACCAATGCAAAAGGACATGAAGCCGAAATAATTTACATGTATACTAATAAATATTTAAGCATCATTGGTGTATTTTACAAATGAAACAGGGTCCTGTGAGACTACTGTACAATTGTTGCAAAATGTTCATGGGGTGGACATTACACATGATAATGTGTGTTCTTCTGTGCTGTCCTGTTTCTTTTCATATGTTGCAGCTACTGTTAACAGGGCGTCCTATTTCTAGTTATACGCACTTTTACATAATTATGCTATTTCCAGTGACAGCTATTCTCCAATTAATAAATTTTACAGCTTCATATTTTTATGTCGTCACTCTGCGGCGTTGACGTCCACGTGAACAACTTCTCCAAAACTACAAGGCCTAGAGACATGCTGTTTTTTTAAAAAGATACCTTATCCATCGTGGATGAAAAATGTTCAAGGCATGCAAATCTGTCTGTTCGTCTGTTTGCTAGAGCCATTACAAGGGAGGTACCCCCACCAAAAGTGTGAAAATTTCAACACCTTATCACAATTTTCTCAGTGACTATTGCAGGGATTTCTCTCATATCTTACATATATGTACTAGACCACAAGTAGATAGCCCTTGTGTCAGTGTCAGACCTGGATCTCTCTTAATTATTATCTCCCGCCCGGCTCGCCGGCGGGAGATTATAATTTGCACCATGTGTGTGCGTGCGTACGTGCGTGGCGTGCGTGCGTGGGTCATGCAGTTTTCTCTGAAACTACTACAGTTACACATTTTTGGTAAATTACTTGTCCTAATGAATTTTTACGCTCTTCAAAATATTTTTGGTTTCGGTGAACTTTGGCCTACTTTTGACTGAGTATTAACACTTTTACCTAATATAATTATATGGCTTATAACTTCCACACTATTACATTTACAGTTTACAACTACTTTCTACACAGCTACAACACGGTCAGTAGTTTGGAAGTGTATCTCCATAGCTAAGTGAGTAATAGCTACTTTTTCAATTTTTAATGATAACCGTAATGAGTAAATGGCTTATATCTTCAAAAGTATTGCAGCTACACAATTTCTCTCAAATATGTTGTTCATCTACTTTTTTGTGAACTGTAACATATTTAAGTTTCACAACTGTTGCCCAGTGTACAAGTGAGTAATGGCTACTTTATTGCTACTTTTAGTGAAAATGTGAAAAATCACAAATATCTCGCAAACTGTAAGAGATAGAGCAATTTCGAGCGAATTTTTGACCCACAGGGCAGTACAAGAGTATCCTATTGTCTGGATTTGGTGACCTTTGGCCTACATTTGAGTGGGCAGGCGGCGGGAAAAAGTTTGTCCAGACTGTATCTCACAAACCGTAAGGTGTAGGGAGTTGGTACTTGGTAGGGACATTCGTTAGGATGTGTAGGTGTGCAACGTCATGGTCTGACCCTGATTTGACCTTTGACCTTGCCGCAGTGACCTTGAGTTTGAAGATCTTGTCCAAGCTATATCTCGGAAACCGTAAGGTGTAGGAAGTTGATACATGGTAGGAACATTGGTTAGGGGATGTAGGTGTGCAACGTCATGGTCTGACCTTGATTTGACCCTTGACCTGGCTGTAGTGACCTTGAACTATAAAATCTTGTCTGGGCTATTTAATGCTCGGCGGGAGATACACACCGCGGCAGTAGTCTTGTTTTCTTATGAATTTTTTCAATAATTTTTAATGCATTAAAATTAATGAATCATGCACTAAATCAATTAGGGCTGTGATGGGTACAAAAAAAGGCATCGAATACTCGCCCTCTGAAAACCGGCCCGAATTCGAGTAACCGCGAGATTTAGTACCCACCATTAGAAGTCTTCTGTAAACAAATGGTCGGTTCCGGAAACCAAACTTTTGAAGAAAAACGCCTTCTATTTCTATATTATAAAATATGGAGTAAATTCTATGCTTTCAAGCGAAAACAATGACTTTAATTTAGTGTAGTGGTTGAATGCAAATTTTAGAACCGGTTTCCGAAAGTAAAAATTCGGCGAAAAACCGGGTACGTTTGATTTATAAAACGTGAAGAAATAAGTTTTCAACCGCGTACATGAGCTTTAACACGTATATAAATAAGGAACCACAAGGAACTTTTTGAAGACTTTCGAGGACAAAATGTGTGATATATCAATAGAATATTATAAAATACTGTGAAATATTTGTTGCAGTTCGATATTTTGGTGAACTTATGGTAAAATAATGAAATATGAGATGAAACAGGTTTTGGTTTGAAGAAAACGAAACGTAACCGGATCACTGTCTTTCGGTCGGCAAATAGGTTTCCGGTTTACCGTCTTCAACACTACTTTAATTGATATTATGTGATGGAAATGCTGAAATGCAGCATATTTTACACAAACGTTTCATTACGTGGGCGATAATACAATACCTCGCGAGTAACCGAGTACTTAAAATGGACTCGAGTACAAGGCAGGACTGCCTCGTACACCGAGGCTCGAGTACTCGTTCGCGGCCCTAAAATCAATTATAACTTGAAGAGTATTGCATTTAGAACATTTTGTTAAAATGTGTCATTCAGCTACTTTTTACAGTAGCTACAACATGGTGAGTAACTTGGGTGTCTATCTCAATAGCTAAGTGAGTAATAGCTACTTTTGGACTTTCCAGTAACTTCCATCATGAGTAAAATCAGTTGTAACTTGAAAACTATTGCATTTAGAGAATTTTGTTTAAATATGTTATTCAGCTACTTTTGGGTCAGCTATAACATAGTAAAATTTCAGACCTGTAGCTCATGGCATAGCTGAGTAATAGCTACTTTTAGGTTATCACCGTTGAGTAAATCACTTATAAGTTGAAAAGTATTGCATTTAGAGTATTTAGTTTTGATATGTTATTCACCTATTTTGGGGTCAGCTATAACATAGTAAAATTCTAGACCTGTGGCTCATTGCATAGCTGAGTAATAGCTACTTTGAGGTTCTTACTCAACACTAAATCATTTATAACTTGAAAAGTATTGCATTTAGAGCATTTTGTTAAAATATGTTATTCAGCTACTTTTGGGTCAGCTATAACATAGTAAAATTTCAGACCTGTAGCTCATGGCATAGCTGAGTAATAGCTACTTTTAGGTTATCACTGTTGAGTAAATCACTTATTGCATTTAGAGTATTTAGTTTTAATATGTTATTCACCTATTTTGGGGTCAGCTATAACATAGTAAAATTCCAGACCTGTGGCTCATTGCATAGCTGAGTAATAGCTACTTTGAGGTTCTTACTCAACACTAAATCATTTATAACTTGAAAGTATTGCATTTAGAGCATTTTGGGTAAATATGTTATTCAGCTACTTTTGGGTCAGCTATAACATAGTAAAATTTCAGACCTGTAGCTCATGGCATAGCTGAGTAATAGCTACTTTTAGGTTATCACTGTTGAGTAAATCACTTATAACTTGAAAAGTATTGCATTTAGAGTATTTAGTTTCAAAATGTTATTCACCTATTTTGGGGTCAGCTATAACATCGTAAAATTCCAGACCAGTGGCTCATTGCATAGCTGAGTAATAGCTACTTTGAGGTTCTTACTCCACACTAAATCATTTATAACTTGAAAAGTATTGCATTTAGATCATTTTGTTAAAATATGTTATTCAGCTACTTTTTCCATAGCTACAACATGGTGAGTAACTTGGGTGTCTATTTCAATAGCTAAGTGAGTAATAGCTACTTTTGGGCTTTTCAGTAACTTCCATCATGAGTAAAATCACTTGTAACTAGTGTTGAAGACGGTAAATCGGAAACCTATTTGCCGACCGAAAGACAGTGATCCGGTTACGTTTCGTTTTCTTCTAACCAAAACCGGTTTCGTCACATATTTCATTATTTTAACTTAAGTTTTCCAAAATATTGAACTACAACAAATATTTCCCAGTATTTTATAATATTCTATTGATATATCACACGTTTTGTTCTTGAAAGTCTTCAAAAAGTCCCTTGTGGTTCTTATTTATATACGAGTTAAAGCTCATGTACGCATTTCAAAAACTTATTTCTTCGTGATTTATAAATCAAACGTACCCGGTTTTTCGCCGAATTTCTGCTTTCGGAAACCGGTTCCAAAATTCGCATTCAACCACAACACTACTTGTAACTTGAAAACTATTGCATTTAGAGAATTTTGTGTAAATATATCATTCAGCTACTTTTGGGTCAGCTATAACATAGTAAAATTTCAGACCTGCAGCTCATGGCATAGCTGAGCAATAGCTACTTTCAGGTTATCACTGTTGAGTAAATCATTGTATCCACTGGATAGCCGCAGTGTGTAGAGAGATTTCACCATTACCGCTCTGATGAAAAAAATATTATAGCTAGCCTTCTCAATTTTGCGGGTATATTAATAACCATAAAATGTTGCCTGGGAATATTTTTGGCCTCATTTTGAAAAACAAGATTGCCGCCAGGGACGTTTATTTGACTTAAAGCAAGGACTTTTGTTGGCCCCCTAGAGCAAAGGGTATTATAGGTATAGATCTCAAATTGGCAGGATATGTTCGTCATTAAAAAATGTTGACTGGGAATATTTTTGGACTCCTTTTGAAAAACAAGATGGCTGCCATGGGCGTTTCTTTGTCAGTCATGAAAAGTGCTTATTAGTGCTGGGACGATGTTCGCAAACTTCGGTATTATCGCTCGCTGGCTCATTGCCAATCAATGATCGGTAAAATTTAAGTAAAACCGATATTTGCTAAATCCATTTCTTTGCAGCCTTTTGGTCACTATAGAATACTAACCTTAATAATATTTTGTAAAAATCTGAAATATCCATCAGTTAAAATCACAAAACTAGCCGTGAATGCAATAAAAATAACGTAAATAGAAACACCTTGGGGTTTTCCAACTGTTGTCAAGGTAATCATAAAATCAGCCAATCACAAGTGAGGATACATCAAGCATGGTCTGTTAGTGAGGGAAACGTCTGTGAATGGCTTTTAGATTATATTTTGGTCATATTTGTGGCTATTTGTGTGTATTTTACTTGATATAATTTAATATTAATATTTTATCTGTCTTTTTTACACTTCAACTCCATACTCGGAAATGTTCGAAGTTTGGTTACAAATGTCCGATACGAACATCGACAGGGAAAATCCAAGCGATCTCCCAGCACTAGTGCTTATATCTCCCTTATTATTGGTCCTAGAGGATTGGGATGGTAAACCAACCTATAGGAAATCATGGGCTGGGAATCTTTTGGTATGGTCAGATTTGTCCTTGGACCCCTCCTTCAAGGTCAAATGAGGATAGTTAAACATAAAAGTGCTTATAACTCGCTTATTATTGGTCCTAGAGGTTTGGGATGTAAACCAACATGTAAGAAATCATGGGCTGGGAATCTTTTGGTGTGGTCTGATTTGACCTTGGACCCCTCCTTCAAGGTCAAACGAGGATAGCCAAACTTACAAATGCTTATAACTCGCTTATTATTGGTCCTAGAGGTTTGGGATGGTAAACCAACCTATAGGAAATCATGGGCTGGGAATCTTTTGGTGTGGTCGGATTTGACCTTGGAAACCTCCTTCAAGGTCAAACGAGGCTAGCCAAACTTAAAAGTGCTTATAACTCACTTATTATTGGTCCTAGAGATTTGGGATGGTAAACCAACCTATAGGAAATCATGAGCTGGGAATCTATTGCTGTGGTCAGATTTCATCGTGGACCCCTCCTTCAAGGTCAAACAAGGATAGCCAAAATTAAAAGTGGTTATAACTTGCTTATTATTGGTCCTAGAGGTTTGGGATGGTAAACCAACCTATAGGAAATCATGGGCTGGGAATCTTTTGGTATGGTCCGATTTAACCTTGGACCCCTCCTTCAAGGTCAAACGAGGATAGCCAAACTTAAAAGTGCCTATAACTCGCTTATTATTGGTTCTAGAGGTTTGTAATGTCAGATCAACCTATAGGAAATCATGGGCTAGGAATTTTTTGATGTGATCAGATTTGATCTTTGGCCCCTCTTTCAAGGTCAAATGAGGATAGCCAAAATTAACAGTGCTTATATCTCACTCATTTGTGTTCCTAGAGGTTTGCAATGTCACACCAACCTATAGGAATCATGGGCTAAGAATCTTTTGATATTGTCAGATTTCACCTTGGGCTTCTCCAAGGTTAAGCGATGTTTTAATGGCTTGGGTGAGTTTTAAAAAAGTTTTAAAAATGGCCAATATCCCGTTTTTTTACCCGTCACTGTGCATGCGTGGGATCAAAAGGTCGAGAGGTGAAGAGTTCGCGTTATTCAATAACAAAGGACTCAAGATTTGTTTACTGAAAGCATAGATGCACATGTATTAAAAACAGCACTGTAGATAAGCTGTATATTTTAAAATTTCATGTGAGATGAGAGCTACGCAGATGAAATCCATCTTAAACGGCCAGTGTTACAATGTACCCTTGCAAATCATATTCGAAATGTTACACATCAAAAGAAAAGGCGATCTCTGCAAGGACACAATTGGAAACGTCTCTGAACAATGACAAATACCTTGTGCAGTGGGAGACACGTTCTACTAAATCTCGGAAATTTTTGAATTTTTAACCCCGGAAACCTCCCCAGAAAATATTACCTGAAATTCGAAAATATTTACAGGGGTTGTAGCAAAAATATTGAAACTTTGGAATATTTGTCAAATAAAAATCAACATAAACTACAAAAAGTTGTCTTTCAAACAGTACAATATCATATTTGTAGTATAAATAAAATTTTATTTGAAACTATCAACACATATGGTATGTCATTTGAAAATATAGTAGTGCTTCTGTTCATTTTTGCTACCTTTAAAATTATCCAAAAATAAGAGGAAAAAAGTCAAGTTTATTTTTTGACTGTTTTCTTTACCCTGATGTACACAGATGTACTTCAGATATTTTTATGAATGTACAACCATGTACAATGTACTGTAATAAATTTAAATCTAATTTATTGCATTTTAGTAACTGCGTGTATCTAAACATTGTTTGAAGAAAATGTGACAGAATATTACTTGTACCCCATTCTTGATGCCCCATGGGTACATGGTACTCCACATATCATAACTCTAACACACACTGTCTTTGTAAGGTATTTTAGGTGTTGTTTGTCCATTATTATATCCCCAGACGAAAGTCGGGGATATATTGGATTCAGGTCCGTCGCGCCGCCGCCGCCGCCGCCGCCGCCGCCGCCGCCGCCGTAGAAATTTCCTTGTGGACGCGATAACTCAAAAACAAATTAATATTTTTTTTTCAAACTTGGTACACATGTTAAGGGTGCCCAAAGGAAGATCCCTATTTTAAGGTGACCTTAAACTCCCAGTAAAAAAGAACTTATGGCCACCTTAAGGTCAGAAATTGGACTTTTGGCCACTTAGAGCCTTGTAGGTCACAAACTATGATGCTCAGCTGGCTGAAATTTTACCTGACAACACATTAATATGTTCTTAGTACATGTGCCGAAAATCATGACTTTAAGTTGAGGAGAAAATTGTGTTTGAGGCCCATAAATACCCCCACTTAGGGATTTTTTGCTATACTTTTCATATATTTTGTCCTATAATTTGGAAGTGGTAATTCTGATGAGTCTCAAACTGCGCTAGGTATAACTTTGATATGTAATCCTTGTCTGTAGAAAATTTTAGGGCTGTAGGTTTACCCAAAGGGGTCGACTTAAGGTCTCAAAAGTGCCCACAGAGACCCAATTTATGCACTTTTTGCCACTTTCAAGCACTGTAGCTTTCAAACTATGTCTCTCATCTAAGTTAAATATAATCTGGGAATATATCTATGTGTTTTCTTATATGTGCCCCAACATTTAGGCCTTTAATAGACAGTTAACCTGTGTATCAGGACCATAAACACCCACCCGAGTGACCCTTATAAGACATTTTTCACATCTTTTTCCCTGTAACTTGGAAATGGTAAGTCTGACAAGTTTCAAACTGTATTAGATATATATTCTGTGTGTAATCTTAGTATGTAACAGATTTTAAGTCTGAAGCTTTAATTTTGAAGGTCAAATTGAGGTCTCTAAAAGGCTCCCAAAGACCCAATATTTGGACTTTTTGCTACTTTTAAGCCCTGTGACTGTCAAACTATGTGACTGATAGAGCTCAAATCCTATCTGGGAAGATATTAGTATGTTATTTTTATATGTGCCAAAAATTAAGGCTTTAAGAAGACATTTAACCTGTGTATGAGACCATAAATCCCCACCCGAGTGACCATTTTTAGACATTTTTCACATATTTTTCCCTGTAACTTGGAAATGGTAAGTCTAAGAAGTTTCAAACTGTATTAGATGTATATTCTATGTGTAATCTTAGTATGTGACAAATTTTAAGTCTGAAGCTTTAATTTAAAGGCCACATTTAGGTCTCTAGAAGGCCCCATAAAGACCCAGTATTTGGACTTTTTGCCAATTTTAAGGCCTGTGACTGTTAAACTATGTGACTGATAGAGCTGAAATCTCATCTGGGAATACATTATTATGTTCTTTTTACATGTGCCAAAAATCAAGGCTTCAAGTAGACATTTAACCTGTGTATGAGGACCTTAAACACCCACCTGAGTGACACTTTTAAGACATTTTTCACATATTTTGCTCTGTAACTTGGAAATGGTAAGTCTGAGAAGTTTCAAACTTTATTAGATACATATTCTATGTGTAATCTTAGTATGTAACAAATTTTAAGTCTGAAGCTTTAATTTGAAAGCCACATCGACTTTGGACTTTTTACCACCTTTAAGCCCTGTGACTGTTAAACTATGTGATTGATGGAGCTGAAATCCCATCTGGGAATACATTATTATGTCCTTTTTACATGTGCCGAAAATCAAGGTTTTTAGTAGACATTTAACCTGTGTATGAGGGCCATAGACACTCGCCCAAGTGCCTTTTTTGACATTTTTTCCGTATTTTGCCCTGTTATTTGGAAATGCTTAGTGTGACAAGTCTTAAACTGTATTATATATAATTTTTGTTTGTTATGTATGTCCCCCAAAAAGTTTCAGATCTGTAGTTTAATTGCTAAGGTCTCTTTAACAATTGTAAAATGCCCACAGAAACCCAATTTATGGACATTATGCCACTTTAAAGCCCAGTAACTGTCAAACTATGTGGGTTATAGAGCTGAAATCTTTGAATTTTTCAAAGGAAATGCCTGTCTATTTAAATTTTGATTATTAATAATGTTATGGCTATCTTAGTCTTTTAAGAACTTATTTTTGTGTGTTATACCTCTGCTTGCTGAGTTTTTAACTTTTTAAAATGAAACTGGTTAAACATATTCAAGTAGACAAAATGGACACTTTAAGTGAGCTTTAAGTCCCAATATTAATGAAATTATATCCTTATGTAGTAAAACTAGGGGATTTTTAACCCTCAACTAGCCCAGTTTTATTCAACTTGCCTCAGTTAATTTTGACACAGCTCCTACAGTTATGAACTCATTTCAGTTGATAATCACATACTTAAAATTCTCAATTCTTTTTGTATTTGAGTACCCCTTTTATATAGATTGTTTGTTTACCATTTATCCCCACCTCTGGGACCTCCAGCTATATTGAGTGACACTAAATAAACAAAGGTATTTAATGATATCAGATGAGAAACAAAGAACTCAATGGGGTTGCAGATCTTGTGTAATAGTGAGAGAGGTGTGGAGAAGGGGAGAGGGGTGGGGGTGGGAGGTAGTGGGCTTCATTACATATAACACAAAGGGGAGTCAGAACTGAGATTGTGTCACATATTTAGGTTGCATATATATGGACCACATATATAGGTATAGAGGAAATGAATAACTGAAAACAATTTGCAAATTCTAAAAATAATATAATAAAATAATAATATAAATAATTTTTTTTTAAATAATATTTTATTTGTGAACAAATATAGAAACAGATATGCGCTTTTGGGATTATGAATTTTAGAATGGACATTGAATCATCAATCATTTAAATACTTTGAAGGAAGATTGAAAAGTATGATGAGTTGAGTTAAAATAATATTTTATTTGTCAACAAATATAGAAACAGATATGCTCTTTTGGGATTATTATTTTAGAATGGACATTCAATCATCAATCATTTAAATACTTTGAAAATAGGTTTAGAGTTATCATTGCAGGAAGATTGAAAATATAATTTGAGTTATGTATTCGGTGTCTGGGGATACACCATCTTCCTTGGGAAGATATAAACAGAGTAGATTGATGTGCTGAAGTTCATATAATAATGGGTAATTATGTTTTAAAAAATTCCCGATCAAAACCTGTGGCGTGAGTGATGACCTGTCTGGGGATATGTTGGCGCCGAGTTGGCCCAATCTAGTTTTTCTAACCTGCAGTTTCACCAGAAGCGGTCAAGTCTAACTGACCCTCAAAAATTTCGATTGACCCCGGGTTTTCAAAGGAGGGGGTCAATTGACCTCCAGAAAAAAGAGGCTCAGGAAACACTGTTTAACCTTACATCCAAAATTGGGGTTCACAGAGGCTAGGATTTATTTAGTATAAATGTGTACAGAAATTGCTCACAAGGATGAAATTTTGAAGTATACGGCTTATCAAGATTAGGACAATCAGATTTATCAGAAACTTAATTGATATAATTTTCAATGTGATGATTTCTGTTTGCAGTTTGTGGGGATATCCATGGTCAGTTTTATGACCTGATGAAGCTCTTTGAAGTAGGCGGACCACCTGCCACAACACGATATCTATTCCTAGGGGACTATGTAGACAGAGGTTACTTTAGTATTGAAGTGAGTACAGATTTTACAATTCGCTCTTACATGTGGAATGACTATATGAACACTTGCATCAAATCTAACATAGAAAACAGAAAACAACAACATATATTTCACAATAAAAGTATAAAATATTACATAGAATTGCTTGTGCATACTCGTATTTTGTCAATATATAGTGAATTAATATCCAAAATTTCAAATTTTAATCAGAAACAAACTGTATTTTAGTTGTGGTTATATAATATACACCTGTGAAGATTTTATAGCTAAGTGTATACTGATTCAAACAAATTTTTTTGGGACTTGGTCTTCATAGTTACTTTTGATTGCAACACCATATTGTTGTGCATTGGAAAATTAGGTAAATTTGAATTTATCTATATCTTCAGTGCCAGCGTTCCATTATATTCACTTGATAATATGCTTAGTGTGGACATGGGGTGCAAGTGTGACATCATGGTGTTACTTTGATTTGACCTGTGACCTTGGCATAGTGACCCTGACCCCTAAAATCTTGTCCAGGCTATATCTTGGAAACCATAAGGGGAGGGGGATAGGTGTGCAATGTCATATTATGACCTTGATTTGTCCTTTGACCTTGCTTTAGCGACTTTGACCTTTAAACTCTTGTCCAGGCTCTGAGATTATCTCAGAAATGATAAATGTATTGGAAGTTCATTCTTGGCAGGGATATTGGTTGGATGTAAGTGACCACTGTCATGGTGTGTGGTGTGACGTTTATGTGACCATTGATGTTATCATAGATAATAGTGATCTTGACCTTTAAAATCTTATGCGGGGTTTATCTTTGAAACTGTAAGGTGTAAGAAGTTGTTACATGATAGTTATATTAGTGAAGGGAGGGGGGTGGGGGTGGGAGGTTATAGGTATGCAATGTCATGCTGTGACCTGTAATAACCTTGGCTCTGCCGGAATGTTTTCTGATGCCACATTTGAGGCATTCTTCTGCAGCAGAGCTATATAGATTGCTAAAACTAGTTATATACCCCCATATAAAAGTCAGGGATATACTGGATTCAAGCATGTGTCTCAGCTGCCACCATACTTTATGCCTTGTGTGCATGATAACTCGAAACCCTTTCACTGATTTCATTCAGATTTTTCACACATTTGTGTTTGGAACAGAAGAAGCCTATATTAATCCTTAACCTCCAAATAATGAATAACTTATGGCCACCTTAAGGTCTGAAATGTACCTTTGGCCACTTAAAGCCATCTAGGTCACAAACTGTGTAGCTCATCCAGCTTATATTTAACCTGAGAATGGGGGCGTGACAAGTACATAGTTGGAGCTGAATGCTCACATATAAAATTTTGACTTGACATTGAGGCCTGGCAAAGTTTGTTATTCACCTTCACAGGTAACAACATCCAATATGGTGGCTCCCATTAATTAAAAAAAATATATATAAAGATAAAAGCCTTGATTTTTTTTGCCCTGTGATTTGGAAATGGTAAGTCTGACCAATTTCAAATTGAACTGGATATAAATTCTATATTGATAGGTATTGGTTGTGTTGCGCCTTAGAGTCCTCTTTATTTGGGGAGATTAAGCGTTATAAAAGTCCAATTAGAATTAGGTAAATCTGCTAAGATCTAATTACATCATTTTATGATATTTCATCTCTCCACAAATATAGTAAAGGGATACAAAACATATCCCTAAAAAACGGATGCAGCAGTTTTAGGCTTACTATTTTAGAATGTATAAAACAACCTTACTGTACACACAATATTATATATACTAATGCTGGGACGATGTTTGCAAACTTCGGTATTATCGCTCGCTGGCTCATTGCCGATCAATGACTGGTAAACTTTAAGTACAACCGATATTTGCTAAACTCATTTCTTTGTAGCCTTTTGGTCACAATAAAACACTAACCGGAATAATATTTTGTAAAAATTTGAAATATTTATCAGTTAAAATGTCAAAACTAGCTGTGAATGCAATAAAAATAACGTATCCACGATGGACGGGTTTTCGATACGATAACGTAAACGGACAACGCTGAATATCACAACCAACGCAAGCAAAATTATCAGACATATAAAAACAAAATTATATCCTCAAAGTCGCTGGTTCAGTGTGACTGCATATTTATTCGAAAATATTGTAAAACTGTCATCCAAAAGCGAGGCCGAGGGCTTATGTTTTAAATGATCGAAAACTTGAATATATCGAAAACCCGTACATTGGCTATAAATAGAAACACTTTGGGGTTTTCCCACTGTTGTCAAGGTAATCATAAGATGAGCCAATCACAAGTGAAGATACATCAAGCATGGTCTGTTAGTGAGGGAGACGTCTGTGAATGGCTTTTAGGTTATATTTTTGTTATATTTGTGATAATTTGTGTGTATTTTGCTTGTTGTTATTTAATATTTGATTTTTCTGTCTGGTTTACACTTTTGACTCCATGATCGGAAATGTTCGAAGTTTGTTCACGAATTTCCGATACGAACATCGACATGTAATATCATGGCGATCTCCCAGCACTAATATATACTGTGGTATTGTCCAAGACAAGTTCTTTGGAAATATTTTGTGAATTAAGAGTTATCAGAATATATTGCAAATTATCTGGGGCTTAAGAGGGGGAAACTCCTACCATTCTGAAGTTTAATAGTGATGTTGCAGGTGCATGTAAGGTATCATTCAAACACTTGTGTTAAAATGTACATGAAACATTACATAGATTTCTACTTGTGTCAATTGGTGTGAAATATTTGTATTGTTGGGAGCTATCCTATTGTGTTATTTATTGAAGTGAGGTCTTGCCCCTTATAAAGAATTACTGGAAAGAAACAACTGGATATTGATTTTTCAGTAGCACTCTTGGAGGACAATATCAATTTTTACCTTTCAGTCATTGCCAGATGGAAGCTCCGGATAGGTTGCATGTATTGATTCGTTTTTAACAGATACATGTTGTGCCCTATTGATGCCAGGGGTTCCTTTCACATTCTTCTTAGTTTGGCTCTCCCTTACTTAAAATATTGATTCACCTTACAACAAAGCCAATAAATGGGATGCAGTTAAAATACAGGAAAAGGACCAAAACAATATGATAAAGTATTTAACTATAGCTTTTCCTATGACTGTAATGTCAGTTGGGGTTTGGCCTGTTGGGCATTGTCTGTTATTTTATGCCTTTGAATTGCAGTGTGTACTCTATTTATGGGCTTTGAAAATGCTCCACCCCACTACATTTTTCCTGATGAGAGGAAACCATGAATGTAGACATCTCACAGAGTATTTCACCTTCAAACAGGAATGTAAGTATTTTCATAGTTTCACCTATTTGAAATGGGTTGAATTTAAGTGTATTTTGTCAGCATCACAAACAGTTGAAGTCACGTTTGTTGTACTCACATTAGACAGCTCATGTCCCTTTTTCACTGATCAGCTTTATAAAATCCAATACATTCTTTATTATTTTCTCACTCCGTTCTTTAAAATTTTTTACCATGCATTTGAAAGGATCAGCTGGCCAATCATTTCAGTCTGTCTAAAATTTCTTGTCCTCATTTTCTGACAAGAAATTGTCAGTACAAATAGATGTTTGTGCATTTAAGACCTAAACAAAGATCCACTAAACAGGTAAACAACTAAAAATTTAACAGCTATACTTTTTAAGCTTTAAAGGTTTCCTATTTTATGCTCAAGGAGGTGACAGGGTTAACTTCATAATCACTAGAGTCTTTGAGAAAAATATATCATAAGGTTTTAGCATATTTTCATTTTCTTTGGATTGTTTATAATGTTGTGGACATTGTTACCTATGAAGAAATTTGGTAATCATATTATGTGATGGCTACAGTCAAAAGCAATGTAGCATTAAAAATTAATAGACCTCTAATTTGGCTATATGCCAGTGTAAATTTGTGCATGGAATGTTCTGAAGTATTGTTGTTAAATTATTGATGGCTATACAAGTGGTCCCATTAATGGTCTCCTAAGTATTTATGAACCACTCAGTATGCATGTATAAGTTATTGTATTCGATAGGTAAGATAAAATACACAGAACGGGTATACGATGCCTGTATGGAAGCATTCGATTGCCTACCACTTGCTGCTCTCATGAATCAACAATTCCTCTGTGTACACGGTGGCTTATCACCAGAAATTCACACGTTAGACGACATTAGAAAGGTAAACACAGTCTACTACGAGTTTAATGAGAAAGTGAAATCAATAAAGTACTGTTCATAAAATCCCAATGTTTATGGTACCTGTTTTGACCATATATTTGGATCATTGGGCATACAACAGTTTTATAAGTAGCATTGAGAACATGTACGTGTTAAATCTTTGCTCAACTGAAGCATACAATTAAGAGTTATGAAATTTTTTATTGTATAATTATATATTTTTGTTTTATCGGAAATATTTCGTTGTCAAAGTGAGTGAAGGGTGCTCTGTTGTCATAGTAATGGTCTTATCCAATCTCTGTTTACTGTTGGTTTGAGTTGGAATTTTAATCTATTCTCTTTCGATTTAATTCATTTGATTTCCTTTTGTCATTGCCCTCAGTATAAAAGATACAATGAATTAGCCCAAAATAATTTTGGTCTTTTAAAATTATTGAACTTTTTGTGACAGATTTTAAAGTCGTGCATCTTGGGTGGAAAAAAATATCACATGAATAATATACAAGAAGAAAATTGTGTGTGTTTACAGTTGGACAGATTCAAAGAGCCCCCTGCTTTTGGGCCAATGTGTGATTTGTTGTGGTCAGATCCCGTTGAAGATTTTGGTAATGAAAAAACTACAGAACATTACACTCACAATAGTGTCCGAGGTTGCTCATATTTTTATAGGTAATTTCTGTAATTTCTATGAAGGTTGACCAGAATTTACTTCCTTTTATTGTTGAATATGTCAGAGCTTTAGTACATCTGACATATTTTACCATTAGATTTATTGTAGCATTTCTTAAGTTACGTACTAACACACATTAATATTGCTTCTTTTGACATGAAAAGTACAATAGTGATATAAAATTGCTTTGACCTAATTATAGTCAATCGTATATGTCAGTTGATGTGTCAGTGAGCTGACATATCATCACTCTTTGGCATCTGCATGAACAACTTCTGTGGCATCCGGGTGAACAACTTCTCTTCCAAAAGTACAAGGCCCAGAGACATGCTGTTACTTTTGAAAAATACTTTATCTATCAAGGATGATAAATTCTTCAAGACATGCAGATCTGTCTTTTCCCAAGAGCCGTTAGAAGTGAGGTACTCCCACCCAAAGTGTGAAAATTTCAACACTTTAACATAATTTTCTCATTGACTATTGAAGGGATTTCTCTCTTATCTTGCATATATATGCAGAGTTGCTTCTAGGATGTGTTTTCTGCGATATCTCGCATTAATTTGCTTTTGCTCGCGGATTTCATCGAAGTATGCGGGGACAAGATTGTAAAAGAACGCATTCAGCACAAGGCAATGCGAGATATATATATACGAAGCGAAAAGACGAGAGATCAAAGAAATCGAAACGATGCGTGGAGCGAGAGTTTGTCGAGGTTTTGATTTTTCCGTCGAAACGAGTTTCGACTGCCGCTTGTTGACAACGTGGATTCGATATTGTGTAAAGAAGTGAAAAACTCAAATATATATTGTGTTACTGTCATTATTTATATGGATTACATCCAAAAATGAAGCGTACAATTGATACTTACTTTAAAATTGGAGAAAAGAAAAAGGACACAGTCACTGACTTTGTTGATAGTAACAACAATGGGTCAGTCACAAGTGATATGGATACTGACCCCATTGTTTCTGCAGTGGTGCTAGATGAACAGAAATCTGTCCCTCAGGATTTTAGTGAAACAGAAAAAAATTCTCACACTAAGTCAAGACATACTTTCCAGCCAAAATGGTTAGCCAAGTGGTCTTGGCTACAGCTCAATAAAGACCATTCAATGATTTGTACATTGTGTCAGAAACATGGAAAAATGAACACTCTCACAAAGGGATGTGACAACTTCAGAACCAGTACGTTAGAAAGACACCTTCATTCTTCTGACCACAGACTGTCAGTGGAAAGTGATGTACTCTGCAAGAATTTCAGTGAAGTAAGCATTAAATTGTCCAGTACTGCTCAGCCAGTGAACTTTGTCACCCAGTGAATTTTGTCATCTGCATTTTGTGACAATATTAAAGCATTTTTAGGCTTCATTTTCATTGATGAACTACATATTAATATTACAAGTTTTTATTTTGAAAATAAAAATATTGAGGGTCTTTAAGGGTTTAAATGGCAGGTGACGAATTTCACTGGGTGACGAAATTCACTAGCTGAGCAGTATCTTTAATATTAAAGGGTTGGACCGTCAATGTAGAAACGATTTTTTCTGTTATTGCTCAGTGAGTTTTTTCCCCAGTTAATTTGCGGTTAACTGCGTTTTTTTAAACCTGAATTTAAAGACAGGTATCAATTGGTTAGCTTGTAATAGGCCCACCCATATTGTAAGTCCCTTATCTTTACTTCAAATACACATGTATGGATAAGAATCAGAGTTGCCAAAAAAAAAAGATGTTTAAATTTAAATTTTAAAAAAATTGTTTATTGCATTACAATTAACAGTAAAAGTTTTTGACTACAAAAGCATAATAAATTAAAATATATTCTGTAATATACAAGCACTTTTTATTGTCCAAAGTACTTAACAGCAGTTGTGATTTTTGCTAGACTGCAGAATTCCCTTGCATAAATAGATTAAAGTAATTTGTGAGAAAATATCCAAATTATGTTTCACATTTTATTTTTCCAGGTTACTGATAAAGCAGTTGAAAGAAGTTTAAAGGATCCTGGAATAACAGCAGCCATGAGAACTGTCTTTTGGATGGCCACAGAAGATATTTCCATGAGCAAGTACCCTAGTCTGGTTAACTTTCTCAAGTTTCAAGGTTGTGATAATTTAACAAGAATTGATGTTGGAAAAAATGCATGCTACAACTCAAGAACTGCTGGTGAAGATTTTCAAGAGTGTGTTGGTGAGGTGATTGAGAATTATGTAGTAGCTGCAATAAAGAAAGCACCCTTCTTTTCTGTTCTCATTGATGAAAGTACTGACATTAGCATCTCAAAACAAATGGTTATTTATGTTAGAATTGTCACCGAAAACTTTGAGCCACGGACATTTTTTCTTGCTGATATTTGTATTGAGGATGTAAAATCTGATGCTGAGGTTCTGTTTAAGCATTTAACCTCCTATCTGGAGGCCAAGGGTCTAGACATATCAAAGTGCTTGGGGTTCGGAAGTGATGGTGCATCAGTAATGACAGGTAGACACAATGGTGTAGCAACCAGGGTAAAAAAAAGAAATCCATTTTGTATCAGCATACATTGCATGGCTCATAGACTTAATCTTTGTTCATCGCAAGCTTCAAAGGATATACCTTATCTGAAGACTTTTGAGAAAACCATGACTGAATTGTACTATTATTTTGGAGGTTCGAAATCAGGTAATAGAAAATGTGAATTGCAAGACATTCAAAGGGTGCTAGATGATCCGCAGATAAAAATAAAAGAGTGCCATGAAATAAGGTGGATCTCATTCTGCAGTGCCATTGAAGCTGTCTTCAAAACTTGGCTCTCCTTAGTAACATATTTTTCACGACACAGTGACAGTACATCTCGGTCCATTCATGCCAAACTGACAGATTATAGATTTGTGTATACAATGCACTTTTTGCTTGATATACTTCCTCATGTTGCACAGTTGTCTCTACTGCTACAAAAACGTGACATTGACATTGCTGCTGTTAAACCAGCAGTTGAAAATCTAAAGAACAGAGTCAAGTCTGCAAATAATGGGTCCTCATATTTCCAAAAGGAACTCAAGGATAAACTGGTTCAATCCAAGCACAAAGATGGGACAGTAAAAGAACTTAAGTTTAAAGGTCAGAAGTTAGATGTGGGTAAAGATCTCTCAAAACTATCCAAAGAGATGTCGGAGGTGAAAACAAGCTTCTGCACCAACTTGAAACGTAACATTGAAGCACGATTTCCTCAAGACTCAGTTGATGTTTCTATGGCATTTCACATACTCTCCATGAGGCCCTTATCTTTCCTGTCACCTGATGACATTGAAAGTTATGGAACAAAGGAAATTGATATCTTGAGTCAACATTATGGACGTGATGTTGTGCAAGACAATGTAACTTTTAACAGATTAGTTGATCCAGATAAGCTGCCATATGAATGGTCTCTCACTAAGCAAACTGTTCTTGAACAATTGTATCCTAGAGACAAAACTAATCAGTTGTTGAAGTTGTTGCACATGTACCACCAAGACTCTTTTCCAAATCTTATGGTTTTGGCAAACTTAGCAATGATTATGCCATATCAAACTGCTGATTTGTGAACGTGGATTCAGTGCCCAAAACCATATTAAATCTTCCAAAAGAAATCGAATGCAATCCAAGCATCTCAATACACTGATGATGATCAAAATTGAAGGTGGCAAATTGGAAGAATTTGATTTCAGTAAATCTGTTGATCTTTGGAGGCATCTGAAAAAGCGGAGAATTGACAATGAACAAAAGTAAATTGATGGTTTTGGGCATTGAACTGAAAATAAAGTAATGTTTATTGCTACAAGTGACAGCAGTGAATGTAATTTTTAGTTTGACAAAAGAACTTTTAAGTAGTACAAAATATGAAGTTTTACTGCAAAGAATGATATATAATAGAAATACACTGTGTTAAAATGTTTATTAATAATAATAAAACTGGAAAAGTATTTTTTATTAGTTTAAACTTTATTATGAAATCATCCCCCACAATTTTTAGCTCCTCCCCCACATTTTTTGCAGTGGCGGGGGATCGCCCCCACTTTTTAAAATTCCTAGAATCAACACTGTATATGTGCTGGATATCAAGTAGATTCCCTAGCGTGAGTATCAGGCCTGGATCTTTCTTAATTATTATATCCCCAGACGAAAGTCGGGGATATATTGGATTCAGGTCCGTCGCGCCGCCGCCGCCGTAGAAATTTCCTTGTGGACGCGATAACTCAAAAACAAATTAATATTTTTTTTTCAAACTTGGTACACATGTTAAGGGTGCCCAAAGGAAGATCCCTATTTTAAGGTGACCTTAAACTCCCAGTAAAAAAGAACTTATGGCCACCTTAAGGTCAGAAATTGGACTTTTGGCCACTTAGAGCCCTGTAGGTCACAAACTATGATGCTCAGCTGGCTGAAATTTTACCTGACAACACATTAATATGTTCTTAGTACATGTGCCGAAAATCACGACTTTAAGTTGAGGAGAAAATTGTCTTTGAGGCCCATAAATACCCCCACTTAGGGATTTTTTGCTATACTTTTCACATATTTTGCCCTATAATTTGGAAGTGGTAATTCTGATGAGTCTCAAACTATGCTAGGTATAACTTTGATATGTAATCCTTGTCTGTAGAAAATTTTAGGGCTGTAGGTTTACCCAAAGGGGTCGACTTAAGGTCTCAAAAGTGCCCACAGAGACCCAATTTATGCACTTTTTGCCACTTTCAAGCATTGTAGCTTTAAAACTATGTCTCTCATCTAAGTTAAATATCATCTGGGAATATATCTATGTGTTTTCTTATATGTGCCCCAACATTTAGGCCTTTAATAGACAGTTAACCTGTGTATCAGGACCATAAACACCCACCCGAGTGACCCTTATAAGACATTTTTCACATCTTTTTCCCTGTAACTTGGAAATGGTAAGTCTGAGAAGTTTCAAACTGTATTAGATATATATTCTGTGTGTAATCTTAGTATGTAACAGATTTTAAGTCTGAAGCTTTAATTTTGAAGGTCAAATTGAGGTCTCTAAAAGGCTCCCAAAGACCCAATATTTGGACTTTTTGCTGCTTTTAAGCCCTGTGACTGTCAAACTATGTGACTGATAGAGCTCAAATCCTATCTGGGAAGATATTAGTATGTTATTTATATATGTGCCAAAAATTAAGGCTTTAAGAAGACATTTAACCTGTGTATGAGGACCATAAATCCCCACCCGAGTGACCATTTTTAGACATTTTTCACATATTTTGCCCTGTAACTTGGAAATGGTAAGTCTAAGAAGTTTCAAACTGTATTAGATGCATATTCTATGTGTAATCTTAGTATGTGACAAATTTTAAGTCTGAAGCTTTAATTTGAAGGCCACATTTAGGTCTCTAGAAGGCCCCATAAAGACCCAGTATTTGGACTTTTTGCCAATTTTAAGGCCTGTGACTGTTAAACTATGTGACTGATAGAGCTGAAATCTCATCTGGGAATACATTATTATGTTCTTTTTACATGTGCCAAAAATCAAGGCTTCAAGTAGACATTTAACCTGTGTATGAGGACCTTAAACACCCACCTGAGTGACCCTTTTAAGACATTTTTCACATATTTTGCTCTGTAACTTGGAAATGGTAAGTCTGAGAAGTTTCAAACTTTATTAGATACATATTCTATGTGTAATCTTAGTATGTAACAAATTTTAAGTCTGAAGCTTTAATTTGAAAGCCACATCGAGATCTCTAAAAGGCCCACAGAGACCCAATATTTGGACTTTTTGCCACCTTTAAGCCCTGTGACTGTTAAACTATGTGATTGATGGAGCTGAAATCCCATCTGGGAATGCATTATTATGTCCTTTTTACATATGGCGAAAATCAAGGTTTTTAGTAGACATTTAACCTGTGTATGAGGGCCATAGACACTCGCCCAAGTGCCTTTTTGGACATTTTTTCCGTATTTTGCACTGTTATTTGGAAATGCTTAGTGTGACAAGTCTTAAACTGTATTATATATAATTTTTGTTTGTTATGTATGTCCCCCAAAAAGTTTCAGATCTGTAGTTTAATTGCTAAGGTCTCTTTAACAATTGTAAAATGCCCACAGAAACCCAATTTATGGACATTATGCCACTTTAAAGCCCAGTAACTGTCAAACTGTGGGTTATAGAGCTGAAATCTTTGAATTTTTAAAAGGAAATGCCTGTCTATTTAAATTTTGAATATTAATAATGTTATGGCTATCTTAGTCTTTTAAGAACTTATTTTTGTGTGTTATACCTCTGCTTGCTGAGTTTTTAACTTTTTAAAATGAAACTGGTTAAACGCCGGTTAAACATATTCAAGTAGACAAAATGGACACTTTAAGTGAGCTTTAAGTCCCAATATTAATGAAATTATATCCGTATGTAGTAAAACTAGGGGATTTTTAACCCTCAACTAGCCCAGTTTTATTCAACTTGCCTCAGTTAATTTTGACACAGCTCCTACAGTTATGAACTCATTTCAGTTGATAATCACATACTTAAAATTCTCAATTCTTTTTGTATTTGAGTACCCCTTTTATATAGATTGTTTGTTTACCATTTTTGCTGTAGCACTCCATCTCTTTGAGAGAACATGTAAACTGTGTAAAAAAGATGTAGAAGATGAGATACATTTTGTTTGTGTTTGTCCAGCTTTAGAGCTGATTCGTATGAAATATTTCAAAATTTTAAATATAGATAAATCTGAATTATTAATAGATCAATTATCAAGGGTATTAACTCATATGAATGTCAATATGGTTATTAATTTTATTTTTGATTTGTGGCAAGAAAGAAAAAGTAAATTATATTGTTAATTTTTATGTATTGAATTGCTGTCTTTATTTACTGTATCTTACCTCAAAATATGTTAGCTCTGTTTGTTATTAACTCTCTATTTAAAGTGACTTATAAGCCCATATAGGGCTGGGTATTACTTCAATAGTTTTTGTATAATCCTTGTCAACATAATACATGTCACTATAATAAACTAATAAACTAAACTAAGTCCCAACCCACATCCCCCACCCGGATTCCCCCCACCCACCTCTGCTTGCTGAGTTTTTCACTTTTTAAAATGAAACTGGTGAAACATATTGAAGTAGACAAAATGGACACTTTAAGTGAGCTTTAAGTCCCAATATTAATGAAATTATATCCTTATGTAGTAAAACTAGGGGATTTTTAACCCTCAACTAGCCCAGTTTTATTCAACTTGCCTCAGTTAATTTTGGCACAGCTCCTACAGTTATGAACTCATTTCAGTTGATAATCACATACTTAAAATTCTCAATTCTTTTTGTATTTGAGTACCCCTTTTATATAGATTGTTTGTTTACCATTTATGCTCAACCCACATCCCCCACCCGGATTCCCCCCACCCACCTCTGGGACCTCCAGCTATATTGAGTGACACTAAATAAACAAAGGTATTTAATGATATCAGATGAGAAACAAAGAACTCAATGGGGTTGCAGATCTTGTGTAATAGTGAGAGAGGTGTGGAGAAGGGGAGAGGGGTGGGGGTGGGAGGTGGTGGGCTTCATTACATATAACACAAAGGGGAGTCAGAACTGAGATTGTGTCACATATTTAGGTTGCATATATATGGACCACATATATAGGTATAGAGGAAATGAATAACTGAAAACAATTTGCAAATTCTAAAAATAATATAATAAAATAATAATATAAATAATTTTTTTTTAAATAATATTTTATTTGTGAACAAATATAGAAACAGATATGCGCTTTTGGGATTATGAATTTTAGAATGGACATTGAATCATCAATCATTTAAATACTTTGAAGGAAGATTGAAAAGTATGATGAGTTGAGTTAAAAATAATATTTTATTTGTCAACAAATATAGAAACAGATATGCGCTTTTGGGATTATTATTTTAGAATGGACATTCAATCATCAATCATTTAAATACTTTGAAAATAGGTTTAGAGTTATCATTGCAGGAAGATTGAAAATATAATTTGAGTTATGTATTCGGCGTCTGGGGATACACCATCTTCCTTGGAAGATATAAACAGAGTAGATTGATGTGCTGAAGTTCATATAATAATGGGTAATTATGTTTTTAAAAATTCCCGATCAAAACCTGTGGCGTGAGTGATGACCTGTCTGGGGATATGTTGGCGCCGAGTTGGCCCAATCTAGTTTTTTATGAGTTTTTAAAATGATTTTTAATGCACTAAAAATTCATGAATGCATACAGTAAATCTCTTATTACTTGAAAAGTATTGCCTTTGGAGCATTTTGATAAATTTGTTGTTCAGCTACTTTTTCCATAGTTACGACATGGTGAGTAACTTGGGAGTGTATCCAAATAGCTAAGTGAGTAATACCTACTTTCTGACTTTTCAGTGCAGTTTAAAAAAAAAAAAATGTTATTCAGCTACTTTTGGGTCAGCTATAACATAGTAAATTGCAGACCTGTAGCTCATTGCATAGCTGAGCAGTAGCTAGTTTCAGGTTCTCACTATTGAGCAAATTACTTGTAAATTGAAAACTATTGCATTTAGAGTATTTTGTTGAAATATCTTATTCACCTACTTTTGGGTCAGGTATAACATATTGAAATTGCAGACATGTAGCTCATTGCATAAGCTGGAAAATAGCTACTTTGATGTTCTCACAGTTGAGTAAATCACCTGTAACTTGAAAACTATTGCATTTACAGTATTTTGTTTAAATATGTTATTCATCTACTTTTAGGTCAGCTGTAACATAGTAAAATTGCAGACCTGTAACTCATTGCATAGCTGAACAATAGCTACTTTGAGGTTCTCACTGTTGAGTAAATTACCTGCAACTTGAAAACTATTGAATTTAGATTACTTTGTTAGGCGGGTTGCGTGTAACCAACCCGCCTATTAGATTGATGTGTCCGACGTCCGTCTGTCCGTCTGTCTGTCTGTCCGTCTGTCCGTCCACATTTTTCGTTTCCGGACTCTAACTTTAAAACGGTTTGACCAATCAAATTCAAACTTCACAGGGAGATAGATCACCATCATAGCTAGGTTCCTTTCGAAATTGGTGAAATTCCGTGTGTTCGTTTATCCGTTTTTCGTCCGTTTGTCTGTCCATCCATCAGTTTGTCCACATTTTCGTTTCCGGACTCTAACTTTAAAACGGTTTGACCAATCAAATTCAAACTTCACAGGGAGATAGATCACCATCATAGCTAGGTTCCTTTCGAAATTGGTGAAATTCCGTGTGTTCGTTTGTCCGTTTTTCGTCCGTTTGTCGGTCCATCCATCTGTTTGTCCACATTTTCGTTTCCGGACTCTAACTTTAAAACGGTTTGACCAATCAAATTCAAACTTCACAGGGAGATAGATCACCATCATAGCTAGGTTCCTTTCGAAATTGGTGAAATTCTGTCTATTTGTTTGTCCGTTTTTCCGTCCGTTTCTTCGTTTTTGTCCGTTTTTCTGTCCATCCATCTGTCCGTCCACATTTTTGTTTCCGGACTCTAACTCGAAAACGGTTACTCCAATCTAATTCAAACTTCACAGGGACATACATCACCATCATAGCTAGGTTCCTTTCGAAATTGGTGTAAATCTGTCCGTTCATTTGTCTTGTTTTTCTGTCCATTTGTTCGTTTTTAGGCGGGTTGCGTGTAACCAACCCGCCTATTAGATTGATGTGTCCAACGTCCGTCTGTCCGTCCACATTTTCCATTTCTGGACTCTAACTTGAAAACGGTTTGACCAATCAAATTCAAACTTGACAGGGACATAGATCAACATGATAGCTAGGTTCCTTTCGATATTGGTGAAATTCTGTCCGTTCGTTTGTCCGTTTTTCGTCCGTATGTCTGTCCATCCGTCTGTTTGTCCACATTTTCGTTTCCGGACTCTAACTCGAACACATTTACCTTAAGTGGGTAACCTAACATTTCTTTCCTTGTTCCTAAATTTAATGAGAGCAGTTGCTAACCTTGTTTCCTGCGTGCGCAACCCGCCTTTTGGGGCACCTCTGACCCTCTTGTTTCAAAATGTTATTAACCAACTTATGGGTGAGCTAAAACCTAGTAAAATTGTGGACCGGTGGCTCATTGTATAGCTGAGTAATAGCTTCTCTGAGGTGCTCACTGTTGAGTAAATCACTTGTAGCTTGAAACCTATTGCTTTTACACGATTTTGTTGAAATATGTTTTTCATCTACTTTTGGGTCAGCTATAACATGGTAAAATTGCAGACTTGTAGCTCATTGGATAGCTGGGAAATAGCTATTTTCAGATACATCCTTTTCTACTTTCACTTGTACTCTGAAGCTCAAAACACAAAGTACGCGAACACAGAGTCTGTTCATGGCACTGAATGCTTCTTTTTCATTTGTAGTGTTATTTCATTCAGTAGTTAATTTCAAGGCTTTTTAAACTTTTTGGTGTATGGAGGAGTTTTTAAGAAAAAGAAGAATGGTCTTTCTAGTCTTCATGTTACTTACATTTCTAGATAAATGAAATTATGTAAATTTATCAGGATAAATAACATACATTTTTTACCCACAGCCCTTAAGGACTGTTGGGGTATTGTTTTCACCCGTGGTGTCCGGTCGGGTGGGCGGGCGGCGGGAAAAAGTTTGTCCAGCCTGTATCTCAGAAACCATAAGGTGTAGGAAGTTGATACTTGGTAGGGACATTGGTTAGGGGGTGTAGGTGTGCAATGTCATTGTGTGACCTTGATTTGGCGTCGTAGTAACCTTGACCTATAAAATCTTGTCAGGGCTATATCTCGGAAACTGTAAGGTGTAGGAAGTTAATACTTGGTAGGGACATTGGTTAGGGGTTTGTAGGTGTGCAATGTCATTGTGTGACCTTGGCTTGACCTTGCTGTAGTGACCTTGACCTATAAAATCTTGTCCGGGCTATATCTTGGAAACCGTAAGGTGTAGGAAGTTGATATTTTGTAGGGACATTGGTCCGGGGGTGTAGGTGTGCAATGTCATGGTGTGACCTTGGTTTGACCTTTGACCTTACCGTTGTGACCTTGACCTATAAAATCTTGTCTGGGCTATATCTCAGCAACTCTAAGGTGTAGGAAGTTGATACTTGGTAGGGACATTGGTTAGGGAAGGTAGGTGTGCAATGTCATGGTGTGACCTTAATTTCACCTTTGACCTTGCTGTAGTGACCTTGACCTATAAAATATTGTCTGTGCTATATCTCGGAAACTGTAAGATGTAGGAAGTTCATACATCGTAGGGACATTGGTTAGGGGTTGTAGGTGTGCAACGTCATGGTGTGACCATGATTTGACCTTTGACCTTGCCGTAGTGACCTTGACCTATAACATCTTGTCCGTGCTATATCTCGGCAACCATAAGGTGTAGGAAGTTGATACTTGGTAGGGTCATGGGTTAGGCGGTGTAAATGTAAAACGTCATGGTGTGACCTTGATTTGACCTTTGACCTTGCCGTAGTGACCTTGACGTATAATGCCTTGTCCGGGCTATATTTTGGAAACCATAAGGTGTAGGAAGTTGATATTTGGTAGGGACATTGGTCGGGGCTTATAGGTGTGCAATGTCATGGTCCGACCTGGATTTGACCTTTGATCTTGCATATCTGATGCTATTTTATCTCTACGAGGATATGTGATACTATTTTATCTCACTTGTATCTTTCATATCTTTTTACTTGAATCTTGGTTGTTGCACCTTTGGGTGTCTTTTGATGTAGATTAAGCACTGTTAAAGTCATATTAAAATTCATTGAGGGTTTTACTTTTGTAACTTCCATTGTAACAGATGGTATTGCATCGAGTGAGTCACAGGTTTTGCCCCAACTCCACATATAAGCATGTATTACCACATCTGTATGTATGGGTAATATTCAAAACATTCAAACCATAATTCGACCATAAATAATTGTGATATTTTCATTGACAGCTATTAGGGGTGTTGCGGTAGTACCGGTATCGTCGGTACGGTAAAAAAATTACTGCAAACCGTCAATTATGCAGCTACCGGTTTTCCACTTATACTTCAACTTAAAGAAACTTTACTAACCTTACACACAAAATAAGTGTCATAATCCACTTTTATTTGCTTTTTACTGTAATACCAAAGCCATAGCTATAATTTGCAGAAACCATATATTTCGTTGTTTAGCCAATCAGAATCGAGAACACATCTGTGTCATGTTAGAATTCCTGTTTTACAGTATGGAAAGTATTTGGTTCTCATGTTTTCTTAAATAAGAGACAGTTAACCGGTAACTGACCGGGAAATGATAGACGGGAAACCGGAAGCAAAAAATTGCTACCGCAACACCCCTAACAGCTATTGTCCAGTTAAAAAACTGTACAGCGTCATAACTTTTAGTTTGACTGAATTGTCTTGTTTTAATACTTAACCTTTACATACAGTGCTCTGAAAGTATCCCAATCCATGTACCGTTTCACTACATCTATATCTCGTGGTGTTGAAAATATTTCCCCAGGCTGTGGGGTACGGGCATCTCTGATGCTATTTTCTTTATTCTGTGAACAGGTTTTTGTTTTGTTTTGCAGCTATGCAGCATGTTGTGATTTCCTAACACACAATAACTTATTGTCAATAATTAGAGCACATGAAGCACAGGATGCAGGGTAAGTTCCAACTATTGGTGCTTGAAGATGAAATTTTTTACTGAAGAACAAAGTAATGCTCTATTGGGAGTACAAATTAGGTAAAATGTTGTCAACTATTTAGCGAATGTAGTTCTATCCTGGTAAGTTAAATTTCTGGGAAATCCAAAATCAGGATGAAACAGTTGCATTCGAGTTACAGATTTTGTAACGAATATATAAACTTCATAACTGTTTAAGCACTACAAAAACTTGGATTTAGTTAATGCAAATCAAATATTTAACTGAAAAAATGTAAAATAAGACCACTGCCATGGTGGTTATCTACCATCGGGCAATAATCAAAAGTGCAAGTTGTGTGACCTTGAAACAGGGTTGGAAGCCCAAAGACAAATAATAAGGAAGATAAAAGGTCTTTTTAATATGATGATCCCACTTGACCTTGACGCAAGGGTCAACTGTCAAATTGAGACTGACCTTGAGTTGGAAAGATTTGCAATTCATGATTTCCTGTCAGTTGTGAATGAGATATGTATGAATAAGATATAAAGTTTTTTTTGGTAAAAACGTGATGGACATGTGCACACATGCACAGAAGGCATTCTATAATTTCCTGACTGGGCTCTTCTGATGACGGAAGATAATATACAAATATCAACATGAATATGGACTACCGTCCGGGGTTTGTATGCGACTTTGTGACATAGTGGCGAAACATCCATTCGCCGTGTTACACTGAAAGACGGCTAAGTCATAATTGTATCCACCGGATAGCATCCGGTGGATACTATGGATTTGACTTCGTTATGCCTACACCGCCGCCGCCGCAGTGTGTAGAGAGATTTCACCGTTACCGCTCTAACGAAAAAAATATAGCTAGCCTTCTCAAATTTGCAGGATATATTCATAGCCATAAAATCTTGCCTGGGAATATTTTTGGCCTCATTTTGAAAAACAAGATGGCCGCCACGGGTGTTTTTCGACTTTAAACAAGGACTTTTGGTGGCCCTCTAGAGCAAAGGGTATTAGAGATCTCAAATTCGCAGGATATGTTCCTCATTATAAAATCTTGACTGGGAATATTTTTAGCCTCATTTTGAAAAACAAGATGGCCGCTACAGGCGTTTCTTTGCAGTCATGAAAAGTGCTTATATCTCCCTTATTATTGGTCCTAGAGGTTTGGGATGGTAAACCAACCTATAGGAAATCATGGGCTGGGAATCTTTTGGTGTGGTCAGATTTGACCTTGGACCCCTCCTTCAAGGTCAAACGAGGATAGCCAAACTTAAAAGTGCTTATAACTCGCTTATTATTGGTCCTAGAGGTTTGGGATGGTAAACCAACCTATAGGAAATCATGGGCTGGGAATCTTTTGGTGTGGTCAGATTTGACCTTGGACCCCTCCTTCAAGGTCAAACGAGGATAGCCAAACTTAAAAGTGCTTATAACTCGCTTATTATTGGTCCTAGAGGTTTGGGATGGTAAACCAACCTACAGGAAATCATGGGCTGGGAATCTTTTGGTGTGGTCGAATTTGACCTTGGACCCCTCCTTGAAGGTCAAACGAGGATAGCCAAACTTAAAAGTGCTTATAACTCGCTTATTATTGGTCCTAGAGGTTTGGGATGGTAAACCAACCTATAGGAAATCATGGGCCGGGAATCTTTTGGTGTGGTCGGATTTGACCTTGGACCCCTCCTTCAAGGTCAAACGGGGATAGCCAAACTTAAAAGTGCTTATAACTCGCTTATTATTGGTCCTAGAGGTTTGGGATGGTAAACCAACCTATAGGAAATCATGGGCTGGGAATCTTTTGGTGTGGTCGGATTTGACCTTGGACCCCTCCTTCAAGGTCAAACGGGGATAGCCAAACTTAAAAGCGCTTATAACTCGCTTATTATTGGTCCTAGAGGTTTGGGATGGTAAACCAACCTATAGGAAATCATGGGCTGGGAATCATTTGGTGTGGTCGGATTTGACCTTGGACCCCTCCTTCAAGGTCAAACGGGGAAGGTACACAAAATCATGTGCTGGGAATCTATTGCTGTTGTCAGATTTGACCTTGGACCCTCCATCAAGGTCAAACGAGGATAGCCAAACTTAAAAGTGCTTATAACTCGCTTATTATTGGTCCTAGAGCTTTGGAATGGTAAACCAAAATCTAGGAAATCATGGGCTGGGAATCTTTCTGTGTGATCGGATTTGACCTTTGGCCCCTCTTTCAAGGTCAAATGAGGATTGCCAAAATTAGTGTTTATATCTTGCTTATTCGTATTCCTAGAGGTTTGCAGTGTCACACCAACCTATAGGAAATCATGGGCTAAGAATCTTTTGATATGGTCAGATTTCACCTTGGGCTTCTCCTTCAAGGTTAAGCGATGTTAGAATGGCTTTGGTGAGTTTTCTTCTGGTGGATACAATTTGCATCGGTTCTCCGATGCGCTAGGTCTAGTTTTATACATGCCAGTGAGTACACACTCGTTACCGTAGCAAGAAATTCATCTGCATAATCTTGCATTCATTTGTGCATGCCCATGTTACTAAATTCAGAGGTACGTGAAACATAACCACGACTAAAATGTGGTTTGTGATTCAAATGTAACATTTTTAATGTTAATTCTATGTACATTATAAAATATAATACAAGTAAACATTTGTAAGCGTTTATGTATAATATTTTATACTTTTGTTGTTAAATATGTGGCCTTTAGGGGACCAGTTCTTGGTCGTCTGTAATGCAGATTTTGTTTTAAGTTTATATGAATCAAATACCATCTTTACCACTATTAAACGATTAGCTAACCTGCATAGCCACTAAATTAGACCATTTCGGCCTTAACTCCAAAATATTTCTATTTAACCAGGATTTCTAGATATATATGATGTTTATTTTAAAGGAATTCTATCAAACTTTATTCAAATAAAATTGATCTCTCTTAATTTAAAAAAAGGTAGTCGTACAATTTTTGAATTGTTTTTCCTCATAAAAATAAGAGTGCTTCCTCAGAGAGGAGTTATAATGACAAAAGAGTATTGGAGCACCAAAACTATTATTAGTACCCAATTAAACAGGCACATTGAATATGTTCAATTGCAAACCAGTAGTTGATGCTCACAAGACGAGCCAAATTTCATGGTAATTTAATCCCAATTGTTAAGTTTTTTTACATAATAAATATTAGTAAGACAAATTACTTGCATTAAACTACATAATGTACCATGTTTAATATAATATTTATCATTTTATATGAGGACTTCACCTTTTGTTCGTGAGCAATCAGGCACCAATTTATTTGTAATTGTCACACCTGTAAATTGTTCATCATTCTCTTCAACAACCTGTTCCCACAAGTGGGCATCTACGATTCTGTGAATTAAATGTTGATTGAAAAAAGACATTTTTCGATAATTTATCAGCCTTGTTTCATTTCTTTCAAACAGTAGTTGGCCTCATGTTTGAAGAAAAAAACTTTTTTTTTACTTGCAATTAGTCATAAGTATTTTGCAGAAAACTTTCTTGTTGTGTTCAGGGATGAAAGGAAAAATAAATAGGTCTCCGAGATAGTGGCTCTGGTACTATATTATCTCTATATTCCAGAATCAAAATTCATTTCATTTCCATTGTCTTGCAAGTGGCTTAGAGAAATAGAATAATATATTAGCCCTGAGCTGGGTTGGTTCTGGCTTTCTGTCCAGCTTATTACAGGGAACAACGTCCATTCTATGGAGATCCTGACAGAAAACTAATGTCTTTTTAATTATTCATCTCATATTTACCTCCTGCAGGCTAACATCTAGGCACTGCATATATTGCTGTTTTGATTTGCAAGCACTTTGTTTCTTTTGTGCTGTACTTTCTGTCTCGTGTGTGTTGCACATGGAGGGGTAAATTAAGTTCATGTGTGTAAGTCTCCAGTACACTTGTATTTATGTTCTGCTCCCATATAGTTTCTGACATATTGATCTTTATCTGAAATAACATTTGGTATATTTTAGCTTTGGTGGGTACATGCCATATTTTAGTTCTAAAATGTGCATGTGGCCATTAAAAGAGTAAAAGATTTTAATCAAGATTGGAAGAAAACATAGTACAATTTAACTGATTGCTGACTAATTATTGCACTGTTATTATGTATGGGTGAATTAGTGATTTAAGGGTTTTTTTGGGTGTTTTTCTCAATTATTAACAACAATGAAAAAAAAAAAAATTCTTGAATAAAGAGAAAAGTACAATCTCTGTTTTGCTAAAACAATTTGAAAAATAGATTTTAAAATAATTGTCTTGATTAAAAATACAGCCAGTTTGTATTGATTCCATATTCCTTTAAAAAGCTTGTAACAATACACAATGCAGCCTTCTTTGTGCTGATTGTTGAAATATTATTAGAAGAGTCTATAAATCTCTCTGAATGTTAAAGTAACAGCTGAGAAAACCTCCTCAAAAGATAAATATGAGATATAGCCCAATGGCTTAAAAGACCAAAGGAAACCTTAATTTCCACCCACATCAATAAAAATAGCAGGATGGGTGGTGGGAAAATGTCAACGTTATGGATATTGATTTTGTGATAGCTCTCATTTACTAGATAATTTCATAAAGTCCTGTCTCTTTTGAGTATGTTGCAGAATTAGAAAACCTGCATCAGTTGGGTAAAAATGTTTTGTTGGAAAATCACATAAAGGACCAAACTTTCTGGAAGTAGGGGTTTCTTTGATGGTTTGATCACTTTATATTGAAGGTCTTCAGGAGCTGTTTGATTGGCCCAAAATAACATTTTTCTGAAAAGGCTGCCATTTGCAGATGTAACAACTTGCCATAATTTTTTAAGACCTTGTATGTTTCAAGTGCTGAGAGAGTTCTTGTTTCTATTTACAGATATAGAATGTACAGAAAAAGTCAAACAACAGGTTTTCCATCATTAATAACCATATTTTCTGCACCGAACTACTTAGATGTTTACAACAATAAAGGTAATAAACCACAAATATTTCATATTTCATACAAGTGAGTCAGTGTAAGATATCTCTCTGGGTATATTGAAGTTTTACATTTCTTGTTTTTTTCTGTCTTACAATTTTGATCAATGACATTAAGTATAGCTCATTTTCAATTTGTTAATAAAAGTGAAATATGGAAATCAATTTTACAAAATCCTTTTCCACCAGAGTGACTGTACTATGAAATTTTTTTAATGAGAAGTTCCATATTCAATTGCAATATTAATCCATCAAGCTCATACTGAGGAATGGCTCTTGAAGCCATGTCTTTTGACAGTTATAATTAGACGGAAAGATAGTCTCAGTTGCAAAGTGGTTTTCAAGTTTGGCAAAGATAATTTGCTTCTGACTAAGATTCTGTAGTCACACCTATAGCCGGTCCTAATGTGACCCAAGATGTTCAAATGGAAAAAGCCAGTTTTGATTCTAAAAATGACAGTGTTTGGGTTCTGTAATGTAAGTGTTGTTTTTTCTTTGCTGTAGCTGCCATACTGAAATATGAAAACAATGTGATGAACATTAGGCAGTTCAACTGCTCACCGCACCCCTACTGGCTGCCAAACTTCATGGATGTCTTCACATGGTCTCTGCCATTTGTGGGAGAAAAAGGTGTTTGTCACATTTTTATCCCATGTATCTTTTTTTGTTCTGAGATTGTGTTTAGTGAAGTTCAGTAAACCAATGAAATGACATCATCTGGAAGGTCTAGACTATAAAAGATATATTGTTTACTTTACTAAAGAAACTCATGCGACTTTTGATGTATACATAATGACTATTTGTGGGCATTTGACATTTAATTTTTTTATCGCAAGGCAATTTCTAGTACAACTGAAAAAGGAAGAATGACTTCTCTTTCTGTTGTACAAATCAGTATTTATTTCAACATCTTACTTCACTGAGATTTCACTGGCTCCGTGGCTGTCACGTTTCACCATCCAAATTGGTATTTTCACACTTGTTACGGAGACAGAGGGAATTGCTAGTACAACTGAAAAAGGAAGAATGACTTCTCTTTCTGCTGTCCAAATCAGTATTTATTTCAACATCTTACTTCACTGAGATTTCACTGGCTCCGTGGCTGTCACGTTTCACCATCCAAATTGGTATTTTCACACTTGTTACGGAGATTTCAGTGGTCCTGTGGCTGTCATGTTCCCCGTCGAAATTGGTATTTTCACACTCTTACTGAGATTTCAGTGGTCCCTAGCCCCGTGGATGTCCTGTTCCACTGTCCAAATTGGAATTTCCACACTGTTACCTCACTGAGATTTCAGTGACCCCATGGCAGTCACGTTCCACTGTCCTGATCAATATTTCCATGCTATTACCTGACAGAGATTACAGTGGCTGCAACATTCCAACGTCCTGATCAGTATATCCATGCTACTTACCTGATAGAGATTTCAGTGGCCTGTGGATATCCATTTTTGCCAGATGATCACTTTAGTCTCGCCAGTTTAGGTGTTATCAGAATCCAGCTCATAATAATGTTTAAGAAATTCTGTTGACATGTCCAGATATGACCCTTGCTATGAAAGAGAATATGAAAAGGTAACTTTAATGTTTCTCTTTCACAGTGACGGAGATGTTGGTGAATGTGCTGAATATCTGCTCAGATGATGAACTTGGTCGTGATGAGGAAGTAGACGATGAACAGGAATCTGAAGGTAACCAGCAGAGTAAAATGATGTGTTACATAGTTATTATTGTCAGTAAAAACTACCCTTGTATGTTTAGAGCAAGTAAACTAGTTAGCAAGAAGGTTGATGCACAAAGCCTTGTTATTGTTGCTGTGTATTTGTTATTTTTCTTCTCATTAGCTTTGTACCTTTTCAAGTGTGTTAGATTGGTTTTATCATAATCATTGTGATCTTACTGGAAGCAGAATTTATTAAGAACTAAAAACTTGTAGGCCATTTCAGCAACTGCTTGGCTATATTCCATTATTCCATATTTTAAAATAACATGTTTTCTGTCGAAGTGATCTCATTAACAGATGGATTTAACCATGTGTCTCACTGTAGCCTAGTGTAGTGTAAGACGCCATATTTTGCAGGAAATTATTTAATTAACTAAGGAATTGCGAGTTTTAAATTTCCAAAATATATATATATATATATATTTTTTTTTATTTTTGTAATTGGGAGTGGCAAAATAACCACATGCAAGAAGGGCCATATATACAGCAACATGAAGACTCCTTGACATCCAGTTTTAAATTATATGTATAGGAAAAGTGTATGAAGAGAACAGCAACATAATCTGCACATTTTATGTGTCCGTGACCCACATTGATAACGCAGTGATCCATATCAATGCTTATTGGTCATGGAAAATGAAATAGTCAATGTCAAATAATGGATAGGATTGAGCCATTCTTTATCTTGCCAGATATCTTACATACAGGATAGTTTAACATAGAAAAAAGTACTTCATAGATAAGTTTATAAGGAATAAGTTTTGTCTGATGACTATAGTTTATAAGAAGTACTACGTATTCCTGCCAATTATGAGCTGTAACTTTACGTATATAAATGAGTTGTCATAAAAATTATTGAAAAATGAAGGTCACATTGAAGCAATATGGCATGAATTAATTTCAGTTACTTGTATCTTAAGTTACTTAACCAGTAGACTAACTCAGTACAAGAATCAGTTGTAATGTGAACTGTTAAAATATAGGCGTGTGAAAAGGAATAGCATTAATGGAAGACTTGTGGTGGATAAAACAGATTGCTGTGATTAGTTTAGTAGTTAAAATGTTTTCACATGTATAGCATGTTTTATTGTTCCTATAAATTGCGTATGTTGTAGATTGGTAATCATTTCATAAATAAGTGCAGTTCTACACTATTTTCCAAGTTTTAAACCTGTATTGCATTGTTATAGTAGTTACCAGCATTTTTATTTGAACAAATGTTGTTTTCAAAATTCAACTTCATTTGTTGATTAATCAGGTAGGCATTACAAAGACACGGGTTTGAATATTTCTCTTCATCATTATCGAAGTATAAGTTATATTCTAGGCATGATGTATAAACAAATTATTCAGATACTATGTAGTAAAATAGTGCATTCATATTTTTTTAGATTTTCTAGGAATATGAACATTAATTTTAATTATAAAATGAACCCAAATAATTGATCATAGTGTAATATTGCTGTTCATTTGCCTGCAGGTGTTAAGTCCCTTGTGATAATGGAACAAGGTCAGATGACAAAAATTGTGAATGACTACTATTATTATACCCTATGTTACCCTGGCTAAATTCATGCATATATAGTTTTGTGTTAACGTAGTTCCATTTATTTTGTTGTTTCTCTTCTGTTTGATCTGACATCATTTGGGCCAGTGTTCACTTGGAATTTGCTGATGATACCTGTGTGACAAAAAAAAAAACCACCCAAAAAACGTTCAAATTCGTTTAAATCCACTTAAAAATAAATAAAAAATATTGGTTGATATATATTGCACCAAGTTTATCTCTCTGTATTTAACAGTCATGTGTTGCCACTGTGTGAAGGCAGGCCCATTCCTTATAATTTGTTTGTACTAACACTGTCCAAAAAGTGTCTCATACATATAAATACAGTATATATATAAATCTATGTACACTGAAATCAATTTTGTGTGCTTTATCTTCGGACTAAGCCTGTATTTAATGTGTATTAATCTCTGTATTCTGTATATTATATATAGACCTGTGTTTTCTGGCTCGCACGTTTCTGTTGAAGCTCTTTGATTTGAAGTCTTCTTCGATTATATGTATGCATCTCTGTGTTGATTAATATACAATACTTGCAATTTCTCTCTTTTAAATTAGTATCTTGTGCACAGGTCATGCATATGTAGTCGTGGAAATTTCTAAAGAATACCTTTCAGTAACTTCAGCTGCTTGTGATTTTCATGTGAGGTTCTTTCTTTGGAATGTTTGTCTTTTTAAAGCTGTTAAGGTATCTTAAGCAGTACGACACTGATTTTGAATTATTTTTAGACCTGACCACTGGCGGAATGATTTAATTGTAGTTGAGACTCGATTTAGATTTCTTGTGATGTTCTTGATAGTTTCTATTTCGTGAGGGTGGTTGTTCATTTCCACAGTTGAAACAGGGGTCATCTGGTGTAATTCCTTACAGCTTATTCATATAAGCTCAGTTATGTTTCTTTTTACAGTCTATTTGGTAACTTTTTAAATCAGCTTCAGTTATCTCTGTCTCTTTGTGCCTACATTGAAGTTTGCAGGATTCATGTTTGATATGCTCTCAGATATATATTGAACTAAGGTTATGAATAGAGATGGGTTTGAATAAAAAGTGTGAACATCGAGAGGTCGCCAATACAAAACCGTTCCGATTTCGGGACTTGTTTTGATGAACCCCAATGAAATATGAATATTTCCTCTCAACGAAATTATAATAAAAGTCGCCCAATGCATAAATTTGGAATAAAAGTGCACAGTTTCTTCAGATTTGTAGTTTGTTTCCAATATTTGAAGTTCCCCTTCCATTATATTTATTGACAAGTGAGATGGAGGTTATAAACAGAAATTATTTATCAAAACATGGCAGTTCTGCTTAGCAAAATTGCTGTTAAAGTCTGCAAAAGCACAAAATATGGGATAAAAGACAATAATTACTTCAGATTTGTTGTATGTTTCTAATATTTGTAATTTTCTCTCTGTCATATATGTTGACAAGCCAAGGGGCAAGTTGTTAAATCTTGTCACAGTATTTCAGTAAGATGCTCTAGATACCAAGACATTGGGCCAACCGACCCATCACTAGTTATAAATAAATGAATATTCAACACTCTCTCAAAGAAATCCCTGTCCTGTGTGATTGTCAGTTTTTCCTGGAATATTCCACAGTATAATCTTAGTTATTTACCAATTTATAAAAAAAAAAAAAAAAAAAAATCAAAGTGAGTGCCAAGATTATCCATGACATCTATAATGAGTAGAGATACCAGTCCAGAAGACCAACCTCTTGGAAAAAATTATTTAAAAAACAAACTATCTTAGAGACAGTGGTGACTATGGCCCATTTTACACCTAAGCACTACTTCATATTTCCACCTGAACAAAGATGGCAGTAAGTGTACTAAACTATATTGGAATAAATATATTTGTACAAATATGGTTAAAAGACGTACCTCGCCAGATAATGCCATGGGACTGCTTGATTTTGCTTCTAGATTGATCAGATTAAATGTTTGCTCCCATCTTACCCCCAGTGCTGTATATTGTTTTCTTGATACCACAATCTTGTTTTTAGTCTTAATATTCTATGAAGATGAAATGTTCCAAAGCTTCTGGATCTGTATACCTTAGCACAAATGGCAGATTTATCACTGCAAATCATTTCTTGGTGCTGCAAACAGTCCTTTTATTTTGACTCTTAGTATCCTTGCTTTGTTCCCTTGAAGAAATGCCATTTGTTGATTTTTAAACCTTTAAAGTTTTTTTTTTTCACTGTTTCATACAAGTTTTGGTTAGTTGGTCTACCCCTTTACAGAATCTAATACATGAAGTTTCTTTTGTATGTTTATATCTTCTCTGAATTGGCCCCAGTGCAAAAACTATTCTCCCGTGTACCAAAATGATTGGCTACAATTTCTGACATTTTACATAACAGATGGCCATAGTTGTCTGCATTTGATATCCCGGGTTTTATTAACACCTCAAACTAGTGGTCGGACCGGTTGTGAAAATAAAAACCGGTTTTCGGGGCTTTGAAACCGAACGAAATCCGGGATTTCGAAAGTGTACAGATATATGATAAAAAGTTTTACGCGAGCGTACATGAGCTGCATCCTCAATAGGAAATATGGATTCGCGAGATATTTTGAAGTTTGTAAACTTCATTTACCATGAATATAAAGCAAAAATGTAAGATTTTCCTCAAATGTATATGCTCTTTATTGTTTTGACGAAATATTAACCAGTTCAAAGCCTAATATGATGACATTTTCAATAATCGGTACTTAAATACAGCTTTTCACTTCCTGCAATTTCCTATCATAATATGACCTGTTACATTATGACCTGTTAGTGATAATGAACCCAAAACATTCATTCAAAGCCTGTGACCTCTGACTTTTGAAGATGAGGGATCTAATCCACAGTTTTACTGTATACAATAGAATTTGTCAGATACTTGCTGTGGGTTTAAAATAATATTGCAGTTCACTGATTTCATTATCCAATACACCTGGCTTTTGTGGTGGTACCTGTGTTGAAGAAATAGGGAAAAAATCAAAGAGATTCCATAACGCTTCCCCAAAAGTGCTTGTATGAAACCTGTGACCTACCATCAGATTAGGCAGTTTCAGTTCACTCTTCTGTGTCTTGGTGATCTGCACTCATGCCACATTATTTTGATTTTAGTACTGCAAATTTTGTTGTGCACAGATTAAACGTAAGCGTGGTTTTATATGTCTTTCATGTGATGGCATTTAATATATACTATCCAATAGTAGAGTTATTTAGTTGGCGTGTGCTTGCTATTAACCATGAGTGGAAAAAGTACCTATTAATTGGCCTTTGAATTAGTTTTACAATGATTATGGCGTGTTACAGATTTTGGTTTATTTATTTTTTTTTTTTGCTGTAAAAATGGTATAAAATTTTGTAATGTGTTGTCAGTAATAATATGAACCACATTCCAGATTTATTTTTGCATATGTTTAAAGTTGATCCTCGGGACCCAAGATACCATATTGTGCATGAGTGAATTTATATACCATAGCCACGCTCTGTAACGCTCATGCTTTTGAAAGCGCCCATCCACAATCTTACGTTATCGCTTATAAATTACTAAATATCGTTTCGAGGTAAACTTTCTCCATATAAACCCAATAATCGGTGAAATGTGAAATGTAAGGTAAACAAAATAATGACCATTAATTTAAGTTTTGATGTTTGACAGTTCATATAAAGTGACAATTTGTACCTAGATAAATGTATCATCATTGATTTTTTAAAAAACTCGAGTTTAAATTGTGTAAATCAATGTGATCTACAAATGTGATTGGAGTGACGGGTCCACTCGTCGCAGCACAAACCATGATGTCATGATTAACAGTGATGTCCCTGTACAAGACAGATCCAGTCTTGAGTGGCCGAGTGGTTAACTAACTTCGGATTTCATCATGTGGTTCTCAGTCTAAAATACAAGGAACAAAGTCGGAAGTAAAAAGTGTGAATAGAAAAAGTGTTATTCTAAAATGGTACGCTGCGCAGTGACCTTGGACACATCTTTTGCGCAATGCTGGAATCGCGAATATAGAACGGTAAATAAAACAACGCTGTTGAATTCTGTGTGCATCGTCCCTTCGTGTACAAATGTAAACAAACAACTCGCACTAAAATAAAATGTAAATTATGTGCAGCAAATATAAAGTTAAATAATTCAGTATTAACCAAAAGGCTGTTTGCACATCCATCACTATGCACATTTGGTTAATGGAAGAGCCAACATGGCATTGGATTTGTTTTGATTTTTACGTAAAATTTACCCCTTATTTTTATGGCTGGGACGGGTGCTGAAAAACGGCATCAAGTACTCTCCCTCTCACAACCGGCCCGAATTCGAGTAACCGCGAGATTCAGTATCTACCATTAAAAGTCTTCTGTAAACAAATAGTCGGTTCCGGAAACGAAACTTTTGAAGGAAAACGTCTTCTATTTGACCAGATATTATAGAATATGGAGGAAATTATACGTTTTCAAGCAAAAATAACAACTTTAATTGATATTATGTGACAGAAATGCTGAAATGTGGCATATTTTACACAAAAGTTTCATTACATGGGTGATAATACAGTACCTCGCGAGTAACCAAGGATTTAAAATGGACTTGAGTACTAGCAAAGATCGACTCGTCTATCGAGGCGTGAGTACTCGTTCACAGCCCTACTTATTTTGAACAAAATATCAATGTAACCATTTTAGAATAGGAATAAAAGACAAATTCTCGTGATTTATGATGGTTTTAAACTATCAATCTGCTGTATTAAAGCACTCAGCCCTTTGGGCTTCGTGGCTTTAATATTCAGCCGATCGATAGTTTAAAACCATCATAAAGCTGTATTAAAGCACTCAGCCCTTCGGGCTTCGTGGCTTTAATATTCAGCTGATCAATAGTTTAAAACCATCATAAAGCTCTCGAATACGTCTTTTATTTCTATATTAAAAGAATTGTGTAGTATGTTTAATCAAGTTATTATTATATTAATCCTCTGCTAAACACTGCTGAGTGAGTGTGGCATAGGAATGAAACCAAATTTATGACTCGTCGTACAGAATTACACCTATCTTACTGTCATGAGATTTTGTAGGGTATGCTTGGTGTAAACTGAAATGTTCTTAATCTGATGTGAGAAAGTTATGCCTCATTCACACTACAGGCGGTATACCCCGCAATAAGAGTTTTACTTGGCGGTGAAACCACATCCCAGGACATCTCATATCTTACGAGTTTTGCAGTATTCATGAGGTTCGTCTCGCACGGCTACTGAAGGGACACGGTTTGTAACAGTCAGTAACAGTAGGACGTAAGTACTACAAACGTTTCTCAATGAGAGGCATCCTCCATGTCTTCAGTTACCGTATGAAAAGTTTTGCTACAAAAGGTCACTGAAATGGATAGACAGTTATGGTGTCACATGTATAAAGGGACGGTGAGTGGGGGTGAGTGACGTTGTGACGGTCAGAGGTGGAATATTTTAGCATTTTATAATTTCCATAGAATGCTGAAGGAATTGGATGGCAGGCCACTGTATCACAAGTTTGCAAAGAGACCTCAGGCGATAGATGAAGGATAGGGACGTTTTGACCAATGCCTACCACCGCGGGGTATACTGCCAGCAGTGTGAAAGGGGTATTAGTGTGTTAACAAACTAAAATTTTTGTTGTAACTATTGTTAAGTTATTTGAGGGAGATGGTTTAGGCATAATAAGGTTATGATTTTAAGAGTTGGGCAAATCAGTGATTACAGTTTTAGGTACAAAAAGAAAATGTGGTAGACTTAAGACTCAACAGTAACATTGTTTATCACCCCTTGCTGAGTACTTTCACCTTTTGATTCAACTTGAATTAGATAAAAGGACCTACAGATTTTGTGAAAAAGAATGATTTGTGTGAATCAATTTACCTGGGGCTTGTAAAGTAGCAAACTAATACTTAATGACACTTTTAATGAAAGATTAAGGGTGTGTAAATAGAAGCATTTTTTGAATAGGCGTTACACTGTCGGTAGTCATTATATCATTGTTAGAGATTTCCTGCAGATCATAAATGTTAACTGAAATGTCTCAATAATTGTAAAATTTAGGTAAATTAAAAAAAATCACCTTACTGTACAACACTTCAATAACTTTATTTTATGCAACAATGATACCGTAAATGACCTATTTAGCACACAGTGCGCTAAGGAAAGACTATTTTTATTCAGTATTTGGTGGAAAAAAGTTCCCCTTTTAGCGCACCCATCATGAAACACTTTCCGGGATGAAGTATAGGTCAATCCAGTAAGAATAACGGTGTTCCGATATTTAGAATCTACTGAAAATACCCACCTCCTGTAAATATGGCGGTAGATATAAAGGAACGCGAAAGTCATGGCAAAAATGTCAATTTGTTAAGTAAATACGTACAATATATAAAAATATGTGGATATTGTGCACTGTTACCAACAACATTGCCGAGAAAAAGAAATAGGGTGCGGTTACAAGGGCGGATGCACTAAATAGGTCATTTACGGTAACTTTATATTTAGTTGGATGTAAAAAAACTGAGGGTTTACATGACTAATACTTAATGACAGGGTCTGAGTTATCTTTAAGTTTAAGGGGTTTTTTTTACGAAAGATTTGACCAACAGTAAACTAAGGTTTTGATTTACAAACGAGTTTGCTAACTTAGAGTTAACTAAGAGCTATCCACTTTGTTAGCGGAACGAAGACTTGATCTATAGGCCTCTGGTTCACTTAAAATACAGGCTTAATATACTGGAGTTAATTTGTAACATAAAGTTGTGATTGTTCTGGATATGGTCCAAATTAAAAGCAATGGAGTGGAACCAATAAAATAATGCTTTATAACAATTGAAACCAGCCTAGGGGTAATTTTAGGAGCTCAGTGCCAGGTTTAACAATGTAAGTCCATTTAAATACATGTATATTATTGTAGACATTTTGGCTATTTAGGGTTTACTGCATTTTATATGTTGCGACACTGGGTGCTTTTATCCCATAGCCCCTTTCACCTTTTGAGTATTACCATTGTCTGGTGCTTTTTTGACTGGAATGGTGGGAGTAGTTAGTTCCATTGGGATATATCTTGGAAGTTGTAGAAATATTTGGAATATGCAATAAATGGAGTTTGTGTGTATATCATAACGCCCAACTTCAGCTTGACTAGAGACCTCTCTATGCTAAACTTCAGCAAATGTTGGCTGAGTGTGGTCACTTAATATGGAAAATTTAAAGCTCATAATGCAGAAATTTAATATAGTATTGTTCGGCTGACGGTAGGTATGAATACTGGCATTTAGGTTTGGCCTTTTCATTGTTGTGCTACACCTTTGTTAGGACCTCCTGACATAGCTTGCACATTTGTGCTGTAGGTCCCCTATAAAAAGTTTTATGCTGCCCTCAGTTTATACCCAGTTCAGCCAAGTGGTTTTCGCACAGGCTGTCATGATTCTCAGCAATGCAGTAATTTTCAAATGTTCAGAATTCATTTGCAAGTATTGGATGTTTCCGTTGGTTGGAAATTAACAATTCACATACCTGTTTAATTTGAAAACAAGATAGCAAAAACAATGTTCAGGTAGGTAGAAAGACCTACTGTCATGTTCCTTTTCAGGAATAGACTCTTTTCAGTCTTGTACTGGGTATCTCTAGAAGGTAAACAAGTAAACAGAATAAGATTTCATTTGTTGAGATGTCTGAAGTTGTGTTTTCCCCCTTGGGCAATCTTACACTCAACTACTATCATTCAAAGCACACTTCATAGTGTATATAGAATTGTGGGATATTATAATGTTCCTAACGTTGTTGATACTAAATTATCTCTGGTCGATATATGTAAATAAAATAACACTATGTATTAGTATGTAAACTCTACTCTTTTATCATATCTTCTTGATTGACTTGGATAACATCAGCTTGTAGAAGTTTGCCAGCAATTAACATTTATCTCTGACTCTCTGTTACATAAACTTACATAACAGACTTGTAAATACAGTATGTGAAAAGTTGATGTTTCCTTTGACAACATATATGGAGAAAACTAATCTTATGCTTTCTTATTGTAACATAGGGTATGTTAAATAATTTACCTTGAAAAAGTTATATCATGTATAGTGCTGTAACGAGTTGACCAAAACTCGAGTCGTAACTCGATGGGCGATATTTGGGGATGACATCGGTTTACGCAATTTAAACTCGAGTTTTTAAGAAATAAATAATGATATACTAATCTTGTTACAAACTAGCACTTTTGCAATTTATTTAACCATAAAGACGTAAAAAATCATGAGCAATGGTCATTTTTATGTCAGCTGACTTGTCAGTCAGCTGACATTATGTCGTCACTCTGCGGCGTGGGCGTACGCGTCCGCATACGCGTCCGCGTGAACAACTTCTCCTCCAAAACTACAAGGCCTAGAGACGTGCTGTTTTTTTTAAAAGATACCTTATCTATCGAGGATGAAAAATTGTTCAAGGCATGCAAATCTGTCTGTTCGTCTGTTTGCTAGAGACATTACAAGGGGGGTACCCCCACCAAAAGTATGAAAATTTCAACACTTAATCACAATTTTCTCAGTGACTATTGCAGGGATTTCTCTCATATCTTGCATATATGTACTAGGCCAGAGGTAGATTCTCTTGTGTGAGTATGAGACCTGGATCTGTCTTACTTTTTTTAGTCGAATCTTTGATTCGAGTTATGTACTGAGTTGCAGTCGCGATTTTAAAAGGGCCGTTTAAGCCCTTAAATATCAAATTCTTCATAATATTTGTTCACATATCGGTACATTAAGGTCTATACTATACACTCTGCCATTTTGAAGATTTTTAATGCTTTTATTCAGTTATATTTTATAAAGTAAAAAGCTTGTCTAGCACTTCGTCTGGCTTTCTCCAAGGACCCGTATGTCCTAGAAACTATTGTGTTTGCCATTGTAATGGCCTACTCGAACGAGTCTTTTTTAACGGTTTCGTCTGCTGGTTTCTAGAGGTGAAACCCCAATTAATTTATTTGTCTGCAGGGTTTACCACGCAGTCACTGTTAATGTAAAATTGCTGTCTGCGCATCTACGTGTACTCCATTATTTGTCAAACAAATAAACCGCAAAGAAATTAATGAATGAAGTGACGTCACGGTAGTACTATACATTTTTCGTTTAGCCAATCAAAATCGAGATCACCTCTGGCAGAGACAATGAAAATTCAAACTCCGTAGTTCTACATTCAACCACTAGAAGGCGCTTTTGTATGTCCTAGAAATCATGATGGGGTTTCTAAACGTGAGGCTACAATGGGGTTTCTAACAACATTTTACAAATATATAATCCAGCAATATTTCTGTCTTCTCGCAATATTTAAAACAAATAAAATATCAAATGCTGGTAGTTGTACACCCACAGAGTGATGAAAACGTGAGGCTACGATGGGGTTTCTGACATTTTACAAATATATAATCCAGCAATATTTTACTGTCACCGCACCTCACTCTGTCTTCTCGCAATATTTAAAACAAATAAAATATCAAATGCTGGTAGTTGTACACCCACAGAGTCATGAAAACGTGAGGCTACAATGGTGTTTCTAACAATATTTTACAAATATATAATCCAGCAATATTTTACTGTCACGCACCTCACTCTGTCTTCTCGCAATATTTAAAACAAATAAAATATCAAATGCTGGTAGTTGTACACCCACAGAGTCATGAAAACGTGAGGCTACGATGGGGTTTCTAACAATATTTTACAAATATATAATCCAGCAATATTTTACTGTCGCCGCACCTCACTCTGTCTTCTCGCAATATTTAAAATAAAATATCAAATGCTGGTAGTTGTACATCCACAGAGTGATGAAAACGTGAGGCTACGATGGGGTTTCTGACATTTTACAAATATATAATCCAGCAATATTTTACTGTCGCCGCACCTCACTCTGTCTTCTCGCAATATTTAAAACAAATAAAATATCAAATGCTGGTAGTTGTACACCCACAGAGTGATGAAAACGTGAGGCTACGATGGGGTTTCTAACAACATTTTACAAATATATAATCCAGCAATATTTCTGTCTTCTCGCAATATTTAAAACAAATAAAATATCAAATGCTGGTAGTTGTACACCCACAGAGTGATGAAAACGTGAGGCTACGATGGGGTTTCTAACAACATTTTACAAATATATAATCCAGCAATATTTTACTGTCACCGCACCTCACTCTGTTTAGCGGGCGATAATACCAAGTTTACAGATTTCAACACCCACTGCTGTCCTAAGATTCGACTCCGTGGTTGGCAGAAGGCCAGCCACTTCACCCTAGTTTTAATAAATTTTTTTAATAATTTTTAATGCATTAAAATTCATGAAATCATGCACAAAATCATTTATAACTTGAAAAGTGTTGCATTTAGAGCATTTTGTTAAAATATGTTATTATATCCCCAGACGAAAGTCGGGGATATATTGGATTCAGGTCCGTCGCGCCGCCGCCGCCGCCGCCGCCGCCGCCGCCGTAGAAATATCCTTGTGGACGCGATAACTCAAAAACAAATTAATATTTTTTTTTCAAACTTGGTACACATGTTAAGGGTGCCCAAAGGAAGATCCCTATTTTAAGGTGACCTTAAACTCCCAGTAAAAAAGAACTTATGGCCACCTTAAGGTCAGAAATTGCACTTTTGGCCACTTAGAGCCCTGTAGGTCACAAACTATGATGCTCAGCTGGCTGAAATTTTACCTGACAACACATTAATATGTTCTTAGTACATGTGCCGAAAATCATGACTTTAAGTTGAGGAGAAAATTGTGTTTGAGGCCCATAAATACCCCCACTTAGGGATTTTTGCTATACTTTTCACATATTTTGCCCTATAATTTGGAAGTGATAATTCTGATGAGTCTCAAACTGCGCTAGGTATAACTTTGATATGTAATCCTTGTCTGTAGAAAATTTTAGGGCTGTAGGTTTACCCAAAGGGGTCGACTTAAGGTCTCAAAAGTGCCCACAGAGACCCAATTTATGCACTTTTTGCCACTTTCAAGCACTGTAGCTTTCAAACTATGTCTCTCATCTAAGTTAAATATCATCTGGGAATATATCTATGTGTTTTCTTATATGTGCCCCAACATTTAGGCCTTTAATAGACAGTTAACCTGTGTATCAGGACCATAAACACCCACCCGAGTGACCCTTATAAGACATTTTTCACATCTTTTTCCCTGTAACTTGGAAATGGTAAGTCTGAGAAGTTTCAAACTGTATTAGATATATATTCTGTGTGTAATCTTAGTATGTAACAGATTTTAAGTCTGAAGCTTTAATTTTGAAGGTCAAATTGAGGTCTCTAAAAGGCTCCCAAAGACCCAATATTTGGACTTTTTGCTACTTTTAAGCCCTGTGACTGTCAAACTATGTGACTGATAGAGCTCAAATCCTATCTGAGAAGATATTAGTATGTTATTATATCCCCAGACGAAAGTCGGGGATATATTGGATTCAGGTCCGTCGCGCCGCCGCCGCCGCCGCCGCCGTAGAAATTTCCTTGTGGACGCGATAACTCAAAAACAAATTAATATTTTTTTTTCAAACTTGGTACACATGTTAAGGGTGCCCAAAGGAAGATCCCTATTTTAAGGTGACCTTAAACTCCCAGTAAAAAAGAACTTATGGCCACCTTAAGGTCAGAAATTGCACTTTTGGCCACTTAGAGCCCTGTAGGTCACAAACTATGATGCTCAGCTGGCTGAAATTTTACCTGACAACACATTAATATGTTCTTAGTACATGTGCCGAAAATCATGACTTTAAGTTGAGGAGAAAATTGTGTTTGAGGCCCATAAATACCCCCACTTAGGGATTTTTTGCTATACTTTACACATATTTTGCCCTATAATTTGGAAGTGATAATTCTGATGAGTCTCAAACTGCGCTAGGTATAACTTTGATATGTAATCCTTGTCTGTAGAAAATTTTAGGGCTGTAGGTTTACCCAAAGGGGTCGACTTAAGGTCTCAAAAGTGCCCACAGAGACCCAATTTATGCACTTTTTGCCACTTTCAAGCACTGTAGCTTTCAAACTATGTCTCTCATCTAAGTTAAATATCATCTGGGAATATATCTATGTGTTTTCTTATATGTGCCCCAACATTTAGGCCTTTAATAGACAGTTAACCTGTGTATCAGGACCATAAACACCCACCCGAGTGACCCTTATAAGACATTTTTCACATCTTTTTCCCTGTAACTTGGAAATGGTAAGTCTGAGAAGTTTCAAACTGTATTAGATATATATTCTGTGTGTAATCTTAGTATGTAACAGATTTTAAGTCTGAAGCTTTAATTTTGAAGGTCAAATTGAGGTCTCTAAAAGGCTCCCAAAGACCCAATATTTGGACTTTTTGCTACTTTTAAGCCCTGTGACTGTCAAACTATGTGACTGATAGAGCTCAAATCCTATCTGAGAAGATATTAGTATGTTATCTTTATATGTGCCAAAAATTAAGGCTTTAAGAAGACATTTAACCTGTGTATGAGGACCATAAATCCCCACCCGAGTGAGCATTTTTAGACATTTTTCACATATTTTTCCCAGTAACTTGGAAATGGTAAGTCTAAGAAGTTTCAAACTGTATTAGATGCATATTCTATGTGTAATCTTAGTATGTGACAAATTTTAAGTCTGAAGCTTTAATTTGAAGGCCACATTTAGGTCTCTAGAAGGCCCCATAAAGACCCAGTATTTGGACTTTTTGCCAATTTTAAGGCCTGTGACTGTTAAACTATGTGACTGATAGAGCTGAAATCTCATCTGGGAATACATTATTATGTTTTTTTTACATGTGCCAAAAATCAAGGCTTCAAGTAGACATTTAACCTGTGTATGAGGACCTTAAACACCCACCTGAGTGACCCTTTTAAGACATTTTTCACATATTTTGCTCTGTAACTTGGAAATGGTAAGTCTGAGAAGTTTCAAACTTTATTAGATACATATTCTATGTGTAATCTTAGTATGTAACAAATTTTAAGTCTGAAGCTTTAATTTGAAAGCCACATCGAGATCTCTAAAAGGCCCACAATGACCCAATATTTGGACTTTTTACCACCTTTAAGCCCTGTAACTGTTAAACTATGTGATTGATGGAGCTGAAATCCCATCTGGGAATGCATTATTATGTCCTTTTTACATATGCCGAAAATCAAGGTTTTTAGTAGACATTTAACCTGTGTATGAGGGCCATAGACACTCGCCCAAGTGCCTTTTTTGACATTTTTTCCGTATTTTGCCGTTATTTGGAAATGCTTAGTGTGACAAGTCTTAAACTGTATTATATATAATTTTTGTTTGTTATGTATGTCCCCCAAAAAGTTTCAGATCTGTAGTTTAATTGCTAAGGTCTCTTTAACAATTGTAAAATGCCCACAGAAACCCAATTTATGGATATTATGCCACTTTAAAGCCCAGTAACTGTCAAACTATGTGGGTTATAGAGCTGAAATCTTTGAATTTTTAAAAGGAAATGCCTGTCTATTTAAATTTTGAATATTAATAATGTTATGGCTATCTTAGTCTTTTAAGAACTTATTTTTGTGTGTTATACCTCTGCTTGCTGAGTTTTTCACTTTTTAAAATGAAACTGGTTAAACATATTCAAGTAGGCAAAATGGACACTTTAAGTGAGCTTTAAGTCCCAATATTAATGAAATTATATCCTTATGTAGTAAAACTAGGGGATTTTTAACCCTCAACTAGCCCAGTTTTATTCAACTTGCCTCAGTTAATTTTGGCACAGCTCCTACAGTTATGAACTCATTTCAGTTGATAATCACATACTTAAAATTCTCAATTCTTTTTGTATTTGAGTACCCCTTTTATATAGATTGTTTGTTTACCATTTATGCTCAACCCACATCCCCCACCCGGATTCCCCCCACCCACCTCTGGGACCTCCAGCTATATTGAGTGACACTAAATAAACAAAGGTATTTAATGATATCAGATGAGAAACAAAGAACTCAATGGGGTTGCAGATCTTGTGTAATAGTGAGAGAGGTGTGGAGAAGGGGAGAGGGGTGGGGGTGGGGTTGGGAGATGGTGGGCTTCATTACATATAACACAAAGGGGAGTCAGAACTGAGATTGTGTCACATATTTAGGTTGCATATATATGGACCACATATATAGGTATAGAGGAAATGAATAACTGAAAACAATTTGCAAATTCTAAAAATAATATAATAAAATAATAATATAAATAATTTTTTTTAAATAATATTTTATTTGTGAACAAATATAGAAACAGATATGCGCTTTTGGGATTATGAATTTTAGAATGGACATTGAATCATCAATCATTTAAATACTTTGAAGGAGGATTGAAAAATATGATGAGTTGAGTTAAAAATAATATTTTATTTGTCAACAAATATAGAAACAGAGATGCACTTTTGGGATTATTATTTTAGAATGGACATTCAATCATCAATCATTTAAATACTTTGAAAATAGGTTTAGAGTTATCATTGCAGGAAGATTGAAAATATAATTTGAGTTATGTATTCGGCGTCTGGGGATACACCATCTTCCTTGGGGAGATATAAACAGAGTAGATTGATGTGCTGAAGTTCATATAATAATGGGTAATTATGTTTTAAAAAATTCCCGATCAAAACCTGTGGCGTGAGTGATGACCTGTCTGGGGATATGTTGGCGCCGAGTTGGCCCAATCTAGTTCAGCTACTTTTTTCATAGCTACAATATGGTGAGTAAGTTGGGTGCCTGTCTCAATAGCTAAGTGAGTAATAGCTACTTTTGGGCTTTTCAGTAACTTCCATCATGAGTAAAATCACTTGAAACTTAAAAACTATTGCATTTAGAGAATTTCGTATAAATATGTTATTCAGCTACTTTTGGGTCAGCTATAACATAGTAAAATTTTAGACCTGTAGCTCATGGCATAGCTGAGTAATAGCTACTTTTAGGTTATCACTGTTGAGTAAATCGCTTATAACTTCAAAACTATTGCATTTAGAGAATTTCGTATGAATATGTTATTCAGCTACTTTTGGGTCAGCTATAACATAGTAAAATTTCAGACCTGTAGCTCATGGCATAGCTGAGTAATAGCTACTTTTAGGTTATCACTGTTGAGTAAATCGCTTATAACTTGGAAACTATTGCATTTACAGTATTTTGTTTCAATATGTTATTCACCTATTTTGGGATCAGCTATAACATAGTGAAGTTTCAGATCTGTGGCTCATTGCATAGCTGAGTAATAGCTACTTTGAAGTTCTCACTATTGAGTAAATCACTTGTAACTTAAAACCTATTGCATTTAGAGAATTTTGTATAAACATGTTATTCAGCTACTTTTGGGCCAGCTATAACATAGTGAAATTTCAGATCTGTAGGTCATGGCATAGCTGAGTAATAGCTACTTTAAAGTTCTCACTATTGAGTAAATCAGTTGTAATTGGAAAACTATTGCATTTAGAGTATTTCGTATAAATATGTTATTCAGCTACTTTTGGGTCAGCTATAACATAGTAAAATTTCAGACCTGTAGCTCATGGCATAGCTGAGTAATAGCTACTTTTAGGTCATCACTATTGAGTAAATCAGTTGTAACTTGAAAACTATTGCATTTACAGTATTTTGCTTAAATATGTTGTTCACCTACTTTTGGGTCAGCTATAACATAGTAAAATTTCAGACCTGTAGCTCATTGCATAGCTGAGTAATAACTGCTTTGAGGTTCTCACTATTGAGTAAATCAGTTGTAATTGCAAAACTATTGCATTTAGAGAATTTAGTATAAATATGTTATTCAGCTACTTTTGGGCCAGCTATAACATAGTGAAATTTCAGATCTGTAGGTCATGGCACAGCTGAGTAATAGCTACTTTGAAGTTCTCACTATTGAGTAAATCAGTTGTAATTGGAAAACTATTGCATTTACAGAATTTCGTATAAATATGTTATTCAGCTACTTTTGGGCCAGCTATAACATAGTAAAATTTCTGACCTGTAGCTCATGGCATAGCTGAGTAATAGCTACTTTTAGGTTATCACTGTTGAGTAAATCGCTTATAACTTGGAAACTATTGCATTTACAGTATTTTGTTTCAATATGTTATTCACCTATTTTGGGATCAGCTATAACATAGTGAAGTTTCAGATCTGTGGCTCATTGCATAGCTGAGTAATAGCTACTTTGAAGTTCTCACTATTGAGTAAATCACTTGTAACTTAAAACCTATTGCATTTAGAGAATTTTGCATAAACATGTTATTCAGCTACTTTTGGGCCAGCTATAACATAGTGAAATTTCAGATCTGTAGGTCATGGCATAGCTGAGTAATAGCTACTTTTAGGTCATCACTATTGAGTAAATCAGTTGTAACTTCAAAACTATTGCATTTACAGTATTTTGCTTAAATATGTTGTTCACCTACTTTTGGGTCAGCTATAACATAGTAAAATTTTAGACCTGTAGCTCATTGCATAGCTGAGTAATGACTACTTTGAGGTTCTCACTATTGAGTAAATCAGTTGTAATTGGAAAACTATTGCATTTAGAGAATTTAGTATAAATATGTTATTCAGCTACTTTTGGGTCAGCTATAACATAGTAAAATTTCAGACCTGTAGCTCATGGCATAGCTGAGTAATAGCTACTTTTAGGTCATCACTATTGAGTAAATCAGTTGTAACTTGAAAACTATTGCATGTACAGTATTTTGCTTAAATATGTTGTTCACCTACTTTTGGGTCAGCTATAACATAGTAAAATTTCAGACCTGTAGCTCATGGCATAGCTGAGTAATAGCTACTTTGAGGTTATCACTGTTGAGTAAATCGCTTATAACTTGGAAATTATTGCATTTAGAGTATTTTGTTTCAATATGTTATTCACCTATTTTGGGGTTAGCTATCACATAGTGAAGTGCCAGACCTGTGACACATTGCATAGCTGAGTAATAGCTACTTTGAAGTTCTCAATGTTGAGCAAATCACTTATAATTTGAAAACTATTGCATTTAGAGAATTTGGTATAAATATGTTATTCAGCTACTTTTGGGTCAGCTATAACATAGTAAAATTTCAGACATGTAGCTCATGGCATAGCTGAGTAATAGCTACTTTTAGGTTATCACTGTTGAGTAAATCACTTATAACTTGGAAACTATTGCATTTAGAGTATTTTGTTGCAATATGTTATTCACCTATTTTGGGGTCAGCTATAACATAGTGAAGTTCCAGACCTGTGGCTCATTGCATAGCTGAGTAATAGCTACTTTGAAGTTCTCACTATTGAGTAAATCAGTTGTAATTGGAAAACTATTGCCTTTACAGAAATTTGTGCAAATATGTTATTCAGCTACTTTTGGGTCAGCTATAACATAGTGAAATTACAGACCTGTAGCTCATGGCACAACTGAGCAATAGCTATTCTCAGGCACTGACTGTTGAGTAAATTGGCTATAACTTGAAAAATATTGCATTTGGAGTATTTTGTTAAAATATATTGTTCACCTACTTTTGGGTTAGCTATAACATAGTGAAATTACAGACCTATAGCTCATGGCATAGCGGAGCAATAGCTATTTTCAGGTTCTCACTATTGAGTAAATCAGTTGTAACTTGAAAACTATTGGATTTACAGTATTTTGCTTAAATATGTTGTTCACCTACTTTTAGGTCAGCTATAACAGAGCAAAAATTCAGACATGTAGCTCATGGCATAGCTGAGTAATAGTTACTTTGAGGTTCTCACTCTTGAGTAAATCAGTAGTAACTTGAAAACTATTACATTTAGAGTATTTTGTTAAATATGTTATTCACAGACGTTTTGGTCAGCTATAACATAGTGAAATTGCAGTCCTCTATGTCATGGCATAGCTGATCAATAGCTTCTTTCAGGTTCTCACTGTTGAGTAAATCATTGTATCCAACCTGTAGGAAATCATGGGCTGGGAATCTGTTAATATGGTCCGATTTGACTTTGGAACCCTCCTTCAAGGTCAAATGAGGATAGCCAAACATAAAAGTGCTTATAACTCACTTATTATTGGTCCTAGAGGTTTGGAATGAAAACCAACCTATAGAAAATCATGAGCTGGGAATTTTTTGGTGTGGTCGGATTTGACCATGGACCCCTCCTTCAAGGTCAAATGAGGATAGCCAAACTTAAAAGTGCTTATAACTCGCTTATTATTGGTCCTAGAGGTTTGGAATGGAAAACCAACCTATAGAAAATCATGGGCTGGGAATCTTTTGGTGTGGTCAGATTTCACCTTAGACCCCTCCTTCCAGGTCAAACGAAGATAGCCAAACTTAAAGTGCTTATAACTCGCGTATTATTGGTCTTGGAGGTTTGGGATGGTAAACCAACATATAGGAAATCATGGGCTGGGATTCTTTTGGTGTGGTCAGATTTGACCTGGGACCCCTCCTTCAAGGTCAGTTGAGGATAGCCAAACTTACAATTGCTTAGAACTCGCTTATTATTGGTCCTACAGGTTTGGGATGGTAAACAAGCTACAGGAAATCATGGGCTGGGAATTTTTTTGTGTGGTCGGATTTGACCTTGGACCCCTCCGTCAAGGTCAAACAAGGATAGCCAAACTTAAAAAGTGCCTATGACTCACTTATTATTGGTCCGAGAGGTTTGGGATGGTAAACCATCCTAAATTCTTTGGCTGGGAATCTTTTGGTATGGTCAGATTTGACCTTTGGACCCCTTCTTCATGGTCGAACGAGGATATTGCATTTATAGTATTTCTTTAAATATTTTTAACCTACTTTTTACACTTAAACAATTACCTTGTTACTTTATTTCATAATACCATTTGCAGGGCACAACTTTTTTGTCCTTTTTTTCTGTCAGCTTCGGAATATCTTTCGAACATGCTGTTCAGTTACCATTTACTGTATTTCTGTACAGCCCTTTCCCTGATAATTATGCTTTCCTCTCATTATCACCATCACAAATCAAAAACATTCAGTCAGCTGACACAGTGCCCGTTCACGGGCACTCTCCTCTTGTTTATGTCAGCTGACATTATGTCATCACTCTGCGGCGTGGGCGTCCGCGTCCGCGTGAACAACTTCTTCTCTAAAACTACAAGGCCTAGAGACATGCTGTTTTTTTTAAAAGATACCTTATCTATCGAGGATGAAAAATTGTTCAAGGCATGCAAATCTGTCTGTTCGTCTGTTTGCTAGAGACATTACAAGGGGGGTACCCCCACCAAAAGTGTGAAAATTTCAACTTTTTATCACAATTTTCTCAGTGACTATTGTAGGGATTTCTCTCATATCTTGCATATATGTACTAGGCCAGAGGTAGATTCTCTTGTGTGAGTATGAGACCTGGATCTGTCTTACCTTTTTTTTAATAAATTTTTTTAATAATTTTTAATGCATTAAAATTCATGAAATCATGCACTAAATCACTTATAACTTCAAAAGTGTTGCATTTACAGCATTTTGTGAAAATATGTTGTTCAGCTACTTTTTTCATAGCTACAATATGGTGAGTAAGTTGGGTGTCTGTCTCAATAGCTAAGTGAGTAATAGCTACTTTTGGGCTTTTCAGTAACTTCCATCATGAGTAAAATCACTTATAACTTAAAAACTATTGCATTTAGAGAATTTCGTATAAATATGTTATTCAGCTACTTTTGGGCCAGCTATAACATAGTGAAATTTCAGACCTGTAGCTCATGGCATAGCTGAGTAATAGCTACTTTTAGGTTATCACTGTTGAGTAAATCGCTTATAACTTGAAAACTATTGCATTTAGAGAATTTCGTATAAATATGTTATTCAGCTACCTTTGGGTCAGCTATAACATAGTAAAATTTCAGACCTGTAGCTCATGGCATAGCTGAGTAATAGCTACTTTTAGGTTATCACTGTTGAGTAAATCACTTATAACTTGAAAAGTGTTGCATTTAGAGCATTTTGTTAAAATATGTTATTCAGCTACTTTTTTCATAGCTACAATATGGTGAGTAAGTTGGGTGTCTGTCTCAATAGCTAAGTGAGTAATAGCTACTTTTGGGCTTTTCAGTAACTTCCATCATGAGTAAAATCACTTGTAACTTAAAAACTATTGCATTTAGAGAATTTCGTATAAATATGTTATTCAGCTACTTTTGGGCCAGCTATAACATAGTAAAATTTCAGACCTGTAGCTCATGGCATAGCTGAGTAATAGCTACTTTTAGGTTATCACTGTTGAGTAAATCACTTATAACGTGAAAACTATTGCATTTAGAGTATTTTGTTTCAATATGTTATTCACCTATTTTATTGCGTTAATACATCCTATCCAATGGACAATTGCTTTACCGGTCGGCGCGACCGGTCCCGCCAAACGCCAGAAAAAGACGTCCTGTATATAATACTGGCAGGACCGGTCAGTAGTGTGCATTCGCTAGGTGGCGCATCATACTTGCTTCCTGTCCAGACAGAGTGACGTCAGTTCATCTTTTTCGTTTGGCGCGTAGTGTGCAGTCGCGTTTTGAAGTTATCTCTAAGTTTTGAAGGAAACGCGGCTTATTCTACGTATTTAAATATATTTATTGTGTTCATACATATCAGTGCCTCTCCATGACTAAAACGAGGCATTATCCAGCACTTTATAACCAGTTTTGAAGAATTTCTGTGTACTTGTCGTCGAGACGAAGTCGTGGGTGAGAGCTCGTGTGTCGTCCCTGCAGCATTCCTTCTTCTACACAGAAGGTTGTATCTCCACGACTTAACCTCCATTTATTTCTTCGTTGTCGAGAAACACTGAGTGTATGTCGACGAGAAGAATTTAGAAGGAAAGAAGAATGCATCGTCTGACGTCATCACTTCCAGCTTATGTTTGTCACGTGACACGGACCTGGTCACGTGATACGCATTCAACAATGGAGGTCACGTGATACGCATTTACAATGGAGGAATCGTGTTTTCAACAGAAGTTTTAGAAAAAAAGACGAGTACTTATTACTGTACACACACTTTTTAACTGTCAAGAAGAAATCCAGCAACTCGTCTGTTGGCCTGAAGAATTAGATGACAAGTGGTCATTGAACTCTGCAAATTTTTGCCGGTGCCGGTCATGTGACTTCACAGATCTCAACACCACTACCGGCAAGCAAATCCCCAGGCGTGACTGGTTCAGCTGACAAGAAGTGATGAATTTTACCGGTACCAGTTCTGGTCAGACTACCGGTGGGGAGCACTAGTGATGGGTTTTACCGGTTCCAGTCTGTACAGACTACCGGTGGGTGCTGTTCCTGTGAAGGAACCCCTTCAGTTGGTTGCCAGTGATCAGTCCTGCTTGATCCTGGAACCTCCACCAGAGGCCTTTCCACTGGTGGGACTGTTGGGGGTACTGGTTCCAGTCATGTTCCTGTGAAGCTGTCAACAACCCCCTTCAGTGGTTACCAGTGATCACCCTGTTTTGATACTGGAACCTCCACCAGAGGCCTTTCCACTGGTGTGACTGTTGGGGGTACCGGTTCCGGTCTGTACAGACTACCGGTGGGTGCTGTTCCTGTGAAGAAATCCCCTTCAGTGGCTGCCAGTGATCAGTCCTGCTTGATCCTGGAACCTCCACCAGAGGCCTTTCCACTGGTGTGACTGTTGGGGGTACCGGTTCCGGTCTGTACAGACTACCGGTGGGTGCTGTTCCTGTGAAGAAACCCCTTCAGTGGCTGCCAGTGATCAGTCCTGCTTGATCCTGGAACCTCCACCAGAGACCTTTCCACTGGTGGGACTGTTGGGGGGTACTGGTTCCAGTCATGTTCCTGTGAAGCTGTCAAGGACCCCCTCCTCAGTGGTTTCCAGTGATCAGCCCTGTTTGATACTGGAACCTCCACCAGAGGCCTTTCCACTGGTGTGACTGTGGGGGTACCGGTTCCAGTCTTGTTCAGACCACCGGTGCGGCTGCTCAGAGGGTTCACCTACCAGAAGTCGCAGTGACCATTGACCCTTATCTCCCCAGTGCAGAATTTTGAACCGGTACCAGTCCTGTTCAGGCTACCGGTAGGGTCACTAGCCAGCCAGTGATGAGGGATACCGGCACCAGTTCTGCTCAGACTGCTGGTTGTGGTCACAGAAATCCAGCAAGGGCTACCGGTTAAATAGGATTACCGGTTACACAGAGTTGCTGGTGACACACAGCAGGGCTACTGGTTCAGAGAATTACCGGCTCCCGAGTGTTGCCGGTTCCGGAGTGTACCGGTGCCGCAGGGTTGCCGGTGCCTGAGTGCTGCCGGTCCAGGAGTGCTGCTGGTTACAGAGGAATCTGCTGTTCCCATTCTTACTGGCAAGAAACCAGCTTCAAATCTAGTGCTGACAGCAGGTTCACCGGTTACAGAGAATTACCGGTTCCGGAGTGCTGCTGGTTCCCGAGTGTGGTGCTGGTTACAGAGGAACTACTGTTCCCATGCTTACTGACAAGAAACCAGCTTCAAATCCAGTGCTGACAACAGGTTCACCGGTTACAGAGGTTTACCGGCTATAGAAATTTGCTGGTGACAAGTTAGTTGGACGGGAAGAAATTCCCTTAACCGACTGGTTACAGAACCTACCCACCAGGTGCCTGCTTGCAAACCTTCAGGGACAGTTGCTTCAAAAGAATCTGAGAGATAATGGTGAAGTAACCAGACTGAACCTCGAACACCAGTCTACTGGACTGGGAGATCTACCAAGGGATTAACTAAGACTACAGAAATGTGATGTCCCAATTCTTTGGTTACAGGGCCTTCTCCCAGAAACTTTGGTTACAGAGAGATGGCACCTACCGGTTTGGCCGGTTACAGAGACTGTTGGTTGCAGAAGCTGCTGAATCCTCCACTGGGCAGGAAGAAAGCAGTTTTCATATGAACCTACCCATACAAAGAAATGGTTCAATTCACCCAGTTCGGCCAACTCCAATGAGTTTATGCAGAACTGGGGAACCACCAGGAACCGGTTACAGTGCATTGCTTCACTTATAACTGGTGCTGGGAGAAGTGGGAAGTTCTGGGTTTGAGTCCAAAAGTAGTCCCCACACTGAGGGAGGGCTACACCCTCCCCTTCCGGTTCAGACCCAACTTGACAAGGTCACCAACTGTAATAAGCAACTACCACAACCCAGCCAAGCAGTCCTTCCTTTTAGAAGCACTGTATCAGCTGGTGAACAAGAATACAGTACAACCGGTAGAAATCAAACTCACAGGGCAACCGGCTATTTTTGGTACCCGAGCCCAACAACCGGTGGAGACCTGTCCTGGTCCTGAGCACCTTGAACACCTTTTTGAACACAGGGACGTTCAAGATGGAAACCCCAGAGACCATAAGAACCTCCCTCCAAGCAGGGGAGTGGGTCACATCCATAGATTTCAAAGAAGCATACTTCCACATACCAATTCACAGTCAGTCCAGGAAGTACATGCGCTTTTACCTCCAGGGTCGGTCCTACCAGTTCAAGCCCTTCCCTTTGGCCTGTCCACAGCTCCCATGGAGTTCACAGTGGTGGCCAAAGAGGTCAAACTCGTGGCTTTTCAGAAGGGTATAAGGATCCACCAGTACCTAGACGACTGGCTGGTGAGAGCCTCTACCCACCACACCTGTCTCCAGCATACTCAAACCCTAGTCACACTTTGTCAGGAATTAGGGTGGCTGGTGAACAAGGAAAAGTTAGAGCTGGTTCCCAAACAGGTCTTCAACTTCGTAGGTTACCAGTTCGACCTGAAAGAGGGCAAGGTCAGACCAACAGAAGAACGTTGGCAGGCCTTGACACACAAGATCAGATCAATATTGTCGGATCCGCTTTGCCCGGTCCGACAATTCATGTCCCTCATAGGTCTACTCACAGCAACAGAAAAGCAAGTCCACTTAGGGCGACTAACATGAGACCCATACAGTGGCACTTGAAAAACAACTGGAGGGTACCAGAGTCACTGGAAAAGGTGATCTTGGTCCCCAAATCCCTCCACCCCCATCTAAGGTGGTGGCTGGAGGAAAGCAATGTGCTTCTAGGTCAACCATTACACCCTCTAAAACATGCTCTGCAAATCTTTACAGACGTATCAAAAGAAGGGTGGGGCACCCACTTAGAGGAGCACACTGCAAGGGGACAGTGGTCCCTACCCGAGAACAAGTTACACATAAACCACTTGGAGCTGAAAGCAGTATTTCTAGCTCTAAAAGAGTTTCAAACCCTAGTCTTCAACAAGACAGTGTTGGTAGCTACAGACAACACAACAGTGGTTGCCTATATCGACAAAGAAAGGGGGATGAAATCGGGCTCTCTGTGTGCCCTACTGTGGAGAATTCTGTCCTGGTGCACCAGGCAGCAAGTAACCCTCAGGGCACGTCACATCCCCGGCCGGCTGAACGTGATAGCAGACAAGCTATCCAGGCTTGGCCAGACCATTCAAACAGAGTGGTCACTTCATCCAGAAGTGTTCCAAGCTGTATGTTCAAGGTGGCATCAGCCACAAGTGGACCTGTTTGCCACCAGGTTCAACAACAAACTACCACAGTTTGTATCACCGGTACCAGACCCCCAGGCTTGGGCAGTGGATGCACTCAGCCTGTCCTGAGAGTACCTGGACCCATACGCCTTCCCACCGGCAGCCATCTTGGGCAAAGTGGTGGAGAAGCTCCAGGACTACCCCTGCAACAGAATAATTCTGATTGCTCCAGGGTGGCCCAACATGCCCTGGTTTTGGGACCTGGTAGCAATGTCAAGCCAGATCCCACTGTGTCTGCCCAGCATACCCAACCTAGTGTCTCAGCCATTCAACCAGGTCCTTCACAGGAACCTGTCGAATCTGAACCTACATGCCTGGCTCCTCAAGCCTCAGCAATCAAGGAGCAAGGCTTCTCTGAGGCAGTGGCAGCACGAATTGAGGCTCCTCAAAGAAGGTCAACCAGATCTGTCTATGAGGCAAAGTGGTGCCTCAGTAATCAGGTGGACTTCAGGGCACCACCTCTGAAAGCCATTGCTGACTTCCTCCTGCACTTATTTCAGGAGAAGAAGTTACAACCAGGCACTATTGATGGCTACAGATCCGCCATTGCTGACAAACTGGGCAATTCCACCATTAATGTCAGCAAAGATGAGAATCTCTCTCGTCTCCTGGATAGTTTCCATAGAGACAGACCTAAGGGCAGGAGGGGCATCCCCTCCTGGAACCTTTCACTGGTTTTACATCAGCTCACAAAGGCTCCCTTTGATTCCCTGAAAGAGGCCTCCTTGAAACATCTAACTTTCAAGACTGTTTTCTTGCTGGCTTTGGGTTCAGGTAAACGCAGGAGTGAGATCCATGCTTGGTTACATAAGAACATCAGACACCAGTCGGACTGGTCTAAGGTGTTTTTGTACCCCTCACCCAGTTCCCTATCCAAGAACCAGCTGGCTAAGGAAGGTCCAGATAGTGTGGCACCAGTGGTCATCCCAGCCCTGGCACCACCTCTGGATAGGTCACTCAAGGGTGACAGGTCCCTATGTCCAGTTAGAGCCCTGCGCTACTACTTGGACAGGACTGCAGACCTCAGGCAGAATAAAGAGTTAGTCTTTGTCTCCTTCAAGAAGGGTTTTGATAAAGACATCTCACCTGCCACCATCTCCTCATGGATCAAACAGACTGTGGTTCTGTGCTATGAGCTCTCTGACCAGGAGGCCCTCGCCTTACATCAGGTTAAAGCCCATGATGTTAGGGCCTTTGCTGCCTCTAAGGCTTTCCAATCAGGGATTTCCTTAGATCAGATCTTGTCAGCCTGCCACTGGAAATCTCACAACACCTTCACCTAATTCTATTTGAAGGATGTTGCCTGGGCTGACTCGGAGCTTTTCCACCTGGGACCTGTAGTGGCTGCCCAGCAGGTGCACCACCAGGCCCAGAAATGAGGGGATGTTGTATATATGTAAATATGTACATATTGTAAAAAAAAAAACAAAAAAAAAAAAACTGTGACTTGCTTCCCTTGGGAAGTTTATTTCTTCTGGGACTGAACTCGGCCCCTCTCTCTCTATCTTTCCCTTCTCAACCAACTCTGGAAGGAAAGAAAAGGGGGGGGGCAACGTCGGTAGACTCCCGGTTAACCGGTGAGTTAGTGGCCGACCTTGACCTGTCAGGGTTCTCTGACCCTAGGTCAAATGGGCCTGTACAATTTTGTTATGAGTTCACAGAAGTCCCTAGCTGCTTACCCGCCTACCAAGCGGTAGTTATTCAGCAATTGTCCATTGGATAGGATGTATTAACGCAATAAAATTGCAAATTTAATAAGTAAATTAAATTTTTATAAGTTAATACCCTATCCAATGGACAGGCAAGGCCCTCCCAACCGACCCCGCTACCAGCTTACTAGGGTTCTAAACCGTTTTAGACAACGAAAAAGATGAACTGACGTCACTCTGTCTGGACAGGAAGCAAGTATGATGCGCCACCTAGCGAATGCACACTACTGACCGGTCCTGCCAGTATTATATACAGGACGTCTTTTTCTGGCGTTTGGCGGGACCGGTCGCGCCGACCGGTTAAAGCAATTGTCCATTGGATAGGGTATTAACTTATAAAAATTTAATTTACTTATTAAATTTGCAATTTTGGGGTCAGCTATAACATAGTGAAGTTTCAGACTTGTGGCTCATTTCATAGCTGAGTAATAGCTACTTTGAAGTTCTCACTGTTGAGTAAATCAGTTATAATTGGAAAAATATTGCATTTACAGAAATTTGTGCAAATATGTTATTCAGCTACTTTTGGGTCAGCTATAACATAGTGAAATTATAGACCTATAGCTCATGGCACAACTGAGCAATAGCTATTCTCAGGTACTGACTGTTGAGTAAATCAGCTATAACTTGAAAAATATTGCATTTGGAGTATTTTGTTAAAATATATTGTTCACCTACTTTTGGGTTAGCTATAACATAGTGAAATTACAGACCTATAGCTCATGGCATAGCGGAGCAATAGCTATTTTCAGGTTCTCACTATTGAGTAAATCAGTTGTAGCTTGAAAACTATTGCATTTACAGTAGTTTGCTTAAATATGTTGTTCACCTACTTTTGGGTTAGCTATAACATAGTAAAATTTCAGACATGTAGCTCATTGCATAGCTGAGTAATAGTTCCTTTGAGGTTCTCACTGTTGAGTAAATCAGTTGTAACTTGAAAACTATTACATTTAGAGTAATTTGTTAAATATGTTATTCACAGAATTTTTGGTCAGCTATAACATAGTGAAATTGCAGACCTCTATGTCATGGCATAGCTGAGCAATAGCTACTTTCAGGTTCTCACTGTTGAGTAAATCATTGTATCCACTGAATAGCCGCAGTGTGTAGAGAGAGATTTCACCATTACTGCTCTGATGAAAAAAATATTATAGCTAGCTTTCTTAAGTTTGCAGTATATATTAATAACCATAAAATGTTGTCTGGGAATATTTTTGGCCTCATTTTGAGAAACAAGATGGCCGCCACAGGTGTTTTTTGTCAGTCATGAAAAGTGCTTATATCTCCCTTATTATTGATCCTAGAGGTTTGGGATGATAAACCAACCTGTAGGAAATCATGGGGTGGGAATCTTTTGGTGTGGTCAGATTTCACCTTCAGTGACCCCTCCTTCAAGGTCAAACAACGATAGCCAAACTTAAAAGTGCTTATAACTCGCTTATTATTGGTCCCAGAGGTTTGGGATGGTAAACAGACAGGAAATCATGGGCTGTGAATCTGTTGATATGGTCCGATTTGACCTTGGAACCCTCCTTCAAGGTCAAATGAGGATAGCGAAAATTGAAAGTGCCTACAACTCGCTTATTATTGGTGACAGAGATTTGGGATGGTAAACCATCCCATAGGAAATCATTGGCTCGGAATCTTTTGGTATGGTCAGATTTGACCTTTGGACCCCTCCTTCAAGGTCAAATGAGGACAGCCAAGCTTAAAAGTGCTTATAACTCATTTATAATTAAGCGTCCCTTGTTTGTGTATGGGAGAGCTTCAGGCTCCGCCGGCTCCGCATTTTGTTTTCCTTATAACTCTGTAACCGTTAGGCGGATTCTTTTCAAATTTGGCAGGTTTAGGCAGTAGCCTTGGGGAATTTTTTTGAATATGCTGCAGTGACATTTCAACCAATCAGAGAGGTCACATGACCAAAAATGTCTTTTTTCGATGGGGAAGCTTGTCCGGATGATAACTTGAATGGAATTTTATCAATTCACCTGAAACTTGGCAAATGCATTCATTCTATTAAAATCTGGAAATCATTAGATTTTGGCATTGATTGGTCAAGAAATGGCCGAGTAATTAATGATTAATTAATCATTACAAATTTTCCAAATAAGGAAAACACAAAAATGCTTATATCTCGAAAACCGTGCTAGATAGAGCGATTTCGACGAAATTTTTCACCCGCAGGATATCTCTGCGGAGTAGTTTTCCCAATTTTCAAAAAATTTTTGTCTCGCCCAAAATGGCGGCCATTTTGAATTTTCGAAATTTTCGCAAAAATTGCAAAACACAAAAATCCTTATATCTCAAAAACCGTGCTAGATAGAGCAATTTCGACAAAATTTTTGACCCGCAGGATATCTCTGCGGAGTACTTTTCCCAATTTTCAAAAAAATTTTCTCTCGCCAAAAATGGCGGCCATTTTGAATTTTCGAAATTTTCGCAAAAATTGCAAAACACAAAAATGCTTATATCTCGAAAACCGTGCTAGATAGAGCGATTTCGACGAAATTTTTGACCCACAGGGTATATCTGCAGAGTAGCCATGCCAATTTTCAAAAAAATTTTGTCTCGCCAAAAATGGCGGCCATTTTGAATTTTCGAATTTTTCGCAAAAATTGCAAAACATAAAAATGCTTATATCTCAAAAACCCTGCTAGATAGAGCGATTTCGACGAAATTTTTGACCCACAGGGTATCTCTGCAGAGTAGCCATGCCAATTTTCAAACAAAAAATTTCTCGCAAAAAATGGCGGCCATTTTGAATTTTCGAATTTTTCGCAAAATTGCAAAACACAAAAATGCTTATATCTCGAAAACCGTGCTAGATAGAGCGATTTCGACGAAATTTTTGACCCACTGGGTATCTCTGCAGAGTAGCCATGCCAATTTTCAAAAAAATTTTGTCTTGCCAAAAATGGCGGCCATTTTGAATTTTCGAATTTTTGCGCAAAAATTGCAAAACACAAAAATGCTAATATTTCGAAAACCGTGCTACATAGAGCGATTTCGACGAAATTTTTTATCTTCAGGGTATCTCTGCAGAGCAGCTATCCCAAAGAGCTTTCACTTGGTGAAGTTTCAGACCCATAGCTAATTGCTCACCTACTCAAAAAGAGTAAATGCGAATTACCTCTAAAAGTATTGCAGATGGCCAATTTTTCTCAAATAACTCATTCACCTACTTTTGGAAGAGCTTTCACATGGTGAAGTTTCAGACCCATAGCCAATTACTCACCTACTCAAAATGAGTAAATGCGAATTATCTCTAAAAGTATTGCAGATAGCCAATTTTTCTCAAATAACTCATTCACCTACTTTTGGGAGAGCTTTCACATGGTGAAGTTTCAGACCCATAGCTAATTATTTACCTACTCAAAATGAGTAAATGCTAATTATCTGTAAAAGTATTGCGGATACCCAATTTTTATCAAATAACTCATTCATCTACTTGTGGGAGAGCTTTCACATGGTGAAGTTTCAGACCCATAGCTAATTACTCACCTACTCAAAATGAGTAAATGCGAATTATCTCTAAAAGTATTGCAGATAGCCAATTTTTCTCAAATAACTCATTCACCTACTTTTGGGAGAGCTTTCACATGGTGAAGTTTCAGACCCATAGCTAATTACTCACCTACTCAAAATGAGTAAATGCGAATTATCTCTAAAAGTATTGCAGATAGCCAATTTTTCTCAAATAACTCATTCACCTACTTTTGGGAGAGCTTTCACTTGGTGAAGTTTCAGACCCATAGCTAATTACTCACCTACTCAAAATGAGTAAATGTGAATTATCTCTAAAAGTATTGCAGATAGCCAATTTTTGTCAAATTAATCATTCACCTACTTTTGGGAGAGCTTTCACTTGGTGAAGTTTCAGACCCATAGCTAATTACTCACCTACTCAAAATGAGTAAATGCGAATTATCTCTAAAAGTATTGCAGATAGCCAATTTTTCTCAAATAACTCATTCACCTACTTTTGGCAGAGCTTTCACTTGAAGTTTCAGACCCATAGCTAATTACTCACCTACTGAAAATGAGTAAATGTGAATTATCTCTAAAAGTATTGCAGATAGCCAATTTTTCTCAAATAACTCATTCACCTACTTTTGGGAGAGCTTTCACTTGGTGAAGTTTCAGACCCATAGCTAATTACTCACCTACTCAAAATGAGTAAATGCGAATTATCTCTAAAAGTATTGCAGATAGCCAATTTTTCTCAAATAACTCATTCACCTACTTTTGGGAGAGCTTTCACTCTGTGAAGTTTCAGACCCATAGCTAATTACTCACCTACTGAAAATGAGTAAATGCGAATTATCTCTAAAAGTATTGCAGATAGCCAATTTTTCTCAAATAACTCATTCACCTACTTTTGGCAGAGCTTTCACTTGGTGAAGTTTCAGACCCATAGCTAATTACTCACCTACTGAAAATGAGTAAATGTGAATTATCTCTAAAAGTATTGCAGATAGCCAATTTTTCTCAAATAACTCATTAACCTACTTTTGGGAGAGCTTTCACTTGGTGAAGTTTCAGACCCATAGCTAGTTACTCACCTACTCAAAATGAGTAAATGCGAATTATCTCTAAAAGTATTGCAGATAGCCAATTTTTCTCAAATAACTCATTCACCTACTTTTGGGAGAGCTTTCACTTGGTGAAGTTTCAGACCCATAGATAATTATTCACCTACTCAAAATGAGTAAATGTGAATTATCTCTTAATAGTATTGTAGATAGCCAATTTTTCTCAAATAATTCATTCACCTACTTTTGGAAGACCATTCACACACGAAAATGAAAAATTGTGAATATCTCGGAAAAGCTATTTCTTCTGCTTTAATGCTCGGCGGGAGATACACACCATGGCAGTGGTCTTGACAAAAATTTTTGTCTCCCCAAAAATGGTGGCCATTTTGAATTTTCAAAGTTTTTGCAAAACACAAAAATGCTTATATCTCGAAAACCATGCTATATGGAGTGAACTCAATAAAATTTTGGACCTGCTGGGTATCTCTGCAGAGTAGCCATGCCAATTTTCCAAATATTTTTGTCTCGCCAAATATAGCGGACATTTTTAATTTTTTTATTTTTTGCAAAACACAAAAATGCTTATATCTTGAAAACCGTGCTAGATAGAGCAGACTGCGCTGACTTTGGTTGCCACAACAGTATAAGGCTAGAAACGAAGCATTTTCTTAATACTTTAGCACTCACCTTTATATCCTTTTCGGGACGCTTTGTTTTTGCTATGCAAAAACATTATCTTTTTTTTTTGCGAGCGATCCTCTAGTTGGTCCTAGAGGTTTGGAATGGTAAACCATAGGAAATCATGGGCTGGGAATGTATTTGTGTGGTTAGATTTGACCTTGGACCCCTTCTTCAAAGTCGAACGAGGATATTGCATTTGTAGTATTTCTTTAAATATGTTTTAACCTATTTTTTACACTTAAACAATTACCTTGTTATTTTCCTTCATAATACCATTTACAGGGCACAACTTTTTTATCCTTTTCTTCTGTCAGCTTCGGAATTTCTTTTGAACTTGCTGTTCAGTTACCGTTTACTGTATTTCTGTACAGCCCTTTTCCTGATAATTATTCTGTCCTCTAATCACCTTCACAAATCAAAAACACTCAGTCAGCTGACACAGTGCCCGTTCACGGGCACTCTCCTCTTGTTTATTTCCCTGATTTACATGGCTGTTCCATAAAGTGCTCATACATATCTGTACAAATTTAATTGGCAACAAAATATATTTCCTTGCAATAAAATGGTACGAAACACAATTAATGACAATATTTGGACATTGTTATTTTATTTATATTTGTGCCATTTACTTGAGTTCAACTCGCATCTAACAGGCGATCCTCGATCTACAGAAATCACTAATGATTACAGCCCTAATCATGTATATTGAGAAACATTTACAGCAAATTTGTGGCTTTTGGGAGTGGGATAGTGAAGATGTGCAGTGGAAAATATTCTTAATATTTTGCACATCTGACACAATGTTCCATTAGGCACTCATTTCTCAATCAAAATTTGTTCATAGTAACCTTAAACAGTAATAAAAAATTAATTTTACCGATAAAACATACAGTTACAGCACAAGGCCACTTAAACATTATATTCTGTTTCAAAGTAAAACAATTGTTGAAATATTCTGAAAATATGACTGAGTTTCAGTTTTGGAGAATATGGATAAATGGAAAGAGTGTATAAAATCAAACTGTTTTGCATCTATTATTAAATCTAATATATCCAATGTATATAAAGATTTCCAATGTGCTTCAATATTTATGACATATACATTTCTCATGCCATGTAGCGGTTTAATAATATTTTACACTGCGGTATAGGTTTTTTTTTAACCAAAGCTAGTTAATTATATGGATAATGTAAAGAACTGCCACCCTTACAAATACATTAGGGGCCACGGTGGCAGAGTGGTAACACTCTCGCCTCCCACCTCTGAGGCCGGGGTTCGATCCCCATCACGGCCTGAAGTGGGAAATCTGGTAGTTGCTTGCCGTTGGTCGGCAGTTTACAGTACAGAACCCTAACAAACTGTATGTACTGGTTTCCTCTGCCCTTCCAACTACCCGTCGTGATATGACCTGTACTGTGTTGAAAGCGACGCAAAACCCCAAATAAATAAATACAAATACATTATACAAAAAAAAAAAAAAAAAAAAAAATTAGAAGTGTCTGTAAATTTACTTAGTATTATTGATTCTTAAGATTCTACTTTGCAAATATATCTTGCACTTTTAGTACTTGGATATTGTTACATTGAATGTGCCAGGATAATAAGATCATCAGTCCACACATGTGTTATGGTATATGTTACATATGTTTGTACACACCACAAGAACTGAGATGTGAAAGTTTGCCACATTGTGAAGCTGAGTGTTTGAACTCAAATGTTTGACTCATTGAAAATATTGGGCTTTATTTGTGATCCTTCATTTGTTCCTTGTCCCATTTATAATGTGACCTTTTGTTTTTGTACATCTTTATGCATCCCTCTCAGGGTTATTTGGTTCATATTAGGTTTGAGGACAGATAACTATTAATGAAACTAATTTCTATAATTTGCAATTCCTTCATGAATACAAGGTTGAAAATATTTTTCCTTGTGACAGGTTCCAGAGAAAAAGTGATCCAACTGAAAAAAAGTATAAATGTATTTAATGTAATTATTATTAATAAGTGTGATTCTGTTCATAAGTCTCAGCTTAGTTAATTTAGAAGTTAGAGAAGAAAAAAATAGAACAGAAATAGATGGGGTTAGTTAAATAATGATAACCAGAGTACATTAATTTTCAAAAAGTAGATAACATTAAAGAGTTCTTTTGATGGCTAAACAGTGTGTAGAGTTTTCTGAGTATTTATCGATTGTGTCTTTGTTTCTTGTGTGGTTTTGTAGTAGAATATATGAAATCTTTGAAGATGAAGTGGATGTGTTTTTGACTGTTTCGCAAATTGTCTTTTGCCAGTCTGTTACTTCTGTGAAAGTTTCAACTTTACTAAAATGATCACCTTTTGTAGTCACTGATATTGTAGTTTACTCTAATAAAATAGTATCTTTCATGTTAGTATGTAAGAGACCAAATGAATAAATAGAAATAATATGCATATGGTTCTGACTACTGATTTTAACAAGTTTCTTCTTGAGGTTAATTTGTCACACTTTATTAACCAATTTTTTATTGCCTGATTATTTTTTTTTTAATTCAAAAATTCAGTTTACCATAGAAGTTGGCGCCTGTAAATACTTGCATGATTGATTGTTAGTCTTTTCTTTTGGTTAAGTACAACATAGCGAAATCAACTAGAAGTAGTTTCAATACATTTTTGTAGACAGTTATTTCTTATTCGATATTTGACAATATCCCCTAATTTGTAAATATTTAATAAACAAATTGCATCTCTTATTGAAATTTATTCTAACAGTTTAACCAATCTCTTCTCAGTGTTACATTTATTGCTGGTTCACTTACAATAATTCTGACAAACAAATTTAATCTGTTATCATTATGTAGATTATGTAATTATGTTAAATTTAAAGATTTCTTTGGCGTAAGAATGAAAGTCTGTAGACATAGAGTATTTGAGAGAGAGAAAAAAATCAAACTGTAAATGTTTTTGTTATTGCAGGATCAGTGGCAGCTAGAAAGGATGTCATCAAAAACAAAATTCGTGCCATTGGAAAAATGGCTAGAGTTTTCCAGGTTTTGAGGTAAGATATATTCAGTTTTTATTGCGTTAATACATCCTATCCAATGGACAATTGCTAAACCGGTCGGCGCAGACCGGCCCGCCAAACGCCAGAAAAAGACGTCCTGTGTTTCCACCGGCTGGCCGGTCCCAGTACTGTGCATTCGCAAGGTGGCGCATGGTATTTACTTCCTGTCTAGACAACATGACGTCATAGCATCTTTTTCGTTTGGCGCGTGTACTGTGCAGACGTGTTTTCATCATCTCCAGATTTTTTAAGGAAAAGTGTGCATTATGACGGATTTTCAACCTTTTATGTGGATATTTTCAGTGTAGAAGTTTTATCTACTGATCAAGCACGGATATACAGTTAGAAATCTGCTGGAAACGCTCCCTAGTTGACTCAATTTTATTTTGATGATAGGGCAGTAATCGACGAGAATTATGAAGGCAGCCATTTTTGCTAGTTTCCTCCCATTCAACCATTGTGTTGTTAGGGGCAGATCGACTTTATTGAGGAATTATGGATTTACTATTTGCAGGTATTTTTATCCGTGTCTTTGTTTGAATTTAACCTTCCAGCTTCTGTCACCATAGTAACGTCTTAGAAATCACGGAAACCTCAGTCTATGTAGTTTTGAGCACTGTAAATAGAAGGAATTCCCCAAGGTGCATTCTTCATCAGAGCGCACTGGTACAGACTTCTCTGCTGTAAAGCATCAGTCACACCAGCCCAGCTCGAGTATTTTTCATCAGAAGCAAGAGATGAATTCTTCAGATTTCTTCAGAGCGCACTGGTCCAGACATGTTTGCTGTAAAGCATTAGTCGACCGGCAAGCTTATATATATATATTTATTTATCTACACTGGAGGAATTCCATCAGAAGAGCATGAAGTCTACTATTGTGATATCAGTCCCTCCCTTGCGGACCCGGCTTTGTTGTCGGTAGTGAGGGTTGTGGATGGCCAGTTCACTGGTTTTATCACGAAAGGAAGAAGGAATTTCATCTACAAATCTTCAGAGTGCACTGGTCCAGGCTCCCCTGCTTTTAAAGCATCAGCCGGCCGGCCAGCTTAAAAGAACGCGACCTCTGACGTCATATCCAGTCAGCCAATCGCGTTCCTTCCTTCCAACTCACGAAGCTGGTCACGTGTTTTCACCGACCAGGAAGGTCGGAAGTGTGTTCTTCAGAACTCACGTCTACTGTGACTACAGTCCCTGCTTTGCAGACCCGGCCTGGTTGTCGGTAGTGGGGTTTTATGGACTGTAAAGTTGCCGGTAAAGCATCACACAAAGAACGCGAATACTGACGTCATCCCCAGTCAGCCAATCGCGTGTCCTTCCGAACAATCACGAAGCAGATCATGTGTTTTCACCGACCAGGAAGGTCGGAAGTGCGTTCTTCAGAACTCACGTCTTTTGTGATTCCAGTCCTTGCCTTGCAGACCCGGCTTCGTTGTCGGTAGTGGGGTTGGTGGATGAGCAGAATACTGCGTATTTGCATGTTTAAGTATCACAAAAGAACGTCACAACTGACGAGCTCCAATCAGCCAATCGCGTGTCTTCCGACCAGCAAGCTGGTCACGTGACACACCGAACACCAAGTGTTTCTAAAAATAGTTCACAAGGGCTTTCCCAGCAACTGTCAAATCTACAAATAAGACGTGCGATTAAAGAAATTCTTTAATTAATGGAGGAAACCTACAACAAGCTGAATTCAACACAGATGATAGTTGTAAAATTGCTTTAGCAACTGTGTACAGAGTGTACTGACTGGTAACACAGTTTTGTACACTTCAACAACTGGTTACAGAGTGTACAGACTGGTACTGGCTACACAGCCTTGTACACTTGCTTTAACAACTGGTTACAGAGTGTACCGGCTGGTACTGACTGCACAGCCTTGTACACTTGCTTCAACAACTGGTTACAGAGTGTACCGACTGGTACTGGTTACACAGCCTTGTACACTTGCTTTAACAACGGGTTACAGAGTGTACCGACTGGTACTGGCTACACAGTCTTGTACACTTGCTTCAACCTACTGGTTACAAAGTCTACTAACAGGGTGTTGGCGACACAGTCCTTACTGTACAGTGCTTCAACCCAACTGGTTACACACACACAAAAAAAAAAAAAAGAAAAAAAAAAGCTGGCTAAATATAGACCGGTAGCTGTCAAAATTCATGGATGACCCCAGCCTGCCAGTTTTTTGTTACAGAGAATTACTAGTTACAGTAAAGTACCGAGTATGGAGCCCGGGTACCGGACAGAGTTACCTCAGGTTTATTTGGTTACAGAGAATTCTTAGACCAGTCAGTGGTCTTGGTGATATGACAGGGATATGACAGTGTCCCTTATCACACCTCTCAACAACCTGTTATCGGTGCTGGACTTGACTGCAGAGATAATAAATTTTGTCATCATGTCCGGCCAGGGGTCAGACATCTCACAAATGACAATTGCTCTGTAAATACTGGACCTTGCAGGCTGCTGGCCCGGGGCGAAGAGTCTATTAATGTGAAAAGTTGTGTCAGCCCCACCGGACCACAATAAGAACAGAGAGACTGTTAACCTGGATCATTGTCACCAGACCGGACCAGGGTCCGGAGGGACAGAAAATGTTGGTCAGAATACCAAATGTCCCAAATGTGGCACACAGTCTGCCTATAGGTTCCAGACTAAGCCCTTTTTGGGAACATAGGAAGCCTTGGGGGCTGGACCCTAGGTAGTACAACTGTTGAAGGAGGGATACCTATGTCCATATACCTATACAAGAACAATCCAGGAAATGCCTGAGATTTCACATCCAAGGTCGGGCATACCACTTCAAGGTCCTGCCATTCAGTTGGTCCACAGCTCCTTTGGAGTTCACCGTGATACCAAAGCAGGTGAAATGGATAGCCATACACAAGGTTTTAAGAAGCCACCTGTACCTAGATGACTGGTTGGTGAGAGCCAGATCCCACCAGGCTTGTCTCCAACATGCACAGGAACTAGTAATAATGTGTCAGCAACTGGGTTGGCTGATGAACTTAGAGAAATCAGAGCTGGAGCCCAAACAAGACTTCGATTTTGTAGGCTACCAGTTCGACTTCAGTTCTGATCGGTTCACACCGACTCTGGACTGATGACAGAACCTTCAAGAGACTGTTAAAACTGCTATCCCTACCGGCTTGCCCGGTCCGGGAATTCATGTCCTTGATAGGTTACTAACATCTACAGAAAGCATGTTAATCTAGGCAGACTTCATATGAGACCCATACAGTGGCATCTCAAAAACAACTGGAGGGTATCCAGAATCACTGCAAAAGGTGATCCAAGTCCCCAGGTCCCTGCACCCCCATTTACAATGGCGGCTGAAGGAAGACAATGCACTTACAGGCCAACCATTACACCCAATAAAACATGCTCTGCAAATATTTACAGACGCATCAATAGAAGGGTGGGGCGCTCACTCAGATGAGCACTTAGCAAGAGCAACCTGGTCCCCTCCGGGAAGCAAGTTGTATATGAACTATCTAGAGCTTAAAGCAGCCTTTCTGGCTTTAAAAGAGTTCCAAGACCTTTGCTCAACAAGATAGTACTTGTAGTACTTGTAGCAACTGACAACACCACAGTAGTGTCATACATAAAGGAAGGAGGAATGAGGTTGGGCCCACTTTGTGCCCTACTATGGAGAATCTTGACCTGGTGTACCAGGAAACAAGTGACTCTAAAGCACGACACATTCCAGGCCGGCCTAATGTGGTAGCAGACAGGCTGTCCAGGCTAGGCCAGACCATCCCAACAGTGGTTTCTCCTTCCAGAGGTCTTCCACTCTATGCAGTAGGTGGCACCGGCCCAAATAAACTTATTTGCCACGAGGTTCAACAACAAATCGCCTCTGTTTTGTGTCACCGGATCCCCTGGCCACAGCAGTGGATGTGCTCAGTCGGCCATGGTAGGATCTAAAAGCATACACCTCACCATCAGCCATATTGGGCAAAGTGGTGAAGTTGCAAGACTCCCCATGTAAGAGAATCATTCTGATTGCTCCGGGGTGGCCCAACATGCCTTGGTTTTGGGATCTAGTGGCCATGTCCAGCCACATCCCGCTGAGCCTGCCCAATCTGTCCAGCCTGTTCACAGCCATTCGATCAGATCCCTCACAGAAATCTGACAAATCTTAATCTCCATGCAGGGCTCCTAGAGCCTCAGCAATCGAGGAGCAGGACTTGTCTGAGGCAGTGGCAGCAAGAATTGAGGCTCCTCAAAGGAGGGTCAATCAGATCAGTCTATGAGGCAAATGGGTCATTTTTACCAAGTGATGTATCATTCATCAGGTGGACTTTGGGCACCACCTGTAAAGTCAGTTGTTGACTTCCTTAGGTACCTGTTTCAGGACAGGAAGTTGCAGCCCAGTACCATTGATGGTTACAGGTCAGCCATTGCTGATGGTCTAGAAATTTGCCCATCAATTTTAGTAAGGATGAAAATCTCACTCGTCTCCTGGATAGCTTCCACTGAGACAGACCGGAGGGTAACCCCTTCCTGGAACCTCTCCCTGGTTTTTGCACCAGCTGACAAGGTTCATTTTGAACCAATTAAAGGCCTCCTTGAAGCATTTGACCTTCAAGGCAGTTTTCCTCTTGGCCCTGGGTTCGGGCAAGCGTAGAAGTGAGATACATGCTTGGCAAACAGCCCAACACCATTGATGGTTATAGGTCACTCATTGTTGATAACCTGGAAATTCACCCTTTAACATCAGTAAGGACGAAAATCTCGCTCGTCTCCTGGATAGTTTCCTCAGAGACAGACCCAGAGGCAGGAGTGGCATACCCTCCTGGAACTTCTCACTGGCCGTGCACCAGCTGAGACTCCTTTTGATCCAATCAAGGAGGCCCCCTTGAAGCATTTGACCTTCAAGACGGTATTCCTCTTGGCCCTTGGGTCGGGCAAGTGCAAAAGTGAGATTCATGCCTGGCAAAACTGATATTTTGGACACCAATCCAATTGGTCAAAGGTGTCCCTGTATCCATCACCCAGCTTTCTATCCTAGAATCAGCTGGCCATAGAGTGTCCAGTGTGGCCCCTGGGGTTATAACAGCCCTGGCCTCGACTCTGGATAGATCCCTCAAGTCTGACAGGTCCCTCTGTCCGGTCAGAGCATTATGCTACTATTTGGACAGGACCTCAGACATCAGGCAGAATAAGGAGGTGGTTTTTGTCTCCTTTAAGAAAGGTTTCAACAAAGACATCTCACCTGCCACTATCTCCTCTTGGATCAAGCAGACTGTGATCCTATGTTATGAGCTCTCTGACCAGGAGGCCCACATTTAACATCAGGTTAAAGCCCATGATGTCAGGGCCTTTGCTGTTTCTAAGGCCATCCAGTCGGGAGTCTCCTTAGATCCAATCTTGTCAGCCTGCCACTGAAGTCACAATACCTTCACACAGTTCTATATGAAGGGCAGGGCTTGGGCTGATTCAGAGCTTTACCAATTGGGCTCGGTAGTGGCTGCTCAGCAGATCCACAAGTGGCCCTTAGATTCTAATTCTAATTCTAATAGTACTTTTATAGCACTTAATCTCTATCTAATGATAGACTCTAAGACGCAGAAAGCCAGAATCAGAGATCGTAATCGTTAAATCAGGGACATTGCAGGGGTCGACACCATGGAGAGACAAAATGAAAAACTAGGGATGATCTAGGGTGGGTAAGCTTTTTCAAAGAGGTAAGTTTTCAACTTTTTTCTGAATGAGGAGAGAGATTTAGCTGAGCGTACATCATCAGGAAGATCATTCCAAATTCTTGGGGCATCGTATGCAAAGCTAAGGCCAAAATGCTTTTTAGACTTATATATTGAAGCACAATGTGGGACCTCAAGCAGCACACCATCAGATTGACTTCTGCGTGTTCTATACACACTATGCCTGGGTTTAAGGAAAGGTTCAAAGTATTTTGGATGGCCACTATGTAGAAACTTGTACACCAACAGGGCTGTCTTGAAGACAGAGCGATGCAAGACAGGCAGCCAATGAAGACTCTTTCTTACAGGAGTGATATGTGAGTATTTGGTGGTATTAGCCACAATTCTTGCAAGACTGTTCTGAACACATTGGAGCCTCCAAATGTCTAGAGCAGAGAGACCTCTGAACAAGGAATTGCAGTAGTCAAGACGACTTCCCACCAAGGCATTTGCAGCTAAAAGAGCAGCTTCACGTGTAAGATATCCTCTGAGTCGCTTTAAATCCCTGATATGAACAAAACTAGCCTTACAGGTATTCCTGACATGGCAAGAGAAGGAAAAATCAGAGTCAAACCAGACACCTAAGTTCTTAATTGCATCAACAGGTGAAAGGAGGTTGCCAAGTATATTAACTGGGAAAAATTTGCTGAGTTTTGTGCGGACATTTCTTGAGCCAAACAGAATAAATTCTGTCTTGTCTGGATTTAGTTTAAGCTTATTTGCAGAAAGCCACTTTCTGACATCATCCAAGCAGTTTTTCAGTCTATCAAAGGCCTGAGTGGCATGGTTATGTGTGAGATGAACATATAACTGTGTGTCGTCTGCATAAAAGTGGAAACATATGCCAGGATGATTTTGAATAACTTTACTGAGGGGGGGTAGTGTATAATGAGAACAAGATCGGCCCCAGGACAGAGCCCTGGGGCACACCGTACAATAGCCTTTTAGCATCGGATAAAACAGAACCAATCTTGATGCACTGATAGCGGTCACAGAGGTACGACTTGAACCAGTTCAGAACCACACCTCCAACACCAAACCAGGAACTCAAACACTCAATAAGCGTACCATGATCAATGGTGTCAAATGCTGCTGATTGGTCCAAGAGAACAACAGCAGTAGCTTCACCTCTAGCAAGAGCAAGGTGGACTTCATTTTTAATAGACAGTAGTGCAGTTTCGGTCGAATGACCTTGCTTATAGGCTGATTGACTGACATTTTCAAGTCCGTTACAGGCAACATGGTCATTTAACTGCGAAGCAACTACACGCTCAACAAGTTTGGAGATGAAACTCAAGCCAGAGACAGGTCGGTAGTTTTTTAATTCATCCGGTGGTAGTGAAGACTTTTTAATCAGAGGAGAGACAATAGCCTTTTTTAAACCACCCGGGACAGCACCTTCAGTTAGAGAACAGTTGACAAGTTTAGTAACTGAGGGGAGGAGAATATCCAAACATTCTTTAACTAGGAAAGTAGGCCATGGATCGAGGAGGCAAGATTTGGTAGGTGACTTGGTAATTACTTTCCGTACTTCATCCTCAGAAACTGCTTTGAAAAGGTCAAATTTGGGTACATCTGAAGGAGCAGGAAGAGTGAAGGAGTCAGTGTTAGTAAAGGAGTCCCTGATTTTTCTGATTTTATCTGAGAAAAAAGTGACAAAACGATTGGCAAGGCATATCTGAGAGGCATGAGAGGGGAGTAGCTTCTCAGGAACAGAGTGCAGGACTGAGCGTAGAATCTGCCACAGTTTCTTAGAATCGTGAGCATTGTCACTAATGAGGTTCCTGAAATAGTTGGTCTTATCCTTAGTAATTATGGCGTTGCACCTAGCAATTTGTTTACGGAGTCTAGCCCTATTTTGTGGAGACTTGTCTTTCCGCCAGAACCGTTCAAATTGACGCCTGACTGCTTTGGCCTGCAAGTACGTGTCTGATAGCCAACCTGCAGCACCTTTGGTGAAGGTACGAGTGACCAGAGGAGCGTGTTTATCGAGCAAGTTACTCAGATCCCTTGTGTATTGGTCATGAAGTGCACTAACGGTACTGCCAGGACTTGCAACAAATGAACACTTTTCGAGATCACAGATCAGACTCTGCATGTTTATCTTATGATACCTTCGAAAGGTGATTGTGTTTGACTTGGGTGCAGTGGGACTGGCAAAATCAAGCTGACCATGAACAACGGCGTGATCAGAAAAGAATCCACCGACTCGTACGTTGGAAACAACCTTCGGCTCAGTGGGTGCAAGAACAAGGTCGAGGATGTGACCATGTAGGTGAGTAGGTGAGTGCACATGCTGTGCAATATTGCATGAGTCAAGACAATTCAAAAATTTGGTGCTGTCACTGGAACTTGTGTCAACATGAATGTTGAAGTCCCCACACATAAGAAATGAGGAACTTACAGAGGAGAGATACTCAAAAAGTTGAGGAGATTGAGGAGATTTGGAAAGATTGAGGAGATTGAGATTGAGGAGATTTGTATATATGTATAAACAGTTTCTTCATGTACATAAGAATTAAGTGTGGCGTGCTTCCTTTGGGAGGTTTATTTGCATTCTGGGACTGAACTCATCCCTCTCTTCCCCTACCTCAGAGCAGGTCTGCAAAAAAAGGGGGGGGGGGGGGGGGGGGGCGACGGCGGTATAGCCCCGGGTAACCGGCTGCTGGCAACCGACCATGGCCTTGCAGGGTTTCCTGACCTTAAAGTCAACCCAGGCCTGGACCTATAGGTCTCCTGACGAAGTCAGCCTAGACCGTAGGTTTAAATTTGCTATTACTTGTGAGTTCACATAAGTCCCTAGTAACTTACCCGCCGACCAAGCGGTAGTTATTCAGCAATTGTCCATTGGATAGGATGTATTAACGCAATAAAATTGCAAATTTAATAAGTAAATTAAATTTTTATAAGTTAATACCCTATCCAATGGACAGTTTGGACACACAAGACCCTCCCACCGACCCCGCTATCAGCTTACTAGGGGTCTAATAGTTTTAGACAACGAAAAAGATGCTATGACGTCATGTTGTCTAGACAGGAAGTAAATACCATGCGCCACCTTGCGAATGCACAGTACTGGGACCGGCCAGCCGGTGGAAACACAGGACGTCTTTTTCTGGCGTTTGGCGGGCCGGTCTGCGCCGACCGGTTTAGCAATTGTCCATTGGATAGGGTATTAACTTATAAAAATTTAATTTACTTATTAAATTTGCAATTTTATGTCGTCACTCTGCAGCGTGGGCGTACGCGTGAACAACTTCTTCTCCAAAACTACAAGGCCTAGAGACATGCTGTTTTTTTAAAAAGATACCTTATCTATCGAGGATGAAAAATTGTTCAAGGCATGCAAATCTGTCTGTTCGTCTGTTTGCTAGAGACGTTACAAGGGAGGTACCCCCACCAAAAGTGTGAAAATGTCAACACTTTATCACAATTTTCTCAGTGACTATTGCAGGGATTTCTCTCATATCTTGCATATATGTACTAGGCCAGAGGTAGATTCTCTTGTGTGAGTATGAGACCTGGATCTGTCTTAGTTTTTTTTTAATAAATTTTTTTAATAATTTTTAATGCATTAAAATTCATGAAATCATGCATTAATCACTTATAACTTGAAAAGTGTTGCATTTAGAGCGTTTTGTTAAAATATGTTATGCAGCTACTTTTTTCATAGCTACAACATGGTGAGTAACTTGGGTGTCTGTCTCAATAGCTAAGTGAGTAATAGCTACTTTGGGGCTTTTCAGTAACTACCATCTTGAGTAAAATCACTTGTAACTTGAAAACTATTGCATTTAGAGAATTTCGTATAAATATGTTATTCAGCTACTTTTGGGTCAGCTATGACATAGTCAAATTTCAGACCTGTAGCTCATGTCACAACTGAGCAATAGCTATTTTCAGGTACTGATTGTTGAGTAAATCAATTGTAACTTGAAAAATATTGCATTTGGAGTATTTTGTTAAAATATGTTGTTCACCTACTTTTGGGTCAGCTATAACATAGTGAAATTACAGACCTATAGCTCATGGCATAGCTGAGCAATAGCTATTTTCAGGTTCTCACTATTGAGTAAATCAGTTGTAACTTGAAAACTATTGCATTTACAGTATTTTGCTTAAATATGTTGTTCACCTACTTTTGGGTCAGCTATAATATAGTAAAAATTCAGACATGTAGCTCATTGCATAGCTGAGTAATAGCTACTTTGCTTATAACTCACTTATTATTGGTTCTAGAGGTTTGGGATGGTAAACAGACATATAGGAAATCATGGGCTGGGAATCTGTTGATGTGGTCGGATTTGACCTTGGACCTCTTCTTCAAGGTCAAACGAGGATAGCCAAACTTAAAAGTGCTTATAACTCGCTTATTATTGGTCTTAGAGGTTTGGGATGGTAAAACAACATATAGGAAATCATGGGCTGGGATTCTTTTGGTGTGGTCAGATTTGACCTTGGACCCCTCCTTCAAGGTCAGTTGAGGATAGCCAAACTTAAAATTGCTTATAACTCGCTTGTTATTGGTCCTACAGGTTTGGGATGGTAAACCAACCTACAGGAAATCATGGGCTGGGAATCATTTGGTGTGGTCGGATTTGACCTTGGACCCCTCCTTCAAGGTCAAACAAAGATAGCAAAACTTAAAAGTGCCTATAAATCGCTTATTATTGGTTCTAGAGGTTTGGAATGGTAAACCATCCTATAGGAAATCATGGGCTGGGAATCTTTTGGTGTAGTCAGATTTGACATTTGGACCCCTCCTTCAAGGTCAAATAAGGACAGCCAAACTTAAAAGTGCTTATAACTCGCTTATTATTGGTCGTAGAGGTTTGGGATGGTAAACCAACCTATAGGAAATCATGGGCTGGGAATATTTTTGTGTGGTTGGATTTGACCGTGGACCCGTTCTTCAAGGTCGTACGAGGATACTGCATTTGCAGTATTCTTTAAATATGTTTTAACCTACTCTTTACACTTAAATAGTTACCTTGTTACTTTCCTTCATAATACCATTTGCAGGGCACAACTTTTTTGTCCTTTTCTTCTGTCAGGTTCAGAATTTCTTTTGAACATGCTGTTCAATTACCATTTACTATACTTCTGTACAGCACTTTCCCTGATCATTATGCTTTCCTCTCATTATTACCTTCACAAATCAAAAACACTCAGTCAGCTGACACAGTGCCCGTTCACGGGCACTCTCCTCTTGTTTTTTGTTCTCGATGAAATTTGTGTGGAAATACAGTAATACACACAAAAATATAACACCTAACTAATGTGATAAGAAGCACTAATAATAGCTGTAGTAGCCTGCCAGAGCAGCAATATGCTAATTCTAGCAAACTTTGTGTGTATTAGTTGTCAGTATTTCCATCCTGAATGAAGCTGTGAAATGAAGAATCCATCCCATTTAAAGATTATCCATGATTATCTATGGTGGCATTCTGTCTAATAAGCCTTGAAATAAAAGAAAGAAAATGTCACAATAAATAATATTATAGAAGACCTCTTATTATGAAAGTAACATCTTCATGCTTATACTTCATTAAGCGTCCCGCAAGGGACGCTTTTTTGGATATGGGAGGAATTCTTGCGGAAGGGTCCGCCATATCCGCCGGCTCTGCAAGTTTGCCTACCTATAGCGTCTTTACTAGTGGATGGAATTTCTTCAAACTTGGCACATATTTAGTAGCCCTGGGAAAATTTTCTGAATTTGGTGTCATGTTATTTCAACCAATCAGAGAAGTCACATGACCAAAAACAGAATTTTGCTTGTCCGGATGATAACTTAAGAAGCGTTTAAAATATTCACCTGAAATTTGATATATGGATGTAAGGTATAAAGATCTGCAAATGATTAGATTTTGGTAGACTTCCATTAAAAAATGGCTAATTAATTAAGCATTAAAATTTTTATTAACAAGGAAAATACAAATCCCTTAATAACTTCTAAACCATGCGAGATGGAGCGATTTCGACGAAATTTTTGACCCGCAGGGTATCTTTGCTAAATACTCTGCTCAATTCCAAAAAATTTCCTTCTCCCAAAGATGGCGGCCATTTTGAATTTTGTAATTTTTGACAAAAATTTAAAGGTCTACACTCTGATTTGTGGGAACACAATGCACTCATGTAGTGTTCATCACAAATAATTCACAAATAATTATTTCGGCAAAATTTTTGGCCCACAGGGTATCTAAGCAAGATACTCTGCACATTTTTCAAAAAAAATTTCCTCTTTCCAAAAATGGCAGCATTTTGAATTTTCGAATTTTGGGCAAAAATGGTAAAACTTAAAATTGCTTGTATCTCCTAAACCGTGCGAGATAGAGCGATTTCGGCGAAAATTTTTTGGCCACAGGGTATATTTGCAAGATACTCTGCTCAGTTCTCACAAATTTTTCCTCTTTCCAAAAATGGCGGCCATTTTGAATTTTCAATTTTTTGACAAAAATAGTAAAACTTTAAATTGCTTGTTGATAGTTGGTTCATTTCCTAATGGTATAGTAAAGAAAGAAGTCTGTTTGTTTGTCATAATACCACTACAATTACTGTCTTTAGTATTGGTGATCAGACACAAGTGTGTGTGACTTAGGGACGTCACGACTACAAAAATTCAAAGTCGGCTATTCGCCAAGTACTATTCGTGTCGACACCGAATAACCATCGAATTTATAAAACTACCACAAATCTTAAGTTTCATATTGTAAAAGGCAATGAAAACGATAAATATGTGAAGTAAAATTAAAATATATGTATATAATCCATAAAACGTAATATTTTTATTGTGAAAAATACACTTACCATTTCCTGACCATTGCTATATGTTGGTGCCATCCAACTCACTGGCCAACGTTGAGAAACGTTTTAAGATACCTTAAGAGGCCAGTGAGTGAGTGTGAACTAGCATGTCCCCCTAGTGGTCATGTGACCACGCTAGTAAACAACCTTCATTATTTTTGTTGGCCATCCCAGAGTGTGGACGTATTTATTTTCTTTTTGGATTTTTATTAAGTTGGATGGATTTTTGTGGCTTTTGAGTTCTGTGGTAAGACATCTGTGTTGACAATGTCTTCTCAGAATGAAATTAAAGAAGCACAGAGGAAAAGTGCTTTTGTGGCCATTTTATGGTGGAGTGAGCGCCACTATTTGTAAGATGGCGGCATTGATGTTTCATTGTTGGATGAAGACTATTCCTCTACGTATTCAGAATTCAATTTTTTCTTCAAAAGGCTTGTGTTACATGAGAATGACCAAGTTCTTTTATTTTTATATATTTTTGTCCACTAGTTTGAAGATTTACAACCACATACACTGAAACTGTCGGCAGTCTTGCTAGCTCCGGCAGGGACAGTTTACATGAAAGTCGCCATGAAAAACAATTCGATGGGTATAAACCTGATCACACATCGGGTTCATATAGCCAGGCGTTTGGAAGCAAATATCTCACCACGTCATTCTCTGCCGAATGGGTGACCGGATGGAATCCCCTAAAGTTCCTCTTGGATGCTGCATCGTGGACAAGTTCCGAATGCAGAATTGATCTGTTTCTCCATTTATTTCTTCCGATGGGTTTCATTCGGAACTTTTCACGGAGGAAACTACCTGCATGACGTCATCCTAATACAATCGAGTTTTCATACCTCCTCAAATGTCTGCAATCGGGTTGACAGGTGACCGGAGTTTTCAGACAATTCGATTGTTACAAAGCTTATCACTCGTCGGGTTCGTATAGCCAGGCGTTTGGTAGCAAAGATCTCACCACTGCATGTTCTGCTGAATAGATCTCTGGTTGGAATCCCCTATGGGGGCAGACATCATAGTTTCTGTTGGAGGCTGCATCGTGGATAAGTTTCGAATGCAGAATTGCTCTCTAACCATTTAATTCTTCCGGTGGGTTTCAGTCGGAACTTTTCACGGAGGAAAATACCTGCATGACGTCATCCGAAGACAATCGAGTTTCCATACCTCCCAAAAGGTCTGGAATCGGGTTGTCAGATGACCGGAGTTGTGTTTCATCTCAGAAATTACTTTTTCTTTCTGTGGTGTTATGCAGGGTTTCTGCTGGAAACCGGTGTAAAAGTAAATCTTCCCCCCCCCCCCCCGGGGCAAAATTTTCTAGAAAATAGTCCCCCCCCGCCATGAAAATTTACCCCCCCCCACCTGTGATAATGATAAAAAATTATTAATATTTTCAAATTGTCTTTATTTAAACAGTGTACAAATCTTTTGGTGTGAACTACATATATTAACTGACACAAGATAACTTCTTTGATTTAGTTTCTCTATTCAAAGTCAGTTCCATGGATTATAAGAAGCCATGCATACTAATTCAATTAGCTGGAAGAAACAGAAAGAAGCCACATTCACACTTTTGACTTTGTCAACCCATCTCTATTGCAATAAACAACATAAAAGAACCAGTTAGAATATCAATAATAAGATTAACCCATTTGTATTAATGGTATATGTTAATGCAGAAGCACTTCATAGAGAAAAAAATAATCCAAACATAACCTATATTGCAATTATAAATATTTTACCAGAATAGAGATGTCTAGTATTTTGTTCTATTATCTTATTCAAATTAATTATCTAATATGTTAAGGTTACACTTTTGATTTCTCTTGTTTAAATAAAAATGATTGTCTTTTTATTTACAGAAATCATACAAAAATAAACCAGAAAATTTGGAATGTAAGCTATTACAATAATAAGCCTAACCAGAAGACAATATCAAATTCTAAATTACTGTTGAAGATTACACTTTTGAAATATCTTATTTAAATTTCAATGATTAGAAGTTATACAAAAAGTAAACCTGAAAGTTTGGAATGCAAGTTATTATTATAATATACCTAACCAGAAGAAAAGATCAAACCCTAAAATACTGTGCTGTTTAATGGGTGTTCATTCCATTCATAGAATTCACACCATAAGTGACCATGATAGATAAAAATAAATGTTAGGTAATGATGATATTAGAAGTAATCTGAAGTAAAACCATACACTGATAAAGTACAGGTCTGCATAATGAGTTTAATGATTTTTTTATTTCATTCAAAGAAGTTATACAACAAGTAAAACTAATGGATCTTCCAAAATGGAAGGTATTATTAATGAAATAAACATATACAATGCTAAAGTACAGGTACAGGTCTGCATATGTGTCATGTTTTTGTTTCATTCAAATAAGTGATGCAACAAGGAAACCTAATAGTTCCACCAAAATGGAAGGTATTATTATCACAAATCTAAAAGGATAGCAAAATATGAAATGGCAAACAGCAGGTCTGTATGACAGATATTCTAAAAACTAATAAAGTACAAAACTAACAGTTCAAGATTAATGTCCTTAGGTGGGGGGGGAAATTTTCAGGCGGGGGGTATTATTTTCTAGAAAATCCTCCCCCCGGGGGGGAATATTTTATGGGGGGAAGATTTACCATTACACCGGCACCGGTCCATAAAACCTGGTTGTACACATTGTCAGATTTTGTTCAAGAATACAGTTTCTCTGTGTTTTCTTGCAGCATAATCATGTTAAATCTTACACTACAATTTTTGGATTTATTTAGCAGGACCTCTGTCAGGAGGTCTTCAAGAATTTAAGGATTATCAGAAATCTCCTAGAATATCCAGTACTACCTTGGACTGTGTACAGTAATTTCTATTACAGTCTTCAATGATCCTGGATGTTTTGTGGGCAGTGTGTTGACCAGCTCTTCAACTTGTTACTCGTCAGGAGTGTTACAAGTCTTATTTTTCTCTATCTTATCTCTTAGATGATTTTGGTAGAATGAAAAATTGCATTTTTCACTCTTAATGAGGTTTTCTCCTGCTGAACTTTTGGTCAGATGTCCAGAAAAACTTCATTTTGTGATCTCGGGTGTATAGTGTTTCTTCTGTCTGGGAAGGAGCAAACTCCTACACATGGCTAGAAAGAGGATTAGTGCCCCAGGGCAGTTTTTGCTTCCCTTTATGATACTTAATCCTCCAACTCTGTTACAAAACTCTCCTTCTCTGTAAGATTTAGAGGGATTAGGAGTAATCTTTGGGAGTAGTGTTTGTCCACTAGTGCAGATATACTACACCTTACATCTCAACATAGTAAGAGGATAATCTTCAACCATTCTTTACCTTTCACAGAGGCAACAGTACTTATTCATGTTCCTAAAGCAGTTGTGGACATGTGTTTTAAGAATAAATGAATAAAATGCGGGAGACATCAGTTTGCATAAAAGCTGTGTATGAAATGATCGACAAAAGGGCGATAACACCAGTAAGATGGTGATATCGCTACAATTTTACAGTTTATCGGTTGTGATAAGCTGGGAAGAGATGGCTACCACTAATAGTTGAGGTAAATAAGCCTAATTAAGTACCTTATTTTCATATTGTTGGGTTTTCGCGAGTTGTTACTTGTAAGTGAATGGGTGTGTTAACGCGTTTCCTTACAGTTGCATTCTTCCATAGCCAGATTCACGCGAATTGTTATCTTCACTTCCCTGTTGATGACAGTTCACACCGGTTCACTATGTTAGTCCATGGTGAGGTTGTGGGATCTATAAGAACGCATCATGCTTTACCAGTATATAGACCATTTCATTGCTTTGCTCTTGGAAATGGTTTATTTTCGACTTTACTATTGTATTAACGGATAGTGAACCTGATGGCTAATACACCAGGATTTTTAGTTTGGATTGCAGATTACACCTTAGGGTACATCTTTACTCATAGCAAAGCATCTTCTCCGGCTAATGGTTTCTAAGGAAGCCATTTCTTTGGTGGCGGTATGGCTTCATAGGAGAAAACAGTGCCATTGGGTTATTTGTTTATCAGGTAACCCCAAGGCTATCTGCTAATGTACCACAGATACCACACATAATACACAGATAATGTACCAGTTTTTCTGTTCTCAGGTTCCATCTGCAGTGGTGGAACGACTTTTCAATTTGCAGGAGCTTCCATTACTTCATCAGAAGGAGCACAATCTCCTTCTGTTATTAGATGCTTTCTTTAAGGGTTGGGATGCACAATTATGGCATCAAACAGCCAGTGGTCTGTTGTATCATGAGGGGTCAAGACTCCACATTAACAGGGCTACTACCTTTAGAATCATTTGGAGGTCTGATTCGGATTCTGAATCTGTTGATTTCCCCAGATATTTCTTCAGTGGTTTCCTATCTGAACAGGTAGGGAGGTACCCACTTTCAGGAATTTGTTTCCTTATCTGAAGAATCATTCCTTGGACGAATGCCATGGGTTCAGATTCAGGCATATCACTTCCCAGGGTATACAAATATTCCAACAAATTCTTTGTTCATGAAAGTCAAGATGATTCAAATTGAATGTGTTTTGGATGACTTTTGAATCTTCTATTCTGATTCAGGTGTTCAATCAAATCTGTCTTTGATTACAATCACCAATGATGGGTTTGTTTTGCAACTAGTTTGAACCACAAGCTTGTCTTTTTCAACTTTTCTTGGGATGGACTGGACAGTTTGTTTGGTCCTTTGACCTTGATTCTTCAGGTGATGCAGGTGAATCATTTGGCTTCTAAGGCTTCTTTGGTTTGCAACCTGTAGTCATTCCTGCTTTGGAACCTTCTTTAGATCTTGCTTTGGTCAAGATAGGTTTCTTTGTCCAGGGAGAGCCTTGAGAGGTTATCTGGATAAGTCAAAGATCTCAGGAAAGGCAAGAAAATTCTTTTTGTACCTAGTAAGAAGGGCTACTCCAAGATTTAGGTGCAGAATCCTCTGGATGGCATCAGAGTGGCTAGGGATGTCTTATCTTTGGGATCTGGTGGATCTATTCCACAAAGGTTCCTTTTAAGGCTTCCCTTGCTGGTGAGTTCAATCATTATGCCATTGGTATCCAACAACCTGAATCTTAAGCTTCCAGTGTATGTGTTTCCTTTCTTAGACTGTTGAATTGTCTTGCTCTTGGAAATGGTTTATTTGCGACTTTACTATTATATCAGCGGATAGTGAACCTGATGGCTGCAGTAGAAGGCATTGGGTGTCACCATTTGGAACATTAAAAAAAAAAAAAAAAAAATTCACTAAAGCAGAGTGGGATCATGATTTATTACATCAGATTAAGTTCCAGCTCCAGGGTTTTTAATTTGGATTGCAGATTCGACCCTATGGTAGATCTTTCATGCAAAGCAAAGCAATTTCTTGAGTTAATGGTTTTAAGGAAGCCGTGTCTTGGGTTGGCAGCATGGCTTCATAGGAGAAGACAGTTTATCAGGTGACCCCAAGGTTTTCTGATAATGTACAAAGGATATCTTCAGTCTTCAGGTTCTCAGGGATCATCTTCAGAGGTGGACTGACTTTTCAAGTTTGAAGGAGGTCCCACTACTTCATCAGAAGGAGCAATCTTCTGTTATTAGCTTTCTTTAAGGGTTAGGATGCGCAATTATGGCATCAAACAGCCAGTGGTCTGTTGTATTATTAACAGGGCTACTACCATTAGAATCATTTGGAAGTCTGATTCGGATTCTAAATCTGTTGATTTCCACAGACAGTTCTTCAGTGGTTTCCTATCTGAACAGGTAGGGAGGTACCCACTTTCAGGAATGTGTTTCCTTATCTGAAGAATCATTCCTTGGACGAATGCCATGGGTTCAGATTCAGGCATATCACTTCCCAGGGTATCCAAATGTTCTAACAAATTCTTTGTTCATGAGAGTCAAGATGATTCAAATTGAATGTGTTTTGAATGACTTTTGAATCTTCTATTCTGATTCAGGAGGTTCAATCAAATCTGTCTTTGATTTCAATCACCAATGATGGATTTGTTTTTGCAACTAGTTTGAACCACAGGCTTGCCTTTTTCAACTGTTCTTGGGATGGACTGGACAGTTTGTTTGGTCCTGTGACCTTGATTCTTCAGGTGATGCAGGTGAATCATTTGGCTTCAAAGGCTCCTTTGATTTTCAACCTGTAGTCATTCCTGCTTTGAAACCTTCTTTACATTATGCTTTGGTGCCAGATAAGTTTCTTTGTCCAGTGAGAGCCTTGAGAGGTTATCTTGATAAGTCAAAAGATCTCAGGAAAGGCAAGAAAATTCTTTTTGTAGCTATTAAGAAGGGCTACTCCAAGATTTAGGTGCAGAATCATCTTGCATCAGAGTGGCTAGGGATGTCTTATTTTTGGGATCTGGTGGATCTGTTCCACAAAGGTTCCTGTTAGGGCTTCCCTTGTAGGTGAGTTCAATCATTCTGCCATTGGTATCCAACAACCTGAATCTTAAGCTTCCAGTGTATGTGTTTCCTTTCTTAGACTGTGGGGCTTGGGGAACAGATGCATTACTCATTTTTTGGGAGGATCTGGACAGCTTTGTGTTTGTTCCAGTGGCTCCCATTCCTCAGGTGATTCAAGATGATCACCTTCAGGTGCAGAATCATCATGGTTGCACCAGGATAGCCAAGGATTCTTCAGGTGATTTAGAAGATGCCCACCTTCAGGTGCAGATTCATCATGATTGAATCATGATGGTCATGGTGGAGGTTCTTGGTTGTGGGACCTGGTAGATCTATGCACAAACCTCCATCTGAGGCTTCTTTGTGGTGAACTTCTCAGATACTACTTTTCTAGATGTAGCAAATTTCCTTAATTATTTCTTTAAGGAAAAGAATCTTAATCCATCTACTATTGCTCGTTACAGAATAACAATGGTAGATTGCTTTGCTTGAAGGGGAATAAGTCTCTAGAACTCTTCAGCCGTATAGATTGTTGACATATTTCTATAGAGACAATCCAGTAGCCAATAGGTTAAGCCTTCCTAACCTTTTGTCTCTGGTCTTGTTTGGTCTCACCAGACAGCCTTTTGAGCCTTTGGGGAAGATTTCTTGGAGGTTATTAACTTTCAAGACGGTCTTTCTTTTGTCTTTGGCATCAGGCAAAGGAAGAAGGGTAATTCTCGTTAGCATTGTCTTCCCTTACTTTTAATGAGTATTGCTCACAAGTGGCTCTGGCCATTTATTAGCCAAGAATCAGTTGGCTTCGGATGGGCCTACTTCAGTTAAGCCGGTCGATATGCCAGCTCTCAATCACTGGGACAGCAGTTTTACTCAAGATAGATCTTTTTGTCTTATGAGGTTTTGAAATACTTTTACTTGGGACAAAGGATTCAACGAGGAATTATTATGTTTTATCTGTGCCTAGTTAGGAAGGCTTTACAGCAGATATTTTCAGGTCTACTATCTTATCTTGCTGTAGGCAGACGATCATTTTGACTGAGGAGAAGTCAAATTCGGACTCTAAACAGCAGCCAGTCAAAGCAAGAATCTTTAGGTTTTAGGATAGTTTTCTGTATATGAATTTTTAGATGCATGTTACTGGAAACCATAACTTTTTACCATTTTTCAGTCTCACCTGCTTGGTTTGCTTGTGGTCAGACTTTGATATTGTGTCCTACAGTTTATCTTATAAGTATATTTGTGATACTTATATTGATACTTTAGTATGCATTTGCATCTGTATGTCTGTCATACTATCTGTATTTATATTTGGCAGAATGGTTGACTTCATTCAGACTTGGAATTACACTATATGCTGATGACACTTCCAATATTTGTGTCACCTGTGTGGGTGTTGGATGTTTGTCTAGATACAGCATTCAACTGTGGCAATAACTGTCAGTTTGTGAGAACTTTAACTACATACTATGATTTAGGGGATCTGTATGGTATGTGGTGACTGTTGGAAGTTTATATGTTGTTATATGCATGTAAATTTCAATGTAACTTCTCATAATGTTTTAGTTGTAGGCTAGGTAGTGAGTCTCTGTAATGATTACTTCCTTCCTACAACAGCAACAACAACAAGGTTGTGTTGTTTTGTAGTGCTCAACAGTTCCTCTGCCTCATCTCGGAGGTGAGTTTGGATCTGAATGCCTATAGGTTTGTGCTGTGTATGATAGCTGTGCAGAGTGGTGTACTGGGTCTTTAAATTCTAGTACTGCCCTCCTTCCATGAAGGCTGCATTCAGCAATGGTCAGGAAATGGTAAGTGTATTTTTCGCAATAAAATTGAAAAATTTTGTTGTAATTTTAATTTTTATTAGATAAATACTTACCATTTCCTGACCAGGATAGTCCCCCCCCTACCTCCCCGCAGATTCAGTACTAGGGGAGTATTTTCTGCAACAAAAATAATGAAGGTTGTTTACTAGCGTGGTCACATGACCACTAGGGGGACATGCTAGTTCACACTCACTCACTGGCCTCTTAAGGTATCTTAAAACGTTTCTCAACGTTGGCCAGTGAGTTGGATGGCACCAACATGTAGCAATGGTCAGGAAATGGTAAGTATTTATCTAATAAAAATTAAAATTACAACAAAATTTTTCAAATTTGCTGTTTTCCTGCGATTTTTGTCATACAGGAAGTGGGCGATATAAGAGGTATATGGTACTTACGGTTTTACGTGAATGTATAAACAGTAAAGAAAACGTGGCTGATGTTGGATTTTAACTTATGTTGTGTAACAATATGGACATATTTGACGGATTCAGACATTCTGCCATCTTTTACTACATTGAGCGATTATTCAAACTTAAAAATATGAACCGGTTAATAACACTATTCTAACCATTGTCGATTAGTCGGCTAGTCGCGCCGTCCCTAGTGTGACTTACCATAAATCTTTATCAGGGGTAAAGTAGTTGAGGATAAGGGACCAATTTATGATTTTATTGCATTCATACATCCTATCCAATGGACAATTGCTAATCTGATCGGCGCAGACCAGCCCACCAAACGACAGAAAAATACTGTTCTACGTTTCCACCGGCCAGGGCGGCCAGTACTGTGCATTCACCTGGGGGCGCATCGTATTTTCTTCCTGTCTAGACAGCATGACATCATAGCATCTTTTTGTTGTGTGTGTGTATTATGCAGACAAATTTTTGCCAGCTTTATATTTTTGAAGATATTTGTGGGAATTTTGCTTGATTGTTAATTTCTGTTAATTCAACGGATATTTGTCAGTGTGCAGAACAATATAACTTCACCTGGCAAGAAATGTGGAGGATGTGGCCATCCTAAGGTGTAGTTTGATGCCCACAGTTATTGCGTTAGATGTAGAGACAAAGGAAAGGGCCCAGATCGCTGTGTGGATAACCCTTACACCACTGACTGTAAGTTTTGCAACGTTCTCACTTCTGATCAATGCTCCCAGCTATCTACCCAAATCTACAAGCTTAAGAAGGAGAAGCGTGAAGCCAAGAAAGATGTTGCCACTACCCCTAGTAAAGATCACATGGACACACATAATCCCTCCCTTGTGGACCTGGCCTCTGTGCCGCTAATAGGGGCAGTGGATGGCCAGGGGATGCTGCAATCTCCTTAGTGGTCCTGCTGAGAAGAAGCAGAAAAAGGTGGAGAAAGAGAAGGCTACAATGTCTAAGTCCAAGTCGTCTACAGCCTGCGAAATCTAGTTCAGACAGCAGGTCGGCCAAAGCTTCCACTGATGCAACGATTGCACAACTTGTCCAAAAGTGGTTCCACAGCTTCAACAGACTGGAAGCTCTACTTATGGCTAGGACATTGAACAAGGAACTGACCTTCCAACTGGCCAAGGTAGCACCCACGCACTCTCCATCAGCTGGTACAGTCATATCTACCGACCCGTTCATCAGACTGAACGACTGACCTGCTACCCCAGTCTACACCTTTATCTTCAGATTTGCCTGGTACTGACTCCTCTGCTGCCAAGCATCAGTTTACCAGCAAATCACATACCAGCCGACCTCATTCCAGCCGACCAAGAACCTCTGAGCTTACTGGCACGGACACTCCTGTTATACACAGGCAGGATACCAGCAGGATATCTAACGAACCGGCCAGGAAGGACAGTGTCTCCAGTATGGAGTCAGATGTTGAGAGTGAACTGTCAGACTGACCTCAAGTGGATATTTATGTGGAGGAAGGAGAGTTGTCGGAGGACCAGGATGCCACTATCACAGACCCGGTCCAATCCCTCTGAAGAACAGACTGACAGACAGACCATGAGAGGGATTCTGTCATTAATGGGTTGGTCACACATCCCGGATATGGACACTTCTGCTGCCACCGCTGAGGACAACCCCTTTGCTGGTCCAAAAACTCAAGTTCCTGGAAAAGTGTTGGTACAGATGCCCACAGATGACTGGTTATGCAGAAAGCTCAGCAAACTGTGGGTAGAATGCATACAAGGTCGCAGACAGATTCACTTGTAGGGGAGTGGGATTTGCAAGTTTGGGAGCTGGGCTGTTGCTGCACGTACTTGTAACCTGAAAATAGAATTAATATAACAATCACAGTAAACAGTAGTGGTGGCATCGTTTACAGAAATCAAAACCGGTTACCGGGGCTTTGAAACGAAACAAAGTCCGGTATTTCGTATGCTGGTTCTGTACATTGAAAATTATTTGCAGGCGTACAAGAGTGATAACTTATAACAATATAAAGTAAAATTATATTTTAAATATGTATATTTTTTTGTCATTTCTATGAAGTATCAGCCATTAGAAAGCCCAAAATAATAATGCTTTCAATAACTGGTTCCCAAATATTCTTTGCGGATTTCGTTTTTTCTAGTAAAATGAAACAATATTCCGCATACCGGAAAACCGTTAACAACACTAGTAAACAGTGGGGTGACTGATGAGCGAAAAATTGGGTTCAAACCAGACAAATTCCCCCAAATTACCTTTGAAAGGATTTGCATGGTCAGATATCACCAGTTGTGCGGTTTGAATGCAAGGGGAAGTCACATAATTGCTCCCACCCACCTCTCCCCAATAATATGCTTTGATAGGTTATATATACATAGTCTAATATAAAATATCATAGTTATTTTGGTGACATTCAAATAATGAATTAAAACCATTTTCTGCAATTTTATCATCGTTTATTACAATTTTTAACATGTCAAACACTTTATCACAAGCTAACAGTGGTGTATTAAGATGTACAAATTTTAACAGTAAAGTAGTACAGTAGAACCCTGTTTATCCGACCCACTCAGGAGACATAAGGTAGGTTCAGATACATGAATGACACTGCAGTAGAAAGGGGTAAGTGGGTGATAATAGGAGATCGGTGACAAATTTACTTACAGACATGTTGAATCCAATTCGAAATGATGGATTGTGAAAATAAGGTTCCCTTTCATAGATACACCTAATGTGATTTTATGCTGAAACCATGTTTTACTGGGATATTTTAAGCAATTTTGGCGAACCGCCACATTTAGTTTGGGTGCGTTCTTTTTTCATCTCTTCAGTTTGGACATTAGGAAATAAACCCCGGAAAGGCGATATTAAAATCTTAATTAAAACATTTATGTGAGATATATGTACAAAAAAAGAACAATTCATTAGGTTCATAGTTTAATTTTTAGAAAAAGTCTTTTAAGGACACTTGTTGGCACAAGGCAGTCTTACATCTAAGAGCTTTGTCTCCGAGGTCTTTGTATGTATAACATCCAATGGAGTGAAACCATTTTTCTGCTGAATCCATTCAAAAAAATTGAGATGCACTCATATGCTTTAGAGTCCGGTATAAGGGATCTGGAGGGAGCTGTGGTCTCTTCTTCTTGGTCTTCTGGTTCGTCTGCAGTTCGTCTTCACATACTCCAGTGTGGCCTCATCACTCATGACCTCACTAACATCCACACCCCTGTCACATTCCAGCCACTCCTTAACCTCCTTTGTGGGCACATCCCCTAGGGACTCCCTTATTTCCTGGACATAATCTTCCAGGGTCTCACTCTGATCCTCACATTGGAGAAGCATTCCATCAATGTGGATTTGACCCAGGATTTCTGTAGGTGGCTCTCCTTCACAGCCCACCAAGCCTTATCATTCATGAAGATGGTGTCCTTCAGATGGTGTCCTTCAGGGTCAACTTCTTTATGGCCTCAGTTAGGGTGGTGGTGGTGTCCTCATTCGCAAGTTTCTGGATCAGAAACCTTCTGTAGTTTCGTTTCATGGTCTCCAGAGGTCCCTGATCCATGGGCTGAAGGTGAGATGTTGTGTTTGGTGGCAAGAATCTACATTCAATGGCTCCATCAGGTGTCTCAACTGCCAGGTCTGGGTGATGGGCTGGGCAGTTATCTATCAGGAGGATGGCCTTCATTGGTAGGTTCTTGGAGAGAAGTTGACTCTTCACCCTTGGCACAAAAACACCTTTAAACCAATCTGTGAAGATTGTTGAGGTCATCCAAGTGTGTTGTTGGACTCTGTATACCATAGGTAGGTTGTCCAGGTTGACATGCTTAAATCACCTAGGGTTCTGGGACTTCTCTATGAGTAGGAGAGGCAGCTTGTGGGATCCTGTGGCATTGGAGCAGGGTAATAGATACACCCTGTCCATCACCTTCTTGTGGCCTGGTGCAGCGGTCTCACTAGACCCAGGTAGGGTCTTGTTTGGCATCATCCTCCAATACAGGGCTGTTTCACCTGCATTATACAGCTGTTCTGGCTGTATCCCTACTCAACCATCAACTCAGCTAGGGCTTGTTTTAATGGCTCTGTCTCATAGCCCACACTCGAAAGGACCTCCCCCTGGATAGAAAACTGGCTGATTCCATGTCTCTGCTTCCAATGGTTGAGCCATCCTTCACTGGCAGAAAAGGAGGAGTCCCCAGGATGGAGCTGCTGGTGGTATCAAAGGGTCTTCTCCTTCAGGATTGGACCAGAAAGGGGCTTCCCCCATTCCTCTCCTGAATAAAGCAGGTGTACACAGCTTTGTCCAAAGCTTCATCTGCACAAGACTTCATAGTGTGCCTCCCAGTATTGTCTGTATCACTTTGAATCATAAATTCCCTGAGTTTTATTTTTTGCTGATTTAATGTCAGAGACTGTAGATTTACCCACACCAAATTTATTTGCTATATCTACATCTTTTTCTCCATTTTCTAATCTGTCCAAAATTCTTAATTTTATTGCGTTAATACTTCCTATCCAATGGACAAATGCTTATCCGGTCGGCGCAGACCGGCCCGCCAAACGCCAGAAAAAGACGTCCTGTGTTTCCACCGGCTGGCCGGTCCCAGTACTGTGCATTCGCTAGGTGGCGCATGGTACTTCCTTCCTGTCTAGACAACATGACGTCATATCATCTTTTTCGTTTGGCGCGTGTACTGTGCAGACGTAGTTTCTACAATCTCCAGTTTTTTTAAAGAAATGTGTGCATTATGGCGGATTTTCAACCTCATATGTGGATATTTTCAGTGTAGAAGTGTTATCTACTAATCAAGCACGGATTTACATCTAGAAATCTGCTGGAAACGCTCCCTAGTTGACTCAATTTATTGTTGATGATAGGGCAGTAATCGACGAGAAATATCAAGGCAGCCATTTTGCTAGTTTCCTTCCATTCAACCTTTGTGTTGTTAGGGGCAGATCGACAATATTGAGGAATTAAACATACTATTTACAGGTATTTTTATCCGTGTCTTTTGTTTTGAATGAATCTTCTGTAACCTTCCAGCTACAGTAACCATAGTAACGTCTTTCTAGTACTAAATAGAAATCACGGGAAACTTCAGTCTACGTAGTTTTGAACCCTGCAAGGATTTCCCCTATGAAGGGTGCATTCTTCATCAGAGCGCACTGGTACAGACTTCTCTGCTGTAAAGCATCAGTCACACCAGCCTAGCTCGAGTATTTTTTCATCAGAAGCAAGAGATGAATTCTTCAGATTTCTTCAGAGCACACTGGTCCAGACATCTTTGCTGTAAAGCATTAGTAGTCGGCCGGTAAGCTTATATATATATGTACACCTACATAGAAGGAATTTCATCAGAAGAGCATGAAGTTTGATCTCACGTCTACTGTGATATCAGTCCCTCCCTTGCAGACCCGGCTTTGTTGTCGGTAGTGGGGGTTGTGGATGGCCAGTTCACTGGTTTTATCACGAAAGAAAGAAGGAATTTCATCTACACATCTACAGAGCGCACTGGTCCAGGCTTCTCTGCTTTAAAAGCATCAGCCGGCCGGCCAGCTCAAAAGAACGCGACCTCTGACGTCATATCCAGTCAGCCAATCGCGTGTCCTTCCGACTAATCACGAAGCAGGTCACGTGTTTTCACCGACCAGGAAGGTCGGAAGTGCGTTCTTTCAGAACTCACGTCTACTGTGATTCCAGTCCCTGCTTTGCAGACCCGACCTTGTTGTCGGTAGTGGGGTTTTGTGGACTGTAAAGTTGCCGGTAAGGCATCACACAAAGAACGCGAATACTGACGTCATCTCCAGTCAGCCAATCGCGTGTCTTTCCGACCAAATACCGAAGCTGGTCACGTGTTTTCACCGACCAGGAAGGTCGGAAGTGCGTTCTTCAGAACTCACGTCTTCTGTGATTCCAGTCCCTGCCTTGCAGACCCGGCTTCATTGTCGGTAGTGGGGTTTGTGGATGAGCAGAATACTGCGCATTTGCATGTTTAAGTATCACAAAAGAACGTCACAACTGACGAGCTCCAATCAGCCAATCGCGTGTCTTTCCGACCAGCAAGCTGGTCACGTGACACACCGAACACCAAGTGTTTCTAAAAATAGTTCACAAGGGGTTTCCCAGTAACTGTCAAATCTACAAGTAAGACGTGTGATTTAAGAAATACTTTAATTAATGGAGGAAACCTACAGCAAGCTGAATTCAACACAAAAGATAGTTGTAAAATTGCTTTAGCAATTGGTTACAGAGTGTACCCACCAGTATACCGGCTACACAGCCTTGTACACTTGCTTCAACAACTGGTTACAGAGTGTACCGGCTGGTACTAGCTACACAGCCTTGTACACTTGCTTCAATAACTGGTTACAGAGTGTACCGACTGGTACTGGGCTACACAGCCTTGTACACTTGCTTCAACAACTGGTTACAGAGTGTCCGGCTGGTACTGAGTACACAGTCTTGTACACTTACTTCAACAACTGGTTACAGAGTGTACCGACTGGTACTGGCTACACAGTCTTGTACACTTGCTTCAACCTACCGGTTACAAAGTCTACTAATAGGGTGCTGGCTACATAGTCCTTACTGTACAGGGCTTCACCCCAACTGGTTACAAAACAAAAACAAAAAAAAAAAGAAAAAAAAAAAAAAAAAAAAAAAAAAAAAAAAGCTGGCTAAATATAGACCAGTAGCTGTCTAATTCATTGGTGACCCCAGCCTCCCAGTTTTTTTTTGCCGGTTACAGAAAATTACTGGTTACAGTAAAGTACCGGGTATGGAGTCCTGGTACTGGACAGAGTTGCCTAAAGTAAATTTGGTTACAGAGAATTCTTAGACCAGTCAGTGGTCTTGGGGATATGACAGTGATATGACAGTGTCCCAAGCTACTGCTAGGCAACATCTCTCAACAACCTGTTATCGGTGCTGAACTTGACTGGAGAGATAATAAAGTTTGTCATCATGTCCAGCCAGGAGTCAGACATCTCACAAATGACAATTGCTCTGGTAAATGCTGCACCTTGCAGGCTGCTGGCCCGGGGCAAAGAGTCTATTGATGTGAAAAGTTGTGTCAGCCCCACCAGACCACAATAAGAACAGAGAGACTGTTAACTTGGATCATTGTCACCAGACCGGACCAGTGTCCGGAGGGACAGGAAATATTGTCAGGATACCAAATGTCCCAAATGTGGCACACAATCTGCCTGTAGGGTCCAGACTAAGCCCTTTTTGGGAACTTAGGAAGCCTTGGGGGCTGGACCCTAGGTAGTACAATTGTGGAAGGAGGGATACCTATGTCCATATACCTATACAAGAACAATCCAGGAAATGCCTGAGATTTCACATCCAAGGTCGGACATACCAGTTCAAGGCCCTGCCTTTCGGTTTGTCCACAGCACCTTTGGAGTTCATCATGATACCAAAGGAGGTGAATTGATGGCCATACACAAGGATTTAAGAAACCACCAGTACCTAGACGACTGGTTGGTGAGAGCCAGATCCCACCAGGCTTGTCTCCAACATACACAGGAGCTAGTAAATAATGTGTCAGCAACTAGGTTGGCTGGTGAACTTAGAGAAATCAGAGCTGGAGCCCAAACAAGACTTCAATTTTGTAGGCTACCAGTTTGACCTCAGGTCTGATCCGGTCCGACTGACTCCAGACCGGTTGCAGAACCTTCAAGAGAAAATGCTGAAATTGCTATCCCTACCGGCTTGCCCGGTCCGGGAATTCAGGTCCGTGATAGGCTTACTAACAGCTACAGAAAAGCAAGTTCATGTAGGCCAACTTCATATGAGACTCATTCAGTGGCATCACAAACACAACTGGAGGGTCCCAGAATCACTGGAAAAGGTGATCCCAACCCCCAGGTCCTTGCACCCCCTTTACAATGATGGCTGAAGGAAGACAATGTACTTACAGTCCAACCATTAAACCCAATAAACATGCTCTGCAAATAATTACAGACGCATCAATAGAAGGGTGGGGCGCTCGCTTAAACGAGCACTTGCAAGAGCAACCTGGTCCCCTCCGGGAAGCAAGCTGCATATAAACTATCTAGAACTTAAAGCAGTTCTTTCTGGCTTTAAAAGAGTTCCAAGACCTTTGCTCAACACGATAGTACCTGTAGCAACTGACAACACCACAGTAGTGTCATACATAAACAAGGAAGGAGGCATGAGGTCGTGCCCACTTTGTGCCCTACTATGGAGAATCTTGACCTGGTGTACCAGGAAACAAGTGACTCTAAAGCACGACACATTCCAGGCCGGCCGAATGTGGTAGCAGACAAGCTATCCAGGCTAGGCCAGACCATCCAAACAGTGGTTTCTCCTTCCAGAGGTCTTCCACTCTATGCAGCAGGTGGCACCGGCCCAAATAGACTTATTTGCCACGAGGTTCAACAACAGGTTGCCTCTGTTTGTGTCACCGGTACCGGATCCCCTGGCCACAGCAGTGGATGCGCTCAGTCGGCCGTGGTAGGATCTGAAAGCATACACCTTCCCACCATCAGCCATATTGGGCAAAGTGGTGGAGAAGTTGCAAGACTCCCCATGCAAGAGAATCATTCTGATTGCTCCGGGGTGGCCCAACATGCCTTGGTTTTGGGATCTAGTGGCTACGTCCAGCCAAATCCCACTGAGCCTGCCCAATATGCCCAACCTGTTGACAGCCATTCAATCAGATCCCTCACAGAAATCTGACAAACCTTAATATCCATGCAGGGCTCCTAGAGCCTCAGCAATCGAGGAGCAGGGCTTGTCTGAGGCAGTGGCAGCAAGAGTTGAGGCTCCTCAAAGGGGATCAATCTGATCAGTCTATGAGGCAAGTGGGCCATTTTTACAAGTGGTGTATCATTCATCAGGTGGACTTCGGGGCACCCCTGTAAAGTTAGTTGCTGACTTCCTTATGTACCTATTTCAGGACAGGAAGTTGCAGCCCAGCACCATTGATGGTTACAGGTCAGACATTGCTGATAAACTGGGAAATTCGCCCAACAATATCAGTAAGGATGAAAATCTCACTCGTCTCCTGGATAGTTTCCACTGAGACAGACCCAAAGGCCGGAAGGGAATCCCCTCCTGGAACCTCTCCCTGGTTTTTGCACCAGCTGACAAGGGTCATTTTGAACCAATTAAAGAGGCCTCCTTGAAGCATTTGACCTTCAAGATAGTTTTCCTCTTGGCCCTGGGGTCAGGCAAGAGTAGAAGTGAGATACATGCTTGGCAAAACAGAAATATTAGACACCAGTCTGACTGGTCAAGGTGTCCCTGTACCCGTCACCCAGCTTTCTCCCCAAGAATCAGCTGGCCAAAGAGGTTCCAGACAGTGTGGCCCCAGGGATATAACAGCCCTGGCCCCCAACTCTGGATAGATCCCTCAAGTCTGACAGGTCCCTCTGTCCAGTCAGAGCATTGCGCTACTATTTGGGCAGGACCTCGGGCAGAATAAGGAGGTGGTTTTTGTCTCCTTTAAGAAAGGTTTTGACAAAGACATCTCTCCTGCCACTATCTCCTCTTGGATCAAGCAGACTGTGATCCTATGTTATGAGCTCTATGACCAGGAGACCCACACTTTACATCAGGTTAAAGCCCATGATGTCAGGGCCTTTGATGCTTCTAAGGTCTTCCAGTCGGGAGTTTTCCTTGGATACAGTCTTGTCAGCCTGCCACTGAAGTCACATAATACCTTCACATAGTTCTATCTGAAAGGCGGGGCTTGGGCTGATTCAGAGCTTTACCAATTGGGCTCGGTAGTGGCTGCTCAGCAGATCCACAAGTGGCCTTTAGATTGAGGAGATTTGTATATATGTATAAACAGTTTCTTCATGTACATAAGAATTAAGTGTGGCGTGCTTCCTTTGGGAGGTTTATTGCATTCTGGGACTGAACTCATCCCTCTCTTCCCCTACCTCAGAGCAGGTCTGCAAAAAGGGGGGGGGGGCAACGGCGGTATAGCCCCGGGTAACCGGCTGCTGGCAACCGACCATGGCCTTACAGGGTTTCCTGACCTTAAGGTCAACCCAGGCCTGGGCCTATAGGTCTCCTGACGAAGTCAGCCTAGACCGTAGGTTAAAATTTGCTATTACTTGTGAGTTCACATAAGTCCCTAGTAACTTACCCGCCGGCCAAGCGGTAGTTATTCAGCATTTGTCCATTGGATAGGAAGTATTAACGCAATAAAATTGCAAATTTAATAAGTAAATTAAATTTTTATAAGTTAATACCCTATCCAATGGACACACAAGACCCTCCCACCGACCCCGCTATCAGCTTACTAGGGGTCTAATAGGTTTAGACAACGAAAAAGATGATATGACGTCATGTTGTCTAGACAGGAAGGAAGTACCATGCGCCACCTAGCGAATGCACAGTACTGGGACCGGCCAGCCGGTGGAAACACATATTTATAGTCAAGTAAGATGGCTACTTTTCATTGAGGATATTCTTTTGATTCTTTGAATGTCCCCTGTGTTAGAGGTTAATTGAACTGCTCCGGGAGCAACTCCGGGGGATTATTAACCATACAGTAAGTGACAATTGTAATCACCAAGCAATAACACAGAGAACGCGGCTCGTGTAATCATCCCAATTGCGGTACCACAAAGACTTGATGAAGACAATTAATCTCTAACATACCCACATATAGAAGACAAAAGATGGCAGATGAAAGGACAGGTCGGTCTTTAAGTTTTATATTTGTTATGAGGCATTCTGTGCAGTGGTTAAGGGATTTTTAACAAAATCACCAATTATCGCTCACCGGGTTCGCTAATATCTGCTTCAAGTATTTGGGGGACATAGCTCAGGGTCGTTTAACCCGGAGATTCTACTGTAGTTGTCTTGGTGTCTTAACTAGATGAACAACTAGAAGTTACATGTTTGTAAACCCTAAATTTAAATATTAAAGTAAAGTCAGGTAACTGTAGTAGTCTATGTAATTTGCTGGACTAGACTGATATCTGAAGTACAGGGTTCAAAACTTCTGGCTTATAACTCTAAAAGATAACTGAGATAACTGTAGTAGCTAACATGTTGTTGTGTGATAACCAAGCCAATGAAGTTTGACTAATATATTAATATGTAAAAGTTTAATAAAATCCAAATGATGAAAGTTAGTAGATGTTGTTTTTAGTTCTGTCTTATTCCTCCTGCAACTGAACGTTACTTTGGTTGCAGGATACCCTCCCCGCTGTTCAAAATTCGGTGGTTTACTAAAGGATCAGTTTCAAAGAGCACTTCCAAAGCCACAGACGAGTTGCAGTACCTTATGGTAGTATCACCAGGCTGTGGCTAAAACCGTTGAACATCTGGCAGACTTTGTTTTTGTTTCCACGGGAAACTTAACTTTGGTCAGGAGAGACTCTTGTGTCAATTAGGTGAAGACTGGTATAAAGCCTGATACCTTAGCTGCCCTGAGGACTGTTCAATTACAGTTGGCCACTCTCTTTCCGGACAGTGTGATTAAACGTGCAGAAGATGACATTGCTAGTTATGAAAGTAATGGTCGGTCGGGTGTGTCTTACAGCAAGGGTCGGTTCCACCCTTATGAACGTCCAGAAAGGAGGCCAGGTAAGAAATCAGATAGACCTGCATGGAAGAACATCGGTGGCAAACCTCAGAGCAAGAAAGCCAAGGGTAGATCTCCGCACTACTCCTCCGGACCAGCCAAGGGCCACCAAGTCCTATAAATGATAATTACTGCGTGAGTGTATTGAAGGCAGGGCTGCTGGCCGGGAGCAGAAGGACTTTAAAGTGTGTACCATCAACAGAGACTACCGGACAGACATTAAACTTTCAGACACCACAGACTTCTGTTGTAAACCTTGCACATATTGCAGAAAGGCATTCGCAAAAGTAAGATGTAAATCCCATTGTTGTAAATTGTTTTCAGCAAAAAGAACTAAAATATGTGAAAGATGTTTCCTGTGTCGCTCAATTGTCTTTTGTCAAACCTGATGTCCAACCTGCTGCCTTAAATCTGCCTTTAGGGGCAATACGACAAAGCTTTTGGAAAACTTGGGAAGCTCTGGGTGCCCGTCTGAAAGTTCTGAACTTGTTAAAACAAGGCCACATCCTCCAGACCCGACCAAACTTGACAGGGTCACTGACTGTCATAAGTTGCATCAACTTATGGACAATGCAGGAACATTCCAAGAAATCTCTGAGATTTTACATCTAGAGTCGTTCATATCAGTTCAAAGCACTGCCATTCAGACTGTTCACAGCTCCCATTGAGTTCTCTGTTGTAGCAAAGGAGATGAAACTGATGCCCATACACAAGGGTATAAGGATCCACCAGTTTGACCTCAAATGTTGCCGGGTCCGGCCCACACCGGACCGGTGGCAGAACCTTCAACAGAAAATACTGAAACTTCTATCCTGACCAGCCTGTCTGGTCCAGCAGTTCATGCCATTAATAGGTTTGCTAACAGCCACAGTTCACTTAGGCCGACTACACGAGAACCATACAGTTGCATCCCAAAAACAACTGGAGAGTACCTGAGTCCCTAGAAAAGGTCATACCCATGCCAACGTTACTCCACCCGCATCTAAAATGGTGGTTGGAGGAAAACAGTGTCCTTCAAAGTCAACCAGTACATCCAATAAAGCATGCTCTGCAGATCTTTACAGACCAGTGTTCACCGCTTAGCAAAATATGTTGTAGGACCGCAGGGCCTTGAGCAAGAAAAGTTGCAGGCCCGGCCAAAACTCAAAAGATATGCCAATTGTAGATGTAATTGATATATTTCAGCCTACTAAGTTCTCAAAGCTAATACCCACGCTAAATAAAGTACATATTCACACTGCAACACAAGTTTATAAATATAGTTATAAATCTACTCACTAGGGGGCCCTAGTGCACTTACAGGACATCTCGTCCCAAGTGCCAACTCACCCCAGAAATTTTGGGTCAACTCGACCCATATTCTGTGTCCCTTGTGATCACAACTTACCCCAAATTGTGCATTAAAAAGACAAAAACCATAAGGTACTTTGCTCACTTTGAAACTGTGAAAAAATATGAGACATGCTTTGTGTCAAGATATTTTGGAATATTTAGTTTCAATTTGGGATTGCATAAAATCTTCCTTATTTAAATAATTAAATTATCTTTATTTTGTTTAGTTCAAATAAATTAATTTATGCTGATTTTGTCAATTTTTTTTTTTTTTTTAAATTTCACTTCAAAAGCAAGTCTTAATGGCTGGGTGCTACTGTTTTCTGCATTCATCAAATAAAATAAACTGCTTTTCTTTTCTTTGAAGAAATATATATTTTGTCTCTTCCGATAATAGACAAATTTCTTTGGTCAGTATTTGTTTCGACTGTTTCTCCATGCAGAAGACGAGTTAAAAATTGGACAAAAAGCACTGAAAAGCACTGCTACATTTTGAAAGCTGTTGTCTGAGTGGTCGATGGTAGAGGACGTTGGCCAATCAGAAGAGAGAGAAGAAATGTGATGACAATATTTGTTGACAATAATGGCTACCACTTTAAAACCCCTAGTATGTTGAAAAACGTAGCAATATATGTGGATGTATCTTCTTTTAAAAGTTTCTGGACATCGGGACCGACGCAGTGCACAACGTTTTGGGTCCGGAGATGAAATTCGTGGACTTGGACTGCCGGGTAACTGCCAATGTCGAACACTATTACAGACACATCAGAAGAAGGGTGGGGCACTCACTTAATTGAGCATACTGCAAGAGGGACCTGGTCCCTTCCAGAAAGCAAGCTGCATATAAATTACCTGGAACTGAAGGCGGTCTTCTTGGAGTTCCAAGCTCTCTGCTCAGACAAAATAGTTCTTGTAGCAAGTGACAACACCACAGTGGTGTCATACATTAACAAGGAGGGAGGCATGAGGCCGGGCACACTTTATGCTATGCTATGGAGAATCCTGATCATGTGTACCAGGAAACTAGTGACTAGCAAAGCCTGACACACTCCAGGCGGGCTGAATGTGGTAGCAGACAAGCTCTCCAGACTGGGCCAGACCATCCAAACCGAATGGTCTCTCCTTCCAGAGGTCTTCAAGTCAATATGCAGTGGGTGGCACCAGCCCCAAATAGATCTATTTGCCATGAGGTTCAACAACAAGCTACCTCTGTTTGTGTCACCATTGCCGGACCCCCTGGCCTCAGAAGTGGATGCACTCAGCCTGCAATGGGAAGATCTGGACACGTATTCCTTTCCACCAGCAGCCATATTGGGCCAAGTGGTGGAGAACCTTAAGTAAATTTAATTTTTATAAGTTAATGCCCTATCCAATGGATACAGAAGCCCCTCCCAACCGACCCCGCTATCAGTTTACTAGGGGTCTAAATAGGTTCAGAAAACGAAACATACTATGACATCACGCTGTCTAGACAGGAAGGAAGTACAATGCGCCTCCTGGCGAATGCAGAGTATTGGACCGGCTCGGCCGGTGGAAACACAGGCCGGCTTTTTCTGTCATTTTGCGGGCTGGTCTGCACCCACCAGATTAGTAATCGTCCATGAGATAGGGTATTAACTTATAAAAAATTAATTTACATATTAAATTTGCCAATTTCTGGTGTTCAAAAAGTCTTAAGAGTATTTCACATAAAATTGTTTCATGTGTCGGCAGTGGGAGTGCAATTTTTCCTTCTGTGGGTGACACATGGTTGTGTTTAAAATACCGGAAACAGAGATGGGGACTATGGCTTCTGGGAGGGGCCATGGTGACACTCACTTCTCACCTCCGAAATTAAAGTTTGAATCCCAGCCTAACCTCAAGTCAGAAATCTGGTTTATTTTGCCCTTGGCTGGTGTTTTACAATGCAGAAGCTTGACCAACTTTATTTACTGGTTTCCTCCACCCTTCAAACTACCCGTCACAATATAACCAATACAAAGGTATTTGGCGTGATGTTACACACTAAATAAATGAATAAACTATGGCTTCTGGGTCTCTTAAATATCACAGGTTTTGTAACATTTTGTAGTAATGTTTTATAAGAAAAAATAGCACATCCTTTACTTACATTTTAATGACAGGGACCCAAAAAGGTGGCTTTGGTGTTCATCATTTTCACAGTGATGAAATCCTGGGGAGTACACGTATTTTTGTTTAATCATAAAAAGTGTTGGTAGTTGTAATCACCATACCAAGAATCCTGAATTCAAGAATAAATAAAACTTAATCTTGAAAGTTTCTACTATTGACAACTGGGTCCTTGTGCTTTTTTATTCAAGGCAGAACTAGAACACAATCTTTATGCTATGCCTGAATTGGAACGGTTTTGAAGTTCCACAAGGCAGATGGAGATAACTATACTGCATCTTATCCCTTGTCCTCAAATAACCAGTAAGTAATCTATGGCTGTGTGTACTTTACAGGGAGGAGAGTGAGAGTGTACTTCAGCTCAAAGGTCTCACACCTAACGGTCTGCTTCCCATTGGAGCTCTCTCTGGAGGTAAAGAAAGTCTCACTAATGGTAAGTGTCACTTAGATCTACTTAATTTACATTTTTGCATCAAAGGTTGACCTTGAAAGTTAAAATGAAGGCACCTTATTCTTAGTAGTTAATTTTGTCTTTTAAAAGTAACATGTAGATATTACCAAGATGTAAGTTTTTTTTACTAAGTACTAAGGCTGTGACAGGTGCATGAAAATCGCCTTGAATAACCATTCTCACCCCTACTAAGTACTTAATTTAAGATTTCCATGTTTTTAATGGCGCTGTTCAAATGATAGTGGTGACAAGGCAATTTTCATAGCTCAAAAAGAGAAAAGTTTTGGTTTGACAGACTTTTCAGCTATTTCAACCATAATAAGAAGTGAGAAACAACAAGTGTTTTTGTGTAGGTGACACATTCAAATGGTTGCTGAAAATGTTTTTATGTTGAAAAAAAGCCCATATAAACATAATGCCTGATCATCTGCTAATTTGAAAACAATTTACACGTGGCCAGTAATTTAGAAAACTTTGATTTACAGTTAAACCATATTAAATATAATATCAGGTGCGAGAAAAGTACTTCTACTCGGCCGAATTTTCTGACACAGGACAAATTTCACTTGAGATTCTCTTCATATTGAATTTTACATAAACTTAAATCCTACTTCTTAGCTTCCTACTGAAGCTTTTGTGGCTATGTATTTTCTCATTTATGTTCTCATTTTCTAGCTTTGAGTGGTTTCGATCCATCACACAAAATCAGTGGGTTTTCCGAAGCCAAGTACCTGGACAAACTAAACGAGCGAATGCCTCCTCGAAAGGACACCAATAGTTCCAACATGAACAATAAGGAAAATAAGACATCATGAAATTTGCTCACATCTTGTTGAACCTACACAATTGAAAGTAGTTGTTTATTATTTATTCTTCTTGTTCTTATTTTTTTTCGTCTCTGCATGGGAGTAGTGTGATCAATGGCACACAAAGGGTGTTACCTTTGACCTTGCATCACAGCTGTAGAGTTTGTTCATATTTCAAGTGTATTGCATAATATAATGAATACCTTTATGTGTATTGGGTTTGGTAGGGCATTCATGTCCCTTATTATTATTATTATTATTAGTATATTTTCTCTCTCTCTCTTTTGTACTTCATTTTTTTTTAGATATGATAAAAATAGAGAAAAAAAACCCTACAAATTTAGCTTGTTATTTTTTAAAAATAATATTTGGTGTTGAACTTTTTGTATTGTTGTTGAACTTTTTAAAGTTTTGTAAAAGCTGTGAGAAGATCTCAATGTTATTATACTAGAGCAGTTGATATCTTGCATAGAGGTGAGGTACAAGTGATGCATTCTGTGGAAGTTTGTTATAAATGAGTAGTGCTTAAATTATAGAAAAAAAATGTACATACAGTCTTGGTGGTGATCTGTAGCTCAAAGAAATCATTTGGATATTTGTCCTTGTGAACGAAGTGTTGAAACTTCCAATCAAAGACTATTGCTCTCCCTTTAATTGTTGACATTTCACATTTGTGATAGCTGTTATGTGGTGTTTGCATGTTTTGTTTTTAAACATTTAAGCTGGTTTTGTCATATAGTGAGGTAGTTAAAAAGAAAGGGATTTTTGGAAAAAATTACAATGTCAAATAACATTTGCAAACTGTTTATGCTTCATATTTTATCCATGTGATGAAAAGTTACTTGGGTAAAGCTTTATATCAAGTCATTACCATAGGTATTTCTTATGTATCTCAGAATATACACATATGTTCTGTCAATATTGAAAAATCTCTCCAAATTTTGAGCATTGGTAGAAGTATTAAAAGTTTGCAAAAGTTCAGAAAGAACCAAAAGCTTGAAGGTAGAAAAGAATAAAGTTGTTGCAACTAAGTTCATAGACATTGTGGCATATACTCACTGTGAATATTGTTAAATACTCTAGTCAGTGTCAGATTAATTGAAAGTAGATCGAAATGGAGGAAATTGTTGTTAAATGTTTGATTAACATAGAAAATCTATTGATTTACAGACAACTGAACAAACAACTGATCATCAGTGACTATTGCTCATATTATAGGACCAAACTAGCTGGTCACTAAAATTGTTAAAATGTAGATTTCATTGAGCTCACTTAATAAACCAAATCTAGAAATCATGAAGCATTTAAATCTACTAGAAGTCTTTGTCATGATGTGTGAGCCCTAGTCAGTCAATGTCTATTTCCTCTGTTGTAGGTTACGATATCGGGTTGTGTGTGGTAGTAAGTTATGTCTTGTTTTTCAAATGATATAATCGACATGTTCAGTAATTATTACTGTTCATGAACAGAGAAAGCATCAGATATTCTGTATTGTAGTGTAAGCTGTATTACAGGGTCCGTATTCTAAAAATAAACTTGTATTTAAAGTCATACTCAATTGAATTACGTTAATATAAGAGAATATATCCACTATTAATCTGTGGTTTTACCTAATCAATATATCTTTCAGTACACATTAATAAAAGTTATATAAAATTCAGTTTTCGGATGTATTTAATGCATGTAAAAGAGGGTATTGAATCTGGTAAAACCAATTGTGAAAACTGAATATGTTTGAAAATCTAACTTATTATTTCTTAGGAAATGCAGTTCTGTTTGGGAAAAAGAAAAATATACAAACTGAATGTTGAGTAAGCAATTTGAAGTATGCCGATACCCAACTTGGACCACAGTTGAGTTCTCCCTTGAAAGCCTGGTCTATGAATATTCCTTCAGTTATGATCAGCACTCCGAATCTTGAGGTTTGAGTAGATTCAGGGTGTCCGCTATGTCAGAACAGGGCTAGGCGTTTACATGCTTACTGTATCATAAAGGGTCAGATTTTCATTGCGTCATACTTTTGGTTTTTACCATTTGTTTCATGACAATTATTATTAGTAATAACTGGTGGTATGTTAAAGGAGCAAATGCATCTTGATGAGAGCTTTCCTTTGGGTTATAGTTTGATCTATAAAACTGTGTAGTTATTTCATGTGACATGAAAATCTGTTCTTTATTTTAAATTACTGAATCACTGTTGAAGAGGACATAAAACCCTAATCTGATACAATTTATTGAAAAGCAGTACACCATATCGTTAAGATTTGGTTTTATTGTTGGAACAGCCAGTTATTGGTCATCTTGATACATTCTTAAAAAATTAAAACACTGAATTGTCTACTTGTTACCAAAGGGGGAATACTAAACATAAAGGATATAACTTATGAAATACCTTTTGTAATCTGTCAGTAAATGTAACAAGGTTTTACAAATATTATGTTGACTCTGTGTAAATCTGTGTACAGATGCTCTTATGTAATGACATTTGATCTGTATAAATATATGTATAAATTTATATAAATTACAGCAGGATGTAGGTACATGTATAAAAGTAATGGGGGAGTTTAATTTTTGTATTGTTATTACAAAGGATGTAAAATAATCTACAAACTGTTACTTAATCTCTGTGATCATGGAAGCTTTCAGCAGTAGAAGTAACTCGAGAGGGTAGATAGTGTGACCTAACTTATCATAGACTGCTTGACTAACTCTGTGCATATCTGAATGTTTTTTAATACCTTAGAGTATCACTGGGACAAATGCTGTTAGAATCTGTTGCGTTTTCTGTCAATGAAGTTCTTGTTTTATCAAAACAATGGGGTTATTTAGTGTTTGCTTCACAAGTCATTGTAGGCAAGAAAATCTTGTGCAGTGAAGAAGCTGTCTTATAGTTTGAAAAAGAAAGAAAAGCAGAGAAATTCTGAAGCCAGTCGCCCAGGTTGAGTTTTCCCATGTGAATACAGTGCATGTTCTTCAAAATCATGTAAAGTGGGAAAATAAAAAAAATAAAAAAATATGGGGGGCGAAAAAAAAAAAAAAGTAAAATAAATAAAATAAATTTAAAAAAAAAAACAAAAAAAACAGCCGAAACTGCACTGTTGTGCACACACAAACCCTCTTCCAACTGATGAACCAGTATTGTATGGGGCCAAGTATGACTCTTGAGTGAAGAAGACATGTCACATAATATGACAATTGTAAGCTTAACACAATAAGGGCAGATGGTAATGGAGTAACAAATGCAGTATTATCAGAAAAACCTACATTTTGAACTCAGAGAAAGAGATAATGAGAACAGATCAGAGATTAATTTGTCACTAAGTTTGTAAACTGTCACTGGACACATGCTGGATAAAGGGAAAAATGACATAGTTGTGGGTTTTTAAAATTCATAGGCTGAGGTAGTGAATTGTAAAGATATAGTGGTCAGTGGCTGAAAATCCTTTCCATCTCAGTATCTTGATCTTTTACTATTCATAGTTTGCTGTTCAGTTTACCTTTGTTTTGAAAACTTCCAACAGTTTTAACAAAGCGACAGGAATACTAGATAAGACTGAATGAAATACAAACCCCTCCAGAAAAAAAAACAAAAAATGGTTACAAAGGTAAACTCCACTTTACTGTTTCCTACCTTAATTTTTTTTTTTTTTTTTGGCGAGACTGTAGGAGTATGGGGATTGGGTTTGTGGGCGAGTATTATTTTTTTACGGACTAGAGGTAGTGTGTAGCTATAGTCGCACAACAGCACAAACTCTTGATCTAATTCTTCCTATTCTGTGACTAATGTCCCCCCACCCTCCAAAAAAGAAAAAAAAAAGGTAATATCTGACTCGATTTATGTTTGTACAGTGGTCGTTTAACCTAAAGTTCTTTTTAGATGTGTAACATATATATATCAATCACATATATATAATAATGTTTATACTTATAGTACATGTGTTTAGAAGTACACTGCAAATGGAATGTTCTTTTTACTTTTTATAAGCTGATGTACAGTTTATTGTATTTGGTTTCTTGCCAAGTATGTCATTGAACTGTTCTCACTCGCTATGTAGTATTCTGGCTAGTCTACTGTTTCTTTAACTTTGCCCTGTTTTTTCTCCCCTTAACCCTGTTTTCTCTCTCACCTTTCTCCTATCTTAAATTTAATCAATGAAATCCATGTGCGTTTTTGTTATTCAATCATAATTATAAAATAAATAAAGACCCTTCATGTGTACATACATAGATATGGTTATGCCTCACTAAACCCCATTGTAATATAAATTTATTTGGTTCTTCTGTAATTAACGAACTAGTTTAACATGAACAGATGCGGTGCATTGCAGTATCTCAGCCAAAGGAATAACACAGCAGTTGTTTTGTTTTTTTTTCTTAACAGTAGACAGTAAAAAAATTATCATCTCCCATGTTATTTTGCAGTACTCTAGTGCTAATGTTTCAAAATTAGTTGAGATTTTCTTAACTCAGGAAAAGTGCTGTAGTATCGAAATATTGAGAGTTGCAAGTGTGCTGCTTTTTAGTTGTTTGGTGTTTCCAGTCTAAGTATTCTTTGTGTATCACATGAAAGCAATTGTGGCAGAAGATCTGTTTAAATATATCGTAGGGTTAGTCATAATTCCTCAGAATTCTGGACTTAAAGCTGTATGGCTTAAACTGTATGAACAGCTTTAATTCTGAATCTAGTTATTATATTATTGAGACTTTTTCCTTTTCCTCTGTGCATTTTAAAGTGTGTATGTGTATTTTTCTACCAACTAGTAGTTGTAGTGAATGCTCTCTTTTTTTTGTAATCATGTTTTTTTTTCAGTATTCTCAAGTCATGACACTAGTTTCTGTGGTTGTGAAAAATTCAACTAGAAACTACAAACAACCAAGTGATATGCGTACACTGTAAGATTTCATTCAGTGCTGTTGTTGACCGATGAATGTAAACATATAATGAGTAAAGGAGTGGGGTTTGGGTATACATTCATGCACTTTATTCACCTTTTCTCATGTAAAGCAATATGTAAAATGAAAAATCTAGGGTAGCCCTGTTGTTAGGGCACTTGTGACATATCCTCAGAGAGTTGGTATCTTCTAAGTAGCCAAATTAAAGCTTTATATATATTTTACTTTTTTTCCAAGACACCGTCGTGACTTGCTTTGCTTGTGAGTAACTAACAGAAGATTCTCTCTTTGTGTATATTTCATTTTGTCATCTCCATCAGGTTAGGTTTCTTTTTCTTTTTTTTACATACATTGTTGAGTTAGCTGTTTATTGTTGTCCTGTGGCGTTACAAAGCTATATTAGTCAGCCTTAGTATTGCATTTTTTTCTAATTTCTCTTGTTAACATCTCATCACTCTTTAACCAAGTTATGCTATAGGTCTTTATTTTGTTTTCAGTTGGACCGAGCAGTCTTTTTTTCAAAGAGTAGTTGAAGTAGCTTCATTTCATCTCCCTTCTTGTGTAGAAAGGATTTATACTGTGTTACACTGAACAAAATGAAGTGCACAACAAAATATTTCAGAGAAATTGGCTCTTGACCAAAGAGCAAACCTACAATAGTTCTTGAACTGTTTTATTGCACTTCTAATTGGATCTGAACAGTATAAACTGCTTAAGGATTTCATGTTATTGAATCAAAATTTGTCGAAATGTGTTTAAACTTCAGAATGTTATTGTTGTAATTTAAATGCTTGTACTCATTGTAAACCAACTTCAATGTTTAATGGAATAAATTCTCTTTAAGAAACCGATGTATTTTTATGCTTATTTTAACAAGCGATTGTATCACCCAAATGTTATTTAACTTTTACTGGGACAGTTAATTATTGTATCCACCGGAGGCATCCGGTGGATACTTTGGTCTAGCGTTCGCTACGCCACCGCACGTAGAGAGACTCTCGGCGTTAACGCTCTAAGAGGAAAACTACACCAGCTAGGTTCTTCAAATTTGCAGGATATCTTCTTTGGGGGGTAAACTTCTGTGGGACTGAAATTAGCCTCATTCTGAAAAACAAGATGGCCGCCGCGGGCATTTCTTTGAAAATTATCTACCTTTTTGTATTGGCCATTTCTTATAAGTAGAAGGTTGAATCTCTTCATAGGTGATATGTATAACAGATATACATGTCCTCTACAAACTTGCAGACATTTGACCTTGAAGCTCTTAATTCAAGGTCATCCCCGGAGTGCCAAAGTAACCCACATAGCAGACTTTAAAAGTGCCTATATCTCCCTTATTATTGGTCCTAGAGGTTTGGAATGTGAAACTAACCTATAGGAAATCTTCTGATGTTGTCAGATTTGACCTTAGATCCCTCCTTCAAGGTCAAACGAGGATAGCCAAACTTAAAAGTGCTTATAACTCGCTTATTATTGGTCCTAGAGGTTTGGGATGGTAAACCAACATATAGGAAATCATGGGCTGGGAATCTTCTGGTGTGGTCAGATTTGACCTTGGGGCCCCTCCTTCAAGGTCAAACGAGGATAGCCAAACTTAAAACTGCTCATAACACGCTTATTATTGGTCGTAGAAGTTTGGGATGGTAAACCAACCTAGAGGAAATCATGGGCTGGGAATCTTTTGGTGTGGTCAGATTTGACCTTGGGCCCCTCGTTCAAGGTCACACAAGGATAGCGAAACTTAAAAGTGCTTATAACTCGCTTATTAAACGTCATGCGAGGGACGCTTGTTTGTATATGGGAGAAGCGACTCCGCAGGATCAGCATTTTCTTTTCACAATAGCTTTGCAGCCATAAGGCAGATTCTCGTCATATTTGGCAGGTGTATGCAGTAGCCCTGGGAAAAATTTCTAAACATGATGTCATGACATTTCAACCAATCAGAGAAGTCACATGACCAAAAACATGTTTTTCAAAAGTATGTGCTTGCCTGGATGATAACTTAAAAAGCATCTCACCTATTCACATAAAATTTGGCAAGTAGGTTTGTTATATAGATGTCTGGAAATCATTAACTTTTGGAAGTGATCCAATACAAAATGGCCGACTTATTAATGATTTACTAAATGTCACATTTTATTACGCTACAATAGCTTACATGTGGGACTGATTGCTGTTCTCGGATGGCCGCAGGCCCGGCCAACGTCTAAGAAAAATAGACATTTATAGTTGGCCGTAGCCTCAGTTTGTCGTCTTGCGGTACACTGACATTCGTCTCCCTTTTCTCGTTGGCCGCGTGATTTTAACATGCTTTTATTTTAGAAGGAAAAGATCTCAATTTTACAAGGATATACTTGTCGTTGGATATTGAAACTTCATCAGTTTCCGTATTTTAATACATAGAATCATAATTTGGTGACTTTTTATATATCAGATAAGTATTTTTAGCATATTTTACAACTGAAGTCCACTTCCGGGTTCACGTTGTAAAGAAACCGCGACTCGTTTATGTGGCCTTTAATACAGTATATATATATATATATATATATATATGCTTGGCAAATAAATAAAATAAAATATTTAACCCCTATCTGCTTCATTCCTTGATTATTTTAAGGGTTTAAAATATATAATCAAGCACAAAACGAGTCTTTGAATTAAATAGTTGGAAACAACTTCCGTCTTTGGACGGCAATTGCTTGCAAACTAATGCATGATTCGTGAATGTAGTTTATATACAGGAATATATGCCTGTTGAAATCAAATAAGATAAATTTGTTAATGGTTTATCCCCGTTCTTACAGTGTGTCCATTTTAAGGGTTAAAATATGATATAAAGCACGAAACTAACTTGGGGAATCCTTGGGGAAACCCCTGTGATGATGTCACGTCTAGACAGCATGTGCTGAGAGACGCGTGTATGTAGTTTCTTACACGGTTCGTTTACCTATTAAATAAATGAAATAAAATATTTTATTGCGTTAATACATCCTATCCAATGGACAATTGCTTTACCGGTCGGCGCGACCGGTCCCGCCAAACGCCAGAAAAAGACGTCCTGTATATACTACCGGCAGGACCGGTCACAGAGTGTGCATTCGCCAGGTGGCGCATCGTACTTCATTTCCTGTTTACCTATTGACGTCATAGCATCTTTTTCATTTGGCGCGAAAGAGTGTGCAGAAGATTTTCTTCAGAGATACGTTTTTGAAGTTTTACAACGAACTCTTCCAAGTTTCTTGTTTTTTATTAGTACGGAGTAATTCTACAACGTTCCTGATCATTATGTCGTCTCCTGGACAGAAACGAGGTTCTTGCGGGCACGTTATGGCCCTTTTCGACAACCATAAGAAATGCGCGCGTTGTCGTGACAAGGGGGTGGGAGACGACCCGTGTGTGAAGAAGTTGGCTTGTAGTATCTGTAAGGCGTTTACGCCTGCTCAGATCCACCAGTTAGCAACCCCCACCTACAAGGAACGGAAAGAACGCTCTAGCCAGAAGAAATCTGAATTGACAAATACGTCTCCCAAGCTTGTTGATCCGTCTGAGGTTTCACTGCTGGGTCCGGTCAATTCAGGGACGCAGTCTCCTGTTGATTCTACACCCAAGCAGAAGAAGAAGCGTTCTGATGGCTCCCCAAGGTCTAGTAAACGGAAGCACAGCAGTAAGCCCACTTCAGATGACCTCAAGTCCCTTGATGACAAGTGGAGTGAGAGATATTCCCGTCTTGAAGCAATGCTGATTAACCAGTCATTTGCTGTCCCTGTGAGACCGGTGAATTCTGCTTCTGTGGTGCCCAGAGAACACCCCTTCTTTGATCCGGGTGCTTCTACAAGTGTTATGTTTTCTGAGGGCACTAGTGACGTTGCTACGCAGTTGACGGCTACCCAACCTCCGCTGGGGCTTCCCGGTACACAAGCTGTGAAGGAAGTGACTAAGAGTGCTACCCACCCTGTTCAGGGCCCCGGTATCTCTGAGACTGTTGCCACCCAACCTTTACTGGTTCCCGGTGCAGGGACTGCCACCCAGCCTCCACAGGCTCCCGGTGCGGGTCCTGAGGTTCTGCCTTCCGGTTATGAAACTACGCTGTCTAACCAGTCGCCTCCCATTGGCCAGAATTCTGAGGTTGCTAGGGAATCTGACAGTGAGGCTGAGGTGGATGCGGAACCGGCTTCACCGGCTAGTGTTCACTACCAGGGTGATGTACCGGAAACTAACACTGACCAGGATCTATCTGAAGATGCTAATTACCGGGAAACCTTGAGAGGGGTGAGGAGTTTCATGGGCTGGCATCAAATCCCGGATTATGACACCTCAGCTGCATCTATGGATGACAATCCCTTTGCCGGTTCTAGAGTGAAGACTACCGGTAAAGTGTCAGTAAAATTGCCGGTGGATGAATGGCTTTGTAAAAAGCTGGAGAAACTAAATATAACTATTGCTGAAGGTTATCCTTCCAGGAATACAGAAACCAGTGGTCTGCTGCGTGACCAATTTGTCAAGACACCCCGTACTTCCAAGTGGTACGACATGCAAGCTGTTAAGAAGGATGCGTCTAACCAGGCTGTTGGTGACTGGTCTCCGGAACCGGCAAAGCTTAACAGTATGTTTTCTAGAGTTGCAAGGCGCAGTTTACCTTCTGCCCCAGCTTCCAGGACCTTCAGCCAGGACACCCTTAGAAGGTGGGAGAGGTCATTCAGAGAACAATCAGTGATGTGTAATCACGCTGCTGGCCTCTCTAGATGCCTCACCAAAGTACAGGACTCCATGGTCACCCAGTTAAAGTCCCTGAGGTTCGATTCCTCAAAGGGTAAAAGTGCTGAGAAACAACAACAAGCTGTTGAAGAACTGGAATATCTGGTTACGTTTAACCGGTCAATTTCACAGGCTATGCAGCGTACCATGCAGGATTTATCAGAGGGAGTCTTTATCAGCATGGCTAATCTCACCCTGGCCCGTCGGGACAGTTATTTAGAGTTCATAAGGGGTGGCATTAAACCGGACACCTTGTCTGCCTTACGTACGTCTCCAGTTCACCAACTATCACTCTTCCCAGACAGCTTACTGGTCAAAGCTGAAGAGGAAATCTTACGTAGTGAAGAGAGGCGTTCTGCTGGTACCACACCAAGGAAACCTGGACGTTTTCATCCATACGTCTCCTCCAATCGAACCCCTCACCAGCCGGACCGGAAGCCCACTACTCCGGCATGGAAGCAGATTAGAGACCGGCAAACTGCTCAGAAAGGGGGTGGTAAAGCCTCAAACTTCAGCCAGAAGCCGGCCAGAGGTTTTAAAAAGCATAAATGACAATCACTGTTTTGCAAATGTGGTCGGATTGGTGAACTCTGTAAATGTATCCGACAAGATGGAGGGCTTGAACCCACCACCACCAGTGACAAACAAGAGCGAGACTGTGTTTCCACATGTAAACTCTTTTGTTGCAAGTGTTCCTTTTGCCAGTGGGTCACCGCAAAAGAAAGGTGTAAATCCCGTTTATTGTCAATCTATCAGAGAAATAAACCATGTGAAAGATGTTTCCTGTGTAGATCACTTGAGTTTTGTAAATATTGTCACAAATGTCCAAACTGTTGTCACAAATCTTCCTGTAGGGGCAAGACTTCAGCAGTTTTGGGAGAAGTGGGAAACTCTGGGTGCGAGTCCAAAAGTTATCAGAATACTGAGAGAGGGCTACACCCTTCCCTTCCGGTTCAGACCCAACCTAACCAGGTCACCAATGGTCATCAGCAAATATGTAAACCCCCAAAGACAGTCCCTCCTTTTGGAGGCACTGACTCAGCTAACAAACAAGAATGCAGTAGAACCGGTAACAAATCAGACCTCCCTAGGGTTTTACAACCGGCTATTTTTGGTTCCCAAACCCAACAACCGGTGGAGACCTATCTTGGACCTGAGCACTTTGAACACCTTTTTAAACACAGAGTCGTTCAAGATGGAGACCCCAGAGACAATAAGAACCTCCCTACAGGCAGGGGAGTGGGTCACATCCATAGACTTCAAAGACGCTTACTTCCACATACCAATTCACAGTCAGTCAAGGAAGTACATGCGTTTTCACATTCAGGGCCACTCCTACCAGTTCAAGGCCCTGCCCTTTGGTCTTTCCACAGCACCCATGGAGTTCACAGTGGTGGCCAAAGAGGTCAAGCTCATGGCCTTACGACAGGGTATAAGAATCCACCAGTACCTAGACGACTGGCTGGTGAGGGCCTCTACCCTCCACACCTGTCTCCAGCATACTCAAACCCTGGTCACTCTTTGTCAGGAACTAGGGTGGCTGGTGTGGTCGGATTGGTGAACTCTGTAAATGTATCCGACAAGATGGAGGGCTTGAACCCACCACCACCAGTGACAAACAAGAGCGAGACTGTGTTTCCACATGTAAACTCTTTTGTTGCAAGTGTTCCTTTTGCCAGCGGGTCACCGCAAAAGAAAGGTGTAAATCCCGTTTATTGTCAATCTATCAGAGAAATAAACCATGTGAAAGATGTTTCCTGTGTAGATCACTTGAGTTTTGTAAATATTGTCACAAATGTCCAAACTGTTGTCACAAATCTTCCTGTAGGGGCAAGACTTCAGCAGTTTTGGGAGAAGTGGGAAACTCTGGGTGCGAGTCCAAAAGTTATCAGAATACTGAGAGAGGGCTACACCCTTCCCTTCCGGTTCAGACCCAACCTAACCAGGTCACCAATGGTCATCAGCAAATATGTAAACCCCCAAAGACAGTCCCTCCTTTTGGAGGCACTGACTCAGCTAACAAACAAGAATGCAGTAGAACCGGTAACAAATCAGACCTCCCTAGGGTTTTACAACCGGCTATTTTTGGTTCCCAAACCCAACAACCGGTGGAGACCTATCTTGGACCTGAGCACTTTGAACACCTTTTTAAACACAGAGTCGTTCAAGATGGAGACCCCAGAGACAATAAGAACCTCCCTACAGGCAGGGGAGTGGGTCACATCCATAGACTTCAAAGACGCTTACTTCCACATACCAATTCACAGTCAGTCAAGGAAGTACATGCGTTTTCACATTCAGGGCCACTCCTACCAGTTCAAGGCCCTGCCCTTTGGTCTTTCCACAGCACCCATGGAGTTCACAGTGGTGGCCAAAGAGGTCAAGGTCATGGCCTTACGACAGGGTATAAGAATCCACCAGTACCTAGACGACTGGCTGGTGAGGGCCTCTACCCTCCACACCTGTCTCCAGCATACTCAAACCCTGGTCACTCTTTGTCAGGAACTAGGGTGGCTGGTGAACAAGGAAAAGTCAGAACTGGCACCCAAACAGGTCTTCAACTTCGTAGGTTACCAGTTCGACCTGAAAGAGGGCAAGGTCAGACCAACAGAAGACCGTTGGCAGGCCTTGACAGACAAGATCAGATCAATGATGTCGGATCCGGTTTGTACGGTCCGGAAATTCATGTCCCTCATAGGTCTCCTCACAGCAACAGAAAAACAAGTCCACTTAGGGCGACTCCACAGGAGACCCATACAGTGGCACTTGAAAAACAATTGGAGGGTCCCAGAGTCACTGGAAAAGGTGATACCGGTCCCCAAGTCCCTCCACCCTCATCTAAGGTGGTGGCTGGAGGAAAGCAATGTGCTACTAGGTCAACCATTACACCCTCTAAAACATGCTCTGCAGATCTTTACAGACGCATCAAACGAAGGGTGGGGCGCTCACTTGGACGACCATACTGCAAGGGGAACCTGGTCCCTCCCAGAAAGCAGGTTGCACATAAACCACTTAGAACTAAAAGGAGTTTTTCTAGCTCTAAAGGAGTTTCGAACCCTGGTCTGCAACAAGACTGTGTTGATAGCTACAGACAACACAACAGTGGTTGCCTATATCAACAAAGAAGGGGGGATGAAGTCGGGGTCACTGTGTGCCCTACTGTGGAGAATCCTGTCTTGGTGCACCAGACAGCAGGTAACCCTCAGGGCACGTCACATCCCCGGCCGGCTGAACGTGATAGCAGACAAGCTGTCCAGACTTGGCCAGACCATTCAAACAGAGTGGTCACTTCATCCAGCAGTATTCCAAGCTGTATGCGCAAGGTGGCACCAGCCAAAAGTGGACCTGTTTGCCACCAGGTTCAACAACAAACTACCTCAGTTTGTGTCACCGGTGCCAGACCCCCAGGCTTGGGCAGTGGATGCACTCAGTCTCTCCTGGGAGTACCTGGACCCATACGCCTTCCCACCGGCAGCCATCTTGGGCAAAGTGGTGGAGAAGCTCCAGGACTACCCCTGCAACAGAATAATCCTGATTGCCCCAGGGTGGCCCAACATGCCCTGGTTTTGGGACCTGGTAGCAATGTCAAGCCAGATCCCACTCTGTCTGCCCAGCATACCCAACCTTGTGTCTCAACCATTCAACCAGGTCCTTCACAGGAACCTGTCGAATCTGAACCTACATGCCTGGCTCCTAGAGCCTCAGCAATCAAGGAGCAGGGCTTCTCTGAGGCAGTGGCAGCACGAATTGAGGCTCCTCAAAGAAGATCAACCAGATCTGTCTATGAGGCAAAGTGGACCATTTTTACAAAGTGGTGCCTCAGTAATCAGGTGGACTTCAGGGCACCACCTCTGAAGGCCATTGCTGACTTCCTCCTGCACTTGTTTCAGGACAAGAAGTTACAACCAGGCACTATTGATGGCTACAGATCCGCCATTGCTGACAAACTGGGCAATTCCACCATTAATGTCAGCAAAGATGAGAATCTCACTCGTCTCCTGGATAGTTTCCATAGAGACAGACCTAAGGGCAGGAGGGGCATCCCCTCCTGGAACCTTTCACTGGTTTTACATCAGCTCACAAAGGCTCCTTTTGAACCCCTGAGAGAGTCCTCCTTGAAACATTTAACTTTCAAGACTGTTTTCTTGCTGGCTTTGGGTTCAGGTAAACGCAGGAGTGAGATCCATGCTTGGTTACATAAGAACATCAGACACCAGTCAGACTGGTCTAAGGTGTCTTTGTATCCCTCACCTAGCTTCCTATCCAAGAACCAGCTGGCTAAGGAAGGTCCAGATAGTGTGGCACCAGTGGTCATCCCAGCCCTGGCACCTCTGGATAGGTCACTCAAGGGTGACAGGTCCCTATGTCCAGTTAGAGCCCTGCGTTACTACTTGGACAGGACTGCAGACCTCAGGCAGAATAAGGAGTTAGTCTTTGTCTCCTTCAAGAAAGGTTTTGATAAAGACATCTCGCCTGCCACCATCTCCTCATGGATCAAACAGACTGTGGTTCTGTGCTATGAGCTCTCTGCCCTCACCTTACATCAGGTTAAAGCCCATGATGTTAGGGCCTTTGCTGCTTCTAAGGCTTTCCAATCAGGGATCTCCTTAGATCAGATCCTGTCAGCCTGCCACTGGAAATCTCACAACACCTTCACCCAATTCTATTTGAAGGATGTTGCCTGGGCTGACTCAGAGCTTTTCCACCTGTAAATATGTTGAGTGTACATATATTTTCAAAAAAAAAAAAAAAAAACCCTGTGACTTGCTTCCTTTGGGAAGTTTATTTCTTCTGGGACTGAACTCAGCCCCTCTCTCTCTCTATCTTTCCAATTCAGACCAAAGCTGAAAGGAAAGAAAAAGGGGGGGGGGGCAACGTCGGTAGGCTCCCGGTTAACCGGTGAGTTAGTGCCGACCCTGACCTTTCAGGGTTCTCTGACCCTAGGTCAAATGGGCCTGTTGAAATTTGTTGTTATGAGTTCACATAAGTCCCTAGCTGCTTACCCGCCTACCAAGCGGTAGTTATTCAGCAATTGTCCATTGGATAGGATGTATTAACGCAATAAAATTGCAAATTTAATAAGTAAATTAAATTTTTATAAGTTAATACCCTATCCAATGGACAGGCAAGGCCCACCCAACCGGCCCCGCTATCAGCTTGCTAGGGGTCTTACTAGGATTAGACACAAAAAAGATGCTATGACGTCAATAGGTAAACAGGAAATGAAGTACGATGCGCCACCTGGTGAATGCACACTCTGTGACCGGTCCTGCCGGTAGTATATACAGGACGTCTTTTTCTGGCGTTTGGCGGGACCGGTCGCACCGACTGGTAAAGCAATTGTCCATTGGATAGGGTATTAACTTATAAAAATTTAATTTACTTATTAAATTTGCAATTTTACGTGTTTTTCAAACTAAGGTAACCTTGGTTTGGCTTTATTTTCAGTCATCCTATTTTATAATAATATATTTGCATTTTAGGTTCTATATTATTTAATAAAAATTCTGTGTAATTATTGCTTTCCTTATCTCACAACTAGCCCTACCTGCAGTGAGGCGGATGGGGGAGATGACCTTGTGTCACTCTTGAGTTAAATAAATCCAGTTGTGTAGTTCCCTTCAAAGAACTATTAAAGGAAAGCTTACATGGAAATTATAATATCCAACCTCTTTCTAAGTCTGGGTGGATCAGATCCCTGCTTGAATCTGAAGTCAGATCCAAACTTAGTTCGTCCAAGTTTTTTAACCATCCGAAAATCGGATGCAGTATACCCAAGTTCTATCCATTCGAGTATGGTTTGATGCTTGGATTTTCATTGCATCTAGATCTGATTCTCGGATCTAACATCCGATGATCGGATGTCTGCAGCTACCATCCTGATGTTCTGATGTTCGGATGATGGTTCCAGATCAGAACTCTGAACATTCCTAACACACACTTGGACTAGTAGTACACAAGCCTGGTAGTAAATGTCACTTATTGGAGGCTTCAGTGCAAGTCCAAAGTCCTCAAGCCCAAGAGGGCTTCTTCTAAACAAGGTCCTTCATTCAGCCCGGACTCTGTATTTTATAGGGAAGTAGGTTGCCTGACTTAACCCGAACCATATTCCGAGGACATTGAAACTTAGGCAGTTTTGGAATCTCCCAGACCCCAGGGAATTTATGCCTAGGTCCTCCTCTGTCTGGACTCTGAATGATTTAGCTGGCCAACAGGAACTTAGGCGAAGGGGCCCTTCAGCCATGCTCCCATTTGGCCCTCAACTAAAGATGCTTTGTTAAATTTTAACAGGACTTTTAGGCTGCTAATTTCCCTGAAAATAATCAAACCCCTGGTTTTACTAAGGCGTACATTTTGGGACAACCTTGTTTTGAAGACAAATTACAAGTTTTCAAATCTGTATCTCCCTAGGGGTCTCTTTGGGTAAGCCCCCTGACCCCCCTTCTGGTCATCAAGAGTTGAGCTTCAGGCTGCTCTTCACTAGGTTTTTCTGAATGCAACCCGGTTCTAGATATCTGTTAAGACAGTAGCAAGGCTACTATCAGACAGGTTAAACTCAATTTCATGGTGCATATAAGTAGTCAGAAGGGGTATGGGGAATTCAGGTGAGATACTGGATCTTAAGAACTTAAAGTTTCCCATTCACAACTAGTTTAGGAGGCACAGGAGTTCCTCATCAGGCACCTGTAATAACTCTTACGGTTTAGGCCCTATCAAATCAGCCCTTCACATTCCCCACAATCTAGAGGCTCCTACAGGAAACACCCCAATGGGGGTTATTCCATTCCAAGCAGTATCCATCGTTTTTCCCCGGTAGGGGGAAATCAAGTAGCAGAGGCTCCAAAGGTCGTTTTTGACCCCACTCCAGGGGACGAGGGCATGAACCCCCCTCCCCCCCAATGACTCCTCCAAAGCCTCCCTTAGTCCACCAGTAGGAAGTTGTCTCCGTTCTTTCAGAAGAGACTGGCAAACAAATTTTCACCAATAGCTATATCCTGTCATTCTTTTCAAAACTAAGTTTGGTCAGATTCCCTCTGATTCAGTCAGAATACAAGGCCCTCCAAAAGATCAAGCTCTGGCCTCTTGTATCCAATCTCTTCTGTCAAAGAATGCAATAGAAAGGGTGGAAAATGTAAAATCTCTCGGGTTTTACAGTCGCCGGTTTCTAATCCCCAAGCCTCACCAAAGGTGGAGGCCAGTAATAGACTTAAGCAGGCTCAAGACTTTTCTACAAATAGAAAAGTTCAACATGGAAACTCCAGAGTCCATCAGGACCTCCCTGACTCCAGGGGAATGGATTTCGTCGATAGACCTAGTAGACGCTTACCTTCACATCCCCATCCACCCAACTCAAGGAAATACCTAACCCAGTCCTTGGGGAGGATAATAAATCAAAAAAAAAATCAACTAAAACCTACCCAGGTGTTTTTCGTTCGTGGGCTACGAATCCATCTAGATTTAGCCCTTGTAAAACCCAGTCAAGAGAGATGGCTCAAACTTCAGGATTTGATCCTACGTCTCAAGTCAAAACATGTTTCGACTGCAAGATGTTTGATGTCACTAACTGAGTTGCTTGCCTCAACGAAGAAAATGGTCCCAGAGGGACTCCTTCACATCTACTGGACAGAAACTTCTGTGGACAGAAACATTTTCTGCACACCTAGACTGGTAGCAGAACCCCACAAACGTAATGAGAGGTGCAGACCTTCATCCCAAGACCACAGCATCCAACTCTTTACAGACGCCTCAAACGAAGGTTGGGGCGCTCACTTAGATCAAAGCTCTACCAAGGGTCTGTGGTCAGAAGGGGAAAAAAGGCTACACATAAATGTTCTAGAGTTGAAGGCGGTCTCCCTGGCCCTTCGAAGCTTTAAGGACCAGTGTCAGAACCAAACAGTGCTAGTTACAATGGTCAACAGTGGTAGCCTACATAAACAAACAAGGAGGAACTCACTCAGCGGAGATGTGCGCACTTCTGTGGAATATCATGACGTGTGACTCGTGGAGAACGTGTCGTGTGTCTGTTAGGGATGTCCCGTTTTTTCTAAATTATTCCTGTTCCACGCAATATCATTAATTAAACGCCCTCCCTGTCTCCCTCTTTATAGTCTTTCAATCCACAATCAACTTTTGTATTTATTACACCCCCTTTTGACATAATTATTAGATAATTACACATAAAAATTGCCTATTTTATCGTGTGATGCCCTTTTATCGCTCACATTCCCTGTTATCAGGGACCATCACTTTCACAATTTACACCCACTAACCACACAATTCCCCAAATTTTATGTTCAGTTTTTAAACTTAAAGCCCCCCAAGTTCTCAAAAAAGATTTTTCTCCATATCCTAGTGGCAATCCAACCAGTCATTGCTGCATATCAGCACCACATTAACTCAAGCATTCAATGTCCTGATGTTGTCAGTTTCTGCCCCTTCAAACCCCCCACCACCACTTTCTGTTTACATTTCGCTATCGGGTCCTCAACAATTATTCCACCAGCTCTGTCAACCTCCCGTCTCTTCATCCTACTCCTCCTTGCCGGTGATATTAACCCAAACCCAGGACCACCCAGGTGTCTGAATATCACCTATGCAAACATCAGATCAATAAGCAACAAATACTCTGCCATTGCAAAATTTATTTCTGACAATGATACTGATCTCTTTGCCATGTCGGAGACCTGGATAAGACCTGACATCACAAGCGCCAACTTGTCGGAAATCACCCCACCAGGTTACACTCTGTATCAACAGCCATGAGTGGCCCGCCGTGGCGGAGGACTGGGGTTTTTCATTAAAGATGGACTGGATGCATCTGTTGTTTCTACAAAGACCTGCTCCACCTTCGAAAACTTCCTCATCAAGATATCCCTGAACAAGGAATCTTTTTACTTTCTGAACATATATAGTGATGCTTCTAGAGCGCGGGATATGTGATATCTCGCGAGTTTTAGTACTAGCCCGCAATTCGGTATATTCGGCGCGTTCGGTAGAAGATGCGATCCCGCATGTTTACAAAAGGAAGAGGCTATATACACGCCGGCGTGTACATAACGGTCGTTACTGCTCTTATATACACGCCGGCGTGCATATTAGAGTGATTTATTCCTTATATACACGCCACTGGCGTGTACATAAAAGAGGTGAGAATATTATATGCACGCCAGCACATATTAATAGACGTGAATGAATGTAATATTTTAAATAATGGTGACATATTATAACAGATCATTTTTAAATATTTATATTTACCCTATATATATTTAACTTGAAAATTACGGCACCAAAAGGAATGCATGTGGGAGTATTTAATGTACATATTTACTAATTTCACATATTTATTGTAACATATATACATTATTTTGTTGTTGAAAGAAGTAAAAATTAATCTCTCATTTAGAAAACCTAATGTCATTGGAAGTTTACACGAAAATATGAATTATAATTTCCTTAAAACATATTTTTGACAAAAATTATAATATCCCAGTTGTTCAGAAAAGAAAAACCTAAGTTAAATAGAAGTAATCACTATACCATGAAAACTCCAATGACACAAAAACACCACAGACAATCATACATATTAAAATTTTTTATTTCCATGTATATAAATTAATGTTATATTAAATTGGGATCACATACTTTGACTTGGCACTAGTACCTAGGTCTAAATGGCCCAGAACAAATATGATCCCAATGCATTGGTGAAATTTATAAAATATCATTCATTTTTATTTAGGGACAAATAAAGTAACTATTATAAAACCAGTTTATCAAAAAAAAAACATCAAATAAGATCTATTTTGTGTCATTTAACAAATATAATAACCATTTTCCACGAAATTTCATTGGTTTAAACTGGCGTGTATATAAGGAATTAATTGCCCTTATATACACGCCGGCGTGTACATAGCCGATTCGTTTACAAAATGGAGGGGCACCGATCGTTTCGCGAGAATCCTTTAATTTTATCATCATGAAGGCTATATTTGGTCGTTTTTTCAGTGAAAAATGTTATTTCATATGAAAACAAAACGGATACTACAGTTTGAAAGTGGATGATTCAAACGTCAGATACTAACAACAATACTGTTGAACCAGTTCATACAGCATGTGAATTACCTCATATCTTCTCATGAATATTAATGAGTTGGGAGCTATGGCTGTGAGGGATCAAGTGAAGAAAGAGGCGCATTCAGTCGAAACGCCACTAAAACATGGGTCGAGGGGGGAGATCTTCCGTCGGTTTGCCGAGCGGCGCCTCTATCTTCACTTGTCCCGCTGTGAGTTCTCAAGTTTAAAGTGTTAGATCTTTGTTGAGGGTTCCATTTTATAAAATATTGCTAGAAAACCCCAATGGAAATCGGAAATCTATGACCTCATATCTCATGAATATTAATGACTTGGGTGCTATAGTCATGAGTTCCCCAGTTTAAAGCATTTGGTCTTTCATTGAGGCTTATATTTTTAAAAAATATTGCTAGAAAAGTATTGTAGAATATGGCCCCAGGTCTTTAATATTTTTATCCAAGCACTGATTCAGATAAGTAATAAAAATTACGCAGTGGTTAAATTACGGGACATCCCGATATGTAAATTACTGGCTAAATGTCGGGAAATAATTTCATTGGTTGATTTTTTATTGTTAGTTTTCCGGGAAATCTGTGACTTCACATCTTCTCATGGATATTAATGAGTTGGTGCTACTGCCGTAAGTTCTCAAGTTTAAGGTATTTGATCTTCATTGAAGCTTCCATTTAATAAAATAATGTAAGAAAAACCCTAGAAATCCACGACCTCATATCTTCTCATGAATATTAATGAGTTGGTGCTACTGCCGTAAGTTCTGAGTTTAAAAGTATATGATCTGTTTTGAGGCTTTCATTTTGTAAAGTATTGCTACAATCCTAAAACAAGGCATCCCGTGATATAAAGCACTTCCCTAGATGAAGCACCTCCCGATATATAGCCAAAATGTTACATATCGGGACATAACCTTGCCGTAAAAATTAATGTGATCTAAATTGGATCACTTTTCGTCTATTTTTTTTCACGAAGATCCATACAGTACCAATTGTGTAATCCTGCTAACAACGATACAGACAGACAAGTGCTTCCGAAAGTAATCCCTCTTTGGCGGAGGTACAAGTTCCCATTTTTATTGACCAAGCCCCCACATTTTTAGGACATGGGGGGGAACTGCCCCCACATTTCAAAATTTCTAGAATCAACACTGAATATTATACAGACCACCTTCTTCAAGTACTTCTCCCTTTTTTGAACATTTTCAATCACTTTTGGAGGACATTCACCTCACCACAGAAAATCTGGCTATCATCGGCGATTTCAATCTTCACCTTGAAACAACATGTTCAAATTCAAAAACCTTTCACTCACTGATCAATTCATTTGACTTAATTCAGAAAGTTAATTTCCCTACTCATATTCACGGACATACTCTCGATCAGGTTTTAACTAAATCAAACAATGACAATATTTCCAACGTCCATACCACTGATGCTTTTTCCGACCATCTTTCAGTTAGTTTCATTCTAAATCTTTTAAACCCTAGATCTCAGAATAATGCTACTATCTCCTTCCGAAAATACCATAAAATCGACAAAGAGAAAATGAAAGCAGATCTCCTTGCTTCAGAACTGATCAATAATCCATCCAAAGAACCTGATATTCTCTACAAACAATATCACTCCACCTTGTCGACCTTTATCAATAAACATGCTCCACTACACACTAAACATACCAAGGCAAAGTACATCCCGGGATGGGTTAACGATACTGTAATTGCGGCAAAAGAGACCAAACGTTTGTTTGAACACATTTGGCGAAGAGCTAAATCCACCTTCAATAGATCCCGGTACATGCAGAAAGTCCACCAATATAATAGAATCTGCATGCAAGCCAAATCTCAATTCCTTAAAGTGAAAATTCAAGACAGTCACAACAAGATCCTCCCATCGATAAAGCCCCCTCAGCTTCTGGCTGACAGGTTTGTGGAGTTCTTCACTGAAAAAACACGCTCAACATTTTCTGCTTCTGCCAATTTGCAACATATCACCCCTGACTCTCCCCCCCCCCCTATGTTCTCCACTTTTTTCAACTGTAACAGAGGATCAAGTTACTAAAATTATTACCAATTCTCCTAGTAAATCATGTTCCCTAGACCCTTGGCCTACTTTCCTTGTTCAGGATTATCTGGATATTCTCATTACCCCCATCACCTCAATAATTAACGCCTCAATAATTAAAGATAAGTGTCCAAACTTTTTCAAGCCGGCCCATGTTACCCCTATTCTCAAAAAAGCATCCTTAGACAAAGAAGTTTTTAAAAACCACAGGCCTGTCTCAAATTTAAACTTTATCTCAAAGATACTTGAAAGGGTAGTAGCTGTCCAGCTACAAACTCATCTTGATGAAGCTGGTCTTATGACTGCCTTCCAGTCGGCTTATAGAAAACACCACTCTACTGAAAGTGCCCTCCTTAACATTCAAAATGATATTCTTATTAACATCGCCAAGGGTTCTGTCACTGCCCTTACCCTTCTGGATCTATCCGCCGCTTTCGATACCATTGACCACACCATTCTCCTGGACAGACTCAATGTTTATTGTGGAATCAGTGAGCTAGCACTTGGCTGGTTCAAATCATACCTGTCGGGAAGGTCACACTCGGTCAAGGTAGGTAGTACACTCTCGCATCCTGCTGCCCTCCATTATGGAGTACCCCAGGGCTCTGTCCTTGGACCAATCCTGTTCTCTCTCTACACTAACCCAATCAGCTCAATTATTCATTCCCACAGTAGCATCAACTACCACTTTTACACCGATGATACCCAGTTACACACTTTCACCAGAAAATTTCTCTCACTCCATCCAAAAACTAAAGAACTGCCTAAAGGACATTCAAAATTTCATGTTCGCAAATAAATTAAAACTTAACCCAGACAAAACCGAGTTCATTCTCATAGGCTCCCAAAAAATCGTAACCAACTCCTCCCTCACTACCCTATCAATATTCTGGGAAATCAGGTCTCTCCACACCTTGGAGTGGTGTTCAACTCTAATTTCAATTTCTCAAACCACGTGTCACAGGTCATTAAGTCCACTAGAGTACAAGCTAGAGACCTCTACAGAATTCGTCCCCTTCAAGACCTGAATACATCAGTGCTGTTAGCAAATGCTTTGGCTGCAGGCTGGACTACTGCAATTCACTCTTCTTATCGCTCACTGATTTTGAGTTAAGGAGGTTGCAGCTAGTCCAAAACTCACTCTGCAGGGTTGTCACCCGTTCCTCTAAACTGTCTCACATTACCCCCTCAACTAACAAAAACTTCATTGGCTACCAGTCAAATACAGGGTACAATTTAAAATTGGTCTTATTACATATAAAATTCTCAACCAGGGTCAACCAGTTTACCTAAGAGGATTAATCCACCCCTACACCTCTTCTAGAAACACAAGGCGAAGTACCCCCAAACTCAAGTTCCTTCAAACCCCCACTTTTGATCGTAGAGTTCAGAAATCAATTCAACACTTTTCTAATTCCTTCAGTCACTATGCCCCTGTCCTTTGGAACTCTTTCCCTTTCCATATAAGAAATACTCCCTCTGTTGCATCTTTTAGGAAGCACCTCAAAACTCACCTCTTCAGCTCTAGCTTCTCAACTTAGTTTTCCTTCCCTCCCGGTCACACCCACAATCCTGGATTACCAACCTTGAACGCCCCTCGACTTCCATACGATAATGATTTTGTTTAATTAGCACACTGAGTTCCCTATTGTGGTGAAGATATTGTGCTTGCAAAGCAGTAGATTAGATCAGATTAGATCATGACATGGTGCCATCGTTATCACATAACATTGAAAGCCAGACACATTCCAGGGTGTCTGAATGTGATGGCTGACCTGCTGTCCAGGTTGAACCAAGTGCAATCAACAGAATGGTCACTGCATCTGCAGGTGTTCAAACAGATCTGTCAAAGTGATTCACTCCTCATGTAGATCTAACTCATCTGAACCACAAGCTTTCACTGTACGTGTCTCCAGTCCCAGATCCCAATGCTTGGGACATAGATGCTCGGAACACAAACTGGATGGGTCTCACAGTTAGTGTTCTCAATTTCCCAACTGTTTCCCAACTGACTGACTCTCACTGCTTATGCTTACCCTCTGATGGCTCTCCTTCACAGGGTGATCCAAAAATCAGGCAATGCCATTCCCTGATCATCATAATAACCCCAGGCTGGCCAGGGAGGCCCTGGTTTTGGGACCTAGAACTAGGCTTCTCTGTGACAGAGAGAATTGCTGCCCCTCAGAGGTCATCAACAAGGACCATCTACAAGTCAAAGTGGGCCCTATTTGAGAAATGGTGCAGAGAAAATTTGGTGGATTTCTCCAACCCATCTGTGAAACAAATCTCAGATTTTTTCATGTACCTGTACCAAGATCTAAACAGGCGTCACTAGACCATCGATGGTGACAGGACAGCCATTGTTGACGCTTTGGGCCCAGCTGGCCACCATATTGCACAAAGTCCAGACCTTCACAGGTTATTCTCCAGTTTTCACATGGATCATCCCAAAAGGGCCAGGAATCTTCCAAAAATGGAACCTTTCTGTTGTTCTGAATGAACTCACAAAAGCACCCTTTGAGCCTATGAAAGACACAGACCTCAAACCTCTTACTCTCAAAACTGCTTTCTTGCTAGCTTTGGCCTCGGGCAAGCGCCACAGCGAAATCCATGCCTGGGTTGCAAACAAAGTATCTAATCTAGGCCAATGGGAAGAGGGTGCCTTGTTCCCTTCTTCTGATTTTATAGCCAAAAACCAACTAGCAAGAGAAGGTTCACAAAGTGTGTCTCCGGTGACTATTCCTGCTCTATCTACCATTGTAGATAGACAATTCAAAAAAGACAGGACCTTGTGTCCAGTGCGGGCCCTGAGGTACTCTTTGGATCAAACCAAAGACCTGAGAGGGTCTCGATCCCTCCTTTTCATCTCCTTCAAGAAAGGACACACCTCAGACATCAGACCCGCTACTCTTTCTTCTTGGTTGAAACAAACCATTCTACTTTGTTATAAACAAGCAGACCAACAAGCCTTGGACTTGGTCCAAGTTAAAGCGCATGACATTAGGGCCTTCGCGGCCTCTAAGGCCTTTTACGGTGGGGTATCGGTAGACCAAATCATGCAAGCCTGTCACTGGAAAACTCACACACATTTACAAATTTTTACCTAAAGACCTTACTTGGTCGGACAATGACAACAATATGTATCTGGGACCAGTGGTGGTGGCACGACAAGTCCTAGACCCTTCCCCTCAGACCACTCATCCTCGGAAAGAAAAGAAGGGGAGGGGGGCACATCCGCTACAGCCAAGTCTTCAGGAGTCTAATCCCAGGGTCTAGGTATAGGTTTACCTCTCAAGATGTTACGGGTAAGGTCATTTTTTTATTTTTAGTTTATCAAGTATAATAATTAAGGACTTATCAAGGTTGTCATTAATCTCATGTTCGGTGGCAAAAAATTTATGAGAATTCCAACCATTGGGCTGGTCTTTCACTCGTGGATGGTCCCTAAGGGCCCTTACACTCCTTAAGTGAGCATGGCTTCACTTCTCTTCTACAATCAAAACATCTTGACAGTTTTAGCACTGTCATCCATTCTATTCAGGATTTTGGCTCTTTACAGGCCCGGTCTTCGGGATTGGGGCACTGTAAACGGGACATTCATTCTAATCTATTACTTCAAAATCTAAGAAAAATTGACATATCTTCCAGTCTCAGCTGTAATCCCTCCACCGAGCGGTTGGATTCAGCAATCAGTCCCACATGATAAGCTGTTGTAGTGCGATAAAATTGAAAATTTTAATTACTTAAATGTAGCTTTTATAAGCTACAAGCTTACCATGTGGGACTGAGAAGAGTCCCACCCTGCCTCCCCGCTGTATTACAGCTGAGGGGTAAGGTTTAAAAATTGCAACAAAAAAGTAGGAAGAGATCTCGTAGTGTACCACGAGAGGACAACCTGAGGCTATGGCCAAATATAAATGTCTATTTTTCTTAGACATTGGGTGTGATGCCTGCGGCCACTCGAGAACAGCATTCAGTCCCACATGGTAAGCTTGTAGCTACATTTAACTAATTAAAATTTTCAATTTTGTCATAAATGGAAAAATATATTAAACACAGGAAGACATTCATTTCTACAAACTGATTAATACTCATTGGGATGCTTTGTTTTTGCTGTGCAAAAACAATTTCTTTTTCTCTTGTGAAGCAATACTCTAGTTGGTGCTATAGGTTTGGGATGGTAAACAAACATATAGGAAATCATGGGCTGGGAATCTTCTGGTATGGACGGATTTGATCATGGGCCCCTCCTTCAAGGTCAAACGAGGATAGCCAAACTTAAAAGTGCTTATAACTCGCTTATTATTGCTTGTAGATGTTTCTGATGGTAAACCAACGTATAGGAAATCACGGGCTGGGAATCTTTTGGTGCGGTCAGATTTGACCTTGGGCCCCTGCTTCAAGGTCAAATGATAGCCAAACTTAAAAGTGCTTATAACTTGCTTGTTATTGATCGTAGAGGTTTGGGATGGTAAACCAGCCTATAGGAAATCATGGGCTGGGAATCTTCTAGTGTGGTCAGATTTGACCTTGGGTCAACCCTTCAAGGTCAAACGAGGATAGCCAAACTTAAAAGTGCTTATAACTCGCTTATTATTGGTCCTGAAGGTTTGGGATGTGAAACCAACCTTATAGAAAATCCTAGGCTAGGAATCTTTTGATGTGTTCAGATTTGACCTTGCTTATTATTGATCCTAGAGGTTTTCAATGTGAAACCAACTTATACGAAATCTTGGGCTAGGAATCTTCTCATGTTAGATTTGACCTTTGGCCCCTCCTTCAAGGTCAAATGATGGTTCACTGGCTTTGGTGAGTTGTCTTTCCGGTGGATACAAATTTGCATCGGTTCTCCAATGCGTAGGTCTAGTTTTGAAATACTTCTCTTCTCTGTAGTAGCAGTATTATGGTCACTATTTAGTATTCATTGTATGCTCCAAGGAAAAAGGGGTTTCCGTCTACTAGCACGAGCTGCAAAGCCATCAGGGAATCAACTAGTACACCGAAGCGGTCACCCATCACAGTACTAACGTAGCTCATTGCCGCTTAACTTCAGTGAACAGACCAATACTGATCACACTGCACCACAATTCATAAAAGTCTGAAAAAAGTGATTCCTAGAAGCACGAGCATCATAGAGCTTAAAAAAGTGTTTAAAGATATACTGCAAGGATCTGAAACTATTTTTTCATTAACCAAGAAACTTACCATGAATTATCCTAAATGGAAATGTCTTGGAACATTAATGCCAGGGAGAAGCATTTTCATTGTATCCCCGGACGAAAGTCGCAGAGATTTCCTTTCGGACACGATAACTTAAAAAATATTTTAGTTAGACCTTTCAAATTTGGTATGTGGGTATATATGGGCAATGCCACGAAAGCTATTGTTTTGTGACCTTGACCCTCAATTTCATGGTCACTGGTGGCCTCTTAAAGGTCACATTTTGGCCATTTTTTACATTTTGGCCCAGTTCTTGTATACAGTAAGTTAGATCATCCTATTGCTTGTTTATATAATACGTAAATATGTCCTCTGTAAGCATGGAGAAATTTAACCTTGGAGCTCTTCACTGAAGGTCATCCACAGACCGCCAAAGCACCTCACTGAAGCCATTTTTGTCGGGCGTAAAGCTTGTGGGTGTTCCACAGCCTAAACCCCTGCACAGATTTTTACCAAATTTTCAGGGGATGTTTACCCCAAGAGGATCTAGAGCTGATTAGGTTTTGGGGGGTATCCAGTAACAACTGCTGCCATGGCAACACTTTTAAGATTTTTGGGTCTTAAAGTTTGTGGGTGTTCCACAGCCTAAACCCCTTCATGGATTTTCACCAAATTATCAGGGTATGTTTACCCCAAGTGGATCTAGAGCTGATTAGGTTTTGCGGGGTATCCAGTAACAACTGTTTCCATTGCAACACTTTTAAGAGTTTCGGGTCTTAAAGTTTGTGGGTGTTCCACAGCCTAAACCCCTTCATGGATTTTTACCAAATTTTCAGGATATGTTTACCCCAAGATGGTTTAGAGCTGATTTGGTTTTGGTGGGTGTCCGGCTACCACTATTGCCATGGCAACACTTTTAAGATTTTTGGGTCTTAAAGTTTGTGGATGTTCCACAGACTAAACCCCTGCACAGATTTTCACCAAATTTTCAGGTTATGTTTACCCCAAGAGCATCTAGAGTTGATAAGGTTTTGGGGGTATCCGGTAACAACTGTTGCCATGGCAACACTTTTAAGATTTTTACCAAATTTTCAGGATATGTTTACCCCAAGTGGGTCTAGAGCTGATAAGGTTTTGAGGGCTATCCAGCTACCACTGTTTCCATGGCAACACTTTTAAGATTTTCAGGTCTAAAAATTTGTGGGTGTTCCACAGCCTAAACCCATGCATAGATTTTCGCCAAATTTTCAGGATATGTTTACCTCAAGAGGATCTAGAACTGATTAGGTTTTGAGGGGTATCCAGCTGCAACTGTTGTCATGGCAGCACTTTTAAAATTTTTGGGTCTTAAAGTTTGTTCTAAAATCTTTAATGTTTTCTGTAACTTTTGTTTTTATACTTTTTGTGTATTGCCCTTTGGATTTTGGATATATTGAAGTTTAAATGCCATGACATCACCTGCTCTGAGATGTGAGAGTTGTGGACACATAATGGCAGGATTCAATCCACACATTAAGTGTGTACACTGCAGGGAGAAGGGGTAGGCCAGGCACCATGTGTCCTTGGGCAGCAGTGTGATTTTAGTGATGCTTTCTCACTGGCTCAATTCTCAACACCTACCTGCAGCAAGTGTACAAAAAAAGACAGTACTAGTTCTTTCCTTGTTGAACCCTCATGTGTTACTGTGGTAGGGCCTGTAGATAACACTATTTACCTTTATAGCCAGTCCCACTTCTATAGCCAAGATCTCATAGAAGAACTTAGAGGAACTTGACAGCATATGGAAATCTTCATTCAATCCTGTTAATATGGACTTTAAGCATGTGGCTCCAGCAGGTGCCCTTAGCCCAACTCTATTCATTGCTCCATCTTTTTGTCCTTCCAGATCAGCTGTACCAGCTGCTATTCCAGATAGACCTATGGAGATCAAGGACATTAGTGTGAAGTCTCCTCTGCATGACTAAAATATTGATGCTCTCACTCAAATGGATCTGGAGGAAGAACTGGTCTTTGAATCTGCTGAGCAATCTTCATCTTATGCACAAGAAGGCCTTGTCAAAGGTGAACTGCCTGACTCTGAAGAGGCTTTACAAGTAGACCAGGTCCATATTTCTGAGTGAGGACAAAGTTTCCTTCAAACTGGAAATCAGTATGTTTATTCATACCACGGTTCAGTTCACAAAATTGACAGGCTTAATTACACATTTGTCAATCAACTTGACAATTCCCACAATCAATTCGTGTACATACACAATTATCCACAAAATAAGCCAGGGGGCTTCTATTTCTTGAAGTTTTCTTGTCAAACTGGTCAGATAACCATACTCGAATGTTTGAGCCATCCTGTGGATGTGTTGCAAGTCTGTGATAGTATTTGGCTTTGTATATATCCCACTATTTCTGAGTCACATATGTTGCATACTAAACAACAAGCCAAGTTGGCTTATGATAATTTTAAGCAAGACTGCTAAATTAATCAGAGATGCGGTATCTCATATGAAAGTTACATGAACAATGTCATTTCTTCATTAATTGATGCACAGTGCGAGGTTGACAGAAACATGGCTAATAGCCCTGACATAGCACCCACACTTCAAAAGAATCAGAGTAATGGCAGTAAAGTAGCCACTTTTCATGGCATAAGTGTCAGTGTTACGTCAGACAAAAAGCGTCATACACACAGTCAGAGAGACATAAACTACCCCAGTAAAGTTAGAGGTTATATTGCCATGCAACCAACTGAGTTCAAGTTTATTGGTACTGATAGGCCAGGTATTGACACTAAAGACAGTGAGCAATATTTAAAACTAGCCAAAACTATTAGAGAATCTGGTGTTTCAAATTATAGGCAAGGGCGAGTTCCCATAAAGTCTGACCTTAATATTGAAGCTTGGAGGCATCAACTTTATAATTACAAAGACCAAGTTCTCCTCCAATACCTGGAATACGGCTTTCCTCTCTCTATCAAAGATTCAAAATCTTTGGCTGAACAGAATATCATAAACCATTTTTCGGCCACTCAACATCATCGGGCTGTTTCCTCATATTTGGCTAAAGAGAGACACCTTGGGGCAATTATGGGCCCGATCCCGGAAGTCCAGGATTATGCTATACACTGTTCATCATTGTTAATAATGCCTAAGGACGTTGACAGGCTCACTTAATGACCAAGTAGACAGAATTTATTTGACACTTCTGCCTTCATATTGAAGCTTCCCTCTATAGATGATACAGTCAAGGAGATTAACAAACATGGTGACGATGTCACCTTGTCCAAAATCAACGTTGCTAGGGCTTTCCGTAATGTCCGTGTGGACCCAGCCAATGCCATGAAACTAGGCATTAAATGGCAGGAAGACGTCTATATTGACGCTGCCGTCGTGTTCGGCTGGGTCCATGGCAGCACGGCATTCCAATGCGTCAGTGACGCCATCACATTTATAGCATCAAGGGCTGGAGTAATCATGGTGGCCTACATTGATGATTATGTCATTATCTCGCCTAATGCTACTGCCCAATGTCATTTTAACACTCTGGCATCTATCTTATCACAGCTAGGCTTGTGGGGCTTTAACATGTTTGGGCATCAAGATTGACCTAGATGATAACACTCTTAGTATTGACCCTGGCAAACTGGCATCCATTTACGTTGAGTGTCAGACTGTCGCAAATAGGCGTCATTTGACAAAAAGAGCATTTCAGTCTCTCCTGGGCAAACTACTATACCTACATAAATGTGTGATCCCAGCTCATATGTTCATAAACAGGATGCTTGCTCTGTTCAGGGACAAGTCAAATAAACGACGCATATACCTCACCTCAGAATTTCACAAGGATTTGGCTTGGTTTCTGGTATTCCTTCCCCAATTCAATGGTATCACTTACATAGAGAAACCTGATATACCATATAATCACACCCTCCATGTTGACGCCTCTCTCACTGGCCTGGGAGGGGTGTGGAATAACCAAGTCTATGCAACCCCCATTTTTGACATTTATGGCATTGAATTAAAAATTGTCCATCTTGAAATGCTCAACTTGCTCATAGCCCTAAAATTATGGGCCCATGAATGGTCCCACTCTGTGGTCAGATTCTTTTGGGACAACTTGGCTGTGGTTCAAGTGGTTCGAACCGGCAAAACCAGGGATAATATGCTATCCTTATGTCTCAGGAATATCTGGCTTATTACGGCCACTCATGACACTGACCTCCACATTGAACATATCCAAGGTCGATCTAACAAGATAGCAGATCTACCTTCGCGCTTGTACTCCCCAAAGCCAGTCAACACAGAATTGCTACAAATACTTTGCAAATCTCATATCTGGCACAAAATACCCATTCACTTCTTTAACTTGAACTTTATTATATAATTTCAGGTTCTACCCACCATTCATCACCATTGATCAAGTCAGCTTGTGTCAGGATCCATACCAAAATTCAATTTCACCTAAGGTCATATCAACATATATTTCCTCTATTCACTCCAAAGCCCAGCTATATAGGTGGGACATCTCAGCAACATCACATCCAGCCGTCCACAGATACATTCAAGTATATCCATAAATTCTAGATTCAACCCCACCCCCCAGGGTATTTTTGACATACCCACTCTTTACAACCTGTCAATTTCATGTGACATCCTCCCAGATCCAGTCTTATTCCGGGCAGTATTTCTTACTGCCTTTTACGGCTTCCTTAGGATGTCCAACATTGCTCCCCATAGCTCCTCTAAGTTCAACCCTGACTTCCACCTTCTCAGGCAAGATGTAATAGTCACTCCACCTGGTGCTCACTTGTTGATCGAGTGGACAAAAACTCTCCAGCATCATAAATCTCGTCATTGGATTCAACTTTCATCCATTAAAAATCACTTCATGTGTCCTTTACGAGCTCTTCAGGCTCTCCTGGCTTTCAGACCTCTTCCTCCTCCTGCACCTCTATTCGCCAATAACTTTTATCCTTATGCTCAAGTTATTGACACCCACATCTGGGATGCTTTGAAAAGGGTGTTGGCTCACAGGAACATCTCAGCCACAGGACATGGCTTCCACACTTTTAGACGGTCAGGGGCCACCCTTGCATTTGACCATAATGTCAAAATCCAGGACATCATGGCTCATGGTCTATGGAGGAGTTCTGCTATTTGGACATATCTTGAAAATTCCTCACAAGCTCCATCCATCATAACCACCACCTTTTCAAAAATCATCCCTCCTTCTTTCTAGCTTGGGCTTGGGGCTCTTAAAATATTACTCTGTAACATTTTAAACACTTCGATGCTTTTATACTAACATGTAAATAAAATTGCCCAAACTTTAAATCTGTCTAACTGAGATTGACTTTCACGACCTCGCAACTCCCACGGCCTGGATTCACCTTCCAGGTCACCTCTGACCTCAGACACTATACATTGAGTTTGAACTAAGCAACTGCTGTATTACTGCGCATGGCAGAGTGAATTAGGTAATAAAAATGTATTTTACATTTAAAATTATGAAAATTTGTATATGAATTTTTAGTAGATAATAGCTTACCTGTGGGGCCTGTGTCTGGCTCACTCGCCAGATGGAGCTATTCTTCCTGTTTTGTTCAACCACTTGTTAGAGTCGACCGAGTTGGTGTTGTCCCGGTAAGCTATTAGCTTAAACCCCATTCACACTACAGACATTATCATCCACAGTAACCGCTTTTGGGGAAGCATCTGTGTCCTTAGATCACCATCTGACATCAGTAGACGACCTTGTGAGTCAGTGGCGAACTGTTCATTACCTTGCAAGTCCTACCGAAGGTTTAAAACATTTAAATTTTTCTGATTCAGCATGCAAAGGTGATTTTGCACACGCACGTATGAATTCCTATGGTAACTGGAGGTGTGGTCCCCGGTGTACATAAGGTTGTGATTAAGTCATCAATCAGTGTAATACAGCGACAAAAGGTGAGTTAAGGTATTGGTCGTTTTACCATGTGTTAGTCCGATGGCTACCGAATGTGAGTTGAGGTTCATGGAGGTCTCTCAGTGACCAACAGTTGTGGTACTGTCATCCAACTGTTATTGACGGTTAAAAAAGTGTGTCAAATCAGTGGCTGTCCGCCTGTAGTGTGAACAACTCGGACAAAACTGGAAGGCCTGGGAGCAGTGCCGCTGCCGAGAAAAACTTCTTACCGTGATGTAGCCTGTAGTGTGAATGGGGCATTAGTAATTCAACTTAATTTAATAATTAAAATGTCCTATTTTGGTATGCTAACAGAAACTGGCCTGGCACCAATTGCCAGGATAACTACCATATGCAAAATAGGTAGCTTAATAGAGTCTTACTGTGAAATAAAACATTTTTCTAAAATTAAAAAAATATGTCCCTTGACCTACTTTTAGTGATTGATTGTTGGTCACGTATGCTGTTGTGGTCACCAGATCATGATGTCATAATGAGTAAATGAGACTATATGGTGCTCACATATTTTAGAAATGATGCTGTAAGCACAAGGTGATATGATCACAACTTATTATATTTTAATCATGATATTATCTGCTGATCAAGACACATTTCCTTGCGATCAGCAGATTATTTTGTGCTGAAATAAAAATCAATGTTACAATACAAACTCTGTCAGAATGCATTTGACGGCTCTGGCAGCGTGCTTCTGCAAGAATATTGTGACAAAGACCTTTTATGAAGTGATCAAATTCATTATTGAATTTTTAGAGAATAGATGAACAAACCCAACGAGTGAACAACTACAGATTATTCTATTAATACTTAATCACTATGGGATAAAAGCCGGCATATATGTTTGATTAAAATGAAAGTGTACAAGTGATGAGTACATTATGCCATTATATTTCTCTGTTTTAAAGTTTGTTTCTGTTCAAATATAGTTAGAATAAGACTTTTTTCCAATGAAGTGCAATTATCTTACTTATATTTTTTTCCAAATTAACAATTCTAGGCAATAGAATGTAATATGTCCTAAAGCTAGTATTTATGACTGAGTTTACATTTTTATTTGTAGATGGGTGCGTTATGGCACCGTGTTTCTCTGATAAAAATACTTGGGGTCTCAGGGGCCTGTAAATGGAAGCATTCGTACAATAACAAACTGACAATGCAACAACACTTTTACTTAAGAATTCTAGGAGTAAATAGACGCGTTCTTTGAGTAGTTGTTACACTGTCAGTAGTCACTGTCGTTAGAGATTTCCTCCAGGTCATAAATGTTAACTGAAATGTCTCAATTATTTTTAAATTTAGATAAATTGCCCATCACCTGACTGTACAACACTTGCGCAAGTTGTTTTTATGCAAATAAAATAACTTTATAGTTAGTTGAATATACAGAAATAAAGCCTTAAATAAATAACACTTAATGACAGTGTCTGAGTTTTCTTTAAATTCGAGGGTTTATTATGAAAATATAACCAAACGTAAACTAACGTTTGCTAACTTATAGTTAACTAAGAGCTAACATAACATAGTGTTCCACTTGACCTATGAGTGCAAGTGGGTACTGGCGCTTGTTGGCCAAATCAACTTGCAGCAAGCCTGACATCCTGTTAGCAGAGTAAAAATTAGTTCATGCCATTGAAACCAGAAGTAAGAATCCGCCACATGGCCCCTTAGCCCGAAATGGGAAGGTGACACACTGGGTGCTACATAGCTTATTCAGTGGCTACATTAATGCTATTATTGGTCGAAATGTGACTGGTTAACCTTTGACCTCTATAACCATTTCTCTCGCCTTTCTCACCCCCCCCCCCCCCCCCCCCCCCCCCTCTGTCTTGCTTTTAAATTCAGATTTCGAAGTGGCAAGACTCCAATTTATGTCTTCTGTCATTTTTGAGAACTCTCCACCGTGGAACCATATTAACTGTCTCAGTTTCAGACACAGTGCTGCTGAAATGACAAATCTAGGGTTGTGAAAGGCAGTATAGGTGTGTCACAATCTCCTCTCAATTTCCTGCCAGTCAAACGTCCTCTTTTGGCTTGGCCTGACCGAGCAACCCAAACTGCAACAGCGGTATCAGTAGTATCAATGCAAGGTGTCAGAAAAATACAAAAGTTAGATAGTATACAAGTTGATGGGCAGTTTCACAGCTCGGATGCAACTGAAAATAATACAAAAGGCAGCAATAGTGTACTAGTTTATTCAAATATATTGCATCTGGTGAAACCAGATAAAGGATGTATCATCAGAAAGCAGTTGAATATAGTTGCCACACCTCATTTAACACGATAAATCGTCGTTGTTTAAGTATAAAATAGACTGCACCATACCACTGGGGACTTTTATATTCATTTGATCAAGCTGTGTTAAATTTAAATAACTTAATTTATGTACAAAGTCAATATGTTATAACTTAAAATTAGAGAAATTTAAATGAACAAATAGGTAAAATTGGGTCGCCAAACCGAGGTCCCCTGAGGCCCCTATTCTTATTGCCATAATATACACTTGTATGTCACACAATAATAGGGTTCTTTTTATACCTTTAATCTTGAATTAAAACCCTTTATTTAACAAAAAGTATAGTAAATACTCTTATCAATGTCAAAGTATAGCAGAATAACATAGGTGGTTAGGCTAGCTTACATGTAAATTAATATCCGTAAAGTGATTTTCTTATTGGATAAATAATCAGTTTTTAGATGTACTTTGAAGTAATTCCGTATTTTAAGTTAATGTGACTTATTCAGAAGTCACCTATCATATAACTTCTAACTTAAGGCCACCTAAAAGAAAATGAAAATTTTCTAAGGTTACCTTAAAGTCAAGCATGGTCACTGTTACCCAATGTTGTTCAGGTAGCTCTTGTTGAATGTATTTAATTTTATATAAATAAATATTAGTGTAATTTAGAATAAAATGTATTTCCCGGTTGTGTCTTCCTTCCTGTCTTTCATTCAAGGTTAGGACACTGAATAACTTTGCCAACAAATGTAAAGGGAAGCGTTAAAAATTCCCACCAAAAATTATACAAGTTCAGGGACGAGTGTATTGTGATAAGAGATAGGAAGTGACATTATGGACTAGATGAAGTAATTCAAGTCTAACATATAGGTTATTACTATCTATTGAGTAATAATCTAAATTTTTCTGGTTTCCGGTTTCTGACTTTTCTTTGTTAAGATGAGGAGTATTTATGTAATAAGGCTTTATTGACTTCCCAAAACAATATATTTCTTCAAAATACATTAAATGTTGCATATAAAGCATTAAATGTCACAGTCATTTTGCGATATTCCAATTTTTGAGTCATCTGTTTTTTTAAAATTTATTTAAAATAGTTTATTAAAAATGTGTTAGTAGAAGCGTATTAAATTGTATAATTTGTATGTATAAATTTTGTGACACATTTTCACAAAACTATAAAAAACATCTTTTATTTATATTTTAATTTTACTATTTGGAAAAGCAATGTATCGACATAGAAATATGTTTTGAATAATTTGTGTACTATTTTGTGAAATAAGCATGTCAATAAAATTGCCTTTAATAATCTAGTGCACATTTGACACTTAACTGGTAAGTTGGCTCCATCTTATGTGGATGTTCCACCAAACGACTAAGGCTCCCGATTAAGGGTTTTTGAGGGTCGGTTTCAAAAATTTGCTTAGTCCCAGGCGTTCTGTAAGGGTCGGTAGTTGTCGGTTGGGGCCGTGAGAAAAATCAAACATGTTTGATATTTTTCCCGACCCAAACCGACTCTTTTTTTCCCGCCATAAACAAAATGTCCAGTCCCAGGCTTCCTCAGGCCTCCTCAGACCAAATTTACACAGTCCTATGCTGTCCCAGGCCGCCTGCGACCCTTAGTCGCCGACCCTTAGTCCTAGACCCTCTATTCTTAGTCCCAGGCTTCCTGCGACCCTTAGTCCCATTGCAAAACAAAAATCGGCTATCTCGGTCTGGGGACGCCTGGGGACGCCTCAGGACACCTTGTGGGGTCGGGACTTAATCCTGGGTTAGTCGGGGCTTAGTCCCAGGAGGCCTGAGGCGTCCTGGGACCCAGTCGGTTTGTGTATGACAGGATCGTGGTTCAAACCGACCAGAAAAATGGCTTAGTCTGTTCTTAGTCCCAGACCAGTTAGGGACTGTCTGGGGCCGCCTGAGGCGTCCTGAGGACGATCTGTACTTAATCCCAGACTTTGAAACCGATCCAGTTTTGCAAGACTGTCCACGATTAAGGGTCCCAGACCCAATAGGGGCTTAATCCTTTGGTGGAACAGGGGCATTAATATCCCACATCAGTATTAATTGGCTGGACAATCCTCATCAGTCTGCTTACAAACCGGGTCATTCTACTGAAACTACTTTACTGTCAATAGAAAATGAGGTCCAACTCTTTCTGGCATGAGTGAATGCGGTGCTCTATTGTTGTTTGATTTGTTGGCAGCTTTTGACACTACTGATTACAATACTTCTTGCCTATCTCAAATCCTAGTTTGGTCTTGGTCGAACTGTGCAAAATTGATTTGTTCCCTACCTGAGTAATCGTTGTCAGGCCATTCAGATAGGTTCTACACTATCTGAACTAAGCAAGCTCATCCATGGAGTCCCCTGAGGATGTGGGTAGGGTCCATTGTTATTTTCACTCTATGTAACTCCAATAAGCAAATTCACCAGCCTTCATCTAGATATAAAATTTCGCATCTTTACTGATGACAACCAACTAAATGTCCATCTATCTCAAAAGAATAAATCTGCTGCTCTTTCCAAGTTGAAAACCCTTCTACTGGAAGCACAACGATCGATGGCTCTTGGTAAATTGAACCTCAACCATGCTAAAACTGAATTTATTTCCTTCATTTCCAAAGCTGAAAGTCAAAAACTCTCCTCTCATTTTCCTGGCGATATTCTTGGGAGTCTCCTCCATCCTGCTGAAATTGTCAAAAAACTAGGTGTGTGGTTTGATGCTGACTTTTGGTTTTCAGAACATTTTAAGACTTGTAAAGCCTGCTTCCTCTAGATGCGCAACCTCTGCAGAATTAGATGGTATCTTATTGAAGAAGTAGTTATCCTTGTTACAAATGCCGTGGTTGGTAGTCGTTTGGACTATTATAACTCTCTGTTTAGAGGTTTATCTTGGTTTCAACAAGCTGCACTGTTTCAGAATACCCATTTCCCTGCGACCCACCCAAGATAATAACAAATGCAATTGGGTTTAAATGATTTTTTAGTAATCTTTCAAACACATTGTGCAACACATAAGACACACAAAAGCATGGCAATTGACAATAAAACCCTGTCATCTAACATATAACAACCACAAAGTTTAGCCCCATAAGATCCATTCCAAATTCTATCAACCCCAGTCCAGTTTCAGGGCAGTAAACTTGTTTTGGGACAAAATATGAAATTTACAAGAAGGAACATCAGTCAGTAAACACTAAAAGGTGACCGAGCAAGCCATCTGCAAGACATTTAACTTCAATTCATAACGGCCTCATACAAACTTTCAATGTAAAGTTGCATGGCTTTTTGTATAGATGAATATATTGTACTGATATGTAGATAATAACAGAAGAAATTGCAAAATAAATGTAAAATCAATGTCTGCCATAAAGTTAGTATACCTTGTCCCCAGATACTAAAATTTACAAACGTAAAACCCAACCACTATCGGGGCATTACCATGGAGATACTGCCCCGAAAGGGGCACCCACAAATTTTGATCACCCATTAATTAGTGACAAGGTAACCATATAATTCATGTGAATAAGTAAATATGTTATGCAATAAAGCATTATATCATGCCTACTTGCACATATTGTCACAAATCACAGAAAGTGTACCCATGTTACGTCCATCCTTAAGTGACTCCAGTGGCTGCCTATGAACTACCGCTGTATGATGAAAACCACATTGGTTTTTCAATGTTTGCACAGTGGTTCTGCCAGCTATGTTTGGCCTTCCTTGTTTCTTAACAGTTGCTCATACACTACTGGGTGTAGTCACCCTAATCATCATTAGATTGCGCAGAATTTCACCATGGTTTAAAGTTTATTTCCTCTAACCATGGTAAAATTCTGAATCTTAACCTTAATTGGGGTCAGAGATCAACTTTCAATATGTTTTTAAGGTGGTACACCAATGAAAATAGTATTTATATTTCTAAAATTGTAAGTACAATTAAGATTGAGGTTTAAAAATGTTGCCCTCGTTCAATTCTTATGAATTTTCATGATTGCTGTTTTTTTAATTGAATGTGTGAGAAAACAAAACATTTCCAGGATAACCTTCATTTCTTCAGCTAGTCCATGAACAATGGACAAACGTTTCCAGTCAAGCCGGGTGTCTTGACTTATTTTTTAAAAACGTGTAACAAATGTTTTCAGCAAAAACGTTTCTATAGAGAATGTTTATTAAATGCTTTTTAAAACATTACAATGTAAATGTTTTGTTGGAATCGTTTAATAACCCAAAAGTTTAGATATGATTTGAAATGGTTTTATAAACGTTTAAACCATTGTAAAATGATTTTTAATGTTTACTGGGTTGGGGCAGAGCATCAACAAGGGTCTCGGACCCACGGCCACAGAACAGGGATGAGAATCATTTGATGAAATACTAAACTTGTATATACTGATAAGTAGTATCAGGTATACAAAATAATTATCTATTCAAAATACAAGCTGGATATCAGGAACTTGGACATAAGATGGCAGAATCCAGGGGCGGATCCAGCCTTTAAGTAAGGTGGGGGTTCACATTGAGTAAGGTGGGGGTTCACATCAGACATATTATAACTAAGGGGGTCGGGGGGCATGCCCCCGGGAAAAAAATAATTTTTGGCAAAAATATAGTGCATTGCCTGTAAATTTAACACCACTCTCAAGAAATAATTTTGTACTTTGGGTTGAACCCCTTTACATTATTTTTCAAGGGGGGTGGGGGGTGGGGGGTGGGGTGTCGAACCCCCTGAACCCCCCCCCCCCCCCCCCTGGATCTGCTAGTGGAATCAAGCCAGACATAGAGGTAATTAGAACCAACATTTTCAACAGAAAAAATCTAGAACATGCACAGTCACAGAAATCCTATAATTAGAATCTAAAGCACTCGGAAGAGAATAATTAAGTGTTTGTAAGTGGTACTTCACAGGATCTCCTGGGATTAAGAGATACAAGGGTCTGCTCAAACACCCACTTCACTTCTATCACCGTGTTATTTGTGTACATCAAAGGTAAAAGTTTACATCTTAGCCTAGTTGTGTGGAGTTGTTTACTGAGAAAGGGAACACTCAGGATCTCACATAAAGACTGACTTTGTTGTCTGGAAGATTAAGGGTTTCTAAGCTTGATGGGAAATCTTTTACCATGGCAGCTTCTGTGTAAAAAAAATATGCCCCAGGCATATAACATCTAAAAATAAAATATTATTATCATTACATTATTTTGAAGGGGAGATGAGGGGGGGGGGGGGGGTTGTATTTAAAATTATTATGTAAAGTTTTAAAAGTTTTGAACAGTTTAAAGCAAGAGCAGGGATTATTTTCCCCATGTTTTAAAACAAATGGGTCACCCACTGCAGCCCAGAATGCAACGTGGTGGCAATCTTTTAAAGACATACTGCTAAACTGGGATACAAGGAGGCCCGGCTGTGGAGTGGGTAACACTCTCGCCTGCAAGCTCTTAAGTTGGTGGTTTGAACCCCGAACAAGACCCTATTTGAGAAATTTGGTAGTTACTTACTGATGCCTGAGAGTTTACAGTGCAGAATATTGACCAGCTAGTATATACTGATCTCCTCTGCCCTTAAAACAAGCCGTCATGATATAACATATGCAATGTATTGAAAACGGCATTAAACCCAAATAAAACAAATCAAACAAAACTGGGGTACACTGGGTCACCTCACTGAGAAAGTATGGATGGTGCATTAAGAATACATTTCAGAACTCAGACTGTTACTGTGTGATCTATTGGAGAGTTGTTTTTTGTTAAGGGGCTCTAGATTGGTTGGGACATCCATAATACCAGAAGATACTTAGCGGTTTTAAACCAGCACATGGTTTTATTTCACTAAAGTCTGTCTTAATGTGACTCTTACTGGCTGTTACTTGGTATCTTAAATACAGCTTTGGCTAAAGCTTGAAATTTTATGTGGAATATAGTATGCAAAAGAAGCAGGCAGACTTGGGAAATGTGACAATGTGTCCAATTATCAATCATATTTGTTTAACTTAAGTTTGTAATATAATTTTCCTTACATTAACAGATATTTGCCACAATGGACTTGTCAGTTGGAAAACATAGAGTGATCACTAAAACCCATAGAGTGTTTCATAATTACAGTTTGAAACCAAGAATTCAAAGAGAAAAGTTGTGACTCAAATAAAGCGGGTAATTTTGTGGGTAATATTAAAGTAGCATGTCAGATTTACTAAAACAATAAATTGGACAATGTCATGTATCAAATAAAGCATATGACCTAATTAAGTGACTGTAATCTTGCTCACTCACAAAGTTCAACAGAGAAACTTAATTGCCTGTTCAAAGTCTACATAAAACATCAATTTTCTGTGTTATGAATTATAAATAAGAAGCCCAGGTTTAAATAACAAAAGCTCTTCTGGTCCAGTAAATAGGTAATCAGTTTAAAACGTTAAAGCTAATTACAAATATGGATATTGTACAGGAAATAAAAAAAGTTGCATCATCTTCACTTTTGGTAAAATATCAAGTCTCTTGTTTTTTTTCTTTAACGCTCGATGACAGTGAGGGTTATTGTAATCAACTTGGTGGACAGATATTTTATGGGGTACAAACGGATTCCTTTAAATTTGGTGAAATGTACGTGAAAATTAAAGTCAGGAGAGAGCTTTTCTTCATTTCAATTGGGTTTATGCGGAGAAATCTGCTTCACTCTCTTTGTCACCTACATCACAACTTCATTATTTAACTGATCTCATCAACAACTCGTCTAACAACTCATCTGCCACTGTGGCCTAGCGGGAAACACACTTGTCTAGGAACTCAGAGGACGTGGGTTCAATCCCAGGTACAGGCAGATATATAGTGGCTCGGATGACCACTTAAAATGGCGGTCCTCTGTCATTGGGTCCTATCCCCAGTGGCAGGTTAAAGAACCTCAAGGATGTTGATAAATGGTCATCCTTGAGCCTCTATCTTCAAGTTAGGGGAATGTCAGTTACTTGTGAGTTGGGGCTGTACTTGTACAGTCGGATTGTTTAAATAGCGCTTTGAGTCCTGGAGTATATGGAGATATTGCACTGAGTATAAATACATAATAATAATAATAACTTGCGATTTATCCACCATTCCTCTATTATTTTTGTATGATAAAACTAACAGAAGTGCTGTACAATATAAATAACATATTTGTAGGTTGTAGGTTATGGAAACTCTGGACTGCCAAAATTTATTTTATATTAAGTCGAATATACGACTTAGTATCTCGTATGTACGACTTAATAACTCGTATGTACGCCTTAGTATCTCGTATTTATGACTTAGTAACTCGTATGTATGACTTAGTATCTCATATGTACGACTTAATAACTTGTATATACGACTTAGTATTTTGTATATATGACTTAATAACTTGTATATATATACGACTTAGTATCTCATATATATGACTTAATAACTCATATATACAACTTAGTATCTTGTATGTATGACTTAATAACTCGTATATACGACTTAGTATCTCATATATACGACTTAATAACTTGTATATACGACTTAGTAACTCATATATATGACTTAATAACTCGTATATATGACTTAGTATCTTGTATATTCGACTTAATATCTCATACATACCACTTTATAACCCCTTACTGCTATATATGACTTAGTGTCTCATATTTATGACTTAGTATCTCTCATATATATGACTTAGTAACTTGAATATTTTCACTTGATAATTCATATATACAACAAAGCCTGTCAAACATATAAATAAGGCACTTAATCATTCCACCTATTCAGTCAAATCTTTGATATACTGTCTTTTATATACCAGTAATGTTATAAAATAGAAGAAAGGGAATAGCCCATGAATTTAAATGACTCATTTTGCATGAATGGTATGTTCTGTGAATAAGATTTAATAATTCATATAACTCAATGGAAATGTTAAAACTAAGTGGTATATAGGAGATTCTAAGTGGTATACATTAGGTACTCAATTATATATACAAGTTATTAAGTCGTATATACAAGTTATTAAGTGGTATATATGAGACTCTAAGTTGTATATACAAGATACTAAGTCGTATATACAAGATACTAAGTCGTATATACAAGTTATTAAGTTATATATACAATATACTAAGTCATATATATGAGATACTTAGTCGTATATACAAGATAATAAGTCGTATATACAAGTTATTAAGTCATATATACAAGATATTAAGTCATATATATGAGATACCAAGTCGTATATACGAGATAATAAGTCGAATATACAAGTTATTAAGTTGTATATACAAGATAGTAAGTCATATATATGAGATACTAAGTCGTATATACGAGATAATAAGTCGAATATACAAGTTATTAAGTCGTATATACAAGATAGTAAGTCGTATATACAAGATACTAAGTCGTATATTCGACTTAATATAAAATAAATTTTGGCAGCTCAGAGCTTCTGTAGTAGGTTACCTGCTTTCTGAAATATTTACAATAGAAAATCGTGTGATATCAATTTAATTCAGCTCTGTGTGTATAGTATTGGTCTTGTGATTACAAGGGGGTGGGCTTGCCTCCCACATGGGTATGTTATATTATTTATTTAGTTATTATTTAGTTTCTTTAGTTAATTTATTCATAAGTTTTCTCTCTAAAAACCAAAACAAGATCTCCAGTGTGACAGTGCAGGGACAATCACAGGCAATCTACCAACCCAGATTCTGGGGAATTACCAAGATATTATTATTATTATTATGTTGTGAATATAACAGCTTAAAGCTTTTCTTTCACCAAATAAGTTTTGTGTCTGTAAAAACTGCAGTAACAGTAATCACAAAATTGGGTCCCAAGTGCATCTTGTTTTTCTTGACTCCCTTCAACACCGACATGATCCTGAATTTTTGTCAAAAGCTTTGTTGATTATTCATGATCTATTTTTGGGGATTTGTATCTACTAGTGAATATTGCATAATTTCACAACGATATAAGCTTTGCAGTCCAAGCAGTTTTCTCAGGCCAAAACTGGTCACATCATTTGAGCTCACAATATACTGTATTAGGATATTACTCCAGAAATTCCAATCGGATTTAGAGCTGCACCAATCTTTTTTCTATTTTTTTCACCCTGATTTATCTCTTGATTTATGCAAAATGTATGATGAGCTAATTTTTTCATAACTGTGAAGATCACATATTTGCTCTGCTGAATATATTAAAAACAGAAATATTAAAAATTCAACTTTTATTGACACAAAAAACCCTTTGGATAAAGAGCTTGTTCGTTTTTAAACTAATGAAACAGGTGTTACCAAAAAGCTTTATTAAGTCGTCAAAAGTATTTATGAACTGTTATGTTAATAATGGGTTTTTGACAAAAATGGAAAAATGGGATATTGAATTAATAATAAAAAATCACAGGTCATTCATTCCAGAAAACAGTCCAAATAGTTGACAGATTTTAATTTTAGATTCAGAGAAGAACTGTTGGAGCTGGTAAGACTTTAGGTACTCGACAGTGATGTTTAAAGAATATGGTGATGTGAGAAAGATGGTTACACTTATGTCTTAATAGTACTTTATTTATTTATTTATTTGGGGTTTTACATCGCTTTCAACACTGTACAGGTCATATCACGGCAGGTAGTTGGAAGGGCAGAGGAAACCAGTACATACAGTTCGTTAGAGTTCTGTACTGTAGACTGCCGACCAACGGTAAGCAACTACCAGCTTTCCCACTTGAGGCCGTGCCAGGTTCGATCCCCGGCCTCAGAGGTGGGAGGGGAGAGTGTTACCACTCTGCGACCGTGGCCCCTTAATAGTACTTGAATTTATAGGTATTGTTAATTGAAAAATTGATCATATTCTTTTAGTTGTGTTGATATTTATAAATGCTCAAAAGAACAAGTGTGAATTATATAAATTAAGATGCACAGCAAAAAGCAGATAGCTATCAATATGTGTTTATATGTAAGAACTAGTATTGTAACATACCAGTCTCCATTCTCTGTTCAGTGTGTGTTATTTTTGTGAGATTTTTGTGCATTCATTGCTGTCCTTTAAACATATCTCAAGTTTTCATTGTGATTTTTAATACAGCATTCCGGTTAAGTTACATGATCATTAAAATATGTTGTGTTTATTTTAAGACAATGCAGACCATGGTTCACAGGAAACGGGTTCCACAGACCTTATGTCACATGATACAACGTATTAGGAAATGAAGTGGGGAAGCATGTGTAAATTCTCTAAATTTGTCTAGAACCTTGGTCATGGGTCCACTACTTCCTCTCACATTCCAGAAGTTGTAATGACTGTGAGTCATCTTTGGCATTCTAATGCTTAATATAAAAGAAGCAGCAAATGCATTCAAAATTTAGCAATACAAGTAGTAATAGACGCAGAAGGAGTTAACAGATCAGAGAAGACAGTTGCATCACAGCAAGATAAACTGGGAACACAACTGCACAAGATGTAAAAGGAAATCGACAAAGCGGTTACAGGAACAGACAAGCCGAGAAGTGTTTGTCAGTTATGCAATCTGTGTCTATAAAAGCCAAGTCAGCCCTGAATGTATTACTTGGATTTTCAACACTGACAGATAGCATGGTAGCATTAAGATAAGCTTCTTTTGCAAATTGACGTAGCATTCAGTTCACTTATATACTTTTGCTGGCTAGCTTATAGCCTTTGTTTATTGAAAACACTGCCTTGATTTAATTTATAAGATGGGTCTTAAAAATGCACAAAAGAATGTGAGGAAGATAGAAGTCCCCACAGACACACCCTCAGGGTTTGAGTTGGGAGATACAGCTGCTGACACCCAGAGGAGGAGGGAGGAAAGAGAACAGAGGGAGAGGGAGGAGACAGAGAAACAACAGAGGGAGGAAAGAGATGGGGATGAAGCCAGGAGGGTGGAAACTCCACAGGAAGAGGCTTGACAGATGGAAGAGGGAGTGGCCAAAAAAGAACTGAGAGGAGTGAAAGTAAAATGGACACAAAGGGTGGAGGAGAGGCCAGCGCATCTACTGAGAGCCAATCTAGGTGCAAGAAAATATGATGAACACCTATTTAAAAGACTCCAATGAAGAGGCTATAGAAGACTTTGTCAAGGATCATGAGGAGCTTTACGACAAAACCAATGAGCATTTTAAGGACAAGGCCAGGAAGGATCACCCGTGGGAAAGGTTTGCAAGCAGCTGTAAGCTCTCAGTGAAAGTGTGCAAGACTTGGTTCATATCGCAAAGGACTCATTATGTAAAATTAACACAATCAAAGTCTGGCCAAGCTTGCAAAGAAATGATAGAGAGACAGAACTGGATCAAGGATAAGTTTATTATTTTATTTATTTATTTATTTTTTGGAGACCCACATCAGAATGAAGGACCTCAGCAAATCTTCTGCATTGAAGTCACCACAGTGAGCAGCCAGTGATAGTGCAGCCTCAGACATTTCACAAGGATCAACAGATACTGACAGTATGGAGACCAGCATCCGCTCTAACCCAGCACATCAACCATCCATTTGCAGCACTGCCATTGCAAATGTGGTGTCCCAGCCTTGATCAGTTGACCAGCAGGTCATGGATCAAGTTGCCCAGATGAAGACTATGCTCACATCTTTCATTGGTCCCAGCTAGGAGACCACTAGAGCAGCCTTTTGCAACTACCTTGGATCTGAAGCAGAAACTTGGAGAAAAGAGATTCTCAGACTTTAAGAAATGAGACAGTTAAACAAGGAACTGTCAGCCCCACAGTTGAGCCACAGACTTTTTCAGCAGCTGCCGCAGCAGCCAGCAGCCAGCAGCCTTTGCCTTGGTATACATCTTGATTATTCCAGTAACCCAGATGCCAGCAAGCCAGGTCATACTACCAGTATAACAAAGCCAAGTGGTGTCCAATGGACAATAAAAAAAACAGCCCAGAGGGCAGCAGACTTCATAATTAGTTGTTGATGATCAAGAACCCGATACTTCAAGACAGCTACATTTCACCATCAGTCCTTCCAAGAGTTTCAACCCACCTTCTGTAGCCTGTGTCACAGGAAAAGAAAGTTCACACAACATCTCGGGTCTCATAAGCCTTTTTGGGAATAAACAGTCAGTAATGAGCTACCACTAGATGGGCACACCTGAACCCTTTACACCAAGTGACCAACATGCCACCTCTCCTCCAACCACCCAGCAGCAAAAGCCTCCTCAGCAGCCAGCCGACCAGCAGTCATCCAAGCCCAAGTAGTAGCAATAGTACATTTACTGCACCTACCTACAAAGGTCCTTATTAGCACCACTACTATAAAATTTCATTTTCTGGACAACTGCTGATTCATAGGTCCTCTTCCTAAAACAATTAATAAGCTCCATATTAACCCCCCTCAAAAAAAAATCTATCTAACTGTAAATCTTAGTTTTTACATTGACATATATTTTGTTATATTTGAATATATTGTAGTACACCTAAAACGCTTCTGTTGCAAAATTATTTATGCATTAATAGTGTCACATAATCCCTGATGTTTATGTCTGACTTCTCTTTATATTACCTTTGTGCTGTACGTTTTTTGTTAACTGTATACAGGTGGCACTTAAATAAAATTCTTTCTCCTCTTTATGATATTTGCTCCTAGTATATCATTCCTGAGAGTGACACTTGCAGTCGAAATGCAACTCATGCCTTTAAATTGCAGGACAAAAACTTTACCAATTTCTTCTTTGGTAAACTGGCCAGCGTAAAGAATTATTAAAACTGGTGAATAATTTGTGATGAATATGGTGTGGAATTATCAATGGGGTGATTTCAGGTTTTTAGCATCTCACTCTTAAATGAAATTCACGTGTAGAAAAATGCACTGAAAACAAATGTATTCTCTGTATGGAAACCTATTGCAAACTTTGTGGCACAGTGGCAGTATTCACCAAATGGATTAGCATTAGATCAGTGAAACATTAGCTTAAGTTAATCCAGAAAGTGGATCAGGATTAAAGTTAGGATTCATATAGAAGTTAAGCTACTTTTGTTAATCATTTTGGATTAACTATAATTCACCCATCAAAGTGAATTAAACTTTGGGTTTAATATGGTTGAATTTGTTGCACTTAATGAAAAAAAAACTAGCTTAACTTTGAGAATACTGATTTAATCCAAGAATTAGCTAAGCCTTTTCTTGTAAACTCTAACTTAATTTTTGCTCCAGCTCAATCCTTCTTTGTAAATACGGCCCCAGATTTTTATGACATAAAAAGTGGTTAATACTATATTCTACATATGTAAAGTAGTGTCAGTGACATGCTAATGTACTATAAATACCCTTATTGTTCCTATCTAGATTGATTAGTTTGTTTTTAATTTACTATGAACGTATATTAGTAAAGTTTCTTACTCAAACTACACTTGTTCCACAAATGGGCCATAATTAAAAGAGATATCTGAGATGTCTCTCTTGGACCCGAGTAACATGTAAACAAGATGGATGGCTTTTAGCTTCATCACATGTGTTCAGAGAAACATTTGCAACACTTAAAAGACTGATTAGGAGACAAAATCTAGGGAAAAGAGTACAAAAACTGAAAAACTCACTCAAAACCCCCAGACTCCAGAATAATTGGAAAAAAAGAATAATGTATTTACAGAGAATATATACTTAAGCTTGAATTTTATGAAGTTCCAATTAGAATGAACAAATCAAAATTAACATGCAACAATAGGTGTCAGTTTTGAACTACAAAGTTGCTATTTATATTTAGAGAGCTTGATAGTATTATGAACAAATCATTTAAATGTTCAATTTATACTTATCATAGTTTCATTGGAAGAATTAATTTATTATTTAGACGAGCACTCAGGGGTGCAAACATCCGCCAAGCAGCGCATTTCCAGCCCTATTTCTACCTGTTCTAGATCATGGTATCTGCAAATCTGTTAAAATCAACGTTCTTATCTTGCTAGGCTGGTAATCTAACCCCATTGACGTGAGACAATGGAATAATTTGCAATAACAGATTTATGTTAACTGTAAAATGTATGGCCAATTTTCAAATATTTGCTCACTCTATATTTAAATATTAACAAGTAGTTTAAATCTTTTCCTGTTTCAACTTAAACTATATAACAGTAAAGATCAATTTCGAAGTACATCTACTGACATTGTGCTGTTGTTTAAATGTAGCTTAAGCTACTATTCAAGTTTAAGGTTGTACTTATTGAAGAAGCTAAATTTAAGATAGCTTCAAACTAATTTATGAAAGTATGTTACCTTAAAGTATATATGGAAATAAATCAATGATTAATATTTAGAAAAAAACTCTCACCTCTGCGCGTGTGTGTTCAAAACTCAGCTCATACCAACTGGTGGCATTCAATGAGGATCTGTTTACCTCTCCCCATAGGGGAGATTTATGAATATTGTTATCAGGTCCCTGTCTGGGTCAAATTTTTACACAAGGTTGGGTTTCTCCATTGTCGGTCCTCCTCAAAGATGAGTCAGATCTGGATCCAGACTGAGTCTCCAGAATTATTTTCCTTATTTTCACAAATAATTTGTACAAATGGTTCAGTTCAGACCAGAATAATGAATGAGTGAAGCGAGCCCATTATGGTAGAATGTCTGTCCTTTAAAGCACAAACATAAATAATGGATCAAAGTACTTAATTTCTATTATAAAAACCGGTTGCATTTAAAGATACATTTCTCTACGGGAAAATATTTTTATTATGCACCTTTTTGTCACTCTGTATTTTGTATGTGTGCACTATTGCTTAAGGTAATGTACAGCAAAACATGCATACTATAAGGGTTGTGGTTGTCTGGGCGCTTCCTGTCTTTATAATAGTATTTACCATAGGTTGACATGACCTGGATTTAAACCCATGACTAAAAAGTGAGAGCCAAGAATACTTTATGAAAGTTAATAAACTTTAGGTATACATCTAGATCTTACATTTTACAAAAAATTAGTCCTCTACAAATGTGACCACATTTTTGAGCAGTTGTTATTGCTCAATTTATTAATGATTTATCTTGAATTGAACTAATGGTATCATAAAAATAGCAGCCGGTTTTAACCGTGAGCAGCCCAGAAGAATTTCCTGCAGAGTGTAATTAAATTTGTCTTTAGCTGTTGACAAGAGGCAGAAACCCCCAACTTGATCTTTGACCCAATTCATTGTGAATAAGATGGATGACTCTTAGCTTTGCAATTCTTGGGGTACATTTACTGCACTTAAAAAGTCAACATAAAAAAATCCTTTTAATTTTGGCCTTTTTAATGATAGCTCTAAAAATAGCCATACAACGCATCGTTTTGTTGTTGCATAAATAACGAAGAGAAGACTGATTAAGAGACAGAGGGACAGTAAAAAAATCCAAAGCACTTTGGAATAAATGGCGACGCACTTACAGTACTTCAATGAGCAGATGTTTGTAGCTTGAAGCTTGTGATATTTGTGTCTTAACTTTGTTTCTGTAAAACCTCCAATCCATCGACTATCAAATTCTTACATTAGAGACTTTGAGCGCAAATATTCAGACTTCTCCGGTAAGCCAACCTAATGTAAACACTTTGGAAATAAGTATTTAAAGTCTGGCACTATTTATATTTTGTATTTGTATAATAAGTATGACCAGCTCACTTTTATATCAATACTACTCCAGTTCTACTAGCAAGACGTATAAGACCTCCCTGATTTGTGACTCTGGAAGGATGCTAAGACTGATCGTAATGGCAAAGATTGGGGGAAAACTTGCAAAACAGGTGATTTGTCCCTTGTGAAAAGATAAATGGTACAACCTCACACGGAACAATCACCTTCCAGTTTCCAGGCCTAACAAATGCATGGGGGTGTGCAGTTTTGCAAAAGCTGCTCCAACTAAATCGAACAAGCTCCCTTAAGCCATCAAAATCCAGGATAGAGTTACTGGATTTCTGGTGACAGTTGAAGACTTACCTGTTCATATGGCCCATCCACCATCATAGTATTCTCTCCAAACATTAACATGGATACAGAATTTTCTGGCAGATCTACTGTCCCTTCTTGGACGTCAGCGACATAGAGGATGTCAGCACCAATTTGATGCTTTATAAATACTTCAATCTTCATCTGACGAGATGATGATATGACCTTAATGACTGTCCCTTTTTGGATTCCAGTGCATTAGAATATGTTCATCAATTTTGCGCTACATGGATGCTTCTATTAGAAGGCAAAAAGATAAGTCTTACTAACTGCTCCCGAATGCAATCATTCATAAAGATAAGTTATGGCAACAATCCTTGAGTTTGTATGACAAATAGAATAAATAGTACAATTACCAGTATTTATAACTGCTGCATTTGTTTAAAACAGTTTTGGCTTTTTATCCCACCTGAACAAGGGGGTGTGATTATAAAATAACATGACTCACTGTTCATCTAACATTTCAATACATACCTTTATTAACCGATTGAAAATGCATCATTAAAAATGTACATCGAGTATGTACATTGTGCTTCATGTGATGCAATGTTTCTTGTTATTGTTTCAATTCAATTATAAACCGATCAGTTTAATCCCTTTCTACTGTGACAACATGCGGTAAAAATCATTGTATTGAATATGGGTTTCAATCCTACCTCACTGAGGGTTTCAGTAAAAGTATTTCACTTAAAGATCAATCTATATCTATAGCATGAAATAAATAAGGCTTCTTTTTACATTTGATTGTGCCAAACAGAAGAAAGCAATTGGAGGTTTCACAAGCAATGGCGGTTTGAGGACCTCTGAAAATTGTACCTTTTGTTGCGAGTTTAATCAGGCTTCTTGTTCTCAGTACCAAGTTTACACTTCTCCGATCCTGTTTGTACAATATACTTCATGACAATGTTTCTGACACCAATGTAAAGCAGTTAATGTAAACATGCACTGACAAAACCATGGACATTTTTAACTTCCACGGCAATGGAAACTTGTATGGCAGATAGACTTTCCCGCTGCAGAAAAAAAATTGAAGTGAAATCTTTTTTTTTCTGCTTGACAATTATAGGCCTCTCTTTCCCTGTCATGATCTGACTAGCCAAGGATACAGTTTGACATACCATGAGTCAATCTTGTTGCATTAAAAATGGAAATATGAAACAAATATATATATTTACTTTTGTTTTTACCTTATTTTTATTGCATAATTTTCATTGCGTAATTTGTCATTAATTGCTTCATGTTTTTTAATGTTTTTGCCAACATGTAGGGTTATGAAGTGGCTATTTTGGTATAAGGAGAGCCCTTTATCAAATATTTGGTGCTCATTCTTGTTAATAAGCAGTGGGGGACTTATATTACATGCAGACCTCTAAAGGTCAAGGACTTGACTCTCTTTTAGGTTTAAAGGCCCATGCAGAGATACACATCTTTCCTGGTTTGACAGCACTCCCTAAAGATTTCATTTAGAAGTAACTATTTTCTGGATAGATAAGCAGAATGGCTTCAACATACCTGTTCAGATGATGGTGAGATATTTTTACTTTTTGTTTTATCACAAATTAAAAGTAGGGGTTGGTATTTGTTAAACCAGCCCAAAGTTTTACTGACTTTGTAAATCTTAAGGATATGCAGTGGCAAAAATAATTAGAATGTATTATTTTTTTACTATTTAATATTGTTTTAATTTTATACCAGCCCAAGTAAATAGTAAGGAAACTGCAATGCATATTGCTGAAATTCTGGTATTTTATCACATCCCTGTAAGTCTAAAGTGTAACAAATATTTTCCAAGGCTCATCGAGATCTTTATTTCCAGCTATGCTCTCAGTAAATTTCGTCAGCCAGTGAAGTATATGTCATCTGCACTGCACGACAATATTGAATGCTTCTCATAGTGAAGTTCAGTCTTAAACAACAAATCACTGTTTTGGGCGCTGGTTCAGTTTTTAAAATACTAATACTGCCCCTGTTTGAGACATTTTGTGCAGGGGATGAACTTAACTTAATGAGGAACCTTCACTGGCTGAATAGAAATGGTTTTGTGAAAGTTAAGTATAGCTAATCAGAGTTTCCTGCACACAAAGAATCAAGAAAATGTCTTGTAGCATTATATATAGATCAAACATTTATTCTTCTGCTAAATTAGCAGCAATCATCATTATTACCTGTGTTATTATCTTTTTGATTATGTCTAATATATCAGTCCACTGATATTTGAGATTACCGGTCTGGTTATACTCAGAAAAACAGATCAGTAAATGAGACGTTGCTAATTTTTCTGGATAAATCTTATAAAAGAGGACAATTTGTCTCAAAACATATAAAAAAAGAAATATGCAATATTCTCTCATGTATGTGAAACCTTTAATAACACATTTGTGAAATTTATCACCAATGATTATCAATTTCAAGAATGTGTAAAGCGGTTTTGGAATGTTAGAATCTGACTTTTATATATTTTAAACACCTACTCTGCAGAAAATTTGAAAACAAGAATATCAATATACTGTACCACTATCACATTATTCAAAGTATCAAAGTTGAAAGTCACACCCATTATTTGTATTTTTTTCATGTATTTTTAATATTAAACTTCAAAATTGTCACTGTAAATAAATCCAGTATACCTGGCCACATAACACAAATATCGTATAAAACTAATTTTTAAATACAAATTCTATGCCTATTCTTTATCCAGAAATAAATAGGCAACTAACTTTTACAGTAGGAGTAACAAAAATAAGTCATATTCGCACGGCAGCAACTTCCTCACGATAAAATATGATTCTTTTTAATATTCAGCAAAGACATTAAGGCAATACAGAGTCGGGGATTTGCTGGAGACAGTAGACAATGTTAAAAATTGGGGCAAGTATTAAGCAGCTGTAGCTATCAGAAAATTTTGCATACCCACTAGCTTTGGTCACTTCCATTAAAAGACATTTTGAAATATGAAACGCCCTGGAGCTCCTTAAATGTTGGCTGACGCATAAAAAAGGGCACCAATGAAAAGCATGCTTTACATGAGCGACAGAAGAATGTCTTTAAGGGGGAGGTGATTTAATAGCAGCTATGCCATGTTCAAATTTATGAGTAATTTTAACAAACCATTAAATATAATCATCACACCAACTCGTGACAATTTACTGGAATATGAAGGTGAGGTGTAATAATATAAATAAAAATGTAACTAATCTGGGAACATTTCCCCAAAATATTGGAACTGATCATATAAGTGTCATGTAGGTGCATTACCTTTTCTTTACTCTAGCTGATATTGAAATATCACATTTTATTTATAACTATTGGATTTGGTGAAAGCATCAGGACTGGAAAGGGCAGAAATATGTCAATTCAATTTGCTTGGGGTAGGGGGCACAAGATGAGCTGTTTGGCAGATTTTAGGTGAGCTGTCCAAAAATAATATGGAAGATACAGCAGAGTATAGACATCATCCAAATAAAACAGGCAACAGATTTTATAGTGGATGACTTTTAAATAAATATGGTATAAACATATCAACCTGCAATATATACCACTTTATATATTGTAACAATACTGTATTATAAATTTTTTTTTTCATGAAAGTATCAGCTGCATGACCTGTGTGTCAATAGACAGTGAAGTCATGCCATATTTTCTGATTTTTGAGAAATGTTTACCTAAGTAGTTCAGGTGACATGTTTTTACTTATACCTCAATTTAAATACTATTTTGAAAAAATTATAGTTCAATAGATAAATAATCATTACAAAGTGGCCCGAGTGCATCTTTCATGAGGTCATGACATTAATTCAATTGTGTGTTGTCGAGACTGATGCTGCTACCCAAACCTTGTTTCTGTCAACAAAGTATTCATTCAGAAAGGGCCAGTATATGCTTTGTATGAGAAAGTTAAACATTGTTAAATTGCACTTTTGATAAGTTTACACTATTAGCAAATAATTGCAAATAACTTCTATATTTATAGATTACTACCGGAAGTCAGCGGAAATAGGGTTATCTTTACCTAATCCCGACATCAAGTGATCAAGCTCAAGCGACTTCTTGTCTACATGTGTCATTTGAGCCTGTTTTATGTGCTTTCTGTTGTGTTATGGAAAAATTAAAATGCTTCCCACTTAGCTACACCTGTTGTTTCTTTTGTCACTAGAGCATACATATAATTCCAGGCTCTAAGTGCATTTCTATTAAATACTGAAATATAGGCACTTCCCATCAGTGGAAGAGACCACCTAATTGTGTGGTTTAACATTTGGAGGTGTAAATTTGATCAGTGCAGTGCACAAGCATAATTTATTTATCTGCAGATCATTCACAGGAGAGAAGAGATGTTTTACACCCTTGGAAAACGTAAACAGGTTGCTGCCTAAATAGGTTTATCTGCTGCGGTACCTGTTTAAGAAAATATTAATTAGTGAGTCAGCAATTCTACTGTCTTGCATTTTAAGAGCATTGTAAAAATGTGCCCACAACTAATTTACACCACAACAAATTTACACCTCCAAATGTTAAACCCTTTATTGTCCCAGAATTGGACATTGTATGCTGGTAATGAAGGTTTAAAAATGAGCCAACCCATAGAGTCATTACACCCCACAGCTCCAGTATGTGAATTTTAATAAGCATGTGATATATCATTTCATATTTTTCAAACATTTTAAAAGTATCCGCTACATGCTGTAAACGTGGTCTGTGTTGTAGCAAAAGTGTGTTACCAAAATACAAATCCCAACTTATGTACACTTATAAAACCAAACAGGTACTACCAAAACATGAAACATATGGAGCTACAAAGGAGCCATTTGGAGTAAAATAGATTGTTCTTGTTTCTAGCTCAGGAAGCAAGCATGGAATCTGTGTGACCTAGGTGTAAACTATAATACCATAGTATAACCAACATCAAATACTTTATAGGTACTTTTAATCAGTTTCCAGTTCCAGCTTCACGTTATCATCTTTGGGCAGCCAAGGATAACCATTTAAGGTAGTTATTTCAGCACCTTTATATATATCTTCAGACAATCCTTAAAAACCTGGATCTGTGTCTTGTTTTATTTTTTCTAGATGCATATCACACTGACTTGAAACAATGGTAATGTTTTACTAGAGGGAGTTAAAGATATACTTTGACTATAAGAGAAAAACGCTGCATATTGTCCAATGTTGTTCTAATATCAGTGATATAAATTACAGGATATACGAGTTTACCATTAATCAATTGAGAGGACCAAATGGTAAAATGTGACAGGTTTAAGTTTCCAGGGGATAAGCTTTCCAATATGTTGACGTCAGATATCATCATCTATGTTCTCTGACATAACTACATTCCTAATGTTACAAAAGTTCAATTCTGTACTGTTGACTGAAAAGCCTTTAAATATCGAACATGATAAGAGCCTTTTAAAAACGATTATTGATAAACATTAACAGATGAGTTTCATTTTTTTTTGCCTTTGCACTTGCTCTTTCTCATAGTTCCATGGACAAAAACCTGCACAGTAAATACTCCTGGGTAAAGAAAAAAAGACATACTGTTGTAGAATATATGAAAACTATTACCTCTGACAGGACAAAATCAAAGAAAATATATCTCTAAAACAAAAATGAAAGTAAATTAAAAAGGATACACAGACAAATAAGAACCACCTTAACCCTCAGCAATGACATAATATGTCGACATGGTGCAAATTAGAATGATATAAACTTTTAGCTAGATGGATCTCAGTGGTTAACTAGTTCAACATCAATCACTTTATTCTCTTCCCTGTGATAGTGGGTTCAAGTCCACTAGTGGTCTCCAGTTAGTGGTTAAGTGTTACCCGTATCGCTATGTCTACATAAACATGTAAATTGGTAAAAACAATAAGTTTTGCAGCGGGTCCTTTACTTTACTCAGTAAAAATATCACCCATACTGATAAACTTAATTCTTTATGCAATCCTAAGGGTAGACAAACTGACAGGAAAACATAATGTTATATCCTTGGTAAAATAAAGCCTGTTTCATGGAGGCTTAGCTTCATGTGTGGGTGGCTGAGAAGTGAGGAGAGATTACTGGAAAGAAGAACAAATTAGATAAATGTGTTTGTTTTTCCAAAGAAGAAATAAAACAACACTGTAATGTGATCAAGTAACGTTTGAAGCTTTCTTCAAATGGTCTATGAAATGGTCTACAAAGCATAGCTATATTTGTGCAAATGCTTTTTATTGTCCATTTGTCAACCATTTTGCAAATAAATGGCCATAGCACTTTTCCAGAGGGAAAATAATTCTTTGGACTTTGCTTGGTTTAAATTGTCCCCGAGGTATCAACTATTACTCTTTCTGTTACTGAAAATAGTCAAGCAAGAAATTACAAGTCATGTTTATATCTATTTATGGTTAAACCTTCCCAACTTAATAATGAGTCATACAAGTTAGAGATTTCAATGCTTGAGGGTGTTAAAGTTTCTTCACTTTATGATTTAATTCTGCAATAGTCAAGAAGAAAGGCAATAGAAGACAGGAACCAGACATCATGATATAAACAACCAACCTTTGTAATACCCTCACTGATGCAATAAGCTTCTGCACAAACAAGGCTGGCAGACAGGCAAATGCAGGAAAGTTGTTAGTCTTTTTAACACCTATTAACATATTAGTTATGGAATTTCTTAGGATGATCCAATATTAACTGTATTATATTCAAATATCACAAACTATAGAGACTGAAAGTGCGCAGATGACCAAAAAACCAACAGTGCACATGTTTTCACCATACATTATCCAGAGCAATAATGTACAGCCAAAATATAGTGTGACCAAAAGGTATGTAAGAAATATATTTTCTTGCAATGAAATGTATCCCTAAATGCAACTTTTCTTGATAATAAAAATGAAATCCTCAGATTCGTACTTTATGTGTGCTCTGAAGGATGCAACTTGCAGCATAATGAACTCACGCCTCTGCACTCATCCATTATTCCGCCGGAAGTGCCGTCCATTATAGCACATATAAAATACTCACACTTGAGCAATATTGCTACAATATATACCCTCATTATTTTTTGCTAATCCTAGGATATCTAATAACATATTTCTGCCAAACGAAGAAAATAAAGTAGATCACCTGTAACCCACAGAGTGTTAGAAAATTCCTCATAAATGAAATTTGGATATGTGTGTTTTAAGTTTTCTCAAACAGCCATGGATGTTTGGGATGTAATTCAATAGGGAAATGCTTCCATCTTGAGGGGGACAACCACCATAAAAGATCAAAGCCCGAGCCTTCTAAGTCTGATACCAGAGATACATAATCTATTGCCTATTGGGAACTTAAAATGTATACGTGTCACTACAAAAGGGGTATTTTAGGTTATGCATAGGTCACATTGTTCCACGATAGTCTCATGGACTACATGTGACAGCATATTATTTAACCCATTGGGGCTTGTTTGTTGTTCACCGTGCTTTATGTTTTTTTGCAGTAGTTGCTTGTTGCAGTAAGTGTAAATAAGTAGGGATCCATATTTAGTCAGACTGCCTTCAACACAATACAGTGTCTTCAGCACATGGGAGATTTTTTAAAACTGTTTTTATTTTTTTAAAACCTGTTATGACCTCTCACATGCTAAACTTAAATGTACAAACTGGAGGGTGAAGGCAGCAGAGTATAGCTTTATGGGATCACTCATTTTAAAAGGTATGTGGGTATGTGCCATATTGAGATAAATATTTACATATCAATTAATATATTTGCACAGGTGGAATATTATAAACATTGATATAACAGACTCAGGAATATGAACCAAGGAATCAATACTATTACCATGAAATGTCACAACCACTCTGAGTCAGGGTTGTACGTCACATTCAACAGCTAGGGTTATATTGGGACAGGCCCTGAGCATTGCAACATGAGGTACCAAAATGTGATGGAATGTTTTAATTTTGCCCATGACACTATGTGGCCTGTCCCAATATAATCGTGGCTGCCGTGCCTAAAAATTGCTTACTCATCCCATAGAATGATTGTTAAAAACCTATACTTATAGACACATTTGCCACTCGGAAAATAAAAATTTGAGTCCAATTTCCTGCCATTGATAACAGACATTCCTTATGATGGAATAAAGCTGGTTGTTTCTGCATGTTCTTTACTAGGAAGTATTTCCAAATTATCTACTAAACCCTTCATTTGGTTCAAAGATTTCAAGATTTTACATTATTGTGATTTCCTTAGCATAGTATTTCAAGCTTTCCTAATATCCAGGGTGTAGCATACAACCTTCCCATCATTATCCACCCCCCCCCCCCCAGGAGATGATAAAACGCCTTCCATATGTGCGTGTGTCTGTGAGTCCGTCCGTCACGTTTTTATATATACCTGAATATCTCATTCATTTATAAAGATATCTTCACCAAATTTGCAGGGAATGTTTATGGCTATGAAAACCTGTCAGTGCAAATTTTTAGTCTCATTTTGAAAAACAAAATGGCCGACATAGCTAATTGTTTGAAAATCATGAAAGTGCTCTAAATCTTGAAATATTCCAGCTAGTTTCATCAAATTTGTACAAAAGCTATATGGCTAAAAAGTTAGCCTGATAGTAATTTTGGCCTAGTTCAAAAAGACAAAATGGTCACCATATCGCATGTTTTATGTCAAATGGGGTTATCCTTATATCTCCCCTAACATTGCTCCTAGAGGTTTGGAATGTGAAAACAACTTGTAGGAAGTCATAGCCTGGGAATCTTTTCCAGGTGTTGAATTTGACCTTTGACCCCTACTTCAAGGTTAAATCGGGTCATCACACTAAAACGTCCTTATTTCTCCCTTTTTATTGGTGCTATGACTTTAGAATTTAAAGATATACTATGAAAAGTCCTGGCCTGTAAATGTTTTGTCTGAGAAAAATTTTGGCCTTATTTTGAAAAACAAAATGGGCACCATAGTCAATTATTTCAAAATCATTAAGATGCTCTAAAACTAGAAATATCGCAGCTAGGTTAATCAAATTTGCACAAAAGATATAAGGCTAGGAAAATTAGCCTGATAATAATTTGGCCTAGTTTCGAAAACAAAATGGCCGTCATATCACATGTTTAATGTTAAATGGGATTATCCTGTTAAAAGGCCTTATATCTCCCTTATCATTGTTACTAGGGGTTCCAAATGTGAAAACAACTTAAAGGAAGTCATGGCCTGAGACTTTTCCAACTGCTGACTTTTACCTTTGACCCCTTTTTCAACTTCAAGTGGGGTTATCTTACTACAAAGACCTTATATTTCCTTTAGTTTTCTATTATTACTGATTTTAAGGCGGGAGATAACTACTGTAGCAGTGGCCTTGTTACAACATAGAATACAATTCTAGCCAAGCAACTGTCTTGTGCAGACTCTTGTGTTCCCCTGAATTGGCCACTAAAACTTCTCTGTAACGGCTCTATAACTTTTTAATTTTGATTGTAGCTGTTCTTTTAAAGAAATGTATTATTCGGGATATCTGGTGACACATGTAAACAAATTGTTGAGACTATTTGAATGTTAAGAAACTACAAAACTTCCCCTATCTTGAATAAATATGAATATATAACTGATAAACTGTCCACTCTCTAGTTTTAGAGAACCCCAAGAGTCATTAGCTTTCAAAAATCAGGTCATTAAAATCTAATTTTTTTAACTGTCCATTTCGTGAAAATATGTTATGACCCAACTGTCCATTTTGTGAAATGGACTAAATATTTGTCCATTTCGTGAAATGGATAAAAAATCTACTGACCATTTCATGAAATGGACAACTAAATGCACGAAATTTTTACTCTCATTCGCAGTAAAAAAAAAATTATTTGCATTTTTTTATGAAACATTGTAGAAGAATACATCAATCGTTGTACTTTAACCTAAAAGTCTACTGATGATATGTTATTATAATTCCTATAACATGTTCTTATAAAATCTAACATGATCCCACTATGATTAAGCTGCAATATTAGTAGCAAGTATTTCTTAATATTTGCTTTTACATTTATTAAAAATTTAAGAATTTGTGATAGCATCTAGGTGAGCAAATATTTTATAACATTAAGAGCTTTTAACACTACGACACATTGGTAGTTTATTTACATTACTAATTGCAAATGTTGACATCACCATCATTATTTACTTGTCCACATTGTCATAAAATTTGTGGCTATGATAGGCAGTGAATTAATCCCCTTAGATCTAATCCTCAGAAAGTTGGCTACCATCCTCAGATCTCATGAAAAGAAAGCCTCGCCACTGGTAAGTTGGATTTAAATGTAGTTAGCCCACTTCTTTTTGTAACCTTTGGGATGGCTTCAACCTTTTAAATTAACAGTTACTTTTAATAACCCTTAGATCTAATCTTCAGAGGGCAGGGTACAATTCCTCAGATCTAAGCATTAAATGAAAGCATTTTAAACAAGATTAGTGAACAAAAGAGATAAAGTTCTATCATATTTCTTTTAAGCAAAAGTTAAAAATAATATACCAGGTACCAATATGCTTTTTGAAAGTGCAAGTGTAATTTAAACTAGTTATTCCAATTAAAAAGTATGCTTTAGATAATTAGCAAACACTTTTATTTCAATTTTACTGTTTAACTAACTGTTTAGCTAACTTAGTGTAAGATGTTTCATTTTCATATCATTATTCTAGGGGAATAAAATGGATAACTTAAACGAAAAGATAGGCTATGAATGAAAGTTTAACTTTCATACATGACTTTGTCCATTTCATGAAATGGATAGCAAAATATATATGGATTTGTCTATTTCACGAAATGGACAGATTTGTTTTCCATTTCATGAAATGGACAATTCCCTTGTCCAATTCATGAAATGGACAATTTCACACCTGGGTCGTAACATATATATTATCTGTATACTGTCCTGATTATTATTATGGACAGTCCCTCAGCCTATGGTTGGACACTATGGTGCCGAGTCTTTTAACTACTTTAGGAAACTTTCAGAAGGAAGGGGAGTTTGGAAGTTGTTGGCAATATTTTGTAGCCACAAAAGCACTAGTCAGGTGTGATACTCTAGGCTGCTGACATCAAATTTAATTTGTCTCTTGATGTTGCTAAGGTGATGCCATGATGTACTCTCAATGCATCCCACGTTTCCTTTATATGGATTCGTAACAGTGTGCACAGAAGATAAGGCAAGTAATTACATACCACACTTGTTACTTTTAAAGAGAATATGTCAACTGCTAACTTTTTTTCAGTCCACCGAGAGAGGCAGAACTTACTGACTTTATATCACAGTTCAAAGTGCAACTCTAGTAGTGCCAATGGCCAATGCATCATCCAAATGAAAATCCCTGACTTGCTCACATAATGAATTGTCTGTCCTTTTCTAAGTAAATGAGCGCCATGGCTCACCACTAATACCACAGATGACAATATTATCCATTGCCCCCACATACCCAAAAGATTTTTAAATGTCGTTGGTTTTTTAATAGACATTTTTCTTTTGCATTTGTTGCACTAGGAATAGTATTCTTAAAGTGTTAGATTAATTTAAGAAGTTGGGGAGATAGCAAAGAAATAAAGAAGGGAGACTGACGCTTTGCATATTTGCAGTGGAAGTGAGACTAAAATTACATCAAAACTTTCCAAAAACCCAACACAAAAGAAAAAAAGTATAGTAAGAAATGCAAGTTATGGCTTAATAATTTAAATGAAAGTTTATGCAAAGGAAACCGAATGAACATGCCTTTCACCCAGCAAACCATTTGGCTTTGATGCAACCCTGAATTGACCACTGCAACTTTTCGGCCAAGGCTGGGCAAATAACCTTTTCATTTTGATGGCAGCAGCATGTTAACAAATTGTTGAGACTATTTGAATAATAAGAAACCACAAAACTCCCTTTATCTTGAATAAATATGAACAAATAATCACCTGAGAAACTGTTGTCTCTCCATTTTTAGGCAAACCAAAGAGTCATCAGTTTTCAAAATCCATGTCATTAAAATCTAGATTTATGTACTCTATTATGTTTTTTTGTGTTTATACTTATCAGAGTTTTGTCACTTATCTTAGTTTTGAGTTAGATTATGTATGCTGTCCTAATTATTATTAACACTCCCTCAGCTTACGGGTGGCTATTATAACCCACCTTATCGGGGTGTTTTCCTGGAGCTTCATGAATTGGAGCAATTGAAGCCCAGGAAATTGGTGGGTTCAACCCCCTTGACAGGCAGCACTACATCCTGGCTTGTCTGGATCTACCTCCCGACCTGACTTAAAGGTCTGACGTTTTGCTGAATGATCAACCGTGAAAGTATTAGGACAAGCTGTAGAGGAAAAAACAAGAATTTGTAGCTAATTATGGAAAGCCATAGTGACAACCCGATATGACTGGAACAGTGTCCAGACTCACCACTAGTACGTTTTTATTTTCACTCTGGTTTGCAGATAAAGGAACAAATCAGGAACATTCTTACTCATGAAACTTTTGAACCTGTAGTGAATGCTCTTGTTGGTAGTTGTTTGGATTACTGTAATTCTCTTTTTAGAGGTCTAAAAATTGAAATGGTTGTGTAATTAATATTGCTCAGTTTTCAAAACTCACCAGTCCACAAATTCTTTTAAAATTAAATGTCCATTAAATGTTAAGAGTTATCCAGAACACCTCGACAAAAAATTTAAAAAAGATATAAATGTTCCCATTTACTTCTTATTGAGCCGCTTGCTTTAGTAAAGAGAGATAAGGTTCTGATATAAAAAACAAAAATGCCTAAGAGGAGGTCTGAACTCTCTGAGTTCTCTTTTTAATTATTGTGTTTCTTTGGTAGTTACAATTTTTTCTTGTCCCTGAATTTTTAATACTGGACAATGTTCTTGAATGTTGTGACTTGTGAACCTTCTTTTAAGTGGAGATTAAACGCTATAAACATTAAGTTTGTCTAAATTCACTTTGTTAACTTGGCTACTTCTTATCACTTGTTTATGAATATACATTAATGGCACTCCGCCACCCTGTTATACCTCTGACAATGAAAAGAAAAATGACAGTGGGCCATACAAGAATGAAACGCCCCCAAAACACAGAAGACTGAGAAGTGATGTAATATTAATGGGCATCTTTGTTGCCTTGAAACAACACCCTAGGGTCATGTTATGGACTATTTTATGCAAACAGGTTATGAGAGATATATTGATGATATCATGTGTAATGACATATTGGGGAGGAGATCTGGCTCTTTTGAATGTGTGTCTCCGCCAGTATGGTTTTTTCTCAAGGTTGTGGTTGATACTTTTTTATGCCTGTCTGTTTGTTTTGAGGTTTAGGAAAATATACTGTATTTAAATAAATGTTATTTTCAAGTGATTTGAGGGTTACCAGTGTGCACAAAAGAAACCTTCAGTAAAATTAAACATTATTTTCATATGGTGTTTGTTCAATCAGTTATTAATATTTCTTTATTCATACACTGGATATACAAAAAGATAGAGATTACAAATAACTGGAACATGAAAAAACTGGTACAAATTGAAAAAAGGAAGGGTAAAATTAATCACACAGAGCCTTTATAAGTTACTTGACACAGGAAGTTTGTAATGTCAATTGACTGTATCTGTTATAAGTATTGTACTTCGTGGTATGTCGTTATAAATAATATTTTAAAGTTAGCTCACCCAAGGCTTTGGTCCATATCACAGTACTAAGCATTTGGAAATGCTATTTACCAATGGAGGAAATAGTGGACTAGAATATTGGTATTACTAGTCAAATTTGGTGTTTTATGTCCCGTTCAACAGCCAGAGTCATGTGATTAGATGCCACACGTTCTAACTACTGGGCTACTGAAGACCTTGGTATTAATACAAACACCCAAATATTTTTATGCATGTTTCAACTGTTTTAACTTCTAAATGATATTAAATGTTGGAAGGAATATAGAACTAGAGTACTGGTATAACTGCAAACACCCAAATAGCCTCCAAATATTGTTACTTTATATATGTCTTTGCTTTAAATACTAATGCAAGAAATTTAAGTAAACATTTTCAAAATCAAAAGAAGGTTTCATCAGCCGGGTGAGTTTAGGAAATTTGGCATTTAATCCACATGGTTTTCATCTTTGTGGTTGAGGGGTCAGATCAATCCCATGACCATGATGTGGGATTTATTGAAGACATCTCATCATATGCCCGAAGTCGTATGAAGGGATTTAAACCCAACTTTGAATCAGAATCTACACTGATGACACCACACACAGATTTGTTTTTCACTGAAAAAAAAAAAATCCTCACAGAAACCACAAAGAATTCTGGGAAATGTCCAAGGCCTACATTTTATATTTCTTATATAAATGTATCTAAACATATTTAAGAGCTATTGTTATATATATTCAAGTATGTTTATTTTAAAATATATGCAAATCAAAGTATTGTGCAAAGTAGTTCGTAGGTACATACACTGGAGTATAGAAGTTTCTGACAGAGAAAGTCTTAGATTGAAAGAAATCTAGTGCCACAATGAACTCAAAGAAGATTTTTTTGGCGTTCATTTTCAGATGTTTCATAGTTATGTAAATGTCAAATTACAAAACTTCTGAATTAGCACTGTCTTATCAGCTGTGGATAACAAGACCACATAGAACAACAGCCGAAATTTTGAGAGATGATTAACCTTGTAAAGTTGTGAATTGGTGAGGTAATATAACCCTGTGGTTATTGTGGTCAAATTTCTGAAGGATGGAATCATTAATCTGGATATATTTTCCAAAAAAACCCCAAAAAACAGAGGAAAAACAGAAGCCATAAATTCTGCTTGCCAATTTTCTATTGGTGTTTATTTGTGGTGTTTTAATAAATAACCTTTTACCGTAACAAACCACAGCTCTACCATTTTAAATGATCAACTAAAAATACAAAATTTTTATAGTTTTGATTGTTGTTTAAAGCAGCACATATACAGAATTTTCTCTGACATGCTTTGTCAATAGCACATTAATAATATTCAGTTACCTCCTACTACCTCAGAGGATAGCAGAAAAATATTTATGATATCTTGTTTGAGCCATGGGTGCTTGAAAACTGTGACCCCCAAAAAAATCTACATACAAGAGTGCTTCAACATTAAAAGAACATCTCAAGGTTCCATAAAAGAATACCTCTGGGTCATCTTATGAACAACTGCATACAGTGTGGGCAATGGGAAACATAATGTATGTGATCATGGGTAATGACACATTGTAGGAGGGCACTCAGACATATTTACAAGGCATGTTTTGTTGTGATCTAAGACTGACCTATTTCTTTCTAGAAAACCTTACATGTGCTGCTTTTTTCACAAACAAGATAAATAAAGTAACATTACAGACCATACCAGGTCTGAGTTTCAAGAAATATGACATAAAAAGCATGGTCATTAAAGGAAGGAGATTAAACATTACCTGGCTTTGTAATGTGTTGTAATCTTTTTACAGAGGCCGCAGTGCAGAGTGGTTGACACGTTTGGTGATTAATCAGTTGGTTTTCACCCTTTTGGTCGTGGGTTGGAATTCATCCCACGGAAACATGAAGACACTGAGGGCCTGTGCTCTATATGACTTTAGTTAAAAAAGGGACTTAAACCTCCATCTTATTTAGGCCTATTTCCTATCCTTTATAAGTAGATTTCTTCTGATGCTTTTATGAAAAATAATTTAATTATATTTATTAGTCTGGACATATCAAGGAGAGTCAATTGGCTTTAATTGTAGATCAAACAAAAGAGGACAATTGCGATTGTTGCCAAGGTTCATCTGTAGTTTATTTTCTTTGTGTTATTTTCACAATATTTTGAGTGTATGTTAATATACTAATACGTGTATTTTCACTACCATCACTAATGGCACTAAATCTAAAAATAGACACATTTGAAATAAACAAACTTTTAAAGCAAGAACAATAGCTGGAATAATGAGTAAACTATTTAGCAAAAATTTTATACAAGTGCCAAAACAACATTTCAGCCTTCAGATATTTAAAGGTATCTGAGATAATGGGGTCACCTCGTTCAATTTCTGAAGGCCAGTTTCATTAATGTTGACATATTTACAGCAGTATGAACACTATAGACACAATAAATCTCCTATTACTTGGCTTAATATGCAATATTCTGAAATAGGAACAGAAGAGAGTTTATACTGTAGCTTATTGTTACACTTTTAAATGAACAACTCACTCCCTGGAAAATTTGGCCGAATTTTTCTCCCTGAAATGGTAAAAGAAAAGTAAAGATTTTACATTAAAGTTTAATGTTACAAACTTTAATAAACAACATTTTGCTTGGAAAATTTGCCAAGACAGATATCCAAAATGGAACAAAAATAGGTATCTTTTGACATATCGAAGTTGAAACTGCTGCCAAAGTTAATCCTTTAAATTTTTAATCTTTTTTTTTGCATAAAAGTTAGTCGTTGAGCAGTCGATGATGTCATTTTAAAAACGAATATCCCTGATACTTTCTATCCCATCAGTTTGATGACGTTAATATAAACTTTAAAATACATTGATTTTCAGCTGCACTAAGAGCTTTATTTATCGATAGAAGACAGACCAATAATAATAATTATGATTTGTTGATGATGAGACTTGTGGTGAAGTAAGTGAAGTAAACAGCACCACGTTTTATACTTGCACGTGTCAGCCTGTTTTGAACACACTGCCACCTTTTTGATATTTCTTTTTCCAGGAAATCTCCAGAACAATAAGCTGAATGTCTCTGTGGGTTAATAAACTACAACACCTACACAACGCCAACAACTATTATCTCCTCCTCATTCAGATTATGTCTGGAGTTGTAACCATTGGCCTTCCTACTGTTGGGTTGATTTGTTCAAGTTTTCTCATGATTCTCCATACATAACTTGGTTCTTTCCTCTGTCAGTGTGGGTTTGAGTCCAGCTTATAGCAAGATATGGTGTGAACTGAAGGTATGTTATGATAGGACCCTAGACATTGAAATGGGACCTAAGACAACCAAAAAAGGTGAATCTTGACTAATTTTGTCATGACTACAATGAAATGAAAACATTTTGGAAGTAGCAAAACAAATGGTTTGATGATACATGTTCCTGCCTCTAATCTTTTCACTAAAACCCAGAAAAATCTCAGAAAAAAAACAGCAAAGTAAATTAACCTCAACCCAAAATCAATGTTTACTGAAAATTTGTAACAGATATTTTAAGATAAACAAATTTATTTTTGATGCTTTGGCATGTTTTTCTAAAAAATACGTACAAATGATTTAGTCTGTTTAAAGTAATAGTAATATTCATAAACTTTGAGGTGAAGGGGGCCTTGATTTTGCCATTTAGGGTTTGAATTAAATTAACAGATGCTTGTTGGTGCAGTGTGTGTTATTGTATTAAATTAGCAGATGCTTGCTCATACAGCCGGCATTTGTATTAAATTAGCAGATGTTTGCTGATGCAGTGGGCTTTTGTATTAAATAAGGAGATACATGCTTCTCTATCATGGAGAATAGTGATGCACTTTAGACGCCTGCGACCAAATGGACAATACCCTTTGGCATGAATCTTTTCATTATTGGCCTCTCTAGTCCAGCTGGTGTGAAGTTTTGGGATTTACTGAGGACCTGTCCTGATATCTGACCTTAGCTGAGTAAAGCAATGATGAAAGTGACTTTGATTACCCAACTAATAAGCAATCTTCTCTTCCACCAATACACAACTACATTTGTGTTGTCATCCCACAACATTTTAATTAAATGTTAAGAGAAGTTTATGCAACTCTTTTGCTGAATAATGACCATGTCGATTAGTCTGTATGATCACCAAAAATGACATAAGAATAGGACCAACATGATACATCATGATGAGCCTAATTGGGTGCACTGACGTCAAAACTAATGTATGTGCAATAAACAGCTAGGTTATTTGTCTTCCCAGTTCATAAACGCAGCCATAAAATTTCCCACTCAAAAGCAAGTAACCTTATAGACCCAGTAACACTTTGTTAATATACCTTGTCAACCATAATTAGTTGAAACACAACAACTTCAGACATTCTGAAGCTCTTGCCAAGTGCAAATCATGGGGGTGTCACATAGGACAAAGAACTGACAATGTAAACCACTTGTAAACCTCTATTCTAATTCTTCAAAGAAGTATTATTGTGGCTTCTATTTTGCAGTGTGGTATGCTTGCAAGACGCTTAGTTGAGGGAGGGTGATTTTTTTAAAAATAACTATTTTCATAGATTTTAGCCAGTGAAACAAATCAACATAGTTTGAAAGTTTCTGTCAAATCTTTCGGATGTCTGATATCTGTTTTCATTATTACATGTTATGTTCTTAACAACAAACATTTTATAAGGTATTAATTCAATATTTCAGTATGTAATGACTAGGTAGAAAAAGCTGGTATACGGAGGTAAGATATTTTGTATATCTGTATTTGAGGGTTTTTCTTCACAGACATCAAAATTGGGTGAGGGCTATCCCACAATGGCTCAAAACTAGTCTAGGGGTTTTCTCTACGGGAGAATGGTTGTTGTTGCACTATGTACAACTCTTCAGTTCTAGCCAGGGTTTGTGTTTGTTTAACCTAATACTCAACATGTCAACCGTCAGTAAACAATCAAAACATTCTAATGACCACTGCCAGGGGTTGTGGGTGAATAATGGGCATTTTTACCGCCAGTAAATATGGGCTTCCTGTTTCTGTAAACTACCAGTCATTGTGGAATTTGAAGTGAAGGAGTTAAAACCACCCTCCCACCTCCCCGACATTCAGCCTATCACCTTCCCACAGGTCAGGCCTCCTCCACTAGCTACTCATAGTCACGCGATGAAGGGTTTATTGTAACTGGTTATTGTTATATTGTCATGTTGCCTATGATGCATGTTGTCACACATGTACTATTGTTACCCTATATTCACAAAAGTAGAGTACAATGCTGTTAGCTTACTAAGTAGGTGCTTTTAGCCTTTAAATATACGCATCTATATACAACTGTAATCTTTGTGGGGCCTTTTGTTGTCCTTTTTGTGTAGTTTAACAGTATTAATTTTATTTTAGTTATGGTAATTTATGTCATTTTAAAATAAAAGGTCTGTATCCCAATCTGCCCTATGTTATTTTTAACTATCATCACATTTGGCCAACTGTAACATCACCTTAATGCTACTACTTTATCTCTCTGGCTGGACTGACGTGAAGGGCTTTCTCCGGAGTGCTTTGCTCTTGAGGGGTTTCAAATTTGGGCTTTTCTCCTGGATCCTATAATTATGAGACATAGGTAAACATGTCGTATATTGAATTGCATGACTGTAACATGTCAATTGCAAGTGTCACAAGTTTTTTTGTGACAGAACAATTTGTTGTGTATTAAGCAGCAAGCATTTTCAGTATTCTCTTTTCAACTAATGGATCAAACTATTGCTATGCCACTGGTAAATATATTTATTGTATTTTATGGTAACAATGCTCAGTAAATCTGCTGAAAACTTTTCTGTATAAAATGACTTAATTTGAAAACCATGTCCATGTATCTTGTACAATACTATTTCAACATTTAAAGGATTGCAAACTAAACAAGGTTCTTAAAACTGCATATACCTTTATTTTGGTTTCCAATAATTTTTACGGAAAACTAAAATCAATAAAGTGAATATATGAAGTAAAATCATGTTCAGATGATAGTTTCATGCCATTAAAGTTATGGCCTCTTATCCCTTTGAACAGTTAAACTCATATGAGGAAGGGTGCCTAGTTAATCAAACACATTGCTATGAGTTAAATTCAAAGGTAAGAGGAGTGTGACTTAATAATGAACTGATAAATTCAAGCTGCTCTATAGAATCCAGTTTAAGTGAAAATTAAAGAAAGTCAAAACAACATTATAGCCCACCAGTGTCCACTCTTTCTTTCTATTCTCTTTTTTTTGCCACAAAAACAAGAAACAATTTCTTGTTATTTTCTCTCTTTAAAGAGACACTGCCAACTCATTGATCAGTCTAGACACCTGACAAGAGTCAGTTTTATCCAGAGCAATTAGAGGTCTTCTTGTTTGTATCAGAGACAGATGGTAAATATGTTGTTTTTAGTAGTCTACCCTTTGCACACTCTTTGCGTGTTGTCAAAGGAAGAAAATGACCTAAAATATATACTGCATCGGGTCAACAAAAGAGCTAAATACTGGAGATGAATGCTACCTGTTAGTGGACCATAGGTAAAAAAAGTTAGGGTTTATGTTCTTTTAACGATCAAAGGTCATACCACCACAGACACTAAGTGATTCTCGTCTGTTGTGAGATTAATTCAACCCCTTGACTGCAGAGTTGTTTTAAGTGGCTCAATGGCAAACTTGTTACCCACTGGAACACAAATACCTCTTCCAATGCTTTTAAGGATGCACTAGCAACCCCCCCCCCCCCCCCCCCCAATGGCATGGTCATTATACGAGTACATAGCATGAGTATTATCTTCATCTTCAGGAATCAGTCCCCCCAACGTTCCCCAACACAGTAAAGACACACAGAGGGTACTCAGTTTATTAATAATAATATATGTGATTTCTTTAACATGTGTAAATACATTTATCACATCTAATCATATTTACATTTCCCATGAAGATAAATACAATCATAAATCCAATTCATGAATACATAAATGGCACAACACAGTTAGACTTCAAACACACAGTTAACCGAGCCAGTCAATCTGACCTTCAACAAATGAAAAGTGAAGGTCAAAATTCTTGACCCTACAAAGGTCAAGCGAGTTAAAGGTCACCATCACTGACCTCTAGAAGAAGTGTGACCAGAAATAGATAAGATAGAATTACAGGTGACCTTGGCAAAGGTTAAAGCAGTAAAGTTAAGGTCAAACAAGGTCACACATGAACGAAAGTTGGAATTTGGAAGAAGTTAGAGTCAGACTGAAAGGCTCCAAAAACAACAGTGAATAAAGTATTTCATGAATTCATAGGCAATATAATATTATTGAAAAACCCCAAACCCAAACCTAGCATTTATTAGCATTATGATTTTTGAAGCATTTTTTTGAAAGGCAATGGCGACTTCAGACGAACGAGTAGAGTCATTATAAATGTTCCTCCACACACAATCCGACGTCCAGGTGCCATGGACCTTAATCTCCTGGATAGGGACATTGGCATTAAAAGCAAGGGAGGCACCTGAATGCCGGAAGGCATGGAAGGTGAAAAAATGAGGTAAAAGGTGCAATTGTTTATTAATCAAAGACAGAACCTTTCTAATTTTAGAATCAATCAAAACCTTCCACCCCAGAGGATATTTATATTGAAAAAGTGGATCATTCTGTGATGGATTATACAACTTAAACAGGGCCTTTAAGGCCATATAAGGACACAAAACATTACCGACCAGACGAGGCAGAGTAATAACCTTGATGTGGTCTCTGGTCTGAATGGTCTTAGATCATTTCACCAAAATCTTTACCATATTTTTTTCGAAAAAAATGTCCCCCCCAGCCAAATGTCTAGTAAAGTCAAACGCAGTGAAAGAGTGAGGGGCCAAATTTGAAAGCCTAAAAAACCCAAAAAAGGCCACTAAAAAGACTGCTTTGAAAACTATCCCCATGTATAAAAGGTCACATTGATGTACTATCTTCAAGAGCATATCCAGGGAAATTATATTATGGGTGGTAACACTCATAGGTCTATTTAACTTCAAAGCCCTGATATAGTATTTAACTTTCTTATGATCCAGTGCAGAGGGATTCAAACCCAGCACCACGACTTTAGCCCTAATAGCAGACAGATAATTCAATATCATGTTAACTGACACCTGGTTCACATGCAAACACTCCATAAAGGCCAGGATGCCATCGACACCCAGATTTTTTACATTCAGATTAAGATACACACAGAAACACATGAAAGTTCAGAACATTGTGGTGTATGCTCGTGCAGTGAAAGGTCTGAAGGCCCCCTGAAGCCTGGAGGAAGCCTTTGTAGCCAAGTTCTTCAGCCTTCTGTTGCCTAAAAACAAAGTATAGTAACTGTAATTAGTATTATATTTCAACATCAATATCAGCTGCTTCCAAAGTTACTTTGACCCAAGCAGCACCAGGAATTAAACTGTGCAATTCATTCTTGTCACTAATACTGTTAGACCACCTGGACAACAGGTCAGCAGCCCTGTTAAATTTCCCATTACATGCATATAAGTGACTTCAATGTCAAATGTGGCTGCCCACAGCCACACATTGCGGGCACAGGCACCCAGAAAGGGGTCTCTTGCCTTGCCTGACTGCAGTACACAAACCACAGCTTGGTTATCACAGTGAACCAAGACACGTTTTCCAGCCCATTGGCGAGAAAAAAACTTGAGAGCTACCAAAATGTTTACCATCTCCAAGTGTGCAATATTCAAACCTTTATAACCATAAGGAATTTGGAGATGATAGACAAAGCTTTGCCAAACTCCACCAGACCCTGGAGACATGCGTCCAAATGAACTTGATGATCACATTTCTTGTATATATAACAAATGACCTTTTTAAGATTGCAACTGACGCCTGGAGCATCTTTTTCTGTGTTTCCACTGTTTGACAGTGTCACAAATCTGACGCAATTTGTCAGCAGGTATTGCAATTGTGCCTGTAATTGTGTTTATCTCGACCCCAAGGCAGGTAATTAAAGTGGCAGGTGGGACCAACTTTTGCAAAAGGTCATATAAAAGGTCATATGACGCCCTTGCATCAGACGGGACACCGAATCCAACGTAATCATCCACATAATTTATAACTTTATGACCATGACGACGCATGATATGACGCACAGCGTCGCTGATGCGTTGAAAAATCTGGGAACCATGGCGACTTCCGAACCGAACGCAAGTGTTGATGTAGATGTGACGCCAGTGTAAGCCTAAGAGGTCATAATCCAATGGATCCACCTTAATATGTCTGAACGCCCTGCTGATATCTATCTTGTAAAGGTGAGCCCCTCTACCTAACACTTTCAACTGGTCAGTGATATGATCAACAGTGGGCAACACCAGGGCAAATTCAGTGTCCATATAAGATTACTTATCTATACCAGAGTTAACTGAGCCACCTAATGGCCAGCTGAGGTCTATAATAACTCGCCTATTATCAGATCCAGGCTTATCTCTTGTCATAAAAGGAGAGATATGTCCATTATCACATGGATGCTGGTCAAAAGGACCTACAATGGCATTAAACTGCATTTCCTCCTTCAAATAAGCTTCAATGTCTTGAGGATATTCGACGGCAGATTTGTGATTGTCACCTTCCCAATATAAAGGGGAATTCCTATTAAAGTCAAGAGGAAAACCAAAGGTAAGAAACTCCAGTAGCTGTTGATCCCAGTAATCCTGGAGCTGATCATGCCATTCCTGTAAGTTAAGTTGGGAATCCACCTTGATTCTTGCCCCTAAGTAATTGGTTTTTTTATGACTTGCTACCAATTTATGAGCTTTTATGGGACAGTAATCCTGCAAATAATTGATCTCTTTTGATTCTGGCTCTTGAACATCAGACAATGGAATGAAACCAAATTGGAAGTTTGACCAACTCATGATCTGAATTTTTCCATTGATTTTTCTTTGGTGTTTTAATCAGAATAGAAGCCATGTACTTTTCATCCAAGCCATTTATGTCATAAATCTTACAACCATCAGATACACCTGGGTGAGGAACCTCACAAGCCACATGATCACACTGTTTTAGCTTACTGACTTGATTATGTTTCATAGGATGTACCTTGTGACCTTTGCCCAAAGGACAAGACAAGTCAGCTGTATTGGTAGTTGTTGCAGTTTGACCTAAGCTGTCCACCGACGTGATAAATGACCTTGAATTATTGTGACCTTTGAGAGCCTCAGCATGAGTTGCATTACTAGTTCCACATGGGTCAGAATGTGACGCTGCATCACAGGTGACAACAATACCCCTATCCCCGGCAGTACTTGCACAAGCAATAGTGTTGGTTATAGCTTTTGAAGGACAATGACCACCCTGGGTGACATTGGAACTGAAGCACCTGACGCCTTTATGACGCCCACTTTCCATGCCATATGTACCCCACTGTTTATGATCAATCCCTTTAACTTGGTCCATGCCATTGCTACTTCCCACCTCAGCTGGACGTACAGCCTCTTCAGTAACTACCTGTGCATATGACCTGTGGTCGACGCCTTTATTGACGCCCCCTTAGCTGTTGACCCTGTGCATTGATACTTTTTAACCGGTACTGTGTGTATCCTATTTCTAGACATTGTCAGAGCTTTAGTTTTACAACTATTCAACAACAACTCAACTACACTAGGATTACACTTTGTTGCATACACATATCTTGTTGAATATTTCTTCAATGTGTCAACAGACACTGCTGAATCAAAGTTACCACTGTTAGCCCTACAAGAGGGGCCATGAGAGGGGCCATTGCTGCCCTGAGAAATTTTTGCCTCAGGACAGCCCTTTACTCGTTTTTTTATTTCTTTGCCCAATTACAGTCCTTCTCAGCATGTGGCAGAGTCTTACCTTTTTCCAAACAAGTTGCACATACGTGTTTTTGCCATTTGCCATTGCTCTCATGATCCCTATTGAAGGTGCATGAACCAGTTTGAAATGGTTTACAGAACCATGGTTTTTTACCTGTCATGACGTCAGAGTTTTTGACCCAAGATTTTGAATATGTTTTTGAGCATGGGCTCTCCTAATTCTGTTAATTTTTGAAGTATCTTTCCAAGTTACAGCCCCCCTTTCCATATCACAAAGCAATACTGCATGAGCAGCTTTAGCATTCTGCCAGCTGAAATCTGTGGCATCACTCATAATATCTGCTAAATAAAAAAGCATATGTTCCCTGGTTTCCTGACAATTTTCCTCAATCATATTTCTGGCAAAACCTTGAACCCACTGGGTCAAACTAAGCTGGTCATATCTGACCCTCTGACGACTCTGACCTCCTAATACTGTATCTTGTGGCCAAGCAATTTTGTTTTTTACCATACAATCTACGTTGCCACCTCTTTTAGATTTAAATTTATCTTTACTACCTGATTTAACAGCACTGTCATCTTGCAACTGTTTCAATCTTTCATCAACTTTGAGTTGTACAGACTTTTTGGACTTTAGAACATTTAAATTTGGCACTAAAGATTCGTCAGAAGACGACTCAGATTCAGACATTGACACATCACTGACAGACACTTTTGATTTATCAGATTTATCAGATTTGCTTATCTTATAAGTCTGTTTATGAGCTGCTCCTTTTACTGTAACCAGGTCCTGTTCCACTGAGTCCAGCCTGTAGTTGACGTGTTGGATCTGCTTCAGGATCTCCTGCTGTAGAAGTGTAGTCTGATCTGTAGCTGACGCTTCCCCACCACTAAGATGTGATGCCCCTCCAGAAGACATACTAGCAGGTGAACTGGATGGCTGACGTTCTGGTGAAAAGGCTTGAACACAGTTCCTTCCCGTGGGGGTAGATGCTTGTCCCCACATTTCTTACAGAACTTCTTGTTCGGCATGATGAAACTTGTCCAGCATATATTCAATGATCACTGATGTGTATTTTACTATAACAGTTATAAACACGACTGAGAGTGCTGACACTGACAACTATACACCCGACTTACTGGTGTCCACCATCCAACAGGCAAATACTCAGTAACAAGTATTAAACATCCCACCAGCCCTAATGGGTACAAAATCAAGAACAAAGTTGTCAAAGCACATTCAGTCGTTACAAAAGTACTCCACAAGAAGTACTAAGTACATAAAGTTCAATCTGGTGATATCAATACATATGCACAGAGTTCCATATATTAACACTGTTCCCAACTCCACGTGCTGAGCTTTTCACAAAGTTCATTAGGTTGTCCTTGAATCAAATCATTAAAAACTGTCAGTAAAATAGTGTTGATCAAATCCTTTAAAAATCACATAAATCACATGAAAAATATTTATCTTTAGTCCATGTTACCGCCCGAATTGCCAACCACCAGCAAAACTGAGTCCATTTAAAAATCACTTGCAGTTTAAAAGTTTCCAATCCAATCTTTAAAATAATATTTTTTGGCTCCTGCTGGGTTGGCAATCCAAGAAGGACTGATGACTAAATTCCACATGGCCTATGAGGTCCCAGACACGAGCCAATAGCAGGCTTTGTTACAAAAGTGTTTTGGTGACCACAAGGTCACACCTGACCTTTACATAAGAAATCCCCACATTTACTCAACTGACCAGACACCACCAATTACTTTAAAGCAAAACACCTGGTTGCCATGACCAGGGAATACCCATTAAATGTAAACATATAGACTGGTACCCCAAACTTCAGGGAATAGAGGGACTGACCCCCTTAGTGCCTGGACACCAAAGCCGAAATACTTGTTTTTTCGTTTTTGTCTAATAAGGGATGTTTTACTGTTATTATCCATAATTTGGTATGAATAATAAGCAAGTCAGTCCATATTTATAGAAAAAAAAATACCTGTGAAAACCAGTGACATCAATGAATATAAAAACTCATTTTTTTTAAACTTGAGATTGCTTCACCACCCCCTTATAGATTTTAATGCAACAAAACAAGCAGAAGCCGTGTAAAATACCTTTCTAATTATTGTAGATAACATATTTGTAGCTTAAATAACCACTTAAACTTACATAGCTTTTTAAATATTAATTAAAAAGCATGTGTTGAAAATTATGCATATTAAGTGGCTCCTAGTAATGTAGGAACATATGTCCCGGTTTTTTATGCAATACAAACAGATGATAATGCCACAATCCACGGCGCATGAAGACACTCTGACCAGTAGCAGGCACAAATCATTGGTTAATAACATAAAAAATCAAATTGTAATTTACTTTATAAGTAGAAATAGTAGCTAGAAGAAAATTTCACTTGATATTCACTTATGGCTAGTTTCTACAGATTTAAAATTTCACTAGGGATTCACTATAAAATTAGTTGCAATTTTTGTCTCATGAAAATTTTACTCATGCACATTCAATCAGACTGTAATGTATTGGTTTGTGTAAATGTCCATTTTGACTGTGGAAACATACACTTACAGACTCTTTTTTTCTAGGCATGTTCAGAGTGTCTATAAGGCCTGTTTTATACAATCAAGGGATCTCAAAGACTCAAAGAGCTTATTAAAGAGAAAGCAACTGTGACGGTTGCAAATGCTCTTGTGAGCAGTTGGCTTTACTTTTGTAGTTCCTTGTTCAGGAATCTTTCAAAATTTAATGTTAGGAAATTCCAAACTGTACAGAACAGCATGGCAAAGATTGTCACCAACACAGCCAGATATTTACATACAACTCCAGTACTTAAAGAGATTGCATAGGTTGCCTGATCAACAATGGACAGTTTTTGGAACATCATAAGTAGTCTGTCAATTCCTTCAGAGTGGTTGTTTCAAAGATTTTTTGAATCCCAGAAAAATGTTTACAATACTAGGGCTAGCTGGATGGATTGTGAGGTTCTTGAGGTGCCACAGATCATTCCATCTGTTTATAAGTCAGCTAAGTAATTTGTCTTTAGTTTTGCCTATGATACTCCTAAGGTATTGAATGACTTGCCGGATGACATCATTCTGCCACACTGCTTCTATCTTTTCAGAAGAAGCCGAAAGTTTATCTCTTCACAAAATTCTACCCAAACTAGGTTTTATCATATTGTCTGATTATTTCTTTTGCATGGATCTCACCTTCTGTATCTGGACTATGGATTCTTTGGACTTGTTTCTAGGTTGTTGAGCCTTAGAGTCTAGAGCCTAGAGCTATACTTGAATTATAATTAGAATTAATGTTCACAATGCCAAATTAATATCCCTGTTTCAATGGACATAAACAACAAAGTTTAGCTAGAGTTATTGTATAAGTTCAATAAATTGATCATGATTGATAAAATTTAAGTTGGTCGATTGTTAATAACACACCTCCTCCATGCAATATTAACTTGTACTGACTTTTGTGATTGAATACTCTTTGTGAATTTCTTTTTAGTGTCCTTGAAAGAGACAAAATAGCAGTTGATTTTTTTTGCAAGTAGGTGGAATTTTCCATTCAAGTGACAATATTGGCTCATTTATCAGTCTAGACATTTCACAAGAGACACTTTTATCTCTCTGAATTAGAGGCCTTTTTGAAAATGAGGACACATGCCATATGTGAGTCCTCTATAATGTGACTTTCACATCTTTTCCGAATAGTCGTTCTTAGAACATTCTGGTAAAATGAATGCATAAACACATTATAATAATGGCATATTGGTTCTAACATCATGATTAAAAGAAGTTCTTTTCAGTCCAATTATAACATAGTTTTAAGTGATGTGTGGAGGGTCTTTGTTTTATGTTAGTGGTGTGTCTTTGTGGTATAAAATGCTGATGTAGACTGCCTAGCTTTTGTCCAATCTGCTTGTTAGGAAGTCTGTACACATCATCATAAATTGTATATCTAATAAGAGTGCTTACAAAATTGCAGACTGGGGGATACTGGCTAACATAAGCCACCCCCTTGCTTACCAATTTTAAAGTACCAGCAGGCTTCTCTATTGTCTGCCTGTTTGCCCGAACTTCTGATTGAAGTAAATGTACATGTGAATTTTTACTAGTAACAGTATATGGTCCAGACAGAGATGATCCCAACTTTAACATTAATATGAAACAAAAGCTTTTATCATCAATGGTCATTTTGTGGCGACTAGCACTTAATTCAAAATTACCAGCTTGACAGCTTTGGATATGTTCATGAAAATAATAAAAATGCTCAAGCCAAGGTGGAACATATAAAACAATTCTTGACCTGATATACCTTTGGAGAATAGCCTTCAATAACATTAAAATATACTTGGTTTAGTACAAAGTCACAAAGGCAAATGGCTAGGGTTTTTATTTGGTCACTCCTGACATTCAATCAAACATATCTAATGTTGGGATGTATCATGGATGTAGGACTGACCATTCCTTTTTATATTTACGCCTAGAAAATATCAATACAACATTTGCAAGGAGTTATTAGAAATTGAATACCTATCTATTATAAGATGTGCAATAATATGTTGAAATGGTAAAAACAGAGATCCAAAGTACCATTTCAGACATTAAGTCTGATACTACTACAGATTTGGACAAACAAATGATCTTTGAAATGATCAAGCTAAATATTAGGGGTAAAATATATCATATTCTTCTTATAAATCAAAATTTCAAAAAAAAACCCATGAACTAACTGTGGAAAATAATATTCTTAAGCTTGGATATCTACTTGTCTGCAACCAGCAGAGGAATGTTTCTCAGAATATATTGCATCAAACTGAACAGACCTAAGGAGTCTCTAAAATGCACAGGAATCCCTACATCAACGGAAAATTAGTGCAATGATCTTTACAAATGAAGTTCCAAATTATGAAGAGACGGAAAACCCAACAAAATTCTTTTGTAATATAGAAAATAGAATTTTTTCAAGTAAGTCCATTTCAAAATTAAATGCTAAAGGGCAGCTAATGTATAATCCGAAAGACATATTAAAGGAAATTAGATCATTCTACAGCGACCTCTATAGCTAAAATATTTAAGCTGAACAAATATGAACATATTCGTAGACAGGAAAAATATTACAAAACTGTCAGAAAATGGCCAAAATAAATGTGAAGTTTAATAACTGAAGCTGAGGCAAAAAAGGTATTAAAATAATAAAAATGGCAAAGTTCCATGAAGTGATTTCTTCCTTATCAAATTTTATAACACAGGAAAGTTCTTAATTGACAGTTTAAATGAAGCATTTACAAAATCAAAATTAGCAGTAACCCAATGACTTGGAATTTTGACCTGTTTTTCAAAGGTAGGAAAATCCCAAGAATTCATGAACAACTTGCGTCAAATTACTTTTGAATCTGGACTATAAAATATTGTCAGGAATTTTGGCCATGAGTATGAAGAGAATTCTACCACATATTATGAGCATTTCTCAAAAGGGATTCCTAAAAGATAGATGCATAGGTGAAAATATTGATTTGGTGTATGATATCATTAACATATTAAAAAGAGAGGAAAAGGACTTATTATATTAATTGCTTTTGAAAAGGCCTTTGACTCCTTAGGTGGGAGTACATAACCAAAATTTTAAAGGCTTATAATTTTGGTAGCATTTTTTATTAGATTTATTTATTTGGGGTTTTACATTGTTTTCAACACTGTACAGGTCATATCACGACAGGTAGTTAGAAGGTCAGAGGAAACCAGTGCATACAGTTGGTCAAGGTTCTGTACTGTAAACTGCCGACCAATGGCAAGCAAATACCAGCTTTCCCACTTGAGGCTGTGCCGGGAACCGAACCCCGGCCTCAGAGGTGGGAGGCTAGAGTATTACCACTCTGCCACCACGGTCCCTGGTAGCAGTTTCATAAAGTGGTTTAAAATTCTCTACACAGACTCCTGTTCATGTGTTATATTCAATAGATACCTTTCAGAGCAGTTTCGGTTGAGCTGGGTTCACAGACAAGGAGATCCTCTGAGTCCATATATATTTATTCTAGCTATAGAACAATAAGCTATGATGGTAAAAATAATACCAATATCCAAGGTATAAAGATAGGGAGTGGTCAGTACAAAATTGTGCAATTTGCAGATGATAATTTTTTTACTTTTAGATGGATCAGAAAATTTTCTTAGGGAAAGTATAAACATTTTTGAGAATTTTTTCCAACATTCAGGTCTTAAAATGAACATGCAAAAGACACAAGAGGCTTGGATTGGTTTCCTGAATCATGCAAATAATAAGTTATGTCCAAATTTAAACTTATACTGGGTAAAACAATTCAACCTTCTTGGGATTGAATTTACCAATAATGTAGAATTAAGGATGGATAAAAACTGTCACCCCAGGTTAGCTAATATTGAAAACTTTTGAATTCTTTTGCCAAAAGGAAAATTTCACTTATTGGCAAAATACCATTTATTAAGTCTCTGACCATCCTTAAGCTTGTGTACCCAATGCCGATCCTCTTCAAACCATCAGAAAAAGACACAATTTATTACAAAAACTCTTTAGAAAGTTCATTTGGGGTACATCAAAGCCAAGAATGACACTGCAACAACTAGAGCAGGATATTCTTGAAGAGGGACAAATCTGCTATGCTTAAATGATGCCTTAAAACTAGCATAGATCATATGGATGTTTCTAAAATGCGGTGATTGGCAAACTGTTTTTGAAAAATTGACTGATATGGACAAAAATGAAATTTTTGAACTAGATTGATATTCTCTGTAGTACATGACTAAAAGAATGGATAATTTATTTTGGGAAGAGGGTCTCATGTACTAGAAAAGATATAAGCTAAATTTTGAAACAGATGTTTGAACATACTCCCTTTGGAATACTTTTTACTTGGTACATTCAAACCAAATTTTGAAGAAAAAGAATTTCAAAAATGAGGTGTCAACGACATAAATGACTTTCTTGATGAGTCTGGAAATATACTTGGCTACTTAAACTTTGTGCAAAAAATAATATTAGAATTAACTTTATAGATTTGTATTCATTTATCCACTTTCTCCCAAGACCATGTTGATTAGAAATTTCAAAAATATTTTGTCGCCAAAATTTATTTTTACTTCCAAAGAAGGCCCCGAATTTGCCGGACAGAAGAATACTGACTGTGGTCACGTTTTACACCCTTATATACATAGCTGGATATTATAGAAGGTTTGTAGAAAGAATTGTAAACATAATACATATCCAAGAAAACAAATTTGTAGAAGGTTCTAGAAACTTAGCAATATTTTCCCCAAACATATAGATCATTCCAGTAGAGTGCAGGGAGAAACAATACCCACTTGGCAACTTCTGCATAATACAGAAAAATTAATAATTCAAAGTCCTTATATGGTAAAAGTACTCTGCAGCCACACACAACATTGTCCTTTTTAAAAGACATACTGACAGAGTGCTCTTATATGTAACAGTGGCAAGAAATGCACATTCTAGTCTAAAAGAATGTGAAATCAGCAATGAAATCCATCCCATGACTCAAGTTAAAAATTCTTGATAGTATAATGCATGCAGAGTTCAAGATCAAATGGAGTATGCAGCATAAAATTCAAATTCTGCGAACACTTTACTGCGGAGACGAGGGAATTAAAATAAGTATGTCTGTCATCTGTAGTATTGACTAATTGCTTGCAGCCTGTCTAGCTAAGTATTTGAACACCTTACTGAACTGTGCATTACAGCCAGCTTAAAATTTAAGTTAACAAAAATACACAATCAATATATTACTATGACTGCAACAAAGCCCAAAGTCCGGTGATATTATCCTTATCATTGTAGAATAACTCCTTCCCTGTAGTAAGTCTGGCCGGGCACAGTTGGATCCAAAATATAATCAATATGTAGATAACAGCGCTCCATGATATATAAAATTGCCAGTGTAGTCAATAATGGCATCCATCCATGATGTGTCCATTAGAAGCCAAATGCCAAGTATCCAAGATAAAGTAAATTGTTGATGCATGTCAACCATCAATACGAGACAGTCTGCAACTACAAGACGATGTTAGTATGCAATCATAATATAACAGGTAGTATACAAGTATTGATGTGATATAACATTATACTAAAACAAGTAATCAGTGCCCGTGAACAGACTCTGTGTCAGCTGACTGTGTGTTTTGAGTTTCAGAGCAGAAATGAAAAAAGGAAAGGACACAAACATTGTGCCCTGCAAATGGTATTCAGAAGTAAAGTACTAAGTTAACTCCTGAGAAGTAAAAAGTACATGGAAAACATATTTGAAGAAATACTGTAAATGCAGAAGTTTTCGAGTTACAACTGATTTACTCAATATTGAAAATGTCAAAATAGGTTTTGCTCAGCTATTCAATGAGCTATAGGTCTGCCATTTTACTATGGTATAGCTGACTAAAAAGTAGGCTAACAACATATTTAAACAAAATATTTTAAACACAAATAAAGTCACTTTAATAGATTTCAAGTTATAACTGATTTACTTAACAGTGATAAGCTCGAAGTAGCTGTTTCTCAGCTATGTAATAACCTACAGGCCTGCAATTTTACTATGGTATAGCTGACCCCAAAGTAGCTGAATAAAAAGTTCAAACAATATACTGTAAGTGCAATAGTTTTCAAGTTACTACTGATTTACTCAACAGTGAAAACCTGAAAGTACCTTTGACTCAGCTAAGCAATAAGTTACAGGTCTGCAATTTCACTATGTTACAGAAGACTGAAAAGTAGGTGCATAAAATATTTAAAGGAAATACTGTAAATGCAATAGTTTTCAAGGTACAACTGATTTACTCAATAGTGAAAACCTGAAAGTAGCTATTGCTTAGCTATACAATAAGCTACAGGTCTATAATTTCACTATTCTTATAGCTGACCCATAAGTAGGTGAATAAACTATTTAAACAAAATTCTCTAAATGCAATAGTTTTCAAGTTGTAAGCAATTTACTCAACAGTGAGAACCTCAAAGTAGCTTTTGTTCAGCTATGCAATGAGCTACAGGTCTGCAATTTCACTATGTTATGGCTGACCGAAAAGTAGATGAATAACATATTCAAACAAGAAACTCTAAATGCAATGGTGTTCAAGTTAAAACTGATTTTCTCAACAGTGAGAACCCGAAAGTACCTTTTACTCAGCTATGCAATGAGTTACAGGCCTTCAATTATACTATGATATATCTGACCCAAAAGTAGCTGATTACATATGTAAACAAAACAGTGTAAATGCAATATTTTTTTTCAACAGTGAGAACCTCAAAGTAGCTATTGCTCAGTACATGATTTCAGGAATTTTAATTTGCATTCAAAATAATTTTAAAAACTCATAAAACATAATTAAGCAGGTCCAGGCCTGATATTCACACAAGGGAATTTACTTATGGCCTAGTACATATATGCAACATAAGAAAGAAATCCCTGCAATAGTCAATGAAAAAAAATGTCAAAAAATTTGTTTCAGTTTTACTTACTCCTGACTCTTCAGCAATCTTTATAGGATTCCCCACTTGAGCTAAAATTTATTAAATTTACAAGTGTAACTAATGTGGGGAAAAGTGAAAGAGAACAGCATACATTTGAAAGAACAGCATACACAGTGGGACTTAATAAAGTTGAGTGAAATAGAACCTTTCCATTTACCTTCATTTTCTTATGCCCCTGTTCCACCAAAGGATTAAGCCCCGATCCTGTCGGCGACCCTTAATCGTGGATAGTTGGTGGAAAAAAAGGGAAAATGGGCGGGAATACTGAGTCGGTCTTGAAGTCTGGGATTAAGTACCGATCGTCCTCAGGAAGCCTCAGGATGCCTCAGGCGGCCGCAGACAGTCCCTGACTGGTCTGGGACTAAGAACCAACTAAGCCGCGTTTCTGTTCGGTTTCAACCATGATCCTGTCGTACACATACCGACTGGGTCCCAGGACGCCTCAGACCTCCTGGGACTAAGCCCCGACTAACACCCGATTAACTCCCGGCGTCCTCAGGCCTCCTCAGTCTTCCCCAGACCAGGATCGCCGATTCTTGTTTTGCAAAGTTGCTGGATTTTCTGGGTATATATATATAAAATCCGCGATCTAATCACCATTGCTTTTCTAGGAACACAGCAGGATGCCATCTTTTAATGGAAGACAGATTCAACAACAACTTAGGGCTTTTTTTGGTTTTTATTCAGTTACAAATAATCATGTATTTCCAATTTTTACGTCGACCACAGCAACCACCACCACCAGCACCACCACCACCACCAGCACCCATACAGAGACCTAGAAGAAGGCATAACATGTGGGTCAGGCTATGGCTACTGCAGAGAGAGGAGAGGGGGGCCTACCACAACATTATGGCTGATCTGTATGCCACAGACATTCCAGGATTCACCAATTACATGAGGATGACCCCAGAATTCTTTGAAATGATAAAGACCAGACTGGAACCACATCTAGCCAGGCAGGCCACCAACTACAGAGCTCCAATCAGTGTTGGGGAGAAGTTATCCCTCACCATCAGATATCTGGCCACTGGGGAGTCCTACACATCCTTATCCTGTCAGTTCAGGGTTGGTAGATCCACCATCTCCAAGTTTCTACCAGAGGTCTGCAGGGCCATCCAGGATGAGTTCACCAGAGAGTACCTCAAATGTCCTACTACCCCAGATGAGTGGAAAGAACTGGAGAGGGAATTCAGGATCAGGTGGAATGTTCCACATGCCCTGTCAGACCTGGATGGGAAGCATGTGGCCCTGAAGAAACCCAAGAACACTGGAGCCCTCTACCACAACTACAAGGGGTTCTTTTCCATTGTCATGTTGGCCCTGGTAGATGGACAGTATAAGTTTAGATGGGTGGATGCTGGTACAGCTAGATCTTGCTCAGATGCCCAGATATTTAATGCCTCTCAGCTGAAGAGGAGGATGAGGATGGCAGGATAGGCTTCCCTGATGCAGCTCCTATAACCCAGGGTGGGAGAGATGTCCCCTACTTCATTCTAGCAGATGATGCCTTTGCCCTGAAGACCTGGCTCATGAAACCCTATGGCAGAAGGATGTTAACAAGAGAGGAAAAGATTGCCAACTATAGAATATCAAGGGGCAGGAGAGTTGTTGAGAATGCTTTTGGCATCCTAGTGTCAAGATTCAGGGTGATGAGGACCACTATTGAACTACCCCCAGCAACAGTCAGAGAAGTGGTCTTCACCTGTGTGGTTCTGCACAACATACTGAGAAGCCAGTATCAAGGTCAAAATGGTGGTCAGCAGCCTGGGGAGGACGATGATGATGATGTGCCTGGTGATTGTGGATTGATTGGTGGTGCTGCTGGTGGTGGCCAAGACAGAAACCCTGCTAGAGAAGCCAAAAGACAGAGGGATTACCTGAAGGACTACTTCAATAATGAGGGAGCAGTGGCCTGGCAAGATGGCAGAATATAAGTCCTGCTGCAGTAAACAGTCCTTTTCAGGACTAACTATAACAGTCCTTTCCAGGACTAACAAACAGTCCTTTTCAGGACTACCAATTATTCCAAAAATGATTAATGAGCTATGCTTGCTTCAGACAAACCCCATGCCAAACATAACTTGTACAGACGGACAGACAAACCCCGTGCCAAATATAACTTGTTCAGATGGACAAACAGACAAACCCAATGCCAAACATAACTTGTTCAGACGGACAAACAGACAAACCCGTGCCAAACATAACTTGTTCAGACGGACAAACAGACAAACCCCATGCCAAACATAACTTGTTCAGATGGACAAACAGACAAACCCCGTGCCAAACATAAGTTGTTCAGATGGACAAACAGACAAACACAAGATACACGCCCAACAAACAAACAAACCCAGTGCCAAACAAAAGCCACAAACAAAGCCACACATAATATCCTAAATGAAATGACTTTTGTATATATTTTGAAATTCACATCCTAATTTAACCAATTCTTTTTTTTTTTTTTTTTTTGGGGGGGGGGGGGGGGGGGGGGTGTTTTAAAATTATTGCTAAAGGAAATGTTTTCATGGAAATCTTAAATCTAAAATCTTCAATTCTGTTCACAAATATATGGTAAATATAACCATGTAGCTACTTTTCTTTTCAATAATGGGGGATTGTGTTTGCAAAATAGTTTGTCAGTTCTTTGGCATGGGTTCTGTTTACTTTTGGGTTTGTGTGTTTCTTGGTTCGTGGTTATTGGTATTGGGTTTTTTTTTGGTAGTTGGGGGTTATGTTTGGTGTTGGGTTTGTCTGTTTGTGGGTTGGTAAGTATGTGATAATGCCTTTTAACTCTAGGGAAGGCGTAAGTGTTGGACTTTTCAATTACAGATTTTAAACTATCCCATGGATTTTAATCTAAAAATGGGCAGATTAATGGCCATATTGGGAGTTATTTTTAAATTTTTTTATGTGGCCTATTTTGTTATGTGTGATACCATGGGTTACTTATTTCATGTTTGGGGTGGTGTAAGTGTTGGGCTTTTTTTTTCTTGTGATAAGTATTTGTACTAGTTTTTTGTTTTGGGAGGGGAATTGGAATAACTTGCAGCTGAATAATTGTTTTTGGAAGATTTGGTGGCCCTGAAAAGGGCCTGGCAGGTCAAAGACCCGCCCTGACTGGATGGCTACTGAGGAGGCTGTTGCTGCTGTTGAGGCGGTGCTGAAGTGCTGATAGTAAAGAGCTGCTGCTGCGGTTGCTGCTGCTGAGGCTGCTCTACGATCTGTGTTGATGTCAGATCAGGTAGCTGGCTTAAGATTCCACTCAGATTGTGTCTGCTCCCTTCGTCCTGTACAGTTAGGACAGATGTAGGGTTGCTGAAGCCAATGGGGCTTGGTGTATAGTACACAAAACTGCTGCCAGCTGCTGCTTGAGTGGAACTAGACGCCTGTTGAGTGGTTGGTGGTAGTATCTGCGACCCTCTGCAACTCCATGGTAATAGTGGCTGATCTTCTGGGCAATTGCTGACATCTACGGTTGCTCTTAATACTTTCGATGTCTCTGAATATCTTGCCCTTTAATTCTTCAAATTCTTCTTGAGTCATCTTTTCGGCCTCTGATGCCACGTAGTCAAAGAAGGGCTGCCTGTCGGACTTCTGCTGCAGAAAACCTGAGATTAGTGTCCTCATCTGCTCAAAGTGTTCGAGAATCTTGGAGTCTGTTGTTGAAACGGGTGTAGATGTAATGACGGACTGACTCCTCTCCCTCAGGACACTGGACTCAAGGTGTTCTGTGTCAGTAGTCGACCCACGTGATTCGTCCAGCCTGCTGGTATTTGGACTGGCCTCAAAACCTGAACTTCTGTTTTAAGAAAACCCATCTCTTGGTAGACCCAGGACTGTCTCTTGGTCATCTCCCTCGGGGCTTGGCCAGATTGGAGCTTAGACAGCTTGCCATAACGTGTTCGCTGGGACTCGAACCAACGTCTCACATCAAAGGGCTGGAGCTTGAGTTCTGCAGATATTTCTGTCCAGAGAGCCTCTTTTCTGGTCCTGTCGTGGAAACGTGGATGTTCCTTATCATACAGTTCTGGGTGCAGCTTTACAAATTCCACAATGGAAATTTCCTGACTGTCTGTAAAAGTGGCACACACCCTGGCTCTCTTGGCTGAAGAATGGCACTCTGGATCATCTCCACACCTCTCTTCTTCTTCCACAGCTTCCTCAATAGCTGGACGTTCCTCAATCTCCTCCTCCTCTCTCCTCTCAATCCCTTCCTCTGTAACTTCTGTCCTTTCCTGTTCTTCACTTTCCTTCTCTCTACTCTACTTCTCTCCATCTTTTCCCTTCCTCTCTTCCCTCCTTTCTCTTTCCTCAGAATCCAGTTGACAAAATAATAAATAAATAGTAAAATGTGTCTCCTAACTGTGAAATTTGCCTTAAGCTCAAGTATAATATATATAAAATAAAAACTGAAAACCCCTACAAATCAGTGACACACGTCTCTCAGTAGCCAAACAGTCAGTAACAATGAGAAAGTGTGCGCGGTCGCTTATATAGTCCCAGACACCCTCATTGCCTCGTTTTAATTTCTGACGCGTGGAAAACAGTCGGTTCTTAATTGGTTGTTAGTCCCAAGCCTCCTGGGGCATCCTCAGACCGTCGCAGACTAAATTTGTGCTGTCCCAGGCATCCTGGGGAGGCCGGTTTGGATCGGTTAGGGTCGGTTTCCCTTAGTTGGGGCTTAGTCCCATACCTAGATTCTTGGGTCCCAGGACACCGCAGATGGTCTGAGGCTTCCGGGGACTAATGCAACGGACTAACTTTCAGACGCATGAAATTCATACTGATCATATTTGAGTCTGGGATTAACAACCGGCCTCCTGGGACTAAGCTAGGGAGGTCTGGGACTAAGGGTCACAGGCGGCCTGGGACAACACACAACTGTGTAAATTTGGGTCTGAGGAGGCCTGAGGACGCCTGGGACTGGACATTTTGTTGAGGGCGGGAAATATGAATTGGTTGTAGTCGTGAGAAATATCAAACATATTTGATTTTTCCCACGGCCTCAACAGACCACAACAGACCCTTACAGAAGGTCTGGGACTAAGCAAATATTTCAAACCGACCCTCAAAAACCCTTAATCGGGAGCCTTAGTCGTGTGATGGAACACCCACATTAGTTACCCAAGAAATCTGCAAGACTACAGAGATTGGTTCACAATTGAAACACTGAAGGGAGAAACACACAGACAAATATAACACACACTCACAGACACATATAACACACACACAGGCATTTCTTTTCTCTGATGCAGATTCTGCACAGATCAGCAAATGTATAGTTTTTGATGCAGCTATTACATAATAAGCAACCAGCTACAAGTCTGAAATTTTAAAATGTTATAGCTGAAAGAAAAAAAGTGAAAAACATATTTAACAAAATGTTCTAAATACAATAATTTTCAAGGTATAAGTGATTTACTGCATGAACTCATGAATTTTAATGCATGAAAACTATTTTAAAAATTCATAAAAAAAATAGGACAGATCGAGGCCTGATACTCACACAAGGGAATTAACTTATGGCCTAGTACATATGTGAAAGATAATACAGAAATCCTTGCAATAGTGAAAGAGAAACTTGTGATAAAGTGTTGAAATTTTCACACTTTGGGTGGGGGTACCTCTTTTCTAATGGCTCTAGTAAACAGACAAACAGATCGATCTGCATGGATTTTATGATTTATCATCCTCGATAGATAAGATAAAGTAACAGCATGTCTCTGGCCCTTGTACTTTTGGAGAAGTTATTCACGTGGATGCAGACGCGTATGTGTACATGGACGCCTGTAACAACTTATTTTGTATCAACGACTTATTTTGTATTACATGACTTATTTCGTATCAATTTTTGACTTATTTTGTATTACTGACTTATTTTGTAGTAAAATTGCCTTATTTCGTATTACTTGGCCAACTTATTTCGTACCAACAGTTGACTTAATATGTTACAAAACGGTGCGCAGAATTTTGACAAGATTTCAGGGTGATACAAAATAAGTCGATAATACAAAATAAGCTGCTCTATAGACAACTTGTTTTGTATCACTGACTTGTTTTGTATTATCAGGTTATAAAACTCCACACTGTGTAAGAAATTTTGTTTTTAAATCTGTGGAACTCTTTGTTTATTCATTTTTTTATGCTCTGGACTGCCAATTTTTTTTTATTTTAACAACTTGAATATACCAGTTAGTTAGCTTGAATATTCGAGTTAATAACTGGAATATTCGAGTTAGTAACTTGAATGTACAAGTTGCTAACTTGGATATACCAGTTACCTAACTTGAATATATGAATGAGCTAACTTGAATATACAAGTTAGCTAACTGGAATATATGAGATACTAACTGGAATATTCGAGTTAGTTACTGGAATATACAAGTTACTAAATTGAATTTATGAGTTAGGAACTGGAATACACAAGTTACTAATTTGAATATACCAGTTAACTAACTTGAATATGCAAATTAGCTAACTTGAATATATGAATTACTAACTTCAAAATATGAGTTAGCTTACTTGAATATTCAAGTTAGGTAACTGGTATTTTCTAGATAGCTTACTTGCATATTCAAGATATAAACTTGAATATTCCAGTTTCTAACTTGTATATTCCAGTTACTAATTGGTATATTCACGTTAGCTAGCTTGTATATTCAAGTTACTAACTCATATATTCCAGATAGGTAACTTGTATATTCATGTTAGCTAACTTGTATATTCAAATTAGCTAACTCTTATATTCAAGTTACTAACTCATATATTCCAGTTAGGTAACTTGTATATTCAAGATAGCTAACTTGTATATTCCAGTCAGGCAACTTGTATATTCCAGTTAGGTAACTTGTATGTTCAAGTTAGCTAACTCGTATGTTCAAGTTAGCTAACTTGTATATTCCAGTTATCTAACTTGTATATTCAAGTTAGCTATCTGGTATATTCCAGATAGTAAGTCATATATTCCAGTTATTAGTTTGTACATTCCAGTAAGCCAACTCGTATATTCCAGTTGGTTAACTCGTATATTCCAGTTGGGTAACTTGTATATTCAAATTAGTTAACTTGTATATTCTTGTTAGTTTACTGGAATATTTAAGTTAGTAAGTCGTATATTCCAGTTAGTAACTTGAACATTCAAGTTACTAACTCGTATATTCCAGTTACTAACTGTTATATTTAAGTTACCTAACTGGCATGTTCCAGTTACCAAACTTGTTTTTTCAAGTTAGCTAACTAGTATATATCCCAGTTTGTTAACTTGTATATTCAAGTTAGTGACTATTTTATTCCAGTTAATAACTCGTATATTCCAGTTTCTAACTACTATATTCAAGTCAAATAACCGGTATATTCAAGTTAGCAAAATAAAAAAAAACTTTGGTAGTCCAGAGCTTCTGTAACATTAAGACTTTTGCACAGATTACTAAATATTCAGAAAGGTGCATATATATTTTGTTTTGAAAAAATTATAGCAATTGTAGCACAACTGTATAATAGGAACTTATCAATCAGCAATTTTCAAGGCAATTTGACCTCACAGAGTTTTATTATCAAGGCCAATGACATTTTATTCTATGATAATTTATGGTTGAATTTGTTTGTGTACAATTTAAAACTTGACATGATGTTTTTTACCCTTTTCATGTAATTTTCATGATAATTTTGTGAAAGAAGGACTTCTTACAATGTTACTTAGCACATAAGAATTGGAAAAAATTGTATTTATTCCTGAAATTTTAGTACTTGCAAAGACTTTGGCTATTAAAATGATGCACAGTCATTCTTGTTTTTTTTTCCTGATGCATACAAAAATGCTTAATGCTACCAATGGATAAACACATTTGCCACCTTTTTTATATTCTATTGAATAATGCTGAGCTAACATGTGATTAACATTTGCATGTTGTCTATAGAATTGTACATTTTGCACAATAGAATTTGGGATATATGTAGTTTTTACGCTGTGCAGGTATTGTTGTCACCCATGGTGTCAGGCTGGGCAGTTGGGCAGTCTCTCTGCCACGCGGGAGGGCTGGTTCAGTATTAACTTCTCTATGCTGTGTCTCATAAACCATTAGGGTTAGGATGTTGAGCCTTGATAGAGACATTGAGAGAAACTGGTTAGGGAGTGTAGGTGTGCAACATCATAGTATGACCTTGATTTGACCTTTGACCTTGGTGTAGTGACTTTGATCTCATCCGGCTCATATCCTTCAAACTGTAAGGTGTAGGAGGTTGATACTTGGTAGGGATATTGGTTAGGAAGTGTAGGTTAGCAATATGTAGTCTAACAGTGTATTGTTCAAATTCATAGTCTTACATCAATGCTCCCTATAAGATTTACTCTGTAATGTTGAACATTAATGTAATATTTAGCTAGAGGTTTCTTAAGTGTACAAAGTGTACATTTTAACATCTTATCTCATGGAGATCATTGATTTTTCAAGGTTGTAGGATTTTGTGCTAGTGTTCCTACCAATAAACCAAATCTGAGCTCTCTATATGTAAACTTTATCTGATTCAACAAGGGCATTCATAATTACACAAATATATTCCAGTCCAAGATTTAACACCGTCTCAAATTCATTTACAGATACAGTTATAATTTTCAATATACTACTGACTAGTCTAATCAATTATATCTCTGTGAAATTCAGTGCTGAAAATAAGAATTGCTATCAGGCAAATGGTAAATGGACTACAAAATTGAATACAGTAAGGATTAAATTCCTTTGAGTCCATCCTTTGATGGAGACAAGGCACTATAAAAGTTGAATTGAAATTACTACAAAATCAGTCAGTAAAAATACCAGTTACCTAACTTGAATGTTATTTTGAAGTTAGTAACTCATATATTCAAGTTAACTAATTTGTATATTCAAGTTAGCTAATTTACATATTCAAGTCAGTTAACTAGTATATTCAAGTTAGTAACTTGTGTATTCCAGTTCCTAACTCATAAATTCAATTTAGTAACTTGTATATTCCAGTAACTAACTCAAATATTCCAGTTAGTATCTCATATATTCCAGTTAGCTAACTTGTATATTCAAGTTAGCTCATTCATATATTCAAGTTAGGTAACTGGTATATCCAAGTTAGCAACTTGTACATTCAAGTTACTAACTCTAATATTCCATTTATTAACTCGAATATTCAAGCTAACTAACTGGTATATTCAAGTTGTTAAAATAAAAAAAAATTGGCAGTCCAGAGCTTCCATATAATGTAAAATAAAAATAATGAATAAACAAAGAGTTCCACAGTTTTAAAAACAAAATTTCTTACACATTGTGGAGTTTTATAAGCTGATAATACAAAACAAGTCAGTGATACAAAACAAGTTGTCTATAGAGCAGCTTATTTTGTATTATCGACTTATTTTGTATCACCCTGAAATCTTGTCAAAATTCTGCGCACCGTTTTGTAACATATTAAGTCAACTGTTGGTACGAAATAAGTTGGCCAAGTAATACGAAATAAGGCAATTTTACTACAAAATAAGTCAGTAATACGAAATAAGTCAAAAATTGATACGAAATAAGTCATGTAATACAAAATAAGTTGTTGATACAAAATAAGTTGTTACAGACGCCGCAGAATCATGCCATAATGTTAGCTGACTGACAAGTCAGCTGACATAATTATAACAATACTGATATTGTTTTCTACAAGTGACAAGTAAGAAGTGAGTTGAATATCAAATGATTTCCAGCCTTCAATGGCAAATGAATTTTTTAACATTTTCCATACAGTACCAAAAGTCTTAAGATAAGCCTGGGAGAATGAGCCGGGTGGCACCTAAATACCACCAAGCAAACAGTTAATGCCACTGTTACAAGTTAACGGGTTATCATAAGATCTAGCTGGTTTTATAGCCTGTTCCCTTCTATGACTTATCCTGCTATAAAAAGCTAGGGCAAAATATGAGTGACAAAACAAAATCATTACGACCAAAAGTAAAAAGTCAAACAACTGCCATTGAGAGATTTGTCTCACGGCCTGCCATCGAACACAACAATTCACAAAGATAACGGGGAACACCAAGTTATGCAGAATCTTGGAAAGCAGATATGATAAATTGGGAAACACATAAGACTTATCTTCTGATGGGGCAATATCAGTCACCTTTATTCTAATATAAAGTTTGTTTCAGCATGAAAAGATTGGACAAGATAAGTCATTAGCATCTAGAGATAGGTCGTATCACCTAAAAGACAGGTGTAAAGCAGTTATGACTGATAAGATTGGCAGCAGATATTCGGGAGTGATATGGCACTAGCCAAGATTTTCAAAAATGTTAGAAAAAATAGGAGGGATGTCTAAAAATTAGTCATGGTTATGCACTCTCTACTTGTGAACACGTTTCAGGGGTATAAGTGTTCGGAACAAAGTCGGATGGCACAGGTTATAAAACATTATTTTGCTGTTTGGAACACAATCGTCCTTTGGCAAGAAATAAATCTTGTAGAGTAACACACATTTATTCAAGAGCCATTTTAAAACAGGCTTTCTAAATATTCACGGAGTGATTGAAATTTCTTATTTTTTTTCTCATTTTTACTGAGACAAAAAGTGCTCCTTGGCAGTATTAATATCAAAAAAAAAAAAGAAAAAAAAAAGAAAAAAAAGAAGAAGAAAATTGCATCCGTTTAGCTGTAACAAAAATGGGCAATATATTCAGTGCTGCCTTTCGCTAATAAATTTGCTTTACATAGTCATGTGGTTTATTCCCTGAAGATAAATTCCCTCCATAAGGCTTGATTTGCCCCTTCTCTATGTTTTATAAAATCATTTGGTAAATGAAAAGACCGTACAGAGTAACAGGGCTCTCAAATTTCTTCGTATTGACATCTATGTGTTAATCTTAAGTAACATTCTTGTTAATAGAAATACTTTTTAATATTTTCTAAAAACTAAAAACATAATACTATCTTATTTTATATGCCCAAATAGGAGCCGTCTTTAAATTGAATAAAGTCGTGGATCACCATTAGTACTTTTGTTGTTGATAATCATGAATAGGTTTCTGTAGATTTTTCCTCGCAGAAATTTTACTTATTCTTAGTCAAAAATGTGATTTTGCTTGAAGCTTTATGCTTATTTTATACCCACTCAAATTGAATGTTTCTTCTTGAATAAAAAATTGCAAATTTTGCAGAACTGTATATCGCTGAAAGTATGTCAAATGTTTCAGTGTATATGTAATTTGCCACTGAAGGGAACCCCATGTACTCGTTCACTATTGAAAATTATTGTAATTAAAGCTTTGTCCTTGCTTTTATAGATATTCCTTGAGGTAGTTGTCTTTACATAGACCTACAATAGTACTATCATTTCTTACTGTTATCTCAACATTACTGAAATGTAAATATTTCTAAAAAGTAATGTTAATCACCCAGTGACAAGTAAATAGTGTGCAGCTCATTTAGTTAAAACTATAACTTGTAAAAAAAATTAAGGCCTAGCCTTTCTGAAGGGTCGAGTGTCTTTGTATATAGGGAAAACTTTCAGTTTACACAATAAAGTTTTAGTTTTTTGTGTTGTAATTTTATATTTGCTGATTTATACCTCAGCTTACAGCAAATACATAAAACTGTCTGGTGAGCTTTTACCTCCTCATATGTATAAGCACTTTGTGTATACAAAATATTTGTGTACATGCTTTAAAAGGTATGCTACAAATTGGAGTCTTAAGCAAGGTTAGCATTACCTCAAGAGCCAGTTAGACTTGTCTTTAGTGTAATCTCCGCTAAAGTCAAGATAAAGGTCAGAAACAGATGCTGGAGGACACACGATTTTAAGCATAGGATATGAATTAAGATGTAACACAACTGCTTGGTGGCATTCAGGTGCCAGTGGGCTCATTTCCAACAGGAAGACCTTAAACTCTAGGTATTTTTCGCATGTACATTGACTATGGTTATTGTATGTAAAAATCACCCTTATTGGTCAGTGGCTTGGCCACATTGTAAAAGAACTGGGGTTATTCCATTTCAACTTCAGAAACCAGAGGGTCAACATCTAAAAAATTTGCATTGCTGTTCGAATGCTTCCTTGGTGTAATCACGTGGTGGATTTGTATAGTTTTTATCATATCATTTCAATTTTAAGGTTTTAGTGATTTTAGTAAAGTATGTGATACACCACACGATTCACTAAAGAAAGACATAGACAGTACAACTTGCATTCAGCCAAGCAGGAAAGTATGCAAGTACCCGTTGAAATTCAAATGTGCAATGATAGGAAATTTTTAGAATCTCTGTTGAAGCCGGTTGACAGTGTTAACCAAGAGTCACATCAGAATTCTAGTACATCTGAACTTAGTGATCTAGATTGTTCGGCGTTGTTAGACATGTCGGATAATTCTGATAAAAATGAAATCACTTTGGATCCGAAATCGGTTGGTGTTGGTGGAGTAGGTAGTCATCAGGCTGGTACATCCAGCAGTGATGACTGCAATGCTCAGATACTCATCAACCAAGAAATTTTGAGCCAACTTCATCAGATTTCAAGGCAGAACAGCACCATTTTCAGTATCCAGCGACAGAAAAGACTTCAACCACCACAGAATTCCAGGGGATGAATAAGACTAAGGTAGGTATGCCTTAGTATACAGGTTTTTAAGCTGCTTTCTGAAAAAAGTTAAGGAGGGGCATATGAATCTTATCCGGAAGAACATTCCAAACAGTGGAGTCATGAAAAGCAAAGCTATAACCAAACTGTTTTACAGACTTTTGAGTAGATGGGTAGAGCTTTGGAACCGAAAGTAAATTACCACCAGTCTGACTGTGCCTGGCACTTTAAGAACTACTGTAAGAAGAAAGATATGGAGCAAACTTAGGATAACAAGTGTGAAGAAACTTATAAACATGAGTGGCTGAAGTGAAATTTAACAGGAAGCCTAAGCAATCTGTTATGAACAGGAGTTGTACTGGTGTATCTACTAGTACTTCATGCAATTATAGCTGCACTATTTGGATGCATTGTAATTTATGTAGATTGAACTTTGAGAGACTCCTGAAAAATGAATTACACTAATCCAACTGACTACTGACAAGAACAACAACCCAAAGTATTGAAGCATCATGAGTAATAAAGCTCCCAACATGCCTTTGTGTTTACCAATCACCAAACTGAGATGAGTAGTGTACATTAAAAAACAGCAAGGTGCCTCTAAAAGAACCTTGGGAAACACCAAACAATAATTTACAATGATTAGACAACGTTAAATAAATTTTATCAACTGATAATGCTCCGTTAAGCAGAAAGTGAACCATTTAAGAACAGAGCATGCACATATTCTTCATAAATATCAACTACAGAAGTAGTAGGAGGTTTTGTGAAGGGAATACTTTTTAAGAGCAGAGCAGAGCGCAGGTTAGACATTTTAATAAGGTTTTACCTCCTATACAGTACTCTATTTGGAATACAAGCTGCTTAACGAGGAAAGGCTATGGAGCATTTGACTACTACATGAAAAGGGAGTAACAGGGACCACGGTGGCAGAGTGGTAACACTCTCGTCTCCCACCTCTGAGGCCGGGCTTTGGTTCCCGGCAGGGCCTCAAGTGGGAAAGCTGGTAGTTGCTTGCTGTTGGTCGGCAGTTTACAGTACAGAACCCTGACGAACTGTATGTACTGGTTTCATCTGCCCTTCCAACTACCCGTCGTGATGTGACCTGTACAGTGTTGAAAGCGACGTAAAACCCTAAATAAATAAATAAATAAGAAAAGGGAGTAACAGGCATGTATTATAATTTTTAAGGATGAGCTCTCTAAGAGGCTCGCACTTCTGGAAGCAATTGACCTCCAAAAGGGCACCATTGACCCTCAAATTAATTGTCTTTTTCTTTTGTTTACATAGTCAAAAACTAAATTTCAAAACTCTAGCTGGATATTTTATCCAAACAATATTTTATCCAGAGGTTATTAAATTAGAAAAGCAAATCTTTGGTGGTGGCATGACTATGTTTCATGTTTAGATCTGTTTAATTGCATTATTGGGGGCTTAAATAGGTCCTTTGAGCCATTTAAGTCCCTTATACTATCTTATTATCCTCCATATAACCTACGATTGGTGCCAATTAATTATTTCTTGTGGTAGCTCCTGCATTGATACATAAATGTAAATGTTTTCATGTTTTGATTCCTTTGTTCTCTCACACAAATCATTCAGTTTACGTTACCTTTGGGAGTTTAATGTTTCTGGAATGCATACAATAAAAGTGAAAGTTGTCGTTTACTTATTTATTTAATTCGTTTATTTATTGCAGTTACAGTTCAAATAGCGTTTTAATTTATAACCATAATGAGTAACAACATCAAATATAAGCTACAAAGTCTCTATGGGATAAAAATACAGTCCAAGATATCTAAGATCTCACTATATTTAAATTCTGTTGTACCAGATCCTCTAATTCATTTTAGATGTAAAATACTTTTTGCAATTCTTTTAATATTTTAGCTGGAGCATCACATAAGCACAGTGCACACTGATCCGATACAATCAGTAATGGGAGCTGAACAAATTTTCCCGTGGTAAATCGACCACCTAAAAAGTCAGTCTAAAAATTCGGCCCTCGGCCCCAGTTGATAATATCTATAAATATATATCATTTATAGACCTGCAGAAAGCATTTAACCTGATTAAAGATATTTTGGTCTGTTTTAAAGAGATTTATCTTAGCAACTAACTTTAAATTGCAGACTGGTATAAAATATAATAAGGAATGATATATGTATATATGTATACAGACATCTAAGATTTAGCTACAATTAACATCTAGGGGCCAATTTGACCAGGTTAATATTTTCAGGGGGCCGATTTGATTAGGGTGTTATATCCAAGGGGGTAATTTGGACCGATTGGGTAAAGGGCCGAATTGTCTTAAAAAAATGGTGAAAAATGTTTGGACAATGATATAATAAATAAGGAAGTTATGGCCATTTTGTATTAGAGATACAAGCTAAAGATATGTGGTATAAAAAGACAATAGCTTCCAATTTCCAAATTTTTCAAAATAAAGTATCAAAACTTTTCAAATGACATATACAAAAAGTACATATACCATGAATGGAGATAACAATATCACTGGGGTGTGCAGTGCAAGTAGTATACTGTTTATCTTCATACATGACATATTTTTTTCCTATATGTCTAATGAGGGATGCTTTCCTTTTCCACCATTACTTTATATAGGTAAATAAATACACATCTTAAAAAGACTGAAAAATAAAATAAAATAGGGAATATAAAAACGTTAACTTTTAACTTGAGATTACTCCATCATTTTGGCATGAATTCTACTGTGTATCCTTTGTACGAATTTGAATCAACCAACCTCCCAACCAAACCAACCAACCAAAAATGAGCGGAAGCTCTGTAAAATACATTTCTATTCATGTATATTACATATATATGTACTGGTTACATAATTTCAGAAATATTAACAAATACCAAAATTTGTCTATGCATTTGTAGCACCAGTTATGCATAATAAATGGCACCAGCACATAGCAAAAAAGGCTATCTCTGTAAATTTTGCGTGTGGTGTACAATAAAAATCACATCATATTACCATCAGCGTTTTTTAGACAAAATATGTGCTATAAGTTCCAACTTTATTACCGGATCAGCTTTTGCCTTCTCATCACTGCATACTGGGGTTATGTCCATATTTCTTATGTTTAAATCCACAGTTACCCTCTAGACATACATATGGTAACCCGCACACGAGATTTAGCCATATATCCTTGCTAATTTCCCTCTTGGATAAAAAAAATATTTGCCAGATACATGATTAAAGACTCTTCCACACATCATGGTTTCACAGGGTAAATAGAAGGTGGCAGATTGTGAATGGAATTATATTAAGCCCCCCACCATCCATACTTTAATATAAATAGATTACACTGGGTCAATGATTTTGGCCCAATTCAATTACATCAGCTGCAACTTCATCTGTTTGACTTTGAGCAGAGAATTTTTGTCCACATAAATTGTATCAAAGTCTGCCAGTGAAAAGCACAAACATGCTGTGATTTATGTACTGTCAATTCCCAGTTCTCATTTTCATTTTTTTACCCCGCCAGCAATAGATCAAAGACAAGATTAGAGTGTGTTGATTTTGTTACTTATAGGGCCAGATGCAATTTGATGTTGACTTACAATGTAATTAAATGCTACCAATATATTTTTTCATTTTCATCCAATCTTGGCTGAATTAAAAAAACATGCCTAGAGCAGGTCAATGTAATATTGCTTTTCCATATATATGCAAGTTATCATAAGATCGAGCCAATGTTAAAGGCAGAGGATCTGTCACAAGCACTTCTGTCATATAAAAGTGGGAAAATCTTAGTTACAAATGTACTATTATTGCATAACAATCGCAAAGATAATTTGTCCAAGCAAACATTAGTCTTAAAAGTTGCTATTGGCCACCATGGTGCAAGAAGTGCATGGTAACACCATGCCATGATCTTTCTAAAAGCCATGAAAACTCTGAAAAAGTCATGATAACTCTTATGAATTCATGATCACTCTTATGAAGTCATGATCACTCTTACGAAAACAAGGAAGATTAAAGGTTTTGAAACATGTTTGAGAAGTATGAAGGCTAGGACTGTATAATAATGCTTCCCAGGGAAATTTCAGACTCAGGCTCAAATCTAATAATTTTGGCTTAATTTTGTGGATATATTTTGTCTATTGACTTAGTCTCAGGCTGTTACCACCAACTCAAATATGAAAACCGCAAGGATAAGGGATGGTATATGGGCACTTTATACCATTGAGAGGTAATTAATCATACATATTGATTGATGCCTATTGGTGCAATGGTTGGGACATCCCAGATATACTTGAGTTCTTGTCTTCTGCAGCTTCTCATGCATTCTGTTTCCCAACCATTGTATTACACTGAATCTTACCTGTTGGTATGAGTGTTTGTCAGTGGAAAATTGTTTGGATACTGGGGTAAATAATGTCTCTTTCAGATTTTTAGCGCTAGCTATGTGTTCATAATCCTATTTCTAATAGGTCTATAAGTATCTCCAATGTATTGTTTATTACATTTAGTGCAATGTTTTAAGTATATGACATTACATATTTCACAGGTCAGTCTGTGATTTGGGGGTAAATTTTTACACCCGTGTTTTGGTTTAGTGTGAGTGCTCATGAAACTACTTATTTTATGTAGTTTGGGACAGTAAGTACATTTTGCCAGTCTAGTACATACTGGGGGTAAGGAGCTGATTTCATTAATAGTTTTAATGGAGGGATAACTAAACTTATTACTAGTTATCATGTCTCTCAGATTTGGTAATCTCCTGAAACTGATCAAAGGTTTTGTTGGGAATATTTTTTGTAATTCCTCAGTATTCTCAATAATATTCCATCTATCTCTGATCATTTTAGAGATATTTGGGTTTCTGGGGTTGAGTGTGGTGCCCATGACTTGTGGCTCCTTTATTTTCTTGTCTTTAAGACCTAACAAGTCATCTTGAGAAATTCTGGCTGCTCTCTTCTAATGTTGTTCCATGGTTTATGTGGGTATCCTCTGGCAATATAGTATTTGATTAGTTTTTTACCATGGTATTGGTAGTCATTATCCAATGTGCATATGCGCCTGAGTCTAAGGAATTGGCCATATGGGCCTTCTGTTGTAAGACTATGCGGGTGTGCAAAGTTGTAATGTAGGTATAGGTATCAGTGGGTTTGGTATATAGTGTGGTGTATAATTGCCTGTTTGGTAATATTCTTACTGTGGTGTCTGAGAAGTTTACTTCATACTTGCTAGCTTCATGTGTGGACTTAATGGTGTCATGTATGCCATTTAAATAGTCAACGAATTTATTAAGTTAATCTTCACCATGAGTCCAAACCATAAATATGTCATCTATAAACCTTTTCCAGATTAGAGCTTTGAGGGGGTAATTGGCTAGTGCTTTTGTTTCGAATTTATCCATGAACAAATTGGCATACTTTGGTGCCAAATATGTACCCATTGCCGTGCCTCCTGTTTGGAAGTAAAACTCCCCATTGAATTCAAAGTACATATTATGCAGTACTAATTTCAATAAATCTAATATGTAGGTGTATATGCCTGTTTTGGCAGGGTCTTTTCTAAGCTGGTCTGCTACAGCACAAATTCCTTGCTGATTTGGTATATTAGTGCATAAGGAACTAACATCAAGAGTTACTAAGAAAGCTCCTTCAGGAATGGTACCAAGGTTTTTTATTTTAGTGATAAAGTCCTGGGTGTCTCTAATATAAGATTTGGTTTTGGGAACATACTCTTTAATGTGGGTGTCCATAAATTTACTTATGTTGGCTGTTGGGTGGGTGACCAAACTGCAAATGGGTCTTCCAGGAATATTCTTTTGTGAATTATTGGTAACAGGTAAAGTGTCCTATTGTGCAGTTAGTGGGGGACAATAAATCCAAGTTTTCCTTTGCAATCAGACCTTTCTTTTTCATGGCGATTAGAGTGTTTGTGATTTTGTCACTAACTTCATGGGTTGGGTATTGTGCTATTTGTGTATAAAATGCTTTGTCACCTAATTGTCTATACCCTTCTCTCAGATAGTCAGTTGTATTCATCACAACTACCACAGATCCTTTGTCTGCCTTTTTGATCATTATGTCTGGGTTGTTACATAATGATTTAAGACCTATCCTTTGGTCCTTGGTGAGATTGGCGCTTTGTGTGTGCATTATTTTACTATTAAGAGGTTACTTTTGAATGTTTGTTTGAAGACATTCAGTGAGATGTGAGTATTGATTGGTTTCCATGTACTCTTATTTCTAAATGGAGCACGTATCTTTTTGCAAGGAGTTTCATTATCATCAAGGTTGTCTGATAGAAATTGTACTAAACCCTTGGTCATCTTTGTAAAGAAGTTAGTTATCATTTTAGAAATGATGTTTAAGGACTAATCTTCTATGAAAGTCCTTAAAATCCGTCCAAATTAATGATTTATTTGGAGGCCCTGGGGTGGGGCAAAAGGTGAGACCTTTCTGTAGGGCTTCAATTTGGTGTTTTGATAAGTGAGTATCAGAAATATTGATCACTGCACAGTGTCCAATAAGTGAGTTCATTGACTTTCCTGGACATTTTTGAGCCTCCTTTTAAGAGTGCTAAAGATATCAGTACTTGAGTCAGATATGGTTACAGGTATGTTCAAGTTGAGTTCCTAAGGTAGGAATTTCAACCCCTTTTAGCAGCTAAATACAAAGTGGTGTATAAGATAGAGTTGTTTATTTTGTGAACAACAAACTGACAATATAAAAAATATTTTTCCAAGATATGAATTAAAACAAGTTGTGTTTTAGAGAGTTTTCAGTATTTTTACCAATAGTGATTTAATGTCAGATTTACTCTGGTTGGTCTTGGTAGGTCTTCTGTTTGGTTGTTGCCTTACAGGTGCCTGTTGGCCTCTTCTTTGGGGTTGCCTGTTCTTTGGCTTCTCTAGTTTAGCTGCAGTTCTGTTAAAAGTATTGTTCATTGCTTGGAGTTCTGTTAAAAGTATTGTTCATTGCTTGTTTGTACTTTGTTTGAAGAAAGTTTTTTATTTCCACAAACTGGGAGTTGGTCAACATTTCTTGCAGTTGTACTAAATTGGACTCGATTTCAAGTTTTGTGGTCTGATATTTAGTACTTAAGTCTTGTAAGATCAGATTGGTAAGATCATGTTTGCACTTATTAGTGATACTAATCCATTGGTTGCGAAAGTTCTGATCCCTGTTCATAGGTACTTTGCTGTTGAAATCAGCCTGTAGTGGGTATTAGTTCTCACCTAACATACTCTTGATTTGTTGTATATTAGTGGCCAAACTGAGCTTCCTTCTATGTAGGGTTTTGGTCTTCAAATAAATTCTTTTGCTAACTTGAGGGTAATTGACTCTCTTCAAGTCTTCATTGGGTTCTAATCTGCGTCTCTTTTATTGGGTTGAGCAGTGACACTTTCTTTGGGTTTTAAGGCTGCAGCTGATTTGTCCAGGAGCTGCAAGGTTTCATCACTAACATTTGCAGTAGGGAGAAGAGTGTCCCTACCAGATGTAATGTTGGTGGCTGACTTTACACCAATGGTGCCGAAGGCAGTCATAAGTGTTTCCTGACAAGCACTATTCAACAGAGGTGTGTCCATGATTAAAATTAAAAAGTAAGTTGTGTGCTAGAAAGGGGTAAATTGTGTCTGATATATTGCCTTAAAAGTACTGGCATATATTTCGACCTCCCATATTGGAATTAGTCTCATCAGAGGCTATGTGTTATTTTAGTGAACTTGAACTCCTGAAGTATTATTTTTAGCCCCAGTAAGCAGCCCAATTTTGTGGGCTGCCCCGGAATTGGTATCCTCTTTGGGTTTATTATGCGCCATTTTGGTGGCATTTATCTCTGAGCTTGTTTATATGGGAAATATCCTTTTACTAATGAGCTAAGTTTGGCGTGTGAATCTACTTTTGGCTTATGTTTGTTCTTGGGTATTTTTGAATAGTGATGTCACATGTTTTCTTCGTGTTTTTACTGATAATTTCAGTAATGTTACTAGTATCCCATTGTATTATTTTTTTATCTTTAATGGGTGTGTGGATTCAGTATTTTTGGTAATCACCTCAGGGATGTCTCGTGGTTGAGGTATGGTCCAAGTATGGGGTGGTGTCAGTGATTCCACATTGGCGAATGTTTTGGGGGTGCATGTGGTTGAAGTGGCGAATGTGGTACTTGTAGTGGCTATAGCAGTAGTGTTTGTGTTTGTTGTTTGTGTATAAGTTTTGGCTATGCAGGGTTTTGAGTCCCTGTTAACAGCAGAAATGTTTGTGCTGTTGTACACATAAATATTTTGTGTAATGGGTTATAGGTGGCGATGTGGAGGCCACTTTGTAGTGTGTGTACTTCTGTAGGGTCCAACATTACAAGGGGTTCTGTATTGGTTGCTATGTCATGGTGTTCAATAGCAATAGTATTGGTGTGTTGATGTACCTTAGGCTTATTCCATTGTGGTTGTTTCATTTTGTGTGTTTGGGTACAAGTACTTTTAGTTGTGACTTTAGTATCAGCATTTGTAGAACTGCTGGTGACAGAGGATACAGACAGGTTTTCTGTTGATAAGGTGTCCTCGAGTTCCTCTAGTAATCTATAGAAATCAGGTGGGATTTCATCCTCATGTATAGTTGTAGTACAAGGGGAAGGGCTGATGGAGACTGATGTTTGCCTATCAGTCTGGTTGTTGTGATGCCTAGCATTATGCCTGTCTAAATCATTCTTCCTGGTGTAAGTGTTTGTGCAGAGTGTGAGTTGTATGTTGCTTGCATGTACTTGGCTTGAATGTGCCTGTCACGGTGATAGCACCTGGTAAAAGTCTTGTGGCATATATGACAACTATAGAATGGCATCCTAAAAATGCACCACTCAATTATTGTAAAACAGAATTAGATTTTTTATTTTATTATAAAGGATTATCATTATAAAGATTATAATTATAATAACATGGTAGGTATTATAATGATATCATGCAATATTTAGTGAATACTGAGATTTAAATTATTTATAATATTAATATATGAACATTAAAAAATAAAGATTAATTCCACATATAATTATTCATATTAATAATTCTTTTTATAAATTATATATGAAATAAATGTTATTTACTAGCAATTGATATATTTATTTATTGGTGAAAATAAATATAAAGTGTATTTATTACCTTTTGGGTTCTTCATCCATACTTAAAATCACTGTTTATTTTCGGATTTTAAATAGATAATATGAGGATTAATGATAGGATGAATATGAAAACCAGTAAGTAGTTCAGCCTTATGGGGGTGTTCCACTGGGGCCGGCCTGTCGGTAACTATGCATTTTGGAGAGGTGGGACCAATGTTTACATGGTTGGTTAGGGTCGGTTGTAGTTTCCCGGCCTGTCAGGGAGAGTCAGTGAAATTTCAAACATGTTTGATATTTCTACGACCGTTGCCAAACCTTGTATCCAACCCTAATTTCATCCACCTAGCAAGAGGCCTGTCGGTTAGCTTAAGGGCCTGTCGGTTACACTACCAGGCTTGTCTGTAACCCTTCAAGGCTTGTCGTTATCACTTGCAGGCCTGTCGTAATATGAAGCTGGCTTGTCTTTTGTAACTTAGGTACAGCTAATTTGCAGTCCATTTCCAGCATGATGTGAGGTAAAAATATGATCAAAAGTTATGTCAAGTATGACAAAGAAACAGTGCAAGTGATCATAATTTCAAAGTTAAAGAGATAGTAAAGTTCCACATGTATGCTGTAAATAATTGAGAAACCTGAACAAGTGTTTTATTTGGTGACATAATAATTAATTACCTATTTCACCAGAGCAATTTAAATAAAAGTAACAAACTATTTGGATTCATTCACAAGATATTTCTTCTCACTGTAAAAGCCCATTAGCAATTTTTGGGGAAAAAGAGGATCAAGTGTCGAACAATTAACAAATCTTAAACTAGGTCACTAAATATTTGGATTCCATCACGTGACCAGAACTACAGCAAGTTTCTTACCTTCACGACAATACAGTCTTTCCCAGAAGCTCGAAATTGGAGTATAAAAGGCAGGAACAAGCAGAAGTTTTTCATTGTCACGTGAGAGAATGTTAAAAGCACATCTCTCTCTGCTTCTTTCCACAGAATATAACATTTTTAATAAATTTTTAAAAATTTTATATTTTAAATGACTTTTTCGTTCATAAATTGAAGCAGACATACATTGATTTTATTTTTATGTATATTAAAGCAAAAACGTGGAAACAGAAATTAAACTAACACAAAATATATAAATTTGGACATTTTGGTCACGTGATGGGATCCAAATATTCAGCCTTGACCTAGTTTAAGAATTGTTTATTGGTTGACACTTGATCCTCTTTTTTCCGCCAAATTCAACTGTTATTACAATGGCGAGTTCGAGTCTGGTCATGGGGTTCTGTATGTTTCTCCAGTCCTGTCTGTTTGTCAGTACGGCTTGTTGGGACCTGCTACGGCTTGTCTGTTAGGGGTTTAGGGCTTGTTCTGGTAGTTTCCAGACCAGTCTTGTAGAAAACATCCCGACCCCAAGGCAAGTCGGCCTCTAGATCCAGACAAACCTGCATGTATCACGTCCTGCCGGGGAGATTCAACCTACCCAGTATTTTCCCGCCTTTTGTGTGGATTGTTGTCCCTGATCCCGATTTTTGGAGCCGACCCTAGAGTTGTAGGGTCGGCTCAAGTGGAACACCCCCATTAGACAGGGCTAAGTCTGAGCCCAAAGAATGAAATAGTTGCATAACCAACTAGTTTTTTGCCCGTGTATGCATAAAAGGAACAACAACAACAAAAAACAAACAGGTGCACAACAAAGGTATAAAGGGGGACACCTCTCCATTTTAGCACCAAAAAAATAAGCAGAGAAGATGGACATAAACAGTTTTTTTAACTTTTAAAAAAAATTCTACATAAACTAGAAAGCATTCCTGACCTCCACCAAGGAAGCAATGTTTCCCTATGTAATAATGTCACCTGAATACTGCTTTTCATCACCTCTTTTTTGGTCAGTCACTACCCACATTAAAAGATTTGCGTTTATGTTCAAGATGTGGTCATTAATTTTTAGGTAATTGTAAGCACAGACAGACAAATAACTAAAATAACCCCCAACCAAAAATATTCTTGGTGAGACTTAAAAGGTTAAAAATACCTTGTAGGTAAATTTATTTATTTATTTATTTGGGGTTTTACGTCGCTTTCAACACTGCACAGGTCATATCACAACGGGTAGTTGGAAGGGCAGAGGAAACCAGTACATACAGTTTGTTAGGGTTCTGTACTGTAAACTGCCGACCAATGGCAAGCAACTACCAGCTTTCCCACTTTAGGCCGTGCCGGGAATCAAACCCCGGCCTCAGAGGTGAGAGGCGAAAGTGTTACCACTCTGCCACTGTGCCCCCCCCCCTTGTAGGTAAATGACATGACATACACAAACAAGCCATACACAGATAAAGGTAACTCTAGAAGAAAATAATGCCCTCTATATTTCCTTTGGCTTGGTGGCAAATTACTTAATCTTGTAATGATTAAAATAGAAAAACACATAAACATCTGAAAAGCCTGATTCTGAATTCTTAATTTGATTTTGAATTTGGATAATTCTAATTCTAATAGTACTTTTATAGCGCTTAATCTCTATCTAATGATAGACTCTAAGATGCAGAAAGCCAAAATCAGAGATTGTAATCGTTAAATCAGGGACATTGCAGGGGTCGACACCACAGAGAGACAAAATGAAAAACTAGGGATAATCTAGGGTGGGTAAGCTTTTTCAAAGAGGTAAGTTTTCAACTGTTTTCTGAATGAGGAGAGAGATTTAGCTGAGGAAGATCATTCCAAATCCTTGGGGCATCGTATGCAAAGCTAAGGCCAAAATGCTTTTTAGACTTATATATTGAAGCACAATGTGGGACCTCAAGCAGCACACCATCAGATTGACTTCTGCGTGTTCTATACACACTATGCCTGGGTTTAAGGAAAGGTTCAAAGTATTTTGGATGGCCACTATGTAGAAACTTGTACACCAACAGGGCTGTCTTGAAGACAGAGCGATGCAAGACAGGCAGCCAATGAAGACTCTTTCTTACAGGAGTGATATGTGAGTATTTGGTGGTATTAGCCACAATTCTTGCAAGACTGTTCTGAACACATTGGAGCCTCCGAATGTCTAGAGCAGAGAGTCCTCTGAACAAGGAATTACAGTAGTCAAGACGACTTCCCACCAAAGCATTTGCAGCTAAAAGAGCAGCTTCACGTGTAAGATATCCTCTGAGTCGCTTTAAATCCCTGATATGAACAAAACTAGCCTTACAGGTATTCCTGACATGGCAAGAGAAGGAAAAATCAGAGTCAAACCAGACACCTAAGTTCTTAATTGCATCAACAGGTTGCCAAGTATATTAACTGGGAAAAATTTCCTGAGTTTTGTGCGGACATTTCTTGAGCCAAACAGAATAAATTCTGTCTTGTCTGGATTTAGTTTAAGCTTATTTGCAGAAAGCCACTTTCTGACATCATCCAAGCAGTTTTTCAGTCTATCAAAGGCCTGAGTGGCATGGTTATGTGTGAGATGAACATATAACTGTGTGTCGTCTGCATAAAAGTGGAAACATATGCCAGGATGATTTTGAATAACTTTACTGAGGGGGGTAGTGTATAATGAGAACAAGATCGGCCCCAGGACAGAGCCCTGGGGCACACCGTACAATAGCCTTTTAGCATCGGATAAAACAGAACCAATCTTGATGCACTGATAGCGGTCACAGAGGTACGACTTGAACCAGTTCAGAACCACGCCTCCAACACCAAACCAGGAACTCAAACACTCAATAAGCGTACCATGATCAATGGTGTCAAATGCTGCTGATTGGTCCAAGAGAACAACAGCAGTAGCTTCACCTCTAGCAAGAGCAAGGTGGACTTCATTTTTAATAGACAGTAGTGCAGTTTCGGTCGAGTGACCTTGCTTATAGGCTGATTGACTGACATTTTCAAGTCCGTTACAGGCAACATGGTTATTTAACTGTGAAGCAACTACACGCTCAACAAGTTTGGAGATGAAACTCAAGCCAGAGACAGGTCGGTAGTTTTTTTAATTCATCCGGTGGTAGTGAAGACTTTTTAATCAGAGGAGAGACAATAGCCTTTTTTAAACCACCCGGGACAGCACCTTCAGTTAGAGAACAGTTGACAAGTTTAGTAACTGAGGGGAGGAGAATATCCAAACATTCTTTAACTAGGAAAGTAGGCCATGGATCGAGGAGGCAAGATTTGGTTGGTGACTTGGTAATTACTTTCCGTACTTCATCCTCAGAAACTGCTTTAAAAAGGTCAAATTTGGGTACATCTGAAGGAGCAGGAAGAGTGAAGGAGTCAGTGTTAGTAAAGGAGTCCCTGATTTTTCTGATTTTATCTGAGAAAAAAGTGACAAAACGATTGGCAAGGCATATCTGAGAGGCATGAGAGGGGAGTACCTTCTCAGGAACAGAGTGCAGGACTGAGCGTAGAATCTGCCACAGTTTCTTAGAATCGTGAGCATTGTCACTAATGAGGTTCCTGAAATAGTTGGCCTTATCCTTAGTAATTATGGCGTTGCACCTAGCAATTTGTTTACGGAGTCTAGCCCTATTTTGTGGAGACTTGTCTTTCCGCCAGAACCGTTCAAATTGACGCCTGACTGCTTTGGCCTGCAAGTACGTGTCTGATAGCCAACCTGCAGCACCTTTGGTGAAGGTACGAGTGACCAGAGGAGCGTGTTTATCGAGCAAGTTACTCAGATCCCTTGTGTATTGGTCATGAAGTGCACTAACGGTACTGCCAGGACTTGCAACAAATGAACACTTTTCGAGATCACAGATCAGACTCTGCATGTTTATCTTATGATACCTTCGAAAGGTGATTGTATTTGACTTGGGTGCAGTGGGACTGGCAAAATCAAGCTGACCATGAACAACGGCGTGATCAGAAAAGAATCCACCGACTCGTACGTTGGAAACAACCTTCGGCTCAGTGGGTGCAAGAACAAGGTCGAGGATGTGACCATGTAGGTGAGTAGGTGAGTGCACATGCTGTGCAATATTGCATGAGTCAAGACAATTCAAAAATTTGGTGCTGTCACTGGAACTTGTGTCAACATGAATGTTGAAGTCCCCACACATAAGAAATGAGGAACTTACAGAGGAGAGATACTCAAAAAAGTTAAGAAATTGGTCTAAAAATTCATCTGAACATGAGCCTGGAGGTCGGTAAACACATGCTATCATAAAAGGACTAGTAGATGAGCCAATGTCAATAACTAAGTTTTCGAAAGTTGTATATGTAGGACTATCAAGAATTTTGAATTTGATATTTTCAATGACAAAAAAGCCAACCCCACCACCGAAGCTGTGAGGACGGGGTCTATGACACAATGTAAAACCAGCAGGAGTGATTGAGCGGAGGAAACTGTCATTGTCAGATGGACGAATGTGAGTCTCAGTCATGGCCAATATACTAAAAGAGTCAGTAGACATTATGTCTGAAATACTGGGTCCCTTGTTTCTGACTGATCGACAGTTGACAACGCCGAATGAGATAGGACCTGGGTTTAGAGAAATATCACCACACAGTAGGAGCAAAATTGACAGACCTCTAAACTTTGTTGAACAAGGAAAGTGATGTACATTTCTGCTACAGCTAGCCTGCCTAAAGGATCTTGGGAGGACGCTAGAGTCTTGAGTGGTCGCTGAGACACACAGCTCAGTGCCTATGCGCGAGACATTCACAAGGAAAAGCAACAGAAGGGCAAGACAACAAGGGGTATACATCTTTGAGCACAAGGAATAGTAATACTCCAGTATCCTTAAGCTGTGATGAAAAGGGACTGTAGGGAGTCTGACCAATTAAAATCCTTACAGCTCAATCATCCCAGCATCAAGCCGTCACGTCGTTCGTCCCGTGGGCGACTCACGGGCACCCTATACTCCCCACTAAGCCAGCTGGAAAACTTAAATTTCTAAGCAAACGTACACACCCTAAACAGTTCCCTGCTTGCATATAGTTCATAGCTAACCTCCAAATAACATGTATCTATTACTTTAAAGACGATAAATCTTAAATTATAAAGACCGGAAGTGCGCAGACTACAAAAAACAATGCAGTGCGCATATTTCTGCGTACAATTATCTGAGGCAATAACTGGACGATCGCCGATAATAGAGAACTAAACGATACAGACAAAATGTAGTGCCACAACTAGGTGTGTACAGAAACATATTTACAATAATATTTATGGATTAATAAATGAAACCGGTCTTTATAATAGAAATAAAGTCCTCTGTTTTGTGATTTATAACCCCAGATAATTCACAAATTTCCGGCGAATAACGGACGAGCGTGTTTGAAGGAAACGCGTGAAGTATTGCCAGATAAATTTCATAAAGTATTGTGTACAAATGAAGTTAAATTTCATTTTGATTTAAAGTCTGCCTTAAAACTTTTTCATCTGTTTCACCAAAGCCTCGTTTTTATCATCAAGTTACAAACAGAAGAACTCACACGCCTAATCTCAAGAAATAGTAAGTCTCTGTTCCATATAAGTGGATTTCAAAAAGGAAAGCCTTTGATAGAAATGAGGGCGGAAATAAAAAAGACTACGGAGTTGTTTGTAAAATTGCAGTGAAATTTAATAATATAATGTTTTATTTTAATGTCAAAATCCCTGTGTATATAAAAACCTGTGAATCAACATTTACCAGTCCACGATGTATGAGGCAACAGGTTTTCAAAAACAGTTTTTTTTACCTTGTCTATACTTCTGGCTGAGATTCTTTTTTGAAAAATCACTTCCAAACGACAACATTGGTGGTAGTGGCTTGATGTCAGGTAATACAATAAACACAGTTTCAGACACTGCATAGACCGTTAAGCAAGAACAAAATATACTGTTTCTTAATTTTACAATGGTCTTGGATCCATTTATATGCTATTGTGCATGACATCCAATTCGACCTGTGCATTGTGTAATTTAAACCCACCAATAGTCAAATCTTTTGTAAAGTTTGTAAAGTAGCTTTGGAACTAATTTTTAATGTTTTCTAGATTTTAATATCCCCATTATTTGTATGAGATCATGTTCATAAAAAGCTTTTGTATGTGCAAACCCGTCCATGAAAAGGGATCCAATGAAGATATAATGAGTTTCCTAGAATCTTTTAAAACTGAAATACCTGTAACATGCAATAACAAAATAACAGAACATAATAAAGTAATAGAATAGCAACTTTTAAAATGTCAGTATCTGTTAAAATCGAAGAATGGAGAACTAATTGAATCATTCTATGCATTCTATCATTCGTGTTCTATGCATATTTGATCCCATGATTACAAATGTGAGAGAGGTGTCGTTATAAAGGCTCATGTGATCATATTTCACCCAATTAAATTTACATACATATTCTCAGATGTATATTTACATCATACTAAGTCAAGTAACCATCAATTTGTAAAAACTATCATTGTTGCTTGCCTGTGTCTACCGCCCTCCAGGATCATGTACCTGCAACTTTCAAGAAGAATTCATGTCATTTGTTGGTTTTCTGTTATCCATTAACTCTTCATATTATATTTGTGGTGACTTCAACATTCATGATGATGTACCAGATGGTGATGCTTATAAATTTATGACCTTTCTTGACTTGTGTGATCTGAAACAGTTAGTTAATCAACCTACCCATCTGCATGGTCACACATTGAACCTCATTCTATACCCCAGTGATCAGGATACTATTGTTGATGTCAAAGTTTGTAATTTTATATCTGATCAGGCATTTGTCAAATGGTCAATTGACTTACCTCATCAAGTGGCTCACATTCCAAATAAATTTCAATATAGGAGGTACCACTGCATCAACATGTCCAACTTTTGCTCTGATCTCAAAAACACTTAATTCGTCAAATCTCCTGCTAATGCTGTAGTTGACCTTTATGAGCAATATGTACATGATTAAGGGTATGTTCTTGATAGGCACACACCACTGATGTCTAGACGTAAAAGAAAGAATCTGCTGATTGGTTGTTTAACTCTAATCGACGTGCAAAGTCTCTTAGGCACCAGTTCGAAAGAACATGGCGTAGGACCAAGAATCCACTTAACAGAAGTCGACTTCATTGTCAGATGGCATGGTGCGATATACTTCTTAACAAGGATATGTCAGACTATTACAGTAAACTGATCTCTGACAGTAGTCAAGATACCAGAAAATTATGGCATGTACTGCGCAAAACCCTGAATAGGAAATGATCCATCTCACTAGTCTGACAAGTCATTGGCTGACCAGTTTGCCTCCTTCTTCCTGAATAAAATCAAGACAATTACAGATACTTTTGTCCCCTCTGGCACTGAAAAAGATGTTTATCCTCCTTCCGATCCTCTGAAAAGTACTGTCTTTACTGAAATTTCTAAAGATGCTGTTGATAAAATCATCAAAAATTCACCTACAATATCCTGCCTGTTGGATCCATGGCCAACATTGCTCATCAAGGAGTGTAGTGACATACTACTACCATCAATCACAAAGTTGGTTCAACTGCTCACTCATGGAGGTTGTTTCCCTGATGGTTTAAAAACTGCTGTAGTTACTCCTCTTATTAAAAAGGCTACTCTTCCAGCAGATGATTTTAAGAACTATCATCCTGTATCTGGCCTCAGTTTCATATTTAAATTGTTTGAACCAGTAGCTGCTAAGCAACTGTTAGAACATATCCACTGAGACAGCTCTTCTTTCCATAAAAAATTAAGTTCACCTATCTTTATCATGAGGCGAACCTACTGCCCTGCTGTATTGCTGGACCTCTCGGCAGCATTTGACACTATTGATCATGCCACTCTTCTTAGTTGTCTTCTGACCTGGTTTGGAGTTCGGGATTCTGTTCTAAAATGGTTTTCTTCCTACCTATCTGAGTGTATCAGTCAATCAAAATTGATTCTATTATCTCTGGTCTTTGTAAACTCCTATTTGGTGTGCCCCAAGGTTCTGTCCTGGGTCCTGTATTGTTTTGTTTGTACACTACTCCCCTCAGCTTGGTTATTGGTATTCATAAAGGAATTTTGTGCAGACAATACTCAAGTTTATATCTATCTATCTCAGAACGATTCATCTCTTGCCTTTGAACAATTGAATATGTGCCTGCATGATATAATAGAGGGGATGTCAACTAGTAAACTCTAACTTTGGGGTGTGTGGTTTGATTCTGATTTTTCCTTGTCCAAATATGTCCAGAATGTCTGCAAAAGTTGTTTTGTGCAACTCTGTGACTTGAGACATGTCAGTCGGTTTCTTACTCATGATACTTCTGTACTTGTAGCCAATGCTCTTGTTAGTAGTCGGTTGGATTACTGTAACTCACTTTTCAGGAGTCCCTGCAAGTTCAATCTTCATAAATTACAGTGCATCAAAAATAGTGCAGCTAGAATCATATCAAATACCAGTAGATACACTAGTATAACTCCTGTGCTTAAGAAATTGCATTGGTTTCCTGTTGAACATCGCCCAGTCTTTAAAACAGTCATCCTTGTTCACAAGTTTCTTCACACTGGTTGTTCCAAGTATTTTGCTCCATATATATCCTCCTATAGCAGTTCCTACAGTACCAGGCACAGTCAGAGTGGTGGTAATTTCCTTGTCATTCCATAGTTCCAACCTTCTATTCATAAATCTGTCAAACAGTTTGGTTATAGTTTTACTTTTTATGCACCCACTGTTTGGAATGCTCTTCCTGACGAGATTTGTTCACCCCCCTCCCTAGCCTCTTTCAGTAGGCTCTCATAACCTACTTTGTACACCAAGGCTTACCCACCTTAGTATTACTCCCCCCACCCTAGTGTTCTCTGTGGTGCTTGGCCTCTTTTCTGTCCCTGGACACTGAAATTAGTTGACTGTTTATGGTTCTGTTGCACCTTAGAATCCCCTTTGAATAGGGGAGATTAAGCGCTGTAAAAGTCTAATTAGAATTAGAATGGGTAGAAGGGATAACTGGTTGGCTGTAATATGTTGTTAGTAATAGTAACAAGTCGATTGTGATGTATTGGTAGTAGTGGTGAGGTCCTCAGTGTCTAGTGTTTAGCAAGTTTGGCATCTTATCACAGGCTGTCACTTCTGTGTGGTTCGAGTCCCACAAGTAGCCAATATGACCCTGGCTGTAAAATGCAGGGATGTAAAATGCAACTTTGACTTTGGTCGTAGGGGTAACAAGTTGGTTGTGGTGTCTTTGTAGTAAATTCTTTTATACAACCCTTTATGATAAACATATGAATTATTGGGTCAAAGGGCCATAATATTTTGCATACATAATCTTCCAAAGAATCTTTGACAGATGAAAGTGAGAGATATTCCATGTAGTGTATTGCGAGCATGTTCTGTTATGTCATGTCACTGACGTACCACAGGGTCAGCCTGGTGACGTAACACAAGGTCAGACTAGACAAGTCTCAAAATGGGTTGCCATATCAGAGAAGTGTGAATCTAAGATATAAATACATTATATTCAGAGTAGATTCCTCAACCACTGGCTGATGCTCATTTGAGATTCCCATTCTCAGCTTGTATTTTTCTTGCAAATAATTGAGTTTTTCGCCAATTCTCATTACTCTTGAGTAAAAAATTCAGAGTCCAGAGTCAAATTTGTAGCTGTCATGGAATACATTCCACTGATGACAGGAAATCAACACCATGACACAATTAACTTGTGCATGATAGGTTTGGTGAAGATCTTTATAGTTTCAGTGAAAGAAAAAATCCCGCAACCAAAGAAAAGGTGTGTCTGAAGCTTTTGTGTCAGCATGACATCCTTCTTCCTTATTTGCAGTTTGATTTTAATATTTTCTTTCACCATTTAGTTCAATTCAAAAAAGTATTGACATCATATTGGAAACAGATTAGTTTGGTACAAATTTTTAGGTTGTACATCTAAAGCAGATAGGCAAAAAGGCCACCAGGCCTATTGCCTTAAAAACTGTAATCAGAAAGCATTCCTAGATTGTAAATCTCCACCAGGAGAGCGGAGTATTTCCATAATTGTAATTTCATCCAAACAATGTTTTTTAAAACTTTAACCCTTATAATCGGATAACTTAACCATGGAAATATAAACAGTAATTTTGCTTCAAAACTGGCTTCGTATCAAAAAGAACGTTTCTCTTTCCCCAATTTTGTTATGTTCATTTGCATCAAATGAATTGATCAATGAATTTTTCGTATAAACTAATGACTCTTCTTTTAGCCAAAGTCAAAGTTATAGCCTTTAGTGGCAACACCCCTACTGGGTTGCGTTTCAGTCGAAATGAACTGAGCCATGCAATAAACTCACCCGTTTTGCTCTCTCGACCAATGAGCTTTCTCCTCTCTCACTTGACTAATCACAGACCTTCTTTCACTGTAATTGTTCGGGGAAGCTTTTCCTCAGGCATTTGTGATCTAGAGTTTGATGAAGAAAGATGTTTTAAAATATGTATTTTAGTTCTACTGTTTGGATAGTGAATGGACAATGTAATGGCTACACATGCTGCACCAGACAATATGCCAAAGCCAGCATTAGCCTTTTGAAAAAAATGTAATTCCGACCATGAAAAGCCAGTGGGTAACAAATGCAAGAGGATCAGAAATGTGAACAAAGAAGAGAAATGAGATCCAAGTCGCGAGACTACAACTGTGAAGAAAACGCCGAAGGTAAAAGATTTGGATTCACATGATAAAATAATTGACATTATGCTGAACACCATATTTATTCCACCAGCTCTGTCACCCTCCCGTCTCTTCATCCTACTCCTCCTTGCCGGTGATATTAGCCCAAACCCAGGACCACCCAGGTGTCTGAATATCACCTATGCAAACATCAGATCAATAAACAACAAATACCCGACTATTGCAAAATTTATTTCTGACAATGATACTGATCTCTTTGCCATGTCGGAGACCTGGATAAGACATGACATCACAAGCGCCAACTTGTCGGAAATCACCCCACCAGGTTACCGTCTGTATCAACAGCCACAAGTGGCCCGCTGTGGCGGAGGACTGGGGATTTTCATTAAAGATGGACTGGATGCATCCGTTGTTTCTACAAAGACCTGCTCCACCTTCGAAAACACACTTGGTCAAGGTAGGCAGTACACTCTCGCATCCTGCTGCGCTCCATTATGGAGTACCCCAGGGCTCTGTCCTTGGACCAATCCTGTTCTCTCTCTACACTAACCCAATCGGCTCAATCATTCATTCCCACACTAGCATCAACTACTACTTTTACGCCGATGATACCCAGTTATACATAACACTTTCACCAGAAAATTTCTCTCACTCTATCTAAAAACTAAAGAACTGCCTAAATGACATTCAAAATTTCATGTTCACAAATAAATTAAAACTTAACCCAGACAAAACTGAGTTCATTCTCGTAGGCTCCCAAAAATCGTAACCAACTCCTCACTCACTTCCCTATCAATATTCTGGGAAATCAGGTCTCACCAGCACAAAGTGTCAGGAACCTCGGAGTGGTGTTCGACTCTAATTTCCATTTTTCAAACCATGTGTCACAGGTCATTAAGTCCACCAGGGTACAAGCGAGAGACCTCTACAGAATTCGTCCCCTTCTAGACCTGAATACATCAGTGTTGTTAGCAAATGCTTTGGTGAGCAGCAGGCTGGATTACTGCAATTCACTCTTCTTATCGCTCACTGATTTTGAGTTAAGGAGATTGCAGCTAGTCCAAAACTCACTCTGCAGGGTTGTCATCCATTCCTCTAAATTATCACACATTACCCCTCAACTAAAAAAACTTCATTGGCTACCAGTCAAATACAGGGTACAATTTAAAATTGGTCTTATTTTGGATCATTCATCAAATTAATAGCTCTGATTGATCATCCATATCACAATTTTTGGTTGTCCAACAACCATATAAACTGTACGTATTACAAACAAAGCCCACTTTTACAATAACCAAATTAATAGCCCTGATTACCATCCATACCACAATTTTTTTTTGTTGATGACCAAGTTCACTTCATAAATATGCACTAATCTTTTCCTACTTTCACAATCTATTACAACTTTCTCTTTTGGCTCCATTGTGAAAGACAGGTTTGTACATAAGGAAGGTAAGTTGCACCTTTTCTAAATTTTTAATTCTTGGCCTCTGTTGGTCTGGCAATGCACTTTCCGTTCAACTAACCCACAAAGTAGATTTGTCATCATTTCATATTTACTAACATTATTCTTCGAAATGCACTGCTTGCATTTTGCCATTTACCTCATACTGAGCGGCATCAGAGTCTGTGACTCATCTGAACCAATCATCCACTCAGGCCATCCTGTAGTCATTGAGTCGGGGATTCACCCATGTGTAGATAGCATAAATTTTGCATATCTGGCTTTCCAGGGTCACTGTCGAAGGGTGACACATATTTTCCAGATTGTAAGTCCATGGACATCATTGCTTCTAGCTCTTTCTGGTGATATCAGTCTCAATCCAGGCCCTGGTTCTAGATCTCTTAATGGTTGTCTTCTCAACGTTAGATCTATAAGAAATAAATCGGCTTCCTTTCTGGAGTTCGTCAAAGATAACAATGGTGATCTTATAGCTGTATCTCCATTCAGATTAGCTCTGGGGGTGCTAAAGATGTTATATTTCATGTAGTTTATAGACCCCCAAATCTCTCAAAGTCGCAGTTCCTGGACGAATTTGGCATGTTCCTCGAAGGTGCTGCTTTATCAGGCTATGAAAACATTCTCCTTGGTGATCTTAATTTTCATCTGGATAAACATGACACCTGGACACTGAAATTTTATGATATCCTTGAGCAATTCGGTTTTACACAACTTGTCAATGCACCCACACATATTCAGGGTCATATTTTGGATGCTCTATGTGTGAGGGATTCCTTCTCTTGGGCCATTAGTCCCAAAGTTATTGGGGGACTATCTACCAGGCAATCATATTCAGCCTTATCTTCCCTGTCAGAGAATCCTGTAAGTTTCAACGTGTTCCCATCCGTAAAATTCACAAGATAAATATTTCAGATTTTAGAATGGATATCCTGAAATCCGACCTCATTAGATGCCCGTACAAAACTGCCAGTCTTCTCAGCCATCAATACTTTAATACTTTGAGAAGCCTTCTTGACAAGCACACCCCAATCGTGAAGAAAAATATACCGAGACATGCCGAGACTGGTTTCATGGTGACATCCTCAAGGCAAAACGACTCAAGAGAAAATATGAGCAGGCATGGCGTCGTGAAAACTCAGCCAGTAATCGTAGACGATATCGGGCTGCAATCAACCACTATAATTTTCTGCTTGAGAAGTCCAAATGCAATCATTATTCCAACATTGTGGCTGAAAACCAAGGAAATCCCAAGGCTCTGTGGAACTGTTTCAAAAAGATTTTACACTCACCATCCTCACCATCCAAATCATGTGACCTTGACCTGATTCCGACATCACTGGTCAAGGAGTGTGCTGATATTCTCACCACCCCCATCACTAAAATTGTAAATTATTCAATCACAGAAGGTAGTTTTCCCAACTGTTTTAAGATGGCATATGTCACCCCCCTTCAAAAGAAGCCGAGCCTTGATAGAAATATCCTTAAAAACTACAGGCTGGTGTCAAACCTCAGCTTTATATCTAAACTTATTGAGAAGGTGGTGGCAAAGCAGCTAAATGAATTTATTTCACTCGAGGGGCTCTTAAATGTCAAACAGTCTGCTTATAAGAGTTCCCACTCCACTGAAACCGCATTGTTGAAGATTCAAAATGATATAGCTCTCTCAGTGGACTCAAGAAAGGCAGTGGCCCTAACATTATTAGACCTCTTGGCGGCGTTTGATACGATTGATCATTCTCTTTTATATGACTGCTTGCATGACTGGTTTGGTCTAGATGGTACTGTTTTGTCATGGATCAAATCGTATCTTTCAAACCGTAAACAAAAAATTAAAATAGGTGATAGTTTCTCTGAGGCGGTAATTCTCCCTTTCGGAGTCCCCCAAGGCTCTGTGCTGGGTTCTCTCCTTTTCACCCTCTACACTAGTCCCCTCAGTCAAGTTATTTCAAAATTCAAGGTTACTCATCACCTGTATGCCGATGACACCCAGATCTACCTAGCAGTTGACTCTAGGAATTTTGACTCTAGCATGGAAGAGCTGACCGAGTGTCTCAAGTCTGTACAGGAGTGGATGGACGGTGTCAAACTAAAACTAAACCCAGAAAAAAATGAATTTATCATTATAGGTCAAAAAGCCATCAGAGAGTTGCTTGCACCAAATTTCCCTGTTCCACTCCTCCAAAACAATATCCGTCAGTGGAAGTAAAAAATCTGGGTGTTATTTTCGACTCAGACAACTCCTTTGACAATCATGTTGCCAAGGTTTGCAGAGCAGGTTACTATCATCTTCGTGATTTGCGACGAATTCGCGAATTCCTTGGAGTCGAGACAGCAATACTTCTGGCAAATTCTATGGTCAGTAGTCATCTTGACTACTGTAACTCTTTACTCTATGGAGTAAGCAAGTCCAACATAGCCAAACTACAGAGAGTCCAGAATGCTTTTTGCTGCATCATCTTCAGACTTGACAAAATGAGTCATGTTTCACCCTTTTTGAAAAAACTCCACTGGCTCCCAATTCAACATCGCATCCTCTTCAAGTATAATCTTTTGGTATTCAAGGCTATTAATCTCTCACAGCCCCCGTATCTCTCAGCTTTAATAAGATCGAGCAGTCTCACTGGCGGCAACAGGCTATCTATTTCCTCAACCCGCCCTAAGAAGCACATAGGCAGGCGTGGCTTTGCAGTAGCTGCCCCAGCTGAATTGAACAAGCTGCCACAGACTGTCAGATCTCAGCAAACAATAGATGGTTTCAGAAGCCAGCTAAAGACCTACTTATTTAGGCTGGCATACCCATCACCTTAGTTATACCCTGGCGGGTGCTTTTTAGATGTCGACCCATGCCTGTCCCTGGACTCCCCCTTCTTGGACTCAAGCGCATTAGAGGATTTGTATCAATTTTGCGCTATATAAATCCTACTATTATTATTATTATTATTACATATAAAATTCTCAACCAGGGTCAACCATTTTACCTAAGAGGATTAATCCACCCCTACACCTCTTCTAGAAACACAAGGTAAAGTACCCCCAAACTCAAGTTCCTTCAAACCCCCACTTTTGATCGTAAAGTTCACAAATCAATTAAACACTTTTCTAATTCCTTCAGTCACTATGCCCCTGTCCTTTGGAACTCTTTTCCTTTCCATGTAAGAAATAGTCCTTCTGTTGCATCTTTTAGGAAGCACCTCAAAACTCACCTCTTCAGCTCTAGCTTCCCAACTTAGTCTTCCTTCCCTCCCGGTCACACCCACAATCCTGGATTACCGACTTTGAATGCCCCTCGACTTTCATACAAAAATGATTTTTGTTTAATTAGAGTTCTCCATTGTGGGGAAGATATTGTGTTTGCAAAACAGTAGATTAGATTAGATTAGACCATGAACTCTGTTACTGAGAAGCTTGCCACAATGGATGAGCGGATATCAGGATTAGCTTCCCGTATGGACACACCTCCTGTTAAAACGACAACAAGGAAATCTCGCTCACATGAACAGATCAAGAGGCGCGGGGTGTCTGAAAGTGAGGAGGCATTATTCGGCTCACCAGTTATAACTCATGGTTTGATTCAAGATGGGGGGACTTCATATTCTCAGGTGTTTAGCTCTCAAGGCTACCCCAATGCCTGCTAGAGCGAAGAAACAAAAGCCAACCATTGACTTAGAATGTACACCTCTAGCGCAAACTTCAACTTCACACATTACTTCAACTGTTACATGCCTCTCAACCTATTACTGAAACTGTTGCACAGTCATAGGGTTCCAGTATGCAAACGTGGTCTGTATGTAGAGACACTTCACAACAACAATTACTGTATACCTCCAGCACAAGACAGTTGACCATGGATTCGAACCCGAATAGTTAAGTTTGATAACCACTAGTGATATGGGTAGTGTGGGTCTGAACTGCCATTGGTATTGTATTCCATTGCATGAATGAGCAAGGTAAGTTAAAAATGAAGGTTGGAACCTAAGGTCTGCAAGGTCAAGGTCCAGTGTGTATACAAGTTAGTAAAAGCTAAGTTTGACAATTTTATTTCACATGTTAGTACATATTATACAGTGGTTAGCTTGTAAAGAGGCTTTAAAATGGACATAAAGGAAATTTTAAAACACCATACACTAAAACATCATTACACAGTATCACAGAATAATGTATCACCTCTGACAAGCCTCTGATGACATAGAATTGAACACTGACTTCATTAATCAAGGTCATTTACCCAATAGGGGTCAACTACCACAAGGGTCAAAAGGTTAGTAAAGGTTAGTAGTGCTTAAAGTCCCAGTTGGTAGGGGGGAGCCAGGTTCAGCCTGGACCGCCTAAGGTCTAATTCCTATGTAACCTACATCAATCCCATATGGGAGACCTCCCCGAGAGTGAGACTGAATAATGGGGGTCCCAGTTACGAGGGGCCAATAAGTCCTTGCAATGCTAGATCAAGGTCGAAACAAAAGATCTCTGTACAACTGCAGTCTGGGTCAAAATGACTTCCAGCTAATGAGAAATGTTAGCCAGCTCAAAAAGCAGAGGATTGGTCAAATTCAGTAGGGGGGAGCGAGGGTAACCCACATCAATTCGAGGAGACCTCCCTGAAGGCGAGACAGGGGTCAAGGTTATCCTACAGCCAACATGTGTCAGTTCGAACCTTGTAACAAGGAGAACATCGAAACGAAAGGTCTCTGATACTACTATAACCTAAATCAAACCCGGTAGGAGAGACTGACCTACTGGAATAGGAGATAGAGGACTTAGTCATGTCAGATAGGGGGTCACCAGGGTCAGCCTGGGCCGCCTGTTGCTGATGTGGGGAGGGTGGGATGGCTAAAATTGTTTTCATGTTTCTACTTTGAATTCTGAATCCAAAATGGCCCCTTTTATTTGCCATGAAATCAATGAGGCGTCAATCATATTTGATTGGCCCAGAATCAGTCAACAGGAAAGTTTTCCTGACGTGTGCCTAGAAATTTAAGGTGGGGATCAACTGCTCCAGCAGGCCCCTAAAGTGGCCGTGCTGAAAATACTGTGATCCAGGACTTTAATCAAAATGTACTATTTGGTCATGTTGACCAATTTGGCAATCCAGTAAAGGTTCAGGGACTAACATAGACAGCCATGGATACACATGAAGTCTTTGTACCAGTAACTGAACGCACTGTAACCACTGATATGGGATCCTCACCTACAATGGACATGCTTCGTTCAAACCCACTTATTCAACAGATGATGGAGGAACGCATGGCCATGCCATGTCACAGGAAAAGTGATACTAGATATAATGTTTCAGATACTCTGCACGCTATGCCACACCTTAGATGGCCAAACGAGTCATGCGTTATAGGGACTGCCAGGAAGAGAGCAACTTTTGATGAATTAACATTAGGTCAATTTGTCATTGGGTTCATAAACAATGTCTTAGATACACAGCATGTGCCAACTATGAGGAGTATGCTTAATGAACTTGCTGAAAATATTTCTTGGCCCATTGCTAGGGGCGCTTTTGCTGTGTCCATGTTAAAGATAGAGGATGAAAGTATTACATGGGCTGATACCAGGACACTTGCAGATCATCGACTTAACTATTCACAGTCAGCTGTCTTTTCCGGCTTGACGTCTATGTCACCACGTACTACAACTACAACACCTAGCAATGGGTCAATAAAGATGATTGCCTGTAAATGGTTTGATGAAGGGACTTGCCCTCATTCCTGTTATCATCTTGACACAACTGGCTCCACATTATTCCGTCATGTGTGTCTCTGTTTTAAGACACTAAAGCGTAGCAATGCTCATGTTGAATCCGACTGCTTCAACAAGAAGAAGTCAAGTATTGACTAGGAGAACGATGACTGTAACTCTGCATTCTTTTCACATGCGTATAAAAACACTAAATTTTCCTTAAATGATACTTTCTGTCATAGTAAAAATGGTGATGGGTGTTATTGTAAGGGGTCCTCCCCACGTTTGACTTGGTTTTCGTACACAGTATGCTGCTCCAAATATTGTGTTTAGTAGCACACCTCTTGATATGAATGATCACCAAGCTTACCTGTCCTTGGTGTCTGATATATTGTCATCTGGTCTCCCCTACTATCATTCCATGCGAATTCCTCTCCCTTCTGTCTTCAATTGGGATTACCTGCAAAAACACATTGATTCATATCATGATGGTAGGTTAATAGATTATCTGAAGTTTGGATTTCCACTTGGCCTGTCCTACAGGGATCAAATAAGGAGCAACGTCACGGATAACCATGCTTCTGACAATGATTACAAGGACGATATTGATGCATTCTTGTGTAAAGAACTTGAGGAAGGGGCATTATTTGGACATGGGCCCCTTTAATGACTAGACCCAAAGTAACAGGTAGAAGGGTTATTTTGGACCTTACTTATGGTGCACATTCAGTTAACAATTATACTGATAGAGATCTGTATGATGGTTCAATATTTAAGCTATCCTTACCTACTTTGGACTCATTGCTCCCTACGTTGCAATGTTTGGGCAATAATGCACATATCTTTAAAGTAGACATAGCACATGCATTTCGCCATGTCTGTGTAGACCGGGGTGACATCATACATTTGGGCATGAAATGGAGGGGCAAATATTATATGAACAAATTTCTAACATTTGGAGCAGTCCATGGCACAGGAATATTTCAAAGAATAACTGATTTTATTAGGTATATTTTGGCCCAAAAACACATCTGTGTCTTTAATTACATAGATGATATTTATGCATGTTGTCATGTTAACATGGCTGAGCAAGCATTTCACAGTCTCACCTCCGTGATTTCAGCTATTGGCCTTCCCATGAACTTACAGAAAATTGTTGCACCTACTACCTCTTTGGCCATTATGGGGATTGTGGTTGACGTCAATAACGCATAATTTAGTAATGAAAAAAAGAAATCGGATGAGATTTGGGTTGGGTGTTTACAGCCTTTCTTGCGAGATTTCATGGATAAACTAGAATTTCAGTCGCTATTGGGGAAATTATTGTATATTTCCCATTGTGTGAAGGCGTCTAGAATCTTTTTGAATTGTCTGTTAATGATACTTCATGAGCATAAGAACAGTAATACCATCCATTTGGATTATGGTACACACGAGAGTTTGCTTTGGTTCCTCACATTTATGAAGTCGTTTAACGGAGTTGTGTATTTCAACAAGCCCCCTATACACTACAATATCTATGTGGATGCGAGTTTGAAATATTTGGGGGGAATGTGGGGCTCTTGAGTGTATTCAACTCTCGTTCCAGTTGACGTAATAGATGAAATGTCTATCACACAGTATGAACTATATAATGTCTTGTTGGCGATTCAACTGTGGGCCTGTGACTTAACAAATAAGGTTTAATGTGTGCACTGAGACAATGAGAGTGCGGTTACAGTTGCAAATTCAGGTAAAACCAGGGATCCTTTTTTGGACTTATGCATTCAACATTTGGCAATGTTGTGTGGCCGTTTTAACATTGATCTTAGGGTTCAACACATTAAAGGGGTTGACAGCATTGTGGCTGATGCATTATATCAAGGCAAAGGTGGGGTCATTTGGGAAGTAGTTCCTCATGAGTTATTTACTGTTTTCTAGGTGTACCTAGTGCCATGGGACCTTTGTTACAGCAAGCCATGGGGACAATTGAAAAGGGATTATGACCTCACACTAGGGCCCAATACTGCAAGCAGTTCAAGTTGTTTGTAGCATTGTAGTGTTCATGTTACAATCAGGTTGTAAAGCCTGGGACTCCACACCCTCACTTTTGTGTTTCTTAAGAGTTTTTAGCTAGGAATGCTTTGTTATTTCATGTTATTAACAATTATGTTTCTGCATTAAAGTACTATTTTGGAAGATATCAGTGGAGGATTGATGCGTTTGAATCATTGTTGATTAGGAGATTGCTATGTGGACTTCAGTATTCTATCTCTTCAAAACCTCAACCTAAGCGCATTTTATGAACTGTTTTGAATTTTCTATTTGGCACCACTTTCGCCAAAGTTGTTTAACAAAACCCGTCACTTTCTTCGTTCAGATGTTGTGTTTGCCTATCCGGGAGTTCATATTAAAGTAAAGTTGGCAAAGAATATACAAGCCCCTGAAAGGCAACATTTAGTAAAAATCCCATCGGTGCAGGTTCCTTTCATGTGTCCTGTGCAAGCATTGTCATGTTTGCTTAAAAAATTTCGTTTTTCAACCAAATGATCCGCTTTTTGTGCTCGATGATTATCACTTGTTGACCCAGTCTCGTCTTAGATCTCATTTGGCTACATTTCCTCGTACCATGGGAATTCCGTTAGAAGCTCATAGTTTTCATACATTTCGTCGTTCTGCAGCCACAATTGCCTATGATGCCAATGCTGATGACAGCTATTAAATCTCATGGCTTATGGAGTAGCGATGCAGTTTGGTGTTACATTTCTGATAACACCTCTCAGGCCCTTCAGGTCCCTCTTACTTTTCAACGTCTTGTCAATACTACTTTGTCATAAATGCTTGCTGGGGTTTGGGCTGATTATTGTGTTTTATTGTATTTCTCGTCTATGAGATCATATTGGGTTTATAAAGTTAAGATCTCATATTGTGATATCTCGTTCAGATTATGATATTCATGTAAACTAGCAAATGGAGAATGGTAGTGCCCAAATCTTGCTAGTATTCATTAAACGTGACTAATCTGGGGTTATAGTCTTCCTAGCGTGCGTAAATTCGACTGTAGTGGCAACACCCCTATTGGGTTGCGTTTCAGTCGAAATGAACTGAGCCACACAATAAACTCACCCGTTTTGCTCTCTCGACCAATGAGCTTTCTCCTCTCTCGCTTGACCAATCACAGACCTTCTTTCACTGTAATTGTTCTGGGAAGCTTTTCCTCAGGCATTTGTGATCTAGAGTTTGATGAAGAAACATGTTTTAAAATATATATTTTAGTTTCCCACCCAAAATCCCTTCCCTTTCAGTAATTTTTTTTAAGTATTTTAGTTGGTTTTATTGTTGTACTTCTCATTTGAGATTTATGTATGGGCTGATTCTTGTGTTTTATTGTATGAGATCATGTTGGGTTTATAAAATTGAGATCTCGTATTGTGAGATCTTGTTCATATTATGGTATTTATGTAAACTAACAAATGTAGAAAGATAATAAATGGTAGTGCCCAAATCTCACTAGTATTCATTGAACGCGACTAATCTGGGGTTATAGTCTTCATATGTGTGCGTGAATTTGACTAAAGTGTCCATGCAACAGCCAGGGTCAGATTGGGACAGGCCCGCACCATTGCCACTTGTGGGAGTTGAACCCATACAGAGGTGACAACCTGTGCCACTAGGGACCTTAATGTTCCTTTAGTAGTCATCTTGATAGAGCAACTGATTTGGGTTTAACTTGTCTTAAAAATCATATTAGGAGATGCGGTAAAACTTTTCTTGCTTGTTGGTCAAGATTCTTCACTAAACACTGACTGATCCCAAAAAGCAACTACTACCAACATGACTGTATTAAGTCAAGGTTAGAATTCAAACCAAGGACCTGATTGTTGGAAGATAAAAGTGCACAACATTTTACTATAAAACAGGTGTGTGTATAAAAAACTTTATCGGTTATACCTAGATCACATTCTTCCATGTGGCTTCAGGTTCTAACTGGTCCTGGCTCATTCAATGGGTTTCATGTTATTGACCCGGACCCGAGGAATGGCTATATGGGGTGACCTGTTTTTAAAATAGTGTTCTGAAGAAATATTCAAATACCAGCTGTTATGAAAGAACAGAACATGGGTTATAACACTAAATAGGCCAACAACAACCTGTATAGCTGTTATGTCTCTCTATATAATATTAAGGCAATATTGGCACACAGCCTATATCTTTGTGATTTCATAAATCCTCTGATCAAGTTTTGTCATCTTTCATATTCTAGTTATGGAGACAAATTTACTTTTTGACATTTGTGCTACCCCATCTTTAATGATGCTTTTAAAACAGAATTAGTCGCTTCTTATGTTTCTGGCCCAAATAATGATCTTTACCACTGTACTAAGGCGTGGGTGGTTCATGGTACCATGAAGGGAAAACTTAAAAATAACAAGACCTTAGAATATAAAAATCCCAATTTGATTATGACATACGTTTTCTCCTACCTGACTCTCAGTTCAGTGTTCATAGGTTATATTCCATTTCATAGTAACATGTGAAATTTGCTGAGAGTCTGTCCTGATATTATCACAGCTGTCGAAAGGGCACATTATTTGTTCAGTTTTATAGAACTTAATAGAACTTAAATTTTTAATTTCATGTTGCTTCCATGTTGCTAACTTTTAACACACCTTCTTTATAAAGTGTATATAAACTTGGTTTTCACTCAGGTAACTTTTTTCAGCAAATTTAAACATTTTTCTACTTTTATGTCTGTTTAGTGCCATTTGGATGACCTTTTAAAATGTTTAAATGTATCTGAAGTCCAAACATTAAATGTCACCTGTTATCACTCAACACCTTCTTAAGCAGTGAAGTTGATGAATGAGTCAACACCAAAAAGGTTACCACAGAGAATGAGGCAAAAAGTCTGGTCTAGTGTAGGGCAAGTATATATACAGCAAATAGCAAAGGTACTGTGCTGGTGAATTTTACTTAAATGTTCCCTTTTTGGTAATGTGCTGATACCTCATGAGAGGCCTAAGCAGCCAAATGATTGACAACATCAGGCATTTCATCAGCTGTCGCACATCTCTGTGGCCGTTGGTTTGAATCCAGCTTATAACAACATGTGGTATTTGACAACACCCTGTCTTATCTAATCTAATCTACTGCTCTGCAGGCGCAATATCTTTCCCACCATGTGGAACTCAGGGCATCATGATATTACCTGAGCTGTAGAATGGGACAGAACCCTAACTATGACTTTCATTCCACGGTCTTGTATGAAATGCTGAGGCCTCAGTTGCTGGGTGGTTGACAATCTTGGCATTTCATCAGTTCACTCGAATGCCTGTGTTGGATGCATACAAAACCAGATCTGAGGAATTCACTGAGGGCATGTCTTGATATGACCTCAAAATCATCAGTAAAAATTCACGACCATCAACTCTTTACAACTAGTAGTAACTTATTACTACAAACTTATTATTATTATCAATTTACTACCACTATTACCAACAATTCATTACTACCAATTTGTTACCACCACTACCAACATATCACAACAAACTTGTCACCAGCACTACTAACTCATCATCACCCCTCATTACCATCACCTTACTACCACTACCACCAAATCATCAGTAGCTATTCACCACCATCAACTCTTTACCACTACTACCAATTACTACAAACTTATTACCACAAACTTATTACCACTATTTCCAGCTCATCCCCACTAACGTATAACCCCCATTATCAACACCCATCCAGTACTACCAACTCATCACTACATTTCATCGCCACTATTACTAATTCATCATAACCAGTTCATCACTATCAACTCTCCACCATATCTACCAATTCACCAAACCTATTACAAACTTATTATTGCACTACTACCCACTGATCACTACCAGCTCATCACCACTACTACCAAGTTGTCACCTTAAACTCATTACCATCAACTTTCCAGCATTACTACCAAGTCATCACCATCAACTTATTACCACCAACTTATCACCACTGCTATCAACTCATCGCTACGAACTCGCCACCACTGTTTTCAACTCATACCATCTTCTTGTCACCTCTATTCTCAACTGCTTACCACCACCTTTTAGTAGTTTTTAGATTTTGTCAAAGGTAGGGGGATCGAAAATTTATTTTGTAAATGATTATCAATAAAATAAATTTGTTTTGTGTTTTGAGGTATTTTAATAACCTATAAATAAAAGAAAACTCAACATTAATATTTAAAAGTTGTTAAGCTATGTGTATGTGTATTTAACTATTTAAGTTATTTATGTGCTTGTTGCCGAGCTGGTAGTAGTTGTGAATGTGGTGCTTGATGATGGATTTGTCTTGGTAACAACTTTAAGTATTTTTAGAACATTACTGGATCGATTATTTGATGACACAAGATATCTTATCATGAAAGCGTAACTGAAACCGTACATAAAACAATAAATAAATCTCGGAAACAATTAGTGATAAAATGGCTCCCATGCTTTGAAAATTCTCTTTTATATTTTTCTTAACCTGTGTAATGCTCTATAAGCGTCACACACTTTTTATATGTCAAAGCATCTTCTCAAATTAGCTCATATTTCTTTATGTCTATTCTATGCTCTAGATAGTGGGTTCTAATGAACGACATTACTTAAACAATGTACATATAAGATTGATATCATTTTCTTTTATTTCATAATTACATTAACCATTGGCAAGAAAAGTTTGTTCTTAGTATCTAATCAAAGCAAGTATATTTAAGTTTAAAAAGTAAATAGCAAACATATACTTAATTTAAAGACTGTAGTTTAAGTCAAGGTTAGGCTTTACATCACTGATGGACTTCGACAGACCAACAAAATTAAAAATAACCAAAGATTCTTCTGTACAGTATCTCTTGTCCCAGTCACACTTAATGGTGTCTGTTAATAGCCCTATACTGCACTCGGATTAAAGTGAAGAATTTGTTCGACACCCGGCTTAACCTTCTAAGTCACTGCCAAGTCCAGCAACCAAAATACTTTAATAAGCAGTCACTTAGACTACTGTAATGCCCTCTTTACTTCACCCACAGAATTTGAGTTTAGGAGACTCAGGTGTCTTCAAAATTCATTCTGATGGTATCCACCCAATCTCCCAGGTTCCCTACATTATCCCACAATCTCTATATGGCTCCAGGTAAAACACAGGATACAGTTCAACATCGGGTTGATCACGTGTAACATAAGGTGGCTAAGTTGTATAGCTCAATGAAAAGCTCCATCAGTATATCCTATCTGGAAAGACTATAGGTTCTGCCTAACAGTTAAATTCTAAATTCCTCTTTTGACTATAAACTTAAAAAAATCCCACAAACAGTATTTTAGTCGCCATGCACCAACATTTTGATTTTTCATTGCTCTTGAAATAAGAACAAATCCCCAACTAACATATTCAAGGAAAAATCGTAGGATCTATCTCTAATTGAAGTTCTCCCCCCTGTACTTTCCCAAGTGTACACCAACAACCCTATTTGTTTACCCATGGAATGTCCCTCAACTATGACTTTTACCAATTTCATTGTTAGCTTACATCTACATCACACTCTTCCATACTGGCCTCTCGGGTTCTCAGTGGCGCATTGGGTTAGCAGGTTTGGCATCTCAGCACAGATAATGCTGATGACCTGTCCAAATAGGACCCTGGCTACTGAACGAGATGTAAAACACCAACTTTGACCTTTGCCCATGCTGACCTCATGAGCTGCACACACAATATGTTTCATTTGTCTGGTTGTGGTTTGATGTGTTTCATGTTTTAGCGGTATCTGCCTTCTGCTATAAGTGTGAGTAAGATAGAATTAGTACTTTAGGTAGGATGTGTACACAACAAGAACAGCCATTTTAGCATGTGGCAGATTTTTTTTGAATTGTTTCAAAAACCACTCACCAGCTCTCATGTGCTAAACCATAACGTACACACTGGAGGGGGTAAAGTAGGGTTGTGGGGTTGACTGAATAGCTATACAGGGCGGCTTGATCGTAAGGATGCACTACTCACATACGAGGTCCATTTACAGAGCAATAAGGTCATGAAGGAAAATATTCAAATACATGTTGATACGACCAAACAGAACAGTGTGATTGGGTCATTAGGACACTGAATTCCTTTTTTATTTAAAAATATTGCGTATGTAAAGCAGTAGAATAGATTACATTGGATTTCCCCATTTGGAAAGGTAGCATTGGCGTGAGAGCAGTAAATAAAGCAAAACTTATCTGGGAAATTTGAGTATATTTTCAGAGCCCTAAGCACAATATAGCATAAGTCCTAATTACGAGATAGCATATCTTGTAATTATGAGATAGGATAAGTCATAATTAAAAAGATTCAAGACACCTTTAAATACACTCAATCTCAGCTTCTTCACCCAGACAAGGAGCCGCCGACTTTCAGTTCCTTTCAAGTTGTCACTGATACTGAAGTTCTTAAGTTTATCAAGGAATCCCCTTCAAAAACTTGCTCCCTTGATCCATGCCCCACTCACATTGTAAAACAATGTATTGACATTCTTCTCCCTTCATTGACTAAACTGGTTAACTTGTCCCTCAAAAATGGCATTTTCCCTAATCCTTTCAAACAGGCTATTGTCACACCCCTCCTCAAAAAGTCCACCCTTTCAAAAGAGGACTTGAAGAGCTATCGAGCGGTGTCCAGTCTGAGCTTCTTGTCAAAATTAGTCGAGCGAATTGTGGCTGCCCAAATTAGATCTCACATGGATTCTCATGATCTTGGTAACACTTTCCAGTCAGCCTATAAGTTGGGGCACTCAACAGAAACTGCCTTGTTGTGCATCAAAAATGAGATTCACTTATCTCTGTCCAAGGGCATGCCTACAGCACTAGTGCTACTCGACCTGTCCGCGGCTTTTGATACTATCGATCATGACACACTCCTATCCTGTTTGTCGTCTAGATTTGGTTTTGCTGGATCGGCACTAAAATGTTTTAGATCCTACCTCCAGGATCGTTTTCAGTCAGTCAAGATTGGTTTCAGTCTTTCGAATTTGTTCAAATTGAAGTTTGGAGTCCAAGGTTCTGTCTTAGGTCCTCTTCTGTTTTCCCTCTACACAACACCTCTTGGTCAAGTCATCAGAAAATATACCGGAGTCCGTTACCACTTCTATGCGGACGACACTCAGCTGTTCATTCACTTATCCCCTGATGATAGTCTCAAGTCTTTTGACCGTCTTAAATCGTGTTTGAATGATATTCAGGTCTGGATGTCTGAAAACAAACTCAAGCTAAATCCTGATAAAACAGAATTCATAGTCTTCGGTGCAAAAGACAGACACAAATGGCTCAGTGACTCTTTTCCTGTCAATATCCTGGGTAATTGCCTCTCTCCCGCAGATGTTGTACGCAATCTAGGTGTTCTGTTTGATGCAAAGTTTTGTTTCACCAATCAGGTAAATTTTGTTATCAAATCCTGTTTTATTAGCCTCAGGGACCTTCATCGCATCAGGAGGTTTCTTTCTGTGGATACATCAGTGGTGATTGCAAATGCTCTGGTCAGTAGTCATTTGGATTATTGCAATTCTCTTTTTCGCAGTTTGTCATCCCGAAATGCTACAAGGCTCCAATATGTTCAAAATGCGCTTGCATGGTTTGTCACTGGTGCTTCAAAGTCTCACATTACATCCACCCTTAGGACACTTCATTGGCTACCCATTAGACAAAGCATTATCTTCAAAACCCTAGTTTTGGTTTATAAGTACCTCACCACTGGCCAGCCTAAGTATTTTGCACCATATTTCACCTTGTACAAATCTGCCATGAATACAAGACGTTCCAATCCCAAAAAATTGTTCCTTCAGGTTCCCTCTTACTGTGCTTCCATCCATAAATCACAGGTCCATTTTAACAATAGTTTCTCATATGATGCCCCTAAGTTATGGAATGATCTTCCATATGATATACGCAGTGCTCCAAATCTCTTGAGTTTCAAAAGTCGACTCAAAACCTACCTATTTCAGAAATCATTCCCACCATAGCTTCTTACTACCGAACACTGGACCGCCTCTCTGGGAACGACTCGGAACATGTCTAATGTCTTATGACTTATGCCTTACTAATTGGATGGTGTGCCTTAGAATCCGTTGATACGGAGATTTAGCACTGATTGATTGATAATTATGACATAGCATAAGTCATAATTACGACATAGCATAAGTCATAATTACGACATAGCATAAGTCGTAATTACAACTTCTGTACTTTAAGTAGTGGCAGGATACACTTAAACCTTTAAATGGATGAATATTTGGAAGGATTTTTACGTAACAGAGGATTGTCAGAAAGTGAAATTAAATAAATGGCAGAAAACAAGGTAATTGACTTTTTGTCTCTTCTTTTAAAGGAAATGTTTTGAAGCAATCGCAACAAAGTTGCAAATGTGAGTGTTTCATGAAACTACAGAAAAACCACTATTACTGACCCTCTATTTTCCAAAATTTCAATTATGCAATCTTAAAATGCATATGACGGAAAGCATATTCAGACTCTGGATCCACATTTCCAGAAAAGGAACTTTAAGCCCCGGATCCCTAAATATGTGTCAGTTAAACCCTGACTTTGAAACTGAACACAAAGGGCTAGAGCCCTTAACCTTTTATATAGTACAGCTAACCAGTAGAAATAGGTAGATAAATCCTTCCAGTCAAAGAAAGGCCCACCATTTTTCAAAGAAGAAACTGCACTGGTCATTTTGTATTTTTTCATAATGAGGCTAATTTCAGTTACACAGAAGCTAACCTTCCCTCTCCCTAATGAAGATATTGGGCATATTCGTCCACTATCTAATGGGCTTCTGTAACTGATGAATTAATTTGATATAAGTTTTGATTAATGTTGATAATCTGTTGCAATCTTTATGCATGCTTTGACAAATAAACTCCAATTTCGTGAGAATCTGACATTTATCTTATGTTTCAAGCTGTTTGCCATTGCATATATTGCAATTGCATTTAAAAATTCATCCTTTGGTTTAATCATCATAGAGCAATACTGCTATTCTATTCTGACCATAATATGAAATAAATTACGGAATAAAGGATAAGTCACCACAAGAGCTATCTGAAAGTGTCTGGAGTCTAGTGTCTCCTTCTCCCTTTGTATTTTCTGTGCCTCCTCCCCCCTGTCCCTCTCTTCTCTCTCCTCCTCCTCTTCTGTATGTCAGTAACTGTATCCCCCCTAACTCAAACTCTGTAGGTGTGTCTGTGGGAGCTTCTATCCACTTCAGATTTCTTCTGCCCTAAATTAATTTGTAAAAAACAAAAGCCCATCTAAACTTTGCCAGGTGTAATCCATCACATGGCAGATACCAAATGATGATTTTTCGCAAACTCACCTTATATAGACATAAATTTCATAGCCGACAAGCCGTGGGTCAGTAAAATGAGGCTGTCCTGTCCTACACACTTCCTGGCTTGTCTGCTTCTGTAACTGCCTTTTCGGTTTCTCTTTACGGCTTGTCTTGATGTGTTCCCAGCTTGTCCTGCTGAAATGTTACCATTTCTGCAGTCGAAGACTTAGAGATTTCCCGTTGTGACGGGAAGCAACCAGGTCAGGTCTGGGATGTTTACAACAGGCTAGTTTTCTTTCAAGTATGGTCGGTTTGTGTCTATCTGGTGAAGTGGTGTCCAAGTACTGAACCACAACAGGCCAGCAAGTGTTTCCAGACAAGACAGCTACAGTATAGGACAAGATGGGAAGTGTTTCTGAGAAGTTGTAGAGACACACAAGAGGACGGTTACCATGTGGGCAGAGCCAAGGTCGGGATCAAGTGTTGGGGAGGGTCAGAAAAATATCAAACATGTTTGATATTTTGCCGATCCACCTCGACAGGCCAGGAAACTACAACTGATCCTAACTGACTCTGTAAACTTTGCTCTCGACCCTCCAAGTGGAACACCCCCATTAGGAAAGTAAATTCAATTAAAAAGACAAAATCGCAAAAACAAAAGTAGCAAATACGCGATAGTTGAAAAATATTAAACTACAAAGCACTGGTAGAAAACAGATCTCTATCAGGGTACATACCTAAAATTTGGGAAGATTTTTTTTTGTATACAATCCAAGATATGATCCGGATCTTTCCTAAAATGTAATAACTTCTTCCTTTGGTCAGACCCTACCCATGTAAAATCTCATTCTGTTCATTACTTTTTGAGGTATCACAAACATAGGCAAACAGACAGGCAAATGAATGCGGCCCAAAACATAACCACCTGCTGAAGGTTATTCAATTTCCAGAGACTATTTAAGAGGCAATAATGAGACAGCTACCATGAAATCAGCAAACTGAATTGGCACATGACTACTTCAAACTCCAATCGATTAGGATTTGGTAAAATAAAAAGAATAGACCAACACCAATATGTCCCCTCTCCTCCAACCACCCAGCAGCAAGAACCTCAGCAGCAGCCAGTCCAATCCAAGCCTCCCTGGCAGTCATCCGAACCCAAGCAGTAGAAGCAGCAATCACACTGCACTTGCCTACAATTGGTCCTTTTTAGGACCACTACTGTAAAATTTATAGGTCCTTCTCAGGACCACCCGAATCTTCCAATCACAATTACTAGCTGCCTGTTTGACAAAATTCCCCAAACAACAAGCATTACACTGCCACACACCAAACATATGACCCCCAAACACACAAAAATGGGTGAATAATTTAAAAGCTTTTGAACTTTGAAAAAATTATTTTTTTTGGAATAATAACTTAGGAAAAAAGGAGACTTTGGCCACCCCCTCCCCCCAAAAAAAATAGATTAATAAATAAAATTAAATTAAAAAATAAATTAATAAATGAAACTTTGGCAACAAAAAACTTGACCCTTTTGAATTTTGAAAATTTGAAAACATTTTTGGGAATGATTTACACCTTTGGATCCAACTTTTTCAGTAACTTTGGAAGTTCTCCAAAGATTTTGGTACTCAAGAAAGTTTCTCTTCCCTTGTGAGCTATCTTCTGCTGTAGGGTTTCATCAAGGCAAAAGCATCGTCACCCAGCAAGAAATAGTGCAAATCTGGTCCTCCCTCCCCCATGGACTCAGATGGTGGAAGCCAAAAGGTGCGACCCTCGATCTTCTTCCTCAGCCTACTTTGGTGCATCTGATGAAGATCCACTTGACCCAACATCTACCCAAAGAAAACTGTATTGTGTGGTGACCAGGGCTAGCAGCACCAGGGAAAAGAAGCTCTTGTACTTGTAATATTCAATTCCAGATTTCTTGGGCTTCTCAACGGTTTCTCATCTAGTGCCCCAAGAGTGTGGGGGACATTCCATCTGGTTCTAAACTTCTCTTCAACCTTTTTCTCGTCTTTTGGGTCAGTAGGGCATGTCAAATATTTTTCCTGGAATTCAGCAAGCATGGAATTTACATGGACAAATTTGCATAAGTGGTTTGGCCAACCAGCTAGTGATATTGCAAGGACGTGTAGGTTTCTCCTGTTGCCAGGTGTCTCAGCATTATTTTCCAGGTCCAATCTAAGTTTTAAGGGCTTCCTAAAATTGGTAACTGACTTCTTGATGCAGTGGTGTATGCATTCCTCAACCAGGAAAAAACAGGTGGCATCCTGACAAAATTATCGTACCGTGGGATATCAGTCTGTATTAAGTCAGCCAGGAAGGGTTCTGTAGCATCCCCTTTCTTCTGTTTGAAGTATCCAAGCCATGACAGGAAGGGAAGGAAGGGTTCTGTAGCATCCCCTTTCTTCTGTTTGAAATATCCAAGCCATGACCCAGGGGTTTTCTTCTTCTACTGGGTGGTGGCTGTGGCTGTGGTGAAGGTGCTGCTATAGAGCGGGTGCTGGTACTGGGTTCAGATTCTTCCTTCTTTGTCTGCAAATCATTATGAAAATCAAAATATTAAACTCAATAAAAAACAAAAGTACCCTAAGTTTTTGTAAAAAGTCTCTGATATGTAGCTGGCATCTTTGCACTGATAAATGATGTTTTATATAATATAGGTTTGATCCCAACTTGCAATCTCGACTCCAGAAATTAATCAGTCCAGTCGGGGTGGGTCAGGATACTGGTTCCGTCCTGTTGGTTTGTCAGTACAGCTTCTAAAGGCTTGATACGACTTGTCTGTTAGTGGTTAGAGGGTAAGTTGTAAACTCTGTCACAGCCTGGAAGTGTTGAAACTCATTCTTTATTTTAAATCATTTTTCTTGGAATAATACATTTATAGAACAATTGAAAAATACATCATGTAGAAGACAATATATCATTGATCATTTATGGAGGCATAAAGAACTTAAATTGTACTCATGGAGCTGTAAAATAAGGGTACAACTTTTCAGGAAATATTTAGTTTAATATCAGATCAAGTGGAGGATTACCCATGTGTGACAAATTGGGCAACTATGAAAAATCTTGATTTCATTCAGTGGAGGCAATTTAATGTGTTCAATATAAATTCTTCATGCATGTATTTATAAACACACATGGAATGGACAGTCAATCATTAGAACTATGAAGGAGTGGCCAGTGTAAAATAGTTTGCCGGGAAAGAGTGACATCCATTGAAGACTATAAACACCTTTAATTTGTGGGAAACATTGATATCAATTGAAGACTATAAATACCTTCTTTTGTCAGAACTTGGCCTTTTTGGGGACAATTTGTGTTGACAACAAAGGATAGTAATGATTTGAAAGGGCTTTAGAAATAACTTTATATGTGTACCCTGTAAACCCTGTTGCTATACTATCTGAATACTTAGTACCATTCCAATATTGTTAAACTTGTTTAGTTGTCAAAGTCAAAGTTGGGGTTTAACGTCCCGTTCAACAGCCAGGGTCATATTGGGACAGGTCCTCAGCATTGCCACTTGTGGGACTCGAACCCACAGAGGTGACAGCCTATGATTAGATGCCAAACTTGCTAACCACTAGGCCACCGAGGACCTCTGTTAAACTTGTTTAGATCTGAATACTTAGTACCATTCCAATATTGTTAAACTTGTTTAAAGTTTTTTGAGTGGTGTTCATCATTGACTAATACAACTGAAGGTATTTTTATTGTACACAATCGTACTGGATTACAATGAGCAAGATGGAGAACTGTGAATCTGAAACACCAAGGAAGAAAAGACCTTTCTTGGAAGTGTCCATCTCACCAGATGGGAAGGCAGCAATGAACACTTCAGATTTGAGAGATGTCCTGGGTGACATATTGGATCAAAAACTTGAGGACCATCTAAAATCGATTAAAGATGATTTTGTCCAGCTGAAAACAAGTGCCAAAACACAGCAACTGGAAACTTCTCAAGCTATCTCAGACATTAAAAGAGAATGTGAAGAGGTGAAAGCTGAGAATAACCTCTTAAGAAAGCAAGTACTGAAACTTGAGAGTTTTCAGAGAAAAAATAACTTGAAGTTAGTAGGCTTAAAGGAAATAAAAGTGAGATTATTGAGATTGCTGTGCTCTCTATATTTAATGAATTTCTCCAGACATCCCATAGATTTGATGAGAGAACACTGGAATGTGTCCATCGACTTGGCCCATTTCAAAATGGCAAAAGGCGAGATGTTTTGGCAAGGTTTGTTAATTTTAAAGATAAGTTAACTGCTGTAGAAATGAAGGAAAGGATAAAAGAAAAATATGGGATACTCCTACTAAATGTAATACATCTTATTATCTTTATATAATGTAAAAAATTGATATAATATTCAGTCTAAAAAGTACTACTAATATATAAAGGGAACAATTTTTTTTGAACAAAATGAGTTAATATACCTTTTTGTTGTAAACCACTCGTGTAGAAAACTATAAAATATAATGAAAGTAATTGCAATTCTTGTAGCACGACATGAACCCTTGTGTAAGGTGTCACTTATCATTAAGATTAGTATATTAATTTTGCAACAGAGAAGCAAAGGACGGCCTTTTATTTTATAGTACAGTTAATTCCTTATTTCTTTGTATTTTATTTATTTATGGATAGAAATGATGATATTTTTAGAACTGCATTTAAAAAGCAAAGTATAAATTATAATAAGAGCCTAGGTAGAACAATTTTCTATATTTTCAAAGTTTAGAGGTGTTGCTTAGCAAAATATTTTGCTAGACTGTGAGAAAGTATTCTGTGGGGAATCTGTTTATGCATTTGTTTGTGTGGTATCATCATAAGTTTTTTTTCTTTGAATGTTTTTTGAAAGTCTGTGGCTTTGTAACTTGAAACAAAGTTCGACTCTGAACTGAGTTTTATTGTTTTCACTTACTGGTTGAAGTATATTGTTATCAAGACTATGGACATTTCATCAATGAAAATGGCCCATAATTAAAATATTCTCTGTCCAGGTTATATGTTTATAGTAACTATTTCCATTAAAAGGTATAACCTTTAAAATTATAGGGAGATGAAAAAATAGTTGTCACAAAACTTTTTGTTGGTCAAAAATATATCCTTGGAAAATATACCAAAAGTAAAATAAAAAGTAAAAAGTAACCTCCAACGGGAAATGAACTATTTTATGGAATGTATTATCTCCATCAAGCAAAGTGATCATATTTAAGCCAATTTAAGCCTATGAAAAATATGTTAGTATACATCACTTGAAGTGTTCACATTTAAACTTATCCATATTTAAACTTATGACAAATATATCCAGTGTATAAAACTTTAAACTAATCATTATGATTATTAACTGTACATTAGTTTTGCAAAAGAGTGGCAATAAGCAACAAATGTTTGAACTTATCACTATGATTATTAATTGTATATTAGCTTTTGCAAAGGGGCAGCAATGAGGGACTTTGTCTCTTTTTTTACAATATAGCTCTGTTTGTGAAACTATTTAGTTTAACTCTTAATCCTGCTTTCTTAAAAATTACACTAGAAAAATTACATCAAATGGTTAATAGTTAGTCAATAGTTATTAACTGGGCTGATACTAAAACGTTGTCTCCATATGACCAACCATTAAGTGATTGTCTATTCAGTTTATATAGTTATATATACAGTAATAGTCACAAATTGAACAATATTACTTTGAAATACAGTGTTTCATTTCTGTTTGTATCTCCTGAGTAAAATAGATTATCATAATTTTGGACAGATACAAAATTGCTGTCAATTCACCATTAAAAGATTTAGCTTAAAGTGTTATGTGTTGAACCACTATTGTCAGGTTAAAAGTATCATTTTGAAATAAGTCTCTTTTTTTTCTTTCTTCCACTTATTGATTAGCTCATGTTGTTATTATAATTTTTGGACAGACTTTAAACTGCTGTCTCCAGATGATCAATAATAAAACTACTCTATTTACTTTATATTATGTATATAGCCTATGTTATGTTTCTTTTATCATTCTTGTTTCATGTACTATTGAGCAGATTTCATTATGTAGACTATTTAGAGGTGATGGCAGTGGTTACAGCTATAACATTTCTTTGCATTGTTTCTGCTTTTATGAAAGGTTTATACAATGGTTATTTTGTAGTACGTTATTCAGTAGTTGGAGTGTCAGTGATTAAAAACCTCTATTTTGGTGGATCCTGTTCAATTAGATTTTATGTCATGAATTTATATCAAAACAATACCCATGAAAAATAATTTAAAATCAATCCTTCCAGACAAAATTACTTTGTTATCTGCAAACTGTCAGGGGCTTCGTGGATATGAGAAAAGAGCTGACGTTTTGAGCTACCTCAGGGACACTGGTGCATCTGTTTGTCTGCAAGACACACATCTTTTAGAAATTGACAAGCAATCTATCAGACAAATTTGGCCTGAATGCTTTATTAGTGGTTCAAAAACAAACTCTCGAGGTGTACTTATACTTATAAATAATAATTTTGAATACAAAATTTTAGATACTTTCAAAGATGATGAGGGTAATATTCTTCAATTATTGATTAGTCTTGGTACTTTCAAACTAAATTTGATAAACGTCTATGCACCAAATAAAGATAATCCAAACTTTTTTAGGAAAGTTTGGCAATTAGCACAAAATGAAATTGCTGATCATGTGATAATATGTGGGGACTTTAACCTAGTTCTTAACCCTTTACTAGATTGCCATAATTATACAAACATTAATAATCCCCAAGCAAGATCAAAAGTTATGGAAATGATGAATAGTTTAGACTTAATTGACTCATTCCGCTACTTGAACAATAATGTTAAGCGTTTTTCTTGGTGAAAGAAAAGTCCACTAAAACAAGCCAGGCTTGACTACTTTCTCTCATCAAATACAATGGTAGACATGATTGATTCATGTGACATAAAACCAAGCTACCGTTCCGATCATTCAATTATTGAAATCAAGATATCTATTAGTGACTTTGTCTTTGGCCGGGGTACATGGAAAATTAATAACAGTTTGCTCAAGAACAAGGACTATCTAAGTTTGGTGAACAAAATAATCGATGAAAAAAAGAAAAATATTGCTTGCCAGTATTTAGTATAAACCACATCAAAGAAACTTATAATGATTTGACCTTCTCTATTGATGATGACACATTTTTAGAAATGGTCTTTTTGAGAATTCGAGGTGAAACTATAAAGTTTGCATCTACTTTGAAAAAAAAGCAAAATTCGCATGAGAAGACATTGCTACAGGACATATCCAATCTTGAGACTACAGCTATGGGTCAGTCAAACTCATGTTTACTTGAAGATAAAAAAATTGAACTTGAGAATCTTAGAAAAGAAAAAGTTAGGGGACACATAACTCATGCCAGACTACAATGGCTAAATGAGGGTGAGAAGCCAACTTCATTCTTTTGTAAATTGGAAAGGAAACACTGCAATGAAAAAACAATGAAAAAAATACAAACTAATTCAGGTACTATAGTGACGGACCAAAAAAGTATTCTCAAAGAAATCCAAAAATTTTACCACAATCTATTTAAATCAAGAGATTGTAATATTAAAACCTACAATGCTAAAGAAGAGATCACTCGTGCAGGGTTGAAAATGATCCCTAAAACTGTTCTCGGTCATCATATATCTGCCAAAGAGCTTGGTTTTGTTCTTAAAAAAATGAAAAACAACAAATTACCTGGCATAGATGGCATCTCAGCTGATTTCTTGAAAAATTTTTGGAGAAAACTGAAATTTTTTGTTGCCAATGCCATTAACAATTGTTACTGTAAAGGTGTGTTAAGCACCTCAATGCGCCAAGCCATTATAACTTGCATACCCAAAGGCAATAAGGACCGTCAGTTAATAAAAAATTGGCGTCCAATATCTTTACTAAGTGTTATTTACAAGTTAGCATCTGCAACAATTGCAGAAAGATTAAAGCCTTTCTAACAAAATATTATCAGTGAACATCAATCTGGTTTTATACCAGGTAGATGCATAGGTGATTGTACATGATTGATTTATGACTTAATGTTTTATACAGAAAAACACAATATACCAGGGTTACTTATGCAAATAGACTTTGAAAAAGCATTTGATTCTGTGTCCTGGAAATTTCTATACATCACCCTAGAATCATTTGGCTTTGATAATGATTTTATTAAATGGATACAATTATTCAATACTGATATTAAGGCTTATATAATTCAATGTGGAATTTTGTCAGACCCTATACCTGTTGAGCGTGGTTGCAGACAGGGAGATCCAATTGCTCCTTACTTGTTTTTGCTTGTGGCTGAAGTTTTATGTTGTCTTATTAACAGATGTCCAGATATTCTAGGAATAACAATTGGCAATACAATGTTTAAGCTTACACAGTTTGCGGATGACACAACAATAATTTTGGATGGAAACGCTAACTCTTTACAAGCAGCACTGAATATTTTAGAAATATTTGGAGAAATTTCAGGACTAAAAATTAACACCGAAAAGACAAAGCTAATTTGGATTGGAAGCGAAGTAACATAAAAAAAGATGAAAGTGTCACAAAAATTCCACTGGGGAGATACCCAGTTTAATCTGTTAGGGATAAATTTCTCAATTGATCTGTCCAAGCTACCCAGACTGAATTATGTAAATGCTCTAGGAAAGGCCAAGCAAATTATGAATTCTTGGCAATATAGATATTTAACACCTATTGGAAAAATAACAATTATTAAAACACTGATAGTCTCAATATTTACTCATTTATTTATGGTAATACCAACCCCTATAGAAACAATAAATGAATTAAATAAATCACTCTTTAATTTCTTGTGGGAGGAAAAACCAGACAAAATTAGTAGGCATAGAGCTTTTACCACCCAGCTAAATGGAGGACTGAAAATGATAAATATACATAAATTTGAAATGTCTATGAAAATAAGATGGGTAAAACAAATCTTCATTGGAAGTAAAAAGGGCTGGTTTAACCTGCTACTGCATGATACTGATTTGTCTTATCTCCCTACATTAGGAAGTCAATGGTGCTTATCTGTTGCAAACCAGCTTAATCCTTTCTGGAAAATGGTGTTTGTATATTATAACAAATTTTGTCAACAAATAAGGATTAAAACACACCTTGATGTGCTAAGCTCAAGTATCTGGTTAAATGCACATTTGGGATCAGAAAAAATATATTTTGTTAATTGGTACAAGAGTGGGATACATGTCGTTGGAGATATTGTAAATCCTCAAGGTCACATCCTGACCCTTGAAGAAATAAAGACAAAATTTGGCTTGAGAACAAATTATCTGAACTATTTTACTGTGAGAAGCCTGGTAAAAAAATATATTGAAAAAAAAACTGTACTGGCTTTAATTTTGACTTTGTAAGACCACATGTACCACTGTGTATTAGAATCCTTCTTGGATCTGGTACTGGTAGTAAAAATATTTATCAAGTTCTTCAAGAAAGTTGTACCATAACATCAAAAAATGAAATAAAATGGAACACATATTTTAATATAGAATACAGCCATAGGCTTTAGAGGACTTTCTATAAAATTTGTTTTTATTGCATTCAAGATAATAAATATATATGGTTTCAATACCGTATTTTACATAAAATACTTCGGGTCCGTGATTTATTATTTAAAACAAAAATATCTAATACAGACAAATGTAGACTATGTGGAGATTATTCAGAAACAATCATTCATCTCTTGGCTGACTGTCCCAAATCAGTCACTCTATGGGAAAACCTAATATCTTGGATTCATTCAAATAATGTTGGCAGAATTCATTTGGACAGAATAAATAAAATTTTGGGGTATGCAGATTCAGACAAAAATTTCTGGCCTTTAAATTTTATATTAACAGTTACAAGATTCTATATTTTCATCAGTGCAAAAGACTCTAAACAACTCAGCATCTATTGTTTGCAGAACTTAATTAAAAAGAAATACGAGGAGGAAGAAAATTTATCAAAGTTAAACAGCAATGGAGCTTCCTTCCCCAAAAATGGTCTGTTTGGTCAAATATTTTCTCAAACATCAAAATTGTCCTCAACAATCCTGTTTAATAGGTTGAAAATTTATATCTGGCATTCTGAAATTAGAAAGTTCAAATGACTTTACTGCTGCTGAAAATTGATGCTACAATCTATGCAGGAGAAAATTTGCATTTAAAGTGTTAAGAATGTAACAATTGCTTTCACTTCAAAAATATGTATATGCAGTTACCGTTTACTTAACTTTTTTTTTTTGTGCTGTGACTGTACTGTGTAATTTTTTGTATTTTTTGTTTTGTTTTTCTACTCTCTACACACTTTTGTATATACTGTATTTATATACCAAAAAGAGCAATAAAAAAATATAGGTTTAAAAAACGTTTTTGATAGAATGTTTTTGAAACATTTGACAAGCAATGTTGTTTAAACATTTTATGTGTACTGCTTATCAAACATTTTATGATGAATGGCAAAAGCTTCATTTTTTCAGCTATTTTATAAATGTTTTAAAAACATTTCCAGTCAAACCTAGCTTCTTGCGTTATTTTATAAATGTTTAATAAACATTTTCAGTAAAAATGTTTGTATAGAAAATGTTTATAAAACGTTTTTTAAACATTACAGCATAAATGTTTACTTGGAAACGTTTAGAAAACCATAAGATAGGGTTTAAACAGGTTTTAAAAACATTTTGTAAACGTTTAAACCATTTAAAAATGTTTCTAATGTTTACTGGGCGGTTGTAGGGTCGGCTCCAGTGGAGCACCCTCATTATTTTCCTCAGTTTACAAATAAAATGAACAGATACTTATTGCACGTTGGCAGATTTTGTATTTAATGCATATTTCTGCTTCTTTATGATGTCTTGTTCATGGAAAAAAAATGAAAACAGATTTCAGCAATGGCGTCTTGATCAAGAAAACATCTCATACACATGAGATCTTCATGTGATCATGAATTCTTCCAAAAGTATCATCATTCCTGAGAAGAGGACAGAAGAGGACTATCTTATAATATCAGATATTCTAAATGCTCTTTTTGTAAGTTATGTACGTGCCTGTCACTGCTTGTAAGAAATATGTATACTATCTTTGGGGTAGGTACTTAATCACATCATGCATAGAGAAATAAGTACACCCTTTTGATACTCAGATGCTAGGAATCAATTACTGTGATCTCAAAGGATATGTTTTATTTTAACTTGAGTGACACTGGATGGCATCATGCATGAACTAAAATACACCTTATTTGATGTGCACATGAATTGAATCAATTACTATGATCTCAGTGATTGTGTTTCATTTAATGCTTTATATATTCAATGCTCTTTTATGCAATAAATTACTATGATCTCAATGAATGGGTTTTATTTTAAAAAAATGACCAAGGTTAGCCTAAATAAACATTTTCTCATAGCATTATATGCTCGATTAGAAATTCAAAGAATGATACCTAGATGATCAAAATCCGCCCACAAATAAAGATATTACCTAAACAGTTGGCCCATAACTGATCATTTTATGACACAGAGGGCCCCTATACATGTACTTGTACTGTGGGTACCACCCTTGCCATCTACTGTGCATAAACTGGTCAGCCTCACTTGCTCCCTTAACTGCACAGTGAGCCTATAGTCACAGAGGGCCCACTCTGTAGGTAAAGGAGGAAAGGAGGTTGGACAGTTTCTGCATAGTAGCTAGCCAGTTTGGTGTCCACTGTGTAAGTGAAAGAGGGGCAGACGCCCACAGTGTTTAAAGTTCAGTAGCTATGGGTTGTAGTGTGTAGGTATTACATGTTGAACAAAGTCCACAGAATAGCACTGGAGTGGTCATTACCAGATGATCTCATTATCACAAGATGATCATGTGCTCACCAGATGATCTGGTGATCCCTACTCCATCTGATCATGAGAAAATAAGTGAGGGGCCCCATCATCTGCTGATCATCACTTATTATGTCATGAACACCAAATGATCTGATTATCACCAGATAATCTAGTGTTCACCATATCATCTAGTGAGCACTATATGACCTAGATGATTATTCATGTGGTGATCATAACTAAGTGATGATTACCATATCATCTGGTGATCAGAACTTAATAATAATAGATAATAGTAATAAAAATATTTATTTAGTGCAAAATTGATGAGAATCCTCTAAGGTGCTTTAATCAGGGGAACCAGGGGAGAATGACAATGGTGGTGGCTCTTCACCACTCAAAATGGTCTGTTGGGATTTGATATTAAGTGGGTGCCTGTTCCATTCCACTGGTGGGGCAGTGGCAAAAACACGCCTGCCTAAGGCCTTTCTGGAATGGAAAACTGATAATCTATTTCTATGAGTACACTTCAAGTGTTGATGAACGACGACAAATAGGGAAGTTGGGAAATATTTATGGCTATAAAAATGTGGAAGTTATATTTGAAAAGGATACAATAAGAAATAGGAAGCCAGTTGAGTTCTTCTATACAGGGTGTGATATGATTCATTCCATCCAGTCTGTAAACAATGCAGCAGAGAGCATTTTGAATTTTTTGAAGTTTAGTAACACTGGCACTGCTGAATCCATATACACGGGTTGTCACAATACCGTGCGTGTCATAATTCCTTGAATCAATATTCAACAAACTAATTATGAAATCTATCCATTGAAATTACAGAAAAAAAAGAACTGGAGCAGAAATAACAATCAGTTAAATACAAACTTTACAAAATATTACACATTGATAACCGATTTATTGCTGGATAGGTTTCTAAATAGAAATGCACAGTATTATGAAATGCACGGAATTGTGACAACCCGTGTAGTAGGGAATTACAGTACTCTAGTCAACTACTGACTATAGTGTTTGCCATATAAACTGTATTATCAACTGTTAGAAATTTATGGTTACATCGCAATTCCCTGATGTGAGAGACACGGCAGATCTTCGCTATTGTCAAAAATGTTTTCTGAGTTGAAAGTGGCTCCTAGGTTTCTTCCACTTCCACTGCTGATGAAATGGAACTTTGAAGAAACTACACAGGCAATTTTGGTATAAGTGATTCTCTGGTATGTTTATCACCAATGATGATGAATTCGGTCTTGTCAATGTTAAGTTTCAATTTCATACCATTCATCCACTCCTGAACAGAAAAAAGACACTCAGTCAGCTCAGCAATGCCAGAGTCAAAATTCTGAGAGTCTATTGCTGAATATTTCTGGGCGTCACCAGCATACAGATGGTGTGTGACAGTAAAACTTGAAATAACTTGACTAAGGGGACTAGTATAGAGAATGAAAAGGAGGGGACTAGAACTGAACCTTTGGGGATGCCAAAAAAGATGATGAAAATCCTAAGTAAAACTGTCCCCTAATTTAACTTTTAATAATAATATAATAATGAAATCATGACTAGAAGATGCTTTCAGGTTCATAAGATTATCTGGTGATCATCATATTATAACCTAATAAATGACGCTCACAAACTCTTGCTCAGAACTTAAGACATGTTAAACTACAAATCACAAAGCCCTAATGGGGACTGTGTAGGATTCCATCTGTTTCTCACACAAACATAAATAAGGATTTAATGTTCAAGTTGTGCCAAGTTGCGGCAGGGAGCAATACATTTTGCAAGGTTAAAAAGAAAACAATATACACTAAAATTGATTTTAAGTTTTGTAAGTACAGTCAACACCAGAGGAAATTGAGCAAGAAAAGATTTTGGAACAGTTTATTACAGGAGGAGGGCAAATAATCTAGCTGGTGGAGCAAAAAGGTTTACACAGTATGTAGTGTTTGACAGGGTCCTATTTTGATAATCTTGAGTAATGGAGCCATCAACTATTGAGAAATAGCCTTTTAGCCTCCATTTGTAGTTCAGTTAATCTCATTTCTAAAGGAATTTGGCAGGTTTAAGGTCAATTTAGTCTGGTAGATAATCATGGGCAGAGTGTAACCCGCTTTTACAGCCTATAGACTAGGGACGGGTCGGTAGTTCCGGTATCTCGGTATCGAGAGCATTTTACTGAAATACCGTGACGAGATTTTACAACCGCCACTTCGCTTGTTAGCACATATAATGGAAGGAAGAGTTAAAATATTAGAAACATACTCAAAATCTGAATAAATTATAAGCTTTTCTCCCCAATTTTCATGCATTTGCATACTTTATACAGTACTATCGATTACGTTGAGCAGAACTGCCATGTTTAGGTTATGACAATTTATAACCTCAATTTCGCTTGTCAGCTCATATAATGGAAGGAAAACTTAAAATATTGGGAACAAACAAGAAATCTGAAGAAATTATAAGCTTTTATCTCGTATTTCGGGCATTTGATCACTTTTATTGTGATGTCGTGAAGAGGAAACGTCCATGTTTGTTTGGGGTTTACTAAAACGCGGAATCCCGGAATCGGTACGGTTTTGCATTGGCGACCTCCCGATGTACATATTTTTCATACCGACCCATCCCTACTATAGACTAACTATGCAGTCTTACAGTGACATATTAAAATATATTTTGATGGTTGATGAAGTTGGTGGATTTCTAACTGGTATCTGAGAGGCCAAAATCATAAAGTGATGGTAAGTAATAGTAAGACAGATCTGCATTACCAGTAATATTCCAATAATCATTTACATCAATTATTAATCATATAATGCCAAGAACATACAGTGTCCTACAAAAATCACGTTAGTGTACTGAAAATTATTACTTTTATACAGGGATTAAATTTTATAAAGAGAGTAAAGGAAATAAGACCCTCGCAGTAGTTGTGGAGGGGTAAAATTTTGTAGCTTAAGATGGACTGTCACTGATTTGTCATAACTGTTTTACTAATAATCTTTCACTGGTTTAGTGCCATGGAAATGAAACCTGAGTGGTTTTAAATTGCCAATCGTACTATTATTCTGCAGTGATGGATTATGAACTAATCTAATTGATAAGGGTTAAATTTTGTTTATATCTGCTTGGTGCTTTTAAATTACACTTTTTTAGAGGGGCAATAAAATACTTTTCCTCTTGACCATTCAGATTTATTTAGAATAGCTAAAACACTGACATAAATCTTCTGAACTCCAATTCCAATTGTTTGATCTAGTTAGACACTTTTCTGGCTCCGTAAAAATTCCTCAGATCCAAATTATCTGTGCTAAGGAGGCTGTTTTTTTTCGACATTAGCTCTTCTGAAAAGGGAGTTTACAGTGACCAACCACGTCCAATACATCATTTCTCACAGGAAGTAATCAGGCCTCCATCCCCCATTTCTGAGACTTCTTCATCAAATTACCTCCTAGTGTAAGTATGGAGAGAAGTTCTCACGGTTTATCTGGACTGCAAGCAAGGCTTCTCTTTTAAACAGGGATTCAGAATAACACACATGATAATTGGTGGCAAGTGTAGCATTATATAGAAATGATATAAAAAGAGTGACCGCTTACCTGATAGTTTAGACGTTTTTTTTACCTTTAACATTTAAGGTTGTTGGTGAATCCCACAAAATTTTCGGGATGGAGAGATGACAATCCTGTAACAATTTTACTGGTTTCAAAGTTTTTAAAGTTTAGTATCTACCAAAAGCCACACTTGTTGTTTGTAAAGTAAAAATATTTTTTTGGCAAAATTTATCAATTTAATGACTAAAAACTGCCAAAGTTTGTGAAAAGCATATTGATATTTACTTACATACAGAATAGTAACATTTATTCTGAAATAATCAATCAATAACTGAGACAGTAATTGTGGGCTGTCACAGATGATTATTTTGCCCATGTTCAATCATCCCAGCAATATACTTGTTTGTCTACCATCATATCTATTGCATTCTTTGAAAGCAAATCATGAACACAACAACTATTATACTGTAGATTCACTTGTTTAACTGTATATTGGTAAGTTAAATTATTCCTTTTCTTCTGAGAAAAATATCTGACCTATCCAAATGAAAATGTGATGCTATTCAAAACAATCGCCAAGGCCAAAAACCAAGTAGTACATATACACACATATGTTATTGATGTTCAAGTGGACAAAAGAAGTGTGTATCCATTTCAGCATCCATTTTGATAAGACTCTGCAAGGTTCTGCAAAGGTTTAAATGAATTTCTAAATCCATTGGCTTGTTTGTCCGCAATCCCTCCATCCATACTACTGGTGCTGTGCGATGAGCCTGGTTCAGCAAATGTACCACCATGGGACTGGAAAGCACAGTATCGATTCTTGCCACTGCGAATATTCACACTGTTCTCCTTCGTCGTATACACACATGTGTATTTGTTCTTTGATCGATAAATCACGGAATCTCCATTGCTCTCTTCTTGCCCCGAAGAAGGGCAAAACCTCAAGACATGTTTGAATCCATTTCTGAATCTGGAATTCATCCAACAGTAGACCATGGGGTTGTAGCAGCAGTTACTCATCGCTAGCCAGTGACATCCTATCCAGATTGGCTGGATATACTCGTAATTCCAAATACTGCGGTGGACATCTCCTATGATGGTTATGGTGTGCAGTGGCAGCCAGCAGAGACCATAGATGATAACCACTGTAATCATCATTTTCACCATCTGAAATACAAGTGAAAAGAGACAGCATGTGAGAGGTGGGTTCTATATGTCTCTTTTAACAGATAAGGGTCACACTGACACAGGCTAAATCAGTATTTCTCACACATTGACATCAGGTGTATATGTTGAGCACCAACTCACGATCGGGAACATCTCGAGATTGTCCTTGCACAAACTCAAGATCTTGAGTTGAGGCAAACATCTCGAGATGGGAGTCCCATCTCGAGATTGGGCTGCACAAACTTAAGATGTTTACCTAAGGCTGTGATTTGCTAATTAATTGAATCTATTAATAACTGATTGGCTAATTTTAGTGACTAGTCAATATTGTGTGTGCTCACTCAGTCAGGTAGTCCTTGTCATTTATAATTGCAATTTTTTTTTTCATTATGATGAGTTCTTTGTTGATGTTTTTTCTAACTGCAAAGAATCAAATAGATATATGTATCCATGTTTACATGAAATGTGATTTATTTCTGTGAATCTGGGTTTTAGACATATCTCCGAAAAAAATGTAATGAAGAACTAAAAAGTCATCAATTTTAACCATTAAGTATTTATAGATGACTTTATCTCAGTAACTGTTTTTTTATTGCTACCTTAAACATCATTAAGTGTTAATATCCATCAGATTCAATAAACCTGCTAATAGGAGGATTCAGTGCTATAAAGTGCAATTGGTAATCATAGTCAAGGGAGATACCTGACAACACACCAACAATTATAGAAGTACAATTAAGAATCTGAGAAAAAGTTCAGACAACACTTTACACAAACAAATTCCTTTGATGAGATAATCAAAGAGTTTTATGTTCAATACCATTGTAATCCTTTGCCAGATTATATTTGGAAGCCATATTTGTGGGCTTTTTCTAAATACAACCATGTTTAGAGTTAATGAAAATTCAAAATACATCATCTTAAGTTTGGGCAGCACCATCTCGAGATGTTCTGCACAATCTCGAGATGTTTGCCTCAACTCAAGATCTTGAGTTTGTGCAAGGACAATCTCGAGATGTTCCCGGTCGCGAGTTGGGGCCTAACATATACAAGCCTATGTCTGCTATAAAAGGAGTATGTGATGATATGTCATTGTGATGATCACGTGAGCCCTTGAAGGAGACACTGAAGTTGATCTATAGTCTTTATCTATTGTCACAAAAGGGTTATGATGTCAAAGAGACAACTTTCCATAATTTCTGAAATTTTTCAAACATTACGGCATACAACATAAAACTTGTGCAATTTGTTTGCAAATATTAAAAATAAATAATGCATATATTGTCATTATCGCCAATCAACTCCAATGTTAATTATCTAATGTGAAGCTTCTCTGAAATACATTGTGGGAAACTCATCCATTACATTTGACAATGATACAGGGCATTGTATGAAATATATACAAACCAGATACTTGCAGATATTGTAATGGACTGGGTGTATATCAAGCATTATTTAAGTGAAGTTTAATCTAAGAGGGTAAGACGTTTTTAGAAATGGAAATTATACATTGCTATTTCAAGTTGAATGATGCAATGGTCAGATCGGTAAAGAAGTTTTACCATACAAGAATTGATGAAATCCTTTACATTGTCTAAACAATGAAATAAACCAGACAAGCATGTCAGTAACCATTCTTTCTACAAAATGTATATCTTTTATCAAGTCTTTGTTTTCATATCAAAATGCATCTAAAAGCCAAGAAATGATCACTGTTTCTTTGGTTGTGGGTTCTAACCCACTTCATTGGAGGAACTGGGGATCATTGAGTGTGTGTCTTGGTATGACCTTATTTGTTGAAATTAAATCCTAGACTTTGATGCCTTGGGAAATGCTCGCTAGTTTGGAACTAATATACCAATCTTTCTGTGCAGGGATGTTGATTTTATTTCAAAAACTTTCTTTTGCGAGATATTTCTTCAATCGAAACCTATCTCAGAAATGAAAGTGTCTATGGCTCATTGTGTACCTATGCACTACTTTAAATTATATAATTTTACTTTCATATGTTATATACAACAAATAAACTTCACATAAAAATATGGCTTATAGAAACATGTATTTATAGCAATTGTAAACATAGGTCCTGGTAAAATTGCAGAATTCATTGTAGCTTTTGTTGGATTTGGTTAAAAACATATCTGGGTGAGGATCCTTCTGAAACATACTTTTTTGTAAGAGTAGCAATTGTAAACATAGGTCCTGGTAAAATTCCAGAATTTCTTGTAGCTTCTGTTGGATTTGGTTAAAAACATATCTGGGTGAGGATCCTTCTGAAACATACTTTTTTGTAAGAGTTAATTATAAGAAAGGCATACTGTACTGTGGAAACTAGTAACCCTGAGAATACACAATTAAGTCTGGACTAAAGTTTAAAATAAACTTCATATAAGTGAGATAGATATAAAAACATAGTGAAGTGATATAATGCCATTGTCCGGCAGTAATACATAAGATGCACACATACCCAAAATAAAAAAAATGTTAAATTTATCTTCACCTTTGATCCAGATAATTAATTATCAAGGTATCTGTAACTGATTTTTTTCTCTCTCTTAGTAATGTACATAAATATACATGTTGTTGATCTTTCATTCTGAGATAAAGAGTTTCTATCAAGAGTGATTTATAGAAAATCTCTTCCTGAATCATCCTTATGGTGAAGGTAGTATCTTGAAAGACTCATTCAGCACATACGTTTTACATTTTCAACAACAATCTTGGATTGGTGATTTGTAAAAGGTACAAAATGATTTTATAATGCTGACTTATACAATATATGTGTTTTATTGAAGGTCAAATCTGTGTGTACTTAATGACATGTAAGAATAACCAGTGTAACTGGAATACAGTAACAGCTAGAAATAGGTTTCACAATAGAAAATGCTGTATTTAATTTAATATAAGTGGAAGTTAGTCATAACTAGAACCAAATACTGTTGATATAGTAGATTATGATTATACAGAATCCACTGTATTCATTGTAATCTAAATCCATGAAACATAAGTTACAATGGTAATGTGTTTCATTTAGGCGAATTTCATTCACCGGAGTTTAGGTTGTATTTGTGCAGTTAACATGGGTTGAATAACACTTAATGTCCTGTTGTGAAGGAGTTTGTATTGTATTATATTTATACTCAGCGCAATATCTCCATGAACTACAGGAGTCAAAAGGCTATATGACCCACCTGACTGCACAAATACAGCCAATATCTCAAGTTACTGACATTCCCCTTACTGAAAAGACAGAGGCCAAAGCATGACCATTTATCAACATTCTTGAGATTCTTTAGCCTGCCACTGGGGATAGGACCACCATTTTAAGTAGTCATTTGAGCCGCTATGCATCTACCTGTACCTGGGCTTGAACCCACGCCCTCTTGTATTCACAGATGAGTGTAGTAAATGAGATAATACACTTTGTGTAAATATACAATACAATACATATACAAATTAAAAGTTTGTACATATTTATTGAGATGGCAAAATTTGGAATACTAATTTATTTAATGTGATAACATCAATGAATTCTGTAAAGTTTCAGGGTTAACAGTACATTTTAAGTCCTTTCACACGGGGCAAACTTAAATGTTAAATTTATATAAGTTGCATTCTTTATTGTAAATCAGTAGACCTTAACAAACAACTGCTAGCTGCTTCCCCAAATAGGACTTGACCAAGATATTGAAACCCACAACTTCACATTTAAACATTTAATATAAAAATTTAATTTAAAAAAATAACATAAAACAGAGAAAACCTTATTTGGCATTCAGTTCCATTCATCTACAACTAAACACATACCAACTATCATCCTTAACATACCATCACGAGTCTTTTACACTATTTGTCTGGTGCTTTAAGTAATTACAGAGGGTCTAAGAAATAAACCATTAAAATAAACTCTCAGAGAAAAATGAAAAACCTTTAGAGAGAAAGAGAAAAAACTAACAGCTACTTGGTTAATGAATTACACAACTTGACAGACACTAGTCACATCTAGTCACATCACTTGAACAGTTTCTGTGATGAGGCCTTCTCAGGTTTTTATAGTACCTGATGAGGATGTGACAAGCAACAAAAATGCTCCACTGAAGACTTATGCTGCTGGAACTGTTCACAGAGATACAGTACTGGGTTGTTGGACAAATCTGTCTTCATCAAAATCCTCAGTATTTTCACGTATTTTCAATAAATTATAAATTTTGAATTCGTTTTGATACAATTAGCACAAGAGTGCAAGAGACTGCTATCCAAGCTAGGCTTGTTTGGTGGTGTAATAAAGTGCAAGCTCCAACTTTTAGACACTGCTTGCATAAGTTGCAGGCTGTATATGCCATCCTGCACAACTGATTTGTACAAAATCCCAACTTTACATGACATATACACTGGATGATTAAAGTTATAAGCTATATGCGCACAATGTCTGTATGACACTTTTTTGATACTCAGTCTTGATTTATAACTATGCTAGCCTGTCGGGTCCATTCAATATTCTGCTGTTATCAAGCGTGGAAAATATAAATTTCAAATGTGTCACAATGTAGTTTATTTATTCGTAGCTGTCACAATTTTTATAGAGCTGCTAAAATCCAAATTAATACCATTGTAAGAACTATTTGCTTTACAAAATCACAATGTGTTTTTTATTCTGATGTGTTATAATCTCAATGAAATTACTTCTTCACGTAAAGGAATGCAGGTGAGCAGGTTAACCTGTGCTTAAAGGGTTAATATCCAAAATTTACTATGTCTTTTTTTCTTGTAATCAACTCGTCTTATGTATTTACATACATTGCCCATTGTTAGAACTCTCAAAACAAGTCATACACTTTATAAAATTATAATAATTATTTTTTATAAATTATTTTTATTACAAGCCTGTCAAGGAAACAGTACACACTCCACACTTTGGCAAATTTATGTGTAAACTGGTGCTCTTACGTCAGCAATGCCCCACTAGAGAATCTGGCTTTAGCCTATCTCAATACATGTTTGTGTTTAGTACAGTATATACATGTCTTTATTTCAGGATAATTTAATTTAAAAGTATTTTTATCATAGTGAATGTATAAGATATATGTCAGAAAGATGAAAAAACAGGCCTTTTTAAAAATATTTGACCACGACCATAACTTTACATAAAGTACTGAAAGATTACAAGTAGAAAGATACAACAAGGGCTTACACTTCACAAATGGCGATATACCAAAGTTGTATTAATTTGACTGAACAAATGTTTAGTGAAGATGAAAATTAGATGATTTACTTTCTTTAAAACTACGAAATGCAAAATAAGAGAAAAAAATTAAATGTGAGTACAGGGAGAAAATTGAGTAAACATAAAAAATTATAATGTTTTACAATGTTGGAAAGAGAATTAAAAAGATTTTTTTGCACTGAATTGGATTATATTTTTGTTACTTTCATTGAAGTAAGAAAAATATGAATAATCCACTCAATGACCATTGAAATAAATATGTGAAAAGGATTTGCATATGACAAGTAGTTATTTCGACCAATTTTGGCCCCTTTTAAAAAAAATTAAAAATTTTCAAAGTAGATTAAGACAATATTGCTTCTGATTAAAATAAGTTATTGAAAAAAAAATGAAACACATTTGGTTTGAATTAGTGATGTTCATATGACATTGCTAGGTTTTGAGAAATGAACAATTCTAGGTGAAACTTAGTATTTATTACTTATTGTCATATACTTGAATCATCACCTGTTTGTGTGAAGGTCATTCACTAAACTGGATAGGGATACATACTAGCCAGTCATTTTAAAAACTCTAATTTTAATCAAAAATTTCTTAAGGGTAAATGGCAATTTTCCTATTTCAGTAAAATTCACGTGGAAAATATTTTGGGAAGATACTGACCCTACAAACAAAATTGGGCAAATTTTATAAAGATGAAAATGATTGTTTGTGGCGTTACTGTAATGTACTTACTTAAATTCATATATACTGGTAATAACTTTCATATGACTTTATCAATTAGATATACTACACCTCATTTCAATTTAGAATTACCCGTGCTATTACTCCCACCTATGAAATATACAAAAACAGTAAAAATTATAAGACTCCTCAATTTCCTTAACATGTTTATAAACTGACCAAAATGCTAATATATTTTCAGTATTTCACATCAAACAATGACATATAGGAACACAATGATATTTTCTTCAGCTGATCACACAGTGAGTGTATGTGTAGAGTAAGAAATGTAAAATTCGCCACATATCTGAAATTCGCCACATGTGAAAATACTAATAAAATAAATGAATTGTGGTGAGATTTGTTTACTGTATAGTAAATTAAGGCTTTTTGAACTGAAAAATACCAATTTTTAGACAAAATCATCATTTTCTTCATAAAATTAACTAAGGTTTCAGAGGTGGCGAATTTTAGATTCCTGGCGAATTTTAGATTTCTTACTCTAATAAACATGGAAAAAACACTTGCCATTGCTTTACTGAACTATACTGAGAGTCTTTGATACCTTGAAGCACACACACAAATCTGATAACAGAATGTTTATTTACCACAAAATTTGCTTTCTTGTTAGATCACCCTTAATGTACTTTATTATAGTAAATGTAATACAGGAAACATGATTAAATCATACATCGCATATCCTTTCTTTACAATTTTCTCTGTGGTAGTAAAATCACTACAGTTAATGACTCATTTTCATTTCTTTTCTCATCATTTTGTCAGGTTATCTAATCTTTTTACATAAGGCCATGATAAGGTACAATTTGTATAGTATCTTGGTTTTCCTTCTCAGTTTTAAAATGAGGCCATTTCAAGTATATCTATACTTCTATATCTGAATGACTTAGTGTGCATAAAACAGAAAAAATACATGGGGCAAGCATGATGTCAGTGCACACACACACCACTGCAGCAGTACACTCGGCAATTTTCATGGCTTGGACTCAGTTTTGCCATATATGGCAAACGGATATTTTCTTTAATCGCTGATTACTCTGTAGTTAAGCTATGTTTCAAATTTCTGTTTGGGGAAATGATTTACCATATGGTAATACATGTTTTAAAAGCCTTTTGTTTTCAGGGTGTAGTAACCCTTTAAGGACTTAGTTGTTAGAAAGTTGTACTTGAAAATGATTCTAAATTGTACTGGTAACCTGTAAAGCTTATTAAAGAAGAAGTGGGTATGTGAATTCCACAATCTAAACACAGTGCTGCTCCATTCTGTGTTTGGCCAGATTGCCTTTACTAATACCACCAAGGGATGAATAGCTGTGCAATGTCAACAATCAGGATTTACAATGTCTGGACCGAGAAGCCTGCACACAATCCCTGATAGTGTAATAGCAGCTACAGTAAATGCCAGCAATGTTGCCACTGAATAATTGGTCAAAGATGTCAGAGTAGGCCCTTGGTTATCTGGCTTCATCGACTGGTTTAACACAAGTGCCAATTAGGGATGTGGGGAAATAAGATTCAAGTTTTTTTTCGCAGACACTTTCATTACCAATCATAGTAAATTCAGTTTTATTTGCATTGAGCATGACTCCCTTTATCCAGAGCTGCATAGCCTCGAGACAATATCTCTGCTCATTACCAATCATAGTAAATTCAGTTTTATTTGCATTGAGCATGACTCCCTTTATCCAGAGCTGCATAGCCTCGAGACAATATCTCTGCTTAGAAGTGCAGAAGACAGCTCCAGGTTTTAATAAGTCTCAACTCCACCGACCTCAATTAAAAAATAGCTGGGGTGTGCATATTCTGGTGCGGATGGCGGGGGGGGGGGGGGGGGGGGGGGGGGGGGGGGGGATGGCACAGAGGAAAAGTAACACACTACTACTCTGTTCATGGATATGAGTACCGGTTCTGGCCAGAAGATCGAAAGTTGGTAGTTGATCAATATTGCCTGGTGATTTCCTATGCAATATCTGTATCAATTAGTATACACTTTTTCACGTCATTCACTCAACTATATGCAGCCAAATGGTATCAATGTACATGATCCTTAGACATTCCTTCCATCCGCTCAAACTTTAATGTTTATTTCATTTATTATAGTGACATGTATACAATGTATATATATGCAAACAACAACAAAAAATACAATGAATGTTATACCCAGCCCAAAGTGGGCTTATATGTCACTTCAAATCTAATTTATACACAGTGGTCAGAAAATAGCAAAAAAGAGAACTAACAATACAGTATACTTTTCCTGGTTTGCCATATCTCATTAATGTAATTTACCAACAATTTATATTTCTCTGTTTTAATTATATTATAAAACTGTTCATATACATCCATTTCATAAATTTTAAAAAGTTTGTTAAAATGAGGAAAATATCTCAATCTAATATCTGAATAGGCCGTACACTTGCATACAAAATGAAACTCGTCTTCAACTAAGTTATCGTTACAAATTTGACAGACACGATTTTCTAGTGGGGTACGGTAATAACGACCAGTTTCAACAGCAAGAGGGAGAATACCAATACGTAGTTGAGTTATAAGTGATCGTTGAAATTTATTGAAAAAACCTGTAACAAAAGACTCAGGTTCAAGACTATTTTTATAAGCATGTATGTTCTAAGCTTAGGCTTAAATGGTAGCTTTTCACACCAAGTTTGGTGCATAATCATATTTAATTTTTTTTTGCTTGCAAAATGTTTACTTCTGTACCATTTAAAAATGTATCGCTTAAATTTAATAAATCAAAGACATTCCATATTTTACCACTCCAAGAATCCGGATTAAGATTTTGATGATCCCATTCAAAGATTAAGCGTGTTATTCGTGTTGGATCCAGGCTTATTAGTTTATTCCAAAGACATAACATAGACACGTAATATTTAAATTCTGGTAATATCCAACCTATTTCGCCCTGCACGGCTAAGGAAGGTGCATTCTTATGGACTCCCAGAAAGTACCTAGCAGCTCTGTCTTGTACTTTGGCAGCATAATTATGTTTTTTAAAGCTCCAAATGCTGGAACAGTAATCTAAAATAGTTGTGTCATATAACTTTGAAAATGTGGAATACCCTATATTTTTAAAAGAATAAAATTTTGAAATTACACTTCCAAGAGCCCTCCCAGCAGAATCAGCAAGTGTAGTTGCACACTCATTGTATGTCAAATGTTCATCCAGTATTATACCTAAATATTTATACTTCGACACCATTGCTAAAGAGTTATTTCCAAATTTGAACATATATTTAGTTTTTTTTTCTAGTTTTCCTAAAATGTATAATTTCACTTTTTGTTAAATTAACATTTAACCTCCATTTGTTACACCAAGTATTTAAGATATCCAATTGCCTTTGAAGATTTAATTCATTTTCAGCTAGTAGAACAATGTCATCCGCATATAGCAATATTCCAATATTCCTACCACTGATTGAAATGCCCAAGTTTGCTTCATTTATCATAAGGGTGAGGTCATTAAGAAAGATGGAGAATAAAGTTGGTGAGAGGCAATCCCCTTGTCTTACACCATACAAAGAAGGAAACCATCTTGTGTACATGCTATTAACTCTTATACAATTCTGAATTTCACTGTACAACTTTTTAATAGCAAAATATATATTTCCATTTATATTGTAGTCCAGTAATTTGAAAAGCAACAGGTTTCTATCAACACTATCAAAAGCCTTTGTAAAATCAATGAATGCCACAAAAGTATCTTTCCCATGGTAAAGTCTATTTTGCACTATTGTTGTAAGAGAAAAAATATGGTCTTCACATGAACGGTTGCACCTAAAACCATTTTGTTCATCTGCTAGTAAATTCATGTTTTCAAGATAGAATGTAATTCGGCTATTTAGAATATTGGTGTAAATCTTACTGATACATGGAAGTATACTGATACCTCTATATAACAAAGGCAAGTAGGGGTTCTTTGATGAACACTTTGGGATAGGGGTAATTATTGCCTTTCCCCAGTCATTTGGTACCATGTTATTTTTGAAGCAGAACTGAAAGAGTTTGTACAAAAGTTGCACAACATCATTGTGTTTTAAAATTTCATTGGGAATATTGTCAAACCCAGCTGATTTGTTAGTTTTTGATTTGTTTACATGATAAACAACTTCCTCAATCGTGAAATACATTTGTTAATACATTTGTTGAAGATGAAATTAAACCAAACCACATCTTTCTATGTTTAATTCTCATCCTTCAATAATACCTTCTGGACCTTTTTGAATTAAAAAAAATAAAAATACATTTAATGACATCATGGTTACTGGTATAAGAGTAATTACCCTTTATGATACAGTTGTCGTTTGTTTGAAACTGTCAATCTGAAGCTACCTCCTTAACTGTAATCAGTCATTAGTTCTGATGGAATCACTCTACACAATAGAATGTATTTTTTGGTTAGTCCAATGCTATTCCATACAAATGTTTAGACGATGTTATTTGCTGCCCCAGACATTGTATATTGTGAAGCATTGCTTCATATCTATTCCATACAAAGCTTGCCAGTTAAGGAGGTAGAATATAAAAATATGTAATGGCTCATCAAAAACCAAAAAAAAAAAAAAAATGTAAGTTAAAAATATTTAACAATTTGCATCACTATAAACCTTTCACAATATGTCAAGTTTTATTCAATATTTTTTCCTAAATAATTACAAATTTGTTCCCTTATTAAGTAAGCTGTTACTGCTTGTTGATACTTGTCACAAATGTTCAGTCCAACTGCTGCCTTAGGTACACAGGTTGTTTATATTCCATAATTGGTAAACAAACTTGTCATCAGGGGATAATAAACCATGTCATTTATTCCGGCCAAAGTTTGACTTCAAGCTTCCCCTTGTGATACCTCTGAACTTGGAATTTGAAGTTTGAACTGTCAAAAGCTTCCCACCATGCACCCCTGTCTTCTGCTTTAATAGCATCTACATGGTCACCTTGACCCCTAAGTGTTGTGAAAATGAAAGTACCTGTGCATAGCAGAGTTACCAGACCTCCAGGCAGGTCTGATCCACTACAAAGTAATGCCCACCAGCTCACACGCTGCATGGTTGAATGTAGAAATGTGTGTTACCTAAATATTTAATGCATTACTTAAAAATTGTGTATTAAAGTCACTTTGGTGGTTCACATAGGTTTGGTCATCTTATGTGCTTTGGCAATTTTATTACTGATCCTGTTTGGCCCTGACCCCTTCCTCTGGTCCCGGGGGAAGGGAGGTCTCCATTTGGATTGATGTAGGCCGAATTGTTACTTGGGATAGGCTGTCCCAGGCAGACCCTGGTCCCCTTTCTGTACTTGACCTTATGACCCGATTTTGACCTTTCATGCACTGGTAGTGCCTTGTTCACCTGCCGCCCTAATTTAACCTTTTCGAAGCACCTGCAGTGCAATGTAATATACTTATCTTTCAAGTGTCAGACCTCACAGTCAATGGATTTGTGCCTTCCAGCTTGTAAACTGCATGGCCATGTTATTGTAACTGTACACGTTATTCATTTTATCAAGTTATTATTTTATTCCTATTACTGTATAGATCTATGTAAGGGCCTTTTACATCCTCATGTAGTAGTTAACAGACTAATTATATGTTTAGAAAAGGCTTCCCCTAGCCTGTATTTACACTTCACCTTAAACACTCTTACATCCCATTATTTGTCTTCAGATTGGACTGAAACAATTCACTTTGGAATAAGAGAAAAGATTCTGCATTGTACACAGTCTTGCGAGTGTATCATCACCAAAAATCTAATAAAATCATCCCTTAGAGGATCATTTGTATTTTTCATTTGTACACTCAGGCTCTTTTTCACAGTGACTGAAAATGTAGCAGTTTTAATTCAGGATGGTAACATGTTTTGCCATGTCACACTTTTTTCAATATGATTATTGCAAATGTTGTCTCAAATACTACATGACAACATTTGCTCTTGAATAAATATGAAGCAAAAACCCAAAGTTGTAAAAATTCTTTCCAATTATTATGTAACATTTCTATAAGTTTTCCTGACAAGAAGAATATTCCTAATCCGACTTTTTTTTTCTTTTTTTTCGGGGGGGGGGGGGGGGGGGGGGGGGGGGGGGGGGATGGTGGTGGTGGGGGCGCTGAATAAAAAACACCTCTAATGTTTCATGCCTTTATCATTATTATAATGGTCATTACACTGTCTTAATTGTAATACCAAGTAATTATTGAGATGAGGATGGAAATATCTGGCAAATTGCTTTAAACCAGTGTTCAAAAGGAGATATATTCAACTTCCCTATATTTTTCACATTTAATCTGTGTAGATATCTACTAGGTATATATTCAGTTGTCTTCATACTCTGAAAAAGAATGAAAATATGAATGAGATATAACCTTACTTTTCATATGTTGTTTGTTACTTTAGCTTCCTGCTTATAAGCTCTAGTAAAAATACAATATCTGTACTTTTTCTAACTATCTCCCTTTTTATACAAGGATATAAATGTATGTTACTATTTTATAATCAACAGGATACATCTATTAATCCTTTTCGACCTCAGCTTTAAAAATCTTCAATAGCTAATCAAATGGTTTTTTTTTCACACAAACCTCAAAGCAAATTAACCACACACTGATCATGCTGACACAGTTTTATGATAGAGTAATTGTGGTTGTCCCACCAAAATGAATATTCAAATATCAATAATCAATTCATAAATCCATACCCCCGAATTAGAAGTGGTTTAAAAGTTCCTAAATAATCGTGCCACGAGACTGACAAATAGGGAGTTCCTCTAAGACGTTGTTGGCAATAATTGCACCCTTTTTTAAGATGAACTCATTTACTTTAAATAAACCAAATTGCAATTTCATGTAAACTAGACTCATGTCAGGTACTTGAGACAAATACAGATAAGTGACATTTCTATTAATGGCTTTCTACATGTCATAAAACCATTGAAAACTACTGAAGATGCTTCAACCTTCTTTTGGGACTCGCTTTCAACCACTTTCCAAGAATGAATGTATTAAACATCTGGAAAATCATTGTTTGTCCCCACAGGATCTTGTGATCGCTACTTTCATGTACTCAGACTTCATCATAACTCAAATCTAGTTCATACCTTTCCATACTGGAGTAATGAGCTGTAATCAGACGGGCTCAGGACATATTTTGTGAATTTGGTGGGTATGCATTTTGGTAGGACATTTTTGGTGGACTTTTTGGGGGTATGCATTTCGGTGGGACATTCCAGGTGGGTTTTGTATGACCTGATCTCGACCATAAGAGAAGGTTTGATTTGGCCATTACTAACCTATCACCTCTAAAATTTTGTTTTTAAATCTTTACCCTTAAGTGCCTTAAGTGGAAAAAAAAGTTGCCAGTTGCTGCCAGGGTTTAACAATTTTCAATCTTAACTTACCTGTGAGGCCTTTACAAATACAAACATACGAGTGTATAATAGTTTCACTGTGTCTTACCGCCTTCAAGAAAACTACACTTCACGATTTCACCTATATATTCGACGGCAGCCATGCTAAACATATATTGAAATACATAATTAAAACAATACCCCTGTGTCTAGTTGCAGGCCTAGACACCCAGGACATAATTAGACATTAGCTCATCTCATGTTATACTAGATTGCTTTAAGCCTGGTTGCCTTTTTTCAATGTCACGTTTAAAATGAGATATTAAAATGAGCTACTGATTACACAAAACATGTCCCAGGTTAATGAAAATTTACATTTTCTTCTGATTGACTGATATGCATTTCCTGACAGCTTCAACTTGTCTTCTTTTTTTGTGACAGTAACAGATCTGCCCATTAAAGATGGAAAATTCGTGCATAAAGACATTATGGCCTTGGATGTCACCTGCTATTGCACAGAGGATTCTTGGTTTCTAATTTTATGCTTCATGTACCCAATCCTCAAAACACAATTTTCGATGCTAATGCAGTGCTTCGTGGCTGCAGACTCCACAGTAGTTTTTGGTCATTTGCAGTCTACCAAACAGTTTCAGCTTTGTCTATGACAGTCCAAAAGTTGGGAATGAATTGCCTGATAATATCTTTAATACACCATCAGCATTTAAAAATACATTTGGATTTACTGATACAATTTTTGTTGTTCTTTCCTTTCTTCTCAGAAAGTCAACTACTTATAGAAAGACAGACCCCACACTGAATCATATGACCTGGATTCAAACCCACTACCATAGAGGGCTGAGTAAATGTCAAACAGATTACATGCATGCAAACACATGAATCCTCTTGATGCCTACTACTTTTTATGGAGTACTCTATTGAACCAATACATACAATCTTTTAAACTAAGTTGTTGTTTCTATTGTCTAGTCTGTGGCAGACTGTGAATACTTAGGATAGCAGCTCAAATACAGCACAGAAAGCAGAATTCATGAGAAGGATTAACTAGTAATCCTGTAATAACCATGGAAATTGCTTTCATTTGGGGAAAAAATCTTCATATCTCACAAATCTTCAGAGATGTGATTTCTACATTTCTTTTTGTGATTTAGTCTACTGGCTGTCATATTTCTTTGACATGACATTTTTACCATGTTATTGTTAATGGTTAGTTCCCATTTTTGAAAGGACACTGAGCTGATTCTAAGATATAAGGTCAGGTCATCAAAATATACAGCAGCATTGGAGAAAGTGTCCATATATTTTTTTAAATTGTGTTTTGACCTCACGATGTAAAATTAAATAATAATTCTAGCATGATAGAATGTTTCACTAATCAACAATATTACATGAGCATTTGCATGAAAATACCATAAATGTCTTAAAATGCGGTCCCCAATTGACTAACAAATGGTATGTTTGGGGTGTGCACTTTAATCCATTGAAGACCTTAACTGTTAACTTGCAGTTAGCAACATAATTTGGTAAGAGGTAAAATTTGCAAAACCCATTAAAAACCTCATATATCAGCTGGTGATCAACAGCAACGTATCTGTCAGTGTCATGCATGTGGGTTTGCGGCTGACATTCAAGTATGGTTTTCTTTTGATATATTATTTTTTTGTAAAATATTACATACAAGGACATTATGGAAAAGGAATGCTGGTGTTGTATAATTTTAAAAGTTGGAGGCGAAGGGGTTAAAACATTCTAAACATATTTTACATGGTGTAAAAGTGAGAAAACATATTAACCTATTAAAAGGATGTAACATTTGTATCAGACTATGAATATACATTCCCAAAATGGCTGGCTCATTGTGGCATCTAAGCACAATAGTATGAATCTGGTTTAAAATGAATTTACACATATTGTCGGCTTCTTTATCACTAGCTGATAGTTCCTTGGTGCATTACAAAGTTCGTAGAGTTCCAGCTATCTGCCATGTGATACTGGAGTCTGTTGTTTTCTTTATGTTGTATCTCTTTAGTTAAACAATTAACCTTACTCACTAAGTCTGTACTTGTAATGCTGTGTTTAAGAGTACTACACTTCACTTAGGTTTGAGTAATTTATTACACACAAATACCCAAGTGGGATTTTTGACGTGGTAGTTGTTAAGGTTAACCACATCAATTTTCTACAGCTATCAGGAGTATTATTCACACAAAAGTTCACTTCAGTTTAGTTTATGATTTTGATTTTCTTGGAAATGAATCTGTGTTAAATTGTTTAAGGGTGAGTATTTCAATGGTAAAATATTCATTTTTCCGTTTATTGCTAAAAACATTTTTTTTTCGTAGAAAAGGTTTGATAACATTTACAGAGGTATTTGGTATTTACAATGTGTAACAAAAATTTTTTGAGGTATAATGAAAATGAAAAATACTCTTATTTATAACAATTAAGTCTGTAAATCTACCAGTTTGGAGATAAAACAGAATCCTTTCTACTGTTGCACTTTTTTCTTAAAGATAAATCAGGAGCCTAAACTTATTTGGCTTTCAACACACTCCCTTGATGAACAGATTCACTGCAGCATCTCTGGCTAAAAGTAACTGAAAGTGGAACCGTATGTCCAGATTTTTGACATTGCAGCATAAGATAGTTGCTACATAGCTCTTATATGATTGCAAGTGTTACCTTATAATTAGAATGTGGACAACAAAGCATTCAGTAACACAGCCCTGGAATAACAGAAAGTAAGGAAATGTGAGCCTGACTGGACTAAAAACCGCCCCATTAGGATTTTCGTCTTTTTTCTAATTTGAAGCCTACAAAACAAATATGTTAACGCACTGGGCTCCATTTAGGGACAGATTATGGTTGATGCTAAACTTTGAAACAGAGGGCCAGCCGGAACAATCGAAACAGAACAGTGCAAAAGTAGTTAAAGTGTCACACTTTTTATCAGGCTAGAAGTTGAATCATGAACTACAGTCATACTGTAGATTAAGGTGGGAAAAAAGCTGGTGGGATATTTCTTAGAATATCAACAATCAGTTCTGGTTGAGTAATAGAATAACATGGGTAATGTACAGCTGTAAATATAACTCAAATATATATTTAACGGGTGCTGAAAAGTAATATCCATTTATGTGTATGTTTCCATGCCTGCAATCCGCAGTAGGCAATTTGAAATTGTAACTTTGTGTCTCCTTCTACGAAAGTAGTTGTGTTAATATAACAAAGTACTAGACAACAATTGCCACTTTTACACTGGAGGTTTTGATGCTTTTTAAAGTTTCAGATAAAATGTCGGCCAAACAAAAACAAAAAACAACAACAACAACCAAAAAAAAAAAAAAAAAAAAAACCCAAAGAAAAAACCCCAGACATGTATATAAATTTACGTAGGGATGCCACAAACTACGGACGGAATCAGACAGATGGAACGATTAAACCTACAGCCCTTATAGTAGCTTGTAGGGCTGAATATTTTTTCTCAATATTTGTAGAATATTTATTTTGACTATAGATTGATTGATATGGTAACGGGTTTATTGTGGGGGAAATAGCCCTGGAAATTTATTCAATAGATAATAATACTGTTATAGCCCTTAATATCTGCACTAACTAACTCTAACTCTCTGCAAAAATATATTGTAATACCTCATGATACACAGATAATAATTAATGTAGAACTGTGATGGTGGGTTAAATATCCTCCCTAATACCCCTGTCACACTACAGGCAGTATCCCCCATGGTAGGCTGTGTTTGGTAAAATGTCTCTATCCTTGGATCATCGTCATCCATTCGCAAACTTGTGAGTCAGTGGCGAACCATCCATTACCTTGCGTATCCTACCGAAGTTTTAAAATGTTTAAAATTTCTGCCGCTGAATTTGGTACCGTGAGCATGGGTAGACGATTCCGATGAATTTCTGGAAGGTCTGGCCCACAGTGTTACATAAGGTTGTGATTCGGTCATCTTTGGTGTAATATTGTGGTATAAGTTGAGTGGAGGTGTAACATGAAATGTTTCCCGGAAGTAAAATTTTTCTTCTGAGTCCCTTCTAAACCACGGATCTCAATTATTATTGTAAATTATTGTCGTTAAATGATAGTTTAAGAAATATAATGTAAAAAATATCGATAACTATCAACAATATGTACATGGACACTTCGCCACTGTGACACAAGTTCTCATACGAATTTCGAATGGTAGTTAAAGGCCAGGGGTATTTTGCCAAACGCCTATAACCGCACATTACACCACCTATTGTGGGAATAATTTGGACAAAATGGGGCGACCTGGGAGGCGGTTCTGCCGCCGCGGAACACTTGTAACCATGGCACATACCACCTGTGATGTGAAATGGGCATTAAAACATGCCATGGACGATGCAAACAAACAAAGTATTAGGGGAAGATTTCTTCATTTAAATGTATGTTATAAAATAGGTTCTAACTGAATTTTTTATATCCCCTTTTAATGTCCTTAGAGTTTTGTTTGTCAAAAGTCTGCCTTTCTTTTTAAACACCTTGGAGTTTGTTTATTAATGGAAATTAAGCAGCATAAATGCATTATTACAATAAGGTAACTCCAAGTTGTACTATATGTGCGGAGTGATACATTTAAAAAAGCTAGTTTTCAGTGTGTCGGCTCTGCTTATATCATTTTCTCTGACAACTTTTATTTTTTTTTCCTTCTTTGTATTAGCATTATATAAACACTGTGACATGATTATTCATATAAATGACTTTATTACCATGCTTGTGGTATCAAATGCTATTACATCACTCTCCACCAACAAAGAGAGACCTACAGAGATCCACAGGTTTATTAAGCTGTCAAGTATCAGTTACATATCAGAGCAGGACATGTAAATCTACCCAGTGAAGAATACCCCTTCTATGTCATTGACTCGTGAGAAATTCCTTAGACATTTTGCTATTTGTGCAACTGCATGTGTCCCCAGATATCTCCTGATACAAAAATTGGCACAAATTGTGATTATTTTGTTATTGTGCCCCTTGAATAACGAATTTCACACACTGCATGGAATTTACCTTTGTGACTCTACATCTTCAATTTTCCACTTTACAATGCATCTTTTATTACACGTCTTTGAGTTGAAATAAAAATGTTACAATTTTATTGCTGTAATTTACTCATTATAAGGCCATTGTGCCAATAAATTTTTCCTGATGCATTGTTAAACCGCTTGGATACAATGAACAGTAACTCTCTGAAAGATCATATCAGCTTTTTGATGTTTTTAACCAAGTGATATAAACTTTGGCATTTATAAAAACCTTTCTTCTCATTACTTACAGAGAAATTTTGAACAGATAATCTGATATACGTAGTATATTTATTTCACTTTGCATCATGTTCAGTACCTTTGTATCGGTCATATTGTGACAGGTAGTTGGAAGGGTGAATGAAACCAATACAATACAGTTGGTCAAGGTTCTGTACTGTAACCGACAGACCAATCAGACCAATGGAAAGCAACTACCAACTTTCCCACTTCAGGCCAAGCTAAGATTCAAACTCTGATCTGAGAGTTTGGAGGCAAGTGTGTTATTACTAGACCCACTGTGGCCTCCTAAAATGATAGAGTAATTCATAATCAATTGTACAAATTAATCACAAGTCAAAGCTGTGGTTTCTGTCCCTTTCAGCAGCTACGTTTACATCACTGCAACATTTCAGTGAATCCCATTGGCTCCAAACACTCAAACAGCAGAAGTGAGAGGCCAATGATCAAGTGCAAAACCCACTGGGTATATGGTCATCTCTATTTTGTGCTCAAACATATTTTGTTTGAAAAAATAACATGATTTCAATGGTTATGTGAATTAGTCTAAGTCCTATCTCTGAGAGCAGAGTTTGAATCCCAGCCTGAACTTCAAGTGGGAAAGTTGGTAGTTGCTTGTCGGCAGTTTATAGTGCAGTACCTTGACCAATTGTATGTACTGGTTTCCTCTACCTTCTAACTACCCATCACAATATAACCAATACAAAGATACTAGGTGTGCCATAAAAATAAATAAATAGATAACTTAAAAGATTGGAGATACAACAAACTAAGAATGTCCATATTTTTGTTTTGGTCCTTATTTTTGAGAAGGTGTTGGGTAACTGAAACTTGCCATTTTAAAAGAGGTAGATGGTTAACATACAATACTGTTTTTGTAGCGGAATTTAACATATACCAGCTCCTTTGACAGATAGTTAAAGGGATTACAACATTTACCATCAATGTTCTGATCTGCAGAGAATCCTTTATCTTACAACAGTTGTAATCTACAACTGTATTTGGTGAAGAAACATATACTTAGAATTAAGAAATATTGTTTTATATTTCATAAAATAGTATACATATATATATTTTGCGACTTCTAAACTAGTCATATATTTTAGTTGAACGAGACAAGTAGAAAGTTACATTTTAAACAATTTTCATCAAGATATTACATTAAAGACATGCCTCCCCTGTTTTAAACTGTTTCATGATTTATTGTAATTTATATGTTTAACCCAGTTGCATTTCCGTAATTAATGGATTACATATAATTAATTACTTATGAAATATTCATAACTTAAAATAGCTTTTTTGTATGACTTTCTCTGTCCCAAAGCGATGAGGCAAGAGGGTTTCAATGAATAATTATTATTATTTAAAACTATATTTTTCTCTTAAAAGCTATTGTAAAAATGTACCCATTATTACTATTAGTATTTGTTCACAAATGAACCAATAAATATGACCTATGTTTCATTAACATGTATATTTTAACACCATAGCCAACATCTTCCTGTAATTTAGTAATTGTGAATAGCTCAATACCTGGTCACCCCGTCCTCCTGAAATCAGGCTAGAATTTGATATGAGAACAAGAACAAATAGCAAAATGGGTAAAAAAAAAAAAACTAAATATTTTTAAATAAATCAACTACTTGGTAAACCTTAGTATTCAGCCTGATTTCTACCTATTTCAGCTCTGGTATTAGTTTTTCATGTTTTTTTTCTATTTTGAAAGATATTGACGTTTTCACATCACCCGCCATGTTTGCTTAACAGATACTTCCAGTCGGTTACACCTGAAATATTCAATTACCCTAATTTGGATCGGCTCTTACTAAAAATAGATACCTGGGGCCATATTCTACAACAATGCTTCGATAAGGTGACCTTAGATCTAAGTTAGGGATGGTTTTTCACTTAAGTTTTTCCTACACCTTGTATTCACGAAACAAAAGTTAAGAATGTTCAGTTTCATCATTTCTTACTTGAAATCTAAGAAATATTTGAAATCAAAGTTAGAAATGATCTAAGTATTGATGTACAATACAGCCCCAGGCCTTGTTTTCTCCCCCAAATTACAGCCTTAGACTGGATATATTGCAAGCATAAAATCAAGAATTTAGACCAGTCCTTTAAACATCTGTTAATCATGTTTATTAAAGGCAGAAGTTGTATTGTGCGTGTTGTTTATCTTTCAATCATTTGTAAGTATATGGAATTGAAATTATGACTGAAAATTACTTGTAAAATACAAAAACCTCTTGTGATTGCATTTAAAACAAAAAAACTGACCCTACATTTCTTACATTTTGTAAAATTATCGGGGAGCCAACTATAAACAGTGACTGTATTTGGGTCATCTTTCCATGCTGTCAACAACAACAGCAGCTACAACAACATCAACAGCAACAGCAGTTCTACAACAAAAATCCTGTAGTCTGCCCCCTTGCATCCATTTGATTTATTATTAAGATCTTTTTCATGTTCTGACACATGACAGTAAGTAATATCTATGCAAAGAACTTATGTAATCTTAAGTTGCTTGCTTCATTATACTGTTTTTATACATTTCTATTTTATATTTACACCGCAAATTTAATCATTCAGCTCATGCAAGCAATAAATTATCAACTCAAGCTACAAAATGAAGCTCTTCTTCATCTATAAGTTTTGTCATTAATAACAGCCATCTGAAACTTCAACTTTGAGGTCTGAAACCTCAAGAAAGAAACTTGCAATGACTAATGGATACATTTATTATCCTTTCTGCTTTATGGGCCTATTATTTACTCCAGGAAACATATTTCCCCCTTTTCTCATGTTTCAGATCAATTTCTTCTTTTGCCATCTAAATAATGTAAGTTTGAGCAGTAATATCAAAATCAATATCAAAGTCATCTGTTTTTTCTTGGTATATTGATGTTGCAAAATTATTTGCAGTATGTCTTATCTGAAGCAGTAAACCATTATTTATGATCCCTTCATGAAACAAATGCTTGCTTAAAATACAGTTATATAATCGAATGGATGCTGCAAAAATGTCCAGAGTGATACCTACTCCACCTTAATCTGGCTAATGTTTTGCTGTCAAAAGTAGACTTTCCTCCTGTCAAAAGTGGTCACTAAATCATCTATGCAAGGATGTTCCCGACTGAGCAGAAAACTAGATGATGAATGAAATGGTCAGATAGAAAAGCTGTAGTGCCATAGGTTTAGTGTAGAGATGTACGTACTTTGGAGTATATTTCTTATAAGTTAGATTATCTATTTTTTCTGTGATTATCTATCTGGCTTGGACATGAGAAATTATTCCAGTCTTCTGATTTCAAAATTATTCTTTGTGAAATATTTGCAGACAACAAATTATGCTACTGTAGCATTATGTAGTTTACTTTAAAGCTGTGGTTTTTACTTCCATTTCAACAGCTAAGGTCATATTAGGACAGGTTCTCAGTGAATTCCAAGTGTCTCCATGAACTTTGTTAGAACCTACAACCCTAGGGAATAAATGTCAAACTTGTTCACCACTTGGCCAGTGAGGCTTCTGTATAATTTTTATACGATGAAAAATTAATATGTTTATATGATATTTGAATTGCAATAAAAATAAATACAGTGTTAAGTTGATTTCTTACATCTTGTAAAATATACATAAAATGGTATTTATTCATAGTGTTTTCAGTACTAATAAAGTATGCACTAATTATATTTAAAATAAATAATGTAAACTGCTGGCGATCTAAAATTGACCCCATGCCAGAGAAGGTCAAGTAGAGGCCAAGACTTGGTTCAAAGGTGACGTTTATCACAGTAGCAGACATGGAGAGCATTTTGTTTCACTGGTTACAAATACTTACATGCGTTAGAACAAAGATCACGAAGTTTAGACATCAAATTATAAAATGACTCAACTAAAATACGTGACAGAACAATCACCAATAGATAAATCTTTGTCTTAGTTTCCTCAAAAAAAAAAAAAAAAAAAAAAAAAAAAGAAAGAATCCACAGCTTTGGTCTTTGTAAATATTAATAAAGAATAAGTATTGGCATGTCCCATCTTTACATGATTAAGAGACCAGGGAAAGACATATCAATCACAATTATGGACATGATTATTCTTCTTCCCAGAAATTGAAGTGACAAAATTGCCATCCTGCATCATGTCATTATGATTAAATCAGTATGACCTCAGGTTTTTAAAAGTAAAACTGTTGACATGAGATTGAACAGCTAACTTAAGCTGAGTATCAGTTAAGCCTCAACTTAAACCCAGTACATCCTTAGGGTGGAGTTAAATTGGATTAATGATAGCATTAATCTCACTGTAAATGAATGCAATTTTCCTGTTGTAAAATATATACATGTATTTTATTTATTTATTTTAGTGACATGCAATTCATAATACCAAAATACATATAGATAAATTAAATAAAAATAATTGCCCATCCCCAAGGAGGTTACAAGTCACTTCAAATATACAGTATTTCTTCTGTTCTAAAATAAACACACATATATAAGGGCCATAAACAAGAAACTGGCACCTTATAATGTGTCCAGATAAAGCCTTCTTTAAACTAAAATAACGATTTTTTCCCTTAAATATATCCATAGAAAGAAAGTTCTGTTCATTTTAAATGTCGTCCAATGTAACATAATGATGCCTACTAATTCCATAGAAAAAACTTTCGTATCAGTTCATAACTTATCAGCAGAGCAAACACTGTACATCATACAAGCTTCAACTTTATTATCTGATTTTTTTTGTATTTTCCATTGTGAATGTGTACGGGCCTTTAGTGACATATCCCAATAACGACTCCTCCAAAACCATTGATGGTATGCATTCCTATAGATTTAAGGAGACAAAAATTGTCACTTAAATTTCTAGTATTATGAGCACTGTGTCTATTTGTGCATTAGTCTATTACGGGAAAATTACCCAAGTGGTCCACAGTTTAATATATTTATCACGAGTGAAGAGAATTCAATAGAATTGGAGTCCGAAAGTATGAGGATTCTGTGTGTGTTTTTTGTCTTCTTCAGGGATAAAAATGAGTGATAAAATAGTTACCAATAGAATGAAAAAAAGCCCCAAAACCAGTGAAATGCATCCTCATTTGAGAACACCAGTGAATATAAAAACTTTTAAACTTGAAATTATGTCTCCGCCATGTTATATGGCATAGTTGTAGAGTAGATAATTCAATAAATATTTACAGTAAAAATCGGCACATGTGTATATGTATTTGTAACACTAATTAACCACGGTAAGATACACTGGGCAATACAAAAAAAACATATATGTATTATATATGTTATCCGATCTTTCGGTCCTGGTTTTTAGGTGAAATACATACTATACTGGATAATAAATTGTGAATAAAGTGTCTCTCTCCCTCTCTGCACCTCACCAGTTGTTTGTTGTTGAGTTATCATATTGCACTAACACAATTGATTTTTACCATTACATTGTCCTAATGTCAAGGTCATACCTTTTCGTGGTGGGTGTCACAAGATACAACTGAATAGACTAATTTTGTTTTGGTTTGGGCCATGGCAGGACGTGCTCATTATGATTTGGTGACATTCACATTTGGGTATGTTACATTCAACACAGCTCGAACAGTGATTTGTCTTCGGTTCTGATTCCTTGAAGAGTTTTAAAAACCACCTGCTATCTCTCATGAGCTTAACTAAAAGGTAGATGGCTGAAGTTTGAGGCGGGAGGCATATGCGGGGCATCTTGTTCTTCAACGTGTACTACCAAAATACAAGGTCTTCCTTTTCAAATCATAAGGATGAGGTCATGAAGTGCAAATCTTTTTTAGCTCATGACGCCAACACAGAAAAGTGTGACCTGGGCGTAAGGAGGAAAAGAGCGACTTATATTAAATAAAACGAACATATCCCAGGTAACATATCCCTAAATACACAATAAAAGGAGAATCTAAGTCAGGTGATTATTGTTCACATTAAGTGAAGATATGCTGCACACCAATGTTAGAAACTGGACCTATATCAGGCTGTGTGGATTTTTTTTCAAACCATTAACCATAGTATGAATTTTACATATCTTTTAATAGCTAGGGTCACACTGGGACAAGCCCAAGTTATTTTCCCATATGTTGTAATGAGCTGAATTCGATCCCACGAACACAAGGATGATAACAAAGTGATTATTTGTCGAACCCTGATAACCACTAGGTCACCAGGTTCTTTGCAAAACATTGGTAATACTATAGACCATTTGTAGCTGTAGTTATGTCCTTGCAAACATGTACTCAGTAATGTTTTTTGTTTAAATTTTGTCTCAGGTTACTGTTAAAATGATTAAATTTGATAATTTAAAATCAACTTTAATATTCTTATCCTACCTGTATTAATCTGACTATATTAGTACAAATAAGCTGCATGTCGATTTTTTTTATAATATATATATATATTTTTACATATGTTTGGTAAACTGTAGGAAATACACTTCAAAATGTTTCACTTGCAAAGCAGGTTTAAGTTACATTCCCCAATCGTGAGAGAACTGAATACCATATCTATGTTGACAGAGTCCATCTTGTTACATGTTTCAATTAAGAAATTACAACAAAAATATCTTTTAGATTGTCACGATTTCACCTTTAGCTGATCAGTTACATATCCAGTTTTCATAGGTTTGGTAATGGCAGAGGTTTTTGAAAAGTGATTTATGACTGATACATCCTGCCAATGAATAACTTGACTATATTTTAATAAACTATAATAACCTATTTGTCATGCAGAACAAGAAAAGAAAAATTCACCATGATTTGTATTATTCACCACTAGCGCAGTTCTACAAAATAATCAAAAGTTGTGCCAATTTGGCTTCAGATGGGATCAGAGACCTAATACAGTAAAAATCCCAATTGTGTAAAAAATACTCAAGGAAATAGAAGCAGAGTATCCTCATTGGCGACTGTCACATAATGTGATAAATTCCATATGTCTCACACCAGTTATTATCTGTGCGAAAGGAGGTATAATTTCAATGATCATTTGTCTATTTGTCCGTTAGTTTGTTTGCAAGATCACACAATACTATTAAACTTTGAAAGTGATTTAGGAACAAAAAGTCTGTATTTTCCCATTTACTTATTATGACGTTTCTTGACAGGATTATGCACTGTCAGTGCTAGTGTGTACTATATGATCATCAGGATGCCATAATGAAAGGAGTTTGCTGGAAACACAGTTTTAGGCACAACATCTTCCCCACAGAGAGAATCTCAGTGTGTTTGTCTAATGAAAGAATTTACAAAAGAGATGTTCCAGGTCAGTATTCCAGGATTGTAGGTGTGATCGAGGAGAAGATAGTAAGTGGGGAAGCTTCAGTTGAAGAAATAGGGGCTTAAGATGCTTCACAAAGGTTATTATTGAGGTATAAAAAATCACAAAAGGGTGATGCATAATGACTGAAGGACTTACAAAATAAATTGTTTATGAGAATCGCTGACTTCTTTTTCAGAGGAGGTGATTTAGAAGCTCTGTTTTCAAGATGGCCCTATTGGTGTACAAGTTAACACATGGTGATGATCCAAAATACTTTGAACTTTTCCTTAAACCCACACACAGTGTGTGTAGAACTCGTTGAAGTCAATCTGAAGGCATGTTGCTTGAGGTCCCACACTTTGCATCAATATACGAGATTAAAAAGCATTTCGGCCTCCGCTTTGCATATGATGCCCCAAGGATTTGGAATGATCTGCCTGATGATGTATGCTCAGCTAAATCTCTCTCTTCATTCAGAAAGAATTTGAAAGCCTATCTCTTTGCAAAAGCTTACCTACCCTAGTTTTTTCTGGTTTTGCCTCTGTCTTTCCTTGTGGTGCCTACCTCGGCAGTGTTTCTGATTTAACAATTATGATCACTGATTTCTGGCATTTTTTGCCTTTGGGTCTGTCAGTAAATGGAGATTAAGCGCTATAAAAGTATTCTTAGAATTAGAATTGAAGAAATTCAAATTTTTGAAAATTTTGATGTTTGATATTTCTAGACAGGGTGTACTGATGGAGTGTTTTCACTGAAGTATTCTGGTTGGCCAAATTTACCAACACAAAGTGTAAAGAACCTCGGAGTGGTGCTCAATTCTAACTTCACTCTTTCAGACCATGTGTGACAGGTCATAAAGTCTACCAGAGTTCATTTTAGAGACCTCTACAGAGTTCGTCCCCTTCTAGATCTTAACATCAGTATTTTTTAGCAAATGCTTTGGTGAGCAGCAGATTGGACTATTGCAATTCCCTATTTGTATCACTCACCGATTTTGAGTTAAGACGATTGCAATGGGTCCAAACCTCATTCCGCAGGGTTGTCACCCATTCCTCTGAATTCTCCCACATTACCCCTCAATTGAAAAAAAACTCCATTGGCTCCCAGTCAGGTACAGGGTACAATTCAAAATAAGCCTCATTACATACAAAATTCTAAACCACGGTCAACCAGCCTACCTAAGTGAATTAATTCACCCCTACACTTCTTCCAGAAATACAAGACAAAGCACCCCCAAAATTAAGTTCCTTCATGCCCCCACATTAGACTGTCAAGTTCAAAAATCAATTAAACACTTTTCTAATTCTTTCAGTCACTGTGCACCTGCTCTTTGGAACTCTTTCCCCTTCCAAATAAGAAATAGCCCCTAAGTCATATCTTTCAGGAAACACCTCAAACCCCACCTGTTCAACTCTAGTTTTCCAACTTAGTCTCCTTCCCTTTTGGTCACACCCATAACTCCGGATCACTGACCTTGACTCCCCCTCGACTGTCCTCATGATAAATGTATTTTGTTAACTAGCACACTGAGTTCCCCTTTGTGGATTCAATGCTAGTTCCATTTTATGAACCTCAGACTTTAATTATGAAAAGAATTAGCAATATAGTATATTCTAGGGCAAACATTTACTGGGTGTGACTATCAAGGGGTTAGGCACCTTCTTTTTGATATGATATAGTTTTCTACAGGCATATTTCACAGATATTGATTATGCTTAAATCTTAAAATATTGTGTTTCACCAAATTTAGTGTCAATTTCGCCAAATTACAAATCACAAATTGCCAAATGCAAAGTGTGAACACTTATGGCTTATTCATATTGCACTGAATATGAGTATACAGATTGTATTGGTTGGTTTAGAACAAGTAGGGTATTTACACAGCACCTAATCAGGATATTGATCCAGAATTGTTTTTAGATTCAGAAATGCACAATCCGGTTTTCTATTCAAGCAAAATGTTTAATCCTTCAAGTTTAAATTTTGTATCATAACTTTGTTGTCACACCAAAGTGAACAGAAATGACATCTCAATACCTTGTGAAATAAATCCTACAATGTCAGGTTACTTCTGTATTAATAGAATATATATATGGGTGGGAAGATCAGTCTGTAGTATGTACAATGGGGGATTAAGTGAGTACAACCAAATCTTGAAATGTATGGGCAGAAGAATGATTTGCTCCAATATGAATTGAGCTTAACTGTGCTCGACATTAACATCTTCTCATGAAACAAGAAAACTCAGTTGTGTCCAGACAATAGGGGATAAAATAAGTTGTACATTAAAAATAAGCCATTTCACCAGAAAGATGTGTTTTTATACAATAATGATTGACAATATCGGCACGAGTCGTCTGGACAAAGAGACTTACTGACAATGACCTTTAAATCTAGGATTATAAGATAAGAACTGGATATCAGGGTAGTTGGAACATAATCGCGTGACAGTGGAACTGTGGCATTAAGAATAGATAGCAACAAAATACATAATAAATTAATGGAAATGTCTGGGGCTGTCATTATTTTGATTAAAAGATCTTTATATAATGCTTCTAATCCTCTTTTATCGCTCAGTATACAAACGTTTACTGCAGTCATTTTTAGATAGGATATTTCATTTAAAGCTCTCCCTTTTATCTGATTTTTTTCATTTATGAAAAGGAGGATGTTGTGAAGTTTTTGTTTCATCATCTGTCAGGTCTTTTGACTGCAGCTGGTTCAAACTAAAACAACTGATTACACATCCACCACAGATGAGTTGTAATGTGATTAGAGGTAATTGAAGAACTATGAGTACAGCTGTGGGGTATGATGAAGAGATGAGCAACTAAGTAGTAACTGGGCCGTCACATGTCTCCGTTGCTGCAGCCACGTTTTGTAAGTAGCTTTAGGGTATGCATATACTGATAGGAACATAGTCTCATACAATCAGTTAAAAATATGGGCCCTCTTTATTATTGGTGACAATGATAAACAAGAGCACTCAGAGAGTGCAAAAGTCCGCCAAGTTACATAATTATAAGTAAATGGGAAAATCCAGATCTTTGACTTTCTTCGTATCCAGATCAAGATTCGTGTCAAAATTTAATGGGATCTAAGTTGGACCAAGACTCATCTCATCATTTTTTTCATGAAGATCCAACCAGTAGTATTTGTGTAATTCTCCTAACAAACAAAGAAAGAGACAGACAGACAGACGGTCATGCATTTAATACATCCTTGGCAGGGGTAAAAATCCAAATTGCTTAGGAAATAAGGACGGTCTGTTCATTTAAAATGTGGTCTTGTGATATATGGTGACACAATGTACTGGTATAGTAAAAGTTGGAGAGTTTGTCAAAATAAAATTATTTTGTATCAGTTTGTCTCATCAATGTGAAAAGATAAGGTTTATTTTATGTGTGCTAACTTTATTATCAGGTCCGTGCTCTCGGGCCATAAGAAATGTGAAATTCAGCTAAGGGCAGCCTTTTACACCAAGGGAGGCCAGAGGCCTAAAATAGTTATATAAAACAGAAATATTTTCTCACAAGTCAGGGAGTTTAGAAGTCAGGGAGTTTTCTCATTGGCAAATTTTACATGGTGTGGTGAATATGTCACTGACAAATTTTACATGCTGTGATGAACTTTCATTGACAAATTTTACATGGTGTGGTGAATTTCTCAATGACAAATTTTACTTGTTGAAGTGAATTTCACATTGACAAATTTTACATGTTGAGTGGTGAATTTCACATTGACAAATTTTACATGTTGTGTGGTGAATTTCACATTGAAAAATTACACATGTTGTGTGGTAAATTTCACATTGAAAAATTAAACATGCTATATGGTGAATTTCACATTGACAAATTTAACATGGTGTGGTGAATATGTCACTGACAAATTTTACATGCTGTGATGAACTTTCATTGACAAATTTTACATGGTGTGGTGAATTTCTCAATGACAAATTTTACTTGTTGAAGTGAATTTCACATTGACAAATTTTACATGTTGAGTGGTGAATTTCACATTGACAAATTTTACATGTTGTGTGGTGAATTTCACATTGAAAAATTACACATGTTGTGTGGTAAATTTCACATTGAAAAATTAAACATGCTATATGGTGAATTTCACATTGACAAATTTAACATATTGTGTGGTGAATCTTTCATTGACAAATTTTATATGCTATGTGGTGAACTTCACATTGACAAATTTTACATGTTGTGTGGTGAATTTCACATTGACAAAGTTTATATTTTGTGTGGTGAATCTGTCTTTGGCAAAGTTTTACATGGTGTGTGGTGAATTTCACATTAACATTTTACATAATGTGGTGAGTTTCTCATTGTCAAATTTTACATGCTGGGACGAGTTTACTAAGGGCCACACCAAAAGTATTGCATCATATATTTCTGCACAAACAAATAACTCCTTACCACAGGACCAAAAGCGCCATTTGAATCACCCCACCCCCCACCCCCCTACACAAGTACATCCCAATCTCTCTAGTGATTGACATTCCCCTGACTAAAAGACCGAATCTCAGGTATGATCGTGTATCAACGTCCCTAGGGCCTACCACTGGTGACAGAACCCAATGATAGGCGACTGCTATTTTAAGTGATCATCTGAGCCACTGTGATGATATGAGGTGTAAGCTATACCATCACAACTCAATGTGATTCCGACATAATTCCAGAGAGTGCCACTGCATAGCCATAGTGACATAACAGTGGTGATATATCCCTGTGAACATGAGTTTTATTGGGCCAGAATCGGACACGCTATGGTTTTCAAGACTATCATAGTGGATTTGAAGAAGAAGCCATATCTACTATGTCTACATTATATCAAGGGTGATAACTACTAAAAATTGCAATTAACATATATCAAAGATTTTTGAATGCTTCTATCCTTTATCCTCTGTCCTTTATGCACTTATCTATGTTAGTTTCATTAAAAGGGCAATTGATTTAAAAGAGATTAAGTGCAATAAGAGTTTTTATTAAATCACATTCTTATTAGATGGTGATTTTGTCATTTGTTTAACATATTCTCTTTGAGGGTACAATAATTTCCAGGGGGCCGATTTGACTAGGGTATTTTATTTTGGGGGCCGATTTGGCGAGGGCCAATTTGGCAAAGGGCCGATTTGTCTATGATTCTTTGCATACCTTGTTCTATGTTTATATAAGGTTTAATACGTAAACACTCCTTGCTAGTAACAGGTGATTTGTAACATAACTGCCAAACAGATACATGAGAAAGAGGTCTATATTTTCTCTCAATTTCCTTTCAGAACTCATAAAGTTTTGCTGTTTATCAAAGGGAGGATCAAATAGTTTACTCAGTTTATGCTCATTGATTATATTTAGTTCCATCTAGTGATGTTTTTCCCCTTTGTTTTGCAGGTAATAATATTTGTGGAAGTACAATAAAATGTCAAAAATCACCACATTGTTAGAAATTCCCATTGTAGGCACCGTTTGAAATTTGAATAAAATAATCAAAGTTTATATCACCTTTGCATCAGAATGGATCAGAGGAACCATGTGCACACAGAAGCACAAATATGTAAAGTAATTTCCACAAATCTAGGAAATAGAAAGGTCATTCCTTACTACTGAATTTCACTAACTGTTTAAAATTTTATACTACTTACTCCATGCTACCTGTTGTTACCTAGCTTTATAAATGTTAAAGTTAAATTTAAGGTGAGTATTTGGTCATGACTTTAACAATAAATTAGTTAGTTACCAGCACCAGGATTCTGCTGCATTCAAAGGCAAACTTTTGCGTTGGACAAAAATATGCATATTTACATTGTCATATTGGGAAAGACTACAACCAATCTTATAACCACAGGATTGAGTATTTTGGAAATTGTACAACCAAACAGTAATTGTGGCCTTTACTTGAGTTACAAATACAGTTTTCTGCACCAGTAGCAGTGCATTAAACCATGGTAAACAGATTATCCAGTTTCATCATATATCACAGTTTGTGTTATGGTCAGTTACAGTTATTGGAATCTCTACGTTTCTGTAGCAGAACAGAAAATGTAGTCATCTGTGGTCAAACATGACACTGACATTTACATATGACAGGTAGATTTTACACTCATGTCTGTGGCTTAAATGTCAAAACAAGGACTGAAAATACCTGAAAGGAACTTTTGCAATCTCTATGACTAACTTATTGGTCTCTTTTTTTCTGTCTCTTTTGCTGGCAAAATTACAGCTGCATTAGTTATCTTAAAATTATGTCCATTTGAACCACCTTGGGTCATATTATACGACAGGTCTTCTGTGCATTCCACATCTTGTGATTAGCTGGAATAGAACCCAGAACCACAGAGGTGTGGGTTTAAAGTTGTCCACGTCAAAGTTGAAGGTTTATTTCCAGCTGAAAATCATATCTGGGCATGTCCTTATTTAAACCTACATATTTCCCAGAACTGGACTCGAACGCATGTTACATGTTACAAATGTTATATGATCTGGATCAACCAGAGGTGACTAAGATTGTTAATGCCACAGTTGTTAACCAGCCAGCTATGGAGGACTCTTAGGTAAATGGTAAACACTATTCATACTGTGGTAGAAGTTTGTACATCAGTTGGTTTGATAATTAATGCAATACCTTTAAATATTGAAATAGTAACGCACTGAGCTTAGATAATTGCATTTTTGTAAGGTTACATATGGCAAGTAATGTTATTTATTGCAGTAAACTGAATTTATGCTATACATGATAATGGTTTCCTTTCTAAAAATAGAAAAGCAAAATGAAACACAATGTTCCTACTTTATCCAGAAAAATCTGAGAAAATATTATGTTTTCGTATGTGGAGGTAAAACTTTGACCTTTGAACACACTCTGTTAAAGGTGTAGCCCTGCTTGACTCACATTGGAAACAAAAGCCTTTTCAAACAAAACATTTGTGTTGAAAAAATAACCCTTGTAAGAGATATTAGCAGATACAAGCCTTTATAGTTTAATGATGTTAAAATCAATATATGCAAGAGTACATTTTAAGCAAGATGAAACTTCACTATGTAAACTAAAGGATTTTTCAAACTACATGTCTTTAACAAGGCTTTGAAAAGAGTGATAAGCAACCAACTGTTCCATTTGTTTGTATCAACAATCTACAGCCATATTCTGAACACCAATATCAAGTTTATGACCATTTGTACAGAACAATAGAAACCCAACACCCATGTGAATCATTGAGGCCATTATTGCAAATCAAATTAGGAAGCGTTGCTTAAAATGGAACCAAATAGAATAAATGGCTCTTTGCAAGGCAATTTGGAAGGGGAAAGGGATATGTACACGTTAGAAATGATGAATAATTTTATTTTAAGTCAATTTCAACTTTTCCTGGCAGCAGTCATTTTCCTGAAGATTCTTTGAGAATTGCTTAAACAATGTTTTTTTTATTTAAGGTTTTTTACATATATGTGTGGGTGGCTTGAGATATGGCTTCTCAAGAAAAAACTGTTTCTTGTGTGGTGTATTCATTTGGAGTTGGTGTAAAAATGTGAAAAATTGGTGACTTGTCGCAACGAAAAGGCAGTAACTTATTTTGTTGCATCGGTAACTTATTTACTTTGAGAATAGTGAAAAACTCTATCCACGAGAAACACCCAACACATGGCAGGACCGAAAATAGTGAAATTATATCTATGAGAAACACCTTATATGTGGCAATATTGATTATACACTTAATACATTACGGAATTAAAATAGCAAAGCATATATCTGTGAGAAACACCTAATATATGACAACATTGAAAATCATAACGTCTATACATCTGTGAGAAACACCTAATACATGACAGTTTTGACAATAAAAAATCTATATATCTGTGAGAAACACCTAATACACATCAGCATTGAAAATAGTAAAATTATCCACAAGAAACAACATGCAAAAAGGACAATATTGCAATGATATGATATCTCAATGTATAACTGAGCTAATAAAATCTTAGACTTCAGCAAGTTTTGTTTTTGCAAAACCGAGACATAATCTTACTGAGAGCATTTCATTGTGGAAGAAATTGTTTAAATATATATCTTAAATTTCCAAAGAAAATGAGCAAACATATGATATAAACATGAAATGTGTCATAGCCTTAGTGGTAAATGGTCGATGATTCAAATGCAACTGTGCTTATTATTGTTGTTATTACTCTACTATTACTTTTATTAGTAGTATAACACTGATATAAAGCTTAAATATAATGATAAATCCACCCCATTCAGATCCAAAAATAAATTTCAAGCCAGTTTTAGACTATTGGCGGAAACCAAAAAGTTACTTTGCTCCAATATGAGATCTCAACTGCCAATGTTTAAAACATTATTGAAAAAAATATAGACTTTACAGTTAATGCGTATATTACTTTGTATATTTATACTCGGGGCAATATCTCCTTTACTGCAGACCAAAAGCAGTATTTGAGCCATACCAACTTCATAAGTTCAGCCAAAGCTCTACTGATTGACATTCTCCTAACTGGAAGGCATAGTGTCAGGGATGACCATTTATCAACTACCCTGGAGTTCTTCAGCCTTTCACAAGGGGAATAATACAATAACAGAGGACTACCATTGGAAGAGGTAATCACAGCCATTTTGTATCTGCCTATACCTGGGATTGAACCTAAGTCTTCTGTGTTGCTAGGCGAGAGTGTTACCCACTAGGCTACAGTGTCAGTGCGTGCTTATCAGCACCTCTGACTGCTTAGGTGATGTTGTCAAAATAGTGTGAACTTCTGTGGACATATCTAGTGTGTAAAAGTGCAACATACAGTGCTTTAATTCAGTAAAATAGTATCTGCTCACTCAATGATCTACCATGGGCATCTGTCACAATATAAGCCCAGAAGAATAAAAACTATGAAAACATTTGTACACCAATGCGTCTCATGATACAATGGACAAGGTAAATTTGATAGTTTGATGAGATTTACAGCTGATTCACAGTCAGATAATAATGTAAGATGAGGAACGAATATGATTAAAAGTGATTAGTATTATATTTTCTACATTAGTAAATCAACAGTTGACTTCATCATTCACAATTGGAGTTGAAATGCTGATATGCTACCTGCTCAAAATTTACGTCCTTTTTATTATTACAATATGAAACATATAAAATGAATGTAATATAAAGAATGTAACACATCTTATCAGTTCAATGTACTGTTTAAGTGATATGGTTGTGTTTTTTTTTCACAAGAAGATAGGACCGTTATATTTATGGTTGTGTTTATTTTCAGAATTCTGCATTAATTTATCATCGGATATTTATCATTCTACCTTGTGGCCACAGTGAGACATCAAACACAATACATCTCTGTACAAATTTACATCAATAATTCAACTTAAATGTTACCTTCATCAAACATACTAATACTCCAGTGGTTTTAAAGTGATTTTATGCAGTTTTCATTTGTAAATGGATGAGTTTGCCACTACAGTTTGCCACTACTTTCTATTGTGATCACCTTTCCCGCCATATTTGATAAAATTAGGTAAGTGTCGTAGACATTAAATGTTAAAAGTTTTGCAACAACTGAAATGCCATCCCCGAATCTGGAAAATTCGTCGAATATCCAAAACGTATGTGTTGTTAATTGATATAGAGATGTAACCCAGATTTGTAACCCAGATTTTCTACCAATATTTTAATGTCAGTGAATGATTTCTTCCCGTCTTGTGGCACAAGTTGGCTCTTGATTCAAACAAAGTCTAGGAATATTGATGCATTTATAGACACAGAATTAATGCACTCTCTGTGACTGTTTCTTTAAAGTATAATGCACCCTGAATCAAGAGGCTGTCACATAACTGAACATCGAAATCTACCAGATACAATTGATGTTGTTATATGTAACAGTAGCAAAAATTCAGTATATTATCAGTTGCCTTTAAAAAAAATGTGGAAGATTCCTCAGCTCTAAATTTTAACAGCTTGTTTGTCTCCTCATAAGTAACATAAAAAAATATTCACGCTGTTCCTTAGCCACACACTGGATATGAAAATCTTAAATCTGAAATCATAAATGTTTGCTTGGGGCTATTCTTAAGCTCAAAAGGAAAATAAAACCACATGTTATGTATTCTGTGATGGGGCTTTCTTACTGTGTCTTTTGATATGCAGAAACAACATATTTAACAATATCTCTGCATTTTAGACAATCTTCCCACTCAATTCAAGGAAAAGTGTTTAATTGAAGGTCACTGCTGTGGACCTGAGCTCTTTCTGATCGCACATTACTTTTGGCTTAAAAGTAAAGTGAACATAACAAGAAAATATAATAAGAATTTAGAAACCTCTGTGTCTTGCTCTACTGGACACAGTCCTCTACTCCATACTCTACCTACCTTTCTTTTTGAAGCTGCCATCCTCTGATCCCTATTATTTTGAGCCTCTCCTGGTGGCTTCTTCACCCAGATGATGACCCCAATGTATGAATATGTGAATGCTAACACAAAGAGGGGCACAAAATACTGCAGTGCCATGATGGTAGTACTGTATATGGTGCGGGAGGCTCCACCCGGCCAGTCTTCACCGCAATAGTCTCGCATGACATTCTCCCTGTCTGGCTTCTGTGTCAGGCGTGATAGAATAGCTGTGGGGAGTGGCACCCCTAAAGAACACACCCATATAAGGGCAATAATGAGCATTGCTTGTGTGGTGGTCATCTTGGGCTTGAGTGGACACACTATGGCCCGGAATCGATCAACACTGATGGCGACCAGTGTAAAGGCACTGAGTAGCACAGTGACCATCTGAGCATATGAAACTAATGGGCACATGACTTGCCCGAATGGCCAGTAGTCCACGAGAAGGTTGGCAATGAATGTGAAGGGAATGCATAACACAGATACAAGGATATCACTGCAAGCAAGGTTCACAATAAAGTAATTGGTTACTGTCCGCATTCGTTGGTAGGCCAGTACGATGTAGCATACTATGATGTTGCCACCAATAGCGACCACACAGATGGTAGAATACATGACAATGATAAGAACCTGGGCATAAAGTGGCACTGGCTTGGGGCCATCATCTGATGTATCCTGTGAGACATTCTTGCCACTAGATTCTGACTGATTATCATAGATGGTGTAAGGAATATTGGTGTTGCCATTCCTTCCTTCATCTCCAGGGTCTGGTATTAGAAATAGATCTGTTCCAGAAGTCATGATTAGGATTAAAAACAACTCTGTACAAATATGGTTATAGTCAAGTATTTACGCAGATGAAAACAGCAAGTGTTCAGTTGTATCTTCTGTCAAATAAGTATATACTGCTTTAGCAGTATATAATCCAATCTATAAACTACTCTAGCATTTGTTTCATTATATATACTTCCCGGTTTATGGTTCCAGTAAATATATAGCCATTGAAAGTCATATCCTACCGCCAATCACTAAAATATATTCACAAAATGAACGGCTCCTCCGTGTACATTTCAATAAAGAAACGTGTGATTCTTTTCTTCATTTTCTAAAAATGCAATAAGTATAAATTGCAAAGACATTGTAAAAATTTATTCTCATTTTTCTAAATATTAATACAGTAGAAGTAACTGTGCGTAGTTATTATATGATATATTTCAAGTTAAAAGGATATATTTCTAACTTTGTATTACCTTTGAAAGAAGGTAGTCATGGAATCTAATATTCATGGAATCCGATAATAAAATATGATACAGTTAGAATTACAACTCCTTTAGGTAACATCAGTGTTCAGTATGTACACTTTCAAGCTTTTGAATTTTGCTGCCGGGATGTATTTTAAACGCCCGTGTCACTGTTCTGTCCGGGTACCTTCTGGCAAATGTCAGGTTAATGTGCGAGTAAATATTACATACACTTGCAAACATAATACATTTAGGTCTAATTTCAAAGTTGCTGCAATCGAATGACTGCTATAAGGATCCCTCCATTTTAAAATTTTATAAATGCACATTTAAGAAATATGCACAGATTCATCCATGACATGCCACATTCCTGCTTGGTTTGATGTGCCAAATTTAAATGGAGATATTTTGCAATGTCTCCGTTTATCTGGATTTGTGTGTAAGTCCGATTGAAAATTATTACTTTGGGGTAAACAATACCACTTGAAGAATGTGTACATTTACCAAATGTATAAATAGTAAATATTTTATGATGTGTCCTTTTCCAATTCCCGTAAAATGCTACATTCTGCTTTGTGTGGCTTTTAGTTGGAATTTTCTGTCTGTGACACTGTCAAAATAGTTTTGTGATATAAACATTTAGCAATGAGGATCATATGTTTGCCAAAAGAAAATATAATGAAGTGTTAGCTGGTAAAATATTTGATGTTGTATTTACCATATATGGAAGTATCAGAACAAACAAATTGAAAGACTTTTTCACTTGTAACTTACCAGACGTTTCAATGACTATTACAGCACCACACATGTGAAAACACACCGATTAATACACATAGTCTTCGGTTTATACTCAATAATTTATATAGAATATTTAAATGATATTACACAGTACATCCACTCAGTTTTACAATATTTGAAATAAAACTATTCCATCTGTCTTGATAAGCAAAAAAAAAAAAAAAATTGACTCACCTTTAAATTGCTAAGATATAACCCAAATTTTAGCATGAGTTTTTTATTATTAAAGTGTCATTTAAAAAATAATAAAAAATCACTCTTTCAGTTTCAATACATATCATGTAGATCAGAAAAAACTTTCAAAAAAAAATGTTGTGAGCCAATGAGAGACAGGAACAGTTTGCTTTTTGTTGTCAGTTTGTTTATCCAGTTTGTCGATCAGTTTAATCCCAAGTAATAATACACAATCATATCCCATATTGCTTTGTTTCACCAAATATATACAAAGAAAAATAACATAATAGAAAGTACAAATCGAAATAAATGTTTGCAGTTCATTTATCAAAGAGGCACAGACACTTTATGCGTGAGCAGTGGGGCTGGTTCAACTTTTACAGCAGACTCTTCTCTTCCAGATTTCTCTGTGAGGAAAAGAAGACAGAGGTGTGAGGGAGATGGAATATAGTTCCATGTATCCCTACACCTCTCTGCCTACCTACAGTCACATAAGTTGCCTATTGAAAGCAGGGATTAGAAAGGGGTAAACAGGCAAGGAATATCCTCCCGCAGAGAAGCAAACACTGCTCATAAGATTTCTAAAGAGGGTTGGAAACTTAATAATTGGCTATGTTTTTTTCTCTTATTCAGACCTCCCTAATGTCCCCCTGTATAATTCCAGATATATGGTAGGAGGACTAATTGGTTGGAGGTTATATGGCTTAACAATGCTATTGCATGATTTCTCACGTTTGGCACAATTGATCAATTAGTTACAAATCTTGTGGGTAAACAAGGGTTTTCTCACAGGGTTATGTAATCAGAATAAAGGCAAAGGTGTTCATTTTTAAACATAAAATCAAAACATAAAGATATTTATGTTTGTGTCACATGCTGAAAAATAACAATTCCGAAAAAAAATGAAATATACGATGAAATCAAGCATAACAAAGCTGATTAGACACATTACAAAAAAAGAAGCGACTAATTCGTTCATTGGTTAAAACAAAACAGAGATAGTTGAAAAGACAGCTAAATATTGAGACTGGACAACCATTGAGTTACGTACCACTAATATAGATTGACTGATATGTTACTTTACCTTGGACCAAGGCCATCACATGTGATTCACAATAGGTGTCCTTCAAGATATTTATAATATCTGCATTTCCATTTTGGTGATTTTTTTCAAAACTTTGTATCTCATTTGTGGCTTTGTATTAAATACACCTGTCCCCATAGCATGGTAGTAATCACTTCCAGTGGTAGACAATAAGACCCATGTGACACTAATTGTTTTTAAGATACGGAGCAGACCTTAACTGAAAAATCCATAAAAAAATCTGAAAAAAAAAATCTGGATCCACATAAGGATCTTTGAGGGGGACTGAGCTTTGAGGAAATCCAACCTTTTGTGAAAATATAGTCCCATTCGATGTACAGTTTTGTTTGAGTTGTGCTTGAGCACAAACAGACAAACGGTCACTAAGGTAATTGTCAGAATATAATGAACCTCTGTCTCATTGTTCCATTCTGGTGTCACATCAGACATAGACTCCCACCCACACCCCCCCAACACACACCCGCTGCCGTCTGCAAAAAGAGAATTGGGGTCAGTCTGAAATATTACCATCAAGTGTGTTAATATGTGAATTCAGATATAACTTTGGTGGTTGCTATGACCATTTTGAGATGAACAAAACCCAGAGGACTAAATGTAGTAAGGGAATACATTTTTCTTCACATTTCATCGCTATTTTTGTCATTTTACTGATGACTAGTGCATTGTTTCCATTATAAAGAAGAGACACTAAGAGTCACGGTACAAGACAGAGATCTCCCTCGGTTTTCTTTATGACACCATAGCTTAAAATGAGGTAAATATGGACTCGTTTACTATCAGTCATTTTCTCGGGAGATATTTAAACAACAGCTCAGCTCATGCAGAGATGTAATAAAGTCCCTTTAGTTACAACAACTGACAGCTGCTTCAGAAAGCGGACAGCTTTAATTGACTCATAAGATTGGCCATTAGGCTTATTTTCTCTCATCTCCCCACTAATTACTGCCCCATTCACATGATCCACGGATTTACAGACACAGAGATCACCAAGACCACTTGGGTTCATAATGGCCATCCTCCAGGTAAATGACTAATATCACTGTATGAATACCACCTAAGTATTACTCTTTGGTAGCTGAATGAAATAGTCACAGCAGTAAGGTGTGATTACAATATGAACGAGGAAATAATTCTTGACAGCTAATGCCCAAGTCACACTATAGGGGGTATTTCCGGTGGATGTAGATAGCAGGGGCCAGTTTCACAAAAGGTCTTAAACTTAGCCAAGTTTTGGGTTAAGTCAGGGACTTAAATCTAAGACTTTGGTCTTAGCTAGGTCTGGGACTTAAATTGATTTCAGGAAGGGTGACTTAGCTAAGTCCAAGCTTATCAAATAACCACAGTGGTTTTCTGTTTCATGTGACCTTTTATTTCTGTTCAGAATACACTATTGGTAAAAAAACCAAAAAAAAAACCAGAATACACTATTGGTGAAATATATCCTTCATTTCATGCATTTTATCAACGGATAAGTGCTGTTTTGAAATGAAAAACCTTGTTACCACATGCAAACTTCCCAAAGACTACTTTAGGGAGGTGGTTTATATATTTATACTTTATTTACAGTCATTACAAATTCTAATGGGGGTAAAGTTATGGTGGACACATTTAAGTCTTTGTTTACAAAAGTTATCCAACTCCCAGGTGGACTTAACTTTGAGGCCTAGACTTAGCCAAAGCTTAGAGTTTGCTGCTTTGTGAAATCCACTAAGTCTAACACCACTGACTTAACCTGAAATAAAGACAACAGTCTTAATTTTAAGTCTAAGGCCTAAGGCCAGGCTCAGTAATTTTGTGAAACTAGGCCCAGGAAAAAAACAGAGACGGAATTGCATACCACCTGGAAGCCCAGCAACAGATTTCTAGCGACAGTTATGCTTCAGAAAAGAATCATAACTGAGGACGACAATGGCTACTTTTTGACACAAAATTTGGAGGATAGGCAGCAGAGCAACTATTGAAATTATTGGACAGAATGCAAAATTTTGAACAGTTAAAAACTTCATGTGTGGCAGAGTATGCAAAGTCTGCTTACAGAAGTCTTGCAGTAGCTGGAGGAATAAACTTTCCACATAAAATGCCCATAAACGTAAGCAATACCACTTGTAGTGTGACTGGGTGAATTAACAGTGAAAGTTAACAATTACATAGTAAGCTTGACTCATTTTTTCTTTTGGTTCAAGCTGAAATAATAGCATTCAATTAATGCATTATTTTTTCTGCAAGCTCTGTATGACGAGAGCTCAGAGGAAGGTGACAGACATGCATGTAATCTCCCAGGTAATGAGCTTTAATTCAAAGCACAGAAATGTAAAACTAGTAGGCTAGTATTTATTTATTTTTTTATTTATTTGGTACCTTAGCGATTATATTGTGGTGGGTGGCTGGAAGGGCAGAGGAAACCAGTATATACAGTTGGTCAATGTTCCAGCTTTCCCACTTCAGTCAGAATAATAATAGCTGTTGACAAATTATAAGAAAATTTTCCTTTATACAATAACGTTGTTCATGACTATCTAGCAGAAAAAAATTCCCATTGACTTTGTGACTTTGAAACATAAAAACCTTGGAACAAGGAATCACGTTTCCTTTAAAATTCCAAGAAACCAGGAAAATATCCAGATGCCAAGTAAACAAAGAGAGTATCCAGATTTCTGAGTTATCCAGACCACCCAAACAAACACCAGGTTGATTAAAGCTGGTATATACTGATGACACAAACAGATAAGTTAGTTGTTAAAGGCCAAATAACACACCCCAAGCATGCAAGCACTCACACACTTACCTCCACTCCCACACATAAAACATTACCCCTGATCAACCAATACCAACCCTATTTATAACTCTAGAGATCATAGGCTGTCACCTCTGTGGGTTCGAGTCCCACAAGTGGCAATTCTGAGGACCTGTCCCAATATGACCCTGGCTGTTGAACGGGACATAAAACCCCAACTTTGACTTTATAACTCTAGATGAAAGTCGGGGATATACTGGATTCAACTCTGTTGCGCCGTGGCCGTAGAAATTTCCTTGTGTACGCGATAACTCAAAAACAAATCAACATTTTTTTAAAACTTGGTACACTTATTTAGGGTGGCCAAAGGAAGATCTCTATTTTAAGATGACCTTATGTGCCCATTAAAAAGAACTTTTGGCCATCTTAAGTTTCAAATGGACCTATTGCCACTTATAGCCCTCTAGGTCACAAACAACAAGGCTCATCTGTCTAAAATTTAACCAGAAAACACATTAATATATTCCATACATATGCCAAAAATCAAGGCTTTATGTTAAGGATAAAATCGTGTTTGAGGTCCATAAAGTCGCCACATAGGGTTTTTTTCTACATTTTTCACATATTTTACTTTAAAAGTGGTAATTCTGATGAATCTCAAATTGTACTAGATATAACTTCCATATATAATATTTGTCTGTGAAAAATTTTAGTCCTGTAACTTTCATTTTCAGGTCACCTTAAGGTCTCCAGATTGGCCACAGAAAACCAATTTATGGACTTTTTGCCACTTTTAAGCCATGAAGCTTTCAAATTATGTCTCTCATCTTGGTGAAATATCATCAGGGAACATATTTATATGTTCTTACATGTGCCAAAAATCTAGGCCTTTAATAGACATTTGATCAATGTATAAGGACCTTAAACACCTCAATCAAGTGACGCTTTGTAATCTCTGTCTGCAAAAAATTAAAGTCTGTAGCTTTAAGTTTAAGGCGACTTTAAGGTCTCTAAAATGCCCACGGTGACCCAATTTATAGATTTTTTGACACTTTTAAGCCCTATAGCTGTCATACTATGTGCCTAAAAGTGCTGAAATCGCATCTGGGAATATATTAATATGCTTTTTTTACATGTGCCAAAAGTCAAGGCTTTAAATATTAGACATTTAACCTGCATATGAGGACCATAAACACCCACCTGAGTGACCCCTTTTCAACATTTTTCCACATATTTGGCCCTGTAACTTGGAGTTGGTAAGTCTGCCAAGTCTCAAACTGTATTAAATATATTTTATATCTGCAGATTTTGTTTGTGAAAAATTTTAAATCTGTAGCTTTGATTTAGGGTTACCTTGAGATCTTTAAAATGTGTACAGTAACCCAGTTTATAGACTTTTGGCACTTTTAAGCCAAACTGTATTAAATATATTTTATATCTGGAGATTTTGTTTGTGAAAAATTCAAAGTCTGTAGCTTTGATTTAAGGTTACCTTGAGATCTCTAAAATGTGTACAGTGACCCAGTTTATAGACTTTTCGCACTTTTAAGCCCTCTATCTGTCAAATATGTGACTGATAGAACTAAAATCTCATCTGGGCATGCATTAATGTGTTCTTTTAATTAAATCTTTCAAAGGAAGGCATTTCAACCTAAAATTTGAATATTAATGATGTTATGGCTATATTAAGCTTTAAAATTGTGTTTTTATCCCTCTGCTTGCTGAGTTTTTAACTTTTTAAATGCAAACTGCTTCCATATATTAAAACAAGCTAAAGGGACATTTTTATTATCTGGTGAGCTTTAGGTCCCAATATTAATCACAATATGACTTACTTACAGTGAAAAAGGGGATGTCCAGCCCTTGACGAGTCCAGTACAATTTAACCTACCTCAGTTAATTTTGATACAGCTAATGCAGTCATGAACATATTTCGGTTGTGGCTTAGTAATTTATAAATCTCAATATACAATTTTCCTGTTGGGCACCCCTTATTGATATGTTTGATTTTTTATTGCTCATAAGATTAACTGAGCCTTTTGGGGGTAAGTTTGTAAAATGGATACTGACTGGACCATTGATTATTTCTGGGTATTTTTATTACCCCCTTTTTGCATATATTAGAGTGTTTGTGATCTGGTTCTTGTGATCTAATACCATTTATATAGTAGCAGTGGTTCTGTTGATATAAGTGTTAGTAGGGAGACTTCATTACTTCATTAGCTCATGTAGTCATGAAGTTATTTCAGTTGATAATCACACATTTATAATCCCCAATTTTAAGTACATTATCAAACACTTTTTCTTGTGGCTTAATAATTTATAAGTCTAGATATATAATTTTCCTGTTGGGAATTCCTTATTGATATGTTTGATTGTTTTATTGTTTTAGCTCTATAACTTGTCATTGACATTGAAATCTTTCAAAGAAAGGCCCTGTCTACTTTCAATTTAAATATTAATGATGTTATGACTATCTTAAACTTTAAAAGTGGTGTTTTTATCCCTATGCGCACTGAGTTTTTAAGATTTTAAAATCAAACTTGTTTTACATATTAAAATTGACAAAAGGAACACTCTTAATTTGTGGTGACTTTAAAGTCCCATTATAACTAATTTTACTTCAGTCACTAGATAATCACACATTTATAAATTCCCAATTTTACTACATAATATAGCACTTTTTCTGATTTTCATTAACAGATCTTTTGGGGGTAAGTTGTGTAAAATGCATAGACTGGGCCATTGAGACAGCTACAGAAGAGAAACTCTATTCCCAACACTGAGCAGCATGGTTCAATTGTTATCTATATCTATTGACATAGTATCAGAGGGAGATGTGGGGGAGGGGGGACTTCATTACCTACTAAGACAAAGGGGAGTGAGGAGTGATATTGTGTCACATATTTGGATTAAAATATATATAGACCACATAAATAGGTAATGAGGAACTGATTAACTGTTCCAATGCAAATTCTAAAAATAAAAGTTCATCAGTTTAGAACTAATTACATATTTATTTTATAATATTTTATATTTCTACAAATATATTACAATCATAGAAACATGTAAGGTATTTTGGCATTATTAATTTAATTATTATTAATAGACACTCAATCATCAATCATTTAAATACTTTGAAAAATGGTTCAGAGCTATCAAAGCAGGAAGATTGAAAATATAATAAATAAAATTTTTTCGTTATAGTTATATATTCATCGTCTGGGGATACGCCATTTTGCTTGGAAAATAAAAAAAACATATTAGATCGAAGTGCTGAAGTTCATATAATAGTGGATAATTATGTTTTCCTAATATTTAGGGCATACAGCAAATGACTTCCGTCGAAAATACCCAATCAAAACCTGTGACGTGAGTGATGACCTGTCTGGGGATATGTTGGTGCCGAGTTGGCCCAGTCTAGTTAAATCTGTGCCACTGGTTTTGTCTTATTTGAGCCAACCTTTTTGGCTCTGCAGTTGATCCAATTAGATTACATGAACACACTTTGGGCCATACTAAGTGATACTCTCACAAAAATAAATAACACATTTCCTAATAGCAGGGCCAGGGAAAGAGAAGAGTAACTATTGGGTTGTCAAAACGGAAGAGTAAGAGTAAGAGAGGGGTTTAAAAAGCATATTTTCTACAAAGCTTTTAATTCTATACACTCGAATGGTGGAATATTTGCTCATGAGAACAGACCCTATTGTATTTTATAGCACATAGCAATCTGCAGTTTAATTAACCAAGCCTCCTGTTTCTATATCTAACCTTCTATTTCACCAGACAGCATATTGCATTGCAAATATTTATGAAGTCTGGTTTCCTGCAGACTTTTAAAATAAATAACCATTAATGTGTGAAGATAAATGCTGTTTGCAGCAATGTTTGTACCTAATTCAATAAGCTAATATTTCCTGTGACAAAATAGACCCGGAAATGTTTGGTGTGATCTGATTGTTTTCACTGAAAACATTATTACACAGTGGTATATATATTTACATAGTCAATAAATGAATTTGACATTCACTTTTCACATATCTGCTGTAGATGTACCATGTTACTGTAAACCAGCATTAAATTAACAAGTACTATGTAACACTGCAGTAATGGCTTAAACTGATCTAAATTGGGATAAGTAAACTTACACTCAGACTAAAGTGGGTGTTTTTATTTGGATTATGACCTCTAGTATGCACTTCTACATGCCCCAAGATGAGGTCACCTAAATGACAAATTCTGCACTTATAAGACTTAAGTAAACTTAACTTAACCCAAGTCGCTGTTAATTTGTATAACAATATATACTTGAGTATCCTAACAACATGTGTACTAAAACTTGGTAGTCTAATATATCCTATATGCATCCCACACTATATTTAATCACATAAAATTTACACTTATTATTGAATAACATCAAAACTCCCTATGTGGTGTCTTATTGTGTCATGGGCTAGTTGGGATTATGGCTACTAATCCTGTAGCAAAACTGTCTTTCCTCTTTTTCCAATGTGATAACAAAACTTTTGAAAAGTGGTGTATTGCTAAGGAGTCTCAATAAAAAGCTGTTAGGATAACACTCAGATGCTTTCCACCCTCATAGTAGACTGTCCCATTACTGACAGACATAAAATGTATGCCCTTGGCCCTTGCTTTAATAATAGATTGCTCCATGACCAACAATTTCTACTGTGTACCCACAGAGTATATGGAAATAATTATATAGAGTAAATATGAAAAATTCAAGACACATTTCTACTTATCTGTGATAAATAGCCTTTTACCTCACTGAAAAACGTGCAGTAAATATGTAATATTTAAGACCAATTAAAGACTGTCTTTAAAGAGGAAATACAAACTAAACAACTCCAACTGGTGTTATGGGTAACAAAAGTAATATTACCCGACTTGATGTTTTTTTTCAAATTTTATCAAAAAGTTCATTATCCAACATTTTCTTTGAATAATAAGTAAAATAAGTCTATATCCACCTAAAAATGAAAAAAAATCTGCCTTGAAATGTATCCAATGTGATAAAACCCCGTGAATATAAAGACTTGAGAACTTTACTTGAGATTTCTCAGCCATTTCTGCATGGAATTTAATGCAACAATACAAGCCTAAACCACACCAGAAAATATGGGCAAGTAGACAATCCGATGCAATAGTGAATGTATAACTGGTATAATATGCCTTGCCAATATATGCACCAAAATGAAACAATAAGAGCTGAAACAAGACACTGGGTGTTTTTAGTACTCAGCTCAATTTCTCCATGTACTACAGGACTGAAAGTGCTATATGAACCATTTGACTGCACAAGTACAGTCCAACTCTCAAGTCACTGACATTCCCCTAACTGAACGACAGAGGCTCAAATATCCATGAGGTTCTTTAACCTGTCACTGGGGATAGGACCAAATGATAGAGGACCACTAGTGGTCATCCGAGCCACTTTGTATCTGTCTGTATCTGGGATTGAATCTCTGTCCTCTGTGTTCCTAGGCGAGTGTGCTACCCACTAGTTCACAGTGGGAAGATTCACCTGGAAAGAACTGATCTGATTTAGGGTGACCATGTTTTAGTTTTCACCAACTTGAAGTGCCAGAGAAGCAATATGGCGGATGATGTAAACGAATGTAATGAAAATTAATGTCAAATATCTGTATAAATAAGGAAAATTATGTGAAAAACTATTACCAGGCAGAGAAATTTAATGAAATACTAAGGCTTACCCAAGTATGTTATTAATTAACACTATATTTCATATTTTTGTGAATAACAACTCCACTTTGTACTCTGTTTTACACCTCTAGAGATCACTTTTTTCAATTCTTTTTGTCTCTGGACTTTCATTAATTAAGTACTACTGTAATGCCCTACTTATACTTATAACTTTTTAAGCCCAAACTCTAGCAAGGCTCGAGCTTCTAGATATCATTTTTTTTGTTTTGTTTCTAGACTTGCATGACTTGTGTCGTAGTGTGATGAGTTCCTGTCTCTTCACTGAAGTTAAGCAGTGATGGACTACATTAATACTGGGATGGGTCACCGCTTCAGTGCACTACGAATGCCTCTAATGGTTTTTCGGCTTTTCTAGTAGACTGAAACCCCTTTCGGCCTTGTTTAGTTTGAAGACTTGTTGGTATCATCAGCATACAGTATAGATTTGCAGTTAAATTGACTATAGCCCCTTTATATCCGATCCAGTTACTGTGTTCAATTTCCAATTATCACCTCTGCCAAGGAGATTATATGAGTATGTTCGTCTGTCTGTCTGTGTTAAAGATTAACCCAGAACTAATGGACATACCTTTTATGAAATTTTTATATGTAGGGCATAATCAAAGGAAGAGATGAATGAACCTAGGGAAATATCCTGATCATATTCTGGATAACAAAAATTCCAAATTTTCAATAGCCCCATTTTCAATGATTTTTGGGGTTATGGTCAAGATTACTAATAAACAGACCTGACCAAATGAAGAATTTGTTACACATAAACTTCCATAAAGCCCCACTGGTAGAAAGTCCAATTGGAGTTTCTACCAGTAGAAAGTCCAATCTAGGATATTTGGATATTGTCCTATGGTCCAAAATCTAATAAATGCTGCTGCAGAAGGATAAGAATTAATTGCTCAACTAAATGTAATGTAGGAAGTGACTGCTGTCAAAATTTAATCCGCTGAAGCTGTAGTTTTGAAGAACACTCGTTATAACATATGAATCTCTTACATCAGTAATGTCCATATTACAAATTTCCCTTGAAAAATGGTGATGGGATTTGATGTCTGTAAAATTCTTAAAATTTCAGTTTCTGTCATGTTTAATTATGTTAAATCTATGTTACAGTAAAACATCTTCTTTAATAAGCACTTTCTTCATTTCTGAAAGCTTCACCTTGCTTAAATGACAGAGTCATATAAATAAAAAGCCTACTTTTTGTGTTTCAGCCTACTTTCTACCAGTAGAAACTCCAATTGAATTTTAAACCAAGTTTATCTTGGTAGAATGTCTACTTCGACTTTTTACTGGTAGAAACTCCAGTTGGACTTTCTACTAAAATTCTACCAGATTGGACTTTCTACTATGACATGTACATGCTGTTTTGAAAATCCCTGTGTACAGGTCATACAAGGCTTGTGGTGGATAATAAATGCTGATATAACTACACAGAACAGTGTAAAATGGCCATTAGTAACCGGATGGATTTTTGCAACAATATTGCATTGTAGGTTTTTGTGCCAACATGGAATGAAATTTCAACTGCAGGGTGCACGATTATCCTGTCATTCACCCATTTCGTATCTCACATCAATGCACCACCGAGGCTTTATCAGAAGTTGTTGTGCTGTTGCTAAACCTTGACAACGCTAATTTGTCATTCTGAGTAGTGCAAAAGAAATCCAAAATGAAAAGGTGATTAGCTCATTAAGAGGATAATGAATTGTGTTGTCCACAGAACAGATGGGTAAAACCAGCGTGGAAATGCACCACTAAATGAAATGTGACTTTCACCTAATAGATTGTATGGTCCTGACAATTTTAGCCAGTGAAGGAAGTTAATTCTATGGTAATCAACCATTAAAAGCATAGATATGATCAAACCTGTCATCTGATCTGTAAAATATGGTCCATGTGTATTAATATACGTGTTCACCTGCATGCTGAGGGGATGTTCTAAGAATGAAAAGGAAATATCTACGAAAAATGGGGAAACATAAACACACTAAATGACTCAGCATAGACGTAGGTTTAAATTTAAAGCATTTGTTTTAAAGCCAGGCTAACTCAGAGAAGCACAGAAACCAGCACACTCTCTGGGTGGCCTTAACCTTTTTAAACAAAGACCTAAATATGGCTGCCATAAATTTCTCTCCATTTCAAAATTTAAAATGTATGTTAATATAAATGCACAGAACACCTCCCTAAGTAGTCTGTGAAATTGTTCAGTGGTTACAACGTTTTCCATTGCAAAACAGCATTTTGTTCCAAAGATAAAATGTGTCACACAGAAAATATGTCACCAGTAGTATATTTGACTTAAAATAAAGGGTCACTCCCCTTTTGGACTTAAGTGCATTTTAAGATTAGCATCACTTTTGTGTATATACTTGCTTCTATTCTATATGTATTTCCCGAATTGTCAAGAAACTCTGTACATAGTTTAATACTTGCTCTTTATGCGTGACAAATAAATAAGCAAGTAAAAGATGCTCAGTATTGTCACAATATACAATTTATTATAATCTGGAGACTTTATAACTTTATCAATATTCCATGTTAAAATTCCCAATATACATAATGAGATTAATTAAAATGTAGATAAAATAAAGATAACTAATTTGAGAATGAAACAAGACCAAAAGGAGTTTTGGTCTACTAACGCAAGCCGCAAAGCCATCAGAGACACGAGTAGTGCACTGAAGTGGTCACCCATTCCAATATTAACGTAGCCCATTGCTGCTTAACTTCAGTGAAGAGACAGGCACTCACTCGCTACGCCACAATTCATGACCTCGCTACACCACAATTCATGAACTGACTTTGCCATAATTCATGAAAGTCTGGAGACAAAAAAAGTGATCCCTCATGAGAGCTTGCGCTTAAAAAGGTCACAAATTTTATGATTTACGACAATTAACTGCAAAAGGCATTGCAATTGGATGGTCAATTGATGGACAAATTGAAGGTTACCTTAGACTATGCTAGTCTCTTTTTGTTATTGTTGGTTTGCACAAATGCCGAAATACCAGATAACCACAGTCTGAGTGAAGGGGAGAGGAAAGGAGATAGTTCATTTTATCAGAGTACCATAACTGAGAAATCTGACACCTGTTTTATGTACATATATTTATATCAAAAGCGAAATTGTAGAAATAATTAAGTGAGTAAATATCCACCCACATTGATATATTTACAGTAATTATGTGGACCATAAATCTCAACAGGATCAGGTCAAACTGGATGTAAACAACAAAAGATAATGCATGGCATTCGATTTATCTCAACATTTGGCTACTGGTAGTTGTTGTTATGGTAAATATGAATACAATATGGTGGTAAGTTTGCTCAGTCCACTTCAGTATTTTTATGATCTTCACACAATTTGACCCAGCTGGATAAAAAACATGCATTTTGTTTTCTTAGTTGGTAACAGTAATGACCAGTAAAATGTCAAAAGGTTTTAAGTTCTGTTTAAAAGCCAGGTGATTAGTAAAAATAAAGAAAACAGCAAAACTCGTAGTCTTAGAACATAATGGTGTAGTATTTGATAAAATTGTTACCGCATTTAATGAAGCAATTTGCTCATATTTCAACACTAGCTTAAAATCCTGCTTTTTAACTCAGCTCCTGTTGATTGCTTAAACAATGTTACAATAAGTATCAGAACCAGTAACAACATATTATTTTTGTAAATGAAATTAATGACATAGTTTAATATCAAGCACCCAAAATAACATACTTATAAAGGAAAAAAAAATTTTTTTTTCCGAAGTACACATTAAAAGTTTACTTTAAGTGTAATAATGAAATCTGCACCAAAATATGTAGATCTTTGTTGTTGAATATATTAATATAAGCACATTAAAATGTATGTAGACTCTAATTTATATTTAGATGAATTGTATATCATTGAAAAGTACAAAATCAGATCATCCAATGGAATATTACATGTCCATACTAGACACAGATAAATATTTTTAGAATTCAGTTCCATGGTCGTGTGTTGGTAGTGAGGATTTGATCGACTTGGGATTTCAAACAGATGTACAGACTTCACATTAATTAATATAGATTTACGTTTACTTATTTGTAAGATAAAAAACGGCAGCTCTTCATCAAACTGACTATCAGTGTAAAGCCTTTTGTAACTACAAGAAAGACATCTTAAACATCATATAACTAACCAAACATACACCTATAAACATAATCCAAGAACAGAAACCTAAGTTTCCCTAAATTAAATATTCAGAGTCAAACTTAATGATTATGTACAGTAGTTTCATTAATCATAGGTTTTGTATATACCCCATATGTAAAATAAGATACATTTGTTTACAAATATGATGTCAGAGAGGAATTGTAAAACACTGCTAAAAGTAAACGTATGTAATCCTTCCTGTTCCATTATAACATAATATAAACCCTTCATTTGAACAAAAAATATCCCATGTGTGCTACATTTAGTCTCAGATTGGCCATTCTCTTGTCTGGTTCCTTAACTAGTTCAGTGCTTGGCATACATAAACCAATTGCTTCTTATTTAATTTTCACAGAATCTTCATCAAGGGACAAAAAAGGCCATTTTTTTCTACCGACTCATGCTTTGCTCAAAGCATTTCAGCTTACCAAACTACTTAATTGAAAAATATACTTAAATTATACTTAATCTGTAACATTCAAATTGTGTATTTGTATTTTAAAAATTGATAAATAGGCCTGTTTATGACAAATGGTAATTACAAGTGCTTGTTTTATCGGGTGCCCAGTTAAATTTTGTGGAAAAGGCTATGCTATGTGATCTAAGCCATGTGGTTTGTTTTGCATCAACATTAAAGCCAATTTTACTAGAGGGGTCTTCAGCAGATATTGATTTACCTTGAATAACCTCTAATTGAGGTCACAAGAAGGCTTTAGTGTTGTCTATCACTTTCTGTGCTGTAGCATGCATGGCCACATTATTCTTCCTGCCTGTTGACGCACATGTAAAGGTTGAGTTGCAAAATCAGCAAGCTATCTGTCATATTCAGTTATATTTAAGAAAGAGTGGGGGTTATATATTAACTATGTGTTGCATACACAATACACAAATCAGTCATTTTTCAACTACTAGCACCAAAGTTTAGTAAGGTTATATCATGACAGATCCTCAGTGCAACCCATACATAATCATGAGGTATATTGGAACCCATGACCAGGAGGTAAGAGCAAAGTGATGTAGACATCTGAACTTCTTGGATTTATTTTTGTTTTACATCGCGTTCAACAGCCAGGGTCATATTACAATGGGTAATGGAGGTGGAGGAACCAGTGTATACTAGTTGGTCAAGATTCTGCACTGTCAACCAACGGGCATCTGCAAGTAACTAACACCTTTCCAACATGAAGTGCCCGGGCCAAGATGCGGACCGGTGACCTCAGAGGATGACAGTGAGCACTCTACCAGCTACACCACAAGCCCCCTCTGAACTTCTTGGAAGGCAGTGTATGTCTAATGTACTCTGGTTTCCAGACCGCTTTACTCTACAAGAAAGGGTCCGGTATCAGCCACCACTTCAGATAATTAGCCTTTGTAGTTACCTTTTTGTGCATAATGTGCATAAATATTATAATTCTCCGATTATCACTCAAAAATACGTTTTTGCTTTCAAAGAAACTATCAAATCCAATTTTTTTAGCAATATTGGAGGGGGGGGGGGGGGGGGGGGACTTAAACACATTTTTATTTGGAATCTCAAAATTGAAACAATTTTTCATTTGTAGCCTCCTGATGTATGTATTTTTGATAACGACTAACCCTCCTTAATTCCAACCTACAACTAAATATGTGAAAATCAGGTGATTACACGACAACCTCTTGGAGGACTACATTTCCATGCACTGAGAGCTCTGAAACAGCCACATGTACATGATAAAAGCTAGGTCCTAAACAAGAGGGAAATTGATGACCCGAGAGGTCGAGAAGTGCAAGTTAGTTTGCTACTGCTTGCTGTGCTGATAAGATACAAACCCCAAATTGGTACAAAATGAAGTCAACAATCAATTCAAACTCTTGGCAATCAGCAACATCATCGTTAAAAATATGATTTGTGAGGTCTCTGTTGATTGGTCATGTGCACTGCTTTCAAGCAGACATTGTATTGCCATCTCTTTAAAAAGTACTGTAAAGGTTTGTCTGGTTCCTGTACCACTTTTCTTTACAATGAAGGGTCCGGTATCGGCCACCATTTTGGCGAATTAGCGTTGGTAGTTATACTGAAAAATAGTATGGAAAAAGGCTTATATAATATGTTTTTGCTCGAATTATATGGTGCTGATTATGTATCATTCTTATTAAATAATGTTATTGGATAATAATTTAATAAAACTTAGTTTAAATAATAGTGAACTTTATTTTAAGTGATGTTAATCTTCTCTTATTTAGTTCGGCACTTTTCTCAGTTTCAATATGCCTCCAGAAACGAAATTTCCAAACTTATTGTTGAATTTTACTTGTCTGTCTTTTTTTCACAATTGAATTTTAATCATCTCCATCAAGGAGTTTTTTTCTCTGTATGTGTTCACTGCCCATAGGAACATGCCCAAAGTAATAACAACAGAATACTGGTTTTATTTTTGATTAATACATTCTACTCTCACTTTCCATGATCTTGGGCATATAGTTGAGATTACTCCAAAACAGCAATGAAAAGCAATACTTCTTTGAAATTACAATATGGGGCTACTTGGCTTCCTTGTCTGAAGTCTGCACTCTAAAAGTGCTTTCTATATATGTATCAATTTATGTTTTTAAATGTTTTACCACATACACCACTACTATAATTTGCAAAGAGGTTTTAGAAATATCTGTGTTCCACAACTTGATGTCCTACCAGTTTATGAACAGCAGCAGGGATAATCAAACAATAATTGAATTAACTGAATAATTCTCTGACGTTTGTTGTAAAAATTAAATGATAGAAATATTAATTTTTGGCTTGTAAAGTAAGCTTAATCTTTGGCTGGTAAGTCAACACTATAAGATGAGTGTTACAAACTTCCTTTTAAAGGCACGGATAAAGTTTTTAAATCCCAAGTTGATAACATCTTTATTTTGTATCTCGGGAATGTTGTCAATTGACAGTGTCTGTAGGCAGGCATGGACCATTTAAATGTCTCAGGAAGTTAGCTATAAAAAGGATTAAAGTAAAGTATCTTAAAAACTGATGAAAGTTGACATCTGCAAGAAGCCATAAAACTGAACACAAAATGTCGATGGTAGATTTTCCAAATGCAATTACGTACGAAAAAGGCTAAAAAACAAGATTGTAATAGCATCTTCAAGGGCCATTTGAAGGATTGAAAACTAAAGATGGGGAAAATATTAAAGAATTTGTCATTTTACCCAAATGTTAAATGGATTTTTTTTCTCTAATTCAAGGACAGATGTTTGCACGAATGTAATTTTTTTAAAGAAACAAATGCCCGGGAGAAAAAAAGAATAAAAAAGCTAACCCACTTACATCAGGATCTTGTTTTCTGGTTTCATGCTCAGAAAATGTCATGACAATGAATTATTTTTTTATTACATTTCATCTTTTTTTAATGTAACGGTAGCATCCACCTTATGTAAAAGTTATTACAGCTACATGACTTATTTGTTAAAAGTTATGATCAATTAACTCCATGGCCAAGCGTTAGAAAGGTTAATCGTGATGTTACACAAATGTCAATGCTGAAATTGATCAAAGATCCAAAATTAAGGTTTTACATCCCGTTCAAGCCCCACATCATTACAGCTTCTGGGAACTGAGCCGGTAGAAAGTTGACAGCCTGTGATTAGACGCCAAACATGTTTATCACTAGCAGTCCTATGTCCAGTGTCCAAAACATAGAGAGATATGACCAGATAAGTACTGAAGTAAACAAGAAAGTGTGTTAACCACTAGGTCAGAGTGGCAAATATGCAATGAGTCATTGAAAGAGATTTAAAATTCCAACTTTGTCAGGCGACATCTTTCCCACCTGCCCCTGAGACTGAGAAGCTGTGACAGGCTATGTTAGAAGCGAGTTGTGAGACCCAGTGGAGAGAGAGAATTAAAAGCAGGACTTTGTCACATTTGAATTAAAGTTGGAACTTTATGTCTCTGCTGAAGGCATGTTTGAATTAAATTTGAGATTTTATGGATCTCCTGAAGGCATATTTGAATTAAAATTGTGATTATGTATCTTCTGCGGACAGATTTGAATTAAAGATGGAATTTTATGTATCTGATGAGGTTATATTTGAGTTAAAGTTGGCATTCTTTTGTCTGTTCAGGTCACATTTGAATTAACGTTGGGAAATCATGTCTCTGCTGAAGGCATATTTGAATTAAAGTTGGGATTTTATGGATCTGCTGAAGGCAAAGTTGAATTAAAGTTGTGATTTCTGTTTCTTCTGAGGACACATTTGAATTAAAGATGGGATTTTATGTATCTGATGAGGTTATATTTTAAATAAATTTGAGATTTTATGTCTCTGTTGAGGTCACATTTGGATTAAAGTTAGAATTTTATGTCTCTGGTCCAGGAATGTTTTAAAGGATATTTGTTTGCCTTGGCACTCATAAGTCATGTTATAGGTACTGGGCCTTGAGGATGTTTTGCTCTGTCGTATTACATTTCTACTTGGGCATATATTTGATTTCCTGCCATTTAAGCGGTTTGTTTGTCAGGTTTGTTAGACATGATGGGAACTAATGCAGGTGTTCCAATTGGCCGGCCTGTCGGTAACTATGTATTTCTGGAGAGTCAGGACCAATGTTTACATAGTCGGTTAGGGTTGGTTGTAGTTTCCGGCCTGTTGAGGAGAGTCGGTGAAATTTCTACGACCTTTGTCAACCCTTGTATCCGACCCTAATTTCATCCACCTAGCAATAGACCTGTCAGTTAACTTAACGGCCTGTTGGTTACACTTCCCGGTTTGTCGGTTAATCAAACAGGCCTGTCTGTAACAAGTATCCAGCTTGTCCCAAATATGGACTTCCCGACTGTATGTGAAGACAAAACAGACTGTGCAGGAAGTGTTGCAGTACAGTCGGTAACCTTAGCCGGCCTGTCTGTAATTGTTCCCGACAGGCCTGTAAAGCTTCAAGGGCAGTCGGTTACTTTAACCAACTGGATCCTAGAGTCGGGAAAATTTATAACCGACACACCTTAAACTGAAACAGACAAGCCCTAAACAACAACTGACAGGCCTGTAACACTAACAGATAAGCCGGGAACTGTAACCAACAGGCCGGCAATATTTTTGCTTCTTATGGCCTGTCGGTTTCCAAATCTGTCAGTATAAAAAGGCGAGTTGGTAGACAATCTGCATATCTTTGGGTTTTGACTTGTCGAGAGACAACTGGTGTATAGCTTTTATTTAAGTTTTTCATTTTTTTGGCAAATTAGCTTAAGTTTGAGCTAGGCTGGACTGGCTGGGAGTGAAGTCTGTTCTATAAGGTTTAACTTTTATTTTTAAGTTATGTTTTTTAAACAAGCTGTACAATTGATTGATTGATCAGCTTGCCAAGGGGCAGAAGGAGAAAGATTGTATCTACTACCAACTGACACTCAGCCACAGTTTGAGTTAGGAGATACAGCTGAGGACATAAAGAGAAGAAAGGGGGAGAGATAGGAGAAGGATGAGAGAGAGAGGATAGAACAAGAGGAGAGGGACAGAGAGAGAATGGAGAGAGAGGAGGGAAGAGAGCCAGGAAAGGGGAGAGAAGAGAGGGCAAACAGAGACAGACACTGATGTAGAATCAACTCAATCCAGATAGAAGAATGGGCAAATGAAGTCCATTTTCCTGAGTGATTCAGACAAAGAAGTCATTGTGGAGTTCGTTAAACAGCACAAGGAACTTTATGACAAGACCAACGACAGTTTCAAAGACAAGCAGAAGAAAGAAAGGCTTTGGGAGTCGCTTTCAGCTATCAGGAACTTGCCTGTCAAGACTGTGAAGAATTGGTTTGAGACTCAACGTACCAGATATGGCAAGCTCACTCAGAAGAAGTCAGGACAAACAGCTGAGAAGAGCACAGAACGAGAGACTTGGCTGAAGAACAGTTTCAGTTTTCTACGAGGTCACATCAGAAAGAAGGGAGTTTCCAAGTCTTCTGCATCAAAATCACCTCAGAGACCTTCTGCAGCCGCAGCCACAGCTTCAGTTCCGGATACTTCCAGAGACACTGAATCTGAGATGGAAATCAGCATGGCATCATATGTTACTCATCAGCCTTAAGCACCAGTCCTAAGAGATGACAACCTATAGTCACCACCACCATTGATGCAGATCCAGTGTTAGATCAGTTCCAGCAGATGAGGTGTTTGATTTCCACATTTCCATTTTCACCCCCTCAACTTCAACCAGCACTGTCACCAGTGCCTTCTTCCACTCATCATGAACAGTCAAGATCTCCCTGCCAGTCCAACCAGCAGAGTCAGCCCAAATCAACAGATCAGTTTGCACAAGTCGCACCAAACTGGAATTTCTAAGAGCCACCCGAATATTCCAAAAACAATTTATAAGCCAAATTTCTATGCCCAAAAACAACAAAAGCACACCATCCAACACTTACACATCCCCTAAATACATGAAAAAAATTGTGTGAATGAATGAGTGAATGTTAAACAAATATTAATAAAGTTCCACCACAAAACAGAGAAAATAAAAAAAAAATAATAAAAAATCCCCTTAATAAAAATAATCTCCTAAGAATTCAAAGTAAATCCATCCCACCCCCAATAAAAACTCAATTTTAAAACTACACTTCTCCCCACCCCCAAAACAAATAAAGATCCAGACACAAACCCACGTCCCTCCCACCCAAAACCAAACTTGAAATAAAATGCAACATCCACACAAGTAAGTTGTTCTCTATGTGTGGAGGTACTGACAGACAAACAAACGTGAGACCTAGCAAAACATTCAAATATATAAGTGACAATGAAGTGACAATGAAGCCAAAAGTGCCACAGAGAAGTAGCCCTTGTAGTTGAAATATTAGAGAGGTTGCGAACAACGTTTTGTTGAAAACGTAGCACAAAAACGCAACATTAAGTAAAACAAGATAGGGGCGGAGATTAACATGGCAAGGCTCTTTTTAATGTGAAATACGTAACGGCTGGCATCTTCAACATTGTGAAATGACATTCAACACACAAATCAGTGAGGTGTAACGTAGCGGAAAACAGATACGGGCTTCAAAAACGTTGTTTGCAACCTCTCTATTCACTGCCTGACTTCTTGGGCTTCTTTATAGCAATGTGTTTTCCATCTAGTGCACCGACTGCATGGGGGACATTCCATCTGTTTCTCAATCTTTCTTCAATTTTCTCCCAGTCTTCAGGATCAGTGGGACACATCAAGTACTCATGTTGAAATTCTTTCAAAATGGCTTTGCAAACCTGGGGGACAAATTTGCAGATGGTCGTTTCCTGAAGTTGGTGATTGACTTCCTGAGATGGGGTGGGGGTGATTTTTTCTTCAATCAAATAAAAAAATGCTGGTTCCATCCCAGTAAAATTTCTGGTATGTCAGTATTGATTAGTTTGTCCAAGAGCACTTTGTAGCAACCTCTCTCCTCTCTCTGCAGTATCCAGGGCATGACCCATGGATTCTGTGGCTTCCTTCTCCTTCTGGGTGGTGGGGGTGGTGGTGATGCTGGCTGGGCAGGTGCTGGGTTCTGCTGTCTTCTGTGTCTTGAAATCATGATGTATAATAACATATTCAGCTCAATAAAAAACAAAAGGACTCACAAGTGATCAAGCAGTTACCCTTGATGCGTTCCTGTCATCTTTGAAGTGTGAAATGAATGGCACATCACAGGGGGTGAGGGTTTATATAGTGTGATATCGATCCCGTTTCTGGATCCCGACTCTAGATACCGACCCACAAAAACAATCAGTCCTGTCAGGAAGGGTCAGGAACATGCTCCCGGCTTGTCTGTTTGTCTTTACAGCTTGTCTGTTTGTGATCTGGCTTGTCTGTGAGTGTTTAGGGCTTGTTGTAGTACTTCTACAACTGGCCATGCAAAAACATCTCCGACCCTACATCTTGATGTGATAGCCATCACATCCTGTCTGTAACTGTACTATCCTGTCGGGGATTTTCTAACCGACCCACCATTTTTACTAGCTTTTTCCCACGACCCTACGACTTTTGCAACTGACCCTAGAGTCACAGGGTCGGTTACAGGGTCGGCTCCAGTGGAACACCTGTATAAGACACAGAAATATAGAAAGTTGGCAGAATCTTTGGCATAGAAAGCTATTATAGGAATGCTTTCAGAAAGACTAAGGTTCTTTTTTGAAAGATGATAAATGAATCTCACCAGACAGTAAAGTCAAAACTTAAAGCTCATACATTTTCATTCTAAATTAATCTAGAAGTACACCACATACCATTTATTCTTGTCATTGATGAAATATCTTGAAAGAAACTCAGTTTATACTGCTAGTTTACTGACACATATAGAAAAGTAAAGCATATTAGGGCCAAATGAAAGCCAAAAAGTAAAAGTTGTTTTCTTTAAATAATTGAGACCTTAACTCAATTTCTTGATTCAATATTTCAATTTGTTGAAATATTATCATTGCTTCATATCTGCAAAGAGTGAGATAATATCACAAAAATTGACTTACTATCCCAAAACTGAAATAATGTTAAAGAAATGAGATAATATCTCAATAATTAAAAAAAATGTGTTCTCACTTAGTCACAGTTTTAAATTTCTTTAAAATGGATCTCAGAAGATGTAACTAAGCTGTGATGGTGTCTGGTTCTCTGTTAGTGGGTTAGAATGTCCTTTTTTGGAAACCAGACATTTATGACATTTACACAGGAAACTAATGCCCCTGTTCCACTAAAAGATTAAGCCCCGATCCTGTCTGGGACCGTTAATCGTGCACAGTCGGTGGAAAAAAGACAAAAATGGGCGGGAATACTGGGTCGGTACTGAAGTCTGGGATTAAGAACAGATCGTCCCCAGGACGCCTCAGGATGCCTCAGGCGGCCCCAGACAGTCCCCGACTGGTCTGGGACTAAGAACCGACTAAGCCAGTTTTCAGGTCGGTTTCAACCACGATCCTGTCGTACACATACCGACTGGGTCCCAGGACGCCTCAGGCCTCCTCGGACTAAGCCCCGACTAACCCACGATTAACTACCGGCGTCCTCAGGCGTCCTCAGGCCTCCTCAGTCTTCCCCAGACCAGGATCCCCGATTATTGTTTTCCAAAGTTGCTGGATTTTCTGGGTATATATATATAAAATTTGCGATCTAATCATCATTACTTTTCTAGGAACACAGCAGGATGCCACCTTTTAATGGAAGACAGATTCAACAACAACTTAGGGCTTTTTTGGTTTTTATTCAGTTACAAATAATCATGTATTTCCATTTCTTACGTCGACCACAGCAACCACCACCAGCATCACCAGCACCCATACAGAGACCTAGAAGAAGGCACAACATGCGGGTCAGGCCATGGCTACTGCAGAGAGAGGAGAGGGGGGCCTACCACAACATTATGGCTGATGTGTATGCCACAGACATTCCAGGATTCACCAACTACATGAGGATGACCCCAGAATTCTTTGAAATGATTAAGACCAGACTGGAACCACACCTAGCCAGGCAGGCCACCAACTACAGAGCACCAATCAGTGTTGGGGAGAAGTTAGCCCTCACCATCAGATATCTGGCCACTGGAGAGTCCTACACATCATTGTCCTGTCAGTTCAGGGTTGGAAGATCCACCATCTCCAAGTTTATACCAGAGGTCTGCAGGGCCATCCAGGATGAGTTCACCAGGGAGTACCTGAAGTGTCCTACTACCCCAGATCAGTGGAAAGAACTGGAGAGGGAATTCAGGATCAGGTGGAATGTTCCACATGCCCTTGGAGCTCTGGATGGGAAGCATGTGGCCCTGAAGAAGCCCAAGAACACTGGAGCCCTCTGCCACAACTACAAGGGGTTCTTTTCCATTGTGATGTTGGCTCTGGTAGATGGACAGTACAAGTTTAGATGGGTGGATGTGGGTACTGAAGGATCCTGCTCGGATGGCCAGATATTTAATGCCTCTCAGCTGAAGAGGAGGATTGAGGATGGCAGGATAGGCTTCCCTGACCCAGCTCCTATAACCCAGGGTGGGAGAGATGTCCCCTACTTCATCCTGGCAGATGATGCTTTTGCCCTGAAGATCTGGCTCATGAAACCCTATGCAGAAGGATGTTAACCAGAGAGGAAAGGATTGCCAATTATAGAATTTTAAGGGGGAGAAGAGTGGTGGAGAACGCTTTTGGCATCCTTGTGTCAAGATTCAGGGTGATGAGGACAACCATTGAACTACCCCCAGCAACAGTCAGGGAAGTGGTCTTGACCTGTGTTGTTCATACTGAGAAGCCAGTATCAAGGTCAACCTGGTGGTCAGCAGCCTGGGGAGGACGATGATGATGATGTACCTAATGATTGTGGATTGATTGGGGGTGTTGCTGTTGGTGGCCAAGACAGAAACCCTGCCAGAGAAGCCAAGAGACAGAGGGATTACCTGAAGGACTACTTCAACAATGAGGGAGCAGTGGCCTGGCAAGATGGCAGAATATAAGTCCTGATGCAGTAAACAGTCCTTTTCAGGACTAACTATAACAGTCCTTTTCAGGACTACCAATTATTCCAAAAACAATTAATCAGCTATGTTTGCTACAGACGGACAAACCCCATGCCAAACATAACTTGTTCAGACGGACAAACAGACAAACCCCATGCCAAACATAACTTGTTCTGACGGACAAACAGACAAACCCCATGCCAAACATAACTTGTAGAGACGGACAAACAGACAAACACAACTTACTCACCCAACAAACAGACAAACCCACTGTTAAACAAAAGTCAAACACAAAGTCACACATAATATCCGAAATTGAATTATTTTTTTATATATTTTGAAATCCACATCATAATTTTACCAATTTTTTTTTGTTCATGGCTTGGAAATTTATTTGTAGCAGAAAGGTTTTCATGGAAATCTTCAATTTTAAATCTTCACTTCTAATCACAAAAATGTGGAAAATATAACCATGGAACTAGTTTTGCTTTCAAAAATGGGGGATTGTGTTTGCAAAATAGTTTGTCAGTTTGTTGGCATGGGTTCTATTTAATTTTGGGTTTTTGTGTTTCTTGGTTGGTGGTTACTGGGGTTGGGTTTATTATTGGTAGTTGGATGTTGGGTTTCTTACTGGGTTTGTTATTTGGGGGTTATGTTTGGTATTGAGTTTGTCTGTTTGTGGGTTGGCAAGTATGTAATAATCACTTTTAACTCTAGGGAAGGTGTAAGTGTTGGACTTTTCAGTTACAGATTTTAAACTATCCCATGGATTTTACTCTAAAAATGGGCTGATTAATGGCCATATTGGGAGTTATTTTTATTTTTTTTATGTGGCCTTTTTTGTTATGTGTGGTACCATGGGTTATTTGTTTCATTTTTGGGTTGGTGTAGGTGTTGGACTTGAACTTTTATTCCATGAATTGGAATAACATGTAGCTGAATAATTGTTTTTGGAAGATTTGGTGGCCCTGAAAAGGGCCTGGCAGGTCAAAGACCCGCCCTGACTGGATGGCTACTGAGGAGGCTGCTGCTGCTGTTGAGGCGGTGCTGAAGTGGTGATAGTAAAGAGCTGCTGCTGCGGTTGTTGCTGCTGCTGCTGAGGCTGCTCGATGATCTGTGTTGATGTCAGATCTGGTAGCTGGCTTAAGATTCCACTCAGATTGTGTCTGCTCCCTTCGTCCTGTACAGTTAGGACAGATGTCGGGTTGCTGAAGCCAATGGGGCTTGGTGTATAGTACACAAAACTGCTGCTAGCTGCTGCTTGAGTGGAACTAGACGCCTGTGGAGTGGTTGTTGGCAGTAGGCCGACCCTCTGGGACTCCGTGGTAACAGTGGCTGATCTTCTGGGCAATGGCTGACGTCTGCGGTTACTCTTAATAGTTTCGATGTCTCTAAATATCTTGCCCTTTAATTCTTCAAATTCTTCTTGAGTCATCTTTTCGGCCTCTGATGCCACGTAGTCAAAGAAGGGCTGCCTGTCTGACTTCTGATGCAGAAAACCTGAGATAAGTGTCCTCATCTGCTCAAAGTGTTCGAGAATCTTGGAGTCTGTAGTTCAAACGGGTGTTGATGTAATGATGGACTGACTCCTCTCCTTCAGGACACTGGACTCAAGGTGTTCTGTATCAGTAGTTGAGCCACGTGATTCGTCCTGCCTGTTGGTATTTGGACTGGCCTCAAAACCTGAACTTCTATTGGCCCCCTTTCTTCTGATGTGGGTTTTAAGAAAACCCATCTGTTGGTACACCCAGGAGTGTCTCTTGGTCATCTCCCTCGGGGCTTGGCCAGATTGGAGCTTAGACAGCTTCCCATAACGGGTTCGCTGGGACTCGAACCAACGTCTCACATCAAAGGGCTGGAGCTTGAGTTCTGCAGATATTTCTGCCCAGAGAGCCTCTCTTCTGGTCCTGTCGTGGAAATGTGAATGTTCCTTGTCATACAGTTCAGGGTGCAGCTTTACAAATTCCACAATGGAAACTTCCTGGCTGTCTGTAAAAGTGGCACACACCCTGGCTCTCTTGGCTGAAGAATGGCACTCCGGATCTTCCTCACACCTCTCTTCTTCTTCTGCCACAGCTTCCCCAATAGCTGGATCTTCCTGAATCTCCTCCTCCTCTCTCCTCTCACTTCCTTCTTCTGTACTAACTTCACTCCTCTCCTCTACTTGACTTTCCTTCTCCCTCTCATCCATCTTTTTCCTTCCTCTCTTCCCTCCTTTCTCTTTCCTCATAATCCAGTCGACAAAATAATAAAAAAATAGTAAAATGTGTCTCCTAACTGTGAAATTTGCCCTAAGCTCAAGTATATAAAATATAAAATAAAAACTGAAAACCCCTACAAATCAGTGACACACGTCTCTCAGTAGCCAAACAGTCAGTAACAACGAGAATGTGTGCGCGGTCGCTTATATAGTCCCAGACCCCCTCATTGCCTCGTTTTAATTTCCGACGCACGGAAAACAGTCGGTTCTTAATCGGTTGTTAGTCCCAGGCCTCCTGGGGCGTCCTCAGGCCGCCGCAGACTGAAAATGCGTGGTCCCAGGCGTCCTGGAGAGGCCGGTTTGGATCGGTTAGGGTCGGTTACCCTTAGTCGGTTCTTAGTCCCAGACCTTGATTTTTGGGTCCCAGGACACCGCAGACGGTCTGAGGCTTCCAGGGACTAATGCAACCGACCCACTTTCAGACGCATGAAATTCATACGCATCATATTTGAGTCTGGGATTAACAACCGGCCTCCTGGGACTAAGCTAGGGAGGGCTGGGACTAAGGGTCGCAGGCGGCCTGGGACAACACACGACTGTGTAAATTTGGGTCTGAGGAGGCCTGAGGACGCCTGGGACTGGACATTTTGTTGACGGCGGGAAATATGAATCGGTTGTAGTCGTGTGAAATATCAAACATGTTTGATTTTTCACACGGCCCCAACCGACAACAACCGACCCTTACAGAAGAACACCCACATTAATGATAGCACAAGGGTCAGCTTGTCATAATATATAAAAATAATACAACAAAATTTGTGTAACCCAGTTCAGTAAAATATTTGTACTTTTCAGATACTTTAGTAGTTAGTAGTTTAGTTTGACATGTGATCACATGCTGTCACATCTGCGTAGGTTCGGCTCCCACAAGAGGTAATGTTGAATGCTTCTCCCATTGTGATCCTGGTTGTTGAACTGGATGAAAAACTCCAAATTTGACCTTTGGCTCTTTGCTCCAGACTGGTGTTTCCTTATCTGGTATCCTGGTCATTGATTTAATTGGGTTCAGAAATAGGATTTAAGTCAGTTTTAAATGATAAAAGTTCAAAAGTCATAGTTGTTTTGATTTTCCTTTCAACAGCCAAAGTCACATTTAGACAAACCTACAGTGAATGTCACATGTTGCCATGAGGTGGATTTCATTCCATGAGGATAGATATTGGATTTGGATTTATTTGAGTTTTAACATCACATTCAACACATTGTATAGGTAATATCACACGGGCAGTTTTAAGGCAGAGTAAACCAGTACATACTTGGTCAAGATTCTGCACTGTAAACCGCTGGGCATTGGTAAGCAGTTGCAAACTTTCCCACATAAGGTCAGGTCTGGAGTTCGAACCGTCGACTTCTGAGGTTGAAAGCAAGTATGTTATTGGAATTAATGATTCTACATCAAACTTGTTCACCACTAGGCTACTTTGGCATCTTTCAAATCAGTATATGAAAAGACAAAAACCTTTGAAGTCAGAATAAGTATTCAACTGCTTTAAAAGAAAACAAAGAGATTAGAGACTGTATCATACGGCTAAGAAGCTGGTGATTAAATAACAATTTCAGAGACAAAGAAAGCTGTCGTGGGTTTCTAGATTTTGGAATTGCTCCTTTTTATCATTTAATTAATTGCCAATTTTAAAGACTGATGGTTTGGATGAAAACTTCTTATTCACTTTAGTTTGCTACTTTTCTGGTTCTTTCTAAAGTTTGCACGCTTAGACCATTTCTACCAAAACATCTAATTCCTATTAAATATGCTAAAAACCAAATACAATAAAACATGTGAAAAAACAGCTGGATATTTTGCCAAAGAGAAAAAGTTACTTTGTTTTAGTGATTTAAACATTTTGAACTTTACTGTTGTTGCACTGCATATCTGCATAAGCCTAATTATTTCTTTGTTGTGCCCACTGTTTTCTAATCTTTGTCTTAAATGAAAGTGGGAGGTCGCAAATGTTGTGTGATATGACATCTGCCACTGTGGCCTAGCGGGCAACACACTTGTCTAGGAACTCAGAGGACATGGGTTCAATCCCAGGTACAGGCAGATACATAGTGGCTCGGATGACCACTTAAAATGGCGGTCCTCTGTCATTGGGTCCTATCCCCAGTGGCAGGTTAAAGAACCTCAAGGATGTTGATAAATGGTCATCCTTGAGCCTCTATCAAATTGCAATAGATACTCGCGGGCTACTCCTATTCTCAAAAAAAGTTCATTAGTTGTCAGTTGAATTTCAGTGTATTTTCAAAACTTGCCACTTTGGTTTACAAGTTTCTTCACAGTGGTCACCCAAGCTATTTTAGCCCTCATCTGTCTATTCATTGTGGAAGATATGGGCACAAGATACAACCACCCAGATAAAAGGTTCCTGGAGATTCCTCAATGCTACCCACTAGTACACAAAACAAAATAAAACAACTTTGGTCACAGTTTTGCTTGTTATGCTCCCACACTTAGGCATGATCTGCCTGATGATGTCTGTTCTGTTCCAAATCTTGCTTCATTCAGGAAAAAGCTAAAATCTTATCTCTTTGATAACTCTTTCCCACCTTAACAGGTAAACTTCCCGGCATCTCCATGGTGTCAACCTGGCTATGTCTATGGAATGATGATTATTGATTAAGTAGCTGGTGTTGCACCTTAGAGACTGCCTTGGCAGAGATTAAGCGCTATAAAAGGTCAGAACAGAATAAAATGTTTTTCTTGAACATTTGGTGAGGCTTTGAAACTTTAGGAAGCATCAGATCTGTGTCTTGCCCTTTGTTCTGCCAGACCCTGGCTGTTGAAGGGGACCTAAGCCCAAACTTTAACTCTGACATTTATGTCTGCTGGAAGCCTAGCTTCTAGTCAGTGAAGTCACTGTTTCTTGATCTTGACATACTTCACCACTTCGTTATTTCAGTTCCTGTAAAATTTGTGTGTCCTTCTGACCAATCAATGTTGCCCATAATGTTCAGTGAAACATTTTTTTTCTTCAGATTTTATTCACCGGGCATGATACCCTCCATACTTGCTACATTCAAATGTCTTGGTGGCCGGCATGATCCTTAAAATTTGAGAAAACTGGAACAGTCCGCTTGAATTATGTATGCAAAAATCTGATGGTTTGGATGCCAAGAATCAGTGATCAAAGTAAGAAATTGCCTTGCACAAGTGGTTTCTCAATTCAGTGAAGAATAACATGCAAAAATCAAAGAGGATCGGTTAAGTGATAACCCAGCCCCATCACCATCAGTACAAAAGGCTCTATGAAATGGAAGTTTAAATACTCCAAAAGGGCGTTTGCCCAGTTCAGTTTCTAGCTTGAAACTGAAGGAAAACAGAGTTCTGACGGCAAAACAATGACCCCTGGAGTCAGACGTCAACCAAAAAGAGAGAAAGGACAGAGCAGCAACAAAATGCTGCATTGTATCAGTAACACCTCTTTTTTCCACTTTCACGTTATAACTAATTTTTTTCAGTAAGGTTTTTTTCTCTATGTTTTTATGCTACATGTGGTTTTCAGATAGAAAAACCTGTGACAAAGGTTTCATCTTTTGAAAGGAGTAGGTGTGTTCCTCTATGCTTCCCCCTTAGATCTGATCTTACCTCTGAATTCTACAATAAAAACTTGGAATGAAGAAAATCTATATATATATATATCTAACAATACATGTGTTTTAAGAGACAGAAACTAAACCCTGGACAAGGAAATAGTGGCAATTTTATCATTATCATTTTGCAGACAACATATTATTTGCTCTTTGGTTTTCATTAACAATTACACAAATACACAGAGTAGGCCGTCCTCATGAGGTTTACTAAGTGAGATCAAAGCACAAAGTTAGATATATTGTCTTTATTCCTGCTTGGCAATACTGATTTCATAATTTTTATTGAGGGAAATCTAATCAAAGATTATAGCCAGATGAAAGTAAAAAACATGCAATAAATGTCAAATGCGAAAATTATGTGAAATTCGCCACTTGGGGGCCCTCCACATAATAAATGCAAAATAATTAAAATTTGTGACAAAAGTCTCAAATGTGTGAAAAAGGCACTACCCGCTGTAGTCGATAGAGATAAAGTCAAGTTGGAGTTTATGTATCTTTTGCTAGCTAAGATTAAATCAGAATAGCTCATCAGTGAATTCAACCTGTTGCCATGAGGTGGATTCGAACCCACAAACACAGATCTGTGAGTGGAGTCCAAAAGTATAAAAATGCTAACTTCTGTTAACCAGCAGAGTCTGATACAAGTCTAGCCTACAAATATTCGTAGGGGAACATTCATGTTGGAAAGTTGGTAGTTACTTGCCGATGCCCGGTGGTTTACAGTGCAGAAACCTTGACCAACTGTTGAACATGATGTAAAACAAAAAATAAATCTGAATGTAACATATAAGGATTCTGTGCCCATACAGTATTGTGTGTGAGTGCAGAGTTCTTTAATGTTTTAGGATATCGAACTATTGATTTTTCTATCTGATTTTCTTTGTTCTGTAATTGAGTGATCTATTTATTGATTAAGCTTCTAGAACCTTCTGTGTATTTGTTTTTCCCAGAAATGTATTGTGTTTACAATTCTTTCTAGAACATTCCGGAAGCCAGTAGACTGTAAGTATGGAAAGCCTGACCCACAGTCAGTGTAAAACTGGTGTGCTATATTGACAGTAGTCTTTGAAGCTGCAAAATTGAAGATTATTATACTTGTGTCTCCAGTGGATACAAACTGTTTATTATGTATACTTTGTGGTAAAATCTTACAGGAATGAACTGGATATAGTATGCAGATCTACCAGAGAGGGGATTTGCTGTATACTGGATATTGTTCATATCTTAAAGCAGAGTGAAGAAATATACTGAACAGTTAGAAACAGACATTGGATTGCTGTATATTGGATATTGTTTACATCTTGCACAGATACTAAGAATATCTAGATACAAACATTTAGTGTTGGAAAACTCCTAATGGATCACTGGACAGGTTGCTGGACAGAGTGGACATACTTATTTTAACTGTTATTAAGGCAGATAGGACTGTGGTCAGGGCAGATTGATTTCATTTTTGTATTATTGGGTAAACTAGTAAGAGTATCTCATTTGACTGTAATTATTATTTTATTTGTTAAATTAATCTGGTAAGTAAAACTTTTTGTCTTTTCCCGTTGCAACTTGAAGGCAACAGGTAATTGCTACCGTGCTTGTCTTGTGCACCATAACAAAAATTAATCTTGGGGACGGGTTTGAATTCATGTCCTAAGAGATTGATGGTAAGTGCTTTACCAATTACGCTGTAGAACTGACTGCCAGAAGACTTAGGAACTCAACTACTGCTTGTTTCAACAAATCTCTAATGTAGGAAAGGAGAGCCATAGATTTATTTATTTTTATTTAGTTATTTGGGGTTTTACATCGCTTTCAACACTGTACAGGTCATATCACGATGGGTAGTTGGAAGGACAGAGGAAACCAGTACTTAGAGTTCATAAACTGCCGACCAACGGCAAGCAACTACCAGCTTTCCCACTTGAGGCCGTGCCGGGAATCGAACCCCAGCCTCAGAGGTGGGAGGAGGAGAGCCATAGAAATATTCATTACATTGTATTATTAAAAAAGACCATTGTGGCTCTCATAAAAGAGAATAAATTCTGATTGAAATAAATGAGTCGACATCTGGATGACATAAAGGGTGAAATGGCATCTGGAGGTCTATTTCAATCCTTTTGTAAGTCTTCGGGATATTTTTAACAAAAAATTGCTATGTTCAGTGTGTGCTCACCTTCTTTTTTTGATGTATAAATGCTACTGGCAATCTGGTGAGCTTATTTAGGGGACATTTGTTGACCTTAAATCAGCACTATAGGGCCAATGAGTAGCTTTTTATGTGGTCTAATGCTTCCTGTGCTGTTGCATAAATGACCACATTATCCTCCTTTGTAAATATAAATTATTGTCTGCTAAATTTAAGATTTGTCTTTTTTGGGATGAAGCAATCCCACAGTGTATTTATTTCATTTATAAATATTTAATAAGAACTGATATACATAATGTAAATACTTTAGAAGTTATGACTCAAATTTTTGAAAAGTACTTAAAATGATTCCAGTTGATTCATCTTTGTTGCTTACATGTAAAAAAATAAATGGTTTGCAAAACGATACATGTTGCATTAATGCACCATCTAAATGTTCAATGAAATGTAAAGAACCTTTTTAGTTGAATGTAAAGAAATTTCAAGATATATTTAGTCAGGAGAGTAAATCGATGTTTGGATAAAATTTTTCACTATAAATTTATGATCACTAAAATATATGCTGGTTTAAAACTTCATATTGTTGACTCTTAAGTCCAATAGAGAGGAGAGGGGCATAGGGATATTTAGGGTGTTGGTAAATGATCTTGATTTTGTGGCTGTTGATTCACGCATAGTTCTCACTCGGTAACATGTGCAAAATACTAAAATCCCTACCAAATATGACAGGCCAGTTAAACGGTCCATGACTCCAGGATTTAACCTGCTCGGCTACGCACCTCGGTCAGCCATTAGCCACAAATTCAATATTAAAACCTTTTCAAATTAACTTGTCTGTAGAGTTATACAAAGCTGTTGTGAATACCTGTTCCATTTGTTTCAGTTTCAATAATGTTTCTCCTCGATAGGTTTTAAGGCAGGTGACACCCTTGGGTGGGTGACAAAGTTGGGTAGCGGAGAAGTATCGATCAAAATTTATAATTTTACAACGAAAACATTGCCTGTTTTCAGAACCACTGCCATAACTTTAAACTTTAAAAAATCTATTTTTTTGCATGATGAAGTTAATTTACGACTGTGGCCTGATGGGTAAAGCACTCGCCTAGGAACATAGAGAACCATGATAGAGTCCCAGGTACAGGCAGATACGTAGTGGCTCAGATGACCACTTCTGTTATTGGCTCCAATCCTCAGTGCCAGGATAAAGATATTCCAGGGAAGTTGACATATGGTCATCCCTGGTAATTTCTCTTTCAGTTAGAGGAATGTCAGTAACTAAAAAGCTTGGACTGCACTTGTGCAGTTAGGATGAGTGTAAACATGCTTTGAGTCCTGTGGTGAAGGATCTAGAGATGTTGCACTAAGTATAGATATATAATTCAAAAATAATTATGAAAGATTTAACCAAATTTATAGATTTTATAAATTATTTTTTTTTGATTTAAAAGCCAGTAGAAAGCCAAAAATATTAACATTTTCAGTAATCTATTATTTAATATTCTATTATGTTTTCCTCATTTCTATGTCATTATAAAACGGAGAGCTGCGCAGTGAACAAAAATGCGCATTTTGTGAGAGTCCATTATAGAGACACAAATGTCCGCTGTTCCATTCTACAAACATGATTGTGCAATATAATATCAAAATTAAATGTAAAAACAAACAAAACCAGGGAACATTGGATACACCATCAATAAGCGTTTTATAATAGAAATAAACTGCTCTTGTTTGGACTTTATTCGGCCCTTATCCTTTATTTGAGGTTATTTTTTGTGATTGAATCGCAAATAAAGTCCGCGCATACATAGTTTATTTCTACAATAAAAAACACAATATTCAAGTTTACCTTTTGCACAACCAACATTTGTTTTACATTTCCAAAAGTTAGGCTATTGGGGTCCCCAAATGGAGAAGTGCAACACTGGTTAGTAAAAAAAGGGATATACCCACTCTTCTTCTTCTAAACCGTCCTTAACAATCAACATTAACGCTGCTTCATACTTAGAGTAAGAAATATGTAATTCGTCAAAAGGTTTGTGAAATTTGCCAGTACTTAAGTCCCTTCTAGTTCCTTGACTTTCAGGGTATTATTTGCACATGTGTGATTTATGTGGTTATATATGGTCTCTGGTTTCCTCTCATGCCAAATTGACAGAAATGTGGGTTATTTTATGTTAGTTTTAAAGGGTGTCCCAAATTTCACATATGCTGGCAAATTTCACTTTTCGTTACCTACTTATGTTTAATATGCCACTCCTAGACTGTAATTTATTGTTACTCTAGAAATACTCTGTCTACAATATCCTGGCTAAGGAAGCAGGATAAAAGGATATATGAAATAAAGCAGACATAATTAGAAAAGCACCAATGGAAAGAAGTCTTGGCAATTGGGAGTGATTGTGTTTTTACTAGAATGGTCTTAAGGACAAGCCATAAATAGAAAGATAATTATTCTTTTTCTGGTTCAACAAATAAACAACATGTGCTGAGCTCATGAAAAAAATCTTTTTGGTCAAAAAATTGTAGGATTGTAGTCTTGTGATAAGAACTCTTAATGTACCAACCGTTTAAGTACCAAGTTCCCCAGCAAGTTTCTCTTTCTTATATTATTTCTTTGTAAAATGCAAATATACTCAAATGACAAAATCCTGTGAATTATCCAATGGAATAGTTTTATGTATGATGAATGTGCAAAAAGAGAGAAACACCAAACTCCCTGGTGCGTTATATATTTTATTTACAATAAACACCACATTGACCAAAAGAGACAAATATAGTAATTCCAGGTGTGTTATATATTGAAATTACAATAAGCTAGTGATGGGTTGGTATCGAAAATGTGTACATGTGGAGGTGGCCAATGCAAAACAGTACCGATTCCAAGACTCTGCCTTTTCATACACCCCAATCACACGTGGATGTTCCCTCTCAACAAAATCGCAATAAAAGTCCCCAAATGCAGAATGTGAGATAAACTCGTGAAATTTCTACAAATTTGTAGTTTATTTCCAATATTTTAACTCTTCCTTCCATTAAATATGTTGACAAGCAAAGTGGCGGTCGCAAAATACCGTTGGTATCTCAGTTTAAATGCTCTTGACATTGATTAGTATGGAAGTTTTAACACTTAAGACAGTTAACAGCTGCAACAAAATAAGTGTTCTGTGCAAAGATAAGAAAATAATGCTTGTAAAATAGGGGATTGGCACAGTTCTTTGTTGACAATATTCTTGACTGTGTTGTTAAGAGGCGTTCTCTCTTCTCCATTTGAGAGCTGTGATGTACCCTTGTTTTCGATCATAGGGTGTACTTGTTAGTCCAGCCTTAAACATCACTCAGAGTGAGCAGACATTCTGGATTCAGATATTTTTTGGAGGTCATGATATATTGAATGTTAGTATCGGATTTTTACAGCTACAATCATGTTTGGACAGGTTATCAATATTTCCCACAAAGATTATAATTTACTAGAGTCGAACCCACAATCACAGAGGTGAGATCCAAGTGATGATTTACCAAATTTAGTAACCGACAGGTCAGTTAAACTTCTTTATCAGAGTTTAAAGATCCTTCAAAAAAGAATATTTGGTATGCTAAAGTACACCCATCCCGCATTTTATTTCTTATGTGTCAGTGCAAAGGAAATCTGGTGGAATTATTTAAACAATAGTTCTTCTCAGCTTAGATAGCATTGTAGGCACAGGGCGACCTTTAGATAAGCCCGGACTTCCTGTTATTGCTGAACAAATTGCCATTTTATTCTCTCATAAAACCATACTGTAACGTGGTTAATTTCATATACTGTACTTGATAATACATAATTGTGGTATATCAATATATTATAAGATAAATTCATATTTAACTTGTAATGCAATAAGCCAAGTATTTACCACGGATACTGCATTAGCTATTATCTTTGATTATCAGTTACTGCCACCATATAATTAAAATGTGAATGTATTTTTCCCTTCACTTGTCCCATTCAAGTTAAATAATAAAAATGCCTTGTCAGCTACATGTAAAAAAGAAAAGTTTCACATCCGATGATTTCTAGTGTCTAATGTTGGTGTCTTCCCTCATACTATAGTTTGTACTGGTTTTCATAAGTTATGCTTTCTTCTCCATATTATCCATTCTCTATGGTCTATCCATTTTGTTGTATACCCATCAAGCCCGTATTGCTGCCACATTGATGTCGCCATCTATCATCTAATCAGTTATCTTAATCTGCAGCATTATCTGTGAAGATCTACAATGTCTCATACTGATGCATCCTCATCTGCCTTTGGAATGCCACAATACAAGAGAGGTGGAATAACTGTGGGTTCACTTTCATTTGTGCAATTCATGTCAGTTGTATTATCACAGTCTTCATCAGTTATCAGCACTCTTACAACTATGTTGGAGATTCACACAATTACCTTCTTGAATCCTGGTCTTTCCATGCAGCAAGATAAGGTCACACTATGATGTTGCACATCTACACCCCAAGCAATGTCCCAATCAAGTATTAACATCATGCGCCTTACTTTTTTCAAGATAAAGGCCAGACAAGATGTTAAAGGTCAAGGCCAGAGGTCAAATCAAGGTTATACATGACGACGTTGTACACCTACACCCATCACTAATAGCCTACCAAGTATCAACTTCCTATACCTTACGATTTCCCAGACAAAATACTTCCCTGGATGCCATGGGTGAAAACAATACTCAATACTTTAAAGGTCAAAGTTGGGATATTACGTCCCAATGAACAGCCAGGGTCATATGGAGACAGATCCTCAACATTGTAACTTGTGGGACTCGAACTCACACAAAGGTGACAGCCTGTGATTAGATGCCAATCCTGCTAAACAGTTTGGCCACTGAGGACTTTCACAAAGCCTTTAAAGGTTGTGGGTTAAAAACTTCACCAAATTTTAAATTAACTCTCTGTTATTAGATTAATAAGGAGTTTCATTGGGAGCTTTATCCCAATCCTACATCTTATTTTATGGTAAACTTAAAATGGATGCTTATAAACTTGTGATTTAACACCAATTCACTCTGCAAAAGATGTGCAGTTCTTAGTCCTGGAATGGTTTTGTTCAGAATGCAACACTCCTAAACTTGTTCACAGAAGAAAGCGTGAACAGTGGTAGATGTGGAATATTGGAGCAATCCATATAATATGCATAAATCAATTTCTTTAATTTTGTGCATTTCTGGCGTTAATGGACACGCTTAAGACCAACCGCTTTCTTTGCTTTATCACCATATTCATTTTTAAAGTATCCTAACTGGTGTGTCATCCACTTAACTATATCACGTTTAAAGAGGATGCTTATACCACTTTGAACTTAACCTTGAAGTCAAAAGTAAAATTGATAGCTCAAAGTGGATGTTGAGCTAACTTAAAGGCTACGTTTAGTTTAAAATTTTGTTAGTTAATTGTTAGAGCTTAAGGTGGCTCTTTAATCTGTAATCTAGCCTGCAAATAAAAGTAGTGTACTAAGTACGCTAAAAATTAAATTCGCAACTTTTTTCAAAGAAATGCAAGCCTAAGACCACGTTGAGTCTTGACAAAGTAATACTTTATGTGTGAATACTGTTTATTGTTTGCTAGAGTTTTCGTTGCAGAATGTTTTTTTAAATTTTTTTAAAGTCAGATGTGATTAACATGTGGGAATTCTATGGGTCCAAAATTTTAATTTAGTGTAATGAAAACAGTCTTTACTTAGTCTTTACTAGTTAATTTGAATATTGAGACACAAATGGTGTTAAATTATTGAGAAGCTTACATCAGTATTACAATATATAAAGTGAAAAATAAGAAATTCTGGGAGATCCCAGACCTCATGCAGTCACAAAAATCAAAAGTGAATAATACTCCGATTGCACTACAGGAGGTATTGCTAATGTGTTTAGTCATTTTATACAATCACCATTCCTCCATATACTGCCGGATTTCTGCCAGTAAAGTTTTGCATACTGTGGCATTTCTCTTGCTTTCTGAGGAAGCCGAACAGAAATTTTTCCAAAAAAATTTGTCCAAAATTATCTGCCTACCATAGGCGGTATAGAGTTCAATTTCTGCAGCAATTCGATTGCCTTTCTTCCCCATTCTGTGTCTTTTTATGCACATCTAGTGGGGTTAAATGTTTTCCATTATATAATGATATCCATGCAGTATATTTTTGTGTCAATTCTGCTTCTATTCTGTGACAAAACTGTACCTAGAGGTGTGTAACTGGTTTCTTCTATGGTAAACCTGTAGCTAGGGGTGTGTAGCACGGTTTCACAGGAGTCACAGCATTCTGCTTTTGTTTTTATGCCGTCTATAGCTAAACTGTAATAAGGGTATAAGACATTTCATACAAGACAATAAAATAGAAGTAACTTTATATCTTACTTAAGGTTATCTTTGAATACAAATAAAAATGACAAAGATTTCCTTTATCGAGATTAAGGTCAAATCTGGATTTTTAAATCCTTTTCAACACCTACTTTGGTCTATACCATATTGAAACAGTTTGGAAAAGTGCAAACCAACCATTATTTTTAAAAACAATTTGCAGTAAAATTTGAAATGCCGTCACTGCATCATTTATTGCAAGAAATTTTGTCTCACGGTTGTTACAGTGTGAAATCACCAAACTCAGTGCTAAAAGTTCCATCTTTAATCATTCAAGTCAGTTAAGTACAACTGACTATTGTATGGAAAATAAAATGGTGGTAAATAAGCATACTTCCTCTCTTTTTTTTCTGTCTTTTAGCTTTCTCAACCCCTCAAATCTCCCCTTCAGTGAAATGGTTCCGAAAAGTGGTTAATGGAGCCAAAGCTTTTAAAGTGGTGTCACATGATCCACCTGGGCACGTGACTTGCATGTCAAACAGCCATTTCTTTGCATAGCAAGGCCGTAATGTTTACTAAATGAGCAATTTGAGTAAAAAATTGTCAATACTGTTTTAAGATCTGTATTAACAGATGGTGACAACAAGGTTTGTGACAGTCCAAAAAAAAACACCTTCTTTTCGCAGTGTCTTTTTGGCAAGATTTGGGGATGTGGGGATGATGTTGTGTTGGTGAAGCAGATGAAACTTTTCTATGCTTTATTTTTTCTTTACAGGTTTTAAAACTTCATTTACTTGATGAGGCAAATGAAGTCCATTATAAGTGTGATAATGTGTGGTCACAGTCCTTTTATGGGCGTGTGTATGACCCTACTTTTCTTCTGATCATACATTTTATAAAACAATATGGTAGGGTCTCAGATTATAAAAAACATGTTTGTAATTTGGGGTACATCGGGGTGTCTCAATAGAAAAGTGATAGTGATATAATTAACCTCATAGAAAGTGATAATCCCATTGAGATATTGATATGCTGCCATGTAACTGCAGGACAAAACAAAAACAGTGCAGTACACACAGGTATGTGCACTAGAATGCTGATTGTTCTTTCCATGAGCAAAAAGCTTAACACCAAAAAAAGGACTGGTGACCATCTTACCATTGTGATTCCAGACATACAACATACAAACAGCTCTTTTGTTCTCATTACCAGTTACACAAGTAAATAGAATGAGCTGACCTCAGGAGGTTTAGTATGAGGACAAACGTTCAGGGTGGATAGCTGCAGTAAGAATGAAATAATCCATGAAGCACATGACCTTTACAATTATTTGCTGCAGGTCATATTACTCTTGGTCCATGACATTAGTAGCGAGTATTAATGCTTGGTATATAAATAAGACTTTTGCTTAAGACATAAGAGTAAATGTAACTGGGTATTTCATGATAGCGAATTAACACTGGAGCAGATTTGTAATGGATTAATGTAGATACAGAAACAAATCTTTGCTTAAACAGTAAGTATTACAACAACACAGCAGTCTGGGATGTGTAATTGACGTTTATGGGTGGCTGGCTATATGCTGTTGGGATAGGATTGGGAACTCCAGAGACCTGTTATTTACAAACACAAATAACAGTAGAAAGTAATTTAATGTTTATGTGATGACAGGCAATTTGGAGATGCAGTGGTAACGGAAAGTATAACATACTGATTGGAAAGTGTTGGGTTGTAGATTCAAACTTTTAACCTTTTACCTCACCGGGTAAAGTTGTATAGATGATCTTGGTGGCATAGTGGAAACTCACTGGCCTCAAAACCCTTAAGTCATGGGTTTAAAACTGAATTGAGACCTGAACTGGCAAATTGCTTACCAATGCCTGATAACATTCAGTGTAGAATTATTATTATTTTTCTGTTCCTTCAATCACCCATCACAATATGACCCATACTGCTGTCCTCAGTGGTGTACTGGGTAAAGCACTTTCCTCTCTCTGAGTTCCACAGTTCAAACCCCGGACCCAAATGTATATGGGAAAGTTGGTGCTTACTTACCAATGCCTGGCAGTTCACAGTACAGAATCTCAACCAAGTAGTATGTACTAGTTTCCTCTGCTCTTGAAATCAGCCATCATGATATAACCTATAAAATGTGTTGAAAGTGATGTTAAATCCAAATAAACAAAAATAACAATATGTCTCATAAAATGCTTTAATGCAATGTCTAACCACAATCAATGCAAGCTTATATCGGCTTCATGTATGGTGACGTTATTTCTTATTTTATGCAACGAACATGAACAGAAGTGCTGTAAGCATACCTTTCTAATGATATATTACACATATTTGTGAGTTACAAATTTTCCAAGATATTGTTGAAAAACCGGAAGTTATTCACACTCATTATTTATTGTACAGAGACGCCGTTATATATAAGCAAATATATCCCGCTCCATTTATACCCCTATACGGGTCAAATATGGTACACGGTGGATAATAAAATAAATTATTATGCATAATATCCCCTTTTCTTGTAATGAAGTTTGAGGTAACTTTATTTTTAGGAACCCTATATTTAATTGAAGTTTACATTGAAGTTTATATGTGTACATATATTGTCACATAAAACCCAATAGTTCTAAACTCATGGTGTCACTGGGGAAGTATGTGTCATTATTCACAGAGCCACCAGGCAACCAAAGACCATCAAAATGAAACAACTGTTTGGCTAACATTCCTCCAATTTGGCCAAGTGGGTAACAAACATAATTCTTATTGAATTTTATAGCACTTAATCCCCCATTTTTTTCAATGGGACTCTAAGGCATAACAGCACAAAAAACTGTCAACCAATTTCAGTATCCAAGGGTCTGAAAAAGGGTCAAGCACAATGGGAAATGACATGGAAATATAGAGACTAATGTAGGTATGTTGGTGTGGAGGTAGAATTTAAGCTTCTTTCTAAAAGAGGCAATGGAGGTTGATGCAAAAATCTCTTCATTAAGAGCATCAGATCAAATACGGGGAGCATCAGAAGCAAAGATATAACCAAACTGTTTGACAGAGTTTTGGGTTTTGGTTACTGGGTTCCAACCTCCATGGTCTTGGGTTTGAGGAAAGACTCATTTTACATAGAGTCTGTCCTAATATGACATTGGCTGTTGAAGTTGGCCTATAAACTTAACTTGGGTTTTAACACAGATCTATGAACCACATCGCCATGATACAGATGTAAGTAACTCCGAGAATCATATAAGTAATCATCATATCATCAATTAAGCATCATATATATTCATCAATAATGAAACAGTTCCTTTAACCAATATGGGATAAACAGAAGAAAGCAAAACACTTATACGTGTTTTGGGCCTAACACAGGCAAATAGATGGTTTATCAATAAAGTCTTCCCCCAATGTAGATGTTCACACAGAGTCGGATAAAGCTGACAGAATATGAATGAAATAATGAACGCAATACATTCCATTTTTACAAAGGTAACAAAGTGACAAACTTTCTAACAAAAAATGGACAATCTTAGACTCTATACATCATTAATTAAGCCTCCTGGTATCACGCATGAAGAGGGCGGCTACAAAGGCTCAAAAGCATTGATTCCTGGCAATAAAGTGAGATCCAGCATGGACGGGAGCTGTTCACAAGAGGTGATAATGACACTATACTGAATTGACCTGGTCATTAATCACATCTGAAGGTATCACGTTGTCCCTTTTAAATAGTACCTGAAGGTATTTGTTTTGAAATCCCTATAGCTAAAATCCATCTCACCATCCCATTATTGAACTCTCATAACCATCTATGGAGCATCATATAAACAAGAGAACTCAGAGAGTGCAGAATGTTCGCCAAGGTAAGTAACAATAAGTAAATGGGAAAATTTAGATTTTTTTTCAGACGGTGATCCAGATCAGTATCAAAATTTAATGGACCAATTTAATTTAGTTGGACCAAGATGTATCTTCTGACTTTTCCGTTAAGTTCAAACGTTAGCATATATGTAATACTGCTGACAAACAGACAAATAGACAAATAAATAAACAGTTATGAAAATATATACCTCCTTGAGGGTGGTGATTAATCACAACAACATTTACACAAGTCTTTAACATATCCTTATGCTAGCACTTTTCAGGATCTTTCAAAACGTTTTGATTAAAAGAGGATATCTGGCTCTGATTAAAATGAAGTCAAAACTTTTCAGTTATCAGTTGTGTATGATTCTTCAGAGAATACAATTTTTAAAAGCAATCTGTAAACCTCGCCTATTTTCAAGATTTTTTGTGTGTGAAAAAGGCTTTTATATCTTGAATTAAACTGATTGATTTGGGTTTAAGTTTTACTTCAACACACCTACAAATTCTTCAGATTGGGCCCAGGATTGAACCCAGGACATCAGAGCCAGGAGACAAGTGTTGTGCCCTCTATGTAACCACAAATCTGTGCATGGATTGATTTACCTGCCTACAAAGTAAACTGGAAATATTAATTAATTTATTAATCTGCAAGGCAAATGATTCATGCTGATCTTCTCAATAAGTGAGAAAGAAAAACAGAAGAGTTTTAAGCAACAAATAACAATAGTTTTTTGTTTGTTTTCCAAAACAAATGTTATAGTATACCTAATGTATATCAGTAGTATAAAAACTGGACAGATGAGATCAAGTGATGAGCCTTTTAGACAAACTTATCTTGACACTGTGGCCCAGTGTGAAACACACTCTTTTAGGAACACATGGGACCTGGGTTTGATCCCTGGTACAGGCAGATATCTACTGGCTCAGATGGCCACTTAAAACGGTGGTCCTCTCTCATAGGGTCCTATTCTCAGTGGCAGGTAGGACCCCAGAGACATTGACAAATGGTTATTCCCGAGTCTCTGTCTTTCAGTTAGGAGACTGTCAGATACTAGACATCTTGGGCTGTACTTGTGCAGCTGGAATGGGTCAAATAGTGACTTTGAATTCTGTAGCAAAATAAATATTGCACTTATTGAGTACAAAATAAAAATCTCCTTTTCATAATATGATTTATTTGCCTTTCCAGAAGAACAGGTGTCATATAAATCTTTCCTTAGTTTCTTTAAAAAATCCTCAAAACAAACTGCGATAAGACGAGGCGGGAGTGATGGTAATTGTATACATTGGGAACCCTGACAAGAGTTAAGGTCACCTTAATCTTGCTTAGAGGTAATGTGATCTCAAATTGTGATGTAACAGTTACTGTACCATTTAAGGAATAACACACGACTAGCGTGGGGTTATGCAAGGTTTTACAACAAATAGCGATATTAGTAACACAAAGGTGAAGCCTGAGTGTTTCTAATGTGCTATGAGTTGTAAAACTATGCATAACCCCACGCTATGAGTGTGTTATTCTGATTCTAACATGACATTTAATATTTTTCACATTTATTCCTTGTTTTCTGACTGTTTTGATGAAGACTTGTAGTGCATATTCTTCGTAATTTGACTTTTAATAAGTACAGTTTCTAGAGGTCGTAGGTCAGATTAAAGCCACAAGGTCAGAATAATGTAAGCTGCTAAGTGTTTGGGCATATTTTATTTTACATATTAGTATATGTTTAAAATATAAAGTTTGCAGATTTTATGGATGAAATCTGAAAAACCACCAATCACAATATGCTCTCTGATAAAATGAATACAACTCGTGTAAAAGAACCTGATATCACATAAAATAATAAAAACTGTTACAACTAGTGAACATAAAAGAATTAATTTTTTGGCAACTAGTACCCAAACCCATGTACCCCATCATAATACAATCGTTTAGCCTGCTGGACGTGGGGGTGGGACTGGAGGGCTATTTTTAACTTCTATCTATAACCTTGTATGTCCTTCGATTGCAGAATCCAATATGATGGACCCTATCGTTTCAAACGCTTAATGAAGCGTGAAGTGACCTGCTATTGGTGGAGAACTACGAACCAGAACAGCAATAGTAAATACTATTAAGGTCGACCATAAACTGACTGGACAGGCCCCTATGCAGGCCGTGTCGTACACAGTTTCTAGAGGTCGTAGGTCAGATTAAAGCCACAAGGTCAGAATAATGTAAGCTGCTAAGTGTTTGGGCATATTTTATTTTACATGTTAGTATATGTTTAAAATATAAAGTTTGCAGATTTTATGGATGAAATCTGAAAAACCACCAAGCGCCAATCCGAGCTAAGATGAAATGACCTTGGCAAAGGTGAGAGGGATAATGGAGGGGGCCACAGATGCGTTTTGCAAATACTGCCATACCGCCGAGCTCCGCCATAACCCGTGGGCCATAATGTGTTGGAGCTGAACATTATTATCAAATGCCATGGTAGCTCCAGATCTTCTGAAGGAATGAAACCCATGCCCTCTAATAGGAATGTGTAAATGGGTAAGGACGGTTTTCAGTGCCGCTCTGATGGTGGTATCTATAACCACGGTATAAGGAAAATTTTTGTGAACGAATAAGGGAGCTTGAGAATGGAGGGGTCTAGACTCAATCAATTCCTTGATAGCCCTGACAGGACATAGTCGGGGATTTTTAAGGTTTGGAATCTGAACAAAGTGATGGGCTGATCGATCTTGCAAGGTTTTTGTCCATTTCAACAGAATATGGGCCCCTGGATGAAGGAACAATACGTCCTGACGGAGAATGTGGCGGTATGGATCAAAAGCCGCCTTGGAATGGGGGGCAATGTTTGACATGCGCAGAAATGCAAAGAAGGCTATTAAAAAGGCAGCTCTGAAGAGGGGGGGGTCTGAGAGAATGTCGCAAGCCGCCGAAATAGAATGCATCATATTAATATTGAACACACCTCTGACTGTTGGGGAATAAGTGAAGTTAATTTTTATACTCCTAAGATACGCCCCCACCAGGGGGCTCTCTAAAGGGGCTATGTCCCAGTGATAATTTTTTGCCATGAATCTTAAAGATGACATGTAATTTAACATCACCTTATAAGAAATCTGATTGATGAACAGATATTCAAGAAAAGTAATGATGGAGTGAATTGTGAATTCCAAGGGTAAATCCATAAATAACACAAATGCCAGGTAAGTGGAGAAGTGGACTCTATGAGAAGCCCTGGTGGATGGTCTGTATGCTATCCTGATTCTGTGAATTGCTGCTTCTGCCAAGGCATTGGAAGGAGCTCCCAGATTTCGATCTACAATTATATATGCAAGGTCAAGTCAAAATAAGAGTGGAAAATCGGTTCCCAATGATAATTTTTGACTAAATGCTTCAATATATTTTCATCCACCAATTTATTAGAATGTATGCGAGATAAAGTATCAGCAATCCTATTTTCTTTACCAGCAACGTGTTCAATGATTAAATGAACATCATATATTGCTGTGTGAAGCCAAATATTCCTTATGCACAGTGCCAGAAAAGGATCCCTAGTCTTGCCATTTTTGACCACCTGGACAACGCTGTGATTGTCACAAAAAATTTTGACGCTTGAATGACGCCAGTGTTGACCCCAAACCCTCAAGGCCAACAAGACATTGAACATCTCCAGATGTACGATTGTTAGAACAAAGCCTGGTATCTCCCTCACTGGAGTCGCATATACACGATCTCTCCAGACTGCACCCAACCCAGTAAGAGATGCATCCAGGAATAGTGACTGGGTGTCGTCGACCGCGTTCTTTTCAATGAAGGTGATCCCATTGAATGAAGGGAGAAACTTAATAAACCAGTCTATATCTGCGTGAAAGGCCTTGTTTAAATAAATTTTTTGTTTATGACTACCTTCCCTAAATGTGGCCAAAATCCTGTTAATAAACACTCGAGCCGGTTTCACTATCTTCTGTATGTATAAAAGTTTCCCCATTAACGCCTGGAACTTGTTTTTAGACAGGTATTTTTGACCCCTGACCTTAACACACTCTGCATAAATATCCTGTAATTTTCCTTCGTTTATGGCCATTGTGTTACTATCAAGATCAATGTCAATGCCCAAATATGTGAGGCGTTTGGTGGGGGGGGTGAGCTTCGCAATATTCAAGGGGAGGCCCAGCTCTTGCAACAGTGAACATAATTTATCAAAAGCTACGTCTGCTTTAATTTTAGGTAAAACTGCTACATAATCGTCTATGTAGCAGTGAAGATTACAATAATCTCTCATGAAGTAAGCTATGGAATCTGATAATAATTGGAACGAAGCTGTCCCGAAGATCCAGCCGAACGCGACCGACTTATCCAGATAAAAACTGCCCTCCCACTTAATCCCCAACTTAAGGGCATCGACTAATTCTACAGGTAGATTCCTGAAGGCTCGGGCCACATCTATTTTAAACATAACTGGGTCTTCCTTGATACTAACAATGTCTTTAACAAAGTCATCAATAGAAGGTAGTTTCAGTACTAAAGGAGTACCATCAAATTTTTCTTTAGTTACCTGATCATTTAATGCATTACCCTGGGGGAATGAGAGGTCCATGATGACCCTTCTACTATCCCCATCCTTAGGGCGTGACATTAAAGGTGAACAGTGGAAGTCCTTGGAATCCACGCTATCAACAGGACCCAGCATGGCCCCCAAACTAATTTCTTTGTCCAAGTACTTCTGTATATCTTGTGGATACTGTCGAGCCGAAAAATGATTGGATACCTCTTGGTTATGCAACCTATCTGGAGATATCAGGGACAGAGGGAAGCCAAATTTTATGTATTGAATTAATCTGTCATCTGGATAACCCTGCAATTGTCGCTCCCAAGCTGGGATATTCAGGCCTGATATCAAAGGAATTCTTGCCATGCGATAGTTAGGTAAGTTTGTATTCCTTATGATTTTTCCTATTCTTAAGCACTTATCTATCGAATCTATGGCTACAGGCAAATGATCCGGACCGATGAATCGAAAATCTGTACTGTCCAATGCCAGATGACCCACCTTCTTGGTTAGTATATTATAATCCGACAGATCGTGGTTGTTACGCGGATTAACCCGAACGCGCTCCCTAATACAAGTCCCCATCTTGTCCTCGACAATACCATCAGTCAATGGTTGTGATTCGACCTTTATACTTTCATCATCACTTTCTACATTAATATTTTCCATCTGATGTATAAGACCATCAATTACATACTGCATATATTTCGCATACGAGCAACCATGGCGCTCCCAAGCTATTTTTTCTCTCATATATTCCCAATAGGCTTGCTTTGCCTCCTGCTTCAAATCCTTTGTGATAAACTGGAATTTTGAATTAGTTCGTATTAAAAAGTGACCCCTTCCTACGACTTCCATGTACTGTTCAATATCCCTGTGCAAAATTTGTAATCTTATATCTCCCTTTTCCTGAAACCACCAGAAGAAACCCTGGAGGTCAGATCCCTGTTCCCCGTCTATATGCAATAGCTGCCGGTGGCGTTCGCCATGGTTACTCACAATGCGAAACACAGTGTATGGTATACTATCGAAGTTTACCATCTGATTCCCCCTCACTTTTGTTTGTTCTTCCCATGGCCCGTCCATGGAGATGGCAGCAAACGACAATTTCAATTCACCCCAGGCATTGAAAACCCGAAATTTTTTGAACTCTGGTGCCCGACCATCACTGCTGCCACCCCCCTGGACAGCCCCAGACAATATATCATGCTGTAAATATTTAGCATTGTTCATATTACCGTAATACATATTTTCACAACCATTATCATAAGCATTAGTATCATTTTTACACTCTTGCTTATTAACTAAATGCATTCTGTTCATATAAACACCACTTAATTGTTCATTATTGTTATCTTCATTTAATTTAACTTTATTGTCTGTAACGTTATACACATAGCTCTGTTTTGTCCTTGCAGGTTGTCCAGGTGATCCTGCTGGCTCCTACCTTGCTGACACTGCCTTGACCTCTTGTGATCTGACGTTCACACAAAAACTACATTTAAATTCTGGATGTGATGAAGTACGACCTTGCTTGGAACACAAGGAACAGATATGTCTGTAGATACCGTGGTTACCTTCATTGCTGCACGATCCCTCATTGTAAAATTTGCAAATACGACTCTTCTGTCCGAAGGAAGACACATTCTGACTATTAATGACTGCAATTTGAGAGGAACTGACACGATTCAGGGCCCATTGTGTGGTATCATGCCATTGAAGCCTACCTTCCTCAACCTCCGTCATTGAGACAGCCCAGGCGGCCCTCACGGCTGGCCACGGCAAGGCTACGGAATCGTTCAGTGCCAACATCATCTGCCTGAGAACATGTCGCAGTAAGGTGTTATCGTCGATTTGCAAAGCATTATTGAGCTGACCTACCGCCCACTGTTGCAGGTTCATCTCATCAAACGCCGGTTTCTTGCTGTTTGAAGAGGACACAAACCCCTCATTGGGCCACCTCACCTCAGGTCTACCCACTGGCATATCTGTTATATTATATCTACCAGATTTTTTCCTATGTAGAAAGCCCTTACCTTGCAGAACATCATGGTGTGATTGTGTTTCAAACTGGGCCAGAAGGTCAGAAACCGTGGACGCCACGTGAGGCATTGCCCTCAACCGCTCCAAACTGGGGACAATCGCGTCCTTGTCGTAGCCTCGCCTCTGCTCCTGCTCTGCTGGTGGCTTATAATTCCCAGGATGTCTACTGTCCCGTGACTGAGGATGCAGTGAAGTTGGTGCTGGCATTCCTTCCCTGGCTGGCCACTTATAAGCATTAAGTAGGCTCGCATGAGGAGTGAGATCTCCCAACTTCTGAGCGCCGGGCGATGTGACCTTGGTCTGTGGTAATTTGAAGGTCACATTGTCCCTAGGTCCCGACTGAGGTGATGATGCTGGGGTTGAGGTGATAGTATTGTTCCGCTCCAGTCTTTCCAACCGCTTCATAACTTCCGAGTTTGACTGCTCCAGCCGGGCCAACACACTCAGTACTGTGTGATCTACAGAAGTTGACGACGCTGCTACAGTATGGGGCGGACTTGCTACAGAAGCTAACATGGATTGACTATCGTCATTAAGGTACGAACCGTCTTTGTTATTCACCAAGTCCTTACTCTTGTCCTTCTTCGCAGCCCCATTCTTCTTATTCTTGCCTGGTACAGGAGTTGCCTTCTTTTTCTTAGTCGTAGTTAATGGTGACTTCTTACTAGAAGCAGGCATTCTTTTGATTTAAAACCAACTAAAACAACTAAAACCATAAAATAATTTGATTTTTCATTCACTATTTTTAACTTCTATCTATAACCTTGTATGTCCTTCGATTGCAGAATCCAATATGATGGACCCTATCGTTTCAAACGCTTAATGAAGCGTGAAGTGACCTGCTATTGGTGGAGAACTACGAACCAGAACAGCAATAGTAAATACTATTAAGGTCGACCATAAACTGACTGGACAGGCCCCTATGCAGGCCGTGTCGTACAAAGTGGGATTATCTCCCACCTATGTAAAACAGGGCGTGAAGTTATGCTCAGTTTTAACAACAGTGATTGACCAATCAGAATCACGTACACAAGCGTGTCATGTTAGAATTGGTGTTTTACTGTTGATGGTAATCTGTTAATTAGATTATATCGTTCATACACAATCTAATCTAATGTGGGCTTTTATAGCGCTTAATCTCAATCAATTAACAGACTGTAAGGCAAACAAAAACAAGGCAAAAAATTGCAGGCCCGATGCAAGGTAGCCAAGTTATACCAAAGAAGATGCAGGTGTGATGTTGAGGCTATGGTGGATAGGCTTTTGCAAACAGGTAGGTTTTGAGCTTTTTCCTACATTATTGAGCTTTTTCGTACATTATTGGAAAAGTCATTTGAAATCTTATTAGCATCAAGAAAGAAACCTATGGTGTTTAAATGACAAGAATGTGACTACACATAAAGCAGTATAGTAATAGTACATCAGAAAATATTATATATAAAAAAAAACTAATGCTCAACAGTAGTATATTGCACTGTGACCTGAAATTTCAGGCTGGGACTTTTATCATTTTAACATTTGAACAGAAACTATTTTGTGGCTGAGCTGGTAGGATGTTGGACTCATAATCCTAGGGTCATGGGTTCGATTCCAGTGATGCCAACTGTTTCATCTGGGATAACATCCTTGTGCAAGATGTCAACCTGGACTGTACCTCTCTCCACCCAGGGAAAATATGGGTACCCAGCTATAAGAGATACTGGTTTTCTGCCCTTGCATGGCAGCAATAGGCAAAGTTACCGAGGCTAGCTATCCTTCTGGGGTAATACTGTGTAAAGCACTTTGAGCTAATACTAGAAAAAGCCCTATATAAGAGCCCATTATTATTATTATTACTATTTTCATCTGATCTAACCATACTTCTTTTTATAGTTACCAAAAGAATTATTGTTCAGAATCATTCAGTCACTGAACGTACATGGCTCACCAAGTATAGAAGCTAATGTGGAAGACGAGTTGTTTTTTCTAAGACACATGCTAATTCAACTTTTGTGTTTTTACCAACATTATATATCAGGGAGATAGAAATTGTACCCTGTGACTATTGAAAAATCTCAGTTACCCGGAAATAATTAGCCATATTCTACACCACACTTGACACTCAAATAACCCAATTTGCTATCACAGGGTTTCATTCACTGATATTAGATGGGTGAAACCAATCTCTCATGAGAAATCATTCCAGAAGGAAAAAATCCCTCTCAGAAACTGTAGTGTCTATGGCTGATTGCACACCTACACATACTTTTACTTACATATATTTACAAGATATATACTTAAACATATATAACAGTGGATATGATGTTTATATTTTTAATAAAATAGATATTTGAACAAAATATGTATAAATAAAACAATTGTAGCACGTAGGTAAAATTTCCAGAATTCCTTGTGGTTTGTGTGAGGTTGTGTTTTCACCAAAAACATAGCTGTGTGAGGGTGGGGCAAAGCAAAATATATTTTAGACTCAAATGACACCGAGTAATAAATGCAAAATTCGCAACAATGAGCTTTGCCTTATATCTAGCTATTTGGCCATCAAGGGAGAACAGAAAGCTGGTGAAGTCATAAAGGTTATAAGAATTTACCAAAAATCAAGAAAATATTAGAGGTTTCTTTTCACTGTCGAAATTATAATTTTTATCAAAATTTGGTATTCACAAACAGTTACAGTTATTCGTACCACATGAAAAAGAAAAATAGAGAGTTCTCATCAAAATAAAGAGTCTTGGTTGGTTATGGATAATTACACCCGCTGTCCAAAACGTACAATTTTACTCTTCTTCAAATGCCAACAATTTTACTCTTATGTATTGCATATTAATCTGTCAATTATATGAAAACTGAATATATTTTGGAACTGTAAATTATTTTTTTTGCCAAATAAAGCCTTGGCTAAACATTGTAACATGAAGATGTTATTGCAGTCATACATTTGTTTAAAAGACGAGTTTTTATTTCCATGAATATTTCAGTACATGGCAACATTAACTTAAAGTTTATGTCGTTTGTCGTCTGGTAAATGGTGCTCATAAAAATAACATAAAACAGGCATTTTGTAGAAGATAATTTTGTAACTATGGCGATAGAAACATAACTGTAACACAGGATTCACAAAGGTTACAATTCTGAAATCGGACTTTTTTCTCAAATCTAATATTTGTCCAAGACTTGAGGGTTTTTTTTCTCAGTCACCATTGTCTAAAGGTCTGACACAGAGTTTTATCTTATGTGTTAACTTTAATATTGGACTTCTAGAAGAACAAAATTAGTTTTTTTTGGCCTAATTTTATAATCTCATAAGAACGTGACTGACAGGTGAAATGGCACTTTGAGTTCTGTAGTACAAAGATATATCTGGCTGAGTATAAAATATACAATAAAGTATCATTTTAAAACTGAAAAATATTAACGTTGCTGCACATATGCTAGCCATCATCAGGCCAAGCTGATTTTGAAATTGGGACCCTTACTAAGACCGATCCAAGTAAAAAGGCGAGATGCTTATTAAGCTTTTATTGCATTGCACCTGAAAAAGTCATACGACCAGAAAGATGCACTAAACGTACCCCCATGGTTGAAGAGGATTATTAAATACCAAGTTACAAGTTGTATAATTGAAATTGTAAACATCCATCCTTTGTGTTTAATAAAAATTTGTACTATTGTTTTAATATTCTATATCAAGTGACTGTACTTGTGTCACCTCATCAATAATATATTTCCTAATATTTTAAGCACTGCAAAAAAGTTTTGTACCCGTTCGTGGCCTGTAAAACTGTAAAGAGCTGGAAAATTTGTATTAATTGTGTGGTAATTGTTTTCTATTTGTTTGTCTGTTTTTGTCTGTATGCATAATTAAAAAAACATACATTAAGCATCTCTTACATCCCATCGTACGTGCACGTACATCCTGGTTGCAGAGAAAAATCGGCTGATTTGCAAGGGACATGCAGTGTCTGGGCACTGCAGATGTCAGTCCTCAGCCCCTCTCTCCCCCGGGTGTCCGGGTCAGGGATACATTGACTTTCCCTTGTTTACATTTAGGTTAGGTTACCAGTCTATTTTTAACAACTTTTTGTTTAGGTAAACAACTGAGGTCATATTGTGTCATGGGTTCTGATTGGTTAATACATATTTGGCTCCTCTAGGTTGGACTGGAGAGTCAGTTTGCACCCTGCAAGACACAGAACAACATTTGAACTTTTATTTTACGTGTTTTTAGTTATGCATTTTACTGGATTATGCTGGGGCTGTATTCATGAACTTTGTGTGTTATAACCATATGAAGAAACATGGGACATGCTGTGTGATTGTGTTGACGGCAGAGTGCTATCTCTTTAACGACCTTATGCTTGATTTGAAAGGGTTAAAGGGACGGTCTAACCTATATTCTTGTGTGTGTGTGGGGGGGGGGGGGGGGGGGCATTGTAAAGGTTGGAAAGTTCCATTGTGTCGTTTTTTAGTTTAAATCAAGCAGTAAAGCACTGGAGAGAGCACTGTGTGTGTTGTGTTATATTTTGCAGAATATATACAGGCAAATGGCAATGCCACACAAAAACAAATGTTATAAGTGTGGGTAAAAACATTTCCCACCTACTGGCAAAAATGTCGATTAATCACATATGGCTCACAAAGACAGTGAAAGTGATATAAACTTGAAAAAAACTCTCTATGATGAAAAACAAATATAAAGACGCGACTTATAAGGACAGAGAAAATGATATGAAACTTTCTATGTTGAAAAATAAAAATGCACAGGCAGATTCAAGTGTGTCAGATGGCAGCAGTGGATGCGCATTAGGGGTCGAGGAAGATTTATCAGTCTCACTACAAATTTTAAAAGAAGTACAGAGGGTAAACTCCAGTACCTCACGACAGTAACAGTTACAGTCAGTTTCTTTCGCAGTCATGCTATCCATTTGGCTTTATCCCCTTGTCGGATCCAATTATGCCAGTTGCAACTAATTAAGTGGGTCAAACCCTGGTTCTTTTCTGAAGTTATATGACATGGTCAAAAGTTTTAATAGCCCAAATTTTCTAGGGGCCCGCATCCCTCTTGATTCACAGCTCAACATTTCCACATGGAAAAACGGAACTTGAAGGTTATTGGGACCAGCAGCTTCTCCAGTTCTTGGAATAAGGTTTCCCCTTAGGTGTCAACAGGAATTGTTTACTGGAAAAGCATGAGTTCAATCACAGGTCTGCCATAGAATTTCCAGCTGATGTTACAGGCATATCTCAATGAAGAAATTGAACATGGGACAATTGTGGGTCCGTTTAAGAAAAACCCAATACCAAATGGTCATATCTCACCTTTTATGACTCGACCCAAACCACATTCAGGCACCAGGTGAGTGATTATAGATCTTAGTTGGCCTAAAGGCAGGTCAGTCAATGATGGAGTCGACAAAAACACCTACATGGGCTCAGATTTCAGACTCACTTTTCCGACTATTGATGACCTTACATCGGAACTTGTCAAACTGGGTAAGGGTGCTCATATTTATAAAATTGATGTTAGCAGAGCATTCCATCACCATTCTATAGATCCATATGATTATGATCTCTTAGGTTTAGAGTGGAATGGCTTCTATATCGATAAAAATTTGCCTTTTGGGAGCAGACACTGAAGCCAATTCTTCGAGCGTATGAATGATGTCATTTGTTACATCATGCGTCGGCATGGATTTGATGTAAAGAATTATTGTGGTGATTTTCTTAGCAATAGGGTTCAATATATTGGTATCTAAGGTAGTGGTCAAATATTTATCTTAAGGTAGAAGATGAAATTGCCACAGCAGGCCCCTGTCAGGCCATGCTCTGCACAGTTTCCTATCTCCCATATAAAGAGACAAGAGGTCAATTGTGAGGTCAAGGTAAGATTAGCACTATAACAGTTATGACTGCAGGTGGCACTGGGTTCGAGCCCCAGAGTGGAATGTAGCCAATTAGCAAGAACTAGAACATACACACAGAAAACAATAAAATACAAGTTTGAGGTTTTTATTTATATGTTAGTAAAACAATTTACAATTTTCAAAATAAATGGAGAACATTTTAAAGCACCAAACCCAATCATAAAGAGGGGGGATAGTGGAAGAGAAGGTAAGAGGGATGATAGAAGCAGCCTTGGAAGCATTCTGTAGGTAAGTCCAAATGGTGGAACGCCTCCACAGGCCATGGACCATTATATTCTGAATCGCCACATTGTGATCAAAAGCATAAGTGGCCCCTGACCGACGAAACATATGAAACCCATGACCTATAGGGGATATGTTCCTAAGGGTTAAGACCTGTTTTAAAGCATATCTAACATGTGAATCAACAACTTGATTGTAAGGGGGATACCTGTTAGCAAATAATGAGTCAGATTGAGGCAAGGGTCTTGAGGAAAGAAGGGCCTTCAAAGATCTAACTAGACACAAAAATATGTTATCTAATTCTGGTAGTTTTATAACATGGTGAGATCTGTGATCCTGAAGTGTCTTAGTCCATTTAATTAATAGATGAGGACCAGGAGGGGAAACATGAGATCTCAGAAAATGTTTATCTGGGTGAAATTTTGATAAGGAATTGGGGGCAAAATTGGACATGCGCAGAAAACCAAAATATGCAGTCAAAAATATGGCTGTAAAGAGAATAGAGGATATCACAAGATATAGAGATCTAGTACAAAGTTTTAATGTCAAAAAGACCTCTAGGTGTAGGAGCAAACCTGAAATTAATTGAAATGCTTCTCAGATATCTTTCTATCATATGATGATAAAAATTGGATGTAATGGAGGACAAATAGTTCTTGATTACTTTAGGTGACAGTGAGTTGATATATAAATACTCCAGAAAAATAAGAATATTGTGTGCAGACATTGTCACTGGAAGGTTCATGAAAACCAGAAAACCTAAGAAGGTTCTAAAGTGAAGTAAATGTGACGCTGTAGTTGACAGTCTGTAGGCTTGGCCCAACCTCCTTAGTGCAGCTTGTAGCAGGGGTCTGGAATTGTCTGTGGCACCTGAAATCATATGTTAAAATCGAGTTGAAACATTTCAGGAGAAACCTTATGCCAAGTAAAGGTGTCAGTAAGGTGTTTCAGGAGCACAGGATCGACTGGAGTACCTGAATATAACCTGGATCTGCTTCTGCGTTATCCTGCAGAAGCATATGATGGGAAGCAGCCAGAAGCCAGACATTCCTGTCACAAATGGATAGAAAAGGATCTTTTGTCTTGTGGGTATTCATCACCTGGACAACAGCAAGGTTATCACAGAATATTTGTATGCTGGAATGATGCCATAAATGACATTCGCAGGGCAATCACAATGTTCCACATTTCTAAGTGAACAATGGTGAGAGCAAAGTTAGGTATGGGAATGATAGGGGTTGAATATACTCTGTGCTTCCGTGTTTGATTACAAAACATCACGTTGGCTAAACTACTACCAACTACTTGAAAGGGACCTAAGTCCTTGGCACAATATTTATGAAGATGGACACTATTAACATTATCCTGGTATATGTAATAAAAACCAGAACTATGACCCCTGACTACCTGACAAGTGTTAACAACATCCAGGGATTCAATAAAATCCAAGGTACAAAACACTGGAGTATTATCTGCGAGTGAAACGTCAACACTACAATTTTTAAATGGTAACTGACACTTACAAGTCAAAAAACATAATATTACCCGCATCTGGGTGTGCAGAAACATCAGTAACGCTTGTGTTCAACTGATGTCTTTGTTTTATGACATGCATGTTAGTATAATAAAAATGACCAATTTTTAGCAGTCTGACAGAGAAGTATGAAAGCCCCTTTATTTGATAATTAAAGTCCCTTATAGTTGATTATACTCACTTGTTTACTATTCACTTCAACTTTAACCTCAAACTTCTTGATTTCCTGTCTCACAACATATATATCATTGACTTGTGATACAGCCATTTTAGGTCTCCTTGAAGGTCTATAAATTATGCAAGACCTCCAGAAGTTTATGAATTACCCATTCCCTAGAGAGAAGGGAAAAAATCCCAGGAAATTAAAAAATAGTAACTATCTGAGAACTCTATTAATCCAAGGCCATAACACTGTAATGAATCTTATAATGATTCATACTTCAGTAGCATTTTTTGTAGCAGGCTGATCTATGATATCTAGAAAGGTGGATGTTAGGTATTTTTCTTCCTATAACAATAGTTGGATCTTACTTCTTTCCATAACCCATAACACTTTCTTGTAGAACAATAACCATGGGCGTGCTTAGAGGGTTGTTTTACTTTAAATACATCCATAACTTGTCCCTAACTGTGTAAAATCGAGAAGATGAAAGGCTGGGGCTATTTGGCCATAATGGTCCAAAGTGGGTAAAAGGTAAGAACACACCATTGGGAGGTAATAAACAGCAACGGTCCATATATTCTATGGCTACAAGCTAAATCTGAGAGGTCGCCGTGACCTCATTCAAGTTGTCATTGACTGCACCTGCTTGACAGTGTAAGTAAATTTATAAGTAGCCATTTGCCATTGTTATAAGCATTTTGGGATAGTCTATGACTAAAGTAGTCCTGCAGCCGTGGCCTTGGCATTTCAAAATAATAATAATAAAAAGGTCAACGTTTAACTCTATTAGTATATTATTATTAGTATTTATTCATTTATTATAGCGACATATACCTTCAATGCCCAGCCTATATGGGCTTATAAGTCACTTTTAATACGAAGATATAGTTACACAAGTGGTTGTTTTGCCAATACAAAAATAATACAATCACACATAGTCATGAAATATGTACATGTTTATAAACATTTAATATTGTTATAACAATGAAGTATTACACACAGAAATCACTGAATAAGAAAAGACCAAACTGATATTATTTATAAGAATAGCACTTTTTTGAAAAAGGGAAATATAGTTGTAAGAACAATAACAACTTGACATAAATCATTAGTTGATTATCATTTTTTCCTTGTTTTTGTTGAGCTCTTTATTTATTGATAATTTTTTACGAATATTCCATGAATCATAAAGATAAACAATTAGAGGTTTTTCAAAGTTATTAAATATCAAAGACATTTGAGTTTTCTATAAGTTTTTGATTTAGGATCCTTGGTTAAGTGGTAACAACCAGTTTCTATGTGCAAGGGCTATACACCAGACCTAAATTGTGCAAAGAGTGATCTTTAAAAATTCAGACATAAAACTTTGAAGATAATTGGCTGGTTGTAGATCAGTTTTAAATATCTCATAATTTCTAAGTTTTTGGCTTTGATTTCACATCTGTTCTCCACTCTTTTTCTGCTACATTGAACAATTTTGATTTTACTATTTTAATATTAACTATATTCTGTTGTATAAATTCTTTTGTCATATCCAAATAACTGAAAATATTTTTAACACTTTCTGGCCAGTTTGATTTAAGATTTTTAAGATCCCACAAGAACACTACTTTAGTTAACCAGCAGTTATCCATTTTTTGAAGTCTATTCCAAAATCTTAATGCACATAAATATCTCCTAAACTTACAAGGTAACCAACCCATCTCCCTATTTAGAGCAGGAATAGGGGTGAACCCATGCACTCCCAGAAAATATTGCATAGCCCTATTTTGGACAAGGTCACATTCTGGTGCTTTAGTATCGGCCCATATTGAAAAACAGTTATCAAGAATTGTAGAAATTTGGGAAGTGAACATCTTTGTGTATGTTTTATAGTGTTTATCTTTTAGGTGCTTGAATTTTCACAGCAACGAACCCAGTGCTTACCCCTCTGAGTCAGCCAGTTAAATTTCAAGTAGGGATTTAAATATATTCCTAAGTACTTATAGGATTCACAGTATTGAAGGGGCATATCCCCCAAACTAAAGTTAACATTGGACTGTTTTTTTTTCTTATTGTGCCTAAAATGCATAATCTTAGATTTTTCACCATTTATATTCAGTTTCCATTTATAGCACCAGTCTTGTGTAATATCTAAAGGGTTTGCAGATCTTTTTCATTCTCTGCTAGTAAAACAACATCATCTGCATATAGCAATATGCATATTGTATGACCATCTATATCTACCTCATTATTATTTTCATTGAGTGTCAGAGCTAAGTCATTTATGTATAAACAGAAAAGAACTGGTGACAGGTTATCACCGTTTTAGACCTGATGTTACTGGAAACCAGTCTGACATGTATTCATTCAAGCAGACAGATGACATAGTATGTTGATGTAAGGATTTAATGGCATTATAAATTTTTCCATTTATTCCATAAGTAAGAAGCCTGTGCATCAGCAAATCCCTAGCCACCCAGCCAAATGCTTTTTCAAATCAATAAATGATGTAAATAATGGTTTAGATTTGGCAAATTGGTTTCTTATGATAGTTAAGATGAAAATATGTTCCTCAGAGGAATGACCTGGCCTAAAGCCATTCTGTTCATCAACAGTTATATTAGACATATCAGTGTAAACTGAAATGGTGTATAAAGGAAGTATAAAGAATGGCAATAAAGCAATTATAATCGATGTCCATCAGCTATGTTCTTACAAAACGATACATGTTTAGATGGATAGGTAAGAACGGAGGCTGATTGTCAAAAGCAGGTTGTCTAATTGTCTAACTCTTAAGATAATTGTGTTTCTGTATTTAAACACAAGTAGTTCATCCAGTGAAAGAAAATATATATTTCAAGGTTGCATTGCAAGAAATGCCGTACATAAACTTCAGAAAGACTTAGAAATGTATATAGTCTATATTTGTTCAACCATTTAAAATGTGTGTCTGGCCCTCTTATTAGGTAGATATTATTGATATATGCCACATAAGTCCCAAGTAACACTGGGACATAGCCACAGGTCCTAATTGGACTGTCACAGCAAAATTGCTTTCCCTAAGGGATTTGTGTCCGTCAACTTAAGCTAATACTAGACAAGAATGAAATCTGAAACCTTTAATGAAAAAATAAAAACTGACATATCAACTCATTAATTAATTTTCATCTTCTAAATTAGGTTTATGACACTATCTATTGTTTGTCAAAATGCACTATGGAATATATAAATTATTTTCTGTTATTTTATTTACATTTATCTTGTTTGACTTCGATTAGCCATAACAATATTAAACCATGCTAGACTTTGCAAAGTCATGGAAACTTAGTTTATTGCAATGGAGTAGTGTCCTGTTTTTCATTCTGTGCCATACACAACAACGCCAGCTTTCTGTAAGTAGATCTTTAGGTAATAGCCTTATAAACAAATAAGTAATTTGTTTTTGTAGGCTTTAGGCAATACAGGCTTTATATTGCGAGATTCCATTTGATACTTTCTTTTGACTTTGATGACAAATCACCATACAATTCCAGAAAAGTCCCTGTTATATGTATATGATTTGATAGCATGAAAATAAGACCCAGATAGAAAATTATGGATTTTTGAAGAAATAGTTTCCTGATTTTTAAAATATACATAGAAAACGGTTGTCCAATTTGACATGAGAAATTCAAGGTTTAAATCCTGGCGAGTTCAAATCTCGTGAGATCAGTGAAGCATGTTCGAGACTTTTTGCAGCCCGTATCAATTCTTGATGTGAGGTAAGGTTCAGTTAGGTTTGTATGTCTACATTCACTGACATTCTTATTCTTAGAATGGCTCTAATTTTCAAAAGCTTCTTAGAAAGTAGCCACTTTGTAACATTAGAAATATTATCAGAATGAGAAAACAAGAATGTCAAAAAAAGAGAAACAACAGAGTGCAGCCTTCAATCTTGTTCATAACAGAAGCAGTTTATTAAGTATGCAAAATAGAAGTTTTACGATATTGCATGTTCAACTATTAAGAGCATCAGGTTAGTGATCACTAATACGATGAGACAAAATTCATTCTTTTATAACAGTTTCCAGTCCATGTATCTGATTTTCATATACAAAATGCAAATTCGAAGGCATAACAAATCAACAAGTGTCAATTTTAAAAAATCGGATATTTAGGCACATGGAAAAGGTTAGCAACTATGGAGACCAAGAAAGAACAGAAACTATTCACAGATGACAAGGTTCTGTGCTGGCCCCATGAGCTACATACAACCCTAAAATATTTAACTTGTTAGGGCTCATTTCGGACTTGATGCCTTCCCTTTTGGTAGTATCCATAAGGTGCAATAAGTCAGGATTCATATGTGTATACATGATTTTCAGATGCGATTTTTCAAAATGTTTTCAAAACAACCACAATGGTGGAAGTAGAAAAGAATACATGAGATTTGGATACACCTTATGGAATAAACTATTTTGTTAACATGAAATGATAAATAACCATGGAAAATATATTACAAATGAAATATGTACCTTTTACACTGTGAATATAATTTTTAAAAATATTTTCATTTACTCATTAATTTTTTTCTGCTTATTTACAGACATACACATAATGAATAATAGAAAACCAGCATTCAGCATTGTGAAAGAACTAAGCAGTAGCCTTTCTATAAGCCAGATATGTCTATGTTAATAGGGGAGGCCAGTACCAGACGTGCTAATCCAAAAATATGTTTTTTTCAAGTTCCCACATTCCAGCCTAGACATTCACAGGTCAAAGATCCATTATGACAAGGTGCTTAATTTTAATTCGTCAAAATGACATTCACCCTCAAGCCCGGCTTGAGTGTCAACTCCTCCACTTTTTTCTCGATGTGTTTTGCTTTACCAACTTTCCAGAGGCACATCTTTATCTTAAAAAGGTCACCTTAACTTACCTTGTACTTTTAAAACCTTAACATCCTTAACATCAATCTTAACATCTGCTTGAAAAATTTACACTTGTTAATTCTTGTTAAGGTGGCCTTTGGTTACAGAACTCAGAATGTAAATACGTATTAGTGTACCCATGTCTTAATATAATTAAATAGTATTTTATCCCAACTCCTGGCTTTCTTCTGTTCTCAGCAAACCTATGGTAATTTGTTGTTCTCTTTCTGTCCATGATTTGTGATGCAAGGTTGTATGATAGTTTACTGGTCTAGCAGAATTTATTGTTAAATTTTTTAAAAAATTGGTGTCCGATTTCTTTACTGAGCGTTTTATACAAACTCATGTCCTCTTCCATTACAGAAAGGCTCAAAACTATTTTAGGTAAACTAATGTCTAAATCTGAGACAGTTTTTATCAAAGGAAGATATATTGGTGACTCTACTAGATTGATATATGATATTATGAACTTCACTGAAATTAGCAATAAAAGTGGGTTATTGATGCTGATAGATTTTTTTGCTGATAGCCTTTGATTCAATTTCATGGTAATTTATGTTTTCAGGGTAAATTATATTCAACACATTGCCTTTGATTAAATTTTATGGTAATTTATGTTTTCATGGTAATTTATGTTCAACACATTGGAATTTTTAGGCGTTGGAAAAGAATTTATAAGATGGATTAAATTAAAGAACTCAAATTTTATAGCTTCAACACTCCAAGTTGGAGTGAAGTCCAATTTCTTCAACATTGAAACATTTACACTGTCCAATACATACTGACTTGGAAATTAAAGGCATAGTAATTGGTACAGAAGAAATAAAAATGACACAGTTTGCTGATGACACCACTCTTATACTCAATAGTTCACAGAGCTCCTTACAAACTGCCCTGAATACTATTGAAATATTTGGTTCTTTTTCAGGACTACATATGAATACAAATAAGACAAACGTTATTTGGATTGGAAGGAAGAAATATTGTAAATATAAATTAAAGGTATCAGTTAAACTGGACTGGGGGACTACTCAATTTAAATTACTGGGAATTATATTTTCAGTTGACCTACAAAATAAATCTAACTTCCTTTGGTAAAATAACTGTAATATAAACTTTTACTCTTTCAAGATTTAATCACATATTTATGATTATTCCATCACCTGACAAACATTGTTTTAAAGAATCAATTCTTGCCTGTTTGCATTTCTTTGGGGGTAATAAACCAGACAAAATCAAACGCAAATACATCATTCAAGATTAGAAAATTGGAGGCTTAAAAATGGTTTACATAGAGCATTTTTCACAAATTAACTTGGATGAACAAACTATTTAAAAGTGAACCTCCACTGTGGCTGAATCTTTTTGAAAAAACAATTTCACCAGTTTCAAAGATAGCATTGTATGGTTCAACTTGGTGTGATATTCTGAGAAAAATGAACCAGAATCAAGTTTGGAAGAAAATTTTGACATCCTGGGTAAGCCTCTGTGAGAAAATTCCTGTAAGGTCTAACACTGAGATACTGTCAACTATATTATGGTATAGCCCCAACATCTCAAGGGCCATTCTTAATTTACCAAATTGGAGTAAGAAGAGAATAATTGTTGTTGGTGACCTGCTTGACAGTAAAGGTAATATTATTAGTCAAACAAATTTAGAAGATAAATATACCTTTTTAAAAATAAATTTCCTGGAATACATGCGAATAAAGAAAAATATAATAAAAGTAAAAATAAATTAAGTAAAAGTAAAATAAATTTCCTGGAATACATGCGAATAAAGAAAAATATAACAAAAGAAAAAATATAAGAAAGATGGTCCTTTTTATTTTCAGCAGCCATGTCTGTCATTTACTTCCTATTTTTTCCTGCAATCCAGGTTCAAAAGATTATTACAACATTCTAATTAAAACTGTCATAAACATGAATTGTAAAATTGCAAAATTGCATGGGATACTGAACTTAACCTAAACATTGATGAAATCACATGGCAGCAAATGTTTAGGATATGTTTTTAACTAATTCAGGACCACAATCTTATATGGTTTCAGTATTGAATCCTCCATCGTATTCTTTTAAAAAAATTTTTTTTACAAGTTTGTGCCTGAGGATTGCATATCATCATATTCTTGGTACTCGCAAACTACTTGCGAAAAATTGGTAAAGCAACTTTACCTGACTGCTCCTTGTGCAAATCTGCTCCAGAAACTATATTCCATATTTTTCCCAATGCCCAGAAGTTTTTTTTTGTTGAAAAATGTTCGAGTATGGGTGAAAATAAGACAGGACTAAGTTTAGATCTTGGTCCTGTAGAATATATTCTATGATACATAAATACCGATACTAACTCTCTTCCAATCAATATCTTACTTGTAACAGCCAAATATGATATATATTCCAACTCAAGACTGTCAAAGACCTTAGATATATCAGAATTACTAGAAAAAATTATAAGTATATATGATGAACAAAAGCTTGTGGCAACACTGGAATTTAAACAAGAAACAATTTAAAAAAAACTGGCTATTAATAAAACTTTTGATTGATTAAATGAGGCAAAATGTAAACTAAAGGAAAAAATTACTATGTAGTTTGTTTTACTTCTTGTAATATATACTGTACATAAGAAAAAAAACATGATGTAACAGTTCAAGTTATAACTTTACGCTGGTAATACTTGGTCACCCAGTACAAATGTAATGGCACTTTTCATCATGAAAAAAAAAATAAAAAAAGAATTTATTGTTAAATTACTAGCATATAACCCCAAGGCACTGACCTATCATTTCACAGTTATTGAAATGTTGTTGTTTTTTTGCTGTACAAAGTTAAAAATTTCGACAAAGGTTGTCAAAGCCTTGTCTGGTCTGTTGTTGCAGTGAAAGGTGAAAGATGAAAGGGAAACTATGGAATTTAATATTAGTTTTAACAGATAAAGTCGTATCAGGAAATTCCCTTACAATACTCTACTTGTTTCCATAAGCTAGATTCGAACCCACATCAACAGAGATGAAAGCCAAGCAAAGGCCAAACTTGTTAACATTTCATTCACAGAGGCCTCTATATGTAAATATATTTCGATGACCATCTGTTGAATTGAAGGGAAATCACTGATTTTTTCACAATAATGGTGTTTGTATAAAAAGATCTGCCTATCACTGCATTTCAGCTGTGTAAATTATTATCATTACATAGCTAAAATGGGGAATCGGTATTCTATTAAGGTTAGTTTGTAAGATGAGACTTCTTTTAGAAAACTGCTTTATCTTGGTCTTTTAAATTTCCCTACCTACAAACGGTATTTGGTGCGGTGTTTATTTCCTATTTATCACCACAGTTTTATCCATTCTCTTTTGTGTCAGGATATCACCAAGGCAGAAAACCTGTCTCGAAGGTCCTGTTGCCAAGTTATTGGCAGGAGATTGGAGGATATAAATGCAATGTATTACACATTTATATGAAATAATTTCTGTCGGGTTTATTTGCACGCAAAGACCTTCATTGTGAAAGGGTTTCAAATGACTATATCTATAACTTACCTGTCAAAAGATCAATTAAGATCAGACCACAAACTGAATTTCAAAGTGAATATTATGACAACATATATAAACAAGAGCATTCAGAGATTGCAGACCTCTGCCAAGACCCACTCCTTTACAAAAATCTGAAACCAGAAATGGCTGCTGATCAGACTAACTTTTTCCCCTTCCATATAAAAAATAGCCCCTCTGTCGCATCCTTCAGGAAACACCTCAAAATTCAACTCTTTAATTCCAGTTTCCCAAATTAGTTCCTTCCCTCTTGGGCACACCCACAACTCCGGATTACTGACCTTGAACGCCCCTTGACTCTCCTTATGAAAATGATTTTTTTGTTAAGTTAGCGCACTGAGTTCCCCTTTGAGGGGAAGATATTGCGCCTGCAAAGCAGCAGATTAGATTAGATTAGATCATTCCCAAATTAGTCTTTGTTAGAGCAAAACCCACCTACTGTGGAAATTTGTTATTTTACAGTTTTTCGTAATCCTACTAACAAACAAACAAACAGAAAATAGTGATTACATAACCTCTTTGGTGGAGGTAAATATCAGAAAATAGAGAGGCTGTGAATATTTTGCTACAATTTCAATAAAAACAACCTCTCTCATGTCAAATAAAATAGACTTTAAATTCTTCAATCACATGGATGAACTTACGTGTACATGAGCTTGCTGACCGTAAACTGAATTTTAGAACTGTTGTTACAATAAACATGTAATAAAATTAAACTATATGAATTTCTATTTATTCTTTGAAATATAGTCACATGAAAATAGATTATACTTTCAAAATTACAACATATATGTAATACATTGCCTGGTATTTTGTTGCAACAATACAATATTATTAGTACATGGTGGTTCTGAAAATAAAATCGTAAATTGGCATTTTGTAAAATAAATATTCTTTAATCATTAGATAAAGTTAAAAAGGCTAAATCAAAAACAATCCATACCATTATCGAAATAAAAGAATGTCAGCTTGCAACGTTGGAGATAAAAGATTCAAAATCACCAAGAAATTGGAGATGTTTTTTTGAGAAAAATGATGAAAAGTGACATCTGTTCAAATATAAAACAAGATGAAACATCGGCTGTCTATGATCTGACAAAATAAATTTTAAAAAGGAAAAAAAAATAATCCCCTTAAAAATTTATTTAAACAATTTTTCCAAAATAATTGACGCTGGTTATTAAACTTCACAGAAAGACGCCCTTAAAACGAAAGGAAAAAGGTTTTGGAAACTTATGAATCACCTTGATGAAAGCCAAGGGTTCAGACCTTGTTGAATGTTTTTGTCATTTATTGGATTGATATCAGACACGGTGAGCTCTATAATTTGAGGTCTTGGTTAATTTATTTTTCAACTGGGAATACCCTTATTTTTACTTTTGATAATAGAACATTCTCATACTTTTTTTGTTTTAAAATAATGTAATTTATGATTTTAAATCATTGAGCAGATTATAAACTCGCGAGATTTCAATGACTAATCCTGTCAAAAAGGTTAGGAGATTTAATCTAATCTAATTTAATGTGGACTTTTATATTGCTTAATATCTATCATTGATGCAATTATACATAGACGTGTTGAATAGTTGTAAGTCCTATGAATACAGTCAGGTTTATACTCGAGAACACACACCCCTGTGCAGGGGTGCAGGGTGGCTATGCAGAATAGGCTTTGTGAACAGGTAAGTTTTGAGCTTTTTCCTGGTATAATAATAATAATAATAACAATAATAATAATAATTTATTTCTGCAGCAAATGACATACAATAGAAAATAATATTACAGAATAGAATTAATAAGTCAAAGCTAATGGGAGATTCTCAACTTTAGTAAGATTTATAAACATTATTTATTGAAGCCTGGTTTCCCGTTATTTTAAACAGTTATTCAACAATTAACTTTGCGTTTTTCTTTATTTGCTTTTCAATAGAGGGCTGAGTTTGCAGGGGTTGAGTACTTAGGGGGCGCCTTCCTGAGGGCCAAGTTTTTAGGAGATTTTAGGCAAAGGGCCAATTTGTCCAGTTCATCTTACAAATAATCTTTTTATTAGAGAACATTATGCTGCTCCATTTTCACAGAAAAGATTGCAAAATAAATCATAACACACTTGACAGAGGTCGTGTCACCATAAAGAGAAGGTGTAGCATCTTCCCAGGAAATATTTTTGGGTTTTGCAAACGTTTCAAAGGAAACATTTTGCGAAGGTTAAATAATAATAGGTACGAAAACCATTTATAATAGAATGTTTTTAAAATGTTTTGTGTATACCGTTTATATATTAAATGTTAAATGATAAATGTTAGATAAGGTTAAATGTTATTTTACAAATGAACATAATATGTCTGCATAATAATGGGGTCAGAGGTCAAATTTAACATCTTTTTAAGGTTGCTCACTAATGAAAATATTATTTTTGTGTCTAAAATTGTAAAATGGTGGCTTAGAAATTTTGCCCCCATTTAAGTCTTACTTTTAAACTCCTCTAAAATCCCCTATTATTGCTCACCTCCATCTTTGTTTGGGCATATTTGAAGATGAAGGTTTAATAAACATTCTGAAAATATGGGTTTAAAAACGTTTTTAAAAAACATTTTATGTGTACTATTTGTCAAACATTTCCTACATAACCTTTATTTCTTCAGCTATTTTATAAATGTTTAAAAATGTTTGCAGTCAAACCCAGCTTCTTGAGTTATTTTATAAATGTTTAATATATGTTTTCAGTAAAAACGTTTGTAAAGAGAGTGGCGGATAGGCTTTTGCAAACAGGTAAGTTTTGAGCTTCTTTCTGAAGGAGACAAGTGATGTTGCACTTCGCATGTCATGGGGGGAGTTCATTCCAGATCATAGGAACATCAAATTCAAAACTATGGCCAAAATGTTTGACTTAAAGACTGATGAGTGGAAAGGAGGAACTGTGAGGTATTGATGATCTGGGTAACTACGCCTGGTGCTATAGGGACAACTGCTGAGAGACAGGAACGGTTCCAAATAGGAAGGAGAACTACTATTTAAAAATTTATAAACTAGTGTTGCAGTTTTGAACATACATCAGTACTTAACAGGCAACCAGTGGAGTTGCTTTATAATTGGTGTAACCTAAGCATACTTTCTATGATTTGTAACAATATGAGCAAGGGTATTCTGAATAGTTTGCAATTTGTGCTGATTGAAACATGACAAACCTCTAAACAGAGAGTTACAATAATCTAGACGACTACTAACCAAGGCATTTGCGGCAAGGACTGCCACTTCTGGAGTAAGATACTGTCTTATTCTATGAAGGTTGCGCATCTGAAGAAAGCACGCTTTGCAAGTCCTCTTGACATGTTCTGAGAAGGAAAATTCTGCACCAAACCATACACCTAGTTTCTGACAGAATCAACTGGATGGAGAAGGCTACCAAGAATGCTAACAGGAAAATGGGAGGAAATCTTCTGATGTTGAGCCTTAGAACCAAAGACAATGATTTCAGTTTTTTCAGGGTTGAGCTTCAGTTTACCAAGATACATCCATCGTTGCACAACCTGAAGACAGGCATTTAGCTTGGTGAGAGCAGCAGAGGCATTCTTATGGGAGAGGTGGATGTATAACTGAGTATCATCCACATAGAAATGTAATTAAATGTGCAGATGGAGGCGGATGATTTTGCTAAGTGGTGTTGTATAGAGTGAAAACAACAATGGACCCAGAACAGAACCTTGGGGAACACCGAAGATGAGGTTACTTAATTCAGATAGTGTGGAGCCTATCGTGATGGTCTGGCAACGATTACTCAAGTAGGAAACAACTTTAGAACAGTTTCACCAAGACCAAACCAGGATTTAAGGTAACCAAGGAGAATATTATGATCTATAGTGTCGAATGCGGCTGATAAGTCAAGAAGTACTAGAGCTGTGGATTCAACACGTGCCAGAGAGGGATGGACCTCATTTTTCTGGACAATAAAGCAGTTTCCGTGGAGTGTCCTGGCTTATAAGCTGCCTGACGAGGATTGTCCAGTTTGTTGTTATTGATGTGTGACCTTAGTTGTTTGGTAACAACTTGCTCAACCAACTTTGAGAGGAAGCAAAGACCAGACACTGGCTGATAATTCTAGGCAGAGAAGCCTTTTTTATGAGGGAGGTGACAACCGCTTTTTTGAAAGCATTTGGGAAAGAGCCTTCAATGAGAGAATAATTTACCAACTTGATAATAGATGGGAGGTGGATATCAAGACAATCCTCAAGGAGAAATGTTGGTATAGGGTCCAACAAGTTAGTGGGGGACTCACTGATACACTTACGGACCTCGTCTTCAGTAACATGCATAAAGGTATTAAAAGCAGGAGACACCGAATCAGGTGCATCATTGAATGAGCCATAGGTAGAAAACCTGTCCCTGATTCTGCTTATATTATTGGAGAAAAAGTGAAACAAATATGTCCACAAGGCTTTTGTCTGAGCTGTGAGCAGGCAGAACAGTCTCAGAGGTGCGATACATTACCTTCCTTAATGACTGCCATAGCTTCCTGGGGTCATCACTGTTTGCAGTTATAAGATTTGTATAGTAGGAACCCTTGTCTTTATTGGCCAGTTGATTGCCCCAGGCAATTTGCTTGCGGAGCCTTGACCTGTTCAACTGTGTCTTATGTTTTCTCCACATTCGTTCAAATTGCCGCCTTAGAGAGCAAGCCATGTGATATGAATCAGACAACCACTCATCTGACTGCCATTTTGCCTTGCATGAGATGATAGGAGCATGCTTGTCAAGTACCTGGGTTACACCAATCATGTACTGATCATACAGTTCTGCAGCAGCACCTTCAGGGGACAGTACAAATGGTATATTATTAAGGTCATTTCAGAACTGGTCGATATCGATCCTGTGATACCGACGATAAGATGGGTGGGAGAAATCAAGTTGGCATCTTATAGCAGCATGGTCAGATATGAAATCTCCAACATTAACATTACCAAACCGTAACCAAACCGTAACACTAAAGAATGTTGTTAAACCTGGACCTATCACTACACTCAACATCCAGATGAACATTTATGTCAACACATATGATGAAATTGGAACCAGAAAGCCAGAAAGAGCCAGAAAATCTTCCAGAAACTGAGTAGTGCAAGAACCCAGGGGACGATACACACAAGCAGCAACAAAGCTATTGTAGTCGGACTTGAAAGATATTATGATGATTTCAAATGATCTAAAAACTGGTGAAGAGACAATACTGGGAGAAAAGGTTTTTCTACACAGAAAGCCAACACCACCACCCAATCCAGTACACCTTGGTTTTTGGATAAAGTTGTAATTGGCTGGTGTTAGAGAACTTGGGAGACCATCAGTATCGATTGGTCTAATATGAGTCTCAACCAGACCCAGAATATCCAAGTCACTGCATTTTATGAGGTCATGCAAGAGAGGGCCTTTATTTCGAATGAATCTACAATTAACAAATCCAAAATTGGTTGGGCCAGGGTTTAAAGCAATATCACCACACAACAAGAGGAGTAGGAGTAGGTTTGTTAGTTTTAATTGTGGAGGAACCTGTTTTGTATTGCCAAGTTAACAATATTTATGCATCAAAATAGGAAGCCGAAAAATAGATGGGATACTTCTGTCAGTCTTTTCACAATTCTGACTCTTGTCAGTATTTAGCCAGTTTTAAAGCGTTTTGTAAATGTTTAAACCATTTTAAAACGTTTCTAATGTTTACTGGGTTACAATAAGTCACAACTGACTTATTGTAAAACAGATTGGTCAGGAGTATTCAAAAGAGAAATGTCAACTTGTAAAAGTTTAAGCATGTTTTGTCTTTTCAATGCAGCAATGCAGCTGCAATTTGGAGGAGAGAAATGAAAACTTGAACTACCTCCACGAGATTAACTCATGACAAGGTTGTTATTTTTATCAATTACTAGTTCAAATAATAATTCAAGTCCTTAATGCCCTTGTTCCACCAAATGATTAAGCCCCAATTGGGCCCACGACCATTAATCCTTCATAGTCTGTACAAAAATATGAATAATGGGTGGGGCAATGGAATCGGGATCCAGTTCTGCGATTGTTCTCAGGAAGCCTCAAACCTCCTCAGCAATTCACGACCGTTCCTCGACTAAAAGGTGATTAAGCCATGATTGTGATAGGATTCAATACTGGTCCTGTCTGGGACGTACTCACTGGGTCTCAGACTGATCTGAGACCTTCTCAGACTTCCTGGGACTAATAACAGATTTCCTCAGACAGCTATGGCCGATTTATGTTTTTTTTTCCATGGTGGGTCAGGGATAGATCTGGGATTAAGTCCAGACCTCCTGTGACTAAAACAAAGCCGACCTGGCATTAACAGTTGCCGACAACTGACTGTGTAATTTGGGGTCTAAGGATGTCTCAGGAAGTCTGAGAATATCAGTTACAGTCGTGAAAAATATGAAAAATGTTTGATTTTTATACCGACCTCAACAGATCCAAACAGACTAAAGCAGATTGTCTGGGACTCTACATTTTTAAGAAACAGATTCCAAAAATACTTTAACCTGGAGCCTTAATTGTGTGGTGGAACAGGGGCATTAGTGGCATGTGTGTAACCATTAGCCTTCCAGCTGTTATGTACCAGGTTTGATTTCTGGTCTGACCCGAATTTGGAAAGCTAGAAGCCATCAATCAATGAACTATAATTTAATCCAGCTCCTCTGGTTTGGTAAAATTACAAGATATACTGTCTTTTGAAATGTTGGATAGTTTCTAAGTTTTAAAGTTCTCAAAGAAATGGTTCATCCACTTTCTTAAGGACACCATGCACCCAAAGTCAGGAAATTACTAGATTAAAGTAAGTTTTACTACATTTAATTTCTATTAGTGTTAGGCAGTTCTGTTGATACAGCAGATCAATAAGAATCTGTGTAAATGAATGCAAAGCTACCAGTGTGGAAAAATAGATGTCCTTATTTAAATTTAGATAAATCAAGAAGTTGCATTACACAACGTTGAAGGACGTAAAACTATCTACAGAAGCACAAGGCCCACCAAAAATCACAATGGCGGGGGCATAATGACCTTTGCTATTGTCCATCAAACATGGGTGCAAACGAGTTTCATTGGATATAAAATAAATTAAAGAAACATCACAATGAATGGTCGGATTACCTTTCCCTGTCACACTATGGAATCCTAGTACGGATCTTAGTGATAACAATGGAAGTATTCTCTCAAACATTACCCTCATAAGCACAGCCATTAAAGCCTCAAATTACTGGTTGCTGTTAGCAGAAGTGGACAAAATTACAGGAAGTTTTGTAGTGAATTTGAGTAGGTTCTGACCTTAAGAGCAAGAGATGTATTATCTATTGTACAGTGCAGAGGGCATGATTTATTTCTGCAATTACAAACAATACCACATTCAAGGAAATATGTAACTGTGAAATGAAAGATTGCCAGTTAGATAAATAGATCCAGTTATTGAATGCAAAATGAACTATAACAGCGCAAATAAAATTTTTCTTAAAATTCTAACCTTCTTAATGTTACCATCTTGCTAAAGACTTAAAGTGCATGAAGTCTGTTATCCAAATGGGATTGGCTAAATTAGACGGAGTGTTGTAATGAATTTGGATAGCAAACCATGTGACCTTCAAGTTACTACATTTGTGGAGAGATGCCAAGCTAGGAGAAAATAGCCAGAACCCATCCTAGTACTTTCCTCTGCACTGTAAAACTGAATCAAAGACAGCTACAGAAAATAGCCTTGTAAAATGGATTGTGTAGACAAACAGGAATTGTCAATTAAAAAGCAGCTGTAAGCGGTGAAGTTTATTTGAACTGTAATATCATGGTTTTACAATGTCTGCTTGTAATCCAGGGCAAATATCCATAATGCGATTAGTTCCAATGTCATCACTGTTATTGGAAAAAGCTGGGCTTAATGACTTGTGGATGTAGCAATGTAGGATAATCAGAAAACTTTTATTAGCCTCCTTCCTCACTTTCCGCTACTCTGTGTAGACAACTAATCTTCTCAGACGTAAGGGTAATTTTGTCAAGAGGTCAAAGTTGAGATTTTACTTTCCTTTTTACAATTAAGTTCATATGGAGCCAGGCCCTTAGTACATATCAAATTCTTACAATATGATGGATTGGAACCCACAACTACAAAGGAAGTGATTGAAAAGAGAAAAAAAAACATGATTCCTTGTTAACTACCTTGTAAGGCCGAATTTGCTCTGAACCACTACTAAACTTTGATAGGTATACACGATTTATTGGCCAAGAAGTTTGTTTACATAGTTCACACAACATACAGATTTAGAAACACGGAAAACAAGTTGAATGTGACATAACTACTACAGATTTGTTAAGTAGGTTTATTGGCATTTATGAGTTTTGCGATTATTTTTCATGGAAATTATAACCCCAAATCTGAGCTCCATCTCAAAAAAGTTTATGGACACAATTCCCACAAAGCGCAATTACCTAGCCCATCTTCTGGCCATTATTTCTCCAAAAAGATAGGATATCTGTTTACACAAATTGGCTATTGGTATAGACATATACCATAGACATATAGCTTAAATGTGAATTGATCTGACTATCAGCGGAAAACTGCTTCAGTAGGATAGCCAGGCTTAATCAAATATCTCAGATCTACTACCACACCGAATATAGTTACATCCCACCATGCTTTTATGTCATTTAAAAACTCTTATCGGTGAAAGTACAATGTTTAACAGGGGTGGATCCAGCTTTTATGTAAGGTGGGCGTTCACATCGAGTAAGGTGGGGGTTCACATTGAGTAAGGTGGGGGTTCACATCAGACATATTATAACTAAGGGGTCGGGGGGGGCATGCCCCCCTGGAAAAAAATTAATTTTTGGTAAAAATAGAGTGCATTTCCTGTAAATTTAACACCACTGTCAAGAAATAATTTTGTACTTTGGGTTGAACCCCTTTACATTATTTTTCAAAGGGGGGGGGGGGGGGGGGGGGGGGGGGGTTCGAACCCCCTGAAGCCCCCCCCTGGATCTGCTAGTGTTTAAGGAAATGAAATAATGACTGATAATTGAAAAAATTAAGGTAACCAAGTATAGAATGACATTATACATAGAATTACATTGATATATTTACAATATTTGCATAAAATATATAATACAAGATACCATACACATCACCAGTATACTATGACTTTGCTTTTGATGTCTTATTTTTTTTGAAAAACATCATCATATTAGTTACAATAAAATGAGGCGAGCCTATGACTTACTATGTCAATCTAGATGTTGAAAGGCCAAAATTCATAATTGCTGAACATAGAAAAACTATAGGAAAATATCAGACTTTTTCCATTGATTAATTCTTTTGTGCATCTGCTATTATATCAGTCAACAAATTCATTGTCGTATTCCGATAAAAGTGCAAATCGGGGTAGGAATACTTGAACAAATCTCCACCTCAATCGTAAACTTGGAATCACTTAAAGTTTCAGACTGAAGCTCTACCGTGAGTAAGTGTAAGCTTGAATTTAGTAAAATTCTACCCACAGTATATCCTCAAACTCAAATTTGAGGAAGAACTCCAATATATGGAAAAACCCTTTATTATTGAGATTTATATTTGAGTTTTTGACTGAGTTTGAATTAATTTTTCATACCAGCATGCAACATAATACAATAGAGTATTAGTTTGGCTACTGTTCCCATATTTAGTCTTAAATCATAGTGTAAAATTAAAGGTTCCTGAAACAATACTCCATTGTCATTGCCTATTTTGCCTTAAATTACTGGTTGTCTGTTTCTAAAATTGGTCTAAATTACAGGAGGTTCTGCTCTGAATTTCATCTGCAGATTTTCTGACCTCAATGTAAGATATCTATTGTACAGTGTAGTTGGTGTGATGTGTATTTTAAACATGCAATGCCAGATACAGGGAATCAATAAACTGAAAATGATTACCTATGTAACTGTCGAACCGCAGATAGCAAAAATATATCCTGATCAAGCCCCACAGCATACAATATTACAAACATAAAGTAATTCTTTTGCTGCCATGTGTAGCTATGCCTGGATTATACAAAAGAGTACCATACCAATTTTCTATTCATCTTCATGAGAAAGACTCAGATTACTAGATGCCTATTTATGCAATCTGTGTGGACTCTGTTTGAATGAGTGCTGAAATGAGAGAAGGAGTGCCATTTGTCACCTCATTGTACTACATTTGTATAAGGTTACTAAGACGAGGGCAAATAGTCACAATTCATTGAGATATTTTACGATGCAATTTGCAACTCGTAGTTGTACTAAAATGACAATTCTTTGATAAACAGTCTAGAGTGATTTTTCTCCTCTTTTTATTTATTAAACTTAAAGACACTTGATAGAACCACCCATTCATTTTAACTATCAATATTTACATATAAGATTTTATAGGTATTTTTCATTCTATTGGGTTTAACCTTGTTCCCAAGACATATTTTAGGTCATATCTCAGTGTCTAGTTAAGAGGATGGAGATAGACAGTGCATCAGCTTGGAAAGGACTACCTGGAAATCACTAACAACTTCCAATTTTCCCCATTCTGGTTGGGCTGTGAAAGCAAGGGCCGAGAGATGGGAGTTGAGTGTGGCAAACACTACACTACTGTGCCCCCTTTAAGATATCATACAGTTGATTAAACATCTTTAAGCATCTTTGGTAAGTTTGCAAGAGACCAAAGCTTTCCGTTGAAATCATTTGAGTGTGATGTTTCTTGACTGAATCACTTGATGCTGTGGTAAAATGACATTAAACTGTTCCGTATCTTCCTTCAGTCTCAAGCAACGAGAAAAGACTACTCGGATCAAGTTTCACATTTTTTGCTACAGTAGTGAGGGTCGCAAAATTGAAAGAACACAGTCAAAACCTGGAGGTCAACTCAAAATAACCCCATCAGTCTTATGAAATAGCTGTAAAATATATAACCTGAAGGATGTGCTCGGGGATGGTACACAGCCTCCAGGATAAAGCTTTGTGCACAGGAACTACATATGAATATCTACATATGATATGAAAAAATAGAAAGGAAATAGCCTGGACCAATATTCACTTACATTCTTATAGTATCTGTCACTCATGAAATATGCATCTTTAATTTATTTCTCACTTTATGTATATTCCATACCTATGTCAACAGAGAGATACGTCATAACTTTTATGGGGATCTATAATTGTTGTTTTAATGTTGTGTAAAAACAGGTCAATCCTAGATGTAATTATGTTTGGAGCTGAAAGAGATAGAAAATGTTGTTATTATGTTAAAATATATATTGGGCTTGATTAAACTATGACATGATAGGCAGTGAAACAGTCAGAAGTTTGATGAGGTTGCCGAAGAAAAATAAATGAAGAATCTTTTTCACATAAACAGTGCGCAGGTATAATAAAGACCCTTACATTACTGGTAAGATTTTCAATGATAATGATTGAAAAGGAATGGAATGACATCATATAATTTCAAAACGATATATTCAATAGTAAGATTGGCTAAAATTAACAATAATATAGACTTCACGACATATATCAGCAGCATATTACCACATGGATCTACAGACAATAATTTTTGAAAGAAAAGTGTCTGAAGAGTTATCACAAAATGATCCAGCAAAGACCCCACACAAGTACTTGATCTTCTAATTTTCAGGAAAAGAGGTTTCACATTGTTTAGATTGATGCCGTAGTTTTATCTCCTTTTTCAGAAAAAGAATCCCAAGTCCCCATTTATTTTCCTTGCAAGGGATATATGGAATTCAAAGCAGGCTTTTCAGTGCCAAGCCTTCTGAGTTACTGTGTGATATTTGTTCCTTAATACAACCATTAACTCTGAGATTGAATTAGACCACAGTCGATTCATGCTGCAAGGGAAAAATTCATTTCATTATATAGCTGTTCCACCTTGCTGAATGGCATTCGTATTGGAATGAAACTGAATGAAGCTTTCTTTGAGTTTATGCAGAATTCTTCTTGGGGTTTTGGAGGTTATTCAGTCAAGTGGAAGACTGATCCTGAAAAATATTGGTTTCATATAATTATTGGGAGCAGCTCCTGAACGCTGCTATTTTGGATGTATGCCCTTTAGATTCCCATGACATTCGGGAAGTTATGGGAAATTTACAGAACTTTTTCAAATTGAAACTTGTCTATCTTTGTAATTACACTAAGTTCATTGTTGTTCTTCATCAATTACATTCTCTTTCAAAGACGGTCCAAACCCCGAAATGCTGAACTACTCTTGGTTGTTGCCAAACATCAGAGAATAATACTTTAGGAACAGTTCCTCTTTCATTGATTACCATTGTAGATTGATTGGGGACACCTTAATCCTATTGAAATGATTCGTATTAGTGTTCAATAGGTGTTTGGCAGAAAGGAATAGGAAAGGAAAAGTGTGATTGAGGTTTATGCAGTTTGAGGTCATGTTCATATTAAAAAACACATTTGACAAATGAATACAAGCTATAAACAAAGCTATCACATTATAATCAAAATTGGTCTTGATAACATTGCAGCAATTACTTTTCAAGTGAAACCCAACCCCAGTCGGGAACTAAAACATGCACTGATCCAAATGAATTATGATATGGTAAAACACTTATAAAGATTACTTGGATTGCTGAGTACAAATGAAGATGTTTGGGGTGTTTTCTCTATGGTACAAACTGGACTTTCACCTGGAGGTAGGTCATTGAACTTTATAGATGGAATTAGACTGACAAGTGTCAGGTACTAACAAGAACAATAAATGGACTAGCCATACAAACAAAAGGCAAAATATGTCTGAATGCTGCCTGCTGTTAACCTCCACTTTGAATTGTTGCCCTAGTGATGCAATGTTAATCGATGACACAGAGTATTCTAATTCCAAAACAGATGAGGTAGGGCTGAGGACAATAAAGACTTTCACTACTATACAGTGCTTGGCAAAAATAGTAAGGTGGTATGAACTTTGACTGCACAATAGTTGACTTTGTGATGCCATGACTGAACTTCCAATGCTTTATACTGAATAGGAAATATTTTATATGCCAGTTTTTGCTCAGTATTTCAACAGTTGAGGGAATCTAATATAATGAAAACAGACATATTTGACGACACTACTGTAAAACCATTTCTTTACAGCATTGCTGTTCCTAAAAGTTTGTAATTTGTGTCAAGGATAAATTATGTCCTAGTCTCATGATATGCTGTCAATGCCATAACTCTGAAGTTGGATTATTATTATTTTTAAAAAGAAAAATTGATTATGCATTACTTTGTGGGAGACATAAAAATTATAGTGGTACATGACCCAGAGTAGATCAAAATTTTAATGTTGTGCCTGTAACTAAAAAAAGACTATTAAAATATTGAAACCTATATAGAAATGCTTTTATAAAAATGTTAATAAAAAGAAAGAGATTTCTGTAAATGATCAGTTGTCATCCCCACCTTGCGAGAAAGGTCAAAGTTCAAAATTGGGTTTTTACGTTTCTTTCGACCACTAGGATTATATATTAGAACAATTCCCAGTCCATATAACATACTGTCGTGATCTGGCTGTGAACCCACGACCACAAAATTGAGAGCTAGGTAAATGTAAGACTTGTTACCCACTCCACTAGTGAGTCTTTTTACAGAAACTGAATGTGTCATATGAATATGATTTAAATTGGAATTTAAACACTTTAAACAGGGGAAAACATGAGCTTAACCTTAAGTCAATATAAAATATGGAGCGTTCTTTTAAGAAAACCAGTGAAGGTTTTTCTCTGTTTTACCATTTCCCTGGTGTCCATCAAAGAATGTGTTTACAAGTCACTGACTCCTGTTCAAAACAGGCCACCTACTTGGGAAGAGTTAGCATTCTACAGATCTTCCAGACAAAGTAGAAAGCCTTGGAGCTTTTCTATTTCTGATTGCATTGGGGGTGTGTAGACTCACTTGTCTAGAGACTCAAGTTTCTAATAACAACCAGGGGTTAGATGTATGGATATTAACCCTTTCTACTGTTATTTATTCTGATGGGCAGTCGAAAGAAAAACAATATTGTAATTTATTGACTTGTTGCGCAGGAGTTGAATCCAATATATATTTATTGTAATTTTCACCACAAGAGAATAACACAGCCCTCCAGGGTTATGATTTTTTGTAGATACCTTAGATTAGTATGAATTCCAAAACACAAACAAAGGTTATTCTGTGATGTATAGTATCAGGAGAGATGTATATCAGACAGATGGACAGAAGATATCTGGGGCTAGTTGCACAAAGAGGCTTAAGTTTAGCCAGTCTTAAGCTTGGTCAGGGACTTCAGTTTAGACCTGTTGTTTTGGGTAAGTCTTGAGCTTAAATAAATTTCAGAATTTGTTAGTTAGCTAAGTCTAAGGTAAAACAGATTTATTTTGTAACCGCAGTGGGTTTCCGTATCATGTGACTTTTATGTACCTTGAATTTATACTAAAATACTCAGTGGCCTAGTGGTTAGCAAGTTTGGCATCTAATCATAGGCTGTCACCTCTGTGGGTTCGAGTCCCACAAGTGGCAATTATGAGGACCTGTCCCAATATGACCCTGGCTGTTGAACGGGACGTAAAACCCCAACTTTGACCTTTATACTAAAATACTGATGTTGACATAAAGCCATTGTTTGGCATATTTTATTCCAGGAAAAAATAATATTGTCGAATCGATTGTAGTGCCATAAACTGAATAAAATCACACCTGACCTGCTGCAAACATGTATTGTCAATGGAATAGTGATCCAATTATATGTTAGAATACTGGGTACTGCAAGTCTCAATTGTTTCAAAGCTCTTCATGTACTCTCTCCTAAATACCTTATAGAACTCAACACATTGTACCTCTTAATGGACACTTTTCGCAGGATGAAGGTTTGCCCTACCAACCAAAAAATCATTTTAAAACTTGTATAACTTTCGCAGTTATAAACATATTTTAACACTTCAAAAAGTTTTACAGTTAGAAATTGTTGGCAAATTTGCAACCCCCAAAAATTGAAAAAAATGGAGTGCTGTGGTGAAGGTGCTGTTGTATGGCAGATGTTGGTCCTGGGTTTAGATTCTTCCTTTTCTCTACAAATCACAATGAAAATATTAAACTCAATAAACCAAAAAGATCCTAAGCTTCTGTAGAAAGTCTCTCTGATATGTAGCTAGTGGTAAATGATGAGTTACAGCACCTGGAAGCACTCTAGCACCTATATATTATGTTCCAAGGGGCAACAGTAATGGCGGGTTTTCATAAGAATTGGTGCCATTAAAATCTTACAGCCCTCTGACCAGTTATATAACCCTGTTATACTTGTATTTTATTTTAGAGCCAATGAATATGGCATATTTTGCATTGATGTACAATTGTATTCCTTTATATGCAAGCTCAAAGAAATATGGGAATTATAAACAGTTATTGCTAAATTAGGAATTGCTAGAATCCCATAAAATTTAATCTGCTGCAGATACTGTGTTTTCACTACCTTATGAATGATCCCGTTACTTTTGTGGTGTGTGTTTTAGTGACTTCCATTACCTCTTACCACTTACTGCTGTTTTTGGTGTTGTGTAGGTGGCCGCTATGACTCAGAAGCTAATTATAGATTATAAGATGTGGTAGATTCCCAGGTACATTTTATAAGATGCCCGTCTTTGTTAGGTAAGCTTTGCAATCTTTCCCCTACCCTTTTAATAAAAGGTATGCCCTCATAAAAATGTAAAATGTCAGGACTACTATTGCAAAACCTTAAAGCTTAAGTAATTAAAACAATTGAAAATGATATCGATTGCAAACTGTTGTTCTTTTGAGAAAGGTTACTACACGTATTTACCAGGCAAACAGCGTATTGTGAAACTGCCCACATCATTTAAACGATGTTATCTGCAACTGTAGCCTAGTGGGTGTCACACTTCCCCAGGACTATAGAGGGCCTGGGTTTCATCTAAGGTACAGGCATGTACATAGTGCCTGAACTTAAAATGTGATCCTCTGTCATTAGGTCCGAAAGAAAATCAGTAATGTTTATCAATGGTCATCCTAGAGGCTCTGTCTTCTGAGCTGCAGTTGTAGAATTTGGGATGGGTTAAATAGTGCTCTTAGTCCTGTAGAAAACGAGATATTTGTGAGTAAAGGAGGATATTTCTATGAAGGCCAAAGCTGGAGGACTTTCGAGACCTTTCAGGTGTGTTTATCACAGTGGCTTATGCAAAAGGTAAAGGGTCTTTCAAATATATTTTTTTGAAATTCTCTGTTGTTAAAGAAGATAAACATTAGAGTTAACTATGAAACTGGCCCTGGAAAATTACTTCTCAACATTTCAGAATCCTTTGATGAACAGATAAGTAAATAATCCTTTTCAAATTTGTAGAAATAGTAACAGCATTAAAAATGACAATTTTTACAAAATAAAATCCTTAAGAAAGGTTATATGATGAGTACTATAAAATAAGTTGTATAACAATGTCTCTTTAAAATTTAAAAAAAAAATCACAGTTTATCTGACAGTCTAACAAGACACAAATGTGTCCTCGATTCTGATTGGCTAAACGATGAAATATTTCACTGGTAAAATACTGTGTAACCCTTTGACTCCCTATTATCGCTCATTATGGCTGTCGTAACAATGAACTTTTTACAGTAAAATTTGCAATAATTATTCATCTTAAAATTATTTGTCATGTTAGAACAGGAATCCTTCGCCTTAGGGGTTTATAACCCCAAACCATGGTAAAATTATGCATATACCGTGGTTTGGTCAGGGATTATTCCTATATTAAATTTTGCAATAAGTGAAACTCTAAGTGTATTCCATATATTACAAGGATATGTTTCTCCGTTTATTACAGTTGGATTGTTTGCAAAGTAAAATTGATCTATATCTTTATGGCATCAAATATCATTGTAAATTGTGTATGTTTATGGTTTCCTGTGACAAAATTTGACCCATTTATGACACCTATTATGATATATAAATATCATTTAGCGCAGAGAAGTCATGGCACCAGAAGATGATTTAAACATGTTTTTGTTTAGCCTTTAGAAAACAAGGGCAAATATTTTTTACCACTAAATATATATGAGTAAGACAAAATAAGTATTCAAAAACATGTTTTGTTAAGAACTGTACCATTGATTTTATTTAAAAGCTTCTCCAAGGGCCAGGTGCCTCAAAGCGGTCAGGAGGCTTTCGGAACCATAACAGAGCTTTCTTGTCACAGATTGTGATTCTCTTTCTGATTTCACTGAAAATTTTAGGGGTCATCCTGAGGAAATTCCTGTATGCTTGATCATCCCAAGTCCCCAGCTCTGGAAGTAATGCTGTACAGCAACCATGATTGTGTCTCCTTTGAATCAAAGACTGTACCCAGTATGGGTTATTTTCTCTTGACATATTCTCTCTCATGGTTATCTGGAGATGATCCTGTTGTATGACCAGATGGTCTGGAATTTCTTCTTTGGTTTCTTCTTCTCTTAATATAGACGCAGTGTAAAGATACATATAGTTTTAGGAATTCTCATTTAACCCATTGAACAAGAATGTTCTGAACAAGATATTTTAATTAGTTTATTTATTTCGTTAAATGTACAAGAAAAAATTACGTGTACACAAACACAAACTTTCAGTGGGGTTGAAAGTCAATTTATGTAAGTTTAAACAGTATAAAGAGAAAATGTTTGAACATAAAATTGTGTATACATTCAATTGCACTATGTGTCAGTTGTTCTACAGAGAAACAATCAATTATTGAAGTGAGGTTTTGCTTATCAATGGTAATGTAACCTGGTTTACCTGTTGCGCGTGGGTTTTGCTTATCAATGGTACTGTAATCTGGTTTACCTGTTGCATGTGGGTTTTACTTATCACCGGTACTGTAATCTGGTTTACCTGTTGCACGTGAGTTTTGCTTATCAATGGTACTGTAATCTGGTTTACCTGTTGCACGTGGGTTTTGCTTATTACTGGTACTGTAATCTGGTTTACCTGTTGCACGTGGGTTTTGCTTATTAATGGTACTGTAATCTGGTTTACCTGTTGCACAGATGATTTGTGTTTGGTTGGTAAGTCGGCATAGCTGGAATATGGAATCATTATTTGTGCCCATTATGTTAATCAGGGTGGATATTCGTTAAATAAGTTTTATGTTTATAAGGGTGTATATTGAGTAAAATGTCCATGAATTGCAAGCTCAAGGTATAAATGATTTTTTGCAGTTAACTGACAAACACTTTCAAAGACAAACTTTATGTTCAACCAATCAGAAGGAAGCTTCTTAAAGATATATTTTTTTGCATCTTAAAATCTACTGTTTGCTTTATTTCTTGTGTTTTTATTGTATAACATGTCAAAAATTCCCCAAGCAGCGGGTTATCTAACATTAATCCATGTGAATGTGAATTTAGTGCTCGTAGAAAGAAATTAGTAGTGATTATGAGAGGGTTGACTGAGGGTGTTATGATACTATGTCAACATGGATTGATTTATTGGTTGATTTTGGAGTGAACACATTGTGTAGGTTATTTCACGTTGGTTAAAAGAAGGGGTATAGCAAATCAGTCCATCTTAGTAAAGATATGATATTCTAAACGCCTTGTTATCAATAAGCAATTACCAGCTACCTAATTCAGTCTAGGGTTGAACTTGCATACCAAAAACGACAATGCCACAATGGTCTGTAACAACACAAGGGAGGAATGTCTCTAAGATAACTCAGTGGTAACCATCCATATTACTAGTTTGATCATGTGTTGTAGGCTACGTCTACCTACAGTAATGAAAATGACCACATTCAGTTTCTGCATATTTACATAAATATCCAATTGAGGTGCAATATGTAATTAAGCATTCTCTGGAAAGCTAATAGTTAAGAATGATCAATTAAGGCTAAATCAGGTGCCTTTGGCTTGAACCACCTCACTTTGTGCTTAGACACGTGTTGTGCTTTGCGCCCTTATGGTTGTGAGTGTGACCTTCATAACCTTCCCAATTTCACTCAAATTGCTTGACCTTGGTGTCGTCATCCTGACTTCAGATTTGACCTTTCTGTGAGTTGGTTCAAGCTTTAGAATGTAAATGTGGACAGATTTCTATAGGGTATTATACATGTGTTTTGTAAAAAAATTATTTGTGCTTTAAAAAGAAATACTAGAAATAGAAATTTTAAAACCCAATTGCTGTTTTCATTACTTGGCTTGGGTCACAGGGGGGGGGGGGGGGGGGGGGGGGGGGGGGGCTGATCAATTAAGGGTCCACAAATATGGTTGGGCTTATGTGTACATATTCCCTAGTTTGTCTGATTCATGATTTGGTATAGCAGTAAATAGTTAAAATCATTTGATTAACACTTTCCAATTGAACTAACGGAGGCTTTCAATATTTTCATTAACTTAAGTTTATGGTTTTTGTTATTAATTATTTTTGCTAGATGTATTACATGTTAAAGATTAGCAACATGTTTAAGCTTTTTATTTCCATTTAAATACTTACTTTAAGCTCTGTTTTAGTTGTTAAGTACAGCTAGTCACCGGTTAAATATTAACAAAATGAGTGAGATTATCAGAGTTTTTAAAATCCCGTGGTTCATGGTTGACAAACTTCAAACCCAACTGCATTGAACCATGTTAATTGCTGTCATTTCAGTGAAATATTATATTTACTAAAACAGCCATGAGCAGAGCATTTATTATTTCAAGAAAAAAATTTCCGTATCATACTCAAGCAGATTTATCTCAATGGAATGGTGTTTTTTCTTTGGGTAGAAATGACATTTTAAGCCCCTGTCTCATTATTTCAAATACATAAGCAAAAACAAGATCCAATCCCTGTGTCTTGTAATCACACTTCTCACAGACATAGACACAAAATTGAAGCCCAGTGTCTTGTGATTACTGCACACAAAGACAAAAGCAAAACAGAATTCAATCACAATGGCTTGTGATTAATGCATACATAGACATAAGCAAAAGAAATGATTCAATCCCTGTATCCTGAGATCACTACACACGAAGACAAAAGCAAAAAAAAGATTCAACCCTGGTGTTCTGTGATCACAATACACAGACATAAGCATAAAAACATAGACATAAGCAAAAACGATTCACTCACACATACACATAAAGTTTCGCTCAAAGATAGGGCTATAAAAGATAAGGCAAATATCAGCTCAAGAGCTACCCATATGAGTTGATATTTGCTGATTGTTGGTTAATCGTTTTTTGTTCATAGCAACTAAGATATACAACTGTTGATATGATGGGGGCAAAGATACAGTAACTTTCAGTCATGTTCTGGTCTAATTTATAGCCTGCCCTGTTGACCCAGATATGTAAACAGAATGGATAATCCAGAGATGTGTGAAAGCACCATAAGACATTTAGCTAATGCCAATTCTAATACTGCAAGAAAAATCTCAGTCTAGAGATCCATAATTTGATATGGAGATTTCAATTACCGTGAGACTTTGCGACGAAATCTGCCTGTTTCTCGCTATTAAAAACAAAACCTCAATAAGGTGAATAAAAAGTCCCTTTGCCACATTTGACATGCACCAGTATAGAAGCAGTTGTGTAATACACTTAAATTCCCAAGCTCACCGAATTCCATAAGTTGCCTTTATTGTTTAAAATTGCTAGGCTTTAGGTCTTGGGGTCTTGTGCCCGGTGGAAATTGGATTACAGGCTCATGATGATTTATGGGATATCTGTGACGTCATCCAATGTGTGGCTGCTTGTCTACAACAGGCAGGAAGAAAAGGGGATTATGGGTAATTCAAGAGTAAAGGATGTTCTGAAATTTTACCTCTATATCGGCTATAGTTATATTTTTACACCAAAGTTGGAGCTTAGGGGATATACTTTAATATAAGTAATTGTCACGATTTTTTCGCTCCTAGGAAGGTATATATTTCACTTAGCAATTGGTTTATGGTAATGATTATGACATGGTAACATAAGGCTAAGATCACCCAATGGTTTGTATTTTGACGGAAACATTCTAGGCTAAGTATTTGGTTGAAATTTAAGCTGGTAAAATATTCTTGGTGATGATATTTATACTGTGTATGTTTGTACATATCACCAATTTGAAGAAACTGTAAAGGCCATTTCACTCCTGAGTATAGCATTACTAGTTACAGGAGATTCTGCCCTCTAAACCACTGCTAACTACAACATAAAACTTTGAGCCTTGATTCAAAAGGTCAAAGAGGGCCACGGTGGCAGAGTGGTAACACTCTCGCCTCCCACCTCTGAGGCCGGGGTTCGATCCCCGTGAAGGCCTTAAGTGGGAAAGCTGGTAGTTGCTTGCCGTTGGTCGGCAGTTTACAGTACACAACCCTAGCGAACTGTATGTACTGGTTTCCTCTGCCCTTCCAACTACCCGTCGTGATATGACCTGTACAGTGTTGAAAGCGACGTAAAACCCCAAATAAATAAATAAATCAAAATCAAATAAAGAGTTCTAGAAAACTAGATAAACATAAACTCATCAGTTTTTTTATTTAGAAAACTAATTTGACTTTTATCAATGCTGGAGTAAATGTGAGTGTTGTATGCATGTGTTTGTGTAATGTCTTCTCCAATAATAACTCCTAGACATAGAACCCAGAAAAGGTCAAAGTTCAAAGTTGGAGTTTAGCATCCCTCTCTGCAGCTAAGGTCACATTAGGACAGGCTTTTTTGTTATTAGCTAGGTTTGAACCCAGAACTACAAAAGTGAGAACCAAATGATAACATAGTTTTTTAACTTCTCAGCCACTTGTGCCATTGGAGTTCCAAAAAGGAAACGAACCTTTCATGTACGCCTCCTTACCTTTGTGGCAAATTTGTTCTATCTATTTCACACTGAAAAAAAACCTGATAATTTACATATAGTTGTCAACAATAACATTTACTTCTGGAACAATTGTTGAAACCTATGTTTTAATCTGCGGTTATACGCAAAATACCCCTGTCTTCAACCAGTCCATATACAAACTTGTGATACAGTGGCCCACCGTCCCATTCCTTGAGTGTCCTACGGAAGTTTGGGAATGTTCAAAACTAATGCCTCCAAAGTCCTGATGTTAGTTACTGTCAGTCACTGTCAATCACCGTCTCTTATCACCCCACCATCATCCCTGTGTCCATGTGTGTGTCAGTCCCTGGTTGTTCTCATACCCATCATTTTAAAATGTTTTTGAATTGTTTTTCTTTAATCAAATGTTTTTACAAGATTCTGTCAAAAACGTTTTTTAAAACCCATATTTCATCATGCTTATTAAACGTTTGCCTCCAAACATGTCCAAACAAAGATGGAGGTGAGCAATAATAGGGGATTTTTGAGAAATTTGTCAAAAATTGCCCCATATGCAAAAGTAAGAATAGAATGGGGCCACACTTTTTAAGCCACTATCTTACAATTGTAGACATAAAATAATATTTTCATTAGTGAGCAACCTTAAAAAGATATTGAATTTGACCTCCGATCCCATTATTTTTGAGATATTATTATGTTCATTTGTAACGTTTTTCTAACATTTATCATTAAACGTTTAACAAACGGCATATAAAAAATGTTTTGAAAAAATATATTATAAATGGTTTTCATACTCATCATTTTTTAACCTTTGCCAAATGTTTCCTTTCGAACGTTTGCAAAACCCAAATATGTTTACTGTGATGATGCACATACATAGCTTACATAATAAATGAAGTATTGACAAAAAGTTGGCAATTGTCAAATTTTTTATGTTCATATGCATATTAAGTGATTCGAGAAATTGGGGATATGACCAACTGATTGTGTTTTGCAAAATGCTGCAAGTTTTTCATTGCTCAAAATGTCAGGAGGAAAGATGCCCGTCCAGTGGGAAAGAAATGCTTTAAGTTAGCAGGTAACTCCTTTTCTTATGTTGCTGAAATAGCTGCACTCCCACCCCACCAGGGCAGCTCACTTGTATGTCAGCTTCTAACTGCTTCTCAGGGCCATTCTGAGATACGGTATGTCACGGTACAGAGACAGAACCGAGTGTGGTACCCTCAATGGATTACCTGAGGAGTGATGAATCAGTAAAGAGTAAGGTAGAAAAGTGTTCGTCAGACTCAAGGAATCTTATTGGGGTGTTCCAAATTTGGTTTGGTTTCATCTCCCCGATGGGACGTAGTACATCTTGGTTTGTCTGGAGCAAGAAACTACCAGGATAAGCCATAAACCCCCAACAGATCCTGACAAGCCGTTCTGACAAACTAACATGACTGGGGAATTTTTCCGACTCACCCCAACTGGACTGATTAATTTCTGGAATCGGGATCGAGAGTTAGGATCAAGCTAAAACTCCACTCCATGTACACTTCTCCCTTGTGGCTGCTGTAAATCATCATATATCACTGCAAAGATGCTAGCTACACATCAGAGAGCCTTGCCACAAAAGCTTAGGATACTTTTGTTTTTATTTAGTTTAATATTTTAATTTTCATTATGATTTGCAGACAGAAAAGGACACATCTAAACCAAGGATCAGCATCTGCCCTACAGCCAACACCTTCACCATAGCCACAGCCATCAGACAGGTGAAGAAAGCCACCAAATTCTGGGTCATCCCCTGGATCCGTCAAAGAGAAAAAAGAGGATGCTTTAGAACCCTCCTGGCAAACTTAATACAGACTGATATCCCAGACTACAAGAATTTTGTCAGAATGCCACCTATGTTTTTTATTTCATCAAAGAACGCGTATACCATGACATTAAGAAGTCAGTCACCAATTTCAGGAAGCCCTTAGAAGTTGGATTGAAACTGGCAATAACACTGAGACACCTGGCAACTGGAGAGATGTACACTTCTTTACAGTATCACTGGCTGATTGTGTGAACCACCATATGTAACTTGTCCCTGTTGTTTGCTGAACCATCCTTGTTGAATTCTAGGAAGAGTATTTGACCTACTGACCCTGAAGAATGCAAAAAGGTGGAGGAGACGTTCAGAACCAGATGGAATGTCGCCCAAACTTTTGGGGCACTAGATGGAAAACATATCCCCATAAAAAAGCCCAAGAAATCTGGGAGTGGATATTACAACTACAAGCGCTTCTCTTCCCTGGTGCTGCTAGCCCTGATCAACACAGAATACAGAATCATTTGGGTAGTTTGGGTAGATGTTGATCTTCATCAGATGCACAGATTTTTAACTGAAGCAAGTTGAGGAAGATTGAGGATGGCACCTTGAGGCTTCCACCATCTGAACCCCAGGGGGAGGGAGGGCCAGATTTACACTATTTCTCTGTGGGTCATGACACCTTTGCTCTTGGTGAAACCCTAGAGCAGAAGACAACCGACAAGCAAAGAGAGAATATCAAATACAGGATCTCTGGGGGCAGGAGGGTGGTGGAGAATGCATTGAGCAGATTCAGGATACTGTTGGAAACAATGGAGCAAAGGCCGAACACTGTCAGAGACATTGTTTTGACATGCTGAGGACACACCAGGGTAGAGCAGACATGGCACTTACCCCAGCAAATGATATACTAAATGAATAGCTGGTATATGTGTCAGATTAAAACTACATGGGGGCCAAGCATCAGCGAAATCTACTGAAAGTTTACTTAAATCATCTTGGTGCATTGGCTGGGCATGAGGACAGGATCTGAGATGGGAGTTACCCTGGCGACAGAAGAAGCTGGCAGGTATCAGTCCATTTTAGGACTATTGTATTACATTGTGTATTTATAATCAGTGCCATATCTCTATATACTACAAGATTCAGAGCGCTATTAAACCCATCCGACGGCACAGGTACAGCCCCAACTCACAAGTAACTGACATTCCCCTAACTGGAAGATAGAGGCTCAAGGATGACCATTTATCAATGTCCTTGAGATTCTGTAGCCTGCCACTGGGGATAGGAGTTCCTCTGAGTTCCAAGACAAGGGTGCTACCCACTAGGCCACAGTGGCAGACCCAATTATTCCAAAAACTTTTATTCAAGCTGATTTTTCTTCCAATAAATTTTCTCTAGAAATTCAAATACAATTCCAACAAGTTTCCAAACCATTTCCAACCCAATCAGAAGTCCCAAAATACTGTTGACTAACTTCAACACAAGTTATGTAAAAAACTCAAATTTTTGAACTTTAAAAGACAAATTTTTTAAATTTCTTTTTCTGGCAAAGTTGCAAGATCTTTCTAATTTCAAAACTTTCTTAAGTATCAAAATCTTTTGAGAACTTCAAAAGTTCAAAGTTAAAAACTGAAAAGGTCGGATCCAAGATCTAAATCATTTCCCGAAATGTCAAAGATTCTTATAACTCAGTGTTTCCAACTTTTTTGGGCCAAAATGTTTTTGGCCGAAGTTTCATTTCGGGTTTTTGGCCAAAATTTTAATTTTTATTATTATTATTATTATTATTTTTTAATCTTTTAGATTATTTGAAGTTTTTTAACATCAAATTCTAAACTACCCACACACTCACTCATTCAGTCATTTTGTTTTTTGGTGTGTGTTTGGAGGTAATGTGTTTCGTCAGGGCGGAGGGCAGTGTAATGATTCTTGTTTGGGGAATTTAGTCAAACAGCAACCTATTAATTGTTTTTGGAAGATTCGTGTGGTCCTGAGAACGACCTATAAATTTTACAGCAGTGAGCCTCAGGCATTCCTTCCTGTCCTTGTCCTGCTAGTGCTTTTTGGTCTTGCCATATAGCTCCACATGATCCTTGACAGAGTCCACAATAGCATCCTTACCTGAGTCTATTAAGTAAATAAATGCTCGTCTTATGCCCCATTCTTGTGCCTGGATTGCGCTTGAGATGTGCCTGCCTCTGCTCCACCCTTTGTGTCCATTTCAATGTCAGTTCTTGCAGGCTTTTTGGCCACTCCCTCCTCTGCTGAGTGTAAAGTTTCCTCATTCCTGGCTTCCCCCCTTTCCCTCTCCTGCCTCTGTTGTTTCTGTGCCTCCTCCTCCCTCCTCTGTATGTCAGCAGCTGGTTCACCCAACTCAAACTCTGTAGATGGGTCTGTGTGACTTCTATCCCCCTCATTCTTCTGCCAGTTTTAGGACCCATCTTTCTTTTTAAAAGGAACATTTGCAAAAAAATTAAAGCTTATCAAGAAGTCAGCATAACTTGTATCTCAACGCTAAATCCTAGTTAATTCGTAAAAAATAAAAGCCTTATTTTACACACTTCCAGATATAATCTTTCAGATGCCAGATCTGTTTACAGCTTGTCATGATGGGTTCTTTGCTTGTTATGCTGAGATGTTACTGTCTTGAGGGCAAGTGACCTAATCAGGTCAGTTATGTTTACAAACAGGCTGGTATGGTTGGTTTGTCTCTACAGCCTGTCGGGAAGTAGTGGTCAGGTACTGAACCACGACAGACTGGAAAGTGCTTCCAGACAAGACGGTTACAGTATAGGACAAGATGGGAAGTGTGTTTGACAAGCCGTAGAGGCCCATGACAGGATGGTTACCGGGTCAGTGGAGCCAAGGTCCGGACACAGAGACAAGGATGGTCAGTAAAATATGAAACATGTTTAAAATTTTGCCAATTCACCATGACAAGCTGGGAAACTACAACCGACTCTGTAAACAATGCTCCTGACCCTCGTAAAATCCATAGTTACTGACAAGATGGCCCAGTGGAAGACCACCATTAACGAATTGGCCACCAATGGTAGGGGTAAATTGCAGAGAGGGCTGGCAACAAAATTTTATCTTGATGGGTACAAACAAAACTTGACCAAGTTATTTTGATTTGACTATTACATAATGGGTATCTGGATGTGTACGGTGTATGCAAGAGCAAAGCAGAGCATACATAATTGACTATTTAGGTATTAGAGGATTCCTCTGACTTTTCTTGGGCTTTGGCCAAGCATGTCATGCTGTTGTTTTGACAAGTATGGAGGCTGACAGGCTTGTATGGACTGATACTGACAAAATTAACTTCGGGAGCACAAACCTCTGCCTCAAACTCCCAGAAAAATGCTTCCTCTAAAACTGGCATGGTATGTCGGTACTTCCAGGAAGAAAGACATCAAAAGACAGCAGGCAAATTTTAGAGGCATGTCTGTAAAAATTGGCACACACATGAACAAAAACTGCACTCAGGAAAATGTTAAAAAAACTAGGTGGCTACTGAAGTGATGCAGTGGCGCAAAAATTTAAGCAAATTGTACATAGAGATAGATATTCATATAACTTTTTATGACAGTAGATTGCTTGATTCTCAGTTTATTAGAAAACTAATGTCAGTGTATAGATTTACTAATTCTTGTATCTTGTTTTCTGGTGCAGTGAAAAGAAATGTCACTAGAGCAGAGTTTTTCAGGTTTACAGTAAACCCACAATGTCTGAAAAAGCAAAAGGTGTCAAGAAATGTAGCGATAGAAAATCACATAGGTGAGATTTCACATATCAATCAAGTGTGCTTGGCATGCATAGTAACAGTATAGAAAATACTACCAAATGCAGCATTAAAAGATTGCTATTTCAAATACAAAATATCTGCCACTGTGACCTAGTGGGTAGCACACTTGCCTAGGAACACAGAGAACGTGAGTTGAAACCCAGGTACAGGCAGATACATAGTGACTCGGATGACCACTCAAAATGGTTGATCATCTGTCATTAGGCCCTATCCCCATGGCAGACTAAAGAACTTCAAGGATGTTGATAAGTGGTCATCATTGAGCCTCTGTCTTTCAGTTAGGGGAATGTCAGTCGGATGGGTCACATATCGAGTCATGTAGTGCATGGAGATATTCTGCTGCATATAAACACAAATGCAACGTGCTAGGGTTGGCCAGTAACCGACTCTAGATAACCAGAGCCTAGCATAATTTCATTTAAATAATTAGTAACATGCTACTTATTTTTATAGGCTCAGAAAGGATTATCTGCCACTCCAGGTTAGTGGTTAACATACTCACCTAGGGACAGAGGACTTGGGTGTAATCCTAGGTACAGGCAGATACTTAGTGGCTACGATAATCAGTTAAAATGCTGGCCATCCATTATTGGGTCCTATCCCCGCTGGTGGGCTAAAAATTCTGGGGACATAGAAAATGGTCATATCTAATACTCTTTTTTATGTCAGGTGATTATCAGTCATATGGCTTGATTTGTACTCGTGCAGCTGTGATTGGTCAAAAACAGTTTTAGCCCTGAAGTTAAGGGGGTGTTGTGATGAATATAAATATAATGCAATACAAAAAAGTTATGAAGATACAAGTTTAGAACAGCAATCTGATTCTCTTTGGTAACAAAGTTAACCTAATATAGCATACAGCATTGCAAATGACCTTCAAAGCAAATACGGTAGAATACGGTAACCACCCAAGGGAAATTCTAAAAGTGGCTCTTCTCTGCAGGTGGTTACCTCTTGCAGGATCAGTTATGAAGTTTATGGACAAATTATGCACAGATTTTTCTTTCTTTCATGATTTCCCATTACAGTACAAGTTTATTCACCAAATACTCGTTCCTAAAGTGTTTGAAACATTTTTGCACTTGCAAATGACCCTTTTTTCTCCCTTTGGAACTCCCCCAGTGAGACCCCAGTTCTTAGGGTGTTAATAATTTCATTTAAATCTTTTTCTTGGGAACTTGTTACAACTCTTGTGTGCTACTAATTCCAACAAGGGTGCTACAATTTTCAATTTTAAACCCCTTTGCTTCACAGCTTGCACATTCCTTTCATTTCTAAACTCATATTAGTCAATTATCAAATATTATTGCCATTTTACTACCTTTGACCCTTTTGTGCTCCTTGCCCAATGCGGCTTATATGTCTACTTAATGCTTGGGACGTTTCTTCAGTGCCTTTTTAAACAACGTGTTAACCTTCACTTGTTCCAAGGTTGTTGTCATTCTCACGACCTTGTTTGCTCTATTTGACCTTTGCACCTAGGTGTCTTTGCTCAAGGTCGCTGGTAGCTTTTGGTTCCATGTTAATATTTACAAAATCTTGTAAAGAGAGACCAAGATTATTTGTTCTGTTATAGCTGCGCTGCTTACAAATGTTAAAAATAAAATAAAGAATTTGAATATTTTAACACCAACTCTGCATTTTATTTCCCCATGGGGATTGACTCTTTCCTAAAGTGTTTGAAACATTTTCGAATTTGGAGGCAAGTTTCTATTATTTTTCTACTGTGAACATGTGCAAATGTTAGGAAAATATGAAAAAGGTAAGAACACTGTAAGCATTTCTATACTCATCAAGATTAGGTTAAATGTTCTTCAGAACTTTGATAACTGTACCCAGGAGGATGTTTTTACAATTGTTTTTTTTTGCTTTGCTTTTGATTTACAATGATTACAGATTATTAAAAGCCTTTCCAAGGTGAAATTGGGAAAACTATTTAAATAAGGGAGGTAGAAATTCCCTTTGATAGTTGTACATAAACCGTTGATTACTGATGCTATGGACTGAACCCAAGAGTGATTTGTAAGCTATTATTTGTCTTTGAGGTTTTGATTGTCATTGAGGTGAGTCAAAATAAAGGACTTGTTTTCCACAATGCAGTGCCTTAGCCTACCAGTGAGTAATCTTTTAAAGAAAACTCACCCCACATTAAACACAAAATCAATGATAAAAATAATAACAAATATATAAATTACCAAACAATGTATTTCTTATACTAGTGTTCCGTTGACTGACTTCACTGGCCATTGACCACACAACCATCCTTTTGCGGCCATTTGCTAATAATTTCATGTCTGCCATGACTTATATGTTATTTTAAGAGAGAAAATTGTAAAAAGATTGTACCTGCAACCAGCATTCACAGAGACATAATGATAACAACTGACCATACGTTAACCTGAGATCCTTCAAAATTGCTACCAACGTGTCCCACTGACCAAAAGACTGGCTACGAATGTGTATATACGACTAGATGGCATTCGAAAGCAACAAGAGTTTTCAGTATTACAGCCAGATTTTTGAAGTGTTTTTAAAAGGCGATCCAGTTGGTCAACAGCTGAGTCAACAAACTATCAAACAAGTTTGATATTTCTGTGATCTAACAATGAAAAACATAAGTATACTCCCCTGTCTCAGTCTAAATTCTTGGCGACTAGCCACAAAGGGATGGTCTACAGCCAGTTGCCAAAAAAGTCCGCCAATGGAACAATCACAGTACTGATGAAACTCAAATAAGTAAGAATATTGCACCTAAGTGTTTGAGTGTACCTGCTGTTAATAATAAAATATATTATAACTAAGATATGTTAGCATTTTAAGGAAAGTATAACTACAAATAGCCTTTTATCAGATTTGGATAAGTTTGTGGGAAAAGTAAAACTTAAATGTTACAGAGAGGATTCAATATCACAAAATGTAGCTGCCATGAAATAAAAGAAGGATCATATATATATTTACATTTGAAATAACATCTTGCTAATGTTTTACTCTAAATAGCAGCTATTAAAACATCCATTTTATCTTCAAATGCAGTACAAACTTGTCTTGTGTTATATCTTAATTTTTAGGGCCTACCTCAACCATGTTTCAAGACCTTTGAGAGCATATCTGTTCAACTGTCCATAGTCTATGTCCAGGACATTATTTTTCACACTTTGTTTTGACCTCTCAATGTTTTCAAAGCCAATTTCATTGAGGATTTCAGCTACTTTGTTGAGGGTGCGTATTTATCATGTTGTGAAAATATAATATTGGGTGACTTAACTCTGCATCCGGACAAACAGAATAGTTGGTCGTAGAAATTCAATGACTCCCTCTGTCAACACAACTTTACCCAAATCATTGACTCCCCAACCCATATCCATGGCCTAGACAGAAATCTTCTGAAAAATTACAAACCGGTGTAAAATTTCAGTTTCATATTCAAACTGATTGAAAAATTAGTGGCTAAACGGTTAAATAGTTACATTAATAGTGAAGGGTCCTCCAATGTTAAGGAGATTACATTCCACAGAAACACTACTCCTTAAAATCCAAAATGATATTGCTGCTTCAATAGACTCTCTGGTAAGGCTGTTGTGCTCATATTACTGGACCTCTCTGCAGCATTCAACACTATCGACTATAACATTCTTTTTAATTGCCTCAGGGATTGATTTGGGGTTGATGGCACTGTGTTGAGGTGGATCAAATCCTATCTTACAAACTGCAAACAGAAGGTTAAACCAGGTATTAGCTTTTGAGATGCCCTCTCACTCCCATATGGAGTACCCCAGTACTCTGTCCTTGGTCCCCTCCTTTTTACCTTTTACACTACCCCTCTCAGTAATATCATTTCTGGTTTCAATGTCACCCACCATCTGTATGCTTATGACTACCAAATATATCTAGCACTTGACCATAGGAACTTTGATTCCAGTTTTGCTGAGCTCACTGTCTTAACTGTGTTCAAAGGTTGATGGACAGTGTAAAACTGATACTTAACCCAGATAGTCCCTCATGCAAAAATTTCTAACCCAACTTCTTGGAAATTCTATCTCCCCTACCGATATAATCAATAACCTAGGTGTTACTTTGACTCTGGAAACACCTTTACCAGTCACATAACTAAGGTTTGTTGTGCCTGTTACTATCACTTCAAGGACCTAAGATGCATCCGAAAATTAGTCAGTGTGGAGACTGCAGCCCTTCTTGCAAGCTCAGTGATTAGCAGTCGACTTGACTACTGTAACTCCCTACTCTATAGCATAAGTAAATATAATGTGGCTAAACTCCAAAATATTCAAAATGCCCCTTATATAATTTTTTGTAGACTTGATAGAGCAAGGCATGTCACCCCCTTTCTTCAAAACCTATACTGGCTCCCCATTTCATATCACATTTTGTTTAAATATAATCTAATTACTTTCAAGGCCATTAAATTCTCTCAACCTACATACTTATCATCCTTATCATCTCTTTCCTCAGTATGCCCTAGAAAGCCTATTGGTAGGCGATTTCTTGCAATGGCTTCCCCTACTGAATGGAACAAACTTCCACAATCAGTCCAATCACAGCACCCAATAACAGGTTTCTGAAACCCTGCTAAAAGTCTATTTGTTTAGACTAGCATATCCTCCACCATAGTATATCTCCCCTTTTGGGCGCTAATTTGGATCTCAACCTGATGTGTCACTGGACTTTCCCTTTTGACCTCGAGCGCATTAGAGGATTTTGTATCGATTTTGCACTATATAAATGTTTCTATTCTATTCTATTCTCTGTCCACTATCATGGTTCTGCCTCATGACCAAACCAGTTATGTGGCCAGATGCATGGATATGTCAGTCATACAACCAATCTTTACTCGTGATGATTGGCAACATGATCAGTGTGATCGTAGTAGCCCATGGAAAATATTCAACTAGTTTTCAAAACTTTATAATGGGGCTGTTCCATTTCTGCGATGTATCATAAACTTTTCTGCCAATTATCAGTTATTAGGAATCAAGAACTTAATTATCTTAAAGCCATCAAACAGAGATCCTGATTGTAAAATAGGAACTTCCCAATAGGTACAGCACTCGTAAACCCACCAGGAACAGTTGACGAGCAAGTCAAACTGTTTGAAACTATTGCAAACCTTTGTCAATTATTATCAGATTTATAATAGATTCATAAACCAATGGTATTGTTATCTTTTAAATCTCACAGTAATGTTAAGCCTATCTTACACTGATACAACAATCTTTTCTATCTTATAGCAATTGCAAACTTATCTGTTTCATCTTAAGGGACTCGTAAGCCAATCAGATGGATTGGGAAACTATTGCAAACAATCAAAAGATTTTCTGGGGCAATGCCAATGCCAAAAGGGAACCCCTTCAGGAAAATATCTTTTGCATCAGGAACACATCCTCAGCTATCATAAACCTATTATAAAATATACCCTGGAATAAAAATTCTGGGGACATAGAAAATGGTCATACGTAATACTCTTTTTATGTCACGTGATTATCAGTCATATGGCTTGATTTGTACTCGTGCAGCTGTGATTGGTCAAAAACAGTTTTTGCCCTGAAGTTAAGGGGGTGTTGTGATGAGTATAAATATAATGCAATACAAAAAAGTTATGAAGATACAAGTTTACAACAGCAATCTGATTCTCTTTGGTAACAAAGTTAACCTAATATAGCATACAGCATTGCAAATGACCTTCAAAGCAAATACGGTAGAATTTTTAAAGATTAACCACCCAAGGGAAATTCTAAAAGTGGCTCTTCTCTGCAGGTGGTTACCTCTTGCAGGATCAGTTATGAAGTTTATGGACAAATTATGCACAGATTTTTTTTCTTTCATGATTTCCCATTACAGTACAAGTTTATTCACCAAATACTCTTTCCTAAAGTGTTTGAAACATTTTTGCACTTGCAAATGACCCCTTTTTCTCCCTTTGGAACTCCCCCAGTGGGACCCCAGTTCTTAGGGTGTTAATAATTTCATTTAAATCTTTTTCTTGGGAACTTGTTACAACTCTTGTGTGCTACTAATTCCAACAAGGGTGCTACAATTTTCAATTTTAAACCCCTTTGCTTCACAGCTTGCACATTCCTTTCATTTCTAAACTCATATTAGTCAATTATCAAATATTATTGCCATTTTACTACCTTTGACCCTTTTGTGCTCCTTGCCCAATGTGGCTTATATGTCTACTTAATGCTTGGGACGTTTCTTCAGTGCCATTTTTAACAATGTGTTAACCTTCACTTGTTCCAAGGTTGTTGTCATTCGCACGATCTTGTTTGCTCTATTTGACCTTTGCACCTAGGTGTCTTTGCTCAAGGTCGCTGGTAGCTTTTGGTTCCATGTTAATATTTACAAAATCTTGTAAAGAGAGACCAAGATTATTTGTTCTGTTATAGCTGCGCTGCTTACAAATGTTAAAAATAAAATAAAGAATTTGAATATTTTAACACCAACTCTGCATTTTATTTCCCCATGGGGATTGACTCTTTCCTAAAGTGTTTGAAACATTTTCGAATTTGGAGGCAAGTTTCTATTATTTTTCTACTGTGAACATATGCAAATGTTAGGAAAATATGAAAAAGGTAAGAACACTGTAAGCATTTCTATACTCATCAAGATTAGGTTAAATGTTCTTCAGAACTTTGATAACTGTACCCAGGAGGATGTTTTTACAATTGTTTTTTTTTTGCTTTGCTTTTGATTTACAATGATTACAGATTATTAAAAGCCTTTCCAAGGTGAAATTGGGAAAACTATTTAAATAAGGGAGGTAGAAATTCCCTTTTATAGTTGTACATAAACCGTTGATTACTGATGCTATGGACTGAACCCAGGAGTGATTTGTAAGCTATTATTTGTCTTTGAGGTTTTGATTGTCATTGAGGTGAGTCAAAATAAAGGACTTGTTTTCCACAATGCAGTGCCTTAGCCTACCAGTGAGTAATCTTTTAAAGAAAACTCACCCCACATTAAACACAAAATCAATGATAAAAATATTAACAAATATATAAATTACCAAACAATGTATTTCTTATACCAGTGTTCCGTTGACTGACTTCACTGGCCATTGACCACACAACCATCCTTTTGCGGCCATTTGCTAATAATTTCATGTCTGCCATGACTTATATGTTATTTTAAGAGAGAAAATGAAATGTTCACAACTTAGTGTACAGGGATGAAGATTGTACCTGCAACCAGCATTCACAGAGACATAATGATAACAATTGACCATACGTTAACCTGAGATCCTTCAAAATTGCTACCGACATGTCCCACTGACCAAAAGACTGGCTACGAATGTGTATATACGACTAGATGGCATTCGAAAGCAACAAGAGTTTTCAGTATTACAGCCAGATTTTTGAAGTGCTTTTAAAAGGTGATCCAGTTGGTCAACAGCTGAGTCAACAAACTATCAACAAGTTTGATATTTCTGTGATCTAACAATGAAAAACATAAGTATACTCCCCTGTCTCAGTCTAAATTCTTGGCGACTAGCCACAAAGGGATGGTCTACAGCCAGTTGCCAAAAAAGTCCGCCAATGGAACAATCACAGTACTGATGAAACTCAAATAAATATGAATATTGCACCTAAGTGTTTGAGTGTACCTGCTGTTAATAATAAAAATATATTATAACTAAGATATGTTAGCATTTTAAGGAAAGTATAACTACAAATAGCCTTTTATCAGATTTGGATAAGTTTGTGGGAAAGGTAAAACTTAAATGTTACAGAGAGGATTCAATATCACAAAATGTAGCTGCCATGAAATAAAAGAAGGATCATATATATATTTACATTTGAAATAACATCTTGCTAATGTTTTACTCTAAATAGCAGCTATTAAAACATCCATTTTATCTTCAAATGCAGTACAAACTTGTCTTGTGTTATATCTTAATTTTTAGGGCCTACCTCAACCATGTTTCAAGACCTTTGAGAGCATATCTGTTCAACTGTCCATGGTCTATGTCCAGGACATTATTTTTCACACTTTGTTTTGACCTCCCAATGTTTTCAAAGCCAATTTCATTGAGGATTTCAGCTACTTTGTTGAGGGTGCTGATTTATCATGTTGTGAAAATATAATATTGGGTGACTTAACTCTGCATCTGGACAAAAACCAGAATAGTTGGTCGTAGAAATTCAATGACTCCCTCTGTCAACACAATTTTACCCAAATCATTGATTCCCCAACCCATATCCATGGCCTAGACAGAAATCTTCTGAAAAATTACAAACCGGTGTAAAATTTCAGTTTCATATCCAAACTGATTGAAAAAGTAGTGGCTAAACGGTTAAATAGTTACATTAATAGTGAAGGGTCCTCCAATGTTAAGGAGATTACATTCCACAGAAACACTACTCCTTAAAATCCAAAATGATATTGCTGCTTCAATAGACTCTCTGGTAAGGCTGTTGTGCTCATATTGCTGGACCTCTCTGCAGCATTCAACACTATCGACTATAACATTCTTTTTAATTGCCTCAGGGATTGATTTGGGATTGATGGCACTGTGTTGAGGTGGATCAAATCCTATCTTACAAACTGCAAACAGAAGGTTAAACCAGGTATTAGCTTTTGAGATGCCCTCTCACTCCCCTATGGAGTACCCCAGTGCTCTGTCCTTGGTCCCCTCCTTTTTACCTTTTACACTACCCCTCTCAGTAATATCATTTCCGGTTTCAATGTCACCCACCATCTGTATGCTTATGACTACCAAATATATCTTGGAATAACTTCTTGGAAATTCTATCTCCCCTACCGATATAGTCAATAACCTAGGTGTTACTTTGACTCTGGAAACACCTTTACCAGTCACATAACCAAGGTTTGTTGTGCCTGTTACTATCACTTCAAGGACCTAAGATGCATCCGAAAATTAGTCAGTGTGGAGACTGCAGCCCTTCTTGCAAGCTCAGTGATTAGCAGTCGACTTGACTACTGCAACTCCCTACTCTATAGCATAAGTAAATATAATGTGGCTAAACTCCAACATATTCAAAATGCCCTTTATATAATTGTTTGTAGACTTGATAGAACAAGCCATGTCACCCCCTTTCTTCAAAAACTATACTGGCTCACCATTTCATATCACATTTTGTTCAAATATAATCTAATTACTTTCAAGGCCATTAAATTCTCTCAACCTACATACGTATCATCCTTGATCATCTCTTTCCTCAGTATGCCCTAGAAAGGCTATTGGTAGGCGATGTCTTGCAATGGCTTCCCCTACTGAATGGAACAGACTTCCACAATCAGTCCAATCACAGCACCCAATAACAGGTTTCTGAAACCCTGCTAAAAGTCTGTTTGTTTAGACTAGCATATTCTCCACCATAGTATACCTCCCCTTTTGGGCGCTAATTTCGATCTCAACCTGATGTGTCACTGGACTTTCCCTTTTGACCTCGAGCGCATTAGAGGATGTTGTATCGATTTTGCACTATATAAAAGTTTCTATTCTATTCTCTGTCCACTATCATGGTTCTGCCTCATGACCAAACCAATTTTGTGGCCAGATGCATGGACATGTCAGTCATACAACCAATCTTTACTCGTGAAGATTGGCAACATGATCAGTGTGATCATAGTAGCCCATGGAAAATATTCAACTAGTTTTCAAAACCTTATAATGGGGCTATTCCATTTCTGCGATGTATCATAAACTTTTCTGCCAATTATCAGTTATCAGGAATCAAGAACTTAATGATCTTAAAGCCATCAAACAGAGATCCTGATTGTAAAATAGGAACTTCCCAATAGGTTTACAAGTACAGCACTCGTAAACCCACCGGGAACAGTTGACGAGCAAGTCAAACTGTTTGAAACTATTGCAAACCTTTTTCAATTATTATCAGATTTATAACAGATTCATAAACCAATGGTATTCTTATCTTTTAAATCTCACCGTAATCTTAAGCCTATCTTACACTGATACAACAATCTTTTCTATCTTATAGCAATTGCAAACTTATCTGTTTCATCTTAAGGGACTCGTAAGCCAATCAGATGGATTGGGAAACTATTGCAAACAATCAAAAGATTTTCTGGGGCAATGCCAATGCCAAAAGGGAACCCCTTCAGGAAAATATCTTTTGCATCAGGAACACATCCTCAGCTATCATAAACCTATTGTAAAATATACCCTGGATTGTACATTTTTTAATTACTTCAAATCCTAAACCTATCAGGTACTCTCAGAGAAAGGGATCAGCCCTCTTAGAGACGGATCATTTCTGTCTAATGTACTCTCAGCCCTTTGTTTCAGTCGTATCTGCCTAACACCATATGTTTTGAGTGCTACAGCCAATCATTATGGTCTTACGGCCTATTTTATCACTCTTCTTATGATATGATTAATATTCTTATTAAATGGAGTTGAACATTCCGTGTCCCAAGAACAGGTTAGTCACATGAGTGTGCCGATTACGTAGTAAGAGTGACATTACTGATTAACATAAGTTATCTTTCTGCACCGTGACAGTCAGTAGTAGCTGGTAAGGCTTATGTTATTGTTCATATGGCTTATATTTTCACTTGTCATAAATCATGTGTTTTGTCAGTTTTCTCTTTTTCTGCAGGATCTGTCATAGCAGCCCCTTCAATTTAAAATCAACTGGGTTATATAACTGATCCCAAAAGTGGAATAGAGTACTAGTTTTTTATTTACAATTTATTATTGGTTAGTTTACTTGTTTTCTTTAATATTTCTTCCTGGATTCTTTTCAATGCAAATAAAATGGAAGATTATATTTATAACGATTCTCTACTCATGCACTGCCATGTTATTACTATGTTAGAAACCTAGGATGATCCCATAAGAACAATTCAAGGTCACGCCAATCCAATCCCAGAGAGGAAAGAATCAGAGATTAATTTCCTGAAGTCGAGGATGTGTAAATTTATTCTGTCACAAGCATCATTTAGGGAACAATTCCAGCTTTTGTCCAACTTGTTGCTCAGACAGGGTAATAATAAAGTCAACAGAAGACAGAAATTTATTTTTCAGATAGAGATTTTTTTTGCAAAAATGTCATCAATGATAGAGATTTGATTGTGATTATAGATTTACATTTAAAACTTCACAGTAGATAATATTGCAGTGAATCTAACCATAGAAACAAAAGACTTTATATGAAAAAAAACCTTCTGAATATGTTTTAAGAAAGTCATTAATTGTTGAAGGCCGTATAGACAATCATAAGTAGCCTATGAATACAATAAAGTTAACACTAAATATTATGACAGATATAACAAAATACAGAAAAACATGTGAAGCCTTGGAGAGAGTATGTTGCAGCAACTTTTATGTAATTATATTGTATATTAATTATTGGTGCAACATCTTTATTACAGAACTCAAGGTGCAATTTGACCTAACCTGACTGCTCAGGACAGTAATGACTGACATTCCCCATATTAAAAGACAAAGACTTGACAAAGGATGATCATATAGCAACGTCCCTGGGTTTCTTTAGCCTGCTACTTACGATCGACCCGATAACAGGAGATTGCCATTTTACGGGGCCATCAGAACCACTATGTATCCGCTGTACATGGGTTCAAACTCAGGTCGCATTTGTTCATAGTACAGTGTCTCACCCAGTAGTTTATAGTGGCAAAAAAGTATATTAATAAACACTACTAATTTATTTAAAGTGCATCGAACTTATATATATATGTAAGAGAACCAGTGTTATGTTTAGATATTTTAAAGTTAATTATTGATGAAAAGCTCACATCTTAATTTAAGTCAGTTAAATGGGGCACACCAAACGAGGCAGCAATCATGGTAGATGAATATGTCCACATTTTCCTAGTTTTAAGTCGTGACGTCACTTTGAAAGCATATATCAACATAGTTATAACAGATAATATTTATGTAGCAACAAAGTATCTTGGGAAACTCACAAAATGTCACCTGCAATATATCAGAATAATGATTTGCATCACAATAATTTTGAATTACCATCAAAAGATATGACACAGTTCAGACATGTTTCCAAATGGAAAGCTTATCACGTTAATGTGATTGGTGAATAGGGAAACTATCAATGTTTTAACCTACTAGTGAAGTAAAAATTAAAATCTGACAGGAAATGAAATAAAAATAAAGTATTTTCAGCTGCCACAAAATGATAGATATATACATATCCTAAGCCTCTAAGTGAATATTACTTTGTATTTGCTTATAAAAATATATTTTATTTTATGTTTATTTTATATCCTATCTCCTTCTACATATCTTGTGGCAGTTTGTTGTTGCTTCAGGGACCCCAGTGACTCATTGGTTGTCCCGGTTGTCAGACTGAAAAGAAAAATGAAGTGTAGTATCGATATAAAGGAATTGTTATTTTTAAATATTACAGCAATTGTTATTTGTAAATATGCAAACCCACTTCTCGGGATATATTCTAGACCTTAAACTAACTTCACCACAAGGAATACCTCAGCGGCCAAAGCAGTAATGGATGACCTCTTGGCTCTCTTCTCCATGGTTATGAGTTCGAATCCAGCACTTTTCCAGATGTATATATATATATTATATATATATAATGTTGAGAGTTAAGGTCGTGTAAAGATCGTGTAATATATAAGATCATGTAATAAGGTCGTGTATTATATTTATATATAATGTTGAGAGTTAAGGTCGTATATATAATACAACAATAACTTTGTGAAAAACACGGTGAATTCTGAATATATGCGAAACAAATCAGTTTTGGGGCATGTTCAGAACATGTGTAGTAATAAGAAAGATACAAGGCAGTTATCATAAGTACAAAACCCCTAGGTTCAATATTCTGTGCTTGGAAAAACTAGCATGAATATATTAATACCTCCTTAGATGCAGTGTTAATTCTGTTAATGTGATCAGTTCAGATCTATTTTCACAGTTTCATAAAACAAGTTAAAACAACAGGCACAAACCCCCAACTAGCAGGGTTATTTTTTTCCAATGAGGCTCATTGTTTTGTTGTCCTCATTTTAACTATGCAATAATACTCTCTACATTGTCTTCATTGTAACATCACAATTTATATTACAAAAACATGGGCACCTTTGCCAATTTGTGGACACTTTTCTAGCTAGTTGTGCTATTAGGTGAAGACTGTCCAATTCGAGATGTTTGAAGAGCCAACCCATGTACCCGGAGAAGTGTGAAAGTCTTTAAAATTGTTAAAAATAACACAACAATAAAAGATAGATGGAAAGAGACAGTGATAACCTTTTCTGGCTTGGTTTTCTAATTCTGGAAGTATTACTTGTCCCTTTAATATCCCGAGGCATCACTAAGCTATTTAATCTGATTGGTTTTTTCAATTTAGTTTTGGTTAATCCCTTTGTCATGAATATGGTGTAACGTATTGCTTATAAAGAAAAACACTTGGAATATGTGGTAGCATCCTTTGCCACCTGCTAGTTATTTTCTTTTTTCTTCTAGTTGTGGCTTTTAGGCAACATGTTTTTGCTGGTGTATCTTTGAGCTTTGCTTATAAATGATGGATATATAACTGACACCAAATACCTGTAACTAAAACCTACAAAATAGGCTAGATAAGGTTCTCCTGGGGTAATTTTATTATATTGATACCCAGTTAAAGAATTCCAGCATAGTAGGGATCTTATCCCAGTGCATCCAAGTGAAGAAATCTCAGTCTATGATGTGAACTGGTAGCGCACTCGCCTCCCGCTTCTGAAATCATGGGTTTGAATTCTTATCGTAGTGTTAAATTGAGATTTTGGGGGATTTGTAAGTCACTGACGATGCCCTATGGAATATAGTCTGTTAAAGCTCCTGTCTGAAACAGGGAAACAAGATGAAAGGAAAAATAATTATAAGAAAGTTTCAGCATACTTCCAGTGCTAAATAGTTCAATTTGAATGGCTGACACCTGTTCACGTACCATTTTATGATTACAGATAACAGTTCGGGTAACCTCCTGACATTAAATGACTTTCCACTGTGTTGAAAATGCACCATTACTGTTCTCACCTTGAAAGTTGATATCCGTATAACTTTGAAACAATATTTTCAATATGGTCATCTAGTTAAAGGCCCCAGGCTTAGATTCTGTTGTTTTTTCAGAGATTAAATGCTACAAAGACTGACTAGAATTAAAGTTGGTTAGTATATTTGGTTTGAGTATTTAGATCCAGCCACACATAGATCTACCCTTGGGCCATAAATCCTGATGTGGCCTTCTCAGACATCCTATCTTCAGTTAGAAGAAGTAAATGTATTTAAAGATTTGCACACAATCAGTAGTTTGTTTATATTTAAGAGGTGGTTTTCCCATGTTTTCTCATATAAAATTACTTTGCTAAATATGTGGATCCTGAGTTATAACTAAGTTATATAGACCAACGATACACAAAAGCTGTCAATAGGCAAGTCGCCCATTTTGAGGCAACTAAAGAGGCAAAACAGTCAGAAAAACACTAGTTTAAAGGAAATATTTAATAGAGATAAAATTATACCAAGATGTTGGCACATACAAAACTTTAACAAAAAGTATTCTAAAATCAGCCTTTATAAGAGCAATAAAGTAATGAATTCTTAAAGTAATAAAGTCTTGAGAATCCACTAAATAATAGTCAACTTTGTCGCCAAATCGTGGAATTGACTTGTAAACAGGGATACATAGGACTATTATAGAAAACTCATCACAGATAATAGTCATAATTCTAGAAAGTTATGGCAGGAGCTACATAAAACTCTGAACAGGGCTTCTGAAGTTACAAAAGTCTCTGGCATCTTATTATATCTGATAAAATTATGAAAATTCCGATTAGTCTTGTTCCTTCTGATTAAAAAAAAATGTTGTACATCCTCTTTCTGGCCATACAATAATTACTACCTTTACTTAATATTAGAATAAATTGTCTATAAAACTATCACAGCCCACCAGCCAAATACTGTCTGTTGGACCCATGGCTAACATTTCTCATCAAGGAATGTCACAGACATTCTACTACCATCAATCACGAAGCTGGTTTATTGCTCACTCATCTAAGGATATCATCCTGCTGCATTCAAACCACTGTGGTTACCTATCTTATTGAGAAGGGTTCCTTTCCAACCTATGATCTAAAGAACTATTGCCATATATCTGGGCTTAGTTTCATATCAAACCTGGTTGAATGTGTTGATTGATGGGCTTAGACAATTCTTACCACTCTGCTAATAAAACATGTAATTCGACTGAGACTGCTTTTCTGTCTATAAAAACGAAGTTCACTTATTGTTGTCAGAAGGTGAGCCTACTCGCTTAGTATTGCTTGACCTCTTGACCCTGTTGGGGGCTCTGTTCTCAAATGGTTCACTTCCCACTTAACTGAACATTATCAATCCATAAAAATTGGTTCTACTTTGTTTGATCTTTTAAGGTCATTTTGGAGGTCCTCAAGGTTCTGTTTTGGGCCTTTTGCTTTCTAATTGTATATTGTACACTACTCCCCCAGCTCTGTGAAATTTTATGTTGATGACACCGGTCTGAATGCGCATTTATCTCACAAGCATGCCTCTTCTAGATAAAGCTAAATTTTTTCCTCTATCAGGGGCATAGGAAGCAATTTTTGGCTGGGGGGGCGAGGAACCAGATTGCACCGACGCAACGCAACACCAACAATTTTGGTTAATTTTACAGAATGTATTGCATATAGGTAATATTCAAATGGTCCAATTAAAATATTTTAAAGTTCCTTTACCAAAGGAAATCTTTGTGATGACATCAATCCTAAGTTTTCCTGACCTTGTATGGGTATAGAAATACATATAGTTACCTCTGCATTTGAAAGGTATTTCTAATATCTTGACTACATGTTTCCAGAACCTGTGACCTTTCCTTCAAGTGCTGAGCTGATACAAGATCTATTTTTAGCAAGGTTAATCCCCAAATTGAGGGGGATGTATAATCATTGGACTGGCCAGGTCCAATAAACAGTAAAGAAAGAAGAGATTTCTGGGAAAAATCTTATCAGCTGACAAATTGCTGTACTAAGCAATTGCTCTGTGTGAATTTGAAACTACATGTCTAGGTTCTATTTTAAATTAGTAACATGAGAAATTAAATGTAGAATATTACTATATGTATGATTTGGGTCTGCATAAGTGAATTTTACAGAATGTGATTTGCAATCTACATTAAAATATATTATCCTCAGAGTGTGTATATGCATTGCATATCTTAATTTGACCTTCACATATGACCTTTTGCTTCTTGGTCAAACTCAACAAATTCAACCCTAGCCTGCCAGTTTTTATACCCCTGTTGGGTACATTTCTTTCTTTGGCACTAATTGGGATTTACAGATATTGGGGAATAAAATTTTTAAATTGTATCTGGCAGGTGTCGTCATGGGTTTCCCAGGTCTTATGACCTAGTACTTACATAAACCCTCATTTTAATTGGAGGGTTCTTGCTTCGGTATATTGCCTCCGCCCCCGCTATGGTCGCGGAATTCATTATTTGGCACATTTGGGATTAACCTTTTCGTAATTGGGGTTATGAAGTTAGTTGTTCAAAATTCTCCTGAATTGTAAAAAATCACTATCTATTTCCTTGCATCTGCAGGGACACATGTCAGAGAATGTTGGCAAAATACCTGAAGCTTGCAGTAGGAGCAAACTGATTCAAAAAATTATTAAATATTTTATACATATCTTGTCAATAAAGCTTTAGATACAGATATAGATTTATGTACACGTTATTGATAAAATCTGATTTTAGTAAATAAATATTAAACCCAATTCACTGGTTTCTTTGGCTTCCAGGGTGATGTAAATATTTTACAGTTCAAATGGTAGCTTACACAATGGTACATGTGAGCAGTGAACAAGGTAAAAGTGTAATTTGACCACATATTATTGAGTTTAGTTTAACTGGAGTTTAGTTCTTTTGCAAAAAGTTGGGGGGCAAAAAGATATCCCCCCCAACTTTATGGTTGGGGGGGCGGCCGCCCCCGCTGCCCCCCCTCCCAGTTCCTACGCCTATGTCTATGAAGTAAAAGAGTGGATGTCAACCAGTAAAATCAAGTTGAATCCTGATAACACTGAGTTTATACTCTGATTCTACAAGACTAAGGATAAGCTGAAAGCATGCTTGCCTATTGACATCTTGGGTAGTCCTCTTGGGTGAGTCAGTCAAGAACAATTGCAAGTGGTTTGACTCTGATTTTTCCATGTGTAAACATGTTCAGAGTGTTTGTAATGGTTGTTTTATGCAACTTTTGGTTTGAGGTGTATCTAATTCAGTAGTCGGTTGGATTACTGTACTTCACTTTTTATAGTCTCTCTAACTTTAATCTATGTGAATTACAATGCATCCACAATAATGCAACTAGGATTGTGTCAAGCATTAGTAGGTAGACCAGTGTAACCCATGCTCTTAGAAACTGCACTGACCGCCTGTGGAACATTGCTCAGTGTTTAAAACAGCCACACTTGTTTAAAAGTTTCTTCACACTGGCTTTCCCAAGTATTTCGCTTCATACCTTCCTATAGTAGTTCTAACAGTTTGGTTACAGCTTTTATCTTGCTCCTCCTCCCTTGGTTCGGAATGCTCTTCCTGATGAACCCCTCTGTTAGTTCTTTTAGAAGCATAAATCCTACCTCCAAACAAAGGCATACCCACCTTAGTCTCCACATTTCCCTGGCATTCTCCATGGTGATTGACCCTTTTCATTGATAGGTACTGAAATTGATCAACTACTTTTGTCCTGTTGCGCCTTAGAGTCCCTTTAATAAAGGAGACATTAAAAGCTATAAAGTCCAAATAGAATTATAATTAGAATTAGAATTAAAGATTATTCTCTGATAATATGATATATGCCTAATTGCCCATGTCCATTATTCAGTCATAATACCCCTTTCACACTACAGGTGATATAACATGCTGCTATAGACATTAGCAAAAATTCTCCTGTCCTACAACTACTATTTGCCATCCTTTTGGGGACTTGTAATACAATGGCCCACCATACTATTCCTTGAACATTCCATGCAAATTTAAAATACTGAAGATTTCTGCCTATTGTTTTATCTCACTGTGGCATTTCACAGATAAATTTTTCAAACGGTGACTGAAGGCGATGTCCGCAGTTGATATAATGTTGTGACACAGTCGTGTTTGTTGAGTTGAGGTTAATAAAGGCCAATGTTTGTACTACTGTTGTCCTACTGTTATTCACGGTTACACACCAAGTCTTATCAGCAGCCATGTGCATGATACCTCACAGGTACACCAAATCTCAGACGATATGAGGCATCTAGGGTAGTGGTTCCGCCACTGAGTAAAAGCTCTGACCATGGGGCATACCACGTGTAGAGTGAATGTGGCAATTAGGCCATTCTTGATTCGCCTAAAAGTACACTATTTCAAACAATAACTAATTAATTACTTGAACATAACTTTAACCAGTGTGGATATTTTATTAATTTGATTACCCAAACATTATTACACCGATATAGCATTGCTAAACACCTGAAAATGAACAGTAATATGTAATAACAACTGAACTGTAAATTAATTATACTACATATTTCTGTCTTTTAACTAAACAGAAAGGGGCCATGGTGGCAGAGTGGTAACACTCTTGCCTCCCACCTCTGAGATCCCGGCCCGACCTCAAGTGGGAAAGCTGGTAGTTGCTTGCCGTTGGTCGGCAGTTTACAGTACAGAACCTTGATCAACTGTATGTACTGGTTTCCTCTGCCCTCCTAACTACCCATTGTGATATGACTTGTACAGTGTTGAAAGTGACGTAAAACCCCAAATAAATAAATAAATAAAATTTAACTAAACAGAATGTCCTCAGAGACCTAAGGGTTAACAAAATTTGGCATCTATTCACAGGCTATAACGCCTGTTTGGGTTCAACTCCGAAAAGTTGCAATGCTAAAGACCTGTCCCAATATGACTCTGGTAGTGGAACAGGAAGTAAAACTGTAACTTTGAACTTTTGACTCAACAGATACTTGAAAGCTGACTTGAATGTGTCCTCTGTGAATGCGTCCTCTATCCAGCAGGATCATTGTACATATTGCCCTCATGTATGTTGCAGTGCTAAGTCCGTATTCACTAATATTTCTATTTATGGTATTATTCTTAGATTTAAAACTGAAAAGTTCTCAGAATAAGTAGACTGGTGCTTAAACTTTATCCAATTCTTAAGCTTTTGATGATAAATTAGATAAAATAGCTGTGTGGAAAGCAAGTAACATTAGCATTTTTGGTACCCAGCATGAAGGTGATATTTGTGGAAAAAAACTGTTTTAAAATAAAGCAATTCTGAACATTCTCATAGTGGTACTACTTTAATTAGACTTAGTAATTTTCAAAGAAAATCCCAATTTACTAAATCTTCTCTCAGAAAGGCCGTGCATATGGGAACTGTTAGTTTATCATGACCTTTCTCAATAACAACCTTTGAAAGTATTTATATTTTGTGTAATTGTAAATATTTACAAAATACCTTTTGCTTGTTACTAGGTTTGGGGGTACTTCGTAATTAAACTAAGCCTGTTTCCATGTTCCTTGTTTTAACATTTATGCAATAAGAACGACTGGTTAAATCAAGCAAACTGAGCCCCTGAAATATAATCACCATTTGAGATTATTAGGATACCCCATTCACTAATTTTGTGAGAAGCCCTAGAAAAAAACCCAGCTTCCTTTCGTAGCCATGGTTATGTTGAAGTAGATGTGTAGTTTGCTTTGCTGTATTCGAAGGCATAAACAGTGATGGAAAGCATGACCTCACAAAATAAAATTTTGTACTGTGGCGATAGCTGAAATACCTCCCATTACTTGTTAACATATTCTATGTGTTGACACAGACCAACCAAATTAACATATCACATCAAGTAGATTACTGGATGATACATCAGAAATAGATCATGTCAGCTTTTGTGCCAAGTGTTGTAAGGGTTGGCTTTCACAAAAGTAACTAATTACTTTAGCCATCTCCTTTTCTGTAAAATTCTCCAAAGCTTAAATATATTTGTATGTTTGTATTGTGATAAATAGTATATCAATCTAATGAGTTATTTTAAGAAATATATATGCATTAACCTTCCAAAAATATAAATAAGATTATGCTTTTCTCCGTACATGCAGCTCAAACTCATTTCCACATCCCTTGTCACCTGTGGGAGTCGAAGCCACATAAGGGTCACAGCCTGTGATTAGATGCCAAACCTGCTAACCCATTAGGACTCTGTACATCTTCAAGTCTGATACTCTGATATCAAACAGCTTCTATTCAAGCCATGTTTCTGGGGCAATGTATTGGCAAACCTGGGTTTAAGGCAGCTTTCAATACATTGTATAGGGCATATCCCAATAGTAAGTTGAGGGGAATGACTAAAGACGGGCATACCAGTTGGTTGAGAACAATCTAACAAGCTGCTACCCACATTCCCACTTGAAGTATAGTCAGGAATAATACCCAGGATCTGATTGATGGGAGGTAAGTTATCAATAATACTAGAGTATAAGGTGCAATCTGCCAGATGTCTTTTTGACGAATAAGTGATAATAACTGGTAATTGAATAAAAATCAGGCCATTGTAGTTGTTATTAAAACCCAGTGTAGACAAAATATTCAGCAGTTTTTTTTTCTCATTCAGACTTGTAGTATATAAGTTAGTGTGTTTATGGAATATTCTAATTGGTTTCACAATTAAACTTATTTGGTTATGTATTGTTATTTTTACATACTGTCTATAACTATTTAATTTTATTTAGAATCAAGATATTTTTAAACGTACGTTTTATTTTCCACATTTAACACATTATTTTTTTTGACAATGAGTATATGCGTATATAAAAACCAGTCGTGAATTATACAAATAAAGTTTATAAAATAACTACTCTCAGCTGAATTTGATAACAAAAAAATTCACTTTTTTACATACAAGCTAATGTAAGCTTCTTCATGCCAACATACGGTGTACCCTGTATGAGCACGTTTTGAACACTTTGAGAAGGTTGTGCATTTCGTGCAAAATGAAACATATATGTTGTCCCCATATGTATTTTTTCCATGATAATGATGTCAGAATAAACAGAAATGGTAGTAAATACAGTATAAATTACAGCATTGCAAGTACAAAGGTTGGGTTTTGTGTTCCTTTAAATATTTGTGGTCACACTGGAACAAATCATCAGTACTTGCCACAAGAACTGGATTCCAGCCCACTGCTTACAATAATCTGATTTAAGTGATCTATTTGCCATTATTAATAACCACGAGGTCATTGAAATCTGAACCCAACATGTATAGGATGCTGAACAATATGTATCAAAGATTAAGTTGGTATTTACATACATTTAACATAGCCAAGGTCATAGGCTAGGTTACAGATCAGGTCATAAGCTATTGCAGACTTTCATAGATTCTACATGTTACTATAAGCTAGTCTTGAACCTATAAACCTAGGGGTGAGGGGCAAGTAACTAAATGTTAAACTTGTTAGCTTACTCGCTAGTTTTTAATTTTCAGTGAATAATTTAAAATATATCTGTAAAAACAAGAGATTTATTTACCATACATATTATTTTAGTTCATGTGATTCTAAATGATCAACAACATTAAGATTTTGGGAAAAATCCAAGAAATAAATTCAATTGTAACATAATCCGTGCGATGCTGTCCAAAAAAAATTCATAAAGTTAAAAAGGGGGGAATGAACATTAATTTTTTGTATGGATTGTGCCTGTAGAGGACTGGCAAACTTTAAGACAAAAATGCAAAAGTATTGACATGGAAACCAGATACATATCCAAAACCTAATTATTTCTAGACGTCTTGGATCAAACATATCCTGGAAATTTGGTTACAATTTATGTATGGGTTTAGGTTGTGGAACATCCAGAAAATATATGTCTACTGCTTCCACAACCTGGAATGCCATGAGACGACTATAACCACAGCCTTTATGACTGGGGTGAAAATAAAACCACAAACTGGTCTTAAAACCTCAACTATAGTGGTGAACAGTATATACCTGGGCCCGTGGTCACATAAGGTCTTAGCTAAATCATAAGCTTAACTTTAGTACAAAAATATAGCCAACTTTTGGGCTTTTCTTGAATACTACCTCCGTTTCCGTGTGATATTAATATTAGTTAGTACAAAAGTACAAAACTATTCTCTCTTATTAAAATGACCTAGAATAGTAGTTTGGACTACACAACTACATATAAAAATTGCTTTTACAAAGCTATATCCTCTCACCCTAAAATATACTTTGAAGGGCGATAATATGATTTCTATGTCAGCATCCAAAATTGACAAATGACAAATCAACATACAGCTTGCAAATCATTATATTATATCAGTAATCCTTATTGGCTGGATTTTGAATTGATTTGTTACATTTTATTTTTGTGTAAACTAGTGTTGAGTGCCTTTTAATCAAGTGAAACAATATATGACAAATACTGCTTTCAATTATAACTTGGAATAATTTGGCAAGTTTCTTAGGTGGGCCTGCTTATCATCTGTAATAACCTAGATTTTTTTATCAAAATATGCAAACAAAAGTGCAAGTTACAAATGCACTTTACCCACAAAATATAAGAAAAAGCTCTTCCACCCTTGTGATCCGATCGATAACCTAACTCTGGATTGGTAAAAATGAAAACATTGATGAGCTATGGCTGTAGTTTTAAGAACTATTCCTGATAGCTTTTAAATTAATACTGCGAGTGCTAGACATAGGTTCACGAAAAGTTTATGATAGGCTTATGAACCTTATAGAAAGTTTGCTTTTTGGATAAGATAGGTTTAAGATAGCTGTAAGATCAAAAAGATAACTTTACGAATGGTAAAATAGTTTTAAGAATGGATTCCTGATTTCAGAATCTGATAAAGATCCTATAGGGGATGAGAACAATTTATGACAGTTTAAAACAGTTTAATATTGTTGTAAATTTGTCCCAATGGATTAATGAGTGGATCCAATCAGGAAGCATTTGGGACGTTCTGTAACTTTCATACAAGATGGGTTTACGATGGCCTTCAGATCATTCCGATTGAAAAAATCCACCTTCCAAACAGACAATTTAAAGGATCATAAACCCATTAGCCAAGCATTGCTGTGAAAATGGAACAGCCCTATTAATCTCCATAAACAAACTGGTAAACCAACAAACGAACTGGGTGAATTCATAACTAGCTGGCTGCTATGGTTAACAAAATATATATATATATACTACAATGCTATGAAAACATGTTTCTGTTTTGTTTACACGGTGCATTATTATTCAGTTTACAATGCATATCATTCATGGCAATCTTTTCAATCCCATTTCTTGGTTGTGAATGCTGCGAGCTTGATGAGGAACTGTCACGTGTCCCTCTACTTTGCAGACGATGTATCCTTCTTTGGTAACTTCCATTATCGCCCAAATTCATGGTGTAAATACAGGTATAGTTCCACTTGACTTTCCTGGAGTTGGACTCTGTTAAATCCTCCTCGTGGACACATGGACAGAAGCGGAACACATGCTTGAATCCAATCCGGAATCTGGAGTTCATCCAACAATAGACCATGGGATTATAGCAACAATTACTCATGGCTAACCAGTGACAGGAAATCCACACTACTTGGATATATTTAAATGTGTAGATTGAATGGTGAGCTTCCCCGACCAGTGTGATGGTATGCAGTGGCAGCCAACAGATCCCATAGATAATCACTACAGTAATCATCATTTTTACCATCTGAAAATACAAGGAAGTTAGAATAAATTACCAATATTAAAGTACTGTGCTTTGAATAATCAAAATAATTGTTAATAGCCTACTGTTATATGTTTATAAAATGTATTTGTTCAATAATGATCCCTTTTATTATTTATCAATACACATCATAGAATGGGGCTGGGGTAGGGGAAGGCTAGAGGAAAAAGTAGTTTTGCCATTGGCCTAAACTACTTTGCTATGAATTACACTTTTTATATCAAACTACTATATAGCTGTTTAAAATATATATTTTAAACTGTATAAAGAAAAGGGAAATAGATAAAAGGGAATTTTATAACTGACGTGAATTCCTTTGCTATAAGTTTAGCCATAACAATTTATAATGTATTAATATATGTTTTATTGATACAGTTATTATCACTTCTGCAATCTAGATACACAGAAAGGAAAAGGGAAGTTAATAAAAACATTTGTCATTGTCCTAAATAATCTGAAAAGTATATTTCATAATGTACTATTACGTGTTTTATATACTGTATTTATGTTTATCAGTTTATCAGTAACATGATCATAAACACACAGCTAAAATAATAAGATAGACTTTATCATTTGCAATTATCATTTAGTGCTGTGTCATGACTGCTACAAAATTATAAATAATTTTGTAGGATGCTTAGCAAAATGTGCATCTACAATAATCATTTCTTCTATTATATATAAATATAGAATATGATCATAAAGGAATTCGATAAACATTTACCATTTGTATATTAACATATACCGTCTTAAAATACAGAAGATTAAAAAAGGAATTTAATAAACATCTGTCATGATCATTGTTGTATGCCATGCCTGCTACAAAACGAATCATTCATAATGTACTATTATATGTTTTATATAAAGTGTATTAATCTGGCAATCATCACAAAATATAACATGCACAAAAAAGGAGAAGTTAATGAATAATTTATCATTATCATAAGGCATTCTGCCATAACTGCTATGCAAAGTATTAATCATAATGAAATATTATGTGACAATAAGGTCTACCCAATAACCATCATTTATCACCATCTGAAAATAGAAAAATATAAGAAAAATATTACTTTATATAATATTTAGCATTCTCATTTCATACTTTACATTGACTTATATGACCTAGTATCCTTCATAATGTACTATTATATGTCTCATAAGTGTATTCAGTAACCAATACGTTTACTGTCTGAAAATAAAGAAATTAAAAGTATTATTTTATGCAATATTAGTAAATGTCATTTACATGTTTTTGACTGATATCAATGGTATTGTTCATAACGTACTATTATAAGCCCAAAACGTGACTGGGTATTTATTAGGGGCCGGATTTATGAAAGATCCCAAGTCTCAAATCTGAGATTTTGGTCTCAAATTTTTCTCAGATTTGAGACCTTTTCTTCAGCTGGGATTAACAAAAGATCTCAGGCTGAGATTTGGCTCAAATTTGGTCTCACATCTCAGACTGCCTAGGGGGGGGGGGGGGGGGGGGGACTTAAGTTTTCATAAAATAGAACATATGTAGTTACAAGTCTCAAAACAAAATGAAAATTGCCAAGTATGACATATTTATAACTTTTAACACAAAAACATGAATATATACTAAGAGTTTGTATGAAAACAACAGTAAAACATTTACATTAGAATTTACATGAATAGTTTGTTTTGCTGTTTTAATCAGTTAATTTGTATACCAGTACAAATTAAAGTAAAAAGAAAACATTTTACTTGATAATATATTATAAAATGTGAGTACATGTGGTACAGTTGTAAATATAAATGTGTATGCAATACACTGATCTCAACAGAATGTTACATCAATTTTGACTAGTCCAGACTCAAAACATGTCTGAGATTTTGGTCTCAGCTAAGATCACTTTCGTGAATCTCAACTTAAGCAGAATCTCGGCTGAGACAAAAATCTCAGATTTGAGCAAAATCTCAGCTGAGATTTTGCTAAGACTTGAGACCTTTTGTGAATCCAGCCCCTGGATATTATATATGTTATACATCTTCATTGATAATAGCACAATGCTTGTCACTCTAATAAAATAACATGAATGAACTGTTGTATGTTTCATAAAATGTATTTCGCGATAACTGTCATCTTAACTATTTGAAATATGGAAGATACGAAAGCTGTGACTCACTGAGTCACAGAAGCTAAATGACATTATGTTATGAATAATATATAAATTAAACCCTAAAGATTGTAATTTTTCGGCCTATACACAGATTACGAGAATCTTAGGGTTCCTACATATCGCCTCTGGGGTAATAAGTTAAAGTCTGAAATATAAAATGTATAAAAATTAAAAAAAAAACAAACAGAATTATTGATGTAACAGAAACTAGTGTTAAGCCAACATATTGGGACATTATTTAGTCATTCAGATGAGGATAAAATAGACAATTAGTAAAAACCAAGTCCAAGTGAGCAGAAGCTTTCTTATGGCGTATACAACATATTTGTAGCTATAAATTTATTCAAATAGTTGAAAAGAACTCTGATCTTCTGTTGTAATGCAGGTGTTCCACTGGAGCCGACCCTGTAATTGATCCTACAACCCTAGGGTCGGTTGCAAAAATCGTAGGGCTGTGAGAAAAAGCGCGCGAAAATTCGGAGTCGGTTATAAAATCCCCAACAGGATGGTATAGTTACAGACAGGGTCAGGACGTTTTTGACACAGCCAGTTGTAGAAGTACTACAACAAGCCCTAAACCCCTAACAGACAAGTAGGAATGGAAACAGACAAGCCATAAAGACAAACAGACAAGCCGAAAACATGTTCCCGACCCTTCCCGACAGGACTGGTCCTGCCCTGGATACTGCAGAGAGAGGAGAGAGGTTGCTACAGAACACTCTTGGATGAGATAATCACTACTGACATGCCAGGCTACAGAAATTTCACCAGTATGGAGCCAGCATTTTTTTATTTGATTGAAGAAAGAATCACCCCCCCACCTCAGGAAGTCAATCACCAACTTTAGGAGAAGCCACTGGAAGTTGGGTTGAAACTGGCAGTTATTTTGAGACACTTATCCACAGGGGAAAGCTACACCTCACTGCAATACCACTGGAGGGTTGGAAGAATGACCATCTGCAAATTTGTCCCCAGGTCTGCAAAGCCATTTTGAAAGAATTTCAACAAGAGTATCCAGTGTGCCCCGCTGATCCTGAAGACTGGAAGAAAATTGAAGAAAGATTTAGAAACAGATGGAATGCCCCCCATGCAGTCGGTGCACTAGATGGAAAACACATTGCTATCAAGCCCAAGAAGTCAGGCGGTGCATATTTCAACTACAAGGGCTACTTCTTCCTGGTACTTTTGGCTTTAGTCGATGCAGATTACAAGTTCCTTTGGATCAACGCGGGGGCCAGTGGGTCATCATCTGATGCACAGATTTTCAACCGCAGCAAACTGAAAAGAAGAATTGAAAACGGAACCTTGGGAGTACCAACACCTGAATGACTTGGAGCTGGGGGCCAGATCTACACTACTTCCTGCTGGGGGATGACGCCTTTGGCCTAATGCCTTGGCTGGTCAAGCCTTACAGTAGACGCCAACTGACCAGAGAAGAGAGAATAGCCAACCACAGGATATCCAGGGGGAGGAGGGTGGTCGAGAACTCATTTGGTATACTTGTCAAGCGATTCAGGGTGCTGTAGACCACCATGGAGCAGAGGCCAAAAGTTGTGAGACATTGTGTTAACATGTGTTGTACTACATAACATGTTGAGAAGCCATCAGGGGGGAGAAGACAGACCACCCATTCCAGCTGACGACATACAAGCACCACATGAGGACCAGGGGGAACAGAGACATCATAAGAACTTAAGAAACCCATTGAGGGAGGCAAAACATCAACAAGACCTACTAAAAGACTACTTCAATCACGTGGGGGCACTGGCTGGGCAGGAGGACAGGGTTTAAGAAGACTGAGGGGGAGAACATGCTGTCATCTATTAGTCCTTTTCAGGAGTACCCAAATAATCCAAGAACTTTTATTTAGCAAAGTGTTGCACAAAACATAATTCCAATTTTCTAACTCTTTTATATAATTTCCATTTCACCAAAAACATTCTCCATCACAAACACAAATCCATCCCAAAAGTCAGTTCACAAAAAATATTCATCACTTACAGATAAAAACCCAGGTCCTGAATTTACAAAGTTGACATCCACCGCAACCTGTCCAGGCTTTATTCCCAGAATAAATAACTTACAAAGTAGTATGAAAAAAAATTTCAAAATAAATACCTGAAAATATTTTATGCCAAGAATTTAAAAAAAGTCCCTTTCTTCCAGGTTTTCAATCTCAGAGTGGAGATAGTTGCAGAACGACTGTCTTGGGCTGGGGTCCTGACGTGCACCCAGAAATATGGAAATCATCACAGCCCCCAGGGAGTCCCAACACAAAATAAAAGACAGCAATGGAATTTAAAATCTATTTCTACTTTTTCTTGACATATGCACAAAATAATTAAATAAAGCTTCTAACAATTCTAACAATTACCGGCATTGGAATGACCTGCAAGGGAGTCAAGGTCAGACGCATGAGGTGAAACGAAATGACCTCGACCTTGACCTTGAATATCTCTAGAGTCTTTAATGTCATTACACACAAGGTCATAAGGTCACTACATGAAAGGCGAATGCCCGATGACTACCTCAAAGTTTGACCTTGAACATTTAGAACTATGACTACACATATAAAGGTCAGAGTTCAAATTTGCAATGACCTTGACACAATTCATTAAAACAGAAGATGACAACAATACCCCATCCCAGATATGACTCAGTAATTCCCAGATGAAAGGTCATTTCAATGCCAGGAGGTTAGTGTTGTTGTTGTTCAGTGGTGGAGGACTATTGTGTTACACAGAGGTAAACCAGTGATCGAATTTCTTTGTAAAGGTTGTAAATGTAAATAATGAGTATCCAAGTATATTTGTATGTATATTCAGTTAATTTGTTGATAGAAGAGTTCACCCAACTATGTTGTGGGAAGATGAAGATCAGGTGCCAGATATGAAGAACACAGTAAAACAACAACACAACAAGAATAACAAGAAAATGGGCTGCAATTCGTCTAGCTCCAAAGAAAAAACCGCCTTACTTGACCGAATAATACGGCCCCCTACTACTAACAGAAGCATCTCAGGAATTGCATTGATGTTTGCCCTGTGCATATGTATATACATAGTTAGTAGAAATCATAATAAAACAATTAAGAATACAATAAAGTTAAAATAGATGTAAATTTATAAAAGCAGTATGTAAATCATAAGAGCACATAATGTAAATTGTAAGTGAAAGGGGACACTGTGAAGTAATGTTAAAATTTTAAGTTGCAGGTTACAGAATTACTACTTCATACAACTTCATAGAGGTGAGACACCCTAATATCATTCTACACACATTATGTCACACTTCCAGGGTCGACGGTAGCTACAGTTGTACTGCTAAATACCACTGTATAGATAAGTAGGTAACGTATACCAAGCAAGGTAGTTGCTTTTTTAAACTTATAAATGTTAAAGTGTATCAAGCAAGATATTTACTTGTAAGTTATAACTTGAAATTACTTATCACTTTTACATAACAAATCTAGCACTAGAAATGTGGAAATCATCAACCTCATCTGCTGGAACTGATCTAAGACTTGATCTGCAAAAGTGGTGGTAGTCGCGACTGGAGGCTGTCGTCGCTTGGGACTGGTGCTCGAAGGCTGATGAGTAACATCTGATGCAATGCTGATTTCCATTTCAGATTCTGAGTCCCTGGATGTATCTGGAACTGAAGCTGAGGCTGCAGCTGCAGAAGGCCTCTGGGGTGACTTGAATGCAGAAGACTTGGAAACTCCCTTCCTTCTGATGTGACATAGAAAACTGAAACTGTCTTTCAGCAAGGTCTGTCATTCTGTGCCCTTCTCAGCTGCTTGTCCTGACTTCAACTGAGTGAGCTTGCCATATCTGGTATGTTGAGTCTTGAACCACTTCTTCACAGTCTTGATAGGCAAGTTTTTGGTAGATGCTAGCTGCTCCCAAAGTCTTTCTTTCTTCTGCTTGTCTTTGAAACTGTCATTGGTCTTGTCATAAAGTTCCTCGTGCTGTTTAACGAACTCCACCATGGCTTCTTCATCTGAATCATTCAGGAAAATGGACTTCATCTGGCCCTTCTGTCTGGATTGAGTTGATTCTACATCAGTATCCATGTCAGTTCAGGCTCTCTTTTCTCCCCTTTCCGGGCTCTCTTCCCTCCTCACTCTCTTCATCCTCTCTCTGTCCCTCTCTTCCTGCTCTCTCCCTCTCTCTCTCTCCTCCCTCTCCTATCTCTCCCTCCTCCTTCTCTCTATATCCTGAGCTGTATCTCCTAACTCAAACTAAGGTTGAATGTCAATAAGGGAAAAGAGGGGCACATGGGTAAGGGGTGCCATGAGAGGGCATATGCTTCATACAAACATATTAATGCCTGCTGGGTGGAGTGTAGGGAATGCCCAAATGTAATATAATTTTTGGCTTCTGCGCCTATTTGTGGTATTTGGGTTTGATAGATCCCCCATCCAATGTAAAATGATGAACTCCATATGTTTCACAGAATGGTCTTTCTGGGTGAAATGTCTGGAGACAGGAGTGGACTTTTCAGAAGAAAATTTCTGGACACTAGTATGGTGTTCATACATTCTGTTTCTGAAGGGTATCTTGGTTTCACCAATGTATTGGTGGCCACATTTTTTACAATTTATGATGTAAATCAGGTTAGTAGTTACAAGTCTCAAAACAAAATGAAAATTGCCAAGTATGACATATTTATAACTTTTAACACAAAAACATGAATATATACTAAGAGTTTGTATGAAAACAACAGTAAAACATTTACATTAGAATTTACATGAATAGTTTGTTTTGCTGTTTTAATCAGTTAATTTGTATACCAGTACAAATTAAAGTAAAAAGAAAACATTTTACTTGATAATATATTATAAAATGTGAGTACATGTGGTACAGTTGTAAATATAAATGTGTATGCAATACACTGATCTCAACAGAATGTTACATCAATTTTGACTAGTCCAGACACAAAACATGTCTGAGATTTTGGTCTCAGCTAAGATCACTTTCGTGAATCTCAACTTAAGCAGAATCTCGGCTGAGACAAAAATCTCAGATTTGAGCAAAATCTCAGCTGAGATTTTGCTAAGACTTGAGACCTTTTGTGAATCCAGCCCCTGGATATTATATATGTTATACATCTTCATTGATAATAGCACAATGCTTGTCACTCTAATAAAATAACATGAATGAACTGTTGTATGTTTCATAAAATGTATTTCGCGATAACTGTCATCTTAACTATTTGAAATATGGAAGATACGAAAGCTGTGACTCACTGAGTCACAGAAGCTAAATGACATTATGTTATGAATAATATATAAATTAAACCCTAAAGATTATAATTTTTCGGCCTATACACAGATTACGAGAATCTTAGGGTTCCTACATATCGCCTCTGGGGTAATAAGTTAAAGTCTGAAATATAAAATGTATAAAAATTAAAAAAAAAAAAAACAGAATTATTGATGTAACAGAAACTAGTGTTAAGCCAACATATTGGGACATTATTTAGTCATTCAGATGAGGATAAAATAGACAATTAGTAAAAACCAAGTCCAAGTGAGCAGAAGCTTTCTTATGGCGTATACAACATATTTGTAGCTATAAATTTATTCAAATAGTTGAAAAGAACTCTGATCTTCTGTTGTAATGCAGGTGTTCCACTGGAGCCGACCCTGTAATTGATCCTACAACCCTAGGGTCGGTTGCAAAAATCGTAGGGCTGTGAGAAAAAGCGCGCGAAAATTCGGAGTCGGTTATAAAATCCCCAACAGGATGGTATAGTTACAGACAGGGTCAGGACGTTTTTGACACAGCCAGTTGTAGAAGTACTACAACAAGCCCTAAACCCCTAACAGACAAGTAGGAATGGAAACAGACAAGCCATAAAGACAAACAGACAAGCCGAAAACATGTTCCCGACCCTTCCCGACAGGACTGGTCCTGCCCTGGATACTGCAGAGAGAGGAGAGAGGTTGCTACAGAACACTCTTGGATGAGATAATCACTACTGACATGCCAGGCTACAGAAATTTCACCAGTATGGAGCCAGCATTTTTTTATTTGATTGAAGAAAGAATCACCCCCCCACCTCAGGAAGTCAATCACCAACTTTAGGAGAAGCCACTGGAAGTTGGGTTGAAACTGGCAGTTATTTTGAGACACTTATCCACAGGGGAAAGCTACACCTCACTGCAATACCACTGGAGGGTTGGAAGAATGACCATCTGCAAATTTGTCCCCAGGTCTGCAAAGCCATTTTGAAAGAATTTCAACAAGAGTATCCAGTGTGCCCCGCTGATCCTGAAGACTGGAAGAAAATTGAAGAAAGATTTAGAAACAGATGGAATGCCCCCCATGCAGTCGGTGCACTAGATGGAAAACACATTGCTATCAAGCCCAAGAAGTCAGGCGGTGCATATTTCAACTACAAGGGCTACTTCTTCCGGGTACTTTTGGCTTTAGTCGATGCAGATTACAAGTTCCTTTGGATCAACGCGGGGGCCAGTGGGTCATCATCTGATGCACAGATTTTCAACCGCAGCAAACTGAAAAGAAGAATTGAAAACGGAACCTTGGGAGTACCAACACCTGAACGACTTGGAGCTGGGGGCCAGATCTACACTACTTCCTGCTGGGGGATGACGCCTTTGGCCTAATGCCTTGGCTGGTCAAGCCTTACAGTAGACGCCAACTGACCAGAGAAGAGAGAATAGCCAACCACAGGATATCCAGGGGGAGGAGGGTGGTCGAGAACTCATTTGGTATACTTGTCAAGCGATTCAGGGTGCTGTAGACCACCATGGAGCAGAGGCCAAAAGTTGTGAGACATTGTGTTAACATGTGTTGTACTACATAACATGTTGAGAAGCCATCAGGGGGGAGAAGACAGACCACCCATTCCAGCTGACGACATACAAGCACCACATGAGGACCAGGGGGAACAGAGACATCATAAGAACTTAAGAAACCCATTGAGGGAGGCAAAACATCAACAAGACCTACTAAAAGACTACTTCAATCACGTGGGGGCACTGGCTGGGCAGGAGGACAGAGTTTAAGAAGACTGAGGGGGAGAACATGCTGTCATCTATTAGTCCTTTTCAGGAGTACCCAAATAATCCAAGAACTTTTATTTAGCAAAGTGTTGCACAAAACATAATTCCAATTTTCTAACTCTTTTATATAATTTCCATTTCACCAAAAACATTCTCCATCACAAACACAAATCCATCCCAAAAGTCAGTTCACAAAAAATATTCATCACTTACAGATAAAAACCCAGGTCCTGAATTTACAAAGTTGACATCCACCGCAACCTGTCCAGGCTTTATTCCCAGAATAAATAACTTACAAAGTAGTATGAAAAAAAATTTCAAAATAAATACCTGAAAATATTTTATGCCAAGAATTTAAAAAAAGTCCCTTTCTTCCAGGTTTTCAATCTCAGAGTGGAGATAGTTGCAGAACGACTGTCTTGGGCTGGGGTCCTGACGTGCACCCAGAAATATGGAAATCATCACAGCCCCCAGGGAGTCCCAACACAAAATAAAAGACAGCAATGGAATTTAAAATCTATTTCTACTTTTTCTTGACATATGCACAAAATAATTAAATAAAGCTTCTAACAATTCTAACAATTACCGGCATTGGAATGACCTGCAAGGGAGTCAAGGTCAGACGCATGAGGTGAAACGAAATGACCTCGACCTTGACCTTGAATATCTCTAGAGTCTTTAATGTCATTACACACAAGGTCATAAGGTCACTACATGAAAGGCGAATGCCCGATGACTACCTCAAAGTTTGACCTTGAACATTTAGAACTATGACTACACATATAAAGGTCAGAGTTCAAATTTGCAATGACCTTGACACAATTCATTAAAACAGAAGATGACAACAATACCCCATCCCAGATATGAATCAGTAATTCCCAGATGAAAGGTCATTTCAATGCCAGGAGGTTAGTGTTGTTGTTGTTCAGTGGTGGAGGACTATTGTGTTACACAGAGGTAAACCAGTGATCGAATTTCTTTGTAAAGGTTGTAAATGTAAATAATGAGTATCCAAGTATATTTGTATGTATATTCAGTTAATTTGTTGATAGAAGAGTTCACCCAACTATGTTGTGGGAAGATGAAGATCAGGTGCCAGATATGAAGAACACAGTAAAACAACAACACAACAAGAATAACAAGAAAATGGGCTGCAATTCGTCTAGCTCCAAAGAAAAAACCGCCTTACTTGACCGAATAATACGGCCCCCTACTACTAACAGAAGCATCTCAGGAATTGCATTGATGTTTGCCCTGTGCATATGTATATACATAGTTAGTAGAAATCATAATAAAACAATTAAGAATACAATAAAGTTAAAATAGATGTAAATTTATAAAAGCAGTATGTAAATCATAAGAGCACATAATGTAAATTGTAAGTGAAAGGGGACACTGTGAAGTAATGTTAAAATTTTAAGTTGCAGGTTACAGAATTACTACTTCATACAACTTCATAGAGGTGAGACACCCTAATATCATTCTACACACATTATGTCACACTTCCAGGGTCGACGGTAGCTACAGTTGTACTGCTAAATACCACTGTATAGATAAGTAGGTAACGTATACCAAGCAAGGTAGTTGCTTTTTTAAACTTATAAATGTTAAAGTGTATCAAGCAAGATATTTACTTGTAAGTTATAACTTGAAATTACTTATCACTTTTACATAACAAATCTAGCACTAGAAATGTGGAAATCATCAACCTCATCTGCTGGAACTGATCTAAGACTTGATCTGCAAAAGTGGTGGTAGTCGCGACTGGAGGCTGTCGTCGCTTGGGACTGGTGCTCGAAGGCTGATGAGTAACATCTGATGCAATGCTGATTTCCATTTCAGATTCTGTGTCCCTGGATGTATCTGGAACTGAAGCTGAGGCTGCAGCTGCAGAAGGCCTCTGGGGTGACTTGAATGCAGAAGACTTGGAAACTCCCTTCCTTCTGATGTGACATAGAAAACTGAAACTGTCTTTCAGCAAGGTCTGTCATTCTGTGCCCTTCTCAGCTGCTTGTCCTGACTTCAACTGAGTGAGCTTGCCATATCTGGTATGTTGAGTCTTGAACCACTTCTTCACAGTCTTGATAGGCAAGTTTTTGGTAGATGCTAGCTGCTCCCAAAGTCTTTCTTTCTTCTTCTTGTCTTTGAAACTGTCATTGGTCTTGTCATAAAGTTCCTCGTGCTGTTTAACGAACTCCACCATGGCTTCTTCATCTGAATCATTCAGGAAAATGGACTTCATCTGGCCCTTCTGTCTGGATTGAGTTGATTCTACATCAGTATCCATGTCAGTTCAGGCTCTCTTTTCTCCCCTTTCCGGGCTCTCTTCCCTCCTCACTCTCTTCATCCTCTCTCTGTCCCTCTCTTCCTGCTCTCTCCCTCTCTCTCTCTCCTCCCTCTCCTCTCTCTCCCTCCTCCTTCTCTCTATATCCTGAGCTGTATCTCCTAACTCAAACTAAGGTTGAATGTCAATAAGGGAAAAGAGGGGCACATGGGTAAGGGGTGCCATGAGAGGGCATATGCTTCATACAAACATATTAATGCCTGCTGGGTGGAGTGTAGGGAATGCCCAAATGTAATATAATTTTTGGCTTCTGCGCCTATTTGTGGTATTTGGGTTTGATAGATCCCCCATCCAATGTAAAATGATGAACTCCATATGTTTCACAGAATGGTCTTTCTGGGTGAAATGTCTGGAGACAGGAGTGGACTTTTCAGAAGAAAATTTCTGGACACTAGTATGGTGTTCATACATTCTGTTTCTGAAGGGTATCTTGGTTTCACCAATGTATTGGTGGCCACATTTTTTACAATTTATGATGTAAATCAGGTTAGTAAGTTCACAGGTAACTTTGTGTTTAACTGGCATGTTTTTGCATTTAAACACTTGATTAGAGTGAAAGCTAGTAATCTGATCAACTTTCTTGATTCTAGGACAGTAGGTGCATTTACCTAATCTTGTGCAGATAGGTATATGTACTGCTTTGTTGGGTATTTTTGTTTAAATGATGCATCTGAGCTCTCAGGTGGGGAGCTTCTAAAGTTACACTGTGGGGGGAAGTTACCACTAAGGTTGAATGTCAGTTGGTACTTCAATCTTTCTCCTTCTGCCACTTGGCATGCTGATCAACCAATCGATTGTACAGCTTGTTTTAAAAAACAAAAACTTAAAAATAAAAGTGAAACCTCACAGAACAGATTTCACTCCCAACCATTCCAGCCTAGCTCAAAACTTAATCTAATTTTACAAAAAATAAAAACCTAACGAAAAGTTGCACACCAGTTGTCTCTTGACAAGTCAAAACCCAAATATACGCAGATTGTCTACTGACTCGCCTTTTTATACCCACAGATTTTGAAGCTGACAGGCCATAAGACACAAAAATATTGCTGGCCTGTCGGTTACAGTTCCCGGCTTGTCTGTTATTGTTACAGGCCTGTTGGTTGTTGTTTATGGCTTGTCTGTTTCAGTTTAAGGTCTGTAGGTTACAAATTTTACCGACTCTAGGACCCAGTTGGCTAAATTTACCGACCGGCCTCTAAACTTTACAGGCCTGTCGGGAACACTTACAGACAGGCCGGCTAAAGTTACCGACTGTACTGTACCACTTCCCGCACAGTCGGTGAGTCATCACATACAGTGTGGAAGTCCATATTTGGGACAAGCCGGATACTTGTTACTGACAGGCCTGTTTGATTAACCGACAAGCCGGAAAGTATAACCGACAGGCCGTTAAGTTAACCGACAGGCCTGTTGCTAGGGGACTAAAATTAGGGTCGGAAGCAAGGGTTGGCAACGGTCATAGAAATATCAAACATGTTTCACCGTCTCTCTCCGACAGGCCGGGAACTTGCAACCGACCCTAACCGACCATGTAAACATTGGTCCCGACTCGCCAAAAATGCATAGTTACCAGCCAGTCGGCTCCAGTGGAACACCTGTATAAAGGATATTGGGAAATAAAAAATGAGAATGGGATGTTTATTGACAATAACATTGTCTTATTTTAAATACCACAGAAATGTGGTGAAAGTATGTTTTAATTTGACAAGAAATCAGTGCAAATGGCATTCCTTACAAGTCTAACAAAATCATGTCTGATTGAGAAGAAATGTTGCTTGTTGATGATGATAAAGAAATCAGTTGTGGCAAGTGTGACTGGTTAATTAGGTCTTCATAAACATCTTGTTATCACTGCAAAACATCCAGCTCAGTAGATTTAGTGGTGATGAAAACCTTGGAATCTTGTGTCTTGAAGTAAAAAACCCACAGAAAATCAAAAATATATGCACAACTCAGCTTGAAGCTTGGGATTTAACCCTGCTATATTTATTACATAATGTGTAACTTTCCGTCTTAATTCAAAACTCTCTTGTTTGTCTTTTAACCTTAATAATTGGGTCACCTTAGCTTTTGGCAATCTCATATTACAATGTCGTAATGCAAAAAAAAAAAAAAAAAATTCTATATAACTCTTGGGTTAAACTTACCAGGTTTTTAATTTATATAGGATTTGGTTTACTGTATCATTACTCAGATAAGTGTAACCTTATCTCTTCTAATCATTAAAGGTGACCATAATCCCAATTAGGTCCTGCCCATATTTTCACACATACGGTCAAAACTCACAATAGAAAGTAGGAATCAAAATACAATAAATGTATTCGTTATTAACTGAAATATAGATACTACAATTTGCAGTTTATTTTGTTTAAATCGAACAACACTATCAGAGGGTCAAATGTACATGACAATCTTTGTGCCATTGTACTTAGATGCATTCAAAGAAAGACTGGAACGTTTTAAATCATGTCAATATAAATGTGGTAAACAGCTGCCTTTTTTTGTTAGTTGTTTAACACCATTTAATTTTATTTGCATGCCACATTCTTTGTTGTGTGGCAGTTTAGCAAAGAATTTGAGATACTTTTCATGACAATATCGCTCACTTGGGATAAAAATGTCTTTGTTAAAATGCTGACTTTTTCCATTGGAGAAAAAAAGAAGCAATTTTCATGGCATAAGAATAAATCAAATTTCAAAAACAACATATATCAATGGAATTACAAGGAGTATTACTCTGGCAATCAGAATCCTCTTATAAGAGCTTTAGTTGGATTTCATGTGTAGCAGATTCTTATCGTCAGGTTCTGACGTCATTAATGCCAGACAAAGCTACCATCAAAACCAGGTTGTTTTTGTCAACTTTGAAATAGTAGCAGGGTTTCTTATATATAGGTCATGTGGTGTTTCACAAAGCTTAAACTTAAAGTCCATTTTAAATTATTCTTAATTAATTAACTTTTTCCAGCGTAATGTTGTACATAGGGTCATCGTACATGTATCTTTTTTTCTTGTTCTTCAATTCAGTTGATGTCTTGGGCAATTCGCTTTAATTAAAAGTAACCTTAAACTTTAGAAATATCCATGTGTGGTGACCATATGCCCCTCGTTATTGTGTTCTGGTCTGTGATAAAATGTAGCTTACATTTTTTCTTAAAAGAAAGGTTAAAGTTGTTTTTTTTTTACATCCCGTTAAACATCCAGGGTCATATTGGGACAGGTCCCCAGCATTGTCAATTGTGGGAGTCGACCCCACTCGGAGTTGACAGCCTGTCATTAGATACAAAACTTGCCAACTACCAAGCCACAGAGGACCAAAATTTCTTATCAGAACATATGTTGTAAATGCAAACTATCATAACTATAGCTGGGGTTTCATAATTAAAATTTAAGGCCATAAAAGAACAGACACTCAGAAAATCCCATATTGCCAGGAGCTTTACTCAGACCTTGTGATTATTGGCTACTAGATTTCACTGCAGGTTACTGTTTGCATACCAAAGGTTAATCATAGACCTTAGAGTAAGGTCAAAGTTGGGGTAACCTTGGCTGTTGAGTTTAACCTCAGAAAAAGTCAAGGCAAAGCTGGTGTTTTACGTCCTGTTCAACAGCCAGGGTCATATTGGGACAGGTGCTCAGAATAATCACTTCTGGGAGCCGAACCTACACAGTGGTCACAGCCTGTGATTACATGCCAAACCTACTAAAAGCAAGGCCACTGAGGACGTCTTTTAACCTCAGCAAAGGTACTGTCCTGATAGAAACTTTTCCATTGAAAAGGATATAAAACCCAAACCATTGTAAGTAGATAGCAATTAGCCTCTATATTCTTGATATAATTTTTGCCTTAAAGTCATATTCATTCAGTAGAATCATCAGGACAAATGTTAGCTTAGTTGATAACACAGCCACATTCAAACTTTCAAGTTCTAGGGTTAATTCCAAGGCCGAGCAGAAGTGGAGAAGTTGCTAGTTGCTTGTCAGAGCCAGATGTCTATTAGGACAGAATCTTGATTAACTATTATGTGTGGATTGGTCACCCTTCACCTCTTAGGCATCATGGTATGAGATGTAAAATGCACTGACACAATAATCAATCAACTAATCAAACAATGACAATCATACTTAATATTTAAAAGGACTCAAAGGAGTATAAAATGTTTTTGTCACAACAGGGAGTTGATAAAAGCTTGATAAAACCACACATGAAACATTCAGGGAGTTGTGAATTGAGTTTAAATATTGATGTGTAGTTTATACGTATCTAGACTCCTGATAAACTTTTGAAACAGGCCGGTATAATAGGAACCCAAGTCTCCGATGGGGCGATCAGTGGTGTCAAAAATGTTTTGCTTGATACTTCACAAGCAAAAACAAAGCCATCAGAGACACAAGTAATGCACTAGAATTTATGAAAGTGGGTTGACAAAAAGAAATTCCAACTCAGACACATTCCATAGCTGGTGTAGAACTCACACGATCACCCATCCCAGTATTAACGTAGCCCATTGCTGCTTGACTTCAGTAAAGAGTACAGATACTCATCACACTGCGCCACAATTCATAAAAGTCTGGAGACAGAAAAAACCCTGAAAAAAGTGATTCCTAGAAACATGAGCCTCACTAGAGCTCATGCTTAAAAAGAAGCAATTACTCTTTGAAATAAATCAACGAAAGGCATAAACCACTGAGAAAACTGGTTGGCTACTGCTTTTTTGTTTGGTACTTCTGCACAAATATTTAGTAAATAATTGATTCAACACATAGCCACTTAGTTTCACTGATACAAAAGTAAGTCAATGTAACCTGTAAGGTGATTGTTATGGTGTATGGTGCCAATTAAGGGCACCAATTTTGCACATGAATTATTTAATCCCGTGAGAAAGCATTGTAAGTAACAAATTAATTGGTGTATTTTGGTGTTAAAAGTCTTTTTATAATAAGTGAACAATCAGTGTCCAAGCTGTACCAATCTAATGGAATTGTTCCACTGGAGCCGACCCTCCCCGACTATAGGGTTGTTTTTATATATTGCTGGTTAGGGTCAGTTAGGGGTTCCTGGCCCTACTTTGAGGGTTAGTTAATATCTAGCATGTCCTGTCATTAAACTATCTTATCTTTGCAACTTTAAGTCTAATACTGCTCACTCCCAGTCTATTCCTATTAACTTACCATTTTATTGTTAAACACTTGCCATCCTGTCCTTTTGACTAAACTAGTCTTCCCCTATGACATGGCAATGTGGACCTTACTTGAAGTAAACCAGCCTAATTAAGCAAAACCAGACTTGATGGCTTCACATGAGTACTGGAACTCCCCCAGACTTTGTCCATGGAGTCTGTTAGATCTCTATATGGCCAGCACAGCATGACAAGAGATAAGAAGAACGACAAAGTGGTTACATCAAAAGATAAGCCTTGGGCTGTAAAGGACTAGTCTGTTTCATGTCTTTCTCTCATATCCTGTCAGTTGTAGAATCGGTGCATATAAAAAGGGCAAGACAGTCCACATAGGCCTTATTTGGAATTTGTACATCAACAGATAACATGTAGCTTTGAGGTATGCCTTGAGGTAGAAGGGGAAACGAGTTATAGAGCATCTGACTCTCTTTCGTATTGTCAATCAAGAAGGAAGAATGGCCAAAACACCAATATTTTTCAAGGATTATGCAGAACTCTATGACAAGACACTCAAGCTCTTCAGAAACAAAGCCCTGGTTGATGGTCTGTGTGAACCTTCACCAACAGATGTAAACTTTCTGTACAATTCTGTAAGACATGCTTTGAGTCCCAAAGGACTATATATTGGAAGCTGACGCAGTCCAAGTCTGGCCAGGCCCCAAAGGAACTCACCAAACAACAGCATTAGGTAAAAAAATTCAGCCTTTTGAATACCACATAAGAAGGAAGGACATCAGAAAATCCTCAGAGTTCAGGTCAGCACAACATCTCCAGAGGCTCTTCAGACACAGACAATATGGAAAGCAGCATTCACCCTATAGGCAGCAGCCATCCATTGACAGCATTCACCCTTATAGGCAGCAGCCATCTATTGACACATTCACCCTTGTAGGCAGCAGCCATCTATTGACACATTCACCCTTGTAGGCAGCAGCCATCTATTGACACATTCACCCTTATAGGCAGCAGCCATCCATTGACACCATTCACCCTTATAGGCAGCAGCCATCCATTGACAGCATTTACTCTTATAGGCAGCAGCCATCCATTGACAGCATTCACTCTTATAGGCAGCAGCCATCCATTGACAGCATTCACCCTTATAGGCAGCAGCCATCCATTGACAGCATTCACCCTTATAGGCAGCAGCCATCCATTGACAGCATTCACCCTTATAGGCAGCAGCCATCCATTGACAGCATTCACTCTTATAGGCAGCAGCCATCCATTGACAGCATTCACCCTTATAGGCAGCAGCCATCCATTGACAGCATTCACTCTTATAGGCAGCTGCCATCCATTGACAGCATTCACTCTTATAGGCAGCAGCCATCCATTGACAGCATTCACTCTTATAGGCAGCAGCCATACATTGACAGCATTCACTGTTATAGGCTGTAGCCATCCATTGACAGCATTCACCCTTATAGGCAGCAGCCATCCATTGACAGCATTCACCCTTATAGGCAGCAGCCATCCATTGACAGCATTCACTCTTATAGGCAGCAGCCATCCATTGCCAGCATTTACTCTTATAGGCAGCAGCCATCCATTGACAGCATTCACCCTTATAGGCAGCAGCCATCCATTGACAGCATTCACTCTTATAGGCAGCAGCCATCCATTGACAGCATTCACTCTTATAGGCAGCAGCCATCATTGACAGCATTCACTCTTATAGGCTGTAGTCATCCATTGGCAGCATTCACCCTTATAGGCAGCAGCCATCCATTGCCAGCAGTATCAGTGTAATGTCCCAGTCATACTAGATCAAGAGCATACTAGCTGGTAGAGATTCGGTATGGTAATCCATCAATCAAGCATCATTATGTAACTATCATCATTTGCTAAGATGATCGAAACCATTACCCAGGAGGTATTTAAATAGAGGAAGATTTGGAAAATGTAAAACACCAGCACATAAGTATGACAGCGCCTTGAGCATTGAATTTTAGACAGCTTTGGCACATGACTTTGTTAGAGTTGTCAAATTATTTACTGCAAACTGCATGTGGCATTTGGATGATTTGGTATGTTCTATAGTTATTGCTTCAGCAAAATATTTTGTCTTCCAAAAAATCTGAAAAGGGCAAAAATATATCAAATCCAAAGATAAAGCCATCACGGTGAGCTTGTAAATGCCACACTGGTATTTATGTTGATTTTTATTCCTTTTTTGGCGTTAATTTTGGCAGAGAAATATATTGTGCTCTGAATAATTTAATGGATATAAAAAGTGATAATAATTTATAATAACATTTTGTCCACGATAAGAATGAAAACTTCCTGTAAATGCCAAAAGGATAGCTTATACTGGGAACAAAATTATGTCATTTTTGGATAAATATTGATAGGTAATTTGGACTTGTGCTTTCAACACCTTATAAAGGTTATGACAAGATAAGTAGTTGAATGAATAGAGGAAAAAGTCCATACTAGTTTTTCAAGATTCTGCACTGAACGCCATCATGAACTTGTAAGCAATTACCAACTTTCCCACTTCAGGACAGGGAATTGAACACAGGACAAACTGGAGGCAAATGTGCTCCCTAGTATGCAAGTGTACCCCTCTTGCAAATAGAACGTGTTTAAATTGCCAGTTTCTTTATGTGACGTGTAATTCCATCACCTTTATAGTTCTGAAATCTATATACCAAAACTCTGAAGTTGGTGGAATTACATCCTCATTACACCCAGTAATTTCTGGGTCTCTGTGTTACTAGTGGTTTGTAAACCTATTATAGTCTTTGCCCGGAATACTAAAGTAACCAAATCTGAGAGCCTGTCAATTTATCACAGACCAAATCCATCTTTCCATTATAACCTTTCAGATTTTGCATTAACTCAGCCACTGGAGCGACAACCAGTGTGTTACATTGTTATTTTTTCAGTCTGGAAACCCTTGTGGAAGTAGCCTTGTGTTGACATAAATATTTATTCAGGTGATGTGTTTTGTTTTTTTTTGTATTTGTTTTTCCTTGTTTTTTAAAGACACAGATAGAATATTAAGAACCAAAAAGCACCCATAGAGCGCAAATCTCTACCTGGAAAAAATCTCTTTTTCGTTTAGTCAGATCATACCACATTAAAATTCATGAAGATCATTTTATTACCTTTGGAGTATTAACAACCAGAAAACTAAAGTCATTGCCAATACATTGAAAGTAGGACCTTTTAAAATTCAGGATTTTTACATTTCCAGAATATGATCCATTTCTTTCCAAATTTTGATCACTTCTTTCTGTGATTATACCCGACCCAACAAACATACCCCAAAACACGACCTAATGATGGAGGTAATAATTACAGTTGATATAGAAAATCAAAGATGGGTTTTTATGTCCCTTTGATCAGCTAAAGCTGTATAATGAGAGAGTCTCAGTGAATCCCTATTGTCACCAGCTAGACTCAAACACGGGACCTTAGATATGAGAGCCATGAGATCAAATGCCAGATTTGTCAACCACTTAGCTTATTAGGTCTCTTGGACGAAAAAGAGTGATGCTTACAATTGCACACATATAACAAAACTATACAACTGACCAGACTATCTCTCGTTTTAGCTGGTTGCAGAAATCATTCAATGCTGACAGATTTTGATGATATTTTCAGGGAAATGCTAGAAGAATGGTAGAAGGTACAGATGACTTGAGTGGTGCTCTGTATAACCGTCTTTATCTATGAATATAGGAGGTGTGAGACCTTTGTGGAGGTATGCCCTCTCCAAGTGATCTTGTATATATTATAAGAAAGACTGTGAACCAAAACATTGATTTGCAAATTGAAGGTTAGACCACACAAGGTTACCAAGTTTTATTGAAAAACATTTCTGGTGACACATAACATGAAAGACAGACTCTTGCAGTTGGACGATCCATTTTTGGACATCAGCACATTCAAGGATGTCACCATCACTTAATGCGCTTTACTTATTTAATGATGATTATTATTATTATTATTACCTCCGCCAAGTAAATATTGCTTTCATGACCATAAGCATCTTCCTGAGATATGAGTGATCTGGATCACCGTGTTTATACAAAAAGACTCACTGGTTCAGGCTGGAATACCCCCCACCTTAGTTATACCCTGGCGGGCGCTTTTTAGATGTCGACCCATGTCTGTCCCATTTGAGGATTTGTATCAATTTTGGGCTCTATAAATCCTACTACTATTATTATTATTAAAAAAATAATCTGAATTTTCCCAATCACTTACTATTATGTGACACAAGTATTACTGATAGGATCTTCCATAAAAATCAGAAGATGGGTACGAGTCCAAGTTATATCCCATTAAATTTTGAGGGTGATCTAGATCACCATCTGGATACAAAAAATAATCCGAATTTTCCCATTTAGATCATCACCAATTCCCACATTTTGCCATGTCCTAAGTTTGATCCCGAGATCACAGAGGAATGAGCCAAGTTATTGTTTGCAATAATTTTCATGGGTTTCTAGTCAAATAAATTGAAATGTATCTGAGCCTTAAGAAAGGTTAGATCATTCCGAGTGGCTGTCATAAAAGACAATTGAATCGAGGGTTTTTTATATATTTAAGTATAAAAGATTCCTTACCATCCTTCTTTCTATTCTGTATTGTAGATACAAGGAGTAGCTTTTATAGATAAATTGTGTTGACGGAGAAGTCTATAATGAACAGAAAGGGGTTTGACAGACACAATATATGGTGCAACACAAATATAGGTGATTGCATTGGATACTCGAAAACTGGGTGCATATCGATAGTGCTTTGGGGAAAGGCCTTAAGTGACATTTGAATTTGCTGTATATGAATCCACCAAGTTGTATTTTAAAGTACTTTTAATTGGAATGAGACTGTGTGAAGAACCAAAACCCACAGGTGCATTCAGTGCTTTTTCATTTGTACATTGAAGAAAACCCTTAGATTAATGGAGGTTTTGTAAGGATAACTTCTAGTAAGGACAGGAGTGGGTGTTTTAGCCTCTGTAACTATCTTATGAGTGCTCCATTATCTAGTATGATAGCTAGTCATTATGGTCCCATATAAGAGGTCACATGAGGCAGCTGTAATGTATAATGAGCACATCAGAACAAAATGTAGGTTGGGAAAATTTCCTCAAGTCTAGACTTTGGGTTTTGCAGATACTGATAAATTTAAATCAGTTTTATTATTATTTATTTTTTTCAATTTATTTTATTATTGTAATATTTTAACAGTTAAGTGATATGATAACACTTCTGTTCATGTTAGAAAGATGCAAAAACCTTGGATTTGTGTACATGGAAGTATGTTTAGACCTCAATTTTTTCCACAGTCATCAAGGTCAATTCTGATTAGTCCTATTTAAGTCTACTGATGAGGCTGTTCTTTTTCTGCGATATATCATAAACCCTGCTCCCGATTGTCAATTTTCAGGAATCAGGAACGTGATGAAATGTGATATCAATGATCTTAAAGCCATCCCAAACCTATTGTGTATGTGGAAACTACAGTACTTCCTGGTGGCTTTACGAGGACAGGACTCGGGAGTCCATCCGAACTCATTTACAAGAACTTCAAACTGCCTTGAAATTATCGCAAAACCTCTCCCAATCCTTATTTGATTTAAGACTTTGTTAAAACTTCGTAAGGTGATCTTTTACTTCTTACAGCAATCTTAAACCTATCTTACATTCGTACAACAATATTTTCAATCTGATAGTGATTGTAAACCTTTTTTCTTAAGTTGATCTTTAAGGGTCATAAACCAATCTGATACCAATCTGATGGCTCGGGAAACTCGTAAACTATCAGAAGATTTTTTAAGGCAATGTTAATGTCAATAATGAAGCTATCAGGAAAACATCTTGTACATCGGAAACACATCTTAAACCTTATTGAAACCTACACCCTGGTTTGTCCATTTTTACCTTAAATCGAAACCTATCATAAACTACACTCATAGAAATGGCACAGGCCTCTTATCCATGTGTACTAGAGTATGTACAAGTACATTTTCATTGGCATTTAACGTCAAGATTAAAAGATTTAATATGTGCTCACATATGTTATACAAGGTATGAGTATGTCATTATCTATGTTATATTTCATGATTGAAAGAAATACAAGTATAATAGAATGATGTGCTGTGTAAAGGCGTGTAAAGCATTGCAAATGGCATTCAAAGACAAAAAAAAACTAAAAAAAACTTGACCTCACCTATGAAAAGATCACTGTATAAGAATGCAAATAACATAACCTAAACCCTTAGTTACATTCTAGTCTAAGCTATTTTAAAACTTTGTTTGGGGGTAAAAATAACCCTGGGTTAATTGTGGCCTTGCCTAAAATAATCGTGATTTATTCTGGCCTATCCCTACATTGCCCTGAAATTATTCCAGCCCATGAAGTTAGCAAACCTCAGATATATTTCCAGACTGGACCAGGCCATTTTCTACCGCATGCTTTTTGGTGTCTACGATTAACTTTGGCTTGTACTTTACTCTGGAGTGTTTCAATCAGTTCTCATTGAATCCCACGGGTTGCCATGGTTTGGACTGGAACTCATGGCCACAGGAGTGAGGGATGATTTGTTGGAAGCCAAACTTATCAACAAAAAACACAATAAACCATCTATCTTGTGTGATAAGATAGCCACTATCTAGTGATCCACTCTCCATTGGAGACCAGGATAACAAAGGATGCACAGACTTCATTAGTGATCTAATCAATAACTAGTCTAAAGGATGCTTGTATTTTTTCTCTTTTGTAATGAAATCATTGATAAAGTTCAAGCAAGAGAAATTTATTTCCATTAAAAACCATTATTTTGTGCTTTCAATTTTATTGTTTAGGTATAATATATATAATATAGAAACATCTATGAGATCATAGAATGGCAACACATATTCTGCGCCTTTGCTATACATAAATGATTGCCAAAGAGATTAAATCCTATAAAAGTAGGATTGGGTTAAATTTAAGGGTAAAGTTGACGCAGCTTCAACTCAAGATGTGGCAGGACATCTCGAGGTGTCTGCAACAACTTAATCCCATCGAGTTGGAGCAAGGAACATCTCGAGAAATTCCTTGCCGCGAGTTGGCGCCCAACATGTACACTGAGATACCGCCCACTGCGTCTTCTTGGTTTGACCTTGCAATGTAATTTTGACTCCCGATCATTCACCTTGCTTATGTTTACCCATAGGGGTAAAGCACTGTGTCCTAAAGCCTGTCAATTGATGGAGATTAAGGGCTATAAAACTTCACATTAGATTAAAAATTGAAATGAAATATGTGAATGAATTCCTTCTCTCATAAATTACTGTTATATTAAGGCTCTCGTAGAAGATCATCCTGTGTGTCTCTTTGCAATTACTAACCTTCCTTATTTTGTCCCATAGCAATATCTTATATCCTACTTCATCTTGCTCAATCTAATTTTGCTCATATAATAACCACTTAACCTTTTCCCCCAAAGATATTCTTTCCCAAATTGACTCATTAATCCAGTACATGTTTTGTGGTATTCTGCTCTTACACAACCACATAAAATTGCCCCCATATTTGTATGCTTTACCAAAAGCAACTATCTATACAGGAATGTTACCTTTCAACACAAAAGCTATTACCAAGTTACTCTTTTCACTATTTGATTTTCGGGGCTTACCTTATAAAAGTGATGGTCTAAAAGCTGGCTACAAAATATAATGCTAGTAAAAATCTGAATTGACAATCTTGTGGACTTATCTCCTTTATCTGTGTCTTTGTATGTCTAATTTGGAGCTTTAAAACGAGGCTTTGAGGATAGTTCATCAAAGTAAGCAGAAAGGTGTTTTGTGTTCAGTTGATGCAGACTCCAAAATAATCATTTTCAAGTAATTTTCGACAAGGGAATTGATACGACGAAAGTAGAGCACTATATCTTTTATTAATTTATTAGCACTGGTTACATAATGTACATAATAACCTAGTTGCATTAAAACACTGCATAAATAAAATATCCCGACCACAATAGGAAAATTCCCAAATGACATATACAAAAAAAATATTTTGAATGAAGATGACAATATGAGTGTAAAGATAGAGTCTTTTATTGTCCATCGTCATTTCCACCCAATAATTTATATTAAATGGCATATTGCTACAATGATATGACACATATGACAAAAAAAAAATGGGTGGCCAAACATGTTTTAGAATATTTATGTAAAGTGTAAATTCCATTGTTCCTTTCTGGCTTCTCGATGAATGCTACAGGTATTTGGTCTAAATATATAAGGACATCCAGATTATTTTTGTGTATTCTCAAAATCCAATTCTATATTTAATTTATTGAATTTAAAATTTATGAACACCAAAGTGCTATGTTTCAGTGAAGTTTTGTATTGTGAATATTTTAAAAGTTTTTTTATATAATTTGGAAATTCCAGAAAAATTGATCCCCTTACTGCAAACCCCAAGTAGGGATAGACTTTCAAGAATAAAGCTTAATTAGTTTTCACGGAAAATCATTTAGTTTTGATATTTTCAATAATTACATTATGAAAATGTTTTGGCATGATTGGGAATAAGTAGCCCTGCTTAAGGTTCAAAATTCTACTATATATTTTTAAAACGTGTACACGGATATTTTATACATTTTGGTATTCCTAAAACACTTCATACAAATGCATATTAGAAGACATAAGGGGCCGTATTTACCAATCGTCTCAGTTAAGTCTTGCCCTTAAGTTGGCTATATCTGTGTCCAAAGTTAAGTCTCACACTTGGATAAGACCTTTAGTGAATATAGTCCCTGGATAGTATGTAGTCATTGTCTGTATGTTTATTACCTGTTATGTATGATGCCCTTTAAAATTAGTGTGGACTGGCCAATAATAATGCTTTGCTCATTATCTAGTAAATGAGATTTCAGGTTATGGAATAACTATGTATCCAACAAATGGTAAAAAATCTACCACATGATTACTGTAACCTTTCGTGTTTTCTCCCAGTTACCTTCTATTTATACATTACAAAGAAGTATTTCTACCTTCAAACGTCCTTGCATTTGTGATATTTATTATTAGACATATCTTTGTCTTAAGAACCAGTCTTATATTCCCTTCTTCTACAGTCGACATCTTACATAATAAATTACATTGCTCTTTCTCCACCATGGATAATATAACATTATATATAACTTTGCTTTTTTCTACCATGGAAAATACAATTCTCTGGACCTGACTATGTTACTGGACTCACGAATAGTTACCTTGTTTATGTTCAGCTACACCTTAGAATCTGCCCTTTGATGGAGACTAAGTGCTATAAAAGTCCACATTAGATTAGAATAGATTAGACAATATAACATGATATCTTATTTTCTTTCTTCAACCATGGATAATATAACATTAGATATTACATTCCTTTCTTCTACCACCCATGGGCGAATCCAGCATTAAATTAAGTGTGGGGGGGGGGGGGCATGTGTAGGCGTATAAAAGCTAACGAGACCCAGGGCATGCCTCCTCCCCCCAGAAAAAGTTCTAATTTTATATCTTGTCATTTTTCTGCAAATTTAATACCAATCTCAAAAATATTTCTCAGAGTGCAATTGTTAACACTAATTCAATATACGCAGTCTGTCACTAAGAACTAAGAATTGGCTTAGATTCCATCCGTGCATGGAAATTATTATTATCTAGCTTTGTTTACATACCATTACTTTCAGGGTTAATTTCATACAAAAGTTTGTTTCCAGAAAATTTAAGTAGGTTTTTATGCCTGATTTGAGATCATTTAACCTTAGATTATAACTGAGGCTTGTGAAATAGTATATTTATTATTAAAACTTTGGATGAATCTGGATCTAGTGCAGGATGATCTACTTTTGAATCTATGTCTGTTGATTTGGGTCCAGTGTCTAACCCAATTTACATTTTTAAGAAAGGGGACTGAAACCCCCCTTGCCTCCCTTCTGGATCTGTTAGAGCATTCTATATTTCACTTTGATCTTTTATCTAACATCTTATAGCAAAATTTAACTTGCACATTTTCTTTAGTTAAAAGTGTCCACTATGTTCATTATTGGCCACTTAGTGACTAGGACCACATATGGAAGCACTTTTACACATTTCCAAAGTAACTCCTTTACTTTTATTGCATGTAAAATGACCATACAAACACAAAAATACATACCAGAAATATAGAAATGAAGAGTAATGAGGCTAAACAACATTTTTAAAATTACAAATTAAATAAGAGGTGACCTTATAAGTATAGTCCATTCATTTCAAATATTGGAGACTTACTTGGCCATTAACTTGTATTCATATGGCTTTGCTTTGATAAAATACTTGTTGTAATATTGTTGTTGAAATAGGATCCCACAAAACACTGATCTTCAGTCTGAGGTTTCTTCATCACTCGAGTCACCCAAGGACACATTCTAAAGAAAGTGTGTACACAAATAAAGCTGTGAATTGCCTTAAATGTATTTGCATATTGATTTATTGCGGGTTGATTAAGACAATACAAGTAATTGGGATTCTTGTTTCACCTTTTTGGATGTAAAAGATACTCTCCCTGCAGATACCGAAGGCACAAACAAGCATTGATGTTGTGACAATCTGTATCTACTTAATTGGGCATTGTACATATTGTAATAAATTGTACCACACTGGGAATTGTCTATCCGATTGGGTTGCAGTCTAAAAATAAGCCACTTGGTAACGTTTAGGAGGTAATTTTTAGTCAGGAGCTTTGTAAACTTAACTTCTTTTGGAACCTAAGTTTGTCATACCAATCATATAGACCTTGGTAAGGTTTGTAACCAACTGGAGAATTTTGGGGAATCAATTGAAAAGTTTCAAGAACAAATTGCAATATCGCTCGGAAACTGCCATTTTTATACATAAGGTCCACCCATCTTTGCCTGTAGAGCTTGATCAGTTCTAAGTTATACAATCGGGGACAAGATACATAATCGGATTACTACGAAATAGTATTAGCGCCACCAGTGGGATTGTTTTTATTGGAAATATCTATGTTGGCGAGTTAGAAAATCACAGTTTTCCCGCCAACACAGATGATATTTTCGCCATCACAGATGAAAATTTCGCCAACACAGATGAAAATATAGGCAACATTGACGAAAACTTCGCCAACACAAATGATATTTTCACCAACAAAGATGAAAATTTCGCCAACACAGATGATATTTTCGCCAACACAGATGAAAATATAGCCAACACTGATGATATTTTCGCCAACACTTACAGATGAAAAATTCGCCACCACAGACAACATTTTTAGCCAATCACAGAGATAATAATCATTTTCCAAACACTAGACCAACGAGGCCATTATATGAATACCTAAAGATTATTTCCTTGCTTTTAAATCACTACACATCCGCCTCCAACCTCTGAGATCAGAGTTCGAATCCCAGCCTAACTTCAAGTGGGAAAGCTGGTAGTTGCTTACTCTGTTTCTGTGACCATATAGTTACACAGAGAATATAATAAACTGTGAACACAGTTGCTGATGTCCAAGTTTCAAAATAATTATTACCATCTTGACAACATGATATTTACTATCATTCGGGGGATGCTATTTATACAATGTGAACTTTAACAATTCTTTCTCATTTCTACAAGGCAATGTAGCTATGTAAGAGGTAGATGTTTAAAGACAATAAATACTTCATAGGAATCAGAAGTATGTTGTTATTTGTTATGTGCTTGCTGAAGCATCTTCACAACTTTTTGTATCCACGGAAATAAAAAGCCTGACATAGTCACACGAATCACAAGTGTGTAAGGAAAAGGAGTTACCTTACTAAAGAATTTCAAAACTGTGGTGAATTTGAGATTTCTTAATTTGATACCCATTTCTTAGAAAATAAATATTTCACACCTGATATTATCCTATTCTAAGTATAATTTAACTTTTTTAGCACAGTTTTCTATCAAAAGAATGAATTTAGGATGTTTCAGGTAGATAACAACTATGTCAATCAAAAAGTTGCAGGGCCCTGAAAAGGTCTCAGCACCACAGAAGACATCTCTATATACAATAAAAATCTAAGGTGGATAGGTTTTTGATGTAAAGATGAGAATATATTAGATAGAATTTGATCTTCTTTCTAAAAGAAGAAAGAGAAGGTCCAGAGCAAATAATTAACAGGCAATTTATTTCAAAGTTTTAAGAGTGTAAGAGAACACAAAACTGAAAAAAAACTATTTGATAGACATCTATTTAAGCCAACTTACAGCAACCAAACTCTATGGTTACTTTACAAAAGCAAGTCTCATTATTTGCCACTGTTTATCACAAACTGCATCACTTGAGCCCATTTTATGCCACAGAGGCCTAAACATAACCCAGGAATTACTATCTAAAATGGGGGTCAATCTACAACCTAGCAAGGAAGTCAAAGGAATGTTGTAAAACATTAAAGCCATGATTTATTGGGTTTCAAGGTGAAAAGCCCCGGGAGTATTTGTGAACTTCTCACTGTAATGAAAAACATTGAGATAGGTCACAGGCTATCATCAATAAAATATACTGATGTAAGAGAAAGAAAAAACCCACTAAACTTGTACAGTAATTTATGTAGTAGACAAGTTATATCCACAACAACTCTACCCATCTCAGTTTTAAACAGAAAATGTTACCCTTGGATTTAAATGATTTTTGTTTTTCTTTTAAGTGTATTTTCTTATACTGACGGACCAAAACTGGACCAGGTTTTATTGTTAGCTTACCCTCAAAGAAGAAAGTAATAAGCTTGAATCTGATATCATGTTGACCTAGCAAAAACCGTGGATAGTGCTGTAAATCATTAAACTCCTAACAGTAACCTAATTCTTGTGAATTATTCACAAGTAAGCTGTCGGTAAATCAAGGTTTGATTTAAGTGTCTTTTTATAGAATGGGCTAAAAGGTATTGATTAATTTAGCTAGTCTTTTAATGGATATATCTTTGGCTTTTCTACTTAATTTTAAATAAACCGGAATCTACTTTATTTTGAGGTATTTATCTTATGCTGGCAAAACAAAAACATTGTGTTAGTTTTTACTTATGTTTCAAAAGAAGCAGTTTTACCTTAATCACAATGCTTACAAAGTCTAAACTTTCGCAGAAACCAACAACAGCCACTTCTGTGTATTGTCTGTTAAGTTAATAGCCTTTGTACAAAAGTCTACCACTGAGTAGCATTATTGCAAAAGCACTTCTTTATCAGTTTGGGAAGACAGAATACCCTGTTTACTGGCTACAACTGTGTTGTTTATTAGGTACATTTAAAACTTTTTACAAATATTGTGATAGCAGTATAAAGTATCAATTTCATATTACTAAAACTACATCAAGACAATAAAACTCTAGATATATTTATTTGGGGTTTTACATCATTTTCAACACTGTACAGGTCATATCACAATGTGTAGTTTTGTGGGCAGAGGAAACCAGTACTTACACTCGGTCAAGGTTCTGTACTGTAACCTGCCGACAATCGGTCAGCAACTACCAACTTTGACACATGAGGTCCAGGGTATGAACCGCCGACCTCAGAGGTGGGAGGTGAGTGTGTTACCACTGTGCCAATGTGGCCCCCTAATAAAACACTATCAATTATAATAACATACCAAATGTTTTTCACTGTTGTTTGGAAAATATATTTCTGTCTTTAAGGACACATTGTATCCAACATGTAGGCATGGGTTTAATATGAATCTGAGTGCTGAGAGTCATGTGATTAAACTCCAAACCTGTTCATCAACCTCTGATTCAGCTAAATAATATCACGGCCCAAAATATTATGGTTAACACTGAAAGTATTCTAAATGGACCAATATTTTAACACCATTTATAATGATTACTAACTACAATGTCAGCAACATGAGACAAGAACAAAAAGCTATAAGCACTAGACAAAAAGATGGAGATGGATCATCAAGTTGAAATAGAGAGATTTGCAATCTTCACCTCAATGTAGAAGTATGTTCATCAGCTTATCACCAATATAAGGAATGACAGCCAAAGTAGTGAATATAAAAAGTGAAGAAACCACATTCCAACATTGCATACAGTTTATGAAGATTGATGGGGTATCCAAGATAATCCATTATGAAATGTGCAAACAGAAAATTTACAAAACAATGAAACTCTGTAAAATTCCTTGGTTTACAAGGAATTTTAACTTAAATGTAACGGTCATATACAACAATATTGTCGGTATTTTCTGTTACTTTATATTCCCAAGAGAGATTATGAATTATTAAAGATCCAGTAAAACATTGTTACCCACAGGTTATCATGGAAAACTAATGTATGGAATATCTTTTAAAAGGTACAGTTAGAAGTCTGAGCCAGAAAACAACTGTATATATTTTCTATGAAATTTAGATGATTATAAAAATATGAAATTTAATATAAAATAAAGAATACCTTACTAAACAATAAAAATCATCTTCCAATATTATAATGGCTTTCCTTCAAATACAGTAATTTTATCTGAGGTGTTTCAATTATTGCAGATAAACATCAGCCTCACCTGGATGTTATCTACCTTTTAACAGCCACACTCGTTTCCCAACTCTGAACCCAGTCATATAAAACATGGACCCGGCCCTATGTGGGAAAGTTTTCAATTGTTTACCGTAAGCTAACAGTAAGAATCAACTAGTAGCAACTAATAAGTATGGGTTTCATGTTTTCATTGGAATCTTCATCTGCTACATGTGATCTAGATGCCTTTCCAAAAGCCCTATTAAAAGAATGCCTCAATGAACTAATTGAACCTCTCACTGACATACCAGCTGCTACAAAGAGGGCCATAGTCACTCCATTAATAAAAAAGGTCACATTGGATCCTGATAATTTTAAAAACTACAGACCTGTATCCAACTTAAATTTTGTATCCAAGGTAGTGGAGAAGGTAGTTGCTAAGAGGTTGTTAGCACACATTCAACAGAACCAACTCTGTTCTAGATTCCAGTCAAGTCTAGTCTGCTTATCGTGCTTATCACTCAACTGAAACAGCTCTTCTTCAAGTTCATAATGACATTTCGTCTGCCCTTCACAAGAAATGCATGGTTCTTCTTGTCCTGTTGGACTTGAGTGCTGATTTCGATACAATAGACCATAATATCCTACTCTTACGATTGCGGAGCCACTTTGGAATAACTGGAAATGCCTTAAACTGGTTTGCCTCATACCTTTCTGACAGATCACAGATGGTGAAGGTTGGTCAGTACTTTTCTCAACCTGTTAAATTCAAATATGGTGTACCACAAGGCTCAGTGCTCAGTCCGATTCTGTTCACGATGTACCCAACACCTCTAAAAGACATTATTCAGAAGCATGGCATAAGTTATCACATTTATGCTGATGACACACAGCTATATCTCACTTTCAGACCAGGAGTTGATATCAATAATGTTTGTAGTCAGCTCGAAGAATGTATCTGTGATCTCAAGCGATGGATGCTCTGTAACAAGCTAAAGCTTAATGATGAAAAGACTGAGGTTCTGCTTCTGGGTTCCCCTTACTTCTTAAAAAAAGTGCCCTCAATAACACTTCAGATTGGTGACTCATTAGTAAGAAGTACATCATGTGCCAAAAATCTAGGAGTCTTATTTGACTCAGAAATGAATATGCATAAATTTATTCACCAGAAAGTAAGTGCTGCAATGTACTACCTCTATTCATAAACTTCAGTGTATACAAAACGTGGCAGCAAGGGTTGTGATGGGAGTTTCTAAAGAGGTTGACTCAAAAAGCCTTCTTCATCACCTCCACTGGTTACCAATTTGGAAGAGGACAATCTACAAAAACCTTCTACTGCTGTTCAAGGCAATGAATGGAAACTACCCTGAATATCTAATGGACCTGCTTCCTCCCCTCAGGCTCACTTCTAATCACACACGGCCCTCCTGTGCACCTCAGTTTCTGGAGACTAGAACTTTTTCTAAATTTGGGGATAGGTGTTTTCAGAACTCAGTACCCAAGCTTTGGAATAAACTCCCTCCAAGCCTCAGAATGGCAAAATCTCCAGTTTTAGAGTGGGACTCAAGACTTTCTTGTTTGAACTGGAGTCCCCTGTATATTTCTATGGTCAAAATTAAGTATTGTACTATGTTCAGCACCTAGAGCTTTTACTAGATTAGGTGCTATATAAATACTCTAATAATAATAATAATGGATCAAATAGCGCTTTCAGTCAATGCAGTACATGGGGATATTGTTTAGCATAAATGTTATGACCCAGGGGTGAAATTGTCCATGGACAACCCAACTGTCTATTTTGTGAAATGGACAAATCCATATATATATTGCTATCCATTTCATGAAATAGACAATGTCATGTTTGAAAGTTATTCATGGCCAATCTTTGGTTTAAATTATCCACTTTATTCCGCAATAATAATGATATGTATATGAAATATCTTGCACTAAATTAGTTAATAATTTAAATAGTTATAAATATTTGAAATAAATTTGAAATAAAAGTGCCAATTATGTAAAGCATACTTTTTAATAACTACCTAAAATTACACTTACATTTTTGAAAAGCATATTGGTACCTGGTATATTATTTTTTTTACTTTTGCTGAAAAGAAGTATAACAGAATTTTGTCTCTTTTGTGCAATAATCTTGTTTAAAAGGCTTTCTTTTAATGATTAGATCTGAGGAATTGTAGTCTATTCTTTGACGATTAGATCTAAGGGTTATTAAAAGTAACTGTCATTCTAAAGAGGTTGAAGTCATCCGAAAGGTTAGTAAAAGAAGTGGGCTAATTATAATTAAATCCAACTTAACAGTGGTCAGGCTTTATTTTTATGATATCTGAAGATTGTAGTCAACCTTTTGAGGATTAGACATAATGGTTAATTCAGTGCCTGTCACTATCACAAATCTTATGATAATGTGGAGAAGTAAATGACAAGAGTGATATCAACATTTGCAATTAACAATGTAAATAAACTACCAATGTGGCCTAGTGTTAAAGCTATTAATGTTATAAAATGTATGTTGTAGCTTAGTCTCATCTAGATGCTATCTCAAATTCTTAAATTTTGAATAAATGTAAATACAAATATTAGCAAATACTTAACTAAATTATTGTTGCTTAATCATAGTAGGATCATGTTAGATTTTATAAGAAAATGTTTAAGAAATTAAAATAAGCTACATATCATCAGTAGACTTTAGGTTAAAGTACAACCATTGAAGTATTCTAATACTATGGTTCAATAAAATGCAACAATCTTTTTTCACTGTGAATGAGAGTAAAAATTTCATATATTTAGCTGTCCATTTCATGAAATGGTCAGTAGTTTTTTATCCATTTCACGAAATGGACAAATATTTCATGAAATGGCCAATTTATCACCTGGGTCATAACATAAATACACTATATAATACAATATTAAGACCAACCTTCAATACACACCATATGTTGCCATGAACTGGATTTGAACTCACAACCTCATAGGTGAGAGTTAAGTGGTTACATGCCAAACTTATTCACTGTCCAGACATTATGGCCTTCCTTTCTTGCATGGAGACCTGAAGATGATTGCCTCTCAAAATGGTACAGAAACCTTTTCCAACATGAAAACAACCAGTGGCTTTAAAAACACACACACTCGCTCACAGATACTGTTGGAAAACCAAAAATGGATCTGAACTTTTAGTCTGAATCCGGATCAACTTGAAACAACTTAGAGGGGAACCATGGCACAGGCAGACCCCACCTTATGTGAAAATATAACCTCAATCTGATGAATAAATTTTGATTTATGTATGCAGATATTGCAAAAAGTCACAAAAAACCAATTCTGGATTCTTGATCCAGATTATCTTTTAAGAAAGCAGAGCCATGGGTAAACCCCAGCCTGTGTGTAAATAATGACCCAATCTAAAGTTTTTGATTTATGGCTGCAGACAAAAAACAGACAAATGGGCATGATTATAGTGATGTGAAATGATGGGAAAGAGAAGCTTAATTGGTAGTGTATTTAAATGCCTGATGTTCTGTTCTATTTTATTCTGTCCTCTTCTCTTCTATTCTACTCTGTACTTTTATAATGCTTAATCTGTACCGGGCAGACTCTAAGGCTCAACACCAGTATCTGTTTTTGGTGTCTGATAAAACTGAAAAGCATTCAGCAAATGAAATCTGTATTTTTTACATGTGCAGGAGTCCAAAGTATTTTAAATTTATCACACAACATGAAGTGAATAGCAACAACTTCAATTATTCGATAACACTGATTTAAATTTGTGATTTATAAGCTGTATGTGAAGTTTTCAATGTTAACAATATATGGGTTATGGCACTATGTTGACGAGAACACAATAGTTTATAGCAATTGGGCGAATCATTTACTTTTTTCATAATATTACAGTAACTGTTAACATTCAAAGTATTTGTATGAGTTTACATGTTTTCTCTGCACTTTATTCTTGTGACAATTATAGTTATGATAAAAACAATCTCAATAAATGTGATAATAGATAGTTTTATCATAATACCATTTTCATTCCTGGCAGCCATGAAATCACATAACATATATTCCCTAAAGGTACAACAAACAAGGGTAAAACTATATCATAGCAAGGCCGACCAGGGTTTCGGTCTACTAGCGTGAGCCGTAAAGCCAACAGAAACATGAGTAGTGCACTGAAGCAGTCACCCATCCCAGTACTAACATAGCCCATTGCTGCTTAACTTCAGTGAAGAGACAGGCACTCATCACCCGATGTCACAATTCATGAAAGTCTGGAGACAAGAAAAAAATAGAAAAAAAGTGATCTCTAGAAGCACAAGCCTCACTAAAGGTTGTGCTTAATAAAATAATTCTGAATAGCCATCAAACACAATAGAAAACTGTGTTCAGGCATAAAGTGTAATGCCTAGAGCTCACTTTTGGTCATTACATGAAATGCCTAGTGCCTACACATACACAGATTGCCTGTAACATATATACACAAAGGAAAGTATTTAATTATATCACTTTGGAAAAATCTCAACTAGTCACTATAAGGTTCACACTGACCTAAAACTGTAAGAGGGAGGAACAAACTAATGGGCATTCTACTTGGATTCTGTCATCCTTCCTTTAAATAACCTGTTATCAGTGTTCTCTTTGTTCTGCTAAACTTGACACTAAGATGACCTTATTTGGTAACAGCAAATTACTACAATATATAACTTGTTTAACTTCCATTGCACTATGTTACAACTCCATGTGGAACAGACATCTGTCTACATCTCAGTATTACAATTTCTTCTTCTTTGACAAAATGTCACATTGAAAAAAAAGTATCTCTCAAAATACTGTTTCCCTCAAATCTCTAGAGGAATTTAGTCTCTAGTCTAAGTGGGATGTTGAAGCGAAATAAGAGGTTGTGAAAATGAGGCCAGTTGTGTGGTATCAACTGGAGAAAATAGTCTCTGATGGAGTATTGTCATGTGATGCTGTGTCCTTCCTGTTTTTTTATGCTAGATTTCATCAAGAGACGTGAGAGGCATTCTTCAGCTAAACCTGATGTTACTAGTATTTTTAAAAGGCCTGTTATTTTAGAAATGAGATGGTTTACGGATTGATAAGACTGCTCTCTCCTGGAACTAGATAAAAGTGACATACATAAGGGGAAAAAAGCTTTGAAGCAGCAAATCATTGACCTGCTTTCTATGTTCTATTTAAAGAAAGATTGGGACATTTTCACCAGGACGTTATGTTTTGGGGTGTATTCGTTTGTTTGTTTGTGATAACTCATGAAAAGCTTTCTTCATAAAAAGGGTAATGCCTGACCAAAGGAAGACGTGATAACATTTTACGAAGATCCAGATTATATTCCGGATACAAAATAATACCAAATTCTGTTTGCCACATTGAACAATATTCATTTAGAGACATTTCTGTTCATCCAGAGAAATGTGACAACCTCATAAAAAGTACAATATACAGATAGACGCCAGTGAAGCTTCTTTCTGATAAGAAAATATTGTTGCTATTAGGTGAAGGTTAGGTCCAAAACCCGACAGACAAATAATGCATATTTTCACATCAAATATTCTACAAGTGGAATCTAAACAGGAAAAACATGTTGCTTTTTACAAGATCAAAGAAACAAAAACATCACACTTGTATGCTCTTACTGGCAACTGAAATATAGACTTCAGCTTTCATTTCCTGTACAGAATGTGAAGATATTTTGTTACAATGACATTGTTCCATAATTTTTAGGCTAAGCTTCTTTATATGTTGAGATTAAATTAATCGCTTATGAGTGCATTTGCTTAGGGTATAGCTGTTTTGAGATCAAACATGTGGAAAGAAAAATAATCTTTCTTTAGTTTAAATAAATATGTTATAAAGAGGATTCTTGTCCTTTTTTTCCTTTTGAAAGAGTAAACCTACAAACAGTACTTATTATTTGTTATGTCAAATTAAAATTTTATTCTCTTTAACAGCTAAGATTCTATTAGGATAGGCCATCAATACTTCCTCCAGAAAGCCATAAGTCTGATTTTAACTAACCACACGAGGCTAAAAATGAGCAATGACTTTAAAAATGTCCCTATGTACTTAAAATACGGATAATCAAGTCCTCAGCTTTATCACTTGTGGGAGTCGAACCCACACAGAGGTGACTGCCTGTGATTAAATGCCAAACCTGCTTACCCACGAGGCCACTAAGGACCTCCAAAGGCATAGATAATGTTGGCAGTGATACAGCTAAAAAGAAAATCTATACTAAAAATTATGAAACATAACCCTGCCCTGCTTGCAACAATATAATTTCAAAACAACCACATGAGCTATGTTAATACATCTGCATCCACCACATTCACAGACTTTATGCTATGCTTAGGGTGGGATTCTCATGTCCCTGAAACAGTGTCAAACAGGCAGCTCCAATTCTACACACACAAAAAAACAGTTAAATGAAACAGTTCTGCGAAACAATATGAAACCCAAATATATATATTTTTCGCAAGTGCTCTGTGAAACTCTTTGCTAGTGGGAACAGCTACAGTTCACCAGATTAATAGTGCACTTGTTCTTTTTTAACCTATGATACCTAATGTTTGTTTTATTTGCAAGTTAAACGGATGGGGAACAACTTTGTCTGATGTGGCAAAAGAGTTGCAAAAAGTATTATTTAACACGTTTTCCTTTTGAACATTTTTATCATCCAATTTATCAAAGTAACATCCACCAGGCTAAACGGATAAGGGTAGGTGTAATCTTAATTAACTCAAAAGTAACAAAAAAGCCATCAATGACTGGAAAAAATGTTCTCAAATTTACTTGCCAGATAGTGTCTCTTTTTGATCCTTCAGGCAAAGCTTTATACTTTTTGTGAAAGAGAGAGAATCCTTTCTGCCTTGCTTAATTTGGTAATGTTGCATTTTTATTACAATTGTTTAAGCCCTATAAAAGTCCTTTATCTCAATGAATTGTATGGAATTTCATATTTTTTTGTCTTGGGAAAAATATATTATGTTTCTAACCTGTACCATACTCCCACATAAACCAATTAATCCAGCAAATGAAACACTCACATTTTAAAACGAGAATCACATAAATCAACAGGCGAGACTTGGTTGACATTTTCAAACAGAAAAAAAGCTGTACATTAATTTAACTGTACAATAAATTCTAGTGGGCAAAAGCCAAAGTTAGGATTTAACATTTTTTCCTAAATTAGGGTCATATCTGGACAGGCCTTGAGTACTTCCCACATTTTGTCATGAACATAAAAATCTGGTAGAGGCTTCTCATTATCTAGATCCACTGATTTACAGACCAAGACATGTTGGTGTTCTATGTTCATTCTTCAAGCCAATGTCACACCAGCCTCTTAGTGTATTCCACATGTTATAATGAGCTGTAGCAAAAACTCAGGCCTGCAGTTGTGAGATCTTGTTTATAAGAACTAGAAAGAACTTGTAAGAATTAGAGAGCACTCATAAAGTGCAAACCTCCTCGGGGTGTGAAGCATTTCTGAAAATTATGGCTTTTTGCATAATATATATAATCTGTTGTTGTTTTTTTCAAAGATAAATTAATTCTCCCTTTGGTCAGACCCTACCCACATAAAATATACCACAAAAACCCATTCATTATTGCTGGGGTTGTTGCAAAGATAAACACACAGACAAAGTAATGCAACCAAAACATAGCTTCTTCCTCGTGCCAGTAATAAGGATTTGGCTTTCAAGTTGTGCCAAGTTGCAGTGGGGAGCTGTATGGGATTCATAGACATTTCATTATCAGTCGTTAGAGCCAGAAAGGATATATATCTATAAGAAAGATAACAGATTTAGGGACACTTTAACATTTATTTCTAACAACTAACATACTTTTTGACATATTATATAAAGCAGTGTCCAGAGGTCAGATACATATTCAAATAGAGATCACCTCACTAAACAATGTAAAGGTGATCACACCACAAGCATAATGTTAATGTTATAAAGCATTAATTTGATATTCGCAAGCATCACATAACACATGGGGATTTATATTATGAGAATTTTATTAAAAATATTGGCTAACTAGCATATATTTGGCATGTTTGTATTCTTTCCCAACACAAGTGAAACAGTGAGCACATATATGCTTGACATGTAAACCATTTATATCATGGTTGCCAGGAAACCACAGCCCCCTGTCTGGTAATAGCTACAAAGGACTCCATTGCCTGTGCCCTTTTTGCATTTGGTTGTCCGACCCACTGTGAACCATAGCCCTAGGGTTCTGCTGGAGTTTTGCTGTACAAACGACAGAAGCATATATTGGATATGAGTGATATAATGACTGTGGTACCAACCTGTCCACCTGGTGGAACATACCCAACCCTAGGGGGTGAAGTGTAATAGCTACCAGCACTGGCCATCGTGGATCTAGGTGGAACTGATGCAAAGCACACCCTACAGAGGAGGACGATACTGGAACTGATATCCCAGGGGTCTCATTGAATCCCTGCGCTGCTGGAGAGTGAAGTGGGCGTGGCCTATGAGGGGTTGAGGTCCTGGTGTTACTATATGAATCAATACTGTTCTCTACATGTGATAAGCGTGACGAGATTTCCCTCAATTCCTGTAAGACCACATCAACCCTAGAGTGGCCTTTTCCCAGATTATTGGATTTTTCAGCTGGTAATGTAGTGAAGTCTGATATCTCCCTATGCCGAGCAGTGATTGGCATTTGTGAGCCCTGAGTGGTCAACACCCGCACCACTACAAGAGTGTCCATAATGTAGCCCGTGCTCTGGCCCGCTAACTGCCTGGGTAGGGGGATGTTGAAGAAAAGATAGATCCTCCATAACTGTGTCCCCATGAACCCTGCTACATCGTTTACTGGGGAGGGGGGGGGGGGTTGGTTTTTACAGGCACTACATTTGTACTGTTTTCCTTTCTTGGGCATATTGAATTTAAGAGTTACTCACACTAACACAGTCCTGTAGCCCAAACCAGTGAGCACTTGATGAGGAAAATATTCTGCTTACTATACTGCAACAGAACTCCACTCCTGCACCAAAACTGTCCGCAAGTTCCGTCACCAGGTCATTCGTGGGTACACAAAACAAATAAACCCCTTATGTCAGTACAGGGGGCGTCCCCATCAATTGATGCACATACGAGGAATAAAATTACTTTCTGTTAAAATATAAAAACTAAAACAACCTAACTGCGTCGCATACCCACATAACAAGTGTGCATCCATTAACTTCAAACGTGGGACTAACTATAAAACTAGTTCCTCTTCAACCCCACGCCAGTGCGCATTAATATGAACTGACCACCACTGACCATTCTAGGGGCGAAGTCCCACTTGCTTTCCACTATAACAGGAGTCAGATTCCCAAAACTCAACCGCTAGGGCAACCCCAAGCCAATATAGTCTATATGCATGGTGGTTTAAGTCAAGTCATAATCAAATCTGATATTTACGACCTTTACCATAAATGAATCAAACTGCATGAACTATGAACAACAAACTGAAAATTTAGGATGTCATACTAAGGTCAGGTCACCTCCAGCCCATGTCAGATTAATGATAATTATGTTTTAGAATCCCCGCTTGTTTAATCTCTGTTCTACATCAAGGATATCATGACAATAGCTCATTACATTTACACTACAGGACAATGCTCTGGAGGTGAAATGTCAAGCAATCCTACTAATTTTAATTCTAAAGGATTAACTTGAATTTTCAACATAATGTTGCCAACACAAAAGCACAAAGTAGATGTACTGAATTGCACAATTGTTTTTTCTATTATGAAAGAGTCGTTAAATCAGTAAACATTAATGTATAGATTTCTGACATTTTGTTAATAACAAAAACTGACTTAAATCATAATACATAATTTAATGGCAGTACATTTTATTATAATTACTGTTAACCAATAAATCTAATACTTTTTTATTTCAAGTGAGTAATTGAGAGATAATAGTACATGTAGTATGTATTAATATATAGTTTCTTCAGTTTCAATTATATATGTCAGAATTTTGAATTGAGGTAACACCAGGCAATTCCATTATTTGTTTGAGGTTTTTCATTAATTTACTTAAACAGACATATGAGTGTTTTCACCAACTATTTAGAGTGGAACAACAGTTCTAAAAACAGTATTCTGCTCATGTGTTACTTTGTTGTTCTAGAGCTTCATTTGGTGACATATCTGTCATCTCTTTTTGGACTGGAGAACCTGACTGCAACACATATATGGAATAATCTGGCTGGGCTGAATGTCACATGTATTAGATGGGAATACTTCCTACCTAAGATTTGTGTCATTTTTTCAATTAATGATACACAAGACAAAACCTTGTAGTTATTGTTACCTTTTTAATAGCTTAGGTCTATATAACCTACTAACTTTTTAATTTTATTATAGTTTCTTTACAAAGACTGCTGTCAGGATCGGTAAAATATAAATAGATTTGCCCTTCACTTATCTAACCATTTGACCTCATTAATTAGATAACCATCATATAATTTTTGCGACACAAACTTTAAAAGTCTCCATCTAAAATATTTAAAGTGAGATGCTTACACATTTGTAAAATTGAAACTACAGCCTCAATGACCCAGCGGATATCAAGTTTGGCTAATAGTTACTTGGCATCTAGGTCTAAGGCTGTGGTTTTGAATCCAGCATATGGTCTGTCCTAGTATGATCGTACCTCATAAATTAGATCTTCAAAGCTCTTAAGAATCATTTTTAAATTGTCTGGTAATCTTGAGTAATTCAGGTTCTTTTGCCACTTTTTTTCTTTTGCAATTGTTTTATCTTCACTCAACAGTTCTTTGAAGCTGGAATTAAGTTCAGTATCACTTAATTATTTAGCTCTTTAAGCATCAGACAACATATTATTATCATATCAAAATCCCCATGTAGCTGAAGCATAAATAATGTTGGCTGTGACATAGCTATAAAGAAACTCATTGTTAAAAATAGCGAATGGCTCTGTCCTCTTTGCAACATTCTTATTTTAAAAGACCCACATGCGCTCTATTAAGAAATCTGCATCCATAGCATTTACAAATTTTGTGCTATGTAAGGGTGGGATTCTCATGCACACGAAATATTGTCACACATGCAGCTTTATCATTTCACGAAAAGCAATAAGTGAAACAGGTGTTGCAAAACCTAATGTCAGCCAAATTTATTCTATTTGGACACTTTTATCATTCAATATATCAAAATCACACCCACCAGGCTAAACAGGTGAAGGTAGATGTAATCTAAATTAAATCAAAAGTGACAAAAAGCCATCAATGACAGAACAAATGTTCTCAATTTTACTTGCCAGACAGTGTCTGTTTTTGATGCCTCAGGGATAGCTTCATACGTTTTGTGAGACTTCTTTCTGTCATGCTTTGTAGTATTCCATTTTTATTGCAATTGCAATTGCATAAGCCCTGTCTTGGGATATAAAATATTATGCAATTAGTGTTTTTTACCCTGTACTAAGAAATACTCACTCTTTGGAATGAGAATCACATAAAGTAACTGGCGAGTTAAGTTGGCAGTTTTACAAAGTAAAAAAATGCACATTAAATTAATTTTACAATAACTTCCGCTTGATAAATGCCAAAGTTTAGATTCAAAGTATGTCCCAAAATTAAGGTCATATCAGGACAGGTCTTCACTACTTTCAACAAGTTGATGATGCAAGCTTTAAAATTTGGTGGAGACTTGTCATCATCTAGATACACTGATTTAAGAGGTCAGGACAAAACCAATCTTAGTGTTTTATGTCCATTTCGCAAGTCAATGTCACATCAGGACATCCCCTCAGTGTATTTTACATGTGTTGTATTCAAGACCCAAGAATACAGTAATATTTTTTCATAAATAATGTGACATTGATTTTCCCAAAAAATAATTATGCTCATCTTTTACTTCTGTTAGTCAGACTCTACCCTCCTGAAATATGTTAGAAAGATCCATTCATTACTTTTGGAGTTATTGTGAACACATTCAAACAGACAGACAGACCGACAGACTAATGTACTCAAAAACATAACCTCCTTGTGGTGGTAATAAGGGGAGCAGTATGGGGTTCATAGACAATTCATAATTAATGCTGATATTTGCAACTCACTTACCAAAAATGGCTGAGCGGCTGCTATCTTCCGTTATAAATCACACGTACATCTAGAATTCAAAATAATTTTATAATCCTTTCTGGTATTTGCAAACTTTGACATTGGTGATTCTTTTAATACAGAGCTTTAATTTGATATTATTTATCGATTAACTGTTTTAAGTCAAGCCTAGTACCATTATATTGGGGCTGGTAGTTAGAGGGTGGAGGAAACCAGCATATACTGTAAATTGCTGACCAAAGACAAACAACTAGCAACTTTCCCACTTGAGGTTGGGATAGGGTCAGTGAGAGGGGGGGTGAGTGTGTTACCACTGCGCCACTGTGGGCCCCTAGATCCTGGTATTAATGCAAACCCCTGTTGTTGATCATTACTGTCAACATTTCAATTATTATGCTCATCTTTTATCTGGGCCACCTTATTTGGCTTCATTATAAGTCAAGTAACAGTAGTAAATATGTTACTTTTAGGCTGCCCTAACTTCCACTTATGATCCAAATTTAAGCTAAACTGAATTGCCATCTTTGAATAATTTCTCTAACTTTGGAAGCTGAAACTTAACTTATGATAAGGCAGCCTTTAACTCATAATTGAAAAATTTGTTCTAAGATGAACCCAAAGTGTCTTAAATGTGTAATTGTAATGTTTATTTATTTATTTATTTGGGGTTTTACGTCGCTTTCAATACTGTACATGCCATTTCAAGATGGGTAGTTGGAAGGGCAGACAAAACCAGTACATACTTTTAGTAAAGGTTCTCTACTGTAAACTGCCGACCAACAGCAAGCATCTACCAGCTTTCCCACTTGAGGTAGGGCCGGGAACCAAACCCCGACCTCAGAGGTGGAATTGTAATGTAGTGAGTGGCCTTAATATACATGATATCGCAGTACTGTATGTATTTGCTTATAATCAATTGAAAGTCAAGTTTAAGGGTTATAACCTTAACCATGAATAATATACGTGCTTCACTAGAATACTTTACTGGCTACTGGCCGCAAATGGATCTAAGACAGGTTACGTTGGAACACCCATATGTTTTACTCTTACAGCCAAACTTTTGATGTGGTGGACTTTGAGGTACTCCAATGGGCCATAAACATGTTTGGTATATCTGCTTGTCTGCAATCAAGGACGGTAACCAGCCACATACCCACCCTTCCTCTATAATGGATGGCGACTGCCTACAAAGGGATGGTCTTACAGTCAGTCTCCGTAGAACACCTCTATAAGTGAGGGGCTTCACTCTGCCATAATCCACAATAGACATAGATTCTATATACATACAATACTTTTCATTTAGCATCTTATTAAAACTGCATCAACTATGAATAAAAAATTAAGGGCTTAGGAAGCCATACCAAGATCAGATCACTCCACCCCATGTTTTTATTTTTATATTTATGTTATGTAAGTCAAAATTATGTTATAGTACCCCGTATCTGCCACTTTTCACAATCTCTCTTCTACATCAAGGATTCCATCGTCTAGGTATTAAATGTCAAGCAATTCAACTAATTTTCATTCTAATGTATTGACTAAAATCTCTAACATAATGTTGCCAACAAAAACACTGAGTAGAGGTATTTAAGTGTACAATTTTATTTTATATTATGAAAGAGCCATTACATCAGTAAAGATAAAATATATATTTCTGGTATTTTGTTAGTGACACAGACTGATTAAATTATAACACATAGCTTAATGCTGGGACATTTGTTTATAATTGCTGTGAACTAATAGGTCTGATTTTCTGTTAAGTAAGTAACTGAGAGATGATAATAGTCTATAATATTACTTGAACAATTAATTGTGATGGTTCAGTAAAAATCATTATTCAGTTTCAATAATATAGCCAAATTTCAAATTGAGGTAACATTAGCCAGTTCTGTCATTTCTTTGGGTTTTGATTGGTGTTACTTAAACAGGCAGATGATATAATGGAATCATTTTAAAATGCAAAATGGATAAAGCTCCTCTATGCACTGGAATTCAAAAAGGGGCAGTATTTAGAGTAGAACAACAGTTCTCAAAATAGTATTCTGATCAGGTGTTATTTTCTTGTTCTGGAGCTTCACTTAACTTACCTGACATCTATTTTTGGACTGGAAAACCTGACTGCAACACACATATGGGATAAACTGTCTGGTCTAAATGCCACATGTAGTACGTGGGAAAACTTCTTACCTAAGGTTTGCATCATATATATTTTTCAATTAAACATAAACAGGAAAAAATCTTGAAGCTTTTTGTCACCTTTTAACATAGCTAATTGGCCTCTAAAGTCTGATTGGTATGACCCTCAGCAGTTAGAAAGAACTTAAACCCTACCTTTAATGTTTTAACTATTTTTTATTATTTTTTCTTTAACAAAGACTGGTGTCTTTATAGATTAAAGTATTTTGCCTTGGAAATAGATTTGTTCTTCACTTTTACCTTATTAATTACCATTGTAAGAGATAACCCCACCTTAATTTGACTTTGATCAATAACAAAATCAAGTGAGGTTAAATAACAATCATGTAAGTTTTGCGACACTAATTTAAAAAGTCCCTACATAAAGATTTAAAGTTTGATGCCTAGATCTCTGTAAATTTAAAACTGGAGCCTCAGTGACCTAGTGGATATCAAGTTTGGCAAATGGTCACTTGTCTGTCAGGTATGAGGATATGGTTTCGTATGCAGCAGATAGAAATACTGATTGTCTGCCCCAATATGACCCTATCAATATCTTAATTGGACGTTCAAAGTTCAGAATAAGATTAAAGTTGTCTGATATGTTCATCACATTGAATCACATCTTGACTCATAAACAGTTCATAAAAGCTGGACCAAAGTTAAGCCAACATATTAGATAACATATAAAATTAAAAAAAATCTAAAAGCAAGCACAAAAATAACATAAAATACAAACACAAATTAGCATGACTCAATGAATCTGTTACATAGTGTTTCCAGTATCTCAAATGTAATAGCTTTTTAATAGGATATTGTTCACACACCCACCTATTTCCACAAGGAAGCAAACATACAGGAAATTAACTAATTGCAGGGCCATGTGAATTTCAGCTAACTTGGTGTTTTTTGTAGTTATTTCAGTGGTTCATACTTCACCTCTTTCTACTAAAAATGGTAAATTTCCTTGATTGTTTACAGCTGACCAGTATCTTTATGGGAACTGACACCAACAGAACAACTTGCAAAAAATAGTTCGATTCGGCATTATCAAAGCATTCCTTTTACATTGCTTACCTAAATGTTAACATACAGTATTCTACTTCTGAATAGAAAGCACATTCAGTCACATTTGTTTTTGAACAACACAAAAACATGATTGTCATTAAAATATGCTTAACTGACATGCTCTTGTGGATGCATAAAGAACCTAAACTTTGGTTGACACAGTTCTATGCTGCTCTCAGAAGATACATATGAGAGCCCAAAAATTACCTTGTCTGGGATCATTTCTTATTTGATCCATTTTGCTTGTTGGTAGATCATCTTCGTGAGAATACGAGACAGCATGTTCGCCATTTTTAGCCATCATGGTTTTTTAAACCTCATTTTATTTTCATCTTTAGTAAACCACTTAGCAGGTATTATCGATAACATATTTCAAGAACAATTTCTTCACAGTTTATTTTCAATTCAACTCAAGTTCATTTAATTTATTCAAGTTTATAAGGTATTTTCAAAACCTTGTTTAAATCAACATGGTATGTTAGTTTTGCAATGGTAATGAGAAAAAGGTATGCCCGAATGAGGAAAAGTTTTGACAATTCTAAACTGCAGCGTACCAGCAAACCACTACTAACTTCCCCATTTGACGTGAGGGCTGAGTTTCAAACCCCAAATCTCAGGGGATGGAGTTAAGTGAGTTACCCAGTACACCACCCCTCTCCCTCTATAACATGTGGACATCAAACAGTTGCAGTTTTGTGACATAATGATGATGAGTAATAAATCACACTAAAAAGATGAACCCTCACAAGTACCAGAAGCCACGTGAGACACTCCACTATCACTTCCTAGATATCTGTGTGTGTTTTTGTACCTTCCATCTTTGTAGAGTAAAATAATAATTAGACAGCATGTGACTTTCGTCATTCAACTAATTCTGAGTGCTCTCAACTTTAAAATGGAAAATCATGCGAACGTTATACATCAGATATGATGAATACTGTCAAATAATAGGAACAATCACAAACTGAATCAAGATTTTTATGATTCAACTAACTGTTTTTACCATTGATGGCGGTGGGGGTGGGGAGAAAGAGGTTAGTGGTGGATTTCATTGTTAATCAGCTGTTCCACTGAGACGATCTTATCGTAAACCTCCTCCCCGACTCCCGACTGAGCAAATAAGCAGATTAGGGAGATTGCTTCTGAATAGGGAGTGGATTTACGATAGCTTGACCGGTGACATCAGATAGGATAATAAAAGAAAAATATACATTAATACACATACATAAAAAGTCCATTTCGCGGGTTGACATTGAGGTGCCAACCTTAATCATTCCTTCATGATGATTTTTGAAATACCCCTATAATATAATTGGGTTTACTGGCCACATGGCCGTTTCTGATTGGTTGACGGTTTGACCCTTGCTGTGGTCAAGGGGAGAATGGCCAGATTTGAACTGGCAGTTGACAAGACAAAACCTATATTTTATTTTTAAAAAGAATTTATTTGTTTTTTGATTTATTTAATTTTGTATTTGTTTTTGCTCATACATAGAAAATTTTGAGGTCTTGTTAGTTATTTATTAGGATGGCAGACAACAGATCCCACATGTAAATGCTGAGAGACATGTTGTACCTACTCAGGCTTCAAATACTTCACAAAAATTTCGCAAAAATCATTCAGGCCAGAAGGCAAGCAAATCAATGCCTTATGTATATTATAATGATAATTCCTGTAACTTTTAAAAAACATCATGAGACCGAAGGTGTCTTGTACAGGCACATCTGTAGCTCATGTTTTGCTCAGGATGGTAAGATCAGTGTTCAGTCCTTGGATTGCAAATCAAAAAAATTCAAAAAACGATTAACTCTTGGCATGGTTGATAAGGCTACATGGCAGCTTGATTGTGTCCAGAAAAATGATGTGAATAGTTGTAAAAATAAAAACTTTGTGATAGACATGTTTTTAATAGTTCTTTTTGTAGGAAATCTGTACTTACTGAATGTCAAGCTTCCAGAAATGACTGGAGTGAGTGGTTGAACGTTAGCAACAGCTATAAGCCTGTTGTTTCTGGCAAATCTTTTGCTGATGTGGTAAGGGCTAATTTCGGCCAGAAGGGCCGTGGCCAAGCTAGACCTCTGGTGGGTACTCAAGTTGCAAGCAAACCAGGTGAGCCTCTTGAGTTGTTCAAGGAGGATGTTAAGCTTTCTCATAATATTGCACATCATGCAGCTAAAAAGAAAGCCAGATCCTGTCACACCACCATAAACAGTAAGGATGATAATTCTATTGTGTGTATAAACAGGTTCGAACCCCTGATGGGGGAAGATTTAATCATAGATGATTTTGATAGTTCTAATTCTAATTTGACTTTTATAGTGCTTAATCTCCACTGAGTAGTGGACTCTAAGGCGCAACAAGACAATAGCAATATGCAAATTTAAAGTCTAGGGACAAAAACAGGTTGGCACCATGGAGAAGCCATAAGAGAAAATGAGCTAAGGAGGATATGCCTTTGCGTAGAGATAGGTTTTGAGCTTCTTTGTAAAAGAGGCAATAGTGGGTGATGCACGGATGTCTTCAGGAAGTGAATTCCAAACAGTGGGAGCATCAAAGGCAAAACTGAAGCCAAACTGCTTAGTGGACTTGTGAATTGTAGGCTGAAATTTTGGAACATTGAGGAAATTGGCAACACTCTGACTGTGTCTAGTATTGTAAGTAGTGCGGTGTGGATAGATGTGGAGTGAAATATTTAGGGAAACCAGTATGAATAAACTTGTACACCAGGGTAGCTAGTTTGAACTCTGAGCGAAACTGAATAGGGAGCTAATGGAGTTTCCTGAATACTGGAGTTATCCGAGTGTATTTACACGAATTTGTAACAATTCTAGCAGCGCTATTTTGGATGGACTGTAATCTATGAAGATTGACTTTAGAGAGACTCCTGAAAAGTGTGTTACAGTAGTCCAACCGACTACTAACAAAAGCATTGGCAACTGACACAGCTGCATCCTGAGTCAAGAACTGCCTAATACTTCTAAAATCCCTCAGTTGACTAAAGCAGCCTTTACAAACTTTCTGGACGTGTTTAGAGAAGGAAAAATTAGAGTCGAACCACACACCCAGGTTCCTCACAGACTCGGTGGGGTGAAGGGGGTTGCCCAGGATATCAACTGTGAAACATGCATTTAACCTTTCTCTCTGTTTCTTGGAGCCAAAAAGTATGAACTCAGTTTTATCAGGATTAAGTTTAAATTTGCTAGCAGACATCCATTCTTTGACATCTTGAAGGCATCTGTTCAACTTATCAAAGGCAGCTAAGGCATTCCTGTGTGAGAGATGGACATAAAGTTGTGTGTCGTCAGCATAAAAATGGAAGTTTACGCCTTTGTGTTTACCAATCAGTGTACTAAGGGGAAATGTGTATAGAGCAAATAGCAGAGGACCCAAAACAGAACCCTGAGGTACACCGAACAGCAGTTTTTGTAAATTAGACAAATAGAACCAATCTTTACAGATTGATAGCATTCTGTCAAATAAGAAGAAAACCATTTGAGAGCTGAGCCACCAACACTGAACCAATCCAGAAGACAGCAGATGAGAGTGGAATGATCAATCGTATCGAAGGCAGCCGAGAGATCCAGAAGTACCAAGGCAGTAGCTTCACCCCGAGATAGTGACAAATGAATATCATTTTTGATGGAAAGCAGAGCCATCTCAGTTGAGTGACCTGGCTTATATGCTGACTGGTATGAGTTATCCAAGCCATGTCAATGAATGTGATCAACCAGCTGTTTAGCAACTACACGTTCCACCAGTTTAGAAATGAAGCTAAGTCCAGATACTGGGCAGTAGTTTTTCAAATCCTCAACAGGAAGAGAGGCCGTCTTAATAAGTAGAGTGACTACAGCTTTTTTGAAACCATCTGGAACCAGTCCCTCACTGAGTGAAAAATTAACCAATTTGGTTATAGATGGTAGAAGGATGTCAATGCATTCCTGAATAAGGAATGTGGGCAATGGGTCCAACAGGCATGATTTGGTGGGTGATTTACTGATTATTTTTCTGATTTCATCTTGAGTGACTTGAGTAAAGACTGTTGGTTTACGAGGGTCAAAGGGGGATGTACCGTGTTACAGGACTCAGATGAAAAAAACTGTCACAAATTTTCATGATTTTATTTGAGAAAAAAGTAGCAAAATGATCAGCCAATGACTTTGAGGATTAACAAGTGGGTAGAGTAGTGCCATGGGATCTATGTAGGACTTTGTGTAACTTCCACTATAGTTTCTTCGAATCATGGCTATTGTCGGAGATTAGTTTCCTGTAATAGACAGTTTTGTCCCTGTTTGCAAGACGATTACACCAGGCAATTTGACGTCGAAGATGACTCCTGTTGTATTGACTTTTATCTTTACGCCAAGCTCATTCAAATTGACGTCTGAGTGACTTAGCAAGGCGATAGGTCTCTGACAACCAGTCAGCATGCTGTTTCATCTTGACACTGGACACAAGAGGAGCATGCCTGTCAAGGATATAACTCAAGTCTTGTACGTATTGATCATAGAGCTGTGAGATAGAATTTGCTGGACATTTCACAAAAGGCATTTCTTTAAGGTCAGACAGAAAGTCGGACATATTGATACGATGGTACCTCCTATAGGAAATTCTTGTCTGACAGGTAGCAGGAGAGGAAGGAACGTCGATAGCACATTTAATGACTGCATGATCAGATATGAATTCACAGATGTCAACATGTACACACACATCTTGATCACTGGGGTAGAGAATGAGATCAAGGATATGACCGTGCAAGTGAGTGGTATTGTTAACTGACTGTCTTAGATTACATGATACTAAAAGGGCTTTCAATTTGTGACTATCAGTACAAGGTATGTCTATGTGTATATTGAAATCACCACATATGAAGTAATTGCAATAAACAGAAGACAGAAAACAAACAAAGGACATAAATTTATCTAAAAAACTGGAAGAACATGGCCCAAGAGGGTGGTAGATAGAGGCTAGGAGCAAAGTTCAGCACGAAACTGAGACTGATATGACCATATTTTCAAAGGAGCTATAATTAGGGGTATCCACCTTGCGACATTTGTATGAATCATGAATGAAGAAACCAACACCGCCACTAATACCTGATGAACGTGGTCTATGTATCTAAAGAGAACCCATCTGGGGTGATTGAATGAAGGAAACTATCCAAATCAGTAGCACGAATATGTGTTTCAGTGAGACAGAGGAAATCAAAAGTGTGAGATGCTATTGTGATAGGATTGAAAGTGAAATCAAGGCAGTGGACACTGTACCTGGCGGTGCTGGGTAATCCATGGGTCTGATGTATGATAAAAATTTTCAAAATTGGGACAAGTTTGATAAAGGGGGTGAAGAAAGAGTTGATCCTAATGTGATCAGGCAGGCCCAAAATTGTCTTGACTATGTTGCATGTAAAAATCAGATGGGTGAATCATTTGGGGTGATACCTCTGGGGATTTGTTAGTATATGAAGGCCCAGAGACTAAGAATTGACCTACATGTAACCCTCTAGAATTATGCAAGCTAGTCAAAGAGTTTGACTGTCCAAATGTTTTGGGTGCCCGAATTCCAGTGGTTTCAAATTTGAACATAGATAGGTGGACATTTCACTTAAGTGACTATTGGGATAAACAGTTGCTGGACTTGCTGGAATTTGGGTTCCCTCTTGATTTCGACAAGAATACCGTTTTGGCTTCTACTGAAGAAAATCATGCTTCAGGTAAACAGCTCTCATCTCATTTTGAGACTTATATTCATGAAGAGATAAAACATGAGGCCATGTTGGGGCCATTTGAACACAAGCCCATCACTTTGCATGTGTCACCTTTTATGACAAGAGATAAACCTGATTCGGATACTAGGCGAACTATTGTCGACCTAAGCTGGCCTAAGGGCCAGTCTGTTAATTCTGAAGTTCAAAAAGATAAGTATCTAGGTTCAGAGTTTGTCCTTAATTATCCATCTGTTGATGATATTGTAAAAAGAGTTATTGAATTGGGACCTGGATCTTTGTTATGCAAAGTAGACATCATTCGGGCTTTTCGCCAACTTAAGGTTGACCCAGGAGATATAACTTTGTTAGGTCTAAAGCTGGATTCGTACTATATCGATCAATAGGTACCATTCGGGTACAGGTATGGTTCAACTTTCTTTGAAAAAGGGACAGATAGCGTCAGGTTTATTATGAGGAAACATGGCTTCCCTGATCTGTTTAATTATGTGGATTATATGATATACTGTGGCATCCCTCTAAAATTCACCCTGCTTTTCAATTCTTAGTCGATCTCCTTTAGCAGTTAGGTTTGGATATGAATCCGAAGAAGTTAGTAACTCCCACTAATTCTATGGTGTGTCTAGGTATATTAGTCGACACTGAACCTAGAACCATCTCTGTTCCCCTGAAAAACGAGTAAATATTATTCAAATGTGTAATGAATGGCAAAGTAAAGAATATTCCTCAAAACGAGAGCTACAATCTTTGTTGAGATCTCTCTTATATGTGTAAAAATGTGTCAGACCAGCCAAGACATTCCTAAACTGTATGCTTCAGTTCCTTAGCTAGGTAAATTACTCTGATCGCATAATTAGTGGTCGTAGACTTGACCTTTTGTGGTCCACTTTTGACCTTTGACCATCATTTTTGGGGGTGAGGGAATGATGCAAGAAGATTTCCAACATTATACGCATACTACACCTCATATAATATTGTCATATTTTTTTGTCATATATTGTATCATATATGTTATTCAGGAACTTTTCCTATTATATATTACTAAATATACAATATATATAATATTCTGTCATGTATGTAATGTGTAAGAATTAAGTCTTATTTTCTATTAACATATTTGTATCCTTCAAGAAATATAAAATAATTCAAATAAAGAGACTGCCATTATAACTGAATCTTAATCAGAAGACCATTTATATCCCTGTCAATGGCAACTGTAATTACAAAAGCATTACATCGCCTCTCCTTTTTTATCAAATGGGCCCAAAAACCTGTGAAATGAGTATCTGTGCCTAGATTTTACAAACCAAGGAGAGAAATCCCATGCTTGAATCTCTATGGAGAAATTGACACCTTATTCATTCGGGAATAAAGAACATTCGGTGTTTGGCACACCCACACAAGGGATTGGGTGGTGTGAGAACTGCTTTCTTTAATCAAGAAAATTGCATGTTAAACTTGACACACACACACAAAAAAAAAAACTCTAGAAACCTTCTGCTCACATCCAATCTCTTTATTATTATAATGCAAGAAACAGTCACAGTTCCAAGAAGCAATCTTATCCACATTGTATATAAAACTACATGAAATCCATTATTGTCCAATGTTCATATATTAAATGTCCTATTCTTGTTGAAATAGGTATGTATCATATGTAAATACTGTTATCGGTCAATTGTATCTCTATCTGAGTAGATATGAATTTAATTAGGTATTAAGTATTTACCAGTTTTGACATTACTTAACTGTGATTCACAGAGTGTTAGCTGGACTTTCCTTAATGGACTATTTTTAAGGGCGGATGTGAACAAGCTTAAGGCATCAACCTTTTTTTGTATCGTTGTCTTTTGGGAAAACCCTAGACTGAAAAATAGTTTCATTAATGAAAAGACTGTGTTCATATTCAAGCTTGAGGATGGTGATATAAGATTAATTATTAAAGTTAGATTTTTACTGAAGATAATTCACATTTAATCATATTTCCTATAATCGGTTATTTATAATGTCATTTTTCGTTCAAGAATTTAAAAGTCAATACATTCACAACTGAATAAAATTATGCATAACAATAACACAAAGGAATTCATGTTTGTAAAGGATGAAAACCACTCTTAATAACGCAATCTTGACCTTACTTTGCTTAAAGTCACAGAGTTGTCACCCTAATGGGTATGAATCACACCCTGAGTGATCCAAAAAGTTTATGAAGCTAATCCCAGTTTCACTTCATCCTAGAAAAGGAACAGCAAATTGCATTTAGTGACAATTTGTGAAGCTATCTCCACCCCTGGGAACTATAGATAGACTTTTACGCAGCTGCATGAAGTGCAATGGATTGCATGTTATGTTTAATATCCACCATAGTTGAGACTATATTGGCTCTGGTGGATACATATCCATATTGAAAAAGAGGAATATTATATATCTCCCACTTGTAATTAAAAGAAATTGACAATGACTAAACTTAATAGCCAACAAGAAGCCCTTGCAGAACACAACTGATAAGTTACTTATGCATTTAAGTTTTGTTCTTGTCATTCCAGATCACTTTGTATTTATATATAATAAGTTCAAGCAAGGTTATATTATTTTAAGTCGTTCATGCAACAAACTGGATACATGGTGAACTTAATGTGAATGCAAGAAAGTTTGCAATTGTTAGTAAGTAGGCAAAAACTAAAATCCAACCTCTGGTCAAATACAATGTAATAAATTGGAAGTTGTAAGGGTTATAAGTGAGGCCGACCAAAGAAGTGACCAAAACGTCTAAGTCAAGAATTAAAGTTCAAATATTTATTACCTGAAGATCAAATGAGAATATTAGAAACTTTGAGGTTATTTTTTTTACCATACATAAAATTGAATTCAGTAAAATATATTTGAGTAACTTCATGGACATGTGAGTAAAAGTTACATACAGACTTGAAGCCAATGAATTTTAACATGTTCCGTTCTTCACTGTTTTGCAATGCAGTTACTTGTTGTAGGTTCAGACCTAGTGAATACACACTTGTATATATTCAATGATATTTAAGATACCAAGCTCTCTTTAATTAATTCTCAAATTATCTAAACATGCTTATAGCAGTCTGTATTTCTTCAGATTGAAATCCGCCTACATAAGTTGCCCTTTGCATTCTTCTGTTTCTTCAATTCCAATAACAGGGAAGCCTGTAAGATACAATTTTTATCCGCAAAGAATGTTTTCATGTACATCACTATTCACAAACTTAGGAATATGGTTACACAGTTTATTTTCACAAAGTGTATGTATGAGTCTGGATGCAGTCAAGTGGAAAGCCAGTTTGTCTGAGCTCTGTTACTTGGTTATGTGGGAATCTATGTGTTCTAACTCTAATAGAATAAGACAAAATTGATTATTTTGGATGATACTGCTGTCCCGTTGTCACGACTAATGATAAGACCTAGTTGGTTTTAACCCATGGTGGTGGTGCTGTGACTAATACTGTCAACAAAGGGTGGAAAACTTATAAACCACATGATTTTTCCCAGTTTTCGGGCCTGGAATGAACAGTTAAGTATGAACCTGAGGTCCCAGAGACGATTTCAAAGGTTATGTTGTGAAAGGTCAGTTTTGTGTTTGAGGAATTTACTTTACATGTCAGTATATTATGTACAATCAGTGAAAACACATTTAAAAGCTTCCAAGCCCCTCACACGTGATTTATCCCATGTGATTTATCCCATGTGAAAAGTTTTGGTTCCATATTCACTAAAACCTCCTTTATTTTGAAAGATATGCTTTATTTTTGAAAGGCAGATCACACCTTCCCATGCTGGAGTCACAAGCTACAATGAACGGGCTGGTATACGTGTACAGGATAATGGCTAAGTGTATCTCTCATATTTGAAAATAATGGGTTGTACATTATTTTCAAATATTGGACACCTGCATGGCCATTTTCCTATTCAAATTATACCCCTCCTTAATTTGTAATTTTTAAAAATATTTCTTAATATCATGAATCTTTATTTCTATAATTCTGATGTGTATTTTGTTTTGTTTTTTAATATCATTTTAGTTAAAATAAAAGTAAAAGATTTTCTTTGAAAATGTATGAAAAGGGCTTCTATAGTTGGTTAATATCACAGAGCGGAACAAGTGTCCACGAATCAAGATATTAGACACTTTTAAATAAAGAAAAACTCTTAATTTAACTTGGGTTATGGGTCTTTGTGGCACAGTACACAGTGTGTCTTGGTAGGATGTCTTCAGTGCAATTTTCAATTGGTCAGGCTATGTCTCAACACAATATGGGGAGCAATTTGCATTTGGGATCCCCTTTGTTTAAATGTTTGACAATCTTCCTGCATCCTCGCATGAGTAATATATAGGTTAATTGCCAAATAAGTGTCCAATATTAGAAAATAATGGATTGTTTGTTACGGAGTCACGAAGAGGACACAGCATTACGAGGCCATGAATCTATTTAAATTGCACCCCCTCCTTTATTTGTAATTCTTAAGATGTTTTTAACATTATTATTTTTCATTTCTATACTTCACATATGTAATTTGGGTTTTTACTGATCATTTTAGTTGAAGAAAAAGTACAAGGGTTTCTTTGGAAATGTGTAAAAAGGGCTTCCATTTACAGTCATTATTACTGAGTGAAACAACTGGCCAATAATGAAATATATTGGACACTTTTAACAGAAGAAAAACTCTAAGTTGTAATTTAATAAATTCTAAATCCTGGATGGACATATGGGGATGTCATATGTAAGATAGACATTTGGGACAGATCATTCTAAATCCAGGATGGACATTTGTGGTTGTCATATGTAAGATAGGCACATGGGACAGATCATTCTAAATACTGGATGGACATATGGGGCTGTCATATGTAGGATAGACATATGGGACAGATCATTCTTCAACGTGCACTAGCCAAATACAAGATCTCTTTTCGGCTGCATAATGTTAATGTCATGAAGCTTAACTCAAATATATACAGAAATGACCACACAGAAAGCTGTGACTTTGGCATAAATGCATATCAAAGATAAGAATTGTCCTAAATTATTAAGGTCTCCTTTAAATCTAAGGAAATAAAGTTAGCCTTCATTGTGTTGTGTGGCGTTTTTTGAATACCAAAACAAAGGAAGGAACAATACAACAAGTAAATCCTTTATTTTTTAAGTTTTTTTTTTAATAAACAAGGTTTAATGAAAGCAAAGCCTGTATTTTGACTGAAATCTATTTATGTCTATCTGGTTCACTGGTTTTGACTCAGCCTCAATATTTTAGTCTTGTCTCACCCCTATTCACCTGACTTAACAATTATCACGTTTTCTGAAATCTTGTTATGTTTATCTGGTTCATCGGTAATCACTCAGTCTCAATATTTTAGGCTTGTCTCAACCCTAAATTACCTAACTAATTAATTGTCACCGTGTTAAAAATTCCAGCTTTCTTAGATGGTTTCAAAACAATCTGTTGTTGTATAAATCTATTCATAATAAAAATTTATATTACATTTTATTGTTTTATCTTAATGACCATGCCTTGTGGAACACTATTTTAGCCTTACTTCTTAAACTGCCAATTATCTTAGGTTAGCTAAACATGGAGATACAGATATAAGATTGCAGTTTACGTGACTCTGTAATATAAGAAGGGAGATTGCTGTTGGAGAACAAAATTAACGTTAATATCAATTTCACATTGACGGTACGAATGTGGCCTCTGAGAGAGAAAAAATAAACTTAAATGTATTATGTGGGATGATCATAATCGGTGGACTGAAAACATTTGTTTGGCAAACAGTTGATAGTTAAGATAGAATATGAAATATTCTATTCTTTGAGAAGGCAAAAAATAAAGCAACACCATGTACTGCAACCCTTACGTCCACGTAGTTTTTCTTGACAGATGAAGAAGATAAATTGTTTCTAATAAATTACTGTGGCTTGATTAAAAGGCAGGTTTTATCTGTTAAAGACTTCAGTAGGTAATTTAATCTGACGTTGTCCTTGGATTACATGAGTAATTATTAGGTCCCCATGATCTAGATCAAAACTGGATCTCCTTTGTAATAAAATATTGTGGCATGGGTTTATGGGTCAATTTAATTAAAATTTCATACCCTACGGGAGTATACTTATTCCCATTGTTAGCAAGTAGTTTCTACTTTTTTTGTATAATAATATGCTTTAATTCTCTTATATTGCAAATTTTTATTTGCAACAGATGACATCATTTTTTATCACAACGCAAAATCAAAGTTGGGGTTTTATATCAATGACCACTCCTAGTTTTAACTCATTTAGATTCAAACTTGCGACCACAAAGGTGCAACCAAGTTATTAAATAACAAACTTGTTCCCAGTCGTTCCATTATAAATCAATATACACTATAGAGTATTATATCATTATGGTTACAGACCCACTGTATTGCTAATATCCTTTTAAACGTTGCAAGACAGCTGTTCGTTTAACAAGGTAAACTCTGATATATCTTAAATACCCTTGGTGGCAGATACCAAGTGATAGCATTGTCAGGTAGTCTGTACGCTATGGTCAAAGATTCACAGCTGAACCCATATTACTGTCTCATATTTAACAACATAAGATGAAATACCTTTACCTTGTCATTTGATGACAAAAGCAAAAGTGTGACAACTTATATATATCTTTCTACAACAAATTATTGTTATAAAGTAACAAATAAAGGATATTTCCTTTGATCTGTTTTTTTCAATTTAAGATGTTTAACAAACTAGTTGGTAGCCAGAGTTTTCATTTTTCCTTCATTTTACTAAAACTATGTCTACCCTGTAAGATCTCTTTCCCGCTATTGGGCTGTCCCTCATTGAACAATCAGCGACTCAGAGTATTGTCACATCAATTTGGGACTTTGCTATGGAATCAAATCAAATCAAAATTTGAGCCACCAATGTTATGCCCCAACCACACTAGGAAAACTATTGTCGGTGGCTAAAGACGGAGAGAAAAACAGAGGTAGAATGCTGTACTTCCTATGAATCCCAGATACACATCTGTAGCTAGAGATTTGCTACAAAAGAGAATCAGAATTGGAGATGATTTAATTACAAAGTAATACTTAACTTTAAAAAAGCACAAGCTTTTTGTTTGATTATCTGATGTAGATATGTGAAAATCTTTTGCTACCCGTCAGTCCCGTTCTGTGTCATTATGCCTCTTCTCGTGTCTCCCGTCAAGTTTACTGTATCTTTACTGCAGCCTTTCTATTTTAAACTATCAGTACACATGTCTCTGCCAGTGCCTTGTCCACCAAGTTTCTGATTCTCTTCTGTAGCAAAACCAAAGCTGTTTACATAAATAGGACAGCATTCCACCCCTGTTTTGCCCTCTTCTTATAAAGGCCAGAAATACTGACTTAAATATGATTGGGGTATAAGTTCAACCAAAATTGTAGTGATAACAATAGCATAAACAACCCACACCATCCCTCCTCTCTGCCTCAATTTACTCATCAGACTATCACCAAAGAATTTAGTCTATTAACCGGAGTAAAATTAATTTATGTTGTACATTTTAATGATTATGTATAAGGCAAGGCGTTCTTGTATAGATTTTCTGTTGGTAGGGAATTAGCTTTACAGGTGTGTACTGGTGTTATTTTAACCCGACAGCCCCCTTTTTAGCCTCATTTTAAGCTATGCCTCCTCCAACTCTGCACCAAAATGTATGCCAAGAGGCACATTTTTAAAACTTTGTGTGTGGTATTTATTTCTCCGAATCTTCCATTTTTTTAACCTATTAACTATTTAGCCTAGATTGATACTTAACTCACTGGAGCTTTGTTTATACATGTTTTTGTTTACTAGCTCTCTCTTTGTAGTTGCTATGTTTTTCTTTAAATGATTAATGTTTTAATTATGAAACAATTTAATTTAATTAATTATCTGATTTTTAAGAGTGAGGCTTGAAGTCTTTTTTTTTCTGACATAAAAATCTCTAAAATGTCAAAACATACACCTTTTAACATCGAAGGATGGTGCTCAGACTGTACTGAGCAAGAAGTACATTTCATGCAAATAAATAATCCATAGGCCATGTTTTTCAGTACAACAAAAGGTTAATTGACTTAGACTTAACCTTCTAGATGCTTAAAACAAGCAATCCTTTATACAACTGCATATGTCAGTGTTAAGATCACCACACATCTTCAACTTATGGGACCTTGATGTCGTCTTATATTTTTTATTAATTTCTTCTGAAAATACATATATATATATTTGTGGAGTTATTACAAATAGAGACAAACGGACAAACAAACACCCCGGATGACATAACTGCCTGGTGATGATAGTGAAAATGGTAATAGAGAGGTTGCAAACAGTGTTTCACCATACCATAACACAAATACGCAACAAAAATTAAACAAAATTACGGTTGGAAGTTTGCCATTTTCTACATGAAATTCATAACCCCAAAATCACTAACGTGTAACAACAGAAAACAGATACAGCCGTCTAAAATGTTTTTCTCGTCCTCCATTGTATAATATGAATGTGTCACACAAGTATCATATTGTTCACATTTATGAATGATACATTTTCTTAGAATAATTCTACTGATGATGCTTGAGCTTTATTTAATCATCATTTTTGTGTGAAAATAAGTAAACCTACTAAGTACTCATACAACACAGACCAACACAAGTGGAGGATGGGGGTAGGTTTTTTTTTTCCAAAAATTCAAATTCATACTTTCATAGTTATGTCGACCAGAAAGCCAAAGTTATCGAAGATACTTTGAACATTTGATCTTGGATCAGTTAAGATTTTTTTCTGTGCCCGGTTCACAAGTGCAAACAAACACTTCAGCCAACCTTCGGCTGTGGTTCAGCCTGCTTCAATGCTGTGGTAGATCTAGGATATTCTGTGTATTTCAATGAGATTCGCATTTGGATAGGACACATTTGGGTCGATTTAAAGAGAAGCTATAATACCATCTTGACCTTTATGAACTAAGTTGTTGGCATGTTAGTTTTTTTGTAATTACAGCATGAGTCACTGACAAAACTACTTCATATTAGGCTGCTTTAAGGCTGATAGTTCATTCATGTAACTGTTGAGAAGAACTTATATTAAATGTTAAAAACCAAAAAGAAACTGGATATTATTGAAGATTTAATCTAAAAAAAAGTTAAAGAAAAACAGAAATTAATTGAGTTGGCATATCAATGACACAGAATAACCCTGCATGGTTGTCAAGGATACTGTTTAGAATGAAAACCCAAAAAGCTGCGTTTGATTGAAACAGAAACAGTCAAGCTGAAGAAGTCCATTTAAATACTTCTTGCTGCCCGGCTTATTAATCTTGCACATGTCTTAAATTGGCAGAAAAATAAAGAAAGTAGGAAATCAACTCTAGTCCAGATATCCACAAAGTATATAAAAAAGATTTTGGCAAGATTGCAAGAGTTAGACTACCAGAAAAGAAAGTACCTTACTTGTTCTGTAAAATTTTTAGGGGTCAAAATAAAGCATGTATTTCAAACTCAAATCATTTATGTGAAAATAATATAACTAGCACATTGGTATTATATCTCTGCCTGCCCTGTGATTGATATTGATAAAATATATATATAATAGGACAAATTCAAACAGCAAAAAGCATCAGGCAATAAGGTAATAAGTCCCTTTTAAAACATTTATTAAAGAATATCGTGACTGTGTCAAGTGTGACTTACTTGTCCTTATTTTTTCCTCAGTGAAAGCTTCAACACCAAGTGCATTATCAGAGATATTGTATCAATTTGGGGGGAGTGTATCAAAAACCAATAAAATCAATTTTGTGTGACAATCCTGACTTGCACACAATGGGTCTCCTAAGTCCTGGTCTGATGTCTCTAGTATTCTGTATTGAAATGGCGGTCATTCAACTTCAGCTTCTGTTAAGCCTTTTTAAGCGCGGACTCTAGCAAAACTCTTGCTTCTAGAGATCACTTTTTTCATTTTTGTTTTGTCTCCAGACTTTCATGAATTGTGGCACAGCATGATGAGTATTTGTCTGCTCACTGAAGTAAAGCAGCAATGGGCCATGGGTGACCGTCTGAGTTCTACACCAGCTGTTGAATGTATCTGAGTTGGAATTTCTTTGTGTCACCAGACTTTTTAAAATTCTAGTGCACTACTCGTGTCTCTGATGGCTTTGCGCTAGGGGACCAAAACACCTTTTGGTCTTGTTTCACTCTTTTGTCACTGGACATTCAAGAATTGTGGCATAGCATGATGAGTACAAGTCTCATCACTGACATTAAGCAGCAATGGGCTACGTTGGTACTTGGATGGGGTGACTGTCAGAATCCCAGTCCAGGTCTGAGTCAGAATATTTTTTTAAGGTCAGACTTTCATCAATTCTAGTGCACTACTCGTGTCTCTAATGGCTTTGTTGCTTTTGCATGTAGACCGAAACACTTTTCAGCCTTGATTCAATCAACTTTTCTTAAAATTAATATCATTTTATTAAATATTTAGCTTAAAGGACATATTCAGTTGATAAAAAAGATACCATACAGAAATCTTTGTCCTTCGTAACGTGATAAAAAGGTTCAGATTTTTTTAAAAGTGGGTTTGCTGATTTTGTGAGTAAAAATTGCAGGCTCGTATAATTGAGAACAGAACAGCATCTGATAATCTGAGGTCCTTGCCCAACAGGTTGAGGATGAATACCAAGTCATATATTTTATGAGTAACAATGGACTTTATTAAGCATTTTAACTGATGCACATTTTCTAATTAAGACAAATTTAGTTAGGTAATGATCTCATAACATTAACCCAATGAAGAAGGGACTAATCTCAAAATGTGCATCATACAGGTTCAGCAAAACATATATTTTTAGCCTTTTCTGTACTACTGCTAAGTGCACAGCACTGGACAAAAGTCAATTTTGTTCCTTGATTCATTCCACTAGTTGTGGATAGTTGTCATAATTGTGAGAGATTCAGCTCTCTCCTCGTTTCTTCTCTGATACATACTTCTGTGAAACAAACCATACTTAAGTGAAAACAGATACTTACATAGATAAATGAACAAAATAATAATATATCACTTGTCACATTGTGAATTTACCCGTGTATATGTTACAGGCAATCTGTGTAACCAGGCATTACGCGTAATGACTGAACATTTCAGTCATTTCGCGAAATGCCTAAACAGTTTAGCCATTTCGCGAAATGCCTAGGCATTTCACGTAATGACTGAAAATGAGCTCTAGGCATTACGCGTAATGCCTGAACATAGTTTTGTATCATATTTGATGATTATTCATAAATTATTTTGATATTATATACTTTTATCCTTGCTTGTGGTGTACATAGAGAATATATTTTATGTCCATTCATGACCAACTATGACGAAAATAGTATAATGATTAAAATATCTCATTTTATTGAAACTGTTTGGTTACTGAGATGTAGATAACAGAAAACATAATAATACATAATTATAAATACTAGAGAATGTTAACCATAATGATGTTCATTTCACATATATTGTTCTGTGAACAAAGTAGAATCACTGTCCTAAAATATCACAACAGAGAATCTGTCTTCACATATAAAACTTCTGTAAAACTGGCAACTAATTTCAGCTCCTCAATCATTGTAATAGACTGCAATTTGGTATCAGAACTTTATTATCAGTTTTATGTTTCTTGAATAGCTCAGTTTTAAATTTCTCTTCAAAAGTTTTACTGAATAATATATCAGTAATCTGTCTTCTCAAGAAATTATATCAGTTATTTAAAGTAAAAGACTGCCCACAAGTGAGTTTTCACCCAGGTTCTTCCACCTTTGATGTTTTCACATAAAATATTATGTCATACATCAAAGCTGCTAGTACTCAGGCTGAGTGATTGGATGCTAAAATAGGCTGTGGAGTCCTAATTGCAATTAAGCTTGTTTCATCAAACAGTCAAACAGGATTAACATCAAAGTTTTCTGCATCATTTGTTTCATGTAAAATGTCCCCCCCCCCCACACACACACACAAGATCAGAAAACAAACTCTTTTTTAAAAAAAGAAAAAATAAATTGAACTGGACCTCTCTGTGCCCTTCTTACAACTAAATTATAAGAGTTATAGAATATATGACTATTATTAATCACATTTCAAAACTGGTCATTTATTATTCAATTATACAAAAAAGTACAAGAGATATCAAAATGTACCTTAATTTCAGGTCATACAGTTAAACTACAACTTGAATTGCCTCTATTGGCAAGAAATTACACATCCTATCAATAAAATTTTTGAAAAGGTAATCACACAGACTGCTTGAAAACTCGAATTAAAGTTGAAGTATTTGATGTTTGAATGATTTGAATGTAGTACCCTTCTTAGTAGTTAAATGAGACTAAGTATGAAATGTATCACTATGAATGATTGTGTAGTAAAACTGTTTCTTTACTAATTTATGCAAAAATGTATGAGATATATCAAAATATATCTCCATTAGTTAAAACTACATCATGAATTGCTTATAGCAAGAAATAATCAGTTTCTATCAAAAAGACACTTTAAAAAGATGATTACACAGATTGCCTGAAATCTCAAATACTTGTTTAGGCAATCTGTGTAACACTGAACCTTACATTTCAGTCATTACGTGAAATGCCTAGGCATTTCGCGAAATGGCTAAACTGTTTAGGCATTTCGCGAAATGACTGAAATGTTCAGTCATTACGCGTAATGCCTGGTTACACAGATTGCCTGTAACATATATACGTACTTGTCTATTAGCCTCCATGGTCTATTTATGGCTATAACACATATTCTGCGTAATAGACAAACAATCCTTTCTAGGAAATCATTAACCATTCCCCTAATATTGTAATAAGCAAACAATTGAAATAATTGCTAATTTATTCTAATTTTTTTTTAAATTTTGAACATCCATAACCTTAATATGCGTTACATGTGTACACTGTGACTCTAAATTACAATTAGATGTAAGTATAATTGTGACACAAGACATATTGACTAATACACCCGAAGCCGTTGGCATCCTGGAGGCTCCAGGGTGCAGCTGAAGTCGAACAAATGGCAACCAGCAATTAACTTTAAACAGTCACTAAAATTAAATACCTAAAGAAGACAGAATCGGCAACTAAGTGAAACAAGCGTACAGGAGTCAGTTAAAAGTACAAAGAATGTAAACTGGATAGTGTTGCCAGTGTGAATGGGAAGGTTTAAAGGTCAAAGAAGTGAATGGGAAGTCCCATCATGTGTAGGTTGTCGAGCAAACAAGATAATAAAGATCACAAGGTTGAAAAATGCACCCGTAATAAGATTAAGGCCATAATTTCACCATGAGACAAGATGCATGAACCCAATGCCTATCTAGACAGGATACAACCTTTAAACTGAATTGCTAATGGAGAGTTTGGATTTTAATAAACACGTTAATGTATTAAAGGTGAACAGCAATTAAAAAAATTCCCGATAAACTCCACCAGATGACATTAGGCTGAGCATATGATGCAAAGTTAACTGTTATCAGAGCCTTTACACAACTCAGATCACTGTAACAGTGAAATAAGATTAACTCTATAAAAACAAGTCTATAAATGACGTAAGCGACATGCTGCCTATGACACCTAGACAAATGTTAATACACTGGGGCAGTTGACAATTGACTAGCACTTCAACACCTCTCTTTGAGGTGTAATTTTTCAGTTACTGTTTGTGGCAAAGTTGTCAAACACTATTGATTGACGTTCAAAATTACCAGAAATTCCTTATATCTGCACCAAATTTAATTGTTTTAAACAACAGTTATACAGTCCAGAGATGATTCATATCAAAGTATTTAGTATTCAATTATACCAGATAGGTTTGGTGTGTACCAGAATTTAAACCTAAACCAAATATTTAAAAAATCCAAATCAGAACCTTAACAGTAAAGTTTTTGCCAAAAAAGTTGTACGTAAATGAGGACACCTAAATATATACCAATTACAGTTTGGGGAGGATGCCAGCTCAAAATAACTAAAGGCTGCAAGGTAGTTTTTACAATAGCTGCTTTGAAATTTAGGAGCTACAATAATTCAAATGTTTAAAATTAAGAAAATTCTACTTAAATGAGAAATCATGAAATCATCATAACTTAGATATTTAAAAAACACTTAATGGCTTTACAAATTGACAATTTACAGTTTATTTTCACCACTTAACTGAGAAAATTTAGTCCAATACAGCAGAGACTTCAAAATTGTTGTGAAACTTATTTTCTGTTATCCCCTTGTGATGTAATATCACATGCTTGTCAGAGCATCAAACATATTCCCCATGTGAATCCTCTTATTAAATTACATTCTTTTTATCATCGTATTACTGTAAATTCTTGGTAAAACAATGTCCGCCCACTGCGTGTTATTTCGTGCCGCACAAAGGAAAATGTTAATTTAATGTTGCTAAAAAGTACATTGTTAATATATAATTCACACTTATCCCCTACAAAATAAAACGAAGTGTGTGACTTACTTGCTTTCAAGATTTCAATTTTTTTTGGTTTTATATCACATTCAACAGCCAGGGTCATATTGTGACCGGTAGTTTTTGAGTGGAGGGACCAGTGCATACTAGTTGGTCAAGATTCTGCACTGTAAACCACCGAGCAGTGTGTCTCTTCCTTAATTTGCAATTTTTAAGATGTTTAACATCAATTCTTCTCATTTTTGATGTTGATCATTTTAATTGACATAAAAAGAAAGGGTGTCTCTGTGAATGTGTAAACTACCCAATATTGAAAGATATCGGACACTTTGAACATTAGATAAACTCTTGGTGTAATGAAAATATATAAATTTTGTGTTAACAAGTGATACTTTGCACCATTTGCATTACAAATTCGTCGACAAGTGCCATTTTTTTTGTTAATTTTGCTGAACTATGTTACATAGAACTATGCTATATACATCATTAAAAAGATATTTTCACACATTTTATTTAGTTGTGTGTCTATTTAAGGCCAAAACTACTTCTACAAGTTGTTGTATCACTCTTTAACATGTCTTCTAAAAGGGTAAATGATTGGCCATAAAATATACAGAATGATTTTGCCACTCCAACTAAAATTCTGCATAAATGTCTAGCTGGTGAAAAAAATACTTTTAAGAATGTTAACTAGGTGGACCTGTGGACAGATTTGTAATCCGGACATATTTTGCCACTTGTCTAATGAGAATGGTGGACTTACACTTATCATATTATGCTATTAATTTAGCTGGAAAGCACTCCTAGCGCACAGATGTCCACAAAGGCTAGTAACTATCCCCATTTTTGTGATTTCACCCAAATACTGCTTTAAAAATTATATTTGGAGTAATCACAGCTGTAATCCTAAATCATTGAACATGGAATTGTTGAAGATTGTCAAATTTTTAGTAACCAGAGTGTGGTTCAGATCTTTATGAAAATTTAGTCATTTTTTCCTTTGGCCAGGCACACATAAAACTTACAAAGATGCCTTCATTAGTTTTTGAGTAATTACAAACGAAACCAAACAAGACAAACAAAGCAACGCACCCATAAACATGACCTCCTTGATACAAGAAGTGCAGGTAATGATTGTTGAAACCCAAGCAGTTGCCACACTAGGCAAGACCTTGACCAAAAATACCATAGCTGTTAAATACTATTCCAGGTCATAGAAGTGACCTGGGGTTCATATTCAAGGTCCCCAAACACAGGTTGTTCTTATAGCTTGGGGTTTCTGTGTAGCTTGCATAAAAATTACATTATTTTCAATATTACATTGTTGTCATTTTTGTCATACATCTGCTGACTATAACCTCTTTAAATCAAATAGAAGCATAATGTGAATGACCATCCTACAATACCCGACCATTTCCTATTAAAAGAGTCAAAGCTTTTGTTGATATGCCAAACCACATTAATTTTCTTGTTCCCCAATGGATTTTGACTTTGACTTTGTCATAGTTGTCAGGGATTCAATTCTTTTCAATGCATCTCGTCTGATACATATATTTTTAGTTTAGTTTTAGTATGTCACACGAGACTTACCTTTTGAAAATCCACACAAAATCGAAGTGAAAATGGATATTTAAAAAGATAAATGAACAAAATAAATACCTGACTTTTCAGATTTGGAATTAACCCTTGTCTATAATTTTTCTATTGGCCTCTATTGTCTATTGTGGCTATTCTGTGTAATGGACCATCCTTTCTAGGAAATCAGTGATAATCCTTAGTCAATAATGTACTTATTATTGCACTGGATAGGATTTTTATTGGCATTTTACATTCCGTCCACAGTAACTCAGATGGCAAATAACTGATCTAAACAAAACAGAAATCTAATAATCTGGCATGGATATATATTCAGCTATGGTCATTCAACCAATCCTTTCTCTTGGCAAACTCTGAGTGTCTGTTGCATTATTTGTTTGAAAACCCGGTATAGCCATGGGTGGTTGTACAATGAAACCTAAATAGCATCCCTTGGCTATAAACATCAATGTTGATAAGATAGGAGCCAGTGTGAAATTATTTTTAATTTGAAGAATTCTTCATTTGTTTGGTAGGCATTGCCAGCAAAAACTGTGAAATTGCAATTTAAAATGACCAGCACTTCTTTTTATCTCCACCAGAGTGGCAATTCTGAGGACCTGTCCCAATATGACCCTGGCTGTTGAACGGGACGTAAAACCCCAACTTTGACCTTTGACCTTTTATCTCCACCAATTTTAAATGTTTTAAACAAAATTTGTTCTGCTCAGAGATGACTCATGTCTCAGTATGTCCTATTTAGTCATACCAGATAGGTTTGATGTAGAAAAGGTTTTAAACTAAACAGTGGTGTAAAATTAAAAATTGGAACTTTAATATAGAAGTTATGGCTATTTTTAACTGAAGGATTATGTTATATATACACATTCTCAATATACCTACTGATCCTGTATCTATCCTCTAAGTTAGCTTTTTAACATATATTTTAAATCTTAGAGTTAAGGCAACCTATATATTTAAAATTAAGAAAAGTACGCTTAAACGGACAGTACTTATATCATGGTAGTTGAGAGTTTTAAAAATAATTAATAGCTTTACAGACTGAGACCAAATTTGTAAACATGTTTTGTGGTTGCCAATTTACAGTTTTATTATTACTACACTGAAAAATTTAGTCCAATCCCCACATGAGACATATATTCTGCTATTCCCCTGTGATGTAATATCACGATTGTAAGAGCAGCAAAATATTCCTCATGTCAATCTTCTTATTAAGTTGCCTTTTTAGCATCTCTTTTTATTATTTTACTGTAATTTTTGGCAAAACAGTGCCTGACCAACTTGTCTTTGTTGAAGAAAGGAATGCTTAATTTAATTTTGTTTAAAAGTGCATTCACGCTTATCCTATAAACACGCCCGTGGAATAATGACATAAAGTTGAAAAATAGCTTCTTTATTTTATTAGTCCAATGAAGGTTTTGTATTTGTCGACTTTCCTGGCCTCATAATGATACACACTAAGGTGTCAATTTATTTACAAAGTGATCATGCTATCATGTCAAACTATAGAAATCTCAATGATAATTGTGGCAACATATGAATGATACTGCTTGGCTGCATAGATTGGCAAATTAGAAAACAGAATCTTTGAGTTCATGTATAAATGAGATTGTCACTCAAATTGGCACATGCCCAATCAACATGCGGTTTGCAATGCTTTAATTTTGTATCAGTCAAGGAATTGAATTGCAAATTGAATTTAAATCAATTGTTTCTTTATTTGCCAATTTGAGGTGCATACCATACTTCCAAAAGCCAAGTGATATGATTTAGAAATACACCCAAAACTCTGCCACAGTGAAGGGTTATATCTTGGCTGTTAAACTGGAGAGGTGTAAACCTATCACAGGAACATTCAAAGGTGAAAAGTATACTCTTCTATAAACTCATTTGTCTTATTTGTGGTTTAGTTTATTTTTCCAAGACAGAATATTTAGTGACAGAAGCAAAATCAAGCAAAGTTTAATGATGTAGTTAGCAACAGAATGAAAATGTCATGACTTGTAAATGTCAGCTTAGCTTAGAGTAATCGAAGAATTCTTAAGATAAACAAAGGGCGGTGGGAATCAAGCGATTTTGAAGTAAATTAACTTTACTACCCCCCAGGCAACACATGTGACATTAACTAGTGGGACATAAGTAGTGGGAAATTTGTTTATGATATGTTTATAGATGCCCTTTACTTTACTGTTCATGCAACAAATGGCTACTTTTGCACAAGGGAGTGTCGGATTGTAGCATATATTTCAGGAAAAGTATAGCATTACCAAGTTTGTGATTAATTATCTACCACACATAACATTTGGTTAATATAAATCCTAGCTCTTGAAACAGCAGTCGTATTCTAGCTATTTTGCTACAAACCCACACAATATTGTCATCTCCATTGGTGATATATATTTTTGTTATCTGTGATGACACACAAAGAAAACGAATATTAAAACACTGAGAACAACTGTCTTGAAATTTCTAATTTTCATGTATTCAGAATGGCTACTGAATTCAAACGGACCTTAGCGGTTTAAAATGAAGTAATAATACTTGTAATTGGCTGGTGAGAGGTCAAAGTTCACTGCCTTAGTGGTGAATCCTGTCACTAAGTAGTGGTAAGTAGAGCCAAACTGCAGGGGTAGGGTCCTAATTGAGCCATGCCACATAAATTTAGTATTTGAAGTTTCTATCTTCACTAGTGCCCCACTATATAGATAGCCTTTCTTCATCATTTCCTCAGGTATGGAGTTATTTTAATTGTCATTTAAACAAAATGATGGATAATACAGATGAAACATCTCTTGTTAGTCATATACCAAATAAATACGACTCATGTTTATCCATAAAAGGAAGGTGTGAAATAATCTAATATCCTTATGATTTGCTACTTTTAACAATCTAATCAAGTTTAAATTTTCCGAAATTAGTTTTCCTTTATTAATAAATTCTGGTTCAGTTATATGTAAACAGACAGTTTCATATAAAATATTTTCTGTAGTATTCATTATTAAATCAATCAATCACCGTCGAATTTTACTGACACATTTGGAGGCCAGTATTGAATTTATCACTTATAAAATGCCAGCATTAATTCTCACTGATGAGAAACGGGAGACACCAATAGCCAATCTTACAAATTGAATTTTTCCTTACTCAAGTATGCCATTTTAAATGTTTTTGTGTGTAATTTGCTGATTCTTAAAATGTGTGGCTTGTAAACACAGCATGTGCCATAAATATGCAGGGACAGGAAGTACATGTGTATATAAGATTAGTATTTATAACCAATCAGGTGTCACTGAAACACATCAAAGCTTTGAAAGCTGTATATGATTTGGTTGTGTATGTGTATAGTTGGGTATTGTTTTATCACCCCTTAAAATGTCTTCTGCAAAAGTAAATAGATGCTTCTGCATATGCAGAATAAGTTTGCAACTCAGACTAAAAATTCTGCATTAAGTCCAACTAGTGAAAGCAAATATGTTTTGCTAATATAAGAACATTTACTAGGTAAACTTTATTCAGAGCAAACCCCAACCAGAGGGGCATGTTTTTACAAATCAGAATTTTGTGTATCCAGAACACAAAACTTCTTCCTCTGCTCAGGCCCTATCCAAATTAAATAATTCAGAAAGATCTGTTCATTCCTTTTGTAGTTATTGCAAAAAGAGACAAACAAACAAGCAGACAGTCAGGCAAAAGAAACGAACCTAAAACATTGCCTCCTACTGGAGGTAATAATTGTTTTATGTGATGTTTTATTGGACACCACTTGCTGAAAGCCACCAGATCCTATTTAACAAAAGAATTTTTGCCGCAATGACCTTAAATCCAGTTTGAGAAAAACTATATCTGAACTATTATATTTATACCCGAGTTTTTACTGAAATGGGAGCGATAATATTATTTTATGGGATCCGGTAGGAAATGGACTTTTGATGTAGTTAATGGTTGATATGAAAGTGAAATGCTAAAATTTTTATTAAGCAATTTTAACCTTTATAAATGTTTTCTTTTTATTGAAGAGAAATGCAAGGGTCTGTACCAACAATAGTCATATAACAAGACAAGGGCCCCAGTGGCCAAATGTTCAGCAAGTCTGGCACTTATTGGGGTGTTGCCACTGGTTCTGATCCAACAACAAACACAAGGGTCAGTTAGAAAATCCAGAAATAAGTGTGCTAAAAATTTGAGTTGGTATCCCGGCTTGTCTGGATCAAGATCCCAGCCTAACTTGGGGTCAGGGTGTTTTTTCTCCATGACAAGACAGGAAATTAACAGGGCAATCTGTGAACTCATGACAGACAAGCCACCCAGTAAACATTAAAACGTTTTTAAATGGTTTAAACATTTACAAAACGTTTTTAAAACCTAATTAAACCCTATCTTATGGTTTTCTAAACGTTTCCAAGTAAACGTTTACACTGTAATGTTTAAAAAAGTTTTATAAACATTTTCTATACAAAGGTTTTTACTGAAAACGTTTATTAAATGTTTATAAAATAACTCAAGAAGCTAGGTTTAACTGGAAACATTTTTAAAACATTTATAGAATGGCTGAAGAAATGAAGGTTTTGCTGGAAATGTTTTTCAAACATTCATCATGAAATGTTTGATAAACAGTACACATAAAATGTTTAAACAACATTGCTTGTCAAATGAAAACATTCTATCAAAAACGTTTATAAACCTATATTTTTAAACCTTCAAACATGTCCAAACAAAGATGGCAGTGAGCAATAATAGGAGATTTTAGAGGACTTTGTCAAAAATTCTAATCTAATCTACTGCTTTGCAAGTGCAATATCTTCCCCACAATGGGGAACTCAGTGCGCTAATTAAACAAAATCATTTTCGTATGAAAGTCGAGGGACGTTCAAGGTTGGTAATCCAGGATTGTGGGTGTGACTGTGAGGGAAGAAAACTAAGTTGGGAAGCTAGAGCTGAAGAGGTGAGTTTTGAGGTGCTTCCTAAAAGATGCAACAGAAGGACTATTTCTTACATGGAAAGGGAAAGAGTTCCAAAGGACAGGGGCATAGTGACTGAAGGAATTAGAAAAATGTTTAATTGATTTATAAACTTTACAATCAAAAGTGGGGGCTTGAAGGAACTTGAGTTTGGGTGTACTTCGCCTTGTGTTTCTAGAAGAGGTGTAGGGGTGGATTAATACTCTTAGGTAAACTGGTTGACCCTGGTTGAGAATCTTATATGTAATAAGACCAATTTTAAATTGTACTCTGTATTTGACTGGTAACCAATGAAGTTTTCTTAGTTGAGGGGTAATGTGTGAGAATTTAGAGGAACGGGTGACAACCCTGCAGAATGAGTTCTGGACTAGCTGCAATCTCCTGAACTCAAAACCAGTGAGCGATAAGAAGAGTGAATTGCAGTAGTCCAGCCTGCTGCTCACCAAAGCATTTGCTAACAGCACTGATGTATTCAGGTTTAGAAGGGGATGAATTCTGTAGAGGCCTCTCGCTTGTACTCTAGTGGACTTAATGACCTGTGATACGTGATTTGAGAAATTGAAATTAGAGTCAAACACTACTCTGAGGTTCCTGACACTTGTGCTGGCGAGACCTGATTTCCCAGAATATTGATAGGGAAGTGAGGGAGGAGTTGGTTACGTTTTTTGGGGAGCCTATGAGAATGAACTCAGTTTTGTCTGAGTTCTAATTTATTTGCGAACATGAAATTTTGAATGTCGTTTAGGCAGTTCTTTAGTTTTTGGATAGAGTGAGAGAAATTTTCTGATGAAAGTGTTATGTATAACTGGGTATCATCAGTGCAAAAGTGGTAGTTGATGCTACTGTGGGAATGAATGATTGAGCCGATTGGGTTAGTGTTGAGAGAGAACAGGATTGGTCCAAGGACAGAGCCTTGGAGTACTCCATAATGGTGCGCAGCAGGATGCGAGAGTGTACTACCTACCTTGACCGAGTGTGTCCTTCCCGACAGGTATGATTTGAACCAGCCAAGAGCTAGCTCACTGATTCCATAATAAACATTGAGTCTGTCCAGGAGAATGGTGTGGTCGATGGTATCGAAAGCGACGAATAGATCCAGAAGGGTAAGGGTAGTGACAGAACCCTTGGCCATGTTAAGAAGAATATTATTTTGAATATTAAGGAGGGCGCTTTCAGTAGAGCGGTGTTTTCTATAAGTTGACTGGAAGGCAGTCATAAGACCGGCTTCATCAAGATGAGTTTGTAGCTGGACGGCTACTACCCTTTCAAGTATCTTTGAGAGAAAGTTTAAATTTGAGACAGGCCTGTAGTTTTTAAAAACTTCTTTGTCTAAGGATGGTTTTTTGAGGATAGGGGTAACATGGGCCTGCTTGAAAAAGTTTGGACACTTACCTTGCTTAAGAAAAGCGTTGATTATTGAGGTGATGGGGGTAATGAGAATATCCAGATAATCCAGAACAAGGAAAGTAGGCCAAGGGTCAAGGGAACATGATTTACTAGGAGAATTGGTAATAATTTTAGTAGCTTGATCCTCTGTTACAGTCGAAAAAGTGGAGAACATAGGCCCTACATGCAATCCCTAAAAGTAGGAATTGAATGGGGGCACAATTTCTAAGCCACTATCTTACAATTTTAGACATAGAAATAATTTTTTCAATAGTGGGCAACCATACAAAGATATTGAATTTGACCTCTGACCCCATTATTATTCAGACATTATTATGTTCATTTATAACGTTTTTCTAACATTTATCGTTAAACTTTTAATAAATGGTATACATAAAACATTCTATTACAAATGGTTTTCGTACCCATCATTTTTTAACCTTTGCCAAATGTTTCCTTTCAAACATTTGCAAAACCCAGAAATGTTTAGAGGGCATATTAGGCCCTCACAAGCTGTAGTAACAAACCAACAGAACTGAAGCAGTTTCCTGACCCATCTCAACTGGAGTGATTAATTTCTGGATTTGGGATCATGAGTCGGGATCAAACCAAAACTATATAAACCTCTTCAGGCTGCTGTAACTCATCATTTATCCTACTAAGATGCCAGCTTCACATCAGAGAGACTTTCTACAGAAGCTTAGGGTCCTTTTGTTTTATATTGAGTTTAATATTTTAATTTTCATTATAATTTGCAGACAGAAAAGGAAGAATTGGAACCAAGGACTAACACCTGCCCTACAGCCAGAAATTTTACCACAGCCACAGCCGCCACCCAGGAGAAGAAAAAAACCACAAAACCCTGGGTCATGTCCTGGATCTTTCAAAGAGAGGAAACCGGATGCTACAGAACCCTCCTGGCAGACTTAATACAGGCTGATATTCCAGGTTACCATGATTTTGTCAGGATGCCACCTGCATATTTTTATCTCATTAAGGAACGCGACACCACCATATCAAGAAGGGAGTGACCAATTTTATGAAGCCCTGACAAGTTGGATTGAAACAGGCAATAGCACCGAGACACCTGGCAACAGGAGAAACCAGCCAAACCAGGGCACCAACCCCAGCAGATGACATAGCAGCCTTACAAAATGAACAGGTTTTAGAACTTCAAAAGTTTTCAAGGGTCAAAAGTCAAAAGGTCAGAACCAAAGGTCAAAAGCATTTTCAAAAATGTCAAAGTGTTTTTAAAAGTCAAAGTCTTTTTGATTTTATTTTTGGTCAAACTTTCATATTCTTTTTGTGGCCAAAGTTTCATTTTTTAGCCAAAGTTTTTTGTCCAAGTTCTTACTGCTAAATCCTATAAGTTGTTTTAAATTTTAAAATTTTTAAGCAATTTTTAAATTATCTTTTTACTTTCAAATTTTTAATCACTGACTTATTCACTTTGTTTTTTTTTTGTGTGTGTATGTGTGTTTGGAACAGTCAGCTTATTAATTGTTTTGAGAAGATTCGGGTGGTCCTTAGAAGGACCTATGAATCAGCAGTTGTCCTAAAAAGAATATTTTACAGCAGTGGTCCTGAAAAGGACTGACTGTAATCAAGTGCAATAGGTCTACTGCTGCTGCTGCTGCTTGGGCTCAGATGACTGCTGGGGGTTGTGGCTGGGCTGGCTGCTGAGGAGTCTCTTGCTGCTGGTGGTTGGGGGAGAGGCGGTGTGTTGATGTGGGTCACTTGGTGAAAACCGTTGAGTTGTATCCATCTGCGGGTAGTTCATGACTGACCGTAGATTCCCAATATGCTGCATATTTTAATTTTCATTATAATTTGCAGACAGAAAAGGAAGAATTGGAACCAAGGACTAACACCTGCCCTACAGCCAGAAACTTTACCACAGCCACCACCCAGGAGAAGAAGAAAACCACAAAACCCTGGAGCTCCTAAAAAGTGTAGGTTGCTGGGGTTGATGGCTAATTTCCTCTGCCCTGCTCTGGATCTCACTTAAAAGCTTTACAGCCTCATTTCTGAATGTTGAAAGTCTCTTTCTTTTAAAGCCTCAACCTCGGATGCCAGGTAGTTGCAGAAGGCTGTTGTTCTGGTGGTCTCCTGTCTTGGCCCGAGAAAAGATGACAGCATGATCTTTATCTTTGAACCAAGTCTTGCACACTTTCACTGATAGGTTACAGCTGCTGGCACACCTCTCCGACAGGCAATTCTTCCTGGCCTTAAAGTGCTCATTGGTCTTGTTGTAAGCTCCTCATGATCCTTGACAAAGTAAACAATAGCCTCCTCATCTGAGTATGTTAAAACATTTTTGTAATATGTCCTATCTGGCGCCTGGATTGCAATTGAGATGTGCCGGCCTCTCCTCCATCCTCTGTGTCCATTTCATTTTTACTCATCTCAGTTTTTGGCCACTCCCTTCTCTGTGTGTGACTGTGGAGTTTCCGACCTCCTGGTTTCCTCACTCTCCCTCTGTTCTCTCTCCTCCCTCCTCTTCTGGGTTTCAGCAGCAGTATCACCCACACAAACTCTGAAGGTGTGTCTCTCGGGACTGATATCTTCCTCACATTTTTTCTTGACAGTTTATGACACATCTTATAAATCAAATCAAGCCAGTGTTTTAAAAACAACAGCCTATTACCTAGAAAGCAAAAGTTATATCTGTACACTAAATCCTCACTTTATTTGAAAAAAAGGAAACAAAAGCCTATCACAATGCTACCAGTTATAATCTGTCTGTTGGAAATCCAAATGATGCATTCTGTGCGCCTTCTCGCCTTTTATAGACACAGATCTCATAACCAAAATGAAACGAAACTTGCATGTCCAACATACTCCCTGGCTTGTCTGTTGCTTTGACTGCCTTGTCAGTTTGTTGTTACATCTTGTCTGTGATGGAGATTTCCCATCTTGACAGGAAGCGACCACCTCATGCCTTGGTTGCTTACAACAGAAAAGATTCCTGCCCCGTACAGGCGGTATTGTTCTATGGCTTGTCATGAAGTAATTTCGGGGCACTTGAATACAACAGATTGTGTTTCACTATGAGACGCTAACAGTACAGGACAGTCCTGAAAGTGACTAAGGCAGGATGTAGAGAGACAAGACAAGGCGGTTTCCAGGTGGGTGGAGCCACAATCGTGATCACGAGTCATGAAAGGTTGGTGAAATATCAAACATGTTTAATGTTTTGCTGACCTATCATGTCTAGCCAGGAAAGCATAACCAAATCTATAAACTCTCGACCCTCAAGTGGAACAGTCCCGTTACGATTGACCAGTTTACAGATAGGGGAACTCTCCATGTCAACACAACAGAGAGGTATTGTTCTGACATTTAGATAATACAATGCACAATAAATGAACAAATTCATTCCACTCAAACCACTCATGGAAGTTTTATTTTACTACCAACATCTGTGGAGCAAGTTTTGCTTGTAACCTAAGGGGACATCAACATATGTCCAGACGAATGGATAATAAAAGTGGAGTGTAATGGTTCATGACAAATGACTAAGATGAATAAGTCCAGCTTTGAGGGTACCAGAAAAGAAAAGTTGTGACAGGGCATTAGAAAACTAGCTTAAATGCTAAAAATAAAAAGCCTTGATCCCATATTCTAAATAGTTTAGTTAACATCACAAAGGTGTTTTATAGCTGTAAAGTTTCTTGTAACCTGTGGAAAAGAAATTGAAACAAGATGTACAAGGATCTATATGCACCTGTTGGTTCAATCAAATTAAATGGTCCATCTTTCTTTAAAATTTTTCTTCTTTAATTGAGGCTGAGAAAGGAAGGTTAAAACTTAATTAGATAATTTACTTCAGGTGAAACAACATGAATCTATATGTTAAGGGTGGCAAAGATAAATTTATATACCTACTTTGACAATAAGAAGTGTATAAGCAAATCAATAAATATAATTATTCTATAAATAGTCATATAAAGACGGAAAGCTCATGGGGAAGAAGAGAGCTGTGTATTCTAGTTGTTCAAGAGTTAAGTTACTGAAAACTATTAGGCACAGGCAAGCACTTGCCTATTATCCCATTTCAGGTCAAGACAGGATTTGAATCCAGAAGCTGAGAGATGGACACAAGTGTGTTACATTACTCCATTTTGTCGTAGTTTGGCATAAAGTTAATATGTGTTTTAGGTAAGAAATAATGAAAAAATGTGAAATGATATTGAGTGTAGATATAAGTTAGCAGCATAACTTTTGATTGACCTGAACCACAGTCAAATTACTGGTGGTTAACATGTGGTCGGCAAATGAAATAATGTATAATTTTGAGCAATATCAATAAAAGCAATATCAACTAAACTGGATCAATTATTCACGATTTTATAGAAGGAAGTCAACAAAATTTTGACATTTTAAATTTTTTTCAGATTAGTTATCTTACACTAATGACGATCAAATGGTCTCAGTCTCAAGTTACTAGCTGAGGTTATATTGAGACAGTCATTTAATATACTCCCCCCCCCCCCCCCCTTCTGTAGCTGAATTCAAACCCATGGCCACAATGACCGAAGTCAATTTTATAAGCAAAAAGTTTTTGGGTGCATTATGATAGAAAGAGCTGTAAATTGCATTCAAATGTATATTTGTTACACTGAGGCATTTTATCTATAACAGAAAAAAACTAACAATAAAAAAAGCGTTGCGTTTTTAAATTTTGCCACTTATTTTGGATTAATAAAGATGTCTCAAAAACCTTCTTTGATAGAACATTTCCAGATTAACTTTGCTTACAGTATCTCTGGTTTTACCGCCTATTTCAAACAAATCCTTAATGAATTTTGAATAATTACTATACTTCTGTAAGTCATAATCCGGCAGTACAGTACAGTAGCTTATATGCAAAAGATAATTGGACTAGTTCATTGCTATGCAGACTACCATAGACATGCCATTTTCATCAGGAATAATAGCAAGATATTATTGTAAATGGACAATAAAAGCTCTTATCGAAGCCACCAAGACTGACAAACATGACAAAGATCAAAGGGTTGATATTCATAACAGCAAAAATGCTGGATGAACATGTCACGTTAATACAAATCATTGGATCCTTTTCGTTTTAGGTCAGGAAGGAATAAGTCAGACGACCAACTGGATTGTAAGTAATGAAGAAAATTAGGTCCTAATTGCATTCCACCTGCTCCTTTGATGTTAATTGGGAAAATGTAAACATTTTGCAGCGCAGGTTAATCTGGTACTGTTCTCTGTACAGTAATAGCATTAGGACTATTATCAGCAAAAGATTATTTTAAAAACACAACTGTGAATCAGTACAATGAATGTTATGACATTTTATTCAATGTAAAATAGCAAAAGTCAACATCTGAAACATCTGTATTGAAATATATGTTAAGTTTTTAGTCCCATGCAGTTCATGATTAAGTGTTATTATGTTATCAATACAAATTTGGCCAAAAAGGATCATAACATAGCTGGGCAACTATACTAAAACCCAGTAACCTTGAGGTGAACATAGTGATCAATTAAACATTTGACTCTCACATCTGTAGTCGTGGGTTCTGATTTATCTCATGGAAGCAAGTGAGATACACGGGAAGTCTTCGCTGTTTTGACAGTAGCTGTTAAAGGAACATAAAGCTCAGTCTTTCTTTGTACCTGTCTAAGCAAAGAGAGATCAGTGTCCATACTGCGATCAATATATATACAAATGTTGTAATGGTCTAATCTACTGCTTTTTATTCTAATTCTAATTGGACTTTTATAGCGCCTAATCTCCCCAAACAAGATGACTCTAAGGCGCAACAAACAAAAAGCAGTCAACAAAATTTCTGTATCCATGGACATAAGAGTGGTCAAGAACCACGGAGAATGCCAGGGGAATGATACAGACTAAGGTGGGTATGCTTTGGTGTACAGGTAGGTCTTAAGCTGCTTTCTGAAGGAGGCCAGGGAGGGAGAGGCACGAATCTCATCAGGAAGAGCATTCCACGCAGTGGGAGCATCAAAAGCAAAACTATTAACAATCTGTTTGACAGATTTATGAACAGAAGGGCAAAACTTTGGAATGACAAGGAAATTACCACCACTTTGACTGCACCTGGTACTATAAGACCTGCTGTCGGAAGAAAGATATGGGGGAAAATACCTGGGAAAACCTGTATGAAGATACTTATAAACAAGTGTGGCTGTCTTGAACATTGTGCGCTGTTCAACAGGAAGCCAATGCAGTTTCTTTAGCACAGGAGTTATACTGGTGTATCGACTGGTGTTTGATACAATTCTGGCTGCACTATTTTGGATGCACTGTAATTTGCATAGATTGAACTTGGAGAGGCTCCTGAAGTTGCAGTAATCCAAACGACTACTAACAAGAGCATTAGCCACAAGCACAGAAACATGATGAGTAAGAAACCGCCTGACATGTCTGAAATCACGGAGTTTAACAAAACAACTTTTGCAGACATTCTGAACATGCTTGGACAAAGAAAAGTCTGAATCAAACCACACACCAAGATTTTTTACTGAATCAACAGGGCAAAGTGAATTGTCCAAGATATCAATTGGAAAACATGCTTTCAACTTGTCCCTCTGTCTCTTCGAACCAAAGATGATAAAGATGAATCTTGTCAGGATTCAATTTGAGCTTACTAGTTGACATCCACTCTTTAACATCATCTAGGCACCTATTTAGCTTTTCAAAGGCAGCAGATGTATTCTTCTTGGATAAATGTATATAAACTTGGCTATCATCTGCATAGAAATGAAACTTTATTCCTTTATGTTTACTGATAATCAAACTGAAGGGGGGGGGGGTGTACAACGAGAACAGCAAAGGGCCAAGGACAGAACCTTGGGGTACGCCAAATAGGAGTTTACAAACATCTGACAAAGTAGAACCAATTTTTATTGACTGATAACGGTCTGTTAGGTAGGATGTGAACCATTTCAGAACTGTGCAATATCTTCCAAATACAAGAGAACTCAGTGTGCTAAATGAACAAAAGAATTGAAAAAAGATGATTCCCAAAGGATATGAATGAGGGCTTGGTTTTAATTTGAAAAGAATGAGATTTTTTTAAAGTGGCTGGGTAAGAATTGAAAGGCTTCAAAGAATTTTTGTGGGATTTGTGGACTTTATAGTAGAAAGGTAAATTTGAATGAACGAAGATATTGGACCACTGATATTAATTGTACAACTAAAAGTTCATTATTATTAAACTGCTGACCAGTACCTGTCTATTAGCAATACTCTTTGTTCTTTAAAACCTTAAGGTCCTCTAGATTGATGCTGTTGTACTGTTGCTAAAAGGTTTGATTTGATTCATTCAAATTTAAGAAACATTGTTGATTGCAGGAAAAACTATGATAATACAGTGTGAGTGTTGATAGTTATTGCTAAATTATAATTAAAACACATTTATGTTGACATTTTATATTAGTTTTACAAAGTTAAATTAAAGCCAATCAATATTATGAACTAAAATTGGGACCAACTGAGATCACACGTAAGAAGCTATTGAATTTGCAAATCATTTGCAAAAGCAAACAGATGTGAAACCATCAAAACATTTCATTCTATATTGAAGTGTATATTCATACACTCTTTATAAAAAGGGTTTATAGAAGTTCGTCCAACAAGTCAGTTGGAATTGGATTCCTCAAAAGAGAATCATATTTTTATCACTAAGTCAAAGAAAAAGATTGTCACTGAGATATAAAGGCATGTCATAGAAGACCACAAGTTCTTTAGAATAAATGAGAGGCTTTGTGATGAGATCAAAAGTAAGTTCACAACTCATTGAAAATCTTTGAAGTGATGACAACAGTCACCCATTGATTTTGTTATTCATCTTTCTTACCCAACTAATATCATATAGCAAAACGCCAAAATAGTAATCAAATAATAGTAAAAAAAACTTCAAAACGTGATCTATGTGACAAACTCTTCTATTCTAATTCTATTCTAATTGGACTTTTATAGCGCTTAATCTCCCCAAACAAGAGGACTCTAAGGCGCAACAAAACAAAAAGCAGTCAACAAAATTCTCTGTCCAGGGACATAACAGGGGTCGAACACCACGGAGAACGCCAGGAGGATGATTCAGGCTAGGGTGGATATGCTTTGGTGTACAGGTAGGTTTTAAGCTGTTTTCTGAAGGAGGCCAGGGATGGAGAGGCACGAATCACATCAGGGAGAGTATTCCACACAGTAGGAGCATCAAACGCAAAACTATTACCAAACTGTTTGACAGATTTATGAACAGAGGGGCAGAACTTTGGAATAACTAGGAAATTACCACCACTTTCACTGCGCCTGGTACTATAAGAACTGCTGTAGGAAGAAAGATGTGGTGAAAAATACCTGGGAAAACCTGTGTGAAGATACTTATAAACAAGTGTGACTGTCTTGAACACAATGCGCTGTTCAACAGGAAGCCAATGCAGTTTCTTTAGCACAGGAGTTATGCTGGTGTATCGACTGGTGTTTGATACAATTCTAGCTGCACTATTTTGGATGCACTGTAATTTGCGTAGATTGAACTTGGACAGGCTCCTGAAAAGTGAGTTGCAGTAATCCAACCGACTACTAACAAGAGCGTTGGCTACAAGCACAGAAACATCATGAGTAAGAAACCGCCTGACATGTCTGAAGTCACGGAGTTTAACAAAACAACTTTTGCAGACATTCTGAACATGCTTGGACAAAGAGAAATCTGAATCAAGCCACACACCCAGATTTTTTACTGAATCTGCAGGGCAGAGTGAGTTGCCCAGGATATCAATTGGAAAACATGCTTTCAACTTATCCCTTTGTCTCTTCGAACCAAAGATGATAAACTCAGTCTTATCAGGATTCAGTTTGAGCTTGCTAGTTGTCATCCACTCTTTAACATCATTTAGGCACTTATTTAGCTTTTCAAAGGCAGAAGATGCATTCTTCTGGGATAAATGTATATAAAGTTGGCTATCATCTGCATAGAAATGAAACTTTATTCCATTATGTTTACTGATAATGGAACTGAGGGGGGTAGTGTACAATGAGAACAACAAAGGACCCAGGACAGAACCTTGGGGAACACCAAATAGGAGTTTACAAACATCTGACAAAGTAGAACCAATTTTTACTGATTGGTAACGGTCCATTAGGTAGGATGTGAACCATTTCAGAACGGAGCCACTGACCCCAAACCAGTTTTGGAGGCAACCCAGAAGAGTAGAGTGATCAATGGTGTCGAAGGCAGCAGACAAGTCAAGCAATACCAAGGCAGTGGATTCACCTCTTGACAATGATAAGTGAACCTCATTTTTTATGTAGAGAAGAGCAGTCTCAGTTGAATGGCCCGCCTTATATGCCGACTGGTACGGGTTGTCTAAGTTATTGGCATTAATATGTTCTAACAGCTGCTTAGCAACCACACATTCTACCAATTTAGATATAAAACTGAGACCTGATACAGGGCGATAATTCTTAAGGTCATTTGAGGGAAGATTTGGCTTTTTAATAAGTGGAGTGACCACAGCAGATTTGAAGGCATCAGGAACGCATCCCTCCATGAGTGAGCAGTTGACCAGCTTTGTAAGGGATGGTAGCAATATATCAATGCATTCCTTAATCAGGAATGTCGGCAGAGGGTCCAACAGGCATGATTTTGTTGGTGATGCTTTAATTATTTTATCAACAGCATCTTCAGAAACTTGCCTAAAGACAGTAATTTGGGGAGGATCTGAAGGAGGGTTAACATCATATTCAGTGCCAGAAGAAGCAAAATTATCTCTAATCTTCTTGATTTTGTTGGTGAAGAAGGAGGCAAACTGGTCAGCCAATGACTTTTCGGACTCATGAGATGGAAGTGTGGCATCAGAAACCCTGTTCAGGGTCTTATGGAGCTCACGCCAAAGTTTTCGAGAGTCATGACTATTGTCTGAGATCAGTTTGCTATAGTAGTCTGATTTATCTTTATTTACAAGTGCATTGCACCGAGCAATCTGGCGACGAAGCCTACTCCTGTTAAGTGTACTTTTAGCCCTACGCCAGGTTCTCTCAAATTGGCGCCTAAGGGACTTTGCACGTCGATAATCATCAGACATCCAATCGGCGGACTCCTTTTTCGTCAATTTAGATATAAGAGGTGCATGCCTATCCAGAACATCACTCAAATCATGTACATATTGATCATACAGATCGACAACAGCATCAGCTGGAGACTTGACGAAGGACGTATTTTTGAGATCTGAGCGGAAGTCAGACATATTGATACGGTGGAACCTTCTATATTGAACTACATTTGGAGTATGAGACACTTGACAAGGGAAGGCAACTGAACATTTGACTAATGCGTGATCGGAAACAAAGTCACAAATTTTAACATCAGCAATGGTGTCCTGATCACAGGGAGATAAAATCAGGTCCAATATGTGACCATGTAGATGAGTAGGTTTATTGACTAACTGTTTGAGGTCACATGAATCAAGAAAGGTAGTGAATTTCTGACCGTCACCAACTGGAACATCAACATGAATGTTGAAGTCGCCACAAATGTAATATGAAGAATTAATGGATGAAAGGTAACCAACAAATGACATGAATTCTTCCAGAAAATTACAGGTACATGATCCTGGAGGGCGATAGATGCAGGCAAGCAACACTGAATGGCCATGAAGCCCGATTGACACCACTATATTTTCAAATGACTGATAACAAGGAGTTTCAATTATATGGGGTCTGTAGGAGGATCTGATGAAAAAACCCACACCACCACCAATACCTGAGGGACGAGGCTTGTGAGGAAAGTTAAAATCGGGAGGAGTTATAGACCGTAAGAAGCTGTCAGAGTCAAATGGACGTATGTGTGTTTCCGTGAGGCATAGAAGATCAAGGTCGTATGAAGCCACCATGTCGGCAAGGAGAGGACCCTTGTTCCTTACGAATCTGGCATTCAAAACACCGAGTGTAAACGGACCAGGGTTGAGGGATACATCTCCACCCAGTAACAGTAACAACATGAGCCCTCTTCCATTAACCATGGTCGGAAATTTTCGGCAGGAACACAAATATGATAAATTTTTCGCAACCCGTGTCAAAGGAGGACATGATGTGTAAGATGCTCTGGTGCTGAACCAATCATGTCTGTGGGCCAGTGCCACTGCAAACAGTGCCATGAAGAGGAGTAACCGAGGGCTGAACATGACTGGTGGGGTTGTACATCAGTAAGAGCCCCTAGTCTAAGCTCAACAGTGGGGAGCCTCAATAATAAACCCTACACCTAAAAGTCACAACTCTTCGTCCTGTGGGCGACTCACAGGCACCCTAACACCCCACACTACAGCCTCACCTTAAGCTAAAAGACAACACCACCAGACACCAACAGGAAAATGTCTATATACTGATTGGAAATAAACTTAAAGTGAACTTACAAGACACAAATTAGATTATAAATAATACCCAGTACTTGAAATAGGGGAATTATAGATCAAATTACTACGGTAATTCCCGGCAAATGGGCAATAATACCCGCTTTTATATAGAAGTTGATACAGCAGTGAATTGGAGGAATATATACATAAAACAGGCAAAGAATAAGAAAGTAAGATGAAATTAATATATAAGATAGTGAATCCGTCTAAAAATGTGCTACATGTACATAAAAACGACCATTATTGTACAGAGAATTCCAAAAAGCATCTCTGCGGTGCGTACTAAAACTTTCCTTTTGCATAAGAGGGTCTACAGTGATAGATTGAAACTCTTTGTTGATATTGTATAGATTGTTGTAATACCTGAGTGACTGACATGTTAACCAGTTTGCCATTTTATCACTTGGGTATCACCTCTGCAGTAACTGGTACAACATGGTAAAATGTAAGGACATGGACGAGTTGTTGAGCCAAAATTGTATGGGGGTTCAGGGAGTTTGAACCCCCTTTAAAAATGTTATAGGTTTGACAGTGAACCCAAAGCAACAGACACAGATTTAAAATTTGAACATCCAGCACTGGATTACTCATGACGCTGATACGTGTCCTCGCCTCCCTCTTATGCAAAGCTGGATGTGTCCCCCCTGCCTAGGAACATTTTGGATTCACAGAGAGGCTTCCTTGGCACGACCTAAGCTATTGAGAGGGACATAAAACCCAACACTGAGCTTTGAAAAGGACTGTTTACTAATAATTGCAAACTTAATATAGATAAGGCACTTGAATATTGCCTAAAATATTAGGAACCTTTGTGACCCAGTATTTATCAATTTTTTTATTTAAGGTCAAGGATGAATTCCAACCTATGTCGTCAAAGAGAGATGTGTGTCACAAACTGCAGCCAGAATGCACCTGTCTAATATTGTGAGACATTAAACGGTTTATACTGCAACCGTGGGCAGCCTTATAATATTTAACTGTTACATTATTATAACATGCACAAATTTATGAAACAAAGGTTGTAGTTTGAAAATATTTCTCAAGATGAAGCACAGTCTATCATTATGAAAAAGGTCTATCCATCCAAACAAAATAACTGAATTTTTTAATTATATTGGTACCGCTATTGTCTATGTTTTTGTTTACATTTTCCTTGGACCAATAGTCTTTTATTCATAAATGAACAAAACTAAGAACTGATTTCCATTTTAACAGCTGGAATCATATTGTGACTGGTCTTTAGTAATTCCCACATGCTTTCATGAACTGTACTCTGATCCTAAACCACGGAAGAGAGAGTCACATGATCATTTTTTTTCGTTTGCATTTCTTAAAATATGCAAGATTTTGCTTTGTGCCACGAAGAGATTATGAAAAAACTACTACACAGGCATCATCAATTTTCACAGGAGGAGGATCTGGCCTAACATAAAATTGATTCAGTTGGTGATAGTGGTTTTTGGCTTTGGTGGAGATATGTGTATTCCAATTGCTGTTGTTCTCTATGATATTATGCTAGTGGTTTTCTAAAGTAGATACCCACATGTTGATATACCAACATTATGATATATTTGATATACCTTTTATCAATACCAATGAGATATAACAGATCTTTTTGGGACCTAGTTTTCCTATTTTATCTTCAAACTAGAAACTGATCACACTGAAGATTGGTCTTAAAATAATGATGATACATTAAACAAACTGAGAACCAGAGATTATCTGAATGAAAAAGAAAGAACCACAATTCAATCAAGCAGCCAGGGTCATATTGGGACAGGTCCTTCATCCTTGTCACTTGTGGGAGTGGATCCCACACAAAGGTGACAGCCTGTGATTGGTGCCAAACTTGCTAACCCCTGATCACATATACTTGTAAAATAACCATTCTGCTATGAATAATATATGTTGTGTTGTTTTAAACCTCCAAGGTGAAAAAATATTACTGACAGGTTTGATTGACTTGTTCAAATATTAAAAATTATTGTTACTTACAAGACAAACTTAAACTATGCTGATGAAGTGTAAATGTAAAACTCTGTGATTGGAGTAAAGAAAACATATTTCTGTTACTAGTTTTTATTATGTTTCTTATAGTGAAGCTTTAAAATCAATATTATTAATAGGAACCAACTGGCATCACATGAGAAGCTATTGAAGTAATATTTGTACAAGAAAATATGTGTGAAGTCATCAAATTTTATTCTCCTCTGAACTATATACCCATTCAGGCTTTATGAAAGTTGATAAAAGAAGTGCACCCAAACAAGTCAGTTTGAAATCTGATTCCTGGAAGAAGTCATATTTTTATCACTGAGGTAAATAAAATGATTGGCACTAAAATACAAAGCCATATGATAGGACACCACAACTTTTTTAGAATCACTGAAAGGCTTTGTAATGAGATCAAAAGTTAGTCAATAACTCATGGAAATTCTTCCAAGTGATGAACACAAGCACACATTGATCCGGTACATCATTATTTACCATAACCTTAGCAATATCGAAAAGTAAACTTTTAACATAACAATCAAAATATGTTCCCAGTTGTAAAACTTAATTTATATCATAATTAGTAAGTGACAAGGTATGGTATCAATCTGTATACTGTAAAGATTGTTGCAGTAAATCAGTGACTAAGTTGTTAACCAGTTTGGCATTAATTACCTTGTTGTCACCCCTATAGTCGAGGGTATTAAATGGTAGCATGTTGGATTCACAGAGAGTCTTTCCTGGCATGACCTAAGCTGTTGAAAGGGATATAGACCCTAATATTAAGCTTTTGAAAGGTCTTTTTACTAATTTGTTAATATTGGATGTAGAAAAGACATGAAGATGTATTATGGTCATATGGTATTAAAATTATTAGGGACCTTTGTGCTCCAGTATTATATCCAGTCAAGTTTTTATTCAAAGCCAGGATTGGATTCTAACCTTTGACCTCAAGGTGACGTGTAATAGTGGTATACACTACACCCATAATGCACTTGTCTAATATTATGATGCTTTAAAAGGTTTATGTTACAACCCTAGCAGCCTTATAATATTTAAATATTGCAGAATAAAAACCTGGACAATTTATCAATAAAAGGTTGTAGTTTCAACATATTTGATAATACAAAGCACAATCTATTGTAATAAAAGTTCAAACTAGCCAGATAAAAGAACTGAAAATTTCATTGCAGAAGTTATATTATTACTAATATTGTCTATATTTTCATTTATTTGTTTCATTGGCCAGACAGTCATTTTTTCAAAAATGGACCAAGGGGAATTGATTTTCATTTCAACAGGTGGAATCATATTGGGACTAGTCTTTAGTAGTATCCATTTTCACAGTTGCAGTTCCTAAAACTTGCAAGAGCCAGTTTGTTTTGCGCCATGATGTTGCCTGGTGATTGAGGATAATGAGTTCACCCTTTGGCCTCTGCCAATTCTGTAACAAGACAACATCCACAAATGTTCCTTTTGGAAGTCGTTGTAATCATATGTGTTGCTGACATTACAAAACTTCATTATGTAGCTCCTGACTGTTTCAGTTGTACTATTTCCTTATTCTCTATGAGTTCATGCTAGTGCTTTCATAAATGTGAATTTCCACACCATGCTGTGCCAACATTGGTGTAACTTTGATATACCAGTATCAGTTCTGATATGGTCGATTCTTTTTAGGATAACTATCTTATTTCTTTTCAACTGATAAATTATCAGACTGATAGAGATTGTGCATGGCCAACAATCTGAGCATTAGAAAGTATAAAAGTAATCGGCAACATGTTTACTTTCTTGGACAACAAATTGTGGTAATATAATCGTTGGCTTTCAGGAAATATGTCTGTCTAAACTCCCTGGTATCCCTCCCTAATTTTGGTCCACGTGCCTTTTATAGATGTTTTTAAAACCTTCTAAGCATTTTGGCTTTATAATCAACATACTTCCTGCTTTGCTAATGGCATAGCACGGTATGGTCATTTATAGCAAGTCACAAAGATATGCCATTAAGTTTGCCTCAGTAAGAATAGAACAGAAGCTTTGTTCAAACTAGAGATTACTGTGCTAAGGTTTTATATTAAAGGGTCCTCAGTTGCTGCATAGGTTAGCAAGTTTTTTTCCAGTTTAGTACTACATTCAAACCCTTAAACACAACGGTATTTTCGTCAGCAGTAGTTCAGGTATTAGAGCTTTTACCACCATGTCGCAAGGTTGCATACGAAACTATAACCACGAATTGCCTGTAGTGTGAACAACTGGGATGAAATAGGGCGACCTGGGAGGCTGTTCCGCCACAGAGGAACACCTGTAACCGCGGGACATACCACCTGTAGTGTGTAAGGGACATTAAAGGTGTATATTTGTATTTTAAATGTGCTCTAATTTTACTTTCCTTGCTTGGGCATCTGTGTATAATACCCACATACGTTAACATTTTGGATAAAAAAACAGCTTGTAAAAATATAAAAAAACAGATGTTTTGTTTCAATTTTCTTGAAATTCGGCATGGTAATGTAGATGGCATATGTGGTGTTGTCAAGACAACACACAAAATGTAATTATTTTGATTTTGATTGACAGGTTTAATTCATTGGCAAACTTTGTATATGGTCACCTTTTCTTCTATTTGTATTATGTGAAAGTTGGAGGTCGCAAATATCATGTGAGACGATGATAGTTGAGCAACAAAAACAAAAAACATATGTGTTAATATTTAGTTAAAAGTCTTTATCGGAACATATGGTAAGGTTTTGGGAAGTACAGGTGTAGGTTGTTTATGCATTGTACTATGATCCTGAGAGAATTTGACATTTGGCCAAACATTCTGAAAATACACTAAAGTGAGTTTCTGTCTCTTCGCCAATTGCTAATAATAGTGATGGGTGCAATGGTCATTGGTGTATCAGCAGCAATTGGCGAAGAGACAGAGACTCGGTCTTAGCATATACCTTCAATCCCAGTCTTTCAATTTGAATTAATTCGATTTATTTGTGTTTACCGTTGCTTTCAACACATTGTATAGGTTTCAAGTGTTGAATATCACGATTAGAAATAAGGTATTATTTAGTAAAATACATACAAATGTGTTTTCAAGTTACTGAAAACACCTGCTTATGATAACTTACTGCAGTGCTTTTTTTCTGAAACATGACAATCATCACTATGAGAAAGGAGCAATTTTGTAAGAAGGTTTTTCTACTCTACTTGATGAGGTGTGAGAAAAAGTTAATTAGTCTGTAGTGTCCCAAGGAGACAAATGACGGTGTAATGCATTTAACGGGAATACTAAGACTATGATCAACTTAATATTTTAGGACTATTTCTTCATGACCGATTAACTTTGGTGAGCTACAAATGCAAGAGACACACTTTTTTATTGTTTATTGCATAAAGGTATAATGGTAGAATACAAATGTGAAATAATAATAATAATATTACATCTTTAGGGTAATAAGCGAACATGCAAAAGTCCTTTTAGGTATCTTAACTTGCAGCTTATGAGAGTATGTGGGAAATACTAGTGGTTTTCCTCAATACGACCATAATTGCTAAAAGAGTCTCATTTTACACCATTTACATTTAAGATTGACAAAAAATGATTTAGAATTACCTATTTATATTGTAGAGGTGGCAGCTGGTGTAGGGAAGAAATGCATACCTACTGGGAAATATTAGGTAGCTAAGCCAAAGGAATTTAATAGTATTTAATACATTGTTTGAAATAAAGAAATGCTTACTGTGACGAGTACATAATTAATTCCGGATAAAAAGACTGGTTGTAGAGTATTATAGACAGCTTCAGAATGTACATGTCCAAAATTATAGCTATTGTGGTAAACAGTACATATCAGGCGCAACACTAAGGCTTACAAATACATGGATCGGGATGTTATGTTGTAATTGCATTCCACTAAGGCTTACAAATACATGGGTCAGGATGTTATGTTGTACTTGCATTCCACTAAGGTTTACAAATACATGGATCGGGATGTTATGTTGTAATTGCATTCCACTAAGGCTTACAAATACATGGGTCAGGATGTTATGTTGTAATTGCATTCCACTAAGGTTTACAAATACATGGGTCAGGATGTTATGTTCTGATTGCATTCCACTTGATCCAACAATGTTCACAAGTAAAAGTTACAAACACTGTGAATTGCAAAGTTGGGCCAGTATGGCCTGTTAAAACCAGAGTACAATAAACTCTCAAATGTAAAAGTGTTATTTCTATTTCAAGAGTATGGAATTATAACCAAGAATACACAGAGAGTGCATACCTCCCCCAGGGCCCAACACCTCAAATATTGCTGACGAGAGCTATGATAAAATATCATTTAAAAAACTCCTGGATCCAGATGGTGATCCCGATCACCAGCCAAAATCAAGCCATCCTGTTCCTTGTACCATTGTCAACATTCCCTGAAAATTGCATTAAAATCTTTCCTTAACTTTTTTAATTATCTTCCAAACAAACAGACAAACACACACACGACACAGAAAGCATAGTCTCATTGGCTGAGGTAAATTTGATTATTTGTTGGCTCTCATCCCTCTGTTTGTGGGTATGAGTTCAAGTCCATGGCAAACATATGGAAGTCCTTGATGGTAATGTAACATTACTAATGTTTTGATATGAAATTAGCTGCCGAATGGGACATAAAACATTGATAGGATATCCTAAGGTTAAAGAGAAAGAAGAGTTGCATGACCACATTGACATAGTCTTTTTCAGATAATTCAGTATAGTGTGTTTTGTGATATGAGACATACAAGTTTGAATTTATAATGCCCGAATGCTCAAATGTATCAGTTTTGCAACAAGTTTTGCTTGGCCAATGTTAAGCTACATATCTAATAACTAGATAATAATAAGCTATTGTTCTATTGAAACATGTGATCAAATTAAATGATAGACGGATAGATAATAGATAATGGGGAGATAAAAAATAAAAATGTTGGTGCATTAACACCAAAGTGTCATAAGGCATTATTTAACATTTACAGTATCACAATGACAGATACAATACAAAATAAATTATTTAATTATTCATACAACAAAGACTGGGTGTATTAAATCAGTTTGAATCAGGACAAAATGTATATCATGACATAAGGGCCAAAATAATGATAATAAAATACTGAGATAAATATTATTAATAGAAAACAGCAGCATTAAATACCTTAAATAATGGACAATTAACAAAATGTTCAAATGAAAATGATGTGTTGGTCTGCATATATATTTTTAATGATATTTGATCGCTTTATTTACATTTTGTTTACAACACTGGCAAGGTCATGGAGTACAGATGAAAAATATATCAGAGGTAATAATCATGCAGAGTGAAACTATCAAAATATATTCAGTTCTAGCCTGCCAAAAATAACAAAAACAAACACTGCAGTCAAAATGTTTTGGGTGTGCTAAAAATATGTTATTATGGTAAACAAGATTAAACGATTGTATTAAATACTAAATGAATTATTCCTGAAATTGCCAGCAGCACAAACTTTTATTATGTTTTTCTTTTTTTTTCTTTTTTTTTGTATGTTCCCTCAAGTGTGAAAGGGTGCAAGATCAGTTAATCTGAATAACACACCTCAAGTCCTTAGGGACCTCACATCAGCTATTGTTCGAACTCAGCTCATTACAATATAGGAGAAAAAACCCTGTCTGAAGAAAGAAACTGACCCTAACTTTTGAATGTCACTCTTTTTGAATTCTTCAATATTTCACATAAGTTGTTCGATACATCAACAATATTTATAATTCCAATCATAACCTTAGACCCTTTAGATGTAATAATTACATCATTATGATGCCCTTTACATGTAACTATTACATCATTATGATGTAATAACCAATGCTGCACACTCTTCTGTGAAAATGGGACTACTCTTGCCCAACGAGAAGATAAAATTTGCACGGGTCTGCCCATCAATACACAAGAGTTATCAACAAATCTTAATGAATCCTAACGGTCGGGAACATGTCACAAGACTTATGAATTTAGTCCTAAGGTTTAAATTTTCACCTTGGACACAAGATGCGTTTTACAAGTTTTCCTGCCCTTTTGCAAAAGAAATATTTGTAGCAACCTACCAAATTATAAATGGGGGATGTTATACGATATTACTTGGATAAGGAACCAGGGTATTACAGCCTTATATAGCAGGCTTTGAGAAACACCAGACAAAAATACCCCTGGAGAAGTAATAAACATTTAACAAAGACTGCTTTGTCTGAATGTATATGCAATCAAAGTTTTCTCTGGTTATAACCCAAACCTGTTGGTAAATCTGATGAAATGTTTTTACTTTGTAAATATCAGTGCTCCCCGCCAAAACAAAAGGATCTTGCATGGTTTATTGATGTAAGGACTAATCAAAACATACCAATGTAGCTTTCTGCAAATAAAAGTCTGATGTAAGTAGCTAATCAAACATGCACCAGACTGTGGACTGGTTTGGGAAATGTTTACACTTAAGTCCCAGAAGAATATCTACCTTATTGAGTCCTACAACTGACACACGGAGCTTTTTCCTTTGTATTCTGCTTAAATAAAACTCCCTTAGGTAGACAGAGGACCTTTCCATATTGATACAGACAGATACACAGTGGCTCAGATGACCACATGAAACGGTGGTCGTATGTCACTAGGTCCTGTTCCCAGCGGCAGGCTAAGGAACACCAGGGAGGTTGATAAATTGTTATCCCTGAGACCCTGTCTTGCAGTTAAGGGTGTGTCAGTCAATGGAATTTTTGCCTGTATTTGTGCAGTCGGAGTGGGTCAAAGACCACCAGGAGATCTGCAGTCAAGGAGACATTGCACTGAGAATAAACACCATTGTACAGTTTTATCGATATCAACATTTACCTCAGGGGCGCAGATTTAAAAACAACAGGAAAATCCCACAACTTCTTGCGACTTAACTGACCAAGATATCTCTGTAGCACCAGTTGTAAAGCTAGAGTGAATCCAAGAACTAGCAGGACACCAAATTATGTCTATTGACTGAAAACTCAATCGCCCTGATGAATCATAGCTAAAATGGTCATTTGCCAAATCAGTCACCATGAAAAAATACCCTAGTCAAATTGACCTATACTAAATTACTTTGCTTTTCAAAGTATGTCCCTTGATGTTACATCTCTCTTGATGTTAGATGTCTGTAATAAGTACAAGAATAATAACCATAACACATACAATAAAAATAATATCACAAACTAATAAACCTAATAATTAATAAAGCAAAGGTGAATTATATACGTCTGTGCTAGAAACTTATATAATTTGACATTTGACAGTGTTACAAGGGTGACATAGGAGAAAATGACACAGGAGAAAATGAAGTGATTATAGCAATCATTATATATTGATCACACTAATATCAAAATATTAGTGAGGAGGCTGTCACCCTTGTGACAACATGAACATAAAGAGAGTTCCCACATTATTTGCCATTATGTGAAACAAAATTACAATTAACAGATGCAGTTTTTGTACGAGAGCTTCTTATTTCTCCAAGGAATTATTCAGCAGTTGCTAGAGATAAAGAAATTTTCATATTTGTATTTTATTCTGTGTACTGAGTTGTGAAATTTCCATAGTGGTGGAGATTTTATGAGACCGGTTTGCAGAGGGTCAATTTTGCAAAGGCTTGATAAGTCCAGCTACTTCACTAGCCTAGAAAGTCCCGCACCTATAAAAAAGCTTGTCATTTTATTATTCAGAGACAGCTATCTCCAAGTTGCATATCTGCTTGATACCAGGAAGCTTTAAAACATTAACACAGACAGCCAAACAGTTCCAACAAACTGACAAAATATCATATGGTAATCAACAAATATTGAAGAATACCCACAAGTCCTGTGTAACTCTCCATGGATAAAAAACTGACTATGGTCGGTTACCATGAAACATCTTTAGAAGTTATTGGCCAGTCATATTTAAACTTCAGAGCAATCATCTCCGACCACCAGATTCTAGTCGACTGCATGAAGGCTCAGCTTTACTTTGATTTTGCTATATTTTTGGTCACCAATAACGAATATTTATTTCAAAAGACATCACTGTGTAACATGTTTGTGTAATATAGTGTGTTATATGAATGCAAATGTGTTTCATTGGCAGTTAGCATGCAAAAGTTTGGTTACGCATATCAATGCCAATATTGGTGCAATATATTTGCCTTGATGTTCTTTGTAGTACCCAAAACCTAAAAGCACAAAATATACAAACACCAACATACGATCTTTCTACCCTACCTTTCTTTTAGATCTTGCAAACCTCTGATCCCTGTGCAGCTCTGCCTCTCCAGGAGTCTTCTTCACCCAAATGACTACTCCAATCCAGGTGTAGGTCACAGCCAGTACAAATAGTGGCAGGAAGTACTGGGCCACCATTAGTAGTGTGCTGTACAAATGCTGCAGGCTAGGGCTGCTCCATTCCTCGTCACAACGAGGCTGCAATTCTCGAGACAAGACATCCGGCTTCAACTGAACACGAGACACGGCAGCCACTGGGAAGGCTATAAGCAAAGCCAGTATCCAAATGAAGAATATGATAACATAGGCCTTTCTTGTGGTGAGCTTCTGGCGCAGCGGGCAAATAATGGCTATAAATCTATCCAAACTGATCGCGACTAGTGTGAAGGCACTCAGAAGCACTGTTACCACTTGGAAGTAACACACAAGAGGACACATCACATGACCAAAGGGCCAGTATTCGAGCAAGAGGTTGGCCATGAAGGTAAAGGGTATACACATGACTGCCATTAAGATATCACTACAGGCAAGACTAACGATAAAGTAGTTTGTCACTGTCCTCATACGCTGGTAAGCAAACACTATATAACACACTGTCAGGTTCCCTCCTATGGCCAGAAGGCTTACAGTGGAATATCCTATGACAATGAGAACTTTGGTGTAGACAGACATTGGTTCTGGACAATCTGAGCCACAGCCAAAATCATAATCCAAATCAGTAGTATTGCTACCCCTCTTGCCAAGACCATAAGTGGAGTTGTTGCGGCCATGAGGTAGAAGCCACAGCTCTTCTGCCATTTTACCTGAACTGGTGAATTAGCCAATCAAGTGGGAACTCATGTATTACCTCTTTAGAGACACTTGCTGAACAAAAGAAAAAATAGAAAAAAAAACATATTTATATAATTTGTATTAGTTATAGTATAAACACAAACATACTTATATTTGTTAAAAGAGAAGAGTAAAACTAAGAAAGGGGCAGAAAAAACCTGTTTAATTTGAAATCAGAGTTAACATAAAATATATGATACAAGCACAAAGAAAATGTGGTATAATCTTTTCTTAGTTTTGGCGTAAATATAAGTGATTTACTTTGTTAAGGTGGAAATTTTTAGAGATATTAGTGTGGATTTATTTTGCAGTAAAATTAATAAAATATATATTGTTTTAAATGGAACATAAAATATTCGTTTATTTTGAAATAGAATGGAGGGTGTCTCATAATCATAGCTCATTAATGACGCATATATTTTGTTTGCTGAGAAAAACAACATTATCAACAAGAACGTGAAAACTGAGCAAATCAATTAAATACACAGAGCTGTTGACAAAGGGCCCTAGCTCCGGTTTAATAAGTAATCTTTAATGCAAAGTTTTAGAAAATGTGAAGGATGGACTATGTATCCTCTAAAAGTAACATAAAGTTTTTAAAATGTGTACCAATTTTAAATCAGGGACATCAGCGAGCCTTTTAGTCACTAAGCCACTAATAACAAACACTCAGGGACCTCCACCGGAAGTGTTTCCTAAAATTTGAGATTTCTGTTGTATCCAGAATATGATCCAGGTCTTTAACAAATTGTAATCCCTTAGTCTTTTGGCCAGGCCCTATATACTTAAAATATTTCCGAGATTTTCATTCATTCTTTATTAAGTTATCATGAACACAGACAATCATATAAACAAAAGTAGCCCAAACATTAACTCCTGGGCGGAGGAAAGCCATTTCCCACACAAAGATACAATTAGGAAGGGTTCCTATCATATATAAAACGTTGGAGTATTAAGTTACTTTAACCAGCAAGGGTAGGATCAGAATAGGTCCTCAGTTATAACCCACATTTTATTCTTTTTATTAGACTTTCATAGCACTTAATCTCTGCCCAAGACAGACTCTGAGGCGGGACACCAGAAACCAATTCAATAATCATTGTTCCATAGACATAGCCAGGTCGATACCACAAGAGTTGAATTCCAACCAATGATCACACCAGAAAGACAAAAACAAAGTCACAAAATGCAAAAAGATGTTCAGCCAATCACACAGTGAGGTTAATTGGTACACATAGAAATACTGTGAACATGACCACACATACATATATTTATAATGTGTACCTATTAATAGTAGTGGACTCGTTGCTGTAGTGGTTAACAGACTCGCCTCCCGCCCCTGAGATCGATGGTTCAAAACCTTATCCCGACCCTATGTAGAAAAGCAGGCAGTTGTTTATCCGCAGATTACAGTGCAGAATCTTGAACTAGTGTATATTGGTTTCCTCTGTCCTTAAAACTACCCGCCATGATTTTTAACTTGTACAATGTGTAGAAAGTTAAACCCAGAATAAATCAAATATGTAAATAATAGATTATGGGTACTTGCACAAAAAGTAAGGCACAATTTTATGTTTGCCCCTTCAGCTGCAATCACACTACATCAGATGGTATCCCCTGCGTTTGTATACGTTTTATTGAACCTGCCAATGTTCTCTGTACTGTCAGACTTCTCTTATTAAAGTTTACATACTGTACCATTCCAAGTTTTCTATGGCTACATACACTGAAGTTATGAAATGTCCACTATTTTCACATATTATATGCGATATGAAAGTACCCTGCCATTAACAGACATAATTGCAGGTTGTTGTATTATTCATCTAGCCATGCAGCTGCCTTTCCTCCCTCCCAATTCTGTTTTACTCTGTCTACAGTCAAGTTAAATGTTTGCTTAATATTATTGCATCTTAACATTATCGTCCTCTATCGTTTCTGTGTCACACCTTGGTCATTGTCCTGTCCACTTCTGATTCTCTTGTTTGAGGTGTGTGGGTTTCACAAGTGATTAAAGACTCTATCTCGATTTGGCCTGTCACCTAAGACTGCCAGTAATAACACCTATAGTGTGATCAGTGTATTAAAACATTAAGCATATATCATACATAACAAAGTCTTGATATTATATTGTAATTCTATTTTGCTTGATTTTAGAGCATAAATATGTAACCTGGCATTAGAATATGATAATAATCACAAACATTTGCAATATATGATATCATCGTCAGATAAACAGAATCATATTTATTCATATTAAGATTTATTCACCAAATACAAGTAATAAATTTATTTCTATAACATAGACACTGTAAAGCATTTTGTTAAAAATAATTGATTTATTTATATAATGGGAACACGACCAGTTTTAAGCTGTATTGTCTTAAGCCAGTAACTGTAGGAAGACTGAATCTGTTCACAAGAATCTCTCTGGGATGCTGATGTGGGGTAATTAATAGTGACTGGGCCACAGTCTGTTAGGTCAGGGTCACTCGGGGGAAAACAAGCAGAGCTGCTCGTACTTGTGTGGGAAAAGCTAGGTTTTTTACAGCAAGGATATCTTTAGTGATTTAGCTTTGATGGTAATGAGGTTTCCCTGTGGAGCTTATTTTTGCCACATTTTTTCTTACTTAATCATGCAACATTATATTCTCAACATCATTATGTAGTTGAGCAGATTTTCTTTGGTATAAAAAGTTTTATGACGTTGTGTTTAGAATTTTTAAGGTCGCAATAAGGTCAAAGTTTTGGGGTTTTATGGCATATAGATAGACCATGCAGTGAGGGCCACTTGTTGTCATGTGCTGGAACCATAGTGGCAGCCAAATCATCAAAAACATCAGTTTCATCAGCTCTGGACAGATAAGGACATATTGACCTTAGTATCTTAGATAAGTGGCGGCTTCGTGAACTGATGAAATTTAACTTGTGTTCAAAGCTAAACTGAACATATATTGTACTGATAAGAGGCCTTAATACTGATTGAGTGCATACAAGAAAGCACTTGCCGAGATTTTGGCCATATTGGGTAAAATAATGGTAATTAGCTGCCAATAAGAGGTATTTCCAGAGTATTCTGTGAGCCTTTTATTTAATATTGAAACATTACATAAAACATAAATACAAATAGACATTGTCACTTAGACAATTACAAATTTTTCAGTTTGAAAAAGAGAGAGAAAAAAGGATATTAAATAACATTCACTAATATGTGTTTTTGGAGGGTTCTGTAACTTCTAATAATTGATATTTGGATTAATTTTATTTTTGTTATACACATTAACCTGTTAAATTCTTTCCCATGAATATTATAGGATCTAAAAATACCGTTATTGAATGTGTATAGATATTTTTCTTATACAGATACTAGAAAGAAAGAACAAAACTGCCAACTTTCCAACTGATGACTTTATCCACAGAGTCCGATAAAAAGTGTGTAAGCCACACCATCACCAAGGTCTTTAATGCAACTACCATAGTCTGGATTGTGCACAGGAATATTAACTTAGTTACAACATGATGTGATTTTAAAAGATTTCCAATGTCCCAGGGCCTCAATTTAGTGAAGAACACTCACAAAAAGAGGATGTATTTCATGGACCATAGATTTCAGGGTCAAATTGCAACTAAATGACTTGGAACAGTGTGCAAAATGTTCTCAAAGGATAATTTTACTAAAGTAAAGTACAAAGAAAATCTTCAAATTGAAAATTACTTCAAATTGCTTTAAATGAATTTAACCACACACTGACGTTTACTTTTATATGCCCTGGTAAGATCAAACTGCACTGTCTACATATTTATTTGCAAACTGAAGTGAAAATTCATTTTAAGATCACTGATTTCTGATCAAATGAAATAAGCAACTTGGCTTTCTACATTATTTTTATGCCCAAGATGGCATGAGCTGGATTTGAACTAACATCCAGACATGTGAAACAAAGTGACTTTTAATAAAGTCTAAAAACCAGTCAGCATTATAAATATAAACCAATAAGATGCCTAGACCCTGTTTGAAAAAAGACAGCTTTAGGATTGAGTTCTTTGGTGTTAGATCTGTTTTTTTTTGTCATAGAAGATCATAGGAACTTTACAAAAGTACAAACAGTTTGAATTCAACAAAGACAAGTATGAAACACTCCCAAATGCTTCCGAAGTTTAACCACCAGTCACAAGTCCTCCCAGAACAGTAAGATCATTGTTTACAGGCTTCGAAAATGAACAATTTTCAGGATTGTAACGCAGTCATGGAGGTCAACTGCTATAGTGGAATAGCTACCTGAGAGATGGCTAAAATACAGATAGCTATAGATAGGTGGTATGCAACCTAATTAAGACAGTAATGTGAGTTATTTAAGTATACCATGCATACTTTTGCCTTTGCCCAATATATTGGAAGCATCAGTGGTCGATTGACCGACAAGTTTGATATTTAATGTCTCCAACCTCTGTTTTTGAAACCAACTAATGACAACAGGTGATAGAGTAACTGAAGTTATTTCCTATTAGAACCTTCTCAGTTGTGGTCAAGATTAAAAAAATTAAAATTTGATTCCATTTTGACCAAGATTCATATACTTCCAGCAAAAGTATGAAAAGTATTATACATGCTACATAATTTATTCTTATGTAGATGTACTCATGCATAATGCCTGAATAAACAGCAACTGTTTTGTCCTGTGCTGCAATTCCTTTTAGCTGATTTTCCCCGGATAGTTTGGGCATTTTACGCAATCAGTGAGTCTATATGTATTGTTTTGTGATAGAATAGAATAGAAACATTTATATAGCGCAAAATTGATGCAACATCCTCTAATGCGCTTGAAATCAAAAAGGGAAAGTCGAGGGACGTTCGAGGTCATGATCCAAGGTTAGCGCCCGCCAGGTAGATGTACTATGGTGGAGGATATGCTAATCTAAACAAGTAGGTCTTTAGCTGGCTACGGAAACCTGTTATTGTTTGTTGTGATCGTACTGATTGTGGGAGTCTGTTCCATTCTATGGGGGAAGCCACTGCAAAACCTCTTCTACCGATGGCCTTTTTGTGAGAGGCTGAGGAAAGAGAAAGACGATTTCCATGTGTTAGACAACTGGTTTTGATCAAGGATGATAGGTATGTGGGTTGAGAGAAATTTATAGCCTTGAAAGTAATTAGATTGTACTTAAACAATATACGGTAAGTGATAGGAAGCCAGTGTAGTTTTTGAAGAAAAGGAGTGACATGGCTAGTTCTATCAAGTCTAAAAACAATTCTACAAAGGGCATTTTGTATCTTTTGGAGTTTAGCAACATTGTACTTACTGATGCCATAAAGTAGGGAATTGCAGTAGTCAAGTCGACTACTGATCATTGAGTTTGCAAGCAAGGCTGCAGTTTCCATACTGAGGTATTTACGGATACGTCTTAGGTCCTTAAGGTGGTAGTAGCAGGCTCGACACGTATTAGTTATGTGGTTGGAAAAGGTGTTTCCAGAGTCAAAAATTACACCCAGGTTCTTGACTGTATCAGTAGGGGAAATAGAATTTCCGAGAAGTTGAGTAGGGAATTTATTTATGAGGGACTCTCTGGCTTGTCTATCACCTATTATAATAAATTCAGTTTTCTCGGGATTGAGTTTCAATTTCACGCCAGCCATCCAGTTTTGGATACATGTGAGACACTCTGTAAGCTCAGCGAAACTGGAATCAAAATTCCTATTGTCCAATGCTAGATATATTTGGGTGTCATCAGCATATAGATGGTGGGTGACATTGAAATTGGAAACGATATTACTGAGAGGGGTTGTGTAAAGGGTAAAAAGGAGGGGGCCCAGGACAGAGCCCTGAGGCACACCATACGGAAGTGAGAACACATCTGAAAAGCTATTTCCTAATTTAACCTTCTGTTTCCGGTTTGAGAGATAGGATCTGATCCATCTCAACACAGTGCCATCAACCCCAAACCAATCACTTAGGGAATTAAAAAGAATGTCATGGTCGATAGTGTCGAATGCCGCTGAGAGGTCCAGCAGTGTGAGTGCGACAGCCTTACCAGAGTCCAACGAAGCAGCAATGTCATTCTGGATTTTCAACAGCGCTGTTTCTGTGGAATGGAGTCTCCTGTAAGCGGATTGGTTGACATTGGAGAGCCCCTCGCTATCGATATAATTATTTAACTGTTTGGCAACTACTTTTTCGAACAGTTTGGATAAGAAACTAAGGTTGGATACCGGTCTATAGTTTTTTAGGAGATTTCTGTCTAAGTTTGGTTTCTTGAGAAGAGGGGTGACATATGCTGTTTTGAAACAGTTTGGGAAACTCCCTTCTTTGAGTGAATAGTTTATAATATTGGTGATTGGAGTGACCAAAATGTCCGCACACTCTTTGACTAGTGCGGTAGGTATTGGGTCCAGGTCGGATGATTTGGTGTTGGATGACTTTAGGATTTTGAGGATGTCATCCTCAGATACAGGCTCAAAAGAGGTCAGGGCAGTGCTATTACTCTTCGGTATTGTGAGGGAAACAGGCACTGATGACTCTAAAGCAACTCTGATTTTCACAATTTTGTCACTGAAAAAATGACCGAAAGTGTTAGCTAAATCAGTAGGACTAATATGATCGGGTAGGATGATAGTTGAGGTTTTGTGCAAGATTTTCTTGAAAGTGTTCCACAGAGCCTTGGGGTTACCATTATTTTCAGCAATGACAGTGGAATAGTGCCTGTGTCTTGATTGTTCCAGTAGGAAATTGTAGCGATTGACAGCAGCTCAATATCTTCTCCGGTTGATTGCAGAGTTGTTACTGCGCCATACTCGCTCACACTTGCGCTTCAGACGCTTTGCTGAGAGGATGTCTGAATTCACAAAGCCTTTGTCGGGGTGCACTGGAGCCATTTTCCTCTTTATTGGGGCATGCTTGTCTAGAATGCTGCGCAAGGTGTTGAAATATTGGTGACTGAGCAAACTGGCTGTTCTGTGAGGATGCTTGATTAGATCAGAATTCAGGATGTCCTCTTTAAAGTCCGTGATGTTTATCTTGTGAATTTTCCGGGTATTAACTTGTCTAAATTTGCAGGGAACCTCAATAGGTATATTGACCGAAAAAGTGATGGCAAGATGGTCAGATAGCCCAGCTATAACCTTAGCGCAGAGTTCCTTTGAAAAGGTGTCCCTCACACACATGACATCTAATATATGGCCATGAATGTGTGTTGGGGAATCAATAATTTGGGTGAAATTATATTGGCAGAGGGAATCATTGAATTTCTGCGACCAACCGTCCTGTTTATCCAGGTGTAGATTTAAATCACCTAATATTACATTTTCACAACATGATAAGGCAGCACCTTCGACAAAGGAACTGAAATCCTCAATGAAATTGGCTTTGGAAACATTGGGAGGCCTATACACAGTATGGAAAACAATATCCTGAGCATTGCCTGTGGATAGGTGAACAGATATGGACTCAAAGGTATTGAAACACGGTTGAGGCAGAACCTTAAAATCAATATCATCACGGATGAAAAACCCGACACCACCGCCTCTCCCCTGCTGGCGTGGAACATGAGTACATTTATAGCCCGGAGGAGTGACACTTGCTATAAAGCTGTCTGTGTCATCTGGTCGAAGCCAGGTTTCAGTGACCGCAATAATATTAGACTTATTGCTATTGATAAATTCTGCAAGAGCAACAGACTTGTTTCTAATGGATCTAATGTTTATTAGACTCCCAGTTAGAAGGCTAGTATTTGGGCCAGGATTTATACTGACATCCCCTGAGAGGATCAACAAGATGGACACCCATGGGCTGACATGTTTATATGAATGTGTTACCCTACGAATATGTCCTTGTATAGCCAAAAAGGCATAATTGACCTCATTGAGACATGGGTGAATGCCAGAAGCAAAAAATATGGTTGAATAGGTGGGGAAAGAAAAAGGCAGACTTGAGGCAACAGGAATTGGTGTTGTAGAAGGGTTGTCAGTGGTGGTATTGGTTGCTCGAGCAACCAGCAAAAAGTAAAGACAGAGCCAGAAAGTGCAATGCATGTCCAAAAGAAATACCAAAAAAAAGAAAACTAGAAAAAGATGAACCTACCTTTCCTGTGTACCCACCTGTCTAAACAGCAAACCATAGATAAGTAAGTTTAAGAACACTAAAAAGATTGGTGCAGGATTAGTATGGACAAGGTGTGATATTGTTTGGTTGTAATTTTATTTAAGTTATTGGGTTAACTAGTTATGGTGAGAAATGGACAAGGTGTGATATTGTTTGGTTGTAATTTTATTTAAGTTATTGGGTTAACTAGTTATAGTGAGAAATGTTGAAACAATGTGTGAGAATCCGCGGGAAATGTCCGGTGAGCGATAATACCCGATAGAGCACTATTTACAATTCTACCAAGTTGAAGGAGGTAGTATGTGCCAGAAGTGAATGTTAAACAACTAAATATTTTATAAAATGACAATAAAACCAGATACAGACCAGCAAGCTGTGTAAAAACGAGAATATTAATACCGGTCCGTTATGACAATATAAAAACACGTCTCGCCTGGCGAACGCTAAAATCAAAAAAAAAAAAAAAATGTTTCCTATTATCAGATTTTCGCCAGATCTGAACAGATAGCGATCGATATCTCCCTTTCAACAACAGATCCAGTTACTCCACGGGCAAAAAGAAGTCAAGGCAGTGGATGCAATGAGGTGATATTCCAACAGAGGAAATGGAAAAAGCAATACTTCCACTGGTAATCCTGTATAATTTTCGATGCATATTTTTCTGGCAAAAAGCACTACATCTGTCGGTGTTTATTTATCTTTGATCTGTCAACTTCAGTATCTGTGGAAAAGGAATGCAGCCTTATATAACTGACAATAAAGTTTAAAATAATGTACTAATGTTAGAAAAGATGTTTTCAAACCCACTTTGCTCTTCACTGGCCTTCTTCAAATGTGACCTTTACATGGGTAAACTTTACATAAATCTTCTTCCCCTACAGATAAAAAACCTACTTACATACTTCCCACGCTCTGTTAGGATTTTAACATTATCACCAATCAATGGTATACACATTTAAGAAGATCTTGTTTCTCAGACAGATTAATGCTTTTGCAGTCTGATCTTTGGGGCTTAGAAATCCTATTACTGAAAAGCTTTCAAAGAAATAAAGTGATAGAATTACTCCTCTTCTTTAAGCATTTGGTGTTTGTTCAAAATATGCTCCAGAAGACAGGGATACATCAGATAAGAGCACTCCTCACATAACAAATAGGTTATTGTTTTACATAACCAATATATCATTGTGTTACATATCTTACTAGATAGTTATATCTCTTTTTCCAATACTGGCTGCAAAATAGAATTTGTTCATTATATTGACTGACCTGCCAATATAAGTCAACCAAATGATGTGAGACTTTGTATTGAATTTTTAATTCTTCCGTAAGTACTGTAAGTTTCACTGAATACCAAAATCAAGCTTAATGGCAGGGCATGCTAAATTTGTACACATTTTGACTATTTAACTGAGAAAAAATATTGATATTGCTGTCCACATACTAATACGCCACCTGGATACAGCTCTTGTCACAATATATACATTGATGTTATTGTCGAGTAGGTTTACTGTTCGGCAAAAAAATCTGGAAACAACTTTCTCACAAACCATACATGTTGAATAAATGTTGATTCCACAATTGGGACTATAGAACCAGAGTAAGATGTGGGTGTATTGAGCTTCACAGCTTAAATAAAAAGGTCAGGAACTGTTCTGCCACGTGTCAGAAACACAATGAGGATTAAAATTAAGGAGAACAAAATCAAGAAAATCCATGTAACTCAAGGATTGTGTTGTCTCATTTAGCCAATCCCTCATTGGTCTTTTAATTTTTAGTTAAAAATCAAAAGTTGGGGGAACAAATCCCATAATAGCTAAAAATCAAATGTGTTGACACGTGATAGTCAACTGTGCGAAAAGAGGGGCAAAGTTCAACACCAGTTATATAAAGTACATTGCATAAAATTGCAAAAAAAAATCTACAGTAACTGAAAAGTTCACTTTTACAATAACTGAGATCATAATCAAGAAAATCATGACGGACGCTCTGTGAATTCCACATTATGGTCCATTCACACTGCTCTATGTGGTCGTATCCAAATATATTTGAATTTTGCTGAGACACTCCATAAAGTGATCCCGTTCCCCTGCTTTCACTGCTCTTGTGTGTACATTATAGTTTTGGTACATGAGAGGTTTTTCTAACATTTGTTTCCAAAAATCGTTATTTGCACAAGAAAGTTTCTATTTTGTGTTCTGTACGTATCTTAACTTATTAAACTTAATAGATAGTGCTTAATATGAAATGCATCAAATTACAAATGAGTCCAGACGAGTTGTATATTTTGCACTTGTATGTAAATCATGAGACCAGCACAGAACTGTATGATCTAGGTACAAATAAGATCCAAAAAGACAAACTTTTCAATCATTAAGCCACTGATTCTTGCCTACCAAACATTTAGTACTAAAATGGCCCACGCCAATAGCTTAACCAGATGTTATACCATCTATGTGAATGACTTGTTTCAACATTCAACTGATTCTACTGCTTATTAGTTCATGCTTACAAGGCAATATTGATATATGTATGTCTTAGGGTCCTCACTTGATAAGCCATTATCAATTTTTTTCTGATTATTCATTTTGGTCGGATTTCACATCTGTGTGCAAATTCCAATCCAACCCATGACAGCTTGGGCCAAAAACCTACAATTGAATCAGATCTACAATTGAATGTTATTTGCAAATGCAGTACAATACACTTGCAACTATAGTCATAGGGTCACATGACATGCAATAACTCACTCAAACACGGTGACTAGTTTTGTCAAGGAGGTATTAAATTCAATTGCATGACCATTTATTTGCCAGTTTGTTTATAAATTTATTCAGCGTTCCAAGATCTAACTACTTCATGCCCTGGATAACTTAATTTCTGGGTTTAATCTGCGTAGTTGCAGGCCTAATATGGTAGTGCCTGATTCTCATAAAATTTAAGGGATGGTAACTGTCTATATATGTAAATCAATGTTTGTGTAAACATCCAAAACTGGAAATATGTTGTGTTGTCTGTTGGGGCCTTTTAAGGATTGAAGAACCAGTTTTCTGACATCTCGGGCTGCTGGATATTTGTCAGTTTTCATTGTTCTTGCTAATCTGTCATGATAACGTTTCTGGGCCAATGAAGTAACACTTAATTACTTTGTTGATGATTAAAAATATAACTGTCTAATTTAAGAGTTAGTTTTCCTTGTAACATTTGAGTAAATGAACTGTTGGAATTTGAAAGTGAAGCAATCATACTACATTCATTTATTTGCTTGACATTAGTAATACAATGAATGTTTCATTTAATGTAAATGTAATGTATTATAAAGCAATAAATGTATAAGTTGTAAATATTACAAAATGTAATAATTTTGAAATTATTAATTTGAAAAATTACATTTTTGGACTTTGTACCATCTTAAAAGGGCTTTTCTTCATAGTTTCAAAAATGATGTTAAGGCTTTTCTCCACAGGTGCAGCACTTTTTTTGTGTAGGAATTTTTCTCTGTACACAATTGATTACTGTATGTAATAGGCCTATTAAAAGGGCGAAGTATAATTTTAGCTGGAACTGATTGGCATCAAGGGTGAATATTTTTGAAAAAAAATGTAAACAGACTGTTATTTATATATAACTTTATCAATTTTACACACCAGTGAAGTGTTCAATATCTTTAAACTTCAAGAATCAAGCTCTGGGAAAGAAATGGTGGTAGGCATGTTATCAATGATGTTTCCCACATTTCACGAGTAGCAGCATAGGGTAGTTTGAATAGAAATTGAAATACCCCTTTAAGTAATGACCAACCATTTCATGGTGTTTGACTTTTGCTAATCCTCAAATTTTATGTAAATCAGGTACTGCCACATTAGGCATATAAATACCAAGGTTACTTCTAGTGTATACTGTAAAACCTCTAGTAAATGAGGTTTTAAAAATATCCCTTGTAAACCACTGACCATTCATATTACCCTTGGTGGTAATTTCAAGCTTTGCCCACATGCCTGTTGAATGATTTCATTGGCAATCTATAAATAAGTCAGTGTACTCCCCTGGATAGGAATGGTGACACTGTAAAACCTCTACTAACAGAGGAGTATTGCAGTCTATCCTATTTCTTTACTTTTATAGCACGTAATGCTTGCTGAGGCAGACTCTAAGGTGTGACATCAGTACCAAATCAATAATCATCATTCAATAGACATAGCTAAGTCAATACCAAGGAGACGGCAGATAGTTTACATGCTAAGGTGAGAAAGCCTTTTTGAAGAGATAAGCTTTTAGCTTTTTTTCTGAAACAGGTAAGAGTTGCAGCAGAACAAACATCATCAGGTTAATCATCCATAACTGTGGGAGCATCAAAATCAAAGTTGCGGCTGAAGTACTTTTTTATTTACGTACAGATAGGTAATATTGAGGAACTTCTAGGAACCTTTATCTGGACGGTTTTATATTGTGCCATATCTTCCACAATTAATAGATAAAAGAGGATCAGAATGGCAGGGATTCACAGCTGTGAAGAATCTTATAAACCAAACTGGCAGCTTTGAAGATGCAGTGACAATCCACTCGCAACAAATGGAGTTGTTTGAGAATAGGAGATATCTGTGAGTATCTGTTACAGTTTGTTACAATCCTAGCAAGTGTGTTTTGAATAAACTTCAGTCTGCGCATGTTGAAACTGGACAGACGTTTGAAGAGAGTTGCAGTAGTCAGGATAACTACTCACCAATGCATTTACCACCCACATACCAGCCTTATCGGTCTAACATGGCTAAGGTCATGCATTTTAATGATCACCAAAGGAAAAATTAAACCTGACACCAAGGCTCTTTGCAAAAACTGCTTGATGCATGAAATCACCAAATATCCTGACAGGGAGCGGGAATCTAATTTCTTGAGCTGAACATGAGATCCAAAGATGATGAACTCTGTTTTATCCTGACTTAATTTAAGGATACTTGATGACATCCATTCTTGAATATCCTGAAGACATGTATTCAATTTATCAAAGGCCAAGACATATGAACAAACAAATGGGTATTTGACATGAAAGTGGAATTTGATGCTGGGGTGCCTTCCAATAACCATACTCAAAGGAGTGGTGTATAGAGAGAACAGTAGGGGGGACAAGAAAATAGCCTTGTGGCACACTGAACAACAGCTCGCACAATTCAGAGAGAGTTGACCCAATATTAATTGCTTGGAATTGGTGGTTGAGAAAAGAGAACTACTTGAAGGCTGTGCTACGCAGACCAAACCATGACTAAAGACAGTTTAGAAGGACTGCCATTTTAAATGATTATCCAAGCCACTTTGTATCTGTTTGAACCTGGGATCAAATCCAAGTTCTCAGTGTTACAGGGAGACTGTGTTGCCCATTAGGACACAGTGGCAGAAACTCTGGTTCTGAAAGATAGCAAATACCCATAACTAAGCTAGGTTTTCACTTTAAAACCACAAGAGAGACAGTCAACACCTAGCTTGATTTTTCTGTATTCACCATTTGTCATTATTAATATATATCATCCACTTATTCTCAGTCAGTATTGTTATTATCTATAATCTGTATGTGAGAAATTTGGCAGATTAATCCGTGCAGTGTGTTTGACATTTATACTAAAGGTTCATACACACTGCAATGATACAATAAAATTCAATAATACAGTTGCCATTCATGACATACTAATGACATAATTTGTCTATACATCTAATCTAATCTATCTTATATGGGCTTTTATAGCACTTAATCTCCATCACTTGACAGACTCTAAGGCACAGCTAAACATAGGAAAAATGAATACTCATAGAGATAGCTGGATCACACCAGGGAAGACACAGGGGTGACGAGATGGAAGCTTTTGCAAACAGGTAGGTTATGAGCTTCACAAGAATATAAATTGCCATCAATAAATATGGAAAAAAGTCAATTTAAAGACATTATGTCATCAGAAATTTATGATATCTTAAGGTATAAATCACTGTAGAAATAAACAAATATACCATTGATTATTCGTGTATCATGTCTAAAAAGTACCATATGTGACATATACATTGCCTTGCTGAAGAGAAACTAATAAATAGAAATCCCTTGATTCGACATGGTCTTTGGAATAGAATGCAATGTCCACCAATTTGTTCAGATGTATGAGTATATAATCTTTACTCCACAGCATATCACAAACTGTTTACTACTGTCATTGGTAAAACCCAGATGTAATACCTCACTTCGATCTGATACTTCTCATGTAATTTAGTTTAATGAAGAAGATGAAGTAGGGTCTCTCGAGTCTATGATGGATGAATCTATTTATATACTTTTTCATTGTGTTAAAATGGAAATAAATATTATTGATATGATAGAATGCATCCATGATATAGGTCAAATATTGACACCATTGTGGTTACAGGTCCCTGCAAAATCCTTCCCCCATCAAAAAATAGAGTAAAAACAGCCTATTTCTGGCTCGCGCCACATTTGGTTCCCATGGCTTAAGCTGTGTTTCAGATTCAAAAACTAGCTGAACAAACACTTCAAAAATGATGTGAAAAAGTCTTTGACATCAAAGACGAGTTTTCAAAATGTGGATACATAAGGACGCCTAATAAGGATGTTATACTGGTATAAAGAGATTAAAATAATTAAGCATTATTTGAACCACAATCTACAGCTTGTGATCAGTTGATGTACTTCCAAAATCAGATATTACCTCCTACGTAATAAGTTCATATATCCTGAAATTTAATGCAAATGTTGACGACAGTAATCTAAAAGTCGATCATGGAGAGAGTAATAGATACTAGAATTCTATGAGTGGACAGTGCATCACAGATACAGTTTTAAAGATCTGCAATATATCTACTTAACAGATCTTATTCATGATTGTGTTGTTATTATTACAGTAATATGATTAATAAACACAGCATTATAAATTTTGCCAGATGTAAAGTGAACAATTTACAAGGTCAATGTATACTATCAGTTTAAATGATAGACTAGGATTACTGTGAAACAGATTAATCTGGATAAAGAACAAGAACTAATATGTATTTATATCTGAGAATAAAACCATGGTGAACTGAAAGGAATATCTGCAGTTAAGCTATTTACCACCCATAAGTAGCATATTCTAGCTTTAGTTTTGAAAGGTTACCTCAATGAAAGCTATAACCTGGAACTAGTATGAAAATACTGAAGAGACCCTAAATAACTATCAAATCCATCTACAACTGTAGATTGTTACTAAACAATGACCCACAAACTTGACTTTCAACCACGTACGTAAATATAAGAAGAGTTATAGATAATTATAATATATTATCACTGTACATTACCTTCAGTTTAGTAGTATTTCCTTTGTGAGGACATGTGACATAATTACTCCCAAAGTGGTGATAGAATCCTTGTTATAAGATCCAGGGCTTTCTTATAGCATCCAGTTCTGCTATCCCTTGGTACCCATTTAAGTTCAGAAATTGGTTGACATTTTTATTCCTGCGTGAGGGTAGTGGGTTAAGCTTTTATCTCCTGAAAACACAAGTGAGGACAATTTGAAAAACCACTCTAACACATGTGCTGCTTTCAATGGAATACTCTCACAGATTTAAGAGTCTTCTGCAATGTTGTGTTGCATGGTATGTGAAAAATAATTCACCCCAGACGTCAGTGTGTATCTAAGAAAAAATTACTGAACTCATTTTATTAAATGATCTTTTTTTCCTCTCTAAAATAACAACAATAATCCCACTTCATTTATTTAAGTGTGCAATGATTGATTGTTTTTTTTTTTGCATAAAATGATGCAGTTTTGTGGCTTATCTTTTTTATTGTTTGTTTACAGAAATCCTTAACAAGAAACAGTATTTGGGCTGAATAAACTGGAACTTTCAAATCTGATCAGTTGTATTACCATAAACTTGAAAACTTTCTGTATAAACTAAAATCTAATAAATATACTTTCATTAACACTCACTGTTAAATAAACAATCGGATAGCCCTTTTTGTCACTACAAACATTTTTTAATCCTTCTGGATTTTTTTCACATTATCAGTTAATATTAATCCAACCCTTGAAGATGCTTTCCCACTAATAAGTTAATCCTGTGCCATTTTCTTTCAAGTGGTTTCTTTGAGGAGAAAACATCCAAAGCAAAACTGCAAAATCACCATCAATAAATATTCCACTTGATCAGAATTCCTGTAATCCCCCAGTCATACCATTAGGGCACGTCCCCCCTCCTCAATAAGGAGATAATCTGACAAATAAGCAAGCAGGCTTGATCCTTTACACTTCTCCCCTAGTAATTAGTACAGAGTGCTAAGATGTGAGCTCACGTGATGCTCTAGCCAGGCTAATGAAGAATACACTTCACTGTCAGTTCCGTGCTTTCGTTGCTCCTTCCTGCTTTTTAGAAACACTCTTCTTGTGATTTTGAACAGCACTGTGATAAAAGCTTCAGGAAAGCAGGTTTATCATCTGTAGGCTTAAGGAATGCCTTAAAAGAGCCAGGGTACTGGTGATCTGACTGCTATGTGAGTAGAAATTGTAAAGAGTAGATATTTGGCACACTGAATGAAAAAGATATACATTTACTGGTGATATGTATATATATATATATATATGGTAGGGTCATGCTCTAGACATGATAATGTAATACTTTTTTTTGAAAAATCTATAAGTTATCATTTAAGACTTCTCTTTGGGTATTTTCAGCATGTACTTGCATGCGTCAGCTATCACTCAATTATTTGCAAAATTCAATGTGAACAAAATATTGATGATGGTATTTATGGAACATCCCAGTCATTCTCAAACTGAAACTCAGACCTACACGAGTACAAACTTAAGTTTAAAATTTAAAAAATTAAAGCCTATCTAAAATGTATCTTCTAATTTGAGTTTGAGCTTTTATGAAAAACAGTTCTGGGGGCACACCAAAGGAGGATGAATGTCTTCGTATTTTTTCAGTTTGAAATTGTAACTCCATGATAAAAATATCACCACATTTTCAATATTTTGCAGAGAAGACAGCCTGTGATTAGAAGCCAAACTTACTAACCACAAGGCAAAAGAGGTACCTGTCAAACTAAAATCAAATCTTTACACCATTGTGGTAATGGATCCCCTAAAGTAACAGGAAAGTCTATAAATGCGACCCTTGTTGGACCATAAACAGTAATATGTTTTGGATTTTGAGCAGTTAAAATAACTTTACTTGCCTATCCAAAAAGCAAGTTGATCATACACTTTAAAATAATGTGACACTATGACAGACTTCAGAGATCGATTGCCAAAACATTGGATGGGTCTGGACACTTAATCACAAAGTGCAAATGGTTGGTAAATAACATACAGTATCATAATGTGACATCTACAGTGTTAACCTTCTTCAGGGAGATATTATTTCCATGACTTTTTCTTTGTCTATATGTCTGTCTGTCTGTTAGCAAGATTACGCATGACTACTGGCTAGAACTTCATGGGAAAACATCAGAAGGTTCTTAGTCCAACTTAGATCCCATTAAATTTTGAGCGTGATCTGTATCACCATCTTGATGTCAAAAAAATCTTGATTTTCCAAGTTACTCTCCAAGTGCTCTTGTTTTTATTTAATAATCACCAGTAATCATTTTGTTTCAAGATATCCAGTTATTTTATGGAATCAGAGACTTTATAACCATCAAATCAACATTACACTGGTAACATGGAATAAGTTAATGATTAGACAACTATAATTAATTTAATCAGAAAATATATTTAGGAATCTGATGATAGAGTTTCTTTCCCCATTTTTGATATGAAATTTCCTGTCATATACACTAAATTCCTCCCAAAAGTATCAGAGCGTTGAGTGAAAACGAGAAAGTACGTACTACTTTATGGAAGGGTTTCACCCTATCAGAAAAAATCCTGTGATTTGTTTGTTATTCACTCGTAACACCTGCAAAATTACTCCACACCATTGTCGTGAGATATACTGCCATCAGCAGCCAATATTTTTCTGTTTACTTCAGTATCTGTCTGTGTTTATAAATTCTTATTTATTCTTATTTATCTTTCATCATGAAATGTGAAGCTGTCTAAACATTTCTGTGTATACCATGATGGGTTAGTGGTTCAACTAGCTAATCACTTAATTCTCAGCTTAACTGTGATGGGTTCAAATCCTGCCCAATAGCAACACATGAAAAATGAGTGCCTGTCTTGCGGGTTACCTTAGCTGTTGACATTCTTTTTGAACACTGAGCAATATACAACAGGTAGCCAATGCAATTTCTCAATAACATGAGTTAAGCTGGTGTATCTTCTATCCATAAATCAGCTGTACATGTTTAGACAAGGAAAAATCAGAGTCAAAACCAAACAACCAGGTCCTTTACTGACTCGGTTGGGCAGACAAGACTACCCAAGATGTCAATTGCGAAACATGCTTTCAACCTGTCTCTATGTTTTTTGAACCAAAGAGTATAAACACAGTCTTATCAGAATTTATTTTGAGTCTGTTGGTTGCCATCCACTCTTTTACATAATAAAAGCACTTGTTGAAGGCATCTGTTCCACTGTTCAAAGACAGAAAAACTAGTAAAAACCCCATTTTTGACCTTTTTCATGTTAGCAGGGAAGGCCATTGGTCAACAATGTTTTTGATTAAAACTGTAATTTTAGATTGTTTTCAGTTGAGTGTGATTTGATGTTTATTACATTGGGATTTTATATATTTGATTTATTGCTTGGTTGTTTTCTTATCATTTTTCACACTTTTCCAGAAGAACTGCTTCAATCTAAATATCTCCAGTTGAAGTGGGCACTCCAAATATGACAAGATAGTAGGAGAGCTATATCAAAATGTATATCACTCCTTGCAGTTTTAACTTAGCCACAAAGTACCATGAAAATGATATTTATTTTACCAAGTACTATCCTGTTTAGGTTTGCGTTATTTGACAGTTTTGACTTTTTTAATAAAAACCGTTGCAGTTCTGAAAATATATCTGAATCCATCATCAATGATTTTTTTTTGCTTTAATATGACTTTCAAACCACTGTTTAGGTTATATCACAAAAGGTAGTTCTAAGGTCAGAGGAAGCAGTACATACCAGTTGATCACAATTCTGCACTGTAAATTGCAGGCATCAGTAAACAACTACACACCTTTCCACATAGGGTCGGGTCCATGGTCTGAACCATTAACCTCAAAGACGTAAGATGAGTATGTTACCCCCCCCCCCCACACACACACACACACAGAGGTTATCAAGATGCCAGGTCAGAGTAGTGCTACAGCTGACATCTGCTGTAATGCGTTTATTGGACCCATCACAAATCAATACACTTTTCAATGGCATGTTCAAGTAATTATCATGTTCCAAAGAAACAAAAATCTCTTTTTATTAATATCAAATGCAATTGAAAAGTGCCCTGAGCATCATGTCCATGTGCCTCCATGGATCATTTTTCATTTCTTTTTAAGTGCAAACTCTAGCAAGGCTCACAGTTTTTTTCATTTTTTAGTCACCAGATTTTCATGAATTGTGATGTAGCTTGATGAGTACCTGTCTCATTGCTGAAATTGATTCAGTCTACATGCTCAAGCAGCAATGGGTTACATTAGTACTTGGATCAGTGACTGTTGAGTTCTAGGTTCGGTAAGGGATGTATCTGACTCGGAATTTGTTTTTGTTGCTAGACTTTCATAAAGTCTAGTACTCTTGTCTCTGATGGTCTATACAGCTCGAGCATGTAGACCAAAACACTTTTGGCCATTGATGTTATTAATGTATATTTAAATGTTAAGAAATTTTAATTAAATTACATGAAAAAAAAAACATTAATTAGAGTCCCTTACACAGAGAAACCTGTCTGCCAAAATCTGATCAATTATACAAACTCAAAGCGATGGTAAAGCTGAAATAAATTACATTTCAGACCTCAGACTATACCCATAGTGACTGATATTTCTGACTACAAAATAGTCTAGCCCAATAAACTTTAATATGCTTCTCCTTACCGGCATAATGGACTGTCAAAATTAATTGATTTTTTATAGGTAAAGTCTATTTATAGCTAACACCCCAATAGCATTACCGGTGATACATTCTGCAGCTATAGGCTTTACTCGGCAGTAGAACCGCCTCCCAGGATGCCTCATATTTTCCGAGATTTGATGTATCCATTCACATAACAAGTGGTACATCCCATGTTAGTATGTGTTGGTCAAAATACCCAGTCCTTCAACTATCATCTGACATCTGTATACAAGATTATGACACCGTGGCAGGATGTCTAATTCCTCTACTTACCTTATGTCGCCGTATTACACTGAAACATGAATTGCAACCTGATATACACCATGGCCCACACCTTCAGTTACTGTATCAAAAAATCCATCTGTGCATGTTCGCGGTGAGATAGTCAGAGGCAGAAATTTTAAACATTTTAAAACTTTTGTTTCACGCGCAAGAAATTGGACATTTTGCCACTGCGTTACAAGCGTCAGACAGTAGTTGAAGGACTGGGGTGTTTTGACCAATGCGTACTACTGCGGGACATGCCACCTGTAATTAGATTTGGGTACACTGCTTGTGTCAATACATAAATTAATCAATAGAATTTCATCTTACTAGACATAGAACAAGAGCACTCAGAGAGGGCAGACCTCTGCTAAGACGTGTAATAATAATGGGATCTAAGTTGGAACAAAATCTTCTCATTTATTCATGAAGATCCAACCAGTTGTATTTGCATAATCATACTAAGAAACAAGCTGACAAACAGACAAACGGTCATGAATTTAATCCTGTCTTACCTCAGGGAGTAAGCACAAATAAGGATTTTGTTTGGAAATTTTGCCAAGTCATGGCGTGGCACCGTTTATTCTCATTCTCTATCTGACCAGCCTCCTTTGAACCAGTAATTAAACAGCACAGTAGGAGGTAATGTATATATATATGTTTTTTTACTTTTCCTGGAACCTATCTTTACTTCATCTAAATTTAACCTCCTGATGGGCCTATTTTTTTAAACCAATCTTACTTTCCCAACTGTTTGTTGAAAATTACACCAACTGGTATGACTGTGTATTTCCTGTGCCTATTAGTGGCTGCAGTTTCCCTTGTAGTAAAACAAGTTTGGTATTTAATAGCTATGCTCTCGGCTCAATTGCTGAAATGGGTGCTGATGGACATCATTGATGACTGCCCATACGACCACCCATTTGCGACCAGTGTGCAGAAAATTTTGAGTGGCATGTGAGGATATTAATGGTAACCAATATCGGTGGCAGGACTGCAGAAATATCATACAACTGTCAGCTTATGATTAGTTGGATTGCATTGAATGTCCAAAACCACCCATACAGCAATACAGTTTGATATGTAAGCCTTAGTGGCCAGTCTTTTGTAAATCATGTGGTTCTTACTTGTGTTTGTATTTTTTGTCATTGGTGACAGCCCATGTACCCTCCCAACTGACACATTTTGTCTTTGCAAATGGTCGGATACAGTAAGAGAACAAACGTGGTTTATTTTTTCATGATTGTGCTAACTTCACCAGTGACAGGCTGTGTGATATAGAAAGTAATACTTAGACCATCAGCTATATTATTAACTATATATGGCTTTCATGTTTTACTTCTGATATGATGCCCAAGAAGGGAAAAGCTCAAAAGAAGAGAAAGATTACAGAGGCTCCAGAGCCAGAGGTTGTATTCCATATTGACATCTGACTTCCCCAAGGTCATGTTGAAATTGCCTTCAACTCTGAACACATACTCGAGGAACGGCAATCCCGATTAATTCTCATTAAGATTCGTGAATTAATTACGAAGATACAAAGAAGAAAAACATCTGGTACTTGCGTCTACAAATCAGCCTAAGAGAGAAATTTGATATTCCAAAGGGTAGTAACACAAATGTATGGAATTACAACAAGCACTCGTAGTTGAGTGGGAGATCTCATGAAAAGCAGGTAATTTCTTGAGGTGACTTGCAAAAGCTCAGTACAGAATATTGACCAACCAGTATGACTGATTTGCACTTTCTATAGCACATTAAATAAAATTTTATAATTAAACCTTAATAAAACCCATTCAAATTAAAATTCATCGCTTCTGATGTCACAGGTAACTCTCTCAACAAAGAAGCTTGTCCAAATATAATTCAATTTGTTGATAAAGGTAATAACTGCTAATAAATGTTCTTACAGTTTAACTACTATATTATGTATAACTACGAATAGGATAAATAACAAAACTTAAAGTGCTTTAAATCTAGTGAGTACATTGTACATATTTTATGTAAAACAAACATGATTTAAATAACAAAATTTACAGTATTTCAAATCTGTATATTTTATGTGAAGAGAAGCATGATTTTGAACAACAAAGGTGTGAGTTTAATGGCCCATGTAGATTTATTAAGGTAGAAACTGGCATAAAATATTGCGGTAGAGTCGTGTATTCTTTAATTAAGTATGCACAAACTGATATTCATTTTGTATCTGCAAATTATTTTCACACTTTCTGTGTGATTCCAAACCACGCAATCTATTTTGAACTTTAGGAACTGAAATATTACAGAAATACCGTAATTTAGAAATATTTGACTGACTTATATGCTCTGTTTCACTTGGATGCATGATGTTGTAAAAACATTACATAAAGAAGTCTGAGTCAGTAACCGTGGTAATGAGTTGGTTGGTGACGACTTGACCTATATTTGCTTAACGATGGCATTCTGATATGTTAGCACTTGAGTTACTATGAAGTCACCAGGATCAAGGTTATTAACAAATGGATGCTTTTATTTCTTTATTTGGGTTTAACGTCACAGGCAACACATTGTATAAGGTCTATAACAGCTGGTGGTGTTGAGGGGGTGGAAGAAAGCACTCCTGTCAGACGTCATTTGGCTAAAATAACGAGATAATTTACTTCATGTTTTACTTTTACTGTCAATTTGTCTGACAGAGTTGACGACTTAGAACACACTGTGAAATATCTTATGGCTTAACTGTTCCCAGGAAGTTGAAAGCCAAGGCAATGTAGTAAAGGTAGCAAATGGCAAACAAAAATTTATTTATACAACTACATGGTTTGACTATGCACATAAACAATCAAATTATTCATTTTATAAACATTTGAGGGAATTAGTGATTAAAATTTGAACCTTCTAGTTGCAGGTCTGTGCCAAAGTTAATGTTTGAAAGATCATCTTAAAGTATACTTCTTTCTTAAGTTACTCCAACCAACGTTCCATCCAGGATACTTAGTTCACACGTCTCCAGATCAATTGATCCGTTTAGCTCAGATATGACACATTAAAATTTGACAAATGTGAGACATCAAATCTAATATATGAATAATATACATGTACAAAATTTGTACAGATATCACCGAGTGAACCAGTACAAGTCATAACTTACACAACTGAGCTGTGAAAAGGTATTACTTATATCAGATTGTGTAAAAGTTCTGAATTGTAGAGAATCTCAACTTGTACATGAGCACATTTTTAGTTTGAATATATTGAATATATACTACTACGTCCGAGATCTGGACCCACATCGGCTCTACTCTGTAAAATGTATTTGTATATACTTAGTGTTATAACACGCCTCATCACAACTAAAAATAGCAACACAGATGCACAAGAAGATGCACAATCCCCACAGCCCACGGAAATAGTTTTCAACACCCTGAGATATAGAAGTAAAATAGTACACAAATCAGGGGACTTTCAAACAAACAGTGCCAGTTATCATGTAAAGGTCCAAAATATCATGGTAGAAAAATAACGTTTAAGAGAGAGAAAATGTCTGTAAATTATGAAGCTGTAAAGTTTAATAATTGAAGCATAGCTACCAATAGAAATAGTACAATTTAGTAAAAGTACATATTATAATCAGTTAAAGCAATCCATACATCTTTGCCATAAGAGAAATATGTCTCAATGATGGCAGTTGAACACACTTTGGTAGGGACAAGGTTAAAGATCAAACCATGAATTCGCATACCTCCACTTCCAAGCCAATGACCCATCCAATAATCAACTTTCTAAACCTTACAGTTTCCGAGATATGGTCCAGTCGATATTTAAAGGTCAAAGTCACTACAACAAGGTCAAATCAAGGTCACACTGTGTTGTTGGTCACATGCACCCTCCAACCAATGTCCCTAACAAATATGAACTTCCTACATATTAAGGTTTCTGAGATATAGCACAGACAAGATTTTCAAGTTCACAGTCACTACAGAAAGGTGAAATCACACCATGACACTGCATACTTAAACTCCTAATTAATGTCCATACCAAATTTCAACCTTCTACAAACAGAGAAATCCTTGGCAAGCCAATTTGCTTCCTTCATAAATCAAAAAATCAAAAGGATTCATGACACGTTCCAAGCTTCTTCCTTAACAGTTCTACCACCCATGTGTCACCACCCACCTTCCACCCTATCTTAATTTAAAGAGATATTGAAGAACAAGATACTTAAGATCATCAATAATTCCCTTACAATATTATTGCCTTTTAGATCTAGCGCCTACTTTCTTTCTGAAAGATTGTGTGGATACTTCACTTACATCAATTACAGAACCTGTCGATTTATCTTTGGCTGAGGGTTGTTTTTTCGCAAAACTTCAAGGAGGTTGTTACTCCCCTGATAAGAAAAGCATCACTTCCAAGCGAAGATGAACTATCATCTATTATCAGGACTATGTTTCATGTCAAAATTAGCGGGTAGTGGTCAAACAGCTCATGCAACATATCAACAGTAAAATCTGTCTTGACAATCCTCAGCAATCTTCATACAAAACTGGTCACTCCACTGAAACTGCCCTGCTGCATATCAGAAATGAGATTCATCTCTCACTGTCATGGGGGGAGCACACTGAACTGGTCTTACTCGACTTGTCAGCCAGCTTCATTCAACACAATTAACGCCACTACTCTTCTTAGTTGCCTTAAGTCATAGTTTGGTATGTGTGGTATGGCCTTGAAGTGGTTCAAGATGTCCTCGATGGCCTAGTGGTTATCAAGTTTAGTATCTAATCATAGGCTGTCACCTCTGTGGGTTTGAGTCCCACAAGTGTCCTAATATGACCCTGACTGTTGAGCGGGATGTAAAACCCCAACTTTGACTTTGAACTGGTTCACCTCCTATCTCAGTCACAGATTCCAAAAGATTAAAATTGGGTCAACCCTCTCTAAATTATGTGAGCTGCTGTTTGGGGTTCCACAAGGCTCAGTCCCTGGTCATCTGCTGTTCTATTTATACACAAATCCTTTGAGTAGGCTCATTTCAATGCACCCAACATCAAATTCCACTTTTATACAGAAGACACCCAGTTGTTTATTCATATGTCTCACAAAAATCCAGCACTGCCTTTTGATAAACTGAATTCATGTCTTCTAGATTTTTAAGAATGGATGTCCTCAGTATGTTCGAAATAACCCTGGTAAAACAGAGTTTATCATCTTTGGATTTTATGCTCAGCTCAGGAAATTAGATTCCCTCCTCCCTGTCAGGATATTTGGTAATCTGATGCATCCAAACAGTTGTTGTAAAGAATTTTAGTGTCTTGTTTGATGCTAATTTTCTTTCACTGATCATCTCTGCAAATCTTGTAAGACATGCTTCTCTCAAATGCATGATCCCAGGTCGGCTGGACAGTATCTGACAGACAAGGCTGGTATCCTGGAAGCCAATGCCTTGGTGAGTAGTCACCTTGATTACTGCAACTCTCCCTTCAGGAGTCTGTCCAGTTTCAACATGTGCAAAAAGCATTTTCTTCAAAACACACTTGCTAGGATTGTCACAAACTGTAACAAATACACACAGGCATCTCCTATTCTCAAACCATTTCATTGACTCCCAGTTGAATTTTCTGTATATTCAAAACTGCCACTCTAGTTTACAAGTTTCTTCACAGTGGTCATCCTAGTTATTTTGGTTCTACATCGTCTACTTGTTAAGTACAAGTGTCCAGATAAAAGGTTCTCTCTGTACATGAACAAAAAACACATTGACAAGGGTCCAGATAAAAGGTTCCCTCTGTACATGAACAAAAATATATTGGCTAATTTCAAGACACAGAAGACAGCAGAACCCAGCACCTGCCCAGCCAGCATCACCATCACCCCCACCACCCCCAAGGAGAAGGAAGCCACAGAATCCATGGGTCATGCCCTGGATACTGCAGAGAGAGGAGAAAGGTTGCTACATTTTTTTATTTGATTGAAGAAAGAATCACCCCCCCCCCTCAGGAAGTCAATCACCAACTTCAGGAAGCCACTGGAATTTGGATTGAAACTGGCAGTTATTTTGAGACACTTATCCACAGGGGAAAGCTACACCTCACGGCAATACCACTGGAGGGTTGGAAGAACGACCATCTGCAAATTTGTCCCCCAGGTCTGAAAAGCCATTTTGAAAGAATTTCAACATGAGTACTTGATGTGTCCCACTGAGCCTGAAGACTGGAAGAAAATTGAAGAAAGATTTAGAAACAGATGGCATGTCCCCCATGCAGTTGGTGCACTAGATGGAAAACACATTGTTATCAAGAAGCCCAAGGAGTCAGGCAGTGAATATTTCAACTACAAGGGCTACTTCTCCCTGGTACTTTTGGCTTAAGTCGATGCAGATTATAAGTTCCTGTGGGTCAATGTAGGGGCCAGTGGGTCATCATCTGATGCTCATATTTTCAACCACAGCAAACTGAAAAGAAGACCTGAGAACGGATCCTTGGGACTACCACCACCTGAACCACCTGACCCATTATTCCCCAAACTCAGTTCACCAATTTAAATATCATCTTATACAGATTTAAACCCAGGTCCTCAATTTACAAAGTTCACATCCACCACCAAAATGACCTGGGTTTATTGTAAAAAAACTGCCAACAGAAATGATCCCATTTTAAAATAAATTCTGGCCCCAAAATATCACAAAACAATTTTGATTATCCATTTTGTGCAGAAACTAGAAAAAATAAATTTAAAATGAGATTTCCAAAAGAAAATATTTGAATGTTTTGTTAGGTCTCACCGTTTGTTTGTCTGTCAGTCCCTCCACACATAGAAAACACAACTTAGTTGTAAGAATGTTGGGTTCATTCCAATTTTTGTTTTGGTGGGAGGAACGTGGATTGGTGTCTGGATCTTTGTTATTGGGGGGACTTTGGTTTTATAATTTTTTTGTAGGGTTGGGGGGCGTTGGTGGCTTGCTTTGGAATTCTAAAGGACAACATTTATTTAATTTTTTTTTACTTTCTTTCTAAAAAATTTTTAAACTTTTTTTTTCATTTTTTATTATTTGGTTTGTGGTGAAACTTTATTAATATTTCTTCCAGATTCACTCATTCATTCACACAATTTTTTTGTGTACTGTTGGGAAGTGTAAGTGTTGGACAGTGTGCTTTTTTGTTTTTTAGACATTCAGGTTATTAATTGTTTTTGGAAGATTCGGGTGGCCCTTAGAGGGTCTGGTTTTGGTGTGACTTATGCAGGCTAATCTGCTGATTTGGACTGACTCTGCTGGTTGGATTGACTGTGAGGTCTTGACAGTTCTTGATGAGTGAAAGATAGCACTGGTGATAGTGCTGGTTGAAGTTGAGAGGGTGAAAATCACTGTGGTGTGGTGATCTGCTAGTACTGTAGTACACTTGGAATAGCTCCAAAGAGACTGGATAATCCAGAGGTGTTGTGTTAATTTTCCTCCTGTTGTGAAGCTGCAACTGAAGGTGGGTTGAAAAGCATCTGTCTGGAAGTTCCAAGCTGTTGGTCATCCACAACTACGTAAGAAGTTGGCAGTACTAATGCTGATGAAGGCCTTGATGGTTGCTGTAGCAGGCTGTGTTGTGGCTATCTGTGAAGGCTGCACAACTGGAATGGAGACTGCTTGAGTTTCCGATATGGTGAGTATGTATTCATGTCCTGCTGTGGCCTGTATTGCTTCTGGAAGTTGAAATGTGGTGACCTCTTGACTTTTGGTGACCTGTCTCTTGCGTTCTTCGGCCTTGTACTGTATTTCACTGAGAGGCTTCACTGTCTCATTCCTGATGGTCAAACACTCTCTCTGTTCCAGGTGTTCAATCTCAGAGTGGAGATAGTTGCAGAACGACTGTCTTGGACTTGGAGTGGGGTCCTGACCTGCACCCAGAAATGTGGAAATCATCAACCTCATCTGCTGGAACTGATCTATGACTGGATCTGCAGCAGTGGTGGTAGTCAAGACTGGAGGCTGTCATCGCTTAGGACTGGTGCTCGAAGGCTGATGAGTAACATCTGATGCAATGCTGATTTCCATCTCAGATTCTGTGTCTCTGGATGTATCCGAAACTGAAGCTGAGGCTGCGGCTGCAGAAGGCCTCTGGGGTGACTTGAATGCAGAAGACTTGGAAACTCCTTTTCTTCTCATGTGACCTTGTAGAAAACAGAAAGAGTCCTTCAGCCAGGTCTGTCGTTCTGTGCTCTTCTCAGCTGCTTGTCTTGACTTCATCTGAGTGAGCTTGCCATATCTGGTATGTTTAGTCTCGAACCACTTCTTTATAGTCTTGACAGGCAAGCTTCTGGTAACTGCTAGGTACTCCTAAAGTCTTTTTTTCTTCTGCTTGTCTTTGAAACTGTTGTTGGTCTTGTCATAAAGTTCCTCGTGTTGTTTAACGAACATGATGGCTTCTTTGCTGAATCACTCAGGAAAATAGACTACATCTGGCCCTTCTTCTGTCCAGATTGAGTTGATTCTACATCAGTATCTGTGTCTGTTTGAGTTCTCTTCTCTCCTCTCTCCTGGCTCTCTTCCCTCCTCTCTCTCTATCCTCTCTCTGTCCCTCTCTTCCTGTTCTCTCTTCTCTCTCTCATCCCTCTCCTCTCTCTCTCTCCTCCTTCTCCCTATATCCTCAGCTGTATCTCCTAACTTAAACTGTGGTTGAGTGTCAGTTGGTACTTCAATCTTTCTCCTTCTGGCCCTTGGCATGCTGATTAATCAATCAATTGTACCACTTGTTTAAAAAAACAAGACTTAAAAATAAAAGTGAAACCTTATAAAAAAGATTTCACTCCCAGCCAGTCTGGCCTATCTCAAACTTAAGCTAATTTGCCAAAAATATAAAAAATACCAGTTGTCTCTCGACAAGTCAAAGCCCAAATATACGCAGATTTCTACCAACTCGCCTTTTATACCCACAGATTTGGAAACCGACAGCCCGTAAGAGGCAAAAATATTGCCGGCCTGTCGGTTACAGTTCCCGGCTTGTCTGTTAGTGTTACAGGCCTGTCAGTTATTGTTTATGGCTTGTCTGTTTCAGTTTCAGGCCTGTCGTTTACAAATTTCCTGACTCTAGGACCCAGTCGGTTAAAATTACTGACTAGCCTTGAAACTTTACAGGCCTGTCGGGAACAGTTACAGACAGGCTGGCTAAAGTTACCGACTGTACTGTAACACTTCCCGCACAGTCTGTTTGTCATCACATACAGTCGGGAAGTCCATATTTGGGACAAGCCAGATACTTGTTACAGACAGGCCTATTTGATTAACTGATAAGCCGGTAAGTGTAACCAACAGGCCTGTTGCTAGGTGGATGAAATTAGGGTCAGATACAAGAGTTGGCAATGGTCGTAGAAATATCAAACATGTTTGATATTTCACCGACTCTGCCTGACAGACCGGGAAATTACAACCGACCCTAACCGACCATGTAAACATTGGTCCCGACTCTCCAAAAATGCATAGTTACCGGCCGGTTGGCTCCAGTGGAACACCTGTATAACTTTTCCAAATGTAGTATATATAATGTTTATACAACATGAATTTTGACAGAAATGCTTGTCAGATGGCACCATACTTCAACTAGAGTGTTTTTGGTTTGTATCCTCCTGAGCAATTTACTATCTATATTTTCTTATGCAAGAAGGGATACATTAAATGAAAGTTGTGATGGTATTTTCATTACATGAAAGAGTTTTTTGAAAGGATGCTATAGATGGGTGAGGGGATTATCTATAACCAAACTGAGGTGTGCATACCTTGGTTACATGTAGTGTCAATTGTAGTGAGATGAGTGTAATTGGGTCTTTGAGTATTATAATGATGGAAACAAGAACATGATAAAGCACAGTCATAGCACCGTCACCGCCACATAGATTGGTTTTGGCATGCAATAATTTAGAAAATGTTTTACTTAGAACTTTTAAATTTGGCATGTGGGTAACATAAGTGACATTGAAAGGTTATCAGAATATTAATATAGAATCAGAATATCGGTCATCCGAATATTAATGCATTTATATACAAATTATTTCTTTCTAAAGCTTTGGGCAAAAACCATATTGCTAGTTGTTCAGTTCTACATTCATAGTGCATCTATTTTTTGCAAGGGGGTAATGGTCATCGATGCAGTGGGTTTGGGTATGTTGTGCCTTGTCTGCTCCTACCCTCCAACTGCTTCCCCAATTTTGGTAATGTTAACTTGCAAGTTGGAATTTAATCGTTTAGTGCTTAATCATGCTAGTGTTTTTAAGCAAAATTACAATTGATTTATTTTTTTTGTATTTTTTCAATGATGAAGTAACTTCTGTTAGTGTAAAAGTTTGTTGTATATTCATGGCAGATTCATTTAAGATTAAAGACAAATTCTTCAGATTATTTTGCAGTTTATGTATATCTTACCTTTGTTCCACAAAAATGATACTAAAAGTTTGAAAGCATATCTTGAGGACTCAAAAAATTACAAAAATATTTACATTTTCACTTGACATTTCCTTGACTCCTTGAGAATGGTGTCACTTCTAGCGGTGTCATAAGTTAACACAACCGCTGGGTTTAATTTTGCCCCCATCCCACTTCTCATATGCTTCCTACGCTCATGATATGGGGTAAACCAAGTGTGCACTTTGTTGTTACATGTGCAAGAAAATGTGCAAGAATGTGCAAAGAATATGCGCAGTTCAGCTTCCTATGCTAAAACAGTCTGAATTATATCCAGTTATGGGCTTAAAAACCATGTTGAAATATATGACAGATCCAGATATGGAGGTTCCTCTCTTCCAAATTAAGCCAAAAAAAAAAAATGCATTGTTTTGTTGATTGCTCCGAGAGCACGTTTAATTTCTTAGATTAGTAGTCGCAGCCATTGGATGAGATCCAGCATGATGTACTTGCCATTCATGTAGAAGAAACGGGGCATCTTTTACCTTTGATAATAATAAGTCATTAGATGTTATAAATCATCATGGAAATTGGTACAGAGAGGCAGTCTGGACTTACTTAAAGAACACACCCACAGCAAGATGTACTGTTCCTACAACCTTCCAAAACTTGACACAGAAACGTTTGGGGTTTGACAGTGCAAACTATTCACATATTTTTGACAATTCAATTTATTGTACAACTTGAAGTGACCTTTCAAGGTCATAGGATCGAGTAATACAATATGATCACTCTAACTTTCACAAAGTAATTTTTATACAAGCTGTAACCTGTGGGTCTCTTTTATATGAGGTTCATCATATTATAGAAATTGACCTTTAAGGTCAAGTTGTATATGGTCTCGAAATCTAAAAAAATGCTACTCAAACAAAGTGTGCTAACGTAATTCAATAGTAATCAGTCGGATATTTTATAACTTAAACAGATAACTGTAGTGATTGCAGAATTTACCTTACAATGTGAAATAATATGAATAAACATTACCATTGTAGAAGACTGGTATGAAGGTTTACAATTTCTAGCCTGAGTAAACATAATCCCTGGGTATTGTGAACGGTTAATTTCATTGTACTTTGCATAGGTTTAAATATTTGTTCAAGAATTTCTGAGACACTTTCAAAACAAGTTAAAAAATTCAAGATAAAATGAACCTGTGTTTGGTTAGGTTTTATGTAACACAATGATCTCAACTTTGTGTTATAACTAATGAATGTTTTGACATGAATGTTTAACAACTTACAACAAGAATAAACTCCAATCTTTGTGCATCACTTAACCTTAATTATACTTTGGACTTCCTCCCTTACACATTACAAGAGCTGTGATATGAACCAACACATTTGGAAATGAGGAGAGGAGATGACACCATAACACCACATCAGAGCAGTGTGAATGCTGTCTTAACCACTAATGAAACTGGTCATTGATGAAAACTTGCCAGTAAGAGCTCTTACCACCGTGAAATGACCAGCTGAAATAAGACTATGTGACCAGTAATTGGACTGAATGAAGTTCCTCCGGAATTCCATCTGGTCTCATTAGTGGCACTAAATAGACATTGGTCACTCAACTTACTCTCACAGAGGTAGATTAGCGAAAGTACAAGTAACTAAATCATGCCTTTATCAAGACTGATTTAATCCTTTGATGTAAACAAAGATATTGGCTTTGTTTATGCAAGAGTAGAGTTTCCCTGGGTGACTGGGGATTGAGTCTGACAAAGAAATAGGGAGACAAAATCATTTATTGTCATGTGTTGAAGATGAAACTGGCCATTGATGAAAACTTGTTGTCGCAAAATATTTCTTGTGGTTTCACCCTTTAGAGGGGGACTATCATCTGATACCTCTAGCCATTCAACCATTGTAAATAAAAACTTTTGCTTCAATCAGGAAGGCGTAGGAACTTGGGGAGGCAGCAGGGGGCGGTCACTCCCCCAACCATAAAGTTGGGGGGGGGGGAGATATTTTTTCGCCCCCCAACTTTTTGAAATAGAACTAAACTAAACTCCAATTTTGAAGTTTATGTAACTTTTTACAGGTAACTCAATAATATGTGGTCAAATTACACTTTTACCCTGTTCACTGCTCACATGTACCATTGTGTAAGCTACCATTTCAACTATAAAATATTTATTTTTATGATTTGTAAAAGGAAAATTTTCAGTTAATCTATTGTTGGATTGTAAAATTCTGTGAAATGTTTCACTCATGCAGTCCAAAATCATACATAAAGTAATCTTCTACATTTAATTTACTGTTTTGCTAATCAGTTAGAACTTAGACATGTAGTTTCAAATTCACACAGATCAATGGTTTAGCACAGCAATTTGTCAACTGATAAGATTTTTCCCAGAAAACTCTTCTTTACTCTTTACTGTGTGTTTATTGGACCTAGCAAGTCCAATGATTATACACCCCCATCAATATGCGGATTAACCTTGCTAAAAATAGATCTTGTATCAGCTCGGCACTTGAAGGAAAGATCACAGGAAACATGTAGTCAAGATATTAGAAATACCTTTCAAATGCAGAGGTGACAACATGTATTTCTATACCTGGACAAGGTCGGGAAACTTAGGATTGATTTTAGTGACAATGTCGTTGCAAAGATTTCCTTTGGTAAAGGAACTTAAAAATATTTTACTTGGACCATATGAATTTGTATTTTACATGCAATACATTCTGTAAAATTAACCAAAATTTTTGGTGTCGAGTCAAGTCGGTGCAATCTAGCTCCTCGCCCTCCAACCAAAAATTGGAGGGCAATGGTCAAGTTTATTTGGGGATATTAATTTCTAAGTAGATTAATTTACTTGAAACTATAACAACTGCTTACATTTTGTGAATGATTAATACACAAAGCAGTAGCATACTTATGACCTCATCAAGTTCTCTGGATAGGTTAGCTGATCTTGGTAGTTGATGTTGTGGAAGAAGCAGTACATATTAGGTGGTCAAGATTTTGCACTGAAAAAATTGGCCATTGCCGGGAACTGAACCCATGTTCAGAAATGTGGGATTGCATCACCTTCTACGCCAATGTGGCCCCCAACTTTCTTCACAATGGCTCTTGAGTGTAATCATAAAAGTTCTCTGCATAGCACAATGGATAATACATAATAAATAATACAAAAATAATCTAATATTCAAAAATTTAGACATTTAGTTGTTTTTATAAAATGACTTTCTGATCAGTGAAAAAGTTGAAATGGTCTTGAAGAATCTTAAAAGCTGTGGTACAAGGGAATCTTGTCATTTTGTTAAATCAGCAATTAGTGGATACCACCATGTCCAATGAATTCTTAAATCTAACAATGACTCCAAGAGAGTCCTGATTGTTCTTTTGTGTTTGATTGGTACTTGTAACACTAGTTAATTTCCTGTTGTTGACTTATTTCCTGATCTCTATAATTAGGGGACAATGATTGAGGGAAAAGCCTCCGTTATAGCTGAGAGCTAGCGTGCTTCCTAGTCATACATTTAAATGAGTATATACATGAAGAAGAGTGCAGAGGTATATGCTTGTAATCCGCACTAGGTTTTGAAACTCTGTCCACTAGTGTCCAGCTTTATAATCTTGTGAATCTATCGTTAAACTGTGTTGGTCAAAAGGGTGTTAACGCAATATATTTACCCTAGCTCCCCGGAAGGGCATGCGTACAGGTATTGTAATTGGGTTTGTTCGTCTGTCTGTTTGTTTACCTCACCATGTGCATAACTCCAAAACTATACAACTGATCTGAGTCATATTTGCACAAGAGGTGGGGCCTCTACCTGTGACTCTGCCCTCTTCAAATATAGCTCATATCTAGATCCAGGTTGAGTTTAAAGATTGCTTTCTTATATTTTACAAATATCTCATATTAATTGCACACAAAAGGTAACAGTACAGTAGATTGGACACAACAGACAAGGGATGTGTATATCAGGGCCATTCAGTGCAAACCAATTCAAGGAAGACAAATGAGAAGACATGATGGTGGTCACTATGTAAGTCTCTTTGACAATTTTAAGCCACTTGACCTAAGGATGCATCAGTGGCGAGATTCATTTTTTTTGGTGTTTTAACACTCTCTGTTGGTTAAGGCTTGTCCATTCTTAAGCATTGCTTGACTGCTTGTTGAATCTGTTATGGGGGTTGCTATGGCTGCTTCAAACTGGGAGACACACCAAACAGTATACCACCTCAAACGGAGATTTTGGTTCAGCAAGGATCGTGTTCATGATTTTTCTGTTACTCTATGACTAAGTAACCTTTATATTCTTAATGTGTTTGGTTGTCCCTTTCAATTGAATAATGTTTTAGTTTCATAATTTTTTTTTCTAGGAAAGATATGCATTGATCCGTTACTAATTGAAATAATTTGTTTTTTTTTTTGTGGTTGATTTACTCTTATAAGGTTACTAAAATGACCAACTATAAGTCTTGAAAAATCTATTTTTGGGAGGATGTTTTGCATCGCATAATGTAAAATAGCATAATTTTCTGGCATAAATATAAAACCATTAATATTTTGACAATATTTATGTTTATTAGACTTGCATCATGAAATAAAATTTTTTTATAAAGATTTAATGACACATTTTGCATGTTAATGCATCTATATTGATAAAATGTAGTCCAAAGGCTTAAAATTATATACAAATCAACAGATCATGTTAAAATATTACAAATTTTATCCAGAAGAAGAATGGGATCACTGTGTACCCAATTGATATTGTTATTTTAAAAACAACTTATTGACCTAGCTTTTTACACTGACCTAGTCTACACCTTAACCGTACATCCTAATAAATGTAAATTTTTATGACTGATGGCACTGCACTTGTAGAACACGTCTTGGATAACAAGTACTTAAAATGAATTGTTTTAATTTAGGGCCCTATATACGTCTATCGATATACAAACAAATTTCTTCCAGTTTTGTAATGCTGGAAATTTATATTTCTAACAAATTCAAACTTTTTTCCTCCATGCTTCATTTTAGTGATGTTTAAAAAAAATTATTGTGGATGTGGAGTGCAAAGGAGTAATCAGTAAGATAATTGACTTCATACAGCAGACAAGATCTACCATAAACATATACTACGTAAAATCATTTGATTTAAAGGACAATGATATTATATCAATAAAATGATTTTCTTCTGTATTAGTACTGAATATACAGCACATAAGAAAAATTGACAAAAGGTAAATTAACCATTAACTACCATGTGTACTATAGAGAAGACTACATACAGCAGTAAAAATAAAAAATATATATACTTAATGTAGGATTCTATAGTATATGTTATTATTCTACCACTTGCTGACCGATCATCCGTCAATAGAGATGAAATGCAATAACATACCACCTGTTAAGACAACAACGAAATACCCCCCGGAAAGATTGGCTTCTTACTGAGAGGGAATTGAGAACATAAGGCCTATGTAAATACAATTTACTATTTGTTATTCTCAGGTAACACCCCCCCCCCCCCCCTACCTGGTGTAACTGTATTTCTAGCTCTACTTATTTTAAGACAGATTATCAAGCTGCAATGTACCTGGAATATCTAAACAGAGAAACATCTCCTGAATTAAAGAGTACATTCACATCATAATTGAAATACAGTCACAATGTTAAATACATTTAGTTACTGGTCTTTGTAGTTCTCAGAGTACCACTGCATAAGATATTTTAGTGTACATTAGGTACCAATGTAAAACAGTGTGCAGTGATCTTCGATGTTCTTGTTGCAAGAGTGGTCTAAATTGGACAATTACATGTGCACAGTGCAGAGATATCTGCTTCAGTGTCCAGCTTTAAAATACAGTAAGAACCCATTGTGATTTCTTAACTTTATTAGTTTACCATGTTAGTCTAGATTTATTTACATGATATTTAGAACATGCAACATTTAAATCATTTTCAAAAGGGCCAGTTCAGGTGGCCATTACCGCATATTGCCAGTCCAGTTTACATAAATTTAATATTACCAGCATGTAGGTCACTTAAGGTGACCTTAAGTCATTAACACTAACCTTACAGTTATTCAGTAACTCAATATTTAACCAAACATTTTACACGAGTATAAGATCAACAGCATAATTGTGACTACACTTACAGTTACTCAGTAAGTAAAACAATTACGTTAGCTTTTTAGTAGGAAGAGTAGTAGTATGTTTATTTATTTGGGGTTTTACGTCGCTTTCAACACTGTACAGGTCATATCACGACGGGTAGTTGGAAGGGCAGAGGAAACTAGCACATACAGTTTGTCAGGGTTCTGTACTGTAAACTGACCAACCAACAGCAAGCAACTACCAGCTTTCCCACTTGAGGCCATGCCGGCAACCGAACCCCACCCTCAGAGGTTGGAGGCGAGAGTATTACCACTCTGCCATCGTGGCCCCCCATTAATATGTTGGAATGAGTGACATAATATTAGTGTACTTCTGTAAAGTTATGTTTGAAAACCTACAGCTTAAAGTATAAAAAAATATAAAAGTAGTAGTATGAAGCATTTATAAAGACATCCTCTAAGGCGCTGATGTCAATAAAGCGATAGTTCAATTTCTGGAAAAAAATAGTCCATGTCCATGTTAGCATCCGATAGGGGAGAAGGACTATGGTGGTGGGTAGGCCACCCTAAATAGGTAGGTCTTCAGCTGTTGCCTAAATCCATTAATATTATCCTGAGTTCTGATGGCCTGAGGGAGTTTATTCCATTCTGTTGGAACAGCAATTGCAAAACTACACATCCCCATGCATTTCTTAGGTCTGGTTGAGGAAACTGAGAGGTGGTTGCCTCGTATAAATATATTCTATGTTGAACTGGCTGAAAGTAATTGTGAAATGGGACCAGAAAAGATGTGAACTTCACCATCTGTTCTATATCATTCTGTTGAAATTTTAAGAATACTGACTACTTCATTAATGAGTAAGCTAACTTTTTGGACTGTTCCATTTCTGTGATATATTGCAAACCTTGCTCCCAAGTGTGAAAATGCAGTTTTAGACCAATAGTTTATGTGAGGTTTAAGATGGGATTACAATGTGTTCTAGATGTACAAGATATTTTCCCGATAGCTTCCCAATTGGAGCTGTCATTTCCTCATAGAATCTTCTACTAAGTTTACAATAGTTTTCCGATCCATCAGATTGGTTTCCGATGGACTTAAGATGAAACAGATAGGTTTGCAATTGCAAGATAGGTTTAAGATTGCTGTAAGATTAAAAAGATGACAATACGATGGGTCTACAATGCCATAAATCTGATAATTTCAAAAATTTGAATTTCTTGTAAAATGTTCCCAATGGACTCCCGAATGCTGTACTTGTAAACCCATCGGAAAGTACCATATTTCCCACTCCAGATCTCTGTATGATGGCTTTAACATTAAGATGTATAAGATTCAGCTCCTGATTCCAAAAACTTCACAATAGAGAGCAAGGTTTACAATATATCACAGAAATGGAACTGCCCTCTTAAGAAATATTCCCATAATCAAATTTTTCTAGACTTTTACTATGTTATTCCAGAGGAAATGGGGAATCTACTCTGCTAAACAGAAACAACTATTGCAATTAGTGATCAGTTGACCCCACACTGGCCTTATCTCTCTGGGACTAAATGTGCTAAGGCCCCATTAAAATGCTATGTTATATTGCACCAATCTCACTGAATAGTAATTTGCCAAAGGATGAAAGAATGCTGGCATATTTGTTGCCTGCCTAGAATAATAATTATTGTTATTCTCTTCTCTGGAATAAGGATATTAGCCAGGTGTTGTAGGTTAAGCACTTTATACCTGGGTTTTCCTTTTCAGTTAAGGAATACAGTAGCTTACTGTTGAACTGTACGCAACTGGATTTCATGGCAAATTGACCAGTAATAGGGGAACTAGTCATTATGGTACATATAGGTGAAATGTCATTTATTGTCAAACGGACAGTTTCTTATCAATGGACAAATATGTATATTGTCTCCTCCAGTGAGATACAGTTTTACTCTTGGGTGTTGAATTTGTCTGTTTTTGGACATGTAGTGTCATGGAATGAGAAAACTTTACATGAAAATGTCTGAGTGTGTAGAATGAGATTGAGTGAAGAACTTTAACAGCTGGGCCATAACTTTGCTTTTGATGCTCCCGCTGTTTGGAATGCTCGTCACCCTGCTGAGATTTGTGTGCCCCCTTCTGTTGCCTCTTTCAGAACAAGCGTAAATCCTACCTCTACACCAAGGCAAGTGCATAGTCTTAATACCACGCTGGTTGTTCTCTGTGGTGCTTGACCCCGTTCTATCCTTGGATACTGATATTGGTTGACTATTTCTATTTTGGTTATGCTTCGCCATAGAGTCCCTTGTAAAGGGAAGATTGAGTGATTGAGTCCAATTAGAATAGGAATATAAGCCACATCAGATATAATCTATTTTGTGTATTTCACCATAATAACCCCAACAAAGTTCGGGGGTTGAGTATCAGTGGGTTATTCCCAATTGGTCGAACATTTAATTTAACACAAAAGCTGTACATAGTCTGTAAACACTTCAGCCCAATTACATGCCCTTTAGTTTTCTATGGTTTTTATGCTTGTATATGTTTAATGCCCAAGTTCCACCATTGTAAGTTTGCTTCCAAATCTCCTCAAAGATCCAGTTCAAAGTGTAATCTTGCTAGCCACGCGACTTATATTTACACTTGTACTGGTTGGGAATGTTAGTGCCATTTACACTTGATTTTTAAAACATGTTTGAAAAATTTTGCAAATGACAATTTATCTCCGGAATACTTTTATACAGTTTTGTCAGTCTGAACTTCATTCGGACCCATCTTGTCCCAAATATTAGATGTTACACATAATTTCTTGGAGCAGGCCGGGAGTGAAGAAATTTTTATATCCTCTGGGGCAGTTCCTTATAACTTATTTGGGGGTTATAGGTTGGGTGCGTGGTGGGTACTTTATTATACTTTAATGACTGTTACAAGTCCTGGGAGCAATCCTTGCCAATCAGTGAGTAAAACATATATTTAGGACCTATGCAGCTTGTCTGGGACACATCCGGATACATATGGTTATATCAGGGGGTCCTGAACCACAAGATTTGCCCCCTAAAACAACACTCCTGGACGGCTCCCAAACCATCATCACTGGAAGTGGAACTGCCCCATAATACTTATCTTTTCTAGCATACATCAACTTATCTTTTATGTCATAGTGCAATTAGAGTTTAATTGGTAACTCACATTTTCCTTGCCATTTTAGTGACAGGACCACAACTATTAAAGTGTGGAATTAGATTGTATTACAGCTTTTTTCAAACTTCAATCTTCAGCACGAGAGTAGACTATGGCAAAAATAAAAAAATAGCAAATGATTATCTCAAATGTTATATACGCTGCTCAATAAATATAAGTACATTGTATGCATTCTGAAAAGGAATAAACAAATTTTGAAAATACCTTGTATGTTTGTCTTGTACATAGTTCAATATATGCTATGCAATTTGTTTTTGTAATGGGACATTCTTCATTTAGTTAAAGCATTGTTTTTCCAAAGTGCATTTTAGGGGATATATGGATTTCTACAAACTCTCTTTTTGCTGTATTTGTACAATTGTCAATGTCATTTTGTTATTCTAATACTAATATGTATTGCAACTTTGATACAATTTTCACTATGTGAAGCATGAACTTTGGAAGAGATGATTAATATTAGTTCAAAATTTAAATCCATAGTACCATATCTCGTGTATTCAGTAAAGGTCAAAGTTATAAGTATTTATATTTTTAATTTAAGCCACAGATTAAAAACAATTTGCTTAAAATCTTACTCAGTGGCCAAATCTGGGGATTCTTACATGCTTTTACGACTAAATTCATATCAGTTCTGGGCCTGATTTCACAAAGGGTCTTAAGCCCAGACTTAGACTTAAATTTAAGACTTTGGTATTAAATTTTGTTGACAGAATGGTAAGTCCTTGCTTTCAGACTCAGTGGATTTCACAAAGAAGCTAAGTCCCTTAAATTGCTAAGTCAGTGGACTTAACTTTAAGTCTGATAGGTAGTCGGCTTAAATTTTGTAAAGAGGGCTTAAACTTTTATCTAATTCAAAATTTGAAATGGCTGTAAATAAAGTATAATTATACAGAACAAGTTTTAATGTGGTAACAAGGTTCCCCATGTCAACACTCCCCCACCCCAAGTAAATGACAATAAGTAAGAATATGAGGGCAGACCAGTGTGGAAGGATTCAAGCCCACAACTACCGAGTTAAGTGTGACCACATGTCTACAGAGGTCAAGGTTAAATCCTGACTTGAACTAATGTGGGATACAACTCAGAGCAATTAATGGTAAAATTTCTAGTCCATTAATTGGAGTGTAATACAAATTAAAAGGCATTTCAGATGCAAAACTACAACCTTGGATTTTTGGCAGATGAGCTGGTAAGATGAAAGCAAGGTCAAAGTAAGGTCAAATCATGGACCCGAGTACTAAGAGTTGTGCATGGCACCAGCATGTTTTACACAATAAAAGTAACACAGCTCACTGAATCAAGCACAACCAGTCACCAAGAGTGTTCAAACAAGCTCGAACCCTAGGTGAAAATAAGGTCAGGGGAAAGGTCAAATAGGAAACCTGAGGGACCAAGAGGATGTTTTAATGCAATAAAAACTGAGAGATATGTGGAGAAAATCCAATCGATTTACAACCTAGGTTTTAGCAAATCTGACCTTAAGGTGAAAACAAGGTCAAAGAAGGCGGCCGAAGGTCACCCCACGCGACAAGGTTAGTGATGAAACCAGGAAAGAAACCCAGAATGGGTTTTATATTTTTATTAATCTTTACATTAACATCTATAAGACTAAAAGTTTTGCTACAATTCATATAATCATTAGTAGTTAGCAATAATATATGAATGACTAGATATAACAACCATTATGATTATGGATAATGTACCCATACAGTGTGGCAGCAGGCAGGGCTGACCCTAGCCTTAAAGTATTATAAAATAAAATTAATAAAACGTTAAGACAGAACTGCCACACATATTATGCAATAATAACCCGCCCCAGCAGATTACCATAAATGTATTAATATAAGAGCTGGAGTTAGTATCAGTATATACCCCAACCAGTGGGTTATTCCCAAATAACGGACAAAATCTCACCCAAACCACCCATCAAGGGAGTAGATGTAGTTGGAAAGCTTGGGTTAGAGGAGAAGTGGAGGAATTACTTTTTTGTATGTACCTCCAGACAAAGTCAGAGGACCAAGTGCCCTGTTGTTTAATTACTTCAATTGGGACCCCGTGTTGGAAAGCCCAGGAGGCCCCAGACCTCCTGAAGGTGTGAAATGTGAAGTTATGATGCCGCAATTGCAATAACAACAAGACCCTCTTCAAATGCTTCCTGACCATGCTATCTGTAAGAGGGGACCATTCGTTGGCCTTAAAGATGGCAAACAATGGATCATTATTTGAACCAGGGACCAGATGCAACATGTTGGATAATGCTGAGACTGGACATAATTTGGAACCTGGAAGTTTTGGAATAACCACACGAGCAACCTTGTCTCGTGATTGAATGATCTTGGACCATTTTACTAACACAATGGCCTCATTATCAGAAAAAATGATATCCCCACAAGCTAAATGGCGAGAAGGGTCAAAGCCATTCTTTGCATGTGGAACCATATTTGACAGTCTCTGAGAAGAATGCCAAAAGATATATTGACAAAAAAATTTCTGAGAACTCTAGTGTCTCTGTTGCTGCCATGATATCAAATAACATTTTTTCAGTAAATATATAATTTGTCTTGACCACAAGTGGTCTATTTATTCTGACAGATTTGACAAACATTTGGATTTTTTCATCACGAAAGGGATGAGTGGGAAGGTTATGTATTATGAACATGGTCCTGAGGGCTGCCAGATAATTGCAAATATTGGCAACAGATAACGAATTATCTACCAGATATTCAAGAAAAGCCAAAATAATATCCACATTTACCTGGCAAGGGGTCAGCCCAGTGACCACCAGAAAAGCCAAAAATTACGTAAACATCCTGCCATAGGTTCTCTGAGTTGCAGGTCTGAGTGAATCCCGGAGCCGGGCATACGCTCTGGTGCTCAGCTGGGCTGAGGCAACAGTGCCATCTGAAACTATATATCATAATTAAGACATGTTTAATCAATATGAGTAGGTACCCATAGGACATTAGGAACATGTATTGCAAGCAATTCATAAGACTTTTGATCAAATTTAAACCTGGAGAGTAAATCAGCAATGACAATAGATTTGCCAGAAATATGGTCAATATGAATAGAAATGTTAAACAGGGCAGATAACATCCATATATTACAGGCACATGTACCCAATACACCATCTTTTGTCTTGCCCGAGGTAAGGACCTCCACAACAGCCATATTGTCACATTTTATCCTAATTTTCTTATCTTTCCACTGATAAGCCCAAACTTTAAGGGCAACCAAAATATTGATCATTTCAAGGTGGACAATTGAATAATTTTGAAATTTTTTGGGGATTGGGAGAGCGTAGCACTGGTTATCAAAAATGCCCCCCATACCAGTAAGGGAGGCATCAAGATGTATTTCAGCCTGTACAGGTTTTATATCGTAGTAGACCACCCCATTAAACTGTCTGAGGAAAGTGTGAAACCAGTTTAAGTCTTTAAAAATGCTGTATTCAGAAAAATGGTTTCTTTTTTAAAATTTTCCCTTAAAAGCATGAGCATACGGTTGAGAAACGTACGTGCAGGTTTTACACACTTTGATACATACAATAGGGAGCCCAACAATGACTGTAATTGCCTTCTTGAGCAGAATTTTTTAATTTTCCATTGACAACACATGTCCATGATACTGTCGAGCTTATCTGGAGGGACAGACATGGTCCTGGTTTCAGTGTTAATAACGACTCCCAAACAAACTAAGGAAGTAGATAGTGCCACCTACTTCTTTGGGTTGATGGTAAGACCCAACTGGGTCAGAAGCTGTAGCAAGGTCTCAAAAGATTGATGAATATTAGAAGGTAATCCACAGTATATTAGATCATCCACATAATTGTAAAGATGTGGGAAACCCTGTTGTCTCATGATATACCTAATGCTATCTGTCACTTTTTCAAAGAAAACTGAACCATGTCTGTACCCAAATGGGACCGATTGATCAATAAAATAGGACTGGTGTTTAAGGCCCAAGAGGTCCAAGTCCCCAGGATCAACTTTTAACTGCCTAAAAGCTCGACTGATGTCAACTTTGTAAAGCAAAGAGCCAGGGCCTAACTGGGGAACTTTTTTGACAATATCATCAACAGATGGATAGTTTAAAATAAAACTTGAACCCAAATATTTATCTTTTACGACCCCAGCATTTACTGAGAGATTTTTCGGCCAACTCAAGTCTACAATAGTACGTCTGACCTCAGAATCTGGTTTCTCCCTGGTCATAAAGGGAGATATATGCAAAGGTATCGGTTTTTGGTCAAAAGGTCCCAACATGGCCCCATGTTTCAGCTCCTCCTGAATGTAACATTCTATATCATATGTATAGTCTCGCCCAGAGGCGTGGTTCTCTTCAGTAGAATGTAATTCGCAATTTCTGTCGAAATCGAGAGGGAAGCCGAATTCCAGTAAATCCACAAGTTGTTTATCCCAATAATCAGCCAAATAGTATTTCCAATTTTTAATGTTTAATTTTGAAGACACTGGAACACGGATACCCATGTAATTTGGACAATTAGAATTTTTCACAGCTTTATGTAGGGCTAGTATGTCAGATGTAGCAGTGTAATTAGTTTTTGGACCTTCATAAAGCATTAGAGGTGACAGTGGGATGACACCAAAGGCATTGTCCATTTGCTGTTTACAAGCTACAAATTCCGAACAAGACCTAGCCTGGTGAACAAGATTTTGATTTACTTTTTTCTTCAACAGTAATTTGTCGAAATCATCATAATTATTGGCATTTACAGTATTTTCCGTATTCAACTCCAGGATGCCAAGGTCACCCTCAAGGTCAGACAATTCACAATCCGTATAATTCAATGTGTCATGGACACAAATATCACTAGAAACATCAATTGCATATAAGGGAGAAAATCTATTAGATACAGGTATTGGTGTTTGTAATTGATCAAGTGCAACCTGAGTAACTACACTGGCAGTATTTTTATGAACTGGGCTGTCCGAACTGATAGTTAATTTTTTGGTGGGTGCAAGATACCCCCAGCCAGCAAGTTTGCCCAATGGGCGCCCTTGCCAGGTGGCCACCCCATTTTCTGCATGACTCTGCATGCCTTTCAACTGTGAATCAGTCTTCAAGACCTCAGCATAAGACTTACCAGGTATGACAGGTTTACAACTATCACTGGCTGCTAGCCATTTTCTCCAAGTAGCTCTAGTAGCTGACATTTCCTGCTTCAAAATATTCAAATCAGAAACAGATTGATTATATACAAACCTACAAGAATATTGATTATTTACAACATTTGCAAGAGTATTATATACAACTGTAGGACCATTTTTAGAACATTTTTGAACATTTTCCTGGACATGATCAGGCTGTGACTGAGCCCTGGCAACCATGTCCAGGGTTAATCGTTTTTTACAGATTTTTTACAATCAGTGGCACTATGAGTGCTGACCTTGCCATCCTGTGCAAAAGAATGACTGCAAATATGCCTATAGAACACCCCTTTTGTTTCATGGTGTCTGGTAAATGTACAAGAATTATCATTAAAATATACGCATGGCATTGATTTGGCATTTTTCTGATAGGTATGACCTTGTTTTTGAACTTTTGGCCCCCATTATTAGGCAGGGGTCCGGATGTATGTCTCTGTGCATTAGCTCTTCGGATCCGATCGATTTTTTCTGTTTCTGTCCAGCTAGCAATTTCACCTTGCTCCATCCGACATAACAGTACTGCATGACTAGCTTTCGCTGCCTGCCAAGAAAAGTCATTGGAATCGTCCAATAAAGCAATAAGATAATCGAGCATGTGACCCCTAGTTTGTAAGTTCTCTTCATCCCTCATGATCCGACAAAATCCGACCATCCATTGTGTTATGTTCAACTGATTGTAGTTCAACCTATCTTTGGAAGTTCTGGCTAGTACGAACTCATGTGGCCATTTAACTCTTTGGTTTAGAATAAACATCAACCGCCCCTCCCCTCTGGGATTTAATTTTTGAATCAATACTTTTTTTGTTAAGGCCAGACAATTCTTTGAGGCGATTGTCAACTTGCTCTTGAATAAATCTATCATGCCGCAAAGTTTGTAAATTTGGCAATTTTTCTTGCAAATGGGCCTCCCCTTGGGGAACAGTGAGATTTGAACTCGCAGCTACAGGTTTACACACAGGTTTCTTAACCTTAGAGCGAGATTTGTGCACAGATTTACTTTCAATGACATTCAACCGCTTACCAATTGCGTCAAGCTGAGATAAAATTTTTGCATTAATCAACGCTTGATCCAAACTTGTCGGATCCGACATCCGTTCAACATGTGGTGCCCTTTCAGATTTCCTAACGTCCAGTCTGTATTTTGAAGCAACAGAATTGTGATCTGAATCACTACTGCCATTAAAAAGTGCATCAATATCACTATCAATATCACTTTCAATATCAGTATCAGACTTTGAACCGGACTGACCCGGGGTTGGCTGTGAGGAAAATTCATTCAAAAATGCACCATCATCTTGAACCTGTAATTCGACTGGAATCTCAACTTTTCTACGCAAATTGTAAGGTTTACCTGCCATTCTGTGCTTCTGACGAGTTGCCATCTGAGTGTGTAACCAAAGACAAGACTGTATTACTCGGATAAAAACTAATACAAAACTAATAAAAAACTAAATAAATGATAAAAATAAATTTTGTAAAATGTTTTCAGTCTTGTCACGTCGACTGCCAGTTCAGATCTGACCATTATCCCCTTGGTCAGCCAAAGGGTCAAGCTATTGACCAATCAGAGCTGACCAATCGAACAATCAGTAACTTTACAAAAATGTATGAATAAATCGATTAAAGTGGGGTACAGGAGTGATTAAGGTTGACACCTAAATGTCAACCCGCAAAAAAACACTTATCCTAAGATAAAATCTATCCAATGAAGGATATATGTCACCCCAAAAGTCACATGGCACAAAAAACGACTGTGGTTATTTGATAGACTTGGACTTAGCTGAGTCACCCTTTGTGAAATCCATTTAAGTTCCAGACCTAGCTAAGACCAAAGTCTTAGATTTAAGTCCCAGACTTAGCCAAAAACTTGGCTAAGTCTAAGTCCCTTTGTGAAATCGGCCCCTGGTCTTTCCTGCAGTCCACATGTTACTATGAACTGGATTCAAACCGACTAATACAGTGGTGTGAGCAAAGTAACTGCTTGCCAATTATGTTAACAGGTGAGTCACCAAGCTCACTCATTTGCATGTGTATCACTGTTTTTTATCAAAGACATTTTAACACACAGTAAATTGCTTTTTCTCCACACGAGTTTACAAAAATAATTGCCAGACCTAAGAAAGTAACATGTAATAGAATCTTTCTGTGTCTGAATAGAATTGCATTAAAACCCTTTTGGTAGCAGCAATTCTTGGAAACACCGCTTTTCATTTGATTGATTTTTATATCTTTTTGCATGTTTTGGCATTATTACAATGACACATAATTCAGAAAGCAGCTGGTATGACTACTTGTTTTCATAAGTCAAGCAGGCTGTCATGTTCATCAGTAAAAAGAAAAGTAAAAAACTGGTGACCTATAGCCTTTCATAGTCTCCAACTACAAATCATGGAGACATTTATGCTTTACTTTATTTGTATTGTTTACCTTCAGTTAAATCAGTAAATAGAAACAGATCCCAAATGACATTTAAAAATACTACATTACCAATCAAGATGACATTAGTATACAAGTACGTATTACAGTTTATGTATGATATATTTTTCTGTATATGTCTAATCAGGAGTTCTTTTCTTTGACTATCCATAAGTTTTACGGATATTGAGTAAAAGTTCATATGAAAAAGGACATTAGGCTATGATATATACATGGGAACCATTCGGGTGGAAACAACTTCAGTTTTAATTTCACTACCACTCCTATATGGATTTTGAATGTGAATTTGTAGCATTAAGTATGCATGGTAAGTGGCTCCGGTGAATAAAAAAAATGTATATATCCCACTTTGTATGACCCCTGTACAGGCCAAATACTGCTTACAGGTGAAATCAATACATTCTAAACTGTTAATTGATTGTTCATTTAAAACTTTATTTTACTGCATTTGTTTTAGTTGTTTCTTTTATTTATTTTCATGGTGTCATATATTATGCACTTTATACTATGATAATATGTCTGACACTGACAGACGAAACTATTGGCAAAACCCAGTGTCATTTAAAAAAACATATGGCCAAATATAGCATGGCTGGCCTCGGATCCCTAGCTGGTTAATCAGGCCTATGTAAAGGTACCTTTAGGCATTTCACTCATCCCCTTGTAAGAGTCATTCAATTTTATATTATTGTGCTGGTATCACCTCTTTCAGTCCTCCCACACTTGGCAAGTAAGAAACTTGATTGAGAAGCTTTGAGATTTATTATTATACACATCATTAGTAAAATACATCTAATAATATGTACAGTCCTTTGAGTCTTATACAGTAGCATACAAACATTCATTATAAGTATACATCCCATGCACAGGTAGACCTGATTGGCATGCAGTCCAAGGCACAGAACTCTTTCAGATGGATAATGGTCTAGCAGGACCACCTGACAAAATTTGTGGTTCTTCGTCCACTTACCTCCAAGCATGCAGCTGAAGTGGCTCATCAGTTGCTAGACATTTTCCTTCTGATGGATGCTCCGTCCATACTACAAGTGATAATGGCAGTGAGTTTATTGCAGAGGTGATCTGTGAATTGAATGTTGTGTGACCATGTCTTGTGATGGTCCATGGGAAACCCAGACACCCCCAGAGCCAAGGGTCAGTGGATCATGGGAATGGGGACATCAAGGATATGCTTGTTGCATGGATGGCAGATAACAACACAAATGATTTGTCAGTTGGAATCAAATTTGTGCAATTTCATAAAAATTTGGTATCCAAAGATCGTCATATAGTGCTCTATTTGATGTGATGCTGTTTGATGGTCTAACAACATCTTCCCTATTAGAAGAGATCCTCAAAAGGATGCACAGTGAAGAAGGTCTGCTGACAGCCTTCACATCTTCAAATGCCATCCCTGTAGAGAATCATTCTACTGAAACAGTATCAACCACTGAACTTAAACCAACTCCAGGCCCCAGTTTTGTGGAACATTCCATACCAACCCATGTAGACAGTGTTCAGCTGTTTTCCACTGAAGAGACTCAGATCAGGTGTGATGATATGCATCTGTCACTGAATATGATGAGCCACCAATCATGAGCCCAATTGTGACAGCAGCAAATCTTCTCAGTGCAAGGCAAAACAACATTCTGACAGAGAGAAATGCTGCCAATTCTTCACAAGTCAATCAGGCTGAAAGAATGGTGAAAAGAAGCAAGCTGCATCTACCAGCTGGGCAACCTCGAGACACTTGTGGACTTGTGGATGCAAAAAAAATGTAAAACAAACAGATACAAGTGTTATAAAAGTAAACTCAAGTGTTCAAGTCGATGCCACAGTGGATTCTCATGTAAAAATAAGTAGTTCCTTTCAGTAGTTAATAATGCTTTTGCTTTAGTCAGCTTTCAATTTTGAAGTTTTTGAATGTATTACATGTTTATGTATGTTTTATTTGTGTACAGATGACTCAATTTTAATCGTCTTCATTAAAAGTTCACTAAAAGTTATATAATACAAGTTTTGCTTTTGTTGTTCATGAATGGGACAGCTGATATATGCACAAAACATATCACAAACAAGCATATAAGTGTACGATTCCAAGGAATACATAAATTTCTTTCATATTTGATAGAACACTGTGTTTAGGCATTACACGTAATGCCTAGAGCTCACTTTTAGCCAATACACAAAATACCTAGCTGTTTTGTGAAATGCCTGAACAGTTTAGGCATTTCTTGAAATGACTAAAATGTTCATTCATTATGCGTAATGCCTGGTTACAGAGACTGCCTGTAACATATATACATAGATGCCTGATTTATTGATAATAGTACAGGGGCCGATTTCACTAAAAGACTTAAACTAAGTCACTTTTTTGGCTAAATCTTGGACTTAAATCTAAGACTTTGGTCTTTGCTAGGTCTGGGACTTAAATGGATTTCACAAAGGGGTGACTTAGCTAAGTCCAAGCTTATCAAATAACGACAGTGGTTTTCTGTGTCATATGACATTTTATATCCTTCATTTGATGCATTTTTTAAGGATAAGTGCTGTTTTGAAATAGAAAACCATGTTACATCATATAAACTTCCCAAAGACTACTTCAGTAAGGTGTTCTGTATAATTATACTTTATTTACAGCCATTTCAAATTCTGAAGTGGAGAAAAGTTTATGGCGGCCATATTTAAGTCCTCTTTACAAAATTTACGCCCACTACCTCCCTGACTTAAAGTTAAGTCCACTGACTTAGCAATTTCATGGACTTAACTGCTTTGTGAAATCTGTTAAGTCTAAGACCACAGACTTAACATTCTGTTGACAAAATTTAAGACCAAAGTCTTAAATTTAAGTCTAAATCTGGACTTAGGTCCCTTTGTGAAATCCGTCCCTGGATTATTACTGCCTTATGAATACCCACATGTGAGACAACTTTAACTATTCCCCTTCCCTGTTATTTCAAGTAAACCTGAATCTTTGACTATAAAGTTAGTTCATTACTGAAGGCCAATGCAAAGGGTGGAGCGGAGAAGGGTTGATAAAAGGTTTACATAATACGCATATATAAATATAAGTACCCTAAACATTTCTCAAAGGCCTAACTAGGGGTAGGAAGCAGTATGACATTGTATTAGAATTAAAAATTCTGGCCAGTGAGACTGACATATATCGGGTAGTCTTTTTATCTGAATGTATTTACGTCCAAACAGAAAAATTTGGGGGAGTTTAATTGCCACATGTCTTAGCTCCTGGTCACTCTGCATTTTAATGAGACCATTTTATAATTTTAAATAACTTTTATATAACATTGCGAACCCATTGAAGTTACATCTTTGATTATATTGACTGACTGATAGAAGAATGTTTACAGGAATGTTTAGCCAGTCCTTATTGTAGTTTATCGCACTATTATTGGATTCGGGATGATTTAGAAGGAACATATAAAGTGCAACACGTGTAAACTCAGACATTTGACCCCATACTGGAAAGAAATGCGCAAAGGTAATAAATCTAACAGTTTATCTGTTTTTTTCATTGAATGATCCTGATACTGAAGAGACGGGCTATGAGGCACAGCGCGGGGTGGCTATAAGGACACTATGTCATCAATAATGTTGGCCATCATACTGTAGTAAACTAGTCTGCTCTTCGCTCCATAAGTTTTCAACGTTAATTTGCGACTGCCAACCAGACCCCAAGTAGACCAGACTTTTAGTCAATTATGCCAGGAAATGTTATAATTCATGTCATGCTTTAAGAGCTCAGATTTATATCACCTCACTTGTTGCATTTGCAAAATAGTACTGGCCACTTAAGAGCAGGATCTGGATGGTGGCTGAAATTTTAGACAAATGTAAATTTGGGTTACCTCAAATTTTACAAACCAATACTCAGCTATAATCTCTGATTAGATTGTTAATGTTTATAGCATCAAGCCAAAAAGGTTTTCCACTAAGTCATCTTCTGGAAGACATGTAAACTTCTTCCGTATCATTTTATAAACCTGGTAAACATTTTTTGAGTTCTACAATTGTTTGAAAGGAAACGTTGAAAGGAAACATTTGAAACGGCTTGTCCAGCACTCTACAATCTGTACATATTGACCCTGTTATTCATACATTGGACTGTTTCAAAAGATCTCGTGAGACTTTTGCATTTAATAACAATATTCCTCACCCATGGAACCAGGGGTGGATTTCACGAAAAGTCTTAGCCCGGTCTCAGGCTCAAACTGAGACTTTTGTCTCAAATTATTGAAATATGTTTCCTTGAGCAAATGGGATCAGACTTTATGGATTTCACAAAAGGTCTCAGTCTTAGATTTGGCTTAGCCACTGGCTCACATGCTGAGACTGACAGTAGTGGTCTTACGTTTTGTAAACAGAGGCTCAAATATGGCTTCCATAATTCATTCTCCACTTCAAAATTTGAAATAGCTAAAAATAGCGTACACATTTATAAATAATCTCCTAAAGTAGTCTTTGGGTATTTTTTTTTTTTGGGGGGGGGGGGGATAATATGTGTCATACAAGGAACATATATATGAGATCAGTATATTATTTTGACTACAAAACAAGGGTCAAATGCCACAGAAAACCACTATGGTTATTTGATATGCTTGGTCTCAACTTTGACCCCTTCTGTGAAAACCGTTTGAGACAAAGACTTAGCTGAGCCAAAAGACTCAGATTTGAGCAAGTGGCTCAGCCTGAGACTGAGCTAAGTCAGAGACCTTTCATGAAATCCGCCCCTGACATAATGCATTCCTATATATGTTCCACACTTACCCATACCAACTCTGTCATCTCATTTTTCAAAGTTTATACTACATTCTTCCTAATTTGGCTTTTTCGTGTTTCTTTATAACATAATGTGCTATTACGTTTCACTTTCAACACTCTTTTATACCCCAGACTTTCAGAGTGAAGGTCTAAGGTGTGCATTCAGTAACCATATTCACCCCCTGTTTCACACAAATGCTCTTGTTCACTCAAAGTCAAAGTTGGGGTTTTACGTCCCGTTCAACCGTCAGGGTCATATTGGAACAGACATTAAATACAATATTTACAATTACGAAGGAGGTTCAAAGTGGAAATATGTGATATGAAACAATGATATTTGTTAGAAGTTTTTTTGACAATCTGTCACTATTCCTTTTGTCATTGAAAAACAAGCTCCGTAATTATGAAACAACTTCACCAGATATTCACGTGTACAGCTTACACGAGTCCTGTTGCAATTATTTCTTTACAAACAGAAATAGCAAGAGAAGTACCATGACAGATTTGTATTGAAAGGTTTATTTAATTGCACAAACATCTCCCAATATTTGTGGATGAAACATGATTGAGATGTACTTCTCCGACACTTTAATGCCAGGTTTCAGATATAAAGATGAGCTTTTGATTCCATCCTCTTTTATCAGAAAAAACACATCACTCACGTAAAGACTCTTCCATGTTGATGTGGCTTTTGCAGAGAAAATAATGCATGTCAAACATCCTCAATAATGAATACATAACAAGATTCCATCCCTGACAGAGCAAACACAATTTTGTTCAATTTACAGATTCCAGAGGTTTCATCACTGTGAATGTCCAGAAACTTAAATAAACATTCACAAGAAATACAAGCCAATTTTTCTGTTTTGTACTCTTTGAATTCTTTTGGTGGTATATTTTTTAAATTCCCCACTTGTGAAATGTCAATGCTCAGCTATCCAAATAGAATGTCTTAAAGCCTGTATGCACTAACATAATCAAATAAAATGGTAAGATGGTAAATAAAATAAAAATCAAAGAGAAGCAGTGGAGTTTCGTTGATTTAAATTGAAGGTCTAAACCTGCCAGTCTGATATTGGAGAAATCTTCTCAATAAAGTTGTTTTGTATGAATCCGGGACAACTGGCCGGCGGACAATTGGCCGGTGGACAACTGGCCGGTGGACATTTGGCCGGTGACTTTTGTGAGGGGTAGGACAATTGGCTGGTGACTTTTTAGGTGTTGCTTTAATATTGTGCCAAATTGTATTAAATATAATGTAATATTTTTATACTGGATATTTGTGTTTTTCATCCCATTCCAATTGTAATCCTCTGTAAAATGTTTCAAAACATATGTGTTTTCTAAACAATTTACTTACATCTTACTAATAAGGTACAGAAAATTGACAAGATACTTACATCTATGCTTGTCTGCAGAGATCCTTTGCAGTCTAGAGCACTTTTACTAGCACACTGACAACTAATTGTATTCTTACTTTTTTAGTTTACCCCTCCTCTGGTGGTTGGAAACAGTTCAATGATTTTTGACAAACAGTACTCTTTTAATATTTTTATCTTTGTCACATTATATTATTCTGATAGTAAAGAATTTGACCCCTACTTATATACACAGTGTCCAAATACAAATTGCAATTGAGCAAAGAACCTTTTGCATTAAATGTAGCAATCGTGAGCAGTTATCAAAGTTAAAGTTACCATAAATTAGAAATTCTGAGTAGGAATCAAAGGGCCTTTAGTTCGTTTACGAACATGTTAATCCTAAAGCCTTCTGCATTAAATGTAGCATTCCTGAGCAGTTAAATTAGAAATTCTGAGTAGGAATCAAAGGGCTATTGGTTCTTTTATGAACATAATATTTACCACAATTTGGCACAATATTAAATAACATCTAAACAATCACCAGCCAATTGTCCTACCCTGCACAAAAGTCACCGGTCAAATGTCCACCGGCCAATTGTCCACCGGCCAACTCTCCTCCGGCCCATTGTCCGCGCAACATTTTGTATTGTCTTGCATCATTTTTGGTGTGTATGAACCAGGCCTGGGGCAAATACTTTCAAAAGTATTCGAATACGAATACTTTTCATTTCCATGAATATGAATACATCAGTTTTAAAAGTATTCGAATATGAATACGAATACCTTTTGAAAAGTATTCAAATACATTTATGAATATATTTATGAATACATTTTAACTAAACCCAAATTTATACAATCATTTTTCATAAATCTGAATAATTTCACCTTTCTGAATAAAATATACAAACATAAGATCACAATGCAGTAAATGATGGTTCAGATTTACATGATATTTGACAACAATTCATTTTTGCCCCAAGGTCTGAATATTCAATCTGATAAACATGAGCTTCTGAAAAGATTTTTTTTTTGGAAAGAACGTCTTTGTGCCCTAAACATCTTGTATTTAACTGAGATAGCCATTGTTTTGGAAATCTTTATGATGGGATTACTACTGCTATAAGACTGTCACAATAGGTGTCACATAAGTTTGCCTAAGAATTACTCATGTATGACAAATGACACTGGTACTGAAACACATCTAAGTTAATCCCCTACTGTAGCAAAGGCAAACACAGTTTTCATTTTACGGTAGGTAGCCTGGTGTTTATAATTTCATGAATTTTATAATAACATAGTACTACATTATGAAAACCAATGTGGATTAAAACACACATGCAATCATTTATCAATATAAAAGATAAACACACAAACTAATTGCATTTATGAGATGTAAAAGAAGAAGTTATAATCCTAACTATTTTGTTCCAACATGACACTGTCATTATTATGTTATACAACATTTACTGACTAAAAGTATTTATGAAATATGTCTTGTTAGTTTTCCTAGGCACATAATGACAGACAGCCAAATTTCATATTTATATCTAAAACTTGTCAGTACAGGGTGAAAAAATCACCAAAATCATCAAAGCTATCATACCTAGGTCAAACCTTTGTGTTTTAGGATAATGAACTACAATTGAACAGGCTAATCTACCTTCAGATGTGGTTTGATCGTCTTCATATTTGGGTAGGATGCATTCTGTGTGATTCAGTGGGTTTCACATCTGGGTATGACATATTCAGGGCGATACAACACCACATGGCAAGCGATTTGCATTTGGAACAGTTTTTTAAATGTCCGCTATTGTGCCCTCTCAGGTGCTGTTTAACTCTACATGCTGGGAGGTGGCATGTATGTATGGGACATCTACTTTTTTTCAATATACACTAGCCAGACACAAGGTCTCTTTTTAGACGCATAAGGAAGAGGATTAGTGGAAAACAAATATGCACAGATACGACTGCACGGAAAGGTTTGACCAAGACATAAAATGTATACTTGCATGTGGATCTCCCAGTCCATGAATTTACATAGTTAATAGAGAATTGTATTTCCATAAGAGTAGACCCACTGGGCAAAATATTGCAGTCTGTGTTCCAAATAAATCAAATTATCTTCTAATCATGCACATCTCGGATGTGATATAATACTTTGCTGGGGAATATATGTGCAAGGAAAATAATTGGTAAAATTAGTGCTATTCAAGTTTACTATAACAGTAAATCTCTTTCTCTTCTCTGCATTCTTGCAATTCTAAACCCCATTGTCATGTTTAGATAATTGGTTTATATTTCAAGAACACAATATCTACATATTTATAGCTAAAATATCACCAGGATGGGGACACATTAAAGACAGGGGAAAGGTGATGCAATATGCACACCTCCTCACATCAACTCCTGACCATTAATTTGTTTATTTAGATTTTAACCCCGCTTTCAATACTGTATTGGTCATATCACAACGTGTAGTTTTATAGGCAGGGAAAACCAGTACATACAGTTGGTTACAGTTGTGTACAGTAAACTGCTAACCATCATTAAGCAACTACCAACTTTCCTACATAGGGTTTGGGGTGTGAACCACAGACCTCAAAGTTGAGAGGGAAGTGTGTAAGATTGTGGCTCTATTAGTTAGGCAATATTTTAGCAAATTTATAAGCATACATTGATATTCAATAGTTACCATCATGTAAATGTCTTTCTGTATACCTTGATTTAATTTAAGGTCACCATAAGTTTGCTATAGCTCATAGTTACAAAATATAAGATCTTAGAAAGGGCCCTATCAGGATTTACAGCCCACATATTATTCTGCCTAGAAGCATAAAACTTGATACAACCCTCTCAAATACTGTATAATATTTCTTATACATAGATATCTAATTTAGAAATTTATTTACAGAATTATGCACAAATATTAGAAATACCATAAATATTTTAATACTATAGCTGATAAAAATAGTAAAGCAGAATATTGTTACCTTTAAATATGCTACTTATTAAGATCTTTAAAGAAATATGTCACATAGATATATACATATACTCAGATCCTAGTTTTGAGCAACAGTATTCCAATGTTGTTTTAAAAAGATTAACTTATTTTTTCTGTCCTGAGTTCGCTGCTTCTTACTCTTTACACTAGCCCCCTCAGCCATATAATGTCCAGTGTCAATGTTACCCATCATCTTTATGCCGATGACACCCAAATATACTTAGCACTTGACTCCAGGAATTTTGATTCCAGTACTGCTGAGCTCACTGAGTGTCTTGCTTGTATTCAAAAATGGATGGTGTCAGGCTGAAAGTTAATCTAGAGGAAACAGAATTCACTGTCATTGGCGATAGACAGGCCAGTTAGTCCCTTATACAAAAGTTTCCCACTCAGTTTCTTGGAAATTCTATCTCCCCTACCACTGAAGTTAAGAATTTAGGTGTTAGTTTTGATTCTGGAAACACCTTTGCCAGTCAAATAACTAAGGTTTGTCATGCCTGCTACTATCATCTCAAAGATTTCAGATGCATTCATAAATTCATCAGTGTGAAGACTGCAGCCCTGCTGGCTAACTCAATGATCAGTAGTCGAATTGACTACTGTAATTCCCTACTTTATGATGTGAATAAACATAATGTGGCTAAACTCCAAAAGATTCAAAATGCACTTTGTAGAATTGTTTTCAGACTTGATAAAACAAGCCTTGTTACTTCTTATCTGCAAAACTACATTGGCTCCCCATTTCATACTGTATCCTATTCAAATATAATCTTATTACATTCAAGGCTATCACATTCTCTCAACATCACATACTTATCATCGTTAATCACAACCAGTTGCCTTACTCATGGAAATCAGCTTTCTCTTTCTTCAATTCCTGCCAAGAAGGCCATTGGTAGGTGAGGTTTGCAGTAAATGCAGTAAATGATGGTTCAGATTTACATGATATTTGACAACAATTCATTTTTGCTCCAAGGTTTGAATATTCAATCTGATAAACATGAGCTTCTGAAAAGATTTTTTTTGGAAAGAACATCTTTGTACCCTAAACATCTTGTATTTAACTGAGATAGCCATTGTTTTGGAAATCTTTATGATGGGATTACTACTGCTATAAGACTGTCACAATAGGTGTCACATACGTTTGCCTAAGAATTACTCATGTATGACAAATGACACTGGTACTGAAACACATCTAAGTTAATCCCCTACTGTAGCAAAGGCAAACACAGTTTTCATTTTACGGTAGGTAGCCTGGTGTTTATAATTTCATGAATTTTATAATAACATAGTACTACATTATGAAAACCAATGTGGATTAAAACACACATGCAATCATTTATCAATACAAAAGATAAACACACAAACTAATTGCATTTATGAGATGTAAAAGAAGAAGTTATAATCCTAACTATTTTGTTCCAACATGACACTGTCATTATTATGTTATACAACATTTACTGACTAAAAGTATTTATGAAATATGTCTTGTTAGTTTTCCTAGGCACATAATGACAGACAGCCAAATTTCATATTTATATCTAAAACTTGTCAGTACAGGGTGAAAAAATCAACAAAAGTGAAAAATATTAAATGTATTCATAAAAGTATTCATGAACATGAATACTTTTGAAATGTATTCGAATACGAATACTTTGCATTTTTCACAAAAGTATTTGAATACCAATACTTTTAAAAATGTATTCAAATACTTATGAATACAAATACATTTTTCCCAGGCCTGGTATGAACCAGTGTATATGTTGTGCCACTTCCAACTTTATCATAGGATGGCATCGATTCATTTTATATTGTATTGTCAATATGTGAATGGGCCTTTACAGTGTCAAAATCATCAAAGCTATCATACCTAGGTCAAACCTTTGTGTTTTAGGATAATGAACTACAATTGAACAGGCTAATCTACCTTCAGTTGTGGTTTGATCGTCTTCATATTTGGGTAGGATGCATTCTGTGTGATTCAGTGGGTTTCACATCTGGGTATGACATATTCAGGGCGATACAACACCACATGGCAAGCGATTTGCATTTGGAACAGTTTTTTAAATGTCCGCTATTGTGCCCTCTCAGGTGCTGTTTAACTCTACATGCTGGAAGGTGGCATGTATGTATGGGACATCTATTTTTTTCAATATACAGTAGCCAGATACAGGGTCTCTTTTTAGATGCATAAGGAAGAGGATTAGTGGAAAACAAATATGCACAGATACGACTGCACGGAAAGGTTTGACCAAGACATAAAATGTATACTTGCATGTGGATCTCCCAGTCCATGAATTTACATTGTTAATAGAGAATTGTATTTCCATAAGAGTAGACCCACTGGGCAAAATATTGCAGTCTGTGTTCCAAATAAATCAAATTATCTTCTAATCATGCACATCTCGGATGTGATATAATACTTTGCTGGGGAATATATGTGCCAAGGAAAATAATTGGTAAAATTAGTGCTATTCAAGTTTACTATAACAGTAAATCTCTTTCTCTTCTCTGCATTCTTGCAATTCTAAACCCCATTGTCATGTTTAGATAATTGGTTTATATTTCAAGAACACAATATCTACATATTTATAGCTAAAATATCACCAGGATGGGGACACATTAAAGACAGGGGAAAGGTGATGCAATATGCACACCTCCTCACATCAACTCCTGACCATTAATTTGTTTATTTAGATTTAACCCCACTTTCAATACTGTATTGGTCATATCACAACGTGTAGTTTTATGGGCAGGGAAAACCAGTACATACAGCTGGTTACAGTTGTTTACAGTAAACTGCTAACCATAATTAAGCAACTACCAACTTCCCTACATAGGGTTTGGGGAGTGAACCACAGACCTCAAAGTTGAGAGGGAAGTGTGTAACCACAGCACCACCGTGGCCCCCACTCTGACCATTAAGATTGTGGCTCTATTAGTTAGGCAACATTTCAGCAAATTTATAAGCATACATTGATATTCAATAATTACCATCATGTAAATGTCTTTCTGTATACCTTGATTTAATCTAAGGTCACCATAAGTTTGTTATAACTCAAAGTTACAAAATATAAGATGTTGTAAAGGGCCCTATCAGGATTTACAGCCCACATATTATTCTGCCTAGAAGCATAAAGCCTGATACAACCCTCTCAAATACTGTATAATATTTCTTATACATAGATATCTAATTTAAAAATTTATTTACAGACTTATGCACAAATATTTGAAATACCATAAATATTTTAATACTATAGCTGATAAAAATAGTAAAGCAGAATATTGTTACCTTTAAATATGCTACTCATTGAGATCTTTAAAGAAATACTAGTATGTCACATAGATATATACATATACTCAGACCCTAGTTTTGAGCAACAGTATTCCAATGTTGTTTTAAAAAGATTAACTTATTTTTTTCTGTCCTGGGTTCGCTGCTTCTTACTCTTTACACTAGCCCCCCTCAGCCATATAATGTCCAGTGTCAATGTTACCCATCATCTTTATGCCGATGACACCCAAATATACTTACCACTTGACTCCAGGAATTTTGATTCCAGTATTGCTGAGCTCACTGAGTGTCTTGCTTGTATTCAAAAATGGATGGTGTCAGGCTGAAAGTTAATCTAGAGGAAACAGAATTCACCGTCATTGGCGATAGACAGGCCAGTTAGTCCCTTATACAAAAGTTTCCCACTCAGTTTCTTGGAAATTCTATCTCCCCTACCACTGAAGTTAAGAATTTAGGTGTTAGTTTTGATTCTGGAAACACCTTTGCCAGTCAAATAACTAAGGTTTGTCATGCCTGCTACTATCATCTCAAAGATTTCAGATGCATTCATAAATTCATCAGTGTGAAGACTGCAGCCCTGCTGGCTAACTCAATGATCAGTAGTCGAATTGACTAATGCAATTCCCTACTTTATGATGTGAATAAACCTAATGTGGCTAAACTCCAAAAGATTCAAAATGCACTTTGTAGAATTGTTTTCAGACTTGATAAAACAAGCCTTGTTACTTCTTATCTGCAAAAACTACATTGGCTCCCCATTTTATACTGTATCCTATTCAAATATAATCTTATTACATTCAAGGCTATCACATTCTCTCAACACCACATACTTATCATCATTAATCACAACCAGTCGCCTTACTCATGGAAATCAGCTTTCTCTTTCTTCAGTTCCTGCCAAGAAGGCCATTGGTAGGTGAGGTTTTGCAATGGCTTCTCCCACTGAATGGAACAGATTCCCACAATCAGTCCGATCACAGAATACAATAATAGGGTTTCGAAGCCAGCTTAAAACATACTTATTTAGACTTGTTTAGACATACCTTCCACCATAGTATATCTTCCCTTGGGGGCGCTAAATTTGGATTGTATTAGCGAGGTCTGCTGGCAATATATGAAAGTGGAACTGGGATATAAGAAGAGAGCCCTCTTAACAGTTTGTGACTAGCAATATTATTGAAAGAAAGCTAATAACTATGGCTTTGTAATGCAAATCAATTGGTTTAATAAACCATTAAGCATATGCATGTCAATCTAAGTGTACTTTTATAACAATTAATCTCTGCCTTAAAGACTGGCTTAAAGAGAGAATCCAAGGTGTATCATACAGAAAAGCAGAGGTCCATAATAAATTGACTAGACATTGCGGGGTCAGCACCATCCAGACCCCCCAAAAAACAAAACAAAAACAAGATGAGTACCAAGGAAACAAGTGGTTGAACACATGTAATTCCCCCAAAAGATACCTGGAGGTAACAGTAACATTCTGATTATCAAGTTTATTTAACGAAGCCTTGGCTCTCACATCTACAGTCTTAGGTCCTGTCCATTGCAACATATTAGGTGTCCCAGTATGATCTCAAAGGGATGTAAGCCCAACAAACTGACCAAGTGAAATACCAATCTGGTATTGTTATCCTCTGAAATTAAAGAAATCAATGCAACGTCAATCCAGGTATAGGCAGATACAATACTTTGCCTGAAGAAAGTTAGTGGCTGTCGTGAACACTGAAAAATCCAAATGTGTTCAGATATCTCCAATGGCAAGTTTTAGACAGTAGGGATGTTATTTACATTTGCTTTTTGGTAAAACCTAATTCCAGACGAGTTTATTGATTATAGGTGTATGCAAAATCAAAGCAAGGGTTTTTTCATTGGAGGTTATACCAGGGTAGACCATGAATGCATCCCACATGTTACCATTAGCGGGATTCCAACAGACTTCAGGCAGGATAGCCAAGTAATTAAATGCCAAACATGTTACCCACATGTGGCTACTGGAGATTCTAAATGCATTATTTTTAATGCAATTGAAAGGTTCAGTCACATTCCAATAAGAAGAACTATGAAAAATTCTTGTTTTCTCTTCAATCAATTTATTAATTGATGTTAAAGAACTCAGTGCAAAAGGAAAGATATCAGGTGGGAATGAGAGACATTTTGTGAAAGCATCAAAGCCAAGTTACTTTTTTTGGTTTGTGTGAGAGATACATGGGGCAATGCCCTCTGAAGGAATTCAACACAGAGACAGAAAAGCAATAACTAAGTGAAAAGCCAGTCAAGTTGTGAAAATATGATTGAATACTTAATACCTATGTTTTTAAAGGTCGTGTTGCAGAGGAAGAGGGTAAAGTGAGAAGATATCCTTCATGAGATTATTAAATAGAAAATCTAGTTCTGATAGATTTGCATATACTCAACCAAGAAACTCATTTTATGGCAAGTGTTCAGTGCATGTTAAATTAAAATGTTAAAAATAAATGACCAAATGATTTCCTTTCATTTTCTTGGGGAAACAGGTCTGTAACTCAAGAATTGATTCTTTAAAATAGTTGTGGCATTTGGTAAAAATTAACAAGATAAACTAACATATATTTGTACCATTTGAAAAAAAGAAACTCTTGTTTCACTGTTACTTTGATCCTTTCTTTGTTCCCAGAGAACAATCATCCCTCCATTGTTATTTTTGTTTTGTTTCTGTAAATGTATCCGTTTCTTTACCACTCATACAATAGAAGTTTATCATGATATAAGTCTACCACCTTTTATCTAAGTATCACCTAAACATGCGGTACCTTTGATAGGTATTATTTTATGATTTTATTGAATCTTTTTTCTCCATCTGTTTAAAAGATCCAATTATTCTTATGCAATTAGACTTTTGATGCACTAAACCTCTAGTCTGTACAGGATTCTTAGGTCATAAACAAAATCAAATTTCTGACTTGATACAGTCACAGGGCATGCGAGAATATGAGCTTGGAAGTGATAAAAAGGGTGAAAAAGCGAATACCTTATTCACACTGTTCTGACAAGATGTCATTGTATACCTAGTTTTTGAAATGTCTCTGTGTCACACATTGCACACTGCCATAGCTTGGCATATGTCTCGTCTTGGTATATAATGGAGCTCACAAAAACAATCAAGAAATGGTTGCCATAGACGAGCACAAACGCGTTTGTGTCCAAGTTGTGCCAAGTTATGGCATGGAGCTGCAGTTTGCTTCCTGTGTGACCAGTAGCGTAGGAAGCGGGGGGCCGGGGGAAAACCCATGATATTTGTTAAATTTTGGAAATATTTTCAAGAAATTCACACTGTATCAGGGTTAAATATATTTTGAGATTAACTATTTAAACTACTTTAACCAGATGAATCAAACACAACTTAAATTTGTGCAAAATATAACCTTAAACATATTTATTTATTTATTTTATTTATTTATTCATTGACGTACACAAAGCACACACAAGGGAAAAACAGTAAACAATAAATGAAAAATATGCACATAAGGTGTACACCCTGTACAAACAAAAACACAATTAATTAAACATACACAAGAAATTAGCAAAAATTGACTGAAAAGCTATTTTGTAAAAAGATAATCTAAAATATCAGTGATGTCTTCTTTTACCATATCGGATGACCCTGATTCTCGTATACCTATCAAATCTAAAATGAAATGTACCAATCTTTGAGTTTCTTCTGAGTATTCTTTACTTACATTCAACAGTGATCTAACTTCATCAGCACGACTCATTACATACTCCTTATTTTTACAAACTTTTTCAGCAATATGTGCAAGTGACCTACTAGCATTACTATCACTGTTACGCAATAACTGTCTGCCACATAGTTGTACCAGTGTATTAGAACTTTCATGTATTTTACAATAAAGGAAAGTTTAAAATTCTTTTACACAATTGAGTTTCAATAGGTATATCTGAACATAACAATGGAAGCAGATAGCAGTGAGTTCTTGGCGACACACCAAAAACTCTCCTTATACCTTTACACCACTGCTTGTAAAATGTTTGTACATGTATACTTGAAAGATGCCAATGGATGCAACCATACAAAGGCGTACAGTATGATTTAAACAATTTATACTTTACATCATACGACAGGTGACTAAAAGTATTTAGAAGAGTATTGCATGCAATACTAAACTTATCAGAGACATAAGTGATTGATTTGTCACTAACTCTGGGGCCAATTATGTTTCCTAGATGATTAGCAGAATGCTGAGATTTGACAAACACTCCGTTGTGATGAATTCCTTCGACTGATCTATCAGTCCATATCTATCAATATTCAGAAACATGTCCATGTAATTCAAAGTACGATGAGATACTGATGTGGTAGCTACTGTATGTTTTAAATATATTGCTAAATTTACGAGTAATGTCACATCCTTTGACTGTTGTTAGGGACTTTATGATGTCATTGCAGTATGTAGTAGGTAACTGAGACATAAGAGCATATGGTCTTGAAAGGGTGTTAGTGTCCCAAATGTACTATATATAACATTTAAAAAAAACTTAAGTTTTGACAGAAAGGCCTATCAGACAGCACTATACTTCAACTAGAGTGATTCTGGTTTGTATCCGGAGCAGTTTCCTATCTGTATTTTCTTTTGCAAAGATGGATACATTAAATGAAAGTTGTTAATGGTATTTTAATTACATGAAAGAGTTTTTTGGATCTTTGAGTATTATAATGATGGAAACAAGCATATGATTCATAAAGCCAAATCATGCTGCCGTCGCCGCCACATAGATTTGTTTCTCCATGTAATAACTTAAACAATATTTTAGTTAGAACTTTTAAATTTGGCATGTAGGTAACATAAGTTACATTGAAAGATCAAATTATAGGTCGAAATATAAATGCATTCATATACAACTTTATTCTTGTTTCTTTCTAAGGCTTTGGGCAAGAACCACATTGCTTGTTATTCAGTTCTACATGCATAGTGCATCCATTTTTTGTAAGGGGGAAATGGTCATTGATTCAGTGAGTTTTTGGTATGTTGTGCCTGGCCCGAGTGGTTGTTTTCACGGGATGCCAAATCCAGTCAATTTGTAGCCCAATGACATTCATTGTCCAAGGCTCGACTTAAAACCCAGGTTCAAAACTTATTTTTAAAGCACTTTATTCCCATAAATATATAGTAAGTTTGTAATACAACAAAGGTTAAAGTATTGGGTTTTACATCCCATTCAATAGCCAGAATCATACAGGGATAGGCCCTCAGCATTGCCACATGTGGGATTCAAATTCATTACCACAGAGATGGCTGCCCATGATTAGGTACCGAATACAACTATAACAAACTTTTATATGGTGTAGGTTTGACTATTTGAAGATTAGTGTGGCTCCAGAATGGATATGAGTTTAGGGATCCTGTGGCTTAATGAAGGTCTTCTTTGAACGATTTTCTAGTTTCTGAATGCCCCACCCTCCAACTACTTCCCGAATTTCGCTAATGTTAACTTGCAAGTTGGAATTTGATCATTTAGTGTTTAATCATGCTACTGTTTTAGTCAAAAGTAACCATTGATTTTTTTGTATTTTCTCAATGATACAGTACATTCTGTTAATGTAAAAGTTTGTTGTATATTCTTGGAAGATTCATTTAAGATTAAAGACAAATTACTTTGGAAAGTTTTTGACACCAGGAGGGCCTCTAAGCGGTTGAATCTATCCGACCACTTTTGATCTAACTCCTCCATTTTCTTATCTGTAGCTGATATTACAATCATTTTCTTGGACTTGGAGGTAGATGGTTTTTTCTTCTTAAGTTTCTTATCAGGTACAGTATCTGTACGGGAAGCAATAGAAGCAGATTCACTGACGGCATAACTGATACGGTACCTGGGTCAACCAAAGTACCGTCTTTACTAGGGGAAGACATTTCTGCTTTCTTTGCATCTCGCTTTTATTTCTTCAACTTATATGATGGAGTAGCTAGCTGTGCTTTCTGCTCCAGGGTTAATGAAAGACAGAACTTACAATCTGTAGTTGGAGATTCAACACACGTGTCCTTCCCCTTCTCGCTACACCTAGCACAGAAGGAATGACCATCAAGGCTGGCCATAGTATGGCTGCAGTTACCCCTTTTTTGTCCTGGAGATGACATGTTGGTCTATGATCACTCTGATATACGTTTAAGTAAATGAATTACTTTAATTTACTTAGAAACACAAAATTCTGGCAATAAACTCCAAAAAATCTGAAGCACAGAAAAATATGTGTGCAATAGTTCGCGCCAAACAAAAAAGATGCTATGACATCACGCTGTCTAGACAGGAAGGAAGTATGACACGCCATCTGGCGAGTGCACTAGTACTAGGGACCGGCCGGCCGGTGTAAACACAGAACCTCTTTTTCTGACGTTTGGCGGGCTGGTCTGCGCCGACCAGATTAACAATTGTCCATTGGATAGGACGTATTAACGCAATAAAAAGTCTGTTTTACTGAACATCCAATATGCACATGTTCATCCAACACGGTGATTGTTCAGCATGTTTTTGCCTGTTTTCATCCACCCAATTAAACATCATATGAATATATTGGAGTCAATGAACCGGAAAAGTGTAAAATAGACATTGTTGGATAACTTAGCTTTCAACATAATTTTGCAAATTTAATAAGTAAATTAAATTTTTATAAGTTAATACCCTATCCAATGGACAATTGCTTTACCGGTCGGCGCGACCGGTCCCGCCAAACGCCAGAAAAAGACATCCTGTATATAATACCGGCAGGACTGGTCAGGAGAGTGCATTCACCAGGTGGCGCATCGTACTTCCTCTTCCTGTCTAGACAACGTGACGTCATAGCATCTTTTTCGTGTCTAATCCTAGTAAGACTCCTAGTAAGCTGATAGCGGGGCCGGTTGAGTGGGCCTTGCCTGTCCATTGGATAGGGTAATAACTTATAAAAATTTAATTAACTTATTAAATTTGCAATTTTATTCCGTTAATACATCCTATCCAATGGACAATTGCTGAATAACTACTGCTTGGTAGGCGGGTAAGCAGCTAGGGACTTATGTGAACTCATAACAAACAAAATTGTACAGGCCCATTTGACCTAGGGTCAGAGAACCCTGGCAGGTCAAGGTCGGCCATCAACTCACCGGTTAACCGGGAGTCTACCGACGTTGCCCCCCCTTTTTTTCTTTCCTTCTATAGTCGGTCTGAGAAGGATAAGATAGAGAGAGAGAGGGGCTGAGTTCAGTCCCAGAAGAAATAAACTTCCCAAGGGAAGCAAGTCACAGTTTTTTTTTGTTTTTTTTTTGAAAATATATGTACATCAAATATTTACATTATGTACATATTTAACATATTTACAATATGTACATATTTACATATATACAATATCTCCTCACTTCTGGGCAGAAGAAATAAACTTCCCAAGGGAAGCAAGTCACAGTTTTGTTTTTTTTTTTGTTTTTTTTTGAAAATATATGTACATCAAATATTTACATTATGTACATATTTAACATATTTACAATATGTACATATTTACATATATACAATATCTCCTCACTTCTGGGCCTGGTGGTGCACCTGTTGGGCAGCCACTACAGGTCCCAGGTGGAAAAGCTCTGAGTCAGCCCAGGCAACATCCTTCAAATAGAATTGGGTGAAGGTGTTGTGAGACTTCCAGTGACAGGCTGGCAAGATCTGATCTAAGGAGATCCCTGATTGGAAAGCCTTAGAGGCAGCAAAGGCCCCATCATGGGCTTTAACCTGATGTAAGGTGAGGGCCGCCTGGTCAGAGAGCTCATAGCACAGAATCACAGTCTGTTTAATCCATGAGGAGATGGTGGCAGGTGAGATGTCTTTGTCAAAGCTCTTCTTGAAGGAGACAAAGAGTAACTCCTTATTCTGCCTGAGATCTGCAGTCCTGTCCAAGTAGTAGCGCAGGGCTCTACCTGGACATAAGGACCTGTCACCCTTGAGTGACCTATCCAGAGATGGTGCCAGGGCTGGAATGACCACTGGAGCCACACTATCTGGACCTTCCTTAGCCAGCTGGTTCTTGGATAGGAAGCTGGGCGAGGGGTACAAAGACACCTTAGACCAGTCTGACTGGTGTCTGATGTTCTTATGTAACCAAGCATGGATCTCACTCCTGCGTTTACCAGAACCTAAGGCCAACAAGAAAACAGTCTTGAAGGTCAGATGTTTCAAGGAGGCCTCTTTTAGGGGTTCAAAGGGAGCCTTTGTCAGCTGGTGAAGCACCAGAGAAAGGTTCCAGGAGGGTATGCCCCTCCTGCCCTTGGGTCTGTCTCTATGGAAACTATCCAGGAGACGATTGAGATTTTCATCCTTACTGACATTAATGGTGGAATTGCCCAGTTTGTCAGCAATGGCTGATCTGTAGCCATCAATAGTGCCTGGTTGCAACTTCTTGTCCTGAAACAAGTGCAGGAGGAAGTCAGCAATGGCTTTCAAAGGTGGTGCCCTGAAGTCCACCTGATTACTGAGGCACCACTTTGTAAAAATGGTCCACTTTGCCTCATAGACAGATCTGGTTGGTCTTCTTTGAGGAGCCTCAATTCGTGCTGCCACTGCCTCAGAGAAGCCTTGCTCCTTGATTGCTGAGGCTCTAGGAGCCAGGCATGTAGGTTCAGATTTGACAGGTTCCTGTGAAGGACCTGGTTGAAGGGCTGAGACACTAGGTTTGGTACGCAGGGCAGACACAGTGGGATCTGGCTTGACATTGCCACCAGGTCCCAAAACCAGGGTATGTTGGGCCACCCTGGAGCAATCAGAATTATTCTGTTGCAGGGGTAGTCCTGGAGCTTCTCCACCACTTTGCCCAAGATGGCTGCCGGTGGGAAGGCGTATGGGTCCAGGTCCTCCCAGGAGAGGCTGAGTGCATCCACTGCCCAAGCCTGGGGGTCTGGAACCGGTGACACAAACTGTGGCAGTTTGTTGTTGAACCTGGTGGCAAACAGGTCCACTTGTGGCTGGTGCCACCTTGAGCATACAGCTTGGAACACTGCTGGATGAAGTGACCACTCTGTTTGAATGGTCTGGCCAAGTCTGGATAGCTTGTCTGCTATCACGTTCAGCCGGCCGGGGATGTGACGTGCCCTGAGGGTTACCTGTTGTCTGGTGCACCAGGACAGGATTCTCCACAGTAGGGCACACAGTGACCCCAACTTCATCTCCCCCTCTTTGTTGATATAGGCAACCACTGTTGTGTTGTCTGTAGCTATCAACACTGTCTTGTTGCAGACCAGGGTTCGAAACTCTTTTAGAGCTAGAAATACAGCCATTAGCTCTAAGTGGTTTATGTGTAACTTGCTCTCTGGAAGGGACCAATTTCCTCTTGCAGTATGGTCGTCCAAGTGAGCGCCCCACCCTTTGTTTGATGCGTCTGTAAAGATCTGGAGAGCATGTTGTAGAGGGTGTAATGGTTGACCTAGTAGCACATTGCTTTCCTCCAGCCACCACCTTAGTTGGGGGTGGAGGGACTTGGGAACCGGTATCACCTTTTCCAGTGATTCTGGGACCCTCCAGTTGTTTTTCAAGTGCCACTGTATGGGTCTCATGTGTAGTCGCCCTAAGTGGACTTGTTTTTCTGTTGCTGTGAGTAGCCCTATGAGGGACATAAATTTCCGGACCGGGCATACCGGATCCGACAGTATTGATCTGATCTTGTCTGTCAAGGTCTGCCAACGTTCCTCTGTTGGTCTGACCCTGCCCACTTTCAGGTCGAACTGGTAACCTACGAAGTTGAAGACCTGTTGTGGGACCAGTTCTGGTTTTTCCCTGTTCACCAGCCACCCTAGTTCCTGGCACAGTGTGATTAGGGTTTGAGTATGCTGGAGACAGGTGTCGTGGGTAGAGGCTCTCACCAGCCAGTCGTCTAGGTACTGGTGGATCCTTATACCCTTTTGAAGTGCCATGAGTTTGACCTCTTTGGTGACCACTGTGAACTCCATGGGGGCTGTGGACAGGCCAAAGGGAAGGGCTTTGAACTGGAAGGACCGACCCTGGAGGTGAAAACGCATGTACTTCCTGGACTGACTGTGAATTGGTATGTGGAAGTATGCGTCTTTGAAATCTATGGATGTGACCCACTCCCCTGACTGTAGAGAGGTTCTTATTGTCTCTGGCGTCTCCATCTTGAACAACTCTGTGTTCAAAAAGGTGTTCAAGGTGCTCAAGTCCAGAATCGGTCTCCACCGGTTGTTGGGTTTGGGTACCAAAAATAGCTGGTTGTAAAACCCCAGTGAGTTTGGGTTTTCCACCGGTTCGACTGCATTTTTGTTTATCAGCTGATGCAGTGCCTCCACAAGGAAGGCCTGTTTGGTTGGATTGTGGTAGTTGCTTATTACAGTCGGTGACCTTGTTAAGTGAGGTCTGAACCGGAACGGAAGAGTATAACCCTCCCTCAGTGTGGGGACTACTTTTGGAATCGAACCCAAGGCTTCCCATTTCTCCCAACACTGGTTTAACCTCGCCCCTACAGGAGGATCTATAACAGCATGTTGGGCATTGGTGACAAGATTTACAGAACACAAGTGACCTACACAAGAAACACTTTTCACATATTTTATTTCTGTGTACATTTGACAAAAGGTGGGATTTACGCCTTTCCTTTGTGGCAACCAGTGACAATATGAGCATTTGCAACATGAGAGTCTACATTGAAATTTAAAGTCACTTTGCTGTTCTCTGACACCACTGGTGCTGGGTTCAAGTTGCCCCGACCGGTAATAAGTACAGAGTTCTTCTGACCGGTCACTGGAAATATACAGTGATTGTCATTTATGAGACTTGAACCCCTTGGCAGGTTTGTGTGTAAAAGTTGAGGCCTTGCCACGACCTTTCCTAGCCTGCTGCTTGTCTCTGATCTGTTTCCAAGCAGGGACGTTCTTCTTGTCGGTGTGATGGCTAGTAACCTTGTCACTTGCAGCATATGGGTGGAAGCGACTTTGCTGTCGGTGTGAAGTACCGGAAGAACGCCTCTCTTCGCTCTTACAGATTTCCTCCTCAGCTTTTGATATAAGCTGGTCCGGGAATTTGGTTAATTTTATTGTAATTGGACATAATCCCAACAGAAGCTTACGTGACCTACCGTTCGGTCAAGGACACAGACAATGTGTCTCGCCATTTTTTTTTTACTGAAAGTACACACGTAAACCCCAGCGGGCACCTGCTGGAGGTTATATCTCCACTGTAAGTTGTCATTCTAATTTTGACCCTACCCCTCAGAAGATGGTAGAGGGGAGGAGGGTGGGACTCTCCCTGTTGGGATTATGTAAGTATTTTTATTTATAAAAATTCCAATTACAATAAAATTAACCAATTTTATTGCATAAAAACGTACTTACATAATCCCAACAGAAGCTTGAATGCAGCCCTGAGGTCCATGGTGGGTAGACTTCTGAGGACTGTCAAGTGCTATAGGAGAGTTCTTTAGGTATACAGATACAAAAAAATGCATATACAATATGTTATACTACAAACACTGTAATATACTACATATATGAATACTAGTATCATTATTACTGTCATAGTCAATACAAGTACTGTTAAAGTAAAAAGTAATTGTAATAAAGTAGCTGTAAAGTACTCACCCACTTATGAAAGTAGCATGCTGTACTGTACATCAAATAATATGTATGAAACCCTCCACCTTGTCTATACAGTAGTGCAGGGGTCAAAGGTCAGCTGTGCCCAGTTGAATAAAACTCCAACAGTCAGAGTGCAGCTGTCCCTCAAGCCAAGCAGCCATAACATGAAGACTTATCCATATTCTTGTTCCACAATCAAAGTCTTAGTACATTCCAGTCCAAATCCATATATCCTGAAAACATAAAGACTGATTATATTATTAAGTCTCAATTGTTCACTACATGCTGTGCAGACACAATGGGACCTAACTTAAAGATATCATCATTTTCCCAGCAAATATCCTTCAAATAAAAGTTTGTAAAGGTATTGTGGGATTTCCAGTAACAGGAGCTCAAGACCTGCTCTAAGGAGATACCTCCTTTAAATGCAAGTGACGCAGCCATAGCTCTAACATCATGAGCTCTAACCTGAGTGACCTGTTGATCAGCCGTATCTGAAGACTGATAGTAAGTTTGAATGGTGTGTTTGATCCACTGGGAAATGGTTATTCTTGTGATATCCTTAGAATAACCCTCCCTAAGGGATACAAAGAGCAGGGCCTTGCCCTTTCTCATGGATTTGGTCTTCTCTAAATAGACCTTGAGGGCCCTAACTGGACAAAGTGACTTGTCCTCCACCAGTGAGCTGTCCAACATGATAGTAAGGGCTGGTATCACTACTGGCTTAATGGAATCAGGGCCATCCGAAGCCAATTGGTTTTTAGCCAGGAAGGCCGGAGAAGGAGAGACAGTAACTTCTGACCAATTTCTCCTTGAAGAGACAGAAGAGTGAGTCCATGCATGTATCTCACTCCTTCTTTTTCCTGAGGCTAAAGCCAACAGGAACACTGTCTTGTAAGTTAGCCACTTCAAAGGAGCCTCTGACAAAGGCTCAAAGGGAGGTTTTGTCAAACCTAAGAGGACCAATGAGAGGTCCCATGTAGGTATGGACCTATTTGGTTTAGGTCTATCCCTGGTGAAGCTGGCAATAAGTCTATTCAGTTCTAGACTTTTTGAAATGAATTCACCCTGTGAACCCAAAGCATCAGCAATTGTTGTTCTGTAACCAGAGATTTTTGACTGTGAACAGGTAGTTTAAAAATTCTGCTACCTGGGGAACAGCTGTTGAGGTGATGTCCACCTTATTCTCTGTGCACCATTGCCCATAAATGGTCCACTTTGATTGATAGACTTTTCTTGAGGATTCCCTCTGAGGTGCCTTAATTCTTTCTGCCACCTCAGATGAGAATCTTCCAGAATTGGATTCCTGGAATCCAGAAGCCACACATGTAGATTCAGGTACTCCACGTTGTTGTGGAACCTGTTGGAATGTGGCTGTTTCAGAAGTGTCTTCCAGTGAGGGAGCTGTAGGGGTACCCTGGTCGAGAGATCCACCAGATCCCAAAACCATGGCATCCCTGGCCACCCTGGAGCCAGTACTATCATCCTGCATGGGTATGTTATTATTTTTTGAATTACTTGTGGCAGGATGGCTACTGGACAGAAGACATAGCCGTCTAGGCCTTCCCAACAGATATTCAATGCATCTATTTTCCAAGCCTTTCTGTCTGGGACAGGAGATACATAAATTGGAAGTTTGTAATTTAGATGAGTTGCAAAAAGGTCTACCATTGGTGTGTGCCAAACTTTGCAAATTTGGTTGAATATCTGTTGGTGAAGTGACCACTCCATCTGTATGACCTTGTCCCTTCGTGATAGAGAGTCTGCTATGACGTTTAGGGATCCAGGTACGTGTCTTGCCCTTATCTGGATTCTTCTGGAATTTGTGAATGCAAGAATTCTCCAGATAAGAGCACACATCTCTAGGGAATGTGTGCCTCCTTCTTTGTTCAGATAAGCTACTACTGTGCTGTTGTCTGAACAAATGAGCACTGTTTGACCTTGTAAGTGTTCCTGAAAGCCCTTTAGGGCTAGAAGAACAGCTTTTAGCTCCAATACATTGATGTGGAGCTGGGCTTCCTTGTTTGACCAGAGACCACTTAACACTATCTCGTTTAAGTGAGCTCCCCAGCCTTTTTGTGAGGCATCTGTAAACACCAGTGTGTTGTGTACCTGAGGATGGATAGGAGCACCTGCCATGAGATTTTTGATATCCTCCCACCACTTTAGGTGCTTCAGGAAATTTCCTGTTACTGGAATCCTTATGTCCAACGACTGGGGAAACTTCCAGTGCGACTTTAGGTACCACTGGAAAGGTCTCATGTGTAACCTTCCTAGTGGCACTGTTTTTTCCAAGGAAGCTAAAGTCCCTATGAGCGACATGAGCTTTCTTGGAGTCAAGACTAATGACTTTCTGATGGAAACAGTCTGAGCGTTTAGCCGATCGAGTTTCTTCTGGGTTGGGAACACTAGACCCCTCTGAAGGTCGAAGTGATAGCCCAGAAAATCCAGTTTTTGCGTCGGTATCAATTCCGATTTTTGAAAATTGATAAGCCAGCCTAGTTTGGACCAATTGTACTAACTTTCTGAATCTTTGATACATTATTCCTTTGTTGGTGACCGAAGAAGCCAGTCGTCCAGATATTGATGGATTCTGAGGTTCCTGGCTTGAGCTATGAGTTTGACCTCTTTGACAATGCGAGTGAACTCTAGGGAAGCTGTCGCGACACCAAAAAGGGAGAGCCTGAAAATGGAAGACCCCTTTTTTGGTCTGAAATCTCAGATATTTTTGAGATTGTGGATGTATTGGGACATGAAAATAAGAGTCTGCGAGGTCTATCGAGGTGACCCATTCCCCCTGTCGAATAGACTTTCTTATAGTTTCGGCTGTTTCCATCATGAATGTCGGCACATGAAAATGTTGGTTCAACATACTTAAGTCTATTACTGGTCGCCACCTTTTCATGGGTTGGGTACCAGAAATAATCTGCTGTAGTATCCCAGAGTTGTGGGTTTTCTGACATGAGTTATCACCCTTTTTAAGCATAGCCTGAACTACTTCGTGGAGGGCGCCATGTTTGTTTTTGTTGTCAAATTCACACAAAGTGAGCGGAATTTTCGACAATTTTGGAAGAATTATGAAATCTAGACAACAGCCATGTGTTAGTAAAACTACTCATCTGGGCTGAGGTCGGTATTTTGACTATACCTGGCAAATATCCCGTAATCTTGTCCTTTTATTAACGCTTCTTCTTCGCTGCCATTTGCGATGCGCGCGCAGCATGAATTTGGCTGTGTTCGTTTGACACGAAAAGACTTGAGACGTTTAGAGTGAGATAACCTCCCGAAATCAAAATTCCTGACAGTATGTCTGTATGCCCTGGTGGCAGATTTGGTTATGTAGAGTCTTTTAACATTTTGTCCTCCACTTGAAACAAAATGTGTAGATGATAAACTTCCTGCTAATCAAAGTGGCCTGTATGCAGATTAGGAAGATCCTTAGGACCCAAGTTCGAACTACAAACTTCAACCAAGTGTCCCTGGGTAGGAACATGTTGCAAGGATGGGCCATATTTTACTGTAAGTCAGTGTAGATAGCAATCTCCAGAGAAGAGGTAACAAAAGTCTGGAGTTGTAAGTACTTGTCCAGGAGATCTGCTGACTACGACACAGTTCCAGATCTCCTGAACTCCTAATTCAGAGGCTAGTTCCTGAATCCTGATATGCAACTACTCAATGGCCATCTTAAACCATGTGACATGGTCTAAAAATGGTACATTCTGTCTGTAGACTGACTCCTGTATAATGTGCTGTTAGATGAGACAGAGATAGTAGAGAAGACTTCAAAGGAGTCTCTCTCGAGAAGTGATGTAAGGTCATATGTGGCCTCTCAAAGGCAAGAAACTGACCATGAGAACTAGGATTCTGCTCTTTGACCTACAATGTAGTTCCTGAAGCCTCCTAAATCTGTGAACCCATGTGCTGAACAGGAGGTAAGGCTAAATTGTGCTTCTTAACAACCTGGTTAGAAGGTTCCTATGAAAAGGAGGAGCCACAAGACACTCAACTTGTGGAACTTCTAGATGCAGCAGCCCTCTAAAGACACTCCATATCTCCACATGGGAGGGGTGCAATTGTAACTGATAGGAGCCTGCCTCACCCTGAGGAGACCTAGACTGCTGGTGTTTCCTGGAAGGTAAGTTGAATCATCAGCAAGTTCACCTACAGATGAATCAGGTCTTGTCTGAGAGACAGGGGCACACATACCCTGCTCCTGTGAAAGATGAATGTCTGAGTAAAAAGGGAGACCTACAGTGTCTCCTGGAAGGTTAGTTTGAATCATCAAAAAATCGCCTTATGATGAATCAGGTGTTATCTCAGAGACAGGGGCACACATACCCTGCTCCTGTGAAAAGATGAATCTCTGAGAAAATAGGGAGACATACAGTGTCTCCTGGAAGGTTAGTTTGAATCATCAAAAGTCGCCTTGTGATGAATCAGGTGTTATCTGAGAGACAGGGGCACACATACCCTGCTCCTGAAAACGAAGAAGGTTTATATGTGGGTTCAAACTCCTCAAACTGGGAAGTCAGAAGGCCACAGACTGGTCATGTAGTGGAACACTCTTATTTCTTACCAGAAAAGCATTAATCCTTTCCTTTTCCATCATTCTGCCTTTAATGCAAGCTTGGTGAATATCCCAAGGTAGCATAACAGAAAAATAAACTGCGCCTATTGTAAATATACTTTGAAGCGCTAAAAAGAACGTGTGTGTACTTGACGGCGGTCAAAATAAGAATGACAACTTACAGTGGAGATATAACCTCCAGCAGGTGCCCGCTGGGGTTTACGTGTGTACTTTCAGTAAAAAAAAATGGCGAGACACATTGTCTGTGTCCTTGACCGAACGGTAGGTCACGTAAGCTTCTGTTGGGATTATGTAAGTACGTTTTTATGCAATAAAAAAAGCATTCAAATGAACTGGTGACGTTCTCAAGGCTTAAGAGAATCCTGCTTAACTCCAGCATGTAGATAGTCCAACTAACTATCCCGGCGAGCAAGGGTGAAGTTGGCCATGTTAATAAAAACTGCTTCTGAAAGATCTTGCATAGTCCTGGCCATTGCTTGAGATACTGACCGGTTGAAAGTGGTCAAGTACTCTAGTTCACTAACAGCCTGTTTCATCTTTTCAGATGACCTGCCTTTACTATCCAGACGCAGGGTTTTTAACTGAGTGTTCATCGAGTCCTGAACCCTGGTCAGGCACCTTGACAAACCAGCAGCCTGGTTACACATTATTGTCTGTTCACGAGCTGCCCTCTCCCAGCGTCTGAGGAGATCCTGACTGAAGGCTCGATAGGGTGGAGCAGAGGGCAAATTTCTTCTGGCAACCCTGCTGAAAGAGTGGTTGAGTTTGGCCGGATCTGGTGACCAGCTACGAACCGTAGAACTCTCACTGTCTTTTTCAGCATGCATCCCGTACCATCTAGAAGGTCTAGGGATTTTGATGAACTGATCCCTGAGGAGGCCAGTGTTATCAGAATTCCTGGTAGGGTAGCCTTCTTTGATTGTGAGGTTAAGACTGGACATCTTCCTGCACAACCAGTCGTCCACAGGAAGTTTCACACTGACTTTACCGGTTGGCTGGACACGGGTACCGGCAAAGGGGTTGTCATCTGCAGCAGAGGACACAGTTTCGAACTCAGGAACCTTGTGCCAGTTCATGAAACTCCTCACACCCTTCATGGTTTCCCTGTAGTTTGCCTCCTCAGTGGGCTCAGTCTCAGGGTCATCTCTAGAAGCATCTTTGTCTGCTGACCAGTCCCGGTGGATGTCAACCTCCAGGGAACCGGTTTCACTGAACTGCTCAGCTTCACTGTCAGAAGCTGCACTCAGATCCACATCACCGGTGGGCTGAACCTCTGGGAACGAACCGGGGACCTGAACAGGCTGATTTGCTATCCCTGCACCGTTAGCCCCAAGGGGCTGGGTATCCTGGTCAAGGCAGGGACCGGATTTCTCAGCTGGTAGACTCTCCTCCACAGGAAGACTGCTGGTGGTGGCACCAGGGTCAAAAAAGGGCTTCTGAGAGGGAGTCACATCTGAAGCCGGCTTCACAACCGGTTCAACCGGCACTGTGAAAGCCTTGGCTAGCAGCATAGCCTCAAGTCTGGAAAATCTTTCTCCCCACTTGTCATCCAGATGCTGGAGATCTTCAGTTGTAGGTCTACTGCTTGAAGATCTTTTCTTACTGGCAGATGGCTTGGGAGACTCACTACGTTTCGTCTTCTTGGAAGGGGTCGTCTGCACAGCCTTGACCTTTTCCACTTTACCCAGTATGCTAATGTGTGCTGGGTCCACGAGAGTGGGGGTGGATGAGGTCGTAGCATTGGAGGTCGTCTTCTTGTCTTTCCTGTCCCTATAGGTAGGCGTAGCCAGCTGAAGGGACTGCTCAGGGGTAAACCCTTTACAAATCACGCATTCCTTCTTCAGGGCGCAGGGGTCGTCGCCTAGCCCTTTGTCCCTACACCGTGCACACTTGGAGTGGGTGTCGAACCCAGCCATAGCGTGTCCGCATGAACCTCGTCTTTGTCCTGGTGATGACATAGTTGTAGATAAAAATTCTGAATTACTTCAAATATGAAATAAAACGGATGACTTCGGTATAAAACCAAAATTTCCTTGTCGTTGAAAACACGTCTTCACTCTCCACACGCCAAACGAAAAAGATGCTAGGACGTCACATTGTCTAGACAGGAAGAGGAAGTATGATGCGCCACCTGGCGAATGCACTCTCCTGACCGGTCCTGCCGGTATTATATACAGGACGTCTTTTTCTGGCGTTTGGCGGGACCGGTCGCGCCGACCGGTAAAGCAATTGTCCATTGGATAGGATGTATTAACGCAATAAAATATATATTATCGGTCTGATATCTTTTTGTCATGGCTATTGTGTTTGTTACATATATTGGACACTATATTAGTACATTGTATATTACATATATTAGGCACTATATTAGTGCATTGTTTAATTTAAGCTTTATGTCTATACATTGTCATAAAGGATAATTGTGTTGTTGGTTCTTTTTGTGTGTTAACATTTAAAGTAAGGGAGTTATTGATTTTTGTGTTTTAGTGTTTATTGATTTGTTCACAGACTGGGGGAAATCCCCCCCTCAGTGGTTATGTTAGATTTGGGGAAACCCAATTGCCAGTAGTTTCTAGAACTTCCTCATTTGGCCTAGATGGCTCAATCTTCTTTTGAGTTGGTTCTGTATAATTCCAGAAGGAATCTGTGAATGTATATAAGGAATGTACATCTGACCACAAAAAAACTTTGTATTCGCTTGCTATAAGGAGAGCTATTGTGTTTTGGAGTATAATATATGCTTATATCACTGTGAACTTTTACTGGAGTGAACTGGATACATCATCTGGACAGATTTATTGTACTTTGGATATTTTGGATATTGTACATTCATATAACAGAGAGTGAATTTACTGCATTTTGGACTTTGTCCACATCTTGGAGCAGACAGTACAGTTGTGTTAACTCTCTAAATGTCTCCAGACAGACATTCTGTGTGACTGGATATACAAAGAATAGCAGGACAGGAACCTTTTGTGTTGTTGAGTGTGAGACAGGTCACAAGATATAGATATCCGTGTGTGAGTGAACATTGGACAGATCACGGGACAGACCACAGGACATTGGACAGATCACAGAATATACCACAGGATGGATTACAGAACAGATTGCGGGATACGGCGGATAAACTTATTCTTAATCTCAGTGGTCAGGTCAGCTAGATCTTGTTATTGTATTAGTGTGCTTAGTTAAGGGCATACCAGTTGACTGTAATCATTATTATTGACTATTAAATAAATTTGTTAAGACAACCGGTAATTGCTACCGCGCTTGCCCGTGACCGTAACAGTGTTATAAACATCTCCAGCCACACTGATATTGTTTCTTTTCAAATGTACTTATTTCTACATCCAAGGCCAATGTAACAATCTTGTCTTGTAGATAGAGCTTAAACTCATCAGGCATAAAACATCAAATAGCATATTCTATTCTATATAAGAAACCTTGCATTTCCTATGAAATAGATCATTCTACATAGCAAGTTTCTTACCTACAGCTTAAATTAACTTCACATCAAGATTCTACTTACACCTCAGTTCTATATATTCAAGGGTTATCGAAAGAGTCAAACAATTTATAATTTGACCAGTGAAAATAACTGATTTGTCACAAATGAAAGGACAAGTGGTACCACTAAAAAGATTGCAATTGTGACCTGTTCCCAACGGTTAGGATTCATAAAGAACAGTCATCTTAATAACTCTTGTGCATTGATAGACTGAAAGTTCAAAATCTTGGTGGGATGAAATTACTCTGTTTTCAAGGGAGAGTGTACAAGATTAACTGTAACACTACAAAGATACGTCAGAACATCACAAATATAAAGTAATGGACAACAGAAATGATACAAGTTCTGACTATTCTAGACCAAAATATAATGTTTTTTAAAGATTTTTTTTAAACGGTACAAGCATCTGTGATCAACCTTGATTCTCAAGTCTACAAGGAATAAGATTATACTTTCTACTACATCAGCAGAACATTCAGGGTTTAAACTGGTGAGACAGGATTTTGGGTAACTAGTCTGACTACATCATTGTGTACATATTGTTGTTACAGTTATTAAATGAGCTATTAATGCAGGACATAAGTGTTGCCCTAAGTAGGTCAAGTAACATGATTCACTGTTGGTGTTTTAGGGTAACCCAAACCATCATGCTCCAAACCAAAATGGGTGAGATTTCAAATTCACCCCACATTTATATGGTCCAAACCCGAACAGACCAGTTTTCAGCACAGTTTCACATTTATTATGGTTAAAATCTGAACAGACCAACTTTGGCAATAGTTTCACTATTATTATGGCCTATTTTGTGCTGTTTATTACAATGATCAACTATGCAATGACATGTTTTATTAAAACAATGTCAGAACTACACTGCATTATGACAACTCATAGTTAAAAATTAACAATCATACATGTTTGTTGTTCCCTGTTCAACCCAGATATTATAAATTATGCCTTAATAATATGATGCAAGCTTTTTATTTAGAAAACTTCTCCAATTTTTACCAGATCTGTAGGTATCATCAACATATAGCATTGACCTCCAGTAAAAATTGACCATAACTTCCATATTTAATGTCTTTTATAAAAAAATCACTGTTTTCTTCAGTTAAAATGGGCTTGTATCAGAGTTACTCTGTTTGGTTTGGTACTTTTGAGCCTTGAGAATATTCATATTCTGCCAGACATATACAAAAGAGTAAATCCATAATGTGGATTGGTACCAACTAGCCCCTTTTGTTGAATTGGTGCAAGCAGCATTATATAATGCAATAGTTTATTACTAAATACTGAGTGACAAAAATGCTTAGGGATATGGACATCAAAGAGAATATTTAAATCACCAGCAGTTTCTGCCATGATCATCTGCTTCATTTCCTTTCACTGCATAAACATTTTAAAATTATTTTTGAACTTATAACGTGCGTCTGCGTTCAACTGTTTCATCTGATTCTATCTGGCTTACCACCAGTGTGAACTGAATCATCTAGTAAAGTCACAAAGGGTTAATACAACATTACAATCTTCATTCAAGCGAAAAATTTCCATATTTGAGAACCGGTTGTGGCCACTGATTAAACTTGTAGGTGCTTTTCATAAGAAAACCAATCAATTACCAGATAAACCAGTTTTTTTTTTATTCACATCCTTACCAGAATTCTTGGAAGACATCTAATACTTTTCTCTTATAATTGTTCATTCAATGGAACTGCTTAGAATTGTGCAACATCTGGTTTTCTGTTACAATCAAGAGCAACATCTATTTGTTAAAATTGCATGAAATGTCTGTTCTTTGTTACACTTGCATGATGCATCAGTTTTCTATTACAATTGCATGAATCACAAACTTTTTTGCATTTATTTAACTACCATGTGTAACACTTGATCTTCCGCTTTCATGTGCCACATGGGTTAAAATACTGGGGTTTTTGGTCCCTTTGACAGCTAACCAAAGAGGTGAGACGGACCCAATCATTGAAGCCCTTCTCATTCACACAGCAGTTTCTTGGAATAAATGTGCATGCTTCCTCTTTCATAGATCACCAATGTTTTTGTGGTCAGATGATATTTCACTTCACTTTACTCAGAATGTATGAGGATAAACACAGTACAGGTATTAACTATAGTTCAACAATAAAATTTCACTTTTATTCAGCACTGCAACAGCAATGATAAAACAATAAAATTATTGGACAAAGTTATGACAGCACTGTTGAATATATGTTAAGACAACAAATTACCTATTTTAGCTAATACTGAACAATTTATTTTTCAGAGTTAAACAAAAACAAGAAACTCTAGGACAATCATATGGGTCTGGTCAAATCAGCAGATTCTCATCAATCGCACCTACACCAGTGATGTAAATGAAAAAGGTTAAATCAAAATTTACTTCCATAAAACTTAATACAAAGATGAAATGCATAATTGTTAACTGTCACCTTGGTTGATTTATCAACTGATGAAAAATACAGTGTTGATTCTAGCAATTTTTGAAATGGAGAGGCAGTTCCCTCTCCCCACCTATGACTGTACAATGTAAGAGATTGGTCAAATTATATGATAACCTGTCCTGTACCTAGTCAATACAGGATACATAGAAGGCCTCAGTCTCTCTAACATTGTTACCGTTCCCAGACCCACATTGTGAAGTGTTGTTCATGTCTGGATTCAGAATTATCCACATTGTGATAGGTGTTGGGTCAGTAGCCCCCATGTCTCAGTATCGCAAACAATTTCCTGAAATATCATGACAAAATTTTACAACTGGTATCTCACTTTTTAACATATATAATGGAAGGAAAACTCAGGGTGTTCAAATTAAATGCAGCATCCCAGAATTAGAACAGTTTTGCATTGGTGGAATCCCGATCTACGAATTTTTGATACTGACCCATCCCTGCCAAGTAATATCCATAATGTTAAGAAAACAAAAGTTGAGTGCCCGTGAACGGGCACTGTGTCAGCCGACTGAGTGTTTTTGAGTTGTGAAGGTGATAATGAGAGGAAAGCATAATTATCAGGGAAAGTGCTGTACAGAAGTACAGTAAATGGTACTTGAACAGCATATTCGAAAGAAATTCCAAAGCTGCAAGAAATTTAAAGATATGAGCCACCCACTCATTAAGTAAGTGCTGAAAAGCTGAAAATAGTTATTACTGACTTACCTATGGAGATACACCTCCAAGTTATTGACCATGTTGTGGCCATGAAAAAAGTGATTGTAGGACAAAAAGTATCTGGACAAAAAGTATTGACCTTAAAATGAGTAGGACAAAAAGTATCTGGACAAAAAGTATTGCATATCCGGACAAAAAGTATTAATTTTTTTTTATTTTACATTTATTGTTGTATAAAACATATGTAAGTCACTGCACATGTACAGCACAAAGAAGTATTTGTTATTTGTATATTTGTTGCTGACACCTTTTTGTATTTTAACAACTTAACCCCCCCTGAGCAGCTTCATACCATTAATCTATGCTTAGGCTTTTGAAATCTTTATTATGATCATTTGTTACTCAAACCTACCAGAGTACACTTGAAAAGGAACACTTAATAATGTATCTTGTAGTTTTATCCCAATTGCACTGTCAAGTGTTCCCATATCAAAGATGGAATTAATTACAAGTACATTAATCTTTTCACACATTCTTGATTTTGTGTTGTAAAAACAATAGCTGTTCTAAAAGGAAAGAAAGTTCAAAGACAATGAAGCTATATCTAATATAATACACAAGATTATAGATTTTCTTTGATTGCAAAGGATACAAGATTAAAAGGCAGTGAAGCCACAGGTATTATAATTCAAAGGGTTTCACTTCATATTAGTATTTCTTTGATTGGAAAGAGGGAAGGTTGTGAAGCCATCTAATATACTTCATACAATTTCACTTCATCAAAGTTTTTCTTTGATTTTAAAGGATAGAATGCAGTGAAGCCACATCTAATATACTTCAAAAGATTTCACACCATAATAGTTGGGATTTGATGCATCAGGCAAAACAAAAAGCAATGAAGCCGCTATTATTGTTTGACCTTGAAGGAGGGTTCCAAGGTCAAATCCGACCACACCAAAAGATTCCCAGCCCATGATTTCCTATAGGTTGGTTTACCATCCCAAACTTCTAGGACCATTTATAAGCGAGTTATAAGCACTATTAAGTTTGGCTATCCTCGTTTGACCTTGAAGGCAGGGTCCAAGGTCAAATACGACCACACCAAAACATTCCCAGCCCATGATCTCCTATATGTCTGTTTACCATCCCAAACCCCTAGGACCAATAATAAGCAACTTATAAGCACTATTAAGTTTGGCTATCCTCATTTGACCTTGAAGGAGGGGTCAAAGGTCAAATCTGACCACACCAAAAGATTCCCAGCCCATGATTTCCTATATGTTGGTTTACCATCCCAAACCTCTAGGACCAATAATAAGTGAGATATAAGCACTTTTCATGACTGACAAAGAAACACCCGTGGCAGCCATCTTGTTTTTGAAAATGAGTCCAAAAATATTCCCAGTCAAGATTTTTTAATGACGAACATATCCTACCAATTTGAGATCTATACCTATAATACCCTTTGCTCTAGGGGGCCAACAAAAGTCCTTGATTTAAGTCTAATAAACATTCCTTGGCGACCATCTTGTTTTTCAAAATGAGGCCAAAAATATTCCCAGGCAACATTTTATGGTTATTAATATATCCTGCAAACTTGAGAAGGTTAGCTATAATATTTTTTTCGTTAGAGCGGTAATGGTGAAATCTCTCTACACACTGCAGCTATCCAGTGGATACAATGATTTACTCAACAGTGAGAACCTGAAAGTAGCTATTGCTCAGCTAAGCCATGACATACGGGTCTGCAATTTCACTATGTTATAGCTGACCAAAAATTACGTGAATAACATATTTAAACAAAATACTCTAAATGCAATAGTTTTCAAGTTACAACTGATTTAGTCAACAGTGATAACCTCAAAGTAGCTATTACTCAGCTATGCAATGAGCTACATGTCTGAATTTTTACTCTGTTTTGCTGACCCAAAAGTAGGTGAACAACATATTTAAGCAAAATACTGTAAATGCAGTAGTTTTCAAGTTACAACTGATTTACTCAATAGTGAGAACCTGAAAATAGATATTGCTCAGCTATGCCATGAGCTACAGGTCTGTAATTTCACTATGTTATAGAGGACCCAAAAGTAGGTGAACAATATATTTTAACAAAATACTCCAAATGCAATATTTTTCAAGTTACAACTGATTTACTCAACAATCAGTACCTGAAAATAGCTATTGCTCAGCTGTGCCATGAGCTACAGGTCTGTAATTTCACTATGTTACAGCGGTAAACGGACAAAACCCCGGAGGACAAAACCCCGGAGGACAAGACCCCGGAGAAAATGGGGTGCTAGGACAAAACCCCAGAGTTGATTTTCAGGGGGGTGGACAAAACCCCAGAGAAATTAAAAAATTATTTTAATATCAGAATATTGTGTATACAGTGTATACTGTTGAAAAGTATATCCTTTTAAGATATATTATACATAAACAATGAATACAGTGGATATACAATACTGAATTAGTTTTACTATTTAAATAAACTCCAGTTCTATAAATTATAATTATAAACTATAAATATTCATGCTAGTCAACACTGAACTGGGTACTACTAGGTCCTTATGTTGATCACTGTTTATCTTTGCAGATGGAAACACCTGAGGTCAAGTCAGACCACAACCATGACAGTGACATGGTTTCCATTGAAGTTACAAAGATGCGAATGAAGATGAGTGACCAAGCCAAGACAGCAACTTCAAGGCCGAAGCAAATCCTGGCCTCTGCTCTCAGCACAGTTGAAAATGATGTCCGTGCAGCTGCTGGAAGGCAGGATACCATCAAAAGAACTATCAGACAACACCAGAGAGGCAAACTACCAAAAGACCCACCCACACTGAAAGAGCTAAAGATAGAAGGTGAATGGACTCAGACAGCTGGACCAAGCCCGAAGAACTTCCTGATCCATGACAGTGGCTCTGATGCATCACAGCGCATCATTATTTTTGGTACTGATGAGGCCCTAAGACATCTCGCTCTCACGTCTACTTGGTTCATGGATGGCTGTTTTAGTATGGCACCACGGCTCTTCCAGCAGCTATACATCATCAGAGCCCCCTTGGGAGAGTCAGCAGTCACTTGTGTCTATGCCCTTCTTCCTGGAAAATCCCAGAACATATATGAGGGTTTCCTAAGAGCTGTTGTGGAAAGATGTGAAGAACTTGGCTACTCACCAGATCCTTCAAAGGTCCATGTCGACTTTGAAAAATCAATGATGAATGCTGTCCATGCTGTTCTTGGTAGCCATGTCAACATTGGTGGCTGCTTTTACCACCTTACTCAAAGTTCTTTCAGAAAGGTGCAAGAGTTGGGCCTAGTGGAGCAGTACCGTGCTGATAAGGAGTTCAAACACTTCTGTGGCATGATGGATGGACTTGGCTTCTTGCCAGTGGATGAAGTGGAGAATGGCATGAGCTTCTTGAGGCAAAACTGTTATCCAGGGGCAGAAGAATTACTAGATTATTTCGATGCCACCTATGTGTCAGGTACATTCAGAAAGATCTTAAGACCAACAACAGATGATCAACATCCTGCTATGCTGCGCATTAGGAGAATTAGCCCACTCTTTCCACCAAAGATTTGGAATGTGTTCGAAACCACTCTACATGATGGGGACAGAACAAACAACTACTGCGAAGGGTGGAATAATTCTTTTCGTAGTATGGTTGGCCACAATCACCCATCCATCTGGCGGCTGATAAGACACTTGCAAGAAGATGCAGTGCTTGTCATCACATTGCTCTTACAGGAAGCCAGAGGTCAGCTACCCCCTAAAAGGCAATCGCAAGCCGCTGTCGCCTTACAGAAAAAACTAAAGAATCTCTGCCAGGCATTTCAAGATGGGTCTAAAACTCTAGAAGACTTGCTTGATGGCATTGGACACTGTGTTAGACTATTGTAATTTTGATGCAAGTTATTTCGGGGTTGTGGTGCTTAGTCTCTATATATGTTGTTGTTTTTTCTGATAATGTATATTTTTGACTGTGAATGTAATATATATTGCTGCAGGATTTGTTTTGGTATTCATGAGTTCCCCTTAATTTACCAAAAATATAACTGCGGGGTTTTGTCCACCCCCCTGAAAATCAACTCTGGGGTTTTGTCCTAGCACCCCATTTTCTCCGGGGTCTTGTCCTCCGGGGTTTTGTCCTCCGGGGTTTTGTCCGCCATTCGTTACAGCTAACCCAAAAGTAGGTGAACAACATATTTAAACAAAATACTGTAAATGGAATAGTTTTCAAGTTATAACTGATTTACTCAACAGTGATAACCTCAAAGTAGCTATTACTCAGCTATGCACTGAGCTACAGGTCTGAAATTTTACTATGCTGTAGCTGACCCAAAAGTAGCTGAATAACATATTTATACAAATTCTGTATATGCAATAGTTTTCAAGTTATAGGTGATTTTACTCATTATGGGAGGTACTGAAATTTCAGAAAGTAGCTATTACTCACTTAGCTATTGGGATAGACACTCAAGTTACTCACCATGTTGTAGCTATGAAAAAAGTAGTTGAATAACATATTTTAACAAAATGCTCTAACTTCAATACTTTTACAAGTTATAAGTGTTTTAGTGCATGATTTCAGGAATTTTATTGTATTAAAAATTATTTTAAAAATTAATAAAAAACTAGAGGAATGCTTTTGCTAACAAAAGCGAAGCATCCCTTAAAGTTTAAAATGCTTTGTGGTTTTAATAAGTATGCTGTAAAGCTAAGAATGCACAAAGCTGCACCGTATGCTTTCCCAATACCTCTTAATACATTCTAAAGCTATAAGCAACAATAAAGGTGATATAAGGCAAAAACTCCAAAGCAGCTATTTATGACCCCAGTTTGGCCCATAAGGGAGGGTCAGGGGGTAAAACTGACCGGCTATTTAGACTCTCCACATATGCTTTCCCAATACCTCTTAATACATTCTGAAGGTCTAAAAGCAACAATAAAGGAGATATAAGGCAAAACTCCAAAGCAACTATTTTATGACCCCAGTTTGACCCATAAAGGGGGGTCGGGGGATAAAACTGACCAGCTATTTAGATTCTCCACATATGCTTTCCCAATACCTGTTAATACATTCTGAAGCTATAAAAGCAAAGATAAAGGAGATATAAGGCAAAAACTCCAAAGCAGCTATTTATGACCCCAGTTTGACCCATAAGGGGGGGGGGGGGGGTCGGGGGGTAAAACTGACCGGCTATTTAGATTCTCCACATATTCTTTCTCAATGCCTCTTAATACATTCTGAAGCTGTAAAAGCAACAATAAAGGTGATATAAGGCAAAAACTCAAAATCAGCTATTTTATGACCCCAGTTTGACCCATAAGGGGTGTGTGTACTTCAAAAAATAGTTTTTGATCATGTGACCTTCATAAAGGTCAAAGGTCAAATTTAAGCATGCAGAAAAATTTTTCCACGCCTAAGGTATTTAACTGCCAAATATGGTTTGAAACCTAATAACAAGGGAGATATTCAAGGGAGACCATAATACGGCGGCGGTGGCGGCGAGGAAACCGAGGCGAAAACAAATAAGCGCCCTTTCAGGGACACTTAAAAACATTAAGACAGATCCAGGTCTAATTCTCACACAAGGTAATCTACTAGTGGCCTAGTACATATATGCAAGATATGAGAAAAATCCCTGCAATAGTGAATGAGAAAATTGTGATAAAGGGTTGAAATTTTCACACTTTGGGTGGGGGTACCTGACTTGTAATGACTCTGGGGAACAGATGAACGAACAGATCTGCACGGCCTGAATAAATTTTCATCCTCGATAGTTAAGGTATGTCTACAGCATGTCTCTGGGTATTGTAGTTTAGGAGGAGAAGTTGTTCACGCGGACGCCCATGCCGCAGAGTGACGACATAAAAATTAGTATTTTTGAATCAAAAAAGTACTGAATATAGAAAAATACACCCAAATGAGGGGAAGTATAAAACTTGTAACATATCACATATTCCAGGCTCTAGAATCAACACTGATTTTCAGAATGTCATACTGATAAAAGTCCTTCAAGAGGTCAGCTAAGGTCATATCAAAACAAGTCCTCAGTGTATACTATACATTGCAATAAGCAAAAGTGGGACCAACAACAATAGAAGTTAGATCTAATCAAATGTGCTCAAAATTGCTTTCTGGCAACATTTTTTCATATTTTGAAACTTTGGTACCATGTCATTTTTGGGAAATATTTTTGGCACAAAATATCAGAAAAACTAGACTCAAGTTAGTCCCATATTCAAAACATTTTAAGTTCTGTTCAGGCAGTGACTATTGTCACACATTAGTTATCAGATATCAGTCAAGGAACAGCCCATCATTCAAGGAAATATTACCTCTCTTCTGAAATAGGATAGAACTGGCTTAATTACTGCTCATGAAAAACCACATGGACACAGAATTTTTACTAAAAGAGTTTGTTATTTCAGATACTTGGCCTTTTTTTTATTAATCAACACAGTCAGGCTGCAGTAACGGTTGTAAACAAATGGGTAGAAACAGTAAATATTACAATATATGGCAATTGGTTGAAGAAGGACTAGAAGAAGCCTTCTACTTTTACAGGCATTCCACCTAATAAGGTAAATTTCATTGAACAAGGCCATGCAAAGCTATAATATTTGTTGTTTTTTTTATTGTAAAAAAATGATATCACAAACCAGAGTTCAATTCCAACATCTCTGGTAGAGTCCATGGATTGATAGTATACACTGAAATGAAACTCCAGTGTTGACTGTTGACATTTAGAGGATCGGCTTTGTTATTATTTTGCACACATTTTTATTACTTTTATGCCATTTCTATTGCCTCTGTGGAGAATGTTTACCATGTATGCTAGCAAAGAGGTAAAAATAACAGACACCTGAAGTTGATTGGTTAAATTTTGGAAATCATCTTTTGCTAAAATATGACTTATGCTTACACGACACTATACATGTTTTGAAGTTGTAGAAATTGACAGTAGTGCTGTGACGATGTTTGAGGAAGTTCGATAGTTCGCTCGTTTACTGCCCCGACTTCGGAGTTCGGTTCAAAACGTCTGAAATTCGGACTTTGCAAAACGTTTAGAAATCCCCAATATCACACCACATCCCAATGGATCCTATTTTCGCACATCTATAAAACTTGTGTCTTTGGTTGAAAATATGGCGGAATTTACTTTAAAAATATATGGATTTTATATTTTTTCTAGATTTTCAATAAAGTGACAAGATTTTATGTGAGATTTCTGCATTTTAACTGGTTTTGAAAATGTTGTTTCGAAGATTGAACTAGATCGAACTTCGCTAGCTTGTACAGGTACCAAACATCAAACCCGATATTCGAAGTGATTTCACAGCACTAATTGACAGTAAAGTTTAATTTCAGTTTTACATGCAAAACATATGGAGGACATTGACAGTGAAACGTATACCTACCGCATTATTACAAAACTCCTTCAACAGATGCACTGAACAGAAATCTATTTAACTTCAGTGGCCCCAAATGGAAGGCGAGTCATAATTCACAGGAAAGTATACTGATAAGGGAAATTATTATTTGACCCATTAGTGAAGTAACATTTCACAATAAAACAATGCCATTAAAACTGTTATTTTTAGTCTTCTTATCCTTTTACAGCATCCGCAAATAACAACTAGACCCCATGCGTCTTGATAAAGTACTTACTACAGTAATTACAATAATTATTTTAAGCGATATTTACATTTTTATTGCTTGAATATATTTACTGATTATGCAGAACCTGCTTGTTCAATTCTTTGAAATCTACAAAAAACACTGTTGGAGAACATTTGGTTTTTCACAAAATTACCATATTCGTGGAATTCATTTAATCTTTTTATCACATTAGGGAATTTCCAGCACCATGGTTAAAAACCTTCAGATAGGAATTAAATCTTCCTTTAGGCAAATGGATCTCAGATGTCTTCTACTTTTGCAATGTGGGAGAGGAATAAAACATCAGAAATATAATTTATAGTTTAAAACATATTACTCGGTAATTTCTAGTAAAAGCAGCACATACACTTGTATGTGTGTCACTTGGGTCGAAAACTGTTTAAAATTATCAAACACAGCTGGATCCTGTTATGTCTAATCAGCAAACAAGAAAAATTAATAGATTAATTGACTGATTTGTGTTACACACCAGTTTTAACAAAGTTTCATATGTTACATCATGACAGGTAGTTAACAGGATGAAGAAAAGTCATACATACTAGTTGATCAAGATTCTGCACTGGAAACTTTTAGGTCCCAGCAAACAACTACCCCTTTTCCAACTGCAAGTAAGGCCTACAATTAGACTCAAGTCCTGAGAGAGGAGAGGCAGGTGTGATTACCCACTAGACCAACATACCACCTTTAACAATTCAATTAACTGGCACTGTAAGAGTTGTACATATCACTGTTAAACTGTGACTCCTATTAGAAATGCTTTCCTCTTCCCTTTCTTGCCCTGTTGTCACTTTTTGTCTTTCCATAATTGTTGTGTCTATTGTCCTTATGTCTGGTACCACCACCCTGATTGTTTCTTTGTTTTTTGTCCCATTTATTCCTGTTTTTACTCTCCTCCCAATATGTCTGATTATTGTTGTAATTACTCTCAAAACCACCACTACCACCATCACCACTACCGTGCCCATATCTGAATCCTCTGTGGTTGGTGTTGAAATGATGGTGTTCTTTATATGGTCTCTTGCTGTAATTCTGACTAAAATCTGCACTTTCATGTTTTCCACCTATTTCATTATTGACTTTGTGGTTCTTTTTCTTCTTCCTCTTTTTATTCTTCTTTTGTCTTACCAGTCCTGTGTCTTCTAGAAGCTCAGTATGACCCTGTCTAACAACACTATGGTCACTGTGTCTAAAATATGTCTCTTGTTTTCCATATCCTACAGTTTCATCAGGTTTTGCTTTTTCCCTTTTCCTTTTCTTAGGCTTCTTAAAATTTGGCGCCATTTTCTGTTTTTTAATTCCAGTAGCTGAAGCAGTTTCTTCTTCGTCTTCCTTCCACTTACGCTTTTTACCTTTCTTCTTCACGAATGCATTATTGCTGATTACAGCCTTGGAATGCTGTTTCTTAAATTTTGGGTTTTCCTCTTTCTGTGAACCACCTTGTTCTGCAATGAAGAAAATAATTCAGAACCATTGCATCATACAACATAAACAGTGGTCATAATGCAACAAACAATCATAGTTTGTGATGGATCATCCTTTTACAATTACACAACTCTTATTGAACACTTACTTTGGTGAAATCATTGCTAAAACTGTAAGTTCTTCAGACAAAAAATTTCCAAAAAAATAATCATTTTTAGGAATTGTCTTGGATTCCATTCATGAATGATGATAAAAGAAATGAAGCAGTCTTATAATGTTGCACTCTATTAACTATTAACTATCATGGTCATGTTTTCATTGACCTGTATACCAATGATGGTTTCTTGTCTGCAGACAGAAAGCCAACTAAAATGTGTTCAAATACAGGTGAAAATAATTTAATTTATAATCAATGCCTAGTAATTGAGCTTTGGGGGAAAGTAAAGCAAACTAGTTGATCAACACTACATTGTAAACCAATAGACATTGACAAGCAGCTAACAACTTTCCCCACTTAATGTCAAGGTCAGGATTTGAAGAAATCACCTTGGGAGGTGTGACGTGATGATGTTACTGCTGGTCATGAAAATACAAGGCATACACAAGCTCTTGTTCTCAGTTCATCTGCTGAATTATCCATTTTACAAAACTCCTACATTACAAATAGTTTCATTGGCATGTTTTACGATAACTACCAGGCCTCAGATATGTTATGATCCAAGGCTCAGCTGACAAGTGCACACAGAGATAAACACTATTGCAACCTTTCAGACTTCAAACTAATTAGATCACACACATATACTAGCCCTCCATTTTTCAACAAAATCCTGAAAAAATTTTCAAGATCAGATCAGAAATAAGCAATTTATAATCATTAAAGTTAATCTTAATGTTGCTCCATGGCATACAATGGTGATATCTAACAATCTAATACAAACTCAAAAACTCTATAAAGTAAAAATCATTTTGTATCCTCATTGCACATCCTGGTCCATACAGAGGAGGTACGTAATATCAAGCTTTATCGGATGGATTATACTGTCATCAGTGTGTACAAGTCTTAACTCAATGGTATAATTTACAATTTACATAATATCTCATGACTGTGGTGTCTTGTTACCATTAACTGGTGCCTAAATCCCCTACAAAAATCCAGTAAGACGGAGGGTGTCAACAGGTGTTCATCGGTTTTTACCCAGATGTATGCCATATATAAATATATAAGTGGAAATGTATTCAAACAGCCCTTCTGTTCATTAGTTAAAGTCCACCCACAAATAAGAGACAAAAATTTATGATTTACAAGTATTTACTCAGCTTTCCGGTGCACAACACATTCTGAGATACCTTAACGCATATACACACAATTCTTTTCAAATAAAAATGGTCATAAGCCTTTTATAGAATATCTTCAAAATTATACAAAAATTACATTTGAAGCTTTAATGGCCTCTTAGATATGAAAAAAATTGACTAAAATATTCCATTTAATTCCATATGTCTGTAACCCCATTTGTGTACAAGATGTGAGGTACCAGTGAGTACCAGTCACGAGTCATCTTGGTCACAAGATGCTTGTATCCAAATGGTAACAAAACAGGATCCACTAATGGATAATTTTTACATATTCAATCCAATGTAGGGCTGATATGTACACTAGGATATTTCACAGAGGCCTGACATGCTGGCCAAATGTGGACTCTGGAATCAGTATCTCACCATTGTGGTATGTGATAGATCTGTCTCTCCACTGTACCAGTGAGTCCATCTCTTTCTCCAGATTGTAATCCACGATAAATGGCCAGGTCTCCCACTGTTTCCCAAACATGGCGTCCTCTATACAGTCCTATGAAAAACAACAAGAATGGTCTTTGAAAAAGACAGGTTGAAAATGTGTGCAGTGGATGATGTTCATGTAGTGATTGAAGTCATATTTTTAATGTTGATACAAAAGTCTGACTTTAATTTGCATATCGATCATACTGACATATTGTTTCATGCCAACAAAGGCATAACTTCGCAGTCACATGCCTCTCTGACTTAATTTGTCCAAAAATGCATTAAGATATTGAAAGGCCGGTCATAAGTTTAATACAAGACCATTGTACAAGTGAATTAAATTCTTTAAAAACCTAAAAATTTATCTTTCAACAAATTAATGCTGATGATTAAACTACAAAAAGGTTACAAAATACACCAATATTTGGAAAATGCTGTCTTATGAGGTGTATACAAACTATACTTAAAGTAACACTTGTTGCATTGATATTGAAATCTCAGAAGCTAGACAGATTGATACTGAAATATCAATTCACGATCAGTTTTTCTTGGACAATAATTTCTCCAATAACTATATAACAGGATTAGGTTCTAGTCATTATAAACATACTCTTAACTGAAAACAATACTGGATTTTGAATGATTTCTTGATGTCGGGATCTTAAATACAGTTCTTATTAGGATTTAATTCAACTTACACTGGTCCTACTAATACAGAGGCTACTATATTCAGCTGTACTTAAATTTCCATTTTTGGCAAAAAATTCAAAATGGCTGCCATTTTTGGGGAGAGGGAAATTTTTTTTGAAAATTGCCAATAGTACATTTCCTAGATACCCTGTGGGTCGAAAATTTCGACGAAATCGCTCTATCTCGCACGGTTAAGGACATTTTCATTTCCATTTTTGGCCAAAATTCGAAAATTCAAAATGGCCACCACTTTTGGGAAGAGGAAAAGTTTTTGAAAATTGCCAATATTACATTTCTTAGATACCCTGTGGGTCGAAAATTTTGATAAAATCGCTCTATCTCGCATGGTTTAGGAGATAGACATATTTATGTTTTTTGTTATGTAGCTATTACTCAGGTTATAGCTATTACCACCAGCAACAATACCAAGCAAACAATTGGCGCTAAAAACCTTCACACCAAATTTTAAAAAGAGGAGTTAAATATGTTTCCTTTCAAAGAGTGAAAACAGAAATGCAATTCAGAGTAGGCTCAAAGTAGCAAAGCAGCTATTACTCAGATAGCTACAACGCTATCATCGATGAAAAGCTATCCTGGCCAAACAATTGACACAATTATCCTTCACATAAATTTTGTGAAGATAGAAAACATTGTTTTATTAAAATGTCCAGAAAAAGTCAACTCAAAATAGCATAATAGCTATATAACACAGTAGCTATTACTGTTAGCTATAAAGGTATTATCACCAAACTCAATCCCAAGCAAGCTACTGATGCAATAATCCTCCATCCCAAATTTTGTGAACATACGCAAAATACTTTTCCTTTAAAATGCTTAAAATAAAAAAGCTACTAAAAGTAGCTAAGTAGCTATTACTCAGTCAGTCAGTTAGCTATAGAGCTATCTTCACCAATCCCATGCAAGCTATGAACCCAATAACATCCATACCAAATTTAGTAAACATAGGATAAATACTTTTCCTTGAAATGACCGGAAATCAAGCGTGACGGACGGCAGACGGCGGAAAAAGCAAAAATAATATGTCTATCTCCCGGTGGGGTAGATATAAAAAAATTAGTTTGAAATTCACAGACTGCCAAATGATGAAACAGATAGGCATTTGCTAAAGCTATTGGTTTGTGATACCTGTAAGCTGTGTTACAACATATTCATTTTCTCAATATTTCTACTTATTTAAGACAAGGTTTAGCTGAACATCTGTGAAACTTTTGCTACCAAACAGGAAAAGACCACACATTTTGAAATTTTCTACTCCAAAAATTCATCTTTCTTTAATGAGTGCTTGATACCGCCCTGCTTAAAAAAAACTAGTACAACAGAATGTACACAAACTGGGACTTGAATTTCAATATCACTTCCTAATGTGTTGATTTTATTAAACTCACAAGGCAGTATTTTCAAAATATAATGTATTTTAAAACTACTTAAAATTACTCCTCCACATTCATATTCAATCGAAAGAAGTTGTTGGGAGATATTTCGTCTGAAATTTTATGACAGAGAAATCTTAACTTGATAATTATGATCATTTAACAAAATGTGTCTGTGTTACTGTTTACCTCTGCCATATAGGTTATGTCCTTTGGTGCATTAGTTTGTTTGTCAATATTTGTGATTACTTCAAAACAAATTAACACATCTTTAAGAAATTTTCATGTTGTTATCCAGATAATACTCTGGATACATAATCCCAAATTTTCAACAATCCGATGTTCAGTGCTGTTGGGTTTCTAGTTGAGATTACTATATGGGGAGACTGTGCTGTCTTAGCAGAGGTGTGATCTAAGACTGCTTTCTAGTTTTCCATATCAAGCATTATTTAGTACCATGTCAAAAGATACACTTTTTTAATTTATGAAATAAAATGCTTGTCTAAGTACAAGCTGTATTTTTATTTTTAAGCCACTTTTCATTCACCTGGACTACAGTCTTTGATGAATAAGCAACGCAACAAGTAATAAAAAAAAATGAATCTTCTCCTCAAAGGAATGCATTCACTGAATATTTCATTAAAGCTCCTCACAGCAGCATGAAATGACATGTAATTTAATTTTCTTAACAATTTCCATCTGTAATTTTTGTCACATAACATTTTACTTTGAGGTAGTGTCAGCTCATCTTTACTGGATTCATGTTTTCATTTCAACTGATGTAACACTTGCCAGCATTTTACTTTATTTTTCCAAAGTACAAATCTCATGATTTTTCAATGCAAGGAGAAACCTGGAACGTTATGCACAAATGTTCTTTGTCTATTTTAGCTCTTAAATTTTCTTTTATATTTTTAAGAATTTTCTTTAAAGAAGTTTTCTTGTAAAGAATTTACTTTGTTTTCACATTTCCAAAAAGCCAACTAAAGAAAATTCGCTTATAATTTTAAAAAGGGCAGTGCCTGGATTAAAAATATATAGAAAATATCAATTGTTGAACGGCCCTTTCATTAAATGGTTTCATGGAGAGAATTACTTTTTATGGTGGAAAATAATACTTTAACAAAAAGGCCACTTTCTGTATTTCACAATAATTCATAAAATAATGAAAAAATATCCAGTACTCAATTTCAATCAAACATTTTATCTAAAATAAAAAATAGTGGTCAAGGGCAAGTCAAACCTCTCTCTTTGAATCAAAAAGAAATATTGGGGTTGTTTGTTAAACGAGGCACATATGCAAATAAAGGTTACAAAAAGTAGCAATGTTTGGCCTTGCAAGATTTTTACGGTTAAAGTCAGAAATTTTGTAAGTCAAAGAGCACAGAGCCAAGGTTAAAGGTCATACTATGATGTTGCACTAGAACACCCCCAAGCAACATCCCTGCCTAGTTTGAAATTCTTCCATCTTTCAGTTCTGGAGATCTGGCCTGGGGCAAGTTTGCCAGCAGGCTTCCTACTCTCTGACCCAGCAATGAGACATGGCTGAAAGGATTAAAAGGTAAGAACCAGATATTCATTTGTCAGTACTACTATATAACTTTATTATTATTATGTAAATAGCAGTGAAGTCTCATTCTTGTAGATTAATGTATGTCAAGTGCATTGTTCTTGTGTATGTGAGGGATAAAAGACTGGAGGACAACTTAATGTCTTTTTTTGAAAGAAAACAGCTAGATAACAAACATATACAAGGTATTTGATTATCTGTCAAATTTCATGACCAAAATATTCAAGTACATGTGTAGTGATTTTGTTATTAAATTGAGGATATGAAAGTATTTCAACAATTAGAGAAATGTTCACATATTTCACAAAACTGTCTCAATTTATTCTTAATGATGCACAATACTTCTATCTACTTCACAAAAACAAAATTAAGGTTCTGCTTTTTTCTATTTTGGTTAATCTTCAATTTCAATGAAAAATTTGCTATTTCTACAAATGATGAAATGTGTCTTGAAGAGAGTGCCAGACATTACACAGACATGGCTTCTCATTAATTTTCACAGGTCAAAGACATCATAAAATATCTTTATATAGATTCACCTCTGTTGCTCCACATCAAAAAACAAATTATGGAAAGGAAAGTAGAAAAAATTATCTCGACAATCACTCAGTAGAAAAATATTACTCTGGTTATTCAAATGTTGAAATGCCATCAATCCATCAATAGAGTTGTTATAGAAAAAGCGTAAGGGGATAACTCGATAATTTCACGCTTGCTCCTTGTGAGAAACTTTCCTTGACATTATCATACTTAACTGCCATAAAAGTCCTAATGCCGAGATCAGCAAAATTTAATTGCGGTAACTGTTTTTATCACATTTTATCACATTTTTTGTTAAAGTTGACAAAATCAAGTCCTGTACAATGATTACAGATGTTACTTTTTTCATCAAAAAAAAATAATCTTGCTACATGTATAGTAACAATCCTGATAACAATCGAAGAAGAAAGCCAAGACCAGACTTTGCAAAATTTTTGCACAGGGCATTAACTGAATGATCTCATTGATTTCACCCATGCTCACATAAGGGCCCAAGGATATTGACCTGATTATGCCTAAATTTCAATCAGTTCTTCCTTGTAACAGTTCTGATACTCCCTAAAAATTTTAAAACCATCTGTGCAGTGGTTTCAGAGTTATGCTGTAAATAAACAAAAAAAAAAAACAGACTGAGTAATATGCTTTTCAAAACTTTCGCAAAGTAACAGACAGTCATGAAAATAATAATACCTCATTGGCAGAGGTAATTATAAACCAGTGTAAAATGAATTAGAGTAAGAAATCTAAAATTCGCCACATATCTGAAATTCGCCACATATAAAAATACTAATAAAATAAATGAATTCTGGTGAGATTTGTTGACTGTATAGTAAACTAGATTGGGCCAACTCGGCGCCAACATATCCCCAGACAGGTCATCACTCACGCCACAGGTTTTGATCGGAAATTTTTTAAAACATAATTACCCATTATTATATGAACTTCAGCACATCAATCTACTCTGTTTATATCTCCCCAAGGAAGATGGTGTATCCCCAGACGCCGAATACATAACTCAAATTATATTTTCAATCTTCCTGCAATGATAACTCTAAACCTATTTTCAAAGTATTTAAATGATTGATGATTGAATGTCCATTCTAAAATAATAATCCCAAAAGAGCATATCTGTTTCTATATTTGTTGACAAATAAAATATTATTTTTAACTCAACTCATCATATTTTTCAATCTTCCTTCAAAGTATTTAAATGATTGATGATTCAATGTCCATTCTAAAATTCATAATCCCAAAAGCGCATATCTGTTTCTATATTTGTTCACAAATAAAATATTATTTAAAAAAAAATTGTTTATATTATTATTTTATTATATTATTTTTAGAATTTGCAAATTGTTTTCAGTTATTCATTTCCTCTATACCTATATATGTGGTCCATATATATGCAACCTAAATATGTGACACAATCTCAGTTCTGACTCCCCTTTGTGTTATATGTAATGAAGCCCACCACCTCCCACCCCCACCCCTCTCCCCTTCTCCACACCTCTCTCACTATTACACAAGATCTGCAACCCCATTGAGTTCTTTGTTTCTCATCTGATATCATTAAATACCATTGTTTATTTAGTGTCACTCAATATAGCTGGAGGTCCCAGAGGTGGGTGGGGGGAATCCGGGTGGGGGATGTGGGTTTAGCATAAATGGTAAACAAACAATCTATATAAAAGGGGTACTCAAATACAAAAAGAATTGAGAATTTTAAGTATGTGATTATCAACTGAAATGAGTTCATAACTGTAGGAGCTGTGCCAAAATTAACTGAGGCAAGTTGAATAAAACTGGGCTAGTTGAGGGTTAAAAATCCCCTAGTTTTACTACATAAGGATATAATTTCATTAATATTGGGACTTAAAGCTCACTTAAAGTGTCCATTTTGTCTACTTGAATATGTTTAACCAGTTCCATTTTAAAAAGTGAAAAACTCAGCAAGCAGAGGTATAACACACAAAAATAAGTTCTTAAAAGACTAAGATAGCCATAACATTATTAATATTCAAAATTTAAATAGACAGGCATTTCCTTTTAAAAATTCAAAGATTTCAGCTCTATACCCCACATCGTTTGACAGTTACTGGGCTTTAAAGTGGCATAATATCCATAAATTGGGTTTCTGTGGGCATTTTACAATTGTTAAAGAGACCTTAGCAATTAAACTACAGATCTGAAACTTTTGGGGGGACATACATAACAAACAAAAATTATATATAATACAGTTTAAGACTTGTCACACTAAGCATTTCCAAATAACAGGGCAAAATACGGAAAAAATGTCAAAAAAGGCACTTGGGCGAGTGTCTATGGCCCTCATACACAGGTTAAATGTCTACTAAAAACCTTGATTTTCGGCATATGTAAAAAGGACATAATAATGCATTCCCAGATGGGATTTCAGCTCCATCAATCACATAGTTTAACAGTTACAGGGCTTAAAGGTGGTAAAAAGTCCAAATATTGGGTCATTGTGGGCCTTTTAGAGATCTCGATGTGGCTTTCAAATTAAAGCTTCAGACTTAAAATTTGTTACATACTAAGATTACACATAGAATATGTATCTAATAAAGTTTGAAACTTCTCAGACTTACCATTTCCAAGTTACAGAGCAAAATATGTGAAAAATGTCTTAAAAGGGTCACTCAGGTGGGTGTTTAAGGTCCTCATACACAGGTTAAATGTCTACTTGAAGCCTTGATTTTTGGCACATGTAAAAAGAACATAATAATGTATTCCCAGATGAGATTTCAGCTCTATCAGTCACATAGTTTAACAGTCACAGGCCTTAAAATTGGCAAAAAGTCCAAATATTGGGTCTTTATGGGGCCTTCTAGAGACCTAAATGTAGCCTTCAAATTAAAGCTTCAGACTTAAAATTTGTCACATACTAAGATTACACATAGAATATGCATCTAATACAGTTTGAAACTTCTTAGACTTACCATTTCCAAGTTACAGGGAAAAATATGTGAAAAATGTCTAAAAATGGTCAATCGGGTGGGGATTTATGGTCCTCATACACAGGTTAAATGTCTTCTTAAAGCCTTAATTTTTGGCACATATAAAAATAACATACTAATATCTTCTCAGATAGGATTTGAGCTCTATCAGTCACATAGTTTGACAGTCACAGGGCTTAAAAGTAGCAAAAAGTCCAAATATTGGGTCTTTGGGAGCCTTTTAGAGACCTCAATTTGACCTTCAAAATTAAAGCTTCAGACTTAAAATCTGTTACATACTAAGATTACACACAGAATATATATCTAATACAGTTTGAAACTTCTCAGACTTACCATTTCCAAGTTACAGGGAAAAAGATGTGAAAAATGTCTTATAAGGGTCACTCGGGTGGGTGTTTATGGTCCTGATACACAGGTTAACTGTCTATTAAAGGCCTAAATGTTGGGGCACATATAAGAAAACACATAGATATATTCCCAGATGATATTTAACTTAGATGAGAGACATAGTTTGAAAGCTACAGTGCTTGAAAGTGGCAAAAAGTGCATAAATTGGGTCTCTGTGGGCACTTTTGAGACCTTAAGTCGACCCCTTTGGGTAAACCTACAGCCCTAAAATTTTCTACAGACAAGGATTACATATCAAAGTTATACCTAGCGCAGTTTGAGACTCATCAGAATTATCACTTCCAAATTATAGGGCAAAATATGTGTAAAGTATAGCAAAAAATCCCTAAGTGGGGGTATTTATGGGCCTCAAACACAATTTTCTCCTCAACTTAAAGTCATGATTTTCGGCACATGTACTAAGAACATATTAATGTGTTGTCAGGTAAAATTTCAGCCAGCTGAGCATCATAGTTTGTGACCTACAGGGCTCTAAGTGGCCAAAAGTGCAATTTCTGACCTTACGGTGGCCATAAGTTCTTTTTTACTGGGAGTTTAAGGTCACCTTAAAATAGGGATCTTCCTTTGGGCACCCTTAACATGTGTACCAAGTTTGAAAAAAAAATATTAATTTGTTTTTGAGTTATCGCGTCCACAAGGAAATTTCTACGGCGGCGGCGGCGGCGGTGGCGGCGGCGGCGGCGCGACGGACCTGAATCCAATATATCCCCGACTTTCGTCTGGGGATATAATTAAGACTTTTTGAACTGAAAAATACTAATTTTTAGACAAAAACATCATTTTATTCATAAAATTAACTAAGGTTTTAGAGGTGGCGAATTTTAGATTCCTGGCGAATTTTAGATTTCTTACTCTACAACAAGTGTAAATTTAAAATATTCTAAAGTAGTTGAAGTATACATATCTGTCCTTTCACACATTTATTTCTAAGTAGGAGGCTATTATCAGATCACCAGAGCAGAATAGTGAGACAATGACAGAGACATGGGTTTTAGTTTTGTCCAAGACAATGTGTTATCAAGAAGCAAGCCTGGAAGTTTTTCTCAATTATCATCAATCAAATATGAATGGATAGGAGGAACACACCAAAATTCTGGAAATCGGAGGGAAAAAAGGCCTGTTTCAGTTTTTTTTGCAGATTTAGAGCAAAAACATTCATACTTGTTTATAGTACAGAAAAGCAGAGTTGGCCATTGAGGTCTACAATTAAGTAACAAGATGCAGAGTTTACGGACATCTGTAGTGTAACTCAAAAAATACCAGAACACAAATTTTCATTTGATTCTGACATATCTGGTTGGATTCAAATCAAATAATGGGACTTTAGGTGTTCCACAATATGACAAAGCTTAACAACAAAAATACTGACCACAGATATTTTGTGAAAAGTTGGTATGTATCATCAAAGAACATAAGATTATGGACAAGAAATGACAAGTTCACAACCACACCACTTTTTCTTCATTTCTGCCATCAAGGTATGCATGATTTTAACTTTTAATGTCAGTATATGGGTATGTTTGTAAATTTAATATATTTAGCTTTTTCTTCATTCTTTATTTCTTATGGCTTGTTAGCGTCATATATAAAATTGGTTTAGTTTAGAAAAAAATAGCATCAGAGATGCCCGTACCCCACAGCCTGGGGAAATATTTTAAACACCATGAGATATAGAAGTAGGGAAACAGTACAAAGATTGGGATACTTTCAGAGCAGTGTCAGTTATATATCAGGTCCAACTAATGTTTGAGTAGAGAAAATGTTTCAGAGAAAGAAAATGTAAAGATGAAGTATTAAAACAAGACGATTCAATAGCAAGATGACAACATTAATCAGTAACTAAAAATTATGACGCTATAAAACTTATTAACTGGAGAATAGATGTCAATGGAAATTGGAAAATAGCACAATTATGTAAGAGTATATATAATAATCAGTTGAAGCAATCCATGTATCTTTGTCAAAAGAGAAACGTATATCTCAAATATGGCAGGTGAACACACTTTGGCAGAGCCAAAGCTAAAGATCACACCATGATGCGCACTTACACCCCCTAACAGGGTTCGAAATTAACAAAAATCTGCCAGTTCACGATCAACAGAAATACCTTCAGGTCAAAAAGATTACCGGTAAGAACTCACAAGTCTGCTTGTTCTGCAAGCTGTTAATATACACACATCTTGCACAGTGGAATTATGGTTGGGATGTTTTGAATATTGTCCAAACATACCAAAGTGACCTAACACAAATAAACCTCTCCCATCTTTATACATGTTTGCATGGTCAAATTATAGTTTAATTTTTTTGAAAATTACCCATACATACAGATGTGGCAATACAATGTCCCTACCAAGTATCAACTTCCTACACCTTACGGTTTCCGAGATGTAGCCCGGACAACATTTTATAGGTCAAGGTCACTACAGCAAGGTCAAAGGTCAAATCAAGGTCACACCATGACGTTGCACAACTACACCCCCTGACCAATGTCCCTACCAAGTATCAACTTCCTACACCTTACGGTTTCTGAGATATAGCTCGGACAAGATTTTATAGGTCAAGGTCACTGCGGCAAGGCCAAATCAAGGTCACACCATGACGTTGCACAACTACACCCCCTAACCAATGTCCCTACCAAGTATCAACTTCCTACACCTTACGGTTTCCAAGATATAGCCCGGACAAGATTTTATAAGTCAAGGTCACTACAGCAAGGTCAAAGGTTAAATCAAGGTCACACCATGACGTCGCATACCTACACCCCCTAACCAATGTCCCTACCAAGTATCCACTTCCTACACCTTACGGTCTCCGAGATATAGCCTAGACACGATTTTCAAACTCAAGGTCACTGCGGCAAGGTCAAATCAAGGTCACACCACGATGTTGCACACCTACACTCCCTAACTAATGTCCCTACCAAGGAACAACTTCCTACACCTTACGGTTTCCGAGATATAGCCCGGATGCGATTTTCAAACTCAAGGTCACTGCAGCAAGGTCAAAGGTCAAATCAAGGTCACACCATGTTGCTGCACACCTACAACCCCTAACCAATGTCCCTATCAAGTATCAACTTCCTATACCTTACAGTTTCTGAAATACTTTTTCCTGCCCTTAAGGGCTGTGGGGTAAAAATGCAGTTTATTGTAGCCACTGTGAGAAAAGGTTCACTTTCAAAATTTGCTTGAAATCAGCTTAGGATTCCAATTTCAATATTTTCTATAAAATGTGACGCCACATAATTGATACCATCAACCTCAGATTATGGTTGCAACGTATAGTAAAATCACTATTAAATTTATTTGGTTATCAAGATATTGCACCACTGATACAGAATTAAAAATTCATAATTGACATGTAATTATAAACACTCTTTATTTTTGAATTTTAAAGTCTTGTTCTCCTTTCAAAATACTAGTTCAAATGTTCAATGACGTTCGAGAACATCTCACATTGGTTAAACATTTATTTTGACCGGTCTTCTATTTTGGCTACACACAGTGTGAGTCTTTGAGGAATTATAAATGGCTCAAGGCAGTCACATAAGCAGCCGGAAAAGGATAAAATGTAACCTTTGATTGACCAAAAACTGTCTTAATTTAGACTTACCATAATACAGTTTCGATGATTTCCAAACCATTATAGAGACTCTGAGTAGATCTGAATCTATAATGTGCACACGGGGTTGTAACAAGGTACCTGCCTTCATGAATACTCAAAGACCGGGTAGACTTTGTTGAGAAACACAACTGCAAACTGGTGAATTGGGTACTAGTAAAACTATTAAATAATTGTTTATTTCTATGAAAAAAACATGCCATTCAGGCAGGTAAAACTCTATCTCAAGTTGGATGTGTCCACCCGATGTCTATTCTTCACATAATTTTACTTATTTTCACACATATTTGACATTTTCTGACAATTTTTTTTACATCCACCTCAAAATTTGCTTCACTGATACTTGCAGTTGGACACCACTACAACATCATTAACATGTTCACCCAAGTCACACCCCTAGTTTTTTTTTCTTTTCTATTATATACTTTTACAGCGCTGAATCTCTGCCAAAGCAGACTCTAAGGCAAAACACCAGAATCAATTTAATAACTAGAGGATCGCTAGCAAAGCAAAGCGATTGTTTTGGCATGGCAAAAACAAAGCGTCCCAAAAGAAAGATGGTGTTGGCTGCTTATAGTAGAAAGAAGATCTTACCTAGATACCCTGTCAATCTAAAATTATATCGAAAAAATAATTGGAAAATTTAAAATGTTTTAGGAGATACAAGCAATTTTAAGTTTTTGGCAAACATTTGAAAATTTCAAATGGCTGACATTTTTGAAAAGAGGAAAAATTTTTGAAAATTGGGCAGAGTATCTTGCTTAGATACCCTGTGGATCGAAACTTTTGCCGAAATCATTTTATACCGCATGACTTAGGAGATACAAGCAATTTGAAGTTTTTCCATTTTTGTCAAAAATTCTAAAATTGAAAATGGCCGCCATTTTTGGAAAGAGGAAATTTTTTTTGAAAATTGAGCAGAGTATCTTGTATATGTTACGCCCAATCTGTGAAATTGCCCATTTCATGAAATAGGCAAGAATTTTGCCCATTTCGTGGAATAGGCAAGTGACTTGCCCATTTCATGAAATGGGCAATTACTCTAATATTCATTTGCCCATTTCGTGAAATGGGCAAGAATTATGTTGCCTATTTCGTGAAATTGGGCGTAACATATATACCCTTTGGGCCAAAAATTTCGCCAAAATTGCTCTATCTCGCACGGTTTAGGAGATACAAACAATTTTAAGTTTTATCATTTTTGTCAAAAATTCGAAAATTCAGCCACTTTTGGAAAGAGGCAAAATTTTTGAAAATTGAGCAGAGTATTTTGCACATATACCCTGTGGGCCAAAAATTTCACCGAAATCGCTCTATCTCGCATGGTTTAGGAGATACAAGCAATTTTAAGTTTTACCATTTTTGTCAAAAATTCAAAATGGCCGTCATTTTTGGAAGGAGGAAATTTTTTTGAAAACTGAGCAGAGTATCTTGCATATGTACCCTGTGGGCCAAAAATTTCACCAAAATCGCTCTACCTCGCACGGTTTAGGAGATACAAGCAAGTTTAAGTTTTACCACTTTTGTCAAAAATTACAAAATTCAAAATGGCCGCCATTTTTGGAGAGAGGAAATTTTTTGGGAATTGAGCAGAGTACTTACCAGAGATACCCTGTGGATCAAAAATTTCGTCGAAATCGCTCTATCTCGCATGATTTAGAAGTTATTAAGGGATTTGTATTTTCCTCGTTAATAAAAATTTTAATGCTTAATTAATTAGCCATTTCTTAATGGAAGTCTACCAAAATCTAATCATTTGCAGATCTTTATACCATGCATCCATATATCAAATTTCACGCGAATATTTTAAACGCTTCTTAAAATCCTGTTTTTGGTCATGTGACTTCTCTGATTGGTTGAAATGTCATGGCACCAAATTCAGAAAATTTTCCCAGGGCTACTAAATATATCTGCCAAGTTTGAAGAAATTCCATCCACTAGTAAAGATGCTATAGGTAGGCAAACTTGCGAAGCCGGCGGATACGGCGGAGCCGGCAGACCCTTCCACGAGAATTCCTCTCATATGCAAACATGCGTCCCTCGTGGGACGCTTAATCATACACCAATACCAATACACCAACAAGAATACACCAACACCAATACACCAACAGGAGAAACTCTGTGGTGGTGGTCAAAAAAAGTTACAAAAATCAAAATTGGGTTCCGGGGTGTTGAAACCGAACAAAAACCATTATTTCAAACAGTTGTTAATAATACATTGAAACGAAACCACGATTTTATATGTCATGATTTAGAAGGGGATATCTCTTAACAAGATATTCTTGAGTGAAAAAACTTATTTTTTTTCATAAAGTACAAATGTGAGATATTTCCCTCAATTTTATATTTTTTATTGTTTTGATGAAGTAGCAACCATCACAAAGCTAAAATAATTGCATTTTCAATAACCATTTATCAAATATTCTTTGCAGATTTTGTAATTTCTACCATATAATACTGGAATGTTAAACAGCTTTTTAAGTATAAATAGCAGAAAAATCTTATCTTAAAATAAAACATACATGACATGCTAACACTAGACTAATAAGTATGTGTTTCAGAACCCTTTTCAGGGAAAATAAACGTTTTCAGCATGTCAAAATCACAAAAAGTATAGTTACTTTGAACAGACTATAATTGCCTTTTTTTCTAGACAAAAGCAGAGACAGCTAATTAAAAGGCAGAAAAAGACAAGATTGTCCAGATTTTTAAACATAAAGTTTGGCCTAGTTTTAGACACAGGCTAAAAAATCTAACACTTTGGTTAAATCGTGAAAATCTGTTTAATTTGGCGTTTTTCCATCAAGCCTGGTAATATTGGATAGGTTGTACTGTTGCTTATAGTTAAAAGGGCAGAAGAATCCTGTTCAAATAGTTAATCGACAAGGTTCTGGACTTTAAAACACTGGGCAATGGCAAGCAACTACCAGCTTTCCCACCTGAGGTGCGACCAGGATTTAAACTCTGATCTCAGAGATGGGAGGTGACTGTGTCACCACTGTGGCCCCATTTATAATGACAAAGCTTGGCTTTCAAATTTTAATATTATAAAATAAGAAACTGACAGAAGACATATTGGATGTATGGCTACAAAATGATATTCAAATAGTACTGCTGATGAATGACAACCATCTGGTATTAACCTGGCTGCCTTGAAGAATACAGTTATTTTTCCTTTATCTTGGGATTGGCTGGTCCTACTTAACTACTTGTGTCCTGTTTGCGGTTTTTAAGCGCAAGGTCTAGAGAGACTCATGCTTCTAAACATCACTTTTTTTTGTCTTCAGACTTTCATGAATTGTGGCATAGTGTGAGGAGCATCTGTCTGTTCACTGAAGTTAAGTGGCAATGGGCTACATTAGTACTTGGATGGGTGACCGCTTCGGTGCATTACTCGTGTCTCTGATGGCTTTGCAGCTGGCGCTAGTAAACCAAAACCCTTTTGGCCTTGTTTTTAATATCTCAAAATTCAACCATTTCCTGGTCTGTAGAAAGCTGAACCTCTTTCAAAAACAGATGTGGGATTTTGAGTGAATACATGCTAAATGCAAATAATCCCGATGAAATTCAAATCAAAGCTAGGTTTGGCCAGTAAAATCCCCTTTTCTTTCCTGGAGTTACTCACATGGTAAAAATGACCCTCTTTCCCACAGTTAGAACAGTAGACGGAAGTATTCTCCTTGTTTCGTCCACGCACTGGTTCCTCTGCGTCTGTCTAAAAGGAAAAATATGTAAGCTGTACAGAAAACTGCCCGTCGGCAAAACTCATGTAAAGTATATTAATGGTCATACTGGTTATAAAAATCAGAGTGAGTTTCCAGGGCCTTGGATTTAATCCCCTATGTTCAGTATTTGTACTCCTGTCACTAATATGGTGAAACTGTAATCCTAAGCAAACAAAAATCTTAGTGAGATATATTGAAGTTAATAAACTTTATTTTTAACCAAATATAAAGTGAAAGTGTGATGCATTTCCCCAGGTTTACTTGTTTTTCAGCCACTGGAAAGCCTACTACAGTAAGATTTGCCAAGAGTATGTGACACTGGTGGACACCTTTTAAACTAAGACAAAATAATCACAATTTTACATCTGGGGAGATCAGAAGCTGATCACAAGTGTGTGAAGAATTTTTTCCACAAGAAATGGACAGGGGGTTTCCCTCAGTAGCAAATTCAGCCCCATAGGATCTGTCTGTTTGTCTGTCCGTTAGTCCACACACAACATTGAAAACTCTGTATTGAATCAGGTCATGGTGTCACACAAGGTGGGTCTACCAATGATCTGTGTCAGTCTTTCTCAAAGATGACACAAACTGTGAATCAACATTTCTCAAAAATATCCAGCCTCTGCATGCAAAAACCCCAGCCAACATGTGCAACTAAATGGGCAACAACATTGAAATTTGGGAAAATCTTAGGAACAACTTCAGTTGTAAGAAGTATACAGAATCCATGAAATATTGTCAGATGTAAGAACTTTCATGTGGTTGAAAAAGGGGGAAAACTTACATATATTAATTATTCATGACATGAGTTCCAAGCCCAAGGACCAGTATACAATAGATATATGGCCGTTTTAGTATGATGATCCCACTCGACCTTGAAGCAGGGGTCAAAAGTCACATCTGACACTTGCAAAAGATTCACAGGCCACGATTTCTTACAAATTGTCTTCATATTTTGAAGCCATAGAACCACTTATTACGGAGATATAAGGCCTTTTAGCATAGTGACCCTACTTAACCTTGAAACAAGAGTCAAACGTTAAATTTTGACACTGGCAAAAGGCTCACAGGCCATGATTTAGTATAAATTACGTATCTGAGTTCTTGCCTCCTGTGACTCCTCAAACAATCTGGTCCTGTTTGGTTTCTCAACCATTGTATTACACTGAATCGCGTGTGCTTGTGAGAATGCCTCTCAGAAGTGAAATGTTTAGATACTGGAGTGACTAATGTTTTCTTGTTGTTTTTACCACTAGTCAAATTCTTCCTAGATCCTATTTCTACTGGGTCTATCAGTTTCTCCAATGTATTGTTCGTTGCTTTTAGTATAATGTATAAGGTAAATTACATTGTTAATATCACAGGTTAATCTGTGTGTGACTAGTAAGTTTTTACATGGGTGAGATTTGTTTGTGTGGGTGCTTATGAAGTGGGTTATTTTACACAGCCTGGGACAATAAACGCATTTTCCCAATCTAGTGCACACTGGTGCCAAATCTTTGATTTGGTCAGGTTTATTTCTAAGTGGGTAAGTGATTTTGTTGGATGTTAGGACATCACTGAGATTGGTAATCTCCTAAGTCCTATTATGGGCTTTTCAGGGAAGATTTTCTGTTAGTTCTTAAGTATTGTCAATGATGTTCCAATTATCTCTAATAAGCATAGTGATGTTAGGGTTGCTGGGGTTGTATGTGGTGACCATTACTTGTGATGTTTTCAGTTTTCTGGGTTTTTTCTCCAATTAACTCACTATCACAACAGACCCCTCTCATGATTTCCTATAAGTTGGTTTCACATTTGGAAGACCCAAAAACAATTGTAAGGGAGATATAAGAGGTTTTTAGTATGATGAGCTCACTTAACCTTGAATCAGGGGTCAGATGTCAAATTTAACACTTGTAAGAGATTCGCAGGCCATGATTTCCTAAAAGCTGTTTTCCCATTCACAACCCTTAGGACCAATGATAAGGGAAATATTAGGCTTTTTTGATATTATTACCCTCCTATTTGACATTAAAGGTGTGATATGGCAGCCATTTTGTTTTCAAAACAAGCCGAAAACTAGTCTCAGGCAATCTTTCCTAGCCATTTACATTTTGTGCAAATCTCATGAAGCTATTTTACTTTTTACAACATATTAATGATTTTTGAACAATTAATTATGGCAGCCATGTTGTTTTTTAAAATTAGGACTAAATTTTTTGCAGACAAGTTTTCACAGACATAAACATTCTCTGCAAATTTGGTGAAGATATCTTCATAAATAATGAGATATAGAGGTTATGTAAATGTGACATACACATGCATCCCCACATGTAAGGCGTTTCATAATCTCCCAACCCCAGCCTTTGGTGGGATCAAAATGCAACTGCAGTAATATCGGTTCAATAGTGCCCTTTTTTAAATTAAGAAGTTTAAGACTGCAAAGTACTAAAACATTGCCATGGCAACAGCTGTTGCCAGTTTTCCTCCAAAAGCTAATCAGCTGTAGATCCAATATAATATTTATGCCAATATATGGTGAAAATCCGTGCATTGGTTTAGGCTGTAGAAGACCCACAAACTTTAAGAAAAATTTTAAAAGTGTTTCAATCACAACAGGTGTTGCCAGATAACCTCCAAAACCTAATCAGCTGTAGATCCTCTTGGGGTAAACATATCCTGAAAAAAATTTGGTGAAAATCTGTGCATGGGTTAAGATTATGGAACGTCCACAAGGTTTATGCCCAGTGTTGCTCGTTGGACACAAGGGACAACTATAACCATAGCCTTTATGGAACCTTTCATGCAAGGTTGGGTCTACCTTTGGCTTGGTGCTCCTTATAATAACTGCTTATTATTTTAAGATGTTCTTGTATTGTGTAAGTTATGCCTTTATACTTACAGATGTTTAATGATCTCAGCTTTGATAACAATCTTGTCTTGGCTTACTTATTATTTAAATAACAAATATAAATCTTTTTCTAGGAAACTATAAATCTCGAGCAAGTGTCAATTTAACCCACTTATTCCATGTATGTCTTCTTGGAAATATTCTCCTTACTCTAAAAACATTATTTCTCAGACTTTAGGGTATACTAGGGCTTCAGATTATTTTTATGATCTCTGAACAGCTTGCCTTGCAATTACAAAGCCTATGTGAGGGGTATGCAGAAAGAGAAACATAAAAATGCTTTCGCAGAGAACAAGAAAAGCGTGCCTTAAAAGGATACTAGGTTAAAATGTCTCTAAAGTTGAATATGGCAAAGGACATAAAGCTTTGAAGTCAGTGCATGAAGTTTACTAGGAAATTTTCCAGGTTCAATGGACCTACAACTTAAAAATATTAAAGGTCCTTAGCAAAAGTTGTCCGTCCATACTTTAACGTTGGCAAAATCAACACTTTGTTTCAAAACTGAATGGCAAGTGCTGAGGAATAAATAGTTTATTGTTATTTTCTATGATGTCAAGAATGTTGTGGTGGCCCTAGTCTCAAATTGCTTCACCCATTAAAGAAAAAATATATATCTGCAATTTTCTTAACTTGAAGATCGTGGGTAAATTGTTTATCGATATTGCTGATATATACTGCTTTGGGACTGGGCTCCTGATATCGAGATCTAAACACATACTCCAATATCGCCATTTTAAGTAAAACTGTAAACTTGCCCTGCATATATTTGAAATAAATAAGTTTCGATGCGCTTTTTATTGAGACTGCAATGTTTTGTTTTGATAAATTTTGTTTCCTGTTAGCGGTTCGGGATATACTAAAATAAAATGTTTTCAGTTTCTCGGATTTAGACTATTTGGTAAACAATATAAACCACCCCCCACCCCCCACCCCCCCACCCCCACTACTTGCAGAACATCTGGACCTGCAATTCTAGAAAGATACTGGTCTTTCAGAAGAGTTACCAGTCTTGGTAGCGGGGTAGGTGTTAATTTTGTACACTGCTTGTAGGAACAAAAATCCTAGTTGACCTTGAGAGAGGGGTTTGATCCTGTGACCCTGGGAGCAATGATATGCAAAATATAATGGCTTTTAGGTAAAAAAACTGTTATTTCACCATTAAAGAGAACTGCTACCTATGATTTCTTATAAGCTATTATCCCATCCTAAACCACTGGGAGCAATAATACATAAGCAGGCAATATATCCTGGCATTTTTTGTTATTTATGCAAAAGTAATTTTTTTTGTAAAATAATCAATTATTTCAAATTGTCAAAGACTGAATGCAACTATAAACTATCACAAACAGTCAGTTAAGTATACGTCAGATTGGTGCACCAGTACTGAGAGTGAGAAGTAAATATATGATAAATTCAAGACATTTGTACACAAATGCTTCCAACATTGAATCTGAAGCTATCACAATCACATTACTTTTAACTTACATTAACCCCAAATCTGCCAGTGTCCAAAACTACACCTTTTCATTTGACATTATTTCTTCAATAAAAGGAAAATTTCTTTGTGATTCATTCAATGCACTGGTAATTTACCACCACATAAGACTAAAATCTGCATGACTAACGCATAAAAATAATGTACACATACAAGATTGCTGCTTGTATTTTACAAATTAAGAGTGACCCCATGTATTACTTAATTCATGTCATTTAAATGTACTGTAACACAGCTTCAAGACTCTATACTAGCAGATTCAAAGGCACAAAAACACAAAATCAGTTGTGAAATTATAAATTTCTAATCAAGGCTTCCAATACCTATAGAGCCCTTAATTTCCCTACTGGTACATTCTAAACACATTAACACAAAATAAATCATTTCCTTCTAATTAAGGCTAAACCTATGTTCATGTTCTTATCACTGTACTATAGGAATAAAAGACATATTCGAGTGCTTTATGATGGTTTTAAACTATTGAGCGGCTGAATATTAAAGCCACGAAGCCCGAAGGGCTGAGTGCTTTAATACAGCCGATCGATAGTTTAAAACCATCATAAAGCATGAGAATTTGTCTTTTATTCCTATTCTAAAATGGTTATATTAATAATTTGGTCAAAATAAGTGGTAAATCTTACGCAAAAATCAAAACAAATCAAACGCCATGTTGGCTGTTCCATCAATACCACATACATAGTGATATCTATTATAAAAATATAGGATATTTGTTACTCTATTTTCACAGAATCTGTAAAGAAATATTGGGAGATTGTCACTGTAGATGCTTTCACTTTGTTGTAAGCTTTAAAACGATATGCTATTTATTAAAATCAAGCAAAAAATAACAATTTTTTTTTAGGAATATTTTAACCGCGAGTCGTTTGTTTACATTTGTACGTGAAGGGACGATGTACGAGATTTCAACAGCGTGGTTTATTTACCGTTCTATATTCGCCGTTCAAGCATTGTGCACAAGATGCGTCCAAGGTCACTGCGCAGCGTATCATTTTAGAATGATAGATAAAGCACACAAAACAAAAGTTTAAATATGTATGATCTCTGATAAGAGCATACTTAATTGCTCCAGTGGAAGAACTTAAGCTCTACAAAATAAAATATTACACATGGTGCGCAGTGGAGGAAATGAGCGTTGGTGACCATTTCTATGTTACTTTCTTCCAAACGTGAATATGAAATGGATTTAGAAGCTTATCAATCTATCAGAACCAACTTACTGTTAAGTGAAACTGTCTCCATCTGTTTGGGCATTCCTAAAAAATATATACATAGATCAAGCACTGAACACCATAAATTACACACCAACATACAGTTAAAATTTGTTATGTTGATTATCAATAGGCCGTGAAAATATTTCTATTTGAACAGGTTTTCTAGGCAACAAGGTTAATATTTTATCAACACTGGTAATGAGGGCTTGTCATTTATATCTTTGAGAGAATTTAATTTGACAGATATGTCTGTAAAGGGGTTCCACTAAAACAATAAACAGAAACTTGACATCAGACTATACGGGAGAGTGCAGCTTAAAAGTTTTCATTTCTGTTGTCCATTCACTTTCATATTTTCATCTAATTAATTTAGTCCTTTTTCTAACTTTAGTTTTGCGAGTGGGAATCAAACAAATATTATTTCAATTTTGTATGCTTGTATCTGAAGCATACTTGTATGCAGACATTTTTAGATTTGTATGTTAGATTATTAACTAATTTTAACAGTTATGCACACATGAATTATACTACCCAAAATGTAATGGTAATATCCAAATGCCTGAATTACACAAAGACTGTTTTTAAGAGCTTGTGCTTCTACAGACCAGTTTGTTTTGTTTTTTTGTTGTTGTTTTTTTTGTCTCCGGACTTTGATGAAATTTTCCTCTGTATTCTGAATTTAACTCTCTTGCTCTCCAATAGCTAAAAGGGCACAGGTCCTTTTGCATCATTTCCATACACATGTCCTTCTTGCACCGGACTTTATGAATTGTGGCACAGAGTGATGCCTGTTTCTCTGCTCACTGAAGTTAAGCGGGAATGGGCTATGTTAGTACTTGGATGGGTGACCGTCTCAGTTCGGAACCAGCTGTGGGATGTATCTAATTTGGAATTTCTTTATGTCACGAGACTTTTGTATATTCTAGTGCACTACTCGTGTCTCTGATGGCTTTGTGCTTGCGCTAGGGAACCAAAACACCTTTTGGCCTTGTTTTTCTTTTCCTTTTAACAACTAAAGAAAGAACTTTTCATTGGGGTTATATCAGGACAAGCTGCCAGTGCCATCAACATGTTGCCAATAACTAGATTTGAACCCATATCACAGCACCCAAGTCATTAAATTTTCAACTTCTGGGCCAGAGTGGTCTTTGTGTGAATTTGACAAGTCAGATTATGAAATGTGGGGACATGACATCAAAGAAAGTTTTCAAAACCATAACTAACCAAACAATAGCCATACAACTAATGCTCAGGCCATACTCCCCCTAAAATATGTAACATGAATATTCCTGGAGTTTCAGTTAAAAGTATGACATCATGCATGAAAGGTTGTGAAATTTCTGAACAAAATAAGGAAGCTAGTCTAGCTCAACTAGAGTAAGAAACACAAAACTTGCTACAATATGTAAAATTCATCAAGCAAAGGCATCCTTTAAAAGTAATGGAAAACATATCTAAATTTCTGCCAATTTTTTGCAAGGGAGATCAGATCTAATTTAGTCATAAAAACCACAAATGTGTAAAGCATTTCCCCACAAGTGAATGAAATAAAGGAGTGTTTCTTCACTGGCAAATGTCACATTCTAGACAATACTAGGGATGGGTCGGTAAAATATTTTGCATTTTGGTATCCTGCCAATACAAAACCTTTTTTTAATATCAGCTGTTCTAGTACATCCCGAAACAAATAGGCCCACTATAAGGAAGCTCATGAAAAATATACATGACAGTTCTTCTGTTCCTTGAAATTGTTACAAAAGTCCTGGAATCTACAAAATTATGGGATAGAAGTGTCTAATTTCCTTAGATTTAGGGTTTGTTTCTAATATTTCAGGTTTTCTTCAACTATATGTGTTGACCATCGATATACTGGTTGTAAAGTATTGTCATGATATTTCAGTAAAATATTCTCGATCCAGAGATACCTATCAACCTATCCAGATTTTCTTACTGTACTTCTCTCCGCACTCACCACATCCTTATGTCCCTGCATCAAACATCTGCCACATTTCTTCCACCTAACCCGTCGAGGTTCTGTACAGTCTGTACGCATGTGACCTGTACACAGACAGTTGAAGCAGACTGGACGAGGACACGACTTGTACAGGTGACCCTTCTTGCCACACTGAAGACACACTGGAATTTTCTGAATAAAAAATCAAAACTAAAGGTGTTAACTTATGATGGACTTTTATTTTTCTCTTTATTTTACTCAGCAGGTGACAATCTGACTAAATTTAAAGTAATCATAGACGTTCAGCAGCAACAATAATTTAACAATCAGTTCTTAAAATACATGCATATTGATTGTTGCACATTTTTAGTATGCTTCCTTTTGTTAACTGTCATACTTACAGTGTGTGCCTTCCAGGAAGGTGGTACGAAACAAGAAATGTTATAAACCAACTGTACTGGCCAAATCTTTACCTGATCAATCTATATATCATCCTGTAATTAGTATTAGTTTAATATGTTAAGTAACAAAATAAGCTACAACAAATAATCGACAGTGGCTTGGTCATCAGTTGGAAAAATGTCAGATTAATCAACCCAGAAAATTGGGGCAAGTCCCAACACAAATTTAAATGCGGATATTTGTTGGAAAATATTTTTATGAAACATCCAACCACTATTTGGTTTGGATTAGCCACAGATATACAAACCTCTGTTTACCAGAGGGTAATTAACCTTATTTTCACATATATCTGACTTTTTTTTAACAACTTTGTTTTCAACTGCGTTCTGGTACTTCAAGTTGGCTCGTACTAACACATAATTACCCTGATTCAGATCAGATTTTGCAAAATAGATATCCTAGTATGGTTTACATCCTGCGTAGCATACTTTGCTTATGGTTACATCAGCATCAAAAGAAGTTAGAACAGATAAGGATAATAGTGACTCCAGTAAGCATCCTAATGGATTCTAATAAATCATCACACACCCGAACCAAAAACACTTTCTCCATTCATCCTTTAGCATCAGACTTCAACAAAATCCATTTCTGCGATTCGGTAAGAAAGAAATTCTAGAAGCAACTCTGTATTATGTACTAGAAACCACTAATGCTGTGACGATATTTGTAGAGGTTCGATAGTTCACTCGTTTACTGCCATGAATTCAAAGTTTGGTGCAAACATCTGAAATTCGGACTTTGAAAAGGTTCAGAAATCATCTACATTACACCACATCCCGACAGATCTTATTTTCACAAATCCATAAAACCGGTTTTTTATTGAAAATATGGCAGAATTATTTACAATATACATAGATTTTATATTTTTACTATATTTTCAACAAAGTAATAAGATTTCATGTCAGATTTCTGCGTTTTAACTGGTTTTGAAAATGTTGCTTCAATGATCGAACTAGATCAAAGTTCGCTGTCTTGTACAGATGCCAAACATCGAACCCAAAATTGGAAGCAATTTCACAGCACTACAAACGACTGCAGAAAGGTGTGTTATTTGAGAAATATAATGCTGTAGATGAAGGAATGAATATATATATATTCAGTCAAGTTTTTGATCAATTACTCAGAATGTGACCAGACTGGATAAGCATCAGCTACTCAGTCACACTCTGACAACTCACATTAGGACAGTCCCTGGACTGATGTCCTTTGCCATCACACTTCTCACATTTCTTTGACTGGTAGTACCGTCCCTTTGTATTTATATGGACAGGTCTGTGCTCAGGATTGCTGCTCCAGTCACAATCTAGAGATGAAGTAAGAACTTGTATGTCAGCATGTTCCATTTACACACACATTACAATCAATTTACCCTTAAAAAGAGATGACTGACCGTCATCAAAACATTGTGAAAGGTTAATATAATGCAATCATCTTAAGGACACTTATACCAAGAAGGATGTAGACATATTGATCTGCATTTAAAATTTGATGATGATATCACAAACCTTTTCCCTTTAAAAGAAAACACTTTCATGATGGCAACTATTACAGCCATCATTCTTTTGGAATGGGCCAACAGTCAGTATAGTGTGAGGCCAAACATCAAAACCTAACATGCTATTGACAAAACAGACTTAAACATACAAGTTACTGATAATATATGTAATGGTTTTGAGTTAAATTAGGAGAAACAATTTAATTATAGGTGATTCTGAAAGCTACCAGTACACAATTTGATGATTTGTATTGACCCACACTTACTTTTTGATAGACCCCTTAGTTTTGAGAATCAGGCATAAGTGGACTCCGTTCAAACTTTTTAAAGGGCAAAAACACTGTGATGTAAAAGACATTGGTTTGATCTGGTATAGAAATACTAGATGAAAGAAGTGACATACAACTATGTTTATAGAACTTAACTGCAGAGAACACCTTACGACAATTTTACAAAAGTCAAAAACATCAAAGAAAGATACAGTTTAGTGACTGAAATTTTGTCAATTGTCTCTGTTTTAAACAGCCAGAGTCATAGAGTTTTCTCTTAGATACTTGTATGTACTTTTTAACTGAATAATCATAACTCAATCTACCAGCTCAACAGATATTAAGGGAGTACATTCTGAACAAGACCTAGAGCATTGGAGTATCAATGCATATTTGTATGCAACAGAAAGACAGAAAGACAAAGCACATTGGAAAAACATTGGGTCAAATACTTTCAGAAGTATTTCTATGCAAATACATTTAAATTATTCATATGCAAATGCATATGCTTTTGTGTTATTTTTTTTAAAATTCAAATACTTTTCAAACATATTTTAGTTTGACCAACATAGATATTATGAGCTCTACTACATTTCGAGTTGCAGTTGCTTTAATATTCCAAAACGGGTTGTTGGTTTCCACAAACAGATGATAACTGGTTGTTAATCAGTAATGAAATTTTTTTTCGAAAAATCTCTTCTAAAACTACAAATGAAACATACAGCTTCATCAGTGTTGGGAATCTGTGGTATAGCTTTTGTTAATAAAAGTTTAAAATGTTAAAATAATATTTTATTCCATCAGATTTCTAGCCTTTTATACCCTATAATAATATTTTAGTGAAAGTTTGAAAGAAAAATTTAATAAAAAATTATAGTTAATGTTGAAAGGTACACCTGCTTTTGAAAAGTTTTATAATCATTTTTTTTTTTCACAAAACCAACCAATAACCACATGAACCACTTTTGCATTTACAACCTTACTACATTACACAAAATTTTCAAATGCAAGTACTTTCAGAAATAATTTAAAAGTGCACTTAAATTCAAATGCATTGACCCCATGTCTGTTCACAGTATAAATATTGCTGATACAATGCCAGTACCTTCAAGTGAGTCCAGTACTTGCTGCAGTGTTGAGTGTTCCACATCCACTTCAGAATCCTTTATCAAGTGGCAACTGCTAGCTGCAGTTTCCATGACACTCTCTGAACCAAATTGAGCATGGATACTAAAACAAAAACATGGAAGACTTGGAAGTCTAAAACTTAGATAGGATTCTCGAGTATCTAAAAAAGGAATGTAATTTCATCAAATCTCAAATGTGCCCACATTTGATTCGATATTTGTGCCAAAAGAATAGTCTATTTTTGTCTGAAAAAAGAACTGGAACTTACAATGACACAAAAATTCCAAAGCAAGAGGGATAATAAGTGATAGAATTGGTTCTTTTACAAAGAATCATAAAGTATCCACACATAAAATATAAATGGACTTTTAGGTTACATCCTAAAAGTGGGGACCTTATCAGACAAACACTTTATCTCATCAATGGAAAATCAAACTCAAAAGATATTTTAACTTATTTTATGGTGGATTTATCAGAACCACAATCATATTCTGTACTGCTGAGAGATTGATCAAGGTATCAGTGAATGCTTAATGATACCTCACTATACTCAGTCACATTTTTGGGCAGCATTAACAAATTCTACCTTACCTTATATCTTCATTACAGCCCTCTTCCTCACTAAGCAATGAAACAAACTCTGTCTTTGCATCTGATGATAGGACCACAATAGAACTGTCACTATCACTGTCAGTGGATGAGTCAGAATCCTCCCCATGGTTGTTCTTACTCTGACCGTCCTTCTTTGACTTTTTATGGGATTTCACATTCACAGGGTTCATTCCATCACTTTCAGTGTCGACCACAATATACTCCACAGTTCTCTTATTACTTGTGTTCTTCTTTGTGATATGCAGTGTTTTAGCACATGTATCCACCCATGTATTTTCATCTGTAATGTCCTGTACATCTGTGTCAGATTTTTGCTGTTTACTACCTTGTCTATCTATCATTAAAATATCTTCAGCTTCTGTGTTATCATCAGCTGTACTGGAATCAATCACAATACAAGAGTCTTCATCCTTTTCCACGTGGCATTTCTTCTCAGAATTGCTGTTACTAGTATAACTGGCAGTGTGTGATGTATGAGAACTGTGTTTGTCTGAAGGGCAACTGGCAGAAGGCAGAGATGACGTACATAGCTCAGTCAGTAAGTGGGACCCAGTCTTCTTTGTTTCCTGGGTTGACAATTCAGGGTGGTTTTCAACTGACTCATTCTGGCTTTTCAGATTCACCTCTTCTAATTTTCAAAGAACATAAATTACATAAATATTAAATTATAGGTAGTCTAACTTTAGACCATACCTACTGAACAAAACAGCAAGAAATGTCTTCACAGTTTAATAATTTTATTTATGAACTTACAACATACAAATTTCACTCAATAACACATTCATACTTTAGTCACTTTACCAGTGAATGTCATGAAATATCTTTTCTTTTTTTTTACTTATATTAACCGGGTGGAAAGCAATTAATTTCACTTTTACACATTTAAATTTTGAATACTTTTCAGCTTTGAAATTTCCTTTATTCTGACCTTGTTTAAATTAACACCTTGTGTAAATATACACATGGTGAAGAACAAAAAATTCAGCACCAGTTTTGTTTTTCAAATTGATACAAAGTAAGTTAACTTAGTTGAGTAACTCTTGGTCTTGTAATATTTGAATAACCAGAGCCATATTTTGACAAACTACTGTAATTGGTTTACAGCACTTACCTTTGTTGAATTGTTCTCCATAATGTATCTGGCTGTACAGTCTTGTTTCTAGGTCATCTAACTCTGATCCAGCACTGTCCTCACCATCACTGACATTGTGGCCCAGTGGGTCAAAGTAGTCCTCTTCATCAGTGAAGCCTTGGTACATTGTCTTATAAAAATTAAATCAATTTTCTGTTCTTGTTTGTGTTATATCTGACCTTAGAATTGATCACACTGGACACCCACTGTAAGACAAAAACAAAATGAAACAATTTAACATCACAATATACTGGGAACCTGTATTTGACCTTCACTTGGATAGAGCGCTATTTTCCTTACAAAACCTTTTCTTGAAATACCAGGTTTCTTCCAATTTTGACCAATGTTTATTAAATTATTGATCTTTGTTACATTTCCTGAAAAGACTACCACATGAATACCATCATATAGATAATATCAAATGAAAATGTAGTCGCAGCATATTCAGAAAAATTTCCCAGGGCTACTGCATACACCTGCCAAATATGAAAAGAATCCGCCTTATAAAATGCTATTGCGAAAAGAAAATGCGGATCTGGCGGCTCCGGCGGGGTCGCTTCTCCCATATACAAACACAAGCGTCCCTCACGGGACGCTTAATTATCACATTTGGAAAGCATTATCAATGTTGCCATGAGAAAAGGAAAAATAGCATCGGAGATGCCAGTACCCCACAGTCCGGAGAAATAGTTTTCAACCCCATGAGACACAGAAGAAGTGAAATATATGTATTATGTCAAATCTGACCCCACCAAAAGATTCAGGGCACATGATTTCTTATAAGTTGTCTTCACATCGAAAACCTCTTACCATCCCAAACCTCTACGACCAACAATAAATGAGTTATGAGCACTTTTAAATTTGGCTATCCTCATTTGACCTTGAAGGTTGAGTCCAAAGTCAAATCTGACCACACCAAAAGATTCCCAGTCCATGATTTTCTACAGGTTGGTTTACCATCCCAAACCTCTAGGACCAATAATAAGCAAATTACAAGCACTTTTAAGTTTGGCTCTCCTCGTTTGACCTTGAAGGAGGGGTCCAAGGTCAAATCTGACCACATCAAAAGATTGCCAGCCCATGATTTCCTATAGGTTGGCTTGACATACCAAGCCTCTAGGATCAATAACAAGCATTCTAACGAATGCATTTATCTCCCGCCATATAAATTAGATGTACTAAAGATAGTGGAATATAAATTTTCTTATGAGATGGAGGCACATGTAGAAGTGACAACAAGCAAGAGGCACTTTAATGTTTGATTGCAAGACTTTTAAACACAAAAGGCATTTACTCATTTTAGTAGCTATTACTCTGGCATCCAAAGAGCTACAGTTCTGCAACTTTATTATGCAGTAGATAAACCCAAAGTAGGTGAAGGACATATATATAAGAAATTGCCTATCGGTAACACTTTCAGAGATAAAAGGCATTTACTCATTTTAGTGGCTATTACTCTGCCATCCAAAGAGCTACAGTTCTGCAACTTCACTATGTGGTAGATCGCCCAAAAGTAGGTGAAGGACTTACTTAGAAGAAATTGTCTATGTCCAATACTTGTAAAGATAAAAGACATTTACTCTTTTAAGTACCTGTTACTCAGCTATGCCAAGAGTTACAGTTGTGCAACTTCACTATGTGGTAGACCACCCAATAGTAGATGAACAACTTATTTAGAAGAACTTGCCTATCTGCAATACTTTTAGAGATAAAAGACATTTACTCATTTTAGCAGGTATATGACTCAGCTATGCAAAGAGCTATAGATGTGCAACTTCACTATGTGGTAGATCACCCAAAAGGTGAATCAGTTATTCAGAAGAATTTGCCTTTTCATAACACTTTTAGAGATAAAAGACATTTAATCATTTTAATAGCTGTTACTCAGCTATGGAAAGAACTACAGTTCTACAACTGCACTATGTGGAAGATCACCCAAAAGTAGGTGAATGACTTATTTAGAAGAAATTGCGTATATTCAATACTTTTACAGATACAAGACATTTACTCATTTTAGTAGCTATGACTGAGCTATGCAAAGAGCTATAGATCTGAAACTTCACTATTAGGTAGATCAGCCAAAAGTAGGTGAATGACTTATTTAGAAGAAATTGCCTACCTGTAATACTTTTACAGATGAAAGACATTTGTTCATTTTAGTAGCTATTACTCAGTTATGCAAAGAGCTACAGTTGTGCAACTTTACTATGTGGTAGATCACCCAAAAGTAGGAAAATGACTTATTTAGAAGAAATTGCGTGTATGCAATTCTTTTACAGATAAAAGGCATTTACTCATGTTAGTAGCTATGAGTGTGCTATGCAAAAAGCTATAGATTTGCAACTTCACTATGTGGTAGATCACCCAAAAGTAGGTGAATGACTAATTTAGAAGAAATTGCCTACCTATAATACTTTTAGAGATAAAAGACAGTTACTCATTTTGGTAGCTATTACTCAGCTATCTACTCACTTAGCTATTGACCTAGATCTGCAAAAGCATCAAAAATATAAAGGACACAGGAAAGTAAGCTTATCAAAAACTAGATGAATAACAAATTAAAAGATTTGCCTAACTTTAATACTTGTGAAGGTATTTGACATTTATTTCCATCATAATTTTGCTACAAATAAGAAAATAGCTATTGCTCACTTATGACATGCAATGGAACCCCAAACGATATGCCATGTTATAGTTAAGGAAAAATTAGCTGAACAAATTATTTTACGAAAATACTGCAGTAGTTTTTGAGTTGCAATGGATTTACTCAACAGTCAGAATTTCAAAGTAGCTATTACTCAACTATCCAATGTGCAACAGATCTGCAACTTTACTATCTGATAACTTATCAAAAACTAGATGAATAACACATTTGAAAATATTTCCCTAATTTTAATACTTTTGAAGATATTTGAGATTTACTTATGTTGTTATTTTGCTACAAATAAGAAAATAGCTATTACTCACTTATGACATGCAATAGAACCCCAAACTATATGCCATCTTATATTTAAGGAAAAAGTAGCTGAACAACATATTTTAGGAAAATACTCTAACTGCAATAGTTTTGGAGTTACAATGGATTTACTCAACAGTCACAATTTCAAATTAGCTATTACTCAGCTATCCAATGTGCAACAGGTCTGAAACTTTACTATGTGATAGCTTATCAAAAACTAGATGAATAACATATTTGAAAAGAATTCCCTAACTTTAATGCTTTTGAAGATATTTGACATTTACTTGTGTCGTTATTTTGCTTCAAATAAGGAAATAGCTATTACTCACTTATGGCATGCAATAGAACCCCAAACTATATGCCATCTTATAGTTAAGGACAAAGTAGCTGAATAACATATTTGAGGAAAATACTCTAACTGCAATAGTTTTTGAGTTACAATGGATTTACTCAACTGTAGAATTTCAAAGTAGCTATTACTCAGCTATCCAGTGTGCAACAGGTCTGAAACTTTACTATGTGATAACTTACCAAAAACTAGATGAATAACATATTTGAAAAGAATTCCCCAACTTTAATACCTTTGAAGATATTTGACATTTACTTATGTCATTATTTTGCTACAAATAAGAAAATAGCTATTACTCACTTATGGCATGCAATGGGACCCCAAACTATGTACCATTTTATAGCTAAGGACAAAGTAGATGAACAACATATTTGAAGAAAAAGCTGTAACTGCAATAGTTTTTGAGTTATGAGCCCTTTACTCCAAGTAGCTAAGATTGCTATTACTCACTTATCTTTAGGCCTAAGTCCATAAAACCAAAAATAATTTCAAGGGCGTGAAACTTCATTGGGACAATTAATTTGCAAAAAATCTGTAGCTGTAGCAGTTTTGGAGAAATCTGTGTAACTAACGCACGCACCCACTCACGCACGCATGCACACACAGGCATCATGTCATAATCTCCCTCCCGGCGGGAGATAATAAGGGAGATATAAGCACTTTTCATGACTGACAAAGATACACCCGTGCCGGCCACCTTGTTTTTCAAAATGAGGCCAAAAAAAAAAAAAATTCCCAGTCAAGATTTTGTAATGGGGAACATATCCTGCGAATTTGAGATCTCTACCTATAATACCCTTTGCTCTTGAGGGCCAACAAAAGTCTTTGCTGAAAGTCGAAAAAACGCCCGTGACGGCCATCTTGATTTTCAAAATGAGGCCAAAAATATTCCCAGGCAAGATTTTATGGTTATGAATATATCCTGTAAATTTGAGAAGGGTAACTATAATATTTTTTCATTAAGTGTGAAAATATCTCCACAAAGGCCAAAAATGGCCTCGGTCAGGTACTTTTGGCGGTCTGTGGATGACCTTCAATGAAGGTCAATTTTCTGCATGCTTACAGAGGACATATATATGTATAATATATAAAGGTCACAGGATGATCTAACTTTCTGTATATGAGAACTGGGCCAAAATGTGAAAAAATGGCCAAAATCTGACCTTTAAGAGGCCACCAGTGACCTTGAAATTGAAGGTCAAGGTCACAAAACAATAGCATTGTGGCATTGCCCATATATACCCACATACCAAATTTGAAAGGTCTAACTAAAATATTTTTAAGTTATTGCGTCGAAAAGGAAATCTCTGCGGTGGCGGCGGTGTGACCATACTGAATCCTAAGTATCCCTGAATTTCATCCGGGGATACAATTATGAAGCTGTAAAATTTATTAACTGGAGAATAGCTGTCAATGGAAATAACACAATTACGAAAAATAGCATCAGAGATGCCCGGGAAAATAGTTTTCAACACCATGAGATATAGAAGTAGTGAAACAGTACACAGATTGGGAAATTGAAGGTCAAGGTCACAAAACAATAGCGTTTGTGGCATTGCCCATATATACCCACATACCAACTTTGAAAGGTCTAACTAAAATATTTTTAAGTTATTGCGTCCAAAAGGAAATCTATGCGGTGGCGGCGGCATGACCATACTGAATCCTAAGTATCCACGACTTTCATCCGGGGATACAATTATGAAGCTGTAAAATTTATTAACTGGAGAATAGCTGTCAATGGAAATAACACAATTATGCAAAATAGCATCAGAGATGCCCGTACCCCACAGCCTGGGAAAATAGTTTTCAACACCATGAGATATAGAAGTAGTGAAACAGTACACAGATTGGGATACTTTCAGAGCAGTGTCAGTGTCCAAATAATGTTTAAGTAGAGAAAATAACATCTAAGAGAAAGAAATTGCATGTAAAGAATAAGTATTAAAACAAGACAATTCAGTAAACTAAAAATTATGAAGCTTTAAGACTTCTCCCATTTTGATTTTCATTTGTATGGTCGCTAGTGCTGGGACGAGTTGACTGAAACTCGAGTCGTAACTCGATGGGCGATAATTAGGGGCGACATCGATCCGCGTAAGTGAAACTCGAGTTTTTGAAAAAGTTAATATTTAAAGCTGACACTTCACCAACACAATGGAAATATCCAATATTTTCAAAAATATATTGCATTTTTACTTAATTCTGGCATAAATCAATGGTGATTTCACATAAATTATATCGCGAAAACCATTTCCAGGTAAAAGTTTTGGCTCGTGTACGGTTATGTAAAATATTTTCCACATACTAATCGCTAACAAACGAAATAATTTATCCCGAAAATTACTCGAGTTTAACTCGAGTTCAACTCGCTTCCAACAGTTGATGCTCGATCTGCCAGTTTAGCTTGCGATCCCACCACTAATGGTCGCATTATGGTTTGGATGTTTTGAATATTATCCATACATACAGATGTAGCAAATTAGCAATACATGCTTTTATGTGGAGTTGGGGCAAAACCTGTGGCTCACTTGATGCAATACCATCTGTTACAATGGGAAGTTGCAAAAGTAAAACAGTTAATGACTTCTAATATGACTTTAACAGTGCTTAATCTACACCAAAAGACACCCAAAGGTGCAACAACCAAGATTCAAGTAAAAACATATAAGAGAGATAAATAGTATCAGATATCCTCGTAGAGACATAAAATAGCATCAGATATCAAAGGTCAAATCCAGGTCACACCATGACATTGCACACATATAACCCTTGACCAATGTCCCTACCAAAAATCAACTTCCTACACCTTATGGTTTCCAAAATATAGCCCAGACAAGGCATTATAGGTAAGGTCACTACGGCAAGGTCAAAGGTCAAATCAAGGTCACGCCATGACATTGCACACCTACACCCCCTAACCAATGAGGAGGTTCAAAATTTAAACAACAGAGGATATAGTGGTTGATTTATTATGGGGGGGGGGCACAAAAAAAAAGCTACAAAATAATAACACTGCTTGCCCATGTTACTTCGTAGTAAGAAGGCCTGATATTTTTTTATTTACTCATCTGATATTCATTATGTGATATTGATCTTTCCTTCCAAATATATATGGCTACAGATAGAAACTACACCAAAGGATGCATCTGTGGACAGATGCAAGACCTATCCACTGGAAAAGGACCATCAACATGGTTTTGAAGATTTTTCAAGCATTTTTCAAGATGGCAGCCGAAATTAAGAAAATTCTGAAATAATTCACAGAAATTAAAGGAATTGTCTTTCTTATCCAGTGGGGCCAACATTTGACCAAAATCACTCTATGAGTTTTCGAGATAAATTACATTTTCCATTTCTGCCAAAATTCAAGATGGCAGCCAAAATTCAGAAAAGTATATGTTGGTTTGACATCCCAAACCTCTAGGAGCAATAATAAGCAAGTTATAAGCAATTAAAACTTTGGCTACCTTCATTTGACCTTCAAGGAGGGGCCTAAGGTCAAAGCTGACCACATCAAAAGATTCCTAGCCCATCATTTTCGTTAGGTTAGTTTCACATTGCAAAATTTTAGGACCAAGAATATGTGAGTTATAAGCACTTTTAGGTTAGGCTATCCTCATTTGACCTTGAAGGAGGGGTCCAAGGACATATCTGAACATATCAGAAAATTCCTAATCCATGATTTCCTACATGATGATTACACATTGCAAACCTCTAGGATCAATAAAAATGAGTTATAAGCACTTTTAATTTTGGCTATCCTTGTTTGACCTTGAAGGAATGACCCACGGTCAAATCTGAACACATCAGAAGATTCCTAGCCCATGAGTTCTTATAGGTTGGTTTAACATTACAAAACTCTAGGACCAAGAAGAAGCCAGTTATAAGCACTTTTAACTTTTGCTATCCTCATCTGACCTTGAAGAAGGGGCCCAAGGTCAAGTATGAATATATTAGAAGATTCCTAGCCCATAATTTCCTATAGGTTGCTTTAACATTACAAACCTCTAGGGCCAATAATAAGGGAGTTAGAAGTGCTTTTAAGTTTGGCTATCCTCGTTTGACTTTGAAGGATGGGCCCAAAATCAAATCTGAACACATCAGAAGCTTCATCGCCCATGATTTCCTATAGGTTGGTTTCACATTGAAAACATCTAGGACCAATAATAAGTGTATTATAAGCACTTTTAACTTTGGCTATCCTCATTTGACCTTGAAGGAGGAACCCAAGGTTAAATCTGACAACATCAAAAGACTTCTAGTCATGATTTCCTATGGGTTGGTTTCACATTGCAAACCTCTAGGACCAACAATAAAGGAGTTATAAGCACTTTTAAGTTTGGCTATCCTCATTTGACCTTGAAAGAGGGGCCCAAGGTCAAATCTGATCACTTTTAAAAGATTCCTAGCCCATCATTTTCTATAGGTTGGTTTCAGATTTGAACCTCTAGGACCAATAAAAGTGAGTTATAAGCACTTTTAAACATGGCTATCCTCATTTGACCTTGAAGAAATGGCCCAAGATCAAGTTTGAACACATCAGAGGTCAAATCTGACCATATCAGAAGACTCCTAGCCCATAATTTCCTATAGGTTATTTTCAAATTGCAACCACTAGGATCAAAATTAAGTGAGTTATAAGCACTTTTAAGTTTGGCTACTCTTGTTTAACCTTGAAGGAGGGGCCCAAGGTCAAATCTGACCATATCAGAAGATTCCCAGCCCATGACTCCCTATAGGTTGGTTTTACATTGCAAATCTCTAAGACCAACAATAAGCAAGTTATAAGCACTTTTAACTTTGGTTATCCTCATTTCACCTTGAAGGAGGGGCCCAAAGTCAAATTTGAATACATCAGAAGATTCCCAGCCCATGATTTCCTATAAGTTGACTTCACATGCCAAACTTCTAGGACCAATAATAAGGGAGATATAAGCACTTTTCATGACTGAAAAGAAACGCCTGTGTCAGCCATCTTGTTTTTCAAAATGAGGCCAAAAATACTTGGCCAGCATTTTGTAATGATGAACATATCCTGCGAATTTGAGATCTCTACCTATAATACCTTTTGCTCTACACGGCCAACAAAACTCCTTGGTGAAAGTCGAAAAACACCCATGGCGGCCATCTTGTCTTTCAAAATGAGGCCAAAAATATTCCCAGGCAAGATTTTATGGTTATGAATATATCCTGCAAATTTGCCAAGTCTACCTATAATACCCTAGAAGGGTAACGAGAAATCTCTATACACTGTTGCTGCATGGCGTACTCGTGTGTAATCTATAGTGTCCATGTAGTGTTAGCCATAATTGGTACTGACTTTTTACCAGTAAATACCCACCAGTGAATGAATCCTTTATATCTGTATGAGGTCAAGGACAAGAGCTTCTATATATCTACTAAATGGGAGTTCACTGGCATCTTGAATTCACAGAAAAATAAGTGTGGATAATAAAGGCAATTTGAACCAATATAAGGCTTTCAAAAAATGCAATCAAGTCATATTTCAATTATTAGGGCTGTAAGCAAGCCCGAAAATGCACCTTGATTACTCGTTTTGGAAGAATTGACTCGGACTCGGCTAATCACTTGATTATCGCCCACAAAATTAACTGCACCATATTTTGACATAATACACCTTATAAAACGCTTAAAATGTGTACAAGAGGAAAGAATGTTGATAATTCATGGAATTTTGGAATAATGACGTATCTATAATGCAAAATACAGGAAACTTTAGCCATTTTAATATTGCGAGATTTGAGGCGTCTTCAAAATATATTAAAATGCCTTCTTATAAAAACATTATAACACACACATTTAAAGTTTGCAAATACTTAAAAAATTAAAACTTAAAACGGAAATGCATTATGTTATGTGTCTGCGTTTGGTAACTAAAATATTGAATAAAATCATCTACAAAAAAAATATCTCATTCAATATTTTTACAGTATTTTATGATATGTAATTCAAGATATTATAGCCTTTTGGGTACTCAAAAAATCTTCGAAAAGCCCATCACAGCATGTATACTTCTAGTGGTGGTGGACCAGTTCACACCCGTGTACACATTCACGCCCACCCCTAAATTTCTCCAAAACAATCACAGTTAAACAATAAATTACCAATGTATATGACCAATTTGATAATTATCTATGATGTGTTAAACATCTTTTCTATGAAAAACTATGAATCTTTAAGAAAATTGAGGGTGGGCATGAATAGGTACACAGATTCACGTGAATTGGCCCACCACCACTATATGATTTAATGATAATGTATGCACTTTGATAACTTATGTCCTGACAATTAGTGGTCCTACGATTCCACGGAAAATCGATTCAACATCTATTTAAAACTTTCGATGTAGAAAATCAATTCTCATCTTAAGAATCGATTATGAATCGAAAATAACATTTAAAAGCCACCTAATTTTCCCTTATTGTACAGATATTCAACATTTTATTTTCGTAATATTTGTTTACATTATCTGCCATGTTTCTTTCAGTGGTACTTCCTGTTGGTTACAACTAAAAAGCGAAATTTATGTACATTTTTAGAAGATCTTTTAATACAAATAAACTAAGTTCAACCTAAGTTAAATTCAACTTCCAGTCTTCCACTGCTTCATACACAACATGCATCTCATTGTAAATGGAGAATAACGACTTTGGTCAAAAATCAAGTGCAGAGAGCAGTCCTCATTACTATATCACTTTAGCAATCTGCCATGAATATTTTTGACAAATTTTGTTGAATAATAAAAATTAAATGCTCACTACATTATCATATTTAGAATTGTACAGTATTTAACAAACTATTATTATATGAAATGAATTGATCATACAGATCTGCTTAAAAAGGGAAATACATGGTATATTTTTTTCAGGATGAGAGGAATTTAACAGAATAATTGGAAAACATGTTACAGTAACATATACACAAAAAAGAGTTCAGGGGACTCGCTCTGTTTGAAGCTAGTTGGAGATATTTGCAGTCTGAAGTAAAATTTAAGACAGAAAGAAGAAGATATGGCTATGTGTTATAAAAACAGTAACATGGAGTGACGTTGAACAAAAGTGATTTAAATAATGTTTATTTTTAGCATATATATTTTGGTTGCTTAATCTACTGAGGTTACACTCAAACACCATAAAATATTTATGTGCTGAAAAGGGTTGATGAAAATAAAGATAAATTTGTAACTGTTAAGGTTACCTTAATAAAATAGAAAAATGTTTTTGCTAACAAAAACTAAGCGTCCCAAAAAGGTTCACTGCAATATAATATACAGTAGAAAAAGGTTTTTGAAAATAAAAACATGCAGTGCTGAGATAAGTAGTGAAAGTTAAGCAGACAGTGTGGAAGTTCATGCATTAACATGAAAGAAAAATTTAAGCTTTATTTTGTTTTCTATGGTCATAAATTGCGAAAAGTTAATTGAATAAATGCTCTGGCTAAGAATGCATAAAGCATCAATACTTATAATAGGTCGAAAGTTACACCATAAAACTACTTAATTAAAGAGTAACAGTGCTTTATAAATGCCATATATCTATTTACATTTTAGAAAAAGGCATAGTAAAATGTGAGCCTTTAGAAAGGCAAGAAGTTTATGACACAATGTTTTGAACACATCTATCTGGTAAATCTGACCAGCTATCTAGACTCTTCACATAAGGTTTCCCAATACCTCTGAATACATTGTAAATCTCTAAAAGCAAGAATAAAATAGATATAAGGCAAAAACACAAAATCGGCTATTTGATGAATCCAGTTTGATCCATAAAAGGGATGGGGGGGGGGGGGCGGTTGGGGCAGGGGGTAAATCTGACCAGCTATCTAGACTCTTCACATAAGGTTTCCCAATACCTCTCAATACATTCTAAAACTCTAAAAGAGATAAAAGGCAAAAACACAAAATCGGCTATTTTATGACCCCAGTTTGACCCATAAGGGGGGATCCGGGGGTAAATCTGACCAGCCATCTAGACTCTTCACACAAGGTTTCCCAATACCTCTGATTACATTCTAAAACTCTAAAAGCAAGAATAAAGGAGATAAGAGGCAAAAACACAAAATCGGCTATTTTATGATCGCAGTTTGACCCATAAGGGGGGGTCCGGGGGTAAATCTGACCGGCTATCTAGACTCTTCACATAAGGTTTCCCAATACCTCTTAATACATTCTAAAGCTCTAAAAGCAAGAATAAAGGAGATAAAAGGCAAAAACACATAATCGGCTATTTTATAACCCCAGTTTGACCCATAAGGGGGTATCCGGGGGTAAATCTGACCAGCTACCTAGACTCTTCACACAAGGTTTCCCAATACCTCTTAATACATTCTAAACTCTAAAAGCAAGAATAAAGGAGATATAAGGCAAAAACACAAAATCAGCTATTTTATGACCCCCAGTTTGACCCATAAGGGGGGGTCCGGGGGTAAATCTGACCAGCTATCTAGACTCTTCACATGTGGTTTCCCAATACCTCTTAATACATTCTAAAGCTGTAAAAGCAAGAATAAAGGAGATAAAAGGCCAAAACATAAAATTGGCTATTTTATGACCCCAGTTTGACCCATAAGGGGGGGTCCGGGGGTAAATCAGACCGGCTATCTAGACTCTTCACATATGGTTTCCCAATACCTCTTAATACAGCTCTAAAAGCAAGAATAAAGGAGATATAAGGCAAAAACACAAAATCAGCTATTTTATGACCCCCAGTTTGACCCATAAGGGAGGGTCTGGGGGTAAATATGACCGGCTATCTAGACTCTTCACATATGGTTTCCCAATACCTCTTAATACATTCTCAAGCTCTAGAAGCAAGAATAAAGGAGACATAAGGGGAAGAGATGAAATTGGCTATTTTATGACCCCAGTTTGACCCCTACAGGGGGGTCGGGGGGAAAATTTGACTTGCTTTCTAGACTCTCCACATATAACTGCCAAATATGGTTAAAAAGCTTGCAATAATAAGGGAGATATTCAAGGGAGACCATAATGCAGCGGCGGCGAGGAAACTGAGGCGAAACCAAATAAGCGCCCTTTCAGGGACGCTTAATTATTACATTAGACATACTTCTTGAGTCTTTCAACCTACTGGTTTCCTAATGTACCTTACCTTACAGCAAACTCTAACCAAATACCATGGAATTTATGACTGACCTGTAGAAAGTGCTGTATTATGATTTTTGAAAATAAAAAGAATTTTTTGTCTTTCTTGAAAAACAAGCAGAAAAACGATTATAATCGATAATCGATCATTAAGAATTACCGATTAATCGATTCTGATTTTCAGACCGATTCTTAACACTACTGACAATTACTAAATCTAACACACGTACCTCTTTATCACCAAAATTTCCACTTTCCGGAGCTGATTCTGAAAAATGCTATCAACCACAACACTACAACATTTTTCTGTCCGGTAATGTGTCAAAAGTGACCTTCTTCGAAGCAGGTCAAATTTTTAAAGAAAAACAAAACAAAATAATTTATTTCCCTATTTACAATAATAATTCTTACAAAAAATGTGTTAATATACGGTACTTGCATAAATTAATTTTTGTAATTTCATAGTTTGTCTGAAATTTGGTTTGTTTTCAGTTACTTTGGAAAGGTCCCGGATTTGCCGGACAGTAGACGTGGTTACCTCGGCTCTACTTTACTTGCGTGTAGAGCCTTGGTATGACCCCAAATAAAACTGGAGATTTGCATAAGACACATATTCCATACTAGGGCTGCGAACGAGTACTCGAGCCTCGGTGTACGAGGCGGTCGTGGCTTGTACTGGAGTCCATTTTAAAAACTCGGTTACTCGCGATGTATTGTATTATCGCCCACGTAATCAACCGCTTCTGTAAAATATGCTATATTTCAGCATTTCCGTCACATAATATCAATTAAAGTTGTTATTTTTGCTTGAAAACATACAATTTACTCCATATTCTATAATATATGGTCAAATAGAAGACGTTTTGCTTCAAAAGTTTTGTTTCCGGAACCGACTATTTGTTTACAGAAGACTTCTAATGGTAGATACTAGGGGTGCGACGGTACCAGATTTTCTAGTCCGGGATTCCACCAATGCAAAACCGTCCCGATTCCGGGATACCGAAAATGTTTGAGTTTCAGCATCTCCCCAATCGTATAGACCTACAAACAGGAAGTGATTTTCCATAATCCAAAACATAGCAGTTTTTCTCAAAGAAATCGCTATAAATGCATCAAAATCTCATGAAATATGAGGTGACAGTTCATAATTTCTTCAGATTCAGGTTTGGAATTTAATATTTTACGTTTCTCAATAATTATATAAGCTGACATTCGAGATTCCAGTTGTTAAAAGCGGTCACAGTATTTCAGTAAACATGTCTCGATACCGGTATACCGCCACTACCGACTCACCCCAGTAGATACTAAATCTCGCGGTTACTCGAATTCGGGCCAGTTGTCAGAGGGCGAGTACTTGATGCCGTTTTTCAGCACCCGTCATAGCCCTATTCCATACAAATGTGTACACACAACTGTTCCCACAACTATTTTGTTACATTTCCTTCAACAAATAGTCAACATGCAAACATCCAGCAGGCACGCGACTTTGAAATCTGGTTGATTCCAACGGTGAAATCTGGTTTAAATACGTGAAGATTTTGCAAACTGTTTTTAGTTGGATCCAACCGGTGAAATCATGTTGAAACCAACTGTTGAAATCTGGTTGAATTCAATGGGTGAAATCTGGTTGAAATACGTGTAGATTTTGCAAACCGTTTTTGGTTGGATCCAACCGGTGAAATCAGGTTGAATTCAATTGGTGAAATCAGGTTGAATTCAGTGGGTGAAATCTGGTTGAAATACATGTAGATTTTGCAAACCGTTTTTGGTTGGATCCAACCGGTGAAATCAGGTTGAATTCAATGGGTGAAATCAGGTTGAATTCAATGGGAGAAATCTGGTTGAAATATGTGTAGATTTTGCAAACTGTTTTTGGTTGAATCCAATGTATGAAATAGGGTTGAATTCAATTGGTGAAATCAAGTTGTTTACACTGTCTTCTTTAGGTGAACATTGTAGCTTGTGTGTCATAATTATAGCTTCTTAATAACATTACATAATGACTATCCATATGCATATTTTACAATTTTGATATAACTTCAAAGTAATTAATTCTTTCCAAGATCACATGTTTTCATGAATCATTGTATATTCAATATTCTATTTCTGATAACGTTGTAATAACACATAATTTTTAATCAGCTTTCAAATATGCTCAAGATATGTAAATCCATATTTTCCAACTAGATATCCATTTTTATGTTATTAATAGGATCGGTATTATTCATTGCCTTCAATTGTAATTCTTTTTGTGAAATTTTAAAATATTTTTTTTTCTTTGTAAATAACAAACAATTGTGACATTATTTATATTTTCAGTATTTTATCCAATCAGTTTCTTTTAAATGTTTTATTAAGTTGGCTATAATTATATTGTAATTATAAAGAAGCTATAATCATGTAGCAAAACCACAATGCTCAGTTCAGATGCTTGTGTCTCATGCAACTTTGTCATATAAACTGAAAAAAAAAACACAAGAAAAGCCACATTTGAAGAACTCCACCCATTATTCCCCAACTTAATTAGTTGTCAGTGCTGACCACCAAAAAAAACAGACTTAAAGAAGTAAACACCATGTGTGCAACTGAGCAAGGGTAAACCCCCACCTCCACCCCTGCTGTGTTATCTAATTACTTTAGTCACAGGTCCAATGTCCTGTGTAGCAGGGTACAGATAAGAAAAACCAGGAACCCCCCAACCTCACTGTTGTGTGATAAAATGTTATAGCTTAGGTTCTCTGTGTAGGGAAGTTTTCTGTGTAAACTTGTAACCTGAAAACTATGTTCTTTATGTATGGGAGAATTTGAGAAACAAATTCTAATTACTAACTTTTGATGAATAAGTTTGAATTCATCTTTTTTATTTAAGATAAGTTTGACTTCAAAACGTTTTTTTTTAATTATCGGGAATTGCATTGATCAAAATATAATTATAAATTATAAAAATTATATTTGGATGCATCAGTTAATTAATAAGGAGAATGGAGAAAAAATGTACAAGTACATGCACACATAAACTCTATCATCTTTATAATCTTTAAAAATTAATCTTTGCTTTACAAATACTGTATCTACAAATTCAAAAACAATTGCAATAATAGTTCTTTCAAAAAGTTAGACTTAATCACTAAATTACCCTCTAGAAAAAGAATTTTCAATCAACGATTACCAGTCATTCATTTCCCAACATTCAACCTGTTTTCTGTTCAATAACATGACTAAGATTTCATGTCGAAAAACCTAACTTGATTTAGTGGTGATTTTTTTACGAAGTACCACTACTTTTTCCAGTCAGAAATCTAGCTTTGAAATAGTGTTAAAATTGAGTCAGTGTCAGTTTTTCAACCAAAAATCACCATGATTTCTGGTCAAAATATCACTACTTTTTCATGTCAGAAAACTAACTTAGATTTAGTAGTTGGTAATGTTCATTTCAACGTCAGGACCTGTTTTCAACTCTAAATCAATGACATTTCAAGGCGTGTGCCTGCTGGGATAGTTAACTAAAAATAAATGACATTTCCTCATTTTCAATGTTAAAAATTTAAAAATGTTCTTCTATTATAAAAGTTGTGTAAAATAGCATGTATTTGATACACTTGATGCATTTATTACATGCGTCCTTGGCTTAATATCAATTGTTTTTAACTACATTGTACAATTTCTAGTCATTTCATCAAGTTTTATTCAACAGAAAAGGATTTTATGCAAATCTCCAGTTTATGTGGGGTCGTGCCACGGCTCTACACGCAAGTAAAGTAGAGCCGAGGTAACCACGTCTAGCCGGACAGAAGAATGCGCTCGTGTATGGGCGATAATACAAGTTTTTTAATTTTACACAATAACACGATAAAGTGTTCGAGAGACTTTCATTAGAGATTATTTAACACATACACACAGTTAAACATATTTACATCTCTATTGCGACCTCAAGTAGTTAAATATAGAAGTTTTCTTTTCGCGTTTATTTTTCTTGGCTGAGAACTTCCGGATTTGACAGGTTACGAAATATGGTATCATCTAAAGAATGATATTCTAACTGGAATAAAAACTACAACCCGAAAAAATGGACGACCTCCGAATTGTATACCTTCTGTTATTTTGTAGAAAAACAAGTTGAATCCAATGTGGAGAATTTTAAAATTGACCACAACCACCATGTTGTCGGATGTTGTTGCCTAATAAAAACATACATTAACAACTGAAATTTGTTTTAAGTATTTACAAAGCACCAAATTGATGAAGTCATTTTCTAAGGTGATAATTTCCAAAAGAGGATAGTTCAATTTCCAGAAGGGAGTCTGTATCTATATTAGCGTTCAACAGGAGAAAAAAGACTATGGTGGAGGGTAGACTAAGTAAATAGGTAAGTCTTCAACTATTGTCTAAATCCAGTAAGACTGTCTTGTTTTCTGATGGCTTGAGGGAGTTTATTCCATTCAGTGGGAGTAACTACTACAAACTGCGCATCCCCACACATTTGTTTCGTTTGGTTGAGAAAACTGAGAGGTGATTACCCTGTGTGAGGTCACCATATTTAATTAAAGAAGACCGATATGACGATTGGCAAAAATTGACTGCTTGTGAAGTAAGATGGTTCTCAGATAGCATTCCGCCGTCGGACCGACGTTGGCTATTGGTTGCATGGTCGGCAGATTTTGCCGATGTTGGCTTGCCAACCAACACTCTGGTTAGATGTCTCTATATTTTGCCGACGTTGGGCTAACATTGGGCCGATGTTGGCTTGCCAACCAACACTCAGGTTAAATGTCTATATTTTGCCAACGTTGGGCCAACGTTGGGCCAACGGCGGATTTTTATTCAAGATGGCGGCGAGCAATAATAGGGGATTTGGGGTAACTTAGAAAGAAAAAAAATATTTATTATGGTATGTCTAAAAATCATATTTCAGTGAGCCCACAAATTTTAACTAACCATTTAACAATTTTACACATAAAAATAATATTCTCATTAAAAATTCACACTACAAAAGTTATCAATGAACATCATCTGATTGGCTGATGCTATACATAGAATATAATTTTCACCAGTGGCTTGCCGACGTTGGCCAACGTTGGCCCGACAGTCAAAAAGCCGTTGGCCCAACGTCGGCAGCCAACGTCGGTCCAACGGTGGAATGCTATCTGGGTTGTATTTAGGCCAAATTCAGTATCTTTTTAATTTGCTAACTTATGAAAATATCATTTTATGTCTAAAACTGTAAGACAGGGGCTTAAAGATTGTGCCTCATTCAATTCCTACTTTTAGGGATTGCATGTGGGCCAATTTTTTACTAAGTCCTCTAAAATCCCCTATTATTGCTCGCTGCCATTGTTGCTTGGAAATGTTTGAAGGTAAACATTTAATAAGCATTCTAAAAATATGGGTTAATTTTTTTTTTTTTGTGATAGAATGTTTTTTCAAAACATTTGATAGAAAACATTTCAAAAACATTTTAAAGTGATGGGTATGAAAAACAGTTGCTATTAAAGGTTTGTAAAACATTTTCAAAGCAAACATTTACAAAATATTCTCAATATTTCAAAGCAAACATTTACAAAATATTCTCAATATTCTTTATTTTTATGGAATATTCTGGGGGGCCACGGTGGCAGAGTGGTAACACTCTCGCCTCCCACCTCTGAGGCCGGGGTTTGATTACTGGCACGGCCTCAAGTGGGAAAGCTGGTAGTTGCTTGCCGGTGGTCGGCAGTTTACAGTACAGAACCCTAACGAACTGTATGTACTGGTTTCCTCTGCCCTTCCAACTACCCGTCGTGATATGACCTGTACAGTGTTGAAAGCGACGTAAAACCCCAAATAAACAAATAAATAAAATATGGAATATTCTGTAGCATTTCCATGTTTCAATATTAGCGATTATGATAAAATGTCACGTCTATAAATTTAGCTGTGGTGGATCTCTTGATATTTTGTATGAGCACATTCATGTGGCTTCAATGTTTTGACATATTTTTGAAGAATAAAGCCCCCCCCCCCCCCCCCCCCCCCCCCAAAAAAAAAAAAAAAAAAAATGTTTATAAATTGGCTATTATCAAGCACATATATAAATTAAGTTTATGTCAATGCATACACAATTCAAAAGAAACCAACATTAAAGGAGAAGAAAACAAGACTAATAAACATTTTGCCTTAAGGTTATTACTAAAATGACAAAAAAAATGTGGGTTACTGTGCAGAGCTCATGGTAACACGTGGAAAATGCTGGAAGACTATCTCAATATGGCCCTGAGGCTCCAGTGACTGAGAGTTCAACATTTGATCATTTGGCAGTAACTACGTCCTGAAGTAATCCGTTCAGAGGGACGAGAAATCCTAGTCTGGCCTTTCAGGCTGTCTGACTCATTATGCAAATGCGAAATATTTTTTGCCATAATGCACACTGTATCAGAGGCCTTTCTAGTCAAAGAGATTTCCACAGCCAGCGAAATTAAATAAATCAAATGACATATAATGAAATATAATTATAACGCAATTAAATATTGTGTATGTAAATTGTCTTACATGATTCTGTGTGTTAAGAGGTGTGTTATAAACAACTTTGACTTTTTAAGCAATTCTTTTAGATTCTTTGCTAAATTGGTAAAGTATGGACGAGTGCATTATGAGCATAATTCACAGCCTTCTGATTGTTCCATCATGTTACACGCTTAAGCTTCTTAAATACTCGTGGAATTCTGCTGATGCTTTAATTTTTTTGTCTTCTCTTTATCTAGATCATTAACAATAAAACAGCTGATGTCAAAATGGGAATATGTTTCAAGCAATTAGATACATGTGTGATTTTCAATGTCTTTCTGTCCATGATTGATATTTCTTTGTGTAATTATAACTATAATTAACGAGCTGCAAAACCGATCTCCTCTATTTTAAAATAATATCTCCCTCCAACATTTCTCACCCCGTTAGTCCTGACTAACCCCATGTCAACATATAAATGTACAACTTTGACTTTTTAATGGGTTTCTGTAGATTTTCTAACTGAATTGGCCAATCGTGAACGAGTGCATTATGAGTTCAATACTAAGTATTGTGATCATTCCATTGTTTTTCATTCTGAAGCTTGTTTAGATACGCACATTCAATTGATGGTGATATTTGCAAGCAACAAAACTATATAACACTCAAAGTAAAATTTTCTGCTGATAATTTGCATATATCTAATGAAGTAAGTGTATTTTCATGAAAAAATAATTTTTTACATGTTTTAAGAATAAGAAATTTTGTGGGTTTCAGTTCGCAACAGGGATGTTTTTAATCAAGCAAGAGTTACCGATGTCCACCATGTTAAAACTACGTCACACCTATGTAGAATTACATTAAATTGTGACATCTCATTTTGATAGTAAAACCACCCCCCATTTTAGACTATGTCCCATTCAATTAGACTTTCTTGAAATCCCTTTGTCTTAGGTATTATATAAGGACTGAATGACTTTTTTCAAGACAAAATAAGTGAGTTGTATTTCATCCCTCAGAAATTTCCCCACCCCATCATGATGGGTTCATAATGATTCCATGTATATCAGATTTGGTGGAATAAGAAATACAAAAACTCGGAGCAATTCTTACGGAGCCCTGGAAGGGACATAGAACTGTTTTCCTTGCATTTTTTAATCTCGTTACCACAAGTTAGTAAGTCGTTCCCACAAGTTAGTAAGTCGTTCCCACAAGTTAGCAAGTTGTTCCCACAAGTTAGAAAGTCGTTCCCACAAGTTAGAAAGTCATTCCCACAAGTTAGAAAGTCGTTCCCACAAGTTAGAAAGACGTTCCCACAAGTTAGTAAGTCATTCCCACAAGTTAGCAAAGTCGTTCCCACAAGTTATCAAGTCACTCCCACAAGTTAGAAAGTCGTTCCCACAAGTTAGCAAAGTCGTTCCCACAAGTTAGCAAGTCATTCCCACAAGTTAAAAAGTCGTTCCCACAAGTTAGCAAGTCGTTCCCACAAGTTAAAAAGTCGTTCCCACAAGTTAGCAAAGTCGTTCCCACAAGTTAGAAAGTCGTTCTCACAAGTTAGCAAAGTCGTTCCCACAAGTTAGCAAAGTCGTTCCCACAAGTTAGCAAAGTCGTTACCACAAGTTACCAAGTCATTCCCACAAGATAGCAAGTCGTTCCCACAAGATAGCAAGATCCTTCTAAGATATTTCAGTATGTTACATTGGACTGGGTGCTTTTTTGCACAGCATAGCTTGCAGTATCTCCTGGACCACTGGATTCTCATACAAACTATGTACCTGGATGCAGCAAAACTCTTGTTTGCTGTGTTGCAAATTGCATAGACTTTTCATACAATAAATTGCATAGTCTTATCATTCTTAACCCCTTCTTAATACCCATTACATTGGTTCCCCCTTAGGTGCCACATATAGACACTGTAGCGCAATTAGTATTAAATCTCTAAAAGATAATATTGCAGTATACCTGTAACCATAAGTAGATGACCTCTGAAGGTCAATAATTAGGTAACTTAGAAGAATAACCACTAAAATTTATAAAATGATAACCAGGCCTACAGGGATATGTAAACTTGAATGGTATGCTAGTAGATGGGTGACCTCTATATAAGTTAGGTATCATAGACAAAAAAATTGCCTGTACATTGGCATCAAAGCATGACTTAGTAAAACTTGTGGGAATGACTTGCTATCTTGTGGGAATGACTTCTTAACTTGTGGGAATGACTTAGTATCTTGTGGTAACGGCTTTGCTAAGTTGTGGGAATGAGTTGGTATCTTGTCGTAATGACTTTGCTAACTTGTGGGAACGAGTTAGTATCTTGTGGTAACGACTTTGATAACTTGTGGGAACGAGTTAGTATCTTGTGGTAACGACTTTGCTAACTTTTGGGAATGAGTTAGTATCTTGTGGTAATGGCTTTGCTAACTTGTGGTAACGACTTGCTAACTTCTGGGAACGACTTGCTAACTTGTGGGAACGACTTTCTATCTTGTGGTAACGACTTACTAACTTGTGGGAACGACTTAGCATCTTGTGGGAACGACTTACTAACTTGTGGGAACGACTTACTAACTTGTGGGAATGACTTTGCTAACTTGTGGGAACAAGTTAGTATCTTGTGGTAACGACTTTGCTAACTTGTGGGATTGAGTTAGTATCTTGTGGTAACGGCTTTGCTAACTTGTGTGAACGACTTACTAACTTTTGGGAACGAGTTAGTATCTTGTGGTAACGACTTTGCTAACTTGTGGGAATGAGTTAGTATCTTGTGGTAATGACTTTGCTAACTTGTGGGATTGAGTTAGTATCTTGTGGTAACGGCTTTGCTAACTTGTGGTAACGACTTGCTAACTTGTGGGAACGACTTACTAACTTGTGGGAACGACTTTCTATCTTGTGGTAACGACTTACTAACTTGTGGAACAACTTAGTATCTTGTGGGAACGACTTACTAACTTGTGGGAACGACTTAGTATCTTGTGGGAACGACTTACCAACTTGTGGGAACGACTTCCTATGTTGTGGGAATGACTTACTATCTTGTGGTAACGAGATAAAAAAAATGCAAGGAAAACAGTTCTATGTCCCTTCCAGGGCTCCGTAAATTCTAGATTTTTTTTTTTTTTTTTTTTTGAAAGATTTATTTTCTAGATTCAATTGGAAATATTTTAATACCAGATCTGGTCAGCTGGATATAAGGTTTCTTATATGGGGTTTTATGTTTAACATATCTCGTGACATGTTGCATTATTGGGGTCAACTACCAGACAAGCAACTACCGTGGATGAAATTTAAATCCTTTACCACAGAGATGGATGGCATGTGTATTGTTATATCGTTATTGTGCACTTTAGTCACAGTTTTGCATCGTTATGGTGCACTTTAGTCACAGTTTTGCTTATGATTCTTATGATACTCCAATTTTGTGGAATGGGTTCCCAGACAATATCCAAACTGCTGTTTTACTGTTATTTTTCAGGTGCAAACTCCTCTTTAGTGGTTTTCTTCTTTTTTTCTATGTAGTCCTGGGAGTTGTGGTGAAGGTGCTGGCTGTATGGCAGGTGGTGATCCTGGATTCAGATGAGTCCTTTTCTTGTCTGCAAATCAGAATGCAAATAAAGAATTTTAACTCAATAAAAAACAACAGTGCCCTGAGCTTTTATATAAAGTCTCTCTGTTGGCGTCTTTTCAGTGATAAATGATCAGTTACAGCAGCCAGAAGGTCTTTATAAAGTGTTGATTTGATTTCGACTTGCGATCACATCTCCAGAAATAAATCAGGCCTGTTGGGGTGTATCGGGATACTGGTTCAGTCTTGTCATGGCCTGATATGGCTTGTCGGTTAAGGCTTTTACAGCTTGTCCTGGTAGTTTCCTGTCTAGTCATGGAAAAAAAACATCCTGGCCATAAGCCAGGTTAGGATCTTGCTCCAGACAAGCTGGCAGGCGCTGCATCCTGTCAGGGAGGTGTGACTGACATGTTTTTTCTCCATTTTTGTCCCTGATCCCCGACTTTTCAAACTGACCCCAGAGTCGTACAGTCGGTTGTAGGTTCAGCCCCAATGGAACACCTCCATAAAGCTTACCCTCCACAACACACCCATCTCCCTGGCATCTCTGGTATCGACATCACTATGTCTCTGGATTCTATATTCTCTTTTCTCTCATTGCTGCTCCTGCCCCTTCGAATATGTCATATAATGGAGATTACGTGCTATAAAGATACTCATTGCATGCAAAAACTTGCTGTATTGATATAGAAGTAAAGAAACTTGGACCCATAATTAGATGAAGTTGACCCAACTGTTTACACCAGGATAAAATTTTGTACTCAGAAAGATATAGAACTGACTTAATCTTAACCGGCTTAACGTTTGTCCCAATTTTGACCCACCAATTCAAGAGGTTTAAATTTCAGACTGAACATGTTTGAATCTAAGATTCTGTCTTTCTGCAGATTCCCCCCAAAGAAGCATACTACTTGTCATGTAAGTGGGGAATGGACTGATGGTGACACATTCATCTCTCATCTATGAGATCAGGGATTAGATACTCACTCAATCACAAATTTGAGTGTTAACATTTTCTTTTCTTGCCAGTGCCCATTTCGCCCAGTTTATAGTGTAAAATATTGACCAACTGGTTGCCACTGGTTTCACCAACATTTGGCCGGTGGACATTTGGCCGGTGGACATTTGGCCGGTAACTTTTTTTAGGGGGTAAGACAACTGACCGGTGATATTTTTATGTGTTATTTCAATATGGTCCTAAATGAAATAACTCTTGTAAAAATTGCAAGTGAGGTTTAATATGTTATTTTTATATTGTCTCAAACAAAGAAACGACCTTTTTGTCAGTTATTGACACAAAGACATAATACCACAATACCTCTAAACATTATATTATAACATCATCAGAAATTTCAAACAATCAGCAATTCTGAATAGGCATCAAAGGCCTTTTATTTCTTTATGAACATTATATTTAATTCTGAGAAGTTATCAAAGACCTTCTAGTTTCTTACATTTAATCCTGAGATGTTATCAAAGACTAAGCTTAAAAACAATCAGCAATTCTAAGTAGGAATCAAAGGCCTTTTATTTCTTTTATGAACATTATATTTAATCCTGAGTAGTTATCAGAGACTTAACTTAAAAGCAGTCAGCAACTCTGAGTAGGAATCGAAGGCCTTTTAGGTCTTTTATATAACATCATATTTATTCAAAGTCATTATTTTTGATAAGAAAGTGATGATGAATTAGTTTTAAAAACACTCTATTTTATTTGAAACCATATAAAAATGACATTTTTAACTCCTTTTGCAATATGAAACAAGTTTTTTCATTTGGGCCAAATAATAAAACAAGATAATAACGTAAATAACATATAAAAAATTCACCAGCCAATTGTCCTACCCCTCAAAAAAGTCACTAGCCAAACGTCCACCAGCCAATTGTCCACCGGCCAAGCATCCGGGCACCGGTTTCACCCACCGTGCAATGACCCATCGTGATAGAACGTGTACAATTTATTGAATGAAATAGTAAACATGAATCTATTAAATTAAATGCCAGGTGAAAAGTCACGAAATTATACTTATTATCTCGGTGGTTTTGTTACATTTGTCTTAAAAATAAATCAGCTCTTCCTTGAACAATATATACGTTTTTCTATGCTTGAATGATCCTGTTAGCATATACCCAAACAGATATCAATTGAGTCAGTACTGATCCAAGAGATAACCTGTTACTAGTATCTATATCAGGAAATATGTGGTGTACAATCTCATTTTTTTATTTTCAAAGTTATACCAAATTACTTTTTGGGATCAGTATACTTCCCACTGTGGTGTTCCCCACCATATACATATTCGGTCATATTTCCCAGCAATCATCACTGTCTTACTTTTAGACACCACAGAAAAATGGCAGAGTCTGTGTCTTTGTGCTTGTCTAGACATTTGGATTGCAATTGGTCTGTCTTTACTAATTACCCGTCTGAACACATAACACAAATGATTTGTTTGTCAGCTGTTTCCAATTTAGTCATTTGCCATCACAATACACTTGTTTTTCTAACACTCAACACCCTTGATTGAATTTTTACACCTTATATTGGCTCTCATGTCTTTTGTATATAGCCTAGGCCTAATTGATTCAAAGAAGACCAATTATTGGCTAAGGATGATAATGACGTAAGCTACCTGAAATTGACCAATTCTTATTTTCAAATTTCTTGTGATTTTCGTTAGGCGTTATCATTAAATATCGATAGATATATCTTAGCTACTTTCGGTAATTTATCAAATATATGAACCAGGTGTATGTTTATAAATATATTTAACTTTTCAAATGGATTTTCTTGCGTATAATGTACTTATTTCATTCAGTTTGTCAATTGTTAGTTCTATGATGGATATTATTATACAGATTTTAAAAATATATTATGTTGTCAATTTATTAAACACCCGTTATTGTAATTGAGATTATCTTTTTCCTGTGGTACAGAAATTATCCTTCCATGTAAAAAGAGATACAAGGAAAATGAAATCTAGCTTTCTTTTAAAATATCTTTTAAGTAGACATTTTTAATGTAAATATGTTGTAACCATTTCCACATATAACTATTTCCCCATTCCACATATAACTAAAAGATCTATTATGTTGTCAGAATGCAGAAGTCTTTATTATTATCTATTTCAACAGATATATAAATATAAACATTTCAGAAAAGAGCCCTGTTCGACTTGCATTTTTATGTTAATTTTATATGTAGCCTATTAGTTGAGATACACGTCTGTCATACAAAAACAAGAGAAGGGATATTATTATGAGTTTTTATTTTGTATTAACCTGTGGATTTTGTTAAATTTACAGGATAGGTGCTGTTCTTATACAAAAAAAAACCCAACTCATATAAGATCTCCATCAAAGTAAATTAATTGGAATATTGGGGTGCCTTTAACAGTAGCAAGAAAAGAAGGCTGGTCCAAAAGTCAACTAAAGTTCAGTAAGAAAAAGCTAAATACTTGATTTGATTTTTCCATGAACCTTTTGTGGATAGCTTCACTGGAGCTAAACAGATTTTACATAAATGGTCGTTTGTACCAATTCAACTGTTAATAGCTTGACTTTAAACAGTCACCCCAGTTTAAATTTTTCTAAAGAGTTTCATTCAAAATGCCCTTAACAGGAAATATGGCATTTGTTGAGGTATCACTGGTCACATTTAATGCCAAATTTTCCCTCTACGCCTTCTTTTTCCGGTTGCACAAAAACTCAGTTTCCTGCTGAAGACAGTGATTAAACATAATGTATATGGTGATAGAATAGATTTAGAATTGGATGTTCTAATATATAAGAGGTAAGTAGTTTTAAATTCTTCATTTCTTTTTTTCGTGAGACAATTGATTACATCTTCATATAATATATAAAACTTACACAAATACAGTGTAGTTTTGCAGTATATCAGTTCTGTCCCATCATTGGCTTATTTTGTGGGGAAATATCAACTTTTGCTGGTCAAGATAAATTATGTTTCAAATTGTGGTTAACACAATATGAACATAACAATAACAGAACAGATGGACGCTTAAATAATAAAATAGACCCTTAATATATTACCCTATTCCTTTTGAAAGCTTCTGAATAAAATCAATGGTTTTTTCTAAGTTTGAAAGTTCAAAAATAACTACATTATAGCTACCGGCACAGTAATGATGCAATAAATATGTTACAGGGATTTTCAAATACATAAATTTGGTAATATAGTTAGAATTCTAAATAACAATGGTGTAATTTTCAACAGCATATTTCTTAAATTTTATAGTGAGCAAAGCTCATGGATTTTTTTTATATATAACAGTTTTGGGAGTTATACAGTTAATATAAAACACATTAGTTGTTCATCAGAAAGATTTTGTGGTACTATCTAAAGTCCAGTAGTAATAGCCGAGTAATAATACTACTATTGACGCTAGAGTATAACTATGTGCCCTTTTTTGTACAAGTTTATTGTAAATTAAACTTGGTATATTTTTATTCTTCCTAACCCTATGAGTAAGAAGGTAGTGTTTACTTTTAATCACAAGATTTAGTATGCAAATCGTCGGATTTTCAGGTTTATTACCAATTACTTGGTCAGAGATAAAGTATTTACTTGATAATAAACCTGGTAACTACACAAAGTGTTAAAGATGACACGCATTGGATTCTTTCAAGGTCTAAAGTGAATAAATAAAAATATATTTGTAGGCAACTTTTCCAGAACAGTAAGCTGTAAGTAAAGAGAAAACAGAAATATATGTCAAGAACTTTTCTTTCTTCTTTAGTTTCAAAAAGCAATAGTTAATTCTAGCATATTCCTTTGAGCGATAATGAAATTCTTTTGCAACCTTCTAAAATAATATCTTCAATACGATGGGTAGTACAATGTGCTTTTGTTGGTATATAGTTTGAGGGAGGGGGGACTGATGACGTCAGCAATGTGTGTGTGGTAGTGTGTTCCTCCACAGGAAGACAACAACATACTCCAAAGGAAATGGAAACCTGAAAAGCAATCCACATGTCCATTAGTTGTTGGGATTTAGGCAAATCCCACATGATCCCCTCAGATAAATGGCTCTGTGTTTCCTATAGAATGGAGACCATGGCTATTTTGACCTCCCAAAACCTTTTCCAACCTACCCCCTCCTCTCCTCATTGTGCAAACTCTATTATTTTTTTCTGGTTAAATCTGAATATCTGTAATATTCCTATTTTACAGATATGTGCAAACTAAATTAGCGACTAGAAGACAAAATATACCCTCACAATACTGCCCAGCACCATAATTTGGCACAACCTGAGCATGAAATTGTTATTTGCACGTACTATATTTGCATTGTCACAATTGTTTAAATTGAAAACTTATGTACACAAGTGTAAGAAAAAAAATCACATTGAATTTTGCACTATTTAATTTTTAGAGTACTTTTAAAAGGGTGATGAAACAACTTTTACTTTATATCAGTGGCCCCAATTTGCACGTGACAAATCAATAATCCCGATTGGCTAGTCTGTGAATCAATTGTTTACTTTAGCTTATGGCAATTTCAGACCTGTATCAGCTTACCAAACAAAAGACTAAATTTTAAATCAGCCTTTACATTCATACAAAATATATGTCACTTAAAAATCAAATTAAATTTAAAGGCTTTTTGTTTTCAAGTCAAGCAAATTTTTGTATGACTTTTCCAGGTCCGTCTGTCAACACAGCTGGATATCTAATGCTATGATTAAAGACTGCAACTAATTTTATTTCAAAGACATGTCGATTCTGTATGTCTTTGTAACAGGTGAAGGCAGTGTACAGTATCTACCAGAACCTGAATTGCCTTTGAAAGTTAAAAAAAAAACAAATACATACATTTACATGGGCTTATTAATATAGAAATCACTATTGATAAGAATATGCAGACATAAAAGTTTATTGCTGTTCTCCACTTTTGCTCAAGCAGACATTTTGTGATACTTTTCGGAAAATGTATCCTGACCTTTGAATTTGATCACTTCTACCATGAGGAGTGGAGACCTTAAATTTGCAAGTTTTACTATTTTTTTCTACTTTGTACAACAAAATCTCCAATTATATTTTTTATATATTTTTACATAGATTCTCTCCCAAAATTAAGAGCTACAGATCTTTGACTTTGCCAAAACAAGGGACATACATACAGAAACATAAATATTACTAGTTTCTTTTTCTTCAATATTTGCTAAATTGCATCCTAATTTTTATCTCATATACGCTGGCAAATGAGATTTTTTTAAATTTCTAAACTAAACAAAAACTTTGATAAGGTATATGTAAGGGTATATTTTCCAAAGTTATAGTGCCTACTCTATGTTTATCAGAGCACTCCATATGTAGCAATTGATGTGAAGTAAATCCCACTTTAATTAAAGTCTCAAGTATATAGCAGTCACATATATTATTGATAAGAACTGGCTCTATCAAATCATTGTCCATTTGAAACACGCTCCAGTTTAACAAGAAAACTACATTAAGACTATGAATCTTCATCACAGACAAGATTTCTAGTTGAAGGGAATATTTGTCAGTTTTTTATCACATCTATGTCAAAGAAAACTCAAGTATATTTGAGACTTCACGAGAACAGATTGTAGAATCTGTCACTTCTGTGTGTGTGTAAATGTTGACCAATTTGTTTAGTTGGCTTTTATCTTTATATAACATGTTACTTTGTTTGAAAAGTCTAGCTAAACCAATGTTTAGTTTCTTTCTAGACCAATCAGTCTTAAAGGTATATGCTCAGACCTCCATTTGACATATGTTTCTTTCCAAATATGGTTAATGTTTTGAGAACCCAATACGACCATGTGATGTTTTGAAAAACCAATGATATACTTTGGCTTATATTTAAAAAAAGCTTCAGATAGATATATTCGTATATTCCTTTGTTAACTTCAAACTAATATGGAAATAGAATTAAAACAGAACATGTTGTAGGTTTTATAATATTTTTTTCTTTATCAAAATAAATGAGACTTTACATGTTACATTTATAGATACATATTTATTCATATAAAAAATGAAATATTCACGAGACAAGATGACAAGTACACAATATAGTTTGACTAGAATTATCCAGCTCAAGACCCAACAAACACCCAAATATATTCTTATATACAGTGACAAACATTCCAAGTCAACCCTCTATAAAGAAATTTAAAGCTAGGTTCTTTTGATTTATTAACTTATTTTAGCACTTTTAAATCATATAGCAGGCAAATATAGATAAAACATGCAGTGATTTATTTGAATGCATATGCTACCAAAAGTTAAAACCATCTTGAAAACAGCTTTAACCAAAATAATCAAAATACAGAATTCTAAAAAAAACTCCCATCAATTATTCATTTGAGACAGAAGCAATCCTTGGAAAGCACTCCTGTTTTATGGTAACAGACTGCTTTTTAAGCACTCTCTTTGAAAACAGGCATAGCATTTTCTCCTGAAGTTTTGATATTGTTAATATTTGAAAACAAGTGGCAATCTTGAACAGGCCTTGTAAAAAATAAAAATGAACCTAACCATAAAAGTATTCTCTTCTAAACCAAAATAGCAGACAAATATTTTATTAACATTAATTACATATATTAATCTAAAAGTAAAAAATAAACAAACCAGAATAAACAACATAGCTTTAACAAGTGCCATTTCATATTTCCCCTAAACATGCAAAAATATGAAAATGTGTAAACCCCAATAGTTAGACCACATTCTGTGCTTTTTTTCTCTTGTTTTTCACTGAAAACAAACCTTCACAGAAACCGCAAGGAATTATGGAAATTTACCAGGACCAATTATCATATTAATTCATATCTGTTGCTCACATATCAAGTCTCTAACTTGAGAGAGATTAATACAAATTTAATATGTTACCAGGAATTAACTTTCACTTTACAAGCTCACTGGGTAAAATGGCTAAAATTGAAGATTTCAACTTATACATTGGTTTTCGATTGAAAGAATATTTCAGGAGAGCATGGGTTACGTCTACATGAATTGAAAGACATAATTTGAAGATTTACCAAAAAATGTAAATAGCTATTTAGCTATGTTAGGCCCCAACTCGCGATTCAGAAACATCTCGGGATGTTCCCGATCACTAGTTGGTGCTCAACAGCTACACTGAAGTCTTGAATTATCTTCCACAAAGTGAATGAATAATTAATGAGTGTAAGTCTTGTGAAAACTTTACATTACACAACAAAATATACATGAAAAAAAGGCAACAACATATACAATTATTGTATTGCTCATTCTTTTCAGTAATACATACACAAAAAAGCAACATCATTCTTTTAGTATTACATTTTTCTACAATTATAGATCATTTGTCATATAAAATTTACACCAAAGTAACAATTTCTTGTACATGATTAGGCCAATGGTTTACCTCTTGGTCAAAGTAGCAAAGAAAAAAAAGAAACAAACGTTCGAATATTCAACAGTGAGTAAGGTGAAACACTCGGTCCGATAGCTAAGTGATGTCTAACACCTTTCTGATGGTCATTTTCTCTGTCTGTTCTAAAATTAATGACTTGAGAAAAATTGCTATTATTGCTAACTTAATGATCTGTAATTATTGTCCTCAACATACCAACTAGTTTACCCAGCTTTGTTTGGAGCTTACTAGCTTATGTATACTCTATAAAATATTCAAATAATAGCAAATAAAAATTATATATCATTGATTTATGAGTGTCATACAAGGTGTGTGGAACATACTAGGAAGAGCCAATGTAAAAATGTTGCATGTTAAAGTTTTATAAATATACATGGACATATTTCAATTAAAACGAACACAATATAGTCCATTACTGAAGTCATTTGTGCATGGGTATGTGCTGTTTTTATTAATTTTATATTCTTTCAAATTTTTACTAGTTCTTGTCTGAATATTTAGTCTCATAGGTCTTCAGCAGTTTGAACTTGAACCAACCATATAGCACACATTCGATAATATGGCTATTAATATATATGAAGATATCAAAATACATCCACAACTCTTTTCTTATCAGTAACATTTCATGAACTTTATTGACACAGAGCAATATTGCAATGCCATTCTGATACACATAATTAATTGTTAAAATACCCTTTCTTACTGTCTATCAATGTAAGTAAATACAGAAAACAAAAGCATCCCATTTAACAGTTAAAAATATTGTTATAACTGCACAGCCGGTGAAGTTCCATTACCCACTGTAGCATACTGACATGCAGATAAAGAAGACTGTCTGCTGGTTGCAGCCGGATAGACCAGGTTTGTGGAGTGGTGTTTGGCTTTCAGTCTAAGGGATGCAATGCTATTAGAACACTGATCTCTGTTATAGAGGTAGGGGGAAGCAGCAGTAGGGGCTGCATATGGGCAAGGGGTTGTGGCCGAGCCCATAGTGTTTGTCATGTTAGCCATGTTATGCATGTTCATACTTCCGACCATGGGCGATGCCATAGAACTTCCCGGACTGGAGAAGCACATGGGTTGAGAAGAGACCACCGAAGGTAAAGGGTTCACTGAGTTCAGTCCCCAGGGAAAGCTCTTGGTCCCCAAGGGACTAGGGATCTTGGAGTCCCAGTTTTGGTAAGAGGAGTAACCTGTGTAGAGGCTGCTATCAAAAGGTTGCATGAAGCTGTTGAACTGAGGACCGAATCCATTCTTCAGACTGTCCATGTTACGCTCTCGTTTTCTCCACTTGGCCCGACGGTTCTTGAACCAGACCTGGAAATGGAATGCATAATTTATTTTTATTTTATCTGTTTGTCTGTCATACTGTTGGAATAATGACTGGCCATGTGCATAGGAGCCTAAAACAAAGGACAAATGTATGGTTATTAAAGCAATCAATTGTACCTCAAATGAGAGTAGTTATCAAGGCAAAAGACAGTCATATTAGCAAAATTGGGGTTTAAAAATATTGAGGTTTAGGTACTTTTTAAAGCTGTACTTACTTTTGGCTGTGTACAGTTTCATATATTTATACTAAGTTCAAAGACTTAATGTTTAATTCAAATGAGAAGAATATTTAAAAGATTATTTTTATACTCTATATTAACGTTACAGTGGTAAAACAAAATCCATGAGGTTTAACGGGCTGTTTTAAGGTTTGAATACTTTAGAGGTAGACAATGTGGATAAAACTTTGGAGCAAGGAGCTTATAAACTCTTAAATTATGCAAACATAAGAACTTCAAAATTAGAAATGAATTTGTATTTTTTTTAATTGTTGGTTTTTGCTATAAATGTTTCCAATATTTTATCTTAAGGTTTGGAGACATTTTTATAAATACTGAGACTAGACGTCATCAGACAGTTACAAATAGCTTAAAGATGATATGGAAGACATTATCTCTATAATAATAATAACATTTTGGTTCCAGTTGTGACAGCTATGTATTCACAAAAGTTAATGAAGTAGACTAAAAATACATTATTAATGCTAGTCTCATGCTGATACCAATTCTTTAACATCTAGACATATGTATGGACATATATCTAGACTCTTAAAAACATGTATATATTTAAATACATCTGTGAAATTTCCAAAAACTCAGTAAAAATTTACAAATACTATTAATCTAATCATTTGTTTTCTGAAACTGACTTGCAAATGAGTAAAGCTATAATGCCATTCCATCCTCTTGAAATATGCGCTGATTTCTGCAATGAAACTAATTTGGTGACAATTGGATGTCACCTGAGGCCCAATAAAATTGCATTTATCGACTGTTTTATGAACTGTTGAGCCCATTCAACCCTTGCACACTGTTTCAAATTAGCCCCATCTCCCCCCCTCTCTCCCCTTGCTCTCTCCACCCATTTGTCACACCCCAGACAGCAGCAATAATGACTTTTAGCCGTTAATTATAGGAGCAAGACAAACTCTGGCGACAACACGCCTGGGAGCTGGAAATAAGCGGCTGTAAATATGTGTGCACTGGAACGGATAATAACAGCCGGTAATTAAGTGATGCTAAGCCATTCCTCAACCCTCCCATTTTGTTACCCCTGTCTGACTTGTGATGCTATCATTTACATCGCTACACCGCCCATTTGGAAAGATGACACCTCCTTCTCTACCATCAGTTATTGTGTCAGCACGGTGAAACGGTCGTGTAGGGACCCAACCGAGGGATCTAGAACCTAGTATTCACAATATTCTTATTCTTATTATTGCTTTTGAAGACTTTTATAGAAAGTTGGAGCTTTTAAAGGACAAATTCTAACAATTCTTACAATGTCACAGTTAAAAGAATAAATATGTGAGGTTTACATTATCTTTGGGGAGTTATATGTCGACTTTTATTCACATGTGAGCCTTTAACAAAAATCTAGTGATACACAGTGAAAAAATGTCTCATGGAATCTGAAGATTGAGTTACTGATAAAATAAAAGATTTATTGCAATGTTGTTTCACATAAGGTACAGCACCCCCTATCCTTTCCTGACATCTGTAACTGCCAGAAATAACGCCTGTAATATGATCGGGGGCATTACTATAAGAATAGGCCCATGGAGTAAAGATTTAAAAAATTTTCTTGTTAAAACCATTCAGCTGTCCAGTGTAGACCATTTCCGATTCACATACAAAAGGCATACCACTTGACTTTTATTGGGCTTTTAAAATGTTTATTGTCTCCCTAGTACTGACCTGACTGTTGTGCGCAATAACCTGTAGTGTTTGGGAAATAAACTGTTACTAGGACAAAATTTCTCAAACATTTTCAGTGCAGAAATATAAATAAAACTAATAAAATTTAATACAAAGATATAAATAAAGCCTATAAACAGAATAGAGTCCGATTTTATAATCAAAACCGTCACAAGGCAATCTTTATTTTTATTATTGCAGTGGCAGGAGTCAAATGTCTCAATCCAACTTTTTAATTCCTAACTCTGAACCAAAAAGTAAAAAAGAAGATGGGCACATGAATCTGAGTAGTGTTATTTGTTTTATGTCCTCTCCCCCCAAATTGTTTAACCTGAATCTGTGGACGGGGTTTCTTACCAATCACATTTGTCTCAGTTTCTTTGACAGTAAAATGGAAGGCATTGATTAAAACAGACAGATTTATTCCACTGACAAAATGCCCCCCATCCTGTTCTGAAGGACTACTTTGAGCTTCCACCTAGTTATATTGATGGTCATTTGGGGAAATAAGTAGAAGTTAATTGCCCATTTTACTAAGTCTGTTTGCCTTGGGTAATCAAAGACAGATCATAAAGGCGAGGCTATAAAAATCATCCCTCTATTTTCTGTCAAGTGACCAGAATTATTGCAACATTTATGGAAATGGCCAGAAGTAAAACAAGAAGCCATCTTAATTGTGTATTAATGTGGAAAGAGATATTCTCCGGGAAAAAAGGCTGCCAGCTAGCTTGACACTAAAGGTATGATGCAATGAAAAGGAATGTAGTTTTAAGGTGTGGTAAACTGTTGCTCAAATTAAATTCCATGGGGAAATTTAAATACAGTGAAATATTAGCGAAATAACTGATATGGATAAAGACAACTAGAAGAGATTAGAAACTCAACTGCTTTTTTGTTGGTTGTTTTATCTGCTTCTATTTATAGTTTATATGACTAAGTTTCTGGTGCAAGAACTTAGCACTGTAATACAAGCATGTAATACAAACATATAAAACATTAATAAATTGGTTGAAGTAATTGCAGTAAACTGCATTGTGAAAATAATATTCTCGTATAATTTTAACACTGTTGTGGTATTTTTTAAACAATGTATGATATGATTTTCTATTTGTTGTAGAAGTGTGAGCTAGTCTGTTAAAGTTTAATAATTGTGATAATATTGGTTTTTTTTTTACTCACATACATCAAAAATGTTGTCGCCAGTTACTTATTAGAAATTTTGCATGAATATACAAACAATGGCTCAAGATTTGGGATGTATTAAATTGTATATTTTTGGAGAAGCACATAGTTTTGCATAATTAGGTCACGTGAACACTTGAAGCCTTTTGATTGGATCTCACGTAATCATATGCAAAGAACATTACCCTGTTCAGTTCTATGCATGTTTTAATTGTTAGCAGAGTCGAGAGACTAAGATTACTATCAGTTTTGCAAACTTTCGTCTAAGCACTGGACAAAAAGAAAATTTAAAATGAAAAACAGTATACTTGTCTGCTGTATAAGAAGTATACTTAATTTGACGTGCTTTATGTGAGGTTAAATTTCAAGGCTTTTGATTGGATCCACAGCAGTAATATTCAAATTATTTTACTCCTGTATTAGTTTAGTGTATATTTGAATTACTAACAACGCCAAAATGTGGCTCGATATAATATTTTTGATGCAAGCAAAGGCTGGTGGTGTAAGGGGTTACACATAATGCAACATAGCTTTTTTCATGAACAGATATCTGATTAATTTCATGTACATTTTTATGTAAAACAATTATAAAATTTGTCACGACCTCCATTGCTTAATACAGAATAGCTTAAAAAATCAATTTCATCCTAAATTTCATTGCTATGGCATAGCTTATAAATATTTTTAGGCATTCTTTGGCATGTCCCTGTTTCACTGAGTAATGGTAAAATATCCAGTTCTAGCAGCAGTGTCATAAGTGGTTTTTGAAATTTTGTTAGGGTACTTTTTAGACGAGGTATATAATGTATAAAAAGTAACACTGACACCGAACAAACCCAAACCATAATGTACAACAGGAAGAGTTGATTATCAAGTAACCACTTTCACACGAAAACCACATAAATAAAACAAATGACATCTCGAAGAAAAGGGGGTGAAGGTAGACACAAAGTATGCAAGGGAGGGTAGCTTTTGTTTTCCTGTACAAGGTTCTCAGACGGGCTATAAAAGCAACTTCGCTCCAATCCATCATGCGCCTAATAAATTGCTACAAGCAAGAGGGATTTCACAGGAGGCATAAACTTGACCGGCCCTAATCCCACTATGATGGAGATACCATCTTCTCTCCTCCCTTCTCAAGCCCCCCTCCTCCTTGCTCTGCCACTATTTATGTGGGAAAATTAATACCCTTGGATTTCCTAGGATTAGAAAAGACCTATCCAGCTTAGCTAATGACTTCCCAAGAAATCCCCGCGAGTATATATGCAAATCGAAATTTTGCTCAGTAGAATGTCCTTCTCTTAAGACCAGTGATAACTGAGATATTAGTGCACAGTAAATAGTGTACAAGGGGCTAGTCCAGAGTCACATTAATATATTTAAGAAAAATCAGCTCTTTAATATGTTATTTTTGTTGTTGCATGCAATGAGCTGATGACTTCAATTTTTTTTTAAAGTCTGAAAATGAGTTCTTTCACATGAAGCTGTTTTCTTCTCAATTTTAAATGTCAGTCAAAGCTCTTTTTGATACATATATATTTTGAATTTTATTATGCCTTTTATTATGGTAAAGGTAGTGCCTCACTGGGCATGTATCTGTGTGGAAGTTTGAGAGTTTTTTAATGATTAATTATAAATTCAATTTGTTTGTCAATAAAATTGATAAACAAAAATAACATGTTTACATATTCAATGCATGTGTAATATATAAAGTAACTTCTCTATTATGTTTGTTCTGTCCAGATATTTTACATTTGGAAGCAACCACAAAACGTGTTTCCAGTCAATAATATAATTTCACTCTCCTCATTTTCAAGCCTGGGAAATATGTAAATAAAAAAAAGTATTTTTAAAAGCTCAATCAAGAAACTAGAATTTTTTTATATTTCAGATGAATTTATAAACTGGAGTAAGCTGATAAAGTAACAATACAGAAATTCTGAAATTTCCAAGAATTGTTGTACATAGTTTAAAAAATTACTTCTCACCCGAACTCTCGCCTCTGTGAGATTTGTCCAAGCCGAGATTTCCTCTCTTGTGGCCATGTCCGGGTACCTGTTTCTGGCAAACATGGCCTCCAGTTCCTGTAACTGTTGTGATGTGAAATGCGTTCTTTGGCGCCTCTGGCGTTTTGACTTCCCATCCTTATCTGTTGTTTCTTCTCCGGATTTTGGGGATTTTGCTGAGTCATTGTCTTCTGGGGAGGAAATAAAAACGTTTTTTTTACATGTATATTCTTTTATAATGATACATATACATTTCTTTAAACCTGAGTGATTGACAAGTTTGACATTTCATTACTTGGTTTTCATATCAGTGGGCGTGGGTTCGAGTTTTAGATTATGGCAATGTATGTGATAAGCTCAGAGTTAGGCATAGTTATTCTTGCTCAACTTGGTACATAATTTCGGGGGAAAAACAATGTCCAAGTGTAGTATGTTTGCAATGTTTATACTGATTATCAGAACTGAATAATTCCTTTATGTTACATTTGGCATTATCGAAGACAAAGACAATCTTTGTATTTTCATTGGTTGAAATTGTTTTCGCATTGTGTACGTATTTTATCTGATATTTGCCAAAATATGACAGATGTCCCAAAAGCATAAATGCAGTAGATACCTAACTTTAGCTCTGAATAACTATTTGTAAGATTGCATATATTAACAGTAGTCATTCATACGATGATACCTAAAATAAATTACAGAAAGAAAATATACTTTTAATATATGGATTATAATGCAAGATATCATATTTTTACACACTTAAGCATTAATATTAAAATTTATGGTGCCATAAAGTACAAAATAAAAAACAGAAAAGTTAGATATGTTAAAAAAGGCATGCTGTTTCGAAGATGGGAGAGCAAACGCCTAATTCATTATTGGCACAAGCGATTTCATTAAACATCCGGATCAGCATCAGGTCCAAGAACCTCAGCTGAACACAATCAAGTATTTCTATAGCTATATCAGTCATGTTACTTTTAAAGTTTCAACAATATCAAAAGCCAAAGAGGTTATAAGTGACTTATACATGATAAATACAACAATATATTCAACTCTGTATTGAAAATCCTGTAAATATTAGTTATTGATACTTCTATTATACAAATACCATGAAATTCAGTGAAATATACAGTGTCTCCGTCTTCACATAGTTGCTATTAAACATATTAATTTTATACAAGTATGGCTTGTATAAAAATAATATATTCACTGTATCTATTAATATAGAACATGATTTTGACTTCTCATAAATCATTATATGTCTTAACAATACTTTAAGCAGTATATTTTCAAACATAACTTTACAGAAGTACACTAATATTACGTCACTCATTCCAACATATTAATTGGGGGCCACAGTGGTATAGTGGTGACACTCTCGCCTCCCACCTCTGAGGCCAGGATTCGGTTCACGGCCCTACTTCAAGTGGGAAAGCTGGTAGTTGCTTGCCGTTGGTTGGCAGTTTACAGTACAGAACCTTGACCAACTGTATGTACTGGTTTCCTCTGCCCTTCCAACTACCCGTCCTGATATGACCTGTACAGTGTTAAAAGCGATGTAAAACGCCAAATAAATAAACCAACATATTTATGGTTGATTCACACTGCACTGAATCTGAATCTACACATTCGCTGGGTTGTCTTAATCAACATTGGTGGGGTGGAGGGGCTTCAAATTGCACCAGATCTGGATACTGATCCAGAAATTCAAGTTTGGATTAATACAGGTCACAGACTGAAGCTTTGATTTTACACAAGGCCTATTTTTAAGCGCGAGTCTCAAAATAACTCGCGCTTCTACAGATCACTTTTGATGAGTATTTGTCTGCTCACTGAAGTTAAGCGGCAATGGGCTATGTTAGTACTTGGATGGGTGACCGTCCGAGTTCTAGACCAGCTGTGGGATGTGTCTGACTTGGAATTTCTTTGTGTCCCCAGACTTTCGTAAATTCTAGTGCACTACTCGTGTCTCTGATGGCTTTCTGCTCACGTTAGGGGACCAAAACACCTTTTGGCCTTGTATTCTTCTTGACCTCTATTTTATCCACAGTAAATGCACATAGGTTTTTCAACTTCAAAATTTTTGTGTTTATATTTATATTCAGAAATATAATTTGTTTTTAAAATGAATAGAAACTATGAAAACTAATGAAAAATATGGTCTAAATAAAATTATATATATAGTGAAAGAAACATGTTCATTGCAATATGAATCAGCCTTAATTGAAAAAAAAACTGACTATATTTTACCAATATTCTGTGATATTATACAACCTGTGTTTTAAATATTAAAAAACTGGAAAATAACAAGCTCTTAGCTTACCCATATTTTGTTGCTGCCAGAGATAGATAACTGATCTGTATAGTTTATATATATATATTGTTTTCAGTTTTTAGATATTTTTAAGATCAGCACCAAGTATTTTAGTACAATTTAAGAATACGATGACAAATCTATGTTTCTTTATCAATATCCAAATCCCCAGATTAACAAGAGTTACAAAATCAGTCAAGATATGTATCTATATATGATTTATAACTTTTTAGATGACATATATAGTAAGTCCAAGCTTCACACTTCTGTGGAGTGGTGATTCTTGTGGTGTATATATCTCTTTGGTTAATATATTTATAAGATCTTCCAGGGTTATGGTATTTTATGTCCATAAGCGTCGGTCTAAAACCTCCAGTGACAATCATATATCACAATCATAGTTCCAACAAGTGTTCATCACAATTTAACCACAAATCAAAGATTGGCGGGCACTTGTGGTGAAGTGTCGTCTGCTATCAATAAGGCTTTGTCCTTTACAGTTTAATGACAACCTGGAAGTGTTTAATTGCCTACCACTGGCAAATAATGTATCTCTCTCCGATGTATATTGCTATTTTAGACTCAGAGGAAATGAAGCTATCACATTGGCTCATTGACGGATTTTATTAGATGCTATTTATTAACTTTGGCATCAATTTCTGTCCACTTAGAAGACTTCAATTTTCAACAAGAGAATTCAATATGGGTTTGATATTGTTTGAATGACTAATATTATTCCCCAAATATAGATCTAGATTCATATATGAAATATAATCTATTGATATTTACACCAAAAACTCTTCTAAATTTTAATATTTGAAGTTCAATCTAAGTATTAACATTTTTGAAGTATTTTAGCCACTTTGTTATCAGAAATAATCTTCATTCCTGAACAACTACTCAGAGCATTTCAATTAATCCCAGATATGTCATAGATTTCTGTCATCCATTTCATGCTTGAACCTAAGTATATTTAAAGACAGATCCACTTCAAATCCACTTCTTCCATTCCAAGACAAGTTGATATCTATTCTTCATCTGTATAAAACCCTCTAAGTCAAGAAAGAAAGGGAACTCTCAAGTTTCTAGGTGATTTATTTATCTTAGAAAATCCCTTATGATACTCAGCTATACAAATAAGGTCCACCTTTGAGGTTAATCCTTAGATTTTGCAAAGAGACCACCATTCAAAGCCTACCGAAATTTGTTCTAGATTTATTTGTAAGGACTTTTCATTCTTTTTCAAAATATTTAGACAACATAGACACGTGACCTTCTCTTGGCCAATAAGAATTAAGATAAATGTCAATAATCTGCCGTTGAATTACAACATAATTACCGTCTTTTAGATGAATGGCTTTACAAATATTTCTTTCCTGTAACCCTATTTTGCCCCAATTCAAAAGGACCTTTTGTATATTTAGAACCAATAACCTTACTCAAGCATATTGATTCAGCTAATTGATAGACACTTGTGTGAACGACCAAAATGACTAGATTTATTGTGAATAAAATCGCCTTAACTTAAATTAGATATAATTATTAAACACTTTGTTATTGTGACACTTCTTTTTTGTGTTATAACTGGATCTAAATTAAAATCCTTGAAACATTTGTGTAAGCTTCCTGCGTAAAAATGTAAAATACCTTAGCTATTGAAGGTTTTTAACTTGACATTGATTACAAGACGTGAAATTTGTAAGCAATAAATTAACTGTAATGTTGTTTGGTCAAGAAAAAAAAGACAAATTTCTAGATAAGAAATCTCCAAATTGTAGGTTTTTTCTGATATTTCTACGTCCTTCAAGGTTATCACATTTTCTTTAATTTTCTTTGAATTGATCAAACAATTGTTTAAAACACCTTTATTCTTACATACCATATCATTTTAAGAGTTTCTGTCAGTGACAATAAATAATAAGGTTTCATTACATCGTGTAGTTTTAGAAAGCTGATGAATGATTCTTATAACTCTTACTGTAATACTATTTTTCATTTTGCTCTCAACAGTAATCGTGGACCATTAGAACACCGGGTTCTTATATGTCACATAAAAATTGGGATATATTTTATTGATACCGACCGAAGTCATACATTTCCTTTATATCAAAATGTCACCCCACTCAAACGTTCAGAAAGCTTTTTAGGGGGCGATAATACAGTTTCTACTTGAAATGATCGTCCCAAGTGGCATATGGCCAATCAACATACAGCTTACAAATCGTTAGTTTTATATCTAACCCGGAGGACCTACCTTAAATTTAAGGAAACTCTCCTTGAAGTAATTTTTGTATAGTAAAACATGTGTTTTCTGACCTTCTATTATCTGAATATTCAATTTTATGAACCATTTGCCTTTTCCTATGTTTGTAGTTCCCTACTATTGTATATTGAAGTTCCTCTTTTATATTATAAACCTTCTATTATCTGAACAAAATCTTGTTCAGATAATAGAGGTTCTAACTGCACTAAACCATTGACAATATCAAAACTCACATAAAATATTTTGTCTCCTTATTATACATGAGTGATGCATTATCTATTCTTAGTACATTCTTTTACAACACAGAACATATTAAAGTATTAATAATAATAGTTAATTTTAAACTCACACTTCAAAAGGAAAACAAAATTATGGTGTTGAAATAATCAAAAGTTCAAAAACATTCCTTCCCATATTTCTGCAACAATTTTCTTTCATTGTTTTTTACAAGAAAATTTTATAAATATCCATTGTTTTGACAACTGTATTTTAGAGCTATTTGATTTTATCCTGTTTTCTGCGCACAAAAATACTTGAACAATATCGATAATATTCTTACAACTGCATTTTAGAAACACATAATTTACTACTTTGCTGCTTATATAAACATGAAAAATATTTCAATGTATATGTGTTGATATTTACTGTAAAACTTGTCCGCTTACTGTTTACAATTTTATCAGAAAGGGAGAAGTTTTGTAGTGGAAGATCTTTATCTAATAAAAAAAAATTAAAAATCTACTTTACATGGGTTGTAGAAGTATTTTGTTATATTTTTAGCCATTTTCAACTTTGAAGTTGAGAAATATATATGTGGTGGTTCTATTCAGACCATTATTTCTGGTGTTTGTGTGACATTCTACAGCTGAAATCACTACTTTTTACCCATTTTCTCGACGAAAGGAGGGAACAACCTCCCACCTTAAGTTTTAAGGAAGGCCTTTGGTAAATTTTAGTGATGATCCTGATCACTGTCTGGATCAAGGAATTTTAAAAGGATTTCTATATCATTGCATTCATTAAGCTATATTGGAGGTATTATGCCTTGGATGAAGGCTGCTCTCTCCGAGTGCATTTCACTTAATTTTTGTGCCACTTAGAGGCATGATGGAAAGTCGTGATTCAATAAAGCAAAACATATAACATAGAGTGTTATTATTATAAGTTATATACAGTTGTCCTTTCAAGAATATTCAAGAATAGTAACACAAAAAGAAATTGTCTGTTGAAACCGACCTGCTGGAGATGAAATTATTGCTATACCCCTTACCACTAGTCTGTAAAATTTATATCCAACCTAACTTCCAACTTTGGAATTAAATTTGCTATATTCAAACACTAAAGTATGTATGTTGTGGTTAGAGGTTTTTGACTGTAACTCATATTTTTAAAAAAGTGACTTAAAATGCTAAGAATCTTACAAAAGTAAGTTTTATTTAGTCACTGCTAACATATAACGTTTACTGGTCTGTCTCTTAACAAAACAGCATACATTATATTAACAAAACAACAATGCTTATATGAAAAGAAATTAAATGAAACAAAATATGTCAAGGAGTAACCAAATAAATAGTTTTCACTGGATTTATAAAGTATCTTACAAGTTTCTGCATTGTCTCACGTTTCAAACAGAGTACTACTAAGTTCTTCCCATCAATCAAATATTTCCTTTCTTGACATGAATAAGTTTCAATTTGCTTCAGCTAGTGTCTCAAATCTAAGCCATACATGTTTCAGATAATTCCCAAAGAGCACTATGGATATTATTATGACTATTGTTAGTAGTGGTATCAATGTATATCACAATTTTAAATTGTTTGTCTGCAACAGCAGAACAAATGATAAGCTATCGTGTTTGAAACCGTGTCAAATGAAACTAGAGTTGTCAATAGAGCCTGTAAATTGTAACAGTTGTTTTTGTGCAAAATCTTTTTACCACATTATTAATGCTCAGTAACTGTAAAATCGAAACAGACGTTATTGTTATCATTATTATTATTATTTATCTGGCCATTTCAAAACCTCATTTTTGGTTTCGAAACGGCTTGGCTGTTTTAAAACCTATGTTGTCAGACTACACAAATCTGGTTTAGGAATGAAAATATGTAAGTAGTCAGTAGGCAATTAATGAAGTGAGTAGCTGCAATTAGGTAAAATTATAAAGGGTAAATCTCAACCATGATTAATTTGATTAATGAAGCATATTGGCCTGACCCCTTAATTTATATAAATATATAATTAACTGTAATCAATGACTTGATACTGAGAGGGCTGTTATTATGAAAATTGTTTTAAATAAAAGGAGGTCTATCGATATATTGAGTGAAGGGTGAATTCAGTCATATCCTAACTTCTTTGAAGTTTCCACTTATACAAAAAAAAGCAGTTACACTGAGTACTATGATACAACGTGAGTAAAAATTATCTTATTCATAAGAATGATATTAAATATAGTCATATTTGAGATTATAGTCTTGCTCGTGTATTAATTTAGTTTGTTTGACTTAAGTGATAACTATCACATTTGTTATGGGTTGGAGTAACATCTAATTGATTATCTAAGAAGTAAATCTGTTCTGTCCTAACTATACCATACTACTGACCACTGTAAGTTAACACGGCCTGACCACAAATTTTCCTTTGTGCTTGTTTTACAGTGAGAAACTTAGATTTCTATTAATTAATATCCATATTAACACAAGCACAAGTCTGAAGTAAAATTTAACCGCAAACAATAAAAAAATTGATGGTCTACAGTGCTTTTTATAAGGCGATGATACAAATTTGAATTTAAATTAGTGCCCAAACTTGGCACAAAACAAGGAATTTCCAAACGGAATTCTTTTCACCAAACAATTAATTTATCTTAAAATAAGCGTAAATCTCAACTTTTATATTTACAAAAATAATGGACATGTAACTTGTATACATGTTGAATAGATATTGTTACCTGCTGTTTCAAAACCATTGTACGTTTCAATATAGCCAAGTGATTTAGATGACCATTTCAAAACCTAGGTGGAGCTAGGCACTCTGCAAGTGTTCTTGTTCACACATAACACCCTTTAGCCTGTAACACAGATCTCCCTACCGTGAGGTTTAGACCTAAAGATCTCTTTTTAACAAGCACCACCATATTCTAATGTTATTTTGAAAGAAGGCCCCATCTGTGCATAATTAATTGCTTCCATTCTTTCTCTGAAACAAGACTTTGTCATTTACATAATATGAAGGTTTCCCCATCCCCAAAATCTCCTTTATTTGCCCCCCAAACGCCCCCTGTGCTAAGAAACACAGAAAACACACTAGAATTCATTATACTTTACAACACCACAAAATATATATGCCCCCTTTAACCCAAGGCTAGTATATTCTCCCGTTTTGTCCACCCAACTCCCCCTCTCTCTTCCGTTTCCTGTTATGGACACCCTGCCACATGGTGAGGAAATAACTCAAGTGTTTCCTTTTAAAACCCCCTTCACAATTATTCATTTTGGCTCTTTAGTGTAATAACTCCTTAGAAATCTGATGTGGAAATGTCAATTTGTCACTAAACTTGTCCAAAAGGACTGCCTGTACTAACAAGATGTTATGAGTCTATATGAAATTATTTTTATTAAGTCTTCAACTTTTATCTGATTGATTGGGAATTGCTACGTTAACATTACCATAACGTCCTAATTTTTGGTCCAATTTTTTATTTTTTCATCTGACCCAGAGGCGCTTGGCCAGATATTATTATTATACCTAAGTATAGTATATTGGTATATCGTATCAAAACTTCCTTATAATTTCTGGTCCGTTTTAAAAATTTTTTTGACCAGTCCATTTATTTAACAGAGGAGTTGTACGTGAAGCTATTTTGTAAATCGGTGTTATTTAATGTGTGTGATGTAGCCCTGAGATGAAAACTGCCATTGATGTTTTAAACTTAACAAAAGTATCACGGTACAGAGACAACTGTGGCAGCTCTCGTCCAGCCACTACCTTAATTGTTGCATCTTTTTCTGTTACTTTATATCTTGTTACTATTGCGTCACCTACATTTTATCTATGTTACAATACCTTCTATCATGTTTGACCAACACATAACTGTATTAAACTGGGGCATCACAGCTTAAAATGCGACAAATATATCATTTTTATGCTATATTTTTTTCTCTCATCAGCCCACAATTGTTCAAAAATATCTCTGCCTATCCGGACAAGTCTGAAAGTCACTTAACAGAAGAAAAAGGGGGTACTCACAGTCTGCTTACAAATTGCTGCATTAATTCTCAATATGGACACAGCGAACCACTTCAAAAGTTAATTGAGGTGACCCACCCTTGTTCTGAAATATTGTGGCATGTGGGAGGAGGGTAGTTAGATGGCAGAGTCATTGTAGAGTGACCAGCCCAATGGTGCTATCCTCACTGGACCAAGTCATGTTCCAGTTTAATATCCTCTGATAACATATGCCCTTTAGATATTAATTAAAAGTGTATGATGCAGTTGAATGACAATTAACTGTAAATAACATTAGGGTAAAAGTAATATTTTGGACCCTCCAAGTTGGATTTGAACAAAATTCAGTAATTTAGTGCTATGTGTCAGGTAAAGTTTACAATATGATAACTGTATTTTACACGGTTATGATATTTTAAATATAATAGTTGGTTATTTTTTGTACCTGTCTGTGAGATATATTGCTTGTTTAAATATAATAGTTGTTTTTTTTTGTACCTGTCTGTGAGATATCTTGTCCAGCATGACATATAAATGTTTATACCTTCACATATTGCTTACACTCAAAAAAATTTACAGACCATTACATGGATTAAAGTGACTGAATGTAAAATAAAATTTCACTCAAGATTATAATTTTAATTTTTAAAACTGCTGAAATAAACTACATAACATTTACTACTTTACACTAACTTATAAAAACTCATTTGAAAATTCATTTGTAAAATCTAACATGCTAATGACCTGCCATTTGATTATATTTATTTCCTACTTAATTATGTAAGGTCCCCTTTTCCGCAGTAATGTAATAATAATTTATTGCACTTGGACAATTCTAAAATGACATTAAAAGCAATAAAACCCAAAACAAAACCATAGCAAATAAAATATTTAAGCTACAAATGAATTCCAATATAGCTGACAAGAAATAACAACACTTTGTTCCACCAATGTGCATAAATGTGTCACAAAAAAACCACAACGCTTCACAACAAACCTTTGGTATGGCTGTTACGGCTAATATCCGTCGTGGAAGCACTTTCCGCCTGTGTGTGATGCTCATGTTTGAACGTTGTCCTAAGCGGCTGGTGTGACGTCACAGCGGGAATCCCCGCAGGGTTCACGCCACTATTATTGTTACTACTAGTATTGTTGTTATTGTGAGCGGATATCAACCCGTGGTTGTGTGTGCCTCTTCCCTCATAGCCTGCCACTGTCATTGCACCTCCTACTAAGTGCTCAAGGCACAGATTATCATTTAGAGAGTCCATCTATTAAATCTCCTATGTAATTCCTCTTCTGTATTTTTTTCTGTTGTGTTTACAAATCTTTCTTTCTCTTTTTCCCCTCTCGGTTGACACCCGAAGACTTTAGGGGGTATTACTTGAACAGACTTTGTAAGTCCTCTTTCCAAGCCACCTTAGTCCAGCCTGTTTCACTTTTTGGGGATTTCTCCTGGATTTGTAGACTTAGCCAGTATCCCAACCCTCTTATCAAATGTAAGTCCTGTTAGGATTTGGCTTTATACTCCGGCTTTACAGAAGAGCACGGGCTTCCTCGACCAGTGTGTGTGTTTGTGTGTATGTGTGTATTTGTCTTATGTCCCCCCTGTCTCTCTTTTCCTGGAAGTTCTCCTGTTTTCCACACAGCTTTTGTTCAGAGAGGCATTATCCACCATCAATCATCAGCAATCCCCACGTTTTACACTTTAAAACCCAGTGTCATTGTTGTAGACCTAAAATAACTTCGAGGAGTTCTGGCTCTCTCTATAATGTTGAAATTCTCACAGAAATGTTTCTCATCACCCACCTTTTTTCAACCATTTATTTCTTGGCGCAGGTTTAACAGTATCATGGAAAATGTTGCTATGGTTTTCTGCAGTTTGGGGGAGAGGAGGGGATGTGGGGAGGGGAGGGAAATCAGAAGGAATGGTGACGACGTTGCCTCTCTCTGTGTGGGCTGGGAGATGTGAAACTGCTGCAGCACAGAAGCAATTGTAAGCCAATAGGAGAGGCAGTTACTATGACAACACCAGAAATCCATAATGAACCAGAGATACTTCTCCTCCAATAGAAGGTAGAATTAGTGAGGGATCTCTGGCATAAATCAAGTCTAAGAGTACAGGTTCCTTGTCTCCCCCTTTTGACGCAGACGGGATATTTTCAATAAATAAATCTACTTCCCAAACCCTTCAATTGACAGGTTTTCCTGTCTTTTCCTGTCAGGAGTTTTGTTTATAGTTTAGAATGTTGTCAAGTTTGATCATAGCTTCAGTTGTCAACTGGTACTTTTGTGTGTTATAGTATATTATAGTTTTTTCTATAGTCAGCATGTTGTAACCAACTATTCCTGAGTTGAATTCTATAGATGAAGCAGAGAACGAATAAAGAATATTTCTGCAGAGTTTTAAGACAATTTAAAACCAATGATGTGATTTTGTGACATATTGCTATATTACATCTTGATTGAAACAATTTTGTCATTGATTACTTGCCAAATTTTTAAGAAAAAAATCGATGGCACATATTCACAAGTATTTTAATGGCCATGAAATTTAAAAAACAATTGCAAATTATTGTGTAAAAAGTGACCATAGTCTTTTAATGATCTCCTTGTCTTTATTTCAGAAAAAAACTCCAGTTGGATCACATAATTCCACTCTCAATACAAACATGGAACGATAGAAAAAGATATGGAACAACTGTGTTTCTGGGTCGAAATGTTGCTCATCAAGAATTCAAAGCAGCAGGTCACGAGAGAAATCTAGTATTTCACGGATGGTTGGACAGCAGTGGGAACCCATATGGCTTTTATTGTTGCCGTGTTTATCCCCTTGTAAATCCCCATATAATCACACTTGCTCAGGAAGGAAGAGATAGTTTTTCTCTGACTCCTGATATTTCTCTGTGGATTTCTTCACGTAGAAAAAAAAAGGGGGGGGGGGGGCAAGAGAAAAAGGACAGGCTTGGAATATGTGATATTTGTTCAAATGGCTACAATTATTTATTTTAGACATGGGATGGTTGGTGATATATCTTGATATCTAAGTTCCAGACATTGTTCTGCGTACCGTACATTATATAAAGTATGATCAATAGTAGGACAACACTTCCAGTGCATCCCACTTGTGGAGAGTGGGATACCAACTGACGATCACAGAGGTGAAGGTTGAACGGTTAACCACTCGGTGGCCAATAGGTTTTCAATGTTTGGTGGCAGCAGGGCATTAAACCAAAACCCTAATGTTAGAGCTCTTAACGTTATTGTAGAGAACGGGTGCCATCCTAACTCGTGTTTCATCGATGAAGTAATGACACAAAGATACCCGGACTCATTTGTGATAACAAATGACACCATACTAAGAAAATACTGAATATAATTTAGATTTTCATAATCAAGACCTCTCTCCGGGAAATGTACCTCTTTGATCTACAGTTAAAAGCTTTGTCTTTATACCAGAAAAAAATGTCCTCATATCTAGCTTATTTGAAATTTTCAAAGCACACCGTTTTAACTTCATGTAATTAGTTGGTTACTTTAGTTTAATTCTATTACTTTATTCTTACCTAAATGTCTTACATTTTAATATTACATTAAAAGTGAGATTTCCTTACAAGAACTAAAAAGGCATCACACTACAAGTGGATCATTATTGATTTATATTGGAATAATTTTGACTGGGGATATTTCACAAAAAATATACACTCTTAAAATGCATCTATTTACTTTCGCCTCATTTACATGTATACATAGATATACTTCTTCATGCATATGCAATTTATGCATTTTTTATTTTGTCAACACCCACTTCATCCATTTGAAATTGTGGTTTTAAAAACTAACTAAATGCTTGTTTTCAGATTGGCAGGAATAATAAAACTAAATCATAAAATAAGTCATAAATTGTTGCGTTCTCTGGCGAGATTTTTTAAAAGAAACAAATCCCTGATTTAACTGTGTTAACTATCACATATCCGTAACCAAAATTCCACACTTTCAGCAGATTTTGATTGATTTCACCTTACCCTTGCCACTGTTAGATATGGCTACATATATATCCTTCGACTATTTTTAGTACACACACAAAATCTGTGTAGCTCTTATGAACAGTACATATCCACAAGTGTTAAACGAAATTGTAACAGAATTTTTAAAGCTACATACCTACAAGTGTATCCCTGACAAAGTTTCAAATAAAGGCCATACTCCAGCAAAACTCACCAGACATTTAATTGTATACATTTCTTGTGCTATAGTACAAATAAAATGTACAGTTCTGCATAACATCAATTAAAGCTATAGAATCCCGACGTCTGTGTAAACAATGACAACAAGACAACCTATATCAAAGACAGACTGGTTAATTTTATCTCAAATCTCAACTAGAACAAGATTTGACACGGTATTTTTGAAACTTGTTTCTAATTTTATTGAAATAATTTAGCAGTCACTGGGAAGTACTATGTATGTGAATATAGACATACATCATTTCAACATTCACCTAACAATAATAATCATTTAATAATTGTTACTACATTTTGAGATGATGATCTTTGACATATACATTCTTTGAAATGGTCAGAGTTGGGTTTTTTCTCTCTCAGCTCTACCATTATAACTTCTTTCACAATATTTCAGGTTATATGATCCTTGTAAGACAGCACACTGATATTGAAGCCCAAGAAGTAATACATAACTGGTATTGACAAAAGGAATAAGCCAAGGGCCGGTGCAAACCTATAGCTTTTTGTGTTGAACTTGGCTTAATTTTTGGCCCATCTTTCACTGATGTCTGTTATGAATACAGATACCTGGGATTGCAAGAATATTCTTGAATTAATAAGAAATCGCCCAATTACACATTTTAATAGCCATGATGATTACAATAAAAAGCTAATTTTGTATTTGAGACTTTGTGACAAGTAAAATAGTTTGTCACAATTAAATGACAAATATTTTCCTTTGTGAGGGTTATTTCCATAGCTACTGGACAAAATCTGTCAAATAAATCAAACAACTGACTCCTTTGTTAAACTTAGCCACAATGTATCAACCAATATGTTAACTACCGTGTTTTGTCTTTTTGAAAATAGAATATCAAAAGCACTTGATATTTTAAACTTTGTGGATGCAATGGCTGGGTCATTATTGTGTACACAATTAAAGTATATCTTTCCACAAGTTCAAGAAAACACGTGACATAGCTGGGGCTTGTAATATGCGGCCAGTGGCATTTTCAAGACCTGATGTAAGTATGTATGTGTGGCAACAAGCTATGGTATCTCCAGAAAAAAGTGATTGTTCAGGTTGTAACTTAAATTTAAACTTAAAGTCAACTATCTTTGTGTACTCTCAATTACCCATTAGACAAGGATTCCTTTTCAAAATAAGGCACTTGATAAAGCTCTTTCTATATATATATATATATATGTCAAAATCAAACCTTCCTGCAGTCACAAAATATATGGTTTACAAAGCTAATGCACCTGATGTCAATAAGGTTATACAAAAACATGGATAACAAAAAATATCTCGATCTCATTCAAAACACAACTGTAAACCACTAAGACGTTGATAGTTCAAGCTGCCACAATGGTGATTCATAAATCCTGTACCCTTGGGTCTCAGACACGATTATAACAAGTTGCTAGTCAGTCTGATTGGACTGGTGTGTAAGTTTATTTGTGCAGAGATCAACACGAGTACGGTAAACAGGGGCCCTGTGTTTGTTTGAGGTTTAGCACACTCCTGAATATGGAGATAGCTGACTGGTTGATCTTTGTGTGTAGCAGTAGAGGTGTTAATCCGTTGCTACAAGCCAAAGAGATGTGGGGACGGAATTATGTTATCTAGCATGTGGTTGTGAGTCTTATGGACTTCAACTGCAAAACTGAATAATATGCAAATAAATGTTGAGTAACAGTTGTCTTATCAAATTTCTAAATTTAGGTCCTTTTGGTAATTTCAGGTGCCCGTGGATTTAATTTGATTTAATTTTGTTTATTTGAGTATTTCTCTGACCTTTGCATACTGTGTATTTCTTGTAGATTTAAGCTACAAAACTTGTTGTCCATCTCCTGAGATAATTATTATCTGAGCTGTTACTATCCTACTAAACTAGAAAGCACTCATAGCGTACAGACCTGCCCCCTCCCGAAGGGGGTGGGGGTGGGGTGGTCATTTCTAAACTTTGTTTTTAATTTGCACCCATAACATCCATGGTCTTCCCCAAAAAATGCAATCACTGCTTCCTTTGACCACGCCCAACCCACAAAGCAAGTAATTCATGGGGATCTATTTGTTACTTTCTTAGCAATCACAAACAGAAACAGACAGACACACGGAAACACTCATAACACAACCTTCTGGTGGAGGTAACAATAGAAATAGTAACCCAGTCTTAATTAAAACCTGTAACCTATGCATCATAAGTTTACTCCCCCTAAAATCTGGCCCAGTGACAAGATCAGTATGGCAAAATTCTGAATAGTGACAAATCCCCCAAATGTCCTTCACGACCTGTTAAATATTGGGTTCAAGATGCACTCATATATGTTTCCTGTCTGTCCTCATATGATTGTTACTAGCCTGTCTACGACTCAAGATTTCTTTCTAAATATACAAAGACATATTTTAATAGACTGAACCCTACATCTGCTCGACAGGACACTGGGTAATCTTCAATATGTGATTGAAAATAAATAGAGTTATAAATAGTGTAATTACATGATTACACATTTTACTGAAACCCAAAAAAAATACTAGTAGTTGATAGATATTGAAATATAAGAAACTTTTATCTATTTGAGTTAAATTAATGAGATTTTTGTGTTTATAGCTGAAATTCCTGATGCAGATTAAGCACTAGCAAAAAATTCATGAGAATTGGAATAAGTTTTATGTCTTGTGTGTACATTATGAATGTCTTAGCTACTGTATGGTTAACAAACTTGATATGTGTAGTTAATCACTGGTCACTCACATCTATGGTCTCGGGTTCAAACTCAGCCCAAGAAAAATAGGAGCGTTTACTGAGGGTGTGTCCTTATATAACATTAGCTAAAAACACATAAACCTTTGATATGCATGTAGATTCTCTTCTTGTAGGCTGCCTTCCTGTGACAAAACTGACAAGTATCAAGAACACCTCTAGGTATACCTCTATAGTCTCACAAACAACATTGTCTTATGCCATTATGGAAATGTGTTTTGACTGATTGTATTTTTGACTCTTAGCATAAATACAAATTGTGTAGTTCCAGAACTAATCTTGTCTAATCTAATCAGACTTTAATATTGTTTAATCTCTATTTTGGCAGATTCTGAAGCAAGCAAAAATCAGTGTTCCAAGATCATGTGTAAATACGGAGCTACGATATCAAGATGGAGAATATCTTTGAAAGAAGTAGGTTTTGAACCTGTGGATATCAAGAAGTAAAGCATTCTCTGGATACGGGTGCATTATACTAAATGTGACAATAGTATGCTTGCTTTCATAGAATGAATTTATAACTGTATTTAAAATGTGATACATGTAGCCATTCTTGAATAACTTGTATCCTTCAAACAATATACATTATAAGTAAAACAAAACACCATACATGTATATATATTACATGGGACTAAAAATTTTAAGAGGATCTAAGAAGCTTTGTCATGTGTTCTATCACCGAGATATTGACCTGACCATTTACAGCATTATAAACATGATATTTAAAATCATCATGACAATTGTGACACAATTGTTCAATTTCACTGTAATTGCAATCATATATTTTGAAATGAAACCAGGTAGTAAATATCATATTTGAAATCACATACAAATTTATACAAAAGAAATGATACCAGTAAAAAAGCCAGATAAAAAATGAAATAATTACCTTGTTTGATTCTTGTACCAAAAGTGGTTATATTACTCCCACGGTTATCCATTGTGGTACTTGTATCAAATATTTCAATCTGCTTTATTTATTGATATCTTTTTGGCTGTATATTGACGTTTGTCCTCACCAACTCAACAGTTATTTCCAACTATACTTGCACAATCTTTTTTTCTTGTCAATGAACTATATTGCTATAGCAGCAAATACTTTACCACAATCATCTCTCTAGTTCTTTCATAAATATCCCTTCCTTATTCTTATTAATAACATACCATTAGTTTATTTCTGTTGTCATCAGCAAATAGATATATATATATTTTTTTTCTTTTTGATGTGTGTCACATCACAAACTTCTCCGTTCCTATGGTCATTGACTGTAAAGCCCTTATAACACTTTACTGCCCTCTATCTATGTGTGTCTTTCTCCTCACAAAACCCATGTATCAAATGCCCTCCTCATTATTTCTATGCCCCCTCCAATCCCTCTTTTCCAGAGTCCGTCTGTTGCTATTTGATCCAGTTAAAGGGCTGGGGGATGATTCCACTTCATTGATCCTGAAGCAGGGTGACAGTTTCTCCCCTTCCCCCTCCTCAATGGTCTCTAATCAAATGCATTGCTTTTCTATTCCTGCTCAGTAGCTATTCCAACTTGCAGCTGTCTCTTCCTCTCTCCTCCCTTGTGAAAAACAGTGTACCATCATCATGTTACACACTTCAAAAATACACACATGGACATTAATTTTGTATTTTGTGTGTGACAAGAGATTAACGTAGATTTAACCAGTGATTAACCCAATATATACCGTTTAAGTGTACATATGAAAAATACAGCATTCACTATAGTGTTAGCAATAATCTTATATATATCTTAGTAAATATAACTTATAGATTTAAGCTTTGTAAGGATATATGTAATATCTTTACTTTTGACAGCAGATCACTTCCCTATATGTCCAACATGTGGTGTCTTTCATACTCTTATAGACTCAGGAAATTTTGTTCCCTTCCTTTGAAATCCCCAGTGGTCGTTAAGCCTATAAAGAGTGTTAATTCTGGGTCAGCCTCAGTCAAAAAAACCCACCAGGCTGCTGCTTTATTTTATGACTCAGTGAACTTACATTACCATAGAAATGAGAAAAGAAACAAGACATCCAACTTGTATACTCTCCACCTCCCCCCATCTCACGTTCTCTCAAAATATGGAAATACATTAGAAGCTGACAAGGCAGACTGAAAAAGAAGAAAAAAAAGAGAAGAAAATAGCAACAAACTCTTCTTATGGCACATTTTTCCCCAAGTCCAAGACATGGTATGCTCTCTCCTTCTCCATTTCCCCCTTATCAATGCTAAGCTAGAAATATACAGAAAATTAGGAACCCCCAGTTGATCCTATCTGGTATTGTCTGGGATGGTAGTTCTATCCAGCGATTTCCAACGCTGATCCGGGGGACTTTAGCGATATAGTCCTACAATGTAGTTTGGATAAACGCTGGCTTTCATTGCATTATGCGACTACGAATTCCATTAGGGGTAAAATCCCTACTAAATCCCCACCAACTCTTTAGAAAGGCATAGGATGCCGGGATGTCAAGCCAAAGGTTTTCCAGGGCGGGGATTTAGCTTGTAAAACTTTAAGCTCTTGTAAATTTTCTTTTCAGATCAAACTCAACGTTTGAAGAGTGGGGGGTGGTAGGGGGCAGTTGAACATCAAATAATCAAATCTTTATCTGCAGTGATCAAAACCATTATTAGTTTGCATTAGAAATAGGACTCTGTCTAAAGCCCTTTCATTAAAGTTGAGATCATTTCTATAAAAATCTGTCTTATTTTGGCATTTTCTATTTGATAACCATTTTTATTCGCCATCCCCTCTTTCCAGTTTGGAGAGAATGTGGGCTAGAAATGATAACAAAAAGATGATAAATGGCAATTTGATGCCATTTTAGTTTTAAATTGTAACATTCATTTTGATTGAGTGTAATTTAGTTACATAAGTTTACCCTGACATTGTCATTTTGGTGACATTCACAGTTGTAACTGGGAATGTTTTAGACAGTGGTAGAAGCAACAGCTCTTTTAAAATCTGTAAAACCACTGTGTCTGAGAAGAAGAATTGAGACATTTTTTTGCATTCAGTCAGAATAACTCACTGCATTGTTATTGAAGTCAGGGCTTGGCTACTAGTTTTGTCAAATGACTACTTGGTTTCCATTCTATTGCCAGTGGTTCGAGGCCAGCTCAGAATAGTGGCAGGTACTGAATGCTCATTTCTAATATGATACTATTTTCAAGAGGGAGATAAGGGCACTTTGAACTTGGTATTTAATTTACTTGTCAAACAATTGTGATTTAAAATGGCCAAAGTTTGTGTTTATATAGATGTAGACCTGTGTACTTTCTCAAATAAACTACAGATTTAAGCTTAAATCGATGACTGCCCATAATATGTTGTAAACGATGAGTAGAATTTAAAAGGTAAAGTTTACAGTTAAACTTTTGTATTACACTTGTGACAGTATTACAGCTCATAAATTTCTCATGGGATAAAGCTCTTCGGTATTTAGGTATAATTGCTATGGAATTTAAAACCACGAGCACAGATAGGGAAACAATAAATGGCTGGTCTCCCAATCACATGACAGCAACCAAAGAAGTCTGAGGAGGCAGTGATACACACAGTGAGGTTATAATCTTTTATTACATAGAACCTTATGCTACAGGATATTATAATTTTACTGTTGACAGTATTTATTAATCACATAGGATGACATAAAATAGAGGTTTAAGATTACTAAGTTAAGGTTAGAGTAAGGTCATCAACAAGCACTGTTAATATAAACTCAAGTTGAGCTGAGCATTACAAGTACATACTAAAAACAAGATAACCTTAACAGAAAATTATAAAGTTAAAAAGAATAAATTTAAATAATAAATTGAGATCTCTCTAAATTCAGTGTCAAGACCATTTAAACAAATACTGATCACACATTTTGATCACATTTATTTGCCCATTTCAAAACCTTACTTGGTTTCAAAACGGCTTGGCCGTTTCAAAACCTAACTGATCGGAGTTACTTAAGCTATGATCTTCAATAGGGTCTTTGACTTGAAAAGGTTTCATATACAGAAACTAGTGACTTCAGCAGCTAGAGTAAGCTATGAACTTTAATTGTGCCCATTGTTTTAATATACTGATTAGTCTGTAGTTGGTCTTTGACTTGACAATAACAGAAATTTAATGCAATTAACCTTTACACCTGAAAAACAATCCATGATGAAAGGAATGGCTTCCTCCCTGACCCTGTTTCAGTAATTCCTTTGATGGTGATTTGATAATCTTTCTGTAAGTAATCACTTGTAATTACTTGGATTTCCCCTGTTATTAAGGAATTTTAAAAAGTCCTTTAATTATAACAAAGTACAAACTGGGTAGGATTAAGATTGTTTTTGCGCATCTTCAATTGCATAGCTTTGTAAAGCTGGACATCAAAATGGCATTATAAAGATCAAAATCAGTACACTAGTGATTATATATTAGTGCCACTACTAGTTTGTAACAATTGACATTATCAATATTTTAAAATAATTATTGAAAATACTAGTTGTTAACAACCAGTGAGGTGGTTTCAAAATGGCCAAGCCAAACCTCTCCTAGGTTTAAATACAAACTAACCTCCCCTAGGTTTTGAAATGACCATCATGGTTTTCAAAACGGCCAGTAACATATATATATTACCTTAGCAAATATGGTTAAGGATAGAGATATTTAAAGTGACAATGTTAAACAACCTTTTCCCCATTATAACCTTCTAGCTACACTTTTTGGCCCAAAGAATATTTAAGTAAAAAGCTATGTATTCATTCCCCACTTTATGGCAAGGTCCTTATTGGGATAAGCCAGGGGCAGTATTCACTAACATGAAATCAGATCAAAATCAGGAACGGTATTCACTAACAAAGATCAGATCAAATTTGAGCAGAAGTAATCAATTTTTGATCGATTTTAGATCAAGTAAGATTGGTATTCACATGACATGAGGTCTGATTTACTGATCAAATATTGATTAAATTTGATCCATGTACTGTGATGGATTAATTTTCAGATCAAGGCTGATCTTTTCAATCAGCCACCACCGAGACAAAAGAACTATTGGTTTCATCAAGATCATAGGAATTTTCGGTGCATTTTTCAATGATACCTTCTTTTTCCCTCTCTGACTAGTTAATATTCCTCACTACTTTAGTGAATTAGGATGATACTATAATGCTGTTTTCCTCCATATTTAAAAAAAATCTAAATGTTGATCAATAAATAAAACTTTGGCAGATGATGAATGATACAGCAGATTCTTTCTTCACATCTTGCCAATTACTGCAAATTTATGGCAAGATTTCATGTCACTGATTAAAATAAACAGATCAATTATCTTATCTTTTCAACTTCAGTGGTTCCTGCTTTGTAAATAACTATTTGATCTGCTGGCTCACTTGAAACTTTTTATCAAATTTGATCTGATTTTGATCTAATCTTAATCTATGTTAGTGAATACTGCCCCTTATCAAATTTTAGAAAAAGTTTCAAGTGAGCCAGAGGGTCAAATAGCTATTGACAAACTATGGATCAATTGAGCTGCAAAGAATAAATATTTGACCTCTTTTTATTATTTCTCCCAAGTTTGAATAAACTTCTTCATCACTAATGATATCTAAAGGGTTTTTATGTTGCGAAGTCACATTTGCCTCTGTAATGGCTGATTTAGATATTCATCTTCTTCCCTGAGAAATCTACTATCAGCTATGGGCAAATGACTGAATATATACATTCAATGGCTGAGCTGTGGAATGTGTATATTCAATAGCTAAAATCATATATTCCATCACATTATATTCTTTATTGTCTTTACATTTTGCAAATCACTCATTATTACACAATAAGCTTTTGTTCCATCATTCTGCTATTGTACAGAACATTTGCTAATTTACTTACTTCTGCACATCAATCCTTTCTGATCAATGCTGTTATAAAAGCTGTATAATAAGGTTTACTTTAAAGAGCCTGTAGCACCCAAAACACAACTTAACACAACCAGTTGAAAAACCACATAAACATACATACAAAATTTTTAAAACTGCCATGCTATAAGGGATATATTTCACTTTTTATGCAGCTCCCTCTCCACAGCTTTCAAACATAAACAGCCATGTTAGCAGAATGCTGTGACATATGAGAATGGATTGCTTTCTCATGGCCACTGTATATCCTAGTAATATTGCACTATAAACTGTACAGTAAAATTCTGGTGCACACAAATTGTTTTAATTTACATAAAAAGTTATTCTACTTAAGTAAATGGCCAATAATTACTCAAAGATAGTATTTCTTGCACCTTTTATAAATTGGAGGGAAACCCATCTACAGGAAAAAATACAAATACAAGTACACAATAAAAGTTTTGTTTATAGTTTGTGATTCTTGAAAAATTAGTGACAATGGACATGAAATATTCCAGGAGTAACTTGATATTAATTTATTAAATAATACTTACATTAAAGTATGTATATGGCTTTTCATTTGACATTCCACTCAAATATAGTCAATAATTACATGTTTCAATACTTTATTATGTTTATGTTTTGTAAACAATTCTTATTAAATGCTGTAATTACAAGAATATCAACTTCTATGAGATTGATCATGCACACATTTGTACATCACATGAAAATGTCATGACAGAACTTCAATTCTTATGGCAGAATTTGAAATTCTTTTGACAGAATTTCCAATCCTTGTATTGCAGTGGTTTACACAAATATCAAGTTCAGTCAGCAGAATTCAGACAGAATTCATAATCTGTTGATAAAACTTAAATTTACAGCATTCAAAAAATTTTGTCCACATGCATTATGAATAAGATTCATTCAGAATGTAAATTATGACAGAATAATCCTCAGCAAAATTAAATTGGAGGTCAAGATTTTAGTTTACTTTAAAGAATTATAATTATCCCATCTTTTTTGTTTATCTAATACTACTTTTCTTTTTGGTAGTTCAGCTAAAACATACCTAGCCATGGTTTGAATTTTGATGTCGAAAATTCTCATGTTTCTAGTATAATACACACAAGTTTTATGAGCAAATAGAGTTTTTAAAACTTTACATGAAAAACCAGCAAAACCAAGCTTTGAAGTGATGTTGATGTATAAAAACTAAGAGATACGTAAATTGCAAGGATTATTTATAAGACTATATTTTGTTTATTTATTTTGTTTGTTTTTTTTTTCATTATAAATAGCAATGGTGCCATCTAAGTAATTATTATTATGCTAAACATTAAGGAAAGAAATTATATTGAGTAAAACAATACAATTTTAAAAACTGCCATATACAAACTAAGGTTTAAAATCATTAGCCCTTATGACTTTGTATATGGATAGAATCGAAATCATCTTGTTAACTTTGAAATGAATTTCTATTACATTCAGTATTTTGTAATCTAAATATTATTGACATAAGAACCATTGATATTATTTATATTCATATCTTCACTTTCAGTAATACTGTCATCATCAAAGAGAAAGGGTTCAGAGTTGCAAAAGCACAATGCCTTCTTTATGATTACTACTGTTATCATCATGCGTGCATGATTAATGTATACAATTTTCAACACCAGGAAATAAGTACAAGAATACTGTAGTCTTTATAGTGTGTTTTTGTGCAAGTGGAAATTTCTGCAATTGTGTGACATAGTACACACAAGCTTTGGACTGCTGGCCTTGAGTGTTTTTCTTCCAAGAGGGAGGGGAATTTGAGTGATAAAAGTTAAAATAGTGGCATAAGCATTGGTGTGGTGCAACTGGGAGAAGTGTAAATGTCTTTGTGTGGTTATGTACTTTATATACAACTAAAAAGTGGTATGTTAAATTTGGTGCTACAGGCTCTTTAATTCAGAAATATTGAAACATTTGGCCTCTCAATCGATCAAAGAAAGGAAGAGAAACAGTTTAAGCCTGAGTAGTAATATTACTGTCATGAAGTGTATGATTCTAAAATGTGATAGCAATAAACTAATTTAGTTTTTTAAATAACTGTGTGAATGACTACAGATAATCAACTTATTGCAAAACTTTATTTTTAATTTATCAACAGATGTGATATTAAGAAAATGGCACAATAGGTTACATTTTGTGTAATATCAACTACTTATTTCCATTTGTTAAGTTCATATATACATTCAACGACTTTGACTGTTTAAAGGATGACTTCAGCGTTTTTGACATACATATTTTTTAAGTGTAAATTCAAGCTTTATATATTATCAATATACTGACAAAGTTTTATGTGTCAAAGTTGCCTATATCTGCTGTAATTTGCATTTAAAGGTACAGAAGCACTGCCTTATTTGGGTAGTCACATGTTCCCTCCCGAAAATTGCCGAGTGCACATGAAGTAAATAAACATGTGTGGGTGACGTCATTTGTGTTCACTTGCCTTGGTTTTAGCTTAGAACTGTTCTGATATATACTGCTTTTTACGTTATATTATCTCTTATAAAATGGAGCATTTCAAGGACATGCTTACTTACTTACAAAATGTGTGAGTTTATAGAACAAAAGATAAATATAACATGATCCACTGTGGGGGTGAACTGCGGACACTAATACTGAGAACAAGCACTGTTTATATTCTTTGCTGTGAACAGTGTATATTTATAACACTCTCTTCTTTTATCAACTATAAGATGTGAAATGAGATGAGTTTCTGGTAAATGTTTCATGGTGAAAGAAAATACTGCAGTATCAAGTATTATCTGGGCCATCTAGCCTTTTTCTGTGCAGAAAGGTATATCAATTCAGAAAATCTTCAGTTAACATTTGTTTCACTCTATAAAGTGCACACTTATTAACTTTGGAAATCTAAAATTTAGTTCATTTACGTGAATATTTAATTTTAGCATATTATTTAACTATTGAAATAACATATAAAGAAATAGTCCAGAAGGCAAATAAATATATTAGTTCCTGGTATTTACAAATATATAATCTCAAGCCTTCAACAGGGGTGTATTTTGTAACTGCTGAATTATGTATACACTACTTCTTCTGTTTTAATGTTGCTTTGAACACTGTATAATAGGTCATATCATGACAGGTAGTTTACAGGTAGAGGAAACCAGTACATACATGATGCTGTCCTTTAAACTGCCATCCATCAGTAAGAAACTACCATCTTTCCCATATAGGGTTCTGGGTTTGAACCGCCTACATCAGAGATGTAACTATATTATAATTAAGGTAATTCAACTCCAGACAATTACTATGTTCTGTTCCCCCCACCCTTCCAATTTTCCGTCTATCAGATCAGAGAAATATTAATTCACAGTATTAGATTATTTTCGTGCATTTTAATGAGGTTTTTTGCAACACAAGTGCTGTCCACCAGTTCTGTCCAAAACAAGTGTGTCTAGAGGTTTCAATAAATGATCCAACATATAAACTATGTGACGAGAACAAAGAACATGATCAGTCACAATAGTATGTAAATAGATGGTTATAATTTAGTTTTTACTTAAAGTGTAGAAGTTTTTACTTGAGGATTCAAAAGCACTTCTAAAATCACATGAAAATATTAACTTAACTCTTATTGGATATATTAACTTTTTAAAAAAAAATTGCTTAACTCTGGTTTCATTATTTTCTATAAACCTCCAGGCTTTCATCTCTGTGGTGGTGGATTTAAATATATGATATAATGGAATAAATGATGATCCCGTATTGCAATGTGACCTTATAATTATGATAAAAGTGATAGAAACACTCAGCTTAGAGCCAACTTTTAAATTTACATCTCTCTCCTTTTAGCAATTTTGCCTTGACCAAGGTTGTAAAATTGAATAACTGACTATTTTTGAACAGCCACATTATCTACATTTACTGGCCTCAGTATCTAGATATCAAAATTCAGCTGAGATCATGCACAGATGACCTCTATGTCTGAGATAAATGTGGATAAATTGAAGAGAAGAGAATAGTAAGAGAGAAAAATATAGGTTATGTTTTGATCATTTTGAAAAACCGGAAAAATATCTTTTCTAGTTTCCTTTTACTAATTATATAATTCTTAATTTTATCCTTCAATAACTATGTACAATTTACCATTTTAAACTGACAATTGCAAAAATAAATTGAGGAGACAAAAACAGATATACTGTATATATAGCACTGTTTTTATCTCTGCATACACAGCCTATGAACACATATGATGCAAACACACCACGTGACTGGTGAAAAGAGCCGAAGCAGGCAGTTGTAAATTTGAAATTTATCTCCTGTTATAAAAGCTTGTTTATGAAGTAAACAGACTACTTTGGGTACTAATAGTACCAGATACATGTTTTAAATAGGCAAGAGTATCATATCCTGCATTTAACTCAGAAGTGAAAAAACAACACTGAAGCCATCCTTTAATGTACACATTCCACAGTTTAACCATTGAATGTACACATTCAATGGGTGTTTGCTTTTGAATGTGTACATTCAATGGCCAAGCCATTGAATCCACACATTCAATGCCTAACCAGTTGAATGTATACATTCAATGGCTATCTACATTCAGTACAACATATAAATTGCCCATAGTTAGAACTCTCAAAACAGACCACACACTATACAGCGACTTTTATCACAAGCCTGTCAAGGTAACTGTACATACTCCTCACTTTGGCAAACTTATCAGTGAGACAGTGCTCTTATGTCAGCATTGCACTCCTAGAGAATCTGACTTTAGCCTATCTCAGTACATGTCTGTATTTAGTACAAAATACATGTTTTACTTGTTTACTTTGTGAGGAACATTGAATTTAAAAGTAATTTTTATCACAATGAATGTATAAGATATATGTCAGAAGGACAAAAAACAAAATCATTTTTGTTGTGTGTCTCTACGGCTTGTTGGACACACTTCCCGTCTTGTTGTATAGTGCAACGACCGTGACTGAAAGCACTTCCTGGCCTGTTATGGTTCAGTACCTGAACACCACTTCATGATAGGCCGTAGACTCAAACCGTGCTTGAAAGGAAACCGGTGTGTCATAAACATCCCTAATCTGATTCCCATCAAGACGGGAAGTCCCCAAATCTTTGACCACTGAGTAGGTAACAAACATCCCAGCAGGACAAGCCAGGAGCACCCCATGACAAGCCATAAACAGAAACTGACAAGCCACCGATCCACAGTTTGTTGGCTATGAAATCTAAAATTATACAAGACAAGTGGGTTTGTGCAATCCGTCATTTGGTGTTTTGCATCTGACAGATTACACCTGCAGCATTTAGATAGGCTTTTGTTTTTTTACAAATAAACTTAGGATTTAGTGTTCAGATACAAGTTGGGCTGACTTGCTGATAGGCTTTTGTTTTGTACATACACTGCTTTTATTGGATTTATAAGATGGGTCTTAAAATGGCAGAAGGATTATGAGGAAGGTAGAAGCTCCCACAGACACACCTACAGAATCTTTGGCAAAAAAAATATGATGGAAACACTTTGACTTTTAAGAGTCATTGAATTATTTTGACCTTTTCAGTTTTTGACATTTGGGGAAACTTTTAAAGTTCTCCAAAGATTTTTATACTTAAGAAAGTTTTCAACAAATATCTTACAAATTTGCCAGTAATATAAATTTTAAAAAAATCTCTTTAAAGGTTTATAAAATTTAAGTTTTAAGGATGGACATTTTTACATATATTATGATGATGTTATTTAACAGTGTTATAGGACTTTTTATATCGCTGAAAATTGTTTGGAAACTGGTTGGAAATGTATTGGAATTTTGGGGGAAATTGGTTGAAAATTGAAGCAACACCAGCTTAAATAGTTTTTGGAATAATTGGGTAGTCCTGAATAGGACTGATAGATGCCAGCTTGTTCTGTCCTCAGGGTAACTCCCATCTCAGATCCTGTCCTCCTGCGCAGCCATTGCACCAAGATTGAAGTAATCTTTCAGTAGGTCTCGCTGATTTTTGGCTTCTGTTGAATGATTTCTGCAGTTGTCACATGGTACATACACCACCTGTTCATTTTGTAGGGCTACTATATCACATGCTAGGGGGGTGCCCCGTCTGCTCTGCCCTGGTGTGTCCTCAACATGTTGTGCAACACCATACATGACAAAACAATATCTATGAAAAACTTTGGCCTTTGCTCCATTGCACTCAATAAGAACCTGATTCTGCTTGCAAAGATTCCAATGTCCTTCTGTCTCTGGAGATCCTGTAGTTTGCTATTCTCTCTTCCTTTGTGAGTTGTCTTCTGTCATAGGGTGTCACAAGCCATGGCATCAAGACAAAGGCATCGTCACCCAGCAACAAATAGTGCAAATCTGGTCCTTACTCCCCCAGGGGTTCAGGTGGCAGAAGCTCCAAGGTGCCATTCTCGATCTTGACCCACTTGACCCAACATCTACCCAGAAAAAATCTGTATTCTGCATCGACCAGGGCTAGCAGCACCAGGGAAAAAGAATCACTTGTAGTTGTAATATTCACTGCCAGATTTCTTGGCATCTTTATGGCGATATGTTTTCCATTTGGTGCCCCAACATCGTGGGAGACATTTGATCTGGCACTGAACTTCTTTCCCCCCCTTTTCCAGTCTTCAGGGTCAGTAAGGCATGTCAAATATTCTTCCAGGAATTCAACAAGGATGGCTTAGAAGACAACAGGAACAAATTTACATATCGTGGCTGTAGGTTTCCCCTGTTGTCAGATGTCCCAGCATTATTGCCAGTTTCAGTCCTACTTCTAAGGGCTTTCTAAAATTGTTGACTGACTTCTTGATGTGCTGGCGTATGCATTCCTCAATGAGGTAAAAATTGTTGGTGGATTCCTGAGAAAATTCTGGTAGCCTTTGATATCAGTCTGTATTAAATCACCCAGGAGGGTTGTATAGCATCCTTTTTCTTCTCTTTGAAGTATCCAGGGAATGACCCAGGGGTTTAGTAGCTTTCTTCTTCTCCTGGATGGTGGCTGTGGTGAAGGTGCTGGCTGTAGGGCAGGTGCTGGTCCTGGGTTTAGATGTGTCCTCTTCTGTCTGCAAATCATAATGAAAATTAAAATATTAAACTCAATAAAAACAAAAGTACCCTATGCTTTTGAAGAAAGTCTCTCTGATGTGTCGATTGCATCTTTGCAGTGATAAATGATGAGTTACAGCAGCCAGAAGGGGTTTATATAGGGTTGGTTTGTTCCTGACACATGATTCCGGCTCCAAAAGTTAATCAGTCCAGTTGAGGTGTGTTGAGAAAACGCTCCAGTCCTGTCAGTTTGTCAAATGGCTTGTCAGGGCTTGATACGGCTTGTCAGTTAGGGGTTTATGGCTTGTGCTGGTAGTTTCACATCTAGTTGTGGAAAAAAGCACCCTGACCCCAAGTCAGGAGGTAGATCCAGAAAAGTTAGGATGTAGGGGAGATTAAACCGACCAAAATTTTTCTGCACTTTTTGCTGAATTTTCATCCCAAACTCCCAACTTTTGTAACCGACCCTAGAGTCATAGAGTCAGTTGTAACTTCGGCTGCAGTGGAACAACCCCATAATAAACGGTTACATAAAAAGTTTTGAAAACATCCTATTATAAATGGTTTTCATTCCCATCATTTTTGAACCTTTGCAAAATGTTTTCTTTCAAAATTCAAAACTCAAAATTGTTTACTGTGTATGTGCAGCCTGTTTGACATTAGAACTTTTCTCATTGGTAATGAAATCATTTAACTGTTTAGCCATGACATTTTCTACACAGTTACACAGTTCTGAAAACAGTTGGGAAAATTCATCATCCTCAGATACTGGTATGAAAGAAGAGAGTATTTTCAAAGGGACTGGGTCTGATGACTAAGAACGGTAATCATGACTGTCATCCAGCTCTGATTTTGACAATTTTCTCACTGAAAAATTTCCAAACAAGTCAATACGATTAGTCTGGCAAAATAACACCTGTGGACTTGGGTAAAATCTTTTCTATGATTCTTGAGTAGCGACTGCATTTCAACTGTTCCATTGATATCTGCTATTGGTTCTGTTTTATCTGATGCTAAAAGACTGTTGTATGGTGTTCCCCTGGCTCTGTCTTGGGGTCAATCCTGTTCTCATTATATACTACCCCCATCAGTTATTCAAAATCATCCTGTCATATGTTTCCACTTTTATGCAGATGACACACAGTTATATGTTCATCTAACACATAAGAATGCCATCCAGGATTTTGATGAAAAACTGCTTAGATGATGTCCAAAGTGGCTTTCTGCAAACAAGCTCAAGCTAAATCCGGAAAAACTGCAATTTATTTTGTTTAGCTTATTTTGTCTGTACAAAACTTAGCACATTTTTCCCAGTTAATATACTTAGTAACCTCCTTTCACCTGCTGAGGTGATTAGAAACCTTGGTGTCTGGTTTGATTCTGATTTTTCCTTCTCTTGCCATGTCAGGAATATCTGTAAGGCTTGTTTTGTTCATATCAGGGATCTAAAGCAACTCAGAGGTTATCTTACACGTGAAGCTGCTCTTTTGGCCACAAATGCCTTGGTTGGAAGTCAACTTGACTACTATAATTCCTTGTTTAGAAGTCTTTCTGCCCTTGACTTTGGCAGGCTCCAATCTGTTCAGAACAGCCTTGCTAGAATTGTAGCTAATATCACCAACTACTCACATATCACTCCTGTAAGAAAGAGTCCTTATTGGTTGCCTATCATGCATCGCTGTGTCTTCAAGATGGCCCTATTGATGTACAAGTTTCTACATAGTGGTAATCCAAAATACTTTGAACCTTCCCTAAAAACCAGGCACAGTGTGTACAGAACATATAGAAGTCAATCCGATGGTGTGCTGCTCAAGGTCCCACATTTTGCATCAATATATAAGTCTAAAAAGTATTTTGGCCTCAGCTTTGCATGTGATGCTCCAAGGATTTGGAATAATCTGCCATGATGATGTATGCTCAGCTAAATCTCTCTCTTCATTTAGGAAGAAGTTGAAAACTTATCTCTTTGCAAAAGCTTACCCACACTAATTTTTTCTGGACTTGTTTCTGTCTTTCTTTGTGGCGCCGACTTCTGCAAAGTCTCTAATTTAACGATTACAATCTCTGATTTCTGGCATTATGCGTCTTAGTGTCTGTTAATAGATAGAAATAAAGTGCAATAAAAGTACTATTAAAATTAGAATTAAAATCTGCTATGTTTTCTGGCTGTGCTGACGTGTTGGCATCATTGGTCATATTTCCTCATAAAATGTTTGGCAACAAGTAAAACAATATTAAACTAATATAAAACTAATGTCAGGATGCCTTGGCATATCTTTCTTTTTGATTGAAGCATGCTTATCAAGAAGGCTGAACAAGGTAGTAAAATACTGGTGGCTGTTTTATTAAGGCATTTGATCAGACCTGAGTGTAAGATATCAGACCTAAAATTCAGGAATATTCATTTTATGAATGTTTGATACATCTAACTTTGCAAGACTCCTTAACGGGGATCATGAAGGGAAAGACAACCGTAAAATGATTAGACAATCCTGCCATGATTTGTGGACAAACAAAGTTAGAAAAGGATTGCCAGACACATAACATATCAAAGATATAGCCATGAATATGTGTGTGGGAATTTATGATGTGGACAAAGCTGTGTTGTTTGAGATTGTCATTGAAGTTTTGTAACCGGGAATCTTGTCCAGATGTATATTTATGTCACCTAATAATATGTATTCTTAATTTGATAGAGCAGCACTCTATAAACATACCAACATATTAAGGGGACACAAGGTGGTTTGTACAGGACACGAAAAGAAATTTCCTGAGTACTGTTAGTAGATAACTGAACAGATGTGCTGAAAACGTGATAGCAACATATATTTAAAACTTACTGACATCAAAGAACCAGCAGAACAGAAACCCATGGCACAAGATTTCTGAAAGAGTATGATAACTTTGGCATATTGCCGTGAACCACCAAAATGGCATAATTGTTCTTTCTGACACATATGTTTATTCCAGATTCGACTTCCAATGAGTGAGCTATAATACAGATATAATGTAATAAAGGTATACAAAATTTGTACTTCATTTAGTGTGCAATGTGCAACTGAAACACTGGATATAATTGTATTTTTAGAGAAACCTGAAACTCAGTAAATGAGACTCAGTATTGAGACTGCTTTGTACCATTGATAGTTCAATATCACATTGTATTTCATTCACTTTCATGTTACATATGTTTGCGTGTTAAGCTATTTGTATGAACTTCACAAATTTATCTTCTACATTTTGAGAAAAAAGGTCAAAGGTCAAGTTGTAATTTCCATTTCCACAACTTCAAGGTCATGTCACAACAGGCCCCAAGCATGTCTCACATGTTGCTGTGAGTCTCCCAGAGATGAGAGCCAACTGCCATTTGCTAACCACTAGATAACTTAGGCCTCGAGAGAAAAAGAAAGTAAATTACTCCGTGGTATACACCCCATAACCCAAGTCAATTATTTTCTTTTTAATACAACAATTCAAATCACTGCTAACAAGACAATAACTGCAATTAAAAAAGGAACAAAATCCCCAGTTGTATCCATAATTTCCTCTCTGATTGAATTAGCAAGCCAGAGACCACCACTCCACCCCTTACTTTCCATAAATGACTCTCATCTCTTCAGCCATCAGCAGATCCCCTTAACTCCTTGGGACTCCCTAACAAGATTTTTCTTTGAGGCTTATTTAGCCAAGCACTTGAAATTTGGGAGGATAAACTGAATTTGCACACAACATATTAGCCCCAGAGGCCTTGGGATTCTTACCCCTTTAAAGTCAGCATCCTAAATACCAAAAAGTGCCAGGTGCAGTGGGAGACAGTCCCATAATTACTAGTGTTGACCTCTAACAGATAACAACCAAATGCATCATGACATATGCCCCCCTGCAAAGTTATCCTATCCCTCACAAATCCACCAACTAGATTCAGTATACTAACTAGCCTTTCATTGTCCGACTTTTCCTAAAAATGTTGGTCCAAGTTGGCATTCTGCAGCGTTAATTTGAATCTAAAAGTTTGATAAAAAACTTTCAATATTCAGACAAAAAAGATATAGTTGGCTTTGTGGCAGGTTGGCTTATCATCTGTTTATCACGTCTGTGAGTAAGTGGTAATTATGCTTAAGTTTGTGAGGGAGGGATATAGAACCTCAAAGTTTTCAGGAGAAAACGATTTTTTTTAAATAAATAAAGAAACGGTGATTAGACTTTAAAAATGAAAGAAAAAAACCCGGATAATTACTTTGAACAATTACATCTGATGAAACATTGTTATTGTTACCCCTGTTTGGCTGTTGCAACTGCACATTATTTAAAACATTTGTATTGTTATTCTGTGTCTTACTGGCGCAACTATGCACTTTGGTAATACAATTGTTATCATCTGTGATGCTATTCAAATTGTGTACTTATTAAAACAATCTTATCGACATCCTCTGTGCTCTTGGTTAAACTGCAGAGTTGTTAAAATATTGTTGTTGAAAAACTGTGTCTTACTGGTGTAGCTTTGCACTTTTTATTTTTATGTAATACTATATATGTAATAATATACTTGGTAACCAAAAAGGCAAAGTCCAATGCCAAGCAGAGTTTGTTTCAAGAAAACATTGAGTTTGGGTCAAATCTAAAAATTATGCAGTTTCTTTTGTATTTTAATTTGGTAATTTTGGTTACAAAATAGGACATATGGTATCTTGAACTCTCTACAGCTTTGGTATATTTACGTTATTTTATAATATGCAACAGCAAGTTGTGGTAGTCTGAGAAAGTAATTGCCATGTCGCTGGCTAGCTGGACCACAGTTTAGAGGATAAAATTTCTGCTTAAATTAAGTTATGGAGAATGCCCGAAAAGTGTGGATTCTTTGATTTGAAAGCTCGAGGCCGACAGGCCAAGAGCTTTGAAATCAAATAATCCACACAGTTTGAGGGCATTCTCTAACTTAAAATATATATCATTTTGTAAATATGCAATGAGGTTAATCTGATTATTCCTTTCAATATTATTGTTTAATATAAATTACCACAGCACTTAAACCAATTAAGGATGTGGAGTGATCACCATTATGTTAATTTATTATGCCTATATTTTATAATATATTCTATGGAAATCCTAAAGGGTTATCAAATTAAAAAAATTGTATTACAAAATAATAAATTGTTCAGCATGGTTACTGTTATTCAGTTATGGTGCATCAAAAACATATTTTAATTATACTAAGTTTTGGCAGATTCTGTTAATTCTGTAAAAATCATATACAATAATGATTTTGGTAACTATTCCTTATTTGCAGTACAATGTCTGTAAAGGGTTATCATAGTATATGTATTTCATATGCAGTGTTTGCCAGCATTTTCAAAAATGTGTGGATTCTTTAAAACCATTCAGGCATGAAAATTCACCATCCACTTGCATGTCTGTGTGGTGTCTTCATTTTATTTATATTTTGCTGACAAATTGTTAAATGGATTAAAATACTGATGAAAATGATATATTTTATTTCTCAGAATACATTAATAGAGAATTTGGCTAGGTCAATTTATAAAGATACAGCTTTCAATGCTGTAGACATGCTGTTTAGGGGGACAAAACATTTGCAAACATTGCAGTGGAAAATGCTAGAATTCAACCAGCAATAAAACTTGGCCATATTTTTGGATATTTCTGACAATGAATTGGTACAAACCTGCGAAAAAAATAAGAGTACTGCATGTAAAGAAGGGAATCATTTAGATTATCAAACTAATTAGGAAGACATTTCTGATGTTGAAGATCTAATTAAATTTTACTACTGCTTAATACTGCTTAAGGTTATTACTTTGCCATGAAATCCAAGTGTGGATTCTTTTTAAGAATCTACAGTTTTGGTGAAAAGAATCTACAGAAAAGTGTAGATTCTTAAAAATAATCTACACTTTTAACAATAGTATGACATCTCAAGTATGTTTTAACAGAGAAGATAATAACTGGACTGCCAAACTTTGGGCATATGACTGCTGCAAAGGGTGTCTTGATTTCAGGCCACAACAATTTTGTTTTACCTGAGATGTTGTTGACATGTCACTGTGAGGGGAATAAGTGAGAAAGTAAGCTTTTAAGTTCCCAGGGAACTAATAATAATATGGATTTTTTTTCCTGAAATTTTAGGGGATTCGGCCAAATTACTGTTTCACCTCGGGTTTGAGGAAATCCTTAAAATATACAGTAATTTGGCTAAAACCCTAACAATGGAGGGTTAATGTAAGATAGATTCCCTAAACCCAAATTTTCAGTTCAAGGAATCTGTTAAATAGTTTATATATATGTATATATATTTACAACTACAGTATTACATTTTCCATATGTGCCTTTACCAAGCTGTATTAGAAATAAAGTCAGGACAAAAGGTAATGTAAAGGGTGAGATGATGATCACTTAAACAAACTTCGCACCTTACAGGAACAGACAAACCCTGTGCCATGGCCGCTTTTCCTAATGGAGATATAAAAAATATGTTATTTGCATGGATGGGGGAGAATGAAACTAATGACCAGACAGTATGCATCAAGTTTGTTCACTTTGAAAACTAAACACAAGATGTTAAACTAACACCATATTGTGCATTTTTTAGTATTAAGGCACAGATTGGACCAAGTTTTCCCATTGATGTTCTTGACCATTTACAGTCAGAGGATGACTTGATGGTTCTCCCACCAACATCCTCTTTCCAACCTCAGTTAGAGGACCTATCTAAAGTAATTCTTATGTGTTACATATTATGGGCACTGTGCCAGTGCATTGTTTAATCTAAGCTTTATATGTATGTACAAAATAAGTGAATTATTGATTTTTGTGTTATGTGGTACTCATGTTTATTGATCTATTTATCGACAGGGGTAATCCTTCTAGGCTACAATAATCTGAGTGGTTATATTAATAGATTTGGGGAAACCCCATGTAATCTGGTTTCTAGAACTTTCTCACTGCTTCTGGTGACAGGTGATATGTTTAAGTTAGTTCTATCACATTCTAGAGATTTCTATAAGTATATATAAGGGCTGTACATCTGACCACAGATGAACTAGTATTCACTGGCTATAGGGAAGGTTACTTGTGTCTTAGAACTAATGTCAAGTGGATATAAACTACTTGTGTTGTTGTGAACTTTTACTGGAGTGAACTGGATACAGCGTCTGGATAGATTTGCTGTACTTTGGATGTCACTTTCTTATTATATACAGTGTATGATTCTACCACATAGTGGATTTACTGCATTTTGGACATTGTCCATATCTTGGAGTGGATACATCTCTGAATATCTCTATACAGACATTTTGTGTGATTGGATATCAAAAGGATTACAGGATAAGGACATTTTGTGTTATCAAACATTGATCAGATCACAGGATACAGATATCTGTGTGTTAATGGACACCGGGTGGATCACAGGACAGATCACAGGACAGATTGCCAGATACCGTGGACAAACTTAACTGTCAGTTACAGTGGTCAGGTCAGATTGGTTTTATTATTGTGTTATTGTATGTACTATTGACAGCATACCAGTTGACTGTAATCATTATTTTTAATTGAACATGACAATTGACAAACTAACATGTGTGTCAGCGACTAACCAATCCTCATCCATTGACAAAGCCAACTCCTGCCAATTACCCACCAACCCTTGTTAAGCCATATTCTGTGCTACATCCATCAGCCAATGTTTAGTCAAGTCACTCACTGAATAATATTAGAGCACTTCCCGTTTCTCACCCTCTGACTTCTATGGCCGAGAACACTGAAACAACTCATAATACAAGAGACGAAAGATAACATTTCCTGAAAGAGAACCCAAGCTAGTGCAACTCAGCTTGGTCAAGGTGAGAGGATGGTGAAAAGGATTGACGTTGTGATGATTCCAGGAGTGGAAGGGGGCAATGTTGCTATCCCCATTCTTGGTGTTGATGGAGGTAGAGGGAACCCGAGAAATATCCTTGTTCTTGAATTAACTAACGATGAGAAAGAATAATACACATTGCATTTTCAAGGAATCAGTTTCAGCTGTGCCCTCAAAAACTACTACTTTGTCTTTACAGGAAGCTTTCAGGAGTGAAAGTGCATCTGGGGCCCAATGATTTATTAGGTGCAATTGTGCTGGACCCAAGAAATTTGAGACAAGCAATTGTAAAAGATTTAAAAATAATTTAATCTGTAACAGCAGGTGTCACTCAAGCCTGAACTTTCCCAGTAAATAAGTTATGGAAGTCTAGACAAATGTGAGAACATGCCACAATGAATGCAGAGACATGATAAAATGTTTTGATAATTTATGGAAAAAGACCAATGCTGAAATAAATTTGTGTGGCGAAGACAATAAATCATAATATTAAGACTACCGACAGTGATTAAATTTTATCGTATTGTTTTTTTTAGTAAATATGTGGTATTGGGGATGGAATAAAATGTGTATTGTGTAAATTGTGTCATTATGTTATTTTTAGAAATTTGGCCAAATTACTGAAAATTTTATGGATTTGGCAGAACTGGCAGGTGAAACACTAATTTTGCAAAATTCCTAAAAATTTCAGGGATTGGGCCTAATCCTTGGTTTGACATATTTATTGTGACATACTTATGCAAATAACTGACTCCAAGGCATTAGCTATTAAGGCTATAAATACCTTATTAAAACCAATATTAAATACACCATAAACTATTCTCTGTCAAATTTGTCAGTAAAATTCTATGGTGAGTCTAACTTCAAAACAACCAACCTACATTCTGTTGTGCAGTTTTTAACCACTCAGACGGAGGGTTTTTAGCCAAGAGCAAAGAGGCCCCCAGCTTAGGCGCCTACCCTAATGGTTTTACCGTATATTAGCAGGGATATCTTCAGAACTAAATGTCCCATGTTGGAATATCCTACTACTTTGATAAGATCAGTCTGTGTGCTCTATGTAATTGGAAGGCCACTGATAAGCTAGGCTTGGGGGAGAGATTTGGGGGGTTAGGGGTAGATTAGTTCAGAAGTAAGAGCCGCTTTGGCTGAATGCTCTATCGACCTATATTTTTGTATATGTGAAATCTTTGCTTGGACTACTTTTACGAGTACAATGCTTGGAGTTGGATAAATACCATAATTTGCATTTCTTTGAATGTATGGAATAAGAATTTACAAACTGGTATCTCTTTGTCCACGACTTTAAAAGATTAAAAGAGGTGACAATATTACTCAGCTTTTGTGTTAAACTACCATATTACTTTTGGGAGACATTCCTATTTTGGAGACGTCATTATATATATTTCATAAGAAATTTACTGACAAAATATTTATAAAAGTTAGTCTTATAATTGTTCATTAATTGTTATGAGTGCTTATCTTTCATATGAATTGTGTCTCCATGTGATATTAGGTTATAGTCCTATTACACTGGACCTGACGAGTTTTTCTGTTGACCATCCTGATAATGTAGTCATTATCTTATTTAATACCTCCACCAAGGAGGTTATGTTTTTGCCTGGGTTTTTTATGAGTGTGTTTCTTTGTTTGTGAACAAAGATAACTCAAGAACTTATGGACGCATTTTGATGAAATTTTCAGGATATGTCTGAAAAGGTAAAAGGAAGAATTGATTTAGTTTTAGAGTGATCCGGATCATCTGGATCTTCTTGATCCATGAAATGCAATTTTAAAGACAGATAACTCAAAAAGTTATGGACGGATTTTGATGAAATTTTTAGGATATGTCCTACATGGGCCAATGAATAAGTGATTAGATTTTGGGGGTGATCTGGATCACTCTCTGGATCCATGAAAAATAAATTGGGAGTGATCCGGATCACTATCGGCAAAAATATGAAATAGAGTGGGGGGAGCAATATCAGTGCTAATGGTAGGTTTTGAAAGTCCAGCAATTGAGCTCCCGTGGCAGAGGTTTACACTCTCCGAGTCCTCTTGTTGGTTGTATAGCTTATGTTTATAGTCGTGAAGGTCAGAGGCATAAAAACAGCCGATGAAGATATTCATCCCAAATAAACCCCCTTTGAAAACCTTTGTGAGTGAATATTTCTTCCCAGAGTACTTACGATCTATCTTTTAATTTGTAAATCACATATGGCTTCTCTCTTTTGTGCTTTGACTTCTCCTATTCACTATTTAGTAGAAGTGCTGAGTGATGACTGCACAACAGTAATTTGGCCTTATTGTCACTAGTTATCTTCATGAATCATAGTAGTCAGGACTAGGTCATAAGGCCAATCATGTTTGGTAGTGTGACCTATCATTTAGCTACAGTCATATCATGTTGATTGTCCCTTTTCCAATGGGATCTGTCATGGCAACCATTAAGTTTAAAATCAGCTAGGTATTATGACAACTTATGAATGTGGAACAATAGTATTATATAATTGACCAAGTTATCTTATGGAAATCATGCAATACTGAGATATACATGCACATAATAGAATGTAATTGCACCTCATTATTGCCAGCTGTCCACTAATGTGAAAGCATTTTACAAGTATTTTAAAAATATTTTGGAGCACATTATAAGTCAATATCGTCGGAATATGAAATGTTCCTCAGCCTCCCCTTTGACCCAAAAACAGTAAAACACAAGGTTGGGTTTAAAATATAATATCTATTTCTAAATCTCTTTTATATGGCACAGTTCCTAATTGAAATTACTCTATAGTTGAAATTTTCAGTGGGCATTAATTTTAGACATTTTAGCAAATGAGCTTAGATAGTAAGAAATTAATTCCTAGTAAAATTTTAAATCTAATAAATCTGTTTATATCTCAGGTAGAAACTAGCCATTAGTGAAAATTAATTCTTGTTAATTTCTTTAACAATGAAGAATTAGTGAAATCTTCTTATAACTAAAATTTCTAATTTATACAATTTCTAGTTTCTTAAGAAGTCAGACGAGTAGTACCTTAAGTTTTTATGTAAAAAAAGGCTTAAAAGGATGTATCATATGTTTATTGGTCACAATGTATTACCAATCCTTTACTCTACATCCAAACATGTCTGTTATCATAACAACTTGAGATGAGATCACTTTAGAGATCATCTCTAAAATACTCTAACCTCCAACTCAAACCAATCAACTCGTAAAACGCAGCTAGCTACTTTAAAACAGTGTCAGGGACACTGAAACACTTGCTTTAAATCTGTGACTTCTCAGTCCTCGGCACTGGACATCCCACTGCCAGCCCCCCTCCCCCCTCCATTCTCTCATTTCTTCTGTGCAAGGGAGTGAAAAATATCCATTCTGAATGTGTCCCTAGGAGCGACAGATTGCCCTTGCTTAACAGTCCCCCAGCTTGAAGACACTTCTGAGACCCATTTACTGTCCAGCTTCCAAGCTCACTACCTTCAAAGTGCTACTTAGCATGAAAAATGGAAGATTATCATTTTTTTACCATTTCCTAGCTTCTGGAAAACACTTGAACTTTTTCCCCCCTTTTTGGTTTTGACTGTTTGCAGACAACAAATGGGCGAAAAGAGTGGACAATGATACAAAAAGATGAAGAGGGACTTTAGTTTTGATGGTTGAGGAAAGAGAAGTGACTGAGAAAAATCTGTGATGGTTTTTATAAAACAAGAGATGGTAAGATTGTGATTGTTACCAACCAGAAGAATTGACATCACTCACTCACTGAGAAAGGCCACTTGAGAGAGATACCCCTTTGAATAAAATGGAGATTTTATGAAACATAACGTGATATATGCAAAGTGGTTATATTTCCATTGTGGAAACTACACTAACATAGATAGACTGAAGCTTCCATTGATAAATGGGCACATACAAAAACCAGTCTCTGAACATACAGCATTTCCAATTTATAATCAAATAATCTTGCTACCCTGTTAAAGCATTAGTGCCTTAATCTTGTACTTTGAGTTCACCATGATTATCACATCCATGGCAATAATGCCTTAAGCCTTTGTAAATGTAATTAATCCAGATTTTTTCAAGCTGTTCTATCATCTCAATCTTTTGATATTATTCTGATGCCACCTCCCCCCATCTCTGTTTGATTTTTCTTGCCATAGCTATTCTTTCAGTTTTAGGCTTTCCTTTCCACATCTATTCAAAATTCATTTCTATTTCAATTTCCTTTCTTAAGCAAGTTTCTAATCAATTTTTTTTTCTAGATTAATCACAGTTTTTCATCCCTACAGTTCGTTGGTCTATGTTATCTCCATCATTGTCAAACAAATAAACAAACAAAGACTGACACATAACCCTTTTGTTGGTTGGGAAACACCAAATAGTATCATATCTCTGATGGAACAGCAGTTATTTTCTCTTTCCTTCTCTCACTCTGATTTCAAAATTTTCTTTTTCCCTATGACAGCATGTTCATGGGAAATGAAAACGCGGCCGGATATTAAGACTTCAGCAGACGACATTTTTTCTCCAATCCTTTGCAATTCTGGCCAATTTACTTAATGTGAAAATACCAGGCCAATATAGTAAGCTTTGGACATGACCTTTTCCCTCAATAAATGGGGTATTAAAGTTTTTGATGCCAGTGACTTTGGGTGGCTGGAGATATTTTACTGATCTGCCATATCCCCCTTTTCATTGAGTAAATGCTGACTGAAAGCCCTCATGAATTGTGTATGGATATGCCCTGGCATTAGAGTGTCTTCACAGCACAATGTGACAAGGATTCCTCCTGGAATGGTCTAATACTGCTGTGTCAAGCTGATAGTCCCACCCCAATTTTATCTAATAGACTCAGATTTCTCTCGAGTTAAGTGCTAGAAATCTTGCCTCGTCTGCTAGGTTCTGTATACAGAGAGGGGATACGGGAGGGGGAGGGGGTTAAAAGGAACAGAAGAGAAATATGAAGAAATTGCAAAATTAAAGAGAGAGAAACCGAGATTTTTTGTTTCAGTAGAGAAAGGGAAGAAATGAAGCAAGGAGAAATGTCGTCTGCTGGGAATTTTTGGCGGGAGACACGAGCACAAAAGAGTTTGTTCTGAGAACAGTTGTATTTAAAAAGAGGGCAGGGTTTTAACTGACAGCAAACCAATGGGGATATTTTCTGCTACATCTTGCTGCTTTCACTTAATCAAGATTTATTTTCGAAAAGTTCCATTTGCTTCCGGGGGGAGGATGGTTGAGGGGTAAATGGTCTTGTTTTTGAGGAGTCTCACTTATTTATTTAAGAGGATGTAGATATTGAGCAATACATAGCTGAATGTGGAGGATAAAGTTGGTGTTTTAAATCCCACTCAATAGCAATAGTCATATTGAAACAGACCCTAAGCATTTGCCACTTGTGGGAGTCAAACCCACATATAGGTGAGTTTATCATTAGATACCAAACTTGCTAATCACTAGGTCACCAATAACTGTTTACATGGAGTAGATGCATAACATACATACAGTTTTAAAATGGTATAATTGGGACAAAATAAACAAGGCAGAAAGGGGTTTTAGTCTACTAGAGCAAGCGACAAAGCCATCAGAGACACGAATAATGCACTGAGGCAGTCACCCATCTAAGTACTAACATAGCCCATTGCTGTTTAATTTCAGTGAAGAGACAAGTACTCATCACGCTGTGCCACAATTCAGGAAAGACCACAGACAAAAAAAAGTGTGAGTCTCACTATAGCTCCCACTTAAAAGCCACTGAGGTCTTTATATCAACACAATATTTCAATGGGATGAAATACACTAAATATGTTCTAGAATATAAGGCTTTTTGGCAGAGTGAAAGTCATACAGTTTTCCCTTTATTATTGCTTTGGGTTTTACATCACTACCAACATGTTCTACAGGGTAATATCAGGTAACAGGTAATTGAAGGAGTGGAGGAAAGCAGTGCAAACTAACCGGTCAAAAATCTGTACTGTAAACCATTGGGTACTGGTAAGCAACTAGCAACTTTCCCACTTTAGGTAGGGTCAGGAATCCAGGACCTAATAGGGGGAAGGAGAGTAAGTTATCCACTACACCCTAACCCCCAACGCCGAAAATAGTCACACAGAAGCATTAATGGAGATTTTTGATTATCAGGAAAAGGTCGAGTACAGTGGCAGATTGGTCATTATGATATCACTGCTTATCTGTGGAGGGTGTGACACCAATTTATTGATGATGGACATTCAATACATAAGCTGGCCAGCCCTATAACACACAGATAAATAGTATGGAATTTGATAGCTTAATTTCTTGAGTGCTTAAAATATCCTATTTTCCTCAGTCTATAGTATTTTTGTAAAATCTTTTTTTTTTTGTCTTATTTAGATGTGCTGTGTACAGTTTAGGGCTTTTTGAACATTGGTCACTGCTGATGGAACCAGATGCCTGACATGAGAGTCTTAAGAAGTTTTATATTGCTAGCAGGGAGACTGGGGAGTTGAGGAAAGTAGTACTGTTTCCTAGAAAAAGTGACTATATTATGGCAAAAACTTTAGAAAGTTCCACTAGTCAGGGAAGTGTATTATATTAGAAGTAGACGTAATGAAGATTTGTTAAATAAAATATGACGAAAAAAATTAAATGATGAACGAACACTAAACATGTGTGTCATGATCACACATGATTTTTTATCAACTGCAATGAAAGCAACTGATCTGACTATCAGGGAAGTCATGACTAAACAACGATGGTTAGAATAGAGGTATGTACTGGAATCATATGTTAAAGTACGAATAATCACTCAATGTAGTAAAATATGGCAAAAGGTCTGAATATATCAAATATGTGCATATTGTCACATGAAACAAGATAAAATCCAACAGCCATATTTTCTGTATTGTTTATGGATTCACGTAAAACCGTAAGCACCATATACCTCTTATATCACCCACATCCTGTTTTTAAAAAAATGTACAGAAGTCGCAGGGAAAAGTCAAATTTAATGAGTTTTACAGATTATAGACATATATCTTTAATTTATTTTGCATATTTATCATTTTCATTGCCATTTAGAATATAAAGCTTAAGATTTTTGGTAGTTTTATAAGTTCGACGGTTATTCGGTGTCAACACGAATAGCACTTGGCGATGAGCAGGCATGAGTTATTTGGAGTCGTGACGTCTCTACTGGGCTCATATTTACAAAGGAATCAAGATCAAGTTGAGCCAAAAATCAGCTCAAATTTAATATAAACAGTTGTAAACTTTAGCTGATTTTTTGTTCAAACTTGAGCTTGATCCTTTTTGTGAATACGAGCCCAGACTATAAAGCAATTTTCATCCTAAAACTGATTTTTCTTCATTAAGACCAGTTTATTTTTGGTTGACTGAATCTGACATATGTGAACGCTGGATCTATGTGACATATTGGAGCTTAGTTTGGGTTAAATATTTTAAATAATGCTGGAATAATATAACAGCCAGCCCCAGAAAAACAACACACAGTCACAAAGTAAAAGAATGAACCAAATTAATGGAGATAAATTAATTATCAGCTTTGAGCCAAAATTACCCCTGTAAATGTCTAGTTAGAATAGATACAGAAGTTTGTTGAAAAGGTCAAAGCTGGTTTTACGTCCTTTAACAGCCTTTGTCATATTGTGGCAGCTACCTTGTAGGCCTTTTTATTGTAATATGCTGGATTCGAAGTCATAACCACAGAATCTGACAAAAAGTAGTATTTTTGATAAACTTGAAACCCAACCATTAGCAATCTTCCAATAAACGCCAACTATATTTTGTTAATAATTTTGAATTATAATTATATTATTGTATACTATATTATATTTTTACATTCTTACTGAACCAGATTAGCCAATGATATGTACCACCATTAATACTTGACTTGTTTTTTCAACATTATTGTCATTGTTGATACGCTAATGTTATCAGCCTTTTTTTACATTGAACCGGAAATGTCAATGGATGCCTACTTTGCATTGATGCCTACTCTGTATGCATAAAAAAAGCATTTGCCCTTAATACCAAACAAATAAAAATGTCCACTGGCACAGGATCAGTAGGTTTCTGAGACTCTTCAACTTGATAATAAAACCTGGGTAGATTCCTTTTTAACTCAATCAAACCCTTTAAAAACCATTGTATTGAATATTTGGATGTAGGTGGCCTAGTTTGGCATCTAATAACAGACTGTCACCTCTGTGTGGGGTCGATCCCCACAAGTGACAATTCTGAAGAACTGTCCTAATATGACCCTGGTTGTTGACCGGGACATAAAATCCCAACTTTGACTTTAATATTAGAATGCATGGATCCATTCCCTCGGATGAAATCATTCCCAAGCTATCTCTCTCTCAGAAACCCTAGTGTCTACCGCCCACTGTATGCCTATACACAACTTTTTTTCTCTAGCTTGCAGGTATTTTAAATACATAAACTTAAAATAACTATTATGTATATATCACATTTTTCACTTAAATATCTGACCAATACATAACTTTTTCACTTAAATATCTGACCAATACATAAATTCATATTACAGTTGTGAAATAGACATCTTGGTACACTCCTTGAAGTTTCTGTGGGGGTTTTCTTAACAAAACATACCCATGTGAGGGTCATTCAGACATTTTGTTCCCTGGGCTCAGAATAGTCCCAAATATTGTATTTCTTTAAACATCCCAAATAAAACTTTTCCCCAAAAGATCCATTTGTTCACGTGACCTGGTCATGCCCCCTTACCCCGCGGGAAGGGACACTTAAAGGGTCGGGTGATCCATCAGATGTGGGTGACTGCTGCTAACAGCCACCAAATGGTGAACACCAGAACAGCAGTAAACAGTCACTTCAATTTGCTGCACTGTGAACTGACGTGTGCCATGTGTAATAAGCCGTAAAATAACACAGGGGACACAGAGAGAGAGCTTAGCCTTTCCAAGGCTGGTACGAGTATAACATTCTTCCAGAATGACATATAGAAAAAGCATAAATGAAGATGCCAATATAATACGAGTGTGTACTAGTTCTTTTTTAAAAGCATTTTTTGTTCCACCCCCACCCCCTGGAAGTATTAAGCAAATCCAACTTGGATTCCATTAAATTTTGAGTTCAATCTGGATCCCTGTCTGGATACAACAAATATCCAGACTTTTCCCATTTACTTATTATTACATGCCTTGGGGGAGTTCTGCGCTCTCCCAGTGACCTTTCTTCTATTGTTGATTGGATTGTGATCAATCACAATATAGCTATAGCTCAATACCCCTATCGAAGCATTGTGGGGACACTTTAAAATTTTTCCAATGAAGAAGCTGAAAAGGTTCATAGTTTACACACCAACAAATAATATGCAATAATTTTTTCCATTATCACAACTACCCACGTTGATGCATGACCCATATAATGTGCTGAAATTCACATGAAATCTTGACAAATGAAACAACATGTGCCTGAAAGTTACATGAAAGGATGACAAATCAAACAAGAAGTGCCTGAAAGTTACATGAAAGCATGACAAATCAAACAAGAAGTGCCTGAAAGTTACATGAAACATTGACAAATCAAACAAGAAGTGCCTGAAAGTTACATGAAACCTTGACAAATCAAACAAGAAGTGCCTGAAAGTTACATGAAACCTTGACAGTGCCTGAGAATACACAACCCCTTGCTTGTGTTCCTGGAGCTTGATATTGGCAAACATCCTTAAAAATTCTGGAGTTCCAAAGCGGATTTGGGTCATCTTTGAAGAGAACTGGTAAACCCCACCTTGTGTGAATATATGACCCCAACCCAACTTTCTATCTCATTAAATCGAGTTAATTATCTCGAATTATCGACTTAATAACTCAATAAATCAATTTAGCTTTCTTGATTTATCGACTTAACTCGATAAAACGACTTAGGTATCTCAATTTATTGACTTAGTATCTCTATAAATTGACTAAACTATCTCAATTTATCGACTTAGTAATTTGATAAATCAAATTAATTTTCTCGATTTATTGAGTTAGTATCTCGATAAATCCAGTTATCTCATTTTATAAATGTTATAACACGACAAATCAACTTAGCTCTAGGACCAATTAAAACGAAGGTACAGGGCATTAGAAGTTTGAAGGATTACATTAGGCATCTTGAAAGTAAGGAGCAAGGTCACACATGGCCCCCACTAAAAATCATTCAATGTGGTTTGATATAAGCTGTTTTCACATCAAAAACCTCTAATACCAATTTTAAGGTGTCATAGGCATTATAAGTATCAATGACCACAATAGGGCTTGAAGGAGTGGACCAAGGCAAATGTGAACCCATCAAGAGATTCAGGTCATATGATTACCAATAAGTTTTTACATCCCAAAAACAAGATACAGGGCATTATAAGAAGCATTAACAGAGAGCTGGTCAAATCAGCCCTCTGCAATTTGGCCGACTTAAAACTTGGCACATGCAAACTCTCCCCGAAGTAAAAAACAAGAAAACATGATGTAATAAAAATACTGTTTTAATGCTTTATCTCCATCAGATAACAGACTCTAATGCTAGCATTTATTTATGAAAAGTACATTGGGTAAGCCTGTTTCAGGTTAGCATCCCTTAATTGTAACTTTGTTCCTCTGATTTGCAAATAATGGTGAATGATTCCTTATGATCATGTTTTGTTTGTTTCAGAAGGGTGACAAAGTATGACTGACACATATTTGGATACTTGGATATTGTTATGAAGTATTTTACTCTGCAAAAAACCTGCACTAAAAAGGCAATTGCCTTGTTAGAGATTAGGTGCTATAAAGGTTCTATTAGATTACATTTTAGGTCAAAGCCAAGGGTTCTATTCACTAGCACATAGCTTAGTTAAGTTGATTTATTGATTTAGTAAGTCGATAAATCGAGATAATTAAGTCGATTTATCGAGATAACTGACTTGATTTATCGAGTTACTAAGTCGATAAATCAAAATAACTAACTAGATTTATCAAGTTACTAAGTCGATAAATTGAGATAAAAAAAATTATCATTTTGATCCTTCTGCTCTTCCATACAATATAGAATTCTAGTGACCTAATTACTTAAATCAAAAGTTTTATGTCCCTTTTAACAGCCAGGGTCATATTCAGAGAGGCTTACAGTATCGCCAGTTGTTGGAGTCGAACACACACAGAGGTGGCAGCCTGTGATTAGATCTCAATTTTGCAGAGCTCTAGGCCACCAAGGATCTCCACTTAGTGTTAAAGCATTGACTCTGGATATGTGTCTTGCCATGATAATGTAGAATCCTTTGTCAGTAGTTTTGTGACATTATGTCACGTCAAAAGATAATTTTCAAATAAAAGTAAAATACATGGTTAGATTTAGATTCTATATTAAACTGTTTGTGTTTTTTAACATTTTTCCAAGAGAGCAAAGTACAAATAAAATAATGTCATCAAGGACGTATCCATTACAAGGTTTATTGTTCAGGTTTATGCTTATAGTGTATGTAAAATAGTGTGTATAATATGTAATACAAAATATGTCAAAATCTTGTTCATGTATCTCGCATATGATTTACAATCAATGTGTTAAACAAAACATCTAGACTATAACATTACAATCACCGCAATTTCATCGATGAGGAATTGATTTACAATCAATGTGTTAAACAAAAAATATCAATTGCAATCTTGTTTAACAGTTCTGCTTACTCAAATATCCTGCTACACTCGCCAATATTCACACAGTTTATACTAAATTGCAATTATTGTAAAATTATTCAACAGTCACTTCAGGTGACCTTTGTTTCAGGCAGTCCCACCTGCTAACAAAGGACTAAAGCACATATCTTAACACAATAGCATAAAGTAAAACAATTTATCCTAAGCAGTAAGTCAATTTATTACACTACCAACACACTCAACCCTTGTTAACCTGGATAAAGAGGGTTCACACCACAAGGGGGTTGAACCAATCTGCTTCAATCTGCTTCAATCCACCTCTTTCGTACCAAGATTGTGAGTGTTCAGACTAGTCTCCAAATCGGGTTCAATCTGTTTCAACCCCAGTTGAATCAATAGTCTGAACACAGAGATATACTAGTAGTGATCTAACCATGAACACCTGCATGCTCTAGTAATATAACATTGCATGTTGTTGAAATATATCAATGAATGTCCACAAAGTAGCAACGACACAACAAATGTAGAAGTGGCATTTTCTGTATTCAGTGTTTGCTGAGACTTGGTTATTCTCTCCTTTTTCTATTCTATTCTATTCTGTATTATTATAGTGCTTAATCTCTGCCAGGCAGACTCTAAGGTGCAACACCAGAATCCAATTAACAAAAATCATCAATTCATACCTGTTGCCAAGTCTAATACCACAGAAACGCCAGATAGAGTATATGCTAAGTTGAGAAAGCCTTTTTGAATAGATATGACTTTAACCTTTTTTTCTGAAACAGGTGAGAGTTGGGGCAAAATAAACCTCATCAGTTAAATCATTCCAAACCGTGGGTGCATCAAAAGTAAAGTGCATCCAAAGTGTTTTTTTGGAATTTTGTACAGATGGATAAAGTCGAGGAAACTCCAAGAACTTTTTATCTGGACAATTGTACCTTATACTATATCTTCCACAACAAGTAGACAAAAAGTACAAAAGTACCTGGGATGACCACTGTGAAGAAACTTGTAAACCAGAGTGCCAGTTTTGAAGATGCAGCAAAAATCAACTGGTAGCCAATGGTGTTGTTTGAGAATACAAGATGCCCATGTGTATTTCTTACATAAATAAACGCCTTGAGGTCTTGGAGAGAAATAAGGAAACACAGGACAAAGACATTGATATGTTAAAGAATACTCAGGATTTATTCAAAACAGAAGTTGATACAGTTAAATCCATGGTTGAAAGTTTGGCAGAGCAGGATAAGGAGAAGAAAGAATTTGATCCAGAGGTAACAGTTATAATATCCAATGTACCAATGTCTACGACTGAAAATATTGATCAAATTGTGAAACGATTGATCCAGGAAGGTGCAAAGTTACCAAGACTAGAGTTCCTCAGAGCTAAAAGGTTGACAAGCCGAAATCAGTACCCAGGAAAAGTAAAAGTAGAACTTTTATCAGTTCAGGATAAGATAACATTAGTGAAAAACAAAAGAAACCTTGCAGAACACAGTGACTTTAGGACAGTGTTTTTAAGATGATCGAGATCGTACAATGAAAGGATGGCTGACTTTAACTTTAGAAAGCTCTTACAACAACTACCAGATGGAAACTTGTACCGTGTGGGAGCGAACGGACGGATTTTGAAGAAAAATCAGTCTACAAATGAACCTTTGAGGAATGCCCCTCCTCAGAACCAGTCAGGTACACTACACTCAGTTAGTCCCAACATTAAGAGAATGCATACACCACTGTCAGCTCTATCAGGTGAAGATCTGGGAGATCTTTCGTATTCCGGTAGACTGACCCAGATGTCTAATACTGAGGGATGGTATTTGTCAGCCTAGGACACCTGGCCTAAGGCAAATTTATCTCTACTTAGTTTAGCTGCAGTAAATGTTAACGGGTGGACTACAACCAACAGTAACCTAAGGAGGCATATTATAGAAGTGTTAAATAAAGATGTGATTTGTTTAAGTGAAACGCACTTGTCAAAAAAGACACTATAAATGTAGATGGTTATAGTTGGCTTGGGTTTAATCGAAGCACAAAACATGTGAGATCTCCTTTCACCCATGGGGGAGTAGGTATATTAATAAAGAACAATATCTATGGTCAATATACTATAAATGTGATAGATAAGTGGTTTGATGGTATTCTGGGAATAAAACTTACTCATAAGATAACAAAATATAACATTGTTATATTTTCATGTTATTTGCCCCCAGATAATTCACCATGGGCTGAACCATATCTGTTTTTTGAACATTTACTATACCAACTGTATTTACATAAACAGGAGGATGCTCTTTACTTATATGGAGATTTTAATGCCAGATTGGGCAACGAAATTGATATAAGTAATTTTGACAAAATACCAAAAAGAAAGCCTGTTGATTTCAATAAAAATGCCTACTGCTACACTTTGTTAGAGTTCTTAAAAGATAGTAAATGTTGTTTTGTAAATGGTCGATTTGAAGCCCATAAGGATAACTTCACTTCTACTGGAAAGGAAAATGCAGTGGTAGATTATATTATTGTGCCACATGATTGTTTTAAATATTGCTCAAACTTTGAAGTGATATTAATGGCTGATCTGATGTGTACAAATAACCTTTATGAACATGTCAACTCATCAAGTAAACCACCAGATCACTCTGTAATATGTGTTGATATATTCAGTAGTTACAAAGGAAACATAGGTAATAATCAAAACCCAATTGTTGGTCAAATTGAAAATAATGCACAGAAAAAATATAATTTTGAAAATATTCCATAATGTTTTATGGATAATGATAATTGGAGGCAAAACATTGAAATATTAATAAATAAAATGGAACAAACACAAATTGGCCAAAAAGAGGTTGACAATATGTACAATCAATTTTGTAGGTGTGTTTTTGCTGAGATGGATAAATATCTAAATTATAAGCAGCACAATAACAAAACTCGGAAGAGGTTTAAAAGCCATAAACCATTCTTGAATAATGAGCTTACACAGTTGTGGAAAATGATGTGCCAAAAGGAAAGGCAGTTTAGATCTTTTGTTGGTGCAAGACAAGTAAAAACGTTGAAAAGAAATGAATTTTTGTCTGCGAGAAAAGTGTTTGATAAAAAATTGCATTTTCATGAACGTCAGTATAATAATAAATTCATTGAAAATCTGGAAAATAACAACTACAAACCCAAAGGACTTTTGGAAGAAAATTAAACAGTTAGGGCCTAGAAGGACAAAAATTCCAATGACTGTGTATGATGAACAGGGAAACTTGTACCATGATACACAATATGTACTGAATAAATGGAAATGCAAATTTGAACATTTATGCAACAATAAAGAGAATGATAAAAAAATGAAATTTATTTTGACATACTACACCACAAAAGCATACTAGAAAATGAAACTGCCGTAACTGATAGTAATGAGTTTATAAACAGTAATATCTCCTTTGATGAAGTAGAACATGTTGTAAATAATGCTAAAAGGAACAAGGCGTGTGGTATTGATAACATTTTTAATGAGATCTTGAATATTACTGAATGTAAAACAGTATTATATAAATTGTTTAATGTATGCTTTGCCAGTGGTAGAGTGCCGGAGCAGTGGTTAAAAGCTATTATAACTCCTGTCCCAAAGGGATCATCTAAAGATCCATATATGCCACTCTCATACAGAGGTGTTTCTTTGTTATCACATGTTGGTAAAGCCTATTCCCAGTTATTAAATAATTGTATTATCAAATACTGCAATAAAGTACATTTATTTTGTGAAGAGCAAAATGTCTTTCGTAAATTCCGGTCATGTGAAGATCATATCTTCACGTTAACATCAATCATAAGAAATCGTTTTCAGGTAAATAAAGATCTGTTTGTTGCTTTCATTGACATGCAGAAAGCTTTTGACTGGGTAAACAGAGACCTGCTCTGGTATAAACTATTATCTCATAACATTACAGGAAATATTTACTGGGCAGTAAGATCCTTATACTCTTTCAATGAATCTTGCATTAAACTCAACAACCAATGGTTTGAAGTAAATATAGGCATGAGGCAGGGAGACAATTTGTCCCCTACTCTATTTAGCATATTTATAAATGATTTGGCAATAGAAATAAAAAATATGGGACTAGGTGTGTCAAATGGAAATAATAAAGTATCAATCCTTCTATATGCAGACGACATTGCAATTGTGTCTGAGAATGAAATTAATTTACAGCTGATGCTAAATAGGCTATATGAATGGTGTCAGAGTTGGTTTTTGACTATCAATACTGATAAAAGCCAAATTGTGCATTTTATGAAAAAAAGGAAGAAGAGATCAGACTTCTCATTTTCTGTTGGTTCAACACAGTTAAAAATTGTTGATCAATATAAATATTTAATGATAACTTTGAATGAAAATCTTGATTACAAAGTTTGTGCCCAAGAACTTGCAGATGCTGGCGGCCGTGCACTAGGTAGCTTAATATCAAAATTCAAACCATATAAAGGTATTGGTTATAGTACATTTACAAAATTGTATGAACAGGGAGTAATACTAATAGCCAATTACTGTAGCAGTGTTTGGGGGTTTTCAAACCCTCATTTGCAGAAAAGATTCAAAACAGGGCCTGTCGATATTTTCTGGGTGTTCATTCAAAAACCCCACTGCATGTACTTCAAGGTGATGTAGGCTGGTTGAAACCAAAATATAGGATTTATTTGAATATACTTAAATACTACAATAGAATTATTAAAATGGATCATGACAGACTAACTTATCGTATATTTGAAAATGACCTTCAGAATATAACAAATGATAGCTGGTGTGGAGAACTAGAGAAAATTCTTGACCAGATAGGCATGCTGGGAAATCTAATCGATGGTACTGAAATTGATATTGATGTAGCAAGAGAGAAATTATTTACACTTTATGACCTAGAATGGCAAGATTCTATTAGCACTAAACCGAAATTGAGAACGTATGTGAAATTCAAGTGTCACATCTCCACTGAAAATTATGTTTCACAAAATGTTAATAAATATGAAAGATCGCTTTTGGCTAAACTAAGGTCTGGCACATTGCCACTGGCAGTAGAAACAGGAAGATTCAAATGCAAACAATTATGTAAAAGGTTGTGTGAATTATGTAATAGTAATGAAATTGAAGACGAAGAGCACTTTAATGTTACTTGTCCATTTTATAAGACCCAAAGAATATCTTTTTTTAATTATATCTCATGTAATGTTTTTGAGAATTTTGATAATTTAAATCCTGAAGACTAGTGTATAAAACTGATGACTTTAAACGACCAAAATTTAAGGGTTTTTGTTAAATATATAACCTAAATTTGGGATTGTAGAAAATCCACATTATTTAAAATCTAAAGTAGAGTGGTTTCACCAAAACTACACCTAGGAGCATTTTTGTTTTTGTGTATATTTCTAATCTTTCTTCATATTGTTATGCACATATGTATACTGTTAGAAGATTTCATACTGACCTGTAAGCCTAAATGGCTGGGTGTTATTATATTCTGTTTCAGTAAAACTGTTGTATAAACTTTCTGTTTATATATATGTAACTCTGGATAACACACCGTCAGTAAAATAAAAATATTATCTATCTGTCTATCTATCTTACAGTTTGTGACAATCCTAGCAAGTGTGTTTTGAATATACTGCAGTTTTGGCAAGTTGAGACTGGATAGACTTCTGACCAAGGCATTGGCCACCAGGATAGCAGCCTCATCTGTCAAATACTATCTAACCCATCTGAGATCACGCATTTGAATGAAACATGTCTCACAAATATTGTGGACATGATCAGCACAGAACAAATTTTGTGCTGATATTTCCAAGTTCCTCGCAAAAGCTCTGCATGTTGATATTATGATACCTGCAGTGAAATATACTGTCGACCTTTGTTATCACAGGATATGCAAAATGCAGATGACATTTTACCAATGCCTGATCTGAGATCAAATCACCAACTGTTACATTGCTGACGAAAGAGGAATCGCTTGGGCTGAGTATCAGATCCAGTGTATGCAAGTGGGTAGATTTGTTTACATTTTGAGCAAGGATGAAAGTATCTAGTAGATTGAGTCTCCACAGATGATGAACGAAGATGTGAGAGATGATAGAAAACTGCAGAAAAACAGGAAATTATCAAGAAAGGCAGAGGAACCTTAACATGGTGTGCGATAGATGCAAGCAACAACCATTAATTTTGAAGGAGTGACAATTGATATAAAAATGTTTTTGAAAGTGGAATAATTTGGTGCATCAACATTCTTAGTAGGTAAGTTTTTTCTAGTATAGAAGCCCACACCTCCACTAGCAGTCGTCCTGGGTCTATAAGTGAGTTGAAAACCAAGCAGAGTTAAAGATCTTCAATAGGCTGTCAGTATCAGAATTTTGAATGTGAGTTTCTGCAAGGGCCAAAATATCAACTTTATTTTAAACAATTGTGTCACCTATCAAGGGGTCCTTGTTCCTAATGGAACGGCAGTTCATGAAGGCAAAGTTTATAGAACCTGGATTAAGGGCGATGTTACCAACAGCAACTGAATCTGGAAGACACTTGACATTGGCATGTGCAAGGAACCTATCTAAGAAATTTTTTTGGAGTAATCCCTAACTGGGTCAAGAACATGAAGTGCACAGGAGAACCAAGAAATAACTTTGGTCTGCAACTTTTAGCCAGAAGAGGAGATTGAAGAATTGGAATACCCATCAGCATCATGGAAAAGAGTGAACAAGAGTGAGCAATGGACACCTAGCAAACTAAGTGATTGGGGTGACTCACCATAATGTCCCTAGTAAGCTCGCACTCTGATCTTTGCCCCGTGGGCGACTCACTATTCACCCCAATAAGCCTTTAAACCTTAAAATGCCCTCAAAATTACTGCAATAACAGTTATAACACAATATACACACAGCAGTACAACAAACACACAACAGTTTCTTGGGCTCTAGATAGAATATATTTATAACTTTTACAAATGATGTACTGATGTAAAATAACACATGATAAAGGGAAAAACATTAGTTAGCAGAATTTAATGTTGTGAAAAGGTGTCAAGTAAATGTTTTGCACCTTACACAAAGTGGCAGCGAACGTTTGAGACTGCAGTTGTGAAGTCAAACAACAATGGTCCATCAAGTGTCGGTAGTATAATAATGAGTACTCTTCAGAAGTTGCTATTATTGCAATGAACACCAACCAATTGTTGGTGAATTTATAGCAAGCAAATATTGGTTGCATTGCAGTAAATGTCCAATAGATATTTGAATGTCTAATAAGTGTTATTTTACAATGAACACGGTCATGTGTTTGCAGTTAGCAGAACACCAGTCAAATGTTGGTGTTACAATGGACGTCCATCAAGTATTGGTACTATTACAATGACCATTCATTGACTGCTGGGATTAATACAATGAATACCCATCATGTGCTGGTGGTATAACAATGAACCTCCATCAAGTATTGTTTACCCAACAAGTGAACACCCAACGAGTGTCAGCAGTATTACAATAAACATCCATCAAATTTTGGTAGTGTTACAATAAACGTCTACCAAATATTGGTAGTATTACAACGGGTGACTATCAAGGGTTGGTAGTACTAAAATGACATAAACTAAGTTTTAGCAGTTTTAAAAATGAACACTCACCAAGTCTTGGTAGAAATTATAATGAATACCTGCTAAATATTTGTAGGATCACTACAAACACCAATATAGTGTTGGCAGTATTACAATGAAAACCAACAAAGCATTGTTGATAATATTAAAATGAAAACTGACTCAGTGTTGTCAGTCTTATAATGAATGTCTATCAAGTGTCGTTGGAATTTAAAAATCACCACTGCCAAAATGTTAACAGAATAACAATAAATATCTACAAAGTGTTACTAGTGTTAGAGAGAACACCCACTAATGATGGATTTGTTGTACTCTCTCTTCATACATACATATATATTTGGTTTTTTATTTCAGTTAGTGCTCACTTTTGTTTTAGTTTCTTAATTTAGGTTGAAATTGTCCTATGTGGGTTTTATCATTATTCAGTCCTTGGTTTGAACCAAAGTCTCATTATAACAATGACAACCCAAATTTGTCTTTCTGGTTAGAATAAGACCTGCTGTACTGAACTGAATTCAACAAACTGAAGTACGATTGAAAAATGAGTTGACCAAACCTCAATGGTAGTCTGACAGTATAATTTTGTCAATTTTTAGCATATATATAAAAAATGTATGAAAGTTATGGTCCATTCATACTGTTCCCTGTTGTCATATCAACAAGCATTTGAATTTGGCTTTATGGCCTTGACCTTATTTTTCAGTAAATGAGCCTCATATGTTGGTAGTGCATGTTTGAAAACTAGCCACAACATACAGCAATACCACTCCCCCTCCGTCCCTCTGGTACGTCTACTGTACTTTGATAGTGCTCGTCAGAGGTTTTTCACAAACACTTTGAAATGTTGTAACTTGTGTAAAAAGGTTTCCATTCTGTTCATTCTATAGATGCATCCTACCTAATATGAATCCTGAATGTGAAACCCTATGGATACTATTAAAATACTATTAATATTATACGATACTGTTAAAATACAAAATATATCAAACCACAAACAAACAAAATATTTTTTGCTCATATGAAGCTAATATGGCCAGCACAGTCCACTCACAAACTGAAACAAGTAACCCTTTTCTCAATTTGAATTATCTCTATGCAAGGAATGCAGAGTTTACAGTAACAACCATATTTAAATTTAGATACAGATGCCAAATTAAGAGGGCAAATTATGTATACAGAGCTTCTTCCCTTATACTCTTGTCTTCATGCAAATAAGATGTTTGCCTTTTTTATGCCACTGACGAACTGTAAAACGTTGTATGTGCTTCCAGTAATACCAGTTTACTGCCTCTTTATTAATGCTACCTAATAAAAGCTTTATTATTCACCCCACTCTCAAAATAACAGGGAGAGGGGGGGGGGGGGGGGTAGCTCATAAAACTGTTACACCGTATTTTTGTTCTGCATAACAAGGATATGGCTTGCAAATATCAATATGAGAAAATTGGAAAGGATTTATCACACAATGGGCTGTCATTGTTGCAATTCTGGTTCATAAACATTATTAGGGCATTATGATAGGGGGATTAGTTTATGATCTAAATGCTGTTGGAATTGGTCAAGGGTGGATTTGTTTGGGTGTAAAGCAATGGCTTATTTTGTGACAACTTTGGTAAGATGTAAAATAAAGAGACATAATGGAGGATTTCTTTTTCATAACTACATTTATATCTGCAATTACTGCTCTGTTTATTTAGGATTGGGGTGTTTTTTGCTGGGGATTGAACTGTTTATGGCATCTTATAACTTAAACAAAGAAAAGTTGTCACTTTCTTCTGTAACTGTTCAAAGAAAGTATTTTTTACAAACAGTTTGATTTATTTCGCATTTACAGTTGGAAATAGGTATAAAGCTTGCAGCTAGTTTGCAGATTAATCTTGAACAGAAACAAGTTGTTCCATTTGGTATTTGGCTCAATCTTTAAAAAAAAACATCCTAGATTAAATCATGAAGACGATTAAAATATCTTTATCGATTCCAACCAAATCTAGCAAATTGGTTTATGACATCTACTGGATGCTGGTCATAGCATTTGTCTTAAATCTGATCAATTATTACCAATAGCCCCCTGTTGGAAACGAAGCATAAATATTGAATCATTCCCTGACCATACCTTATTGTCAATCATTGCAACTTGTTCATATCAGCAAGATCAGATTGTTCATATCACTCAAACTTATCCAGGTCACCTGGATCAATCACTAGAACTGGTTCAGATCTCATAGCTCAATAACTTGAACTTGTCTAAGTCAGTGGAACTTGTTTAAATTGCCTGGTTTATTTACCGATTTTTTTTAATATCACCTGGCTAAATCACTTCAACATATTCAGATCGCATGGCTCAATCACTGGGTCTTGCCCATGTCATCTGGGCCAATAACTGCAACTTGCTCAGATCATCTGGTTTAATCACTGGAACTTGTTCAAGTCAATAACTCAATGGCTCAATAACTTGAACTTGTCTAAGTCAATGGAACTTATTTAAATAACCTGGTTCATTCACCAAAATATCTTAATATCACCTGGCTTAGTCACTGCAAAGTATTCAGATCACATGGCTCAGTAACTGGGACTTACCCAAGTTACCAGGTACAATCACTACAACTTCTTCAGATCACCAGGTTTAATCACCAGAACTTTTTTAGATCTCCTGGATCAATATTTGGAACTTATCCAAGTCACCTGGCTTAATCACTGAAACTATTTAATATCCTTGTTTAATTACTAAAACTTGCTCATGTTACCTTGTTAAATGGATATTACTTGTTTAATCTACCTGATTCATACTTCCTATTCCATAATCTTTAGGACCTGTACATTCCATCAAACTTCTTCATTTGGACTTTGTCGACTTTCCATCCTTGGTACCTACCATGTAAATATTAGGCATTGCTCATGACACCCAGTCCAGTTCAGGCTTTAAAACTTGTTTATAGCATCTGCTTGCACCCTTCCAACTCATGCATATATAAATAGCTCTCTGAATATCTTCTCTTCAGTGAAGTTTTACACATCTTTTCATGACATCTGTCTAAATTTTTACTACTATTTGATATCCAGTTGATTGACACATTTGGTATTAAATTATGTGAATTTAGGTTTAGTGAAATCCAACTCATGACAACTTTTTTATGCACTATGAGCTTGTCTGATTTAGCCTTATCTGTTGAATGAGACGAGAAAATCCGAAACTTTGACCTTTAAATTGACGAGAAACATAATGTGGTTCAATAGAAAAGTCCAGATAATCCATTGAAACTATATTGTGGGCTCTTTTGCAATTTTAAAGACTTGTTTATTTTCCCAATGCCACTGATTTAAACACAGAAATGCCTACATAGCCCCAATGATATTGGATTTAGGAGATGAAATCTAGTTAGACTAATAAGAATATATTAGGGCTGTATTTATCAATTTGATGACACACGTTGCAGATCTATTTAGATGAGAATTTACTTGCTGAACACTTGACTCCAAGAAAACAACACGACCATAACATAGCTTAAAATACATGTCTTTGGTCAATTCATTAATAGTTAATATAGAAGTCAGCTCATGTAACTGGTGACTTTATTTTTACCACACTGAGTCACGTGAATTGGCCGTAGTAGTGATATTCTATTCTGATATGGCTTTATAGTACCTATTCTCTGCAACATGCGTAATCTAGGATGCAACAAATCCACAAGCATAAATTTGAAAAAATAGATACCCGGGGAAAAGAAAAGGTTCAGCAACCATGGAGACAGAGAGAACAAGGCCAAAAGGTGTTTTGGTCCCCTAGCACGAATGCAAAGCCATCAGAGACACGGGTAGTGCACTAGAATTTACGAAAGTCTGGTGACACAAAGAAATTCCAACTCAGACATCCCACAGCTGGTGTAGAACTCGGACGGTCACCCAACCAAGTACTAATGTAGCCCATTGCTGCTTAACTTCAGTGAGCGGACAAATACCCGTCGCCACAATTCATGAAAGGTGGATAAGCCTTGGTGAACAGGTAAGATTTTAATTTTGATCTGAAATATCTTAAGAGATATTCATATTAGTATTCATCACGAATGATAATGTGGCAATTTTTTTTAGGTTTTTAGGATATGCACCAAAGTTTTTCAGGCTTTTAGGATGTGCAGCAGAGTTTCACAAATCTACAAAAACATTGAAGGTAGCATTGCCACTGAGAAACATGAACAGAAGCGAATTTATGATATAAAAGTGAGAGACAGTTTCAACCACCATTTTTTAAAAAAAGGGGTTATACTGTTAATTAATTTATTTAGTATTTTACCTCTCGCATTATACCTTATCATAGTGTGATGGGTAGTTAGAAGGGCAGAGGAAACCAGTACATACAGTTGGTCAAGATTCTGTACTGCAAGCTACCGACCAACAGCAAGCAAGTAGAAGCTTTCACACTTGAGATCAGACTGGGATTCGAACTACGATCTCAACTCTGAGGTGTTTGACGAGTGTGTTACCACTGCGCCACCATGGACCCCTTTTTTATTTTTAAGCAAGAATCACAAAGTATCATATAGTTTGGGGTAACATCCACCACCCCTGCTGATGAAGTGTATAGTGTACTATTCACTATTTACTTCAATATAACCTATTAATATGCCTTTGGTAAATTTACCAATTAAGGTAGTTTATTGAAGTGCCTTTAAGGCCCATACACAGTAAATCGATCACATAATATACAATACTCTATAAGTTGAAATTTTCACTAGGCATTAATTTAGATACTTTACATGAGCTTGGACAGTGAAAATTAATTCCTAGTAAAATATTTAATCTATATTAATAATAGCCCAAGTTGAAATGGGTCATTACTTTTAAAAAATCTGTAGAATTTCCTAAAACTGAAGAATTGGTGAACCTATCTCCTAGCTAAATTTTTGACTAATACAGGACTCTGAAACAGGCAAAATGGGGAAAGATGTTAAAAATCGGACCATACATAAGGAACTTATACATAAGGATAGTTATCTTAATTGAAGCACAATGTTCGTGCCCACATGTGGGTGTGTGCGAGGTCAGTTCTGCGGAAGTTGGTGTTACCTTAAACTGAAAGATTCAGATCCGAAAAAAAATGAAGGGAGCTTCCAAAAAAGAAAACCAGTTCGCAGGCTGCCTCGGTCACAGTGCCACCAACACATGTTGGGTTGCCAGATTTACACAAAATCAGACAAGATGCATATATTCAAAGTCAGGGGGACCAGAGACTCAGAGATTTTGCTATAACAATGAGAGTTCAGGTACAAAAATTAAATCTTTGAGGGGGGGTCCGAATGAGGTTGTGGCCCCAAATCGTGAAAAATGGCCCAAGAGTTTGTCTTATCCAGATTCAAAAAAGAATGTATACAATATGACCAGCTTTCTGTTGTGCAATGGGTGGCTGGCTTTTGCCGGATCCTAAGAGAAGTGAAAGATCCTCAACTTAAAGAACACATGCTAGATTATTTAATAGCATTAATGGAGGATGCTAATGACTTCTCTTGGGATGCGGCAAGGGCCAGCCACGCAGTCCTGCTTTGTAGGATGGAGCAAGGAGAGGTCAAAGGTTATTGTGAGACTGATAAGCTGGATCGAATCCGTAGAGCTAATGCTCAAAGACAGGTGGTCACCTCACCAAATGAGGCTCAAAATTATCAGAAAAGGTCAAAAACTAGCAGAATTCTCACTACTTCAATCAGGGCACATGTGTGCATCAGAAGTCACATGACACCAAGGGTATCATGTATAGACATATTTGCAGTTATTGTTTTCAACAAACTGAGAAACATACCCACACTCTGAACAAAATTGTAGGAATAAAAGCAACAAAAAGGCAGTGTCAAAAAACGAGTAACTTGGGGGGACTGAAGGTTGTTCCCACCCAAAAATTTTGGCCTCGGATTGTCTATAATGATAAATTTTTAACGTCTCAGTTAGAAATGGATGCTAGTAAAAATACAGCACTCAAGTGGTTTGCATATAACAAGGCTTTTCAGAAAATTGATGAAAAGAAATCTTATGCACAGGCACTGGGAAATACAGTGACTAATAAGGACCATAAGGTCAAGGTCGTGGGCATTGTTAGTAGGGATGTTATACAGGAAACTTCTCAATGTATAGCTAAGGTCTGTAAGAGGGATGTGAAAAGTTTTAGTCCCACTGACACAAGTTTATCTATTACAAATACTGTTCAATGTTTGCATCCGGATCCTTGCTATAACAAAAAATCGCAAACAAATACAGCAGAAGCTGATAGCAGAAAAAGTGTTGGTGTCACTGTGACCGGGGCTAGCCCATGTAGGTCTTCAGTGTTAGTAAAAAACAGATTTCAGCCCTTGCAAATGTTATTAGTAGATGACCATATTGATGATAGGTCAGAACAAGTTTTGCAAGGCCAAAAGAGTGATAGGTACAGCCTTACAAAAGCTGTTAATGTAAAAAATGTACAGCCAAATATTAAGCCCTTGTTGTCTGTTCAAGAAAACAAACTATTGGTGGGAAAAAACAAAACTGGGTCTTTGGCAAGGGGAAGATCTGAAGGCTGTCACTCTAAAAATCACTCAAAGAGCACAAATGTCTGCCAGGCTACACCTGCAGGTGAACTTAGCATGCACAAGACTATTGACAAACAAATGCTATCCAGAAACTTAGAACCACCATATATAGACCCTATTATTGAGACTTGTCTTAGCAATGAAAATGAGGTAATAGCTCACACAGATATGAAGCCAGATAACAGTAAGTTTGTAGCAAATACGTTTGGCTTCATACCTAAAGCACCATTACAGGTATATACTGGGGAGGTGGTTTAATTGGCAAGATATCCCAAATAGCCTAGAGGCTCATCGTTTAACTAAAGCTACAAAAATGCCCAATTACATGAAGTTTCGCATTCCTGTGCAGTCTGGCCCATTTGTCCAACTATTGGGACCAACAATTGTGTGACTTATTAGAATTCGGTTTTCCGCTTGATTTTGATAGGAACTGCATTTTAAATTCCATGGATGTTAATCATACTTCAGCCACACAGAATTCCGAGCATATTAGGCAATTTATTCAGGAAGAAATTGACTATAATGCCATGTTGGGTCCTTTTGATTCCAAGCCTATACATATGCATGTCTCACCCCTCCTGGTTAGGGATAAGCAGAATTCTAGCAGTAAAAGAACTATTATGGATCTCAGCTGGCCTAAGGGTGCCTCTGTTAATGATGGAGTTAAGAAAGATGTGTATCCTGGCACAGAATATCAGCTTCATTATCCATCTGTTGATACCATAACGAATTCGTTGTGAAATTTGGGTACCTCTGCTCAAATGTATAAGATTGACATTAGCAGGGCCTTTCGGCATATCAAGGTAGATCCTGCAGACCTTCTTGATTTACAGTTCCAAGATAAGTACTTCCTTGATCGATCAGTGGCTTTTGGATTCAGGCATGGATCTTTAATTTTTCAGAGGTGTTCGGATGCCATTTGCTGTATTATGAATCAGAATGGTTTCCTCAATCTAATTAATTATATTGACGATCTAATATATACTGGATTTCCCTCTGATATACACTCTTCATTTAAATTTTTGAAGGATTTATTGGCAGAATTAGGTCTTGACATCAGCCTTAAAAAGCTGGTTCCACCATCTACCTCCGTGTGTCTAGGCATCCAAGTTGATTCGATCAGTAAAACTGTTTCCATACCCACAGATAAGTTGCATGAAATAACCCAATTATGCTCACAATGGAGTACAAAAACTTATTGCGGGAAGTAAGATCTCCAATCACTGTCTGGTTCTTTACTTTATGTAACCAGATGTGTTAAACACTCTAGGTACTTTCTGAATAGAATGTTGCAAATGCTTAGAGATAATATTCAAAGTCACAAAATTTTAATTAGCCCAAAATTTAGAAAGGATTTAGCTTGGTTTAACCAATTTTTATCACAATACAATGGGGTTACATATTATGACACAAATTACTGTCATACAGAGGTCCATTTAGACGCTTGCATATCAGGTCAGGGGGCTAGTTTTGAATCCATGGTATACGCTTTACCCATACCCAAAAATTATAACAACTACAATATCGTGCATTTAGAACTTCTTAATATAGTCGTTGCCCTTAAAGTGTGGGCCACACACTCTTCAAATAAAAAAAAATCAAAGTACATTGTGATAACATGGCAGTAGTTGAGGTACTTCAAAAAGTTAGGACCAGAGATGCTACTCTTGCACTCCTGGCCAGAAATGTATGGTTAATCTGTGCACTTTTTAATATACAGATATTTGTTTGCCATATTCCAAGAAAAGAGAATACATTAGCTGACCTTTTGTCTAGGTGGCAGTTTTCAGCTGAAAATTATAGACAGTTGCTGCAAATTTTACCTCAACCCGTTTGGGTTCAAACTCATTTGGACCTGACTCTTCTGAACCATGAAATTTAAAACTATATATACTTTTGTGTTTCAGATTCATTGGCCATGGCAGCCCAGATGGCCACCTCTGCTGCTGATAGATTGTTATCAGGCTTTCGTCCCTCCACATTGAGGCAATACCGTAGACTGTGGAGTGATTTCTTGGCATTTCAGGTGGCAGCTGGGCTGCTACTTTGTCAGGTAACTGTTTAAATGTTACTTGCTTTCTTGGAGTTTCTACATCACAATGCTATCACAAAGTCCAGGTCAAATTTCAAATTATCTTACAGCTCTTAGGGCATTCCATATTGTGTATGGCCTGGATACAAGTGCATTTAAAGATGAGCATTTGCCACTGTTTTTGAAATCATTAAAATTACAGGCCCCTTTCTAACCCAAGCTGGTGCTTTCTTTGGATATAGAATTGTTGCAAAGAATTGTGGACCAATGTGACAAGTTTAGTTTTTCAGTGGTTTTTAAACCACTTTACTTGATCGCTTTTTTTCTCATTTGGCAAAAAGAGATGTCATTTTTTGTCGACAGGGAGCAGTACTGGTGGTTAAGAATTTCCTACAATACTTTTACCAGACCTTCAAGGGAGTTCCCTATGTCCTGTCACTGCCCTTAGGGCCCTTTCGCAAGCTTTCCCTGGGGATTCCAATTCTCCTGTTTTTGTGATCCCAAGACAGAAAAAGTGGGTACCATTAACTGATTCAGTTGCTGTAAGCATTTAAAAGACATTTGTAAAGCTTTGGGCCTTCAGAAGGCCCTAACCTTCCACGATTTTAGAAGGGCTGGGGCTTCTTGGGCCTTTCATCAAGGGGTTCTCTCAAACACATTATGAAACACAGGACTTGGAAATCAGACTCAGTTTGGACCTATCTTTCCTCCTCTGTCTCTGCTACCAACCCTGTGTCACTTGCCTTCCAAGGTGAACTACTTCCCTAGTACTACTGGGGCTTGGGTGCTTCTTTATTGCCAGATCTTGTACACACACTGAATTAAAGAATAGTCATACAAATGTTAATATAAAAATTTTAACAGATCTTATACATTATTTCAGTGTGTTAACAGTTGGACTATTTGCTGGCCAACTTACCTCTCTTACTTCGGGGTCGTCAGATTTGGCTTTGACCTGACTTTGACCTTGCAGGTCATTCACCTATGACCTTTTGGGTTAATTTTATTTCTGGCCTGGTACGGCTTATAATTGGGTTGGCAGGTAGATTGGACAGAGTCATTTTATTCTAAGCAATGAACTCTAAAATCAGTTATATATTGCTTCCCAATCTGTCTTCCTTTCCTTTGCATTGTCTTGCTTGGCTTGACCTTGCTTTGACCTGCAGGTCACTCGTCACTTGGATTTGACCTCATATCCTTTTTCTCAGTTTGGCAGGTTGCTTTCCCAGCCTAGGTCACACATGAACAATAATATAAACTGTAATGAAAGTTTTATCATGTGCTTGCCTAAAAGATCAAGTAGTTTTACAAAGTTAAAGAATAAAATTTTATTTCACATGTTCCTCTTTCTTTCAACTTGCTGGGAGCTGTTATTACATGCTGGTAATTCTTAATGACGCTATAAAATTGGAGATTTCTTCAAAACTATTTTACTTTAGTATTGGCTAGTATTATATCATCTGTAGTGCATACAGACAAGGCAATGCCACAGCAGTTGAAACTGTATCATTAAATTGATTTCGCCCTTTATGCTAACCGTTTACTGCATTTTACAAAAATGATTCAACAATTGAATTTGTCATTGTAATGAAGTAAATGTATATGTTGTTATATCTTGGGGGATCTGTGAGTCCGTTTATTCTGTAGTAAGTATCTTTGCTACTCCTGAGCAAGCCATGTTGGTTTGTCTGGAAGATCTACTAAACCCAAACATTTACAATAGTTCTCACTTGAGAAGAAAGGTAGAATTATCCCACTCTCTGAAGTAATCCCAGGGGTTAAACCCCATTTTAACCCAAACAGATGATTTTACTACGGTGTGACAGTTTTGTTTTGACCTTGTGTGTATTCTGTCACTGTCATCAGCGTTGAATTCAATCGACAACTCCTCATATTTTGTTATCGATTGAACACTATAAAGCAATGCCATAGAGTTGTAAGATGTAACTTTATATAATATTTAATATTGTGCAATTTTTAGTAAGGTGCATTAAATTATTAAAGTTTTTGTGTTTTGTTACAGGCATTTTGCTTTTCAGTAAACATTAGCTTTAAAATGTTCCAATGCGGTTTTATGCGGTTTTAAATAATACTATATACCATATCATACACAGAAACGTACAATATATGCCTATACCCAGCATAAAAACTAAGAATGGGCCACATCCTAGAACGGAAACTAAAAACCCATGCCAAAGTCCTGATACACAAATTGTCACCTACTCACAATACAAAGGCTTTCCCACTTTAATAAAGGGGTACACCAAACACAGTATACCGAGAAGAAGATGGGCTGCTTTCCTCACCCCTGAATTAGGGCAGGAGCATCTTTTATTAAGATGAGGATGAAGTAATTTCAAGGTGCCATCAATTTAAATTCACAGCGTGCCCAGATCGGCCAAACAAGGCAGAAGATGGATGGAGAAGCTATTGGATTAATTTCAGATTAGAAAGGATGCTTCAGTATTTGTGAGAACAGCTTTCTCCTAGGCTTTCCAAGGGCGTATCAACAATTTTATAAGATCTGAAGAAATTCCCTCTTTTTTTGGCGGATGCATGTTCATTACGTTTTAGTCAGGCATTACTTATGTGCCTGATTTGTGCTACTGAATGCAAATCTATTTCAGAAACATATTTAAGTGTTTTGTTTTAAACAATGGACGTTTCTGTAGGCATTTGTTTTAAAATATATATACATGAATTTTATAAGGTCTGCTGTGAAATTGGCCAAACCACAACCGCATGTATTCACCTCTAATGTCTTTCATTATGTGTTTGTATCTAATCTCCGAGAAGCACTGGCAGTTCCTCAGTGGTCTTGTGGTTAGACAGTCAGGCTTGTAATCACAGAATGTCACCCTTTGTGTGGGTTCGAGTTCGAGTCCCATAAGTATTAATGCTGAGAACTTGTCCCAAATGACCCTGGCTGTTGACGTGGATATGGACTTAAAACCCTCACTTAGACCTTTAATCTTTGACCAAGCAAAATTGGGTAAATTAATAATCAGTTGTCATTGCCCTTTTTACAGTGAAGATTATTAACTAATTGTAGAAACAGAGTCTTGAAAGGGTGCTTATCAAGATTTACAATCAATCACTTGGCTGTCCCTCCTATGGTAGCTGGTTGGAACAACACCCATGACACCAAAATATTTGAAACACCCTTGAAATATTTCAATATAGTACCATCTTTACCTGTTTAACATTGAATCATTTGGCCCTCTCCCTCTGTGATTCTAGTTTTGAATACAACTTATGGCATGTGGCATTCACAGACGAACTATCCTGATATGGCTATAGCTATTGAAAGGAAGGTTATTCAATCCTTAAATTTGACTTTGTTCTCAACCCTCTCAATTACCCGGTATATACAATGACAATGACTTGTAGACAATATCAAAATTCTACTAGTCAATCAATCAAGTATTCAATCAATTTAACAACCATGTTTCCAGTATATGTATCTTAGTTTTATCAGTAAACTCAGTAGGGCATTTCATCCTCACTAGAAGAATTTTCATTGAAATGTGCAATAAATAGCATTTCTTTTTGCAGTCTTGGTATAGAAAAATGAGACAAAGATACATTAGCTAATATTAGATTTTCTATCGGACGCTAATATGGTAACGGACCTTGTTTTGGAACTGGACTATCCCTTTTTTCACATCAGCGCCTTAGAGGATGTTTACATCAATTCGGCGCTTTATAAGTGTTTCTTACTTTTTTGTTTCTTACTAGCTATATATTGAAAAATTAAATTCATGTTAGTCAAACATACAAGCAATATCACTCTCCTACCTCTTACAATGTTTATAAATGACAGTCATCAGTTAAAAAGAAAGAAAAATAGTTTAGTCTTTTTCACAGTGTTGTAAAAATGAAGAGTTTTAACATTTCTTTTGCACAATGTAATACAAACCCCACTGCCAATAACCTTCTGTTAACTAACATAGCTGAAACCAGAATCTCACATTTTTTATATGCACAGATTAAACGTTGAGACTAAGAAAGGCTACACACAAAACTTGAGAGACAAGCGAGGGACATTTCTACGTGATCAATATCAAAGTAGGCCATTACTTAATCTTTTAAGCTGAGCTTAAGTAAATAAACTTTAAAACAAGCTTTTATATCTGTATTAACCTTCTGGTAATATATAGCTTTGTAACTCAACTACTACTGAGTTACATATACAATTCTAGATTTAAAAACAGATCTATAAACATCTATGTATGTCTTATGTTGGTCTTCACAAAAGCCAGCCATGTGGGTCTTTCTAAATTCCAAGTCTCCATATGTAGAGAAAAAGACTTTAAGTTTAGTCTTCCTGTGCCTTCAACTTTCACAGAGTATCATTCTATACATGGGCGAGTGTGAGTAGTTAAGTTGCTTGATTATCTCCACGGATTTGACAAGAAGAGCGACACCTACAACTGCTAAAACAATTTAAATGTTAATTAATGTCACCCATGAGATGATGAGGGAGAAAACTGGACTGTCGTACATTTTATCTGACAATTTTCTCTTGGGGGTAAAAACATCGCCCCCTCCCCCCTCAAATATCTCTCTTTCCCAAGTTCACCGCTAAATGTGTGTAACTTGTCATTGGGGGTAATTTGTTCGGTCAAATGATAACCCCGAGCTTTTCTCCCAGGGGCCTCCCCGGTTTTGGTGTAGTAACTTGCTCTTATCTGATTGGCTAGTGATTTACGACAACAGATAACTCCCCAAACCACGCCCTGTCCCAAGTCGGTTCTAAATATCACTGTAATAGTTTGTTAACCTTGCATTGGGATTAATCTTCATTGTAAAAAGGGCCTACAACTTCACCAATTTACATAATGTATTCATACATATACCAGTAATTACATCAACGCACTGCCTGGCCGGCTGATACATCTTAATATATGCTTTATGAGCACAGAGCATATGATATACGTACCTTTAATTACCATATTGGTACAAATGGGAGCTTTAAGGAAAGGCTAATTGTTTGAGTTTTTCCCTTTTTGACAGAATCTGTGCACAGTTTGCAAGATGCATTTTCTCTTATTGTAGAGTAAGGGCAATGAAAACTGACACAATGTATGAAATTGTCTGCGCGAACTCACCATACAGGGGTAAGACAAATAAAAATAACTAAAATTGAAGTTAATGTTTAATCAGTCGAGGTCAGAGGTCACAATGCTGTCACAAAAACTACAAATGTGTAAAAAAAATCCCACAAGAAAAGGAATAGAAGGGGGTTTCCTCACTGGCGAATAACAAATGTTCGGAACATTTTACATTTCCCTCTCTAAAACTAGACTAAAAAGTCTTCCCATCACACTATCTCTCCATTTCTTTCTCTTATGAATTATAACCCTCTGTCCTGCCATTGTGGGCACAGTATAAAGTGTCAAGCATGAGTTTTGCAGAGAAAATATGACTGCAATAGCACAGCTATGGCTAATAAATTGAAACAAAAACGTGCATGCACACTGTTTGAGATAATCAATGTAGGAATCTTGTCTACTTTTGAAATTTTTTTTGCAGTATTAGTATCATAGACTTTTTGAAGGCTCAGTAAACTAGAGAAGTAAAAAGTAAGTTTCACCTTTGACATTTGTTCTAAAGGCTAATTGCAGTAATATATTAAGAGAATAATGCTTACCAAACTACTTGAACTAGCCACTCTCCACACACATCAAATCAGTACCGATGAATGAAGTAAACAAAAAATTTAATCTGTAGCAAATCCAATCAACTGATACAAAACATAAAACATTGTAAGCTATACGTTGATTGGCATTTGGTGATTTAAGGCCGATAATTGCATATTGTAGGTCACATGTTTATTGTTGAAATTACTTTCAATGACTTCTTCTATCAGATTTATGAACATACCCAATCTTCTTTGGTTATTGGGCTAAAGCTGTGCCTAAGTATAGGAAAAAATGTGAAAATTGTAAATACAGTATGTCGTTTTACTTAAAAGCTGATACATCTCAGACGACACCTCTCAGACGACATTCCAATTAGTTTTGCCAAACTTGTTCACATACTACTATAAGTGCCCTTTTCTGCCATATTCCGCTACATCTATGGTTATATGATTATGGATTTCTGTTTTTCTGTACCATGCATCTAGAGTCTGTCTTTAGATTCAGATTAAGCGCTATGAAAGTACTATTAGAATTAGAATTATATTCAATGGAATAAGACTTTTATCTGGGCTTAATGTATACAATCTTATCAAATTAACTTTATCATTCAAACTCTCAAGATTTAAGTGTTTATGCTGAGAGGTAAGATACATCACCGTCTACTTCCAATACACACAAATAAATTGAAGGTTACATGCCCTCTTGTCTGCCCTCATGATCAGGCTCTAGTTGGTATCGCTTTTGACATATGATCACTTGGTTCTCTTATCTTAGGCCATGGTTTCTGATTTATTACAACATTTAGAAAATAGTGACGGCCAGTCCAAATTTGACTGTAGTTTATATTTTAAAACATAATAGAATATACTAGTGGTTGCTTTAATGTTGGGAAATTAGGAAATAAGTTAAGCTGAGTACTTTTCCAGAGCACAGTAAGTCTACTAAACTTTATGTAACAGAACTTCTGTACGAGTATTATCCAACTTAAAGTAAAATCATATTCATAATGTGAATGAAAAAGTACTGTACACAGCCGATGGGCAGTTTGCCACCCCACACCACCCCTATGCCCCCACCCTCCAACCCGATAATCACTAGCTCTTGTTACAAAGAATGAAATATCTGGTTTCTCAATAAGCAATATTTTGAGAGACCACTCATACCTCAATGGTATATAAATGCTTATACCCCCTTTCAATTCCCCAAGACCCATAATCCCTGGCTGTTTTATAACCCCGGAGGCTGCTATGACTTGTCCCGTTGAAAAAGTATGGAAAAGCTGACCAAAATGGTAAGGCTTCTGATCAGCTCAGATAATTACATAGTTAAACATAAGTCTCAGCACCAAGCTCAATAACTCTTTAGAATAAATCGGCATACTTGCGTGGCTAATGGTCTCAGGGAACAAGATTACTCAGCCCTGATTTTACAGAAGAGTGTGCAAGATTAACCCTAGCAGCAAAAACAGAAGTTGGAGCAGTCTAAAGTTAAGTCTTAGCAGCCTGAAGATAAGTCAAACGTGACTTAAGATGGAAAATATCAGTTATGACACCTCAGAAGAAATGTTGGTCACACAATAAAATTTTTAAAAGTATTTTAAAATGGGACAGACATATACAATTGCCATTGTTATGCTCCCAACCGTAAAGGCTAAAATGATGAGTCATAGAACCAGTTCGTAATAGGGGAACTGAGGTATAAGGACCCAAGACTGAATCTCCTAATGACGTCTGTCAGCAAAAATGTAAATGTCAATCTGATCAGTCTGGTCTGTTCCTATTTACTTGTAAACCGCACTTGCAGGTTTTCACTATTGACTTATATATCCAATACTAATCAGTATTGGACACTTTCTCTCAGTGACCATTTTTGGGGAATTAATATATTCCTGTTAAAAGAGAAGTTACAGAATTCGGGGACAGAGTATCATATATCTTGGAACCAGGCATAAAATAGTATATAGAGTGGGGTTTACAACAGCCAAACTCCTCAAAAGTGGCCAATACCAGAAAATATTGAAAATCTCGGCCCTATCGGGCCTCGCTCTCCAATATTTTCTGGTATTGGCCACTTTTTCGGAGTTTAACTGTATTAGTACATTTTGTTGTCAGGAGCCTTTTGTGATTTGACCATGAAATAACTCTACTGATACCCCATGTAATTTGGTACATGACTTTAATTGGAACATATATGATATGAGAAATATAATTACCTCCGCCTGGGTTTGTTTGTGGGTTTGTCAGTTTGTTTGTGAACAAGATAACTCAAAAACTTATAGACGGATTTTGATGAAATTGTCAGAATATGTCTGAAAAGGTAAAAGGAAGAAATGATTCAATTTTGGGAGTGATCCGGATCACTATCTGGATCTTCTGGATCCATGAAATGTAATTTTTAAAGACAGATAACTTATGGACGGATTTTGATGAAATTTTCAGGATATGTGCTCCCTTGGCGGAGGTCTGCACTCTCCGAGTGCTCTTGTTTCAAATTCTACCAATCAAGATAGATGGTACAAAAATAAGACATTGTAATCTGTAACTTTATTGACTCTTTACTGATTTTATGTAGAGACGGTATTATCGCCCCTTTAAGGGCAATCCAAAAGGTAACTTGGTTGGACTCTTTCTTGGAAAGTCTAGTAATACAAGTTGCACTTATTACCGTATAAAACAAGCTTAAATAATTGTTCCATTTGTGGTGAATTAAGGGTGCAGAGCAGCATCTTAAATAAAACCTGTATTTTCCGAATTTGTGTATTAATGTATATAGTCACAATTACAAGCGATTTGAGGGGCCACGGTGGCAGAATGGTAACACTCTCGCCTCCCACCTCTGAGGTCGGGGTTCGGTTCCCAGCCCTACTTCAAGTGGGAAAGCTGGTAGTTGCTTGCCGTTGGTTGGCAGTTTACAGTACAGAACCTTGGCCAACTGTATGTACTGGTTTCCTCTGCCCTTCCAACTACCCATAGTGATATGACCTGTACAGTGTTGAAAGCAACGTGAAACACTAAATAAATACAAGCGATTTGGCATTTATAAAATTGAGTCTTTTCCAGGCCTGTAATAAGCAAATTTTTGCGATAAAAACTCATGCATTTAAATCTACGTAAATGAAGCCAGACTTTATGAGTTGAGGTTTGACCTTTATAGCAATCCTGTGATAGTTTTAATCATATCAAATGAAATTGTTGATTGAGAGGAAAATCATGGGCTTTATTAATCGTAAATTTACACTTTTTTGCATGTTCTTCCCTGGTCATGTTAATATCAATTTGAAATTGGCTGCGTGTATTATACTTTTTTGTTGGAAGTTAGACATTACACATATAATTTTGGCATCTAAATAAAAATGACTTATCCATTAGCTTACCCTTTCCATGAATTCAGATACAAAAAACTACCATCTGCAAACTATATTTTTGTCGCTTGATGATATTGGTGATGGGATCATGTGGACATAGTGCATTGGACATTTCATTTTACACATCTTAGGTCCTGGGTTTAGGTAATTTCCAAGGGTTGAGAGTGGCATAGTGGTTAGTAATACCCCATTCACACTACAGGCAATATCCCCCATGGTAGTCCGCATTTAGTAAAACACCTCTCTCCTTCAACTATAGCCCAAGGTTCATATGCGGCCGTGTGACACACAGTGGTGAAACATCTATTACCTTGTGCATCCTGCAGAAGTTTTAAAAAGTTTAAAATTTCCACCTCTAATTTCTGAACTGAGAGCATGTCACAGACGAAAGTGAGCATGTGCAGATATTTTTTTGCTATAAGTAACTGAAGGTGTAGTCCAGGTTGTACATATGGTTGTGACTAGGTTGTCTTTTGGTGTAATACATTGACATAAGGTGAGTGGAGGTAACTGGATGTTTTGCCACTGTGTCATAAGGTCATTAAAGGACAGGTGTGTTTCGCCCAATGCTTATAACCATGGATTATACCTCCTGTAGTGTGCATGGTAAACCAAATCTTGGAAGGTATGTGGCATCCTTGGAGGCTGTTCTGCTGCCTTGGAAAACCTCTAACCACGGGACGTACTGCCTACAGTGTGAATGGGGGCATAAGTGTGGCATCTATCACAGACTGTCACCTTTGTACATGTGCGGGATTGACTCGAACTAGTGGCCATACCGAGAGCCTGTCCTAATATGACCCTGGCTGATGAACGGGAGATAAAACCATGTCTTTGTCATTTGAATCGTGAACCGCCTGAATCCTGAAAAGTATCACATTTTACTTAATATTTCAATAATAAATTATTTGATAAATAATCAGTGGAATACAAGGATAACAAACTGGACAGGATTAAGCCTTTTTGTACACTTGTTGTAAATTCAGAATGATATAATGACATTTGGAGTTGTCACCTTTAATGTGTTATTAACTTAAAAGCCACTTTTATGTGTGTAGGTGATTCTCAATTAAATCATTTTTATAATGAAGAATTTATTAAATACCTATTTGACAGTGTTTACACTAGATATCTTTGCAGAAACTTGAAAACTTCATCAGGATTGTGTTTGACAAATAAACTTCATCAAATGTGTCAAAGATTGATTCATTGCGGTCACGCCAGTGTTAATTTTATTGTAATAAGAAGTACCTTGAATAACTATACAGTTAAGTGAACAGGAACCCACTGAGTTCAAACTCATGACCTCAGAAATGAAAGCCAAGTGCATTGTTTGATAATAACTGGATAACTGAAGCTTCAAATAGGACACTTGAATCAGGATGACATCTTTCCTCACATTTCCACATCTGTTAAAACCCTTGTCAGACTTATCTGTTTATATACTCATACGTCCTCATTTGCCTAGACTCTATACTCATTCATCGGGAGAATTGTGAAAGCACCTAGTGAAATATCGGGGAGAAAAGGCCTTTTTTTGTTGGAAGGAGGAGGGGTGGTTATGATACGGGGTATAAAGGATACAAGGGTCAGGGCGGAAAGAGGAAGTTGAGATCTCCTGTCCTAAATTCCCTTTCAATTGATTGCCATTGTTTCAGTCAGTCCTGTCACTAAAGTCCTAATCCTAGCAATGATGTTTGGGAAATGAAGCGTGTGCATCTGTAGCAGGGATTCTTCAAAGGGTATCTCTCCCTTTTATATCCATTTTTGTTTAACAAAATACTAAGCCACGTATGATTATGGATATAGAACTTATTCATGATTGTTATACAGAGATATAGAATGATTTTGCTATTCATACATAAAGTAGTTATGTGGCAGTAAAATCGTATGGTGGGATGTGAACTGTATACTTGGATACAGAATTGTGGAGACATTTGTTTGAGGTGTAACTTAAAGTGACCCGTATCACAGTCTGAGCCAATTTAAAGTCTATTAATTGAGGGATAAACATGGTATTTTGATAATATGGTATGCAAACCATGCATTGGTGGTTTATCATCATTTGGTGGGTTTCGAATACTACTCAATACAGAATTATTGCATCAGAAAAAGAGCCTTCCTTTATGGTAGATTAGGTTCAGATGTAAATCATATTTGTGGCGTTTCAGAGGAGGCCCCGTTAGCCTAATAATTATTCACCCCTGGCCTAAAGTGCTAATGCAGGGTCTGTTATAAAACTTCACTGGTGTTTTTTTTCAGTAGATTAAAGGGGCATAGTGGTATAGATGGCCACACACTCTCCTCCCACCTGTCAGGTTCTGAATTCAATTCCCACCCAACCTCAAGTGGGAATTGATAGTTGCTTGCCTTTAATTGTTTCCAGTGCAGAATCTTGTCTCTACTCTTTCAATACATTTATAGGTCATATTTGATTGGTATTTGACGGTATGGAAGGAAATGGTGCATACTAGTTCTTCCAGCTTCTTCACTAAAAATCATCTGGTACAAGGAAGCAACTACCAACTTTTCCCCTTCGGGTCAAGTCAGGAATTGAACTCAAGGCCTTAGAACTGAGACGTGTCTCATTCACTCTTCACACTCACATGTTGTGAAAGTGGTGTTTATTTATTAAGCGTTTACGTCACACCTAGAGCTTTTGTATTGGTTATATTATGATGGGTAGTTGGATGACTGGAGGAAGTCAGTACATGATCAAGGTGTTGTACTGTACAGCGTGGGCCAACGGCAAGCAACTACTAGCTTTTCCACTTGAGGTCAGGCCAAGATTTAAACTTCCACCTCAGAGATAGGAGGCGAGTGTGTTACTACTGTGGCCCCCAAAAGTGGAATTTATCCAACACAAATAAATAATGCCCAACACAATTTGGCCAAAATTGATATTTTTGCATAAATTGATATTTTTGCACAACAATGAGTTAAAGATGAATTCAAACACTGACCAATCAGAAGTATTGGTATAACAATTAGCAATTGTAAACTGTGTTGTTATTGATCATGTGTCAGTCTAGGGTGCTAAGTTTTTATATACACATTGTTTTAATTATTGCCACTTCGAAATGCATCCAGAAGGTTAAATAACCTACTGCCCCCCTCTGAAAAAAAACTAAACTGACACAAGTGACACAAATAATTTATTTTTATTTGCTCTGTGCAATCTAAAGCCATCTAATTTCGATTAAAAAAAATATGCATTTAACACAAGAGCAGCTTAGAACAAGAACACTCAGAGAGCACAGAACTACCCCAATTACCATAATAGTAAGTAAATGGGATGATCAGGATTTTTGTCTTTCTATCCAGATCACCAGTAGCATTTGGGAAATCCTGCTAACAGACAGCCACGACAATAATATCTCCTTGGTGGAGGTAAATGTACTTACTTCACATAAATATACTAACTAATAAACATTTCATAGTGCCTTTTAAGGAATGGTGATGCAAGTTGACTTGAAAGCAGTGCTCCAAATTGTCACATGATCACTCAAAATTAAACCTGTAAACGGATACCCAAAATTAATAAGAAACCAGAATTTTGTTGAACACTTTATAGTTTCCTTGAAAAGAATATCAATTCAAAGTATGGTATGTGCAGATCAAGAAAAACAAGAGCACTCAGAAAGCGCAGACCTCCGCCAAGGCAGCTTAGTCCCCCAATGCTGTGTCTACTCCATAAAATAATTCCTGGGCTTTGAAAACCTACCATTAGCATTGATATTGTATTTTTTACGCTTTGTTCCTTGTCCCATTTTAGACAATTAATGAAAATTTTATCCAAATCCATCCATAACTTTTTGAGTTATCTTCCTTTAAAAATACCTTCATCCAGAAGATCCAGGCAATGATCCGGATCACACCCAAAATCTAATCTCTTCTTCCTTGTCCCAATTTGGACATGTCCTGAAAATTTCATCGGAATCCGTCACTAACTTTTTTAATTATCTTCCTTTAAAGAATTCAGGGATCCAGAAGATCCAGACGGTGATCCAGATCAATCCCAAAATCTAATCACTTCTTCCTTTACCAATTTGTCACATATCCTGAAAATTTTATCAAAATCCATCCAGAAATTTTTGAGTTATCTTGTTCACAAACAAACAAACAGACGGGCAAACAGACGGACAGATAAACCCAGGCAAAAACATAGCCTCCTTGGCGGAGTTAAAGATTAGATTGTTGTCCATGCATATTTAACAGAAATTTATGGGACAGTGGTGACAGTTCACGAACATTCCACTGAGTGTCCTACAGTGTGACAAGGTCAACGTTAGGGTTTTACATCCTGTTCAACAGCCAGGGTCATATCGGGACAAGTCTTCAGCATTGTTACTTGTGGGAATCGAACCCACACAGAGGTGACAGCCTGTGATAAGATGCCACATTTGCTAACCCACTGGGCCACTGAGGACCTTATATAGTATGAGTGTATAACTTGTTTGAAGCATTACCAAAGAGGTCCCCTGTTTGATTGGTTGGTACTATTGTGTGTGTGCATGCCAACAACACCCAGTGCAATATGGACGAATTCCTGAAACTGTGCTGAAAAATGATAAAATCCAAGCTTTGTGTGATAGGGATTGAAAGCTGTTGCAATACCCTTTGAAACACCAACAGTTTGCTGTCGTGAGAAATCATTCCCGAAGAAAACTATCTCAGAAACTGTATGTGTCTGTGACACTTTGTACACCTACACACAACTTTACTTGACACCTTTACTTGCCTATTTACCATAACAAATATACTGAAACATATATATAACCATAGATACTATGTGTATATTATATTAATTTACATGTATGTTTACAATGATTGACATGGCAATTGTGAAATGTAGGTTTTGGTAAATTCCCAGAACTCCTTGTGGTTTCTATGAAGATTTGTTTCCAGTGAAAAACATACCCATATGATCAAAGTTTGTTGTCCAAGTCTGTGGCCATAATTATGTTATAAATTGTAAAATCAAACAATTGTTAAAGAATATTGGTCAAGATTCTGTACTGTAAACTGTCAGCCATCGGTAAGCAACTACCAATTTTTCCACTAAGGTCACGTCTGATGTTTGAAACACGCACTCACCAGAGGTAGAATACGAGTGTGTCAGCCACTACACTACCAAGCACCTTGAAAGGCATTGTAAAAAGTTAATTAGTTTGCTTTCCTTGCACAGTAATTCCATAAGTTGTGCATATGTTAATTCATATTTTACAAAAGTAAATTCACAAAATCAGTACAGACAATTTTCAGCCATGCCGTAACAAGTGCTGCATGAAATCTGTTTTTCTTCAAAAACTCTTAGCTTATTTCAGAATTTAGCATAATATCTCCAAACTGTGATGCCTTTAGTTTACAGGAAGCTACAGGTATGAATTTACATGGACTGGATAAATTAAAAGCTGTCCCTTTCCTATAAAAAGCAAGCAACGGCATTATTCCGCCCAGTCATTAGAAACTACATCTTAGCTCTGTTAATCTTTACTAATGTTTTATTGACCATTCAGCTCCAGACACGCAGTCTGTCTTCATTTAGAGCAGGTTAAATCCCAAATGTATCCCATCTCAAAACCACTGAACAGATTGTTTCACATAATTTCAATATCATTAAAATATCATTGCGCACTGGGCGAAAATACAGTATGGGGAGAATTACTCTTCAAATATAAATGACAGTCTTGAGTGGGGATTTTGTGGTTTACAAATGAAGGCAGTCCCCTTGTTTTTGGTTTGAGGTTTCATTACGCCGTCTTGGTGGGTCATTGTTTATGGTGTTTCCTTGATTTGCATAATGTACTCAATATTTTCCTTTATTGCCTACTGAGACACTTCATAAAAGTCCGCGTTTGAATGTAGTTCCCTCCCAGTTTATACTGGACCCCGCCATTAATCAAGATTAATCACCGGCTGCTGACGGCTGAATACTAAACGGCTATTTGATGACAAGGGGCAAAGTGCTTGGCCAGCACCAGCTGGGTAAGGGTTTGAGAATGAATAGCCAGGGAGGGCAAGGGGGTCAATTGATGATATAATAAGTTAACTCATAAACTGTACATACTTTAAACACATTTCAACACAAGGTTGGAATATTAATGTACAATTATGTATATTTTATTGTGTGATATATTAAGAGATGAAATAATTATAATTACATACACATACTAAATATTAGCCAAATAGTTCTACGGAATATTTTTAAACTAAAAATAAAAATAGATTTTTTATTTGTAAAATTAATATTGTAATATTTGTTAGATTAATGGAGTTGGTCCTTTAATGTGTGTGTATGTTGTTATGAATTTTCTGTTTAAAAACTCCATGGGGGAGCCGTGGCTAAGTCATTAAGTGTTTATCAAGTTTATCAAATAGCTATATTACCTTTTCTCTCAGAGAACTGACCCCATTGTCTATCAACTTGACATGAAATCACTCGACAGTCACGCCTGTTGTCATGGGTTAAATTCCAGCTCATGCCAACACTTGGAATACACTGAGGGTGTCTACTGGATACGTTCTCACCCATTGAAAGGGATGCAAACCCCAACTTTGATTTTGTCAAATAAAACTCTCAAAACTAGACCAGTTCTCAGAATGGTAGTGAATATAAGCCCTGGCGTGTATCTTCTTTCTGATTTAAAAAAACACAGCAGCTACCCAAGTGGGGTGGTGATTATCAAGTTTATTTGGAAGAAAATCCAAAAATTATAACTTGACCCTTACATCTATGGTCATGGAAATTTCAATTAATTTGGGATTTATATCTATTCTAGGTTTGTTCTATTAAACAACATTTTTAAACAGACACATGCACAGTGAATGAAATACATATTTTTTCTGGAATGCTTAACAAGCGTACATAGAAGGCTGTTATGTTATCTAAACATAATTATTTTATAATGTGGAATTAAAAATATTAAAATAAACAATAATATTTATTATCATTTTAATAGAACTAAACCACTCTTACTTGTAGGTCGGCCTCCATCTTTTAGTTTACACTATCCTCTAATTAAATAGCTAATGAGGTGGAAGCAGGAGTTTCTACAATACTGACTAGTATAGATTTTAATTGAATATATCTACAATTAACTACACTGTTTTAATACTGCACCAATAGTCAGGTGGTTGGTCCCTAAATACTAGTAGAATACTAGTAAATAATCATTTATGTCTTGTCTGTGGTAGGCTGTTAAAAGAGATGAAAAATCTTAACTTGGACCTTTTTTGTATTGTATGTTTATACTCGGTGCCATATCTCCCTTATTACAGGACTCACAGTGCTACATGACCCAAGCTTTACTGATATTTCCATAACTGAAAAGACAGAATCTAAAGGATGACCATTTATTACTGTCCCTGAGGTTCCTTCACATTCTTCTGGTAATAGAACCCTATGACAAAGACCCACCATTTAAAGCAGTCATCCAAGCCACTATATATAGTCCTGCCCCTGGGATTGAACCCAGGCCCTTTGTGTCTTACCCACTAGGCTACGGTGGCACATAGCTTTGAAGGTAAATTATATCTTGTTAGATATCAGGTTGCAGTCATCAATGGTGGTAGATAAGATGGTAACTAATTTAGTTTCTACATAACTAATAACTGATATTTTACAAAAGTCTCACATCCCTATCTATAAAAGCACTCTGAAAACACAGGCCTACATTAAGGTAAACAAGTATACCCATATTTTAGTTTCATTTACATTCTGTTTTTATTATTTTAACCCTCATAATAATAACATAACCATAAGAAATGACTGACCTGCCTTAATAAATTCATAAACATATGTTAATAACTTTTGGAGTAATGTTGAACACAAAGGTAAAAAGCATTGAAAATTTAGTCATGAAAAAGGGACTTTTTTTACATCTAGGAATGTTTTGTATCCAATGTATGGCCCAGACCTTCCCCAAAGTTTTATGATATTAATCTGGTCAGACCCTACCTCCACAAAAATATCATCAAGATAGGTCCATTACCTATGGAGTAATATCAAACACAGAAAAAAACAGAGGCAAACACACAAACAAATGTATCCATAACATAGTCTCCTTGGCAGACAATTACAGCAAATTAAATATGAAGCAGTTTTAACGAATAAAACAGCTAAGCTTATCCATAACGTCTGCATATGAGACAGACAGACTGTTTGAGTGCATTATGACGAGAGAAATTTTTAGAAAAGAAGTCCTGGGGCCCCATGATCCGTAAAGCCTGTCTCTTAAACTGAGACCTTTGTAAGAACTCTGGACAACAAGAAAAGAATATGACTGTCTCAAGACCAGTTTTGTTAATATTTGTCTATTTACAATAAATCTCAAATCAAAATTAAAACTGCGCTAAAACTAAGCTAAGAGCAAAAATAAGACTTTCTGTGTTTCATAATTAAAATAATGTGAATTAATACGTGTTCATATCATTTACATGGTTACATGTATTTGATTTGGGCGTCCATGTTACTTCATAATGATCTTGTATAGGTCATATTAACCACATGTACTGATATTGTTTTTTCTCTATTTTAATATAACTTTGACATTACATATTTTGTACTTGCACAAATATTAATGACATATACCACAAAATTATCTTTTGTTATTCTATCTATTGTATTTTTCTCTTTATAAAAATAAGAATGTTTATGAGACTAAGAATGCTATTAAATATTAGTCCTGGGGACATAACGTCTATCTTTTACGAGCTGGTAATAAAATTATCGTACAAGAAAAAATTGGGTTGTATTCTGCTAAAACTTTTTACTATGTCAAAAGAGAGACAGCCGTTGCCTCGATCAGTTCACTTTTGCTACCATACACGAGGTCATTGTGGCTCCAACAAACCCATCCGAGTGAACAGTGAAACGTGTAGCAAGCCTTTGAGAAAGTGTGATTTTTGTTTATTTCATGTTTGTGATGATTCAAGTTTGGAACAGAATCAAGGGGCTTTTGGTTTTTTTATGCAGTTTATGGAGATTAAACACTTATTAATCTGCTGTTACCTGTTATGAAGTCATAATGCCCTAATTTATTGTTAAGTATGCCACTGACAGTAATAACACAAATGTTCATATAGCTTTTATGCATTTGGGCTATAGTGATATCTTATAAATTTTAGTATAAAGTGTTGCATAGATCTTTTATCTGTGGTTAGATGATTGGTCTATGCTGGTTTCTTTAAAATTTATCTGCCTTTAGAGAGCATTATGAACATACTTTGGATATGACTTTCCCATTTGTGTCATGAAATATGTATTCCACTGTATTTTGCATGTAATCTCCATGCGAAACAAATGCGTTGAGACACCAACATATTATTTTTTTGCAATTGACGAGTTTACTGAATTGTTGAATTACTTTAGTATAAAGAAGAAAACAGCTGGATCATTGGATCTACCCTATTCTGATTTGACATTGACCTGAATTTTGAATACATATTTTTTAAACCAAATGATGGACCTCAATAAAGTTATTATTCATATGGAATATAAGGATACTTTGGTAAATCTCACATTTCATTGTATGGCAGACTTACTGGAGCCTCGTTTAAATCCGTTATCATAGTATACCTGATTGAGAAAATCAAAAGAAACATAAACCTGTAAATCATTATATTTGTCTCACATAGTACGCAATGCAGTTAGATTATTGAAGTAATTTTGTTAGAAGGTTCCTGATGAAATATAGTTTATTATTTTGTAATTATACTTCCTTTGCTGCAGGACCCAAAGCACTATCTGACCCATCACGACTGTACAAGTACAATCCATGCTACAGTGATTTCCCCTCTCATTCCCCGAGGGACAGAGCCCAGTAAGAAACAGACTGGGATTTTATAATTATATTTTACACAGTTCTTTGTAACTTTTCAATTTTACAAATGCATTAGAATGTTATATTAAGATATTTTAAACTGGGATTTTATCATTATATTTTACACAGTTCTTTGTAACTTTTCAATTTTACAAATGCATTAGAATGTTATATTAAGATATTTTAAACATATAGTTATACAATATCCTCCAGTAGTATTTTACATTTAGTACGCTCACAGTGACTTGGATGAGTGCATTATGAACCCACACCAGTACTAAACAGGTATGAAACTACCTAATTAACCAAGAAATATAAAATGCAAAGTGGGCCACCAGTGCCCGCCCCGACGGCCCAAAGGAGCCCAATAGGGGTCACTAGGGGCCAAAAAGTACAAGTAATAGACTTTTGATATACTTTAAAACTAGAAATTCTAAGGTGTGAAAGTGTTGACCCATCCCTAATGTACAAGTACAATCCATGCTACAAATTGACCCCCCCACCCCCACCCCCCCACCCCCGTAACTGAAAGACAGACGCTCAGGCATGACCATTATACCAACCTGCATGAGGTTCTTTATCCTGCCACTGTGGATAGAACACAGTGAGAGAGGACAGCCAATTCAAGTGGTCATCTAAGCCACATATGTCTGTCTGTACGTGGGGTTAAACAAAGATCCTCTATTTTTTGTTTTAGCAAGCTTTGTAAGCAATTACATGTCTGTCATATCCGTGGTTGCCTATTTAAATCCATCTAGTGAAGGTAAAAGGAAATAAATGCCGGCCAGTCCCAATTTGACTCTTGCTGTTGAGATAGACTTAAAAGACAATTTTGACTATGCACCGAATTATATAACCAATGCTAACGATACATCCTAACTTTATTTTATCTATAAGACAACATCAGTATTTCTACAGCATAGCAACATAACACAACCACACTAAACAACAGAGTACTTCTTTGGAATTACATAATAAACAAGTATCATACGTAAAGGGTCTCCTTTGGATATGTCTTGGTTATTTCATGCCATAAGTTACTTGATTCTATTGTTATCTTTTGCTGTTTGCTTTACTTTAAAAGACAAGATCCTTGGGCAAGTTAATCAAAACACAAAACTGAATATACTGAACTCATGTGAATGGAATCAACATTTTTGACTTGCCCTCCAAATCCACGTTTGACTTGCAACCTCATAATTTCTTTTTAGCATAACTTCCCGAATTATAACTACTATACATTATATTATTTCAATGACATAATTTCTAGCTAACCTCTGATTAACGTTAGGGTTTACATTGATGCTGTAACATTAATCTCCACTGATTTGAGGTTCATTGTCTGGCTCCATTGACGTATCAATGTAATGTCCAGACACTGCTAATAAGAGGCAAATCAGTGTGTACGTATTGTTTTATAACATTCCATCATGATGGTTTATGATTAATCTTTTATGGTAGAGTTGTTTTTTTAAATTTTACTATAACTTGCACAGAATGGACTGGTGTAACTGAACTTGGGTTAGGGTTGGATCTATATTTTGTGTGATATTTATTATGTGTTTTTGCAGTTTTATAGTTTCTAATATAATCAACTTATACCCTACAGCAGACATTTCTCAGTTCGGTGTTGGGGCTTTGCCTGGAGTAGGGGGTTAGGACTGAGGTAGACATCAACTGCTAATGTAGAAATGATAAATGACATAACCATTGTACAGCATTAATGTTAATATGATGGAAAGGTAGTCCAACCTTAGTTGTTTCTTTATTTGCACTACAGATCCTTCGGACATACCAATCAGCTCATTAATATATTAAGTTGTCCCAGTGCTATTAGGCTGGGACATTCTATCATTAAAAATGCTTCCAGAGGGGGGTAGTATGTCTCTTGAGCCCATCATATTCTGGAGAAGGTAGTGGTTGAACCAAGTTTGGCTCCTGCTCCAAATTGGAGGATACATGGCATTTAACCTCTCCAGTGACATAGCCCAAGTCATAGTCTGTGGTGTGACAGATAAGTTCAGACCCTCTGATGCCTGATGTTGCTGTGCAAACCTGATATGCTCTCTAACACCCAGGCTTGCTGTGGTCTTTGCCAGTGCCTTGTTTTTCTCTGAAAAAGATAAAGTCAAACTTCAGTCTTTTACATTCCTTTTAACAGCCAGGGTGGTAACAAAACAGATCATCAGCATTTCTCACTTTTGTTGTCATGAGCTAGAATAGCACTCACAGCCACAAAGATGAGAAGCAAGTGAGTATTCTTTTAAGTTTAATAACCGCGAGCTCACTGTGATCTGCTGTCTTTTTGTGAAAGTAAATACATATCTGGTAATAATTTCATTGGAATTTGTTTATTTGGAAGACCCTGAAAAGATCAAACCATAGATTCTGATGACAACTTCTGCCAAAATATTTTCTGGTAGCAGAGGAACTTACTATATTTTGGTTATATTACTAGTTTCAGTTAATTTTTCCTTGTAAATAACATCAATGTGTATGCACAATGTTTACTCGTACACATATATCATACATCTGAATGCAGTGTTTCTGAATAACATATTTAAAAGTTCAACAAATTATATTTCTGGTCTCGTTACATTAATTATATTTTACTGCAACATTTGCCATCAGTTTAACTACGAAGATACTTTACTCAAATTCTCTGTCCACCTACTTTGTACAACCTACTCACATTTTTTTTTTGCATTTTTAATTTTTGTCACACATTGTCACATTCATCACTATTGACCATATCATATAATAACTTAATGTAACATCTTTGGTCAGAAATAGCATTGTACCTTTTCCCTGACAAATCACAAAGCCGTGGGTCTGTACCAATATGACTGGATCTAAACCCTGATTTTGACCTTGCGTGTCTTCCTCCTTTCCTTGCAAACAAAATCCCAAACCGCGTTATAAACATACCTTTCATTTGCTTATTTGTACTGGAACAAACACCCTCTGTATTGGCGTTGTTAATTCCTTCTTCAATTCCCTTATTTAAGCTTCCCCCAGCCCTGTTATCAACAAGGATATCCAGTTGCTGCTCAACAGTATTGCAACTCAAATAGCTTTGATCTTCAAAGTCTCCATCTTGACCCCCATGTCCATTCCTAATACCACTTTCACATTCTTCTAGGGATTCTACAATTTCTGAACAGACATCAATGTCATTATCAGAACCACTACCATCTTCTTTATGCATGGATTGTTCTAAATCTGATGTAGTTGGTTCTGTGTAGTCTGTTTGATCTTCCAAGCCATGAGCTGAGGTTGTTACATGGATGTCTTCTGCCACATGTACAGTGTCTGAAGTATTTGAGTCATTGTTCTCTGAGGATGATAACTTCAAACTTTTTTGCTTCTTTCGATATTTGGCCCTTCTGTTTTTGAACCACACCTAAAAAGAAAAATAAGTTGTATTATTAAAGTTTTTCTATTAGTTTTTTATTGTTTTAAAATTACCAACAAAGGTCAAATTTAGGGCTTGACATCCCATTCAACAGCTAGTAAAATCACTTATAATTTAAACAGAAAAAAAAAACAATTTTTACAAACAGTGACGATAATTATAAACAATTCTTCTTTTTGTTTATTTGCTATAGTTTATTTTCTATAGTTTATAGTTTATATATAGTTTATAATATTTTTCACTATATTAGAGTAAAGTGTTTAGAGTTTATCTATCTTAGATAGATATCCGCAAACAATTCTTACTCGAGCTTATCTCTCCCTGTACCCCTAGTATGTTATTACTAAAATTATTCTGTTACCTACCTGCAGTCTTATTGTAAGTTAGTGATCATAGTTACTCTTTGCCAAAGCACTACAAGATTATATTACTAACGTGTGTTGACTCACAGTGTTATTACTAAGTGGTTATTACTAAATGGTTAAATTATTCATCATACCTGACCCCTTTTATCACAATATCTCTAATTTATTACTAACGTAATGTTTTATTACTTGCTAAGCACGCTATAACTAACCTGTATTCTTGATTCTGGTAAGTTAGTCATCATAGCCAGCCTCTCTCTCATCACTACATCAGGGTAGTGTGTTTTGAGGAAGGTTTTTTCCAGAGCTGCTAACTGCTGGTGAGTGAACGCTGTCCTACTACGGCGTTGTTTCCTCTGAGGACCATATCTAGCTTCCAAGATTATATCTATGGCAAAAAGATTTAATATTCTGACAAAATTTATTTTCAAGTCCATTTTTCATAACTTGGCTTAGAACTGTACCACTGAGGTTCACTTATTATACACAAAATACAGTCAGTGGTGTCATAAGTCAACTTAATAGACTCTTTTAGGCTAGTCTACTTGACCTTAGCAATCTCTCCCCTAGTGCCACAAGTCAACTTAAAAAGTATTTTTCAGACCAGCCTAATGGACCTTCACAGTCTTTTCTCTGGTGTAAGAAACCACCTTAAAAGGTATATTTTCAGACTAGGCTTTTGGGCTTTCACAGTCTCTTCTCCACTGGGGCGCTTGTATTGATGTTGACCCTTTTCTTATCCTTTTCTTAGCTCCACATTCACAAGTTATCACAAGGCCAAGCCAATTTTTAAAGTCGGGGCACTGCTATAATTGATCCTATCTTTCAAAAAGGTAGAAGATGATAAGACTCCAATTGGTCCCTTATTGTGCAACATCAATAGGATAAGTCATGTGACTAAAATATAAAAACTTATCACATACACCCGACCACTACAATTCAACTCTTAACATCAAGCCAATATCACTTGTGAAAGAGTGGTATCACCATGTGGAACAAAGTCTCCTTCAGCTTAATTTTAAGAGGACATTTAGTTGTGTCATGAAAAGGTGGGATGAGATAAGCCATACAAACAAAAATATACGACATTTCACCACAAATATATGTAGTAAACATTTATAACTGAAAAGATCAGACACTATCATTAATAGATTCAAACAATACAGCCAAATGTGTAAAGACAACCTAATAGAAAACATGGAGTCACTGAGGATATGTTAGAGAAAAAATTACTTATCTCTGATGTTTTTCCACTAATTGTGTTGTTAATATTTTGATTTATACAGGTATAAGGGTATCAATACATTATGAAGATTATATTTTCTTTCTTATAAACTGCATTAGCAAATTACAATTATTTTATTGCAAGAGTTCTTACTTAATATTTCTTTCTCTTTAATACTGTATTTCTTATGACCAAGCTACCCACCTGCCAATCTCTCAGCCAAAGACAATGTATTTCCTGCTGCCATCGGTGGAAACTGTTGACCCAAGGGATTCCCCAGGGGAATCCCCAAAGAACTCTGCGTGGTATTCCCATGAATTCCCAGCATAAATGGGCTGTGCCCATATATACCATGAAGTGAGGACTGCATTTTTACGCTTCCACAATATCACCTGAAATATATAAAGATATCCTCGATGCACATTTCAATGACATAAGTTTATTCAAACATAATACATGTATATAATTGGTTGCAACTGATACCAAGTTGCCAAAAATATGTATGTTACCGATTTACACACAGTTGCTGTTGTTGTTGTTGTTGTTGATGTTGTTGTACACGTTGTATTTCAGCTCAGCCCTGTCTTTGCTATATTTAATTTAGCCATTCATTGAGAAATACTGAACCTACCATAGCTATACAGAAAATTTTATTGTTATTTACCCCTGTAGTTATGCAACAACAGAGTATCCTATCCAAGTAACTACTGACAGCAGTTATATATGTCAACAAGTACAGATTTTGTCCTTGTTCTTCCATTTAGTACCATTTCACAAATACTAGAACCTCTAGTTTTTAATGGGGTGAAAAGGAAAATCAAGCTACACCATTAAATATTTATGTAAAAACCAAAACTCAAACACTTCCAAGGATAAGCGTTACTTTGTTGCCTAAATCTGCATGTCAAAACAGGATCAGCTTATTTGTTCTTTTTCTCACAAAAGAACCTTAATGTGTGACACTCTGGAGAATTTCTGAATGGCGTTTAGTCTGGATTCAAATCTGAAGTCATTCAAACTGACCTCATCAGTCACAGGATTGTTTAAAAGAGGAGATTTGCCACGGATTTCCCTGCCACCCATGCTGTTATAATATTTTATCCAGGTTGTGTGTAGTCTATGCCATTTACACTGTGGTAAGGCTGCAAGTCAAGCAATAAATACCTGAGATAGCGCAAACCCACGTCCGATGATCCAAAAACGGATATTGGCAAATGATCCAAAAGCATTCTGGAGTCTAAGTCCCAGTTGGATCAAGATCTTCTTTGAGGAGGATTGAGATACGGGTACACCTCTCCTTGTGTGAAAATATGATTGTAATCTGATGTATGGTTTTTGAATCATTACAGAGGATAAAAAGTTAAATGGATGCAAACCCCCTTGACCTTATGGTCACCAAATGGACATTTAATCACTTGGTTTTCAACCTCTGTAGTTATTTTGTTCAAATCTAGTGTATGACAGCATATGTAATTCAGTGAGGGTCTATCCCAATATGACTAGACTTGCTCCAAGTCTTTGTATTGCTTATTCCACCAAATATGATATACATGGAATCATTGTGACTCCACCTGATGGATTGGAATCCTAAGTGTCTGATGAAATACTAATTTCCAGGAAAAAAGTCATCCAGTCCTGATATAAAACCTGAGACAAAAGGACTTGAGGAAAGTCTTCAATATGACCTGAGCTGTTTAAAGGGATTTAAAACCCCAAACTTTAAGCTTTACATTTTTTACTCTCCCCACTTTGATGATTTACCTTTTCAAAAACTCAAACGTCAAACTTAGTAAACTTTTGTAAACTCAATTTATCAGTCACAAATCACTGATCCTCCCATGTGCTTTTACACTATAGCAGATTAGCAATCACAACCTTCTCAAAACCTTATCAAACCTTTATAATACCTTCTTCATCAAATTTTGACACAATTCCACGTCCTAAGTCTCCCACCATCACACCCACTAGATATAAATCGCCATAGCCAGTAAATAATTCGGATTTTTTGTCCATTTAAAGCTGTAGCTTCAGGGTTGGGCTGTCTTATGATCCCTGCTTGTGTTCTAAATCCTATTGGAAGATCCCACTCGTTATTTGACTACTTCTTGGGGCAACGGGTTTTGTATTTGAGCCAACTAAAAGCATTTGGGTGTAAATGAGAGAAAGGCTTTTTACGAATGGTGAGATTAACAGCCAAAGGCAGAGGGGTTAAACTGTTTGATGGACTGGTGTTTCTGTAGATTGACCACTTTAGCTTCTAACCCCTCAAGGGGGTTTCTGACACATGGTAAACACCAGGTCTATTGGGTGTCAACTATTGGTCTCTAAGCTAGCTGCAACTGGAAACTCGTAAAGAGTGAGAACTTCCGAGATGTCAAATATAGCCCTATGGGTAGATCTAATTAAAGATAATGAGCCGATATACATTTAACTTTTTGTCAAGTAATAACTTCCGACCCAATATTCCTCAGTCACTGCTGGGGCAACAGTGGTTTAGAAGAGTTTGCCACTATTTATAAATTAACTATCACCCTCTGAGGCCGTAGCTTCAAATCCAGCTATGTAGCATATGGGTCTCACCAAGGTCTTGTCATGACCTCGGCTGTTAAGTGGAACATAAAAGCTAGACCTCTAGCTTTTGGTGAGTGGGCTAGAGATTATCAGGCTCAGCATTGAATCACTTGGCTCTCACGTCTGTGGTTTTGGGTTCAAACCCAACTCATGTCAACATGTGTTATTTACTGCAGACTTGTTCTAATGCAATATTATCTATTAGACGGGGAGTAAAATATCAATTTGGACTTTAAACTTTGATTATAGTTTACCATTAAGAGATTGAGGTACAAAATTATGTTATTATTCTGTGGCAAAGTAAAAATTAATTTGGTCATACTAACAGAGCCTAAAATAACCAGTATTTAATGCCTGATTAAACATAAAATTTCAAGAATGTACAAAACTGTAGATAAGAAAATATATAAAAAATTGAAGCAGTTTTTCATGCCATTCATAACGACAGGAGTTCCATCCGTTGGCATAAAAGGCTCATTCGGTTGGTACAAAACATGTTTAACCCATCTGAAATCATATGTTAAAATATTTGCTATTGGCTAAAATAGGTATTTGCTGTGCAAGTTTTGCCACAAGTATCAACTGCCACATAATATAATATTTTGTTGGATGGAAACTGATGTTAACACCAAAATAAACAAGATGCACTCAGAGAGAGCAAAACGCTCGACTCCATGTGACCAGTCTCTCAAGTGATATAAAATATTGTAAGGAAGACAATAAAATAAAACCAAACATGTAAATTAATTTTCAAGAAGAAATATCAAGTAGAAAGCCAAAGCCATTAAAAATACATTGAAATGGGACCTCTGGAAAATAATTAATTTTTTTTATCTAAAATAAGATCCTGATCTTTCTTTTAGTAACTTCTTCCTTCAGTCAGGTCCTACTCACAAATTTTTAAATAAAGATCTGTTCATTAGTTTTGGAGTAATCTAAACACACACACACCCCCCCCCCCCCCCTCCCATGCACACACACAAAAAAAAATAAAACAAACATAAACAATTTAACACACAAGAACATAAACTGCTGGTGGAGGTAAAAATTCTGCTTAAAGGTCAATTCTTGGTGAAAATCATGCATGGTAATTTTTTGTGATGGACTGTCAAGGAATTGAAAGAAAAAAGAGAAAATAAAACAGAAATAATAATTAATAAAAATTATGAATATACCACCTCCCTCTTTATTACGTTTATGTCAATTTCAAGACATACAATGAGAAGAAATATTTTTACTTAAAGACATCAAGTATCACAAGCTAGGTTTGTGACAAACAAAGGCAGTTACATTGTGACATCACTTAGTAATGACTTCATCAGAAAGCAAAATATTGATTTTTACGTATGTGATGAAGAGAAGCAGTTTCACTGTGTATTCCCAATTAAAATAAGAAAAACTCTCTCCTGGCTTTAATTTTCAAACAAATTAGACCAAATTTAGAAGAATCTGTCTGTACCCCATGAAATACCTTTCCACCAAATTTGAAATTGATTGAAGTTATAGTTTTTGAGTTATAAGGGCAAAATGATGCACAGACAGAGAAGCAGATTTCACTGTAAAAGCCCAATTAAAAATAAGAAAAACTCTCTCCTGGCTTTAGTTTTCACACAAATTACACCAAATTTGAAAGAATCCGTCTGTACCCCATAAAATACCTGCCCACCAAATTTGAGTTCGATTGGTGTTATAGTGTTTGAGTTATAAGGGCGAAACAGTGCACAGACAGACTGACAGACAGACAGACAGACAGAAACAAACTGATCACAATAACCCTCTCCAATCGTTGAGCGTTAGTAAATGCTAGACATTACCAGATCTCTCCTTTTTACAGGATCTGGCATTAGTCAAGTCTTTTGTCTTACAAATCGTCTTCCCTAACCTGTTGTTGTTGAGCCTGGTCTATTTATTACACTATAAATGTTTTTCTTATCCAGCTGTAGCAGGATAAGCCTTCATAAATTGGAGGCTGATGCATATTAGTGAAATCAGTGAGATTAGGCCAAACTGGATTGGACATGAGCAACCATGCTGAATCAATACAGTAATTAACAGTGTGTCTCGTGTAATGTGTTGACCATAGGTTTCACTGTCACGATCTCTTGTACCCTGTTCACATTGAAATCCGACTTGACAAATATTGAGGGTTGAAGCAGATCAAAGCAGATTAATTTCAATCCGGATTGATTGTCAACACTACAGAGTTTATTCTGAATTGAGAATTTTTCCAGATTGTACTAAAAAACCTCTTAAATTAGACAGCTTAATTAAGACACCAGATCAATAGCAAAATTGTCAAACATTTCTGCTTATTCAATTATCCTGGTACATTAATAAATTTTCATACATTTTATGCCAAGTTGTAATTGTTGTAAAATCATACACCATTCACTTCAGGTCGCCTTTGTTTCACTTGGTCAGTCCTGCTAACGTACGATTAAAGTACTTGCACGTATATTGCCACGATTAATAATACTAAGTAAAGCTATTTTTTCTAGGCATCAAGTCAATTAATTACAGTGCCAACACATTCAACCCTTGTCAACCCTGTCTGAGCGGGTTCACACTACAAATGGGGTCAATCCAACCTGTTTCAATTTGCTTCAGTCTATTCCTTGAGCAGTGTTTACCCTTGTCAGCCCGGATTGTAAGCATTTTCACAGAATCCCCGGTCTGCTTAAATCTGTGTCAGCCTGAGCTAAATCACAAATATGAATGTCAGGTAAGAGGCCTCAGTGAAGGAATGGTGAACAGGTTTAATCTCTAACTATAATCTCTAGATATAGTAAGGTCCTTTCCTGATAATACGTCAGCAGTTAAAAGGGATCTGAATCTTCTAATGTGCTTAGATTTAACAGAAATTTATGCACATTGTGTGGATTATGTCAACAGGAGTAGTCTTCATGGATTAGTGTTTTTTTCTGGACTGCATACCAGTCCCTTAAAGAGGAATCAAGAGGAGTAAATTGTGGGTTGCCTTTTGACTCCATAATTTTAACGTCCCTTGAAAGCGGAGGAGTTTATTCATTCACACAACTCGAAAACTATACATTGAATGGGAGTTATATTATCACACAAGGTGGGGTCTTTAAAGATTTTCTCTTTTTGCTATTTTAGTTATCTGTTGTGAGCAATTTTGCAAATATTTTTAGTGGGTGAGGATATCAAATCCACCATCAATATTGGACAGTGCTGATCAGTGCTGCATCTTAAATAAAATAAATAATATTAACCCAATAACAAAACACAACAAGACACAATATTAAAAGATGTTATGAATCATGATTACAAGTCTAGATTTCTAAAGGGGGTTTCTTGAGCATATTTTCTCTAATTAAGCACTATTAATCGCCTTTGCGTCTTATTTTCACATAAAGTGGGATCTACCCCTGACACATTTTTCCTCAAAGATAATTTGGATCTGCAATGGGATTCCAGAAAGTTTTAGGGATTTTCGCCAACATCTTTCCCAACTTAGCATATACTCTATCCAGCGTCTCCATGGTATTGGACTTGGCAACGGCTATGGAGCGATAATTGTTTCAATTGGATATCTGGTGTATAGAATATCTAGTTATGGATACCAGAACGAGTGTCTGAGCCCACTCAAGCAGTGCTTGTCACGGGTTCAGGTTCAAATTCAATCCATCATGTTCAATGTGACCATCATTGCTTCAAGATATTTTGTTTGTTTAGCAGCTGTATATTGACAAAGAAGCAGGTCATCTGTGGCCTAAATATTAGCAAGTTTCACATATAATTACAGGCTGCGGCTTCCATGAGGGTTAGACTGCTAAAAGGGAAAATGCTGAGGGTCTGTCCCTAAAACTTTGACTATCAGGGTTTCATTTGATAACCGAAAAAATCTTCTGTTTAAACACATCAAAGTTAATTTATGTTGTAAATTAAGAATATTATGCAGAAATTGAAATTAGCTTAGTAGTCTGTATGACATATCCATTTTAACAAATCTGAAGCTGTCTTAAGGAAATTCATGGATTTCTTTTCTTGGTCTTTCTAAATCAGATATAGTGCTACTTGTACAAAAAATGGTGCACATCAAAAGAAAAAAATATATATATAGGCTGTGCAACAATTTTTCTTTAGTACCGAAACAATAGTAACAAAAACATGCCAGATTACATACACAGGAATGTCATTATGGAATGACCATTAGTTTGAAATTTTTATACTAAGAAAAGACCCCATCTAATGCTCCTCAAATAAAATGTCTTATTGGTCAAAAGATTTTGTATGTATATTGCAGGGCAACAGGACAGGTGAATTTAGAAGGTCAAGTGTCAACGCAACATCCTTTTCCACAACTAATGGGGTGTCTAAAACATGTGACTTGATTTACTGTTTTACATCACGCCTTTTACCTTTGCATTAGTTATATTGTGATGGCTAGTTAGTTGTACACAGGAAACTAGTACATACAGTAGTTCACGGTTATGTACTGTAAACTACAAACGAACTACAAACAACTACCATATTTCCCACCTGAGGTCAGACTGGGATTTAAACTCTCAACTCAGAGGCTGAGAGGTGAGTGTTTTACCACTGCCCCACCAATTACTGAAATATATCTTTATGGAAGACCCTCAAGGACTCCCACATGATATCATTAGCCAGATTCAAACCCCTGATCTCAGTAGTGAGAGTCTAGTTTGTTTGTTTTTTTTTTGTTTGTTTTTTTTTTGTTTGTTTGTTTTTTGTTTGTCAGATACCTACAAAAATGCCAAATCTATTTGACCACAGTTTGAACGCATCTGGCGTAAAAAGAAAACTCCTCTTAACCGTGCAAAGCTGCGTAAACAATTTGCCAGGTGTAATTCACTTGCCAATAAAGACAAAGCCACATATTACAGAGCTCTTGTTAATGAAAACGGTGATGACCCTAAAAAACTATGGCAAGTTCTGCGTTCTGCCTTGCACCGTATCCCTGACAAGGTTCTTCCATCAAATAGTTCACAAAAAAAATTGGCTGAACAGTTTGCCGCTTTTTTCACCAATAAGATTGCTAAAATCCGAGAGTCTTTTTCCAGTTTTTCATCTTTTTCCTTGCCATCTCCAGTGAATCCGCCAGGACTTGTCAAATTTGATGATGCCTCACCTGAGGATATTGCGAAGGTAATCAAAAATTCACCTACAAAATCCTGTCTCCTGGATCCTTGGCCCACTTTCCTAGTTAAGGATTGCCTTGATATACTGCTTCCTTCTATCACAAAACTTGTGAATTGTTCTTTGTTGGAAGGTGCTGTCCCAGATGGCTTCAAAAGTGCTGTTGTCACTCCACTGATAAAGAAATCTTCTTTATCAAAGGATGAACTAAAAAACTATCGCCCTGTGTCTGGGTTGAGCTTTATCTCAAAACTCGTGGAACGTGTAGTTGCCTCACAACTCAGTAGACATGTCTCTCTCCATGGGTTGGAAAACGAGTATCAATCTACCTATAGACGTGGCCATTCAACTGAAACAGCTCTTTTGTCTATAAAGAATCAGATTCACCTATCTCTAGCCAGAGGTGAGGCCACAGCTGTGGTGCTGCTTGATCAATCTGCAGCGTTTGACACCATTGATCATGACAAACTCCTTGATTGCTTAAGAAAATGGTTCGGTCTCGGGGGTAGATGCCTTGACTGGTTCGAATCATACCTTTCTGATCATACCCAATGCATCAAGATTGGTTTTGTTCTGTCTGAGGCTAGAAAGCTTAAGTTTGGTGTACCACAAGGTTCAGTTCTTGGTCCTATTCTTTTTTCGTTGTATACCACACCTTTGAGCAAAGTAATCTCTAAACATCCAGATGTCAAATTTCACTTTTATGCAGATGACACACAGCTGTTTATTCACCTCAAACACAAAAATTGCCTTTGATCGGCTAGGAAAGTGCCTCGAAGATGTCAAACTATGGCTGTGTGCAAATAAACTAAAGCTGAATGCTGATAAGACCGACTTTATTTTATTTGGTGCCAAGTCTCAACAAGAAAAGTTTAACCCATTCTTTCCAGTAAATATATTGGGTGAATCACTGATACCTTCAGATGCCATTAAGAATTTGGGTGTCTGGTTTGACTCAGACTTTTCCTTCACCAAACATGTTAAAAATGTATGTAAACTATGTTTCATCCAGATGAGGGATCTTAGACAAATTCGACGGTACTTGACTCGTGATGCTGCTCTTACGGCTGCAAACGCACTTGTGGGCAGTAGGCTTGACTACTGTAACTCCTTGTTTAGGGGTCTATCTGTTGCTAACCTACGCAAGCTACAATGCATTCAAAACAGTCTGGCCAGAATTGTTTGCAGAACCACATGTCTTTCTCACACCACTCCACTAAGAAAAGCCCTTCATTGGCTACCCATAAGGCACCGTTGCATCTTCAAGACTGCCTTGTTGGTATATAAATACCTACATACTAACTGTCCAAAATATTTCAGCCCATTTCTCAAAGTTAGACAATGTGCCTATAATACTCAGTTGAGTCAATCTGATGGTATAATTCTACATGTTCCTCAATACCAACCATCTATTTACAAATCCACAAAGCAGTTTGGTCTAAGCTTTGCATATGATGCTCCCAAAATATGGAATGAACTCCCTGATAATGTAAGATCTGCCACTTCCATTGCTTCCTTCAGAAAAAACTTAAGGCATACCTATTCTGCCAAGCTTATCCTCCTTAGTATTTTCCACCTCATATGGCGTTCTCTGTGATGTTGACCATAGCTATGGACAAGGACAATGATTTTTGTAACTATGCTTATGATGTTGCGCCTTAGAGTCTGTCACTTTGGCAGAGATTAAGCGCTATAAAAGTTGAATTGGAATTGGAATTGGAATTTGTTTTTAGTATTTTGTTGCTTCTTTTGTATCATAACATATAGTCAAACTGTAACAAACAATATCAAAGCAGTCTGAGTACAATCTGTTTAAGTTTTCTTATTACTAAAATACTGTGTGCTATATTTTTACATGAAAATTACATTATTATGGTATACACAGTACATTATTTGTACACATGTGTAGAAGATAGAACTAGTACTTCTAAATATACATAAATGTCATAAAGTACCATTTAAATTTGTTGTTTTTCAGCCATAGCACAATATTTTTTGAGTCTAAATTTAACTGAATATTCATAAATCAAAATAGCTCTGCAGAGTGCTAAAACTTATCAAAAGTTTCTAGATTTTCATATAGAATACAACTCACTTTAAAAATTTTTAAATTTCTTTTACTAGAAAAGTAAAGTTAGAAAAAACTATTTGATGATTGTTAGATTTATCCAATACCACTTTCCCAACTACAAAATATAGCTAAACAAAAACTCTATACACTTATTAGTGAAGGAAGTTGTGTAAAGTCCAAAAATTATTTTACACACTGTAAAAGTGAACTTTGTATAAGTTATCTTATAGAGACACGTGCTCAAGTTCCTCCAGGAATTAAATGTCTCACTGCAACGGTAAAGATGGTGCTCTATATTAGCAGTCTGAGTGCAATGAATTGAATTAGGGGAAGGAGATTTCTTCCATTTATAGAGATTATAGTAATAGCTGATAGATCTATTCAAAACTTTACACTGGAATGATTGTAGATACAGCTCTTTGGTTATTTTGTGTACCAGTGCGAACACAGAATTCTATTCTATTTGTCGTACAAAAAGGAAATAAGTTTAGCCAGATTTTCATTGCTGTGGGTTCTTTAACTACATGTCTGGGTAATTCTGAAAATACTTTCCCACTTGTATTTTCCCACTAGTATGTTCCAGCAGTGAGTATCTATTACTAATAATAATATTCCATTCTGGCCTCACCCTAAGCTCCTCAGCAGTAATATTTTTTATCCTTATTTAAAAGGTCTACTATTTTTAGATTGATTAATTCTCTATCTAATCCCAAATCTTTAGGGTGGATTTATGATTTATTTATAGTTATCTGTTTAAAAAGATATAATCAATCAAATTGATTTGTAGGTCCTTGGGGGTATTTTTTACTTTAAACCATGATAGGAAAGTTTAAAGATGGAATTTGGAATTTGTATAATTATTCATGTTATTACTTAATAGTTTGTAGTTTAACATGAACTTTTTAAAGCTAAAGACTTTTAGAAAAAGTTCAAACATTTACCGTCTTCTATAAGTACTTTTTTCATGAATGCTATTTTTGTGCCTCTTGAAAAGCATACACTTCATGCATTTTTAGGCCTCCACTATCCACGGGTCATTTATAGTTTCTCTCTTGATCCTTGGAGATTTTTGGTCCAATAAAAATTGAACATTATTTTGTCTAATTGCTCTAAAAATTCTTTGGGTGTAAAAGTTGTCCCGAATAATTGTACAACCTGGGCCAGTATTAATGTCTTGATTGTCGTGATGTATTCCTTCCAAGATAGACATCTTTGGCTCCAGATTTGTTATACACTGTTTTTTTTTTAATGTTCATTGTAATTTAGTTTACTGCATTCATTCAAGTCAGAGAAAAAGCAGATTACTAATGTTTTGAAAGGACCCTTATTAATTTAAAGATTTGAAAGCTCTCTTGATAAATCTGCCTTTGTTAACACTGTGGGACCAAGTTGTACAATTTCACATTTTGCAAGATTCAGTTTCAAACCTGATATTTTTTAAAATTTTAAAATTAAGATATCGTTAGTTTCAGGGATTCTACATCTTGTGCTAAAAATGTAGTGTCATCAGCTAATTGTATTCTCAATTGTCAATGGTAATGCCCTTTGCATCTTTGTTAGCTCTCAACTTGATAGACAGTATTTCTGCAACTAATATAAACAATAGAGCTGATAATGGACACCCTTGCAAAGTTCTTCTTCCTAATAGAAATTTTCTTGAAAAATAGCCATTGTTTAGTATACATGATCTTATATTGGCACATAAAAATATTATCCAAGCTCTAAATGTTTTGCCAAAGTTTTATGCAAAACATTAAAATAAAAAGTCCCATTCAACCATACCAAATGCCTTATCAAAATCAATTAAAACCAGTAAGCCACTAGTATTGTATTTTTGCTGAGTAATAAAATGTCTTCTATGGACCTTATGTTTGATCATTATGTTGTCCTTTGATGTATCCCACTTGATCAGGATTGATCAAATATGAAATTTCTTTTGTAATCTTGTTCCCAAAGCTTTTGCAAGTATCCTGTAATCTCTGGCTAGGAGCGAAACTGGCCTCCAAAATTTCATATACCAAAGAACCATCTAATCATGGTGACTTATCATTTAACATTTCTTTTAAAATCATTGACAACTCCGTAACACTTAATTCAGAGTCTAAAAGTTCATTCTGCTCTTGGTTTAATTTTGGTGTAAATAGGTTTTTTACAAAAAGTTCATTTGTCAGAGTTTTGTTTTTTTTCCATGGATTTTTTGTTGCATAAAGTTTCTCACAAAAAATAAAGCTTTCTCTTTTAAAATATGCTTAGGCATATCTATCACTATACCTTTAGAGTTTAATCACTGATTACATATGTTTGTTATCATAATTTCATTTTTTCTAAGTTGAGAAAATATTTTGAATTTTTTTCTCCATCTACGGCAAAGTGTACTTTTGATCTTCATTTTGCGTCATTGTTTTACATATTTGTATAGTCACCCATTTTTTGCAATTCTCATATTCTGGAAAATTGGTTCGGTTAAAGTTATCTTCCAATTGTAATAGCTTATTCAATATTTCTCTTTCAGGTTTCTACATTTTGCTTTATGACCAGAGTAAATCATGGTTGCCGCTCTGATTTTACATTTAATAATGTAAAAGCATTCTTTTATTATTACATAGATTATCAGATAAAGTTTCAGCAATTCTTTCTTTAACTGCCTTCATATAATTCTAGTCCTTTATTAAAATACAGTAGTGACGTCACTCTATTGTTAAAACAGTAGATTCAGTCATGGAGAAAGCAAAAGGAACAGTAGATTCATAGATACAAATGTACGAGGGCCGAGGGTACGAATGTTCAAAGTGCTTTCTCTGACTTAAAATACTGTTTAATAGTATGATAGTAACAGTTTTGGCATTTTTTGTAAGTATATCAGACGAAATATAGAAAATATTCATATTATAGCTTAATCCAATTTGATTGTACTCAGTATTTTTAAAATAACCTGGATTTTTAAAATTTCTAAAATATATAACCAAAAAAAACCCAACAAATAAAATTGGTTTCAAGTTATTTCTACATTTTAAAAGATATTTTTCATAGCATGGAAATATTATTAGTTAATTTTCCAAAATTATCACATTACTATTAGTTGTAAATATGCAAAATTATAATTATAAACATTTCAGCCTAAAACATTTTTACATAGTTCTTAAATACCAACTTGTGTTACACTAAAATTATGAATATCACACACAAAACAGTATATTTTGAATGCTTTTTTAAAGAAGGTAAAATACTGATACAGGAATTTAAAATGTACCAATATTTGAAGGCTAAACTGTAACTGGTCAGGCTTTTGTACTTTGGCTCCCTTTACAAAAATAGTTGATTTGTGCATTTTATAGGGAGTCCTCTAGTATACTTCTTAAAATACAGTAGTGACGTCACTTTATTGTTAAAACAGTAGATTCGTACAACCGAATGTGCTGTTTTTCCTACTGTTTTTGTAAAGGTTGGGATTTAAGAAGTATGTAAAAATGTGTTAACATTTACCCACATTTATTTTTTGTTGTGTAAAGCTTTAAAGAGAAAATATTAAATATACAATATTTAAAGGTTTTACGTTTTGCAAGACTGTGTGTAATATGTATACTCAGTCAAAGCCCAGATTTATTTGGCATTCTAATTTCTACAGTTTAAATATTTAAGATCTTATTTAGGCTGAAATGTTTATGATTTGACTTATTCACAACAAGTAATGTGATTATTTTGGAAAGTAACTAATAATATTTCCATGCTTAGAGAAATGTCTTTTAAAATGTAGAAATAACTTGAAACCAAAAAACTACTATCATACTATTATCATGCTATTATACAGTATTTTAAGTCAGAGAAAGCACTTGGAACAGTAGATTCGTAGTACATTCGTATCTATGAATCTACTGTTCCTTGTGCTTTCTCCATGACTTAATCTATTATTAAATTTCCAGAAACCTTTACCTCTTTCCAAGCCTTTTAACAATTTTACATTGAAATTGATAAGGCTGTTTAATTGCAACATTTTCTATTTCACGTTCCAAAGATACTGATATTTAAAACATCCAGCGTACTTTGAACTATTCGACCACGACCTTTTCCTCTCCATGTGAACTGGACCGGTGTTCCTTTTCAAAAAAGAAACTTCAACAAAAAAATTAGCACTTATCAAGTTTATCACTTAACTAATACATAGACCAACCTTAAATGTTTAATTCATACAGCTTATTTTAAAATACATTTATAAAACAAGTATATCTTTTTCACTATTCACTACTTGCTTATTTTTTTACAAAGATTTGAAGATACATAGCTACCATATTACTTCGAATTGGAAAGCTTTTACTAGTCAGCAAGAAGTCTGACAATATGTCCATAATGAAGGTTGTCAAATAACGTTTTACTTTACTTGATTTGCGCAGATTGTTTGTAAATATATAAGAATGTATTACTTCCAAACACACGGCTGTTGCTGCACATAAATTTGCCAAAACAAATATGTTTAACTGATGTAAATGAATAAAGTTCTAAAGGTCCTGAAGCCCAACCAATCTGCTACATTAATGCACTGTTCACTGTAAATTTACATTCATTATTTAAGACAACATTTAAGATAACATCTTGATATCTAATCTGAAAAGACACATATTATTATCACAACTCCCAAACTTTCCCAAGTAAAATTCTGAAGTGCCAATTTTCCACAAATATTTTATGTCATTTTCACTATTTTCCCATTTCATCAGATGAATGTTACATTAGCTAATTTGCAGAGATTTTTACAGTGTTATCCCTCCTAATTAATAATAAATTATCAACAACAATATCGTGCTATATATAATGACAACCTGTTGCTTTCAATCAGAGATCTGTTTCTGTTAAGTTAAATGCTTAACCATATATCTTTAATAAAAATTACAACCAATTACTAAGAATTTCCCAAATAAATAACTATATTGCTACTATAGAACCTGTTACTTGTCATTTATAACCCCAAAAATCTAGTGAGAGGTCAGAGTTATAAAATACCAAACTTATTAACCATTGGGCCAGTGATTTCTCATATTGTGTAAGTGGTAAAGCATTCAACTTACTAAAAGCTAAACCTGAAGAAAAAATTTTAACATTTTGAAAATACTTTTACCAAATGTTTTGAAGTTTTGCGCTATTTACAAATAAAAGTCTATCAATATATACTTGACCAAAAAGGAAACACAGATTTTATAAAGAATAAATGATAATATTATAATATATTTTGCTAAGTATAGAAAATAAGACTGTACTGAATACCATATAGCTGAAATCCAGCTCATGATTCCTCAACATTGGAGATTCCATAACATCCTGTCCTGATGTGGTATTAGTTGTTTTATATTCAATGCAAATAGGTTTGATTTTCACATTGAAATACCATTGCTCTTTTAATTACCTTACAGTATAATATACATAATAATCTGTGAGAAATAAAATACAGTGAAATCAAAATGAAAAAAAAAACAAATCTAAGTATTCTTACCTGCACTGGTAAATGCATTAAAATCCGATTGAATACTCCTCTTTTGTCGTGAAATAAAGGAAAACACCTTTAATTTTACGTTGGCTGATGCCTGTCCTGTTGAAGGTGACACACCACTAAAATATCCGTCCCGGGAAAGACCAAAAGAAGTGTGTTTGTGTTGAGAACAAACAACTCACAATGATTAAAAAGTCTTGGATTTCATGTGATGATCTGCAGAACGTGTGAAAAGCCTAGGAAAGGGTGATTATAGCTGGTCTTAAATCCAGTGTTTCATCAAGAGAAATCTTTTAAATATAATTTGCAGTCTCTTTTTATGTTCCTCTTTTTGTGGCTGTTAGTGTGAGAATGGGGAGGGGGTAAGGGTGAGACAAAAATACAAAGATTACAAATAGAATAATTATGTCAGTAGAATAAAAAAAACTACATAAAGGCACCAAAAAATGAGAGATAAACTTGAGACAAAGTCTAATAGAAAACCTATAAATTCTGTTTAATCTGCTTTCTAAATGCCATTACCTTACAACAAGGCAGTCTTAGAAAGGACTAAGCCATTATCAGCTTATTTCTAATCAGTTTAGACCATCTAATATGGTTAAAAACAAGGCAGCTTAGAGTTTTTGAGGTGCAGCAAAACTTTGAAAGATTTATTTTCGGGCCGGGGGGAGAAAAGAGGCTTTGTAGTTGTAATTTCTGCTGATGCCTTACTATGGTGCCGTACTTATGGACTTTAATGACTGGCTAGGTGCACGACACTGCATCTTGCAAGGGGGATATAAGAGGAAATCTCCTGGCCTTTAGTTGGTTTTAAGTAGGAGAAATGTGATGTAGTTAAAGAGGGCTATATATGTGATAAAGTACTGTGTGATCAAAAATATACTGCTGGTGTCATTGTCTGGAAAGTGTTGTTTTTCTTTCCATCAGTAGAATGAGGCCTTATTGGGATAGTTGTAATCACATTTTTTTGATAAATGATCTCTTAGTTTTCACCTCCATGGTTGTGGGTTTGAATCCAACAAATGACAAGGTATGGGAGACATAGCCTATCCTGATACGTCCCTGGTTATTTGTGACCAAACTTTGCTTCACAATTAAGGTCTCTCTGTCTGTGATACTGTCTGATAATTTTGCTGATTTTTATTTTTATTTATTTATTGTTTATTTATTTATTTATTTATTTTTTTTTTTTTTTTTTGGGGGGGGGGGTGGGGTTGCGGGGACTGTTTTTGATTTGGCCATACAGAACAGTTTATAAGCTTCCAAAAACATAAAGAAAAGTCAAAGTTAGTCTTGTATGGCCCTTTTCACTTAGATCATGTTGGGTCAGGCCATACTAATATTTTAAACATGTAAGCATCAATTCTAACTCCAATTCTATTGGACTTTTAAAATTCTTAATCTCTTCTTATTAAAGGGGACTCTAAGGCACAACAGAACCAAAACAGTCAAACCAATTTCATTATCCGGGGCAGAAAAGAGGTTAAACACCACAGAGAACGCCAGGGGATGGTAAAGGTGGGTATGCCTTGGTGTACAGGTAGGTTTTAAGCTGCTTTCTGACCCCAAATCAATCAAAACATGATTACTACGAGGAATCTTGGGGGTTTTTTTATAACTAACAACCACTGGTGATACAGTGAGTATGACACTCGCCTCCTACATCTCAGTTCCTGGATTTCATTACCAATCTACCGGATGTGGCCAAGTTAGTAGTTGCTTGTTCCTTAGTGCCTGAAGGTTTATGAATATTTACCATCTGATATATACCGAATTCCTCCATCCCTCAACTACCCGTTGTGACATCAACTATACTATATTATGTTAAAAACCTGCAATCTAAAATAATAGGGATTTGTGTGTCACTTAATCTCCATCATTTGACAGAAGATTTTTATCTGCATTTGTTTTGTGTCATTTAATGCTAGTTTCTTTTGATTAATTTATGCATCAATGGATAGCAGTTTGGTGTTTCTTATTCAGATATTTTTGAACTAATTTATCTTTCATAGGGTTTCTAAGTGGTAATAAGTATAATTTCGTCCTAATCTGTCAGAAGACCACTCAGTCTACACCTTACATATCATAATATTTATATTAATGATTCTGATTGGCCGAACTGTGAGTACATTATGTACTTCATTTTTTGTGCCAACTTAAGATGTGTGCCAAATTACCAATCAGTAGACTTACCACGTATGTACTTTTAAGGTTATTAAGGGCAAGAAGGCCACCAGTTACTTACTGATGGTCAGTGATTTTCAGTTTAGATTTTTAAGTGCAAGCCTTGAGCATTTGCTCTTCTAGACAGCACTTTTTTAAGTGCGAGCTCTAGCGAGGCTTGCATTTCTAGGAATCACTTTTTTTCACGGCAATGGGCTACATTAGTACTGGGATGGGTGACCGTCTGAGTTCTAGACCAGCTATATGATGTACCTGAGTAGGGATTTCTTTTTTGTCGCCAGACTTTCATAAATTCTAGTGCACTACTCGTGTCTCTGATGGCTGTGCAGCTCATGTATGTAGACCGAAAGTCTTTTCGGCCTTGTTTTTTTTGTCTCTGGACTATCATCAATTGGGACTACTATAGTGCCTTACTGATGGCTCTGCAGCACGCCACTGTAGATCAAAAGACTTATGGGCCTTGCCCTTCCAACTACCAATCACAATATAACCGATAAGGTACCAGGCATGACGAAAACACTAAATAAATAAATCAAGGGGATATATAACCCAGACTTTAACCAGTCACATCTTGGTTGCATATGTTTCTTTTTATCTAATACATACAGTTACTTGGTGTATAACATGTTTAATCCTCATATCTCATATCTGTTGTCTTTAGTTACCTGAGTCTAGCTTATGGTAACATTCAGATTCATTTAAGGTCTGTCCTGATATGATCATAGCTATTGCAAGAGACCTAAATCTCCCAACGTTTACTTGGCAGACTTATATATAGAAAAGTATCGCTATAGGTGCTGGTTTTATTAGACCTTATTAGAAGCCAGCCAATTTTAAATACTCTACAATGTATACATTCAGCTTAATTGCCACAAAAAAGCTTTTAAAGTTGTTTAATCCTTGTAAAAACAATTAAATGAATGTATATCATTTAAAAAAGACTTTGGTCGTACATTAATAACCAGGTGATTTTATTTGAGGACTCCACGTGTAATGAGATTACCACTTCTTGTTCATTGTACAATTCAAGAGCCGGTTTCCTACAAGAACTGATATTGTTGTTGGATATTGTTGAATTTGACTCCTGTTTTATGGCAAATCGACCTCCAGCAATTTCCCTACAAGTACTATCTAAATTTGAACAGCAAATAAGCGCCTGTCATCTATGGCAAACTAAGGATTACCTGTTATAAAAAGGATGGATTTTTTACATCTGATTATGAAGGAAAGGATTTGAAAGAATTAAAGGAGTGTTTCAATATTTGATGTACATGATTTAAGCGGCTTACACCTTCTAAAGAGGGTATTTGGACAATAAAGGATTGCGGGATATCTTGTTGATGCTTCTCAAACTTTTCTTTGTCCTTTACAAGCTGGTGTCAACAGAAAGGTGGGAGGACTGGATATCACTGTTTGTTTTTCTGATACCTCTTCATTATTAATCCTTTTAGAAGGTATGTGTGTATATATAAATAGAAGGTGGTAATGTATACTTCTAATTTAATCACACGGATATCTTAAAATGTTAAACATCTCATTAATTTTTGTCACAAGCTACAGATTGCTTTATGATTTGTTTTCAGGCTACTTGTGTATTCTTTCAATGAAATATATTAATTGATGCATACCTATATCTATTATGTTATATGCTGTCTTCAACATATGGATAACTTTTTAATATTAAAATTAAAATAGAATTAAATGTAAATTTGTTTACCTTGGGCAAACAAATATGGAAGACTGGCCTAAGATGATCTTTAAACTTGATAAAATATTTTAAAATATCACTGAGTAGATATTGAATTCCTGGTGAAATTTTAAGCTAGCTTTACACATTTCTGTTTTGATGCTACAATAACCATTATTTAGACAAAGGTCAGAGATATGGTTTTACATCGGATTCCACAGCCAGAGTCATATTGGGATAGGCTTTTGACATTGTCACTTTTGGGCGTCGAACCTACAGTCTTGATCATCTATCACTGCAAACTTGAAAATTACTTGGCCTAAGTACCAATATCAGGGGTTAGAAATATTGCACCAACTTGATCCCTAATCTGAAAAATTAGCCTGTGTTTTCAACAGTTAATTCGTTAACAAGTAAAGAATACCATGAAACACAACCCAAGGTCACTACGGCAAGGTCAAAGGTCAAATCAAGGTCACACCTACACCCACAACCCCGACGAATGTCTGTACCAAGTGTGAACGTCCTACACCTTTTGGTTTCTTAGATACAGCCCAGACTAAGATAATTGATTCTGAAAGGGTGTTCTGGGTCATTAGTCCAGGGTTTGAAGTATAAACAAAGGGGGATATTATGCCAGGAAGCTTGGGTTGAATTGGTAGATCTTAAGAAGAAGATAATGTAAAAATAATTTAAAGACATGTAACTGATGACATGAGATGGTCTCAGTGCAATATGATGAAGAAGTTGAATATCATAATATATCTTGGCTATTTCCTCAACGACAATACAATATGAGTTGATATGAAATTGTTTTCATGAACTTTTCAAAAAATTTTGAATAGATTCGTCAAAGTTGTTGTTTTACATCCAGTTCAACAGCCAGGGTCATATTGGGACAGGTCCACAACATCTGTCACTTTTGGGGGTTCGAACCCAAACAGAGGTGAAAGCCTACGATTAGATGCCAAACTTGCTAATCCACTAGGCTATTGAGGATAGGTATCAGCAGCATACATCAGATGACCCCATTTCAAACAAGTAGTATATGAGGGAGCACAAACCCTCTCACAGGGATCCAGAACCAAATATTACATTTATATTACTATTGCTATACTGCTTATTAATTTAAGCACGTCACAGTATGACCAATATACAGTACAATATTAAGCAATTGTATGCTAATCTAAATAGGTTTTTAATTTTCTCTTTAAAGTCCAGGATGACATTACAATTCCTTAGTACAGGAGGTAAGCTGTCCCATAGCCTTGGTGCAGCAGAGCTGAAAGGTTCTATTTTTAATTCTTTGAATTCTTTACAGCTTGAGGGAACCTGGCACATTGGGTCAGTTTTTGGCTAATGGCCAAGTAAGTGTCCAATAGAAAATAACTGATTCTTCACGGGGTCCTGAACATCAATAGAAATCATTATATCAACAGCAACTGGCGAAGAGACTGAAACGTGGCCTAATGCAACCGGTGCAATTATTTTAAACCTTTCAAAACACTTATATGGGTAGCAAAACATGTCTGTATGGGAAAGGTTTACAGGTGATTGCCTCAAGTATCTCTACTTACACCTAATTACAGACAGTTCAGATCATGTCTTTATTCATGGGAGATTCATATTTGTGAAACGGAGAGGTGTGACCTAGGTATAAGGGAGCTGTGTTTACACGTTGGAGTAAATGTGAGGATTTGATTTGGGTTTCAGATGATGGACAGACTTTTGCATTTGTTAAGCACGAGCTTTAGTAAGGGTCGTGATTCTAGAGATCACTTTTTTCTGTCTCCGGACTTTCATAAGTTGTGGCACAGTGTGATGAGTACCTGTCTTGTCACTAAAGTTAAGAAGCAATGGGCTACGTTAGTACTTGGATGGGTGACTGCCTCCGTGTACTGCTCGTGTCTCTGATGGCTTTGCAGCTCATGCTAGTAAACCCAAACCCCTTTTGGCCTTGTTAATATAGATTTGTATGTTCATTTCTTTGGAAATTGTAATTTTGGTTTGGATGTGTATTAATTTTTAATGGGATGCAACATAATACTTGAGTGTTGATGCATTTGTTAGAACTATGTGAAATTGCATTTCAATTGTGATGTTAAAATGTAAACTTATTTTTAAAAATATGCACTCATTCACCCAGTATCTGGCAATGTTTGGTCCACCTCATTGGACAAACCACATTTCAAAACAGATCTTTTTGATCGCCCCTTTTACTTACCGCGTTTCGTCATTATTTCCATATCTGTATAATCTTTCATTAATGTGCTAAAGTTATAGAATTAAGACAATATTTTCTGAATGAGACACGTCCTTAGCTTCTGGGCATATAAATATAAGAGGAAAAATACCTCTAAATACAAAATTTATCAAAAAAAATCCACATGTTATTGTTCATTGAAGAGAATAAAAACACTTCCAGAAAGAACATTTGGATTAGTGTGCAAATGGTTGTGCTGTGGATTTTCTCTATAGATAGCATTTTAAGCTTTTATGAATGATATAATGGAGCTGTTTACATGTCACGGAACTATAAATTTTAGGAACAAACCTACAAAAAAAATAAGCCTTTTAATCTGAAGCTTACAAAACAAAAGGAATTTTAAACCTTACTCTTTTCCATTTTTAATTATCAGTTTTTATTGTTCTTGATATATTTCATATCGGCATATTGTTCGAGGAGTATTGAAAATACAAATCCACAAAATGCTAGATAATACACTACAGTAATGTCTTAGGTAAACAGATGGCCAACATTAAATCACTTGAAGTTCCGTCTTTGTGGTCATGGACTTGAATCAAGGTCATAGCGACATGTGTGATATGACCACGAACTTTGCCTATGATAGATTGCCTTTAGTGTTTCAATAGGTTTTATTGTTAAATACTTACATTAATCTTACCAACAAACATAAAAATGGGGTAAAACACAAGACACAGTTGAATATCTTAATGGTACAAGTGGCCATATGTTCAAATCAAATATTTAATTTACCGTATCTGTTTTCTGTTTTAGAGGCTTTTTAGAGACTCTCCTGAACCTCCTAGTACCCTCCTACTGTGTATTTGGGTGACCTTTTCACTATTTATTTCTATTTTAACTCTTATCTTAACTCTTATGCCCCTTCCACACCATAGATGGTCCTTCCCAAGATTGAAGTTTTACTAGGCAGCGGGAGCACACACACCCCCAGGTCACCCCATTTTGTCAGAGTTGTTCAGACTACAGATGGAAGGCCGCTGATTCGACACAGTTTTTTAACCGTCGATAACATTAGGATGACAGTATATCAGATGTTGGTCACTGAGAAGCAACATCCATTAACCTCAACTCACCACCGTTAGCCATCATGCGAATATGTGGTGAAACGACCAGTACCTCCAAAACTCCCCTAATGTCGCTGTTACACCAAAGAATGACCAAATCACAACTTTAGGTACACCTTGGATGGCACCTTCGGTTACTGTAGTAAGAAATTCATATGCGCTTGCGCGAAATTGTCTGCACATTCTCATGGAACTAAATTCAGAGACGGAAATTTCAAGCATTTTAAAACTGTCCCTGCAGGATGCATAAGGTAATGGACAGTTCACCACTGACTCACAAGGTCGCAAAAGGACCTCAGGTGGTGGTGATCCAAGGACAGGGAAGTTTCACCAAAGATGGGTTGCCACGGGTGATACTGCCTGTAGTGTGAAAGGGGTATTATTCACACACAGTCACACTTAAGGTCTGTGTTTTATGCATTTGTGTTCCACAATCTCGATGTCTGTGTTTTACACTCATACATGTTCAAAAGATCCCATTCCCCTGATCCAAAAGCCAAACTGGATTATATATATTATTATTATTCAACTAAAACATCTTGTTATGAAACTGTAATAATACAATTTCATTGTCCAGTTGTATTTACAGAATTATTATGAGCAGGTTAAAGTCCAGCAAATTGCAGCAATTAATTATATATATTCACATACACAGTCCAAGTTCGCTCCCAAGTATGATATACTGATGCAATCCTGACACAAAGTTCAGTTCCCAGGAGTTCCTAAGATACATCCTATATGAAGACATTGTAACATTTATTGTCATAACCACAGCTGCATATGTAAAACAGTTCTTAAGAGGAGTTCCCCGTGGTAACATTAAAACAGTGCTATATACAAAGTTCAAGTCCTAAAATCTTGCATGAAAACATTATGGCATACATGTTCCTATAATAACACAGTCCTATCCAGTCAGTATGGCCCTGGGCCAAAAAATCAAATGGTAATATAGATAACACGGCAGGCTGGTCCCCCTTTGGAGTACAGTGTATGAATCTGCAGGTGACTAGTAGGCGTATTTAGCAACTGAATCCCTTGAATCTAAATTCCTCAGATAAACTGATTTGCTTGGGAAGTGACCAAAATCTGAATCCGGATTATGAATCCGTTGATCTACCTCGAGATGTAGATCAACGGATTCATATTCATTGGATTACCCATAATTCTTTGTAAAATAATGGCGGTAAAATGTGTCAGGAACTTTTAACATTTGGAATTTTTTTATGATATTTATGTTGGTTTTTATTTTTTTATTCTGGATTCATGTCGAGAGACAATTGCATTTCAGGATTTCAGCTTATCCCAAGAATCCAAATCTGAATCTGGATTGCACAGATTATGCAGATTCTTGTTTGTGAAATATGCCTTGTGATTTCATAACACCTCTAAAGTTCAAATGAAAGTTCAGAATTCATATGTGGCGATTCAAACCAACAGGATCACAATATCCTGCAAATGTGCCCACTTTACATCCGAGCTTATAGTGTACAAATCTGCAGGTAACTTGTGACTTCTTCACCCTAAACCAGCATGATTGAAAGGATGTATATCATCAGGGATATTTAACAGATACAATCCTAAGCTTTGTTTTGCGTTATATGGTACATGAAATGAGCTGTTTGTGCCTCAATCCAAATGACTGTTACCCTTATGTCTAACAAGTATGAGATCATTATGAATTCAGGCATTTAGATTAGTTGATGATATCCTGGTATGATAATGCAAAAGAAATATACATACGTGAATATTTACATCTTTATTTGTTTTCATTGAGTTGTCACCATTTGATGTAATACTATATAATTAAACAACAATTCGTTTATATTTTCTGTAATTTTCATGCATGCATTGTATTTATAGCCATGCAACACAAATATGATTTTAAAGGTCTTAATGAATACAATGTTCATATGTAAATTGTATGTCATGAACTTTGAAAAAAAAAACAGATTGTGTAGTTGTGTTTGTTAGAATGACATAGTTTTAGGATATTAATAAAATAGCATTTAAGACGGTCAAATAATTATCTGGTAAATGGATTATTAAATTAGATACTTTGATGATGTAAACAGAACCTAGTATTAGAAATGTTACAGGGCCACATCAGACTAGGCTGATACATATAGAATTATGTCACCCTCGAGTTGTATATTTGAGTGTCTCAGGGTCATACATCCTGCTACAGCAGTAGTTTCATTGTATCACTTGATACCACCCTGTCTTTTGTGCATAAACAAAACATCCGTTGTCAGCTTGATTATAGTCAAAAGACTCCCCTCCATATCTCAGACAATATACTGCACATTGTAATTTACTGCTGGAACTCGATATTGGCAGTATCACAGATCCTTCAGTCCATTCAGTTGATTTCCGATATAACGCTGAAGCTGTGAAAATAGATTGACATGAAGAAATATCAAAACATTTTTAAAAAAAATACTGCTGTCTTTGCAAGCCAGGGAAAACCACCAATAAATGATAGAACACCGATTGCTGGCTACTTTGTCATCGTTCATATGCTAGGCTGGAGTGCTACAGTGACCCTTGCTCTTGACACAAAACTGAAAACAACACTTGGAACTTCCTTATGACGCCTCCGAATATGGTCCAAGCTCATGATAACCTGCAACTGAAAACAACACTTGGGACTAACTAATGACCAGTCCCCATATGGCCCTGTCTCATAACAACATGCAACTGATAGCATGATGGACTTATTAATGGTCCTTTCCAATATGGCACCAGCTTGGCCCATCCCAGTAAGACCCTGGATCATGGCATCCGATTTATAATAACATTTGGAACTTACTGGTGGCCCTTCCTAATAAGATCCTAGCTCATAACAAGAAGCAACTGATGATGGCATTTGTGGGAAGTGCTACTGGTCATCCAAGTGTGACCCTAACTCATAAAGTCCTGTAATATCATTTTGCACTTACTGATAAACCTTCCCAATATATGGCATCAGCTATAACATCCTGTTTATAACCCGATTTTGGAGGGTCCATGGTGGTAACACACTCACCTCCCACCTCTGAGATCGGCAGATCAAACCCAGGACCCTATGTTGAAAAGTTGTTATTTGCTTACGAATGGTCGGCAGTTTACAGTATAGAACCTTGACCAACTGCATGTACGAATGTCTCTGCCCCCCCCCCCCCCCCCCCCCCCCAAAAAAAAAAAAAAAAACTACCCATCCTGAAATGACCTGTACAGTGTCAAAAGCGATGAAAAATTCCAAATAAATAAATATAACTCGATTTGGCACTTATTTATAATATCTTTGCTCATAACATCTAGTTTGTAGCAATAGTTGGGAGACGATGATGCTCCATCCAAATATGAGCTTAAATTATAACATCTAATTTATAACAACACTTGGGACCCAATGGTTGTCCATCCTAATGTGACCCTACCTCACAACATCTAGTTAACATCATTTGGGACTTAAAATTGCCCATACCAATTTTACTCTAACCTAAGACATTATCCAGCTTATAATATCAGGAATATGATAATGGTCTATCATAATAATGACCCAAATTGTTAAGGTTTGATGTTACATGCTGGATCAAGTTTAGTCTAAACCTAATGGTAAAGTTTCATGGAAATATTTGAATAACACAAAAACTATATAACTTTTTCAAAGAGCACTCCTAGTGGGTAACTTCTGGGCAAAACCTGGTATAAACCTTGAATTATCTTAAGAGTAGATTCGAAAAAGAGATCTCATAGCTGCAATGCAATAAACCTACTAAACATTCATTAACATAGAGTTAACGTTTTACGACAGGATAGAAAAGTCAGAAGCTGTCGGAAGCTTACCCATCTTACTTTCACTTCTCGTAACTGGTTTGTCTTCATCAAATGTAATTGGACATTCGGTCATCTTGAGTTCTTCTGCAGTGACTGATGTGAGTAATCTCCCTTTCAAGTCACTTGGTGTATCACACTTAAGATCCTCTTTACCCCAGTCAATATCGTATGGACAATTGTTCAGCCAGAGAAAGCATGCTCCACATTCCAGGATGTTGTAGGTCAGTATTATCTGGAGGTCAGAAGTCTGACAAAGCTTGGGGAACCACTTTAAGTGGTTAGAGAATAAATCTATGAAAGTAATGGATGGAATGGTTTGACCATACTTCAATGGTTCAACCATTGCAATATCATTGCTGCTCAATATCAGCCGCCTAAGTGCTTTTAGAGGAACAAGGTTTGATAGGTTAAGGCTATCAATAAAATTATCGGGAGCATTGATTACTTCAATAGTGTCTTTGCAAAATGTGAAATCTGGAAATGCTGTCAATTCATTTTGTTGGAGATTAATAACCTTGAGACTAGTCACATGACTTAAAAGACTGCTGTCCAATGTTTTGAGTTTATTATATGCCAAGCTGAAAATAAAAACAAAACAATTAGAGTAGGTAACAGTGATAGCTAAGAAAGCCTGGAACCACCATCCAAATTCAAAATTCAAAATATGAAATATGCTATTTGGAATTCCAAATACGTATTTGGAATTCTGAATAGCTTATTTGGAATTCCAAATACGTATTTGGAATTCTGAATAGGGTATTTGGAATTCCAAATACTGTATTTGGAATTCTAAATACGTATATGGAATTCCAAATACGTATTTGGAATTCTGAATAGTGTATTTGGAATTCCAAATACGTATTTGGAATTCCGAATAGCATATTTGGAATTCCAAATAGCATATTTCATATTTTGAATTTGGATGGCGGTTCCAGGCTTTCGTAGGTAGTAAATGGTGTACCAAAAGTGGGCATCACTTCGACAGTACTATAGAAATTTATTATCTAAATTTTCTTTGTCAAAACATTTCACTTGATTAACACATTTACTAGTCTATCAAAAAGCAGCCACATATTTTATGAACCAAACATTATAGGAGGAATAATTTGGTGGGCTAACCCAGGCAAATAAAGGAACAACCCTAATTACCAAAATACAGGGTGTGCATAGTTGATGTTTAGGTGTTACACATCTTATGTTTGTAAAACTGTTACTACAAATATAGGTAATATGTACCCTGGGAGGTTTCCCAGAAAATACACAAAAACTCTTTAGTAAGCGCCACATAGATGCATTGAAAAAGACTGAAAATTGACTTACTCTAAGAATTCTGTGGCTGATTGTACATCTCCTGGTGTTTCCAACAGACCCTTGTCTTTGTAGTTGCACTTGTTGTTCACATGAGTTTCAAATTCTGTTGACGGGTTGGATGGTTCCCAAGGCTCGCAGCTGAGGACTGGCTTTGTCAGCATCAACCAACACAGGATAGTTCTTGTAGAGGACAAGACTGACATGTTCTGGTAAAATGGAAAATGTTTAAATGCAAGTTAATGTTTGCTTCTGTGATGTTTATACCCTATAGCCATCCCGTGATACCGAATCTATGTATTCCCTTATCTTATATTCATTGTATACATGAAGTATGAGTAGAATGTGTTTGCTTGCTAAACACCGGAAACCTCTGTTACATCCCAATGTACCTGCACGTATGAGCTAGCCATGGCCAAAAATGGGCAAACCTTGAAGATGCATGCATGTGACACCCACGTGACAACCCGGGGTCTATAGGTCTAGGTCTATATTAGAGAAGACATTGATATGCAAATTAATTTCTGTGTGGTCTTAGAAATAACTGACACACAGCTGGGACACAAGATTCTCTTTCTTTGTAAGATGCCCTCGCAAATATCTACTTACTCCACAAGCTGGTCACATTAATAAATTGCACAAAATATCCTATGGCCCATACATGCCATAAGCTGTACGGTGGGATGTAAAAGTAGCTTAGTAGCTTCAGGGACTTAACTACCGAGTTTGTACAGCTTAACTTTTTATTGTGAAGATTGGCAGGCCAATTGTGGTAATCTGTTCTGCCTACCAAATAATATAAAAGGTTAAAAAAACTTTTTCCTCTCCCGAATACAAATGACCAATCTTTTCAGTCATGAGACAGTTATGACTAATGTTTTGTAAACAAGCACTTGTGTCTCAATGGTATGACTTTAGTTATTTACTGCTACAACAGATTTTTTTTTCATTGCTAAATGAAAATCGATCAGAGTGATATTACCCCGATAAACGATTTGTTGCAGGAATCCTCTCCCCTCACCCGACCACTGCACTCCATTTTCCAACAGAAGCAGTCATAGTAGCCAACTGAAGTCAAAATTTCCTATATTTTATGATAACTAATGATAAAATTGCCTACAAACTCAAGTGCCTGATTTTTTTTACCAATAATGACATAATTATCGGTATTGCACATCGTCTTGTAAATATTCATAACATATGACTACCAAAGTTGGCTAGATCATTCACTCCGAAAAGTGTTTGTGTAGATGATATAATCTATTGGTCCACTGATTTTGTAAATTGCTCAAATATTCAGATCAAGGCAATAAACCTTCAGTTTTTCTTACAATAATTAATATAAGAAGTCCACAGATTGACAAGTGGCAATTGTTCAGTCCTTTGATCGTTATTGTTTTGCCCCCCTTAAGCTTGTGAGATATTTCAGGCATGAAGTTAAGTGAAGTATTATAAGACCATATCCCCACAACCTCTCATTGCAGAATTCACTGAACTTCAGTTGTCACTTTTTGTTGTGACAAAGTAATTGCATACATAAGAAAATAATAAACTCACATATTGCTGCCTGATGGATGAATAATATATAATAAGATAACAAGTGAAATCATGTTAATTTTGTAAAACATTATAAAAAAGTCTAACCCAACTGCCGATGGGTTTGAAGTAATGTAATGTTAGTCGCCCATGAAGCATAAATGGGCCAATAACTAACGGCAGCGACTTGGAAGCATTTCTTAGTTGACTGTTAATGATTTACCATCTATCAAATAGGGCAAATTCATTCACTGTCCCTCTCAGCAAACCTCTGTTGTCATGTATATTTTTGTGCTGATTTATCTCCATGTCAAGTGTACCATTTCCACTTTATAGAAACCTCAGCTTTTAGTGTCAGTTTCCATATGCACGACCATGTGAATAACATAAGGTAAACTTTGGGGTTATGTCCTGTTCAACAGGTTGTATCACAGGACATAAAACCCTTTGATATATTCATAGTGGGGCTTATGTTTTCAACTTTGATCGTCGCCAAGACAAGCCAAACCTCTTCAAGGAAACTTTACAGTAACCTTATTAATCTGAATTACATAGAGACTAAAACGCCTGTATACACCAAGATGAACACATCTGGATCTGTGCATGTAGCTTAACTTTCAGACGTTAATGTGTTGATGAATCTGTGTTAATATTAACATTAGATAAAGGTGTTTGGTATGTTGTAAAATTATAAATTAATTATAGTATTAACGGAACTTCCAGATAAAGGTGTCTGGTATGTTGTAAAATTATAAATTAATTATAATATTAATCTTACTTCCAGATAAAGGTGTCTGGTATGTTGTAAAATTGTAAACTCGCTCAAGCCCAATCAGTAGCAGAACTGATTTAATTTGGTTTTTGAATATCAGCTGTAAAACATGTTATGAAATTATTTCAATTAGACTTGAGTTGAGCCTGCCAAAGTGTATGACTTATGTTTACAAATGTAAATTATAATGGCCTAATTGAATTTTTCTTCAAAAGATATGTGTCAGAATAAAACTCATTGCTCTTCAATATTCCAATTATGGCTGAGACTTCAGGTTACTCTTAAGACTAGTCTCACAACTGCTCCTGACTGCCACAATTCATAGAGATCAGTCGTAACAACAAGCTCTGGCCACTCTTGTGTAGTAATTTGGGAAATCCTTGCGCAAATCATCTCTGCAGACAAGATCAATTAATTTAGTTTTTTTACAGAAAGTATTACTGTTCAGTCTTGTTTTAGTGGGTTGTAACTTTTTTCATCAAACAAAAAAATATTTAATCTTTTGGCCAATTTTTAAGTCAGCAAATTTTGAATCTATTGTATTTGTTGCCTGTAGGTTCTCTTTTCCCAGGTTGTGGATGCCCCTGCACATGTTACATTGTAATTTGTGTCTTTGGCTGGGGTGAGCCTTTCATTTTTTGGCAAATTAAGCAAGAAAATTTTAGGGATTATTCCTCTTACTGCATTTTACAATGCAGTTTTGTTTCAATTAGAAACTTTATGGGGGCATATTGTCTTTATACTTGTATCTCACTGGGCCTTGGCTCCTTAGTCTGGGTAATATTAAAACTGGAATTTGTATTCTTAAATATTAGATTAAAATTCTTGGTGGCAGTATTTTCTTAAAATCATATTAACAAATTTTTAGTGTGGGCTTTACTCACACGGTTTCTTGTAACACTTTATAAGAGTACCTTATAGTTTGGGCCACTTGGGCCATTGCTACAGTTCAGTCATTACTTGTTGCTTTACAAAACGTTTTAGAGTGTTTAGTGTTGTAAATTTAATGTATTAATAAATTATAAACTCAACTGGGTTTCTTACTTTGCATTGGGGAGATTATAAAATGCAGGGTAAATCTGCACAACCAATGTCTGGCTGTGTGTTGACCTTTTCTTTCAACCTTCACCTTTGACTTATGTTTGCAACCTTGGTCGACCTCAGGTCGAATCTTCCCATTAGGGCTTGGCTAGATTAATTGGCCATTTTTGTGGACGACCTATGGTGGTTGGGGAGATTATAAAATGCAAGTTTGTCTCAGATCACATACGATGGTGAGCTGTGTTTTTATCTCTCTTTAAACTTTTCACCTTGGTGTGACTTGTTAATCTTATTTTGGTCACTTAGGGTTGAATCTTCCTAATATGACCTGCTTGTGTCACCAGTAAATTCATAACCATCAGTAAAGTTTCTTATCATATAGCCTTGGTAAATATCGGTAAATTGTAAAATCTAGTGGTGATAAATATGACCTGTATTTGACCTTTTGGGGTGGGGGAATGACAAGATCAATTAATTTAGTTTTTTTCACAGAACATAGGGCAAAATGTGAGTCATAACACCTTAAACAGTCGTAGCACTGAAAAAATAACTCTAACAGTCGTCTTCTCCGTTATTGTGACTTTGTCTCCAGCTGATAGATATATGTGGTAAAAATGTTTGTGGTCTGGCTCAACATCTTAATATTGCAAAATAACATATCCTGAATTATGTTATTCCTTCTCCCTGGCATCCTGCAGAAAGAAACGCAAAATACTACATTTGAATCTTGTTCTTCCTCCTGTATGACCTCCTGTAGAAAACAAACCTAAGTCTTACCTCTAATGCTAAATTTTAATCCTACTTTAATAGCTTTTAAAGCACAAGACATAAATCAAATATCCAGGGACACAGTGAGAGGTCATCACTGTGGAGAAAACGCCGGATGAAAATAGCACAATCTAGGATTGGTATGCTTTTTGCAAAGAGATAAGATTACCAACTTCTTTCTGAAGGAGAAAACTGAGGTAGCTAAGCTAACATCACCAGGGATATCATTCCAAATCTTTGAAGCATCATAAGCAAAGCTAGTACCAAGTTGCTTAGTGGACTCTAGTATTGATGGTACAAACTGTGGAACCTCACCTACAACACCATCCACTTGATATATGCGAGTACTACACACACTGAAATGTCCGGTTTCAAGGAATAGCTCCAAAGTATTTCGGATGACCAATCTGGAGGATTTACACCAGTAAAGCATTCTTGGACACAGATTATAGTACTGGGATGGTTGACTTCTTTGGTGCACTCCTCGTGTCTCTGATGGCTTTGTGGCTCTCGCTAGTAGACTGAAAACCCTTCCAGCCTTGTTAAAGTATTTGCACCATGTCCTCTTTATCAGTCATGTGTCTCAGTGCTGCTAACCTTTTGTCTCTTCCCTGGATTTTCATGGAATCTGTACATGTTGCACTTTAGAAACTAATTTTAATGGAGACTGAGCTCTATAAAAGTTAGAATTAGAATATTTGGATGAGATGGCACAGTAGGTGATGACGTCAAAAACAAATATAAATGACTGATCATGAACCAACTGACGGCTAAAGCTGGAAACGGTAAGTGAATACATAGAAGTTAAAATAAAAAATTAGTTTATTCTAAAAGTTATATTCTAAACTTCATGTTCATACCAGATAAATAAAATTGAGGCCATCTCAATGAAAACAACAATGTAAAGTGACATTAAGTTTGTTAGGAGTTAGGTTCGAACCAACATCCACAGAGGAGAAATGATTCAATGCCAACAATTTATGCCACCCATTCCCCTCTGGAGTTTATCATACATTTTGACACATTAGTAGAGATGAACATATGAAGCCCTGGAGGAAAGCAGTGTATAACAATTGATCAAGATTTTAAACTAGGTTGTCTCGGTATTGAGAGCATTTTACAGAAATGCTGTTTCAACACATATAATTGAAGGAAAACTTGAAACATTGGAAATATATCCTAAATCTTAAGAAACTGCACACTTCTGCCCAATACTTTTGTACAATTGCAGCTTTTTCCAGCAATTTCATTGAGCATACCTGCTACGTTTTGGTAAATAAGTGTCAACACTTAGTATCATCCATCTCGCCTGTCAACTCATATTAAGGAAGGAAAACTTAAAATATTGGGAATGAACTAGAAATCTGAAGAAACTGCACACGAAACAATTAGTTTCACCCACCCAGCTAGGACCCCAACCTCTTAGTTTTAGATCAGTTGTACTTGGTCTGATTGTGTTTCAGATGGCTTGTCTGGTGGTTGCTGGCACGTCTATGGAAATATGAAAGAGATGGTTGTTGTCTGCCTGGATGTGTATGACATGCTACACTGTATGCTATTATTGCTGTTAGCCACATGGTTGGCCTGTGTTGGTTTGTTGTTGCCTGTTACGGTTCTGCGGCTTGGTTGGCTTCTACTGTTACTGTGAAAGAAGTGTTTCCTTGGTGCATAGTCTTGGATGGCTCTTGTCACGTGGCTACATGGTTAGCCTGGAATGCTTTTTCTGTGGACACTTGGTTGCCTTGATTTACCTAGACACTTTAGAGCATCTGGTTGTTAGTTGCCACCTTGTTGACATTGCAGTGTTCAGTTGCAAGATAAACACCACTTTTGCTTGGTATGTACACTTCCTTCACTCTGGCCACTTGGTTGGCATCAGAGATTATAATTGGATTTTTTTACCTAGACAGGTTTAGGTGGTCGTTGCTTCCAGCTTGGATTTGACCTCTGACCTGGACGTTCTTAATAATATTGTTTTACGTCCAAGGGGTGCTTCTTGTTTCCCCCTTTTCTCCCCCAGTTTTCTATCTTTAATTTGAATTATTTTTTATTTTTACAAGTAGTATGTTATACATGGGAACTTGACCTTTGACTTGTACCTGGGGTGGAGGGATATGACCTCTGAGCTGGAATGGTGGTTCATTATTCACTTCTTTTATTAAACGACCTCAAATATGTACCTGGGTCGGGTTGTATTTGACCGCTTACCGGGAATGATTCATTTTAAAGTATTCATATTTTCACATTTTAATTTGATTCTTTTCTTTTTGGGGTTATGTACATGCATTAATTTATAGTAAGAAGATTTATCTTCAGACCATTTTAGTAGCAATTTGTATAATAAATTGCATAATCCCAATTTCTGGTTTGGTCTGGATGAATGTGTAATGTTTTACTCATATTTTTGGCATTTGGATACCTTTAATGCAATGTCACTGAGTGGAAACGTCCATGTTGGATTGGGGGTTTACTAAAACCCGGACTCCTGGAATCAAACTGGAAAACAGTTTTGCATTGGCGACCACCTGATCTACACATTTTTGATACCAACCTATCCCTACTTTAAACCATGGCCAATCAGACCCTTGATTTACACCCACAGCGTATATTCTCGCCTCTGATAGCCTTATTTTGTTGTGTGGTATCGAAATTCTTGACTCACCTGGCTTTCACCTCTGTGATTGTGGGTTCGAATCGAGTTCATGGCAACATGTTGAAGTCTCTGTGGGCCTGTCCTGATATGACCTGAGCTGTTGAAAGGGTACCCATAAATGAACTTTAACTTTTAGTATCAGTTTTGACAATCAGTGGAATTGATTGGTGTGTTATCCTTGTTCATTACAAGTTATTTGAGGGCCACGGTGGCACAATAGTAACACCCCCACCTCCCACCTCTGAGGTCGGTGGTTCAAACACCATACCTTATGTGGGAAAGTTGGTATTTGCTTATCGATGGTTGGCAGTTTACAGTACAGAATCTTGACCAACTGTATGTACTGGTTTCCTCTGCTCACAAAACTACCCGTCGTGATATTATCTGTACAGTGTTGAAAGCGACATAAAACCCCAAATAAATAAATAAAATACAAGTTATTTGAAATGAGTTTACTTTATGGATCAAAGTAACAAATTGAACTTACCTAAGATAAAATAGGTGTCACTTTAAAAAACAATAATCAAATATAAATGGTTTCAACGTTTTGTGTGTTGCAATATCCATCGGAACTAATCCTAAAACTTTATATTTATAAGTTTTGCAATATATGTATAGTGAGCTTTAATGAGCTACAGCTCTTTGATTCATTTGTTTTTATTACAATCTGCTGTAACTTTGGACATGTCCTGTTGAATAGATTTGAAATTGCCACTGCTAATTCACTGTCCAGATTACATTATTTAAATAGCTTTCTTGCTTTAATGTCTATAACAAAATACCAGTAAGTATATTAGCGTGGCTCCATTATATATTTAGTTACAAAAATCAGATCCAGTATCACTGTAATGTTGGACACATATTATCAACAGATAGAAAATGCTTTTAAAGTAAAAAATCTTGTACAGCATCTTACAAACCTTCCTTCACTACAGCATGACCCAAAAGTGTGAGCTTTTATAAAAATGCAGGGTCATTTTTCTAGTTGTTATGTGCAAACGAATATTCCCATTCAAGACTGAATGGTCGGTTGGATTTTATTTATGCCACTTGTTACCCTTTAGATCATGTAAACCATTATCCTGGGAAACAAATTGCAAGATCATTTATCACAGCTTTCCTATTGAGTCATAAATTGCTTGGGACATTAGATATCAAGCAGGTTTCAGAAATGGTGAAAGTGCATTATATCATGCAGGGAGTATTCGAAAAGGTTTATGGGTTTGTAGTTTCTTGTGAGTGTTGAGATTTCTCTTACCATACAATTAGGCGAACAGTGATAACTATATTATGTGATCGGAAAAATATATTCTACAAACCAAGGGTACATTCAAAGTAATAAAATATCAGTATACATTCTCAGCAACATCAATGCCTATTAACACTAGCATTCTTATTCTTAGAATAAGAATTATGTGAGAATATAGGCACTTTATTAGAAAAAAACCTTAAGATTAGAAATAATTCACAAGACTAAGAGTTTTTCAAAATTATCATAAAATGTGTATTTGCAATACATTTTCCCATCAATAATACCTTTATTTTCATCAATAGCTAAAATATTAATGATACATGTTTTCCGACAAAGATATTGCATTCAATTTGTCATTGTTACCTTTAGAAGTAACAAAGCTAATGTCCATGCAGTTAACAAATAGTTATTCTGTTTTTTTTTCTTACTTTAAATAGAACGAGAGGAAGTATCGCTTCTATAGCCGCCAGATGTGCTTTCCACAAACCATTTTGAGCAGGCCTTTGCCAACAAACACGTCAAAACGAAATATATGAGAGGCCATCAGCCTGTCTATTCATAAGGCTTTGAAATATACTAAATAACACTCTGGTTTTCATTTGGTGAAGCTACTGCACTTGTGTACTTGATCCTTCGGCTGACTTTGACACAACGGACCATGATACTCTTCATGACTGTCTTGGATCATGGTTTGGAGTGTGTACAACAGCCTTGAAGTGGGTCACTTCTTATCTTAGCCATCTATTCCAAGCAGTTAAAATTGGGTCAATGCTCCCTGAATTTCGTGAGCTCATGTTTGGTGTTCCACAACACTCCGTCCTTGACCCCATGCCATTTTCTCTATACACCACTCCTTTGGATAAGGTTGTTGGACATCAATTACTCTTTTTTGCCAATGAAACCCAGCTGTTTATTCATTTGACTCACCAAAAATACAGCCCTGGCCTTTTAAAAATTGAATTCTTGTGTTCAAGAGGTTCATGAATAAATGTTGTTAAGTATGCTTATATTAAACCCTGATAAACAGAGTTTATCATCTTTGGGTCTCAGGTGCAGCTTGAGAAATTAGTTCCCACCTTCTTGTCAGGATATTTGGTAATTTCATTAATACACCAGTTGTTGTGAGAACCTTGGTTGTAAAGAACCTTGGTGCAAATTGTCCTTCACTTATCATGTCTGCAATGATTGTAAGACTTGTTTCATCAAATGTTCAATCTTACATGGAATAGATAATATTTAACAGCTTAGACTACCATGGTGAGTACTTGTCGTAAGTATTACAATTCTCTCTTCAGAAGTCTGCTCAGTTTCAACATGTCAAAACTGCAATGTATTCAAAGCACACTAGTATATTCACAAACTGCAATAGATCTTACATATAATAAATTCTAACATGACACGCTTGTGTCCGCGATTCTGATTGGTCAATTGCCGTGGTAAACCGAGCAAAACCTCACGGCTAGTTTTACATATGTGGGCGATAATCCCACTTCACTTTTTAAAAGACTATACACTATTAATCTTCATCAAAACTGAATAAAATATAAAATGTCACGTTAGAATCGGAATAATACCCTCCTAGTGTGGGGTTATGCAGGGTTTTACAACTCATAGGTCATTAGAAACACTCAGGCTTTGCCCTCTTGTTACTAATATCGCTTTGCATTGTAAAACCCTGCATAACCCAACACTAGGAGTGTGTTATTCCTTAAACAACTCCCTCAGCTGCCAGTTTTTTCTCTGCATCTTCAAAATAGCCACATTATTTTATAAGTTTCTTCACAGTGATCATCCCTGTTATTTTGGTTCTCTTTGGTTCTCTGGTTCTTCAGTCACAGTTTTGCTTTTTATGCATCCACAGTTTGGAATGTTTTCCATGATTATGTTAGTTCTAGGTCTGCCCCGAATCAGGAAAAAACTAAAATCTTATCTCTTTAAAAGGCTTTCCCGACTGAGCATATAACGTAGCCAGCGTTTTCTGTGATATCGACCTGACTGTGTCTATGAGTAATTGATTATTGAATTGGTCCTGGTGTTGCACCTCATAGTCTGCCTTATCAGAGATTAAGCGCTGTAAAGGTACAGAATGTAATAAAATTAAGTGATGGTAATGCAAGAATCTATTGCAATTACAGGTTTTAAACTACTAATGCTCTTTTCACCTTCTCATGTAAGCTCTGTAGTTTTATTCAATTAATTACCACATTAAATGTTGCAGTATGAAGTATATATTTATGTATTTAGTCTTTTACGCCATTAATGGTACCTTAGTTATATCTTAATTAGTTATATTGTGGTGTGTAGTTGGAAGGTTGGAGGGAACCAATACACACAGTTGGTGTAGATTCTGTACTGTAAACTTCCAACCAACCAACAGCAAACAACTACCAGCTTGTGGTCAGACAGGTATTTGAACTCCAATTTCAGAGGTGGGAGGCGAGTGGGTTATCACCACTGCTCAGCTGTAGCCCCTCTTGTTGCAGCATGAAACCACATTTCAAATATCTATACAGCAGATGTCTTTTGAAAATCATGCCAAATCTTATATATTGACTGGTAAATTCCACAATTGGGTGTGGTTATATAGTACGTGAGGTACGACTGTGAAAACAATACAATGGCAAATCTGTCTAATACTTACATGTTAGATTACAGATTGTCTCATTCCTTGTTCTGTGGCAGCAATCATTTTAGTTTTGGTGAGTTTAATACTTTACTTCTTGTCTCTGACCTCATTGATGGTGAGTTCAAATCTACCTTATGAAGACATCTGGAATTAGCCGAGGGCATGCTGACAGCTCAAAGAGAATGTCAAAACTGAACTTTGAGGTTCAACTGCACTCTTTCTAACTTTCCATCAACAAACATATATAATTACAAAATATTATAAAACCTTCAAATGAAGGAAATTAAAAAAAGAATTGATTGATTGATTGATTGATTGATTGATTGATTGATTGATTGATTGATTGATTGATTGATTGATTGATTGATTACACCTCTTGGTAGTTCCCTCCCAGATCTGAATATACTATACACAACTTTGTGATTTTTTCATAGTTAAAAGATATTCCATGCAATCTCAGACACTGAGCAGCACACTGTGTGGTACTGGGACTTGGCCCTTCAGTTGTCATAGAACCAACAATCATGGCTTTTGACTTCTTGTAGACTGAAGAATCTGAAAAAAAACATCAACATTATATTATACAGCTGTTTCACTTTTGCTACTTATTTCGTTGAAAATGGGCAGGAAAACTAAAAATATTTTTCAATGAGTGTCTACCAGTGGGTAGTTTACATGTCAAACAGGCATACAGATGAACAAAAAAGCTTATGTGGCTGTGCCACTGGAGCCAACCCTGTAACCAACACTATAACTCTAGAGTCAGTTGTAAAAGTCACAGAAACATAGAAAAAAAAAGCGCAAAAATCCATCGTCAGTTAAAGAATCCCTAACAAGACAGTAGACTTCCCGACATGTAGTAATCAATATCCAGACAAGCCCTAGGTTCGGGGACATTTCATGCACAGACAGTCGGGAAAGTAGTGGGACAAGCCCTAAACCCCTAACAGACAAGCCAGATGTCAAACAGACAAGCCGTAAAGACAAACAGACAACCCGAGACCATGTTCCCAACCCATCACAACAAGACTGATTGATTTCTGATGTCAGAATTCAGAGTTTAGATAGAGAGCCAGGATCCAAATCACACTATATAAAGCCGCATCACATGTGATTAGCCACTCATTTATCACTGTAAAGATGACAGCTACACATCAAGATGAACTTTTTGACAGGTTTAGGGTCTTTCTATTTTTATTGAGTTGAATTTCTTATTTTTCATCATAATATCTAGATAAAGAGGACAACACAACCCAGCGCCTGCCCAGTAAGCACCATAACCACAGCCCCCTCCATGAAGAAGGAGGAAGCCACAGAATCCATGGGTTATGCCTTGGATACTTCAAAGAGAGGATGTTACAGAACATTCTTGGACGAACTAATGATAACTGACATACCAGGTTACCAGAATTTTATCAGGATGCCACCTGTCTTTTTGACCTAATTGAAGAAAGAATTTACAACCACCTCAAGAAGTCAAACACTCAATCAGTTACACTCAGGCACCTGTCCACAAGGAAACCTACACTTCACAACAGTACAACTGGAGGGTTGGCAGAACTACCCTGCCACTGTGGCCTAGCGGGTAACACACTTGTCTAGGAACTCTGAGGATGTGGGTTAAATCCCAGGTACAGGCAGATACATAGTGGCTCGGATGACCACTTAAAATGGCGGTCGTCTGTCATTGGGTCCTATCCCCAGTGGCAGGTTAAAGAACCTTAAGGACGTTGATAAATGGTCATCCTTGAGCCTTTATCTTCCAGTTAGGGGAATGTAAGTTACTTGTGAGTTGGGGCTGTACCTGTACAGTCGGATTGGTTAAATAGCGCTTTGAGTCCTGTAGTATATGGAGATATTGCCCTGAGTATAAATACATAATAATAATAATAATAACTACCAAGGTGTGCAAAGGTGTGCAAAGCCATCCTTGAAGAATTCTAGGATGAATATTTGATCTGCCCAACAGATCCTGGAGAGTTGAGAGGGGTGAAGGAGAAATTCAGAAAAAGATGGAATGACCCACATGCAGTTGGTGCACTAGATGGCAAACACCTTGCTAAGAAGATGCCCAAGAAGTCAGGCAGTGGATATTACAACTACAAGGGTTACTTCTCCCTGGTACTACTAGCCCTGGTCAATTCCTTTGGTGGATGTGGATGCACAAATATTCAACCGTAGCAAGCTGAGAAGAAAAATTGGGAATGGCACCTTGGGGATTCCGCCAAGAGAACCACTTGGACCTGGCGGGCCAAATCTACACTACTTTCTGTTGGGTGATGACACCTTTGCCCTCATGCCTTGGATGGTGAAGCCCTACAGCAGAAGACAACGGATCAGAAAGGAGAGAATAGCCAACTACAGGATATCCAAGGGCAAAAGGGTGGTCGCGAATGCCTTTGGAATACTAGTGGGCAGATTCAAGGTCCTACTGACCACCATGGAACAAAGGCCAGAGGTTGTGAGGAACATTGTGTTAACATGGGTGGTACTACACAACATGCTAAGAAGACATCAGGGTGGAGCAGACAGGCCAAACTCCCAGCAGATGACATACAACTCCCACAGGCTGACCAGGCAGCAAACGGACCCATGACAATTTTAGAAAACCATCTAGGCCAAACATCAACGAGACCTACTGAAAGATTGCTTCAAAAATCTAGGGGCACTGGCTGGGCAGGAGGAAAGGATTTGCTGTCAGTCACTATGTGTTTTGGTCTCTGACAGTCACTTCAGTAGTCAGTCATCACGTCAGTCTGTCAGTGACTCTGTCAGGTATGTTGGCCAAGTAGTCAGTCAGTGTATCAGTTTGTTTGTCAGTCCGTGCATAAATTCATTCAACACACACCCCAAACACATAACAAAAATGAATGAGTGAATGATACAAATAATAATTTGATACAAATAAAAAAATTTCCAACACATACAGATACAAAAAAATAGGAAGAACAGCACAGCTATTAATTGTTTTTGGAAGATTCGGGTGGCCCTGAGAAGGGCCTTTTTGATATGAGCAGTCCTGATAAGGACTTGTGCAGGCTAGTCTGCTGACTTGGGCTGACTCTGTTGGCTGGACTGGCTGAGAGGTCTTGCTGGTTTTTTTCTGAGTGGAAGTTGGCACTTGTGACGGTGCAGGTTGAAGTTGTGAAGGTGAAAATGGTTGTGGTGTGTCAATCTGCTGATACTGCAGTACAAATGGAATACTCCCAAAAGAACTTGATAATCCAGAGGTGTTGTGCTGACTTTCTTCACCTTGCATGGAGGTGACCGATGACAGGTTAAAAGTCTTTGTGGGGCTCAATGCAAACGTCAGGCCTAGGTTGCTTATCATCCACAACAAAAAGTATGCCAGCTGTGGCTTTGCTGAACAGCTTGTGTTGAAACTTGTTGAGTATCTGGAATCGTGTTTATGTATTCACATCCTGTGGTGGCCTGTTTTGGTTCTGGAATTTGGAAAGTTGTAACATGAGCCTTTGGAGTTGTAGTGATCTGTCTCTTGCATCGTTTGGCCTTGTACTGTATTCCACTAAGAAGTTTTACTGTTTCATTCCTGAAGGTAAAAAATTTTCACACCTCCAGCTGTTCAATTGCTGAGTAGTGGTAGTTACAGAAGGACTGTCACGGAGTTGGAGTAGAATCCTGTCATGCACCGAAGAAACTTGAAATCATCAACCTCATCTGCTTCAAATGATCTAGAACTGGATCTTCAGCAGAGGGGAAGGTGACAGCAGATAGTCAGTGTGAAGGGCTCGTGGTGGATGGTCTATGAGTAATATCTGATAGCATGCTGATTTCCATCCCAGATTCAGTCTCTCGTGAAGTGTCTGGAATGGAAGCTGTGGCTGTGACCCCAGATGGTCTCAGTGGTGACTTAAACGCAGAAGATTTAGACAGTCATTTCCTTCTGATATGGCCTCGTAAGAACCTGAATCTCTTGTGTATCAAGGTTTGCCGTTCAGTGCTCATCACTGCAGCTTTTCCTGACTTTTTGTGGGTTAGCTTGCATATCTGGTACGTTGAGTCTCAAATCACTTTGTGACAGTGTTAACAGATAAATTCCTGGAAGCTGCTAGTCTTCTCAGAGACCCTCTTTCCTCTGCTTGTCTTTGAATTTCACTTGAGTCTTGTCATACAATTCTGCATTTTGCAATGACCAACAATGGTGTCTTTGCTCAGTGCTTCCCTGCTCAGTCTCCTCTTGTTCCATCTCCACTGTCCTCTCTATCTGTAACATTTCAAACCTCTCCCTCTCCTCACGAGTAAAAGCCCAAATGAATGAAGTGTGCATGCCGACTTGTCCTTTTACAGCAACAGAATTTGAAAAAAGACAAGGCTTGTTGGTTACAGTTCCAGGTTTGTCTGTTACAGTAACAGCCATGTCGGTTATTGTAACACATAGTCTGTTTTACTTCAGGGCTTGTCGGATAAAAAACTCTAGGACTCAGACTTCAAAATTTCCCGACTGCCCTAGAAAAGTCACATCTTGTTGGGAATATTTACAGACATGTCGGCTAAAGACCGAAAGTGTAACCGACAAGCTTTTAACTTAACCCTATGCCTGTTGCTAGGTGGATGTACTTAGGGTCTGTTGCAAGACTTGGAAAGAGTGGTTGAAATATCAAACATGTTTGATATTTCACTGACTCTTCACGACTAGCCTGGAAACTACAACCCACTGTTAGAGACTACATAACCATTGGTCCCGACTCCAAAAAAGATATAGTTACCAATTTGTCGGCTCCAGTGGAACACCCACATTACTGTGAAAGCATGACAAGATCACCCGATGCTACTATCTAATTTATTCATGACTTATGCACACATCTTATATCACACAGTAGCCTTGCTTAAGGCTTAAATTTGTACTACATTTTTTCAGACAAGTACACATATTTTTTGTATTCATAAAGCAATCGTACATGTTAGGAGGAATAAAGCTCACCAGACAGACATCCCTGTCTTAACAGTATGCTTATGTACGAGCCAGCACATATAAGAGCGTAAAGCTAAAACTTTGTCATCTGAAGTGTATAAAATAAAACTTTGTCATGTGAACTGAAAGTTTTTTCCCAATTATAAAGAAACTTGAGTCTTTAGCAAGACTAATCACACAGAGACATACAACAGATTGCTTAAATATATTGCTATTCCAAATGGAAAAATCGCATTGATCTCACAATATGCATCTGCATTATAATAAACCCCACTGGGCGACTAGTTCACAAGTTTATTTTATTTAATTACTTGAACCTCATCTCTTTCTCTGTGAGCTCTAGCTCATCTTCTTACAACAAGTGGGAATCACTGAGGATACCTCCTGTTATGACCTTAGCTATTGAAAAACACTTGAAAAGTAATAAAATATGTATAAGTACTTATGTGAGTGTCAACTGTAGCTTGGCCATATGGGTCTTCACATATTATGTATTGTAGCTGCTCCAATGTCACAGATTCAAAATCCATTCCACTGAGTTCTGCTGGAGAGGAACAAGTGGGCTCAGCATATTCCGCAATGATAATATCATATGGACATTTTTTAAGCCAAGCCAAACAGGTTCCACAGTGTAGAGGGTTGTCAGTCAAATAGATCAACTTATCATTTCCTTTTGGGGATGGTTGACAGAGTTCTGGGAATGAGCGTAACTGATTATATCCAACATTGATGTGCACGATTGATTGCAGTGTCTGGCCTTTTTGTAATGGTTCCACAGAAGTGAGTTGATTTCCAAACAGATTAAGAACAGACAAAGCCCCCAACTGAGATAAAGTGGAAAGGCTGAGCCTTGTTATTTGATTGAAAATGGCTGATATAACCTCTATGGTATCTTTGCTAAACGTAAAGTCAGGGAAGGCTGTGAGTTGGTTGTCATCCAGTTCCACGACCAACAACCTGGTCACATGACTCAGTGGACTTGTATTCAAGAAGGTCAGTGTATTAAGCGTCAAACTGTAAAGCAATGCAGTGACAAATACATTTAATAAGTATTGTTAAATTTATTGGAAAAGAAAATATTTACATTTATCTGGGCCTGTTAGCTTTTACACTACAGGACAACCAAAAACCCTGCAGTGTGCATATTTTCGCTGTACTTTATGTGGAGCAATAAATTCACAATGGCTGTTCCATTTTGTGGTTATTTTACCTCCACACCAGGTAACATAAATTCTACATTTATTTATAGGATATTTTTTTGCGATTGAGTGACTGATAAAGTCCAATAAAAGTATTTTTTTTCTTTTATAAAATTTCTTCAGTGCTTTTTCTTACATGTTTTCTGTTTATTGTCTAAAAATTGTGTTTTAGCGGTTCCATGAAGTGCTGTACATCATGCTTACAAAATAGAACAATCAAAATGTAGTGTGAAATAAAGTTTTATAAAAATTATTATATATATTCCTAAATACAACCAGTCTTTATAATAAACATAAAGTCCTTGTGAATGTACTTTATGTTCACTATAAAGAGCTGAACTTCAGGCATAACGGACTGGATGCCACTATGTCCTCATTTATAGTACACATAAAGTACTCACCCTCATACTCACCTTCAGTAAGTGTAACCTATCCTAATTAAGGCTTTAGTGGCTATCAAATTTGACATTCAACCATTAGGCTCTTTATTCTGTAAAGATCCTCAGTGGCCCATTGGGTTATCAAGTTTAGTATCTAATCACAGATGTGCACCTCTGTTTGGGTTCAACTCCCAAAAGTGGCAATCCTGAGGGCCTTTCATAATGTGACCCTGGCTGTTGAAAGGGATTTAAAACCCTAACTTTGACTTTGACTCACCTCTGCGATCGTGGATACAATACAGCAAGAAGTAGCTGTTGGATCATGGATTAGATCCAGGCTCTTCCTTGCTATCACCTTAGCTGTTCAAAGGGCCATAAAACCACAGCTTTTACCTTTGACAGTGAAAACTTACATTATGGATTTATAACAAGCTGTTAGACTAAATAGCACATTTATATATATTAAGTGTACCATTTTCAAATGCTATTTTTGTTTTATGACATAAATGACAGGTCCATATTACCAAATTTGATTGCAAATATATGGCAACAGTTGATCAGTCATTGATACTTTGTTGATTCAAGACAAAAGATTTGATGTGATGGCAGTCATGAAAATCTACACTGAGACTACTTTATCCATGTGCCGTATTACACCGAAATTTCTTTTTAAAACATATTACCAGTAGTGTACAATTCTACTATTTTGTACAATTTGGGATGATATACAAGTTGTACAGACATCTTGTAAATGTTACAATTTGTTCAGATATTTTATTATATAGATAATGGCCAAATGGGGCTCCATTATGTAAACTTAATGACCTGAGGCCCAACGGCCTGTAAATTAAAACCAATTTATTAATTCAATAATTTAATGCCTTGTGCCAAATGATCAACCTAGACAATCTGCAATGTCTCATTTGGTGTGCATACCATATGGGGCTTTCACTAAATTAGTTCTATGGTTGTTTTTATTTCAATACACAATCAACATTGTTCCACCATGTGTACCACTGGTTATCCTTTAGTGGGTATATATAATTTTGGATAAAACTTGAAAAGTTTTAATATAATTTGACTGCCACAAAGTTTAACCATGGATAATGATAATCAATAACATATGGATCTGTGACTTACAGAAAGCACTTTCCGGAAACAATTAGATTGGTCATTTAACAATTCTACGGTCCGGCAAATCCGGGGACATTTCCTTTGAAAGTGAAAACAAACTTTGTGACATGGAAGCGACAAAATTGCAAAAAATTATTTATGTGGTAAATGTATATTAAGAAATATATATTGTAAGAATTATTTCTGTAAATAGGGGGGGCACGGTGGCAGAGTGGTAACACTCTCGCCTCCCACCTCTGAGGCTGGGGTTCAATCCCCGTCACAGCCTCAAGTGGGAAAGCTGGTAGTTGCTTGCCGTTGGTCAGCAGTTTACAGTGCAGAACCCTAACGAACTATATGTACTAGTTTTCTCTGCCCTTCCAACTACCCGTCATGATATGACCTGTACAGTGTTGAAAGCGACGTAAAACCCCAAATAAATAAATAAAAAATTTACTTTTCTAATGTAAGTAGGTCACTTATGATGCGTTACCAGACAGAAGAATGCTGTGGATATTTTGTTGTGGTGAATGTTTCATGTTACCTTATTGATATGTGCTTATTTTAAGAAAGTAAGCTATTATTTCTGTGTTTCAGGCATTGAAAGTACTAGAAACTGGAAGACTACTGTGCTGAAGTTTTGGGGTTTCTCAAGATTTTTACTTTGTGTGGTTCTTTGTCTCTTAATTTTGAATCAAGGAAAATGCCTCCTGGAAAGATTGTCTCCTGGAAAAAAAGCCTCATAGAAAGAATGCCTACTCCACATTTTATATTTCAGAAATACCTCCCATGAAAATTAATTAACAACATTAAGAACAAAATACATTTCAACCCCAAACAGTGTATCATTTTAGAAGTATATAACTGTAACTGTAATAAGGTAAATTAAAATCTTTGTTTGGAACTTAAAAACATTGAAAATTTAAATCAAATTTAAGCCCAGCAGTAATGCATTTCAGTTCTGCATTTTTGCACTATATTTTTTTCTCATTTTACTTTTGAGCCACTAAAAAAACTCCTTTTAATATAGTATGCTGGGTTAGATTTTAATAGTGAGTTTGTTTGAAAGGTAGCTGCTCCTTTGATTAAGCTCACAGAAGCTTATTGTAAAGTCAGATTGTAAAGAAAATGCAAAGAATTAAAAATATCCAACTTTATAAATTAAATTGCTTGTTTTGTATTTGTCAGGAGGTATTTTTTCAAGATACCATTTTTCCATGAGGTATTTTTCTATGAACTATGAATGTCATTCAAAATCTAAACATGTAATATATCATATATTTATACTTACTCTAAAACCTGTGTATCTGATGGCACATCACTTGGGGTGTTTGTGAGACCCATTTCTCTGTAAGAACATATCCTTGTGACATTTGTATAGTAGTAAAAAGTCCAAAAATCTGAAGTCCACTTAGAACAACAAAGAGTCTTTCCCACCAGGCAACAGATGAGAAACAATACGCTCGATGACGTCAGCATCTGTAACAAATTATAAATAAGTTGGTCACATGAGAACCATCAACTTGGTTTGATTCATATTACTTCATTTTGTATCAATGTTACTTCCAAAGGTTTGTTTGACTCGTATTAAAACAAGCCAGACACAATTTAATTGTCACTGTTTAAAAGTTATATCACCAGGCCCCCAAAGGCCCCCATCCCCAGTCACATAACAGCCAGACGGTAATAGCAATTTATTTATACACTAACGAGTAATAATACAAATATATTGACACATCCATATAAGATATACAACATCAGTAAAGGGGCTATGCAATCAGTTATATGAATATTACCAAAAAAGCAGGACTGATTACATCAATCTAATATACACATACAATTTACAAACGTTTTGACACAGTAATATATTATCCCACTTTAAAACCATACAGAAACAGAAATTGCCAAGTGGTATTTTGAAACGCCCTTGAAACTTATTAACTTACCCTTTGTCCATCTATTCCTTTTGAAAGAGTCAATCTGAAAGTTACTGAAAAAAGTATAGATAACAAAACAAAAACTGTCTATGGCATCAGAGCTGAGTAATTCCAAAGTAAGTCCCATGGAACTGATCAATTTAGCCTCTGACCTCTGTTGCCTTTCAAACAATGAATCTCGGAGTTACTGACAAGAAATCACTATTTGCGCAAAGCATGTGTAACACACAAAAAATGTCTGAAACATCAGAGCTCAGTAATTCAAGTCTTTCTCCAATATATTCATAAATTAAGTTTCTATCCCATGACAATTATCAGACTGTCTTATTGCTGTGACAACTAATGGTTAATTAGTATGCAACATTTATCACATGATAGATGCCAATACATAATGAAATGGTTTATTTGCAAGCATTGTCAAATTGTACCATTCTCTTTTGCCCTGGCGAAATATCTTTATTTTGAGTTTGCCTGTGAAGTTAAAGATATGTAACAACAGGACAATAAAGAATCTGCTACAAAACTGCATTTACATTGTAAACAAGAGAATATATATTATGGCTGAGATATTGATATGGCATTATTTTTCATTGTTCACATTTTTCTCTGCAATATTTTATTTTTTTTATAATAATGATTTGTACATTAACCAAAGTGACAGGTGAATTTAAGTATTATCCTCATCTGTTGTGCAGTAAGTTAATCTTTATATGTTGTGTCTGTTTGCATCAGAATCTTTTAATTAAAGCAGCATTTCTTTGTTTGGTGGTGGGTAGCTTTTTGTTATTCCTGTTCCATTGAACATTCAGGAAACCTCTGTTTGACGTGAAGTTGCTTGGTAACATCAGTCACTGACTCAATGTTTTGTTTTGCAAAAGCTTCAAGCAGCAGTTGTATCAAGGCTAACAAAAACAGTCAAAAAGTAAATAATATTAAATGATGAGACCTTCTTGAATAAACATAAGCAATATTTCTGGGTGTTTATTTGTCAACTAGACTATCAAGAAGAAAAAGAAAGATAGATCATCTTTAAGGAAGACCAAGGGAAAGAAAAACTTTAAAATTTGAGAGCCATAACTGCCACTAACAATAAGATCAGCAACTGTTGTTTAACCCTTTCGGAGCCCATGCAATTGGTACTTTCTTCTTTGTCATTTTCGAAATTTATAAGCTCATTAAGACCCTTGTTACCACTGCAAAGCTGGAATAGTTTCAACATTATGTGTGGGTGGTAACAAATGGTGACCCACTTGTTTATTTATTTATTTGATAAAAATAAAAATTGATTTTGACATTAAAACTTATCAGACTTAGATTTCCACCTTTTTGTTACCAAAGTAAAAATGAATCAAAGTATTTATTCTTTTTGTTACAGTATCTGACACTGAAGCTGAGATATTGAGACGAACGAAAAGTAGTAATTAAAAACACAAAATGTACAGTTGTATCCATGAATGAAAGGTTTGGGACCTCGTGCATCAAATATTAGCATCATAATACCCAAGCTCTACTGTCATGAATTAACATAAGAGTGGTAGAAAATGGTCAGGATGACTGACAAATCAAATGATCTGTCCCGAGTGAAACAAAAGGTTGTCCGACTGAAAAGATGGGTCTTGTGACCAGCTCCTGAAAGCTAAAATTCATAAAGATAAGTCATAGTAATAAACCTAGATAACTCTTGAGCAATACTTGTGAGATTACTATGAAAGTTCAATGAGCTAGATTTTCTTAAAGATGAATCCTTACAATAAATCATAATACCATAAGGATAAGTTATATCTCTGTTAAGATAAGTCATAGCACTGTAAAGATAAGTTATAGCGCTGTAAGGATAAATCATAGTATTCTACTGATAAGTCATAGCACTCTAAAGATAGGCCATAGCATTATATATATAAGTTGTAGGCGATATGTGACAGATGAGTCTTTGCCAATGCAGACCGAAATTCTAATTTCCAAAGGTTTTTAAACAGGTTTTAAAAAGAAAGAGACTGACTGTGATTGCAGTAGATACACTCCCATACTTTATGACTGGAAACGTGGATGAACTGTTTGAATCCTTGGGAATGACAGCTAATCAGCCAATCCATTAAATCTGTCATTTTCAGTTGTTCACATTTAAGAATACTGTTGACCTGAAAATAATTTGATTTTAAAGACATTTGGGATTTCTTAAGCTTTTTAAGTTTTTAAAAGGAACCTAGATTGAAAAAAAATAAAGAATGAAAGAAAATTAAAAGAATCTTGACTGTGGATCGAAATGAATAGAATTTCATTGCAAAGCTTTCATTGTACATATTTCTGTGAATAAAAGTGCTGACAAACTGAAGGACATTACAAAGCAACACCATTCCAACAACAGATTCTATTGAATAACATGTAAATAAAGTGATAAAAACTTTGCAGTTTATTGTTTTACTTGCTTTACTAATCCATAACCACTTTCTACAACAAACACCTAAATAGAGCATTCAAAAGCAGTATTTATTCTTTAAACAAGTTTTGTCCTTTGAAAAGGATAACTGCTTTGGAAGGCAAATGGAAAATCCACACGAACTGAATAAGTAGTTATTGTCTACAGTTTGGTTTCTTTGCACCAGGGAATGTATTCATGTTATGGTTAGATTCGTCTGCCATTTATTTTCAAATAAAGAAAGCCCCCCTGTGAGTTTTTCTCTTCACGTAAAGATGAATTAATAGAATCAAACCAGACAATTAATGTTGGAATTGGGCATAGTGTCAATCTGTCTCAAAAACTACATATCAGATGATAGTCATATGTTCACACAATGTGAGATTTAACCAAGGCTCAGTCCTTCTCAAATATAATATGTATCCTGATGTTTTAATCCAGATTTGTTTGGCATTATCCACAGACTCAACTTATACTCAAAACTATTCATTAGATTGTGTTTACATTTTCACATAAGGTGGGGTCTTCTGGTAGCTTCCTCCTCAAAGTCCCCTTTCAATTGTATAATATTACCACATAATAATTTAATCAAATTTGTCTTAAATAAAAAGTATCACTTTAAGTATCGCACAAGTCTCATATTATCGCACGAATTTTTTAAAACTAAATAAATTGTAAAACCAAATACTATTTTATTTCATCAGCAATATTTCATGTTACAAGTATAACTATATGTTGTGAAACTATTTTAAATACATTGCTATTATTTCATTGATATGAATAATTAAATTATTTGAAAATAATCACAAAGATTTCCAATTCATGACATGCATAACTCTGAAAGGCTGTATGACAACCAGAAAAGGTGAAGGTCCCCTAAGTGATATCAATCCCTTTTCTGTTAAAGTGGACTGGTATCCCGTCTATTCAGGTATGCATTATTTTGAAGCGATCATAGTGGATTGTCTATTTACATTTTGGTTTTAATGGTAGATTCACAGGATCATGTTATATTTTTAATATAATTACAGAATACAAGATATTTGAGAGGGCTTTTTTAGGATTGTGGCCTTCGGTAAGTTTTATATGTCTGGAGGTCTATAACCTGAAGGCTATTACATACATGTATTTCAGGGGCCACGGTGGCAGAGTGGTAATACTCTCACCTCCCACCTCTGAGGCCGGGGTTCGATCCCCATGACGGCCTTAAGTGGGAAAGCTGGTAGTTGCTTGCCGTTGGTCGGCAGTTTACAGTACACAACCCTAGCGAACTATATGTACTGGTTTCCTCTGCCCTTCCAACTACCCGTCGTGATATGACCTGTACAGTGTTGAAAGCGACGTAAAACCCCAAATAAATAAATACATGTATTTCTGTCTACAGTGGTAAACCCTGATAGAGTCCCCCTCAAACACCTAATGGGGTTGTTCCACTGGAGCCAACCCTACAACTGGCCCTACGACTCTAGGGCGTGAAAATGCTGAGTCAGTTATCAAATCCCCGACAGGACAGTACAGTTACAGACAGGAGGTGATGAGCATCCTGACAAGATGTAGGGTCGGGAACATTTTTGCACAGCCAGTCGCAGGGGTACTACAACAAGCCCTAAGCCCCTAACAGACAAGCCAGATCACAAACAGACAAGCCGTAAAGACAAACAGACAAGCCGGGAGCATATTCCCGACACTTACCAACAGGACTGATTGTTTTTGTGGGTTGGTATCTATAGTCGGGATCCAGAATCGGGATCCATGTCACACTGTATAACCCCCACTGTCATGTGCTACTCATTTCATTTCACTTCAAAGATGACAGGAACAGATCAAGAGCAACTGCTTGATCACTTGAGGGTCCTTTTATGTTATTGAGTTGAATATATTACTATACATCATGCTTTCATCATGATTTCAGACACAGAAGACAGCAGAACCCAACACCTGCCCAGCCAGCATCAGCACCCCCACTATCTGAATCACTCAGGAAAATGAACTTCATTTGCCCCTTCTTCTTTCTGGATTGAGTGGATTCTACATCAGTATCCGTGCCTGATTGTGCTCTCTTTTCTGTCCTTCCCCTGGTTTTCTTCCCTCCTCTCCCTCTCTATCCTCTCTCTGTCCCTCTCCTCCTGTTCTCTCCTCTCCCTCTCATCTCTCTCCCCTCTCTCCCTTCTCCTTCTCTCTATATCCTCAGCAGTATCTCCTAATTCAAACTGTGGTTGAGTGTCTCTTGGTACTTCAATCTTTGTCCTTCTGCCCCTTGGCATGCTGATCAATCACATGTACAACTTGTTATAAAAAACAAAACTTAAAAATAAAAGTGAAACCTCATAGAACAGATTTTACTCCCAGCTAGTCCAGCCTAGCTCAAACTTGCACTAATTTTCAAATAAAATGAAATACTTAAAATCAAAGAAGAAGTAAATCAAAGAAGAAGCAAAAATATTGCCGGCCTGTCGGTTACAGTTCCCTACTTGTCTGTTAGTGTTACAGGCCTCTCAATTACAGTTCCCGGCTTGTCTTTGAGTTTAGGGTCTGTTGGTTATACAAAACTCCCGACTCTAGGACCCAGACGTGAAAAATTACTGACTGGCCTGGAAACTTTACAGGCCTGTCGGGAACACTTACAGACAGACCCGCTAAAGTTACCAACTGTACTGTAACATTTCCTGCACAGTCTGTTTGTCATCACGTACAGTCTGGATCACCATATTTGGGACAAGCCGGATACTTGGTACAGACAGACCTGTTTGATTAACTGACAAGCCGGGAAGTGTAACCGACAGGCCGTTAAGTTAACCGACATGCCTGTTGCTAGGTGGATGAAATTAGGGTCTGTTACAAGGGTTGGCAACAGTCGTAGAAATTTCACCCACTTCCCGACAGGCCTTGAAACTACAACTGACCCTAACCGACCTTGTAAACATTGGTCTCGACTCTCAAAAAAACATGGTTACCGACCGGTCGGCTCCAGTGGAACAACCCCATAACATTCTGTTTACAGTGATGTTTCAAAAATGTTCATTGTAAAAATTATATTTTAATACTACCAAGTAACTGTGTTTGTCGATAAAACATAATTATAATTCAATAGTAACAACTGATGCTTTTAATTGTATCCACCAGATGTATCTGCTGGATACTTTGGTTAAGTATTCGATATGCCGCCGCCACACACAGAGAGAGTTTGACGTTAATGCTGTCAGCGCAAAATACACCAGCTAGCTTCACGAAATTTGTAGGATGTCTTCATTGGGAGGTTAGCTTCTTTATTACTAAAATTAGCCTCATTCTGAGAAACAAAATGGCTGCCCTGGGCATTTCTTTGAAAATTATCTACTTTTTTCTACTGGCTGGTTCTCGTAACTAAAAAGTTGAATCTCTTCATAGGTGATATGTATAACAGATATAGATTTGCTCTACCGCATGCAGACACTTGACCTTGAAGCTTTTCATTCAAGGTCATCCACGGGCTGCCAAAGTACTACACATAGTAGACTTTAAAAATGCCTGTATTTCCCTTATTATTGGTCTTAGAGGTTTGCAATGTTAAACCAAACTATAAGAAATCATGGGCTAGGAATCTTCTGATGTGTTCAGATTTGACCTTGGGCCCCCGTCAAGGTCAAACAAGGATAGAAAAACTTAAAAGTGCTTATACCTCACTTATTCTTAGTGCTAGAGGTTTGCAATGTGAAACCAACCTATACTTTTCTTAATTTTGGCAGCATCTTGAATTTTGGTGAAAATGAAAAATGTCTTTTATCTCAAAAGATAGAGCGATTTTGGGCAAATTTTGTACCCTCGGGTACTTGAGACTACTAGGACCTCTGAAAAATAAGACATCTCTTTCTGCTGCCATCTGGAATTTTAGCCGAAAAGGTAAAAGTTGTTTATCTCAATAACAGTAAGAGATAGAGCGATTTTGGGCAAATTCAGGACACCCTGGGCACTAAAGACTACCCTTCTAGGACCTTTGGCCATCACATTGAATTTTAGCAGAAATGGAAAATGTCATTTTATCTCAAAAACTGTAACACATAGAGTGACTGCTGGCAAACGGTGGCCCCATTGGACAACAAGGAATAATCCTTTAATTCCTGTGAATTATTTAAAATTTTCTTAATTTTCTGCCGCCATCTTGAAAAATGCTATTTATCTTCAAAACCATGTTAGTTGTCCTTTTCCGGTGGACACATGTTACATCTGGCCACAGATGCGTCCTTGGTCTAGTTACAAAATTACTTTATCTTTCTTTTACAGTCATCTTTATGATAATATATCATATTTATTATTTTTACATTTATTGATAATTTCAATCTAATATTCATATCAGACAACGGTTTTCTATTTCTTTTCTTTGTCATATAATATGTGTTATCTTAATAAATATTTAATTAAATTTTTTAATTGGCTCCACCATGGAGATTGTCTAATCATTGGGTTGTCGGTCTGTCCATCTCTGTCTTTCTGTTCACATGTTAGTAAGATTTTTAGAGAAGTTTATTTTTGGTCTAACATAGAACTGATTTGTTTTTGGAAATGATCCACAACCACAATTCTGGATCCAGGATATTTTTAAAGGATTGAATCATTGCAGTACGTATTGCAGTAAGTGACAGTAAACCACTCATGGGGACACACATGACCCTTATTCAAACACAAAGCATTCTGTTGTGTACATTATCATTATTTGTTTTAGCGCAAATTATTCTAACAGTGTACGTTATGAATACTTGTTCTAGTCTCCTAAATACAATAAGGTAAAGTTGACAAGATACTCTATAAAAGCTTTTGAAACCACATTATCTATTTGTGCTTTATGTATTGTTCAAATACAAAATACATTGTGCCATTTGATAATAAATAATTACAGATCACACATTTTACTAAAACTATCATCCATACCCCCTTATTTAAAGTAGCAATAATTTTTTTTCTTTGATTGGTTTTGGCCATTGTCAACACAATGGTTATATCACAATGGATAGTTGAGAGGGGTAGATGAAGACAGTAAAAACTTAATCTCCTGCATTGGCAAGCAACTACCAGCCTTCCAAATACAGTCCAGGGACCGAGATTTGAACCTAAGTCCTGACAGGTATACAAAGTGAGTGTGCTGTTGACTATGCCACTGTACAATCTTAAAAATGGTTTGGGTTTTCAATCCTTTCTAACAGCTACAGCAATATCAGGGCTGATCCTTAGTCAATTTTTTATGTTGCTGTAAGCTGGATTTAAACCCAAAATCACAAATGCGACAGTATAATGTTGATTTTAGCATGCACCATGGAGACACTATTTGAAAATATCAGTGTTATAACAATCATTTTTAGACTCATTCACCATATTTTACACTAATTTGTCATCTCATAAGTTATCCCTAATGCAGTTTGTATTGTGTTTTTATATTTTGATTTACTCCTAGTCACTGTTATACTCAATTTACTCATGCAGCAGGTTTTATCGCCCGTCTAATTGGGTATTGTTGTTGACCTTCACTTGTAAATTTGTCTGTATCAAACAGTGGGTATTATTGTCCATCTAAGAAAGTGATATCAGCTCATTTTATTTATTTTATGAACCATACTCCCAGTTCTATTGTTGGTTGTTACTCAGGTTAGTGAAGCTGTGGTGTGGGGTATTAGGGTGCCCGTGAGTCGCCCAAGGGACAAAGGATGCGGATTGTATGAGGTGTTGGGACATAGTTTCTTTTTTGAGGGCCCTCTTGTTGAGTTTAGTTTAGGGCTTCTTACTCTTCAACAACTGCACTATAGTCATGTTCATCCTGCATGTTCTCCTTTTCCTGGTACTTTTTGCAGTTGTACTTGCACATAGGTGTGAGCAATTCCATTCAAGGGTATCTAACATATCAACCACCTCCTTGGCAAAAGTTGGGAAAAGTTTTTCTTACACCTGTTCATGTCAGAAATTCCCATCATTAGTTAAGAGAAGAGGTCTCGTGTTGTTACTTCTACTGGGCGTTGATGTGTCCATCAACCCTGGTCCTATCAAGATGGGTGTTCTGAATATAAAATTGTAATTTCACCTGACTTTGACTTCCTTTACCTTATAGAAATCTATATCCCTCTATCTGATACTGATACTTTTCTAGGGTCTGTTAACCATCCTGATTTTGTGTTTCTTCAAAGGCCTCGTCCTTCAGGCATTGGTGGTGATGTCGGTTTCTCCATCAGATACTCATATAGACCACATAAAATACCGTTTCAGTAGTGCTTCCTAGCTACACACTGTTGCTTGCCTGCATTTATTGACCCCTAGGATTATATTCTTGCAAATTTTTAGAAGAATTCATGTTATTTCTCGGGTTCCTGTCATCCATCAATTCTGTGTATTACATTTGAGGCAATTCAACATCCATGTTGATGTACCTGTTGGCAACAGGTATAAATTTATGATATTTCTTGACTCATGTGATCTAAAACAATTGGTGAGTCAACCTTCCCATCTGCATGGTCACATACTTGACCTCATTCTATTCCTCTGTGATAAGAATATTATTGGTGATGTTAAAATGTGTGATTTTATATATGATCATGCATTAGTCACACGTTCAATTGCCTTTTCTCGCCAAGCAATTCATGCACCCAATAAATGCAGTATAGGAGTTATCACCATATCAATATGTCCGACCACTGTGATCAGAAAAAATATCCCCTTTGTCAAATCTCCTGCAATGAACAATAGTACATGATTTGGTTGATGTTCTTGGGCTTGAACCACTTGTATCCAGACTGACAAGGAAAGATTCCGTGGATTGGTTGTCTGTTTCTTATAGACGTGCAAAGTCCCTTAGGCGCCAGTTTGAAAGAACTGTGACAGGAGCTGTGTAAAACTCTAAATCTAAATGATAAGTCATTGGCGGACCACTTTGCATTTATTATTTTCAGAAAAAATAGGAAAATTATAGATACTTTATTTCCCTCTGGTTCTAAAAATGATGTTCATCCTCCTAATCCACCAAAAATTACTGACTTTACTCAAGAATCGGAAGATGCTTTTGATAAAATAATTAGAAACTCACCTGCAAAATCCTGACTGCTGGATCCATGGCCAGCATTCCTTATTAAAAGATGTAGTGACATACCATTGCCATCAGTTACAAAGTTGATCAACCGCTCACTTACTGAGGGACATGTCCCAGATGATTTCAAAGCTGTTGTGATTACTCCTCTTATCAAGAAGGCTTCTCTTCCAACTGAAAAAAACTATTGTCCTGTATCTGGCCTTAGTTTTTTATCAAACTCGTTGAACATGTTGTATCCAAACAACTGTTAGAATATATCCATGTCCTTGACTTAGACAACCCATATTAGTCTGCATATAAAACAGGTCATTCAATGGTCAAAGTTTAAAACCCACCTGCACACCAAAGCATACCCACCTTAGTCTTAATCATTCCCTTGCACTCTTTGTGGTGCTCAACCTTTATTCTCTCTCTGGATACTGTATCTGGTTGACATCTTGTGCTGTTGCTCCTCAGAGCCCCCTTCTGCTAAGAGGAGATTAAGTGCTATAAAAATCCAATTAGAATTTAGAAATGTCCAACTTGTTAGCCACTCGGGCACTGTCATAAACTTAATTGAAAATAACTAATTGTGTTCTATTGTTTGCTTTTATGTATTTGTTGGCAATTATAATATTTATATAAAAAATGACTCTTTTGCTCTTAAGGCTGGGGTCTTGGGAGCAATGACCACTTTAAATCACGCATGCTTCTATAAAATGTGATGCATATTAACTACAAAATGGCATGTGCTTTTAAACTTACACTCATTTCAGAAGAAAGGTGGACCAAGTGCAGGGCCATTCCCTAGTGCACTATGATTCTCTGATAACATTAGAAGAAAGTGTACTTAAGAGAATGTACAATCCAAACTGTTATAAAATGCATTCATTCATTGTCTCAAAACACCAAAGTAAGACTTGTAAGCTAGTCTAAAACAGGGGAGGCTTATGTTTCCAATTGCTGGTAAACATTTGAATAAAGAAAAAGTGGGCCAGATAGGTGTACACAGCATTTAACTGATTTCTAGTTTTTGTCTGTCTGTTTGTTCGCTTGTCTGCATTCATGATAAATCCAAAAGTAATGAACAGATTTTCCAAAAAATTTTATGTGTTTTATATGGGTCGGGCCTGGCCAATGCAAGAGCTGATTAAGTTTTGGGAAAGATCCAGATCATATTCCAGATACAAAAATAATCACGAAATTTGTAAGGTCCCATTTTATGAAGCCTACTGCTTTGTAGGTGCAATATCTTTTCCACAATGGGGAACTCACTGCACTTGGCTCGCGCTTCTAGAGAATACTGTTTCTTTTTTTCTCTTTTTTTTTCTGTCTCGGGGCTTTCATGAATTCTGGCGTAGTGTGATGAGCATCTATCTTTTCACTGAAGTTAAGTAACAAGGGGCTACATTAGTACTGGGATATGTGACCACTTTGGTGCATTACTCGTGTCTCGGATGGCTTTGCAGCTCATGCTAGTAGACTGAAACCCCTTTTGGCCTTGTACATACAGACAGTCAAGGGACGATCTAGGTCAGTAGTCCAGAGATTATGGATGGGACCGGATGGAAGATTACTAAGTGAGTTGAACGAGTGAGTTTTATTTTCAATTTAGTATAATGACTTTGCCTTTCTGATTGACGTTACTTCAAATGTGATGGGTGGATCTTCTTGATATTTTATCTGGTCCAAGGAAGGAATGATTACATTCTTGGCAAGATCCAGATCATATTCTGGACACAAAAAAACACCCATTAGTCGAGGTCTGTGCTCTACGAGGTCTTTATAGTTTAAAAACTTTCCCATTTAAATATCCCTTAACAATACTTGCACCAGTCATCCTGAAATCAAAAGCACTTTGGGAGATTAAGATTAATTTCCAAGTGTTATACATTTTAACTCTTCTTATTCTCTGCACCAAAGGGCTCATTACTTGGGCTCAAAAACAAGAAAAATCTATACTAAGCCTGAGAATGCTACAGTATATTATTTTCACCTTTCAAAATCAAATGGCTATTTTCTACCTAACTGCCTCAGTTGACGTCTGTTTGTTTATGTGTGGTCTCAATAGACACTAAAGATTTTTATATATGTTCATAAGAATAACATAATGACAATAATTTCATGTCCCCCTGCTCAAAAAGAAGATATATTGGTGTGCCGAGGTCTTCATTTAGCACATTGGGTTGATTATTGGGTCGAAAGACTATTTCAGTGATTAAGGATTGACAAATAGATGTCATTTTAGGGTTACAAGAAAAGTTTTAAATTTATGCATTACGTAAGTTAATTCTTTTATTTTTTTTACAAAATATTGCATAATATATCAAATCCTTCCTTAATATAAAAGTGCAAGTTACAATTTACTCCACTTCTTTTCGTTTCAAAAGTCTAGCTTAAAAGTATTAAGCGATATTTAGTTCTAAGAGTTAGAAATATTTAAGTAAGTTTAAGTCCTGTTGATTAAAAGCTTGTCTTCTTTTTCAGACAAAAGTATGGATTCTTGCCTCCAGGTACTGCAAACAAATGTAGATCGTATTTCCCTACAGTGATAAAAGGTTTTCAAATAATCTCTCCCATTGAATGCAAGGATTTTTTTATAATACACGATCAACAAACAGCCTCTGAGTTCTCTCCTGTATGAATTCTATGTAAATTATTATGCTGTCTTGAAGTGGATTCTTATGTGAATGAGCTTTTACAATCATCTATAATAGCTATTATCAACTAGAAGGGCAATAAAGATCTCTATATGTACTGTTTTCTGTGTGAAATTAGAAGAAGGACTTGTTACCATTAAAGCAATAGTGGAATATATCCCTTGTATTCTATCAGGAGAATAATATAGATATACATTAAAAACAGTTCTGTAGTGTTATTAGTCAAATTTATGGACAGAAAGAAACTAATTAAATAATGCATTGCTTCTCTTATAACATTAATATATCAAATTAAAACAATGCGTTTTCCAAAGAAGATAAAAAGAGACCATTCCAAACTTGGTCCGGATGACATAGTTGGAGTGGAGAGAAGGAATTTAGCTGATGCATTGTTCAAGTCCATTGTAAGATGTCGTTACCAAAGGGTATATTTTCTCCTTAGCAATGGTGTTTTACCAACAGTTGTCAATGATGCAGGACAAAATGTTCTGATTGCCAGCCTGTATATCCAAGATGAGGCCAAGAGAGACACCATGTTCCAATTTTTGGCGCGTCGAGGTGCAGATTGTTGTTTTGTGGACAAGAAAACTGGGCGGGATGTTCTAAGCTGGGCTGCATATATGGGAAGAAGGCAACAAGCAGAATATGTGTTGGATTCTGTTGTAGGTGAAGTAAATCTTCATGGCAAAGACAAAGATGGTAAGACACCTCTTCACCATGCTGTCATCACTGGCCATACAGATGTTGTAGATGTCCTCGTGAAAGCTATGCAAAAATATGGTCTGTCTCTGGATGTTCCAGATTCATCTGGTTTGACCCCATATATATATGCAAAGAGGCTTGGGTACACAAATATCATAGATGTACTAATGTCTGGTGGCTGTAGTTCAGAACAGTTTGATACACAAAACTTCCATACGGCTGAGGAATGGGCACAGATAGGCCGGAATGAAAGGAGGGCCATGAAAAAGAAACAGTTGCATCTGGAAAGAGCAGGAATTCAGGGTGGACATAAGCCTTTGCCAGCGGCCAAGATTGCCAAGTTACCTGCACTAAAGCTTACATCTGTGGCAAATGAAACGGTGTGTGTAGAAGTGGAGGATGCAGATCCTGATGAGTATGAATCAACCATCATGCCCTATTATCAATCGCGAGAGACCACATTCTTAAGCGACACTCCCAACAGTGAACCAAGAAATGACTCTGGCCTCCTTAAGCCAACCGATTCCTTGCTATGGCCAGTCCACAGTAAAACCAAAGCCAGCAGACCTGCTCAAGTATCTTCTTCTGCTTCCAGTGCAGTGAATGAGGCCATAGAAACAAAACGCATGCTGCAGAAACGAACAGGTGCTTCTGTGGCCCAGAGTCTGAATACGATCATGGATATAGTTGCTCAACAATATACGCATGCCTACAGATGTGGGGTGAGACCTCCTACCCCAAAAGCCACTCAGTCTAAAGCCAAACTGTCTACTCTTGCCTTTATCATGAAAAGTGGCAAAAAGTCAAAGCAACAAATGAATAATGGGGAGAATTCCTTAGCTACAAATGTTACTGAGAGAAAATCATTTGGTCAAATGGTAGCAGCTTTAACTGCAAGTAAACAGACTGGTGATCAGACGGATAAGAAGAAAAAAAAGATGTTACTGCCACCACTTATTGGACAATAGACTTTTTATATTCATATGCATAGTATATATGTTTAGTGTACAAAGTGACTCACTGAGCTGTGATATTAACCGGTTGCCTTGGATGATATTTAAATTGCTGCAAGAGTAAGCTTAGGTTGGAAGACTAATTACTTTGTATTTTTTTTCTTTTATTGTTCATGTAATAACTAGTAAAAATTTGATTCACAACAGGACAGCATTTCTTAGTTTTGTGCACAAAAATATTATAGATAAAGCTTGTAAATACACCTTTCAGATATATACCTACAGCTGCCTGTTAACTTCAGTAAATAAAGTTTGATGACCAATAAGTTTTACAATGGTATCAAATAAAAGAAGACATTTGTTTTTTACTGCAAACAGCTAATAGCAACATGTAAAATTGATAAAGTGATTGTTCAGATATAACCTAAACACATATATACAAAACCTTCAGCTTTGATAACTTTCTATATTTACCTCCACAAAGAAGGTTGTGTTTGTGGTGGTATGTTTTTGTTTGTCCGTCCTCTGGTTTGCACAATAACTCAAAAAGTCATGGACCAATTTTGATTAAATTTTCCGGAAATGTTGATAATTGATGATTGGATTTGTTGGTGATCCGGGTCACCATATGGATTCAAGAATTTTTTAAAAGGATGTTTTACCATTGCACTCATAAGCAATATTAGAGGTATTGGGCCTTAGCTGAGACATGTGCTCCCAGAGTGCTCTTGTTTTCAAATAGCTTACTTTAAAAATGTAATTCCTTTTTTTTTATTTTGATAAAAAAAATGATCCTACTACTTCAGTATTTAAAGAAGGATTAAAATGGAGTTTCACGAATTATATTAACCAATGTAGTATTGATTCTTCTTAATAAATGTTTTAAAAGTGTTTCACTTTAGCCCAGGCGTGTGCTCTCAGAGTATTTTTACTTTAAAATGCGCTACTTCAAAAATTGTTCTACTACTTTAATATTTAAAGAAGGATGGAAATGGAGTTTCACATATTATCTCTGTATTAACCAATACAGCATTGATCCTTCTTAATAAATACTTATTTGAATTTTCATGAAGTTAAACTATCACTGAGTGCCTTTACATTTACAAACTCCTGTGAAAATTTAAAACAATTCTTGTATTTCATTATTTTCTGAGACATACACAAAGTATGATATCTATTCTATTCCAGTCATTACTTTTATAGTGCTTAATCTCAAGAAGACTCTAAGGTGCAACAGCAGAAAACTAATTCAAACAAGACCGAAAATTCTTCCGATCTATATGTGAATCTGCTAAGCCATCAGACACATGAGTAGTGCACTAGAATTTATGAAGGTCTTCCAACAAAAACGAATTCAGAGTCATATAATCCCATACCTTGCCTAGAACTCAGACTGTCACCCATCCAAGTTCTTGCAAAGCACATTGCTGCTTAACTTTAGTGATGAGATGAGTACTCATCATGCTACGCCACAATTCATGAGAGTCATGTGACAAAAGATGTGATCACTAAAAGCATGAGCCTTGCTAGAGCTCGCACTTAAAAATCAATAATCCAAAGAATCAAAACTCGACAAATTTTTCCCATTTATATACTTGGTAATTTCCTCTCACCTGCTGAGGAGGTTAGGAACCTTGGTGTTCGGTTCAACTCGGATTTCTCTTGTCATGTCAGAAATACTTGTAAGGCTTGTTTTGTTCACATCAGGGATCTTAAGCAACCCGGAGGGTATCTCACATGTGATGCAGCTCTTTTGGCCTCAAACGCCTTTGTTGGAAGTTGTCTTGACTACTGCAGTTCAGAAGCCTCTCTGTTGGTGATCTTCGTAGGCTCCAGTGTGACCAAGACAGTCCTTCTAGAATTGTCGCCAATACCAAGTATTTACATATCACTCCTGTTAGAAAGGCTCTTCATTGGTTACTTATCGAGAACCATGTTGTTTTCAAAACAGTCTGATTGGTGTGCAAGTCCCTGCAAAATGATTATCCCAAACACTTTGAAGCTTTCCTTAAACTGAAGCATTGTGTGTACGAAACTCGTAGAAATCAATTTGATTGTGTGCTGCTTAGGATCCCACATTGTGTCTCAACTTTGCGTATGATGCCCCACAGATTTGGAATGATCTGCCTGATGATGTACGCCAAGCCAAATATTTCTCTTAATTCAGGAAGAAATTGAAAACCCCACAATGCCACAATGCATACAAGTTATGACGAGCAGCCCTGTTGTAGGATGGTCTAGCGGTTAACAAACTACGTATTCAGTCACTTGATTCTAACCTATTTGGTTTTGGATTCGAAACAACTTTAAATGGCATATAAAACCCTAACTTGGACCTCTGGGCTCGACTTCACCTCATGGTGACATGTGGACTTTATTGAGGCCCTGTCCTAAAATGATTTTAGAATTTGAAAAGAAGCATAAAAATCCAAACTTTGACTGTTTTCCCATATTGCTGAAATGACTATTATCCATTTGAATGTGTCCATTCCCTGTAATTGTAGTCACATTTGACCCTGGATTATACTTTGATCCTGGGTTTTCGTTTTCACCTGACATTACAAATCCTTACACCTTCACAGTTAACTAATTTCCTTCCGATTTAATTTATTATATTCAGTTATAGCATGGACACTTGCATATATCCTGAAGTACAAAATCCGGTTTATAGCTCATGGTTTGATGTTCATGTATATTACAGAGGTGGACAGTCTTATAGACAGAACATTACAATAGACAGATGGTAAAACTAATTGTTTGTCCATTGCACTGCCCTGTCCATAATACTGTCCACCCCAGTAAGCCAACGTCAGCCAAAGTTATTTGCCCCCATTGTGTCTGTAGCAGTAACATATCAGCCTCCCACCTCTCAGGATGTGGATTAAAAACACCTTCAGAGTTAACTGCTTTCCTTCCAATTTAATGTATCATATTCAGCCATAGTATGGACACACATCCTGAAGTCCAAGTTCTTTGAGTCCAGTTTATACCTCATAGTTTGATGTTCGGGTATATTACAGGGGTGGACAATCTTAGGGACAAGACAGTACAATGGACAGACAATAAAACTAATTGTCTGTCCATTGTACTGCCCTGTCTGTAAGACTGTCCACTCCATTAAGCCAAAGTCATTCAAAGTTCTTTGTTCCCAGTGTGTCTGAAGTAGTAACATATCAGCTTCCCACCTCTAAGAATTTGGATTTAAATATCTCGCCTAGGTTTACCTCAAAAAAGTAAGTTATACTGCTGATGCTTATTTTTTCATCTGATGTCCACAGTGGCCTAATGTGAGCAAATTTGGCATCTAATCACAGGCTGTCATATTTGACAATGCTATGGGCCTGTTCCAATATGACTCTGGCTGAAGAACAGGTGTAAAACCCTTCCTTTGACATTCAACATTGTAGCTACATAGTCCTGTCAAACACAGATGTATTACCCAAGAGTTTTTTGGACATTTACATCTATAACCAGGGGCCGATTTCACAAAGGGACTTAAGTCCAGATTTAGACTTAAATTTAAGACTTTGGTCTTAAATTTTGTCAAAAGAATGTTAAGTCTGCCGTCTTAGACTTAGCAGAGATTTCACAAAGCAGCTAAGTCCATGAAATTGCTAAGTCAGTGGACTTAACTTTAAGTCTGGGAGGTGGTGGGCTTAAATTTTGTAAATAGGACTTAAATATGGCTGCCATAAACTTTTTTCCACTTCAATATTTGAAATGGTTGTAAATAAAGTATAATTATACAGAACACCTTACTGTAGTCTTTGGGAAGTTTATATGATGTAACAAGGTTTTCTATTTCAAAACAGCACTTATCTTTAGATAAAATGCATCAAATCAAGGATATAAAAGGTTATATGACACAGAAAACCACTGTGGTTATTTGATAAGCTTGGACTTAGCTAAGTCACCCTTTGTGAAATCTATTTAAGTCCCATAGCAAGCTAAGACCAAGGTATTAGATTTAAGTCGCTGACTTAGCCAAAAACATGGCTAAGTCTAAGTCCCTTTGTGAAAACGGCCCCAGGATCTAAAAAAGTCTAGTATAAGTCTAATATAAGAAATAGTTGACATAAGTTAATCTGTATGTTTATTACAAAGCCCATATCCAAGATGTTTTGTACAATTTTCCATGAATGAATAATAATGACAAAATACAGTGGGTAACATTTGTAATACACATTATTAAAATTATCCTAAATTATTATCTACAATTTAAGTTATTTACAAATATATGTGTAAACTACATATTATCAATTAATAAAGTAACAATCATCTAGCAACATTTGGTGAAGCTTCCGTATTAGATATGAAAAACTAAAACAAATAATGCGAGTGGATATAATTATCAGAAAAAAATTCATGTATATAAGGACTGTTTCAACATAAATAACCTTGGCTTTTTATAAACACTTTTAACACTCAACTTTAACTGCAAGCTCAACGTTGTATTTCAAAATATATATATTGATTTACAACTTAATTTGTCCATTTTTGCTGCACTGTGTCAGGGTAAGATTCTCTAGCATAACTATGTATTTGTTGTCACTGAATTAATGCCATAATGCATTGTCTCTAAATTTTATACCTTTCCCCGATATTTTTACTTTTCTTTAATTTTATAACTTTCTTTAGAGTAGTAACCCAGAAAAATCAAAATAATTGTAACATTTGAAGGCATGAGCCTACTTCAATAGCACGTGTCCTTTGCCACAGTTTTTATTGATTCTTAAAGCTTGCCAGAAACCCACTTGCTTTGTATTTTTCTCTGCTTGCTAAAATCACAAAATGTTACCCAAATTTTATCAGTTCTAATTTGGTATAATACTAATATGTTCCCCACGTTTTATCATCCCATTCTTGGTGAGACTCTAACATTTCACTCACTCCTACTTGATAATATATCAAATTATTACCCAAATTTTGTAAGCTATTACTTGAAAATACTTCAAAATATTACCCTAATTTATTAAGCTCATGCTCGGTAATATATCAATATGTCCCACAGTTTTTACCAATGCCATCTGTATTACATCACTGCTTCCTAATACATCAAAATATTACCCAAAACCCAGGAGCTCTTACTTTTTGAAACACCAAATGGTGGCCAAGTCCCACCCCTTGGTAACACAGCACCCTGACTGTTGAATGCAACATAAAAACCTATGGCCTTAGGTAACACACAAAAAAATTTACTCACATTTCATAAGGCTACTACTGGGTGGGTCACTAAGAGAAACGATCATAGAGATAAACGGTCTTCAGAAATTCTTACATAAAACAGTTGAAAGGTTTAGACAACAATATAACACAGACCAACTGACACAGAGAGCATTTTTAAAGTCTACTTTGTTATTTCGTTTGTGCGATTTTGCTATTTCCACTACTAAAATCTAAAAAGTTTGAAGACTGTTTATCTCTGTGACCGTTTGTCTTAATGACCACTTGTGTACTTTCATCACACTCCAAAACATTTCACCAGGAATACTGGTTAATATAGCTTGTTTTTGCATAATGGAGTTAACTTTACATCAACAGTAATTTGATAAACCTTTAGCATTAAGCTGACAGAAAATCAAATAACAATACAAAACTCCCACAGGATTGACAAACTGTACACTTACAAACATTAGAAATCACAGTTGAAGCTGTATAGCATAGGGTTATCTGGCTGAAGTAAACTAATCAAGTACTGCACAGCAAAGTAATGAAGATAGAATATATCACTTGGATACCACTTTAAGATTAGCACGGCAAAGTAATGAAGATAGAATATATCACTTGGATACCACTTTAAGATTAGCAACAAGAAAATAAACTTAAGGGAACTACAGAAAAGATCAGACGAAAGGCCTAAAATTGTCAAAAAAACAATGAACTCTGATAACAATGTCCCTTGATTGAAGTTAAATGGTTGTTAAATAGTTGTCCAGTGTTGTAGATTTCTGGACTTTGCAATGTCCAAGTTTAAAACCTTCTTATTACTTAATAAATATGAAAATGATGAATTGATTCACAATTAACAGTGCATATTTCAGGTATTACTGCAACATAGAAAATTGTTACAACAGCCAAATATGAGATTTCATGTCATAACCTCCAACAATGATGTAAATCAAGCAAATGAAATCCACTGAAAAAATAATTATAGGGAATCCAATAAACTTTAAAAAAACATGAAATTTTCTTTCAGCTAAAATATCGATTCATTACGCAATAATCAACAGTACAAAACATAATTTCTTCAGCAAATCATTTTAAAGTTTACACAACCAACTCTTGTAACCAGGAAAAAAGTAAGGGGAAGTAGTCTCTAAAGACAGGTAAAAATAGTGCTTTTAAAAAACTCAACATAAAAATACGTTTTAAAATAAATTCACTAGTCCTTCAAGGTGTATTTGAATTATTATTCAGAACCGATCACAGATACTTTTTCTCAATAATGAAACACCATTTCCTTTTAATGAGTGATAATTGTGTAAAAATATCCCTGAGAGTACAAAAAAATTGTAAAAATAAAACACATAAAATGTCAGATAACAAAAAGATTGTTAAATGGGCCAGATTTTGTCTGATATCTTTTTAGATATCATGTTTTCGGTTAATACTAAACAAACACATAAAGACAAAAGAAAGATCAGTGTATTAAAAGATTCAGGTACATATTGCTTGAGAAAACCAAATATACATTAAGTCTTGTCACATTTATCTTGCTAACTACTGTTCAAAAATAAGTGATCACTTCTACTTGATCAAATGCCTATTTGATGTCTAAAAATTGAATAAAAAAATGTTGTGTTGTATACAACATAATAAATGGCATGAAATTTGATATTATCTTATTTACACATTCTATCCATTGAAATTACACTCTCCTAAAGGTTATTACAAGGAAGCTACACTAATTCAATCACACTGTACATGTAAAAGTAAATAACTGTAAATAAAAACCAATATTTCCTATCACCTGAAACCTTATTTTCAAATAAACATTTTGTAACTTTGGAAATGTAATTACAGGGATCAGCAAAATCTGAAACCAAATAAGATATCCTTTTATTTTAGCAGTGATGACTCACTGAAAACTAGACCTACACATCGGAGAACCGATGCAAATTTGTATCCACCAGAAAGACAACTCACCAAAGCCAGTGAACCATCGTTTGACCTTGAAGGAGGGGCCAAAGTTCAAATCTAATATCAGAAGATTCCTACACAAGATTTCATATGAGTTCGTTTCGCATTGAAGACCTCTAGGATCAATAATAAGTGAGTTATAAGCACTTTTATATTTGGCTATCCTCGTTTGACCTTGAAGGAGGGGCCCAAGGTCAAATCTGACCACACCAAAAGATTCCCAGCTCATGATTTCCTATAGGCTGGTTTACCATCCCAAACCTCTAGGACCAATAATGAGTCACTTATAAACACTTTTCACTTTGGCTATCCTCGTTTGACCTTGAAGGAGGGGCCCAAGGTCAAATCCGACCACACCTGGCCATGATTTTCTATAGGTTGGTTTACAATCCCAAACCTCTAGAACCAATAATAAGCAAATTATAAACAATTTAAGTTTGGCTATCCTCTTTTGACCTTGAAGGAGGGGTCAGAGGTCAAATCTGAACACACCAAAAGATTCCCAGCCCATGATTTCTTAAAGGTTGGTTTACCATCCCAAACCTCTAGGACCAATAATAAGCAAATTATAAACAATTTAAGTTTGGCTATCCTCGTTTGACCTTGAAGGAGGGGCCCAAGGTCAAATCCGTCCACACCAGAAGATCCCAGCCCATGATTTCCTGTCTGTTGGTTTACCATGCCAAACCTCTAGGACCAATAATAAGCCTGTTATAAGCACTTTTAAGTTTGGCTATCCTCGTTTGACCTTGAAGGAGGGGCACAAGGTCAAATCCGACAACAACAAAAGATTCCCTGTTCATGATTTCCTATGGGTTGGCTTACCATCCCAAACCTCTAGGACCAATAATAAGCGAGTTATAAGCACTTTTAACTTTGGCTATCCTCGTTTGACCTTGAAGAAGGGGTCCAAGGTCAAATCTGACAACATCAGAAGATTCGCAGCACATGATTTCCTATAGGTTGGTTTCACATTGCAAACCTCTAGGCACTTTTAAAGTCCGCTATGTGGGTTACTTCGGTACTCTGTGGATGACCTTAAATTAAGAGCTTCAAGGTCAAATGTGTGCAAGGTTGCAGAGGACATGTATATCTGTTATACATATCACCTATGAAGAGATTCAACCTTCTAACTATGAGAAATAGCCAGTAGAAAAATGTAGATTATTTTCAAAGAAATGCCCGTGGCGGCTATCTTGTTTTTTCAGAATGATGGGTATTTTCAGTCCCAGAGAAGCTTACCACCCAATGAAGATATCCTGCAAATTTGGTGAACCTAGGTGGTGTAGTTTTCCTCTTAGAGCGTTAACACCGAAAAACCCTCTCTGGCGGCGGCGTAGCGAACCAAAAAAAAAAACCAAAGTATCCGCCGGATGATTTTGGTGGATACAGTAAAATTAATGCATGAAAAGATGCTCTTAAACTGTTTTTTTCCTAATTTGCATCCAGGTTTGTTTGGTAAAATATGGAACTAGTAAAGCTAGTAAAGCATTTTCTTACAAGAATCATTCCCACAACAGACAATTCTTTTCAGAAACCATTATATCTACAGGCCATTGTAATACTATATAACATTTTATATGTATTCATACCCAGAGCACATTTTCACAAACCTGAATGAGCCAATTTTGATTTTCAGTGAAAAATACAACTTTATCAGCATGCTAGCATAGTATCAAATTAGAAAACTTAATTTTTGCATTTAGATTTCACAGATTTTTCACTTTAACAATCATACTAAAGTAACACAAGAAACTAATAAAACAGCAAATAATTAATGGACAATACTTAGTTTTTCTATGTAACAAGTGTTAGCACCTTTATTCAACCTATACACAGTCTTTGCACATTCTATTTACCCTGTTATTGTCCATAAACTAGAATCTCCAATATCCTTACAGTGCCAGAACATATTTTAGTGTCACTCTTTAGTGGCAGCTCATTGGCACCACCAATGCAACCATTTCAGTCCCACTGTGTGATAATTTGTTCAACAAGATTCATACAGATTCCTTGTTAATGTAATGTTGTGTAATTTGAGTGAAGGTTTCTTAACCACAGCGAAGTCTTTTAACAACGTATAATTTATTTTTGTCACATAGAGATGATAAATTATACTATGTCTGTCACAGATATTGGCACTGTAAAGGATATACAGTACATTAGGATTCTAGTTTATACTAGCTTTCACTTATACTTAAAACAATACAGGATTTCTGATGTCCAGACTGCATAGCAGGTTCTACTTGTACCTAAATTACTGATTTTTTTATCCAAAGTGTATTGTATAAGTAATACTGGTGTCGCACTTTGTATCGCTCATACCTTCATAAGTAATTACTGGTGTCGCACTTTGTATAGCTCATACCTTCATAAGCCTCCCCCCCACTACTACATTATATTATCGCTAATAACTTGTTAATATGTCATTTCCAGGTAAGCTTTCTCCAGTAAAGTCCAATCATAGGTTTACTTTAATTATTTCAATTTTTGACAAAGGTTTCATTATTTTAGCAGATAGTTCACATTTTATTGCGGTGAGATTTGTTTAAACCGCACTGCAATCACCGCAATCAACTGTACTTAACTTCCACTCAATGTGTGCTAAAATGTGAGTACCTAAATTCAGGTCATTTTTTTTCAGAACACCCAACTGTTTTTCATCGTCATAAATCATCATACCCCATCCCCAAATTTTGCAAATATTTTTTCCACATTGCTCATGGGCACGTCAGAGAGTGGATGTTGTATATTATGTTCAGCAAGTCGGATATGTTCTGACAGTGTTGGTTTGATGTTTGTCCGTCTGTTCGCAAAATAATATTCTAAATGGCACAAGAAACAGATGATTTGATTACAAACTGGATCTAGAATTTTTTAAGGATCTTTTATCAATGTGAGAGGGAAAAACAGGAGTGGAAATAAGCTACTTGGTTGAGGTCTGCACTCTCTGAGTGCTTTTCTAGAATTCAATGTTCCATTCTGATGAACATGTCATCCTTCCATATTTAGTAGTTAACATCTTATCATTCAAATAAAATGACAGAGAGTTCGTTGAGACAAAAAGAAAACAGCATGACAGGACTCTGTCACTTCCCCTTTTCAAAGACTTTGGTAGTTATTGTATACAGGCTCAAGTTGTTGCCTCTGTGACCTTTGACCTTCATCTTTGACCTATGTCCTGAATATAGAAAATCTTATATCAAATACCATATTGTACATATTTATACAGCTTTTGTCATCTGAGACTGATATATTTGACATTGGCATTTGAAATATTCAAGACTGGAAAACACCTTGACAGCACAGTTACATTTTAAAATACAAACACAACATTATCAAGGGTTCATATAATATTGTATTAAAATCATAATTTACACATTATATTTATATATTTCCGCGCATCCATTGTAGGAAATATGAGTTTGTGGAACCAAGGCTACATCACATATATAACAATTGCAATAAATAGTTTTGCAGTATAATTTACCAGCAGTTGAACTTGTTAATAATAACATTTACAGCCATACAATTTGTTTACAAACAACTGACATATAGACATGAATAGAAAACAATGAGATATTATATGTATAAACAATAGCATAGTATATGATATGCATCAACATTTCTGTACAATAACTGAATTATCCAGATCCTCATTAAGGTGTATTACTGCTAACCATACAAATTGGTTGTTGTTTTATGACTTAAGATTTCTATCAAACTTTAAGCTACTAAATTACTGCTAAGCTGGTTGGTGATGCAATATGATTAAATTATAAAAAATAACAAAGAACAAAAACACTTTCACAGTTACTCCTCAAATGACACTTTGATGCACTGCTACAGTCTTTTTTCCTCAATAGTCTGTAAATCCTGCTTTTAAATTGCTCCAGACAAAGAATAAAAACCTCCTAATTCCACAGAGTTTTACCAGCTTAATCTTCTTAGCCCCCCCCCCCCCCCCCCCCCCCCCCCTGTGTCCCTGTATTTGACGATTTGCTTATGATGCAGTTGTAAGATTTCTCAATAATAGTTCTGTTCTATGCACCTTAAAATCCACTACAACAGCAATTAAGTGCAGTAAAAGTCTGAGTGGATTAGATTACATGATGCCAACACCTGACATGACAGAAGCTGGTATAAAAACAAAGCCATAAGAAAATATCACTTTTAATCAGAACTTACATGAAATCTTGCTTAACTTTGTTTTCATATAATGATTTACATAAGAGTCTAACGTTAAATATTGCATATGTGCTTGTTTGTAACAATTCGTTGCAATTATTCACCACAAAAAAGTCTATTGTGTCTTACAACCACTTATGCACCTATGTCCCACTATGACTGATTTTAGTGGGGATATTTTCAGGTTTTTTATATTTCAAGTGAGTTTCCAGGTTTACTATAGATCACAATGGTCATATCACCTAGAAGTCTTTGTCCCAGCCAGTTGTATCATCTGGAGGTACTTCCCCTGAGTCTGCAGGGTAATTGTCAAAGTTCGAGCTGTCTGTGGGACTTTGGATCTGAAGAAACAGAAGACAATCAGCAAGTTGAATTACATTTTTTCTTTTAAACCTGTGACATCCAACAGTAAACACGTTTCATCAATGTTTGGAATTTAATATCACCCTAATGTATACTTCCTGTGTATTGGTGATATGACCCAAATACTTTGATCAGAACTCCATGAGTGGAAAACTGTTCAACACAAAATACACATTTCTGGGTCCCTAACTTTTATAAACTCTTAATAATATATTAAATGATCATGCTTCCAGTGTAAGCAACAGGCATCGATTACTTGCTTTCTTTACCTTACTTTGGAAACTTCTAGCAAACAGATAACACAGACAGATCCAGATGCTACAAACATTTCTTTCTGAAGGTCTTGTAATATATTATCATGTAAAATAATCAGTATCTCTGTAGGTGTTATATTTTTCAGTGGGGGGGAGTTGATGATTACATGGGCTGCAATACTGCAAGGGGTTGAATAACAGTTAAACCCAGAATAACAGATATCAATTTATTGTTTAGATAACAATATACATATACCACAAGGGTAACAAGGAGAGAGCTCATTAGTACCCAATAACTTTCAAGATGTTTAATAGTGTTTTTGAATAGAATAACGTCATTTACCAGACTGTTAAAATGTGTTTTTATGATAGATTTACAAATGAAAATCCTAGCAGAGAAAGCAATAACATTTTCTGAGGGAGAAATTCTAAATAGATTTGCAGAACCAAAACAAATTTATTAAATTAGTCATGTGGTGTCTGCCATCTATGAAACTGTTACTGTCCACATGCTTTCATGTGTAGAGCCACCAGATGAATACTTTTTTGTGATCCAAAGTAAACTGTATCTCATCATAGAGACATATAATCCCATGCATGGCTTTTTCATTGTACATTTTAAACAGTGAACTATAAATGAAGATAAATACTGATCATTACATATACCATATAGTTTCTAATTCATGCCCCTTTACTTTAATACCAAATTTATAATGAGAGTGTCTGTGATTAATACACCAGACGACACTATTCCATGCTAACTTCTGGTTCACTATGAGCCAACATTATTTGAATCATGTGTTTTAATTTCTGCCTCATTTATGGTAGAAAATGATGCTGAATGTATGGGATTTCGTTGACACGTGTTGCATACAGTTAGTTAAGATTTGTATGTATACATGACACTTTCAAGACATACAGCTGGCTCAGTTTCTGTTGTGTCTATTTGCAGAGTAATCAACACAAGGTAATTCTAACTCTAATAGTATTTCTCTAGTATTTAATCTCTATCTAAAGACAGTTGCTGGGTTGAAGTTTGGATGGACTGGACCCCAGATTCCAAGACACATTAAACAGATTCTGAGGAACATCAAACAGGAAAAATCAGAGATCAGCAATTATTAAGGATGAGAAATTGCAGGTGAAAAGCTGAAGGTTGTGAAGTAAGCTTCAAATTTGTAAAATAAGATTATAGGAGACATGGTGGGTGAGCTATAAATCATAGTTCTCAATATCAAAAATATAAGTAGATTTCTGATACAAGGGTTAACGGTAAATTTGTCTTTCATTTCTATATGGTTAAATTGCATGAATAATATAATTGACTTAAAATTATTCAATAAAACAGAATTTATAAATATTGTATGATCAGTAAGCCAATAATGTGAAGGCCTTGTTCCAGGATTACATCATAAGTCAAATGTTAGTTTCCCCATGTATTGTCATAAGCTTGGTACTTGCTTGCCTTGACATTCATGGGCATATGTTCTACTTCCCTTTCCACATTCAAAGATTACCTATACAATGGTGCAAGTGAATTTTAGACTAACACCATTTAAATTAGTACCTAAATTGTACTTAAGTTGTCTTAACATGGCTGATGAAAGACAGATTTTGGGGCTGTCTAATGCTTCAAACCGTAACTTGGAAAATGCCTTAACATTGCATGAAACAGAAGACAATTTATATCTTCACATTCACTTGCCACTGCAAAAATTTACATGTTGCGACATAACAAAGATTGATTTATTGCCTTATCTGTTGTGAAAGTTACATTTGTACTAGAGGCTAGAGCTAGGGCCAATACTAGTGTCACTATTTTGGTTCTACTGTTTCAACTCCGAGAAATGACATTGTAAAGGTTCTGCTTAATATTACCATGGTTAACATGTATGATGGAAACTTTACCTGATATTAAACAAAATCTAATCAAAGAAAATATGTTGCCTACTGTAGTCACTGTTACGTTATAGTGTTCACCCAAAGTAAAAACATCATGTTAATGTTTTATGACTATTCTCTAGTGTTTTGTAGATGGTAGAATGTTATCTGGGGCCTCCCCATAATTAAGTCAATTTCCCTGGGTGTCAACTGAATGAATTATGGTATTTCATCAATTACAAGTTTAAAGGACAAGGTGTGATCTATAGCAACAAGAAACAATTTAAACTAAGTCTGTATATATGTATAACTTTATACATACCACACCCCATGACTTTCAGGTGCAAGCACCAGAGATCCTCAATATTGGTACTCTACATTATATTTAAAGAGGCTTACATGGTTTATACACATCTCTGATGTGCCTACACAACTGCACACACAGTAGATCTGTCCAAATATGACCCTGAATATTGCACACAACATTAAGTACAGACTTTGGTTTTCCCTTTGGAATATTTTTACCAGGAGACAGATACAGGCTGTCAAGGACAAATGACATTCCCTAAAATGCAAATTTTAAACACACAACAGGTATGAAAAAGTTCATATTCTGTACTATATGTGACTTGTAAAACTAATGAAATACCAATTACACAAGAGTACATGTGTCACACATACACATTGATACACATGTGTCACACATACACATTGATACCATTCACATGTAAACCATTTTCAATTAAGTGTCTGACTTTGTATTCATGACAAAGGTCACTTTTCTGAAGTTTTATTTGTGCAAAAACTTGCATCCATATAATTAAGACTGCCACTTCCAAATATGTAAATGGTGTTTCTACCAGTGTTTTGAATAACCACCAACACAAGCATAAAATACTGTTTATTGAATAGTGTCTATTGAATCTATTAGTATGTCTGGAAGACATGTCTGGAAGTCATGTGTTGAAGAAGAACCAGACATATATTGGGGAAAATTACTCCACTGAGAACCAGATGACAAAGAAAAAGACAAAAGATTTTCTACATCCTGGTACTTTGCAAGAAGCTAGACAATGGCTAGACAGTGTATTCATTTCATAAACTGCACATTAAAGAAAATATTAAACAAAAAACAAAATGGCAGAGTATATACAGTACCTCTTATATTTAATATATGTGTATAGATATTGCATATATCTTCAGCTTTTAGAGGATAAAATGGCGTTTTTTAAATAACAATCAGAACCCAGTACATAACTTGAATCCAAGATTCGACTAATAAAAACTATTTCCTTAGGGTACTTACAAACCAAGCATAACAAGTTTAAGTACTTACTTTTGGTACGATGGGAGCCAGCACCTTTCTGTTTCTTACCCCATCCCAGTTGAAGCCATCAAACCATTTGTGTTTGCAGATGTCCTTGAGGCCACCTCTTCCGCTGCCTAAACGCTCTGTTGGATTGTCTCTGTAAAAAGGGGAAAAATACAAAATCTTTGGAAATCTGACTGACTTAGCCCTTTGTCTTGTGTACTGTGCACATATAAATCCCTTCCACCCCTGTCGTGTCTTGTGCTATGAGCGCCATCTTTTGCCATATCATACCATGCTATTGTCTTTACTGCTTAAAGCATCTTAAAGATGTATTCTGTTGGCAACCTTCTACTTCTCTTTCCCTGAAGCTTCCATAGGGTGGATTTCTAAATAATTATAAGAACTTGGATAATAAAATTAACCTTAGTCTAACATATACTCTGACTGTAATCAGCAGATGGTATATTTGGATCCATATCCAATTATATTCATAGTTTTAGATTTGTCTTTATTCTTAGCAAAAAAACAACCATTTTCTGGGAAAGATTCTAAGAATAAAAAAGATTTCTGAGAATGAAGACTTTTTAAACTCATAAGAATTTTTTGAATTCTAAATGCAATAAGGGTAAATTGGATAAAATAACTCTGAAGACAACAGGAAGTATTGGTATTTAATTTGTCAAATCAACATGAAGGCACTGTTTGTAGAAAAGAGGAATTGCAAATATATTTTAATGGAAATTTAAAAAAACTTCTTACTCTCACAAATTTTTTCTTACTCTCACAAATTTTTTCTCAATCTCATAAGTTTTTCAATAAAAATTCCAATGTACTAAACTAAATTCTTAGGTAAGAATATTAGTAGGCTCTGCTATTGTTTTGTCTTATACATGTGCTTCTGTTTTGAATCTTTTGGAGACTCCATTTGATTTAACAAATATAGTTTATTTTGTCAGTACACATGTACATTTGATAAGATAACAATATAATTTTCATACTACAGTATGTACAATCAAAATTCTGATTTCTATATATAGTTTGTTTCTCCAATTTTTACCAGATTAGTAAGTATCATGAGTATATTGCAAAGAACTCAAAGTTATATGGCTAAAACTTCCTTATTTTTGGACCAATTTGACATTATGTTCACTATTTTCTGAAATTCAAAGGGCTTCAGTATCTAAGCATGTCATTATGGTGCTTACCATTTCCACTATTTTGATTGATACTCACCTGCACAACTTCTTGATCAATCCTTGCGCAGTCCTGGTCACTTTCCTCGGAAATTCAACAACATCTATGCCCTTGAGTATTAAGTTGTAAGTCTTCATTGGGTCAGAACCAGAAAATGGTGGTCTGCAAAAGGAATGTAACAGCTGGTGTGTTATAATTTGGATTCAGACACAGTTTTAGTTCAAAGTACCACCCCTGCAGTTAGGACAGTAAATATGTCAATCGTATGTCCATCCTTAACACTCATGAAAGTCAGATGTGTACTTATGGGGATCGTAAACATCCACATTGAATATATTCAACATGTTTAAAAGCTTTTGCGAGTGAGCATTTCTATCCTAAGCAATCACATTATATCTTTCCCATCCTTATGACCTTGAATGTTCATGATACAACCTATCTTATCCACTCTTTTTCGTAATAAAAACCAAACTAACTTTTAATAGAGCCAAATAATTAAGCTGAGAGAAGATTGGAATTCACCCTGTGATCTGAGGTTTTGGGTCAAGTGGCTCAAGTCAAGGTTAAGGTTTTATGTCCCTTACAACAGTCAGAGCCATTTTTGGACAAGCGCTCAGTATTGCCATTTTATGGGATTAAAACCCACGCAGAGGTAACAGCCTCTGAGTAGAGGCTAGATTAGCTTGCCACTAGGTCACAGAGGACCTCTCTGGTCAAGTAAAAATATTTTTCTTGTTAACTTCAGATTCAACTTAACGTGATGGAGCTGCAATGAATGAAATTAACACCTTTCCCCATATCCAAGACTGGTAACTTTACTCACAGACATGCATCTTTCTAGAGTTACAGGTCTGGATGTCATATAACTTAAGTAATCTCTTTACCTTTTAATCACTGTATTTTCACTGAGATTTTTACTCGTTTTATATTTCTTACCATTATAGGATATAGCAAAAAAAGCCATTTATTCTTAGCACTAGTCACTTTGTCAGATTTGAAACTCACAATGTATATGTGGACATGGAGGTGTAGACTAATTTATTTTATCATACATACGTTCCGGTGAGAAGTTCAAACATCAGAATTCCCAGGGACCAGAGGTCAGCAGAGAGATCATGTCCTTTATTGAGAATAATTTCTGGAGCCACATATTCTGGTGTGCCACAGAATGTCCAGGTCTTTCGCCCATGGCCAATTTTCTTTGCAAAGCCAAAATCCACCTGACAAAAAGAAATCATGACTCGTCTGTATTTACGCTCATCTTACATATTCTGCAAATTCAAAAATTGCTGAAAGGAAGGGATCTTTATGTTTTTAAGATATATTGTTAAAATAGTGTCTTGGTCAGAGCTGAGGTTTTTGGCTCCCTTTTTAGATGTAAGCCAAGTGATTCAATGCCAAATATGTCACCGAGTTCCTAAATGATATCCTATGTTTATCACAAGGAACCTCTTATTGGCATATTAATGAAGAAAATTCCATTTGGTAGTTTATGTGAAGTAATCTCTTGCAATAACTGATCACTTTTTGGTGGGAAATAGGCAGCCACAAAAATACTCCAATTTCACAAGTCTGAATGTCTGTGTTTAAAACAAAGAGTACCTAAAAGAGGACATAGTGACTCCACATTTTACATAAACACTGATAAACACTCCCCTGAATCAGATATTGAAAGGGATGGCGATTGTCGAATGCATAATGTCCTAATGTACAGTGGCTAGAATAACTGGATGTTTCATAAAGTATATGCTTAAATATTTGTAGCATCTAGTTTGGTGATAAGCTTCAGAATGATTGTCATTTGAGCAGCATTAGTCTTAACCATCACTTAAGCATAAAGCTAAAAAAAATCAATAGTACAACAAGTAGATGCTGAAATACATACCAGTTTGACATAGCCCGAACTGTCCAGCAAGAGATTCTCAGGTTTCAGGTCTCTGTAGATGATTCCTTTGCCATGGAGATAATGGAAAGCCTCCATGACACAGCCAATGTAAAAACGAGTGGTGGCCTCATCAAAATTACCCCTGTACATAAAACAAGAGAACAACACCACTGATCACACTTCAACTTCCTGTCTCAAGTAGTTCCAAAACTATATCAACCTAAAATCTTCTCGAAAACATTTTCTTGAAATACAATATTTACCAAGTAAATGATTTCTCTCAGAAAGTTTTAGTGTCTCTTGTCCATTTGGCATGTATGTATGACTTTACTTAATATTCCTTCTTGAATATACATCACAATAAATGTAGTGGACTATAAAATAAGATGAGCCGTATGTGGCTCGGCTACTGCTGCATTTAACAGTATGGGGTTTTATCTCTTAAATTAAACCCCATCTGTGAGAAACAAAATGTTTTTTTAAAAAAAACATGGCTATAAGTGATTTTCAGTAAGCCAAATGGTTAAATGCAATGAGCTTAAACAATCAGTCAGTCATCATAACCTCAATGATAATTAATAAACATGTTATTAAACATGCTAAATTATTCTCTACACATACTGCTCAGCTACCCAAGCTCATCTTCCACCCTACCATTGACTTTCATTGTAGATTTATACATTAATATGATATATGTTCTTGCTCCACTTTGTTTCAATATCGATATTGCTTTCCCTTAATGATGGTAGGTGACAAACATGGGAGGGTGATGAAATTGGGTACTGAGCTGCGGTATTTGCAGGTTATATGATATATAACCATCAATGAAATTTCATATTTTTCGGCATTCACCATTTTTTATATTAAGCAATAGACAGTATGTCAAAGTTGAAGGTAAACTTTTTCAGGGCTTAAAGTCAAGTCACAAAAGGCAAGATAATGCATTGCAAACTTACTTGTCTCTCAGGAGAGTCCATACTTCTCCACCCAAACACACTTCTAGTAGCATGTACAAATACTTTGGATCCTTGAAGGTTGTGTAGCACCTGTTCGAAATATTAATATTTTTTTTTTATTATTCTTACTATACTATTGATCTGTATTAATATGACATTTAAAACCCTGGGTTAAAGTCTTGCCTACAATTGCTAATAACCGCTGTCAATATTTTTCAAAAAGAGCACTCATAGAGCGCATACCTCAGCCAAGGCATATAATACTAAGTAAATGGAAAAATCCAGATCTCTGATCATTTTTTGTATCCAGACGGCGATCCAGATCAGTCCCAAAATTTAACAGGAGGATCTAAATTGAACAGTGACCCATTTTCACATTCTTTTTTATTAAGATCCAAACAGTAGTATTTGCACAATCCTGCTGACAAACAAATAAAATAAAAATGGACAAACAGACAAACAGTCATGAATTTAATACCTCCTTTGTGGAGGTAATAATGGTCCCACAGTAGTGTAATACCCAGTCTCCAAAAGCTACCCCAAGACACTTAAGACAATTATGGCAAAATATATGTTTATTTCTGGGATAAACAAAGGCCAAAAATGGGATTTTGCTTCTAGAACCAAAATCTAAGTTCTTATTGGAAATCCTTTCCAGTTATTCATTACATTTTGTCATGAGTTGGATTTAAACCCATGATCACAGAGATAAGAGGCAAGTGATTCAATAAGAAACTTGTTAATCACTCAGAAACTGATGTTTCTCTTTCAGACAAGAGACCACTGATAGACCATTGATGGACCTCTATGTTTTCAGGTATCAAATGTGATCAACAGGTATGTGTCTAATCAAAATCACAGGATGTAAAACAAAAAAAAATGTAAATTAATTTGGCTTATGTCTCTTCAGTATATATTTAATAGGTTTGTATGCATGGTTCACGTGAACAAACCCTGTGTATGTCCAATCAAAATCAAGTAATAATTGGAAAAAATAGCCAGCCTCGGCAGGCAAGAACCTTAGCTCGCAGGTACAACTAAATGGGCAACAACATTGAAATTTGGGGAAATCTTAGAAACAACTTCAGTTGTAAGAAGTATACAGAATCCATAAAATGTTGTCAGATGTAAGATTCACATGCCATGATTTCTTACAAGTTGTTTTCATATTTTGAAGCCCTAGAAGCAATAATAAGGAATATATAAGACTCTTTTAGCATGATGACGCTACATGACCTTGAAGTAGGGGTCAAAGGTCAAATTTTTGATACTACAAAAGATTTTCACACCACGATTTCCAATAAGTCGTTTTCTGATTCCAAACCCCTAGGACCAATGGTAAGGGAGATATTAGGGCTTTTCGCTATGCCCCCCTCCTTTGACATTAAATATGTGATATGGTGGCCATTTTTTTTCAAAAGAAGGCCAAAATCACTCTCAGGCAAGCTTTTCTAGCCATTTTAAAGTTGGTACAAAATTTTTCACAGACATGTTTTCACAGCCATAAGCATTCTCTGCAATTTAGTGAAGATATCTTCATAAATTATGGAAGCTCTGGACTGCCTAACTTTTTGGTATTTTATTAACTTGAATATACCAGTCAGTTAACTGGAATACACCAGTTACTAACTTGAACATACGAGTTAACTAACCTGAATGTACCAGTTAGCAAACTTGAATATACAACTTAGGTGACTATACAAGCTAACTCTTATATTCCTGTTACTAACTCGGACATTCAAGTTAGCTAAGTTATATAAGCTAACTCGTATATTTCAGTTATTAACTCGTATATTTCAGTTACTAAATCACATATTCAAGTTAGCTAACTGGTATACTCCAGTTAAGTAACTAGTATATTCCAGTTACTGACTTGTATATTCCAGTTAGTAACTCATTTATTCAAGTTTGCTAACTCGTATATTCCAGTTACTAACTTGTATATTCAAGCTAGCTAACCCGTATATTCAAGTTAGCCAACTCGTACATTCCAATTAGCTAACTTATATATTCCAGTTAGCTAACTGGTATATTCTAAAGCTGACTTTAAACTGTTTCAATTATTTCTCTCTCTAGTACTTTTTGGATTTAATTCCAGTACCAAACATGACCGGAAAGAGTTCAAATTGCAACGTATTTTACCCTGCATACTGCTGTGTACCAAAAGAGAATGTCAGTGGGTTTGTGAGCAGGTTTGGCATAATCACAGGCTGTCACCTCTGCATGGGATTTGACCACCACAAGTGACAAAGTATGGTGGAAGCCATCATTACTTGGTTATGTGCCCTCACCTGACAATAAATGGGCTGTTGGATTCGCTCATGATCTTCTTTTCACTCATGATGTGGTCCTGTTGTCTTGTCTCCACAATGTGGTGCTTCTTCAGTTGTTTCAGGGCAAATGTCCTCGTGGTATCATTCTTCAACTGAACCTGTTTTATTACATGACCAGTGCAATTTAACTGCAATAGATTGTGCATAACTAGAACTTTGGACAGCTAGAATTTCCAAAATAAACCATGATTTTTGTTTCTATAAAATGGCCTAATTCCACTATTAACACCTTCCAAAATGCAGCCTTTTGCTAAAACATAGAAACTGATAAGAATAATATCCAAGTTAAACAAGGTGATTACAATGTTGAAACATTAAAACTAATTATAATTATATCCATGATGAATAAGCAGGTTTTACTGTTGAAGCATCAAAATTTATTATAATAATATACCAGCTGAACAAGTTGGTTCCAATGTGCTGAAACATAAAAATTGATTATAATTATATCAAAGCTGAACCTACACTGTTTCTATTTTGAGAGGAACTGTTAAATAGAAATCAATTCAGCTGATATTTATTTGAAAAAATGACATTCTTGTGAACTTATACTGTTTGAACAAACACCTGCTTCTCATAGAATAATCAAGAAATGAGTGATCTCAAACCACCAAGGCCATGGTTGTGATTCTGGACCATGGATGAAACTTGAAAGTGGGAAAGTTGATTGTTACATGTCAGTTATCTGTGCCTTACAGTCTAGAATAATCCACCTGTTGTGATATGACCTAGTGCACTATAATGACATTAAAATCACATGGTAAGCAGACAATGTCAAAGCAGAACTGCAGAAGTCACATGATCTGTCTAAATTGGGAATGCATTATTTCAAACACTTAGTATATCACAAAATTAAGGTAGATACAAAAAAGTAAATACATCACTTGTCTTAACAGAAAGATTGACACAAACTATGTTCTACCCTAAACCAAGAGTTTGTATAACCTAACTTTTTAAAAGAAACTTTGAAAAATATGATGTTTTTTGTCATCCAAGTTTTTTACAATTATTGTCGCTTACAAAAAATTGTCCTATTTAACTTATGTTCATGAAGAGCTAATGGGCACCCCAGCTTGTTTTATTTTATGAAACAATTTGTGATCCACAGAAACATTCAACTACGAGGCCTCCATATTGCTCAGAATATTATAGATGATGTAAGAGGAGTTTGGTGTCTTCACATTCAATGACGTAAAATAGGACAATATTTTCTAACTGATGGTGTAGCTGTATTTATTTTATTGTGTTTGTTTCACTGTCCTGTGTGTGTGACTGTCCTGGATATAACATGTCCTATTGTTTATCCTACTATTGTCAAATATCTATGTCTCTTGTAATAGGGATGTCTATATTGGGAAATTCAATAAGAATCTGCAGATGTCACCAGATGACCTAGATTTAAACCGAGACAGAGAGGTGAGAGCGAAGTGATTATTTGCCAATACCTAGGACACACTTTTTCACACTGGGGTCAAAAACTACAAACAAATTCGCTTGTGTATGTTCAGTTGTAGGTTGTTGTGGTACAGTCCATTTTGTGTCTTGCCAGGACATCTTCAGCATAATTTGGTTGGATTCAAATTTGGGTATGATGCGTTTGACACAACAGGGATTGCAATTTATATTTGGAACAGCTTTTTTGGAAAGTCTCCTGTGACCACCCACAAGCTGTATTACACTCTATATTGTTAAGGGGTGAAGAGGGGTGGATACACAGGATGCCTTATTCTTCTACATCCACTAGCCAAATACAAGGTCTCTTTTGACAAACATGAGGGAAAGGTCATGAAGCGGAAATCAATTGCATACAAAAACAACCGCACATAAAGGTATAACCGATACATAAAGATGATAACAAATAAGAACTGTGGACCTTTGTATTTTTTATTAGATCTAAAGGCCTTTACACATTATACTGATTGAAATATGATCAAATATGATACGGTTATTTAATTCTTCAAAATAAACGTTTCATTGTCAATGCATATAGCTGAGATTTTTTTGTCATAGCAGTTACAACCTTTGGTATCATATCATTCCAGCTTGTATCACACTGGTTTGCTTGTCATTAATGTTCTGATTATCTACAATTACTAGACTGGACTATATACTGACATCCATGCAGAAAATCTACTCTGCTATCAGAAACTGTACAGCACATTTACATTCACACATTAAAATGTACTTATTTAACAGAATGTACTGAGCTATTTACAGCCACAAAGTAATTTTAAGAACTTTGTATACATAGAAAGGCTAAACAGAAAGCAATACCAATTAAACTGTTAAAGGTTAGTACAAACATGCAAGAAGATAATGAGAGGGAGAAGATACAATAGGGTTATGAAAATATTTATTGGACATTTGATTGTGTTCAGTTGGAAGCTCACTAATTTTCAAAAAAAGCTAAAAAATACAAATTTAAGAACTGCTAAATCTTCCCAGGAAAATTTGATTTGTATTACATTGTAATACAAAGCTATAAAATTTACAAGCCAATTAAAAACTTATTTTTGATACTTAATAATATTTAATTCTTTGCATGAGCTATTCAAAATTTAATCTTCAAAACATAGAAATAATCAACATAATATGACAGATATACAACATCTTTACCACTACACCTTTTCACAAAATTGCACAAATTAATAAAAATGATTTGTACAGGAAACTCACAAATATTAACATTGACTATGTTACATTGCTGGATAGGACAACATCCATTTGTCACCACCTGAGCAATGAACAGAACTTACCAAATCTACTCGACCAAACCCACCCACACCTAGGGTAGTAAGACTCGTCAGGTCTGAGAGACTGACAGTTGAAAATTCATCTGGTTCTACAAGTTCTGGTCCACTACCATGAGTAAAAGTAAACAGGTGTGGGTTTATTCACACAATAAATTAAGGAAGGGCAAGGAAATTTTGCATTGATTAAACCCTCCCATTTCATTTTGAATTGTTACCTCCACCAAGATGGTTATGCAATCATTGGATTTTGTTTGTCTGTTTGTTAACGAGATTATGAAAACAAGCAAGCAGATGACTGTGTGTTTTGAGTTTCAGAGTAGAAGTGAAAGAAGAAAAAGACACAAAAGTTGTGCCCTGCAAATGGTATGGAGAAGTAAAGTACCAAGTTAACTGTTGAGGTGTAAAAAGTAGGTAGAAAACATTTAAACAAAATACTGTAAATGCAATAGTTTTCGAGTTACAACTGATTTACTCAAAAGTTAGAATTTCAAAGTAGCTTTTGCTCAGCTATGCAATAAGCTACATGTCTGCCATTTTACTATGTTATATGCTGACCCAAAAGTAGTTGCATAACAAAGTCAAACAAAATTCTCGAAATGCAATAGTTTTAAGTTACAACTAATTTACTCAACAGTGAGAACCTGAAAGTAGCTATTGCTCAGCTATGCAATGAGCTACAGGTCTGCAATTTTGCTATGTTATAGCTTATCCTAAAGCAGGTGAACAACATATTAAAGAACATACTCTAAATGCAATAGTTTTCAAGTTATAACTGATTTACGCAACAGTAAGAACCTCAAAATAGCTATTGCTCAGCTATTCAATACGCTACAGGTCTGCAATTTTACTATGTTATAGCTGACCCAAAAGCGGTGAATAATATATTTAAAGAAAATACTCTAAATGTAATAGTTTTCAAGTTATAACTAATTTACTCAACAGTGATAACTTCAAAGTAACTATGACTCAGCTATGCAATGAGCTACAGGTCTACAATTTTACTATTGTATAGCTGACCCATACGTAGATGAATAACATGTTTAAACAAAATTCTCTAAATGCAATAGTTTTCAAGTTACAACTGATTTACTCAACAGTGAGAACCTCAACATAGCTTTTGCTCAGCTATGCAATGAGCTACAGGTCTGCAATTTCACTATGTTATAGCTAACTGAAAAGTAAGTGAACCACATATTTAAAGAAAATACTGTAAATGCAACAGTTTTCAAGTTACAACTGATTTACTGAACAGTGGCAACCTTAAAGTAGCTATGACTCAGCTATGCAATGAGCTACAGGTCTGAAATATTACTTTGTTATAGCTGACCCAAAAGTAGATCAATAACATATTTAAAGAAAATACTCTAAATGCAATAACTTTCAAGTTATAACTGATTTACTCAACAGTGATAACCTCAACATAGCTTTTTCTGAGCTATGCAATGAGCTACAGATCTGCAATTTCACTATGTTACAGCTGATCCAAAAATAAATGAATAACATATTCAAAGAAGATACTCTTAATGCAATAGTTTTCAAGTTACAACTGATTTACTCAACAGTGAGAAACTGAAAGCAGCTATTGCTCAGCTATGCAATGGGCTACAGATCTGCAATTTTGCTGTTATAGCTGACCCGAAAGCAAGTGGAAACATATTTAAAGAACATACTATAAATGCAATAGTTATCAACTTATAATTGATTTACTCAAAAGTGTTAACCTCAAAGTAGCTATTGCTCAACTATGCAATGAGCTACAGATCTGCAACAGGTCTACAAGTTTATTATATTATAGCTCATCCAAAAGTAGGGAATAACATATCAAAAGAAAATACTCTTAATGCATTAGTTTTCAAGTTATAACTGATTTACACAACAGTGATAACCTCAAAGTAGCTATTACTCAACTATGCAATGAGCTACAGGTCTCCAATTGTACTATGTTAAAGCTGACCCAAATGTAGCTGAATAACATATTTAGACAAAATTCTCTATATGTAATAGTTTTCAAGTTACCAGTGATTTTACTCATTGTGAAAGTTACTGAAAAGTCAAACAGTAGCTCTTACTCACTTAGCTACTGAGATAGACTTCCAAGTTACTCACCATTTTGTAGCAATGAAAAAAGTAGCTGAATAGCATATTTTAACAATATGCTCTAAATGCAATATTTTTCAAGTTATAAGTGATTTATTGCATGATTTCATGATTAAAAATTCATAAAAAAATATTTAAGAATGATCTAGGCCTTATATTCATACAAGGGAATTTACTAGTAGCCTAGTACATATATGTATTAAGATAAGAAAGAAATCTTTGCAATAGTCAATGAGAAAAGTGTGATAAAGTGTTGAAATTTTCACACTTAGGGTTGGTACCTCACTTGAAATGGCTCTGGGGAACAGACGAACAAACAGATCCTCATGCCTTGAACAATTTTTCATACTTGATCGATAAGGTATCTTTTGAAATGAAAACAGCATTTCTCCGGGCCTTGTATTATTAGAGGAGAAGTACTTCATGGGAATGCCAACACGGACGCAGACCCAGATGCCGCAGAATAATGCCATAATGTCAGCTGACTTACAAGTGAGCTGACATAAAAATACTACACAGATTTAGATCAGAATTTCATTGTAATTGGTCTTGATCTAGCATTAAACTGAATTAATTTTGGAAATGATTAGCAACCAATTCTGGATCCAGGATTTTTTTCATTACACTCTCAATGTCAAAATGTACACAGTTTTGAAATTTAATTTATGCGTAGATGGGAGTGGTTAGACTTCCACCTGGTGCAAATACTCAGAATTTTTTATGACTTTTAAATTAAGATGTCTCAGCCTTTTAGAATAAGCACAATTTCGTCATACACTTTATACTTTAAGTAAGTGCACAGAATCATTTGTCTTTACAGTCTTCTGAAGATAATTACTTTTATGCTCTGTCCACTAATTTGTTGAACTGACATTGCAAGATCATTCAGGCATAGTAAGCAAAGTTAGCTGTGCAATATCAGTAATTTAGGGAAAAGGTAAAACATTCTCCATGCATAGCACAAGGCAAAGATTACCTTGTAGCGTTATTAAAGCAAACCCAGATTATTATTATTATTACCATTATTAGCTTTTGAAAATATTAAAAAATGAATCGTCTATGCTTAACAAAGAACATTCAGGAACAAACCCAAATCAGGATAAACATAGGAGAGAAAGGTTCCTGATTTTGTTTTTCAAGATATTAGAAACTTTGACGATTCTGAGTTCTAACTGGTCTTTGAAATGTGGATTTGTCTTTCCATGCATGCCAGAGAAAATTTATTTGTATGATCATCCGGACTAGCAGTCCGAGGAGGAGGGGGAACTAGGTTATGGTGAAATAATAATTTCCTGGATTTCTGACATTCTAGGGTTAGGGTCAAATTAGGGTTTTACATCCTGTTTAACTGCAAGGCACAATTATAGGGAATCATAGAGGTTAGCTGTAATACATAATTCAGCTAATGTGGCTATAAATATTAAGCATATTAGATACCATGCATTCCGAAACCCAGAATTAGGAATTAATAACAAAGGAAGATGGGGAGTTTCATTGAAAGTTATAAAAAACTGATTATGGTTAATTTTATTGTGGCATGCTGCACACAGGCCTTACCAGTTCTACTCTCCCAAACCCTCCAACCCCCAAAGTTTGCAACAGATTTAGGTCAGTCAGTTTCACATATGAAAACTCATTGTGGACATCTCTGTGTGCACTAACCAAATCTTGTGGCTGTTGGCTGTTCATATGGATATAAACTACATATTCAATTATACATTATTATAATAATTCTATGGTGAGAACACCATGTATATTTAATGCTGACGCATATACTGTGCCTTTGCACACATATTACAAGCCATTATAAAAATTAAATTACAAAGATTTAAATTTATTCCCATCACTTTTATTGCAATTTGATACTTGACTAGTTGGACTAAATACAGTTCATATACTTGAGTACTTTTTTATAAATAACAGATTCAATAAGATCTTGAAATCGATCAAATGCAACTTATACACTTTTCAATGGTGGTTTACTTGGAAGTTTTGTGAGTTGATTATTTTTACCAATGATCTTACCGTGTAATATTGGCTGTCTTATCATAATAATCCCGTTGTTGATCATTCAGCTTGCTGGTTATCTGTAAGAAGGATCTGAAAAAACCCCACATATGCTATATGTATTTATTGAAGCTTTTTATTCTCCAAGTAACCAGTTATGCCATAATAATATCATTTTGCAGATGGGAAATCCTATCAGGACTTTCCATCTTATTCCCTTTTCACCCTTTTCTGATAAAGAACATGAGTTGGTTTCACATTACAAACTTCTAGGATTAATAATAAGCAAGTTATAAGCACTTTTAGGTTTGGCTGTCCCCGTCTGATGTTGAAGAAGGGGGCTCAAGGTTAAATGTGACCACATCAAAAGATTGCCAGCGAATGATTTCCTATAACTTGGTTTCACATTGCAAACCTCTAGGACCAATAATAAATGATTTATAAACTCTTTTACGTTTGGCTATCCTCGTCTGACCTTGAAGGAGGGGTCCAAGGTCAAATCTGACCACATCAGAAGATTCATAGCCCATGATTTCTCATAGGTTGGCTTACCATCCCAAACTTCTAGGACCAATAATAAGCGAGTTATAAGCACTTTTAAGTTTGGCTATCCTCGTTTGACCTTGAAGGAGGGACCCAAGGTCAAATCCGTCAACACCAGAAGATTCCCAGCCCATGATTTCCTATAGGTTGGTTTACCATCCCAAACCTCCAGGACCAAAAATAAGCGAGTTATAAGCACTTTTCAATTTGGCTATCCTTGGTTGACCTTGAATGAGGCACCCAAGGTCAAATCCGAGCACACCACAAGATTCCCAGCCCATGATTTTCTATGTGTTGGTTTACCATCCCAAACCTGTAGGACCAATAATAAGCGAGTTATAAGCACTTTTAAGTTTGGCTATCCTCCTTTAACCTTGAAGGAGGGGCCCAAGGTCAAATCCGACGACACCAGAAGATTCCCAGCCCATGATTACCTATATGTTGGATGCCTCCGGTGGATACAACTATTTGCAACTATTTCTAGCCTGCAAAATGGCTGGTTCTTACTGTTTCTTGGTAATGGGTCACCATTGTGGACTTTCCCAGGCTTTTTGGGATCTGTTACCATTGTGATGTCTGTATCTCGCCTATCTTAATGACAACAATAGAATTACCATGATCTCCAACTCCATTGGGACATCATAACTTCAAATTAGAAAAAAAAAATAATGGAGATATTATCCCAATGTATCATCTTTGTCTTGTTTTGGCTTTTTTGTGTTTAGTATGCCCTGTCCACCTGGAGACAATCTTTGGAGTTGCTCTTCTGGAGAAGTGAGAAACTAACTCAAATGACAATCACTGACCACTTGACTGTCACCTTTGACCTAACATTATATAACATGGAGGGTAGACTATTCAGAGATGGGGCCACCATGGCAGAGTGGTAACAATTTGTCCACACAGGTGTGAAAGTTTCATAAAGAAAAACAAAACACAAGAAACTAAACATGCATTTTATAGCAGTGTACTTACTCTCTCTCCAAACAAAGACACACCACTCCTCCTTTACCAGCAATACAATTAGCAGTTCTTGTTTCCTCCCTGTTAAATTAATATACACACATTTCAGATACAGTGATAAAAGATTCCGAGTATCTTATTTACTCCATGTTTCCTATTGAAATTTTGGTTAATTGGACTTTTCAGTAGGCATTTGCAATTCAACTAAACCGAGTTTAGCTGCACACAGCTGATTACAAAGTGTTTTGCCCACAAAAGAAAGCAAGAATCTGTTGACAACCACACGTAACACAGCTTTGGAGTTTTATATATGAGCTTGTCACTACATGATAGTAAGCGGTTATCACAAGTTGACTGTAATGTGTTTTCCCAAAATAGTCTTCCCACAATGGTATCTTGAGGAAATGACTTGTTATAGAATAGAATAGAATAGAAACATTTATATAGCGCAAAATTGATGCAACATCCTCTAATGCGCTTGAAATCAAAAAGGGAAAGTCGAGGGACGTTCGAGGTCATGATCCAAGGTTAGCGCCCGCCAGGGAGATGTACTATGGTGGAGGATATGCTAATCTAAACAAGTAGGTCTTTAGCTGGCTACGGAAACCTGTTATTGTTTGTTGTGATCGTACTGATTGTGGGAGTCTGTTCCATTCTATGGGGGAAGCCACTACAAAACCTCTCCTACCGATGGCCTTTTTGTGAGAGGCTGAGGAAAGAGAAAGACGATTTCCACGTGTTAGACAACTGGTTTTGATCAAGGATGATAGGTATATGGGTTGAGAGAAATTTATAGCCTTGAAAGTAATTAGATTGTACTTAAACAATATACGGTAAGTGATAGGAAGCCAGTGTAGTTTTTGAAGAAAAGGAGTGACATGGCTAGTTCTATCAAGTCTAAAAACAAGTGACATGATATCTTCAATTACAGAGGGAAGAAAAATGTATTTTAGGGAACCAGCTATATTTCTACTTTGCCCCTTTGTTCAGATAGAACTGAATCTCATAATCCTATGTTCTGCTATTTTCTGCTTACACATTATCTCCTTTATTCAGACAAAACTCTACCATATACTCACGACCTCAGGGCTTTTTCTCCGATGTAATTTCCCTTTGTCAGTGTTCTCACCATTCTTGGGTCACCATGCATGGACTCACGCTGAGTAACAACAATCTGAAAAATGGCAAACGATTACACCCTACTTTATATGGTTTTCCATGTTTGTATTTTACAGAACTTTAAATGGATGGGTCATATTGTGGCATACCCTCCATGTATTCTGCATGCTGCTGTGGACAGGATTTAAACCCACAACCAACAGAATTGGAGCATAGTAATCATTTACCAAACTTCTTTTGTCAAATTAATCAATATTATACAATCAACATGCAGAAAATAGACTTTGAAACTTGATTAATCAACTTTTAATCTCTATTAATTTTTAAGTTGATTTTCGCAACCGAATAAGCTTGATGACTTTTAAAACATTAACTTGACTATTTATGTTGATAAATCAGCTGTCAAAATCAATAAATCATTATATATACCTTCAAAATTAAAACATTGACCTTTACACATGCTTTTTTGTCTCCAAATTTGTTTGAGGTTACTCAATGAAACATGATAAAAGAACTATTATCGCTGAATGAAAATGTTTTTGTAACTGATAATAATTGTTTGTTTATATATATAACTGTATTGACACTATTACATAGGTGTTGAACAATACCCAAAATATTCTTTGTTGACTTTAAAAGTCAATTTATTAATTTTCAAAGTCAAAGCTCAATTCTAAATATTGAACTGTGACCTAAATTGTCCCTTCTAATGTAAGAACATGCACAAACTATAAAATGACAGTTACAATTAGACCCAGGACACATCTGTGGCCAGATGCAAGATGTATCCACTGGAAAAGGACAACTAACATGGTTTTGAAGATAAACAGCATTTTTCAATGATAATCAGGCACTTTTAAGTTTGGCTATCCTCGGTTGACCTTGAAGGAGGGGCCCAAGGTCAAAGCTGACCACATCAAAAGATTCCTGGCCCATGATTTCCTATGGGTTGGTTTCACATTGCAAACCTCTAGGACCAATAATAAGGGAGCTATAAGCGCTTTTAAATTTGACTATCCTCATTTGACCTTGAAGGACGGGCCCAAGGTCAAATCTGAACACTTTAGAAGATTCCTAGCCCATGATTTCCTACAGGTTGGTTTCACATTGCAAACCTGTAAGACCAATAATAAGCGAGTTGTGAGAACTTTTGGGGTTGGCTATCCTCATTTGACCTTGAATGAGCGGTCCAAGGTCAAATCTGATGACATCAGAAGATTCCTATAAGTTGGTTTCACATTGCAAACCTCTAGAACCAATAATAAGCAAGTTATAAGCACTTTTAACTTTGGGTATTATTATTTGACCTTGAAAGAGGTAAAATCTGACCACATCAGAAGGTTCCTAGCCCATTATTACCTATAGGTTGGTTTCACATTACAACCATTTAGGGCCAAAAATAAGCGAGTTATAAGCACTTTAGGCTTGGCTCTCCTTGTTTGACCTTGAAGGAGGGGCCAAAGGTCAAATCTGACCACATCAGAAGATTCCCAGTCCATGATTTCCTATAGATTGGTTTCACATTGAAAACTTTAGGACCAATAATAAGCGAGTTATTAGCACTTTTAAGTTTGACTATGGTCATTTGACTTTGAAGGAGGGGCCAAAGGTCAAATCTCAACACATCAGAAGATTCCCAGCCCATGATTTCCTATTGGTTGGCTTCACATGCCAAACCTCTAGGACCAATAATAAGTGAGTTATAAGCACTTTTAGGTTTGGCTATCCTCGTTGGACCTTGAAGGAGGGGCCCAAGGACACATCTGTGGCCAGATGCAATAAGTATCCACCGGACAACTAACATGATTTTGTAGATAAACAGCATTTTTTAATGATAAGCAGGTTGTAAGCACTATTAAGTTTGGCTATCCTCATTTGACCTTGAAGGAGGGACCCAAGGACAAAACTGACCACATCAGAAGATTCCCAGCCCATGATTGCCCATAATAGGTTGGCTTTACATACCAAGGGCTAATAATAAGGGAGATATAAATACTTTTCATGACTAAAAAGAAACACCCGTGGCGGCCATCTTGTTTTTCAAAATGTTTCCAATAATATTTCAAGTCAAGATTTTGTAATGATGAACATATGCAGCGAATTTGAGACTTTTACCAATAATACCCTTTTCTCTGGAGGGTCAACGAAACTCCTTTCTAAAGTTGAAAAATGCCGGTGTCCGCCAGCTTGTTTTGTTTTTTAATGATGCTGGTTATGAATATATCCTGCAAATGTGAGAAGTCTACTTATAATATCCTGGCCTCTAGAGGGGTAACGAGAAAATCTCTACACTGCGGCAGTGGCCGCATGCAATCAGGTGGATATAATTATTTTAAAATGTGCAGTTCAATCCAATAATTTAGAAAAATTTCTTCTTAAATGGTTTTAAGAGCTATTCTTGTTCTTTTTCTTTATAGATAAACAAGGCCGAAAGTGGGTTTTGGTCTACTAGCGTGAGCCACAAAGACATCACTGACACGAGTAGTGCACTGAGGTGGCCACCCATCCAAGTACTAACATAACCCATTGCTGCTTAACTTCAGTGATGAGACAGGTACTCATCACACTAAGCCACAATTTATGAAAATCCAGAGACCAAAAAAAAAAGAAAAAAAAATGAAAGAAAGTGATTTCTAGAAGCTGTAGCCTTGATAGAACTCGCACTTAAAATTCTCACTCAAACGCCGATTTAATGTCTCATCTCGGAGAGCTCTGCAGCCGGTGTATTAACACACTCTTCTCCCACCTCTCAGACTGGCAGTTTGAACCCCAGGCTTGACCATATGTGGCACAGTTGGTAGTTGCTTACCGATGAACAGCAATTCACAGTGCAGAGTCTTGACCAAACAGTATGTAGTGGTTTCCTCTGGCCTTAAAAGTAACTGTCATGATATAACCTATTACAGTATGTTGAAAGAAATGTTAAAATGAAATAAATCAAATTAAGTTTCATGTTTAAACGTAAAAATTACAAAATAAAATTGTCGAAATTGCTACTTAGTCATAATGGTAAAAGTTTAAATGCTTATATTGCAAGTACAGTGTTGTTAACTGTACTGTTATTTCTGTGATAAAGGCCACCCTCTCTAATTATGTTTCCAATATCGCAACATTTTGATGTTAAGTTTGATGTTAAGTAATCAAATTAATTATTTTTTATAGAAATTGTACACAGTTAAGAGTATATAGTGTAAAACATCTTGTTATATTACCTCTGCCAAGGAGGTATTGTTTTCATGACCATTGGTTTGTTTGTTATCAGGATTATGCAAATATCTAGATTTTCTAATTTTACTTATTATTACATGCCTTGGCAGAGTTCTGCGTGCTCTGATTGCTCTTGTTTGACATTGATTTTCAGTCATTAAAATTGAAGATTTTAAGGTAGTTGTTTTATTTCTTTTATCAGTCCTTTCCGTCTTAAAAATGCCCCATTTTGTATAAAAATGCATAGCCCCTGGTCGTTTATTAAAGAACTTACGCTAGATTAAATTGAATGGTAACAAATTAGAACAAAGATTATGATTAGAGACAATGGAATAGGGGTACATGTCAAATTTCACTATCAGTTCCATGACGTTGGTGAACAATTTTCTGAGCAAAATTCTGTAATTTATAACTTATACCAATTAAAAATCTTAAACTAGAAATAGTTTTTTGCTAACAAAAATGAAGCGGTCCGGATGGAGACTTGGGTTAATAAAGCTGTAGTAGTTGTGGTATGAGACTGTAAGCAGAACACAAGCTTTATTGTTTATATCTGATGGAAAAGTGGATTATTTAAAAACTGTGGCAGTTGCAGTATTAAGTCTGTAAGCAGAATGTGACCTTTATTGGTTTTTTTCAAAAAGTAGTATATTATATCAAAAGAATATATCATTTTTGCTATAGGTCGGCTGAGGAGTAATTGTAGTTGTAAATTTACCTGCTAGAAAAAAATATTTTTGCAGAAATGCCACCTAGAAGGTATGTATATCTTGCATATTTGTATCCTGTTGATCTAAATATATGCTGAAATAACAAACAAGTCAATCTACAGGGCTACAACATGTTCTAGTATTTGTGGAAAAAAAGGGAAATTATGAGTTTGAACATCATTGATTTTTTTTTCTGTTTAGTTAGTTTTATAAATTGCAGAATATCCACAAGGGATTGTTTGGAGAGGCCTTTTTTCTCCTGGTAGAAATTTTTTCAGGAGGAATTTTTTTCAGGAGATATTTAATTCTAGATTTATACTGATAAAGAAATACTGTAGTAAAGTATTATTGATTACAGATAGGGACATTCATATGTTGTATATCTTTGAGGCATTTTATGCCTGTGAAAATTCATTGCTATTTTATATTTTATAAGATAAATATGCTTACGATAATCCTCTATTTGGAATCCCTTAGTGTTCCATTGTAAAAAGAATATACAAAGTCATGTTGTCAGAAGTTACTGTTACCATTTCTCATTCATATATGACTCAGGATGATATACGAATATCATGAAACATCGAGTTTTTTACATAAGGCTTTTTCCATTCTCTCATTCTTTCCACAAGGCTCTACTTCCATGAACCTAAAGATTAATATCCTTGTTTGAATTGAAATAAGAAACAAGAAAGAGAGGACTTATTCATTTTCAATTAGCTGGAGATATATAAAATAATGTACAAGAAAAACTGTTCATGAGAAAAGTTTTTTCCCATCATCTTATGAAAGAAGAGAAGTCTATACCTTAGACCAATTTACATAGTCTATGTGAATAAGTAGCTAGATCAACAACCCCCTTTTCAACACAAAAACTGAATTAATTAAATCATCTTTTTCCAAAAAAAAGAAAAGTTATATCCACACAATTCCACAAGAACAGCCACAACCCTTCCAGCTTTTGCATGTCCCTCCATGCAAATACACTTATCACTTATTATTTAAAAGTTGGATCTGCTCTGCCAGTTAACTATTTTTTATGTTTTCACATATGTCAACAATTGGCACTCACCTCTCCTTTTTTGATAATGTAAAAGGTATCCCCCATTTGTCCTTGTCTAATGATGTACTCATTTTCTTCATATGTCACCTCTTCCACAAGGTCTACCATCTTCACCATTATCTCATCAGGATATTCTCTTAGTATGGAAACACTGTCAGAGTACAAAAAATAACAGCAATTATTGGTTAATATCCTTGCAAAAAAAGTAAAAAGATGGTGTTTTACAGCCTGTTCAACAGCCAGTGTCATAATTGGAAAGGCTCTGAATTTTCAGTTGCACTGAAGCCCAGGGCCACCTGGTTGTGTGAGAGACCACCTGATATTAAATTTTCATGGCCCAGTTGACAGTAATCTCACAAAAGATGTTTATTGTTAAATAAGATGATTAATTTACATAAATATGTTGCTTATGTATTCACAAGAAGAAATATTAAGAAAAGTATTTAAAATCTGCATATTTTTAATTAAACTCTTCTTATATCACCCACAACAATCAGCTGGCCATTTAAGTTTACAGAAACCGCAAATAATTACATCTAAAACATTAACTAGACCTAGCACATTGGAGAACCAATGCAAATGTATCCACTGGAAAGACAACTCACCACAGCCAGTGAGCAGTACATCAAAAGAATCCTAGTCCATGATTTCCTATAGGTTGGTCAAACCTCTAGGACCAATGATAAGCGAGTTACAAGCACTTTTAAGTTTGGCTATCCTCGTTTGACTTTGAAGGGGGGCCCAAAGTCAAATCTGAACACATCAGAAGATTCCTAGCCCATGACTTCAAATAAGTTGGTTTCACATTGCAAAACTCTAGGACCAAGAATAAGCAATTTATAAGCACTTTTAACTTTGGCTATCCTTATTTGACGTTGAAGGAGAGACCCAAGGTCAAATCTGACCATATCAGACGATTCCTTGTCCATAATTTCCAATAGGTTGGTTTCACATTGCAAAACTCTTAACTTTGGCTAGTTTGAAGAGTTTCAAGGTCAAATATCTGCATGCGTGTAGAGCAATTTTTTTCGGTTCTACATATGACCTATGAAGACATTCAACTTTCTAGTTATGAGAATTAGCCAGTAGATAAAAGTACATAATTTTCAATGAAATGCGGAGGGCAGAAGCCTAATTTCAGTCCCAGAGAAGACTACCTCCCAATGAAGATATCCTACAAAGTTGGTGAGGCTGGTTGCTGTAGTTTTCTGCTGAGAGCACTAATGTCTAAAAGCTAAAGCAAAAATTGTAAAAAAAATTGTATCCAAGAAAAGAATATACAAAGGAAAGTTAATATCAGCATATTTTAATCAAATTCTTCTACTGCTGTCTACACTGATCCGTTTGAGCAAGGGGAATAGCAAATCTGACAGCCTAGAAAACATCTAGTTAGTAATATATATTGCCCAGGTTGGAGTTTGCAGCCAAAATCAGACCCATCGTGTATCATGGCTAGTCCTAGACTCACAGAGAATGGGTTTTGGGGGACGACAAATATGACTACTGCAGTACATGGCCCTCTTTCTGAACCTTTTTACTTTTGATATCTGGCCATCAAATTATTGACCAACTGTTAAAATCTCATGACCCGAATGTCTATCAAAATGTTACAGTGAAATTCACACACTGGCCCTGTGTATTTCAAATTGTAGGAGTGGAATCCACTCACAGGTGTCTGCCTATGATCAGACATCAAACTTGACACTAGGCTACTGGAGACCTCTGGACTTGCAATAAAAGCTATACACAAAACAATCTTCAAACCACAGAGCACTCATATAGCGCAGACCTAGCCATGGTTAGTTTCATTTCCCCAACAAGAGGTAGTACATCCCAGCTTGTCTGGATCTACCTCCCGACCTGACTTGGGGTTGAATGTTTTCTCCATGACTAGACAGGAAGCTATGAGTAAAAGTGGTAAACCCCTTATGGACAAGCCATATCAAGCCCTGACAAGCCGTACTGACCAACCGACAGGACTGAAGCATTTTCCCGACCTACCCCAACTGGACTGATTAATTTCTGGAGTCGAAATCATGACTCAGGATCAAACTAACACTACATAAATCCCTTCTGGCAGCTGTTAAGCATTATTTATCTTTATCTTTTCAGGAACCAGATGAGAAACATATCGCCATGAAGAAGCCCGAGAAATCTGGGAGTGACTATTACAACTACAAGGGCTTCCCTGGTGCTGCTATTCCCAGTCGATGCAGAAGACACATTCCTCTGGGTAGATCTTGGGGCTTCCACTAACTAAACCCCTGGGGGAGGGAGGGCAAGATTTGAAATATTTTTTGCTGGGTGACAACACCTTTGCCTTGATGCCATAGATTAAAATAGCATAAGAGATGCCCATACCCCACAGCCTGGGGAAATAATTTTCAACACCATGACATATAGAAGTAGTGAAACAGTACAAAGACCGGGATACATTCAGCGCAATGTCACTTATATAGAGGTCCAAATAATGTTTAAATAGAGAAAATAAAATCTAAGAGAAAGAAAACAAACTAAAGATAAAGTACTAAAATAAGATAATTCAAGATTTTCAAACTCAAGGTCACTATGACAAGGTCAAAAGTCAAATCATGGTCACACCATGATGTTGCACACTTACATCCCCTAACCAATGTCCCCACCATGTATCAACTTACACCTTACAATGTCCGAGATATAGCCTGGACAAGATTTTAAAGGTCAAGGTCATTACAGCAAGGTCCAAGGTCCAATCAAGGTCACACCATGATGTTCCACACCTACACCACCTAACCAATGTCCCTACCAAGTATCAACTTCCTACACATTACGGTTTCTGAGATATAGCCCGGAAAAGATTTTATTGGTCAAGGTCACTATGGCAAAGTCAAAGGTCAAATCAAGGTCAGACCATGACGTTGCACACCTACACCCCCTAACCAATGTCCATACTAATTATCAACTTCCAACACCTTACGGTTTCCGAGATATAGCCCGGACAAGATTTTATAAGTCAAGGTCACTAAGGCAAGGTCAAAGGTCAAATCAAGGTAAGACCATGACGTTGCACACCTACACCTCTTAACCAATGTCCCAACCAAGTATCAACTTCCTACACCTTACTGTTTCTGACATACAGCCTGGATAAACTTTTTCCTGCTACCCTCCCGCCCATCCAGACACCATGGGTGAAAACAATATGTCGACAATATGTGGGGTAAAAATTGCCTTTTTATCTGGCAAATTTGCAAGATATTTCTAAGTTGAAAACTTTAAGTATCAAAATCTTTGAAATCTTCAAAAGTTGTAAAATCTTTCAACTTTTTTGTTCAAAGTTTTTTTGGGGCCAAAGTTTCATTTTGGGTTTTTGGCCAAAGTTTCAAATTTTTTAGCCAAATCTTTTTTGGTTTGGCCAAATTTTTATATGTATATATATTTTTTATTTGTTTGGCCAAGGTTATTCTTTCAAAATTTTCTTATGTTTTTCAAAGTTCAAAATCTTTTAAATTATTTGAACTTTTTTAACTTGAAATTTTCACTCACTCATTCACTCATTTTTTTGTGTGTGTTTTTTTCAAACAGCCAGGTATCAATTGTTTTGGAAGATTTGATTTGACCCTGAAAAGGGCCTATAAACTTTATAGCAGTGGTCCTGAAAAGGACCGATTGTAGACAAGTGCAGTAGGTCTACTGCTGCTGCTTTGGCTCGGAGGCTGCTAAGGAGGCTGGAGCTGGGCTGGCTGCTGCTGAGGCTCTTGCTGCATAGTGGTTGTCACAGCAACAGCAAATTGGTTTGCATTACAGGAGAGGGGGTTCACAAAAATTCACAATGTTTCAAAAGGTTTACAGTCTAAAGTCCAAAAACAAGACTAAACTGAATAACAGTGAAAGGGAGTTGGAGAAAAAGGGCTGTTTTACAGGTTACACCAATGAAAAATACAAGAAGTGTTGGGCGCTCCAATATCACACGAAGAGGTAAACAGTTACACATACTTGCCAATATAACCACGAACCGGTCCTGGCTAGAGTGTAATTCCTCCTGACCACAAAAGTTGTTGGTAAGATTACCATTAAACCACCAAAGCCCATCAACATTGTGAAAAAGAAAACCACTTTTTAACACATATACCTTCATCTCTTGAACTGACCTGCGAAGTAAGTCTAAGTATTCTGCCTGTCTTTGTAAGCCTGTTTTCATCATGATACTTTGGAACGACTGTCTGTCTATAGCCCACAGCTTACACATGGTCAAGGCTGCAAATATGTCCCAAAAACATCCACTGCAATCCAGATATGCATTATGTGATGGTAAATGATAAGTTGGGTCAACACTGGGCACTGCAAACGCATGACAGGTGTAGTGCCTTACCAGTGTACACATGAGCCCAGCTAGGTATATGAAAATAGTCATTCTCAACATGAGCATACCTGTTAAAAATGATGTAGACTACAAACTCTACTTTCAATTTTATCTTTTGATGTTTTTCTTGTATTGGTGCAGCTGCAGGATGTGGCAATTAGTTTCCATACAAATGATATATTTATGTGTGATACTGGCTGTTCTGGGGCAGTTATACAAAACAGCTGATGTCTCACGAATATTACAATTCTCTACTGATGTTATTGAAAAATGAACCATGTTTGATACTGATTTTGATTTCATGTTTGCTATGTGTACATACTATTTCTATGCGTTGTCATTTCACCTTATTCTGGTGCAGTGAGAGTTTGACAAGCTGCTGTCACAGGAAAATCGCATTACTCTACCTTTGATACTTGCTGTTCTGGTGCAGTTGTACAGTATGGCAAGCTCTCCAAATACTTTTCCAGGTGACATCTGATGAAGTACCTTGCCATCTTTTGACACTTCCACTTTCCCCTCTGTAAAATTGTAAAAAAACAAAAGGATAAATATATGCTGGAATTTGTATAGTTTTCTACTGAAGCATTAACTGGTTAAATATGTGAAATGTTTTCTTGATTTTGATACAATATGAATTACATCAAGCAGATACATCAAGTAAAATGCACATTTAAATTTACTAATTTGAGAGAAGGCTACTTCAAATTAAATTCATCTGATAGTGTTCAACTTGAAGAGTTGTTATTTATGGTAAGCCTCATTTGTATGTCAGAATATATCGCTGTGATATAAGAATTTGTCTCTATCATCTACATGCAGTTGTATTTTTCACATGTTTCAACTCTCTTTGTAACATAGGTAAGACAAATGACACAGGATAACGTCTAAGATTAATCATGTTTGATGTTCCAGACATATAAGCCAAAGGTTTTAGACCTATATGGCCAGTTTAATATTTTCTATCTTATCAATTATGCATAGTCTGCCAACATATCAGATGTCAGGATTTGTAAATGATCTTATTGGCTTAAATTTTCCCTTATTATGAAACCAATATCAGCCTATCAATTATGGTTAGCAAATACAAAGACAGGTGCTTTTAATACAGTTATATCAGACAATGGGCTAATGTCTCCTTAGTAAGGTTTTCTTAAGGCTTAAATTGCTAGGGAAAATGAAGAAAATTATTGCAGAAGCTGCTCTTGGTTGGAACATAAACATTCAGTAATATAGATGACAAATAAGTATGAATGTTTTGATTCAATTTTATATACATATTGGCATGATTATTAATTGACCAAGTTATGCATTTGATAAAAAAGCACAAATAAGTATACAGCATACATCAATAGAATAAAACTACCACTCTGAGATTTATTCATGTATGGCCAACAAAGTTTTATAGTCTGACTGTATAAACTTATCCCTGTTAATAGTAATGATCTACAGTTAAGCTATCAGTATATACACAATAAGCTTATCATATATTGTTATTTCAATAGCTCTGTAGTTTATATTATCAGATAGTAAACAGTAATTTTCAGTGGCAGGTTTATTTCATCTAAAGAGAACATGGAAACACACAGATACCTTGGCAGTATTAGGCTTAGGAACGACGCTAAGTAATGAAAACAGAAAGTTTAGACAGGGCACCAGTTCTCTTCAACAAAAAAGGATCAGTATAGCCTACAGTGACCTTCACCTAGTCAATCTGAACTACAATGCATTGTAGTCATAAATCAGGAACATCAGTACTTGTTTCCTATAAGTTTGATTACTTATATCTATTTATATTATATTTAGGTTTAAATTATTTTCACAACAAATAATCTGAATATTAGCCTCAATTAATGATGATGGAGGGTAACAATATATTGGTACATATTTTTTTTAATTTAGGTCAAATTCTATGAAATTATTATATGATAACATTATGCAAAATGGAGGGACTATCAAAGTATGCACCATATTATATAAGAACCTACATTATCACCTTTTACTCCTACTACCACTAAGTGCAACTACAAGAACTAATAATCCAAAATGGTGGTTGATACCGGACCATTTATTACAGCGTAACATGGTCTAAGAAAAAAAATGTTAGTGGATAAAAGTCTAGGTCCAATCAAAATATTTAGACTATACCTTCCATGACATAGACCAAAGAGCCATCATCTCCCTCGTTGATAATGGAACTGTTTGCTTTGTACTCCACTGGATACATACATTCCATTATCTCATAAACTTGTGATTGTTCCAGATTCTTCAGAAAATCATTGTCAGAGATGGCTTGTTTAATTAGGTCCTTTGATCTGAAAAATAAAGTAATGAGTAGCACTACAGTAGATTTTGAAAGTTCAAAATGGCTAGCAGTATTAGTGATATTTCACATCTATTGCATCAAAACAAGCTTTACATTTACTTATTTGGAAAAGCTTATCTACCTTTGCCAACTCATCTCTGGTCTCTTAGTGGTTGTGATCTTGTATTAATGGCCTACCTTAATAAATAATGTGTCATTGGATTGTTGCGCCTTGGGTACTGTCAAAGGATGGAGATTAGCTTCTATAAAAGTCCATAGTAGATTTGATAATGTTAACTTCCACTTGCACCCACAAAATCAAAGTTTATTTCTGAGACAGACAAAACTGGTTCATCGTTCTCCAAAATTTGACTTAAGGTACTTTTCATTGCATGTGGTCCAAGGCATTTGACATGCAGCAACAACTCATAGTTCAGACTGTTTCTTTATTCACTGTATGTAGGTGCAGTTTGCATATGTGGTTTCTGTCAATTTTTTAAGACATTAAACAGTGTACCCAACATACTGTAGATGTGAAATGTAAATGTAAAGTTTCATGTTTTGCTCAGACTTTATAGACATTAAATAAAATATAAGTCATACATTTTAGCTCAAAAATTAGGATTCGTGGCCTTATTAAAGGTTAAGCATGTATCAGGACAGACACACATTGTGTCCTATTTGGTGGTAACAGATAAGCCCCTCTTATATCCCATCGTACATGCATGTACGTCCTAGTTACAGAGAAAAGGTCGACTGATTTGCAAGGGACACTTAAGCTACGCGTGCAATTTTATAACAGAATTTTAAGATTGCACAGACCCTGCAATGAAAATTAACATGCACATTATTCTCTGTCTGCTCGCAGTATGGCTACAAATGCATCCATTTCTCAAGAGCTACGTACGAGAGACTTGGACACGTGCATTCTCCTTGCTATTTTGTAGGTTCTCCCCATTTACTCACATTGTTTGCATGTGCCGTATCATACACTCATGTGTGCCTTGCATGTATATAAGCCCACTGTACGACCTGAAGCTGGTCGCTGTCCGTTGTTGGATATTCAAGTTGTGACACTCTTGTTAAAATAATTCACCTGTTTGCATGTGCAAATCTCTGCTACCTCACTACCATTTATTTACTTGGGGTTTTACATCGCTTTCAACACTGTACAGGTCATATCATGACGGGTAGTTGGAAGGGCAGAAGAAACCAGTATATACAGTTGGTCAAGGTTCTGTACTGTAAACTGCTGACCAACGCCAAGCAACTACCAGCTTTCCCACTTGAGGTAGGGCTGGGAACCGAACCCCGACCTCAGAGGTGGGAGGCAAGAGTGTTACCACTCTGCCACCGTGGCCCCTGCTACCTCACTACCAGGCTATGCTCATATTTTTTCAACAATATTCGCAGCACACTTAAGTGTGTATACATGTCCAATGGGATGTAAGAGAAGCTTTAAATATCAACCCTAACAACAGCGGCTCAGAGTCAAATGATTAAATAACAAAACTCTTTCCCATTCAGCAACACAGGCCCCAAATCACTATATAAAGAAGGTATAAACTTCCATTTTATTCAACAACTCACAGAATGACTCGAGGTGCCCTTTGGGGATGTGGTAAATACGTACTTGTGAGGACATGGTCCATCTCTTTTTTTAGGGAATTACATACATAATTCTTTGTCTCCACAGTTTGCTATATTTGTTCACATTTACTTGTATATCAGGTAGACTTTTATCATCCTGTATTCTATATGAATGGTGAATTTCTCCAAAAAGAAAGGGAGGGGCCATGGTGGCGCAGTGGTAACACACTCGCCTCCCATCTATGAGATCAGAGTTCGAATCCCGGACTGAGCTAAATGGGAAAGCCGGTAGTTCCTTGTCATTGGTCGGCAGTTTACAGTACAGAACCTTGACCAAATTGATGCAGAATTTCCTCTACCCTTTCAGCTACCCGTCATAATATGACCTATTCAGTGTCGAAAGCCAGAAACAAAAATAAATAAGAAGGTGAAAAAGGGGAAAAACTCAAAAGTATTTGCCAAATCTCCTAACAGTCACTGCGTATTTATCAGCCCCTTTGTTAATTAAAGATTGTTTTAGGTAGTACAATTTATCAGGAATAATTGCCCCTGTTTCCTGGACAGTTAGCTTTGGCAGAATGAACTATTGCAGCCACTTCTGGATGTAAGAGTGATGGATCTTCAATGACTAGAGATTACTTGGGGAGAACTAAGTATGTTTAACCAGTGGTAAGAGATCACCATAGCAGACGAGAAATGGACTTCTGAATAGTTGTCACTTTCGCAATAACTAGATCTGACATATGTAGTCCGCAACGTCCAAGGTCCAGAAGTCTAGTGATAAATAGAAATGTAAACATAAATTTATTTCAACAGTTGTAAACCATCATTTAAGGCTGCTACCCTTTTTCACAGTTCATGGAATGAATATGCAGTATTTCCTAACACAGTCAGATAGATACAGGTATGGACTTAAAATGATTAGGTTCCATAAACTTAATTTTTTTTGGAAAACATTGTTCAGTTAAGTAATCATATGTTTCAAGCAAGAATCACAGATACTGTTTGAAAATGGTTGTAATGTGTGGTTTTTATTGTGCAAATTTCTCGCATGATTTATTAAACAAACTTGGACAATTTTTAAAAGTATTGAATGATTTGTGTATTAATATCCCCAATCAACTCTTAGAGAAAGGCTAACATTAAACCAAAATATTTTTAAACTGTTTATTATTAAACCATGTATTTACTGACTTTTGTGCTTAAACTTATGATTGAGTTTAAGGGTCAGTAACTTTAGCTAGTTTAAGTTTTTAAGTGTGACTAACTGCATCTTTAGGATATATTTTCGGAAATTGATGCTACGGCTATGAATTTAATTACAATAAAAATACAAGATGTTTGATCCCTTTGTGCACTGTTGAAATAATCACAATTTTCATCACTGTTTTCCCAAATGTAGATAGGTAGATAGATTGTAAATGTAGGTATTACTGCGCCTGTTATTGTTGTTCCAAGCCTTCAGTGAAAGAGAGACAAATGCAGACTATTCTCAAAGATGTGCCCCCCCCCCCCCCCCCCCCCCCCCCTCTCCCTTATATATCACTTTGACGAGGAAGTGCAAGATGAAATTTTTACCGTTGAAAAATTACAGCAAAAGTGATAGACATTCAACCTAACCATCCACAAATAAAAAAATTATCCATGTTTAACACTTCCTTATCCTGCCATTCAGTAAGTGGTTAAATCTTACTTCCTAGTGAGATTTATGGCTATAGTCATTCAATGAAGAGGGTTCCTCCTTCCTCTAAAGTCCTCTACACTGTTGGAGTATTGTTTATGATAAGTTCCAGTGGTCTCTTCAAAATAACATTTTGTCCTTTAACTTGGTAACAGGATGAACATTTTGGCTTTACTTGATATATTCTGTTATTTTCTTGTGTCATTTCTTTTTGTCATGCTACAGCAGGAAGATTAAGGGTTGCTTATAGTTGGTCATGATTCTGTACCTAGAGAGACCAACTACCCACAACTGATCATAGACTTTCTCACTTTCCAACTGGCCACAGGATTCAAGCCCACCAGAGGGTAGACATGGTTACCTCGGCTCCACTTTGCTTACGTGCAGAGCCATGGCACAATCCCACATAAAACTGGAGAATTGCACTAGAGACTTTACTGTTGAATTAAACTAGATAAATGGCTAAAGTTGATGTTATGCAGTTAAAAACAATTGATTTTGATGTAAGGACACAGAGATTGTGATATATGAGTCATTTCATACAATTTTTACAGTAATAGAATATTTTCATTTTTTGAAAAAAAATCTTCAAAAAAGGATGAAAATGGGTACATGCCTTTTAGTTTCACTCAATTATGTTTACATGTTGAAGGGAATATAACAAAATAGTTGTGCAAATAATTGGGGTGAACACATTTGCAGATATCTGCATTTGAAGCAAATCTCCAGCTTTATGTGGGGGTCATGCCACGGCTCTACAAACAAGTGAAGTAGAGCCGAGGTAACCATGTCTAACAAGAGGGTAGATTGGAGACCAATTTATTGCTGTGCTTGAAGAGCTACTCCTGTCCTCGGTGTCCTAGTGGTTAGGAAGTTTGACATCTAATCATCGGCTGTTACCTCTGTTGGTTCGAGTCCCACAAATGGCAATGCAGAGTACGTGTCCCAATATTACCTTGTCTATTGAACGGGATGTAAAACCACAACTTTGACTTTGTATAGCTAATCCTCAAAGGATGTGCTGACTTGGACAAAACATAATCCTACCAGTATCAATAGTTCTCATTGAACTCTGGTGAGGTTGAATCACCAAGTATGGATTTAAAACGTAGAGCCACAAAGGGGTGGGGAAATTATGATCATAGATAAGTGGCCTTATGATTAGGGATTTTAACTCCGGAATGGCGTAACAGGACCGAGGAGATTTTTTTCTATGGACAAAGTACTCTACATAAACATGTGTGTCTCTTCTCTCAAGGTTCTAAATGGCTCCAATCAAGAAAAAACTTGTGACAGACTAGGATCTTGTTAAGTTAGTTACAAATACATGGAGTCACTTTATGTCATACAAATCAGAAATAACCACCTGCCATATGGGTCAATAGGCTTTGAGACTTTTGACTTAGAATAATCACGCAGGCCAAAAACTAGTTAAACCTGTTACAGAGTGGATCCTATACAGTTGAGTACAAATACTCTGCTGAGTCACTTCGACTCACACCAATGAAAATTATTACCTGCCACTGGGCCCAAATAATGAGTTCGCCCGTGAAAATAAGAAACCTTAAATAACTGCACTTCCTCTCTGAAGATGCTCGTTTATACAACAAGTGCAAGCCAAGTTTATTATGTGGAATTTATTTTCTGTCACTTTATGTTCAATAAAAGAATGCAGTTTGACTCTGACGTACTGAATTCTTGAGTTGTATATTTAACATATTTGTTATGTTTTAATATGTTTCCGTTTGTCTGTTTGTATGTGTTTGTGATAACTCCAAAAGTAATACACAGATCTTTCTAAATTGTTTCAGGGTAGGGCCTGACTAGCCTTGCTGAAGGCTCAAGTTTCTTTACAGTTAGAGGAAATTTTCAGTTCAGATAATGGTATTTCAGTTTCTATAATGTACACATACATGTACTGATTTTTAGAGCAGCATACAGCTGAGAGAAAGATACACGTCTATCTCTCAACATGTATGAGTGCATTATGAATACCAAATATCTGTGTGCATGGTTGAATAGATATTATGCAAATTTGAGCCTTAATTTGAGCCTTAGGGTCTGACCAAAGGAAAAAGTGATTAAATTTTGGAAAAGATATGGGTCGTATTGTGGAGACAAAAACAATGCTGATTTTTCAAAGGCCCCATTTTCAATGTAGTTTCAACAACATTGGCTTTCTAGTTGATATTAATTCGGAAGTAACGAGTAGATCTTCATGAATTTTTCAATGTGGCTAGGACCTGGTCAAAGGTAGAGATTGCATTACATTTTGGCATCATATTCTGGATAGAAATCCTGAATTTTCGAGAAATGCACCCTGGTGGAGATATGCGTTCTACCAATGCTTTCTGCTTTGTTCTACAATGCTTTTCAAATCTTTTGCATCAAACTAATTGCAGTAATGTTACTCTTGAATGCTTAAGAAAGACTTGATCATTCATAACCTAAAAAGAATACTTTGTGGTGAAATAAACACCAAATATCTGTTGTGTTTAATTATATTACCTTGGTGAAAAATATATGAATCTGTTTACAACAATATTCTATATTTAGATCCTTTGTATCATGCAGAGTAATTTCTGTTTTAAGGCCTAGACAGGTTATCAAGTCTTGTATTTATATCAACAAAGTAGTTTTATCACATAGAGAAGTTTTGACTAAAACCACAGTTACAGAGGAAACCTACAAGCTTTTTTACGTTAGCCAAACAGCCTATTAATAATTGCAGTTTAAAATCATCTATACAATGGCTTTAATGAGCTCAGCCCATGAATGAAGCTGTTGAAGACGGTCAATTAATATTATTTGTAAGGAAGGAAAATAGGAATACAAAACAAAATCAATATTTCTGTTTGTTTTCCTAAATTTATCATAAAAGTTCATCAATTTGAACAAACATTAACACAAGTTCAAGTTCCAAGCAGACTATAAATGAAAAACCCTGCTTCAGTTCACCTTTTAAATGGCTTTCTATGGGCGATAATAATATTTTTACTTGAAATCAGTGTCCTTTATCGGCATATGATCAATGAAAAATGCAGCTAACAAATGATAATTTTGTATCAGTGACCCTGATTCCTTAGAATTTGAATAAATTGTTTACTTTTAAATTTGTGTCACTTCTTGTGTTTCAGATGGACTTATACTTATACAAGGCTTATATGGAGTTTCTAAAACGATAGGATTATAGAGCACGAGAACAATGCCTAAATATCTTAAAATGGAAATCAACTAACATGAATTTGTACAAATACTTTCTACCAAATTTATAACATTTCAGACCCTAGAGCAATAACTAAATGTTATCGATTGGACTTCCTACCAGTTGAACGTCCAATTGGACTTTCTACCAGTAGAAATTGAAAATCTACCACATTGGACTTTTGGCCATGAAATATATATTGTTTAGGAATTTAATGATCCAGTGTGAGCCACAGTTGACCTAAATACTGGGACATACAGACCGGATAATATGTTTGTATTCCCTAGTGTCATATAATGTACATAATTAATGCTACAAATTGATCAACAAGTGCTGATTTTTTGTATTAAATTTCCTTAAATTGTGTAACATACCACTGTTATAAACTCATTGGAAGAGCATTTTTACAGAGCTTCTGTTCGTTTTTGTTGCACTATAATCCACATAGAAATAGCGGAGGTTTCTTGGAATTAAAATCTGGATTTTTTCTTCACCGGCGCCCCTGTGTATATATATATATACTACATGGCATCCCCTGTTCATTCTTTCTTTAATTATGGACTTATTTTCTTATTATCCATACAATTAAACACTATTAATTCAGGCTTGATGATGTACAGGGGACCACGGTGGCACAGTGGTAACACACTCATCTCCCACATGTAAGGTTGGTGGTTCAAACTCCAGACCTGATGTGGGAAAGTTGGTAGTACAGAACAGAACTTGACCAACTGTATGGACTGGTTTCCTCTGCCCACAAAACTACCCGTCGTGATATGGCCTGTACAGTGTTGAAAGCGACGTAAAACCCCAAATAAATTAATATGTGATGTACATACTCTCTCAAATTATTCTACACTACACTATCATCATACCTTTATCCAGTAGAATCCCTATTTAATTAAGTATATGTAATTATCATGCCATTTAATGTCCTACTGAGCAAAAGGTCTTCTTAAGAGGGTTCAACATAAAGAATATGAATAACACATGGCTTTGTAATATGTAATAACGAAAAATCATATTCTACAAATATCAACAAAAGAAAGTGGTTCTTTTTTGCTTGAAAAACAGAAATATAACTGGGCTCTTGAGCAGTTTTATTTTGAAGAGGCAACATATCCTAGTTTAGTAAAAGTCACCTTTTATTTCAATCACGGCTTCAATACATATACAGATATATTAAAGTAGCTTCTGGATTTTATGACTATAAATCATAAATGTTTTTTACCTATAAACCTGAAGCTACTGATTCCAAATGTTAGCACAAAGTATATTGTACATCAGGACATCAACTAGTGTGTATTGTTAAGTCTAAATGTGCCCTCAAGAGATTGTAACATCATAGCTAGGTCACCATAAGCAGTTCTCTTAGTCACAGTTAATGGCCATACTATACGCTTTTATCTTGCCCTTAATTGGTAATTTTCTCCAGTGGTCAGTCTTTAGTGACATGCACCTGTATGCAGATGACACAAGTAATGTGCAGCATGTTCCTGAGATCTGTTTAGACACTGTTTTAGTAGTATGATTATGTGTTGTCAGAAAGAGCCATTCAGCAATCTAAAGAACTGATACAGCTGACATTGTCTGTGGACGTGATGTATACCAAAAGGAAAAACTTGGTAGGAATGTAGCAGTGATATAAAGAGAGCTGTTTACATGTTCTTATCTCCTACTGTGGTCTAGTGAGTAATATACCCACCTAGGAGGACAGAGGGTCCAGTTGTGAACCGAGGTACAAGTGGATACCTAATGACTTGGGTGACAATTTAAAAAGGTAGTGCTCTTTCATTGGGTCCTGTCCCCAGTGACAAGCTTAAGAACTCCAGGGCAATTGATAAATAGTCATCCCTGAGTCACTCTCTTCGGATAGGGCAATATAAGTGACCAGACAGTTGGGCTGTACTTGTGTGGTCAGGATGAGTAAGCTAGCACCTTGAGTCCTGTGGTAAAGGTGAATCTCTGCTGAGTAGAAATATAAAATACAATAATTATCAGCTGATTTTTTATGTGTCAGACATCAGCTCCTTAGTCTGCTTTATACCAAGAATTTTTCATTAGATGAGTTGCCGCTGAGAAAGGAAGTATACTTTAATACTAATTCCCCACTGAAAGAAACACAGGCTAATACTAACCAGGTCCTTTAAGGGACAAGCATGTGTAATTATCCATTTGCTTCAGGTAAAGTTTTCTGGTGTAGCAATATAATGCCAAGACACAAGGACACAAGACATGGTTTTTAAGAACCTTTTACTTCAAGTCAAACTTAGACTTACTGTCAAAGACCAGGTTTTTATTATTACTATTATTATTATTAGTTATACATAATTTATCTCACTATCTTGTACTTCTAAAGAATTGATATGTACATATGCTATATGTTTAAAGTATGGAGTTAATAATATTTATAATGCCTATTGTGATTCTTGAGAGCCACATTATGGCAGATATATAAATAATTAACATATTGTATGAATCCATAAACAATTATTTATATAATTTTACTTCCCTTCTCTTCTTCAAGGCAAGTTTGGAGTCTATGCATTTTTTATGACAATTTATACATGCAAAATATAAACAGTTATTTTAATAGTTGCAAAATAACATAGGAAAGAGAAGCCAATTGTTTCGTAGTTACTACATCATTTCACCGACTACTGATAATGTTCTATGTAGATGCATCTGGAATATTACTTTATCACAATAATGATGTATTGATAACATGTTTATTATTTAAAATAGCCTGACACAATGCGTAATTTTTTGTGCAAGTTTTGCATGTCCCTTGTGGAGGCAATAAAATTATATCTATTATCATTCCTTTCACCACAGATATTTGAATATTGTGCTATATAAACAAAATCTCAATGGATTTTACTTCATTGGAATGGCATATACGTGTGCTATTTGTTACAGTACAATATTGCCTTACGCATAATCCCCCATCACTTTATAGAGATAGCTAAAATAGAACTATACATAATAAATTGTTACCTTGTAAAAATTCCAATTTGCATCAGGACATTGTATGTCAAGATCATAGCTAAAACATGCTTTCACTGTCAGTGACTTGAGTATATATGTTGAAAAAGTTGAAACATGTGTTAAATCTATGCTTTAGTCCTGGTATTAACTTACCCATTGTCCTTTGGAAACCTCTTATAGCAAGCCTTGTAGATTTGGTCCAGTTCCTTGCTGTCTACACTCGGTGGTTCAGCAGAAATAGCCATTCGCTTGCACCTGACTTGGCTGCCATCTAGGTGAGGTCCTGTCATCAAGTCACCAGCTGTTCCATTACCAGTGGTGTATGGTCTTCCACTGGTGACATTAAGGTAATGCACCTCTTTAATCCTCAGTAGGTCTGCTTTCAACAAAATGGATCTGTATTTGTCAAGTTCCCGCCTCAAACACTGGATGACTTCATCCTTTGTGTCTAGTTCTTTCTCCAGTTCATCTATAAGCTCATCCCTCTGCCTTAGTTCTTCCACTTTCCAACGCAGTGCAGTTTGGAGTTCTCTCAATGTACACATGATGACTTTATGGTTGTAGTTGACTGTTCGGTGGTAAAATGTTTGTGTTGTAGGAACAGTCGTTATTTATGTGTTTTATTGCTCTGTGGTGACCTTCTCAAAAACTTTTTTAAACACAAACACCAAGAAACCATACTGTTCATATATCTTTTCCTTCAATTAACTATTAAATTATCGTTATCTTTCAACCAATGCAATAACCTGCGGTAATGTTTTCTTCCATAAACTGTAATCTTCCTTACAACAAATTTCCTTTTGTAAGCTCAAGCCTTTGGCTCACTAGAACTAATAATAAATAATTTGCCAGAATCAATAACCTCTCACAAATATTCTTAATGTCCCTTTTAATAATTTAGTTTGCTTAATATCTTATGCAGAAGATAGAATTTCCTATTTCTCTGTAAACAATTAAGGAATCACAACAATATGACATTTTTACCTCTTGACTGTCTATACCAATATATGCACAAAGAATGTGACAAATCATTTCACGTGATTCATGATCCTATGCTGAAGATGTGAAGGACCACTGAGAAGTAGCTTTAGCTACTTGTTAATCACGCTCTCATTAAATCCTTTCCCCACTCTAGTAGCTCTGCTACTTTCACAGTTTTGTGTGTAAGCCTTACTAATTAATACCTACACCTAATGACAAGTGACATACTGAACTAATGCCTTGCAAAGACAACTCTAATCCAGGCTCAAAATAGAGGGCACTATCATTATTATATCATCAGCACACAGTGAAATGCAAAAGAAACTTTTCATAGTTTAACAACACATTCTGTTATTTGTCATCTCAGATTTTTTAATGATGTTAACACAGCAGTAAAATTACTTCTTTCTTGATGTATCCTCAAAAAGAGTATTTCACTTGTTTTTCATTCAAATTAACAGATGTAAATCAAAATACAAATTAACATTTACAGCTTGCTGATAAATTTGTATATATTTATCCAGACATGACAAATTCTAGTAAGAGTACAGTCAACATTGTATCAGTTGGAGCAGTATCAACAGTTATAAAGATTACATCATTAGCATTGTACATGTAGTTTGAGAAAAGAACATTGAGCCCATAATCTCTGGATGCCCTTACACTTGCAGGACCATAAAATCCATAGTATCTTAAAATGTACACTGTTAACAAATAACTCAACAGAACAGCTACAGCATCATTTTGTCAATTCACAGTTAGCCTTACTTAGGGCTATGATATGTGATATTACCAGTCACTCTGTATTGTCATGAAATAATTTTGGAGACAATACATGACGAATAATGTGACGGACATTGCATGCTAACAGTAATCACACATCTCTAAATGAATTGCTAGGTCTATGTTTACATCAATAATATTAATATGAACAGACTATTAAGACACCAAATGCCTGAGTATTGTATTATATATTTTTACGCAATATCTCCATGTACTACAGGACTCAAAGTGCTATTTGGCCCATTTGACTGTACAGGTACAGTCCGCCTCTCAAATTTCTGACATTCCCCTAACTGAAAGACAGAGGCTCAAGGATGGCCATTTATCAATGTCCTTGAGGTTCTTTAACCTGCCATTGGGGATAAGACCCAATGTCAAAAGACCACCATTTTAAGTGGCCATCTGAGCCACTATGTATCTGCTGGTACCTGGGTATGAACCCACGTCCTCTGTGTTCCTAGGCGAGTGTGTTACCCAGTAGGCCAGAGTGGTAGATAGCAAGTTTTGATATTTAATCACTTGGTTCTCAACTGTGTGGTTGTGGATTTGAAGCCAGCTCATGATAATGTGTGGGGTTAACTGAATGCTTGTCCTGATATGACCTTGACCCTTAGTACCCAGAACCCAAGTTTATTTCAAACATCCGACAAGCGACAACGGAAATATTTGTAATCACAGCAAAGCTTCTTTATGCACTTTATGATTCTCTGCAAACACTTCTTTATAGATTATACTAAGTTCTGTAAGATAAGCAAGCCATGCAGATTGGAAGCAAATGTTTAGCTCAATGATAAGCAAGCAATTAATACAACTAAGTTTAGAAAACCCATTCTAGTGAATGGACTTGAGTTATTTTGTTCCTGTGGTGCCAGAAATACACATGATTATCTCAAGTCAGATTAATACTGATCTACTTTTAGAATAACTTGCTTTTTTACTTATTTTCTGTCTTAAATCTGCAAGGCAGTATTTACATTTTGCTGAATTCCATTATATCAAGTGTTTGGTTTTAATTTTTTGTTATTCTTTTTCTTTGAATGTACTGGTGTGTTAGCACCGTGCTTAATGTTATCAGTCAGGTGGATACTAAACATGAATGACCTTTTAAAACAGGTTGGGGCAAATTTAAGGTATGTCCTTTGCTTCCTTAAAATTTAATGGGGTTTCCTCAAAATTTCAAGGTCTCCCTTAAGGAAAGGTTCTTCTTGAAACTGAGTTAAAGGATGGACAAATTCAAGGAAAACCCGTAAGTGTAAGGAGACCTTTATCTTAAGAAGGCTTTATGAAAGTGGGCCTTGGATCGAGAATCCAGAACTTTTGGGTTGGTTTATAGCACTACAGGATGGCGAGGGTTTATGTATTCTAAGACACTGTTTGTTTGTATTTGCAATTGATCAGACCATTATTATTATAAAATTTTAAAGGGAACAAACACATTGTCCATACAAATATTCATTACAACCAATTATAAGGACGCTTTCAAAATAACTGAACCACTAGTTTTGGTTTGGTCCAGTTCAATTAAAGCCATACCAAGAGAGACTTACTCTTTAACACCCACATGAAACAGAAACATTTTATTCATTTTTCAGTCGTGGACAAGAAACTAATCTTGACTTCATTAACAACACATCACGAATAATTAGTCAGCTGATAGATCAATCAACAGTGTAGCAATTTCTCTAGGGGTTTCAACCTGCCCCTAATGGCCGCTGAAACAACTGGAAAGACCCAAGAAACTATTAATGGAGCAGAAAAGCATTAGGAGTATATATTAATTGTTATAGGATGTTCTCTTCCCTATTGCACATTTATTTGATAGTTTGGTAGGTAGCATGATTTAACTGCACCAGCATGTCAAAAACTTTGGGCTGCAGGTTCTAAATATCAAGACATAAGGTGGTTAGGAAACCAATAATGATAGCAAACCCAAATTATAGTCTAGGAGATAAGTTCACATTAATTTGGCTGGAGAAGTTCCAAAAAGTTGAGTTATAAGTTATGGTAAATTCAAGGTTTGACTTCACTTGTTTTTCTAAGAAACAGATAAAAATTTGTATATGTGGGCAATCTGTAAAATCTGGTGATAGTGAAATTATAGTAATATAACCTAAAATTGGTGTCAGGAAGTTAATCGGTTAGCTGCATTAGTCCTTAAAACAATATATGGTGTAATTGAGTAACACACTCTGCTCCCCTACCCATGCAGTTAGTGTTTGATCCTCTGTCACCACTTATATGTGAGTGAGGGTATCAACAGTGTTTGAACCAATATCACATGCATGGACATTGCTAGCTGTCTGGTTTTTAAATACGAGTTCTAGCGAGGTTCGTGCTTCTAGATATCACTTATTTTTTGTTTTATCATTTTGTCTCCAGACTTGTATGAATTATGGCGTAGCGTGATGAGTACCTGCCTCATCACTGAAGTCAGGCAGCAATGGGCTATGTAAGTAATTGGATGGGTGACTGCCTCTGTGCTCTACTCGTCTCTCTGATGGATTTGCGGCTCATGCTAGGAGACCGAAACCCCTTTTCGGCCTTGTTTGTTACATCAAACAAGTCGGACAACTTGCCCATATGTCCCAAATTGACTGTCCAAAGATGGTACATATACCTTTTCATTTGAAACCCAGTGTCTTTAAACAGTCGACTCCAACTAATGGTTTCACTTGTGTATTTAACTTGCAGACACAAGCTGAAATAGATTGTTGACTTCTGATTGGTAGACGGCTTAGTAATTTGTTGAAATGTTGAGAAATTCTAACGTTAAATGTATTTTGAATGAAACAAAATTTTGTTTAACGTGACAAGGTACAGCAATAAAGTTAATTTGAAGGTCTGCAAGATTCAAATATAAAATGAACAAATTGGAGGATATTTCAGGGAAGCATATTTCATTCACTTTTTGGATTCCACCATTTCCTTTGCTTGTAATTAATTCAAAGACCAGTTGTTCAGTTATTCCAAAAATATGGGTATAAATTTAATATGATATGCGATGACAAATCGTATATGTATTGCATATTTATGCTTAATACCATACACATTTTCTTGTGGACTCAAAGTGCTATATGATCCATCAAAATGTGTGATGCCGACAATACAACCCCCACAAGCTCACAAGTGACTGATATTATCCTTACTGAAAGACAGAGTCTCAGAGATGGCCATTTAGCAATGCCCCTGAGTTCCTAAGCCTGCCACTGGCACTGGATATAGGACCCAATGGCAGTACTACCATTTTTCACCGTCATCGTAGCAATTATGTATCTGCCTGTACCTGGAATTAAACCCAAGTCCTCAGTGTTCCTAGGCGAGTGTCACCCTCTGGGTCACCGTGATGGATTACTATATGGGGTGGATTCATATCAATGACCAGAAATGTGAAACCAGAGAGATCATAAAATATGCCAAACTCGTAAGTACCATGTAACTCAGACTTTTGGAAAATATCAGAATCCTTTTCAACTATACGTTAAACCTAGCAACGGAAAAAAATAGTGATAATTCATTCACTTGAACACTGTTCATGACTTGTTCGCACTTCTCCGGGTGATTTGCTCAATTCTCAAAACATTTCTGGTTTATAGGGCACAAAAGTAAAAAAGAAAAAATAGGCAAAAATGTGTCCATTTGTTTCTGTAATTTTAAGTTATACTGTCAAAATTAAAATAGAGATCAAACAATCAACTTATTAAATAATAGATCAATTAACATGATCGTATGTGTTCAAATGCCCTAAAAAACCAAGTAAGCACTCAAACGTGACTGTCACTGGGCTTACAACTTATATGGTTTTCTGTTTGCAGAGTTTTAAACATATTTTGGCCTCTTTTTGTGATAGATTCAAGAACCAGTTGTTCTTAGCAAGTCACTAAGTTTGTCTGACACCAAGGTAGCCATTAGCATATCAGGATGTAGTGATATAAGTGATCAAAAGTGATTGTAAGTGTATTTTTTTGTATCTGGATGGCTTTTGTGTATCCTAATGGCATTTTAGAGTAATGGCAATCGTTGGTAAAATGATCATGTAAATCATGTTGATCACCCCATCTAAATAACCCTGAAATAGTAAACAATGTGTACAGTATCGGGCTTTTAGACTCCTATTTGGAAACATGAGAACACCAGGACAGCTTACCAGAACACAAGGAAATGGGGTATTAGTAACTGAGAGCTTGTTTCAGAACAAGTAACAGATGAAAAAGTGTAATAATTGGTGGTTTCAGGTCACCAGACTTCCGGTTTAATTGAGTAAAAAAAATACGTGAGCAGAGTACCCAAATGGTGCTAATATACATTCACAAAAACAACATTATAATACTGGTAATTACAAGCTTTAATTTACCCTAAAAATGTCTTTGACAGTAGCAGTGTATTATCGCTTAATTATGCTCCTACCTACTCGTATTAACAGTATGTCAAAACAGGTGCAAGGCAAAATAAAGCATACAATGATGGTAAACATCATTAGCATCCAACTTGCCATTTAATCACTTAGTGGTCTCTAACCTCTGTGTCTGTGGGTTTGAATCTAACTCATGGGAAAATATGGTATACACCGACTACCTGCCCTGATAAGACTTCGGCGGTTGAAAGTGGTGCAAAAACTCCCTAACTCTGACCTTAACCTAAACCAGCTGTGGACAACATTTTTTGTGAAAGTTAATTAGAGTTATAGTAGAATATAGGGTAAAATATTGTGGTATTGGAATAAAAAAAAATAAAAAATATGTGCCTTAAATTCCTGGACTTAAGTAATTTATGTATTTGGGTTTTAACTTCGCTTGCAACGCTGTATTGGTCATATCACGATGGCCAGTTTTATGTGCAGAGGAAACCAGTACATACAGTTGGTCAAGGTTCTGTACTATAAACTGACAACCATCTGTAAGAAACTACCATCTTTACTTTATAGGGTTCAGGGTTTGAACTGCCAACCTCCGAGGTGAGAGGCGAGTGTGTTACCACTGCATCCCCGTGACCCTGGACTCCAGTAAAGGAACAAGTGTGTGATACCATTGGTTTCATTCCACATCAGATCATTTCAGGGTTTTATTTCGAAATTATATCAATCATCTTTGTTTTATATGATAGAAATGATCTCAAGGCTTTGGTCAATATAATTTACAAGGAGGTCCACGCCAAATGATTGCATTTTTTCAGTATAACATGGACATTTTCTCCTAAAATCTTAACAGTCAATAGATATAAAAAGTATATTATTATTTCTCTATTTATTAACTTAAAAGGGTTTTACTTATAGCTGAATTTTGTTTCACTGAGACACTACTTTTTCCAACTTTTTACCCTTTAATTATGAGTAATGAACCATGTATTGACAATTTACTATGTCTGATCTACACAATTTCTCTTCTTTAATCATAAATTCTGAATAGTGAATAGTTACTAATGTACTATTTCTAATCTGCCAACCAATTTTTTTTCTTCAACCACAGGTAATGAACAATGTATTTATAATTTTCAATCTCACGATGACATTATAAGGAATGGTGACATTATATTAAATATAACAGAAATATCACAGTTTTCAAATGAATACTAATGATAAACCAATTGCGAAAACCAATACTATACCAATCAAAATAAAGTGTTATATTTAAGTAAAGTATATACGTATCCACAAGGTCAAACCAAAGGTTAAAACCACAGGACTTCGACTGTGACTGTGAATTAAAATTTCATTGCAAATTAAACATATAAAAATATTATCTACTTTAATAGGTAAATGTTCTGATACACAAAATAAAGTACATCATTTTGCATTTTGACACAGCAATTGGGTCAGCCAATCAAAAACGTTTTACAAGTGGAAGAGTGTATGTAGCCGCGATAACAGGGGTGTTAAAATCTGAGGGGTGAAGGGATTATTTAGCTCAACTTCTCAGTGCTAACTCACAACTACCTACTTTGTACAGATTTACTATTTTAGACAGTGTTACTTCATTACATTTCCAGTAAAATAATCCATTCCGAAATCCCTTCCCTTTGAGCAATAGTCCGTGTGAGTGTATCTTAAGACACAGATTTCTGGATAACAAGTTACAGATGCTGGAGTGATAAACTGACTTTTCAGAATTGCTTTGGAATCTGGATTTGCTTTTTATACCACTTATAGCATAAACAGCTTATCTCTGGAAGATCCTCTTCCAATAAACTCTTCTTTCAAAGATCGTCAAGATTTCCCACTCATCTCTGTTACAAAAAAAGATTTGCTCGCTAAATTATTCCAGAAATTTGCCTTCCTGGCTCTATAGTTCATGAAAAGTGTAGAAACCAAGTGCAAAAGCATGAAACCAAGTAAAGGTGGTGTTTTAACTGACTGTGGATTATTTGTATTTTGTCTAACATTTTCTTATTATTTTAATATCATCCATTTCATGAAATCACAACACAAACACATGTGCTACTGAAGGAAGTCCGAATGTAAAAGTGTGAAGTTAGGGTGTGCCATTTCTTGGACATAGAATACCCTTCATCATTGAGGACATTGACCAATCCAAAACAGTAAATATTAACCATATTTAAATTGTAATAAAACGTAAAATTTATTCACCCTTTTAAAAAAAACAAGTACTTTTCCATGCAAAATCTATTCGCAATTTGATAGATAATATTATAACCTTTAAGGTTACATAACTCAGAACATTTCAACTAACGAACTAGATTTATTCCTTGAGTGGCCACTTTTTAAAACACACGGCATAAGATCGTGAGATATAAAAGAACGTTTCTGTTTATCTATTATTATTACATTGCTTCAATCGACAATTCTTTCTCAGAAACTGTGGAGCCTACCGTCCATTATATAGCTATACAATTTTTACTTAATACGTTTAGCTGCATATCTTTTTCAACAAATATACTTAAAACATACACAACCGTAGATATTAATAAATAGTATATTTTATAATAAATATTCCTTGCAGATTTTTGTGTGAGGGTTTGTTTTCATAACAGAAATCTTTCCCATGTGGGGATCCTTTTAGCCAGAATATATCATTCTTTTTGTGACCTGTCTTTTTTCGGGTTATACATATTGTGTTTGTATTAAAAGAATCTGGGAACCAGACTAGATCCAGAAAGTTGACTGGGTACAAGCTACTATCAAAAAGTAACACCATGTGAGTTCGCCAGTCCAGATTTGATCTTTTTACTGTGTTACTCTATCCTAGTATCAACAAGAATCACTGGTGTTTGGCCTTTGTGATACAGATTTTATCCTAAAATATCACACTCCTGAGCCAAAGTTAACAACCCTGTCAAAAAGATAGTACCTGGAAAATATGCAATCAAATAAACAGTTTTTAGCCTTTCTGGGCCCAATTTAGGAATTAAGAAATATTCAGGTTGAATATGCTCCTGTTTTGTACAAATATGTTCGTTATTTATGATGCAATAACCTTAATCTTCCACGGTGAAAGTTTGATTGTAAAAGTTTGTATTGAACATCTATATTCATACATTTTAAATTATGCTATTAACTAAAAGAAAGCTCACTCTCCTTTCAGAAAACCTTTCATGAATGTTGAGTGATAATTCTAAGCATGCTGGGTTGTCGACAAATTTAGCATTTTATAACTTGACTTTCATCACTGTGGTCTTGAGTTCGAATCCACCACATGGCAATATGTATGATTCTTTAAGGATGTGTCCTAATATGGGGGGCCACGGTGGCAGAGTGGTAACACTCTCGCCTCCCACCTCTGCGGCCGGGGTTCGATCCCCGTCATGGCCGTAAGTGGGAAAGCTGGTATTTGCTTGCCGTTGGTCGGCAGTTTACAGTACAGAACCCTAGCGAACTATATGTACTGGTTTCCTCTGCCCTTCCAACTACCCGTCGTGATATGACCTGTACAGTGTTGAAAGCGACGTAAAACCCCAAATAAACAAATAAACAAAAAGTGTCCTAATATGATAGTAGCTGTTGAAAGAAATACAAAATCTAAAACTGAAATTCCTTGCATGCATATTCAAGCATTGAAATCATGTTGCTAATATTGTGACTGTCTGAGTTCTTGGCCAGGTATGGGCAGATGCAATAGTGACTCTGATGACCACTTATATGATAGTCCTATCACAATTTAACTGAAACAAGATACTAGGCATGACGTTAACTAAATTCATCAATCATATTTACTACTTGGAAGAAAGTTTATATCTTTGTCATAAGATATAATAATAAATAATATAGATAGATAAATACAGATAAAATTATATAATAAAAGTAATAAATTAAAGCAGTTCTCCCCATCAAAAGGAAACACTAACATCACGATTTAATATATTAATATTTTAGAATTATTTTACTGATTTGATATATTTAGACTTTATGCCACTTTTATTGAATAGTCCATTCTACCCTGGGTGGTAGAGATGCTGGAGGAAACCAGTGCATACTATCTGGTAAATATTATGGATAATAAACCACAGGTAACTGGCAAGCAACATGCACCTCAGACCTCAGGGTCAGAAGTCATTACACCAGTCAGTCCCAATTACTTGAATATTTTATCAATGTGTGTGTTTTTTATGTTGAAATTCTCCTATTGCAAGAAATGGTAAAATTGGAGATTTAATAAAGGCATAGAAAAGCTCTTTGGGTTATTTTTGAACTACTGATTTTTTTCTGCATCTTAACATCTGTTGATAATGGGATTAAAACTCAACACTTTGGTCCTGATTAGACTACAAAGGCTGTAAAGATCATTCTAATGTGTTGCCAGTAATTTGGCATAAACCTCCAACTGACACAAAATGAAATGTAGAAATGCATTTAAACTCAAGCCATGTCCCAGTAAATATTTTTAAATTTTAGAAACGTTTGAAGGGAACCTTAGGTAAAGGTTAAAAAATGACGGGTATGAAACCCATTTATAATAGAAAGTTAGCAAGATGTTATATGTATACCATCTATTAAGTTTAATGACAAATGTTAAAAAAACTTTACAAATGAATATTACAATGTCTCAGAAATATCACTTCGACATTGCTTTCCAATAATAACCTTAATTGGGGTATATTTCAACATGTTTCTATGTTGCTCACCCATGAAAATATTGCTTTTATGTCTAATATTGTAAGATAGTGGCTTCAAAATTGTGCCCCCATTAAATTCTTATTTTTAGGCATTGTATGTGGGGTAATTTGTGACAAAGTCCTCTGAAATCCCTTATTATTGCTCACCGCCATCTTTGTTTGCAAATGTTTGAAGGTAAAAGTTTAATAAGCATTTTGAAAATAGGTACAAAAATTGTTTGTGATAGAATGTTATAAAACATTTAATAAAAAGCATTTCAAAAACATTTTAGAATGATGGGTATGAAAACCAGTTGTTTTTAAATGTTTGTAAAATGTTTTCAGAGCAAACATTTACAAAACATTGTCATCAAATGTTTTTTTATCAACGTTTAAATAATAAATATTTGCAGCTAAAACATTTGTACAGAGAATGTTTATCAAACATTTTATAACCATTACAATGTAAACGTTCACTTGGAATTATTGTGCAACCCAAACGATAGAGTTTTAAAAGGTTTTGTAAACGTTTAAACCCTTTTAAAACATTTTAATGTTTACTGGGGTGGGATCGCTGGCATAACAATCTAGATTTGTAAGCTGTATATCGGTCATGTGCCACTTGGGGGCACCATGTGGAAATTTATATTATCAAAATTTGATAATAAAGGGTGATAATATAATTTATTTTTCATTTGAAGTATATTTATAAATTTTCTTGTGTCATTATATATTGTCATTAAAATAAATCTGTGTTTGCTGAAAACAATTGCAAACCAACCCACTCAGAGAATATATACCTCCGCCAAGGGTCCCAAACACCTTCAATATTGCTTGTGAATGCAATAATTAATACAGAATCATTTAAAAGTTTCTGGATCCAGGGGTTGATCCAGATCACCACCATTTCCTGAAAATTTTGTAAAAATTTCTCCATCACTTTTCGAGTTATTTGCCCCCAATTGGTACAGCCACAAAAGCAAATGTCAACAAAAACATATTCTCCTTGGCAAAGGTAATAATGTGACTGTGTTTAAGTTGTGACAAATTGAGACAGGGAGAAATACACACTTAAGAGGAGTATTTAATTATCCAGGATGTTTATGCAACTTCATAAAGGACACCAAGCAAGTTTTGGGGTTTTTTTAGTATAAAAGGTTAATAGAGTGCCATGTATCATTTTTAATTTCTAATTAAACTGACAACACTTCTAGTTTTTTTTCTGTTTCATTAGGATACTAGGTTAAACAATGATTTCCTACAAAAAAGCCACCAGGAGATAAAAAGGAGGAAAACTGTTCATTGACAGAACATTTGCCTGCAGATGTAAAGGTATTTACAAAACCAGAATTTATATTAATATTTCTGCAGGCATGCATCCTTGAAAAAAAATTACTTGAATAAATCTAGCCAAAGAGTAGATGTTGTAAAATGCATTGGAATAAAAGCATAAAACAGTTAAGTGGTCATAATGTCCGAGTTTATGTAAACATTTCTGTCAAGCACCACAAATACAAGAGAAATCTTATGGCCATGTTTTTCTGAGTTTTAAGATGGTGTCAGTTGCTTTAAAACAACCCTCCCCATTTTTTTTTCTTAGTTTGACGTCACAATACTCCAGATATTATTCTTGATTAAGAAAGTTATCCCATTCTTGGTTCCTGTTAATTTTTTTTAGTACACCAATTTTCATTACTTGATTGTAAAAAGACCATCACACAATCACCACACTGGATCCCCAGCAAAAATACCACAGTTTTTCATAACATTGCAACATAGCAGTTTCCACGAGAAGATAGCCTAGTCCTAGTGTTTCCATATGGCAGATATATCATATCTCATTGGGAACAAAACCTTGCTGTTTTTAACTTTTCAATTTTTATTGGGTTGGATTTTTAGCCTCATGACTTCCTTTATTTATACTTTCACCATTGTCTCCAGTTGGACAATGATTTTGATATATTTTATAAATATATTTTATTTCCAAGAAAATATATTATTGGTTGTGTTGTGGGGGGTGTCCTCTGGGTGGACTGATTGGTAAATATGTTATGTATGTCTGTTGTTCATTGCCGGACTGCCAATGTTAGCCATAGTTTTGCTACATCGAAGGAAAACAGACTAGTTTTGGTATTGACAATTGGCCACCTGCATCAGCCCTGCTCAGGTGTAAGGACAAATTTCCAATAAAATCAGTGAAAGGGAAACCACCAGTGTGGTTACATTGGCATCAGTGATGTGCTATATGGAAACACACACTAAGGGTTATTGGTCTTTATAAAGAAACCTTCAAATCCAGATATTTTCTGTTTTATTTATGAAGTCACCAAATTCGTCACATTTATCGATACTGATCAAAGCTATTTTCCTGTAAAAAAGAGAATGGCTCCCCCTATAATTCTGATATTGCTTCATCATTATAAAGTTCTATAATAATCACGAAGTAAGAAAATAAACAGAGAGACATAAACCCACTGAGAGTTGACGGTTTTCCTCAAGTTTGTAATCTTATTGACATTTCATTTTCAGGTTGTGATAATAAACGTACTTCGTGACCTCTTACAAAAGACCTTCCCTTTTGCCCCAAATGCAATAATCTAATAATAAACAACCCATAAAATGGTGGAAAACCTTACCTCGTTAATACACTTTTCACACTTTTCCGATAAGATGGCCGTTTTTAACTGCGGGTGAAATTACAAAATCCACAAAGAAAATTTTGCAGTAGCACTGAAAACGTCAATATTGTAGTCTTTCTCCTGTCTGATACTTCATCAAAACAATACAAAAACATAAATTTGAAGAAAATATATCGTATTTTCCCTATATATTTGATAAAATGAAGTTTATTAATTTCAAAATATCTCACGAAGACATTTCCTGTCTTAAATTATTACTAATGTACTATTGTAGTTCAGGTTCACAATATGAGTGACAAGAGTACAAAGTACTATATTTTGTTTGGTTTTAAAGTCCCGAAACCCGATTTTGATTTTCATTAGCAATCCAGCTAATATCTGCTTGTCTTTTTTTTCGGGGATACGTAAGAAAAGTCACACAGGAGGGTTTAAAATGGTCATGGGTAAAATTTAAAAAAAGTATATGTCTTTCTTTGCTGTTGGTACTGGTTAGTGAAAATCAAATTTCTTGACATTCCCTGTGCTTCAGTGATTCATCATTTCTATGGTTTCAATGCTTGACATACCCAGCAAATAATTCATTTTATGTGAGAACTACAATCATCTGTGTTACCTTTGCGCCATAATTATATAACAAAGTGAACAAACTAGTTAATCAACGATAGTGACTTTTGGGGGCAGATTGTCACCCCCAATCTCATCTGCCCTGTTAAACCGGATCAACATTATACCAGAAATAATACACTGGAGAAGTGCGAACATTAACAAGACTACACCGGAAATAGTTGATAAAGGGCACTAAAGGCAAAGGGGTATGGGTCAAATAGTTGATAAAGGGCACTAAAGGCAAAGGAGTATGGGTCAAATAGTTGATAAAGGGCACTAAAGGCAAAGGGGTATGGGTCAAATAGTTGATAAAGGGCACTAAAGACAAAGGAGTATTGGTCAAATTTTAAGGTCAAATCATAAGTGAGCCAAGTTGAGACGATGTATGCTGTACATGAAAACTGTATAAATTGAAATTTTACTGGGCATTAGGTTTAGCTATTTCAGATAATGAACTTGGATAGTGAAAACTAATTCCTTGTGAAATTTTAAATCTGTATTAATCTCTTGAGTAGAAACTAACCATTAGCGAAAATTAACTCTAGTGAATATCATAAATATTAGAAATTAGTGAAATTTTGTTCTAGATAAAATTTATATTTATACTGTGGATCATATATACCAAGGTTAAACATTGTAAACATGTGAAATAAGTTTTTATGCGCTAGTTGATTGCCGATGTGATAAAAAGGCGTTTCCTATATGAGAGCATAATGAATTCCTTCTCTATTTATAGCAGTGTTCTCATACAGACCAAGTTGGATTCTCACATGACATTCAAGGTAAAAATAGGTCAAATCTGGTGCCATTATAGAGGTTCTCATATAGATATGGCAATAAATAAGAAAGAACACAGTTTTAATTCACATTAGTATGGAAAAAAAGAAAGATATGCACTGATTATTTTAATGTCAACTTACTGTGAAATTGTTAACACAAACACATAAAATTCTCAGCAATTTACACAAAACAAAACTGATAACCGCCAATAAAATATCATCAAAGAGTAGAGATATTTTCACAACAGCTAACGTCCTATCTGTACTTAATTATCATATAACTTGACTTTTATTATTGGTACAGCTACCTGCCTTTTCTTATATGAGAGCATCATGATTATCTGAAACATTACGTCATAGTGTTCATGTGTGGATCCTAGTTTAAAATTTTCAATCATTTTCAACAGCAACTTCTCGTTGTGATGTGATGACTTACCCAAAGTCTCTATGTCTGTGTGTTTCTTGATACAAGTTTAACAAGTTTAAAAGATTGATGTCGTATTAATATCTAGAAGAGCTACGTTTCACAAATGTCAAATTTTATATATTTATTGGTCATATATTTATGTAAATATATATATATATCATATACATGATATCTATTGTTATGTATTTTTAAGTGAACAGTATCTATTGATGCTGCCTCATTATCATATCATTTGTAACCATTTCACCATTTTATATAGTATTCCAAGGTTTACCTATTTCACCATCTAACAGGATAAAACAATTGTACTGTACAACTGTTGCATAATTGCTACAATTAATACCTATTTCACCATCTAACAGGATAAAAACAATTGTACTGTACAACTGTTGCATAATTGCTACAATTAATACCTATTTCACCATCTAACAGGATAAAAACAATTGTACTGTACAACTGTTGCATAATTGCTACAATTAATACCTATTTCACCATCTAACAGGATAAAAACAATTGTACTGTACAACTGTTGCATAATTGCTACAATTAATACCTATTTCACCATCTAACAGGATAAAAACAATTGTACTGTACAACTGTTGCATAATTGCTACAATTAATACCTATTTCACCATCTAACAGGATAAAACAATTGTACTGTACAACTGTTGCATAATTGCTACAATTAATACCTATTTCGCCATCTAACAGGATAAAACAATTGTACTGTACAACTGTTGCATAATTGCTAACAATTGTACTGTACAACTGTTGCATAATTGCTACAATTAATACCTATTTCGCCATCTAACAGGACAAATACTATTGTACATAAATGCTGGAGTAAGATTTGGGTTAAAATCAATATAATAATTAGAATTGTTTTAAACTAAACTACACTTTAGACCTTGAACTAAGACGTCCGTCTTAGTTTGTATGTCATTGTTTATCTGTAGATCATAGAACCACCTGCATAGTTCAAGGAGTTTTATCTACAATTAATGTTTTCACAGAGAGTTATCACGGCGTTTGATTAAAATCTACAAATGCAATGCATAGCATGATAATATTTATCTGCTTGCTAAAAACAAGGACATTTATTATCTTATGATGGACGGAATTCATCTTCTTGAAGCCTTATCATTTCCACTACATTAGACCCAACATTTCTTTTAAAAACACTTGCCCTTAACACAGAAACAACAATACCATAAAATTTGATGGAAATCATGCCATAACATTTCATGATAATTCTAAATCATATGGGGTCTTACAACAAGAGCAATTATGGGGATTTCTCACATATCCAGACAGTTCAACGTGTAGCTAATCAGGATCTTTGATACACTTTCCTCCCCTGCAAAGCACACTAAAAGGTTTATCTGTTGGCTGTTCTTTTGCATTAAGTATAATTATAACTTGCACTAGTAAGATATTTTAATCAAACGAAATTCAACAAAATGAGTCCAAATAAATTTTTTCTGTTCTAGTTGTGTCGAATTATCAGGCCAAAGGGTACACTGAATGTATGATGATTCAGACACAGACATTCTGGCCTAGGACATTTTGGACAGGCCTCTTTTCAAGGGTGGACGTTTTGAACAGATTTTTGGTTATAGAATTTATAAAATTTGTTATAAAATTTCTTAAACTTCAGCTCAACTCCTTGACTACTTTGATACTACCTATGTGACAGGTCATCTGCATCCCAGACCTCAACAACATGGTCTTCAAATGAGGTCTCGACGCATCCCACCCATCTTTAATGGTGCTCAATGGAATATGCATGATGTAACACTTGTCGACTAACCACAAACCAACAATGTGTCAGAGAAGTGGAAAAACAAATTCCAGAGCTTTGTTGGCCAAAGCCACCCAACAGTCTGGAAACAAGAATGCTAACAAGCTGAATGTGCTTGGGTTTCTACTGTACTTCTTCAGGATGAGAGTAGTGTAAGACCTAAGACACTAAAGAAGCAGACCAAGAAAATCCGAACAGAACTTCAAACTGTATTGCACAATCTGTTTGAAGACAGATCTTCAGGTCGCAAATCCATACCAGATTTTCTTTGGGGTTTTAGCCTCAATTTTGAGAGGAGGTCAGCCAAACATTTAAAATGAAAGTCATTTAAATGTTCATGTCTCTTGTTTTTTGTGTTTTACCAGTCATGCTATTAAAAAAATATGCTGTAGTGGTAAATGCTCAGTTAAAGTGATAAATGTGGACACAAATGATATATAATAAATATTTTTACTGTAGTGATAAATGTTGTCATAAATGATGTCCCGCAAATGTTTTACCATTCATTCTTTTGTGAAAATAAAGATCAGAACATAAAAAATACTTTTTATAAAAAGCAGTCCGAAACGTCCACCCTTAAATCTAATCTAATCTACTGCTTTGCAGGTGCAATATCTTCCCCACTAAAGGGAACTCAGTGCACTAGTCAAGGAGAGTCAAGGGGCGTTCAAGGTCAGTATTCCAAGGTCAGTATAAAAAAGGCCTGTCCGAAACATCCCATGCCAGAACGTCTTACGTCAAAACATCCGTGTCCAAAACGTACGTCCACCAGGTGCACTATAGCATCATTTAGACTACATTTTGATACTCAAACATTTTATGCTTTGTTTCATAACAGGCATCTATCAGCATGATGAGGTACTCAGTGTGGAATAGTGGTTAACAAGTTTGGCATCCAATCACAGACAGTCACCTCTGTGTAGGCTCTACTGCCACATGTGGTAATACTCAGGACCTGTCCCAATATGACCCTTGGTGTTGAACAGAATGTAAAGACGCTTATTTGGCTTTGACCCATTAGCATGCTTGAGTGGAGTGGTGAGACAGGTGTTTTACTCCTATGTCCTGTTCCAATGTCTCCGGATTGACCAGATATACTTAACAAGTGGGAAGCGTGCCCACATGTTGCTACCTCTACCAAGGAAGTTTTGTAATTGGCAGAGTGCCTGTTTGTTAGCAAAATGATTTCAAAAGTTGTGTACAGATTTTGTTGAAACGTCAACTATGGCACAAGGAAAAGATTATTAAACTTTGGGGGTGATCTGGATCACTGTCTAGATCTAGAAATTTAAGTAAATTTCTTATCATTGCACTCATGAGCATGAGGTATTTGGCCTTGGTGAGGTCTGAGCTCTCCGAGTGGTCTTGTTTCCTATGTTTAGGTCGTGACGTCATTGTGTTAAAAACCATTGGCGCTGTGGTGTAGTGTGTAATACACTTGCCTCCCACACCTCAGATATCCTGGGTTTGATTCCAAGACAAATTGGGGTAACACACTCGCCTCCCACCTCTGAGGTCGGCGGTTCAAAAGACCCCAGACCCTATGTGGGAAAGTTGGTAGTTGCTTACCGTTGGTCGTCAGTTTACACTACAGAACCTTGACCAACTATATGAACTGGTTTCCTCTGCCCACAAACCTACCCATGCCGATATGACCTGTACAGTGTTGAAAGTGACATAAAACCCCAAATAAATAAACTATACTTATGCCGCTCACTTTATTGCGAGCCGGCGGTGTATCCCCGAACATAGCAAACATGTAGAAGCAATAATAAAAGACATAGAGGATGAGGATTCCTGAAGTTATAAGCATTTTAAAGTTTGGCTGTCGTTTGACCTTGAAGGAAGGGTCCAAGGTCAAATGTGACCACATCAAAAGATTCCCAACCCATGATTTCCTATAACTTGGTTTCACATTGCAAACCTCTAGGACCAATAATAAGTGACTTATAAGCACTTTAAGCTTTGGCTATCCTCGTTTGACCTTGAAGGAGGGGTACAAGGTCATATCTGACCACATCAGAAGATTCCCAGCCCATGATTTCCTATAAGTTGGTTTCATTGCAAACCTCTAGGACCAATAATAAGCGAGTTATAAGCACATTTAAATTTGGCTATCCTCGTTCGACCTTGAAGGAGGGACCCAAAGTCAAATTGGACCACATTAGAGTATTCCTAGCCTATGATTTCCTAAACATTGGTTTCACATTGCAAACCTCTAGGACCAATAATAAGCGAGTTTTAAGCACTTTTAAGTTTGGCTATCCTCATTTGACCTTGAAGGAGGGGCCTAAGGTCAAATCGGACCACATCAGAAGATTCCGAGCACAGGATTTCCTATAAGTTGGTTCACCATCCCAAATGTCTAGGACCAATAATAAGCGAATTATAAGCACTTTTCACTTTGGCTATCCTCATTTGACCTTGAAGGAGGGACCCAAAGTCAAATTGGACCACATTAGAGTATTCCTAGCCTATGATTTCCTAAACGTTGGTTTCACATTGCAAACCTCTAGGACCAATAATAAGCGAGTTTTAAGCACTTTTAAGTTTGGCTATCCTCATTTGACCTTGAAGGCGAGGCCCAAGGTCAAATTTGATCACATCTGAAGATTCCCAGCCCATGATTTCCTATAAGTTGGTTTCACATTGCAAACCTCTAGGACCAATAATAAGCGAGTTATAAGCACTTATAACTTTGGCTATCCTCATTTGACCTTGAGGGAAGGACCCAAGGTCAAATCGGACCACATCAGAAGATTTCTAGCCCATGATTTCCTAAACATTGGTTTCACATTGCAAATCTCTAGGACCAATAATAAGTGAGTTATAAGCACTTTTGCAATAGTTTTCAAGTTACAACTGATTTACTCAACAGTGAGAACGTCAAAGTAGCTATTACTTCGCTATACAATGAGCTACAGATCTGTAATTTTTTATAGCTAACCCAAAAGTAGCTGAATAACATATTTAAACAAAATTCTCTAAATGCAATAGTTTTCAAGTTACAAGTCAATTTTTTAGGTTTTTGACTCCCCAGTGCATACTTTTGACTCATAGCCTTAAAATAGCTATTACTCGCTTGATTTTCACCCCAGGCCTACAAAAAAGATAGGGTGGTGAGACGTCATACCCACCAATTCATGCACTAAATATAAAATAAATCTGAAAGAAACTGTGCCCTATAGCTTGAACACAAGCAATAGTCAAAATTAGTCAAAATTTTTGACGTTTTTGACTCCCCAGAGCATAATTTTGACTCCTGGACTACTAAAATAACAGGGTGGCCAGATCTCTGCCATAGCAAGCCACTTGCAAAGTTTAAAAGAAAACCCAAAAGAAATGTGGCTTGTAGGTTGAACACAAGAAAATCTCTGCGGACTCGAACACGGACGATGACCGTGTGTGATCCATAGTATCCCCACTTTTCGGGGATACAATAAATCCAAGACAGATTACCAGTGGGGGAAGCTGGTAGATGCTTGCCAGTGTACAATGGTTCTCAGTGCAGAATCTTGACCAACAAGTATATGCACAAGTAGTATATGCACTCATAGTTTAAAATATTCAGGGTGAATATTATAAAACAGACCCCCCAAATATATCTATTTATAAAAAGATGTAACACCAGTTTATCGTTTAAGATTGTCATGTCTGAAATTAAGCAACATGAGTACATTTTATCCGGATATTTTGAATGGGGTATTAATAAGCAGAAATAGAAATTGAAGACGTTGGTGTAAGAGGCTGTATTAAAGTCTTCCGCTTACAGAACAAAATCCATACCTGGCCAATATTCAATGTGTAATCTGGAGAACATATTCCATCCTCAAGTTTTAATTAATTCTGTTTTTTATGTCCAGTGTTAACACTGTCAATATTACAGTAGCATCAGATGCTTCATCTTTCCGTAAGCCAATCAACATTTTTAAAATCGAGCCTTTTGAAATTTATCTTTCTTTGTCCATTTAAATGAGAAATGTCATTGAAACAGCAAAACAGGGTCCTTCAATTCAGTCTTATAAAAAGTAACCTAAAGTTTTCTCTTTCCCACACTTGTACTAGCTCACCGAGATTCTGCAATAACACCCATCAGAAACTGAACACAACTACCGAATTTCCCACCTGAGGTAAGGCAGAGTTTTAAAACCAGAGACCAGAGAGGAGAATGAGTGTTCTAACCACATGGCAGATAGCACACAATGGGACAATTCCAATGTGGACAAAAAAAAAACATGGAAAAAATATGGCTACTAGGACAAAACCCCAGGACTAATTTCAAGGGGAGTGGACAAACCCCCAGAGTTGTAATTCTAGATAAATTATCAAGGGATAAAAGACATTAAAAGAAATATTGTATATATTCTTTGTTAAACAATTAAGTATGCATCGCTCCTTTGCCCTGACACATATTGGAGAAAAGTGGTGTTGGAAAAGACTTTTAGAAGTATTTGATTGTGTTTACGTAAAAAACGACTTTTCATTATTTTGCTTTAACACTTGCTTCAGGAAATTGAGTTGTTAAATGATCTCTTTGACTATTTCAAATTTCAATCCCCAAGTGTAGCTAATTATTAAAAGTTTAAGCTACTAACTACCAATATGACAATTTCATTTTTTATACATTCAATAAAACTACTAACTGCCAATATCAGTATGTAAAATCACATGTTTGTCAATTTAAAATAGCATTGCAATTTCATTTAATCGATTTAAAATATATCGATTCTATTTTACATAAATATTTATGTTTACCTGATTTTAGTGTATATTGGATTGTCCATCAAAGAATAAATGTTTTTATCTTGTGATAATTTCTCTAGAAAGGTTTTGTCCACCCCTCATGAAATAAGCTCCAGGAGGTTGTCTTATAAGCCATATTTTGGGGGGTTTTCCTCTGGGGGGTTTGTCTTCTGGGGTATTGTCCATTTACTGTGCTTAGCAGTACACCGCCATGCCCCTCCCCCACTGCAGCTAATGAAACATAGCAACACATTTAAAGTTCCATTATTTTAATGAATACAAAAGTTTTGTTTGTAATATAAATCAGTATTTCAAGTTACCAACTTTTATGGAAGTTTTGGACTCTGCCACATTCTAATTTATATGTTCAAGTAAATGTGTCGTGTATACAAATTATTAAGTTGTATATTTATATTAATATTAACAGATTATTAACTTGCATTTTATTAATTTAGTTATTTAATCAATTCTGTTTACAACTTACTGCCTCTAAGTTTGTTTTTTTTTAACTTAAAACTTACCTTAAACTCTGTTCTGAGATTAATAGGATCTAAATTTCTGTCCAGAGAAGTTGGAATTCTGGCAAGTCTATTTAGCAGGAATTACCATTTGTGAAAGTCATTATTTTGCCTTATGGTTGAAGTTAATGTTGGTTTAAAAACGTGAAATTCGCCAATACCATTCAGAAATGAAAGACGGTGACATGACCATTTCCGTGTTTTTTTGTCGAAGTTAAAGTTGGTGTCTTACATCTAGGGCCAATGTTATAACATGACATGCCCTCAGTGAATCCCATATACAGCAACATACCGAGTTTGAACCCACAATCACGGAGGTACAATCCATGTAGTTAAATGACAAACTTATTGACTACTCCGCCAGTAATGCCCCAAACTTTTGTGTTAAAAATACACAAAAAATTATGTTGATAACTCATGACTCTCCTATTGCTGATCTTATGCAAGGAAACATATACTCTGTCATCTCTATTATCCACATGGCTACTCGATCAAATTGATTATTCCTACACTTTACACTAATATATAGGGGGACCACAGTGGCAGAGTGGTAACACTCTCGCCTCCCACCTCTGAGGCCGGGGTTCCATCCCCGTCAAGGCCTTATGTGGGAAAGCTGGTAGTTGCTTGCCATTGGTCGGCAGTTTACAGTACAGAACCCTAGCGAACTCTATGTACTGGTTTCCTCTGCCCTTCCAACTACCCGTCGTGATATGACCTGTACAGTGTTGAAAGCGACGTAAAACCCCAAATAAATAATAAAATAAAATACACTAAAATCTAGATTTTGAATAACATCTGACAACGAAATGATGCCCAAGTAATGGACGTTTGACTGTATGTTTGTTTGCAAAATGACTCGAAAATTGAGGGATGGATTTTGATAAAATGTCCACAATAGCACATGGAATGGATGATTCAATTTTAGCGGTGATCTAGATTACCAGATTGAGCCAGGGATTTTAAAGGATTCTTTATCATTGCACCCGTAAGCAATATTGGAGGTGTTGGGTCTTGATTGAGGTATGCTGTCCCCGTGTGATCTCCACCAGTAATATTTAAAAGGATTCTTTATCATTGCACCCGTAAGCAATATTGGAGGTGTTGGGTCTTGATTGAGGTATGCTGTCCCCGTGTGACCTCCCCCTGTAATATTTAAAAGGATTCTTTATCATTGCACCCATAAGCAATATTGGAGGTGCTGGGCCTTGGTAGATGTATCCTGTCCCCATGTGATCTCCGCTAGGAATATTTAAAAGGATTCTTTATCATTGCATCCATAAGCAATATTGGAGGTGCTGGGCCTTGGTAGAGGTATCCTGTCCCTGTGTGATCTCCGCCAGGAATATTTAAAAGGATTCTTTTATCATTGCACCCGTAAGCAATATTGGAGATGTTGGGTCTTGGTAGAGGTATGCTGTCCCCGTGTGATCTTGTTCCATTCCCCACTGAAGCAGTACTGCTACTGTTCTTCTCAAAATTACTCAAAAAGCTATGGACAGATTTTGATAAAACTTTAAGGAAGTGCCAACAATGGTACATGGAAAAAAATAATTCAATTTTATTGGTCAGGCGGATCTCCGCCAGGAATACTTAAAAGGATGTTTCTATCATTGCACTCATAAGCAATATTGCAGGTGTTGGGTTTTGGCAGAGGTAGGTAGTCTCTGAGTGCTCCCTTATTCCAACAAATTTCACTCAACACTGAAGCGGTCCTGTGAGATTTTGCTATTTTCAGCTATAATTAATTGAGATAAATAGAAGGTTAATGACTTTCTATTAATCTCTAAAGCCACACTAAATCTCTTTTTTAAATACCAGTTTCAGTGGTTACTTTTCGTAGTGCTTTAAAAAGTGGGATAAGAAACTCATTCAGTATTTACTCAGTCTGTAGCTATGTAGGCTATCAGAACAGATAATTGCAGATGTAGACCCAGCTTTCCTGATGACTTAGAAGAGCAGGAAGGTACTTTGTTAAGATAACATGCTTATCTGCCCATGTACTTGCGTTTAGTCTATGAAGAATAAGAATGTATGTTATTTACATACCTGGAATACACATTTTTTCCTCTGATTGAGTGGTAGAAGGAGGAAGGCACACACATGAAGGATGAAATAATATGCGAATAAACCATTTCACTGATCACTGGGGGGTTAGATAAAGGAATATTTGTTATGGTGCCTTTCCCATTGGCTGGACCCATTCACAAAAACTAAAATCGATTTCCGGGGCTGTCTAACTGAACGAAATCTGGTATTTTGTATGATTTTCATTGAAATGATAAAACTTAACCATAATCGTACATGAACATGAAATCTATTTATAAGATATTCTGAAGTGAATAAACTTCATTTTCATCGAAGATAAAATAATAATGTGAGATATTTCCTCAAACTAATATGATTTTTTTATCTGCTTTAATGAAGTATCAGTGACCAAAAAGTCTGAAATAATGATGTTTTCAACAGCCAGTTCTCAAATATTCTACAGTGATTTTGTAATTTTTACCACAACAAAGTGTAAAGTGGAATACAGGTTTATTGTTCCTATCACCGGTATTTCCATAGCACCCAACTACCGAAAGTCAGCTCCAGTTTTATCCCTTTCACTCAGTTCAGTGGAAGATTTTTCACACACTTAACCATGGTCAATCACTGATAATGATCCTAGTTTTTCGTCAATTAAATGAAAAAAGAACTCAGCAAACAGTGATAGTTATTAAATAATCAAAATAAGTACATCAATTAATGTATCAAAATAAAGGCACTTGCAATTTATTGTCGTATTTGGCAGCAAAGAAATTATTACTAAGTACATGTGTTTCTGTGCATGTGGGTGCACAGGGGCTCAGTCCTGGTGACAACCTTAAAAATGTTACTTCGATATTTAGTATTACTGTTTCTTGGTTTTCAAGCTTTGAACCCCTAGATAGACAGAAGGACGAATGATGAATTGCTCAGCCACATGGCCTGATGTTTTCCACGTAGTTTTGTCATTATTAAATTTTATGTCAAGCAGTGTGCACAAAATTTTAGTTTTTAGTTATTTTACTTTGTTGTTTATGTGCACGATGGAAGCAAAGAAATACAATCTGAGGTCAGGCAGAAGAGAGGAACATGTTATTCCGATTCAACTTCAAGTGGCGTCCAATGAAGACTTCATATCACAGACCTTGGGTTCAAGCCACCCTGCGCCAGGGCAAGTATTTTTATCAGATCAGTCACAGAGCACTAGCGAGTCCGAGTTAGATATTAGTGGTATATTACAAGATTCGGATCAAAATTTATCTACTTCGGATAGAGAGGTACATTTCAAACGGAAAAAATCCGGGAATGGTCGTTTGGCTGAGCAGTCGGATCCGAATTCTGATCAGATTCCGCAGAATGCTATTAACCAGCAAATATTAGCTCAGTTACAGTCGTTAGGAAGTAGATTGGATAGTTTGGAACAGAAACCCGTTAAAAAGACTGCCGATAGAAGCAAAATTAAAACTTCAAAGAAAACAGGACAGCCTATTTCGACTGGCAGCGGCTCGGCACGGAAAAACACGGTTAGGGACGGTACTGCTTCAGATTGTATATTTCCTTCCCCTTCTGACTTGCGGCAAGATGCAAAAATTCAGCAGGAGGTGCAGCTTAGACTGCAAGAATTAGCAGATAATGCTGGGAAAGGTAGTGAAAAAATAAAATCACAGAGAGGCGGTGCTGTTGATGTGTATGTAGATAAAAGAATTAGGTGGCCACACGAGTATGTTTTGGCTGGTAGTACGAAGGAACGAGTTTCTTACAATCAGTTGACCCCTATACAGTGGATGGCTGGGTTTTGTAGGTCCATGAGAGAGGAAATAAATGAGAAAAATCGTGAATTTATGTTGGATTATTTGGTTAATTTATTAGAAGATGCTACTGATTTATCATGGGCGGCAGCAAAAGCCAGTCATGCGGTTTTACTGTGTAGAATGGAGCAAGGTGAGGTTAAAGATTGGTCGGAGGTAGAAAAGATAGATAGGATTAGGGGTGGGTTCGAATCCAAAGAATCAAGATAGGGCTAACTTTGCTCCGGCAAAATTTACTCCATGCATATATTTCAATAGAAATGCATGTTCACAAACCAAAACTCATGAAACAAAAGGTGTTTTGTATAGACATATTTGTTCTGCATGTTGGGCATCTGACAACAAAGCTTATGGCCATTCGCAAGCGGATTGCAGAAGAACAAGGTCAAAAAACGAGTAAGACAGGACATGACCTTTACTGATAAAGGTCATGTCCATAGAATTAGGGTCATTAATAACTCATGCTTCAAAGGTCATCAGTTACATCGTCTTATGAACTGGTCAAAACAAGAAATGAAGTCTCAATTTTTGAAAGGTATGGCTTTTGCAAATAAGACTGATACTCGTTCTTATGCTCAGGTTGCAGCTTCTAACTTGCGTGTTCAAGGGACTACAGACATGGGTTCGAATAGTAATGATAATGACATAAGTAACAGATCTGATGAAGGCAGTGCTGGTGTTGTTTTTTCCAAAGTATTGACACAAAAAGCTGTGGTTGAGAATAAAAATAAACCTGGTGCGAAAAAAGCAACTTTTGTTCACGGTATTGTACCTCCATTGTCGGAACCTACAGGCATTCCTACCTGGAATAGGTTTAAAGTGCTTGAATCTTTGAATTCGGATTCTGTAGACGTTGGGGACGACTGTGCTAACAATTCACTGCCAGTTATTAGCCCTGGGTTCAAGCGTACTTCAGGAAAAAGTAGATTTTTTGGCCATAGTGTATTGAATAAACAGCATGTACCCTTTCACGACACTGAGGTCTTTAGAAATATGTGTGAACAGATTGGCACCAAGTTTGGTTGTATTCCAAGTAATCATATTGCTTTGTTTGATGGTACCCCCACATATTGGGAAAAAATTCCTGATATTATTCAAGCCCACAAATTGATAAGGGACAGTGGTCTTCCAAATTTTTTGGGCATGCGTATACCAGTGAGTACTCGTCTTAAAGTGGAAAATTGGAGACATTACCTTGCTGAGTATTTTGATCAACAGCTTCCAGATCTTATAGAATTTGGTTTCCCGCTAGACTTTGATAGGAAACAAGCATTAGGCTTTACAGAGGACAACCATCCCTCGGCTAAGCAATTTCCTGAAGATATAGAAGCATATATTTCTGAGGAAGTATCATATGGGGCCATGATGGGGCCATTTAATGAACCCCCTTTCCCTTTGCATATATCTCCTTTTCTTACTAGGGATAAGCCTGGTTCTGGTACTAGAAGAACCATAATGGACCTTAGTTGGCCTAAGAAAGGTTCTGTCAATGATGGGGTGGCTAGCAACGAATATTTAGGTACTGAATTTCAATTACATTATCCATCTATTGATGATTTTGTTAAGAGAGTCGTACAGTTGGGTCCGGCATGTAAAATCTTTAAAGTTGACATAAGTCGTGCATTCAGGCACCTCAGAATTGATCCTGGGGATGTTGACCTTTTAGGTTTGAGACATAAAGGTCAAATTTTCGTTGATCTTTCTTTGCCTTTTGGATTTCGACTTGGTTCAAATTTTTTTCAGAAAATCAGCGATTCCATTAGATATATTATGAAAAACCAAGGTCACCCTCATTTGCTAAATTATATAGACGATCTTTGCTATTGTGAATTGCCCTCTAAGATAGATACTGCTTATCAGTACTTATTACGACTTTTGCAAGACCTTGGCTTGGATATAAGTGTAAAAAAGCTGAATCCCCCAGATACTAAGGTCGTGTGTTTGGGCATATTATTCGACACTGTAACTAGAACCATATCCATTCCTGCAGAAAAATTGCAAAGTATTGTGCATCTATGTAAAGCTTGGGTGGGGCGTATTTCATGCACTAAAACTGAGCTACAATCTTTACTAGGTTCTTTACTGTATATATCCAAGTGTGTACGACCTGCTAGGTTCTTTTTAAACAGGATGTTGCAATTATTGCGAGATAATACCAATAATCGTTATATTCTTATTACCAAAGACTTTCACAAAGATTTAAACTGGTTTTCCTTGTTTTTGACCTCATATAATGGGGTCACCATGTACGATTCCAGACCCATTTCCAAGTATATATATTTAGATGCTTGTTTAACTGGCTTGGGAGGTACATTCGGCAACCACGTTTACACCTTGCCTCTTCCTACACAATATCATGCATTCAACATTGCCCATTTAGAAATGCTCAATGTAGTTGTAGCTTTTAAAGTCTGGGGTTCTTCCTGGGCTAATCAAAAAATTCAACTTAATTATGATAATATGGCTGTAGTTGAAGTACTTCAGAATGGCTATGCCAGAGATTCTTATCTAGCAGCATGTGCAAGAAATATTTGGTTGCTTATGGCCATGTTTAATATTTCTGCTGATTTTTCACATATTCCAGGTAAAAGAAATTGTGCTGCTGACTTACTGTCCAAATGGCAAAATACTGCTCAAGATTATGAAAGAATTTCTGCTATGGTCTCTGACCTTATCTGGGTACATGTACACCCAGATCTTTTACTATTAAACCATGATATTTAGCTTTGTTCATTGTGTTTTCAGATTTTCAGGGCCCTGGTAAAAGTTTGGCATCAGCTGCTAACCTTAGGCTTTGGCAGGCGTTCAGGCCCTCAACCATGACCTCTTATATGCGTATGTTTAAAGATTTTTTGGCCTTTCTTCACCTTGTTACTACCCCTGTGCACCACATTTCTGTAAGTACGGTACTTTCTTTTATGGAGTACTTGGTGCAAGCTGGTTTTTCAGCTTCCAATGTTACAAATTATGTTACAGCCCTCAGATCCATGTGTATTTTATTGGCTTGTAATACTGCCCCTTTCAGAGATAACAGGATTCAGATGTTTGTGAAAGCAATTACTATAAATCGGCCGTTGGAACCTGTATTGTACTTGCCCATTGATGAAATGTTACTTTACAGGATAGTGGAGGCCTGTGAGGACCTTCCACATCCAGTAGTTTTTAGGGCTTTGTATTTGTTATGTTTTTTTTTCATTTCTCAGGTTATCTAACATCCTGCCCCATTCATTGACAACTTTTGACACTTCTAGACACCTTTGTAAGGCTGATATTGTTTTTTCTGATCAGGATGCAGTCATTATAGTTAAGTGGTCAAAAACATTGCAAAATAGAAGGCACATTGCTACTGTAAACATCCCTCATCTGAATGCATCCCCACTGTGTCCTGTTACAGCTTTGAAACTTATGATGCAGGTTACAATCTCGCAGAGAAATGACCCCCTATTTCTGTACAAAAAGTTGGGAAATTGGGCCATACTGACTGACTCTGTTGCCAGAAAACATTTGAAAGATGTTTCCAGGGCTTTGGCATTGCCAAAGGGCCTAACCTTTCATGATTTTAGGCGTGGTGGGGCCACTTGGGCTTACAACCATGGGGCCTCCATTCAAGATATTCAGAAACAAGGTACTTGGTCGTCCCAGTGTGTATGGAGATACATACGTACTCCCCCTGCTTCTACTTCTGCAGTTTCACGTTTGTTTTCCTCACACCTTTCTTCATAGCTACTCCTATTGGGGCTTGGGGATTTTGTCCTTCCAGTATCTTTACTTTATCTGGGGTTTTAATCTAAAGTTGGGGCTACTATTTGACCTCTGACCTTCTTAATTGCTTGGAGAGGTTTCTCTGAGTCGTAGGTATACAGTAATAATTAGTATCAATAACAGGCAGTATTTTATATTATGGCCCTCCGTGCCGGGCTGCTGTCAGTAATACATTCTAGTAATATAGCTTACTGGTTTGCTGTTATTTCTCTTGGGTTAACTTATAGTTATGTTTACTTAGCGGGCAGTAATTTTATTATGGCCTTTGCTTGGCCTGGGTTGGGTAAAAAATTAAGATATATACCTTATTGTGTTAGTTTATTTTACAAACATGTGTTAGCCATGAAGATTATGTAATACATGTCATGTTTTAATAATGTATGTTATTAATAAAATTTTAAATCCCTTTGCTATCTTTGTTGTCTTCGGGACTGTGTTTCTGTGCATGTGGGTGCACAGGGGCTCAGTCCTGGTGACAACCTTAAAAATGTTACTTCGATATTTAGTATTACTGTTTCTTGGTTTTCAAGCTTTGAACCCCTAGATAGACAGAAGGACGAATGATGAATTGCTCAGCCACATGGCCTGATGTTTTCCACGTAGTTTTGTCATTATTAAATTTTATGTCAAGCAGTGTGCACAAAATTTCCCACCCTTCCCTCCCTGGGGTAGGGCTCCCTTTGGTTAATTCTAGTGCTCAGGCTGATTTGATAGTGTCAGATTGCCTGGGTGTGGGGTGAGCTCAGCCTGAGAGATGACTCCTGGTGCTGGTGGTTCCTGCTGGTTGCTTACGCCTGTGATGTCACCTCCCAGCCTGCATACCTCATTGATGTATTTATCCTATCTGGCTTTACTGCATTGAAGTTGGCTTCCTGGCTTCATTCACAGAAGTTTCTACTATAGTGGCTGCTTAGTGTGATGATTTACAGTTTCTTCAGCTGTCTGTTATGATACAGTGAAGTTGTGTTCATTAAGAGCTCTGGCAGGTTGTTCACGTTTGGGCTGTAACAGCTTGCATGGCTCTGGACGATGGCCTGTAGCCTTGTGTCATGCTGCAGTTAAGTTCATTTGTGCCACCTGATGTCAAGATAAAAGTGTGCATCCTCAGTCCTACCCTGGGGATTTGCTGCTACAATTGGGCTGACAGTTGGCCTGTCACTTCATTGGGACTGAGTTACATGTTAAATGAGTAACTGACGTCTTCCCTGTTTGATGCCACAGTATTTGGTGTGTATCTGCTATTATAGCTATAGTTGCTGTACTGCTTTGGGACTGAGTTACAAGAAGAACAAGTAACTGACGTCTTCCCTCTACCTTGCTATCACAACACCTGGGTTTTAGTATGCTGAGATGTTGTTGTCTCCTCTGTTCTACGTTTAGGAGTCGCCTGAAGTTACACCACCAACTGGATTGTGCACTGGAGGTTCCAGCTTAGTCTACTGCTTTATGCTGCACTTAGTTGTACCTGATGTTCATTATCACTTGGAGGGTCTTCATTCGGGACTGAGCTGTATTGTTATTTAACAGCAGACGTCTGTATGTATTAACTTGGTCGGGACTGAGCTGTATAGTTATTAGGTAACAGCAGACATCTGAATGCTTCATGTCTGTGCTATTGCTTAATGCATGGATGTGCTTAGGAGTTGTAAATTTTCAACTGATGTCTTTGCTTATTTACTGGATCGGGACTGAGCTTCTAGTTTATAGCTGACGTCCATAGTATATTTTCGAGTTATACTGATTTATAACGTTATTGCTTATTTTTAACTGCTCAGGCAGTTCAGTAATTTGATTGTTTGTAATATGTCATTCATATGTCAGTTACAGTCAATTAGTACTCTTTCCTCTCATATAGGAGTGTTGCTTCTGCATTGAGTTTGTACTGACCTTGCACTTAAATCTATATATTTTAATTGCTGCTGCTTGCTTATTTCATAATGACTTATGTTTTAGATTTTTTTATGGTAACTTTTACAGGTAAAGATCATATTTCTTCATGTTAGTCATAATGTTATCATTATATGTTATAGTATGTCCTCAGTCTGCTATGAACGCTTGCTATTAACACGTTTGTTACATTGGATGGAGTTTTTATATTTCATTTTGTTTTGTTTTTATTATCTACTGATACTCATGATCTTAAGTGGGGATTGTGTCCTTACAATATGTTCATCTTATCCGCGGGGGGGGGGGGATTTTGTTCTTCCAGTATCTTTACTTTATCTGGGGTTTTAATCTAAAGTTGAGGCTACTATTTGACCTCTGACCTTCTTAATTGCTTGGAGAGGTTTCTCTGAGTCGTAGGTATACAGTAATAATTAGTATCAATAACAGGCAGTATTTTATATTATGGCCCTCCGTGCCGGGCTGCTGTCAGTAATACATTCTAGTAATATAGCTTACTGGTTTGCTGTTATTTCTCTTGGGTTAACTTATAGTTATGTTTACTTAGCGGGCAGTAATTTTATTATGGCCTTTGCTTGGCCTGGGTTGGGCAAAAAATTAAGATATATACCTTATTGTGTTAGTTTATTTTACAAACATATGTTAGCCATGAAGATTATGTAATACATGTCATGTTTTAATAATGTATGTTATTGATAAAATTTTAAATCCCTTTGCTATCTTTGTTGTCTTCGGGACTGTGTAACGCAAGCTTCAAAATTAGTTATTAAATATACTAGTTATGGTTTAAACATTCAAAAGATCAAGGCGTACATTCAATAAATACATAGCAATGGTCTGTGTGTATAAATAGTAAAACAATGCTCATCACTATTAGCCATCAACAATTTGATAGCCTGATGAGTTCATACAGCCTGGATGAGTTCATACAGCCTGAATGAGTTCATACAGCCTGAATGAGGTCATACAGCCTGCATGAGTTCATACAGCCTGAATGAGTTCATACAGCTTGAATGAGTTCATACAGCCTGAATGAGTTCATACAGTCTGAATGAGTTCATACAGCTTGAATGAGTTCACACAGTCTGAATGAGTTCATACAGCCTGAATGAGTTCATACAGCCTGCATGAGTTCATACAGCCTGAATGAGTTCATACAACTTGAATGAGTTCATACAGCCTGAATGAGTTCATACAGTCTGAATGAGTTAATACAGCCTGCATGAGTTCATACAGCCTGAACGAGTTCATACAGCCTGAATGAGTTAATACAGCCTGAATGAGTTCATACAGCCTACATGAGTTCACACAGCCTGAATGAGTTCATACAGGCTGAATGAGTTCATACAGCCTACATGAGTTCATACAGCCTACATGAGTTCATACAGCCTGAACGAGTTCATACAGCCTGAATGAGTTCATACAGCCTGAATGAGTTCATACAGCCTACATGAGTTCATACAGCCTACATGAGTTCATAAAATAGAACAGGATCTTCTTTGATCTAGTCTTTAAGATACTCTTATCTGTCTCTGCATACATGGAGATAAATAGTAACAAAGGAGAACTGATTTTTCATAAATATTTCTAAAACCATCATTAGGAAGACACTGTTACAGAGCGTTTACTCATTTTGGTTGCATTCAAATAAATATAGAAATTGAAGGGAAATCTCAAGTAAAATGGAAATGTTACAATAACATGTCCCCTTTTTATGGATAGGTTTCAATATTTTATTTTACAGAGCTTGTGGAAAATATTTTACAGGAAGGAATAGTCTTGAGGGGGAGAAGACTCACATTAATGACTTAAACAACTATATCACGGGTGCCCTTCATCAAATATATGGATTTAGAATAGTACCAAGCCTAAATGAAGACAGTGGCATATAATAGATTCAATCTGAAGACCTTTTGATTAACAATCAAATTCCATAGCCATTTTACTGTAGAGGGCACAAAAATGGTTCACTAAACATGTGTTTACATTGCAATAGTATGCAATAAATAGCTCATAAAGGTGTTTTTCAGCTCAGCACTCTGCTCGTTAATAAGAAGATAAAGCTGTACATTTGACGTACACAATAAACAAGGTAGTCTCTAACCTGCTGTGTTGTTACCAATGAATCAAAAGCAGTTAAATAAATTTTGTACAACAATGCACTAATGGACATAAATCAAATAACAAGGATGACCTACAATTCCACAGAACCAATTTCATTTTACCTTCATGATAATCTTTCTTAAGGCTCAAGTTTCTGTGCAATTTAGCCGGACTTTCACATTAAAATACTGCCATCGTCGGTTGGGCTGACTCCAAAGTTGGACTATGTTGTTGTTGTTCTGATAACTGTATAATTTAATGTAACTGAAACAATGAACACTTGACAGGTGCATTACCCCGAACTGTAATAAAACAAGAATAGCAAATGTAAACAAATCCTGAGAGAACAGCAGTTGTATATCTATACCAATGATATCATATTAATTCAATTTCATACAGTTTAAAAATGTTCCAATAAACACATCGAGTGAGAATTATTTGAGCTGAGAACCTTCATTATCCCTGATAGGACTATCTGATGTACATCAGGCAAGAGTTACTTATAAAAATACTGTATATTTTCATATGGAGTGCCCATAGTGCTAGCAAACTAGGGCCTAAAAAGATTATTTTGTGACAATCTTTTTTTTCTTTTCTTATTGAACATAGGCGATTTACTGGCACATTGATTGGTATCTTCAGTGGTGGACTGCTGTGAAAGTGGCCCAATGCCATGGATCATCAGGATTCTGACATTTGATAGAAACACTTGGGTGAGATCCATTTTAGAGATCACAGATCTGGTAAAAGAATGTCAGAGACCTTTTGTTTCTAAGTTTTGTAGATGTATTGCCCAAAGACCATGAACAGTTTTGTTCAGTCTGTTTACGCAGAATATGTTTTAAATGATATTAAGATTTTGCAAAGTTCTCATGATAGCAATTATTTAACGCTGGCCGAAGATTTCATATGTTTAGCACTTAACCAGTTTGTTTTCACTTGTGGTCAAGGAATCTAGCCCAGCTTATTTCAACATATGTGATGTCCTAGTGTCAATATTAATTAGCTAAGCTGTTGGGACAAGGGATCTACAATGTCCAGTTTAACTTTGTTGGGGTTTAGTTTGATATAAATTTATCAGTGGTAGTGAAATTTACCCAAAAAAAAATGATGAACAACTTTATTACTGCAATATATTCATGGATAAAGGAATAATGTCACAAGTATCAATTGATTCAATGAACAAATCTTTAAAGGTCAAAGTTGGGTTTTTAATCCAGTTAAAAAGCTAGGGGTCATATTAGGAAAAGTCATCAGCGGGTCATACCCCCACAGAGGTGATAGGCTGTGATTAGATGCCAGACCTGCTAACCTTTAGGCCACTGATGAGCTTCTGCAAGGAGCAAGAGGGAACTCATTGTTCCTTGAATGATAAATGAGAGTATACCAGGTAGTTTTTCATTTCCTTTGGTTTTATTACCTCTGTTATGGAGGTATTCAACTCATGACCATTTGTTTGTTTGTTTCTTACTTAGCAGGATTACGCCAGTATTACCAGTTGGAACTTCTTGAAAAAAATGAGAAGATGAGTCATGGTCCAACTTATATCCCATTAAATTATGAGTGTGTTCCGGATCACCACTTGGATACAAAAAATATCAGAGATCCAGATTTTCCCATTAATGATTAAATATTGTTGAGCCGTTTTTTTTTAAAAAATTGTCATGCTTGGCGGAGGTATGCACTCTCCTAGTGGTCCTGTAAAGATTTTTTTTTTCACATTTACAATACAGATTCTTATCAAACATGCAAAGACAATCCACGCAAAAATTCAGTGCATTTAAATATTTTATTAACATTTCAGTGCATTTACATATCTTATTAGCATCTTATTCTAAAGAGAAGCAATGTGACAACTGCACTCGCTACATTGTACAATATAGAAGTCAGGTGCCAATTAATTATACTTCCAAAACCAAAGGCCTATTTGTTCCATTATAACTAGCTCACATTGTTACTTGGCATTGGCTTCTCTTTAATTTATTGTTCCTTTCACCCCGGTGTTCTCAGGTTACATTTTTTTCTTTCTGTTCCCATTGGAATGGATATTGGAGTCTAAAGAAAACTGCTTTTACAAGTTCCACAATGCAAATATCCTGTACTAGCTGCTTGTTTTTAATTCCATTCACATCCAAAGAAACGTCAAGTTTTTATCTAAACATAGAACGTTAGTGGCCTCAATGATTTGATAGGTGTTACATTAATTATCCCACTGTCCTTGAAGCCTGACATAATTTGTGAGACTGTATTTTAAAAGTAGACATCGTGTTTTGTTAGTTTTAAGTGAGACACTTTAGTGGCCAAGTCGTTTGTAAGTTTAATGATATGATCTGTCATTATTTTTCAGATTGCATTTATTGCCAATATTTGTAATTTGTAAGTCGCCAAGAATCAGCATGAATTTCCAGCTATTTATGGTCAGGTCATCTTATTTGTTTGTTACCCAATTTGATTGTTTAAAAATGACATATCAAAAGAGCGATTGATATGTCCTACATCTGAGAGAGAAAAAAACACAGCTTGCAATTTTACATCCTGAAAGATCCCTAGATCTTTATACTTTTATTTAGACTTGTATTAGGCTTGTATTAAGTTAATCTTTGGAAGCGTGATATGACATACTTAGATTCTATTAAATCTGAAAATGAAAGCGTTTTCCTCAATGCATTGTCCTTCACTTCCTTGTTTATAATTAAATAAAGATTTTAAAAAGTTAATGTAATGATGAAAGCTTACTAGGGGTTCACACTTAATTTATTCAAGCATGCTGGTGATTCTTATTTCAGGGAGGTCCACAGGAACCTGTCAGATAATGAACATGTGTTTTTGTATTGTTCTTGCCAAAGCAAGTGTATGTAAAAACGTTTACATTATCAATCATTGGCACATACATTATCAGTTACAGCTCAGTACACTGCAACAACGAAACAAGTGAAGATATAAATAGACAACCACAGGATATATCCTATTGCTAGCAAGAAGCTAAAGTAATTGCCAGTTACTGGTATACAATTCTACTGGAAGGAAATTTTGTTAAAATTCTTAAGATCTAACTTATGTCAATGGTTTAAATATGTAGGTTTAACCAAGAGTTCAAATTTCAAAACTAGACCTAGCACATCGGAAAACCAATGCAAATTTGTATCGATGAGAAAGACAACTCGCCAAAGCCAGTGAACCATCGTTTGACCTTGAAAGGGGGGCCCAAGGCCAAATCTGACCACATCTGAAGATTCCCAGCCTGTGATTTCCTATAAGTTGGTTCCACATTCCAAACCTCTAGGATCAATAATAAGCAAGTTATAAGCATGTTTTTAAGTTTGGATGTCCTCGTTTGACCTTGAAAGAGGGGCACCAGGTCAAATCTGACCACATCAGAAGATTTCCAGCACATGAGTTTGTATAAATTGGTTTCACATTGCAAACCTCTAGGACCAATAATAAGCGACTTATAAGCACTTTTAAGTTGGGTTGTGCTTGTTTGACTTTGAAGGAGGGGCCCAAGGTCAAATCTGATCACATCTGAACATTTTGAGCCCATGATTTTATGTAAGTTGGTTTTACATTGCAAACCTCTAAGACCAGTAATAAGCAAGTTATAAGCACCTTTAAGTTTCATTGTCCTCGTTTGACCTTGAAGAGGGGCCCGAGGTCAAATCTGACCATATTAGAAGATTCTCAGCCCATGATTTTCCATAAGTTGGTTTCACATTACAAACCTCTAGGACCAATAATAAGTGAGTTATATGCACTTTTAAGTGTGGCTGTCCTTGTTTGACCTTGAAGGAGGGGGTCCAAGGTCAAATCTGACTGCATCAAAAGATTCCCAGCCCATGGTTTCCTTTAGGTTGGTTTCACATGCCAAACCTCTACGAGCAATAATAAGAGAGTTATAGTCACTTTTAAAGTCCGCTACATGGGGTACTTGGCATTCCATATATGACCTTGAATGAGGAGCTTCAAGGTCAAATGTCTGTAAAGGTTGTAGAGGACATATATTCCTGTTATACATATCACCCGAGAAAAAAAAGATAATTTTCAAAGAAATGCCTGCGGGGGCCATCTGTTTTTTTTTTAGAACGAGGCTACTTTCAGTCCCAAAGAAGCTTAGATCTACCCCCTCTTGAAGATATCCTGCATATTTGGTGAAGCTATTAGATGTAGTTTTCCACTGAGAGTGTTAACATAGAAAATCTATATGTGAGGTGGTGGCAGCAGCAGCAGCGGTGTAGCGTATACTAAACCAAAGTATCCACCAGATGCATCCGATGGATACAACTATACCCCCCTCCCCCAAGGTGGGTTTGTTTGTCCATACACTCGAAAAAAATATGCATCATATTGGACCATATTTGTATACTATATGGATGCTACCTATGGCTCATTTCTCCTCAAAGATGACCCAGTTCTAGAGTGCAAATCCAGAATAGTTTTCTGATGATTTTCATCAATATCCTCCTGCAAAACTATGAAGCTATTCTTTGGATAATTCTAATTCTAATTGGACTTTTATCGTGCTTATTCTTCCCTATTCAAAGGGGACTCTAAGGCGTAACAAAACCAAAGCAGTCAACCAATTTCAGTATCCAGGGACAGACAAAAGGCCAAACACCATGGGGAAAAACAGAGGGTGAGTAAAACTAAGATTGGCATACCTTAGTATACAGGTAAGTTTTGGGCTATGGAGGGGGACACACGAATCTCATCAGGAAGAGCATTCCAAACAGTGGGGGCATCAAAAGCAAAACTATAACCAAACTGCCTGACAGATTTATGGATAGTGGGTTGGAACTTTGGACCACAAGGAAAAGAAAGGATAGGGGTTATGTATTTCACACAAGGTAGGTCTACCAGTGACTTGGCTCTTTTGTATGTGTAAATCTAGTGTAATCATACTTATATTGTGCCTGATTCCGGTTCTAGCTGATTCAAAGGTTTAAAATCCAAACCAATTATCTTATCATTGCACTGTTAAGAAAGATTCCAGTTAACTGAAGGTTATGGGGTTATAAAAGAGTGGCTTGATATTTCTGTCAACTATGTATCTGCTTGGCAATAAGTTTTTTTATCACTTAGTTATTATCTCCCGACTTCGGCCAAACACCTTCCGCACATGCGTGCATCCATCCATCAATCCGTCCGTCTGTTTATCACATTTTACATAAACCTTAACATCTCATTCATTTATGAAGACATCTTCACCAAATTTCCAGGGAATGTTAATGGCCATGAAAACCTGTCTGTGCAAAATTTTGGCCTCACTTTGAAAAACAAAATGGCCGCCACAAGCAATTGTTGAAAATCACAGAGGTGCTCTAAATCTTGATATATTCTAGCTAGCTTCATTGAATTTGCACAAAAGATATATGGCTAGAAAAGCTAGCCTGATAGCAATTTTGGCCTAGTCCTAAAACAAAATGGCCGCCATATCACATGTTTAATGTCACACGGGGTTGGTTATCCTATTAAAATGGCCTGTTATCTCCCCTAACATTGCTCCTAGAGGTTCGGAATGTGAAATCAACTTGTAGGAAGTCATGGCCTGGCAATCTTTTCCAGATGTTGAATTTGACCTTTGACCACTGCTTTAAAGTTAAATGGGGTCATCACACTAAAACGTCTTTATTTATCCCTTATTATTGGTGCAAATGGTTTCAGAATTTTGAAAAAAAATGGCCACCGTAGCCAATTATTTCAAAATCATTAAGATGCTCTAAAACTTGAAATATTGTATCTAGGTTCATCAAATTCACACAAAAGATATATGGCTAGGAAAGTTAGCCTGATAGTAATTTTACCTAGTTTTGAAAACAAAATGGCCATCTGTGAAAATAACTTAAAGGAAATCATGGCCTGAGACTTTTCCAATTGCTGACTTTTACCTTTGACCCCTTTTTCAATGTCAAGAGGGGTTATATTACTACAAAGGCCGCATATTTCCTTTAGTTCTCCATTATTACTGATTCTAAGGCGGGACATAACTGCTGCGGTTTTATCCACATGAGAAACTGTCCATTGTTATAGGACATAATAGTTAAACTGAAAGTATTTTTTAAACCAAATTAACTTCAGCTTCACATTTAAACAATGGTGACTGCAATTCGTGTATACTTAAAATCCAGGTGATACTAATCTAATGAATTTAGAAATCATGGTCATTGTCCAAATGTGTCAACCTGGGCACAGTGAAACGTCAGTTACAGTAATGTAAATAAGCATATGTTGCAATACAGATTTTATTATATTTCATAACTGAAACTATGCATAAGTATTGTATGTTTTTTGTTTATTTGGGGTTTTACGTCGCTTTCAACACTGTACAGGTCATATCACGACGGGTAGTTGGAAGGGCAGAGGAAACCAGTACATATAGTTCGCTAGGGTTCTGTACTGTAAACTGCCGACCAACGGCAAGCAACTACCAGCTTTCCCACTTACGGCCATGACGGGGATCGAACCCCGGCCGCAGAGGTGGGAGGCGAGAGTGTTACCACTCTGCCACCGTGGCCCCTTCATAAGTATTGTATGGATGTCCCCTTTAAGACATTGTTTAGATCTGAAAAGAGTTGAATCAGTTATAAATTCTGCTTTGAAGTTTCTCTTCTTGTAACTTCATTGACTGATAAGGACATTAATCATCGCATTTAAAGTGTATCTCCATTGATTGTACTGCACTATCCTCTGATAAGAAGCAAAGGTAGCTGATGGCCATATATAACAAGAACTGCTTTATAAAACTGCCAGATTAGCCACAATTATATTGACTTAATTTTACCAATGGTAAACATCCCCGTCATATTTAGCTGGGTTATGTTGGTAATAATCAGATAATCCATGGCTTAGTAGCCGTTTATTCAGCTGTTTAAGACCAGTAAAATCTTTTGAACATGGTATCTATAAAGGTAATTCATTTCATCATGAAAAAGCTTAGCCACTTGTCAGTGGCTTCATATGAGGTTATTAGAAAGTAAAAGTTAAGGCCCATGCACATCAAACCGATCCAATACGATACTTCAAATGCAAGTCCTCTTCATACTGAACAAAATGGTGAAAAAAAGATATTAAAATTGGTACATAAATAATGAGATTTTGGATATTTTTACTGCAGTCCTATGGCATATTGTAATTATCCCAAATGATAAGTTATAATTTGGAGAATTCTTAAAAATAAAAATAGCATTATATTCTTTTAACATAAAACAAAATATGTTGTGTCAATTCTAACCTCATTATCAAATCGATTTGTATAGTAATATCGCCAGTGCACACATGCCTTAAAAGGTAAAAAATAAAAGTGAGAGAAGAAATACTTTGGTTTCTCTTCATCTTGTCTAAAGGACACCCCCAAAGACTTAGTTCTTGACTGTTCCCGGATTTACATGAATTAATACAGCAAGGTTCAATTTGTAACAGCATATTTTTATCTGTTATTGTTATGAAGAAACAGTTCCCGGATTTACATGAATTAATACAGCAAGGTTCAATTTGTAACAGCATATTTTTATTTGTTATTGTTATGAAGAAACAAACACACTTGAAGGGCTTTAAACGTCTGTGTCAACCTGAAGCAATTCAAACTCACACCAACAATCTCTTAAGTACATTTTGATTGACAGTTTGAATTTTCTGACTTCTTGTACCAGGATATTTAGCTTTTGTACATGTTGGCTGCGATTGTTGTAACTGTTATTTGTTTCCTTCCTTGTTGTGCTATAAAGATATGGTGTCTGTACCTTCATACACCCAGGAGTAATGAATACCCAACTGTAAATAGTTGAAAGTGTGAATTAATGAACTCTGCAAATGTTCATATGATGCTTTCCTTGTGATAAAAATACCAAATTTGTATCACATTATGAATATACGAACTCATTTTAGCTTGCTACTTGATAGTTTGAGATATTTAAACTTCCCGTGTGGCGAAATGATTGGGTGTGTTTCTGTTGTTTGGATGTATATTTGTTTGAAAGTATTTGTTTAAATTTGGCTTAAAAATCAATAAAGTAATTAAATAACTTCCCCAGTAATTACTGGAGGATTACTAATATAACCTCAGTGTTGAAAAGGCACTCACAACACTATTACAACGCAACTTTGGAAGTAAAAACTAACCTTACGAATAATCTGGTGTAGCTTGTCAAGGTCTAAGGTCACATTTGGATTTATATTTACACTTCACCATTACATATTTCATGTTTCATTAACCCATAAGGGATATAGGGCAAATAATTATAAACATGATTTCATTTAACTTGACTACTCGAAAGATAGAAATAAGCTGCATGAAAGAAACATTTATAACAACAACATTTCATATTGGCAACAGTATAATAAATGTTCTCGTAAATATTGATTGCACTTTTTAACACAGAAAAACAATAAAGCAAAATAAAGATTAATAAGCTATGTTGATCACTAAGTACTTAGTGAATTTTGGCCTACATAAAATGAATATATTTACTTATAGTTATGCTAATATGTACCAAGTTCCTTACACACATTTTCTATTTACAGTAGTTTGTCTTGGGAGGACTTTTTATATGTCTAGATCATTTGTTGTTTTTACACATTGTCGTAATTGTATCCCCGAAATGCGGGGATACTATGGATCACGCACGGTCATTGTACGCGTACGCGTCTGCAGAGATTTTCTTGTGTTCAACCTACAAGCCACATTTCTTTTGGGATTTCTTTTAAACTTTGCAAGTGGCTTGCTATGGCAGAGATCTGGCCACCCTATTATTTTGGTAGCCCAGGAGTCAAAATTATGCTCTGGGGAGTCAAACTGGTCTGTGCTCAATAGAATAAAAGAGAGTTGAAATGTCAATTAAAATTTTTTTTATGTATACGCTATTTTAGTTGTGCAGATATTATAATTGCTCATAATATCAATGTTAAGCAATTCCCTGTTGATGTTTTTCATAATTATTATATCTCTGTTATTTTTACATTCAAAACAATTATTCAGTACTTGCCATGGGCAGAACTATAAATGACTTTTGGAGCATGGCCCTTTAGAGGTGTAGATCTACTTTAAGGCCATTAATTCCAATACAGCACTCTTAAATATTTTATATTCTGTCTTATGAATTTTTGTGAAACTCAGAGCTACCTGAAGTTTCCTCTTTCTATCTAACGTAGGAGGTTATTTTTCAAACTTAAATCTTACAAGTAAAAATGGGTCTGACAGTTTGTATAGCTAAACCAGTTCATCCCTGCCTCTTATTCTGTTGTTGATTATTGAGTCTGTTTTTTGTTGTGCTATCGTCTGCTACAAAGGAATCAGCCAGTAAATTCAAGTAAGGTCTTAGATAACTAAACCCAGACGATTCTCTGCTAAAGCAGAGAACCAGATTTAAATTGAAGACTGTTTCATATTTAAATGCTTCACTGCATGCTGTATGATTTGAAACTAATTTAATTCATAATTTCACTTAATTCACTTGTGGTTACATTTTGCTTCAACTAGTTGTAAAGACTATTTTATAAAGGGGAGTTGAGGGCTTCGGGAAAGACATTGGATACACAAGATTGTGTACATCAGCCAGCAGCAGTTTAGACTGAACAGATGCCCAGTAGTCCAGTGGATGTTCAGTGTCTTGCAAACTAATAAACTGTTCTCTCATCTATGGTGGGTTTGTGTGTGATCCAGGACAGTATGGTAAAATGTCTGGAAAATACTGGAGTCAATTTTGACATGCATAATCTGAAGGTTTTAAGTTTTAATCTATTAAATAGAATCTTCTATTAAGTGGAGGTAAATATAGGGTCATCAAATGACATTTGTCATTGTATTTTAACATTCCCGTTAAAAGGTTCGTGCCTTATGTAACCTGACTTTTCAACTACTCATAGCCCTAAATTTCTGCTGTAGAATCATAATTCTAATGGTAATTTGATAGTGCTTAATCTCTATCTTAAAGACAGACTCTGGACACAAAATAAAGAAAAGCAAAGATCCACATTCACTTAATCAGAGACATAGCAGGGGTCAGCCCCACGGAAAGAGACTGAAAAAACTAGGCTTAGTATGTTTTTGCAAAGATATATAGGTTTTCAACTTCTTTCTAAACGAGGAGAGAGAAGTGGTTAATTGCATGTGATCAGGCAGATCATTCCAAAACTTTGGAGCATCATATACAAGCTGAGGCCTAAATGCTTTGAAAATCCTAAGGTACAGTAAGTAAAAAAATCATGTGTAGTTATCAAGTGAACGCCATGTAAATACTACATGACCACATTTACCAAAGATACATTAACGCCCAACTTGGATCCTTCGCTTTCAATGAACCATCTCTTTTCACCACATTTCATGGCATTATGATGATCAAAAGTATAATATATCTCACTCTGTGTAGAATCTAGTTGACAAAACGTCAATTGTGTACACTACCTAACCCTGTCACAAATATAAACAGAATCTTTCAAACCAATAACCTAAGACATGCGAGAAAATGAATTATTGATGATATTCACATTCACATGTGTACATATGTTTGTTAATGGCTCAGACAGAGTTATCAAAATAATTTATGGCACTTTGACAAGTACGCCCTGGCAAATAGTGCCACAATACCCAAACATGGGTCTGAATTAGAATGTCTAGGGAAAATCATAACACATCTTATTAAATCTGACACACATGTCCCCATGTAAACACTTACAAGAGACTATCCAGGTTATTATCATAATAAAATTAATATATTCTTCTGTGCGGTGGGGGGGGGGGGGGGGGGGGGGGGGGGGGGAGATGCATGAAATGAGTTTGTGAGCACGTAGATTACTCATGTATTTTTTTAGCCTTGTAAAAGGCTTACGTTTGTAACTGAGATCATTTGCACGCCAAATGATTTTTTATTTATTTGGGGTTTTACGTCGCTTTGAACACTGTACAGGTCATATCACGACGGATAGTTGGAAGGGCAGAGGAAACCAGTACATACAGTTCGTTAGTCTAATCACTAGGCTCTTGCCTCTATGGTTGTGTGTTCGAATCCACCTCATGACAACATGTTAAATGCAGTGAAGTCTTGGTATCACCATAAGTGTTACAAAGGGTATGTACATTTCATATTTTGACTTTGGTGCTTTTTTCACCAATTTAAAAGCTTTTCAATACTTTCTTGTAAATAATGTACTTCTATTTCCACTGCCCAAGTGATATATATGAAATAACAAAGATGGAACTTTGGTGTACATTCATTAATGATGAGGTGCTATTCTGAAAACAAGAGACTTTGGACAGGCTAATCTGTAGTGCAGATGATCCAAACAAATAGCATTTGTGGAATAATCATTTTACCATTTCGTATTATTTACCACTAGTCCATGATGTATAAATTGCCCAATCAAAACACACAAATTAACCGACTTTCATTCACTATTCTATTTGTATTGAAATGTAAAATGACACGACTTGTTCAGACAAATTGGGGAATTTGATTTAAAAGCATATCGCTCAGCAAGCCAATTGAATAAAATGTTGTCCATTTGTAAATGTAGATTCTATGTAGGCCATGTTATATATGATTCTATATGTATATATAACATATAGATGTAGTCTGTGTGTAGATTGGAGAAATAAAATGATAAAGCTTAGCATATAATTTGTGTATACAATTATCTTAAAAATATTTTAATTACAATAACGTAACTAAACAATGCACAGCAGGACAGGGCCACAAATTGCCACGAACCAGATGTGAACCCATGGCCACAGAAGTGAAACCCAAACCATTAAGTGGAAAACTTAACCACTTGACCATTGAGGCCTCTCACAACATGAAAGAAATGGCTTCCCCATGGCTCCCCCATCCCTATCATGTTGACATGCCAATCACTCTATCAGTGATTTATTGATTATTTCGGCTTCTTCTGTGAAGTAATTGGAAAAGATACTTTGATGACAAACGAAACTGACAGGTGATAGATGAAGTTTCCTTGACTACTTATAGACAATTTAGAATGGCCTTCTCAGGGTATAACTTGATATTTCAATCCTTTATTTACAACCTTAATTAGGCTTGGATGTTAGAGCATCTCTATCCCTATTGTCTCCGTATAGTTCGATGACATTTTGTTAATTAACACCATTACCACCATGTGGAATGGTTGATCTACTCCCTTGTTATCACGTTACCAGTTCAGTTTCTGATTTGTTTAATTAACACTTGGTCATACCAAATGATATTCATTAGTTATAACAAGGACATGGTATCACCCTAGATTTGACCTTCTTCTAACTGTATAAGGCAGATAGTGATTGTCTGAAGCAGAAAGAAATTCAATCAAGATCTCAGTTGGATGTATGTAACTTAAATTTAATCATTGCCTCCTTTATGTAGTATGTGTTTGACCTTTTTGGAAGTAAGAATACCTCACTGGGATACTACACAATCCCTTTTGTTCATAAGACTACCTTAATAGCCAAGTATTAATATGTTTCACTAAGAATGATACAATATAATCCAAATCTAGTTAGGTTTAACTGTTTAATGTAGTTTTACATTATAACAAACATATTAGTATGGGAGGTCAAATTAGAATACAATGGGTTCTGTGGTCTCACTTTTAGTTTGCTGAACTTTAGAGAGTGAGGTCTGGAGTTTGATCCTTGGCCAGGTCATGGGGATAGTACTCTTAGACAAGGTAATTTATACATATATGTCCCTCTTTATCCATGAGTATAAATGAGAGCCTTTTCTCTTTGGAGAGGTAAACTTGTGACAGTCTGGCACCTTGTTCTGGGCGTAGAAGTACTCAGAGGCATTTCATACCACAGACGTTGGAAGTAGTTACTTTCTATAAAGGCCACTATGCGAGAAGAAGCACTTTACCTTTTACCATGTAAGAGGTCTTATCACAATGAGCAATTCAGAAAATGCAGTAAAATTACTCCGAGTCGCTTTGTGCAACAAAAGTCAGAGGAAAGCAACGGCCATACATGCCACTAGGGCTGGAGAAAGGCTTTAACTATTTAACTTATATCAGACAGTATGGTAACAACATTTTGAATGAAACTGAAAAGTCAAAATGTTGTATTCATAACAGCAAGACATTGGCCATCAACTTCTAAATTTCCCACTCATCACAAAAGGTCAATATTTGAACCCATCACCTCTGATATGAGATACCATTGTGTTGATTATTTCACAACTTATAGAAATACAATGTTTTTTTTCTTGTACTGTTCTTGTAGTCATTTTTCAGGTTTGTGGGATCTTTCTATACTCTTTCAATTGATCCTACAATTCCAATGGGGTTCAGTTTACCAATGTAATAATTTTAACTTTGGTTCCTTGAGCATGTAATTTCTTATAACTTCCAGTTCAAATAATACTTTTTCCTTTAAAAGTGAATTTCGGGGGCCACGGTGGCAGAGTGGTAACACTCTCGCCTCCCACCTCTGCGGCCGGGGTTCGATCCCCGCCATGGCCGTAAGTGGGAAAGCTGGTAGTTGCTTGCCGTTGGTCGGGATTTTATAGTACAGAACCCTAGCAAACTATATGTACTGGTTTCCTCTGCCCTTCCAACTACCCGTCGTGATATGACCTGTACAGTGTTGAAAGCGACGTAAAACCCCAAATAAACAAATTAAAAGTGAATTTCCATATAAAATTAATTTAGATTTCCAGTTCTTGCTGTCTCTTATTTGATATATTCTTGAGCTGTTTGGATTATCAGATAATCAATAAGATTTAATGTTGTGTGATATCAGTTCAAGTAGCACAGAAAAAAACATAATGCCTTACAATTAATAACACATGTAAATTACACAAAATGGTTCGCTCAATGCTAATTAATTAATCATAAATAACAGATGAAAGTTTAACACAATTGTGCACTCAGGCGGTAAGTTCTAGGTCACATGGTGGAGAGGACAGTATGTTGGTGATTGAGGAATGAACATGGCAGAGATAGAGTGTGACACATAAAACATCAATGTTGAATAACCTATGAAACCTTGTCTGCCACAGTGTAAGGATGCATACAGGTACCAAATAAGACCTGACAGGGAGTATAATGAGAACATAAACAGTGAACTGAGAATAGGTTGAGAATTAGTTTTACAGAGGCCAGATTCACGAAAGGTCTCAAGTCTCAAATCTGAGATTTTGGTCTCAAATCTAAGATTTTTCTTATATTTTTCTCAGATTTTAGACCTTTTAGCTCAGTTGGGATTCACAAAAGATCTGAGGCTAAGATTTTTCTCAGATTTGGTCTCAAATCTAAGACTGCCTAGGGGTTGACTTAAGTTCTCATAAATGTGTATATGTAATAAAAAGTCACAAAACAAAATGAAAATAGTGAAGTATGACATATTATTTAACTTGTAACACAAAATATGAATATATATTAAGAATTTGTACAAAAACAACAGTAAACATTTAAATTACAAATTTACATGAGTGGCTTGTTTTGCTGTTATAATCAGTTCTTTTGAATGTCAGTACAAATTATAGTAAAAAGACGTTTTGCTTGATCGAAAATATTCTAAAATGTGAGTATATATGATAGAGTGTTAAAATATAAATGTGTATACTTTCCACTAATCTCAACAAAATGTTACATCAGTTTTGATTGGTCCAGACTCAAAACTTGGCTGAGATTTTGGTCTCAGTTGAGATTCCTTTCGTGAATCTCAAGTTAAGCAGAATCTCAGCTGAGACAAAAATCTCAGATTTGAGCAAAGTCTCAGCTGAGATTTGGCTAAGACTTGAGACCTTTCGTGAATCCGGCATCAGGAGACTGCACCTCGTGTTGGTGATTACACTTGGACGTGACTTACAACTTCAAAGGTCAAAGTCAGGGTCAACCTCAAAATGGAGGAATCCCCACGATAATTTTAACCGGCATGTTGCAGTCATAGTGGGGCTATAAAGGGCTAAGAGGAGTGAAGAGAAGCCAGGAATAACAAGGATGTCGCCACCACAACTGCAAAGAATTCACTATTCATATCATTGCCTCTATTTCACCTGGGCATAACATGACCATACTAACTTTTATGTACATAGACTCTATATAGAAATAGACATGTATGTACAAGGATTCTCCTCCTATTATTGGATCTATATGTGCCCTAGTTTCTTCCCATTTACATGTAAATATGAACAGATAAAGTCAAATCCACATGTAGCTTGTGGGGCTTTTCTGATCAATCTAGAAAACCTTGTATGTAGACATTCATAATGAAAATGCCAATGAAAGCCACTAGCAACTTGCTAGAATAAGAGAATATAACACAAATTACATCTTTGTGAGTTTTTGTCTATGATATCATGTACTCTGTATACGACATCGGAAGCCCAAATTATGACAGTGACTTTTCTTACCTTCTCACTTTTTGTCTTTTCCTCCGATTTTCATTGTAATTTTACTTGTCTCCAGATAGAAAAGACAGGACAAGGTGAGAAGGTGGGAAAAAGCATTGTCAGATCTATTGGACCACATACAAGTGTACATACACTAAAGTGCCATGTGCACCATACCAACACAATGTGATCCAGTACGATTTGTTCAGATTAGAGCCTTTATTAAACTAAAGATGACTGTAAAATAAATATAATCGGTCCAGAATTCAGGAAGTTCTGTTCATTTTAAGTAAAGATCTATGTCACATTGCTTAGGTTGGTCAGAAATATAATAATTTCATTAATTTTCTTTCTGAATTCTTTATACCCCAGTCACTACGTATTACACACGTTATGAGTGTTTTGTTAAATGCCTCATTCCAGGTTTCAAATGTTTTGTTTGTTTTCAGGGATATCTACTGCAAAATTGGTAAATTCAACTGTAAAACAGATTTTATATGTGGAAATTAGTACCTATTTGTGTGTGTTGGCTTATTACGCACCGCCTTACAAAATCACCAAGCAGGTTATTACATCCAATATAATCTAATGAGGACGTTGTTAGCATCTATCCTCCATCAATTGACAGACTCTAAGGCGCAACTGAACATAAGCAAGATGAATAATCATAAGTCCAAAGACATAGCCAGGCCATACCAAAGAAGACACAGGGTACATGTGTTTAAACATTTTGAACATTCATCAGGACCAGACCAATGCAACTCACACATAGGCTTGTGCAATCTAAAGTTAAATATGAAGAAATTGATATCAGCTTTCTAGCAGCAGTTTACTTGAATGAGACCTGGCCGTAATTTATGTGTCTAGTACTTACTTTGAACTTTTCGAATGACGCCTGATAGCAGCACCTGATGAGTCCTTTATGGCTTTTTGTGGCTCAGCTGAGATCCCCTGGGCCCTCTGCTTCCTTGGTTTAAATGGAGATGACATGATGGCATTACCTCCCGGGGCAGCCAGAACACTCTAAATACAGAACAGAAAATTATACAATGTAAAAGACGAACTGCCAAATGCCATGACCAGATGTTGTATCAAGGTCGAAGCTGGGGTTTTTCATCCCATTCAACAGCCAGTTAAAGAGCAAGTCAGTTAAAGAACAAAATCAAATTTATTCATAGCATTGTAAACATTTGGCCTCTTGGATATTTTACATATATAATGCCTAGTGAAATAGTTGGTCTGTTTTCAAACTCCAGAACAAAGTAAGATTCAGAATATACATGATAAAATGAGATACATCAAAATATAGCGATGAAAGAAAGCCAGGTTACTGGGAAGTCATTGAAAAGGCATAATGTTGAACACATAACGTCAATCCATGGGTCGGTGTGTTATATCATAAAAATATTTATCAAGTGTTACATATAAGGCACTCTGCTAGTATGTCTTTGAACAAGGACAATGTTGTTGTGCGTGCTTTTGCTATATAAGGTAATTGAATATTGATTTTCTCTGTATTCCACAAAACTAGTTTAGTGAGTGCTGATGTTTCTTACAACGTGCTGGAGTGATCTATTTATAGATTTGGGGAAAAAACCCTAATCTTTTAGAACCTTAGTCCTATGTAGCCCTTTTCTTGGAAATGTGTTGACATGTTTTTATGTTTCTTTATAGACCCTCTTGGTGCATGTATTACTTACCTTCTTTCTAGAAACTTCTATAATCTCCAGCTATATATAAAATGGAGAAGACCTGATCCCACAGTCAGTTTTCAGTTAGTGTGCTATATGAACAAAGAACTTTGAAACTGCTATACTGTGCACTAATTTATTTGTGTGTCACATGGATACAAGCTGCTTGTTATAGACATTTTGTGGTGAACTCTTACTGGAGTGAGCTGGATGTAGATATAGAAGTTTTATGTTAGTGGATGCTAAAAGGATCACATGACAGATTGCTGAATACATTGGACAAACTTAACTGTTAATTATATGGACAGGATTGCAGTCAGGTCAGATTGGGTTTTATCATTGTATGACCTACTAAGTGTATCTCAGTTGATTTTAATTATTATTTTAATTTTTAAATAAATCTGTTAAGTACAACTTTTAGCATTTTCCTGTTGCAAGTTGAAAGCAACCGGTAATTGCAACTGTACTTGCTCCATGAACTGTAACACCAGGATCGATACAGGAAGACAAAGATTTGAAGAAATTCTGGTCTGCTCCAAATTGATTGATAAGAGATTGATAGAAAAATAGGGGTGTACATGATTTTGCAGATGACAATAATTACTCAGAGTTAGACATCGCTGTCAACACATTATAAAGGTTATGTCATGACATGCAGATGAAACCAATATAATATTGCAGTTGCTCAAAATTCTGCACTGTGAACTGCCAGTCATCATACTGCCACATGAAAACATGGTTGGGATTCGAACAGCCAACCTTAGGAATGGGAAGCGGGTGTGTTACCCACCACTGAGCCTCCCCCAATAATGGAAATGTAAAATATTCGTGATGGGAAAGAAATGAAAAGAAACAAATATGTAGACACAAAATTACAAAACTTTAATGATAGCAAAACCAACCTGGTATTTGTCCAGTTGACTGCGAAGGTCCCGGATGACATTATCCCTCTGTTTAAGTGTTTCCTCGAGGACTTTTATCCGTTGGTCCTTTTGCTGCAGACTTTTCTGCAGATTTGCCAGGGAACCCATGATGAGACAAGTAATATGGCTGGGATTCTCAGTTGAATTTGTATATCTCAAATATGTACAATATTTATGATGGACTGGTATATAAAAATCCAAACAAAGAATTTGATCTTCCAAAATTTAGCTGGATACTTTTCAAAATAAAATTTCCCTTTGTATAAGATTGAAATTAAAAAAATTGAATATCACTGATAAACTTCTATTTCAATAATGCTCTGTTTGCAACCCAAATTTATATAATTGACACTTGTTGAAACAGTAGAATAGATTCCACTTGATGGATGATATCCATTTCATCAAAACTCAAACAACAAATAGCGTTCATAAAATACATTGCCTTTTAAGGCAATTGATATGCCTGAAAAACTCTGAATCCTTTTCGTTTTGATGTTTTATTGTTGCAGCCAAAAGATAGGAAAACATCCAAACTTTATGCAAATGGGTGAATGCTTACATATCATATACGATGGTACTTGATGACCTCTGTGTGTAAATCTGATTTGTTATTCACTATATTCAGCCGACCACCAAAAGTGGACTGTTCACCTTGGAAAAAAGGTCAGTCAACACTCGAATATATTTACTTCTGGCTTGTTACTTTGAACCACAAAATCTGGGTCTTTGAGACATAGAAAGCATCAGTATAAAGTGACTTATCTACCTTTCAACATCAGCAGCGGATTGGGCTGTAAAAATGTTTGGATACACCACACATATATAACGAGTTGGTATATATATATATATATATGATCACATTGGCACCTCTGGGTTTTGTATCTCCACAATACTTTCACATGCACCTGTTAATAGTCTATTGAGTGATATTCCTTTTATCACCCCTTCTTTTTTATTTTACACCCACAGTGCTTCTGTAAAGTGATCATAACGTCATGATATTCTCTGATGACACTTGGGTTTTTAAAATGAAAAAAATACAATGTATGTACAGCTACTGTATTTACAGGTTTGTTTTATCCCTCTGTTCTACACATATATTTCTTTTGCAACAGATGTACACATGAAAGATACAAAAATATCCATACAGTATACATAGAGATATCTGTCAGTCTAGAGTTCTCCCTTTAATTTTCCAATACATTCAGTACATATGTGAAGAGCTTTGCCCTCCAACCAATATCTTTATCACAAGTACATATATACACATATGTATACACACTGGAGTTCGCCAGCCACTCTCTTTAATTGTGGCGTGTGTACTTAGGGTGTATGCCTTGTGTTAGTAAACGCCATACTAAGGATTTTTCACTTCTGTGTTCTCTGGGTGTGTCCGTTCATGTGTGAGTTTCCTGAAAACATGTCAATAGATCCTGATTCAAGTCGATGCCTGACTGAAGAGATAATAGTTAAAACAGTAAGATGAATCCTTCTAGATCCAATCATTAGAAATATAGGATCAATATTAACTGAAGGGGCTTTCACATTACTGCGGATGAACAGATCCATTATGGGATCATATCTAGTTCAGTGGGACATATTGAGATAATGACTAATTGTTTGGCAATGTTTTGACATCTCAATGCAATCTGTTTCTGTGTGGTTCTAATGCATATCGAATACATATCCATGTTGCTAAAATTATGATGTTATAGGTACAGTAGGGGTGGATCTGTGGTATATTTTCATTTCGGTATCTCGCCTGTACAAAACCAATTCAGTTCCAAGACTCAGACGAGGTCCTCAGTGGCCTATTGGTTAGCAAGTTTGGCATCTAATCACAGGCGGTCACCTTTGTGTGGGTTCAACTCCCACAAGTGGCAATGCTGCAGGCATGTCCCAATATGACCCTGGCTGTTGAACGGGTCTTTGGTCCAAGACATAGAATATGTTGGTGTGCTAGTATATCCCCAATCGAATAGGTCTGGTAACAGAAAGTGGACTTGATTAAAAGAAACTCTGCTCGAAGAAATAGTTACAAAAGTCCCCAAATGCACCGAAATTATGAGAAAGAAAGTGAATAATTACTTCAGATTTGGGGTTGTTTGTGTTGACAATGGAGATGTCGGTTGTAAATTGTTGTCATAGTATTTCAGCAAAATGCTCTCAATACCGAGATACCACTGCCACTGACCCATTACTAAACTAAACTACCAAGAAAGTGAGGAAGCATGACACTTTCTACATTAGAAATTGTCTTGTTCAGGTTTGCAGTCTGTTGGTTTGTCTCATTTATACATTTCTGATTTTACGTCATTTTTAACACCGTACAGGTCATATCACGGCAGGTAGTTTTGTGAGGCAGAGGAAACCAGTACATACAGTTGGTCAAGGTTCTGTAATAAAACTGCCGACCATCGGTAAGCAACCACCAACTTTCATACATAAGTTCCGTAGGTTTGAACCGCCGACCTCAGAGGTGAGAGGCGAGTGTTACCACTGTACCACTGTGGTCCCTTTCACACTTAAGCAATAAAAATGGCTATGAAAATTGATCCAAATGTGCCACTTTTAGGTGATAACCCCATATATTCCTGACTTTGGCCCGACTGTTGTGAGTTTAAAGTTGGGACCATTTTTTTTTAAATTGTACATGTTTGGAAACCTAATAGAATAAGAAAGGTTGGCAAAAGTGAAAAGAATGTCAAAAATGGGACTTTGCTTCCTGACTCCCAGAGTTGAGATTCTAATTTGGGATTATAAGTTTGGTCAGACTACGTTGCATAAATAAAGTAGTTCTTTATTTGATCCCCAAGATGGGAAGTCCTTTGAATATTCCTTTTGTGGCAAATTATATATACGCCGATTCTTCCCAAATTTAAAGTCGGAGCTTTTTTTGTAACAACAGTCCTTATATAGAAGTAGACCTTAACAAACGGTTGGCTGCATTGAGGGATGAATTGCACATTCGTGCTACATTGCCCAGAAGGAGTTATCAAGGAATCCAAATGGAGAAGTATGACAAGGGTTTAAATTAATAAATCTCTTCCATGTTTATATATACATTCTAACACCAATACAAAAAGAGAACAGAAAAACGGGGTATTTTATTGTCTCTTCTAACACATCGATATATTCAGATATATTTGAACAACTTGCAGATAAATTTATTGTACTCGTTGTTTGACACAGAAGAATGGCCATTCCAGTTTCTATCAATAAAACTTGTAGCAAGTTGTTTACCTTGGTTGGTCCTATCACTTGTGTAAATGATTGGTGCCAGATTATGTGCCCATAAGTGGATTTAGTGAGTACTACTCATTTAGCAAGATAAGGACCCATTTTATGTTATTGATTCTAAAAGAGTAATTATATACTGTGTCAAAAGATATTTCCAGTACAATTGACCAACCCTTTTATCTCTGTTATAAAAGTATTTATCAGTAACAGGAAGACAGATAATACAATTTTTGTCTGTAAGTGCAGTTTACTAGCTGAGAACAACGGTTATAAGAATAAGATGTCATTACACATGTTTTCATACATTTGCATGTAGTTTTACAAGTACCAATAAAGACTGTCATTAATTGTTTTACCTACATTCAGTCATTGTAATTTTCATGATTGTGACTTGTAGCCACTTTCACACATCACTAATAGAGTCTAATTGTAATATACTATACAAAAATATCCACAAAAAGCAGACACTTAACCGCCACAAATAAGAATAAAATCCAATATCAAATCTAGGGATGACAAAAAAGGTCTGCATCAAGATAATTAATAGAAAGTAATATGGTGGATATGCTTTAAGAAAGAGTGGAGATTTAAAGTTCCTTCTGAATCAGGGAACAGATGAATTAGGATTAAGTGCCATAAAGGTCAGTATTATGTTAGATTAGATTAGAACAAAGCAGGTAAAGTAAATAAGTAAGCAAGAAACACTTAGAAAGTACCAAAAATGATGTAAACATCATCTAAGGTGCTGATGTCCATAAAGGGATAGTCCATTTCCAAAAAGAGGTCAGTGTTCATATTAGCATCCGATAGGGGAGATAGGCTATGGTGGAGGATAGGCTAATCTGAAAAGATATGTTTTTAACTGTTTTCTGAATCCAGTAATTCTAATGGTTCTAATGGCTTGAAGAAGCTTGTTCCACTCTGTGGGAGCAGCTAGTGTGAAGCTGAGCAACCCAGAGTGTTTGTTTGGTTTAGATGAGGAAATTGATAGGTGATTGCCCCATGTGAGATCACTCCTCCTAATCAGAGAGGACAGATATGGATATTGGCTAAAATGTACTGCTTTATAAGTAAGGAGATTATATTTGAACAGTATTGGGTAATGAATGGAGAGCCAGAGAAGTTTGTGCGGGAACGGTGTGCATGACTAAATTTATTTAGTTTGCACGCAGTACGACAAAAGGCATTTTGAACTCTTTGTAGTCTGCGAGTATATGCCCTTTTTGTGTTATAAAGCAGTGCATTACAGTAATCCAGGCGACTGTTAACCAAGGCATTTGCCACCTTTACAGCTGTTTTAGGATTTAAATACCTGCAAACCCTTCGTAGTTCCTGGAGATGGTGGTAACATATCCGACATAGATAAGCCACGTGTCTTTGCATTGAATTTTCAACATCCAGGATGACACCAAGGTTTTTGACTGATTCAGCTGGTTCTAAGATGTTGCCAAGGAAACTTACTGCGAAAGATGACTTCAGGCAGCTTCTAATTTGATCATTTTGAATTTCGTCAGGATTTAGTTTAAGTTTATTATTTCCCATCCAAGCCTGGATGGCCTCAAGGCAGTTTGCTAGTAGTTCCTAGAGTTAAATTCCATGTAAATTTGTGTGTCATCTGCATATAATTGATGGGTAACATTGAATTTAGATATGACTGAACTGAGAGGGATTGTCTTTAGGGTAAAAAAGAAATGGCCCCAGAACTGAGCCCATAAGCCCAGGGAGTTGCAAAGCATCTGAAAGTTGAGTTTAGGTATGACTGAGCCCATAAGCCCATAAGGGAGTTGCAAAGCATCTGAAAGATGTCCATCCGTTTTGATCCACTGTTTCCTTGAGTTGAGGTATGACTGAACCCACTCAAGCACAACCCCATCAACTGAATTCATATCTGATATTGCAAATTCTGAGCTTATCCAGGCTATGTACAAAACACCTAGTTTATTATCACACCAATATTTTCATAGCCTTAGGAACTTACTTGACAAGCACGCAACTATACATGAACTCAAAACTCCACAACATGTCAACAAAGGGTTCATAAACAGCGAGATTTTGGCAGCAAAGAGATGCAAACACAAACTCAAAAGGGAGTGGCAAAGGGACAACTCTGCCATAAATTGCAGTAGGTATATAGAGCCACTGTGAGCCATTTCAACCGTCTCTTGGAATGTGCGGAAACTAAATACTATAGTAACATGGTTAGGGAAGATGAGGATAACCCCAACGTCTTGTGGAATTCCATAAAAAAGTCCTCCATAGACTACCAAAATTTGTACTTCCAGATCAAACTACTATCAACAGTTTAACCAACACTTTTGGCAAGTATTTTGCAGACAAAATCGCTAAACTAAGATCTGGGCTATTATCTATTGATCCCGATCCCAATCTCTCAGGTTCCTGCAAAAATAAGTTTGCTTCTTTCAGGACCATGTCATAGGACAAAGTTTTTAAAATCATTAAATCCACACCAAATAAATCATGTGACTTGGATCCAATCCCAATATCATTGGTCCTTGATTGTATCAGTGTACTCTTGACTCTCTTTACAAATATTGCGAACTACTTCCTACAGGAGGGCAGTTTCCCATCCTGTTTCAAGACTGCACTGGACTATTGACCAGTATTCATCCTCAGTTACATCTCCAAACTTGTAGAGAAAGCTGTGGCTAGGCAAATAAATGAGCACATTGCTCACGAGGGTATATTCAATGAAAATCAGTCTGCATATAGAGTTTTTCACTCAACTGAAATGGCATTGTTAAAAATACAAAATGACATTGCCACCTCAATGGACACAATAGACCACTCAATCCTATTCAACTGCCTTCAGCACATGACGCTTGGGATATAATATTTACAGTTAAATCCTTGAACAAAATATGTAACCATTTAAACTGAAAAGCAAGAATTATGAGCCAGTATCCAACCTTAGCTACATCTCCAACCTTATAGAGAAAGTGAATCTCATCAGCATATACTCTTAAAATATCTCTGGCTGAGAATTCAAAATTAGGCTTTTGTGTCCCTTTAAACGGCAGAGGTCATATTGGGACATAAACTTAGTGAACCCCACAATGTAATCGTAGGCTGGACCCAAACCCATGGCCACATGAGTGACAGCTAGTTACTAAACTTGATAACCACTTGGCCACTGAGTACTGTGTCTGCGTTTCAAGGAAGCATATGGATAGGGGCAAGAAAGTGGCTGACCGTAATGTACCATCAGATTTTAATTGATGCTTTCTCATAAGCTTACATGCCATGGTCACACTTTTCCTTGTAGAAGTTTTGGTGTACATGTTTGATTTCCACTTCATATAACTTCATATAACTTCATCTCCACTATTGCGTCCCACCTCTGAGGTCGACAGTTCAAACCCTGGACCAGTTGCTTACCGATGCTCAGCAGTTTACAGTACAGAAGCTTGACAAACTGTATGCACTGGCTTCCTCTGCCCACAAAACTACCCATTGTGATATGACCTGTACAGTGTAGAAAGTGGCACAAAACCCCAAATAAATAAATAAATTATAACCTCATCTCTCTGCTTCCAAAAGTATCAGGCTAGGGTTTGTTGAAGAATGAGTTGATCCATATAACCATCTCCCTCACCCCGCTAGTGAGTCGAGTAACCTGGTAGCTTAGTACACCTGGTTATGGAGTTGTAGTTACATGTCATAAATAATATTAACACACTAAAATATGTTAATACAAATTTTATTTTCCACAGTGCGGGTATTTTAGTTACACTTGGTTACAGCTTGGCCTATTCCCTTTCCATGGTCACTCTTCAGATTGTGTCAACTTTAATACAGCGCATAAGAGCTTGCAGGAGGTTTTTGCAAACATTTTAAAAATGCAGTCCTAAATGCAATTGGGTGTTGTATTGAATGTTTGCTAACTAAATGCCAATCCAACCAAATCATGCCAAAGGTCTCCTACCAAGACACAAAAGAGACTGAACAAGATTGATCTATAACTGAAAATAAATGACCCCATGCATTCACTTGTAGTTCTTGAACCAGCACACAAAGTATGGACTAGATATAATAGCTTATGCCTGGATTTGTTTCAGAAACGCTGATTCAATGATAAGCCAGCCGGATATCTTATAATAGCAATGCAAGATAACCATAGGAGAATCATCACGACATTTTTTTTGTGTAGTTATGATGTTACAATCACAACATAGTAGTAAGAGAGTTTCCTTGGTTGGCCGAAGAAATTGATGTAACCTTGGCAAATATAAAATAGCTTGACTAATTTTGGGTTTACTGTACATGGTATTGTGACTGGTTGGGATTTTTATTTTTCTTAGTTGATCTGGACCGGTATTCACAAACATACATTAGCTAAGATCAGATCAAATATGAGCAAAATTGATCAACTTTTGATTAAATTTTTGGATCATCCTTTATTTGGTATTCAAGAAACATGCGATCTGTTTTTTATCGATGAGATTTTCAATTAACTTTGATCCATTTGCATGATGAATTAATTTTGGATCAAGACAAAATAAAAATAAAATAACTGACAGAATAAATCTCAGAGGAGAATAATAAGAATATTTAATCAGTCACTACAAAATAGCATGCTTTTGGATGGTAGTATGATGCTGTTCAATTTTTTTTCTAAAAAGTCCCAAAAATTATCAGTAAAAAAACCTCTGGAAGATAATCAAAGGCAAAGTAAATTGTTTACACCTTGCAAATCACCTCGGGTTTTTGGTGAGATCCCATGTGACAGATGAAAAGCACAGATGAAATATTTGACCTTTTAGCTCAAGTAATCCCTACTTGGTGAATAAATATCTGATCCATTGGCTCATCTGAACGTTTGTTGTTGTTTTTTTTTCAAATTTATCTGACCTTGATCTGATCCATGTTAATCCATTTTAGTGAATGCCGCCCCAGGTTGTAGGTAATTAATAACGTCAAAACTGGGTTCAGTAATTGCTGAAAAGTAACAATAGGTTTAGATGGCTAAGAATGTAAATATTAGTTGAGGTCTAACATGTGTCCATTCAAACAGTTTTAATAAACTCTAAATATTTATGCATGTGTTTGCAACTTATTTGTAGTTTTTTTGGGTCGCCTTCCCTCACTGGTGGGTGATTTAAATGTGTTTATATTTACTGAAATTTCAGGTGTTTTGTAGATCTGAATATAAATCATTTACAGACTTGATACTGTGTTTACTGGCAGATCTAAGTAGGAATTTCACCTGTCCTTTCAGCATCTGTGTCTGATATTGTCCATATCCGTGATACCCTAGACACTTTGATATAAAAAGAACTATTTCATTTCTTCCTGATAACAAACACAGATAATTACCCTTTTTATACCAAAAGATCTAGGGTATTGCAGAAGAGGGACAACAGCAGAAATGGAAATAGACGAATGAAAAAACAAAATAGGCGGAGTTGTTAGTTTAGACATTCATGGAAGGGGTTACAGTGGTGCAGTGGATAACACTCTTCCTTACACCCTCTCTGGTCGTGTGTTTGCTTCCTATCCTGATCTCAAGAGGGAAAATTGATAGTGGCTTTCAGGTACCAGATGGCTTTCAGTGCAGAATAGTGAACAACTAGTACGCATTGCATTCCTCCATCCCCTCCACTGCCTACTGGATATGACCTATACAATGGGTTGAAACTAAAATTAAACTCCAATCAATCGCATGTCCATGGTTCATCTATAGACTAGGGAACATCATTCGCTGGCATGCAAATTTTGTATTGTAATTTAATTTTGTTGTAATTATAGGTGCTTTGTGTTCAAGAATCTGTAAACCCAACTTCATGTTGTGAAGCCTGGTTTGCTGCATATTATCACTAGATAATGATTAAATACTGCCACCAATAAATAAAAGACCGGTCTCGAAGACCAACTGGTATAGCCGCATGACCGAGGTCCACATATTTAAAAGTAATGTCAAGTTAGTGCTATTGTATGGAACTAAATCCTAGAAAATCGCTAAGTTAGGCAATGCTAACTCACATCATTTTCAGAAAAAATGCCTGACAAAGGTCTGCAAAAAAATAGGCACAATACTATATCAGTAACATGGACTCCCTGGAAGTAATCAATACCATTAACATCAACCAGGAGTTTTAACATGGACGTATGAGGTGATTATGTCATGTTCTATGTACACCACCCAATGACATCATAAAGATCACTATTAAATGGACACCACAGGGGAAGGAGACAATCAGCAGACCAAAATCAACATCAAGGAACACTGCCGAGAAGGCGCTGAATAAAATGGGTGTATTTTATTTATTTATTTGGGGTTTTACGTCGCTTTCAACACTGTAAGGTCATATCACGACGGGTAGTTGGAAGGGCAGAGGAAACCACTACATACAGTTCATTAGGGTTCTGTACTGTAAACTGCTGACCAACAGCAAGCAACTACCAGCTTTCACTTGAGGCCATGCCGGGAATCGAACCCCGTCCTCAGAGGTGGGAGGCGAGAGTGTTACCACTCTGCCACCGTGGCCCCAAAATGGGTGTAACCTAAAAGCAAAATTAAGCCATTAGGCGTATTTCACAACCATAGTCCATTGAATCTAGATTTGTCAGATTAACAGATTCGCTTGTGATGTGACCAGAATCCTAATCTGGATCATGAATCCATTGATCTACTTCCTGAAGTAGATCAACGGGTTCAGATTTATTGGATTACCCATAATTCTTTGCGAAATAATGGCGGCAAATTATGGCAGTAAATTATAAGAATTATGTATTTTTTATGATATTTATAGTTGCTTGTCTTAATTTTTCAACTTGGCTTTTAATGTAGTGAAAATTGCATTTCACATATCTAGCTTATCCAAAGAATCCATATGTGAATCTGGATTGCACAGATTATGCCGAATTATTGTGAAACACGCCTACTGTGTTGACCTAATGTTCCATATGGAACAACGAGGACAAGTAAGTAAGTACCAATGATTTAAATGTTCATATTTCAGTAACAGCCATTTATTTTCAAAGTCTTTTTATATGAACTTATTCCATTCGGGTTAGATAAAGTTCTTGCTTATTTAGCCTTATGCCTTGATGATTCGCGAGTTTTAATGTTTTAGTTATGAGCTTATTTCACATCTAAATATTTTATTTTGCAGCAATTTGGATGTGTTTTATAAAACTATAAATACCAAAGCACCTTTTATGTTATAAAAAGTGAAAGTAGATGCTCTAAAATCCAAGAAAAACGGAAATACTCGAATCAAAAAGACCCTCGAATCAAGGATACTTGACTATACCATATTTCGAAGGTACTGTCTAGTTGAATTTTGCCTGGCAATAATTGGATTCAGGCGATAATAGGGAACTAGGCAGAAAATCCACAGTGGTAATATTATTTCCTAGATGTGTGACACTTTCCATATAGATCTACACGTTTACTGTCACATTACATTTACAAAGGAATCAAATATTCTGAATGTCCTGTAACCCTTCCACTTTAGACTGTATGATGAAAACCCTATCATCTTCTGTTTTCCAGGGAAACCTGTATTTTCACATAAAAATCCTATGGGCACCATGTAGCTTAATTGACACTGTCCTGTACTGTGGCATTGGCACGAGTTTGATTATTTATTTTAAAGGTAAAAACTAAGAGGTTACAGCAAAACTAATTGTATCCTTCTTAATGTCTCCATTTTAACTTAAACATATGTAATAAAAATAAACATTTTCTACGAAACAATGCAGTATTGATTTTTAAGATAAAGCCTGTAAATATTGTTTATATATTTTCAAAACATGGCCATCAACCTCCATGAAAAAAATATAAACTTTTCACTTTGAAGGACTGTATGCATTATGCATGCATAATGTCTTAAAACAGAATAACTTCAAGATGCAATTCTATTGGTGAACAAGAGACTGTCAAAGAAAAACAAAAGCACAATACACTGATTATATATTCAGTAAATTGGAAAAACTACTTGAAAGCCAATGTGTAACCTTGAGGAAAACGATATGGTATTTAAAGTAGTTAATAGGCTGTATATTCTATCATTACTCTAAAAATGAACATTTTACATAACGAATTTGTAATAAAATGGAATTAATATTTAAACCAATGTACCATGTAATGATAAATTTAATGCATTTGCTACACTGCATGTTTTTTGTTATTACTCTGAAAATGGGTCACTTTGACATTAATAATTGTAGATTTTTAGCCTTTATGAAACTTAAGAGAAATGGCTGGCTACACTGTCAGTAATTTATATTTGGTCATCAATATGGGATACGTTGGTGTAATTGGACACTTTCTTCCGAGTTCAAATCTCGGTCCCTGTATTTAGTGGGAAGTTTAAACACAGCTTGCTGTGATCAATAATTTAAAGTGTAGAAGTTTGACCATTTACAGAACACTTTATTCTTGTAAGACTTTCTGTATGAAGGTACACTAAACCCAAGTAATTGCTAAATCTAATTGATGTGTTAAAGTACTTAATCTCTGGCAGACTCTAAGGTGCATAATCAAAGCATAAAGTGTAAATCAAATATCGAGGGACATTTGAAAGTCACTACCATGGAGATAATGCTGAATAAGAAAGAAATCTATATTAGGGTGGGCATTCTTTTGCAAAGATATGAGACTTCAACATTTTTTCTAATAAAGGAGAAAATGGCAGAGGAAACACAATGAGGTAAATCATTCCAGATATTTGCAGCATTATAAGCAAAGTGAAGACCAAACTGTTTAGCACACATGTGTACTGATGGAACAAACTGTGGAACCTCAAGGACAACACCTTCCCCCTAATGTTTGTAAGTATTGTACACACTCTGTTTGGGTTTTAAAAAGCACCAAAAATAGTTTTGTTGACACCAATACAAGATATTGTGCAACTCCATGATTGCAGACATGTCAGGCGGTTTTTTACTTGTGGTACTTCTGTACTTGTGGCTAATGCTCTTGTTAGTAGTCCGATAGATTACTGCAACTCACTTATCAGGAGTCTATCCACGTTCAATCTACATAAATTACAGTGCATTCCAAATAGTGCAGCCAAAATTGTATCAAACACCAGTAGATACACCAGTATAACCCCCATGCTTAAGAAATTGCGTTGTTCCCTGTTGCTCCCTGTTGAACATCACAGTTTTGAAAACAGCCACACTTGTTTATAAGTTTCTTGACACTGGTTTTCCCAAGTATTTTGTTCCATATCTTTCTTCCCACAGCAGTTCTTGTAGTACCAGAGCAGTCAGAGTGATTGTAATTTCCTTGTCATTCCAAAGGTCTATCCTTCTATTCATAGATCTGTCAAACAATTTGGTAAAAGTATAGCTTTTGATGCGTCGCTGTTTGGAATGCTCTTCCTGATGAGATTTGTGCATCTCCCTCCCTAGCCTCTTTCAGAAAGCAGCTTAAAACCTACATGTACACCAAAGCATACCCACCCTAGTCTCGTTTATCCCCTGGCATTCTCTGTGGTGCTTCACCTCTTTTCTGTCTCTGGATACTGAAATTGGTTGACTATTTTTTTGGTTTTGTTGTGCCTTAGAGTAATATTTGTATAGTCCAATTAGAATTAGAATTTTATACACCACTGAAACGGCCTTGAAAACAGAATTTTGTTCAATCAGCAACCAATGCAGGCTCTCATACACAGGAGTTATGTGTGAAAATATTATGGTATTTGTGACAATTATAGCAACTATTCAGAACATATTGCAGTTTCCAGAGATCAAATCCAGACAGACTCCTGAACAAGGAATTACAGTAGTACAGTAGTCAAAAACTACCTACAAAACATATGCAGCCCCAACAGCTGCACCCTATGTGAGGTACTATATAAGTCGCTTCAAGTCAAAGGTTCTGAAAGGCATGGTGGGTTAGGAGGTATGATCTAAAATCGCAGGCTGTCACTTCTGTGTAGGGTCGACTCCCACAAATATGACCCTGGCTGTTGAACGGGATGTTAAACCTTCACTTTGACTCTCGCTTGAGGTCCCTGATTTGAACAAAACACGATTTACAGATACTCTAAACATGATTGGAAAAGGAAAATTCAAAATCAAACCACATACTAAGGTTCCTTACTGTGTCAGCAGGAGAGAACAAACTACCAAGTATCTTGACTGGGAGAAATTTCTTCAGCTTTATGTTTTTGCACTTTTAACCAAAATATAATAAAGTCGGTGTTTTCTGGATTCAGTTTCTACTCATTTTTGCAGACAACCATTTCCTGACATCATCCACATAATAGTTTACTTTTCAAAAAGCCTTTGTTGTAATCTTGTGAGTAAGATGTATATAGAGGTTGATATAAGGATGACTACCAATGACCATACTTAGAGATGTGATCTATAATATCAAGAGAATTGGACCAAGAATTGAATTGTTTGGAATACCGTACTGGAGCTTTCTGGTATCAGAAAGTGCAGAAGCCTCTCTTTATATATTCATAGCAATCAGTCGGGTAACTTTTTAACCACCTGATGAAGGTCCACGGCGGCCCAGTGGTTAGCAAATTTGACAATTAATCACAGACACAGTCACCTCTGCGTGGGTTCAACTCCCACAAGTGACAAATGCTGAGTGCCTTTCCCAATATGACACTGGCTGTTGAACAGGACGTAAAACACCAACTTTGACTTTAACCACCTGGGGACCAGGCAGCCAACACCAAACCATTATTTTTAACAATTTTAGAAGTGTTACATGATCAGTTGTGTCAAAACCTGCAGACTCATCAAGCAGTACTGCAGCGGTGGCTTCACCTTTTGACAGAAAGAGATGAATTTCAGTTTTTTTGTTGATAACAGTGCAGTTTGAGTTAAGTGACCCGACTTATATGCAGACTGAATCTTATTATCTAATCCATTTGAAGTGACATGATCATTCAACTGTGACGCAATCGCTCATTTTGTTTGAAAAGAAAACACAAACTAGACAGCAGTCGATAATTCTTCAATTCCTCAACTGGTAGTGTAATCATTTTAATTGGTTAAGTAACAATAGTCTTTTTGGGAATACAGGATAAAACCCCCAACAGTTTACTAACTTAGTGATTGAAGCAATAAGAATATCTTCACAAGAAGTGTTGGACACGGGTCAAACAAACAGGATTTTATGTGAGATTTATTAATTACCCTAAGTATTTCATCGTCATAAAATTGATTGAACACACAATGTGTAGGTGGGTCAGTAGGAGAAGGAAACTTGAGAGAATCAGTGCTTGAAAAAGAATCATGAATCTTGGATATTTTGTCAGAGAACAAAATGGCATAAAGCAGTCAGCAAGCAGGTTTTGTGACAGGGTGAGATGGAAGAACCTTAACAGGGACTGCGTTGTGCTGGCCTTAAGACGTGTGGCAATTGTTGAGCCATGACCATTTATGCAGACAAGTTTTCTAGTATACTTGACTTTTTCCTTGTTGACCAGTAAGTTGTATCTTCGGACTGCTTACACAGTCAGGACCCATTCTGTGATCCCTTATCTCTGCGCCCGATGCATTTAAACTGATGCCTAATAGCCGTAGTACTTTGATCGGAATCAGAAACCTACCTAGTAGGTTTGTAGTAAAAGGGCGGGTCAACTCATGTGCATGCCTGGTACACTTAAAATTCTTAATACATTGTATATCCTGTATCTCCTTTCTGGGCATCAAATAAAAGAATTCAGTGACCATGTGGTTTAACCAGTTTGGTAGTTAGTCACTCAACTTTGTGGTCGTGGGTTTTAGTAAATATCATGATAACATGTGGGATGCCCGATGGCCTGTTCTGGGTCTGATTTTATGAAAGATCTCAAACTTAGCCCAGTCTCAAGCTGAACATGTTTTCATAGAAGGAGTCTCAGTTATCAAGCAACCACAGAGGTCTTCCATGTCATATAACCCTCTATTTTTAGTCAAACTATTCTACTGATGACATATGTTCTTTGTTTGACACATTTTGTCTCTGATAAAATGCTATTTTGCCATGGCAAACATTGTAAACACATAAATAAATCCAAAGACTATTTTGGGGGTGTTTTATACACTTGTACCTTATTTACGACCATTTCAAACGTTGAATTGGAGAAAGAATTATGGCACCCATATTTGAGCCTCTGTTTACTTAACTTCAGCCCACTACCCACCATTCTCAGCATTTGAGCCAGTGCCTCAGCCAAATCGGGTATAAAATGAAGGGGGGGGGGGGGTATACTTTCAGAGTTTTCAGAGTTTACACCGGTACCATTGATTAAATCCGTAAAATTGGAGCCCATGGCCCAACTAAAATGTTCCAAATATTTGAGACAAAAGTCTATAAACTTTGAGCCTGAGACCAATGGTGAAATTAACCCCTGATATCAAACTTGCTGTTGAAGAGGAAGTACAACCAATATATTGAAAGCACCTTATGCCAAACACTGCAGGTATTATCTGCCAGTGATTGCAGATGACAGTAAGAGAGTTCAGTCACTGTACCTCCTGTGAAATTCAGCTACACACCTCTAGCTACAGTTTTGCCACAGAAGAGAATCAGAATAGGGGAGGACAATGGCCACTGTTGGACACAGAAAAAAAGATACCGTAAGTATACAGTGATGTTACACAGAATACAGAATAATATATAATAAGAGAGACATAAAACAGCTAGAATATGATAGAACACTCTTCAGTACCTTCATAACCCACCTATGATGGATGGAAATTTTGAATAGTTTAAAACTCTGATGTGTGTGGCCATCGAAAAGAAGGAAAACCACAGTATGCCAACTTTACTGGCATAAGTCTGGCAGTGTATGGAGGGAAAAGGCTTACAAAACACATACACACGTAGTCAATACCACCTGCAGTTTGACTTGGAGATTAACTGTTAAAAACAATGTGAAGCATAAATCCTAAATTTGTACTTTGGCATGTGTTGAAATTAATGCCAAATATATTCTAGTTCATGAGTCCAACTGATTTTTTAACAAAATGTGTTTAAAAATCTATTATTCGCTGGTGTTATTTGCAGGCAATATACCTCCTAATTTGCCAGCCAGGGTTTTCCATCCCAGACTATAAACTTAGACCACTACAAGTTTCCAACTGAGTTATAAAATATTCAAAACATCATTTGAGGGAGTAGTAGCTCTTTAGACTGAAATGCGTTATGTTCACATAGAGTGTACAAAGTACTTGATAAATGTGATGTTGACTTGAAAGTTAAAGGCGAGCCAGGCTAAACAAAGGCACTTCAAGCCAAAACTGGAGCCATATTTATATCCAATGAAAAGTGCTTCATTTTACAGCCCTTTTTCAGTTTGTGTGTTTGTCCTTAAGTGAATATCCTTTTATATAAAAAATCATCTTAGGAATCCTGTTATTTGACGTAAAGATATTACTTTGTCCACATGGTTATAATGGCATTTCAGTTGCACTTTCCTGGGTTTATAGTAAATGTTTATTTTCTTTCAAATACCTTTTAGTCGAGTTTACCATAGCTTCCAATACATTGGGGTCATACAACTGCTGGTGAACAGGTGATGGAAACCCGGAACATTCAAGTTGGTTAAGGCTTTGTACTACAACAAAGAACAGTGGTCAAATAATTACATGCTCTCCTTATTAACACAGAAGAAGAGAACTGAACCAATCCTGAAAGGAATTGAAATGCTGTAGATTACCGCAGAGACTTTACCTATGTACGGATCATCTGTTGCACCAATGTAGCATTTCCTGAAGAACAAACAGTTGTCTAAATTAATTAAACATTTATAGCACCTGATCTAATAAAGCACGAAAACTAAATAAAACTCTGTTTAAAATTTTTATAGCTAAAGTCATGGATACATTTTTAACATTAGGGAAATCATGAGAAAAAAAAAGAGATTAATATGGCAAAGCTCTTCCAAATTGGTACAGCTTTAAGCTTTTATCTAAAATAGGTCTTAGGTGGAACATCATAAGTATTAACCATGAGAAAGGAATGAATTTCCACTTGCATCAGCAAGCATGGCTTCTTCTAGAAATAAACTAAAAACCAATCTTTCAACTTTGCTTCCAGACCACCATAACTATTTTCCTCTGGCGGTTGCTATTTTTATTATTGTTGACCTCATTATTTGGAACTTAGAAGATTTCGCCATAAACTTGGCACTCTATAAATTATTCAATTAAATTTTGAAGGTATTCCATTGCAAAGCCTTGGAGCATTATGTGAGAAAACGTTTTATTTGTAAACTGATGGTACGAAATTGGACTTATGATACTAAACAGGAAAGCCTCAGCGAATCCATGCATGTTTGGACCTAGTGTTTTACTCCTGAACAGTTTTTTTGTTATTGCTATTGGCAAGCCAAGCCAAGAAAAAAAAGAAAATTAGAGAAAACAGTACCCCCTAGCAACTATTAAAATATTCTGAAAGAAACAACAGTTCCAATTAATTGCATTTTTACAGAATTCAAAAAACATACAGCAAAGTTTTTTTTTCAAATTAATTTACAAACTAGGTTGCAAAGAAGGATAAATTAAGAAATGCTTATTCCAGTCAAGAATAAATCACATTCTAACCAGACTGTGATATTAATTCAGCCAGTATGAGCTCTTTAATGTCTCTGATTTGAGATAGTCTTACATGAGCACTCACATTCCAACTATTTTTCACATAGCAAACTACAATCTATTGGCTGCTTCCTCGCAAGCAATTCTTTCACATGGAAAGACTACAGATACTTTATATCCCTTCGTATCATATAAATAAGCAACACATATTAGCAATGCTAATCAGTCACTACTCATTTGAAATTTGTGTGACCAAGAGGATCTTCATAACAAATGCTGATAAAATGTGAACAGAAGAAATGAAAGAAACATTTCCCCGGCATGCCACATAATTTGACGGGAACAAAAGGAAGTAAAGAGATATTCTTGTAGCAATTCTTTGAATTATGATCACAGGGTTTTCTTGTGTTTTGGGACAAATAAAAATATGTTTCCTTTGGGATCTTGTGCATATTTCCCAGGGTAAGTATTGGCACTGTCATAGCAATGGTGTAGTAATACAAAGTTTTAGCACATGTATAGTTCTAACAGCTACTTAACAAATTAATGTGTAAAAATATATAATATAATCTTCAGTTATTTTTTCTCCTCTCTGTATATCAGGTCAGTGTTTTCACATCCAGTTCATGACAACATTTAGGAAATACTGATGGTCTGTCCAAATATTAGTCTAACACCCCATTCACATTACAGGCGGTATATGGAAGTTTTACTCATTGGCAAAACCACCTTCCAGAATGCCTCTTATCCTAAGAGATTAGGTGTATCCACAAGGTATAACGTACTTGGCCACTGAGTGGACACAGTGTGTAACTGTAAATAACAGAATGATGGCAGTAGGATGAGAGTAGTATTAACGTGTGTCACCGAGAGACAACCTCCTTGTACCTCCCCAGATAGCAAGACTCTGTAGGGCCACCACTGGCCCACTGGTGGCATAGCTGTCGGTCCGACGTTGGCTGCAGGCGGTGGCCAGCCGTTGGCGTGACCGGCTGATAGGCAGTGGTCCACCGTTGGTAGCCGACAATACGGTTTTCTGATGGACCTTCAGTGGCCCACTGTCGGCAGCCAATGATAAGCTTTTCTATTGGCCCACCAGTGGCCCACCTTCAGTAGCCGACAAGGTTGACTGGTGGTCCACCAGTGGCCCACTGTTGGGTACCATCAATGGTGGTTCTCTGGTGGCGTGACCAGCTGATAGACAGTGGTCCACTGTTGGCAGCCAAAAATAAGGTTTACTGGTGGCCCATCAGTGGCCCACTGTCGGCAGCCAATGATAAGCTTTTCTACTGGCCCACCAGTGCCCCACCTTCAGTAGCCGACAAGGTTGACTGGTGGTCCACCAGTGGCCCACTGTTGGGTGCCATCAAAGGTGGTTCTCTGGTGGCGTGACCAGCTGATAGACAGTGGCCCACTGTTGGCAGCCAACAATAAGGTTTACTGGTGGCCCATCAGTGGCCCACTGTTGAGTGCCAACAGTGGTGGTTCTCTGGTGGCGTGACCAGCTGATAGACAGTGGTCCACTGTTGGCAGCCAACAATAAGGTTTACTAGTGGCCCATCAGTGGCCCACTGGCTTTTTGGCCGGTGGATGTGTCGGTCTGACATTGGCAAGCCACTGGTAAAATTTTACTACCACTATAATATAGCATCAGCCAATCAGATTGCAGCATGAAGTTATGTGGCCATTGTTTAACAGAAAGCAAATAATTGACAGATTGTGGGTGGATTTTAGTTAAGGGAATCCCTGATAAGTCACATGACCAAACATAAACAATGGTGGAACAGTATCTTAGGATGATATGTTCCATAGTCAAATAATAAAATTATAATGTTCAGAAACAACTTTTCTTACTGTGAATTTCTAATGAGAATGTTATTTTTATGTCTAAAATTGCTAAATAGTTAGTTAAAAATTGTGGGCCCACTGAAATATGATTTTTAGACATACCATAATAAATAATTTTTTACTAAGTGTCTCAATATCCCCTATTATTGCTCGCCGCCATCTTGAATAAAAAGCCACCATTGGCCCATTGTTGGCCCAACCTTGGCAGCCTGAGTTTTGGTTGGCAAGCCTTCATTGGGCCAGTGTTGGCATGGGTAATTCGGCCACTGATTGGAATATATTTCAAGGGTAATTCAGCCACTAATTGGAATATGTTTCAAGTGTAATTATTCCTTTCAACTTAAGAAACTTTATATTTTATCGGACACATACATATTGCAGCCATTGGACCAAGGGTCGTCCAGTGGTGACTACACCTCAACCCCAATTAATAGGGTTTTGATTGAATATCATATTTTTCTCCTGTACATGTTTTATGATTTGTTTACAGGGGAAACTTTCACTTCTGTTAACTTTTCTGTGTAATTATCATTTATTTATTTATTTTATTGATTAGATCTAAAATCCGGGTGGAAATTAGAAAATTCCCATCAGTGGCCCATTGATCATAGCTTATATACCACTGATATAGTTGGTGGGCTGCCAGTGGTAAATCTTGGAAGAAATTTGTGGCCCAAGAATGGGAAGAAAAGAAATATATATTAAGGCAGAGATGTGACATCTGTTATTTAAAACTGTTGGTGTCTCGGTGATATACACACACATACATAAAGTATCCAATTACTTTACCATCTGTGGGCCACCAGTGGGCCAACAGTATGTGTACCATGCAGGCAGAAGGTGGACCACTGATGGACCACCAGTGGCAAATCTTACAATTTTTTCATGTAATAAAATTCAGAACAGCTATTTTTGGAAAGTAATTCACTTAAAACAAATGAATTTAAGCCAAGACAGCCTCTCTTCAAGATCTGTCAAAACAAATGCCGTTCAGCAGAGTTGAGGTGTAGCCACCAGAGGACCACCATTGGTCCACCAACTAAGTATAGCTCTTACAGATGATAGTTGCATGTGTCAGACAAAAACAAATTCTGCGATAGTTTTAGGTTTCATCAAAAAAACAAATTAATATCAAAAGGAAAAAATGAAAATATCTTTCTTTAACCTTCACTAAAAATATATATATATATGTGCCACCAGTGGCCCACTGGCTGCCCATCATGGGTCATGTACTACTTATGTAGTGGGTGGACCATTGATGGACCACCTGTGGCAAATATATAAGCAAGTAATATATAAAGTAATAAAGTGGAGAAAAGACTGACTGAGCAAAATGAAGGAATACAGAATAAGTTTGTTAAAAAATGACATTAACTTATGTTAAGTGAAAGAAAACACACATTTTATCTAATTTTTCCCAGGATTTTACACCAGTGGGTGTAGGCTGGTACCTGAGCTACAGCCACTGACTCTGGTAGTTGGTGGGCCAACTGTGGGCCACGCAATGTATTTATATTTTGAAATAATATGTTTTTAACATTGAATATTGTTAAATAATATGTCAGAAAACAGTATTTGAGGTTGCTTTTGAAGTTGTTTATAATGCTTTAAAATTTTGAAAAAAATACAGTCAGTGGGCCACCAGTGGCTCAGTGGTGGCCCACAAGCTATATTTTGCCACCAATAGCCAACGGTGGCCCACTAGCGTCTTGCTATCTGGGTCCACTCACCTTATGTTGCCGTCGCACTAACATACATAAATTGATCAGACATGGAGATCAGTTATTCATGTTTCAACTTGATATTGAACAACAAGAATACCATTGTAAGTTTCTTCACTGTGGTCATTTCAGCTATTTTGGTTCTCTTTTGTCAGTTTGTTGGGGTAGATAAGGCTCAAGATACAGCCGACTAAAGGTTCTTTTAGGTTCCTCAATTTTTCTCACACTCCTTCAACACTTTGATTACAGTTTGGCTTTAGATGCTGCCACAGTTTGAAATGATGTGCCTAGCAATGTTTTTACTAATTCCACTCTTTCCTGTTTCAGGAAAAAGCTAAAATCGTATCTCTTAAAAAGACTTTCCCACCTAAGCCCATAAACTACCCGGCATCTCTGTGGTATCTACCTGACTACATCTATGGAATAATGACTGTTGAAGTGGTTTTCTGGGCCCGTATTTACTAAACCTCCTTTACTCCAAGGAACTCTTAAAAAGTAAGAATTTCCTTTATTTCATGCTCATTGCTTCGTTTTGGTATTCATTAAACTTCCTCCAAAGGAGCCTAACTTTATTTCCTTGAATTTCAAGGAAACCTTAATAATCTAGGAAATCCTTAACTTTCGAGGAAATCTTTAATTTTGATATTCACTAACCTTCCTTTACTGAGGAATCCTTGTATTTTTCCTTAACTTTCTAGGTTACTGTGTGACTGCCTTTATGATAAAGGTGAATTTTTGTGGTTTGACTTTTTAAGTAAAAATTGAGGTTATTGGTGAAGTGTTCTGATATTTGCTAAAATAATAATAATAATAGTAAAAAAAAAAGTTTTTACACATCTTTTTCTATATGATATCATTTATATCACTGTACTTCTTTCTTTGAAATGTATGGGATAATTTTTTGATTGTCATCAAATCCAATGAAAATGTGTATGATGTGTGTGTCACAATATCTGTATGAAAAGTTTGGTATTTATTCCTTAAAATATAAAATATCACCTTAAACGGAAATAGAAAATACATCATAACACTGATCTTGCACTGAATACTTAATATGGAAAGAAGAAAATGCAAAAGTTATGTGGGTGTTCCACCACACGACTAAGGCTCCCGATTAAGGGTTTTTGAGGGTCGGTTTGAAATATTTGCTTAGTCCCAGACCTTCTGTAAGGGTCGGTTGTGGTCGGTTGAGGCCGTGAGGAAAATCAAACATGTTTGATATTTCTCACGACTCCAACCGATTCATATTTCCCGACCTGAACAAAATGTCCAGTCCCAGGCTTCCTCAGGAAGCTCCAGCCCTTTGATGTCAGACGTTGGTTCGAATCCCAGCAAACGTGTTATGGCAAGCTGTCCAAGCTCCAATCTGGCCAAGCCCCGAGGGAGATGACCAAGAGACAGTCCTGGGTCTACCAACAGATGGGTTTCCTTAAAACCCACATCAGATGAAAGGGGACCAACAGAAGTTCAGGGTTTGAGGCCAGTTCAAATACCAGCAAGCAGGACGAATCTCGTGGCTCTACTACTGACACAGAACACCTTGAGTCCAGTGTCCTGAGGGAGAGGAGTCAGTCCATCCTTACATCTACACCCGTTTCAACAGACTCCAAGATTCTCGAGCACTTTGACCAGATGAGGACATTGATCTCAGGTTTTCTGCAGCAGAAGTCAGACAGGCAGCCCTTCTTTGACTACGTGGCATCAGAGGCCAAAAAGATGTCTCAAGAAGAATTTGAAGACCTAAAGGGCAGGATATTTAGAGACATTGAAAGTATTAAGAGCAACCGTAGGCGTCAGTCACTGCCCAGAAGATCAGCCACTGTTACCACGGAGTCCCAGAGGGTCGGCCTACTGCCAACAACCACTCCACAGGCATCTAGTTCCACTCAAGCAGCAGCTGGCAGCAGTTTTGTGTACTATACACCAAGTCCCATTGGCTTCGGTAACCCTACATCAGTCCTAACTGTACAGGACGAAGGGAGCAGACACAACCTAAGTGAAATATTAAGCCAGCTCCCAGATCTAACATCAACACAGATTCATTGAGCAGCCTCAGCAGCAGTAACCGCAGCAGCAGCTCTTTACTATCACCACTTCAGCACCGCCTCAACAGCAGCAGCCTCCTCAGTAGCCATCCAGTCAGGGCGGGTCTTTGACCTGCCAGGCCCTTTTCAGGGCCACCAAATCTTCCAAAAACAATTATTCAGCTGCAAGTTATTCCAATCCCCCTCCCAAAACAAAAAAACAGTACAAATACTTATCACAAGAAAAAAATAGCCCAACACTTACACCACCCCAAACATAAAATAACCCGTGGTAATACACTTAACAAAAATAAGGCCACATATAAAAAAATATTGATAAATGAACTCCAATTATGGCCAATAATATGCCCATTTGTAACTTAAAATCCATGGGATTGTTTAAACTTTGTAAAAAAAAAGTCCAACACTCACACCATCCCTAGAGTTAAAGATTTTTGGCTAGCAACCACCAGCCACCAACCCAAAAACAGACAAACCCACTAGTAAACATAACCACCAACCAAGGAACTGACACACAAATTTGGAAACAGAATTATCCCACACCCCAAAAAAATTCCACAAACACATGAACTGCACCCTCAACACATCCATTTGGGTGATGATATTTTATAATATTTTTTAAGCAAGGAAACAGATTTCATTGGGACATTTGTAATATTTTAAGATATCATAAAAATTCTCTTTTACTTTTCAGTTATTTGTCTATAATTGAGCTGGGTCAGGGAAGGCTATCCTGCCATCCTCAATCCTCCTCTTCAGCTGAGAGGCATTAAATATCTGGACATCTGAGCAAGATCCAGCTGTACCAGCATCCACCCATCTAAACTTGTACTGCCCATCTACCAGGACCAACATCACAATGGAAAAGAACCCCTTGTAGTTGTGGTACAGGGCTCCAGTGTGCTTGGGTTTCTTCAGGGCCACATGCTCCCCATCCAGGGCTCCCAGGGCATGAGGAACATTCCACCTGATCCTGAATTCCCTCTCCAGTTCTCTCCACTCATCTGGAGTAGTAGGACATTTGAGGTACTCTCTGGTGAACTCATCCTGGATGGCCCTGCAGACCTCTGGTAGAAACTTGGAAATGGTGGATCTGCCAACCCTGAACTGACAGGATAATGATGTGTATGACTCTCCAGTGGCCAGATATCTGATGGTGAGGGCTAACTTCTCCCCAACACTGATTGGAGCTCTGTAGTTGGTGGCCTGCCTGGCTAGACGTGGTTCCAGTCTGGTCTTTATCATTTCAAAGAATTCTGGGGTCATCCTCATGTAGTTGGTGAATCCTGGAATGTCTGTGGCATACAGATCAGCCATAATGTTGTGGTAGGCCCCCCTCCCCTCTCTCTGTAGTAGCCATGGCCTGACCCCCATGTTGTGCCTTCTTCTAGGTCTCTGTATGGCTGGTGGTGGTGGTGCTGGTGGTGGTTGCTGTGGTCGACGTAGAAATAGATCATATACATCATTATTTGTAACTGAATAAAAACCAAAAAAGCCCTAAGTTGTTGTTGAATCTGTCTTCCATTAAAAGGTGGCATCCTGCTGTGTTCCCATAAAAGCAATGGTGATTAGATCGCGAATTTTACATATATATATACCCAGAAAATCCAGCTTTTCTTCAAAACAAGAATCGGCGATCCTGGTCTGGGGAAGACTGAGGAGGCCTGAGGACGCCTGAGGATGCTGGGACTTAATCAGGGGTTAGTCGGGGCTTAGGCCTGAGGCGTCCTGGGACCCAGTCGGTATGTGTACAACAGGATCGTGGTTGAAACCGACCAGAAAACTGGCTTAGTTGGTTCTTAGTCCCAGACCAGTCGGGGACTGTCTGGGGCCGCCTGAGGCATCCTGAGGCTTCCTGAGGACGATCTGTACTTAATCCCAGGCTTTGATACCGATTCAGTATTCCTGCCCATTTTACCTTTTTTTCCACCGACTGTCCACGATTAAGGGTCGCCAACAGGATCGGGGCTTAATCCTTTGGTGGAACAGGGGCATAAGGGAAAGATAAAGGAGCCCTTTTGAACAAACGTTTTAACCAATCAGATGACTGAATACACTCCTTTAACCAAGGATCCTTTATTTAAGGTCTCCTTTGAAATATAAAATGGATGTATTTCTTAGTGGTTAGCAAGTTTGGTATCAAATCACAGGCTGTCACTGTGTGACTTCAACTCCATAGCAGCAATATTGTGGGCCAGTCCTAACATGACCCTGGCTATTGAATGGGTCTTGAAACCCTAATATTGTGTGATAGCACAAAATGTTACCCACACAAGATACTAACTAGGCGTTTCCCTTGGAAAACACATTCAATTCATGTTTGAATCTACTGTGAAATATACCAGAGGTAAATTCAGCTTTAAATGGGGGAGGGTCACATGTCCGCTGCATGTGTGATCCAGTGCAGGATAAAATCATCGCTATCCGCATCGATGACATTGTCTATAAAACTAAATAGGTACAACTAAAATTTTGTCTCGGTAATCAAGTTTACAAAATCTTTGAATATTCATTTCACCTAGAGCATCCTTTGAATATCACTTTGGAGTTCCCTCTTGTGGGGAAGATATTGCACTTGTACAACAGTAGGTTAGGTTATATTAAATTAGTTCTGCTATTTCAAACACAAAAGGATCATAGCTAAAATTCCAACACAAAGTGTCATTTTAACATCATTGCCGGGGAAAATGATTCAAATTTATAAAATACATTGTCTCCTCCATTTTCATCATGATGAGAGATACAACAACCATATTTGATATTGATTAATAAAATATTAGTATCACAAAATAAATGTAAGAATATTTCACTCTTCACCTGTTCATAGATTTGTCTGTGCAAGTCATAAAACCTGTGCAATAACGTGACATATACACACAAATATTGGACTTTTGGTCTTCAGTTTTGCCTTCCCAGATGGAGAGAAATTTAGGTGATAAAAATTAACAAAGGTCAAACATCAAGTTTAGGATTTACATCTCTTGTAACAACCAGATTCATAGAGTGACAATTTAAATATAAGCAAGTTACTCCCAGATATAAATTCCAAACAAATAAATGCTGTTCTTTAAAAACAGGACTTCCTTATTATACTTTATGTAAGTGATATAAGTGCTTTCATTCAACAAGTATTCATTGCACTATTAATTTCAAAAAGTTTGAATCACTTAAACCACACTTTTGGTAACAGACAATAGAAAAAGTGTGAATCCTTTTTCATGAATCCACACTTTTCAGCTTCAGAATCCACACTTTTAAGTTTGAGAATTCACACTTTTAGCTTAAGAATCAACACTTTTTAGAATAAAAATTCACACTTTTTAAATTGTTTAATTAAATAGCCCTGATTATAATGTAATCAGGTGAACATAGTCTGACAATTTTAATGTCGAATTTTTTTTTTAATGTGTTTTATAAGACATCATTAAGGATTTAACACATATAAACCACAGTCTTACAAAAATATATGAAAATTTTATTCATTTCACAAAACAAAATGATTGAAACTTGACACTGACTTTGAAACAATCTTAATATTTGGAACAGAAATTGCTTTTTACATTTATGAGTAATTCTACAATCCATGAGTGTATTTAGCGATGTGCTGCAAGTGATTAAGTTGTACAACTATCCTGTGAGAGAAATATCCAAATGTAAGATGGAGCATCACTGGTAAACAAGCTTCTTTGGCTGTCCTGTATGACTTAAGCACAATTTTTCTTTATCCAACAATCTAAAACATTTTGTAAATAAGCAGTATGTGACCCACACTCGTTTTAAATTATTTCCATATTGCTGTATCTGAATTGAGATATCATGCAAATCCTCAACAGGAAAATCCTCCATCCAAAGTGAAGCAGCGAATGAAATCCATTTTCTTTAAAGCAGTAACCTCAGACTCAGTACATAGACTTAAATTGAGATCCTGACCTTTCATTACTCTCTGGTTTGTTGTACCCCCGAGTTCTCAGATAGCTTTGCTACCCAGTCCAGCAAGACTGAAAACAATTTTAGACAATACAATAAAACATTATTTGCTGCTAAATCAATTTTGGGAACAATATTTAACAATGGTGTATTTTCTGAGAAATTAATGCAGAAATATGTTTTGCCATTTGATAATGCAGTCAAATTACTCTGCCTCGTATTTTCTGATTCATGAATCCACACTTTCTCTTGATTTCTCCTACACAGAAAGACTTTGACCATTGAACATTACATTTTAGCATAATTTAAACATAATGTTGTTTTACAAATACTTTGGAGTATTTTCAGGATATTTAGCTCAAATGTGTTTATGTCAGTGTCCAGGGTTAAACGAAATCTGTAATAAAATGTGGACTTATATGGTGCTTAATCTCCATCAATTGATAGATGCTAAGGCATGACTAAACATAAACAATAAATGTAAGTCCAATAACATAGCAAGGTCATACCAGAGAAGACACAGGGTGATGAGAAGGCTATGGTGGATAGGCTTTTGCAAACAGGTAAGTTTGGAGCTTTTACCTGAAGGAGGCAATACATATCATTACCAGGATGGTTATTCCAAATTTTAGGGGCATGAAAGGCAAAACTATGGCTAAAGTGTTTTAATGACTTGGAGGAACTGTCGGGTATTGATAGTCAGCGTGACTATGCATGGCACTATAGGAAAATCTGCTCAGAGACACGAATGGTCCAAAACAGCTAAGAAAAACCACTGTGGAGACATTTGTCAACCAATCATGCAGTTTTAAACATGCACTGGTAATTGACAGGCAGCCAATGGAGTTACTTTAGGATTGGTGTGATATATGAATCTACTTTCTTTGATTTGTAACCCTAAGATGGATCGAATAGTATTCTAAACACTCTGCAGCTTGTGCTGCAAAACTCTAAACAGAGAGTTACTCTAAACATGACAAAACTCTGAACAGAGAGTTACAATAGTCCAAACAACTACTAACCAAGCATCTGCAGCAAGGTTGCCTACGTCATGAGTGCAGATCACACATTTGGAGGAAGTAAGCTTTACAAATCTCCTGAGCACGTTCTGGGAAAAAAAGTCTACCTCGAACCTCACACCTAGGCTTTTCACAATGTCAGCAGGATGAAGAAGAGGACTGAGAATATTGACAGGAAAATGAGATTAGAGATTCTGACGTTGAACCTTCAAACCACAAACAATAAATTTGGTTTTACCAGGATTGAGTTTTAATTTACTGAGAGCCATCCTCCACTGCATATTTAAACAGGTACATTGTTTAGAATTCTTTGTCCAACCACAAAAATTTGTAATAGTGAGCAACAAAATATATCAGTATGTGCATTTTGAAAGTTTTCTGCAATTTATCTGTGCAAAAAAGGTTTAGCCATAGAATCAACTGAGAGTTTCATGCACTTTAAATTACATACACCTTTTTGAAAAATAATACTATATCTTATTCTTGACAGATACACGAGGACATGCAATTCATTTGCATGGAAACATTTAAGTGCGCATAATGAACATTAACATTTCGCGGGGGAAATCGAAGATTTCTGATATATTGATGTACCAGTCTAAGCAAATTTCCCAAAGATATAGTGCCATGAAAGACTTGAAATTATTCCATTTTATCGAAAAAATAGTGAGTTTATATAGTTATTTATATTTAACTTTTGCTTATGTATACTCCATTGAGATATTGAATCATAATTTTGCATATTTATGTTTTAAAAATCGCCGTGATACACTGTTTCAAGGGTAAACAACAAGCACTACTTTATAAGAAAAATGTCGGACATTTCTGCTCGATTTTGATACCCAACACCGTATTTGTTTCAGTACGTGCTGGATAAAAAAGGTAAAACAAAATTGATAAAATATAAACAATGTCAGTAACATTGCCTTAATATAATGGCATTGACAAGCATGTATCATTGATAACATTGAGGGCAATACAAGTGTTTTTATATTGTATGCATGCCTCAGTGGTGTCAGTACGTATGTCAGCTGCACTTGTAATCATGCTACGTACTTAATTAAAATAGGGAGAGCCTATGTGTCAGGTCCCTGACATAAAATTCTCTCTATGTGTCAGGCTCCAGAAAGATCTAAAAGAAACAGCATGTGTCGGGTCAGATGTTTATTCCCATTCGTCACAAAAGATGACCATTATTAATTGTTATTGTGACAGATGATTTTAAAGCAGCATATTACACGGGTGGACATCTTCTGAAGAACTTTTCAAATATAAGTGGTGTAAACAACAAATTTGCACAAACTAAGAAACAGAATAGACTTAAACAAAGCTTGTTAAGACATTTGTTATTTATTTTGTTCAATTTAATTATTTAGTGGTGGTGGACCAATTCACACCCGGTGTAGCCTCAGATAATATATCCCTCAAAAAGTGTGTGATGATACAGAATATGACAGGTGGGGCTGTCAGATTCTGTATCCCCCATTTAATTGTGTATCCCCTTGTCATATTTTGTATCCCCTGTAGTTGGGGGTAGTCCTATTGGTATTTGAGTCACATATGTGCATTATGTATGTTGTGCCTGTAGTTGGGGGTAGTCCTATTGGTATTTGAGTCACATACTGCTCAGCTACCCAAGTTCGTCGCCTACCCAAGTTCGTCACTTGCATTTTTTGACAACATTAAAACCTCTTCACAGTAATCTTTCCCAGTAGAGTTGTACATAATCATTATTAGTTTTTGTTCCATTTGTTTCAGTATCAATATTGCCTGTCCTTAACATTTTTTGAGGCAGGTGACGAATTTGGGTAGGCGACGAACACGGGTAGCTGAGCAGTATGTGCATTATGTATGTTGTGCCATATGTCATATTTGGTTTATTAAAAGTACTTCTCAGTTTTTATGAGATTTCGTTAGTTGTGGCTTCTCTGCTGTTGGACATCAATGAATAATTTTGAAACATGTTGTCATGGCTTCCTTCATGGAGATGGCTATAAAGACTGGGAAGGGTCAAGTTGTGTTGTTGGGCGCAAAGTGCCGATCCCCGCCATCTCGAGATGGTACTTGCGCGATCTCATCATCAAAAGATCGTGCGCCCATCTCAAGATTGCTCAAACAATCTCGAGATGGAGCTGCTCCAACTAAGGATGATTTTTAATTATTGCTTTTGAAAAGGTCTTTGATTTAGTATAGCCATAAATAATATCAGAAGCTCAAAGCTTTGCTGCAATAAGTAGCAGGTATACTTATTATATTATTATATATAAGTGGGTGGTTGTATGTACAATTTACTAATCCATGATAATTATAACTAGTGGTGGTTATGGGGGATTGTGGAGTGAATCAATATGGCCCTGCCTAAGAAGAAGCAGTCTGTTATTACAATTAGAATAACTTTGTCACCATCTAGCCTTAAAATTGAGTTTAACCAGAGCCCAGGGACAGGGGAGGGCTCACAAGATAAGGCCTTAGAAATTGCAATTAATTAATTAGTAACTAATCATAGGAAGCCTTGTGTCCCCAGTCCCATGTTAAAGTCATTCCTTTCATGCTGATTTGCTACTTTCTTAACTGTGATAAGTTGATTAATCCTTGAAGGCATCTGATCAGTCAGTATTAGGCAGAACAATAGATTAAACTGTAAGACCTTAACATGGGCTGGGATCTTAAGATCCTTTGATGTCCCAATATAGTGTGTCAAAAATAAATACAGCCAATCACATCAAGATTCTGTGATAGAAATCATTGTGCGTTGGAGCAGCTCCGTCTCGAGATTGCTCAAACAATCTCGAGATGGGCGCGCGATCTTTTGATGACGAGATCGCGCAAGTACCATCTCGAGATGGCGCGGATCGGCACTTTGCGCCCAACAGTGTTATATACTTCACTCTAGTTTCATTACTGTTCAGAGAGAGTCATATATAACAAATATTCAAGTTTGAAGGAGCTATATATTTATGTTAGGTAAACTGTAGTTGTGTATTTAGTTTAAATTCAGGGATTAACAGAACTTATATGTGTCAAAGTTAGTTTTGTGTTCTTTCACACACATTAAGAATGGCCTTTCCACAGTCAAGTGGCATTCAAAATGATAAACAGAGATCCTCTCAACCTTCATGTGATGCAGCATGGCAATTATGGTAATTGTCCACCCTTTTATCAACATCAGCAGTCAATTCCTCCATATCATTACCCTGGGATACAGATTTTGTTGGGGATTCATTATTTGACTGTCAAATTGTGTGTCCCCTTAATCCCTCTATTGTTGGGGATACAAAATATTCAGTATCCCCTAAAAGATCAAAGAGGGGATACAGAATTTGATGGGATACACAATTTGATGTTACACCGGGTACCAATTCAGGCCCACCCTCAATTTTGTTGAAGATTTATGATTTTTCATAGAGAAGATGTTCACCACATCATAGATAATCATCAAATGGATCATATACATTTGTAATTTCTTGTTTAACTGTGATTGTTTTGGATAAATTTAGGGGCGGGCGTGAATTGGTACCCAGGCGTGAATTGGTCTACCACCACTAGCGGATCCAGGGGGGGGGGGGGGGGGGGGGGGGGTTCAGCGGGGTTCGAACCCCCCCCCCCCCCTTCCTCGAAAAATAATGTAAAGGGGTTCATCTCAAAGTACAAATTATTTCTTGACAGTGGTGTTAAATTTACAGGAAATGCACTCTATTTTTACCAAAAATTAATTTTTTTCCAGGGGGGCATGCCCCCCGACCCCCTTAGTTATAATATGTCTGATGTGAACCCCCACCTTACTCGATGTGAACCCCCACCTTACGTAAAAGCTGGATCCGCCCCTGACCACCACTATACCACTAAAACAAGCCAAGTTCTGAAAACGTTTATCTTCGTGTCCGGTTTATCTTTGTGTCCACCCGTGTACTATTAATAGGACATTATTTGGAAATCATTTACAACTCAGTGACCTCATATTATCTGTGCATGCATGAATATTTATTAGTTTTACATATCCATTTACAACATGGACAAGTCTTTGATCCCCAACTAAGTAAATAGGTTAAGTAAAATGCTTTATCTTTAAGTATTATCTCCCGCCGGCCGGGCGGGAGATTATAAACGCATTCCGTGCGTGTGTTCGTGTGTTATTGAGTGTGTGTCACGCTTTTATAAATGGCTGTACATCACACTGGTTGTTTCTCCTTGGTCTTTTCAATGTTTTTTATGACCTTATTGCTTATGTCCTTTCATTTGATGCTGTTATTTCACACCTAGGACCATAGCTAAGTGAGTAATAGCAATGGTGGCTACTTTGAGTAAAGTGCTCATAACTCCAAAACGACTGCATTTAGAGTGTTTCTGTAAAATACGTTGTTCAGCTACTTTCTCCATGCCTACAAGATGCCGATGGTACCATTTTTAGGGTTCTATCTTCATAGCTAAGTGAGTAATAGCTATTTCCTGTTATTAACAATGAGCAAAATGAGTAAATTGATTTTATCTTTGTAACTGTTACTTACAATATTGGCCTGAAATATGTTGTTCAACAACTCCTTCATGTACTATATCATGGTGAGGTGTCCAAGGTGTAGCACCATAGCTAACTGAGTAATAGCTATACTAAGTTTAACATTTGACCATTGAGCAAGTCACTTATAACTCAAAAACTATTGAATATAGAGGATTTTTGTCGAATATGTTGTTCACCTATCTTTTGGATATACTGTATTGTGAATTTTCACAGCGGTAACTCCATAGCTAACTGAGTAATAGCTACTTTGATGATAACCATAATGAGTAAATGGCTTATATCTTCAAAAGTATTGCAGCTACACAATTTTGTTCCAATATGTTGTTCAGCTACTATCTCCACAGCTACAACATGGTCACTAGTTTGGAAGTGTATCTCCATAGCTAAGTGAGTAATAGCTACTTTGTCAATTTTTAATGATAACCATATAGGAGTTTTGTCAAATATGTTGTTCACCTACTTTTTGATGTAGTGCGGCGGGAGATCATACCATGGCAGTGGTCTTGTTATTTCTTATTATCTTTTCTTATTAAATATTATTAGGTAATTCCACATCACCTCATATTTTCTACGCACATATGAATGTTAAGGAGTTGCACAAGTCAATGTAAAATATGGAGGACCTGATGCATAGTGATTTACTTATGTGTCAGGAACCTGATACATAGTCACTTCGGGTGCACGGAAAAAATGCCTCCTGGAAAAATACCTCCTAGAAAATATGCCTCCTAGAAATAATGCCTCCTGAATATTTTGTGACTAGGAAAAAATGCCTCCAAAGAAAAAAAAGTTATTTCAAGTATTTTAACACCACAGGTTCACATTACAACTTCAGAGGCATTTTCATTTTTCCACTTGAGTCTTATAGTCGCCAATGCCTGTTAAAAATTCACAGTCTTTTATCTACTTTGCTTAGCTATACAAAGGTACTTAAGCTTCTCTTGCAAGGTTTTGCTGGTTCTTCTCACTCTTTTGGCTGGCTGCTCATCCCTGGTTTCCATCATGACAGTTGTCATGTTTTTCTTGTAAGTATATTTCTGCCCCTCCCAGTGCATCTAACTGCAATCAACTCCTTACAGAGGGGATAACCTATGTTGTAATTTGATAAGAATGCATATTCTAAGCCATAAAGGCCACAAATCCTGGTTTTTAAACTGGTCCTGAGTACAGCTGAAGGGATACCCTTTCAAGAAGATATTTGTAATTTGTACTTTGTGATATTGTACGTTCTGGTTTTTCACTATACATATTTGAAATTAACATGTTTTGATATTATACGTTATAGTTTTCATATATAACATGTTTACAAGTTGAAATAACTTTTTTTTTTCTCAGGAGGCATTTTTTCCTAGTCACAAAATATTCAGGAGGCATTCTTTCTAGGAGGCATTTTTTCCAGGAGGCACTTTTTCTAGGAGGCATTTTTTCCAGGAGGCATTTTTTCCCGGATTCGTCACTTCAATTAAAATATCAATGAAACATATGTATGTTAATAACTATTAATTGCTTCTAGTGGGTGGACGATTAGACGTGTGCTCGATTAATCTTCGGTGACAGTTAGTGGGTGGATGATTAGACCAATGTTCGATCAATCGTCGGTGTAATGGTACAGTCGCGTTCGGTCACTGACAACTTCTAGCAATCGATTAAATCTTACCCTTCTTTATGTGTCTCAATATCCACGTATTTTTTATATTTTAAGCAGTTTTCTAAACTTCCCTTTAATAAATCAATAGATTTCTCACGAATTTTGTGTTTGTTTATAACTACCGCCATATTAACCGGAAGTGGGTGCTTTTGGTAGATTCTAAAAGTCGTAAACACCGTTATTCTTACCGGAATGAAATATGATTCATCCCGGAAAGTGTTCATGATATAATGGCCAACAGTGGAGTAAAAAAAGTCGATTATGGGTCGATCATCGGTCGGAAAAATGGACGAATAATCGACCATGAAAATTGAGGCGATTCCACTCACTAGTGACAGTGTAGAATCGCGGTCGGTCACTGACGTTTTCTAATGATCGATTATAAAGCTTATATCTTACCTTTCCTGATTTATATCAATATCCACGTATTTTAAAAATATTTTAGGTATTTTTACTTAATAAACTGATAGTTTTGTCTTGAATTGGAAGTTTGTTTATGTCTACTGCCATATTTACAGGAAGTGGGTGCTTTTGGTAGATTCTAAATGTCGGAACACCGTTATTCTTACCTATACTTTATCCCGGAAAGTGTTTCTTAAATAATAAACAATAATGGAGTAAATAATCGATTATGGGTCGATCATCGCTTGGAAAAATGGACGAAGAATCGACCATGAAAATTGGAGAGGATTCCCAACACTAATTGCTTCAGGCATTATTTAGGCCGCACTATGATGAAAATGCCCACCAAAATGCCGAAATATAAGATTGTTTCATATAAAGATGAATATCAAAAGTTATATGTCACAGGATTATTGACCTAGTTTTCATGCTATCTTTTGGTTGTTTCATAAACTTTAAAACTTAAATAATTTTCACACAGTGATATACGAAAAAGACATCACTGTTAAAATCTGTAATAACCTTTCCAGTGGTGTTTTAATTGTAAAAATTGGTTCTGTCCTGACAGGTTTACAAGCAGTTAAAGTTGACCAATAATTTGACATTGCATGGGTAAAGAAAATATTGGCAAGCAAAGTTTGTATGAAACCAAAAAAAAGCTAGAGTTCGGTAGGTATATCCAAGTATGGTCATCTGTGGTATTTTCGTGTCCATGGTGTTTTCGTGCATCCCGTTTTCCGTGGGTTTGAATATAAATTTATAATGTAATCCAGCAGGCACAGACTTTTGAAAACATGTTGATTTAGTGTTGAAAATCGATCCTGACCTTGATATACTCTTTTTCAACACTAAATCAAAGTTAGTTTTCCAACATGAAAAAGTAGTCATATTTTAGACATGAAATACTGGTGATTTTGCGTTGAATATCAAACCTGACATATTTTCAACACCAAATCTAAGTTAGATTTATGACAAGAAAAAGTAGTCATGTTTCACAAGAATAATCAACACTAAATCTTGTTTAGGTTTTCAACATTAAACAGTAGTTATGTTTTAGACTAGAAATATTGGTGATGTGGGGTTGAAAATTGATCCTAAAATTGATGTACACTTTTTCAACAGTAAATTTAAGTTTGATTTCTGACAAAAAAAGATAGTCATATTTTGGCTTATTGTATGTAAAAAAATGTATGACATAAAACTGGTGAACTTTCCAAAAAAAAACAAAAAAAAAACTGATATAGCTAAATAATTTTGACTCATCCTTCTTAGTTCTTACATTACCCTTTTAAGTTCTGCATTTTACTTCAAGGAATACATTTTATTAGTTAGTTTTATTACTCTATATCTACATTATATTTAGGTGTGAAATTATAAAAAAAAATCTTATATATTTTTGTTTTAATAGCAGCTCCATTCTCAAAGGATAACAGTCAAACAGGATATCAGTTTATAAATTATAATTCTACACTGAAAACTCTGAGCTAAAATCTATGTGCTACAGCCATTCCTATATACAAGACAATTATATTTAGATAGAATAAGAAAATCACTTGTCAACAGCAGCATGAATCTAAGCTCTACAGTTATAACATTTTATCACTCTGAGAACACAATCACCCTGTTCAGACTACAATCTGGGTTGACAAGGATTGAGGGTTGAAGCAGACTACAGAGTTTAACCTGGATTGAGATGTGTCAAAAACAGTACAGTAAAGACTCCAAATTTAGCTTAATGTAACGCATGTGAATTGTTTAAATTACAATTAGTTTTCCACATTGCTAAAACTATAAAGATCCCAATTTTGTATTAGATACCATTCAGATAAATATTTTTTAAGTTTTTATAATTAATCAAAGAGAAGATTATATTTTTAAGATTTTCCCTCTTTTTCAGCAACAGAATAATTGCAATCCTTTGGAATAGTTCTGCTTATCAGATCATCTTACTATAATTATATCCCCAGACGAAAGTCGGGGATATATTGGATTCAGGTCCGTCGCGCCGCCGCCGCCGCCGCCGTAGAAATTTCCTTGTGGACGCGATAACTCAAAAACAAATTAATATTTTTTTTTCAAACTTGGTACACATGTTAAGGGTGCCCAAAGGAAGATCCCTATTTTAAGGTGACCTTAAACTCCCAGTAAAAAAGAACTTATGGCCACCTTAAGGTCAGAAATTGCACTTTTGGCCACTTAGAGCCCTGTAGGTCACAAACTATGATGCTCAGCTGGCTGAAATTTTACCTGACAACACATTAATATGTTCTTAGTACATGTGCCGAAAATCATGACTTTAAGTTGAGGAGAAAATTGTGTTTGAGGCCCATAAATACCCCCACTTAGGGATTTTTTGCTATACTTTACACATATTTTGCCCTATAATTTGGAAGTGATAATTCTGATGAGTCTCAAACTGCGCTAGGTATAACTTTAATATGTAATCCTTGTCTGTAGAAAATTTTAGGGCTGTAGGTTTACCCAAAGGGGTCAACTTAAGGTCTCAAAAGTGCCCACAGAGACCCAATTTATGCACTTTTTGCCACTTTCAAGCACTGTAGCTTTCAAACTATGTCTCTCATCTAAGTTAAATATCATCTGGGAATATATCTATGTGTTTTCTTATATGTGCCCCAACATTTAGGCCTTTAATAGACAGTTAACCTGTGTATCAGGACCATAAACACCCACCCGAGTGACCCTTATAAGACATTTTTCACATCTTTTTCCCTGTAACTTGGAAATGGTAAGTCTGAGAAGTTTCAAACTGTATTAGATATATATTCTGTGTGTAATCTTAGTATGTAACAGATTTTAAGTCTGAAGCTTTAATTTTGAAGGTCAAATTGAGGTCTCTAAAAGGCTCCCAAAGACCCAATATTTGGACTTTTTGCTACTTTTAAGCCCTGTGACTGTCAAACTATGTGACTGATAGAGCTCAAATCCTATCTGAGAAGATATTAGTATGTTATTTTTATATGTGCCAAAAATTAAGGCTTTAAGAAGACATTTAACCTGTGTATGAGGACCATAAATCCCCACCCGAGTGACCATTTTTAGACATTTTTCACATATTTTTCCCTGTAACTTGGAAATGGTAAGTCTAAGAAGTTTGAAACTGTATTAGATGCATAGTCTATGTGTAATCTTAGTATGTGACAAATTTTAAGTCTGAAGCTTTAATTTGAAGGCCACATTTAGGTCTCTAGAAGGCCCCATAAAGACCCAGTATTTGGACTTTTTGCCAATTTTAAGGCCTGTGACTGTTAAACTATGTGACTGATAGAGCTGAAATCTCATCTGGGAATACATTATTATGTTTTTTTTACATGTGCCAAAAATCAAGGCTTCAAGTAGACATTTAACCTGTGTATGAGGACCTTAAACACCCACCTGAGTGACCCTTTTAAGACATTTTTCACATATTTTGCTCTGTAACTTGGAAATGGTAAGTCTGAGAAGTTTCAAACTTTATTAGATACATATTCTATGTGTAATCTTAGTATGTAACAAATTTTAAGTCTGAAGCTTTAATTTGAAAGCCACATCGAGATCTCTAAAAGGCCCACAATGACCCAATATTTGGACTTTTTACCACCTTTAAGCCCTGTAACTGTTAAACTATGTGATTGATGGAGCTGAAATCCCATCTGGGAATGCATTATTATGTCCTTTTTACATATGCCGAAAATCAAGGTTTTTAGTAGACATTTAACCTGTGTATGAGGGCCATAGACACTCGCCCAAGTGCCTTTTTTGACATTTTTTCCGTATTTTGCCCTGTTATTTGGAAATGCTTAGTGTGACAAGTCTTAAACTGTATTATATATAATTTTTGTTTGTTATGTATGTCCCCCAAAAAGTTTCAGATCTGTAGTTTAATTGCTAAGGTCTCTTTAACAATTGTAAAATGCCCACAGAAACCCAATTTATGGATATTATGCCACTTTAAAGCCCAGTAACTGTCAAACTATGTGGGTTATAGAGCTGAAATCTTTGAATTTTTAAAAGGAAATGCCTGTCTATTTAAATTTTGAATATTAATAATGTTATGGCTATCTTAGTCTTTTAAGAACTTATTTTTGTGTGTTATACCTCTGCTTGCTGAGTTTTTCACTTTTTAAAATGAAACTGGTTAAACATATTCAAGTAGACAAAATGGACACTTTAAGTGAGCTTTAAGTCCCAATATTAATGAAATTATATCCTTATGTAGTAAAACTAGGGGATTTTTAACCCTCAACTAGCCCAGTTTTATTCAACTTGCCTCAGTTAATTTTGGCACAGCTCCTACAGTTATGAACTCATTTCAGTTGATAATCACATACTTAAAATTCTCAATTCTTTTTCTATTTGAGTACCCCTTTTATATAGATTGTTTGTTTACCATTTATGCTCAACCCACATCCCCCACCCGGATTCCCCCCACCCACCTCTGGGACCTCCAGCTATATTGAGTGACACTAAATAAACAAAGGTATTTAGTGATATCAGATGAGAAACAAAGAACTCAATGGGGTTGCAGATCTTGTGTAATAGTGAGAGAGGTGTGGAGAAGGGGAGAGGGGTGGGGGTGGGAGGTGGTGGGCTTCATTACATATAACACAAAGGGGAGTCAGAACTGAGATTGTGTCACATATTTAGGTTGCATATATATGGACCACATATATAGGTATAGAGGAAATGAATAACTGAAAACAATTTGCAAATTCTAAAAATAACATAATAAAATAATAATATAAATAATTTTTTTTTAAATAATATTTTATTTCTGAACAAATATAGAAACAGATATGCGCTTTTGGGATTATGAATTTTAGAATGGACATTGAATCATCAATCATTTAAATACTTTGAAGGAAGATTGAAAAATATGATGAGTTGAGTTAAAAATAATATTTTATTTGTCAACAAATATAGAAACAGATATGCTCTTTTGGGATTATTATTTTAGAATGGACATTCAATCATCAATCATTTAAATACTTTGAAAATAGGTTTAGAGTTATCATTGCAGGAAGATTGAAAATATAATTTGAGGTATGTATTCGGTGTCTGGGGATACACCATCTTCCTTGGGGAGATATAAACAGAGTAGATTGATGTGCTGAAGTTCATATAATAATGGGTAATTATGTTTTAAAAAATTCCCGATCAAAACCTGTGGCGTGAGTGATGACCTGTCTGGGGATATGTTGGCACCGAGTTGGCCCAATCTAGTTACAAATATTCATTTTACACCAAATTGCAATCATATAGAAATGACACAGCAATCGTGACTGGTGTCCTATGTGTTAATTAGGTTCCTGCTTACAAAGGATTAAGCTATATTTACATAAATCTTAAGTTAGGCTTGAAGGCAGTAAATCAATTAATTACAGTACCAGCACATTCAACCCTTGTCAACCCGGATTGAGAGGGTTCATACTACAAAGCGGGTTGAGCCAATCTGCTTCAATCTGCTTCAATCCACCTCTTGAGTGGGGTTGACATTAAACGGGGTTATTGACCTAGTTTTCAAGTTTCAAGCAAGGTTCAGTCCTGGGTCTCATATTATTTTCATTGTATACTACTCTCAGTTAGGTCATTGGTAGACACCTCTTTATAAATCTTCACTTTTGTGTTGACGACAATCAGCTTTTCATGCATCTCACCCATAAGAATACGACCCAGTCATTTGAAAGATTAAACAGGGGCTTAGATGATATAAAAAATGGATGTCGGCAACGACGTCAACTAAGTTAAAACTCAATCCCAATAAACCCAGTTTATCATTTTCAGTTCAAAGATGCAGTGTGAAAAACTGAAGACTTGCTTGCCAGTTAATATTCTTGGTAATCCATTATTTGTATCGGTATTGGTTAGGGTAGGGACATTGGTTAGAGGGTGCACGTTCGCAACATCATGGTATGACCTTGATTTGGCCATTTCTTTGCTGTAGTGACCTTGACCTTTGAAATCTTGGAAGTTAATCTTTGATGGGTCATTGATTGGGGAATGTCAAAAAACTGTTTCCCTGAGCTCTGGGGTACAGGCAGCTCTGATGCTATTTTCCAACTGTCTATGGTTATGATGTGGGCCCCCTCCCCTGCCCCCCTCCCCCTCCACTTTTCCGTTTTTATGGCTCTGGGCTGTCAAATTTTTGGAATTTTTGTTTCTTGGTTGTTGCACCTTAGACTGTCTTTTGATGGTATTAAAGTCATATTAGAAATTAGAAGTTGCTGCTTGGAGTCGTAACTTGGCACAAGCCAGAAGATGTCATCAGCAACACTCCTGCATTTCTCAGGGTATAGCAATGACATTTAAGATAGCCAAAGTGATGACAAATACAAATTATTGTATCCCTCGGATGGTGGATATTTTGGTTTAGCATTTGTTACACCGCAGCCATACGTAGAGAGATTTTCAATGTTAACACTCTCAACAGAAAAATACAGCAGCTAACTTCACCAAATTTGCAGTATATCTTCATTGGGAGGTAAGCTTCTTGGGGACTGAAATTAGCCTCATTCTGAAAACCAAGATGACCGCCCTGGGCATTTCTCTGAAAATTATCTACCTTTTTCTACTGTCTGGTTCTCATAACTAGAAGGTTGAATCTCTTTATAGGTGATATGTATAACAGATATATATGTCCTCTACAAGCATGCAGACATTTGACCTTGAAGCTCTTTATTCCCGGTCATCTACGGAGTATCAAAGTACCCCACATAGCATACTTTAAAAGTGCCTATATCTCCCTTATCATTGGTCCTAGAGGTTTGGCATGTGAAGCCAACCTATAGGAAATCATGGGCTGGGGATCTTCTGATGTGGTCAGATTTGACCTTGGGCCCCTGATTCAAGGTCAAACATGGATTGTCCTTACTTAAAAGTGCTTATAACTAACTTATTATTGGTCCTAGAGGTATGCAGTGTGAAACCAGCTTTTAGGAAACCATGGGCTAAGAATTTCCTGATGTTTTCAGACTTGACCTTGGGCCCTTCCTTCAAGGTAAATGAGAATACCCAAATTAAAAAGTGCTTATAACTTGCTTATTCTTGGACCTAGACGCTTTAATAATGTGAAACCAACCTGTAGGAATTATGGGCTTGGAATCTTCTGATGTGGTCAGATTTGACCTTGGGCCATTCCTTCAAGGTCAAATGAGGATAGCTAAACTTAAAAGTGCATATTACTCATTATATTACTCATTATTAGAGGTTTGTAATATGAAACCAACCAAAAGGAAATTGGGTACTAGGAATCTTCTGATGTGTTCAGATTTGACCTTAGGCCCCTCCTTCAAGATCAAACGAGGATAGCCATACTTAATAGTGCTGATAACTCGATTATTCTTGGACCGACCAATACTTTTTCAATTGCTTTTTTATACTTTTCAGCCACCATCTTGAATTTTGGCGGAAATGGAAAATTTTAGCAGAAATGGAAAATATTGTTTATCTCGAAAACCGTAAGAGATAGAGCGATTCAGGACAATTTTGGATCCTGTGGGTATTAAGGACTACTCCTCTAGGATTTTGAGCAAATTTTAGACCCCCCACCCCCGGGTACTAAGGACTGCAAGGACCTCTGAAAAATTTAGATGCCTCTGAATTTCAGCTGCCATCTTGAATTGTAGTAGAAATGGAAAATATCGTTTATCTCAAAGACTGTAAGAGATAGAGTGATTTTGGGCAATTTTGGACCCTGTGGGTACTAAGGACTACTCCTCTAGGACCTCTGAAAAGTTGAGACTTTCCCGAATCTCGGCTGCCATCTTCAATTTTGGTGGAAATGTAAAATGTCATTTATATCAAAAACTGAAACACTGGCAATTTCAGGTAAACACTGGCCCCACAGGATGAGGATACTAAGGACTATTCCTTTAATTCCTGTGAATAATTTAGAATTTTCTTAATTTCAGCCGCCATCTTGCAAAATGTTGTTCATCTTCAAAACCATGTTAGTTGTCCTTTTCCAGTGGATGCATTTTGCATCTGGCCATAGGTGCATCCTTGGTCTAATATTAGGAGATTTATCTATGCATGCAAATTCTGTCAAGTTGGGATGTTGATTTCAAGTAGAAATTATACTTACCCTGTTCACACTGCAGTCAATGTTGACAAGGATTGAGGGTTGAAGCAGATTTAAGCAGATTCCTCTCAATCTGAGTTGAGTGTCCACACTAAAAAGTTTAATCTGGATTAAGCAGTGTCAAAAACTGAGTACACTATAACCTCCAAATTAAGACTGCATCAGTTTTTTAGCAACAGACCAATTGCAATCTTTTAAAATATTTCTGCCTATTCAGTTATTGTACTACAGTTTCAAATATTCATATATTTTATGTCAGATGGCAGTCATATAGAAATTATGCAACAATCACTTCTGGCAGCCTTTGTGTCACTTACTGGTATCTACCCCTGCTTACAAAAGATTAAGAAATATATACATTAAGTTAAGCAATTGCTTCAAGGCTGTAAGTGAATTGATTACCTTAACAATACACTCAACCCTTGTCAACCCGGATTGAGAGAATTCACAATATAAAGGGGGTTGAACCAGTGAATCTGCTCTAATCTGCTTTTATCCACGTCTTGAGCAGGGTTGAGATTAACCCTTGTCAGCCAATCTGCTTCAGTCTGTGTCAACCTAAGTTCAATTACTAGCCTGAATGCACAGACTATTTACCCTTAAAACAGTTCTACAATTTTAAGGTTTATTGTTCTGATTTTATGTAAATAACTTACATTTATAACTTGAACTTATGGACACAGTCACTAGGGTTTGGTATCTATGGAGGATAATTGAGGAACTCTTGAGGAGGATGGTCCCTAACATTTGTGCTTTTGTCTGCATATTTTAATAAAAAAATCCAGTGTAACATTGTGTGTTCATGAAGCAAGCAAAAAATAAGATTTTTTTGTGTCCCAGTTATACATGGAGCAGTACTCGCTTGCAAGTTGCTACCAATTATTGTTGGATATGTGCCCACCAAATTTAAACCCAATTGATATGGTAGTTTTTAACTTATAAGGGCAAGGTCTACAGACAGAAGGACTGATGGACATAACAAAACTGTCAAAACATAAAACTGATTGCAAAAACCCTCGCCTTTAGTTGAGCGCTAATTAGGTATTAAAGCGACAAAGCTAGTATTTTATAAGATTTCACAATACTTACTTTAAATCTTGAAGGAAACATTATAAAAATAATTGTTCAACACAAAATGTAACAGCTGATTGTAAAATTGATAACTAATTGGTGGTTTTGATGGCCAAATCAGCCAAAAACCAGATGAATTTGTTTTCAATTTAAAACATTAACATCAAAGACAGTCACCTATTTAAGTTAAATACAACATAGAATATCTCTAACTTTCAAAGATCAATGGGTTTGGTGGTATCAAGATAAACTTACAGATATCTTGATGCTTGATACATTAGTCATTTTATGTGGCAGTATTGTGTGGTATATATTTCTATAAAATGTTTACATGTGTTGATTAAAGAAAGTGGCACCAGATACAGTGGAAACCCTTTTAAGTGAAACTCCTGATAAGTAGAATTCCCTTTTTAGCACATTTTGTTCAGTTATATATCAAGTCCTTAGAGGCTTCCCTCCATTGAAATTTACTTTTTCATCTAGAAATTCTGAAGTAAAAGTGTTTTCTGGTCCCTTGCAATTGGATCATTTTAACATGGCTCATTGGTGAGCAGATTTGAAACTATGCTCTGAGTCTAGTCAGAATCATTGGGTCAGCTTTAGTGACATTTTAAGGGTTTTATAGGTATGGAGTATAAATGTAGATTATAAATAATAAAAGACCATTTGGTAAACACTAAAAAAGTTGTATGATCATAATGAAACTGAATAGTCTCACTTAAAGTGTAACCCATTTTTTATGTCTAAGTAGTCAATGATTTGACATGTAAATCATTAAACTATATTATATTCTTTTTGTAAATCTAAGTTATTCAGGGTTCCCACATCCTTGAAATCCTTGAAAAACAGTTGCTTCATTTTCAAGGCCTTGAAAGTCCTTGAATTTGGCCAAAATTGAATAAAATCCTTGAAAAGTCCTTGAATTTGTTATTGCCCAACATCTGCATCCGCATAATCTACTTTTATGGCTATGGCAGACTCAGCAAAGCAAGTATGATCTAGTCCGAACAAAGTTTATGTTAAAATCTTATTAGATTTGTTAATTATATGTAGCATTGTTGTAATGAGTTAATTTATAAAATGTTAAAATCATGTGACAAAGAATTTTGTGGGAGGAACGGATGGCTAGAAGGGGAGGTAAAGGAGGCTGTGTCTTAAAATATATCCTTGAGAATTGTTATTGATGTCATGAAAATTTTTCTTATTTGATTGATGGATTAGTTAGTAAGCTATTTATTAATGAAAATCATATCTGTGGGAGTAGGTACATGTTATCAAGAAAGGCAAATCAAGTGATTTTGATGGACAAAAAATCAAACAAAGTACCCTTGATCTATGCAACCACAAACATGAAGTGGTATATTTTTGTTGATCAGAAGTGTGACATTGTGTCTTTGCTTGGTGTGATTAAGCAGAATAAAGTATAGTAACCAGAGTAACATCTTGTAGTTATTATATGTTTTAATTAATTGATGTCACATAAGTGTTTGTTGGTGATAAACACAAGACTAGAAATAAGGCTATTTTGGCCTTGTTGTTATGAAAACATGTGTCATTTCTCACTTGTGAAAAGGCTGAAAGCCAAAGAATTATGTGGACAATCTTGCTAGTTTTCTCACACAAAAAAGTGTGTTTTGTAGAATTTGATATAGAGTATAGAGTATTACCATTAGTTAGCCGTGATGTCCTCTTCTGCAAAACCCACATGATTTAATCTTTAAAGAAATGAAACAACATTAATGATTATGAATAGAGACACTGTAGCCAGATCTTCAGACAAATATTTCAACTTTACAAAAAAAATTCATATAACATTAAATATCAATACAGAAAAATGTAAAATAAAATTCCAGTTAAAAGGAAATTCATTTCACTGTACAAGGCTTATCTTCATGTGTAAAGTTTATTATTGTCAATAGATTTTGTTAGACTACTGCCAAATCATGGATACAAGAACATTACAAAGTCAACAGTGTTGCCATTAAAGGAGACCTTGAAGGCTATAGGTTTCTCTCATTTTTTCCCCTTAGAAGTCTGCATATAATTGATTGTCAAGGTTTGATGACATTTTTGAAAGCTACCTGGATCTAATGTGCAACTGTGATGTGTATATTTAGTCGTCTGGTGCCTCAAAATGGGTGTATTATTATCTGTATTAAGAATAAGAAAATGAGTAACAAAACAATCTCCCAGCAGTGTCATTGAATATTTGAGACTGAAATGTCAGAAAAGTAGTAACAGCAAGGACAAAGGCACACAGTGAAAGTTGGAAATCATTTGCAGTGGAAATTATCGTTATCATGATTAAGACAAAGTGCATTGTTGTCATCATTTGCTTTGCATGAGCCATTGAGGTAGCTTGTATTAAATTGGTTTGTGACCAGTTTTGTGTATCACTATAAAAAAAGTATGATATGTTTACTGTTTAGACAACTTGGTGATTGAACTCGTTAATCATAGAATTTGTGCACAGCATTTGTGTGACTTTTAAAGCAATGCGTGAAAAAGGTTTCAGCAGAGGATAGAATGTGATGTTGAATATTAGATACAATAAAAGCTTGTACTTTTGATTGCATATGTTATTGTTGTTAAAGAGTTGCAATCACAAAAAGAAGGAGAAACATTTTACAATGTTTAAAACAAAATTAGAATCTCATTTATACATTGTGATGATATTTTTAACTAAACAAAGGTGAAATAATTAAAAGGCATGTACTATAAAGTAAAGAAAAGTTATGAATCTTACAGAGCCAGTTGGATATAGTCAGCTGAGCAGAAAGACAAAGTAAGAATTATTTTTTTAACAATCCTAATTACTGATGTTTAAGGATACTCGTGTACTCATTGAACATAAAAGCAATGAATTATTTGGAGTATATGTAGACTTAGCGAAAGGGTAATCTGTTATATTTCAATATTGACAGTTTCTTAAAATTGCAATTTAAATTTACATTAATGTAATCAATTTCTACCGTGTTTTAAAATGACCATTTTCATACAAATATATATAAATTATAAAATGTTAAATTTTATAAAAGAATTAATATATTATGGTTGGAAGACTTCAGATTTGTTTGGTTGTGTTGGAATATTTAATGAACTAGCTTCTGTTGCTAATTTAAATCTATAGAGTGATCTGGTTGAGGACTGTTGTTAATCAGAACATATGCCTGTTTGTCTATTTTTTTTCATTTGTCAGTTTGTTAGCCGGATTATGCAAATATTACTGCTTGGATCTTCCTGAAAAAAGACAGAAGATGGGTCTTGGTCCAACTTAGAATCCATTAAATTTAGAGATTGATGTGGATCACTGGATAAATGAAAATAATTCAGATTTTCCCATGGACTTATTATTACGTGCCTTGTTTTTTTAATAATCAGTGTTTGACACATTGATGGAGGTGCAGTTTCTTTTGTTGACGTACACATAATCAAGCATGGAAACATAGTCTCTTGCGAGTGCTGTAAATTTTCTTATTCACTTATTAGTGAAGTGTATGTTGTTTGTATGTTAGCTGTTTGTCCATTTGTCCTTTTGTTTGTTTATTAGCTGGATTATGCAGATACTAATGTTATTGCTCCAAAATTTTCATTGTACTTCACCATGTCCCGTCCAAGGATACACTGCATCAAATTGACACAATTTCTAGTTTATTACATGCCTTGGCAGAGGTAGGCACTCTTTTGAGTGCTCTTGTTTCAAATTAAACCATTGAAAATTTATTTTATTCCATGTATGTTATTTGGGATTGGCAAACAAAGATTCCAATGCCGTGTACCCATGTGGACAAATTTTCACCCCCTTTTCAATTAATACGCTGCATATCCATATACTACCTCCATTTAGTCGCCTCTTAGGAAACGCAGGAGGACTTGTTGGACCTATTCTACTTCCTCGGACCCACGGGGGGATAAAATTCCATTGCAACTAGACATAAATGTATTGTGTCCCTAGAGGGACTTTTCTACAGAAATTTACTGTGTACTTTATAATTCCTGGTTCAGTAAGAAGTTTTTTCTGGTCCTGAAATTGGACTTAACATGGATAAACTGTATTCTATTCTGTTTATGAACTTTGTATTGTTTGTTTACATTTGTAGGCTTACTAAAGAAGAAAAGGAGATAAGATGTGGCCTGAGAGCTGCACGAGTTCCCATAGCAATGAGCGATACAGTAGCAACCAAAGATAAGAGTAGAAATGAGACAGAACAAAACCTTACTGTGAGTAAACAGTTAAATGGCACTCGTACGTCTTCTATCTTTTTGTTGTTATTAGACGGAGTACATTGTGCAGGCCCTGTAGGTCAAATCTATACATATGTTTTTGCCTTTTTCGTAACTATGACATCATAGTTAAGTAAAGCTGCAATAGGTTACCCGGTGACCTGAAAACGGTTCAAATTCTTTGAGAAACGGAGTACAAAGTGGCAAAGCAGGTAACTGGAAAAATACTTTAAAGACAGGTGGTTTTTCTACACTGAAACACTAGCCTTGGCAAGTGTACTACCAACTCTGTACTTCATTGCGTCGTATATAAGCAGAGAAGGAAATTCAAGGAATCGTTTATTGATATTTCAATGACAGTCAATGTAGCTTACAAGATTTCAATATTTAAACATCAGTTTTAGTAGTGATTCAGACTATCACTATTTCAGTATCAAATGGGCCAAATTAGGATTTGCTGTCAATATTGAATATATCCTCAAGATTCAAACCCTGAATGCAGGCAGTCTAACATAAATATGTTCACTGCCAGTCTGCCATGTCAAGGTGAAGGCTAAAAAACTAAAAAAGGTCTACAATGTCTGTAAAAAATACTAAAAATAGTATGGCCATCTATTATCCCTTTATGTATGGTTTATGAATCAGTGTGTAATGGGCTACTTACACGTATTTGATTAGGAACCTGTCATATGGCATGATTAACAAAGATCTGAACATTGATGTTTTGTGTAATTAACTGAGTATTCCTGCATTAAATGTATTCGAAGAACAAAATATATGTAACTAAATTCTTCAAGTAGAAATCAGAGAATCAGAATTTGGCTTTTAAGAAGAAGTAAATAATGGACCCCCAGGAGGCCTTTTCCAATAAACATAGGTGCCCATTTATATGGATTTTCTGTGCAAGTAGAAGTTTCTCTCTGTGGTCTTTGAGAATAACAGGGTCCACCTATATGTGTTTGATCATACTTTAATGCATTCATTATTATTATTTATTATTGCCAATCAGGTAAAAATCTATTGAGTCCCAGAATTCCATTTCTATCAAAAAGTAAAGCACTAAGGACAGCTTTCTTAGTACTTGTCAGTAAGTATATGGAAAGTTTGAAATAAGCCTACTTGTCTGTTAAGTAATTGATATACAATTAAGTTACTGCTTCCAAATTGAAAAGTCTATCCTAATTAAAATGGTCGATTGCTGAAGTGTATAAAAAAAACATTAAATTGGATACATTTTTACAATAAATCAAATAGTGTGGCACTTAAGCAGTGATATTTGGTATTTTATGGGTTGATATTGACTAATTTGAAAGATGAAAAGTGTTTATTATCTTCTGTGTATGAGATTTGCCATATTGGATGTTACTTCCTTGCTGTTTATACTTATCACACCTCTACCTTTATTGGTATCCCAGAATTAAGCGTCCCACAAGGGACGCTTGTTTGTGTATGGGAGAGCTTCCGGCTCCGCCGGCTCCGCCGGCTCCGCATTTTGTTTTCCTTATAACTCTGTAACCGTTAGGCGGATTCTTTTCAAATTTGGCAGGTTTAGGCAGTAGCCTTGGGGAATTTTTTTGAATATGCTGCAGTGACATTTCAACCAATCAGAGAGGTCACATGACCAAAAATGTCTTTTTTCGATGGGGAAGCTTGTCCGGATGATAACTTGAAAGGAATTTTATCAATTCACCTGAAACTTGGCAAATACATTCATTCTATTAAAATCTGGAAATCATTAGATTTTGGCATTGATTGGTCAAGAAATGGCCGAGTAATTAATGATTAATTAATCATTGCGAATTTTCCAAATAAGGAAAACACAAAAATGCTTATATCTCGAAAACCGTGCTAGATAGAGCGATTTCGACGAAATTTTTGACCCGCAGGGTATCTCTGCGGAGTAGTTTTCCCAATTTTCAAAAAAATTTTGTCTCGCCCAAAATGGCGGCCATTTTGAATTTTCGAAATTTTCGCAAAAATTGCAAAACACAAAAATGCTTATATCTCAAAAACCGTGCTAGATAGAGCAATTTCGACAAAATTTTTGACCCGCAGGATATCTCTGCGGAGTACTTTTCCCAATTTTCAAAAAAAATTTTTCTCGCCAAAAATGGCGGCCATTTTGAATTTTCGAAATTTTCGCAAAAATTGCAAAACACAAAAATGCTTATATCTCGAAAACCGTGCTAGTTAGAGCGATTTCGACGAAATTTTTGACCCGCAGGGTATCTCTGCGGAGTAGTTATCCCAATTTTGAAAAAAAATTTTGTCTCGCCAAAAATGGCGGCCATTTTGAATTTTCGAATTTTTCGCAAAAATTGCAAAACATAAAAATGCTTATATCTCGAAAACCCTGCTAGATAGAGCGATTTCGACGAAATTTTTAACCTCCAGGGTATCTCTGCAGAGTAGCCATGCCAATTATCAAAAAAAATTTGTCTTGCCAAAAATGGCGGCCATTTTGAATTTTCGAATTTTTGCGCAAAAATTGCAAAACACAAAAATGCTAATATTTCGAAAACCGTGCTACATAGAGCGATTTCGACGAAATTTTTTATCTTCAGGGTATCTCTGCAGAGCAGCTATCCCAAAGAGCTTTCACTTGGTGAAGTTTCAGACCCATAGCTAATTGCTCACCTACTCAAAAACAGTAAATGCGAATTACCTCTAAAAGTATTGCAGATGGCCAATTTTTCTCAAATAACTCATTCACCTACTTTTGGAAGAGCTTTCACTTGGTGAAGTTTCAGACCCGTAGCTAATTACTCACCTACTCAAAATGAGTAAATGCTAATTATCTCAAAAACTATTGCGGATACCCAATTTTTATCGAATAACTCATTCGTGTACTTTTGGGAGAGCTTTCACATGGTGAAGTTTCAGACCCGTAGATGATTACTCACCTACTCAAAATGAGTAAATGCGAATTATCTCTTAAAAGTATTGCAGATAGCCAATTTTTCTCAAATAACTCATTCACCTACTTTTGGGAGAGCTTTCACTTGGTGAAGTTTCAGACCCATAGCTAATTACTCACCTACTGAAAATGAGTAAATGCGAATTATCTCTAAAAGTATTGCAGATAGCCAATTTTTCTCAAATAACTCATTCACCTACTTTTGGGAGAGCTTTCACTTGGTGAAGTTTCAGACCCATAGCTAATTACTCACCTACTGAAAATGAGTAAATGCGAATTATCTCTAAAAGTATTGCAGATAGCCAATTTTTGTCAAATTAATCATTCACCTACTTTTGGGAGAGCTTTCACTTGGTGAAGTTTCAGACCCATAGCTAATTACTCACCTACTCAAAATGAGTAAATGCGATTTATCTCTAAAAGTATTGCAGATAGCCAATTTTTCTCAAATAACTCATTCACCTACTTTTGGGAGAGCTTTCACTCTGAAGTTTCAGACCCATAGCTAATTACTCACCTACTCAAAATGAGTAAATGCGAATTATCTCTAAAAGTATTGCAGATAGCCAATTTTTCTCAAATAACTCCTTCACCTACTTTGGGCAGAGCTTTCACATGGTGAAGTTTCAGACCCATAGCTAATTACTCACCTACTGAAAATGAGTAAATGCGAATTATCTCTAAAAGTATTGCAGATAGCCAATTTTTCTCAAATTAATCATTCACCTACTTTTGGGAGAGCTTTCACTTGGTGAAGTTTCAGACCCATAGCTAATTACTCACCTACTCAAAATGAGTAAATGTGATTTATCTCTAAAAGTATTGCAGATAGCCAATTTTTCTCAAATAACTCATTCACCTACTTTTGGGAGAGCTTTCACTCTGTGAAGTTTCAGACCCATAGCTAATTACTCACCTACTCAAAATGAGTAAATGCGATTTATCTCTAAAAGTATTGCAGATAGCCAATTTTTCTCAAATAACTCATTCACCTACTTTTGGGAGAGCTTTCACTCTGAAGTTTCAGACCCATAGCTAATTACTCACCTACTCAAAATGAGTAAATGCGAATTATCTCTAAAAGTATTGCAGATAGCCAATTTTTCTCAAATAACTCCTTCACCTACTTTTGGCAGAGCTTTCACATGGTGAGGTTTCAGACCCATAGCTAATTACTCACCTACTGAAAATGAGTAAATGCGAATTATCTCTAAAAGTATTGCAGATAGCCAATTTTTCTCAAATAACTCATTCACCTACTTTTGGGAGAGCTTTCAGACCCATAGCTAATTACTCACCTACTCAAAATGAGTAAATGCGAATTATCTCTAAAAGTATTGCAGATAGCCAATTTTTCTCAAATAACTCATTCACCTACTTTTGGGAGAGCTTTCACTTGGTGAAGTTTCAGACCCATAGCTAATTACTCACCTACTCAAAATGAGTAAATGCGAATTATCTCTAAAAGTATTGCAGATAGCCAATTTTTGTCAAATTAATCATTCACCTACTTTTGGGAGAGCTTTCACTTGGTGAAGTTTCAGACCCATAGCTAATTACTCACCTACTCAAAATGAGTAAATGCGATTTATCTCTAAAAGTATTGCAGATAGCCAATTTTTCTCAAATAACTCATTCACCTACTTTTGGGAGAGCTTTCACTCTGAAGTTTCAGACCCATAGCTAATTACTCACCTACTCAAAATGAGTAAATGCGAATTATCTCTAAAAGTATTGCAGATAGCCAATTTTTCTCAAATAACTCCTTCACCTACTTTGGGCAGAGCTTTCACATGGTGAAGTTTCAGACCCATAGCTAATTACTCACCTACTGAAAATGAGTAAATGCGAATTATCTCTAAAAGTATTGCAGATAGCCAATTTTTCTCAAATTAATCATTCACCTACTTTTGGGAGAGCTTTCACTTGGTGAAGTTTCAGACCCATAGCTAATTACTCACCTACTCAAAATGAGTAAATGTGATTTATCTCTAAAAGTATTGCAGATAGCCAATTTTTCTCAAATAACTCATTCACCTACTTTTGGGAGAGCTTTCACTCTGAAGTTTCAGACCCATAGCTAATTACTCACCTACTCAAAATGAGTAAATGCGAATTATCTCTAAAAGTATTGCAGATAGCCAATTTTTCTCAAATAACTCCTTCACCTACTTTTGGCAGAGCTTTCACATGGTGAGGTTTCAGACCCATAGCTAATTACTCATCTACTGAAAATGAGTAAATGCGAATTATCTCTAAAAGTATTGCAGATAGCCAATTTTTCTCAAATAACTCATTCACCTACTTTTGGGAGAGCTTTCAGACCCATAGCTAATTACTCACCTACTCAAAATGAGTAAATGCGAATTATCTCTAAAAGTATTGCAGATAGCCAATTTTTCTCAAATAACTCATTCACCTACTTTTGGGAGAGCTTTCACTCTGTGAAGTTTCAGACCCATAGCTAATTACTCACCTACTCAAAATGAGTAAATGCGAATTATCTCTAAAAGTATTGCAGATAGCCAATTTTTCTCAAATAACTCATTCACCTACTTTTGGGAGAGCTTTCACTTGGTGAAGTTTCAGACCCATAGCTAATTACTCACCTACTCAAAATGAGTAAATGCGAATTATCTCTAAAAGTATTGCAGATAGCCAATTTTTCTCAAATAACTCATTCACCTACTTTTGGGAGAGCTTTCACTTGGTGAAGTTTCAGACCCATAGCTAATTACTCACCTACTCAAAATGAGTAAATGCGAATTATCTCTAAAAGTATTGCAGATAGCCAATTTTTCTCAAATAACTCATTCACCTACTTTTGGGAGAGCTTTCACTTGGTGAAGTTTCAGACCCATAGCTAATTACTCACCTACTGAAAATGAGTAAATGCGAATTATCTCTAAAAGTATTGCAGATAGCCAATTTTTCTCAAATAACTCATTCACCTACTTTTGGGAGAGCTTTCACTTGGTGAAGTTTCAGACCCATAGCTAATTACTCACCTACTCAAAATGAGTAAATGCGAATTATCTCTAAAAGTATTGCAGATAGCCAATTTTTCTCAAATAACTCATTCACCTACTTTTGGGAGAGCTTTCACTTGGTGAAGTTTCAGACCCATAGCTAATTACTCACCTACTGAAAATGAGTAAATGCTAATTATCTCTAAAAGTATTGCAGATAGCCAATTTTTCTCAAATAACTCATTCACCTACTTTTGGGAGAGCTTTCACTCTGTGAAGTTTCAGACCCATAGCTAATTACTCACCTACTCAAAATGAGTAAATGCGAATTATCTCTAAAAGTATTGCAGATCGCCAATTTTTCTCAAATAACTCATTCACCTACTTTTGGCAGAGGTTTCACTTGGTGAAGTTTCAGACCCATAGCTAATTACTCACCTACTCAAAATGAGTAAATGCGAATTACCTCTAAAAGTATTGCAGATAGCCAATTTTTCTCAAATAACTCATTCACCTACTTTTGGGAGAGCTTTCACTTGAAGTTTCAGACCCATAGCTAATTACTCACCTACTCAAAATGAGTAAATGCGAATTATCTCTAAAAGTATTGCAGATAGCCAATTTTTCTCAAATAACTCATTCACCTACTTTTGGAAGAGCTTTCACACAGGAAAATGAAAAATTGTGAATATCTCGGAAAAGCTATTTCTTCTGCTTTAATGCTTGGCAGGAGATACACACCGCGGCAGTGGTCTTGACAAAAATTTTTGTCTCCCCAAAAATGGTGGCCATTTTGAATTTTCAAAGTTTTTGCAAAACACAAAAATGCTTATATCTCGAAAACCGTGCTATATGGAGCGAACTCAACAAAATTTTTGACCTGCTGGGTATCTCTGCAGAGTAGCCATGCCAATTTTCAAAATATTTTTGTCTCGCCAAATATAGCGGACATTTTTAATTTTTTTATTTTTTGCAAAACACAAAAATGCTTATATCTTGAAAACCGTGCTAGATAGAGCAGACTGCGCTGACTTTGGTTGCCACAACAGTATAAGGCTAGAAACGAAGCATTTTCTTAATACTTTAGCACTCACCTTTATATCCTTTTCGGGACGCTTTGTTTTTGCTATGCAAAAACATTATCTTTTTTTTTTGCGAGCGATCCTCTAGTTTCCATTGTTTCATAATTTTTCTCCATGCTATGTTTAGTATTGTTTACTACTTACATGACTGTATATGATTGATAGCTATGTTTACAGTTATATCACTTGGTAAAGGTCAAATAAAACTGTTGTTCTCCTTTATTGCAGGTAGCCCTCAGAATACGGCCTCTTAATGAAGATGAAATTATTCAGGGTGCCACACCTGTGGCCCATGCAGCAGAAAACATGGTAAGTGATAATGCTTGCCATTCCTGCAAGTATGTGACATGTAAAATAGCAAAAACAAAAAAACTGTATCACTGCTCTGGAATGATTTGATAATTTGCTCAAGGATATTTAAGTAAAAACTTTGATCAAGTGTAACATTTGTTATATCTCATGCATGGAGACAAAAACTAACTAAAGTAAATGCATGCAGACATTACCTCTGTTGCTTTGTGACAAAGTGAAAAAAAAAGAAAAAGGAATTATTAAGAGCTTTAAACACTGAGTCACATTAGTAGTTTATTTACATGACTAATTGTAAATGTTGATATCACTGTTGTTATCTACTTGTCCACATTATCATAAGATTTATGACTATATCACAGGCACTGAATTAACCCTTAGGTCTAATCCTCAAAAGGTGGGCTACAATCCTCGGATCTCTTTAAAAGAAAGCCCCACCACTTGTAAGGTGGATTTAATTGTAATTAGCCCACTTCTTTTTGTAACCTTTAGGATGGCTTCAACTTTTTTAAATTGACAGTTGAGTAACTTTTAATAACCCTTAGATCTAATTGTCAAAGGGTAGACTACAATTCCTCCGATCTAACTTAGTGTAAGATATTTCATGCACATATCATTGTTATAGGGCAATTAAGTGGATATCTTAAACCAAAAGGCTGACCATGAATGAAAGTTTAACTTTCATACATGAGTTTGTCCATTTCATGAAATGGATAGCAAAATACCGGTATATATGGATTTGTCTGTTTCACGAAATGGACAGTTGGACAATTTTCTTGTCCATTTCACGAAATGGACAATTTCACACTTGGGTCATAACATAGACATTACTTCTTCTGCATGATGACAAAGTGAAAAAAAAATTTGTAAAAGTATGATCTCCCATAGTTTTAGATTTGTCAACTCCAAACTTTGAAACCTAATTACTGTGTACTTGATTGCAAATTGAATAATGCACAAAAACAGTCCAAAAATATTATAATTGCAGAGAATTTCCCATTCCTTACTCTAATACCCTAGTTCCAATTCTCATGAGCTTGCCTCACAACCACCTGGATAGTGTAGCTAGTACTGAGCATAATGTTATTTATGGTAGGATTAGTCTTTTCAGTTGTAGAGGCAGATAACATAAGATGCCAGTTATATTTTTATTAAAGTCCGTTCTGAGTGAGCATTTCAGTACCGAGCAGTTATGACCAAACTTTTTGGTCATATGTTGTTTTCGACTTATTATTTTGGTGCTATGAGAGGTCCTCAGTAGCCTAGTAGGTTAGCACGTTTAGCATCTAATCACAGGCTTGCACCTCTGTGTAGAATCGACTCCTGCATGTGACAAAGCTGAGGAACCTGTCACAATATGACCATGGCTGTAACGGGAAGTTAAATAACAACTTTGATTTTGTGGTGCTATGAACCATCTTTCTGCTGCTACACCCAATATTTCTTGTTGGGACTTTTATTGTTCATTCTGTGAAAATGGAGTTAATTAATCTTGTCTCATTAGAAGGTTAATCAGACAGTTTCGCCAAGCGTTCCCAGGGCATGGTGTCAATAACTTGTACTTGCAATTATCAATATACTTGTACTTGAGTCATTGATACCAGTACTTGTAGTACTTTAATGTACCTGACCCCAGGCTTGGGTGTTATAGCTGTAATCTTTTTGAATCAAAACGGTCAGGGTTAAGTCATAAGGACAGTCCATTTGTTGTCAGATTTGTTTTCTGTTTGTCGTTATGTTGTTTTTTCCACGCAGGAACAACTAAGTGTTGTGCTGATTTTTTTTACCCTTGTTCAATAGAACTTAAGTCACAGTAGCCTCTCAAGTTAAAAAAGTGATAAGTCGCATACATGGAACTGGGGACTAAGATATACTTAATGACTACTTTTTAAGGCAGGGAGTAACTCAAATTAGGTAAAAGGGCAAGTACGACTGCCATCACATTTGTTTTTGTGACATTAGTCAGCTTGATCTGTCCTTTGAAGCTTTGTGTCACAGAAACATAAGACATGCAGGTTTGGAGTAAGGACCATAAAATTGTCACCGCATGAAATTTGCCTCTGAGAAAAATCAGCTCGTTCTCTGTGAATTATGGGAAGCTTTCTCATCAAAGTTGTGAAATTTGGGACTGTTATAAGCCACTTATGTTAACTGATGCAAAATCACTGTAATTCAGCCACTTGAATATTTTCAAGGGGTGTTCATTTCATATAATGTGGCAAATTTCATGACCATTCCTGTAGTTAGGTTTACATGGGACTGGGTGGGTGAGTGTATGACTGCTGTAGAGTGTTGGCACTGTTGGGATTGCTGAGTCTCAGCTGTTGGTTGGGAATGCCAGCCATAATTACACTTGTCTCATTTTATTGAGATTTGCTGACAGCTGAAATAACTGGGATTAACTATAGTGTGATTATGACTAGTAGCAGGTGGAGCTAGTGGGGAGGAGAGATGGAGGGTGTTGTCCTTTTGTGGATCAGGATGTTGTTATGAAGTGTTTTGAAACCTGCAATATTTCAGTGTTTATTTTAGAAGCAAGTGCTCAGGCTTCCAGTTTGAAGTCATTTGTACATTTATCCAAAATACATTCCATAGAATAATACATGTAGTATTTGCATTGGTAAGTTCAAAGGATGTAATTTTAAAATCACTCACCAGTTCAATTCCAGGTTGCAATATACTGTCATTTCAGTGATAAACACCTTAACTGTAGTACCCAACACTTAATGCCCCTGTTCCACCAAAGGACTAAGCCCCGATCCTGTCCGCGACCCTTAATCGTGGACAATCGGTGAAAAAAAAAGGTAAAATGGGCGGGAATACTGAATCGGTATCAAAGCCCGGGATTAAGTTCAGATCGGCCTCAGGAAGCCTGAGGAGGCCCCAGGTGGCCCCACACAGTCCTCGACTGTTCTGCGACTAAGAACCAATTAAGCCATTTTTCAGGTCAGTTTGAACCACGATCTTGTTGTAGACATACCGACTGGGTCCCAGGACACCTCAGGACTCCTGGGACTAAGCCCCGACTAACCCCCGATTAAGTCCCGGCTTCCTCAGGCGTCCTGAGGCCTCCTCAGTGTTCCTTAGACCACGATGGCCGATTCTTGTTTTTCAAGAAAACTGCATTCTCTGGGTATATATATAAATTCTGGGATGTAATTATCATTACTTTTCTGGGAACATAGCAGGATGCCACCTTTCAATAGAAGACAGCTTCAGCAACAATTTAGGGCTTTTTTAGTTTTTATTCAGTTACATATAATGATGTATTTGCTATTTCTACGTCGACCACAGCAACCACCACCAGCAGCAGCACCTCCACCACCACCACCAGCCAGACAGAGACCTAGAAGAAGGCACAACATGTGGGTCAGGCCATGGCTACTACAGAGAGAAGAGAGGGGGGCCTATCACAACATTATGGCTGAACTGTATGCCACAGACATTCCAGGATTCACCAATTTCATGAGGATGACCTCAGAATTCTTTGAAATGATAAAGACCAGACTGGAACCATGTCTAGCCAGGCAGGCCACCAACTACAGAGCTCCAATCAGTGTTGGGGAAAAGTTAGCCCTCACCATCAGATATCTGGCTACTGGAGAGTCATACACATCATTTTCCTGTCAGTTCAGGGTTGGCAGATCCACCATTTCCAAGTTTCTACCAGAGGTCTGCAGGGCCATCCAGGATGAGTTCACCAGAGAGTACCTCAGATGTCCTACCACTCCAGATGAGTGGAAAGAACTGGAAACAGAATTCAGGATCAGGTGGAACGTTCCACATGCCCTGGGAGCGCTTGATGGCAAGCATGTGGCCCTGAAGAAACCCAAGAACTCTGGAGCCCTGTACCACAACTATAAGGGATTCTTTTTAATAGTAATGTTGGCCTTGGTTGATGGACAGTACAAGTTCAGATGGGTGGATGTGGGTACAGCTGGATCTTGCTCAGATGCCCAGATATTTAATTACCTGTCACCTGAAGAGGAAGATTGATGATGGCAGCATAGGCTTCCCTGACCCAGTACCTATAACCCAGGGTGGTCGAGATGTCCCCTACTTCATCCTGGCAGATGATGCATTTGCCCTGAAGACCTGGCTAATGAAACCCTATGGCAGAAGGATGTTAACCAGAGAGGAAAGGATTGCCAACTACAGAATATCAAGGGGCAGGAGAGTTGTTGATAATGCTTTTGGCATCCTGGTTTCAAGATTTAGAGTCATGATTGAACTACCCCCAGAAACAGTCAGGGATGTGGTCTTGACCTGTGTGATTCTGCACAACATACTGAGAAGCCAGTATCAAGGTCAACATGGTGGTCAACAGCCTGGTGGTGATGATGATGACGATGTGCCTGGTGATAGTCGGTTGATTGGTGGTGCTGCTGATTGTGGTTGCGACAGAAACCCTGCCAGAGAAGCCAAAAGACTGAGGGATTACCTCAAGGACTACTTCAATAATGAGGGAGCAGTGGCCTGGCAAGATGGCAGAATATAACTGCTACTGCAGTAACCAGTCCTTTTCAGGACTACCAAATATTCCAAAAACAATTAATCAGCTGTGCTTGTTCCAAATAACCCAACCATTACCAAACATAAGTCACCCAACCAACAAACAGACAAACCCAATGCCCAACATAAGTCCCACAAATAATAGACAAACGCAATGCCAAACATAAGTCACCCAACAAAGAAACAGACAAACCCAATGCCCAACATAACTTGCTAAATGGAATAAATATTGCAGACATTTTGAAAGCTACACCCTTTTTTGAGTTAAATTTTTCTTGTCTTCTGGAAAAATAACTGAAACTAAAAGTTTTTCCTTTATTGCAAATCTCAAAATAATTTTTTTCCTCTACTTCAAGAAAATTTAGAAAATATAACCACCCAAGTAGTTCTCTTTAGAGTATGGTTTATCTGTCTGTTGGTTGTGGGGAGTTATGTTTGCAAATTGGTTTGTCAGTCCGTTGGGTGGGGGTTATGTTTGGTATTGGGTTTGTCTGTTTGTTGGTTGGTGGCTATGTGATAGCATAATATCTTTAACTCTAGGGATGGTGTCAGTGTTGGACTTTTTTTATTACAGATTTAAACCAATCCCATGGATTTTAAGCTACAAATGGGCAGATTATTGGCCATATTTGGAGTTGATTTATCTAATTTTTTTCTATGTGGCCTTCTGTTGTTATGTGTATTACCGTGGGTTATTTGTTTCATGTTTGGGGTGGTGTGGGTGTTGGGCTTTTTTCTTTTTTTTTTGTGTTGTGATAAGTATTTGTACTGAACTGTTATGTTTTGGGAGGGGAATTTGAAGAACATGCAGCTATTAATTGTTTTTGGAATATTTAGGCGGCCCTGAAAAGGGCCGGCCCATGGCGGGTATGAGACCCACCCGGACTGGCTGGCTACTGAGGAGGCTGCTGCTGTTGAGGCGGTGCTGTGGTGGTGATGGTGTAGAGCTGCTGCTGTGGCTGCTGAGGCTGCTCAATGATCTGTGTTGTTGTTAGATCTGGTAGCTGGCTTAGTATTCCACTTAAGTTGTGTCTCATGCTGCCCTCGTCCTATACTGTGACCACTGATGTAGGGTTTCCAAAGCCAATGGGGCTGGGTGTGTAGTGGACGTAACTGCTGGAACTGCTGCCTGCTGCTGCCTGGGTGGAACTAGACACCTGTTGAGTGGTTGTTGGCTGTATCCCGACCCTCTGTGACTCTTTGGTAATAGTGGCTGATCTCTTGGGTAGTACTTGACGTCTATGAGTGTTCTTTACTGCTTCAATGTCTCTAAAAATCCTGCCCTTGAGGTCCTCAAACTCCTCTTGAGTCATCTTTTCAGCGTCTGATACCACGTAGTCAAAGAAGGGCTGCCTGTCTGACTTCTGCTGCAGGAAACCTGAGATCAGTGTCCTCATCTGGTCAAAGTGCTCGAGTATCTTGGAACCTGTAGAAACTGGTGTAGATGTAAGTATTGGTTGACTTCTACTCTCCCTCAGGACACTGGACTCAAGATGTTCTGTATCAGTAGTAGATCCACGAGATTCTTCATGCCTGCTGGTGTTGGGACTGGCCTCGAACCCAGAGCTTCTGTTGGCCCCCTTGCGTCTGATGTGGGTCTTAAGGAAACCCATCTGCTGGTAGACCCAGGACTGTCTCTTGGTCATCTCTCTTGGGGCTTGGCCAGACTGTAGCTTGGAGAGCTTGCCATAACGAGTTCTCTGTGACTCAACCCACCTTCTGACATCAAAGGGCTGGAGCTTCAGTTCTGCAGAGATTTCTGCCCAGAGAGCCTCCTTCCTATGTCTGTCATGGAAACGTCCATGCTCCTTGTCGTACAGCTCTGGGTGCTCCTTCACAAACTCTACAATGGCATTTTCTTGGCTGTCAGTGAATGTAGCACAAACCCTGGCTCTCTTGGCTGCTGAGTGGCACTCTGATTCTTCCTCACACCTCTCATCTTCTTCGCAAGCTTCCTCAGTAACTTGCAAACCTTCCTCTGTATCCTCTATCCTCTCTTCTGTCTCTTCTGTCCCCTCCTCTGTCCTCTCCTCTGTCCTTTCCTCTGTCCTCTCCTCCAACTCTCCACCTTCCTTCTCCCTCTCCTCTTGCCTCTCCTCCATCTTCTTCTTTCCTGTCTTTCCTCCTTTCTCTTTCCTCATAACTCCAGTGAATATCACAAAAAAAAAGTAAAAAAACTGAAATGTGTCGCCTAACTAAATTTGCCCTAAGCTCAAGTAAAATGTAAAAAAACTGAAAACTCCTAGCAGTAAGTGACACACGTCTCTCAGTAGCCAACCAGTCCAAACACAGAAAGCGTGTGCGTGGTCACTTATGTAGTCCCAGACCTCCCCCCCCCCCCCCCCCCCCCCATTGCCTCTTTTTGGTTTCAAGCGCGCGGAAAAGAGTCGGTACTTAGTCCCAAACCACCTGTGGCGTCCTCAGACCGTCGCAGACTAAATTTGTGTGGTCCCAGGTGGCCTGAGGAGGCCGGCTTGGATCAGTTTGGATCGGTTTCTCTTAGTCAGGGTTAGTCCCAGACCCAGATTTCTTAGTCGCAGGACACCTGACGGTCTGAGGCTTCCTGGGACTAATGAAACCGATTCCTTTTCACACGCATGAAACTTCAAAGATCTGTTATGAGTCGGAGACTGACAACAGGCTTCCTGGGACTAAGCTAGTAACGCCTGGGACTAAGGGTCGCAGGAGGCCTGAGACAACATAGGACTGTGTAAATTTGGGTCTGAGGAAGCCTGAGACTGAACATTTTGTTGACGGCGGGAAATAAGAATCGGTTTGGGTCGTGAGAAATATCAAACATGTTTGATTTTTCTTACGGCCACAACCGACAACTACCGATCCATACAGAACGCCTGGGACTAAGCAAATATTTGAAACCGACTACAAAAAACCCTTAATCAGGAAGCTTAGTCGTGTGGTGGAACACCCACATAAGATATAACAATTTTGGATGACCTGGGGTAAGAAAATGAATACTACCTTTGTGGAAAGCACACTTTGACATCTGTAAATTTTACATTTTTTGTGCTACATATACAGCAAAATCTAAAATCCTGTTACATATACAGGAAGTCTGTCAGAATAATACAAGAGAGAGAAATGTTTTAAAATATTTGTTTAAGTTTGGTAGATTCTGTATAAAAGGCAGGGAGTGTGACAATTTTGTTGCTATCAAAACTTCCCTCCCTCCCCTCCCACTTTTTTGGAAAAATGCATCACTCTAAAGCGATTCTTAAAAAAATTCTGATATTCTCTAACTTAACATGTATAGCTCATTGGCAGTCTTTGAGAGTTGATACTAGTCCTAATTAGTTATTAAGTTATTTAAATCAAAAGGTTGGTATGTTGATTGAATGCCATTAATCCAGAGATTGTTATTATTTGACTTGCTAAGTTAGTGAAGCCTTAGTTTGGTGTTTTGCTCTAATGCCCCTGTTCCACCATAGGATTAATCCCCAATTTCTCCTGGGATCCTTACCCTTGAGAGTCCGTGAAAAAAACATGAAAAATGGGTGGGAAAATGGAATCCTGATCCAGGTCTGGGATCAAACCCAGATCGTCCTCAGGAAGCCACAGGGAGCCTGAGACGTCCTCAGACAAGTCACAATCGTTCCCCGACTATAAAGCGATTAAGCCACGTTTGTGATCAGTTTCAACCCCGATCCTGTCGGTAATATACAGACTGGGTCTCAGACTGGTGTGAGACTTCCTCAGTCCGCCAGGGACTAATAACCGATTTCCTCAGACAGCAAAGGCCGATTTTTGTTGAGGTCTGGGACTAAGTCCAGGCCTCCTGGGACTAAGAGTCCAGGGATTAAGAGTCTTAGGACGCCTCAGACAAAATAGGATTGTGTAAATTTGGGTCTCAGGAGGCCTGAAGAAGCCTGAGACAGAGAAATTTGTGGGTAGGGGCAAAAGTGGATCGGTTACAATGATGGCAAATATTAAACATGTTTGTTATTTTTACTGACCACAACAGACTCAAGCTGACTGTCCAGGACTCTAAATTTTTAGTAAACTGATCCCCAAAAACCCTTAATCTGGAGCCTTAGTCATGTGGTGGAACAGGGGCATAAACATAAATGAGAAATAGATGGAAACTTGAATAAATAATACACAGTTTATCAAGGACAAATATATCTTGAACACAAACTGTGTTTGTATACTTTACATTAGCTAGCTAAGGCAATTATCTTGTTATATTTAGTTTCTTGTACTTGTCTTTGGCTGATTGATCTTTTATAGTGTATGATATGTGCAGTGACTATTATATATGAGTGTCAGATGTCATTTTTATGAAACATCAGATTTTATGAGATCATGAACTTTCTCTGACTTTATGGCTGCTTAATTGTGCAGTTTGTGTGCTTTTTTATCGTACAAAGTTAACATCAAACTTTACCATTTTTTATAACTTGAGCATGTTATTCATATTTAAACAGTAATACTTTTCCCAATATCTGAATAGATTCTTACCTTTCAGAAAAAGGCCCAGGGTGTAGTAGTGACAAACTGATATCCTTGAGGTCAGAGGTTCAAATCTTGGCTCTGACCTAAATTCATGGATTTAAAAAAAAAAAAAAAACTTTTACAGTGATGATCCAGTAGCCTGGTATAAATTTCCTGTCAATATTTGGTTTTCCCAATCTTTTATTTGCTACACAGGCAAATGCCAAATACTACGTACTTGATCAACAAAAGTTTTACACCTTTAATTCCCTTAAATTTCCTGGCAACTATTGTTAATGACCTATGCCTGTTATGGGTTATGCGATTTCTGAAAAATGGCTCTGTTCTGTGTGACTTACAGGCTGCTGTATCAGAGATTAAACACAATGAAAATCTCTTGATATTGGCTTAAGTGACTTACCTGGGGTTTCTTTTTGTATTTATAATGATAAAGATGGTGGTGCTGATGGATCCATTAGATGATCCTGATGATGTTCTCCGGGTGAACAGATCCAGAGAAAAGACCTACGTCTTTGACATTGCTTTCGATGGCTCTGCCACTCAGGTAAAACTCGAGTGAAACTACAGCATGTCAAATTATTACTACTGGGACAAACACCTAAAGTTCCGCAATGTATTTGCCAAATTTGAACTTTTCCACAAAAGTGATAAATGTAATCAATGTTTTACTCATATGAAAAATAATTTAGATTTCCCCGGTGTCAAATATCAGATGTTTGTCATACCTCACACTAAACCATTTTGTATGAATATGTGAATTGATGACTCGGAAACTTCAAACTTCAATTTATAACTATTTTAATTGTTTTTGTATCATTTAATACATTTTATCATTTAATACATTTTAATTTACAGATGTATAGTTCTTTGTGAATGGAGTTAAATAAAGATACTAATTTTTTTTTCATTTTATTTTGTCTTAAGTAATAGATATATTTCACAATCTGAACTTCAGATAAAGGTATTTAAATAAATATTCAAAGATAAACTAAACAGTGCAAATAAATAGTCTAGGGCATGACATTGCTTTCAACTTTAGCCAGTATACAGTAGTTAGAAATACTCTTCCATTAATACCTACCCTCTTATCAGGATATTCCAAGTTAATAAGAGGTATTATGTTTAGGTCACTTTGACATTTAACCAAACACTGCTCACCTTTAATTATTATTTTATCCAGAAAGAAGTCTATGACCAGACAACCAAATCTCTGATCCCAAATGTGATAGAAGGATACAATGCCACAGTTTTTGCATATGGTGCTACAGGTCAGTATTTTCATGGTTTTGTTATTTATGCAGTGTGGGGCAATAAAAATCACCTGATTTTCTGTAGGTAACCAAGTGGAAAGAGCGTGTGCTCATGAGAAAACATATATATCCATAAATAATATGGATCAAATGGGGAAAACCTTATAGATCATATCAGTCAAATTTTTGTACCTTATTTTCGTTTTTCACATTTTTTGTAAAAAAAAATTCCAGGTATTGAGCTTTTTTTTTCAACAGAATTGTTCACATAAATCGCCATATTAACTAACATCTCTGGTTGGTTACTACTGAAATAGGGGTCTCTGGGTAGGATCAATTACTGAGAAACAGATACCTGACCCTGTTGTTTTTTTCCACCCCAAGCACACCACAATTTTGGCTTTGTGCCATAATCATTTTAAAAACATTTTAGAAAAATTGTAGAAACTTTTAAAATGTGTTCCAATCCACAATGTTTAAAGAGTGGAGTACTGTAACAGAGATATGAGACCTGGGCTTATATTCACTAAAATATTTATTCTCAGAAATATTTCTGATTCAAAGAATTCTCTTAGAAAATCGGGATTTCTGAAAAAGAAATTTTCAAAAATTGTCAATAAGTATATTTTTCAAATTTCCATACAGTTAATCCACAAATAATTACACTGTCATGCATGTCAAATGCATGTCATGTTTTCTCTACAAGTGGTTATATCCACAGAAAAAGAGGGTTTATTCAATTGTAATCTTGTTAAAGTACTACTTTTATACTTTGATCTAACAAGGTTACATTAGAATTTTACTACTGTCAAAAATACCCAAGTGTTTGTCAAAAATAAAGAAATGATTTGTTGTCAGTGCCAAAAAACAAAAACAGTACATTTTTTGTGTGTTTGTTCATTCACCAAAAGATCCCTGTAATGAAGTGTGCTACAATAGTTTTTGTCACTATAAAAAGGCATGTGAAGTACTTTCATTGGATGACCATTTACTGCATATTTTATAACTTTGAAAGCTCATAGTATCTTTAATCATAATCTTTTATGTCTTCAAACATGATAGAAATTAACAAACTTGCAAAAATAAAAACAAACCAAACAAAAAAGTTATATCCAAGTGAAATTGATCACTGAAGACAAGAAAAGACTGATTTAATCTCAAGCTGACAGACACCTCTATCGATAAGCCAAAAATCTAAATGATATAAGTTCCCACAATCAAGGGGAATATATAATTTTTAGCTGACAAAAAAGTGATATAAATATTGATGTAATTAAAGAATTACCTGTCACCGTAGGTAATGAAGCACTTTACTACATTATATTGTTTGTAATCAGTTGAGCAATGTCAGTATATTTAAAATGTAGATTAAGCTACTTCCTGTTTCTGGACATACCAGGTGTAATAAGAATGTTTATTGCCTTATATAATTAACTGTATGCTAATTGTATTTCGACTGCTAATTTTCCAGGATTCAGTCTCATCAGAGGCATGATTAATCATCATCTGGACTCATTGAGGTACTTTAGGGGTTCTGGTGTTGAACCACCATTTGAACCGGTGTAAAAGTAAATCTTCCCCCCCGTAAAATCTCCCCCCCCGGGGGGCAAAATTTTCTAGAAAATAGTCCCCCCCCGCCATGAAAATTTACCCCCCCACCTGTGATAATGATAAAAAATATTAATATTTTCAAATTGTCTTTATTTAAACAGTGTACAAAGAATACAAGGGAAGTCAATAATTTCTACAATATAAAAGCACCATAAAAGGTAATATAAAATGCAGATTACAAAACATCTAACCTCTTTATGCTAACTGTATTACAGATTACTGACATTGATCACACTTTAGATTCTGCCATAAGCAGGCTATGTGTGCTTTCTTTGAACATTTTTTACAGTTTTTCATAGATCTGTTGTTTGGCTGCCTACATAAACAGTCTATTTCAATTGAAAATGTCCTTTCTTCAAGAGTGGTTACTTTACACTCAGTTGTTGGAAATGGACACATTTCACCCTTTTCTAGGCAATCTCTGAGATGGGGCCGGAGTCTTTTACTGTCCAGCCTTAATGTCTTAACATCTATACCATTTAAAATGGCTGTTGAAAAGACAATATCAAATTCTAAATTACTGTTGAAGATTACACTTTTGAAATATCTTATTTAAATTTCAATGATTACAAGTCATACAAAAAGTAAACCTGAAAGTTTGGAATGCAAGTTATTATTATAATATACCTAACCAGAAGAAAAGATCAAACCCTAAAATACCGTGCTGTTTAATGGGTGTTCATTCCATTCATAGAATTCACACCATAAGTGACCATGATAGATAAAAATAAATGTTAGGTAATGATGATATTAGAAGTAATCTGAAGTAAAACCATACACTGATAAAGTACAGGTCTGCATAATGAGTTTAATGATTTTTTTATTTCATTCAAAGAAGTTATACAACAAGTAAAACTAATGGATCTTCCAAAATGGAAGGTATTATTAATGAAATAAACATATACAATGCTAAAGTACAGGTACAGGTCTGCATATGTGTCATGTTTTTGTTTCATTCAAATAAGTGATGCAACAAGGAAACCTAATAGTTCCACCAAAATGGAAGGTATTATTATCACAAATCTAAAAGGATAGCAAAATATGAAATGGCAAACAGCAGGTCTGTATGACAGATATTCTAAAAACTAATAAAGTACAAAACTAACAGTTCAAGATTAATGTCCTTAGGTGGGGGGGAAAATTTTCAGGCGGGGGGTATTATTTTCTAGAAAATATTCCCCCCCGGGGGTAATATTTTCTAGAAAATCCTCCCCCCGGGGGGGAATATTTTATGGGGGGAAGATTTACCATTACACCGGCTCTGAACCTGTGATGAACCGGTTCTGAACCTGTAATTTGCAGGTTCAACCTGTTGTACCATTTTCTGAGACACCTGACCCACTCAATAACCAGTCAATTATTGACTTCATGAATCAAAACGTTCAATCCGATATAAACGAATCACAACTGGAAGATTCTAAAAACAAGGAAATACAAAAAATATTTAAACCTAAATCTAGTTGGAGGCCAAACCCACCAAATAGAGCATTAGAAACATTCCAAAGGTCAGTTAAACAGGAAATACTGAAACACAAAAACCTCACACGGGAGGAATCAAAAGGCCTAAAAACCTTAAGAGACAATCCACACCTGGTATAAGGCTGGTAATAAAAAAAGCAGACAAAGGATCAGCAGTAGTTGTAATGAACACTTCTGACTACCTCAGAGAAGGATATAGACAATTAGAAGACACTAACTTTTACCAAAAAATTCCAGATGATATCACCAACAAGATATCTGACAGAATAGCCCAACAGCTACTTAAAATGAGATCACTAGATTTGATTTCTGACAAAAACTTTGAATACTTGAATATTAATAACCCAACAGAAGCCAGGTTTTACTTACTACCAAAGATCCACAAAAAGGATATACCTGATAGGCCTATCTGTAGCTCAATAAACCACCCCACATGCCACATAAGCAAGTTTGAGGATGAACATATTAAACAATATGTACCAAAGACCAAATCATATGTCAGAGATACCCAACACTTCATATCAAGACCAGGGATGGGGTCAATGTACTTTGTACTTAAGTACATTTGTACTTAAGTACATTTTTTAAAGTACTAAAATGTACTTAAGTACATTTTTAAATTTCAAGTACATGTACTTGAATTGTACTTAAGTACATTTTCAATTTGATGTACTTACAAGTACATTTAAGTCCTTTTTAAGTACTTTTAGTTTTAAGCAAATTTTCACTAATTTTTCAAAAGTTTGTGTGATTATAACACTTTATAATATGATTATATAATCATTAAGCGTCCCGCAAGGGACGCTTGTTTGTGTATGGGAGAGCTTCTGGCTCCGCCGGCTCCGCCGGCTCCGGCGGCTCCGCCGGCTCCGCCGGCTCCGCATTTTGTTTTCCTTATAACTCTGTAACCGTTAGGCGGATTCTTTTCAAATTTGGCAGGTTTAGGCAGTAGCCTTGGGGAATTTTTTTGAATATGCTGCAGTGACATTTCAACCAATCAGAGAGGTCACATGACCAAAAATGTCTTTTTTCGATGGGGAAGCTTGTCCGGATGATAACTTGAAAGGAATTTTATCAATTCACCTGAAACTTGGCAAATACATTCATTCTATTAAAATCTGGAAATCATTAGATTTTGGCATTGATTGGTCAAGAAATGGCCGAGTAATTAATGATTAATTAATCATTACGAATTTTCCAAATAAGGAAAACACAAAAATGCTTATATCTCGAAAACCGTGCTAGATAGAGCGATTTCGACGAAATTTTTGACCCGCAGGGTATCTCTGCGGAGTAGTTTTCCCAATTTTCAAAAAATTTTTGTCTCGCCCAAAATGGCGGCCATTTTGAATTTTCGAAATTTTCGCAAAAATTGCAAAACACAAAAATGCTTATATCTCGAAAACCGTGCTAGATAGAGCGATTTCGACGAAATTTTTGACCCACAGGGTATCTCTGCAGAGTAGTTATCCCAATTTTGAAAAAATTTTTGTCTCGCCAAAAATGGCGGCCATTTTGAATTTTCGAATTTTTCGCAAAAATTGCAAAACACAAAAATGCTTATATCTCAAAAACCGTGCTAGATAGAGCAATTTCGACAAAATTTTTGACCCGCAGGATATCTCTGCGGAGTACTTTTCCCAATTTTCAAAAAAATTTTGTCTCGCCAAAAATGGCGGCCATTTTCAATTTTCGAAATTTTCGCAAAAATTGCAAAACACAAAAATGCTTATATCTCGAAAACCCTGCTAGATAGAGCGATTTCGACGAAATTTTTGACCCACAGGGTATCTCTGCAGAGTAGTTATCCCAATTTTGAAAAAATTTTTGTCTCGCCAAAAATGGCGGCCATTTTGAATTTTCGAATTTTTCACAAAAATTGCAAAACATAAAAATGCTTATATCTCGAAAACCCTTCTAGATAGAGCGATTTCGACGAAATTTTTGACCCACAGGGTATCTCTGCAGAGTAGCTGCCAATTTTCAAACAAAAAATTTCTCGCAAAAAATGGCGGCCATTTTGAATTTTCGAATTTTTCGCAAAATTGCAAAACACAAAAATGCTTATATCTCCAAAACCGTGCTAGATAGAGCGATTTCGACGAAACTTTTGACCCGCAGGGTATCTATGCAGAGTAGCCATGCCAATTTTCAAAAAAATTTTGTCTTGCCAAAAATGGCGGCCATTTTGAATTTTCGAAATTTTGCGCAAAAATTGCAAAACACAAAAATGCTAATATTTCGAAAACCGTGCTACATAGAGCGATTTCAACAAAATTTTTTATCTTCAGGGTATCTCTGCAGAGCAGCTATCCCAAAGAGCTTTCACTTGGTGAAGTTTCAGACCCATAGCTAATTGCTCACCTACTCAAAAAGAGTAAATGCGAATTACCTCTAAAAGTATTGCAGATGGCCAATTTTTCTCAAATAACTCATTCACCTACTTTTGGAAGAGCTTTCACATGGTGAAGTTTCAGACCCATAGCCAATTACTCACCTACTCAAAATGAGTAAATGTGAATTATCTCTAAAAGTATTGCAGATAGCCAATTTTTCTCAAATAACTCTTTCACCTACTTTTGGGAGAGCTTTCACATGGTGAAGTTTCAGACCCATAGCTAATTATTTACCTACTCAAAATGAGTAAATGCTAATTATCTGTAAAAGTATTGCGGATACCCAATTTTTATCAAATAACTCATTCATCTACTTGTGGGAGAGCTTTCACATGGTGAAGTTTCAGACCCATAGCTAATTACTCACCTACTCAAAATGAGTAAATGCGAATTATCTCTAAAAGTATTGCAGATAGCCAATTTTTCTCAAATAACTCATTCACCTACTTTTGGGAGAGCTTTCACTTGGTGAAGTTTCAGAACCATAGCTAATTACTCACCTACTCAAAATGAGTAAATGCGAATTATCTCTAAAAGTATTGCAGATAGCCAATTTTTCTCAAATAACTCATTCACCTACTTTTGGGAGAGCTTTCACTTGGTGAAGTTTCAGACCCATAGCTAATTACTCACCTACTCAAAATGAGTAAATGCGAATTATCTCTAAAAGTATTGCAGATAGCCAATTTTTCTCAAATAACTCATTCACCTACTTTTGGGAGAGCTTTCACTTGGTGAAGTTTCAGACCCATAGCTAATTACTCACCTACTCAAAATGAGTAAATGTGAATTATCTCTAAAAGTATTGCAGATAGCCAATTTTTCTCAAATAACTCATTCACCTACTTTTGGGAGAGCTTTCACTTGGTGAAGTTTCAGACCCATAGCTAATTACTCACCTACTCAAAATGAGTAAATGTGAATTATCTCTAAAAGTATTGCAGATAGCCAATTCTTCTCAAATTAATCATTCACCTACTTTTGGGAGAGCTTTCACTTGGTGAAGTTTCAGACCCATAGCTAATTACTCACCTACTCAAAATGAGTAAATGCGAATTATCTCTAAAAGTATTGCAGATAGCCAATTTTTCTCAAATAACTCATTCACCTACTTTTGGGAGAGCTTTCACTCTGTGAAGTTTCAGACCCATAGCTAATTACTCACCTACTCAAAATGAGTAAATGCGAATTATCTGTAAAAGTATTGCAGATAGCCAATTTTTCTCAAATAACTCATTCACCTACTTTTGGGAGAGCTTTCACTTGGTGAAGTTTCAGACCCATAGCTAATTACTCGTCTACTCAAAATGAGTAAATGCGAATTATCTCTAAAAGTATTGCAGATAGCCAATTTTTCTCAAATAACTCATTCACCTACTTTTGGGAGAGCTTTCACTTGGTGAAGTTTCAGACCCATAGCTAATTACTCACCTACTCAAAATGAGTAAATGCGAATTATCTCTAAAAGTATTGCAGATAGCCAATTTTTCTCAAATAAATCCTTCACCTACTTTTGGCAGAGCTTTCACTTGGTGAAGTTTCAGACCCATACCTAATTATTCACCTACTCAAAATGAGTAAATGTGAATTATCTCAAAGTATTGCAGATAGCCAACTTTTCTCAAATAACTCATTCACCTACTTTTGGGAGAGCTTTCACTCTGTGAAGTTTCAGACCCATAGCTATTTATTCACCTACTCAAAATGAGTAAATGCTAATTATCTGTAAAAGTATTGCGGATACCCAATTTTTATCAAATACTCATTCATCTACTTGTGGGAGAGCTTTCACATGGTGAAGTTTCAGACCCATAGCTAATTACTCACCTACTCAAAATGAGTAAATGCGAATTATCTCTAAAAGTATTGCAGATAGCCAATTTTTCTCAAATAACTCATTCACCTACTTGTGGGAGAGCTTTCACTTGGTGAAGTTTCAGACCCATAGATAATTATTCACCTACTCAAAATGAGTAAATGTGAATTATCTCTTAATAGTATTGCAGATAGCCAATTTTTCTCAAATAACTCATTCACCTACTTTTGGAAGACCTTTCACACACGAAAATGAAAAATTGTGAATATCTCGGAAAAGCTATTTATTCTGCTTTAATGCTCGGCGGGAGATACACACCACGGCAGTGGTCTTGACAAAAATTTTTGTCTCCCCAAAAATGGTGGCCATTTTGAATTTTCAAAGTTTTTGCAAAACACAAAAATGCTTATATCTCGAAAACCGTGCTATATGGAGTAAACTCAACAAAATTTTGGACCTGCTGGGTATCTCTGCAGAGTAGCCATGCCAATTTTCAAAATATTTTTGTCTCGCCAAATATAGCGGACATTTTTAATTTTTTTATTTTTTGCAAAACACAAAAATGCTTATATCTTGAAAACCGTGCTAGATAGAGCAGACTGCGCTGACTTTGGTTGCCACAACAGTATAAGGCTAGAAACGAAGCATTTTCTTAATACTTTAGCACTCACCTTTATATCCTTTTCGGGACGCTTTGTTTTTGCTATGCAAAAACATTATCTTTTTTTTTTGCGAGCGATCCTCTAGTTATAATTGAATTAAGCTTTTTCCACATCTTTATTGACAAACATTCATGTAGATTAAATTTTCATTAAAGTTTCACTGATATTTCTGATTCAATTTGATAACACTCTTTCTTTTAAAAAGTTTATTGTAAATGATAATAATAATGATTCAAATTATTAAAGTTTCAATACAATGAGCCAATCATGTCTTAAAAAGAGGGACAATTGTTTCAAGATTGCATATTACTTGACCTCTTTAATCCTCTTATAACTGTCCACTTTGAACTTGCCTGATCTCAGTCAATAATATCTACCCAGTATGAATGCTCTTGGTAAATTGCACCTGGGCATTTAAGATCAGGGTTGGGGTCAAGTACATTGAAATGTACTTAAGTACAAGTACAAGTACTTTGTTAATTTTGAAGTACAAGTACAAATACAAGTCCTTTTTTCATCAAAGTACTTAAGTACAAATACAAGTACTTTCCAAAGTACTTAAGTACAAGTACTTTTTATCCGTGAATGACAAAGTAAATTATAAAACACACCATCAAATTCATTATGTTTTAAATAAATTAACCTCTCCCAATGCACCATGTTACAAAAGATATCAAATAAAAGGTTGATGGAAAACAATACTATTAAAGTTAATGTCTGGTTATTTCATTGGGGCATGTATTAATAAAAAGTTACACTTAATCACTAATTGGTTCTTATGCATTATTATTATCTTTATAACATTAAAAGGCCCACTATTATTATTGTTTATTCTATTTTAGTGACAACAGATATTTCACAAAACAACAGATACAACAAATAAAAAAATTACACAGCTTGGTGTTAGGCTTTTAAGTCACTGTAAGTTAGAAATTAATTAAGTGTTGTGATGTTGGAAAATTTTACAGAACATGATATTTACTAACTGACAAAGAAGTAAATACATGTAACCAGTTAGCCTGATACAATAATATTATACGTTTTTAATAAGTTTTATGTTAACTAGTTCTTGTCAATTGAAGTATGAGAGTGAAACCAGAAAGCTTGCTTTGTATTACATTCTCCTTTATGAAATATATGTCTTTCTTTGGAATACAGTGTTATCACCCAAAATTGCTATTCAACAAAAGTGACAAGTAAACAATGAACTAATCCTCACCTTTAAATGTTTGACAAAATTTGAAGTGACTTTTGTGCTGTCTGCTATAACCTGAGTACAATGTTTACACTTTGATCTGACACTCCCTTCAGTATTAGCTGGAATCTCAAAATGCTTTAATACAGTATTAGCTGGAATCTCAAAATGCTTTAATACAGCAGCCAGTTTGGTAACACAATGTGAATACCATAAAAGTGAGTGGTTTGTTAATCCCCCTGTCATAGTATTTATTGTGGTCAGACAAGATAATGGCCGGTGAAGAAAAAACTCATTCCTGAGCAATTACATCACAGAGACTAATCTGGTCCTTGTGATTAACTTGGACCTATTGAAAGATCTTGAATTTCAAGACTAAAAGAACTTTGTAAAATTCCACACGGTGCCCTTATAGTCACACTTGATGTCAGTTCCTTGTATACCAATATCCCCAATCATGAAGGAATATTAGCTGTAGCCGAACACCTCAGAAGGGATCCTGAAAAACAAAAAATAGGTCCACATTTACTAAAGCTATTGGAATTGGTTTTACACTCAATGAGCTTCAATTTCAATGGAGATCACTACCTCCAAACAGGAGGTACAGCAATGGGTACTGCAGCTGCCCCTAATTATGCAAACATATTTATGGACAGATTCGAGACCAAAGCATTAGAAAATTGGCCATTAAAACCATTATTATGGCTACGATTCATTAATGACATCTTCATGATTTGGACCCATGGTGAGGATAAACTACATGAATTTATCACTTACCTGAATAGTATTCATCCAACTATTAAATTCACACATGAATTTAGCTACACTCACATTAGCTTCTTGGACACCACTGTCAAAATCAATGAAAAAAGAGAGCTATATACAACATTATATGAGAAACCAACAGATACTCACCTATATCTCCATTACTCATCTGCACACCATGCCCCCAGCAAAACAAAGGGCCCCTATGGACAATTCCTAAGACTTAGAAGAATATGTACCTATGATGATGATTTTGAGCAAAATTCTGAAAAACTCATCAAATATTACATTAAAAGGGATTACCCAGAAAAGGCCCTTAGAAAACATTATAAAAGGGCGTCTAGATTCACCCAGGACGAACTATTAGAAGTCAAGCCCGAAAAAGGCATAACCACTCCTGTCATGGTTACCAACTTCAACCCATGTAATCCTAACATTAAACAATTAATCCATAAAAACTGGAATATTCTAAGTAACAGCCCAGATTGCGGTACACTATTTAGTGAAAAACCAGTTATAGGATTCAGGAGACTTCCCAACCTAAGAGACATGCTAACAAGTGCCTCCCTCAGATACCCTCCAATTGAGACCGCCCAAGAACCGCAAAAAGCCACAATTTGCACCAGATTAGGCAAATGCACATACTGTCCCCTGATGAAGAAAATTAACAGTCACATGTAACTTTTCCAATAAATCATACCAACTTAATGACTTACCAAAACACATAACTTGTGAAATTTCTAATGTCATTTATCTCATCTCATGTAAAAAATGCCACAAACACTATGTTGGTGAAACTAGCAGAGCAATTAGAAAACGTATGTATGAACACAAAGCTTCAGCACATAAAGATGGTATTATCACCCCTGTATCTCGCCACTTTAAAAGTGAGGGGCATAACCACACACATATGATTCTAACACACCAAAATTTGATCCATCCAACAGAGTCAGGCGCAGAAGGCTTTAACTATCTTGGATATTCAAATTGCACTCCCTAACACCAATTGGCATCAACCAATTTGTTTGATTTTTATGGACATTATCCAGGCTACCTAGCACTCAGTAGTCTACCCTCTTATTTTATTATATTTAAAATGTAAGCTAACCTTGCTCATCTCTAGCTCTGTGTCTATGATGCCTCTACTGTGCCAAGATCTTTGGACTTTAATTTTTTGCTAGATTTGCAAGGCTGTGTAGAAAAACTAAGCTTTTCGCAGAAAAAATTTGAATCAAAAAACATCACTATAACAACCAAAGTACCACTTTTTCTTAAAATCCGGAATTATCAGAGAACCATTGTTATAGTTTACACCATATTTATGACCCGAATCATCTTTTTACACCATTTTATTCCATGTGATACCATATTCAAAGAAACTGACTGAGTACCCTACATGATCTTTGTGAAATTTAAATTATTCTGAATGATCATCAGAAGGGTTTAAATATGTAACAACAATTATATTTTTTTAATTATCAGAAATAAAAGGAGTGTTTGTGCTTACTTCAGAATATTATCGGTATTAAAGTAAACCCACAAATGAACTTATAATCTGATATTGAAGAGTTTGCTGTAAATGTACTGCACTTTTAAATCTTGCCAGGAGATATTTGCCTCATCATATTTATGAGGGAAAGCTATTAGGCATTGCCTTAAACGAAGTCTGTATGAGCTCCTATTGTACTGCAAAATCTATATACCATCTTTATTGCGAAGTCATTTAATAGCCCTCATTGTGTTTGAAGGCACAAAATGATTTACATCTTCTACCAGATTAATTTGCAGTATGAGGATAATTTGTGGGATTTGTTTCTGACCAAGAATCTCTCTCTAATGACTTTTATCTTCATCAAGGCATTCACCTTTTTTCTGTTATTTGAAAACCTCAGCATTGTGTGATCTTAAAATTCTTCAAATGTTTTTATTGTTTTCTATGCATTTCAATAGTCAACTAGTCACATCAGAAATTAAATACAAATTTAAATGTCCACATAATGACAGGTTTTTTAAGAACAGCTTCTTAAAACTCACTGGATCAACTGAAACATTAAAATAATTACAATTGTGCAGCCAGTCAGTGTGTGAGGATTTAGCGGAGGATGTAGAACCTCCACTTTAATCATGCTTGTTGAGGCAGGAAATGATTACTTGAAGGTGGAGTAATCTCTGTGATTTCCTGGGATGAAGTCTTAAGTGTTTTTCTGCCACAATGAAGATAGGAACACACTGAAAGCTGACACTTGCAGCTGAGACAAATACTGTAACCATAATGACATTCACTAGCCGTTCAATATTTCTGTCACCAATTGAACCATTTTTATCCTGATAAGCTAGCATAGGATTTCAGTCTTGACTTCCAGATCATATTGTTCTCAGTTATAGGTCATAAAGATCTTAGATATTAAGTTATTAACTATTATTCCCAAATCACATACTAATTTTCTGTGAGAATGATTGAAACATGGCTATGTTATCTCATAAGCAATTAAGCATTAATGATAGACAAATTAACCGTTCACAGTCATGGTAAAATTCATGATTTTTATGTGCCATTTCTTAAAGTAAAATTTTAATTTTAAAGAAAGTACAAGCCAGAGGTTTTGAAAGCAGTATATTTCAATGCAGAGCATTTCAAGTAAATAGTGAAACTGTGGGGGTTTTTAAAGTACAGTTTAGTACAGTATAACTAAGATTGATATAAGGATAAAAATGTACATGACATATCGCAGAAGGCTTTTCAATATGCAAGAAAAGCTTTAGAAATGAAGCAATTTGACATGCATGGAAATAATTATGTTCCATGATCCTGCTGATTTGTTTTTTTCTTTCTTTGTTCTGTTTTCTACCTTAATTTGAAATGATTCAGTTACATATTTGCATATTTTCTTGACAGTATTACAAAGCCACGTCTTATGTGACCTATGTTCTGGTCTTCAATGGGATTCATCATTTATATATTTACATGTTTGAGTACTAATGGGGATAAATACCATAAGATCTGATCATGTGTAATAGAGAAAAATAAGGCTATAAATAATTATAAGATCTTTTCAGAGTTGATCATTTATGAGTGATAAAAGTAGACAAACATTCCCCATTAATTATGATACAGCACATTGTGTATTTGTCCTTAAAAATATTATTCTTTTTAGGGTGTCATTTTATACAAAGCATTAAATACAGAAAGATTAGAATATCTTGTAAAATTACCATTGATATAATAGCCCCATTATGTGATCCTGTTTTGATGACATCTCCAAATCGTGATCTTGCATTTTGATGTGATCCATGTTCAATAATGTCAATTGAAAGTATTTAATCACACAAAAGGAAACTTTTACACAGTTTTAAACTGTAGAAATGTGAATTTTGTTATGTCCAGCAAGTGAAACTATGGAGCCCCTTTTATGATATCATTATGATATTGGTCTTTAGGCTTCTGAATAGGGACCTTGCATCTGGGTAGTACACATTGAAAAACGAGCTATCCTGTCTATCCATCCCTCCCCTTCACCACTCCAGTATGAATATTGTAGTACAGCTCATGAAGGCTCAAAAAGTTCCAAAAAGTGATCCTAAACCCAAAACAATTTCTGAGATGTGTGAAATTCCAACAAGGACATCCTACCCAAATGTAATCTCCCACAAGGGCATTCTACCAAAGTGCAAAACACCAAACTCACAACTGAATATAATTATAGTATGTGGTTAGGGATAAGCACGGATCCCTCAGTATACACCATTGACTGTGTACTGCTATATTAACTGTTCAAATAATGGAGTTTTGCACTCCAGATTGCAAGTATTATCAATAGTGTTGTCTGTTTCAGGTGCAGGGAAAACCTACACAATGCTGGGAACTGATGATGAGCCAGGTATCATGGCCCAAGCACTCAATGACCTTTTCACTGAGATGGCCAACACTGTTAGTGATATGACCTACAGTGTCACCATGTCCTATCTGGAGGTTGTTCCAATTGTTTTATTTTCTGTTTTCCATATTATTATGTTTGAGCTAATAAGAATAAGCTATTTGGAAACTATCAATTTTTACCCCACACCCTTAAGGGCTGTCGGGGTATTGTTTTCACCCATGGTGTCCGGATGGGCGGACGGGCGGGCAGGCGACGGGAAAAAGTTTGTCCGGGCTGCATCTCAGAAACCGTAAGGTGTAGGAAGTTGATACTTTGTAGGGACATTGGTTAGGGGGTGTAGGTGTGCAACGGCATGGTCTGACCTTGACTTGACCTTTGACCTTGCCGTAGTGACCTTGACTTATAAAATCTTGTCCGGGCTATATCTCGGAAACTGTAAGGTGTAGGAAGTTGATACTTGGTATGGACATTGGTTAAGGGGTGTAGGTGTGCAACGTCATGGTCTGACCTTGATTTGACCTTGTCGTAGTGACCTTGACCTATAAAATATTGTCCGGACTATATCTCGGAAACCGTAAGGTGTAGGAGGTTGATGCTTGGTAGGGACATTGATTAGGGGTTGTAGGTGTGCAGCATCATGGTGTGACTTGATTTGACCTTGTCGTAGTGACCTTGACCTTTAAAATCTTGTTGCACCTTTGGGTCTGTCTTTTGATGCAGATTAAGCACTGTTAAAGTCATATTAGAAGTCATTAAGAATTTTACTTTTACAACTTCCAATTGTAACAGATGGAATTTGATCAAGTGAGCTACAGACTTTGCTCCAACACCACACATGAGCATTCATTGAATGTATTGCCACTTCTGTATGCATGGTAATATTCAAAACATCCAAACCATAATTCAGCCATGCCAGATGTAGATAAAGAGTGTCGTAATGTTTTGTTCTTGTTATTGAATTGTCTTGTTTTAATACTTCATCTTTGCATGCATTATCTTTCTCTTAGACATTTTTTTCTCTATTTAAACATTGTTTGGACCTTTATATAACTGACAGTGCTCTGAAAGTATCCTGAACTTTATACAGATACACTGCTTCTATATCTCATGGTGTTAAAAATATTTCCCTAGGCTGTGGGGTACGGGCATCTCTGATTCTATTTTTTAAATTGTTTACAGTTTTGTGGATGAATAAAATATTGTGAAAAGAAGTCTTGCCTCATTTGTATATTGAAGTCACTTTGCATGCACAGCTGTGATGTTAGTGTTTACAATATATTCTTGTTAGTTATACAGTGGGACCCCTTTTGCCTGACCATAGTGGGACAGTAAGATTTTTTTTTTTTTTTAATTATTTATGGTTTGTGATATGGAAAAGTCCTAAAAGTTTTTAACTTTACAGAAATGCATAGTTTACTAGAATATAAATTAGTTCATAAAATGGAATATTCGGATAATAGCAAGTCAGACAATAGAGGTTCTACTGTACTTCATTAGCAGCCACAAAACAATCAAACATTTACAGTTTCTATAAACCAGATTTTCCTTTGATTACATCTAACTTTACTGGCAAAATTCAGGAATTGGAAGAAGTTTATATCTCAGCCAAGACACAACAGTAGTTTTATTTAATATCAGTAAATTACAGACCAGATGTCTTTGCCAACAGCTCCACATTAGTTTCCTGTTATTGAATTGCCAAGAATATGCTGACTGTGCCACAAAACCTCAAACCTTTTAAACATTGTCAGCAAGTGTTATCATTGCATCATGTGTATTGGCTTGACATTAACCTAAGACACTACTCTGTAGATTGTATTAAAGACTTTAATATCTTTATTACAAATTATTAGATGTTGAGGTGAACTGTCGAACTGTCAGACTTTAAATGTTGTTGCAGTAAATATATTGTAAATCTTTCTTATAGGTGGAAGCATTACTAGACCTATCTTAAAAGCCACTCTGCATGTGTTATTTTAAACTGGCTCTGCAGAGGTCAGGGCTCAATGACAGAATTTGATTTGGGGAGGGGGTTTCAGCCAGATGACCAAATGAAGAAACTTTTTCATTGATTAATCTGGATAATATTTTTTAATGTAAACTAAGCCATTTTAGAGAAGATTTGAATCCTCAGTTAAACAAAGACGGAGACATAAGCAATCAAAACATCACAAAACTCTAAATTTTTATAAGTTTTTATATCAAATTTTGTTAGTGACATTTAGTGTTATGTTTTCTCCACTATAGCTAGTAGGATACACTGCTTTATTGTATCATAATAACTCTATTGATATACCCAATACAATTCAGTGTTATGTAGCCCTCCAATGCTCTAACATAATCCAATCACAAAGAACAGCTCCTACTTACACTGCTCTAAATTCTATGTTTGCTTCAATTATAGAGAATGCAATTAAGTTACAGGAAACAATAACTGTTTTTTATGCTGTAAAGTAGCACTGCGTCCTTGGGCAGAGTTTGTGACAGAGAGTTTATCAACAGACTGTGGTTATAAATATGGCTTTTGCGTAACATGCTGTAATAATAAAAGTTCATTTGGAGATCAGGTCCAAGGTCTGTTACATGAGTTACAGATGATGCTTGTATTTTCTTACTATTCCAGTGAAAAAACTAAGCAATATTTTATTAAAACAAATTTTGTGTATCCGCTATTTCCTTAAATCTTTTTTTTATTTTTAAATTTTTTTTATTCAACAAGAAGAAACATAGACATAATACAAAACATTACAGAGTGACATGACACTGTACAACAGAAACATACAAAAAATAATTCAATTGACTACACAAAATTACAAGACAACAGTTCTTCAACTCAGGATTTCATAAATCTCTTCATATACTTTACTAAGTTTATTATTTCTAAATTTTGATGAATAGAGGTCATGAAATACCACAAGCTTTGACTTTATCTGAGCTAAGAATTCCCGAAATAAAATGGGTTTATCTTTTGTTTTCTTTTCATTAATATACCACTTTCCCAAAAGAATTAGGCAATTTATCATTAGGAGTTCTGAATTTGCAGTACATGGGATACCCAAAAGGATTTCACAAACAGTAAATTTAATTATAATTTTCGTATTAGTATTACACCAACTTTTAACTGTCTTCCAGAAGTCTGCTGAGATAGGACAAAATACCAGATGGTGTTCTAAAGTGTCTATGGCCTGGTCTTGACAGTATTTACATGTTGCAGACTCTACTCTTTTCCAATTGTATAAGTTATGTCTACAGTTTAAGGTTCTGTTTAATATTTTATACTGAAACGTCTGCAAATATGGTTCACAGGTCACTTTATTTGCCAATTTAAAAATCTCTGCCCAATTGGCTGTTTCTAAAAATGGGAAAAGATCAATCCATACCCTAAGAGATGTAGGCATATTAGAATTATTATTAATCAGTTCCCAATATATATCCTGACTCTTTAATTTACTAAGAGGTTTCATTACCTTACAGACACTCACAGTCAACCCTTTATCGGAAGGTTTGCCCTCATACGGATGTAATTTAAGTTTTTCTAGCCACTCTTTTTCTATTGCTTTTGTTATGCTTAAGTACTCTAAGAAATTTATCTTTATTGAAAGTTTGGTCTTAAAAGCCTCAAAACTTATAAAGTTACCAGTATTATCAATAACATCATGAAGTTGTAGTTTCAAATTTTGTTTCTTATTACCTACTATTGCAATCGTCAAACAAGAGCCTCCAATTGAAATGTATCTATTGTATAGTAGATATTCACATTTTATTTCTTCAGCACAAGTGGGTGCCCTATTTTTAAAGTTATACCAGAAGTCTAATAGCTGCTGATAATACTTGGTTTCGGCACACTGTATATAAAATTTTTCCGGTAATTTAAAGTGTAAAAACTCACTACTTATGCCTAATAGTGCTTTAGTAAGTGTTTTCCATTTTCTGTTTGTTTCATCCATCAAACGTTTTATCCATAACAATTTGTGGGTAGCATGGATACTATATATATCAGGCATTTTCAGCCCTCCATCATCATACTTTTGTACTATTGTACATTTTTTAACTCTTGGTGGCTTCCCAGGCGAAAAAATTTTATTTTGACCATGGACTTGCATGGATGTCCATGGATGTCCAGGGGCACAAGTCCATGGATATCCATGTTTTGTTAAATGGCATCATGGTCAAAGACCATAGACTTAATGACCATGGTCAGAGTCTGTGGTCTGTCAAAACATGGTCTAGTCCATGGACTTTAACCATTGTCCATGGATGTCCATGTTTTGTTAAATGGCATCATGGTCAAAGATGATGGACTTTGAAACCATGGTCTACTTCATGGACTTAACAAGTTGTCCATGGACTTAAACCATGGTCATTGTCCATGGTTTTCCATGTATATCCATGTTTTATGAAATGACACCATGGTCAGAGACCATGGATTCACTGACCATGGTCAGAGTCCATGGTATGTAAAACATGATCTAGTCCATGGACTTCATAGGGTTATCCATGGACTTTATCCATGGTCAGTGTGTATGTATGGCCATGGACATCCATGTTTTATTACATGGAACCATGGTCAGAGACCATGGACTCAGTGACCATGGTCTAGTCCATGGACTTTGACCATGGTCAGGTTTTCATGAGATAGCCCATGGACTACCCATGGTTGGCCATGTTCAATATGCAAGCATGTCTGTAGATGTTGGAAAAAAAAATAGGTAATTAGAAGCTACATACCTTTAGTCTATTTGGAATATCAGCTTTAAAGATAGCCTGACATACTACACATTACTATATTTCCTTTTTAATGTAATGTATATAATTATCCAGATTATCTCATTCAATATAGAATGTAGGAACACAGACATTTTGAATACATCTCAAGTATGTAAAACACTATTTCCTTTTTTAATCTAATTTTTACAATTATCCAAGATTATCCAATTCAATCTAACATGTAGAACATAAACAGACATTATGAATACATCTGAAATATGTAAACACTGAATATAAAGAAATTTTCACCACTCATTTTATGATATAGATTCCAACAAAACACAGCTCTTTGTTTGAAATAATGAAGTGAAAATGGTTTGGCTTTCTTCAATGTAAATCCCTTGAGAACAGGTTTGGAGCCAAAATCCAGCCAATGGTAAAGAACCCTATCTTGGGTACAGGAGTACTTGTTACTTCGAATTGGTATTACAAGTTATAATTAGATATGAAGACTGGCCTTCAAAAGCTAGAAATTAATAAACAAAAAAACAATACAATTTGGATTGGAGAAATCAAGAAATAGAATAAAATTATAGACTTACACTTCATAACTTGAGTATGTTGCACATCTTCCTTCATATATTTTTCACTTTAAGGTGACCTGACCCTTAAGTTATCACACTCACAGGCAGCACAGTAACCTTATGTATGTACAGTAACCTGTGGAATAACTGACCTTAGTTTATATTTGCAACATAATCATTATCACAAATTAGTGTAATCACCCCATGTACATAAGATAGGTTCTACATGATTTAATATAAACTGACCAATCCTAAACTGATATTAGTTGTTTTGCAAAGACACAGGTGTACTTAGACATATATAAATTAAGGCAAACTTTCATGTTAAGATAACCTGTTACTTCTATCTGGACACCCTTGTCAGTGAACACAGCTTACACACAACAGACAGAAAAGCCATCAGTGTAGTTTCCAGTTGCTAGCCTTATTCTTACACAATCTTATTTATTTAAATATATGTATCATCAGCAAATTATTAGAGTGTAACTGAATATACCTGTTATTTGAGAACAAAAACTTGTAACATGTTGTTATGTGGATAGGAAAGTTTTTTTCAGAGCTTTATGATTTGATATGTAACAGCTTAGTTATCAGCCAATTATCAAGAAAGAACAGCCTTTCAAGAAGACTATGAAATTGTGTCCACTGTATTAAATGTTTCTTTATCATCCCCATCACATAAAATCTTCCCTAGTTTGTATAACTGCACTAAAATGTGGAGATTCAGATAAGGCACATTGTTACTTTATAGTTTTATTCATTTGTTAATATATGATACAACCAAATGAAAAAATAGTATTATTATGTTGAAATTATTTTTATTTTTTGCCAATGTTGGTTTGCCATGATTTTTCATGTTCTACTTTTCCATAATATAGTGGATCCACAAACGTCACGACAAGCCTAATAGTAATATTTTTTTCATGTTGCAAACAAAAGTATATAATTTATAAACATGAATTTAGACAGTGAGGACTGACAATTAAAGGTCATATGCTGCCTCACATGGACTCGATCTTAACATAGAGTCCATGGTCAACCATGAATACTTAATTGCAGTTCTCGGTCAACCATGGACCCGAGGACAGAGTCCATTGTCAACCATGGACTAGAGAACAAAGTCCATGGTTAAACATGGACCAGTGAACAAACTCTATAGTCAACCATGGACACTTGAATGTAGTCCATGGTCAAACACGGACAACTAGACTGAGTCCATGGTCTAACATGGACACTTACATGCAGCCCATGGTCAGGACATCAAAAACCATCATGTCCATGGTTTTTGATGGTCTGGTCCCTCATACGAGTATGGATTTTGATGGTTGTTCATGGATATCCATGGTCGACCATCAAATACCATGCAGTCCATGGTCATTCATGGTCACCATTTCGCCGGGGTTATTTGCCCATAAAAAATCGAAGAACAATTTATCTATCTCTTCAAGGATACTAGCTGGGGTATATAGAGTGCTAAGCAAGTGTATTAACTGTGGTACTATCAGGCTTTTTAATATTGTTATCTTACCCTTCCATGAAAGTGCTCTTAATTTCCAGATGTCCAGTACTTTCTTTATGTTTTTAATCCGCTCACTAAAATTTAATTGTGTACAAGTGTTGTCATCTCTAGTGAACCATATCCCAAGTGTCCTGAAGGGACCATTTGTAATTTTTATACCCAACAGATTGCCGGTGATTTGTGACAAGTCTAAATGAAGATCCCCTAAAGGCACTAATTCTGTTTTATCTATATTGAGCCGAAGCCCTGATATCGCTCCGAAATGGTTGAACTTAATAATAGCTTGTTTCAAAGACTGTAAATTCGATAAGAACAAAGTAGTGTCATCTGCTAGCTGTCCGATTTTAAACTCTACATTATTTACATTAATACCTTTTATTAAGGTATCTGACCGTATATTTACTGCTAAAATTTCTGCTACAAGAATAAACAATAATGCAGAGATAGGACAGCCTTGCCTGATTCCTCTTGTTAAAGTAAAATAATTTGAAATATAACCATTATTTGTTACACAGGAAGAGATGTTGGAATACAAAAGTTTTATCCATCTGATGTAATTCTGACCAAAGTTGAGGGTAGACAGTGTATTAAATAAGAAGGACCATTCAACAGTATCAAAGGCCTTTTCAAAATCAATTAAGGCTAGAATACCTGATATTTTTTCTTTTGTGGTGTAATGCATTAAATCACTGATGATCCTGATATTTTCACCAATGTATCTGCCCTTTAAGTATCCTACTTGGTCTGAATTTACTAATGATGATGCAACTTTTTGTAATCTCATTGCTAGGGCCTTTGCTAAAATTTTGTAATCGGTTGCCAGGAGTGAGACAGGACGCCAAGATTTCAGATACCGTAAATCTTTATCTTTTTTTGGTATTAATTTTAACAGTCCTCTTCTTTGCCCATCTGCTAATTGTCCATGTTCAAAAGAAAAAATATAACTGTCAAGAAGTGGCTGCTTTAATTCGTTCCAAAAATATTTATAAAAATTTGTTGTGAATCCATCAGCTCCTGGGGATTTGTCCAAAGCCATATTGTTTATTGCATCAGTTAAATCTTCTAAAGTTAGACCATCATCACACTTTTGTTTGTCAACTTCATTAAGTTTGGGAATATTCTTATTGGACAGAAAAGTATCCATAAGGTCAAAATTTGGTTGACCGCTGCACCTACTTTTGTACAAATTGGTATAAAATTCTTGTTGTTCTTGGAGAATTTGACTTGGTTCACTAATTTCAACACCATTTGTTTTAATAACCTTTTTGATATATTTTGAATTATAGTTTCTCTTTTCAAGATTCAAAAAATATTTTGAGTTCTTTTCCCCATACTCAGCCCATTTGGCCTTTGACCTTACAATGGCACCTATTCCCTTTTCAGTTTGTATATCCTCCCATTCAGCTTTAGTGTGTTGGTATTTCCTTAAATCTTCTATACTAATAAACCTGAATTTTTAAATTTTTTTAAAGATATTTTTATGATTGAAATAGTAAAATAGTGTGCCAAACTTAAAGGCCACCAGGCGAATTAATCACCTGGTAAATACCGATGCTTACAGGCAGTGCAAGCCAAGTAACATGTTTTGTCTCAGTCTTCCATAATGGTCTGATGGGGACACACATTCTCTTTCACACATTCGTCTTTCATACCAACTCGTAAAATTTGTTGTTGTTTACTAATGTCTGGTATCTTCAGTGCAAAATCTTGACTAATTACTATGCACCGTCTTTTTGTATCGTAATAAAAGTATTGAACAGTAATTCAACAGTGCATGGAAAATGATTGAAATTCAAGTAAATTCAAGGGAAATCGACTGTGTATATGTATAATTTGGGGCGGGATGACCACAAAGTCGATTTATAAAATACTGTCAGCATCAAACAGTTTCTGTTCAGGGATATTGTGAAAACTATGTGAAAGAATATCACTAATCAAATGGACACACTAATAGGAGGTAAACTGCACAAAAGGAATATGTAAGATTACAAATAAAATATTCATCCTATCTACTTCTGGGGTTGTATTTGCTAGAGCTCTATTAACTTTTATTAAGTTAGTGATATTTTAGGCTCAGCCCAGTTTAAAATCTTAGATGTTTGTGTTAACTCATAATTGTCATAAATAGGCATACCAAGTAGTTCTTACCTAGGACAAAAGTCATATTAAGACCAAGTTAAGAGTAATTGTTCATATAACCACACTGGTTTTCTGTTTCATGTAACGTTATTTGTATATTTATGCAGTTGTACAGTAAATATACTTTTGGAGAAATGTCAGTTACCATAACATTTGTATGACATATGGACCAGAAGGGGATATATTTTGGAATAAACTATATCTTGTGGCCATATTTAAGATTGGTTTAAATATTTAACACCACTTTTAGCCAAGTTTAGAGTTGGGACAAAAGATAAGAATGAGGGCTTTTGTGAACAGCACTAACTCTAAGACAAATGTCATAAGTGATTTTTTGTTTAAATTTATGACAAAGGTCTTAAGTTTTAAGGCCTTTGATAAGACCTTTGTGAAAAAAGCTTCAGAATTTTTTTAATTTTAGAAAATTTAAAAGAAACTGTCACTAGATTGTTCTGCCATATGTCTTCAGATCTACAATGAGATGATCCGTGATCTGCTGAATCCATCCTCTGGTTACTTAGAGTTGCGGGAAGATGGAAAAGGTGTCCAGGTTGCTGGTCTGACAGAAATCTCAGCACAATCCACTACTGAGGTACTGTACTAAGTAGGGCTAGTCAGGAGTTGTCACCGTTATAACCAAGCAATCTGATTAACTTAAAAAAGAATGATTGTGTACTCTATTCAGTGTGATGGTTTATTAGACTATTATATACCATGTACTGTTAAAACCTTATTGGTTATTACATTCCTCTTTGTTTTGTTTTTTTTTGTTTTGTTTTTTTTTCAGTGAGGGTAATTTACTTTCGAGATTTTAGTCATATGAAGTTCTTATTACCAAACGCATAACATATCTAATGTATTGAAACTGATCTCAATACTCGCAGTTAATAAGTAATGGTATTCTTTATACCCCAGTTCCAGTGTCACAAGTTTGCATGCTAGTCACCCCGATAATACAATTAGCAGCATAATCCTGTCAGGGTCACGTAAGCTATCTTCGCACTTATGAAGCTGAGAAAGTGTAATTATTCTGATATAGATATCCATCAAATATTTTGAAACCTGTGCAAGTGATCATGTCTCTCCTGCCTACCAGCATCTGCTCATGTCAGTTCTAACTGGCTATAGTTATGGTTTTACAGCCTACCTTGTTCACCAATTCTGTGGTATGACAAGTCTTCTTGTGATGTTCCTCTTATTGATCATGACTTGGTGTTAAGAGTTGTCTTTTTGAAGTGTGGTTGTCAGGAAGAGGTCCTAAGATCATTTCGGTCATAAGACTTATAGTTTTGGTTGTAATATAATAATAGTTTAATTAGTAATTTAATTTTTTCTGCCCTTTTATGTGATTAGTCATAGGAGGGTCCTGAATTTTAAAATTGGCTACATCTTATGAGTAACTGTTTTTAGTGCTGCAAGTATGACCAGCTATACATTTATTGTGTGGCTTCCTCAATTCTACAATTTTCTGTATTATTGTTCGTGTCTCAATGAAAGTACTTGACTCAGTAAATCCTATAAATATGATAAAATATCCCAAAAATAGAAACTGATAACAATGAGTGATACAAATTATGACCTAGCCTATAGGAGTATCTGGAAAAGAATAAAATAAGAAATGGTAAAATAAAGTATCCAGATAAGGAATAATTGTTGATGGTCTAATAAATGTGAGTGGTAAATCTGTGGCATTGTCATCAGTACAAAGATATTGGGGAGTGTTTTCCTTTTGCCTCATTATCAAGCTGCATTTGTCACTAATTCCAGAAACTCGGGCAATATAAACAGCTGATCTGCATAAAAAAGGCACAGGATGCATAAAAACAGCAATTAGTTATCCGTAATCAGTGCATTTTATTATAAGCCCATACTATTAATTCATGTAGTAGAAGTGGTTGTCAACAATGGCGTCACCATAAACTCTTTAGAATTTAGACAAAGCAAAATAACTCAAAAGATTTTTTATCAAATTTCTGAAAAGCTTCAAACATGTGCAGACTTACTTTGATAATTTTGTACATTTTTGTACATTTTGTTTATTGTATGTGTGCAGACTGGTTTTAGATTGAAAATGTTTCATAAAAAAAGTGTTTCATAAAAATAAAAGTTTTTATGATTTTTATTAATTCTTTTAAAATAAAAAAAGACCAATTATAAGAAAAGCTTTATAAAAAAGAACACACATAGAACCTACCGTGAAATGTATTACTCGAACCTGTACTTCCAGGTAACTTGTACTCCTACCAACAAAATTTGCATTGCCTCATGCTTTCACCTAAAACTTTGTTCTACTTAGTGACTGAGAGGTTAATAAGTGTGACATTTATTCACTTGACTCTCACCTCTGTGGTTGTGGGTCATAATCCAGCTGATGACAACATGTGGAATTCATTGAAGGTCCATCCTAATGTGACCTGAGCTGTTAAAAGGGATATAAAACCATAACTTTCACCCATCTCCCTCTACAGACTGGGAATCTAGGGTATAAAGTTGGTGTAAGACTTATTCCCAGTAGAGTAAGAAATCTAAAATTCGCCACATATCTGAAATTCGCCACATGTGGAAATACTAATAAAATAAATGAATTGAGGTGAGATTTGTTGAATGTACAGTAAAGTAAGGCTTTGTGAACTGAAAAATACCAATTTTAAGACAAAACATCATTTTCTTCATAAAATTAACTAAGGTTTTAGAGGTGGCGAATTTTAGATTCCTGGCGAATTTTAGATTCCTTACTCTATCTCTCTCACACTGAATAAATATCATTGCTTATTCAGGATTGTCTTGATTATAACCTTTTGCCATTGAATGGTTAGGTAGATAGAGTGTTGCCAGAGTTAAGCCATGGTTCTGGCTAAGGCTGTGACGTCGTTAGAAAAACGACACCGGGTATACGTCTCGCAAGAACCGATCCGAATTCGTATAACTGTCTTTTAGTTGTCACCCAGTGGAAGTAGCAGAGAATCAAACATGGCGGATGATGTAAACAAAACGTTACAAAAAATAATGTTAAATATCTGTATAAATAAGGAAAATTATGTGAAAAACTATCAGTAGTTAGAGAAATCTGACGGAATAATGAGGTTTGCCCATGTTTTTCGTTGTTTTACAGTATATTTAATATTTTTTCGGTTACCCGCTTCGCCACTTTGTACTCAGTTTCTTGCAGACTTCGAACCGTTTTCGGGTAATCGGGTAACCTATCACAGCCTTAGTTCTGGCTTTAATTTGGTTTTGGATTTTGGTTTTTCAATTGCAGATATTTCATGAAAACTATCAAAGAAATCGTATAAATTTACTTAAGTTTCTGTGTATATTGAAAAACAAGTAAAACACCGGATTACATTTGTTTTAATGTCGTGGGAACCAGTTTTGCTTTACAAAAATGGTCCAACCACTGTTGGGTTGTGATTTACTCAACAAGGATAATTGTGACAGACTTTTGTTGAGATATTTCATTGTGTTAGTATTCTGCTCTGTTTGCAGCATTTGTCTGTTGTTGTTTTTTTGGGGTTTTTTTGTTGTTTTTTTTTTTTTGTTATTAAATGCATTTTATTGTATTTTTTTCTGTTTTGTTTTGACCTTGACAAAATATTCCACATTCATTTATTTACATCTATATTGGACATCTAAACTCCCAAGTCAGTGAACATATATTAAGGTTTATCAACAGTAAATCTGTACACTGTGGCCTAGTGGGTAACACACTCGCCTAGGAACACAGAAGACTTGGGTTCAAACCCAAGTACAGGCAGATACATCGTGGCTCAGATGACCACTTAAATCAGCGTCCTCTATTATTGGGTCCTATTCCCAGTGGCAGGCTAAAGAACCTCAGGGACATTGATAAATGGTCATCCTTAAGCCTTTGTCTCTCAGTTAGGAAAATGTCAGTAACTTGAAAGTTGGGCTGTACCTGTGTAGTCGGATGGGTCATATAGCGCTTTGAGTCCTGTAGTACATGGATGTATTGAGCTGAGTTTAAATACATGTTCTATACAATACAACCTAGTCAATACTTTCTTTATGTTATTTCTAGTTCGGTAGTTTACGTAGTTTACAGGCAAAGGACACACTTTGTAATCTTGACAAATATAAGTGTTGAGAAATTGGTCATAATTATATCCCCAGACGAAAGTCGGGGATATATTGGATTCAGGTCCGTCGCGCCGCCGCCGCCGCCGCCGCCGCCGTAGAAATTTCCTTGTGGACGCGATAACTCGAAAACAAATTAATATTTTTTTTTCAAACTTGGTACACATGTTAAGGGTGCCCAAAGGAAGATCCCTATTTTAAGGTGACCTTAAACTCCCAGTAAAAAAGAACTTATGGCCACCTTAAGGTCAGAAATTGCACTTTTGGCCACTTAGAGCCCTGTAGGTCACAAACTATGATGCTCAGCTGGCTGAAATTTTACCTGACAACACATTAATATGTTCTTAGTACATGTGCCGAAAATCATGACTTTAAGTTGAGGAGAAAATTGTGTTTGAGGCCCATAAATACCCCCACTTAGGGATTTTTTGCTATACTTTACACATATTTTGCCCTATAATTTGGAAGTGATAATTCTGATGAGTCTCAAACTGCGCTAGGTATAACTTTGATATGTAATCCTTGTCTGTAGAAAATTTTAGGGCTGTAGGTTTACCCAAAGGGGTCGACTTAAGGTCTCAAAAGTGCCCACAGAGACCCAATTTATGCACTTTTTGCCACTTTCAAGCACTGTAGCTTTCAAACTATGTCTCTCATCTAAGTTAAATATCATCTGGGAATATATCTATGTGTTTTCTTATATGTGCCCCAACATTTAGGCCTTTAATAGACAGTTAACCTGTGTATCAGGACCATAAACACCCACCCGAGTGACCCTTATAAGACATTTTTCACATCTTTTTCCCTGTAACTTGGAAATGGTAAGTCTGAGAAGTTTCAAACTGTATTAGATATATATTCTGTGTGTAATCTTAGTATGTAACAGATTTTAAGTCTGAAGCTTTAATTTTGAAGGTCAAATTGAGGTCTCTAAAAGGCTCCCAAAGACCCAATATTTGGACTTTTTGCTACTTTTAAGCCCTGTGACTGTCAAACTATGTGACTGATAGAGCTCAAATCCTATCTGAGAAGATATTAGTATGTTATCTTTATATGTGCCAAAAATTAAGGCTTTAAGAAGACATTTAACCTGTGTATGAGGACCATAAATCCCCACCCGAGTGAGCATTTTTAGACATTTTTCACATATTTTTCCCTGTAACTTGGAAATGGTAAGTCTAAGAAGTTTCAAACTGTATTAGATGCATATTCTATGTGTAATCTTAGTATGTGACAAATTTTAAGTCTGAAGCTTTAATTTGAAGGCCACATTTAGGTCTCTAGAAGGCCCCATAAAGACCCAGTATTTGGACTTTTTGCCAATTTTAAGGCCTGTGACTGTTAAACTATGTGACTGATAGAGCTGAAATCTCATCTGGGAATACATTATTATGTTTTTTTTACATGTGCCAAAAATCAAGGCTTCAAGTAGACATTTAACCTGTGTATGAGGACCTTAAACACCCACCTGAGTGACCCTTTTAAGACATTTTTCACATATTTTGCTCTGTAACTTGGAAATGGTAAGTCTGACAAGTTTCAAACTTTATTAGATACATATTCTATGTGTAATCTTAGTATGTAACAAATTTTAAGTCTGAAGCTTTAATTTGAAAGCCACATCGAGATCTCTAAAAGGCCCACAATGACCCAATATTTGGACTTTTTACCACCTTTAAGCCCTGTAACTGTTAAACTATGTGATTGATGGAGCTGAAATCCCATCTGGGAATGCATTATTATGTCCTTTTTACATATGCCGAAAATCAAGGTTTTTAGTAGACATTTAACCTGTGTATGAGGGCCATAGACACTCGCCCAAGTGCCTTTTTTGACATTTTTTCCGTATTTTGCCCTGTTATTTGGAAATGCTTAGTGTGACAAGTCTTAAACTGTATTATATATAATTTTTGTTTGTTATGTATGTCCCCCAAAAAGTTTCAGATCTGTAGTTTAATTGCTAAGGTCTCTTTAACAATTGTAAAATGCCCACAGAAACCCAATTTATGGATATTATGCCACTTTAAAGCCCAGTAACTGTCAAACTATGTGGGTTATAGAGCTGAAATCTTTGAATTTTTAAAAGGAAATGCCTGTCTATTTAAATTTTGAATATTAATAATGTTATGGCTATCTTAGTCTTTTAAGAACTTATTTTTGTGTGTTATACCTCTGCTTGCTGAGTTTTTCACTTTTTAAAATGAAACTGGTTAAACATATTCAAGTAGACAAAATGGACACTTTAAGTGAGCTTTAAGTCCCAATATTAATGAAATTATATCCTTATGTAGTAAAACTAGGGGATTTTTAACCCTCAACTAGCCCAGTTTTATTCAACTTGCCTCAGTTAATTTTGGCACAGCTCCTACAGTTATGAACTCATTTCAGTTGATAATCACATACTTAAAATTCTCAATTCTTTTTGTATTTGAGTACCCCTTTTATATAGATTGTTTGTTTACCATTTATGCTCAACCCACACCCCCCACCCGGATTCCCCCCACCCACCTCTGGGACCTCCAGCTATATTGAGTGACACTAAATAAACAAAGGTATTTAGTGATATCAGATGAGAAACAAAGAACTCAATGGGGTTGCAGATCTTGTGTAATAGTGAGAGAGGTGTGGAGAAGGGGAGAGGGGTGGGGGTGGGAGGTGGTGGGCTTCATTACATATAACACAAAGGGGAGTCAGAACTGAGATTGTGTCACATATTTAGGTTTCATATATATGGACCACATATATAGGTATAGAGGAAATGAATAACTGAAAACAATTTGCAAATTCTAAAAATAATATAATAAAATAATAATATAAATAATTTTTTTTTAAATAATATTTTATTTCTGAACAAATATAGAAACAGATATGCGCTTTTGGGATTATGAATTTTAGAATGGACATTGAATCATCAATCATTTAAATACTTTGAAGGAAGATTGAAAAATATGATGAGTTGAGTTAAAAATAATATTTTATTTGTCAACAAATATAGAAACAGATATGCTCTTTTGGGATTATTAATTTAGAATGGACATTCAATCATCAATCATTTAAATACTTTGAAAATAGGTTTAGAGTTATCATTGCAGGAAGATTGAAAATATAATTTGAGGTATGTATTCGGCGTCTGGGGATACACCATCTTCCTTGGGGAGATATAAACAGAGTAGATTGATGTGCTGAAGTTCATATAATAATGGGTAATTATGTTTTAAAAAATTCCCGATCAAAACCTGTGGCGTGAGTGATGACCTGTCTGGGGATATGTTGGCGCCGAGTTGGCCCAATCTAGTTTTGAATTTGATGTTTGGTATCCATACAGAGTACTAAACTTGATCTAGTTAGGTCATCTGACCAGCACTTTCAAATGTAGTCAAATGTCTTTTTAAACATACATTGTAACACTAGATTTGACTGTTGAATAAGAATGTAAAACCTCAACTTTAACCTTTGTAACAACCAGATGCCCATCCAACTGTTAGCTACTGTGCTTCAAACTTTTATACCACTCACTTTTTTCTGGTAAAATTAAACCTTTTTTGCCCTTTCTCCACGTCTGGACTCTGGAGAAGGCTTTTTTAGGAAGTCTTGTGCTAGCAGCACTTCATTGCATATAAATAACAATCTTTGGTCTTATTTTTGCAGGTGATGAACATCCTATTCCAAGGTAACAAGGAGCGTACCTCTGAACCCACTGCAGCCAATAAGACCTCCTCTCGTTCTCATGCAGTTTTGCAAATCTCTGTGCAGCAACGCAAGCGTATCCATGGCATCAAACAGGAAATGAGGCAGGGCAGACTCTTCCTCATTGATCTGGCAGGATCTGAGCGGGCTGCAAATACCAGGAATAAGGGCAAGAGGATGGTGGAGGGGGCTCATATAAACCGCTCACTCCTGGCCCTTGGAAACTGTATCAATGCACTTAGTAAGTAATTACATTACAGGTAGTAATGGCTTAATATCACAGATGACTAGGAATAAAGTATTGATGGGTCCTTACGAAAAACGTGTAAATTTGCAGGCCCCCAAGCAAAACCATTCTGAGTCTGAGATTCTGTGTTTTAGTACACCTCCAATCAAACAGGATACACACAGGAAGTGAAACATGTAAAACCACAAGATGGATGTTTTCTCTCAACAAAATCACAATGGATGTCCCTGAATGTACAGAAATATGGGATAAAAGTTAGCTATTTTTTTCTGATTTGGGGTTTATTTCTTATATTTTAAGTCTTCCTTGAGATAGAGGTTTTAAAATGTTATCATGGTGTTTCCTTAAAATACTCTTTACAACCTGATATAATGTCTACCTGAACCAATATACCAGGAATTATGAAACTGATAAATATATTTATTACTACAGAAAACAAAAAAAAAACAAAAAAAAAGAAAGAAAGAAAAAAAATCAGAGCATTTTAAATAGAATAGAAATGACTTATTATAATACATGCTGTCTGTGTTTATAGGTCAGAGAAATTTTCAATAAAATGGGCGCCCAAGAGAACCCACCCTTTTTTGCAGTTGAAAAAGTCGATACAATTTTCGTAGAGACATAAAATAAACTCCTCAAATGACATAATAGATGAAAAGCAGTGAGGCAAAGGCATCATAAAACGCCATTGAGGGAATTTATGGCCACCACCTATTGAGTCCTCCACACAGGAATACATAATACATTAGAGTTTTCCTTTCTCTACCCCCTTTTTTGCACCCTTTTTCCGCAAGTCATTGTGCCCAGTAATTGCTACACTGTGACAGCTATAGATGACTGTTTTCATTAGATTTCCTCGAATTTTTTTTCCTCCTTTGACTTTTTCAATTCTCACAACCGGATAGACTGTTCTGCTCAGTCATAAAGTCTGCTATGCACCATTGCCATTTATCTTGGATCTGCTCCATGAAGCCACCTTCAGTCGTGGTGGAGGTCAGGTGTATGCTTTCTATTGTTTTATTCATTAAGCCTGTCACTTGGTGGTTCTTTATATCTTGGAGGAAAAATCCTCCTGAATACAAGAATTGAATTTGTTTTTAGTTGTTTAGTATTTCTCCACAGACTGCATGCTATAAATAGACCTTTGCATGATTAAAGTAGTCCATTATTTCCAAAACAAGAAAGGCTGTGGTGGCAATCAGCTAATTATGTCATCAGTCATATATGGGTTGACTGATGTTTGAATTTAGGTTCCCATGGCGATAATGTAAACAAACTGGTATACTGTGTCGTTTTTGATCTCAGTAGAAAATGAATTATCAAACGTTACTCGTGTTTAAAATAAAAATAATATTTTATAGATATAATTGGTTTCCAGCACTGTTAAGAAATTTTAAACTGCATTGTCTTTTGCCCAATTTCATCCTCAAACAAAATTTGTAGAATGGTATTGTAGTGCAGTATTGATCAACATAACTTCCTGAATTTCAATATCTACACATATGTTCAAGTGTCAATTTCAATATGCTTTAAAGATCCCACAAGGCAATATTTTATATACATTCTTGTATTTTTAAGTACTTCATATTTAATCTTTATTATTTATGCATCAGAAATTTACCCTTTAATACAATTTAATAGCTTTAGTACCAGTCTTTCCCCCTAAACTTTATGATTATTATCTCCCGCCCGGCTCGCTGGTGGGAGATTATAATTTGCAACATGTGTGTGCGTCCGTGCAGGCGTGCGTGCGTGGGTCACGCAGTTTTCTCTGAAACTACTACAGTTACACATTTTTGGTAAATTACTTGTCCTAATGAATTTTTACGCTCTTCAAAATTTTGTTGGTTTGGTGAACTTTGGCCTACTTTTGAGTGAGAAATAGCACTTTTACCTAATATACTTATATGGCTTATAACTCTCAAACTATTGCATTTAGAGTATTTTGTTCCAATATGTTGTTCGGCTACTTTCTCCACAGCTACAACATGGTCAGTAGTTTGGAAGTGTATCTCCATAGCTAAGTGAGTAATAGCTACTTTGTCAATTTTTAATGATAACCATAATGAGTAAATGGCTTATATCTTCAAAAGTATTGCAGCTACACAATTGAACAGAGGGTACCCTTTCCAAAGCCTCAAAAGGCATTATCTGAGGGCTAGAAAATTTAATCAGGATGAACTATTGAACATTGTCTCTAAAGAAACCAAAGAGGCACCAGTTATGGTCACTCAATTTAATCCCAGGAATCCAGTTATTGGGTCACTGGTTAGAAACAATTGGAACATAATCCAAAATACTGAGGAACTTACACAGATCTTCAATATTAAACCACTCATTGGTTTTAGGTGCCTGCCTAATCTCAGGGATATCCTCACCAGTAGCACTATCTCATACCCCCCTAAACCTAGTACTGAATCCAAAAAATCAGTACACATTCCTATCTGCACTAGACTAGGTAAATGCACCTACTGCCCAAGAATCAGGAAAGTTGACCAGATCACCAGCTTTCATACTAACCAAGTGTTTAAATGCAAACACTTACCACCCAAACATAAAGTTACCTGTGAACTCACTAATTTAATTTACATCATAAACTGTAAAAAGTGTGGCCACCAATATACTGGTGAAACCAAGAGACCATTCAGAAATAGAATGTATGAACACCATTCTAGTGTCCAGAAATTCTCCACTGATAAATCCACTCCTGTCTCTAGACATTTCAGCCAGAAAGATCATTCTGTGAAACATATGGAGTTCAGTATTTTACATTGGATGGGGGATCCAATAAACCCAAATACCACAAATAGGCGCAGAAGCCAAGAACTATATTACATTTGGGCATTCCCCACACTCCACCCAGCAGGCATCAACATGTTTGTATGAAGCCTATGCCCTCTCATGGAACCCCCTACCCAGGTGCCCCCTCTTTTCCCTTATTTTTCATATTGGGCACTTCATTACAAGGGCTGAATTAACAGGGAGACGTCAGATTTATGACGTCATCATTACAAATGACGTGAGTGACTTCATGACGTCATTCAATGTCATTGTGACACACCTTAAGTACTATGTGACATCACTAGTACCTAGGTTACCCATTACCTCATCATCACTGAGCTGAATTTAAATCACTCCTTATTAATTGAGTGACTATATCAGATGTGTTCATTGTAGTTTTGTTCAGTGCTTCAACTAGTACTATTAAATACTCCATACACTAAGTGGATATTTACTGAAACTTTTATATGCTAGTATTTTAATTACTACACTCCCTGGATATTACACACCTGTCTATTTTTATTTTATTTGTGCTTTGAACTGTTCATCATGTGGTTCAAGTGTGTTATTTGTCAACAGACTTATAGTCATAAATGCAATCTCAAGAGACATATGGACACTGTACACTTACATAAAGTGCACAGATGTAACCTTTGTGATAAAGAGTTCAAGCGAAGGGAATACCTCACGAGACACCTGAAACAAGCACATAATACCTCTAGTAACTCTAGGACTTTCAGCAAGATTGCTGACTGTGTCTCGACTGAACAAACACCGGTTAGAGATTACTCCAGTCCTACTCCTACTAGCGACCTGGACGATGTGGACATTTTCCTCAACACCCTGGAGGAGATTCCCATTGAATCCACATTTCCTGATGCCTGTTTCTCACCCCCTACTTCTGCTCCTTCCATCTCCTCTCTTTCTTCAGTGAGCGTCTGCACTCAGACAGATATTTGTGCCTTACCACCTATGAGGCAACCACATACCACAGGGACTAACACAACCCCTATCTTCACTAAAGACAAGACCACTCAAAAGGGGAGAATGCTTATGGAAAGCGGTTGTTCACCACATTGTAGAATAGTGTCACCTCATCTGGATATACAGGGATGGGACTCACCAGTCACCAGCCCCCCCAAAAACCCCTGGATGGGACATTCCTAGTTATTTCACCACTACTTACCAGGAGGAAAGGCTAAGGAACAATCTCCCGGAAGCCATCCCTTACCAAGGGCCCTTTGGGGAGGAAGATCCACTCCCACCTCACCTCGCTCCTAACCCACCTGAGTGGGGTGTAGTCAGCAGTTCTGTGTCGCCAAACTTCCAGCTCATTAATTTCCTGGAGGACATTTGTGGTAATATTACACCACCCAGACTGTAACTGTTTTGTTATTTTGCTCTTACTAACTATTATCCTACATCTGGATTAATTTAACGCCATATGTAAGTTGTTACTAAGTGTTCATATTATATTACACTTTTATTTGAAGACCATTAAATATCTTCATATTTTCATTGATTTTTCTCTTTGAAAGACCACTTTGTCTCCTCAAATTCGAAATTTCGTTTTTTTTCTTTGATATATTTTTTCAAAGATCCAATAATTATATACAGACTTTCCCATCACAAATTGTGGGATTAAAATGATATCCAAAAATCATAGTTGTGAGAGACTTATAAAGTTTCCAATTTTGCATATTCCCAAAAGTATCACAAGTAATTTTCATGGAGTATGTTTGCTGGAATTCACTTCAAATTCCACATCTACTCTATGGAAAACCCCACTATACACATCTTGTATTACTGGGGCACTATTTTATTGTTTACTGATTGATTTCATTAAAATCATCCAAGCTCATAATCAACAGTTGTTGCAATCAAGCTTCAGCACTTTGAGACCATGAATCTCCCAAACATATCTGTAGTACAATCACGCACACGCAATTGAGTCCCTGCTCACGCCAAACTCTGCAATCAAGGACCTGCAAACAGGGGTAATTCTCTTGAGTGCAATCAAGATCTCACTGGTCAACCACTTTTTCTGACCAGATCTCAACATAATGAGATTATTTATTGAACCAGTGACCCAATGTTGACCCATCTCACCATAATTGTCTTTTAAGACATTTGGAAAGCCTAAATAAAGCTTTTATATTCATACCATTAAAACCATAATCAAGTGTGAATTGTTTAGTATAATTTGGAACCAATGATTGTTTTTAAATTATTTATTGGTGTGTTCTTATCCATCCATAAGACTTCTCACACCCAGAAAAAATTATTTTTGGACCATTATTTAATAAAATATTTAAATAATGCTAAAAACTCTATATTTTGGGATTTTATCCTCCTCAATCCGCTCAAAAGCGGATGGATCCGGCGGCTCAAAGCGGATAAGATTTTTGCACCTTATGGGCAAAATTGGATGAAATCTTCAGCCTCTGATGATAAATTACAAAATAATTTTGAAATATTACCAAATAGCTCTTGGTTAATATAAGGCAGGTTTATTGGGTAACTGCTATTGTCACTTCACACAGCTATATTATTCTTATTAAGCTACACAATTTCTCTCAAATATGTTGTTCATCTACTTTTTTTGTGAACTGTAACATATTGAAGTTTCACAACTGTTGCCCAGTGTACAAGTGAGTAATGGCAACTTTATTGCTACTTTTAGTGAAAATGTGAAAAATCACAAATATCTCGCAAACTGTAAGGGATAGAGCAATTTCGAGCGAATTTTTGACCCACAGGGCAGTACAAGAGTATCCTATTGTACTGGATTTGGTGACCTTTGGCCTACATTTGAGTGAGTAATAGCACTTTACCTAATATAATTATATGGCTTATAACTTCCAGACTATTACATTTAGAGTATTTTGTTCCAATATGTTGTTCAGCTACTTTCTCCACAGCTACAACATGGTCAGTAGTTTGTAAGTGTATCTCCATAGCTAAGTGAGTAAGAGCTACTTTGTCAATTTTTAATGATAACCGTAATGAGTAAATGGCTTACATCTTCAAAAGTATTGCAGCTACACAATTTCTCTCAAATATGTTGTTCATCTATTTTTTACCCGACAGCCCATGGTGTCCGGACGGGCGGACGGGCGGGCGGCGGGAAAAAGTTTGTCCAGACTGTATCTCACAAACCGTAAGGTGTAGGGAGTTGGTACTTGGTAGGGACATTCGTTAGGATGTGTAGGTGTGCAACGTCATGGTTGAGTTTGAAGATCTTGTCCAAGCTATATCTCGGAAACCGTAAGGTGTAGGAAGTTGATACTTGGTAGGAACATTGGTTAGGGGATGTAGGTGTGCAACGTCATGGTCTGACCTTGATTTGACCCTTGACCTGGCCGTAGTGACCTTGACCTATAAAATCTTGTCTGGGCTATTTAATGCTCGACGGGAGATACACACCGTGGCAGTGGTCTTGTTATGTAACTTTTTTGAAAATGGAACTTACAAGTTGTTCAACAGTGCATTTTATACTGTGCACAGATAACCTGTCAGACATTTTCTCTTTGATAACATTTGATGTCATATCAGTTTAAGCTTGCCAGAGATTAATGGTGCCACAAGGATACTCCTGATCAAACATGTGATTGATTGACTTGTGATTAATTAACCTATCTTCAGTGAACTAACAATTTTATTTGGGGTGTGACTTTTGGTAGAAAACAGAACCCATGAACTCTTTATGCACTTACAGCACCAATTCCAGGTATCCATGTTTAGTATGAACCAATTGGAAGTACCAATAAAGCAAATATGGCAGACACAGTTGATGTAAATCAAGTCTGTCAAAAATAAAATGTCAATTATCTGTGAAATTAAAGGGCATTAATAATGAAAAATAACTGAATATCAAGTTTTCTGATAGTTATATGGTTGTAATAAGCAATATTTTAATAAATGTATGGGTGCCCATGTCGCTTATTTCTATCAGTTTCTTTAAGAAGTCGTCCTACCAGGTTACCCCATTATAGTGATAGAATTTTATACATAGTGCCTTGTTATTTACAGGAATTTTGAAGTTTTATAATTCTGCCTGTTACTTTGCCTGTTTTCTGTACAAACATTTCTCATAACTTCCAGTGTGACTAATACTAGTGAGCAATCCAGTTGTTATGATATTTTTCTGCTGTGTTGTACACAAATTGGTGTGAGGTGCTGAGTTTTAGTTAGTATTTTTGATCTCTACATGCCTCTATTTCAAATACCACTGCATGGAGAAGTCTAAATTTTCACAAGTGGACAGTCAAATTTTTGTATCCTTTCTCTATGCCTCATCCCTAGTTTTACTGCATTAATAGCAATGTAGTAGTGTTGGGAATCGCCTCCAATTTTCCTTAGAGTAGGAATGGGTTGATGGCCCGGTGTCTCAGTATTGACTGTTATCTTGTGGACACACATACATTGTAACTGAAGGAAAGGTTAAAATGTTGGAGAGAAACCCCAAATCTGAAGAAATTGCACACTTTTAGTCCATGTTTTTTTTTAGATTTTAAGTCTTTTGCAGCGATTTTTAAAACAGAACTGCCATGTTTTCATGAGCATCACTTTGTTAGTGTACCTATACGATTGGGAATATACAAAAATTCATGTTTTTTCAGAATCCTGGAATCAAGTGATTTCATATTGGTGGCCTCCCAATCACCATATTTATGTCCACCCCCCTGGGGGGTGGATATATTATTTTTGCTTTTTTCGGCGTCCGATGTCCGGCGTCACGCATGGTTTCCGCTCATTTAAAGGAAAAGTATTAGAGCTATTGTCACCAAATTTGGTATGCAGGCTTATTGGGTCAGTAGCTTGCTTGGGATTGCTTTTGGCTGTTGTACCTCTTTTGCTTACTGAGTAATACTTAAGTACAGCTATTTTCAGTACCCATTGGTTTCCGTGCATTTAAGCCAAAATAATTAAAGATATTTTACTACAATTTTGAATACAAGATTGTTATGTCCATAGCTCGCTTGGTATTGCATTTGGGACTGATAGCTTTGTCAGTACATGAGTAATAGCCATTTAGGTACTTCATTGTGTATTTTCAGTACTACTTTTGAGTAATTTGCTTCTATCTCCTTAACCGTGCGAGATAGAGCGATTTCGGCAAAATTTTCGACCCGCAGGGTATCTGAGGAGTGTACTCTTTGCAATTTTCAAAAAATTTTCCCCTCCCCAAAAATGGCGGCCATTTTGAATTTTCGAATTTTTGCCAAAAATGGCAAAACACAAATTTCCTTCTATCTCCTTAACCGTGCGAGATAGAGCGATTTCGTCGAAATTTTCAACCCACAGGGTATCTAAGGAGTGTACTCTTTGCAATTTTCAAAAAATTTTCCCCTCCCCAAAAATGGCGGCCATTTTGAATTTTCGAATTTTTGCCAAAAATGGCAAAACACAAATTTCCTTCTATCTCCTTAACCGTGCGAGATAGAGCGATTTCGTCGAAATTTTCGACCCACAGGGTATCTAAGGAGTGTACTCTTTGCAATTTTCAAAAAATTTTCCCCTCCCCAAAAATGGCGGCCATTTTGAATTTTCGAATTTTTGCTAAAAATGGCAAAACACAAATTTCCTTCTATCTCCTTAACCGTGCGAGATAGAGCGATTTCGTCGAAATTTTCGACCCACAGGGTATCTAAGGAGTGTACTCTTTGCAATTTTCAAAAAATTTTCCCCTTCCCAAAAATGGCGGCCATTTTGAATTTTCGAATTTTTGCCAAAAATGGCAAAACACAAATTTCCTTCTATCTCCTTAACCGTGCGAGATAGAGCGATTTCGTCGAAATTTTCGACCCACAGGGTATCTAAGGAGTGTACTCTTTGCAATTTTCAAAAAATTTTCCCCTCCCCAAAAATGGCGGCCATTTTAAATTTTCGAATTTTTGCCAAAAATGGCAAAACACAAATTTGCTTCTATCTCCTTAACCGTGCGAGATAGAGCGATTTCGTCAAAATTTTCGACCCACAGGGTATCTGAAGAGTGTACTCTTTGCAATTTTCAAAAAATTTTCCCCTCCCCAAAAATGGCGGCCATTTTGAATTTTCGAATTTTTGCCAAAAATGGCAAAACACTAATTTGCTTCTATCTCCTTAACCGTGCGAGATAGAGCGATTTCGTCGAAATTTTCGACCCACAGGGTATCTAAGGAATGCAATCTTTGCAATTTTCAAAAAATTTTCCCCTCCCCAAAATTGGCGGCCATTTTGAATTTTCGAATTTTTGCCAAAAATGGCAAAACACAAATTTGCTTCTATCTCCTTAACCGTGCCAGATAGAGCGATTTCGTCAAAATTTTCGACCCACAGGGTATCTGAGCATTGTACTCTTGGTAATTTAAAAAAAATTTTCCCCTCCCCAAAAATGGCGGCCATTTTGAATTTTCGAATTTTTGCCTAAAATGGCAAAACACTAATTTGCTTCTATCTCCTTAACCGTGCGAGATAGAGCGATTTCGTCAAAATTTTCGACGCACAGGGTATCTAAGCAATGCAATCTTTGCAATTTTCAAAAAATTTTCCCCTCCCCAAAAATGGTGGCCATTTTGAATTTTCGAAGTTTTGCCAAAAATGGCAAAACACAAATTTCCTTCTATCTCCTTAACCATGCGAGATAGAGCGATTTCGTCAAAATTTTTCAACCCACAGGGTATCTAAGGAATGTAATCTTTGCAATTTTCAAAAAATTTTCCCCTCCCCAAAAATGGCAGCCATTTTGAATTTTCGATTTTTTGCCCAAAATGGAAAAACACAAACTGGCCTTAACCGTGCAAAATAGAGTTATTTTGTTGAAATTTTCGACCCATAGGGTATCTAAGAAATGTACTCTTGGCAATTTTCAAAAAAATTTCCTTTTCCCAAAAATGGCGGCCATTTTGAATTTTCAAATTTTTGCCAAAAATAGAAAAACAGGAATTTGCTTCTATCTTCTTAACCGTGCAAGATAGAGTGATTTCGTCAAAATTTTCAACCCAACCAATGCAAAAAGGCATGAAGCTGAAATAATTTACATCTACACTAACAAATATTTAAGCATCATTGATATATTTTACAAATGAAACAGGGTCTTGTAAGACTACTGTACAATTTGGGCAAAAGGTTCATGGGTGGACATTACACATGATAATGTGTGTTCTTCTATGCTATCCTGTTTCTATTCGCATCTACTATCAACAGGGCGGCCTATTTCTAGTTTTATACCAGCCCATCCCTAACTTACACGAAGATAATATTGTATGTGACTAGATTTTAAAAGGTTAATACAATAGAATAAGTATTTTAATAGGTGTTAGACTTTGAGGAAATACAATGTGACAAATTTTGGAGGATGGAGATGAATTCATCAAATCATATATTTGGATAATGGAAGGTCAGATAAAAGAGGTTCTAGTGTATATTTAAGATCTTCAGAAACCTTAATCACTTTTCCAACTTCTACTTTTGTTATTCAGGTGACATAAGGAATGGCAGTCGCTATGTAAACTACCGGGATTCTAAACTGACCAGATTACTGAAAGATGCTCTGGGTGGCAACTGCCGTACTGTGATGATAGCTCATATCAGCCCAGCAAGTATCCACTTTGAGGAGTCCAGAAATACACTGCTCTATGCTGACAGGGCCAAGAGCATCAAAACTAAGGTATTGATGAGGTATAAATGCCATTCAAAAGTAAGACCTGGGAAGTTATCCAAGGTATCACTGTAACCCCCACTGATATACAACAGCAGGAGAAATGGTGAATTTCATTGCGTTAATACATCTTACCTACCAGACGATAGCTATAGCCCGGCGCCAGCCGGTCCCGCCAAACGAAAGAAAAAGACGTCCCGGGTTTCACCCCCGGCAGGACCGGCACACTACAATCCACTCGCCAGGTGGCCTAGTTCCTGCCTCACTCGCCAGAGGGACGTGACGTCATAGCATCTTTTTCGTTTGGCGCGATATTTAAAGTTGTGGATTTTATCTGTGAACTCTTTAGTTTTTATATTTGTGTTATATCTGTTTCATTTGTGTCGGAAGTGTTGCCATTAGTTAACTGTTCTATCATGGCATCTCCAGGACAGAAAAAGGGTGCGTGTGGCCATATTATGGCTTCATTTGACAAACATAGTAGGTGTGCGCGTTGTCGCGAAAAAGGACAGGGTGATGACCCTTGTGTTCAAAATCTGCAGTGTGACTTTTGCAGTGTCCTTACCCCGGAGCAAGTGCTCAAGTTAAGTACTCCTACCTATAAACTCAGAAAGGAAAAGGCTAAAGCAAAGGAAGTGTTAGTCGATCCGTCTTCTGTGGTAGTACTTGATACCCAGCCAGAACAAGAACCTGCTGTATCTGTTTCTTCTGCTCCGGATTTGTCCCTTCCTGTGCCTCAGTTTAAGAAAGATCTTCAGGAACTGGACGAAAAGTGGGCCACTCGTATGGCCAGGCTTGAGGCTCTTATCACTTTAGGACATCGCTCCTCACCTTCTGTACAAAATCCAACATTTTCTCCGGTCAAAGTACCGGTCTCTCATGCTGCTCCAGCAGGTGCTCTTTCCCAGACACCCTTTTTTGTCTCTACTTCGGCTTCTTCCGGCCCAGCCGGTCCGGCTGTTGGCCCGGATGAGCCTAGAGATCAGGATTTTTCATTTGCTGACAGACAATCTCCACTTCAAAACCTCTACCCGGAAGCAGAACCTATGTTTAAACACCCTGCTCCGGTGGCTACTGTGTCGTCAGCTGCTATGTCTGCTTCTTCTCAATCTGCATTTCAACAACCTTCTTCCGGCTCCGGGCCGGTCACCTTCCGCGATATCAATCCTCAGGAAACATTTGAAGAGGGTGAGTTATCTGACGCAGAGGAATCCCCAGACTTAGAAACCTCAGACCCGGACCGGGTCCTCAGTGAAGATCAAAATTACCGCGAGACTGTGAGAGGCGTCCGCGCGTTCATGGGATGGACACACATTCCTGACCTGGAGTTTTCTCCTCAATCCCGCACTGATAATCCTTGGGCAGGTCACCGTTCTCAGCCTGTGGGCAAGATTTCTGTGGATCTTCCTCCGGAAGATTGGTTGTGCCGAAAACTAGAAACTCTAAACCTTGTACTGATAGAAGGATATCCTTCAAAATCTAGTGATCCAGGTGGCCTGCATGTGGACCAATTCCTCAGACCCCCCAAATCCCAGAGCAGATGGTATGGGATACACCCGGCGGAGCCTACAGATCCAACTAGGCCGGGTAAATCAGTGAATTCTTGGCCAAATGATGCGGCGAAGATCAATAGTTCATTCCCCAGGATTTCAACCATATCTTCTGCATCTCCTCAGCCTCCATCCCGCCCACTATCACAAGACACTATGCGTAAGTGGGAGAAAGCAGCAAAAGAGTCTTCATATATTTGCAACCAGTCAGCGGGGTTTAATCGCTGTATTACCAAAATACAGGATGCCTTCCAAGAACAATTGCATATTTTACAAAGTGAACTTAAGAAAGGCAAGTCTTCTGTCAAGCTCAAGGTGCATTGGATGAACTTTTGTATTTATCTTCATTTAACCAGAATGTCAGTTTCGCCATGGGTAAATCTCTACAACATTTGGCAGACTTTACATTTGTGCAGATGGCAAATTTGACCCTACTCCGTAGGGATTCATACTTGGAAGTTGTGAAACCGGGGATTAAACCAGATACTTTCAATTCCTTGAGAAATTGCCCCCTGAATGGATATGGGTTATTTCCAGATGCTGCTATTAGAAAAGCTGAGGATGAAATAAACCAATTAGAAGCTTCCCGACGTACTTCCCAGCCCGGCCCGGGCCGCGGGGGGTTCGCCGGTAGAGGCAGAAAACAGAGATACCAACCCTACAGTACTGGTTGGAAACCTCAAGACACTGCTAAAACAACTTCTCAAGCCGGAAAAGAACTACCAGCTTGGAAAGCGTTTGGTTCCCGCAATAGAGGCCGGGGCAGAGGCCGGGGTGGTCAACCCGGACGTGGTACCAAGATGGCTCATGAGAAGACACAGTATAAATGACAATTACTGCAAGTCAAGTCCGGTGCCGGTGGCCCGGCCAGTCAGTTCTGTGAAAAGTGCAGTAACAAGAAACTCTTTTGTATCTGTTCCAACAAATGTTTCTTATCATGTTGTATGTCGTGTACCTACTGTAACAAGGTGGCAGTCACAAAAGAAAGACGTAAGGCCAAAATCAAAGATCAAAAGTCAAATAAAGTGTGTGAAAAGTGCTTCTTTTGTCGGTCACTTTGTTTCTGCTCCAAATGTTCCAAATGTCCCCAATGTTGCAAGTGTCCAACCAGTGGGGGGACGTCTTCAGAGTTTTTGGGAAATATGGGCTCACAAGGGTGCAAACCCAAAAGTAGTGTCCATATTAAAGGAGGGTTATGTTCTTCCCTTCAAAGTAAGACCTCCCTTAGTAAGGGATCCCCTGATAGTAAGTGGCTATGCAAACCCCATCAGAGACTCCCACTTGCAAGCAGCTGTACAAGCTCTGATCGAGAAAAAGGCAGTAGAGAGGGTCAGGGTTCAAACCTCACTAGCCTTTTTCAACAGACTGTTCATTGTCCCAAAGCCGAACCACAAGTGGCGGCCAATCTTGGATCTCAGTACTCTAAATCAGTTTTTATGCGTAAAAACATTCAAAATGGAGACTCCAGAGACAATCCGGACCTCTCTACAACAAGAGGAGTGGGTGACATCGCTAGACTTCAGCGACGCCTACTTCCACATCCCAATTCACTACACATCCCGAAAATTCCTCAGGTTCCACTTTCAGAACCAGTCGTACCAGTTTCGGGCACTTCCCTTTGGCCTGTCAACAGCTCCCATGGAGTTCACTGGTGTGGTCAAAGAGGTCAAGTTAATGGCTCAGTCACAGGGTATAAGAATCCACCAGTACCTAGACGACTGGTTGATTCGAGCCCCTACCAAAGAATCTTTGCCAGGAGTTGGGCTGGATGGTAAACATGCAAAAATCAGAACTGGAACCCCAACAAGTCTTCGACTTCGTAGGCTACCAGTACGACCTACTCAACGGAGTAGTCAGGCCTACTCAAAATCGTTGGGAAGCCCTTCAACAAAAAATAATAGTGCTTTTACAGAACAGATCTTGCCGAGTGAGAACTTTCATGTCTCTTATAGGTCTTCTCACTGCGACAGAAAAACAGGTGACCCTAGGCAGACTGCACATGAGACCTATTCAGTGGCACCTCAAGAAACACTGGAGAGTCCCAGAATCTCTGGAAAAGGAGATCCCAATTCCGAGGTCTCTCCATCAGTACCTGCAGTGGTGGACCCAAGAGGAAAATGTCCTAAAGGGTCAGCCCTTACACCCCCTGCGACACGCAGTTCAAATCTTTACAGACGCCTCAAAAGAAGGCTGGGGTGCTCACTTAGGCGACTTCACAGCAAGCGGTACTTGGTCAGTGCCCGAAAGCAAGTTGCACATAAACTTCTTAGAACTAAAAGCCGTGTTGTTAGCACTAAAAAGATTCCAACATTTAGTGCAAGGAAAGGTCGTCCTGATTGCCACAGACAACACTACGGTTGTGGCATACATCAACAAGGAAGGAGGTATGAGGTCAGGCTCACTCTGTGCCCTTCTTTGGCGGCTCCTATGTTGGTGCAGCCTCAATCAAATAGTACTGAAGGCCAGACACATTCCAGGCCGTCTGAATGTAATTGCAGACAAATTGTCTCGCCAAAGGCAGGTCATTCAGACGGAGTGGTCCCTCCATCAAGAGACCTTCGACCTCCTTTGTCAAACCTGGCATTATCCCCGAGTGGACATGTTTGCAACAAGGTACAACTGCAAGCTAGTTCAATTTGTGTCCCCAATTCCAGACCCAAAGGCCTGGTCAGTGGATGCTCTGACATTATCCTGGGAGGACCTGGACATGTACCTCTTCCCCCCAGTGTCTCTGATGGGGAAGGTGGTCAGCAAGCTGTCAGATCACTGGTATCGCAGAGCAATCCTGATTGCCCCGGGATGGCCCAACATGCCTTGGTTTTGGGACCTAGTGGAACTATCTGCGAGGGTTCCTCTTTGTCTTCCACACCACCCAGATCTAGTGACCCAACCTTTCAACAAGGCACGTCACAGGGATCTGACAAACCTAAATCTCCATGCCTGGCTCCTAGAGCCCAGACAATCAAGGAGCAGGGGTTCTCTAGCCCAGTGGCGTCAAGAATTGAGGCGCCTCAAAGACGTTCAACCAGAACAGTCTACGAAGCGAAGTGGGCCGTTTTTGTCAGATGGTGTGAAACAAGTCAGGTGGACTTCAGGAACCCATCTATAAAACAAATAGCAGATTTCCTCCTGCACCTTTTCCAGGAGAAGAATCTCCAGCCCAGCACTATTGATGGTTACAGGTCAGCCATTGCAGACAAACTGGGAAATACCTCGGTTAATGTCGGCAAGGATGAAAATTTGACTAGACTGTTAGACAGTTTTCACAGAGATAGACCCAAAGGGCGCCGGGGGGTTCCTGCTTGGAACCTCTCCCTGGTTTTACACCAGCTTACAAAAGCGCCTTTTGAACCACTCAGAAAGGCTTCTCTGAAGCACCTTTCTTTCAAAACTGTTTTTCTCCTAGCCCTGGCTTCAGGAAAACGCAGGAGTGAGATTCACGCTTGGTTAAACAAAAATATCAGACACCAAGCTGACTGGTCCAAAGTTTCCCTCTACCCTTCACCAAGCTTCTTGGCGAAAAATCACTTGGCAAAAGAGGGACCAGAGTGCGTGGCCCCTGTGGTTATTCCAGCCTTAGCCCCCACTCTGGATAAGTCTTTAAAGGAAGACAGATCCCTTTGCCCCGTTCGGGCTCTTCGCTACTACCTGGACAAAACGCAGGACCTAAGAACGGGAAAGGAGTTAGTTTTTGTTTCATTCAAACAAGGTTTTAACAAGGACATCTCTCCTGCCACTATCTCGTCCTGGATCAAACAAACAGTAGTGTTGTGTTATGATCTCTCTGACCAAGATTCCTTGACCTTACATCAGGTTAAGGCCCATGATGTTAGGGCCTTTGCGGCCTCCAAAGCCTTTCAAGGTGGCATATCTCTGGACCAGATTCTAGCAGCATGCCACTGGAAGTCCCACAACACCTTTACACAGTTTTACCTTAAGGATGTTGCCTGGGCAGATAAGGAGCTTTTTCACTTGGGTCCTGTGGTGGCTGCCCAGCAAATCCACCACTAGTCCCCTAAGCTTCTTTGTATATAATTATATATAGTGTACATACTAGTTAGTTTTAGGTGTAGGCTCACTTTTAGCCTAGGCCTTGGCTTCTCAAAGTCTTTTACTTCAGAGTAATCCTCTGGGTATAGGACTTTCCCTACTCTTCCAGGTTAACCGTGGGAATCATTGACTTGAACTCTTACTCTCTTCCTCCCCTCAGAGCAGTCAAAAAGGGGGGGGGGGGGGGGCAGGTGGGTCTAGTTACCCTTGAGACTAACATGTCTCCTCAAAGGACTAGAACCTCACACCTAGGTATAATATAAGAGTTTTCTCCAATCCTCAGAAGGCTGCCCTCCTTCCACTGGGTAGTTATTCTAGCTATCGTCTGGTAGGTAAGATGTATTAACGCAATGAAATTGCAAATTTTAATTAGTAAATTAAATTTTTATTAGTTAATACCTTACCTACCAGACGGGAAATTCCCACCCGGCCTTCCCCGCTTCCAGCCTTCATCATTCAATCTTAGGGACGAAAAAGATGCTATGACGTCACGTCCCTCTGGCGAGTGAGGCAGGAACTAGGCCACCTGGCGAGTGGATTGTAGTGTGCCGGTCCTGCCGGGGGTGAAACCCGGGACGTCTTTTTCTTTCGTTTGGCGGGACCGGCTGGCGCCGGGCTATAGCTATCGTCTGGTAGGTAAGGTATTAACTAATAAAAATTTAATTTACTAATTAAAATTTGCAATTTTATGTGATTTGCCAACTTGTGGTAAATTTCTTGAAACTAAATATCACAAATTTGTGCAGAAAATGCCACGATTCAAGAGAAGCAGATTTCCCCAATAGTGAATCTTGCATACTAGGGCAACTTACAGTAACTTTCCTGTAGCTCTTTAGTCTGTAAAGGGTATCTTATGTATATCTTTATATGCCATTGAGGGATATGTTAAAGCTGTTAAATTGGGTGTTCCAGGTTTTTTTTCCAAGACTTCTGGATAATGATAATTTTTAGCAGAAAGGCCCTCTTGATACCAGAGAATTCTACTAAAGAGATGTTACTAAATGGAGTTGGACTGGAGTAACAGATTTTCTCCAGTGTGAAAGGTTGGGTAATTTGCAAGCAGAAACATATTTTTTCTGAACAGTTACATAAAGTTAGTGACAAACCAGCTTGAAACTGACAACACCAACTGGGTGTTGCCAGTGAGAAAAATAATGTCTTTCCCCAATACAAGAATTAATCAGTAAACAAAGAATAAAAAAATCAATCTTTTCAATTTTACCAGGTACGGCGCAATGTGTTGGATGTTAGCTACCACATCTCTCAGTACGCCAACATCATCAGTGAACTGCGGGATGAAATCAAACGGCTCAAGGTCAAACTGGACACCAAACAGGCTGTGGTGTTGACAGGTGGTGAAGAAGGCAGCACTGAGGTGAACAAACTCAAAGAGAGGCTAGTCTCAATCTTCAGGGAACAGATGGAAATCAGGTCTGTCAGAGAAAGGCACAGAGTGCTGATGGATGAATGATTAGATGCATGTTCATTTTTATCTCCCGCCGGGCTTTAGCCCGGGAGGGAGATTATGAAATGATGCCTGTGTGTGCGTGCGTGTGTGCGTGCGTGCGTTAGTTAGTCACGCAGATTTCTCCAAAACTACTACAGCTACAAATTTTTTGTAAATTAATTGTCCCAATGAATTTTCACGCCCTCGAAAATTTTTTTGGTTTTATGGACTTAGGCCTAAAGATAAGTGAGTAATAGCAATCTTAGCTACTTGGAGTAAAGGGCTCATAACTCAAAAACTATTGCAGTTACAACTTTTTCTTCAAATATGTTGTTCAGCTACTTTGTCCTTAGCTATAAGATGGTACATAGTTTGGGGTCCCATTGCATGCCATAAGTGAGTAATAGCTATTTTCTTATTTGTAGCAAAATAATGACATAAGTAAATGTCAAATATCTTCAAAAGTATTAAAGTTAGGGAATTCTTTTCAAATATGTTGTTCATCTACTTTTTGATAAGCTATCACATAGTAAAGTTTTCAGATCTGTTGCACATTGGATAGCTGAGTAATAGCTACTTTGAAATTCTACAGTTGAGTAAATCCATTGTAACTCCAAAACTAGTGCGGTTAGAGTATTTTCCTAAAATATGTTGTTCAGCTACTTTGTCCTTAACTATAAGATGGTATACAGTTTGGGGTTCTATTGCATGCCATAAGTGAGTAATAGCTATTTCCTTATTTGAAGCAAAATAACGACATGAGTAAATTTCAAAGATCTTCAAAAGTATTAAAATTAGGGAATTTTTTTCAAATATGTTATTCATCTAGTTTTTGGTAAGCTATCACATAGTAAAGTTTCAGACCTGTTGCACATTGGATAGCTGAGTAATAGCTACTTTGAAATTGTGACTGTTGAGTAAATCCATTGTAACTCCAAAACTATTGCAGTTAGAGTATTTTTCTAAAATATGTTATTCAGCTACTTTGTCCTTAACTATAAGATGGCATACAGTTTGGGATTCTATTGCATGCCATAAGTGAGTAATAGCTATTTCCTTATTTGAAGCAAAATAACGACATGAGTAAATTTCAAATATCTTCAAAAGTATTAAAATTAGGGAATTCTTTTCAAATATGTTATTCATCTAGTTTTTGATAAGCTATCACATAGTAAAGTTTCAGACCTGTTGCACATTGGATAGCTGAGTAATAGCTACTTTGAAATTGTGACTGTTGAGTAAATCCATTGTAACTCCAAAACTATTGCAGTTAGAGTATTTTCCTAAAATAAGTTATTCAGCTACTTTTTCCTTAACTATAAGATGGCATATAGTTTGGGGTTCTGTTGCATGCCATAAGTTAGTAATAGCTATTTTCTTATTTGTAGCAAAATAACAACATAAGTAAATTTCAAATATCTTCAAAAGTATTCAAGTTAGGGAAATATTTTCAAATATGTTATTCATCTAGTTTTTGATGAGCTATCAGATAGTAAAGCAGCAAACCTGTTGCACACTGGACAGCTGAGTAATAGCTACTTTGAAATTGTGACTGTTGAGTAAATCCATTGTAACTGAAAAACTACTGCAGTTACAGGATTTTCCTAAAAGAATTTGTTCAGCTACTTTTTTCTTAACTATAAGATGGCATATCGTTTCGGGTTCCATTGCATGTCATAAGTGAGCAATAGCTATTTTCTTATTTGTAGCAAAATTATGATGGAAATAAATATCAAATACCTTCACAAGTACTAAAGTTAGGCAAATCTTTTCATTTGCTATTCATCTACTTTTTCAAAAGCTTACTTTCCTGTGTCCTTTATATTTTTGTTGCTTTTGCAGATGTAGGTCAATAGGTAAGTGAGTAGATAGCTGAGCAAGAGCTACTGAAATGAGTAAATGTCTTTTATCTCTAAAAGTATTATAGGTAGGTAGGTAATTTCTTCTAAATAAGTCATTCGCCTACTTTTGGGTGATCTACCACATAGTGAAGTTGCAGAACTGTAGCTCTTTGGATAGCTGAGTAATAGCTACCAAAATGAGTAAAGGTCTTTTATCTCTAAAAATATTACACATAGGCAATTTCTTCTAAATAAGTCATTCACCTACTTTTGTGTGATCTACCACATAGTGAAGTTGCAGAACTGTAGCTCTTTGGATAGGTGAGTAATAGCTACTAAAATGAGTAAATGTCTTTTATCTCTAAAAGTTTTACAGATGCACAATTTATTCTAAATAACTTATTCACCTACTTTTGGGTGATCTACCACATAGAGAAGTTGCAGAACTGTAGCTCTTTGGATAGCTGAGTAATAGCTACTAAAATAAGTAAATGTCTTTTATCTCTAACAGTATTACCGGTAGGCAATTTCTTCTAAATAAGTCATTCACCTACTTTAGGGTGATCTACCACATAGTGAAGTTGCAGAACTGTAGCTCTTTGGATAACTGAGTAATAGCTACTAAAATGAGCAAATGTCTTTTATCTCTAAAAGTATTACAGGTAGGCAATTTCTTCTAAATAAGTCATTCACCTACTTTTGGGTGATCTACCACATATTGAAGTTGCAGAACTGTATCTCTTTGGATAGCTGAGTAATAGCTACTAAAATGAGTAAATGTCTTTTATCTCTAAAAGTATTACAGGTAGGCAATTTCTTCTAATAAGTCATTCACGTACTTTTGGGTGATCTACCACATAGTGAAGTTGCAGAACTGTAGCTCTTTGGATAGCTGAGTAATAGCTACTAAAATGAGTAAATGTCTTTTATCTCTAAAAGTATTACAGGTAGCCAATTTCTTCTAAATAAGTCATTCACGTACTTTTGGGTGATCTACCACATAGTTAAGTTGCAGAACTGTATCTCTTTGGATAGCTGAGTAATAGCTACTAATATGAGTAAATATCTTTTATCTCTAAAAGTATTACAGGTAGGCAATTTCTTCTAAATAAGTCATTCACCTACTTTTGGGTGATCTACCACATACTGAAGTTGCAGAACTATAGCTCTTTGGATAGCTGAGTAATAGCTACTAAAATGAGTAAATGTCTTTTATCTCTAAAAGTATTACAGGTAGAGAATTTCTTCTAAATAAGTCAATCACCTACTTTTGGGTGATCTACCACATAGTGAAGTTGCTATCTTTGGATAGCTGAATAATAGCTACTAAAATGTGTTACATATATTGGACACTATATTAGTACATTGTATATTACATATATTAGGCACTATATTAGTGCATTGTTTAATTTAAGCTTTATGTTTATACATTGTCATAAAAGATAATTGTGTTGTTGGTTCTTTTTGTGTGTTGACATTTAAAGTAAGGGAGTTATTGACTTTTGTGTTTTAGTGTTTATTGATCTGTTCACAGACTGGGGGAAATCCCCCCCTCAGTGGTTATGTTAGATTTGGGGAAACCCAATTGCCAGTAGTTTCTAGAACTTCCTCCTTTGGCCTAGATGGCTCAAGCTTTTTTGAGTTGGTTCTGTACAATTCCAGAGAAATCTGTGAATGTATATAAGGAATGTACATCTGACCACAAGTGAACTTTGTATTCGCTGGCTATAAGGAGAGCTATTGTGTTTTGGAATATAATATAACTTGTGTTGCTGTGAACTTTTACTGGAGTGAACTAGATACATTGTCTGGACAGATTTATTGCACTTTGGATATTTTTGGATATTGTACAGTTATATAACAGAGAGTGGATTTACTGCATTTTGGACATTGTCCATATCTTGGAGCAGACAGTACAATTGTGTTAACTCTCTAAAAATCTCCAGACAGACCTTCTGTGTGACTGGATATATAAAGGATAGCAGGACAAGCACCTTTTGTGTTGTTGAGTGTGGGACAGGTCACAGAATATAGACATCTGTGTGCGAGTGAACGCTGGACAGATCACGGGACAGACCACAGGATATTGGACAGATCACAGAATATACCACAGGACGGATTACAGAACAGATTGCGGGATACGGCGGATAAACTTATTCTTAATCTCAGTGGTCAGGTCAGCTAGATCTTGTTATTGTATTAGTGTGCTTAGTTAAGGGCATACCAGTTGACTGTAATCATTATTGTTAATCGCTAAATAAATTTGTTAAGTTAAGCTTTTTGCTTTTTTTTCTGTTACAACTTAAAGACAACCGGTAATTGCTACCGTGCTTGCCCGTGACCGTAACAGGAAAATTGGGGGCTCGTCCGGGATCCAACCATTTGATTACAACTATTTGATCAACCGTTCAATTAACATTTTGAAAATCCATTTGATTTAGTAATTGGTTACAGTCAACAGTGCTCAAAATGGCTAGTGCTAAAGAGTTTGTACAGTCACCATCTATGGAAGTTCTAGAAACTTTTAAAAAAGATATGTTAATGCAGATAGCACAAGAGTTACAGTTAGAGGTGAAAAGGTCAACACGTAAACATGAACTTAAAAGGCTTATTGTTGAACAGTTAGTTGATGAAGATGTTTTACCTGATAGTTGTTTAGAAGTGTATAAGCCTCTACCAATGGAACCTTCTGGGCAATATGAGATCAGGCGATTAGAAATTGAAAGAGAGTTAAGACTTAAAGAGCTTGAAACTCAAGCTCTAGCTCAACAACGAAAAGAAGAGCTTGAAGCTCAACAGCGAAAAGAAGAGCTTGAGGCTCAACAGCGAAAAGAAGAGCTTGAAGCTCAAGCTCAAAAGGAAGAGCGAGCGCTTAAACATGAAAGAGAAATGAGAGCTTTAGAACTCAATGCCCGTAGAATTGCCCATGAAGAGTCCATTGCTACTAAATTTGATCTGGGGAAAAATGTGCGACCGGTACCACCTTTTAATGAGTTGGATGTTGATAAGTACTTTCAACACTTTGAAAGAGTAGCTCAGAATTTGAAATGGCCTACAGACCAGTGGCCTTTATTGCTGCAAAGTGTTTTGAGGGGAAAGGCCCAGGAGGCATACACGGCTTTGCCAATTTCTGAATGTGTGGACTATAACTCTGTCAAAAATGCTATTTTGAAAGCATATGAGTTGGTACCAGAAGCATATCGTCAAAAATTCAGAAATTATCGTAAACAAGAAAGTCAAACTCATGTTGAATTTGCCCATGAGAAAGAAGTGTACTTTGACAGATGGTGTAATTCTAGGGAAGTAGGTACAGACTTTGAAAAACTTAGGCAAGTTATTTTGATTGAAGAGTTCAAAAGGTGTGTTCGTGATGACATTAAGACCTATCTAGATGAACAGAAAGTTGAAAATTTGGCAAAAGCAGCAGCTTATGCTGATGATTATGCGCTAACTCACAAGTCCACTTTCAACAAGAATAAGTCCTTTGGTCCTGCTAAAAAGTCGTATCCAGAAATAGGAAAGAAATCTGAAAATGTAGCTCCAGAAAAGAGTTCAGATAAGGGTCAAACTTCAAATCAGACTATGAGTAAGGATAGGAAGCCCAGATCCTTTGCTCGTGTGTGCCATTATTGTAAGAAACCTGGGCATGTTATGTCTGACTGTTGGCTCTTAAAGAAGAGAAGAGAAAAGGAGGCAACGCCCAATGCCTTTGTCTCTAGCAAATCTAACTGGCGTTCAAATCCCAATAGAGCAGAGTCTAGTATTGGTTTAGACAAGTCTGAGATTATTAGGGAAGAGTTCAAACCTTTTGTGTCTGAGGGTTTTGTATCCTTGGAAAGTAGTTCCAGTCAGGTCCCCATTAAGATATTAAGAGACACTGGAGCTACTCAGTCCTTACTTTTAGAAGGTGTATTGCCATTGAGTGTAAGCACATCTACTGGTGAGAGTGTCATTGCTCAAGGTATTGAAGGAGGCTGTGTGAACGTTCCCTTGCATAAGGTCAAGTTAGTATCAGACTTAGTTACTGGTTCTGTTGTTGTGGGTACCAGGCCCACTTTACCCATTAAAGGGGTATCTTTGTTGTTGGGAAATGATCTGGCAGGTGGAAAGGTAGTTGCTGATCCTAAGGTTACTTCTAAGCCGATCACTTTGGTTAGCACTGAGAAATTAGAAGAGGTTATTCCTGGTATTTTTCCCTCCTGTGCTGTGACTCGAGCTATGGCCAAAAAGGCCCAAGAAGAACCAAAAGATTGTAAACAATCTACAGATGTCTTAGTTGATTTGTCAGATACATTCTTGAACAACTATGACCATGATGTGCAGAATTTTAGTGATACTAATCCCAAGGATAGGGTAGATTCTGAAAAACAAGACCCAATTGACTGCAAAGATGTATCGCTTTCAAAATCAAAATTGATTTCAGAGCAGGAAAATGACCCTGAATTAGCTCCTTTATTCAAGTTGGTCTTGCCACCAGTAGAGCTAGATAAGGTCCCTGTAGGCTATTATGTCAGAAATGGTGTACTTATGCGAAAGTGGAGGCCACCAAATGTCCCTGCATCTGAAGAATGGTCAGTAGTACACCAGATTGTTGTACCAAAAATGTACCAAAGTGAGATACTGAAATTGGCCCATGAGTCTCCAATGGGTGGCCATTTAGGCATCAACAAAACTTACAACAAGATAACCAAACATTTCTATTGGCCTCAAATTCGGCACTGTGTGGCAGAATTTTGCAAGACTTGTCACATTTGTCAAATGGTAGGAAAGCCAAACCAAAAAATTCCTGTAGCTCCTCTCAAACCCATTCCAGCATTTGAGGAACCATTTAGCAAAGTGATAATTGACTGTGTAGGTCCCTTACCAAAAACTAAATCCAGAAACCAATATCTTTTGACCATTATGTGCGCCTCAACCAGATTTCCCGAAGCCATACCATTGACCAACATAACAGCTCCCAAAATCTCAAAAGCTCTGGTTAATTTCTTTACTCTAGTTGGCTTACCAAAAGAGATCCAGTCAGATCAAGGGTCAAATTTTATGTCAGGACTATTTCAACAGGTTGTATTTCAATTGGGTGCCAAACAGATCAAATCTAGTGCATATCACCCAGAATCACAAGGTGCACTTGAAAGGTTCCATTCCACTTTGAAGAATATGATTAGGACATTTTGTTTAGATAATGAAAAAGACTGGGATGAAGGCATTAGCTTATTGTTGTTCGCAGTTAGAGAGTCTGTTCAAGAGTCTTTAGGCTCTAGTCCCTTTGAGTTGGTCTTTGGCCATTCAGTCCGTGGTCCTCTCAAGCTGTTGAAGGAAAATTGGTTATCTGAGAACACTGAGAGCCTAAATCTGCTAGATTATGTTTCAAAGTTCAGAGATAAGTTGAAGAAGGCTTGTGAGCTGGCGCAACAAAATGTGAAAACTTCTCAGTCAAAAATGAAGATGCTTTATGATAAGAAATTACAAAATCGTATCTTCAATCCTGGAGGCAAGGCTTCAGTGTCATCACCTGGCCAAATGAATAAACTACAGGCCAGAGATCTAGGGTCATACCCAGTAGCAAGGAGAGTAGAAACTCTCCAAAAGACCATTAAAAACTGTGATAACAGACATTCAAACCAAATGTGGGAAATAACTATGGTAAAGCCATACTTCGAAAGAGGTATAACATAGCTTATGATGGCTATTAATAGAAACACTGTTAAAGATAGGAATTCAGTGTATAAACAGGACTTTGAAAAAGTAACATATGGCGTCCGCATGGATACGCCCTGTCCAGAAGCTGTATTTAAAGTGTAATTTATATACCTGTAATTAGTAAGTTTATAAAGGTTATACATGGTACTAATTTTACTTTTGTATTTAGACAAAAATGTTTTGTAAAATGTTATTACCTGTGTTTGTATACATCATGAAAATCTCTTGTAAAATTTTGTAATCCCTTGGTTTCCAAAATTTTTCTTTAAGGGGGGAGGTGTTACATATATTGGACACTATATTAGTACATTGTATATTACATATATTAGGCACTATATTAGTGCATTGTTTAATTTAAGCTTTATGTTTATACATTGTCATAAAAGATAATTGTGTTGTTGGTTCTTTTTGTGTGTTGACATTTAAAGTAAGGGAGTTATTGACTTTTGTGTTTTAGTGTTTATTGATCTGTTCACAGACTGGGGGAAATCCCCCCCTCAGTGGTTATGTTAGATTTGGGGAAACCCAATTGCCAGTAGTTTCTAGAACTTCCTCCTTTGGCCTAGATGGCTCAAGCTTTTTTGAGTTGGTTCTGTACAATTCCAGAGAAATCTGTGAATGTATATAAGGAATGTACATCTGACCACAAGTGAACTTTGTATTCGCTGGCTATAAGGAGAGCTATTGTGTTTTGGAATATAATATAACTTGTGTTGCTGTGAACTTTTACTGGAGTGAACTAGATACATTGTCAAACCCAATTGCCAGTAGTTTCTAGAACTTCCTCCTTTGGCCTAGATGGCTCAAGCTTTTTTGAGTTGGTTCTGTACAATTCCAGAGAAATCTGTGAATGTATATAAGGAATGTACATCTGACCACAAGTGAACTTTGTATTCGCTGGCTATAAGGAGAGCTATTGTGTTTTGGAATATAATATAACTTGTGTTGCTGTGAACTTTTACTGGAGTGAACTAGATACATTGTCTGGACAGATTTATTGCACTTTGGATATTTTTGGATATTGTACAGTTATATAACAGAGAGTGGATTTACTGCATTTTGGACATTGTCCATATCTTGGAGCAGACAGTACAATTGTGTTAACTCTCTAAAAATCTCCAGACAGACCTTCTGTGTGACTGGATATATAAAGGATAGCAGGACAAGCACCTTTTGTGTTGTTGAGTGTGGGACAGGTCACAGAATATAGACATCTGTGTGCGAGTGAACGCTGGACAGATCACGGGACAGACCACAGGATATTGGACAGATCACAGAATATACCACAGGACGGATTACAGAACAGATTGCGGGATACGGCGGATAAACTTATTCTTAATCTCAGTGGTCAGGTCAGCTAGATCTTGTTATTGTATTAGTGTGCTTAGTTAAGGGCATACCAGTTGACTGTAATCATTATTGTTAATCGCTAAATAAATTTGTTAAGTTAAGCTTTTTGCTTTTTTTTCTGTTACAACTTAAAAACAACCGGTAATTGCTACCGTGCTTGCCCGTGACCGTAACAAATGAGTAAATGTCTTTTATCTCTAAAAGTATTACAGGTAGGCAATTTCTTCTAAATAAGTCATTCACCTACTTTTGTGTGATCTACCACATAGTGAAGTTGCAGAACTGTAGCTCTTTGGATAGGTGAGTAATAGCTACCAAAATGAGTAAATGTCTTTTATCTCTAAAAGTATTACAGGTAGGCAATTTCTTCTAAATAAGTCATTCACCTACTTTTGGATGATCTACCACATAGTGAAGTTGCAGAACTGTAGTTCTTTGGATAGGTGAGTAATAGCTACTAAAATAAGTAAATGTCTTTTATCTCTAAAAGTTTTACAGATACACAATTTATTCTAAATAACTCATTCACCTACTTTTGGGTCATCTACCACATAGAGAAGTTGCAGAACTGTAGCTCTTTGGATAGCTGAGTAATAGCTACTAAAATGAGTAAATGTCTTTTATCTCTAAAAGTATTACAGGTAGGCAAGTTCTTCTAAATAAGTCATTCAGCTACTTTTGGGTGATCTACCACATAGTGAAGTTGCAGAACTGTAGCTCTTTGGATAACTGAGTAATAGCTACTAAAATGAGCAAATGTCTTTTATCTCTAAAAGTATTACAGGTAGGCAATTTCTTCTAAATAAGTCATTCGCCTACTTTTGGATGATCTACCACATATTGAAGTTGCAGAACTGAGCTCTTTGGATAGCTGAGTAATAGCTACTAAAATGAGTAAATGTCTTTTATCTCTAAAAGTATTACAGGTAGGCAATTTCTTCTAAATAAGTCATTCACCTACTTTTGGGTGATCTACCACATAGTGAAGTTGCAGAACTGTAGCTCTTTGGATGGCAGAGTAATAGCCACTAAAATAAGTAAATATCTTTTATCTCTAAAAGTGTTACAGATAGGCAATTTTTTCTAAATACGTCCTTACCTACTTTGGGTTGATCTGCATAATAAAGTTGCAGAACTGCAGCTCTTTGGATGGCAGAGTAATAGCTACTAAAGTGAGTAAATGCCTTTTGTCTTTAAAAGTATTGCAATCAAACATTAAACTTGTTGTCACTTCTACATGTGCCTGCATCTCACAAGAAAATTTATATTCCACTATCTTTAGTACATCTAATTTATATGGCGGGAGATAAATGCATGCGTCAGAATGCTTGTTTTGTTTGAGGTAACACAACCATGATTATTAATTGATATGTTTAAATGATGGATAAGTCCACAGAAAATTTACCTTTCTGTAAATAAAATATCCGTATGTTTTTAATATGTTTTAAAATGTTTTAATGCAATAAAATTATAGATTTGTAGCCCCTTTGTCTTTTTATTTACCACCATATTTGCAGGAATTGACTAAATTTTGGTAGATGCTCTTTGATGAAAAGTTTTAAAAACAACTGGAATTCTTAGGATTAGATTTAAATACCCCAGATTGTGCTACAGTGACAAACAAAAAAAATCAACATATATTCAACAAAATTGACGATAAATCAACCAAGATAACAGGGCGTGTTTCCCAGCACTACACTGTACATTGTTAAGTTATTGGTTGTTTCATATTTTCAGCTGGTAAAACAAATTGCAAAACATCAAACCTAAGGACCATTCTGGGGGAAATAACCGTTTCACATATTAGTTTCACAGGTAGCAAATAAGGATTCGAAGTGTTGTAAATTTTTTGTATTTGAAAGCTGAAACAGCAAGTTCATTTCAAATATTCCTCGGGCTTTAAATGCAAGGACTCAGAAAATTGTCCTTTGTGCTTTACTTTTTCACGCAAATGGAGTTCCAGGACTCCATATATTTTGGCCGAATCACTAAAACTGTGTTTGATATCCAATTATGTTTCTGTGAATATTGGATTTGATTAATGATAAGTAACAAGTCAGTTGCATTTTTATAGGAGAATGAAAATGAGTCCATAAAGTTTAGTATATGAGTTGATAACAAGAGCACTGGGAGAGCGCAGACCTCTGCCAAGGGAGCTCAATTCCTGGACTATCATCAAAATCCACCCTAAAGTTATCTGGCTATAACTTCCTTTAAAAAAGCCTGGATCCAAATGATCCAGACAGTGATCCAGATCACTCCCAAAATCTAATCACTTGTTCCTTGCGCCATTTAGAACATTTCCTGAAAATTCCATCAAAATCTATCCCTAAATGTTTTAGTTATCTGTCTTTAAAAATTACATTTCATGGATCCAGAAGATCCAGATAGTGATCTGGATCACTCCCAAAATTTAATCATTTCTTCCTTCTACCTTTTCAGACATATCCTGAAAATTTCATCAAAATCCATCCATAAGCTTTTAAGTTATCTTGTTCACAAACGCATCTGGCAGCCTGGATCCAGATGATCCAGACAGTGATCCAGATCACTCCTAAAATCTAATCACTTGTCCCATTTAGGACATTTCCTGAATCTTATCTTATTCACAAACGCACAAACAAACAAACCCAGACAAAAACGTAACCTCCTTGGCGAAGGTAAAAATCTTAATAATAGAGATTCTGATGTATTTGTTGATTCTGATAATTATTACATTTTTTTTTTTTAATTTACAAACAGGCGCAGTCTGATGGATCTGAATAACACAGCTATGGAAATTAGTCTGGATGTGACACGTAATAGATTGGTGCTCAAAAAGTAAGACTAACTTAACTAACTTAACCGTGTCTATGCAAACCTTAAATCGGTAAATTTGTTATTAAAAATAAAAGCGTAAAAGCAGGTGTATACATGTCACCAAATTATTGTCATGCAAATGGAAATACCGGGTTTTGTTTATTTTGTGGTCCTAAAATGGCAAATGGGTACATCACTAACAAACTGTAGTTAAATCTTTGAACGCAATCATAGCTACATCAAAGTTTTACTATAGAGCCGCTTTAATTTCCATTGTCCTTTGGAGTCTTTAAAAATCTTTAAGTGCATTGCTAAAGAGTACTTTTTCTTAATGTAATCATTGGTCTAGAACCATTATATAACTTAGCAATAGATATTACACCAGACATCTGGCAATGAAGGCATTAAGTGTAAAATGTTTCAAGGAAAGTCTGCTTTAACCTTGTTATAGATGGGAGAGGGAGAAAGGTATGACCACCAGAAAACGAGCACTGCGAGAGTTAAAAGACACTGAAGATTCTGATACTACGGGACCTGACACAGATGGTAAATATATATGTACATGACTTAGTGTTAAAAGTGGCAAACCCGGTAATTGATTTCTTTTTTAATTGTATAATTGTAAACAAAATCCATGTACAGATGTTAACTGGTTTCTGAAAAATTGTAGCAAAAGTTAAAATAATACACAGAAATGCTTAATAATGTCTACAATAAATTAATATCTAAAACTTCATATTTTAATCACAAATGAACTGCATTGTTTTTTGGGGTTTTTTTTTTTGTGTTTCATGTGCACCCAGAAGACCCAGTTTTGAGATTTTCTTTTGATCATAACACAGATGCTTGAATCAGTAACAGCTAGAAATAAAATCATAGAACTTGTGTTAGTTTTCTCAATCTAAAATATATGCTGTAACATATAAAAATATAATAAATCATTTCCTGTTTTCAGAATGGTCAGCCATCTTGGATAACCTCAAGTTTATATCTCTGTTATTTTTTTGTCAATAGTGTACAGCTATAAGCTGCTCATTGGTGGTAATTTTTCAGCTTACATGCTCCAACTTGCAGTTTTTATCAAACAAATCATTAGCATGACCATGATGTCTTTAGTAATCTTACATATTACATAATTTAACGAGAAAAACATAAAATTTGAATGATTTTGCAGACTGGAATTCATATATTAATCTGTGTAGTTGTGTCTTTGTAGAATTTTGTATACATGGGCAATTCTGTCCATATCCTCAACTGAAGAAGACTCGGTTGTAGTTCTTGTATTCTGCTTAATATCATACATAGTCACTAAATGTCATATTCCATATATCCAGCTGTCTTTCTGACTGAAAGTAAAGAACTGGACCTTGCTGGGGACTCTCCAGTGGAACCAGAAGAAGTGAGGGTTGCAAGGGAGGAATTGGAAGCACTGACAACAGAGAAGGAGAGGACAGACAAGATACGCAGCCGGATTACAAGTGAACTGGAGGCAGCAAGAGGGAGGGCAACAAAGATTGAAGAGGTTGGAACAGAGTCTCAGTACTGAAAGTAAAAATAATGGCAAATATCGAAGAAGTTGGTACTTTGCCCTGAGAATGTCTTGCGATAATTAAGTTAAAGTAAAATGAGCTAGACAGGGCTACTTAAGTTATAGAGCATAGATACAAATAAATTGGAGGCAGCTGGATGCAGGAGGCAAATATTGAAGAGTGTAAAAGAGTATATTGTTTTTGTCAGGTCAACCAGATTTGGGGATGATAGGGTAGTGTTACGGAATCAAGACCTTGTTTAATGAAATACCGAAGCAAAATATTTTAACCGGTATCTTAATTGTCTGAGCATAAAAAAAATGGTGAGAAAACTTAAATATTACAAACAGACAAAACATTTGATAGGTTGCTACCTTATCTCCTATATTTTTGCATATTTTAAGACCTTATTGAGAATTTGAGAATTTTTAGTAACTCAACTTCTTGACAACTCAGGAAAAACTTTTTGGCTGTCCCAGAATTGAATTGAATATAAAAAAATATCCTGCTAATGTAGTGATATCAGTTCTGTTTCTCCAAGTGGACAGTCAGGCCAAGAACATTGTCTAAATACTGAACTAATAAAAGATAAGCTTAGTTGTAAAATAACACTTTACAATAGTGACGTACAGTTTATTGCAGTACCTACTCAAATCCAAACTTTACCAAGTTTACACTGTTTTCATTGATTCAGTTGCTGTAGTTAACAGAAAACCAGTATTCTGCTATTCATACTGTTTTGCATTGTAAACAGCCATTTTATTAGTGGCTAATATGTCATCAAAACAAGAGAAACCCTATTAATATAATCAATAAAAAAGGGTGTTTACAAAGTTTGATATATCTTGTGGTGGTATTTCTCATTTTTGATTATGGTCCTTTGACATAGACAACTACATTTTCATTTGTTTCAAGACCCAAGCAAATCAGTTTTTACCCCACAGCCTTTAAGGGTTTCACCCATGGCATATAGATGGGTGGCTTGGTGAGCGGGAGAAAGTTTGTCCGAGCTGTATCTCAGAAACCATAAGGTGTAGAAAGTTGACATGTGGTAGAGACAACTGTTGGCCGGGGTAGGTGTGCAACATCATGGTGTGGCCTTGATTTGACCTTGCCATAGTGACCTTGAGTTTGAGAATCTTTTCCGGGCTATATCACAGAAACCGTGAGGTGTAGCAAGTTGACACTAGGTAAGAACATTTTTGGGGGTGTTTAGATATGCATTGTCATGGTGTGACCTTGATTTGACCTTGCTGTAGTGACCTTGACCTTTATAATCTTGTCTGGGCTATATCTCGGAAACCGTATGATATAGGAAGTTGATACTTAGCATGGACATTGGTTGAGGGGGGACGGGGTGTAGGTGTGCATCGTCATGGTGTGACCTTAATTTGAGCTTTGACCTTGCTGTAGTAACCTCAATCATTATAAAGCTGGTAGTTGCTTGCCGTTGGTCGGCAGTTTACAGTACACAACCCTAGCGAACTCTATGTACTGGTTTCCTCTGCCCTTCCAACTACCCGTCGTGATATGACCTGTACAGTGTTGAAAGCGACGTAAAACCCCAAATAAATAAATCATTATAATATTGTCTGGACTATATCTGTGAGGTGTAGAAGGTTGATATTGGGCATGGATATAGGGGATGTAGGTATGCAGTGTCATGTCACCTTGATTTGACCTTGTAGTGACCTTTAACTTAAAAATCTTCTCCGGGCTATATCTCATAAGGGATAGAAGTTGATGCATGGTAGGGACATTTGTTAGGCAATGTAGCTGTGCAACAACAAAAAGTGACCTTGATTTGACTTTGCTGTAGTGACCTTGAATTTTAAATCTTGTCTGGGCCATATGTCAGAAACTGTAAGGTGTAGGAAGTTGATTCTTAGATGTGTCATTGGTTGGGTAGTGTTGATATCTGAAGTCATGGCGTGATCTTTAACCTTGGCTCTGCCCAAGTGTATTCACCTGCCATAATGGACACATGTTTCTCTTATGAGAAAGATATACGGATTGCTGTAACTGATTATTTTATGTACATTTACTTAATTGTGTTATTTCTAATAGCGGCTCTACTTCTATTAATAAATTTTACACCTTTTGTAATTTTTAGTTCACTGATTGATGCTGTTATCTTGCTATTGAATTGCTGTGGTTTAATACTTGTCTTTGCACACAATTTTTCTCTCTTAGACATTATTTTCTCTTCTTAAACATTATTGTGACCTTTACATAAATGATACTTTTTGCTCTGAAAGTCTCCTGATCATCTGTATCTTATGGTGTCAAAAACTATTGTGCTGGGCTGTGGGGAACAAACATCTACAATACTATTTTTGATTTTCTGTAACACTACCACTAACCACATGATCAAAATATCCAGTGTATTTGGGTATTTTCTGTTGACCAGAAGAATCTCAAGACAAGTATGTGTTAGCAAGAATATGTTTTTGTGTCACCAGTAGCCAAGTTGGGATAGACATGGGGATAATTTTGTCTGCTGTTGTCAGTGTCAGCATCACACTTCTTTTCCAGACAGTGTCTCTAAAACGGCTTGACTTATTATATCCCCAGACGAAAGTCGGGGATATATTGGATTCAGGTCCGTCGCGCCGCCGCCGCCGCCGCCGCCGCCGCCGTAGAAATTTCCTTGTGGACGCGATAACTCAAAAACCAATTAATATTTTTTTTCAAACTTGGTACACATGTTAAGGGTGCCCAAAGGAAGATCCCTATTTTAAGGTGACCTTAAACTCCCAGTAAAAAAGAACTTATGGCCACCTTAAGGTCAGAAATTGCACTTTTGGCCACTTAGAGCCCTGTAGGTCACAAACTATGATGCTCAGCTGGCTGAAATTTTACCTGACAACACATTAATATGTTCTTAGTACATGTGCCGAAAATCATGACTTTAAGTTGAGGAGAAAATTGTGTTTGAGGCCCATAAATACCCCCACTTAGGGATTTTTTGCTATACTTTACACATATTTTGCCCTATAATTTGGAAGTGATAATTCTGATGAGTCTCAAACTGCGCTAGGTATAACTTTGATATGTAATCCTTGTCTGTAGAAAATTTTAGGGCTGTAGGTTTACCCAAAGGGGTCGACTTAAGGTCTCAAAAGTGCCCACAGAGACCCAATTTATGCACTTTTTGCCACTTTCAAGCACTGTAGCTTTCAAACTATGTCTCTCATCTAAGTTAAATATCATCTGGGAAAATATCTATGTGTTTTCTTATATGTGCCCCAACATTTAGGCCTTTAATAGACAGTTAACCTGTGTATCAGGACCATAAACACCCACCCGAGTGACCCTTATAAGACATTTTTCACATCTTTTTCCCTGTAACTTGGAAATGGTAAGTCTGAGAAGTTTCAAACTGTATTAGATATATATTCTGTGTGTAATCTTAGTATGTAACAGATTTTAAGTCTGAAGCTTTAATTTTGAAGGTCAAATTGAGGTCTCTAAAAGGCTCCCAAAGACCCAATATTTGGACTTTTTGCTACTTTTAAGCCCTGTGACTGTCAAACTATGTGACTGATAGAGCTCAAATCCTATCTGAGAAGATATTAGTATGTTATTTTTATATATGCCAAAAATTAAGGCTTTAAGAAGACATTTAACCTGTGTATGAGGACCATAAATCCCCACCCGAGTGACCATTTTTAGACATTTTTCACATATTTTTCCCTGTAACTTGGAAATGGTAAGTCTAAGAAGTTTCAAACTGTATTAGATGCATATTCTATGTGTAATCTTAGTATGTGACAAATTTTAAGTCTGAAGCTTTAATTTGAAGGCTACATTTAGGTCTCTAGAAGGCCCCATAAAGACCCAATATTTGGACTTTTTGCCAATTTTAAGGCCTGTGACTGTTAAACTATGTGACTGATAGAGCTGAAATCTCATCTGGGAATACATTATTATGTTCTTTTTACATGTGCCAAAAATCAAGGCTTCAAGTAGACATTTAACCTGTGTATGAGGACCTTAAACACCCACCTGAGTGACCCTTTTAAGACATTTTTCACATATTTTGCTCTGTAACTTGGAAATGGTAAGTCTGAGAAGTTTCAAACTTTATTAGATACATATTCTATGTGTAATCTTAGTATATAACAAATTTTAAGTCTGAAGCTTTAATTTGAAAGCCACATCGAGATCTCTAAAAGGCCCACAATGACCCAATATTTGGACTTTTTACCACCTTTAAGCCCTGTAACTGTTAAACTATGTGATTGATGGAGCTGAAATCCCATCTGGGAATGCATTATTATGTCCTTTTTACATATGCCGAAAATCAAGGTTTTTAGTAGACATTTAACCTGTGTATGAGGGCCATAGACACTCGCCCAAGTGCCTTTTTTGACATTTTTTCCGTATTTTGCCCTGTTATTTGGAAATGCTTAGTGTGACAAGTCTTAAACTGTATTATATATAATTTTTGTTTGTTATGTATGTCCCCCAAAAAGTTTCAGATCTGTAGTTTAATTGCTAAGGTCTCTTTAACAATTGTAAAATGCCCACAGAAACCCAATTTATGGATATTATGCCACTTTAAAGCCCAGTAACTGTCAAACGATGTGGGGTATAGAGCTGAAATCTTTGAATTTTTAAAAGGAAATGCCTGTCTATTTAAATTTTGAATATTAATAATGTTATGGCTATCTTAGTCTTTTAAGAACTTATTTTTGTGTGTTATACCTCTGCTTGCTGAGTTTTTCACTTTTTAAAATGAAACTGGTTAAACATATTCAAGTAGACAAAATGGACACTTTAAGTGAGCTTTAAGTCCCAATATTAATGAAATTATATCCTTATGTAGTAAAACTAGGGGATTTTTAACCCTCAACTAGCCCAGTTTTATTCAACTTGCCTCAGTTAATTTTGGCACAGCTCCTACAGTTATGAACTCATTTCAGTTGATAATCACATACTTAAAATTCTCAATTCTTTTTGTATTTGAGTACCCCTTTTATATAGATTGTTTGTTTACCATTTATGCTCAACCCACATCCCCCACCCGGATTCCCCCCACCCACCTCTGGGACCTCCAGCTATATTGAGTGACACTAAATAAACAATGGTATTTAATGATATCAGATGAGAAACAAAGAACTCAATGGGGTTGCAGATCTTGTGTAATAGTGAGAGAGGTGTGGAGAAGGGGAGAGGGGTGGGGGTGGGAGGTGGTGGGCTTCATTACATATAACACAAAGGGGAGTCAGAACTGAGATTGTGTCACATATTTAGGTTGCATATATATGGACCACATATATAGGTATAGAGGAAATGAATAACTGAAAACAATTTGCAAATTCTAAAAATAATATAATAAAATAATAATATAAACAATTTTTTTTTAAATAATATTTTATTTGTGAACAAATATAGAAACAGATATGCGCTTTTGGGATTATGAATTTTAGAATGGACATTGAATCATCAATCATTTAAATACTTTGAAGGAAGATTGAAAAATATGATGAGTTGAGTTAAAAATAATATTTTATTTGTCAACAAATATAGAAACAGATATGCTCTTTTGGGATTATTATTTTAGAATGGACATTCAATCATCAATCATTTAAATACTTTGAAAATAGGTTTAGAGTTATCATTGCAGGAAGATTGAAAATATAATTTGAGTTATGTATTCGGTGTCTGGGGATACACCATCTTCCTTGGGGAGATATAAACAGAGTAGATTGATGTGCTGAAGTTCATATAATAATGGGTAATTATGTTTTAAAAAATTTCCGATCAAAACCTGTGGCGTGAGTGATGACCTGTCTGGGGATATGTTGGCGCCGAGTTGGCCCAATCTAGTTAAATTCAAATTTGGCAATTTGGCTATCCTTAAGGTGATCTTACTTTCCGAGTCTCTACTTAGACAAATATAACTCATTATTTTAACTGTAACTGAAACTCCTGTGTATAACAGAATTATACTGATTTTAAGATTCTCTATGTTTTCATACAGTAATACTTAAAATGGCTTGACAGCTTTAATTAAACTTGGCATGTAGAGTAGCTGGCCTTAGAGGAGTGCCCTGAAGTTAAGTGACCCGACTCCCAATAACAACAGAATTATATTTGTTGTAGATGTTACCTCGGATCACTAGCAGTGCACACCAGCAGGAAACACTCGGTCTTTTGTGTCGAGTACATGAACTGGAAATAGACAACATGGAGATGCAATCAGCATGTCTGCTCAGGAACTTTGAAATCAGGTACGGTATGATGGTCCAGTGAACCTTTCATTGATATCTGTATAGATATATCTGGCAAAATCGTGCGATGTCACAAGATGTAATCTATGCTAAAGATCAGATGCAAAAATAATAACTAGGTATGGGACGGTGACATCTTTTCCTTATTGGTATCTCACCAGTGCAAAACCGTTCCAATTCTGGGATACCAAAATAAATTGTGTTTCTGTGTTTCCTCCATCACACCGGCTGTCAAGCGGAAATGGGATAGATCAAAACAAAATATGTTGATCAAAATGTCACAAAACCTAAAACTTTGTGAAAATTAGTGGATAAAATGTTAGAATTTCTTCAGATTTATAGTTTATTTTGTAACTTTTTAAATTTTCCAACCATTTTATGCACTGACAATTGACACGTCAGTATCTCATTAAAATGGTCACAATACCCTAACACTAGTAATACTCTCTCATCCCTAATAAAAACACATAATTTACTAGGGCTGGGACAGGTGCTAAAAAACAGCCCCGAGTTCCCGCATGCTGACAACCGACCTGAATTCCAGCAACCACAAGATTTAGTACCTACCATTAGAAGTCTTCTGTAAACAAATGGGAGCATAATCAGATATTATAGTTAATGTAGTCAATTATACGTTTATAAACCAAAATCACAACTTAAATTGATATAATGTGGTGTAAATGAACAAATGTGGCATATTTTACACAAACGTTTCACTCATATACATTACGCTGTGAGTAATCGAGTACTTAAAATAGACAAGAGTACTATCAAGGCTTGAGTAACCATTCGCATCCCTATAATTTACATCAACAGTAAACACTAAACACAAATCCCTGGCTTCCTCAAATAATATGCAGTATCTTTGTATTTATATTTATACTCGGCACAATATCTCCATGTACTACAGGACTCAAAGAACTATATGACCCATCGAAATGCACCAGTACAGCCCAACTCTCAAATTACTGACATTCCCCTTACTGAAAGACATATCAACTTCCTTGAGGTTCTTTAGTCTTGTCACTGTGGATAGGACTAATGACAGAGGACTGCCATTTTAAGTGATCATCCGAGCCACTATGTATCTGCCTGTACCTGGGTGTGAACCCACGTCATCTGTGGTCCCAGATGAGTCTGAAACCCTCTTAGTCCACAGTGGCAGATGTGTTACTAGAATGTCCAATATCCACAGGCTTTGGTTCTTGTTCCACTTACTTTCCACTTATGCCCACAGCAGAACAGCATTTTCTGTTAATAGTTTCAGTTATGCCTGACACTAACACTGGTTCTACCTATGTTGACAGAACTCCAAACCAAGGTACTGCATAAGTGAAATTTCTCACAAGACCTTAGTTTTCACTATTTCAGCTAATGATTTTGGATAGTTTAAAATTAATCTGCAATAAAATTTGCATTTTAACGTTTGAATTTGATTAACAGGAAAATTGACATGGCTGTGATGAGGTATGAGCAGCACCGTGAGCTGTGTGATGACATCATTCTACAACAGAGGTCGCTACTAGAGGAGAAAGACATAGAGTGTTCACGTGAACTGGAGGAACTGTACGATCTCTATGATCAGGAAAGAGGAGACATGTTAGGAGAAAGAAAGATGTCATTACCTGGGGTCACAGGAGCTATTCACAAGGTAAGGGAGTATGATTAGAACTAATTAGTAATACTGGATGAATAATATGATCTGGATGACATAATAAAGCATCCTAATCGGAATATAAACATCATAGTCAAAGTAGGTAATGTCATCACTTGGACTCAAAGCAGCCTTTCAGAAGTATTCATTACTAGAGAAATAACACAATCTCTATTAGATAATTCATCATCCCAATCTATATATGGTGGCCAACTGGGTACTCATAAATTCTTTAAAATATGTACATGTTACATTTAAAAATATTCATAAATATTTGATGATTTTTACATGTATTTTGGTAATGTGCCCATTTCAGCAGCCATATTTGCTAACTACTAAAATGTGTGTACCCATTTTCAGGATGGTTATTATAGTACGAATACACGGCTCTATTTTCATCACAAGTCACAATCCTGGTATTTATGTGTTTGTAGTCTTACCCTCTTGTTTTTTTATCGTTTTGTCCCATTTCAGATGGGATCTATCTCCAACTTGAGCCGCAAGCTACTTGATATTGACAGCATGTCTGACTTTACATCCTTTGACCCTGTGGGTGGGGCGGACACTGAGTCAGTGGTCACTTTGCCCCGGATATTTACCCCTGGAGCTGCAGGAGGAGGAGGAGGAGGTAATAGCCATGCCAACAGCATAGGCGGGGGAGTGGGAGGAAAGAGGCCTCTCTTCAGACCAGCAGTGCACAGTATGACACAGGTTAAAGAGTGAGTACTGGATGCTATACAGTCATAATGTTCATTATAAAGTTTTTACTGTAAAGACCAAGTATTCTGTACAAATGTAGTTGGGTGACAATATTACTTATGTGTGGCTTTTGATGCTAAATGTACAATTGGTGACAATGTATTGTGTGTTTTAGGCTCTGTTTCCAAATTATGAAATATCGTGTATCATGTCAGGCTTTTTCAGCAAAATGAAAAGGAGTCTTTTATTCATTGGCAAATTAATTCAACCTAACTTTTATAGCAATCAGTGAATTCATCATTTTTTGTCACATTGTAACAATTAAAGACTGTTTTGAGATATCAGTAACTAGATATCAATACTAGAACCTTGTGTATTTATGTTGTTTTAAGATAGGGATCTCACATACTCAGAAACTGACCTTCACCATTATCTTCAAATTGTAGTTAAGTAAATTAGTATTGTTCTGATTGCTACGAGATTTGATTCAATGCTATTCAACTACTGACAGACTACAGTTAAGTTTTAAGTTTTTGATGATGTTCTTTTCAGGGAGAATGCTTCAACATTGTTCTCACATAGTCCCCGTGCTAAAGAGATCCTTCGTGAGAAAGAAGCACAAGAGATTGCATCATCAAGTCCCAGAACAAATGGCTTACCCCAACACCACCATAGTATAGTCCCAGGTCCACGTAAAGAAAGCATCATTACCCTGAGCAGTGACTCCACACCCCCACCTATGCAGCAGCCAAAAGGATTGCAGAGTGAGGAGATACCAGTACTGAGTAGCAGAGATAGTCTGGGTGATAGTGGGGTGATCAATCCACAGCAGAGGCAGATCATTGCCACCAGTACCCGCAATATTGCTGCCCTGGCATTGCAGAGAAGGTCCAAAGCCAGTCTGAATGAACTGAATGTTCAGCAGAGGGAGAGGCTCCATCAAAGCATGGGTTTGGGGAGTAATAGTAATAAAAGGTTTGCAGGGAATAATTTAGAGTACCTACCAGGAGGACCAGTTGGGGCAGGGAAAGCAAACTCAGATAATAAACTGACTGAAAGCCGACTGGCTATGCATAACAAAAGGTACCCAGCACAGCGGAGACAGGCATTTGAAGATGTTGTGGCGTCTTCTGATCACTATGTTGAACAGCGGTCAAGGCATAGTAGGAGTAAACCAAAGGGGGTGGTGCTAGCCAGTAAAGGTCAGGGCAGATACAGAGCAACTAGACAAGGAGGACACCCGACCCGGCAATCTGAAGGAGCAAATAATACAGCAACTACTAAAGCACCACAGTCTCTAGTACAAGCTGGTAGTTACAGACAGAGTCAAGGAACAGCATCTTATCAACAAGTGAGTTGGGTTGATTATTGATAAATTTCTTTTAAGCTTAGCTGATTTGTAAGACAGTGTTGTTTTTAATGTTTGTGTTTTGTGTTTTTGTAGGAAATGGCAAAACAAACCAAACCAAAAGAAAACCCATTTTGTATTGTTTAAAACCATTTCTTGAAAAGGTCCATGTTACCACCTTACATGGCTGATACTACATGAAAACAATGAAAAATTCTAGAAAACTGATTTATGTTTTCACACATTATTATGCAACTTGCCATTAAATAATTGGAAACAAAATTATCATATCTTCCAGTGGAAGTAAATTTTTTTTCTCTAAATATTCAGAAGGCTTTAAATGTAAGTATTGCTACATAATGTGAAAATAATGTTGAAAGCAAATCTATTATGACTTACCTGCCAGCAACATATAGTGGTATTTTTTCATTACCCAATGACTGACAAAAATGTTTCTAAAAATCTGTGTGTTAACAAAGCAGATGCATACTAACAAACTCAAACAGAGTATTAAAATATTGTGTATTTCCATAAAAAACACAAGCTAGACCTAATTAACAAATTTGTTCACCTTAAACTTAATTTTCCTTTTTTCACAGATATTTAACATTTTACCAATGATAAATTTGTCCACATCAGTTGCTACAGTAGGTTTGGTGATACTCCTAGCTGGTTACAAATGTAACCAGGGTATCCAGATTCCATTCATTTATTGTACCGTGGAAGTCCATCCCTATTTTTTCACCCTAAATCACACCAGTACAAATTGATGGTTTTCAAAATCTGGAGAACTGAAGCAGTGTAAATGTGGAAATTAATGTTGTTGGCCCTGCTTAAAGTCTTGAACAGTGCCATTTAATGTTGTGTTTATTATATATTAATTATATCCCCAGACGAAAGTCGGGGATATATTGGATTCAGGTCCGTCGCGCCGCCGCCGCCGTAGAAATTTCCTTGTGGACGCGATAACTCAAAAACAAATTAATATTTTTTTTTCAAACTTGGTACACATGTTAAGGGTGCCCAAAGGAAGATCCCTATTTTAAGGTGACCTTAAACTCCCAGTAAAAAAGAACTTATGGCCACCTTAAGGTCAGAAATTGGACTTTTGGCCACTTAGAGCCCTGTAGGTCACAAACTATGATGCTCAGCTGGCTGAAATTTTACCTGACAACACATTAATATGTTCTTAGTACATGTGCCGAAAATCACGACTTTAAGTTGAGGAGAAAATTGTGTTTGAGGCTCATAAATACCCCCACTTAGGGATTTTTTGCTATACTTTTCACATATTTTGATCTATAATTTGGAAGTGGTAATTCTGATGAGTCTCAAACTGCGCTAGGTATAACTTTGATATGTAATCCTTGTCTGTAGAAAATTTTAGGGCTGTAGGTTTACCCAAAGGAGTCGACTTAAGGTCTCAAAAGTGCCCACAGAGACCCAATTTATGCACTTTTTGCCACTTTCAAGCACTGTAGCTTTCAAACTATGTCTCTCATCTAAGTTACATATCATCTGGGAATATATCTATGTGTTTTCTTATATGTGCCCCAACATTTAGGCCTTTAATAGACAGTTAACCTGTGTATCAGGACCATAAACACCCACCCGAGTGACCCTTATAAGACATTTTTCACATCTTTTTCCCTGTAACTTGGAAATGGTAAGTCTGAGAAGTTTCAAACTGTATTAGATATATATTCTGTGTGTAATCTTAGTATGTAACAGATTTTAAGTCTGAAGCTTTAATTTTGAAGGTCAAATTGAGGTCTCTAAAAGGCTCCCAAAGACCCAATATTTGGACTTTTTGCTACTTTTAAGCCCTGTGACTGTCAAACTATGTGACTGATAGAGCTCAAATCCTATCTGGGAAGATATTATTATGTTATTTTTATATGTGCCAAAAATTAAGGCTTTAAGAAGACATTTAACCTGTGTATGAGGACCATAAATCCCCACCCGAGTGACCATTTTTAGACATTTTTCACATATTTTTCCCTGTAACTTGGAAATGGTAAGTCTAAGAAGTTTCAAACTGTATTAGATGCATATTCTATGTGTAATCTTAGTATGTGACAAATTTTAAGTCTGAAGCTTTAATTTGAAGGCCACATTTAGGTCTCTAGAAGGCCCCATAAAGACCCAGTAGTTGGACTTTTTGCCAATTTTAAGGCCTGTGACTGTTAAACTATGTGACTGATAGAGCTGAAATCTCATCTGGGAATACATTATTATGTTCTTTTTACATGTGCCAAAAATCAAGGCTTCAAGTAGACATTTAACCTGTGTATGAGGACCTTAAACACCCACCTGAGTGACCCTTTTAAGACATTTTTCACATATTTTGCTCTGTAACTTGGAAATGGTAAGTCTGAGAAGTTTTAAACTTTATTAGATACATATTCTATGTGTAATCTTAGTATGTAACAAATTTTAAGTCTGAAGCTTTAATTTGAAAGCCTCATCGAGATCTCTAAAAGGCCCACAGAGACCCAATATTTGGACTTTTTACCACCTTTAAGCCCTGTGACTGTTAAACTATGTGATTGATGGAGCTGAAATCCCATCTGGGAATGCATTATTATGTCGTTTTTACATGTGCCGAAAATCAAGGTTTTTAGTAGACATTTAACCTGTGTATGAGGGCCATAGACACTCGCCCAAGTGCCTTTTTTGACATTTTTTCCGTATTTTGCCCTGTTATTTGGAAATGCTTAGTGTGACAAGTCTTAAACTGTATTATATATAATTTTTGTTTGTTATGTATGTCCCCCAAAAAGTTTCAGATCTGTAGTTTAATTGCTAAGGTCTCTTTAACAATTGTAAAATGCCCACAGAAACCCAATTTATGGACATTATGCCACTTTAAAGCCCAGTAACTGTCAAACTATGTGGGTTATAGAGCTGAAATCTTTGAATTTTTAAAAGGAAATGCCTGTCTATTTAAATTTTGAATATTAATAATGTTATGGCTATCTTAGTCTTTTAAGAACTTATTTTTGTGTGTTATACCTCTGCTTGCTGAGTTTTTAACTTTTTAAAATGAAACTGGTTAAACATATTCAAGTAGACAAAATGGACACTTTAAGTGAGCTTTAAGTCCCAATATTAATGAAATTATATCCTTATGTAGTAAAACTAGGGGATTTTTAACCCTCAACTAGCCCAGTTTTATTCAACTTGCCTCAGTTAATTTTGACACAGCTCCTACAGTTATGAACTCATTTCAGTTGATAATCACATACTTAAAATTCTCAATTCTTTTTGTATTTGAGTACCCCTTTTATATAGATTGTTTGTTTACCATTTATCCCCACCTCTGGGACCTCCAGCTATATTGAGTGACACTAAATAAACAAAGGTATTTAATGATATCAGATGAGAAACAAAGAACTCAATGGGGTTGCAGCTCTTGTGTAATAGTGAGAGAGGTGTGGAGAAGGGGAGAGGGATGGGGGTGGGAGGTGGTGGACTTCATTACATATAACACAAAGGGGAGTCAGAACTGAGATTGTGTCACATATTTAGGTTGCATATATATGGACCACATATATAGGTATAGAGGAAATGAATAACTGAAAACAATTTGCAAATTCTAAAAATAATATAGTAAAATAATAATATAAATAATTTTTTTTTAAATAATATTTTATTTGTGAACAAATATAGAAACAGATATGTGCTTTTGGGATTATGAATTTTAGAATGGACATTGAATCATCAATCATTTAAATACTTTGAAGGAAGATTGAAAAGTATGATGAGTTGAGTTAAAAATAATATTTTATTTGTCAACAAATATAGAAACAGACATGCTCTTTTGGGATTATTATTTTAGAATGGACATTCAATCATCAATCATTTCAATACTTTGAAAATAGGTTTAGAGTTATCATTGCAGGAAGATTGAAAATTTAATTTGAGTTATGTATTCGGCGTCTGGGGATACACCATCTTCCTTGGGAAGATATAAACAGAGTAGATTGATGTGCTGAAGTTCATATAATAATGGGTAATTATGTTTTAAAAAATTCCCGATCAAAACCTGTGGCGTGAGTGATGACCTGTCTGGGGATATGTTGGCGCCGAGTTGGCCCAATCTAGTTAAATTCAGTAGTTAGAAGGAGGTTAATTTTTGCTTTCAAAGTGAAAACTGCTGAACAAGTATTTGCATGTTTGCACATATTTGCAAGTATAATTTGTTTTAAAGTAAAATTTATAGGTATAGTGTTAGCTTTGATCTATGTTGTATAGCATAACGTTGTATATTAATGAACACAGTGTATTGCACAAGTGTACAACCATAAACCCCTTCCCCTGGCCATATTTTTGGGCATTGTTTTGTTCCCACTAAATGTACTTATTCCATTGTCTGTATTTTGGTATTATATATTGTATTGCTTTTGATATTTATATCTTTTTGTCAGATGGATCCTGAAACATTCTTTAAACAGGTAGACAGTGTGGTTATCATTAGTATTACTTTTATGTTGAGACATTTATGTATCAATAGATATAATTATTATAAGTCTTCTTTTATGTGTATGTCGTCCATTTTCTATTATTCTCCTTGCATCAGTTTCTGAAACTAGCCATTGAAATCACCATATACTCAAATATCAGTGTCTGAAACTAGCCATTAAAATCACCATCAGAGTTGCTTCTAGGACGCGTTTTCCGCGGGATTGCGCATTAATTCGCCTACAAACGCGGATTTTCTTGGAGTCTGCGTTGACCAAATTATATGAGAACGCGTAGTACACAAGGCAATGCGGGAAATATATGAAGCGAAAAGACGAGAGATCTAGAAAATCGAAACACTGCACGGATCGAGAGTTTGTCAAGGTTTTGATTTTTCCGTCGAAACGTTCTTCGAATAATGCCTGTTGACGATGTGGTTTCGTGATCGTTTACAAACTCAAATATATTATGTGCTACAGACATTATTTAGACATATTATACCCCAAAACATAAAATTAAGGTGAAAGTGGATGGTTATATAAAAAATGGCTGCAAGAAAAACGAAACTGGCAGTAGACTGGATCGTTACCACAACAGGCCATGGCAGTGAAGCCGTAGTTCTGAACTTCAGAACGGCTCGTCCAAATATCAAAAAAGCCCTCGTAGTGAAGAATTTCAGAACTAGTGAAGCTGGTGCTGACCCTACCGGCGTACGTATCAGTCGGATTTCCCAACAATGTATGTGTAGAAAATATTTTACTTGAAGATCAAAATTCACGGACAACTCATTAATATTAATGAGGTCACAGATTTTCATAGTGGTTTCTTTATATTTTCTGCTTTAAGATCAAATACTAGATGGACTACGGAGCTCATGAATATTTATATATGCGTAGAAAAAAATTGACGATTCCATGGGGTGATTTACTTTTGTTCATAGCTGTATATAGTGGCATTCTACCAGTAAACGTCGGCCTACCAGTGAACGCCCGCCTTATATTTCAATACAATAGAGGTCAAGGACAAATGCTTCAGTATGTAAACTAATTGACTGTTTACTGGCATAAAATGACCGATAATCAATGCAATTTGTCAAAATACATAGCTTTAAAGCAAATATTATCAGTCGTACAACTGCTAATTATACTGCTACTTATTGGGTAGCCAAGTGGCCTTGATCACTAATTAATAGAAGTCCACTGTTAAATATGTCTAAATAAACTGAAAAAGTATTTTTCATTAGTTTAAACTTATCATAAAGTCGTCCCCCAGAATTTTTAGCCTCTCCCCCACATTTTGTGCAGTGATGGGGGATCGCCCCCACTTTTTGAAATTCCTAGAATCAACACTGACCATATACTCAAATATCAGTGTCTGAAACTAGCCATTAAAATCACCATATACTCAAATATCAGTGTCTGAAACTAGCCATTAAAATCACCATATACTCAAATATCAGTGTCTGAAACTAGCCATTAAAATCACCATATACTCAAATATCAAGTGCACCCTGGCATTGCGATAGTGTATAACCCTTGATGTGGAGCATTAAACTGTATGATGGAGCCTCCATCAAAGAAACACCATAAAAACTGAAGTACAATGCTCATCCATTATCCATTTACATTGCAGAGTAGACCCCTGTATACTTAATTCTGTTGCTTATAACATGGTGTCAGTAAGAGAGAAAGTAATCCAGATAAAGATCATGTCCACACAAGTCTTTTGCCATTCCTCTTCTTATTCTGCCATTCATTAATTTGTTTGGATTACAAATAAAATTCTAAATTAAATGGTGTACGTGTGAATTGGATTAAGAGGAAATAAATATCTTATTGGAGCTACACTTTCTAGTGTCATGGAGTGATACATGGTGGTGATGCTTGATATTGATCTAAATACAAAAATATAAAAAGTGTCACATTTAAATCATTCTTTATTGTATATAAATTGCTAAATTGCTTTTCCCACCCAACCAGTTTGCATGATTACCGGTAAAAATAACACTGATAAAATTTTTGACATACTCTATGTTTGCCTTTTTAGTTTTTCCCTGATTTCTTTACAACAATAGTCAGTGGTGTCATGGCAACACATTTGTCTTCTGACTGCATGATATAGTTTATTTGAATCCTGGCTATTAAGTAGTACTGCACCAGTGTTTGCAATAAATGATAAATGTATTTGAATCAGAGTTTATCACTAAATATCCAGCAAAAGGTCGCATGAATTGAAATAAATCACTCACAGCACTCCATAATCAATTGTAATCACCATTTTATACAAACTTTACCTTTGAACAGTATTGTGAACAAACCTTTAACATTCACTTCTACTCTGATCATGGCGTCAATACTGAAATTAATAAAGTAATAAAAAGTCTGATTCATAATCAAATGGTCCCCCAGCTATGAATTTAAGTGAATTAGTTAGTGATAGGTTTCATGCCAGTGAGTCATGGTTTACAGTGAAGAATCTTGACCACCAACCATGCATTATTTTCCCCACACATAAAATCTGTCCAAACACAACCCAGTGTATGAACAGATCTGCTGAAAAAGTTAGAACTGATATGACATACCACCTTTTTGTACACACTGATGACAATACAATAAAGTTATTTTTATTTTGAAGAATTTTCCAAGTTTTATCATATCAGTTGGTTTTATCAGTATACATCTTTAGAACTCCAGTTGAAATAACAACAACTTCCTTATTTCTGGTTATATTTAGAAAACTAAATCAGTATTTCCATCAGAGAATTTAAATCGGCAAGAATTAGATCCAATTAATTTGGTGAGTGTGAGTCTTTAAAACTGCTTGTTATGATATGAGCATAGAGCATTAAGAGTATATTGACTTCCTTTAAAGAGAGAGATCTAGGGGCAAAACATTTTTTTCTGTGAGACAAAACATTCAATATTCTCCAGACACCCTGACCAGAATAAATTGAAAAGCTATTGTCTGGTGATGGACTCTTCTATGTGTGTTGTTACTTATTTGCATAAAAATATTACTTTTATTGCGTTAATACATCCTATCCAATGGACAATAGCTTATCCGGTCGGCGCGGACCGGCCCGCCAAACGTCAGAAAAAGACGTCCTGTGTCTCCACCGGCTAGGCCGGCCCAGTGGTGTGCACTCGCCAGATGGCGTGTAGTACTTCCTTCCTGTCTAGACAGAGTGACGTCATAGCATCTTTTTCGTTTGGCGCATGTGTTGTGTACACGAAATTTCTGAGTTGAAATATATTTTGAGATTTATTAAAGTTATTCTTCAGAGTGTGCTTTTATTTTTTATTATTGTGTTCAAGAGTGTGTATAGATCATTTTGACTTGGTTTTTGGTTACGGATCGTCATGTCTTCCCCTTCACAGAAGCATGGAAGTTGTGGCCACATCATGGCTAGCTTCGACAGCCATTGTTTCTGCGCACGTTGCAGAGAAAAGGGTAAGGGGTCAGATCCGTGCGTTGCCAAGAAGGACTGTAACTCTTGTAACATTTTGTCTGAGGAACAACGTTTACAGTTGTCCACTCCGTCTTACAGACTAAAGAAGGAGAAAAGAGACCTTAAGAAATCTGCGGATACGCCTAAACAGGACTCTACCAGTTCCTCTCTCATAGACCTGTCCTCTGTGACAGTAGTGGGAGTTGTGGACGACCAGGGGATGTTGCAGTCCCCGGGTGCCAGTTCTGAGAAGAAGAAGAAACCTAATCCTTCTGAAAAGACTAAAGCTCATTCTTCAAAAGATTCCAAGCCGGCTTCTGACAAAGCCTCTAAGTCGCTTTCCAAGACTCACAGATCCTCACCGGACACAAGGATCGATGAATTAGACCAGAAATGGTCTGATCGGTTTAACAGACTAGAGGCGCTTTTGTTAGCCAAATCCTTGGATAGAGAACCGACCTTTGCTACAGTGAAAGTCACCCCAGCACACTCACCTCCTTCAGGTTCGGCTATATCATCCAAACCTTTTATCAGACCTCAAGATACAGAGTTGTCGGCTACCGACCTCGTCTCTCAGAGACCGGATACCGACCAACCACAACCTTCAGCTGCCCCTCAGCTATCTTCAGATTTGCCTGGTGTTTGTCAGACTGTATCCAAGTCGACCAGCAAATCGTCAAGGGCAAAGGTGCCCACCGACCGGCATTCAGATGTGGCTGGTACCGACTCCCCATTGTCACAACAGGTACCCAGCAGAGCATCTTCAGCACCGGCAAGGAAAACCAGTGTGTCTTCCACAGATACCGACTCCGACTCCGACCTGTCTGACCGTCCGCCTGTGGACATTTTTGTTGAAGAGGGGGAGCTCTCTGACCAGGATCACGAAGCCTCTGTTAATGACCCAGATCTGACCCTCTCAGAGGAACAGAATTACAGAGAAACGATGAGTGGGATCAGATCGTTCATGGGGTGGAACCACATCCCAGAAATTGACACTGCCGCTTCTAAGTCGGAGGATAATCCGTTTGCTGGCCCTAAAGCCCAGCCCACAGGAAAGGTTTCGGTCACAATGCCCACGGATGAGTGGCTATGCAACAAGATGGGGAAGCTCAACCTCACACTTACAGAGGGATACCCATCACGTAGTTCGGAGGCTGGAGGTCTCCTCAAGGACCAGTTTGTCCGACCCCCAAAGTCCCAGGTCAAGTGGTATAACTTTGTTCCTAATCCACAGAAGAGTGATCAGGAAACGGGGAAAACTGTTCAGACTTGGAGCACTGACGCATCCAAAGTTAATAGCTCTTATAGTCGCATCGCAAAGACAGCTGGCATTGCATCAACCCCACCTGCTTCACGCCAGATCTCCCAGGACAATTTACGAAAGTGGGAGAAGTCAGCCCGCGAAGCCTCTATTATTTGCAACCAAGCGGCTGGCTTCAACCGGTGTCTATACAGGGTACAGGACAACATGCAGTCCGAACTCAAAGCTATCAAAGCCGAACTAACCAAGGGGAAATCCTCAGGGAAGCTTTCTCATGCTGCCGACGAATTACAGTTTCTCATGAACTTTAATTCTAGCATAACACAGTCCATGGCGAAAACCCTTGAACATCTGTCAGATTTTGTATTTGTGACGGTGGCCAATATGACACTCATCAGAAGAGATGCCTACCTCTCTCATCTTAAAATGGGTATAAAGCCAGACACCCTGGGTGCCTTACGGACTGGACCTCTCCATATCTCAACCCTGTTCCCAGATGCTGCATTGAAACAGGCTGAGCAAGACATTGCCAATTTTGAGAGTAAAACCCAAGGCCAGTCAGGAAAGAAAGGTCGCTTCCACCCATACGAACGGCCAGAAAAGCGTTCGGACTACAGGAAACCAGACCGTCCTGCATGGAAGAACATTGGCAATAAGGGTCAGGGCAAGAAGCAGAAGGGCAAGGCCTCTTACTACTCCTTGCGACCAGCCAAGGGCCAGCAGTCCTATAAATGACAATTACTTTGTAAACAGTTTACAGGCGGGACTGCTGGCCGGGAGCAAGACTCTAGCACAAGAAAAGACATTAAACTCTGTAAATTGTCATGTTGTAATGGATGTACCTTCTGCACCCGGGCACTCCCAAAAGAGAGAGTTAAGTCCCGGGTGGGCAGAGTGTCAATCAAAAGTGTGTCACAAATTAAAATATGTGAAACCTGTTTCTTGTGTCACTCAATTGTCTTGTGTCCAACCTGTAAAAACTGCCCAAAATGTTGTAAACGATCAACCTGTAGGGGCCAGGCTACAAATCTTTTGGAAAACTTGGCTGGATCTGGGGGCCGGTCCGAAAATAGTTCAAATCCTGAAAGAGGGTTACACCCTTCCCTTTCGGATCCGCCCCCAACTCACACGGTCTCCTTCAGTCATAAGCCGTTATGTCAATCCCCACAGGAACAGCTACCTGCTGGAGGCATTACATCAGCTTATAGACAAAAACGCAGTGGAAAGGGTTCGAAATCAAAAGTCTCTAGGGTTTTTCAACCGACTCTTTCTAGTCCCCAAACCCAACAACAAATGGCGGCCAATCCTGGACCTAAGCAACCTAAATCTCTTCCTCAAGGTGGAGACATTCAAAATGGAAACGCCGGAAACCATCTGAACATCCCTCCAGCAAGGAGAATGGGTTACCTCAGTAGATTTCAAGGACGCCTACTTCCACATACCAATACAGGAACAATCCAGGAAATATCTAAGATTTCATGTTCAGGGCCGGACTTATCAGTTCAGGGCACTGCCCTTTGGTCTGTCCACAGCGCCCATGGAGTTCACTGTCTTAGTGAAGGAAGTCAAACTGATGGCCATGCAAAGGGGTATAAGGATCCACCAATACCTAGACGACTGGTTGGTGAGAGCCAGATCCCAGCAAATTTGTCTCCGACATACCCAAATCCTGGTGAAGATGTGCCAGACCTTAGGTTAGCTGGTAAATCTGGAGAAATCAGAGCTGGAACCCAAACAGGTCTTCGACTTCGTAGGTTACCAGTTCGACCTCCGTTCCGGCCGGGTCAGACTGACTCCGGACCGGTGGAAAAGCCTTCAGGACAAGATACACGCACTCTTGCTGCTACCGGCCTGTCCGGTCCGGCAGTTCATGTCCCTGATAGGTCTGCTAACAGCCACAGAAAAACAGGTTCACCTCGGCCGACTACACATGAGACCCATACAGTGGCATCTCAAAAACAACTGGAGGGTACCAGAATCTCTAGAGAAGATTATTCCTCTACCGCGGGCCCTACATCCTCACTTACAATGGTGGCTAGACGAAGACAATGTGCTTCAAGGTCAACCATTACACCCAGTAAGACATGCTCTGCAAATTTTTACAGACGCATCAAAAGAAGGGTGGGGTGCTCACGTAAACGAATTCACTGCAAGAGGGTCCTGGTCGGTGCCGGAAAGCAAGCTGCACATAAACTATCTGGAACTCAAGGCTGTGTTTCTGGCCTTAAGAGTTCCAAAATCTCTGCGTAGACAAGATAGTTCTGATAGCAACCGACAATACTACAGTGGTCGCTTACATAAACAAGGAAGGAGGGATGAGGTCGGGCCCGCTTTGTGCCCTACTTTGGAGAATCTTGACCTGGTGTTCCCAACGACAAGTAACTCTAAAAGCCCGACACATCCCAGGCCGTTTGAATGTGATAGCCGACAAGCTATCCAGACTAGGTCAGACCATTCAAACAGAGTGGTCTCTCCTCCCGGAGATTTTCCAACAGATATGCAACCAATGGCACCGGCCTCAAGTGGATCTGTTTGCCACGAGGTTCAACCACAAGTTACCTCAGTTTGTCTCTCCAGTACCGGACTCCCTGGCTATAGCAGTGGATGCACTTACTCTGCCATGGGGGGATCTGGATGCATACGCCTTCCCACCGACCGCCATATTGGGCAAAGTGTGGAGAAGCTTCTGGACTCCCCTTGCAAGAGACTCATCCTGATTGCCCCGGGGTGGCCCAACATGCCTTGGTTTTGGGACCTGGTGACCATGTCCAGTCAGGTCCCTCTCTGCCTGCCCAACCTGCCAAATTTGCTGACACAGCCCTTCAATCAGATCCCTCACAGAAATCTGACAACTCTGAACCTCCATGCCTGGCTCCTAGAGCCACAAAAATCAAGGAACAGGGCTTCTCTGAGGCAGTGGCAGCAAGAATTGAGGCTCCTCAAAGAAGGTCGACTAGATCGGTCTATGAGGCAAAGTGGACCATCTTTACAAAGTGGTGCATCACTAATCAGGTGGACTTCAGGTCACCACCTGTAAAGTCGGTGGCTGACTTCCTAATGTACCTCTTTGAGGACAAGAAGTTGCAGCCCAGCACCATTGATGGATACAGATCTGCCATTGCTGATAAACTAGGTACTACAACAGTCAATATCAGCAAAGATGATAATCTCACTCGTCTCTTGGAAAGTTTCCACAGAGATAGACCCAAGGGGCGGAGGGGAGTACCCTCCTGGAACCTTTCCCTGGTACTACACCAGCTGACAAAGGCTCCTTTCGAACCTCTTAAGGAGGCATCACTGAAGCATCTGACCTTCAAAACTGTCTTCCTTTTGGCCCTGGGCTCTGGTAAAAGAAGGAGTGAGATCCATGCATGGCAAAACAGGAACATCAGACACCAAGCCGATTGGTCTAAGGTATCCCTGTTTCCATCTCCCAGCTTTCTCTCCAAGAATCAGCTGGCCAAGGAGGGTCCAGAGAGTGTAGCCCCAGTGGTCATACCAGCCCTGGCCCCTACTCTGGATAAGTCCCTCAAAGCTGACAGATCCCTTTGTCCAGTCAGAGGAATTAGCAGGGTATTAACTTATAAAAATTTAATTTACCTATTAAATTTGCAATTTTATTGCGTTAATACATCCTATCCAATGGACAATTGCTTATCCGGTCGGCGCAGACCGGCCCGCCAAACGTCAGAAAAAGATGTCTTGTGTTTCCACTGGCCGGCTGGTCCCTAGTACTAGTGCACTCGCCAGATGGCGTGTCGTACTTCCTTCCTGTCTAGACAGCGTGACGTCATAGCATCTTTTTCGTTTGGCGCAAACTAGTGTACACGGAAATTCTGCAAGAATTTTCTTAAGAATTTCAACAGTTAAGTTGATTTCTTCAATGTATTTTTACTGCCATATTTTATCGGACACATCATGTCTTCTCCTGGCCAACGTCGAGGGAAATGTGGACACGTTATGGCTAATCTTGACACTCATTCTCACTGCGCACGATGCAGGGACAAGGGAAAGGGTAAGGAACCCTGTGTTCAAGATCGACAAACGTCTTAAGTACCAGATATGTAATAGCCTCACGTCTGATCAACGCCAGCAATTAGCTACACCTTCATATAAACTTAAGAAGGAAAAACGTGAAGCAAAGCTTACTGATCCAACCCCTTCCCAGGACTCTGATCAACTTGTCGACCCGTCAAGCGTGTCTGTTATTGGGGTTGTAGACGAACAGGGATCTGTCAAATCTCCTGCTCCCGTCCCCTCACCTGATAAAAAGCCTAAGAAAGACAATAAGAACAGTAAGAAAGAAAAATCTCCCTTTACAAAGGCTTCTAAACACAGTACTGGTACTGATGATAAATTTGCACAGCTGGATAACAAATGGTCGGAGCGCTTCAGTCGTCTAGAAGCTTTGATAATGGCCAAGAGTTTGAACCGACCTTCTCTTCAAAGGTGAAAGTTACACCGACCCATTCACCTCCTCATGATGTGGAAAATGTGTCTGAACCCTTCATCTAACCTTCTACTTCAAAGCTTACTGGATCTGGCTTCTCTGCTGAAAAGCATCAGCCGACCAGTAAAGCAATAACCAGTCAACAGACGTCTACAACTAAGTTTCCTGGTACGGGCTCCTCTGCTAACAAGCATCAGCCGGCCACTCAAACTAAATCTCACTGACTGACCTCAACTACAAGGTTTACTGGACAGGGCTCCTTTGCCGCATCAGCCTACCAGTCAAACCAAGATCAACCGACTGACAACTACAACCGACCCTTCAGCAAAACTTCAGTCTACAGGGGAAAGTGATGTTCACCGACCTTACTCTGACCGACCTGCTGCTACCGACCGGCCACTGTCATCTGAACCTGCTGACACCGGCTCCCCTGCTCTTCACAAGTCAAGGCGAGATAGTATCTCCAGTCTTTCATCTGAGGCCGGTAGCATGTTGTCGGATAACCCACCCCTGGATTTATACACTGAAGAAGGGGAATTATCTGAGGACCAGGATCAGACTGTAACTGACCCGGATCAGCCAGTTTCAGAGGAGCAGAATTATAGGGATACTATGCAGGGTATCCGTTTCTTCATGGGCTGGTCCCACATCCCAGAAATGGACAGTACAGCATCCACCTCAGACGATAACCCTTTTGCAGGGCCCAAGACTGTAACTCCAGGCAAAGTGTCGGTCAAAATGCCTACTGAAGACTGGTTATGTAGGAAGCTGGCCAAGTTGAACGTCACATTGGTTGAGGGTTATCCCTCCCGTGGATTAGAAATCCGGTGGTGTAGCTAAACATGTCTTCCTGAGACCGGCCAGAACACAGTCCAAGTGGTATGGGCTTCACACCGACCCTAAAGCTGAATCTTCACAGATTTCATCTTGGAATACAGATGCTTCAAAACTCAACAGCAGCTATGGTCGGATAGCTAAATACACTGGGCTGTCGTCTACTCCACCAGCATCTCGCAGGATATCACAAGAAACACTGCACAGATGGAAGAGATCTGCCAGGGAGACTTCGGTTATATGTAACCAAGCTGCCAGCTTTAACCGTTGTCTCTTCAAGGTGCAACAAAACATGAAGGACCAGCTTAAAATTTTGAAGGCAGAAAACAAAGGGAAGGGCTCTACAAAGGCATCTACAGCAGCTGAGGAACTGAACTATTTGATGGATTTTAACTCTAGCATTACACAGGCGGCTGCAAAGTCAATGGAACACTTGTCAGAGTTCATTTTCATCACTATGGGTAACTTAACCCTAGTCTGTCGAGATGCATATTTGAGCCATCTTAGGACCGGTATCAAGCCGGATACTCTCACAGCACTGAGGTCAGCTCCCCTTCATATCTCAACTTTGTTTCCAGACTCAGTTATTAAGCGGGCAGAAGAGGATATAGCTCAGCTTGAGTCTAAGGGACATGCTGGTGCTGCACAGAGCAAAGGTCGGTACCACCCTTATGAAAGGCAGGATAAGAGGTCAGTCAACAGGGACTCAAGATCAGATAAACCCGCCTGGAAAACTATTGGAAGGAAACAGTTCAGGAGGGGAAGAGGTCGTACTGCCACTTAATCATCACGACCAACCAAGGGCCAGCAGTCGTATAAATGACAATTATTGTGTAACCAAGTTACAGACACGACTGCTGGCCGGAAGCACACCACAGACAATAAACACTTGTTTAAAGTTAAATGTAAAACTTCCTGTTGCCTCACATGTTCATACTGCACCCGGGCATTCCCAAAAGAGAGAATTAAGTCCCGGGTCAGCAGGTTGTCATTGCAAAAGTTACAAATTAAAGTCTGTGAAAAGTGTTTCTTGTGTCACTCAATTGTCTTGTGTCCAACCTGTAACAAATGTAAAAAATGCTGCACCAAATCTGCCTGTAGGGGCCAGACTTCAAACCTTTTGGCAAACATGGCTGGATCTGGGAGCCGGTCCGAAAGTAGTTCAGATCCTAAGAGAGGACTACACCCTCCCCTTCCGGATCCGGCCAAAACTTACAAGGTCTCCCACGGTCATAAGCTGCTATGGCAATCCCCACAGGAACAGCTACCTGTTGGAGGCATTACATCAGCTTATAGCCAAAAACGCTGTAGAACTAGTAAAACACCAGACATCTCTGTGATTTTTCAACAGACAACAACAAGTGGAGACCTATACTAGATTTGAGCAAACTGAATCTTTTCCTCAAGACGGAGAAATTCAAAATGGAGACACCGGAAACCATCAGAACGTCCCTCCAACAAGGGGAGTGGGTCACCTCAATAGATTTCAAGGACGCCTACTTCCATATTCCAATACAGGAGCATTCCAGGAAATATCTGAGATTTCATGTCCAAGGCCAGACATACCAGTTCAGGGCACTGCGCTTTGGTCTGTCCACAGCACCCTTGGAGTTCACTGTGATAGCAAAAGAGGTGAAACTACAGGGGTATAAGAATGCACCAGTACCTAGACGACTGGTTGGTGAGACCCACATCCCACCAGGCCTGTCTCCAGCATACTCAAAAACTAGTGGAAATATGCCAAAAACTAGGCTGGCTGGTGAATTTGGACAAGTCGGAGCTGGATCCAAAACAGGTCTTCGACCGACTCCAGACCGGTGGCAGAGCCTCCAGAACAAAATATGGGAAATTCTGTTACTACCGGCCTGTCCGGCAGTTCATGTCCCTGATTGGTTTACTAACAGCCACAGAGAAGCATTTTCACCTAGGCCAGCTACACATGAGACCCATACCATTACATCCAATAAAACATGCTCTGCAAATCTTTACAGATGCATCAAAAGAAGGGTGGGGCGCTCACTTAAACGAACACACTGCCAGAGGGACTTGGTCACTGCCAGAAAGCAAACTGCATATAAACTATTTGGAACTCAAGGCAGTGTTTCTCGCCTTAAAAGAGTTTCAAAGCCTCTGTACCGACCAGATAGTACTTGTGGGAACCGACAACACTACCGTAGTTGCCTACATAAACAAGGAAGGGGGTATGAGGTCAAGCACATTTTGTGCCCTACTGTGGAGAATCTTGACCTCACTTGAGGTCACTCTCAAAGCTCGACACATCCCAGGTCAGCTGAACGTGGTAGCAGACAAGCTATCTCATCTAGGTGAGACCATTCAAACGGAATGGTCCCTTCTTCAGGAGGTTTTCCAAACTATATGCAGAAGGTGGCATCGACCTCAGATAGATCTATTTGCCATGAGGTTCAACAACAAGTTACCTCAGTTCGTGTCACCAGTACCGGACTCCCTGGCAGTAGCAGTAGATGCACTCAGTCTCCAATGGGAGGATCTGGATGCATATGCCTTCCCACCAGCAGCCATCTTGGGCAAAGTGGTGGAGAAGTTACAGGACTCGCCTTGTATGAGAATCATTCTGATTGCTCCGGGGTGGCCAAACATGCCTTGGTTTTGGGATCTAGTGACCATGTCCAGTCAGATCCCACTGAGCCTGCCCAACCTGTTGACACAACCTTTCAATCAGATCCCTCACAGAAATCTGACAAACCTAAATCTCCATGCATGGCTCCTAGAGCCATAGCAATCAAGGAGCAGGGCTTCTCTGAAGCAGTGGCAACAAGGATTGAGGCTCCTCAAAGAGGATCAACCAGATCAGTCTATGAGGCAAAGTGGGCCATTTTTACAAAGTGGTGCATCACTAATCAGGTGGACTTCAGGGTACCCCTATAAAGTCAGTTGCTGACTTCCTTATGTACCTTATGAGGACAGGAAGCTACAGCCCAGCACCATTGATGGCTACAGGTCAGCCATTGCTGATAAACTGGGAAATGCAACCCTCAACATCAGCAAAGATGAAAATCTCACTCGCCTCTTGGATAGCTTCCATAGAGACAGACCCAAGGGCAGAAGGGGTATCCCTTCCTGGAACCTATCTCTGATCTTACACCAGCTGACAAAGGCTCCCTTTGAACCAATCAAGGAGGCCCCCTTGAAGTATTTGACCTTCAAGACTGTTTTCCTCTTAGCCCTGGGGTCAGGCAAACGCAGAAGTGAGATTCATGCTTGGCAAAACAGAAATATCAGACACCAGTCTGACTGGTCAAGGGTGTCCCTGTACCCATCTCCCAGCTTTCTTTCCAAGAACCAGCTGGCCAAAGAGGGTCCAGACTGCGTGGCCCCAGTGGTGATACCAGCCCTGGCCCCAACCCTGGGTAGATCACTCAAGTCTGATAGGTCACTCTGTCCAGTCAGAGCTTTACGCTACTATTTGGACAGGGCCTCAGACCTGAGGCAGAATAAGGAGCTGGTCTTTGTCTCCTTTAAGAAAGGTTTTGACAAAGATATCTCACCTGCCACTATCTCCTCATGGATCAAACAGACTGTGATCCTATGCTATGAGCTCTCAGACCAAGAGGCCCACACTCTGCATCAGGTCAAAGCACATGATGTCAGGGCCTTTGCTGCTTCTAAGACCTTCCAGTCTGGAATTTCCTTGGAACAGATTTTGTCAGCTTGTCACTGGAAGTCACATAATACCTTCATACAATTTTACCTGAAGGATGTGGCATGGGCTGACTCAGAGCTCTACCACCTGGGACCTGTAGTGGCTGCTCAGCAGGTCCACAAATAACCCAGGGAGAGAGGAGATTTTGTAAATATGTAAATAGTATATATATATATATATATATATATATATATATATATATATCAGTATGCTTTGAACTTTCCATGTACACAAAGTCTTATAAATGAATCATTCATGTACGCTGTACATGAACCCTGTGAAAATTGTGTACATGAAAAGTCACCTCAATTTTGCAATGCCATAGAAAAGAAAATTTTGTTAATTTTTTTTATTACTGGACTTACCTATCAACATTAACCTTATATCATATACTGTTGAAATTATTTTGTATGTTTAAGGTATATTTATTACCTTTTGAAAAATTAGTTGTATATGTATGAGTTCTTAGAAATGAACTATTCATGTACATCTTGATTTTTATATTTATCTTCAATAACAACCCATATATCTTTTGCAGGAGTTTTCAGAATGGTTTTTAAAATAATCAAGAATTTTTATGGAAAATTTGGAATTTTTATTTTGTTTTTTCAATTTTTTATTAAACATATACATTTTTCAACCCTTAAAATTGCCTGGTTTAAAATCCACCTTCCCAGAATTCCTTGTTCCCGCCTCAGCCTCATTGTGGATTGGTGGTTCAAAATGGCAGCTAGAGGGAAGATACTGGTAAGTATATTTATTTTCTGGACTGTTGGAGAGAATATATTGCTGGTCATTTCTATTTAGAGTAAATATTTAAATTTTGTAAAAGGCTAACACAAACTCATGAATATTCATGAGCAAATCTGAACTGCATGGTGGGAGAAATATTGCTGGAAACTTCATGTGGCCCCACAATTCCTTGTGTACAACTACCAGCATTAAATATTTTATTTGTTTAATATTGTGTGAAGACAGTAAAATATTGCTGGATAATATATTTGTAAAATATTGCTGGAAACACCGTGGCTACACGTTTCCTTGTGTACAACTACCAGCATTTGATAATTTATTTGTTTAATATTGCGAGAAGACAGTAGGTGAGGTGACAGTAAAATATTGCTGGATAAAATATTTGTAAAATATTGCTGGTAACATCGTGGCCACACGTTTCCTTGTGTACAACTACCAGCATTTGATAATTTATTTGTTTAATATTGCGAGAAGACAGTAGGTGAGGTGACAATAAAATATTGCTGGATCATATATTTGTAAAATATTGCTGGAAACATCGTGGCCTCACGTTTCCTTGTGTACAAGTACCAGCATTTGATAATTTATTTGTTTAATATTGCGAGAAGACAGTAGGTGAGGTGACAATAAAATATTGCTGGATCATATATTTGTAAAATATTGCAGGAAACATCGTGGCCTCACGTTTCCTTGTGTACAACTACCAGCATTTGACAATTTATTTGTTTAATAATTAATATTGAGAGAAGACAGTAGGTGAGGTGACAATAAAATATTGCTGGATCATATATTTGTAAAATATTGCTGGAAACATCGTGGCCTCGTATTTCCTTGTGTACAACTACCAGCATTTGATATTTTATTTGTTTAATATTGCGAGAAGACAGTAGGTGAGGCGACAGTAAAATATTGCTGGATCATATATTTGTAAAATATTGCTGGAAACATCGTGGCCACACATTTCCTTGTGTACAAGTACCAGCATTTGATAATTTATTTGTTTAATATTGAGAGAAGACAGTAGGTGAGGTGACAATAAAATATTGCTGGATCATATATTTGTAAAATATTGCTGGAAACATCGTGGCCACACATTTCCTTGTGTACAACTACCAGCATTTGATATTTTATTTGTTTAATAATGCGAGAACACAGTAGGTGAGGCGACAGTAAAATATTGCTGGATCATATATTTGTAAAATATTGCTGGAAACATCGTGGCCACACATTTCCTTGTGTACAACTACCAGCATTTGATAATTTATTTGTTTAATATTGCGAGAAGACAGTAGGTGAGGTGACAATAAAATATTGCTGGATTATATATTTGTAAAATATTGCAGGAAACTTCTACTGCTCAGCCAGTGAATTTCGTCACCCAGTGAATTTTGTCACCTCCATTTCATGACAATATTAAATCATTTTTACACTTAATTTATATTGCAGAATTACATATTAACATTAGAAGTTGTGGTTCCATGTGTTTAAACATAAGTATTACTGATTTTTGAGGGTTTAAATGGCAGGTGACGAAATTCACTAGCTGAGCAGTAGGGCCGTTACAACTAGCCGACTAATCAACAACGGTTACAATATATGCTATATACCGATTCATATTTTAAAGTCGGAATAATCGCTCAATGTAGTGTAAAAGATGGCAGAAGATCTGAATCTATGAAATATGTCCATATTGTCACATAAAATAAGCTAAAATAAAAAAACTGCCACGTTTTCTGCATTCACGTAAAACCGGAAGTACCACATACCTCTTATATCGCCCACTTCCTGTCTGAAATAAACAAAGTAAAAGTTGCAGAAAAATGGCAAATTTATTAAACTTTGCAGGTTGTATACGCATATTTTCATTTTATTTCACATATTTATTGTTTTCAATGCTTTTTACATTATGAAACTTTAAGATTTTTGTTTGTTTTATAAATTCGACGGCTATTCGGTGTCGACACGAATAGTACTTATCGATTAGTCGACATGAAATATTTGGAGTCGTGACGTCCATAGAAACATCGTGGCCTCACATTTCCTTGCGTAAAACTACCAGCAGTTTAGCATCGATTTTTTTTCATTTTTTTAAATAAAGTGGATTTCATGCAAGCCCAAATTGGAACTAAATATTCCAAAATTTCTTGACACAAAGCATGTCTCACATTTTTTCACAGTTGTCTCACCTTTTCAAGTGAAGGGAGACAGTCTGTCTCGCATTGAGTTTTGACGAGAGCGAACACTGAAAGTGCTTATAAAACTTTTTCTTTGTCCTAGAGGTTTGTAATGTAAAAGCATGCAACAGGAAATCATGTACTAGGAATCTTTTGATGTGATCGTTTGAGCTTTGGCCCCCCTTTCAAGGTCAAATGAGGATAGCCAAAATTAAAAGCGCTTATAACTCGCTTATTCGTGTTCCTAGAGGTTTGAAATGTCACACCAAACTATTGGAAATCATGGGCTAAGAATCCTTTGATGTGGTCAGATTTTACCTTGGGCTCCTCCTTCAAGGTTAAGTGATATTGGTCATATGGCCATTGGGGTGTTGAGAGGCCATGTTGTTAAAAAAGATTCCTATTTTCACTGTATTTTTTCTGTAATATTAGTATTTTATTCCTATTTTTTTGACTCCTGAAATTCCTATTTTCCTATTTTCTGAAACCCACTTTTAACCCATGCCCTGGCCATGGTGTGACCTTGATTTGACCTTTTACCTTGCTATTGTGAGAGTGACCTTCAAGATCTTGTCTAGACTACATCTTGGAAACTGTAAGGTATAGGAATATGATTAGTTAGTAAATCGTTTGATATTGAATGTAATAATACTGCGATATCAGGGGATTGATACTCCCTACAAAATATTCCGAATTCGGGAAACCAAAAATTTTTTATTTTAGTATATCCCGAACTGCTAACAAGAAGTAAAATTTATCAAAACATTGCAGTCTTCGTCAAAATCACATTGAAAACTTTAAAAGTGTGAGACAAAGTGTATAACTTCTTTAGATTTAGGCTTTAGTTCAAATATATGCAGTGTAAGTTTTTTAAAGTTTTACTTAAAATGGCTATATTGATATACGTATTTAGATCTCAGTATTGACAGCCAAGTCCCAAAGCAATAAATATGAGCAATATTGATAAACATGTACCCACTAAAGTTGATACTTGGTAAGGGCATTGGTTAGGATTTCTGGGTGTACAACGTTAATCTTGTCGGGCTATATTTTGGAAACCGTAAGGTGTAGGAAGTTGATTCTGATATTGATTGGGAGTTATGCAACATCATGGTGTCACCTAAATTTTGATAGAGATATTGGTTGGGGTTTGAACATCATGGTGTAACCTTGATCTGACCATTGACATTGCTGTAGTGACCTTGACCTCTAAAATCTTGTCTGGGCTATATCTCAGAAACCAAAAGGTGTAGGAAGTTGGTACTTGGTAGGGACATACATTGGTTGGGGTTTGTAGGTGTGCAACGTCATGGTGTGACCTTGATTAGACCTTTGATCTTGTAGTGACATTGGGCTTTAAAATGTTGTCTATATCTAATGGGCTATATCTCTGAAACCGTACAGTGTAGGAAATCAACACTTGGTAGGGAAATTGCTAAAGCCCCCTTCTCATCTTGGCGGTAGTGTAAGGCGGCGATTTGTGGTCAAATTGCCGCGGATTTTCATCTAAAGTCTGGTGTAAAATTGATTGTGGGATGGTGCCTCAGTTTCTGAGCGAGGTGAACTGCCTCCCACTGCCTACAGTAGAGTCATAAAGTCCCAGTAGGTCCGCCTCAAGGTCTGCTGTTTCCTTGATAAACCGAGTCAACCTTGTGTTTCCTTCTATATGTACAATATATGTTTTCAAGGCGGAAATTCGCGGAAAAAAACGACCTAGATCTCAACAACATACTGTAGAGTTCGGCTTTACCTCGGTATGAGGCGGTCAGAAGCAATTTTTTAATAACTAGACGTAAGTTTTGAACACAACCAAAATTTCCGTGGCTAGGACAAGTGCAGGGAAGATTGCTAAAGACAGGCACGGAAGTATAAGGTTTAAAGAAGATGTTAGGAAGGTTGGAGACGGCTTTATAATCGTCATTTGCCGTCTATTGAAAACGTGTATATGAGAATGGGGCATTAGGAGTTGTAGGTGTGCATCATGATGGTGTGAGCTTGATTTGACCTTTGACCTTGCCATAGTGACCTTGATGTATATAATCCTGTCAGGGCTATATCTCAGAAACTGTAAGGTATAGTAAGTTCATACTCTATAGTGACATTGGTTGGGGGTTTTAGGTGTGCATTGTTGTGGTGTGACCTTCCTTTCACCTTGCCATAGTCACCTTGACCTATATAATCTTGTTTGGCTATTTCTTGGAAACTTTGTGTGTAAATATTTATATACTTTATAAAGATATTCAAAAACCATATCACAAACTATTTTTATTGCCCAGTATGTTCTTTAGTTTCTTCTAACTGATCAGAAGTTTCTCACCAACAGCCATGGTGTGACCTGGATTTGACCTTTGATTGTGCCAAAGTGACCTTTGCCTTTAAAATTTTGTCTGGGCTATATCGCTGAAACCGTGCAGTGTAAGAAGCTGACACTTTATTGAGACATTGCTTTGGGGATTGTAGGTGTGCAACGTCATGGTGTGACCTTGATATGACCTTTGACCTTGCCATAGTGACCTTGACCTCTATAATCTTGTCAAGCTATATCTTTGAAACCATAAGGTGTAGGAAGTTGATTCTTGGTAGGAATGTTGATTTGGGGTTGCAGGTATGCAACTTTATGGTGTAACCTTCATTTGACCTTTGACCTTCCTGTGGTGACTTTGACCTTTAAAATCTTATCTGGGCTGTATATCAGAAACTATTAGATGTAGAAAGTTATTACACGGTAGGGACATTGGTAGGGGGTTGTAGGTGTGCAGCATCATTGATTTATCTTGATTTGACCTTTGACCTTGCCATAGTGACCATGACCTCTAAAATCTTATGTGGGCTATATCTCGGAAACTTTAACATTAGGAAGTTGGTAGTTTGTAGGAACATTGGTTGGGGGTTGTAGGTGTTCAACATCATGGTGTGATGACTTGCAGATATGCAGCTTAATGGTGTGACCTTGATTTGACCTTTGACCTAGCTATAGTGACCTTGACATATAAAATCTTGTCCGGGCTATATCTCAGAAACTGTAAGGTGTACAAAGTTGATACTTGGTAGGGACATTGGTTAGGGGGTGTAGGTTTGCAACATCATGGTGTGACCTTGATTTGACTTTTGAACTTGTAGTGACCTTGATCTATAAAATCTTGTCCAGCATATATCTCAGAAACTGTAAGGTGTAGGAAGTTGATGCGTGATAGGAATATTGGTTAGGGAGTGTAGGTGTGCAACATCATGGTGTGACCTTCATTTGACTTTTAAACTTGTTGAAGTGACCTTGACCTATAAAATCTTGTCCAGGATATATCTCAGAAACCGTAAGGTGTAGGAAGTTGATGCGTGATACGGATATTGGTTAGGGAGTGTAGGTGTGCAAAGTCATGGTCTGACCTTGATTTGACCTTGGTGTAGTGACCTTAACCTATAGAATCTTGTCCGGGCTATATATCGAAAACCGTAAGGTGTAGGAAGTCGATACTTGGTAGGGACATTGGTTAGGGGGTGTAGGTGTGTAATGTCATGGTGTGACCTTGATTTGACCTTTGACCTTGCCGTAGTGACCTTGACCTATAAAACCTTGTGCGGGCTATATCTCGGAAACTGTAAGGTGTAGAAGTTCATACTCTATAGTGACATTGGTTGGGGGTTTTAGGTGTGCATTGTTGTGGTGTGACCTTCCTTTCACCTTGCCATAGTCACCTTGACCTATATAATCTTGTTTGGCTATTTCTTGGAAACTTTGTGTGTAAATATTTATATACTTTATAAAGATATTCAAAAACCATATCACAAACTATTTTTATTGCCCAGTATGTTCTTTAGTTTCTTCTAACTGGTCAGAAGTTTCTCACCAACAGTCATGGTGTGACCTGGATTTGACCTTTGATTGTGCCAAAGTGACCTTTGCCTTTAAAATTTTGTCTGGGCTATATCGCTGAAACCGTGCAGTGTAAGAAGCTGACACTTTATTGAGACATTGCTTTGGGGATTGTATGTGTGCAACGTCATGGTGTGACCTTGATATGACCTTTGACCTTGCCATAGTGACCTTGACCTCTATAATCTTGTCAAGCTATATCTTTGAAACCATAAGGTGTAGGAAGTTGATTCTTGGTAGGAATGTTGATTTGGGGTTGCAGGTATGCAACTTTATGGTGTAACCTTCATTTGACCTTTGACCTTCCTGTAGTGACTTTGACCTTTAAAATCTTATCTGGGCTGCATATCAGAAACTATTAGATGTAGAAAGTTATTACACGGTAGGGACATTGGTAGGGGGTTGTAGGTGTGCAGCATCATTGATTTATCTTGATTTGACCTTTGACCTTGCCATAGTGACCATGACCTCTAAAATCTTATGTGGGCTATATCTCGGAAACTTTAACATTAGGAAGTTGGTAGTTTGTAGGGACATTGGTTGGGGGTTGTAGGTGTTCAACGTCATGGTGTGACGACTTGCAGATATGCAGCCTAATGGTGTGACCTTGATTTGACCTTTGACCTAGCTATAGTGACCTTGACCTATAAAATCTTGTCCGGGCTATATCTCAGAAACTGTAAGGTGTACGAAGTTGATACTTGGTAGGGACATTGGTTAGGGGGTGTAGGTTTGCAACATCATGGTGTGACCTTGATTTGACTTTTGAACTTGTAGTGACCTTGACCTATAAAATCTTGTCCAGGATATATCTCAGAAATTGTAAGGTGTAGGAAGTTGATGCGTGATAGGAATATTGGTTAGGGAGTGTAGGTGTGCAACATCATGGTGTGACCTTCATTTGACTTTTAAACTTGTTGACCAAAGTTGGGGTTTTACGTCCCGTTCAACAGCCAGGGTCATATTGGGACAGGTCCTCAGAATTGCCACTTGTGGGACTCGAACTTTAAACTTGTTGAAGTGACATTGACCTATAAAATCTTGTCCAGGTTATATCTCAGAAACCGTAAGGTGTAGGAAGTTGAAGCGTGATACGAATATTGGTTAGGGAGTGTAGGTGTGCAAAGTCATGGTCTGACCTTGATTTGACCTTTGACCTTGGTGTAGTGACCTTAACCTATAGAATCTTGTCCGGGCTATATATCGAAAACCGTAAGGTGTAGGAAGTTGATACTTGGTAGGGACATTGGTTAGGGGGTGTAGGTGTGTAATGTCATGGTGTGACCTTGATTTGACCTTTGACCTTGCCGTAGTGACCTTGACCTATAAAACCTTGTGCGGGCTATATCTCGGAAACTGTAAGGTGTAGGAAGTTGATACTTGGTAGGGACATGGGATGAGGGTAGGATGTAAATAGTTTATCGATACTGCTGATATTTATTGTTTTGGAACTGGACTCCCGATATCGAGATCTAAACAAGTATTTCAATATCACCATTTTAAGTAAAGCTGTAAACTTACACTGTTAATATTCAAAATAAGGAAAAATCTGAAGAAATTGTACACTTTTATCTCACATTTTTAAGTTTTCAATGCATTTTTGATGAAAACTGCATTGTTTTGTTTTGATTCATATCGCTTCCTGTTAACGGTTCAGGAAACACTAAAATAAAATGTTTTCAGTTCCCGAATTCGTACAATTTGGTAGACAATATGAACCTCCCAATATTGCCCGATATTGAAATATTTTTACATTCAATATCGATACACACAAAGCCGAATTATGAGGGTTATATGTGTGTAATGCATGGTGTAACCTTGATTTGACCTTTGATCTTGCCATAGTGACCTTGACCTATAAAATCTTGTTGGCGCTATACCTTGGAAACCGTAAGGTGTAGGAAGTTCATTCTTAGTGGGACATGAGTTAGGGGTTCTAGGTGTGCAACATCATGGTTTGACCTTGATTTGACCTTTGACCTTGCGATAGTGGCCTTGACCTATAAGATGTTGTCCGTACTATACCTTGGAAACCGTAAGGTGTAGGAAGTTCATTCTTAGTGGGGACATGAGTTAGGGGTTCTAGGTGTGCAACATCATGGTTTGACCTTGATTTGACCTTTGACCTTGCGATAGTGGCCTTGACCTATAAAATCCTGTCCGTGCTATACCTTGGAAACCGTAAGGTGTAGGAAGTTCATACTTCGTGGGGACATTGGCTAGCTGTTGTAAGTGTGCAACATCCTTGATTTATCTTGATTTGACATTTGACCTTGCCATAATAACCATGACCTCTAAAATCTTATGTGGGCTATATCTCGGAAACTGTAACATGTAGGAAGTTGATACTTTGTATGGATATTGGTTGAGGGTTGTAGGTGTTCAACGTCATGGTGTGATGAGTTGAAGGTATGCAGCATAATGGTGTGACCTTGAGTTGACCTTTGACCTAGCTATCGTGACCTTGACCTATAAAATCTTGCCGGGGTATATCTCGGAAACTGTAAGGTGTAGGAAGTTGATACTTGGTAGGGACATGAGCTAGGGGTTCTAGGTGTGCAACGTCATGGTTTGACCTTGATTTGACCTTTGACCTTGCCGTAGTGACCTTGACCTATAAAATCTTGTCCGGGCTATACCTTGGAAACCGTAAGAAGCAGGAAGTTCATACTTAGTGGGGACATTGGTTAGGGATTGTAGGTGCATAATGTCATGGTTTGACCTTACCGTGGTGACCTGTTGCTCATTACATCGCTGAGCAATAGCTACTTTGAGAGTTTCCCTGTTGAGTAAATCAGTTGTAACTTGAAAACTATTGCGTTTACAGTACTTTGTTTAAAGATGTTTTCCACTCACAGTTTACTCCTTAACCGTTAACTCGGCACTTTACTTCCGATACCATTTGCAGGGCATAACTTTTGTGTCCTTTTCTTCTTTCTGTTTTACTTTGAAGCTCAAAACGCACAGTCAGCTGACACAGAGCCTGTCCACAGACATTGACTGCTTGTTTATTATTTTAATGAAGCATTAAACAATAGAAAAAAACCTTAAAAGTTGGCATAGCTCACCAATCTTTCAATCTTTTTAATGAGACTTTTTTGTTTTCTGTAACAGGAAATATCCAGAAACACAGGATTTTTCAAAGTGTAAGGCACCTGAGAGGGAAGAAATCACTGAGCCATGCTGGTCAGTTAAAAATGCTAAGTGGCCCTTTAGCTCAGGTAAGGGGTGAACCTACTGATCAGTTAGAACAAACTAAAGAACATACTGGCCAATCGAAATAGTGTTATGTTTGTGATATGGTTTTTGAATATTTGTACAGCCTCAACTCACAAGTAACTGACATTCCCCTAACTGGAAGACAGAGGTTCAAGGATGACCATTTATCAACGTCTTTGAGGTTCTTTAACCTGCCACTGGTGATAGGACCCAATGACAGGACTGCCATTTTAAATGGTCATCTGAGTCACTATGTATCTGCCTCTACCTGGGTTTGAACCCACCTCCTCTGAGATCCTAGACAAGTGTGTTACCCGCTAGGCCACAGTGTCAGATACATGAGTGGGTGTGTGGCATAATCCAAGCCATATAAGAGAACTCGCTTTGAATTGACAACACGCCCCATCTTATAAAATAAGTTGCAGTAGTTGGGAATTCAAGTCATGAAAACAAAATTACATGACAATGTAATGATATTTTTATTTAGGTATGGAAAATAATGGCTCAAATTTCTATACCTGGTTATTATTTTTATTTGCAGGGAGAACAAGGTATCACTGAATGTCCCCGAATTCAGTCACCTAGGCAGACCACCACCCAGCTGATCTCCATTTTCCAGCCTCTCGAGTGCAGAGACTATAGATTGGATTTGTCTCTCATCTATGTACCAAGACATCAGTAGATTTCCTTGTGTGAGTATCAGGCTTAGATCTCTGTTTTAATGAACTTTTAAAATAATCTCTAATGCATTATAATTCCTGAAATAATGCACATAATCTGTTAATTTTAACAGATTTTCAGAATTTTTTCTGTGAAGATTGGAGGGATTTGTCTGTGATTTCGCTAATATGTTCTTGGTCAGAAGTCAGTTACTTTCTGGAGGTGTCAGCTCTAGATCTTTAGTTACTATGCACCTTCCTTTCTAACTCTCATATATACAACCACAGAATTTATCCGTATAACGCCCCTGGGGCGATGCATTTTTCAAAAGGGGGTGGGGGCTACTATTACAGATAAAAAAATCAACTCTCAAGTCCAGTGGCAATGGGCGATAATGGACACTTAGCTTTCAACTGTAGCATGCCAGCATGTATAATGGTGGGAGAGCTTAAAATATTACAAACTAACCTTAAATCTGAAGAAATTATAAACTTTTATCTTGTTTTTTACAGATTTTAATGCGTTGTTGATCAAAATTGCCATGTTTTGTTGATTTTTTTATTTCTTGTAAGCGGTATTCAATTAGGGAAGTACTAAAACAACTCTTTTTTAGGAATCCCGGAATCGCAAGGCTGGTGGCTGTTGAGATGTATGTAAAACCCTGAAATATGAAATTTGTAGAGGGAGGAGTGATTAATAGGAGGGGGTGTTCATACGGAAAAATACGGTAGGTCCTGATTTTTTTCTAATCTTGCATATATGTACTAGGCCACTAGTAGATTCACTTCTGTATCAGGCCCGGATCTTTCTCAATTTTTTTTTGTGAATTTTAAAAATAAGTTTTAATGCCCTAAAATTCATGAAATCATATACTAACTATTGCATTTAGAGAATATTGTTAAAATATGTTATTCAGCTTCGTTTTTATGTCGTCACTCTGCGGTGTGGGTGTACGCGTCCGCATGAACAACTTCTCCTCCAAAACTACAAGGCCTAGAGACATGCTGTTTTTTTTTAAAAGATACCTTAATGAAAAATTGACGTACCCCACCAAAAGTGTGAAAATTTCAACACTTTATCACAATTTTCTCAGTGACTATTGAAGGGATTTCTCTCAGATCTTGCATATATGTACTAGGCCAGAGGTAGATTATCTTATGTGAGTATGAGACCTTGATCTGTCTTATTTTTATCTCCCGCGGGCTTAGCCCGGGAGGGAGATTATGAAATGATGCCTGTGTGTGCGTGCGTGCGTTAGTTAGTCACGCAGATTCCTCCAAAACTACTACAGCTACAGATTTTTTGTAAATTAATTGTCCCAATGAATTTTCATGCCCTCGAAAATTTTTTTGGTTTTATGGACTTAGGTCTAACGATAAGTGAGTAATAGCTATCTTAGCTACTTGGAGTAAAGGGCTCATAACTCAAAAACTATTGCAGAAACAACTTTTTCTTCAAATATGTTGTTCAGCTACTTTGTCCTTAGCTATAAGATGGTTCATAGTTTGGGGTCCCATTGCTTGCCGTGAGTAATAGCTATTTTCTCATTTGTAGCTAAATAACAAAAGGAGTAAATGTCAAATATCTTCAAAAGTATTAGAGTTACTGAAATCTTTTCAAATGTGTTGTTCATCTACTTTTTGGTAAGCTATCACATAGTAAAGTTTCAGACCTGTTGCACCTTGGATAGCTGAGTAATAGCTACTTTGAAATTCTGATTATTGAGTAAAGCCATTGTAACTCCAAAACCATTGCAGTTAGAGTGTTTCCCTAAAATATTTTGTTCAGCTACTTTGTCCTTAGCTATAAGATGGTACATAGTTTGGGGTTCTATTGCATGCCATTAGTGAGTAATAGCTATTTTCTCATTTGTAGCTAAATAACAGAAGAAGTAAATGTCAAATATCTTCAAAAGTATTAAAGTTAGGGAAATCTTTTCAAATATGTTGTTTATCTACTTTTTGGTAAGCTATCACATAGTGAAGTTTCAGACCTGTTGCACCTTGGATAGCTGAGTAATAGCTACTTTGAAATTCTGACTGTTGAGTAAAGCCATTGTAACTCCAAAATTATTGCAGTTAGAGTGTTTTCCTAAAATATGTTGTTCAGCTACTTTGTCCTTAGCTATAAGATGGTATATAGTTTAGGGTTCTATTGCATGCCATAAGTGAGTAATAGCTATTTTCTCATTTGTAGCTAAATAACAAAAGGAGTAAATGTCAAATATCTTCAAAAGTATTAAAGTTAGGGAAATCTTTTCAAATATGTTCTCCATCTACTTTTTGGTAAGCTATCACATAGTGAAGTTTCAGACCTGTTGCACCTTGGATAGCTGAGTAATAGCTACTTTGAAATTCTGACTGTTGAGTAAAGCCATTGTAACTCCAAAATTATTGCAGTTAGAGTGTTTTCCTAAAATATGTTGTTCAGCTACTTTGTCCTTAGCTGTAAGATGCTACATAGTTTAGGGTTCTATTGCATGCCATAAGTGAGTAATAGCTGTTTTCTCATTTGTAGCTAAATAACAAAAGGAGTAAATGTCAAATATCTTCAAAAGTATTAGAGTTAGGGAAATCTTTTCAAATATGTTCTCCATCTACTTTTTGGTAAGCTATCACATAGTGAAGTTTCAGACCTGTTGCACCTTGGATAGCTGAGTAATAGCTACTTTGAAATTCTGACTGTTGAGTAAAGCCATTGTAACTCCAAAATTATTGCAGTTAGAGTGTTTTCCTAAAATATGTTGTTCAGCTACTTTGTCCTTAGCTGTAAGATGCTACATAGTTTAGGGTTCTATTGCATGCCATAAGTGAGTAATAGCTGTTTTCTCATTTGTAGCTAAATAACAGGAGGAGTAAATGTCAAATATCTTTAAAAGTATTAGAGTTACAGAAATCTTTTCTAATATGTTGTCCATCTACTTTTTGGTAAGCTACCACATAGTAAAGTTTCAGACCTGTTGCACCTTGGATAGCTGAGTAATAGCTACTTTGAAATTCTGACTGTTGAGTAAAGTCATTGTAACTCCAAAATTATTGCAGTTAGACTGTTTTCCTAAAATATGTTGTTCAGCTACTTTGTCCTTAGCTACAAGATGGTCCATAGTTTGGGGTTCTGTTGCATGCCATAAGTGAGTAATAGCTATTTTCTCGTTTGTAGCTTGAGTAAAGCCATTGTAACTCCAAAATTATTGCAGTTAGAGTGTTTTCCTAAAATATGTTGTTCAGCTACTTTGTCATTAGCTATAAGATGGTCCATAGTTTGGGGTTTTGTTGCATGCCATAAGTGAGTAATAACTATTTTCTCATTTGTAGCTAAATAACAGAAGAAGTAAATGTCAAATATCTTCAAAAGTATTAAAGTTAGGGAAATCTTTTCTCATATGTTGTCCATCTACTTTTTGGTAAGCTATCACATACTAAAGTTTCAAATTTCAAAGTTTACAACTTTTGGTGGCCATCTTGAATTTTTGCGGAAAATGAAAAATGGCAAATATCTCTGAAACTGTCAGAGTGATTTAGAGCAAGTTTTGGACCCGCAGTGTAGTAAAGGGTTTTCTGTTGAAACATGAAAGTTTTCAATTTCACATGGTGAAGTTTCAGACCCATAGCTAATTACTCACCTACTCAAAATGAGTAAATGCTAATTATCTCTAAAAGTATTGCAGAGAGCCAATTTTTCTCAAATAACTCATTCACCTACTTTTGGGGGGCTTTCATTTGGTAAAGTTTCAGACCCATAGCTAATTATTCACCTATTCAAAATGAGTAAATGCTAATTGTATCCCCGACGCGAAGCGGGGATACTATGGATTCATCATCGTCGTCGTCCGCGTCCGCAGAGATTTCTTGTTAGCGACCTACAGTCCACATTTCTTTCCAGATTTCTTTCATACTTGGCAGGTGGCTTGATATGGTAGAGGACTCGCCACCCTATCTTTTTGGTAGGCTTTATGTCTAAATTAGGCCTGTGGTAGACAAAAAATGTCTAAAATGTGGAATATTGCTTGTTAGCGACCTACAGTCCACATTTCTTTCCAGATTTCTTTCATATTTGGCAGGTGGCTTGGTATGGAAGAGGACTCGCCACCCTATCTTTTTGGTAGGCTTTATGTCTAAATTAGGCCTGTGGTAGACAAAAATGTCTAAAATGCATTAAAATTCATGAAATCATGCACTAAATCACTTATAACTTGGAAAGTGTTGCATTTAGAGCATTTTGTTAAAATATGTTATTCAGCTACTTTTTTCATAGCTACAACATGCTGAGTAACTTGGGTGTCTGTCTCAATAGCTAAGTGAGTAATAGCTACTTTTGGGCTTTTCACTAACTTCCATCATGAGTAAAATCACTTGTAACTTGAAAACTATTGCATTTAGAGAATTTTGTATAAATATGTTATTCAGCTACTTTTGGGTCAGCTATAACATAGTAAAATTTCAGACCTGTAGCTCATGGCATAGCTGAGTAATAGCTACTTTTAGGTTATCACTGTTGAGTAAATCACTTGTAACTTGAAAAGTATTGCATTTAGAGAATTTTGTATAAATATGTTATTCAGCTACTTTTGGGTCAGCTATAACATAGTAAAATTTCAGACCTGTAGCTCATGGCATAGCTGAGTAATAGCTACTTTTAGGTTATCACTGTTGAGTAAATCACTTGTAACTTGAAAAGTATTGCATTTAGAGAATTTTGTATAAATATGTTATTCAGCTACTTTTGGGTCAGCTATAACATAGTAAAATTTCAGACCTGTAGCTCATGGCATAGCTGAGTAATAGCTACTTTTAGGTTATCACTGTTGAGTAAATCACTTGTAACTTGAAAAGTATTGCATTTAGAGAATTTTGTATAAATATGTTATTCAGCTACTTTTGGGTCAGCTATAACATAGTAAAATTTCAGACCTGTAGCTCATGGTATAGCTGAGTAATAGCTACTTTTAGGTTATCACTGTTGAGTAAATTACTTATAACTTGTAAAGTATTGCATTTAGAGTATTTTGTTTCAATATGTTATTCACCTATTTCGGAGTCAGCTATAACATAGTAAAATTTCACACCTGTAGCTCATGGCATAGCTGAGTAATATCTACTTTTAGGTTACCACTGTTGAGTAAATCAGTTGTAACTTGAAAACTGTTGCATTTACAGTATTTTGCTAAAATGTGTTGTTCACCTACTTTTGGGTCAGCTATAACATCGTGAAATTACAGACCTGTAGCTCGTGGCACAACTGAGCAATAGCTATTTTCAGGTACTGACTGTTGAGTAAATCACTTGTAACTTGAAAAATATTGCATTTGGAGTATTTTGTTAAAATATGTTGTTCACCTACTTTTGGGTCAGCTATAACATTGTGAAATTACAGACCTATAACTCATGGCATAGTTGAGCAATAGCTATTTTCAGGTTCTCACTATTGAGTAAATCAGTTGTAACTTGAAAACTATTGCATTTACAGTATTTTGCTTAAATATGTTGTTCACCTACTTTTGGATCAGCTATAACATAGTAAAAATTCAGACATGTAGCTCATTGCATAGCTGAGTAATAGCTACTTTGAGGTTCTCACTGTTGAGTAAATCAGTTATAACATGAAAACTATTACATTACAGTATTTTGTTTAAATATGTTATTCACATAATTTTTGGTCAGCTATAAGCCTATAACAGAGTGAAATTGCAGATCTCTATATCATGGCATAGCTGAGTAATATCTACTTTCAGGTTCTCACTGTTGAGTAAATCATTGTATCCACTGAATAGCCGCAGTGTGTAGAGAGATTTCACCATTACCACTCTAACAAAAAAAATATTATAGCTAACTTTAAGTTTGCAAGGTATATTACAGGGTGCACCACAGTATTTTATTGGTAGGCTTTATGTCTAAATTAGGCCTGTGGCTAAATTACTTGCCTACTAAAATGAGTAATTTAGAATTTTCTCTAAAAGTATTGCAGATAGCAAATTTTTCTAAAATAACTCCTTCACCTACTTTTGGGAGAGCTTTCACTTGGTGAAGTTTCAGACCCGTAGCAAATTGCTCACCTACTCAAAATGAGTAAATGGAAATTATCTCTAAAACTATTGCAGATAGCCAATTTTTGTCAAATAACTCCTTCACCTACTTTTGGGAGAGCTTTCACTTGGTGAAGTTTCAGACCCATAGCTTATTACTCACCTACTCAAAATGAGTAAATGCGAATTATCTCTAAAAGTACTGCAGATAGCCAATTTTTCTCAAATAACTCATTCACCTACTTTTGGAAGAGCTTTCACATGGTGAAGTTTCAGACCCATAGCTAATTACTCACCTACTCAAAATGAGTAAGTGTGAATTATCTCTAAAAGTATTGCAGATAGCCAATTTTTCTCAAATAACTCATTCACCTGCTTTTGGGAGAGCTTTCACTTGGTGAAGTTTCAGACCCATAGCTAATTACTCACCTACTCAAAATGAGTAAATGCGAATTATATCTAAAAGTACTGCAGATAGTCAATTTTTCTCAAATAACTCATTCACCTACTTTGGGAAGAGCTTCCACATGGTGAAGTTTCAGACCCATAGCTAATTACTCACCTACTCAAAATGAGTAAATGTGAATTATCTCTAAAAGTATTGCAGATAGCCAATTTTTCTCAAATAACTCATTCACCTACTTTTGGGAGAGCTTTTACTTGGTGAAGTTTCAGAGCCGTAGCTAATTATTCACCTACTCAAAATGATTAAACGCTAATTATCTGTAAAAGTATTGCAGATAGCCAATTTTTCTCAAATAACTCATTCACCTACTTTGGGAAGAGCTTTCACTTGGTAAAGTTTCAGACCCATAGCTAATTACTCACCTACTCAAAATTAGTAAATGCGAATTATATCTAAAAGTACTGCAGATAGCCAATTTTTCTCAACTAACTCATTCACCTACTTTTGGGAGAGCTTTCACTTGGTGAACTTTCAGACCTGTAGCTAATTACTCACCTAATCAAAATGTGTAAATGCGAATTATCTCTAAAAGTATTGCAGATAGCCAATTTTTCTCAAATCTTTTCTATCTCAATAGCTAAGTGAGTAATAGCTACTTTTGGACTTTTTACTAACTTCCATCATGAGTAAAATCACTTGTAACGTGAAAACTATTGGATTTAGAGAATTTTGTGCAAATATGTTATTCACCTACTTTTGGGTCAGCTATAACATAATAAAAATTTCAGACTTCTAGCTTGTGCTATGGCTGGGTAATAGCTACTTTTGCCTTTGCCGGTGGATACATTTTGCATCTGGCCACAGATGCGTCCTTGTTTTTCATAAGCTTACTTTCCTGTGTCCTTTATATTTTTGTTGCTTTTGCAGATGTAGGTCAATAGCTAAGTGAGTAGATGGCTGAGCAAGAGCTACTACAATGAGTAAATGTTTTTTTATCTCTAAAAGTATTGTATGTAGGCAATTTCTTCTAAATAAGTCATTCACCTACTTTTGGGTGATCTACCACATAGTGAATTTGCAGAACTGTAGCTCTTTGGATAGCTGAGTAATAGCTACCAAAATGAGTAAATGTCTTTTATCTCTAAAAGTATCACACATAGGCAATTTCTTCTAAATAAGCCATTCACCTACTTTTGGGTGATCTACCACATAGTGAAAGTGCAGAACTGTAGCTCTTTGGATAGCTGAGTAATAGCTACTAAAATGAGTAAATGCCTTTTGTCTTTAAAAGTATTGCAATCAAACATTAAACTTGATGTCACTTCTACATGTGTCTCCATCTCACAAGAAAATTTATATTCCACCATCTTTAGTGCATCTAATTTATACGGCGGGAGATAAATGCATGCGTCAGAATGCTTGTTTTTAATAAATTTTTTTAATAATTTTTAATGCATTAAAATTCATGAAATCATGCACTAAATAACTTATAACTTGAAAAGTGTTGCATTTAGAACATTTTGTTAAAATATGTTATTCAGCTACTTTTTTCAGAGCTACAACATGGTGAGTAACTTGGATGTCTGTCTCAATAGCTAAGTGAGTTATATCTACTTTTGGGCTTTTCAGTAACTTCCATCATGAGTAAAATCGCTTGTAACTTGAAAACTATTGCATTTAGAGAATTTTGTATAAATATGTTATTCACCTATTTTGGGGTCAGCTATAACATAGTGAAGTTCCAGACCTGTTGCTCATTGCATAGCTGAGTAATAGCTACTTTGAAGTTCTCACTGTTGAGTAAATCAGTTGTAACTGGAAAACTATTGCATTTACAGAAATTTGTGTAAATATGTTATTCAGCTACTTTTGGGTCAGCTATAACATGGTGAAAATTTAGACATGTAGCTCATTGCATAGCTGAGTAATAGCAACTTTGAGGTTATCACTGTTGAGTAAATCAGTTGTAACTTGAAAACTATTACATTTAGAGTATTTTGTTTAAATAAGTTATTCACATAATTTTTGGTCAGCTATAACATAGTGAAAGTGCAGACCTCAACGTCATGGCATAGTTGAGCAATAGCTACTTTCAGGTTCTCACTGTTGAGTAAATCATTGTATCCACTGAATAGCCGCAGTGTGTAAAGAGATTTCACCATTACCGCTCTAACGAAAAAAATATTATAGGTAGCCTTCTCAAGTTTGCAGGATATATTAATAACCATGAAATGTTGTCTGGGAATATTTTTTTGGCCTCATTTTGAAAAACAAGATGGCCGCCAAGGACATTTATTCGACTTTAAACAAGGACTTTTGTTGGCCCTCTAGAACAAAGGGTATTATAGGTAGAGATCTCAAATTCACAGGATATGTTCCTCAATATAAAATCTTGACTGGGAATATTTTTGGCCTGATTTTGAAAAACAAGATGGCGGCCACAGGTGTTTCTTTGTCAGTCACGAAAAGTGCTTATATTTCCCTTATTATTGGTCCTAGAGGTTTGCGATGGTAAACCAACCTGTAGGAAATCATGGGCTGGGAATCTTTTGGTGTGGTCAGATTTGACCTTTGACCCCTCCTTCAAGGTCAAACAAGGATAGCCAAACTTAGAAGTGCTTATAACTCACTTATTATTGGTCCTAGAGGTTTGGAATGGAAACCAACTTATAGGAAATCATGGGCTGGGAATCTTTTGGTGTGGTCGGATTTAACCTTGGACCCTGCTCTCAAGGTCAAATGAGGATAGCCAAACTTAAAAGTGCTTATAACTCGCTTATTATTGGTCCTAGAGGTTTGGAATGGAAACCAACCTATAGGAAATCATGGGCTGGGAATCTTTTGGTGTGGTCGGATTTAACCTTGGACCCTGCTCTCAAGGTCAAATGAGGATAGCCAAACTTAAAAGTGCTTATAACTCGCTTATTATTGGTCCTAGAGGTTTGGAATGGAAACCAACCTATAGGAAATCATTGGCTGGGAATCTATTGGTGTGGTCAGATTTGACCTTGGACCCCTCCTTCAAGGTCAAATGAAGATAGCCAAACTTAAAATGCTTATAACTCGCGTATTATTGGTCTTAGAGGTTTGGGATAGTAAACCAACATATAGGAAATCATAGTCTGGGATTCTTTTGATGTGGTCAGATTTAACCTTGGACCCCTCCTTCAAATTCAGTTGAGGATAGTGAAACTTAAGTATTATTGGTCCTAGAGGTTTGGGATGGTAAACCATCCTATAGAAAATCATGGGCTGGGAATCTTTTGGTGTGGTCAGATTTGACCTTTGGACCCCTCCTTCAAGGTCAAATGAGGACAGCCAAACTTAAAAGTGCTTATAACTCGCTTATTTTTGGTCCCAGAGGTTTGGGATGGTAAATCAACTTATAGGAAATCACGGGCTGGAAATGGTTTTCCATGTTTGGATTTGACATTGGACCCCTTCTTCAAGGTCGAACGAGGATACTGCATTTGCAGTATTTCTTTAAATATGTTTTAACCTACTTTTTACACTTAAACAGTTACCTTGTTACTTTCCTTCATAATACCATTTGCAGGGCACAACTTTTTTGTCCTTTTCTTCTGTCAGCTTCAGAATTTCTTTTGAACATGCTGTTCAATTGTCATGTACTGTACTTCTGTGCAGCACTTTCCCTGATAATTATTCTTTCCTCTCATTATCACCTTCTCAAAAACAGCTGACACAGTGCCCGTTCACGGGCACTCTCCTCTTGTTTGTATCTACAACATGGTGAGTAACTTGAGTGTCTATCCCAATAGCTAAGTGAATAATAGCTACTTTCTGACTTTTCAGTACCTTCCATAATGAGTAAAATTACTGGTATGTTATTCAGCTACTTTTGGGTCAGCTATGACATAGTAAAATGTAGACCTGTAACTCATTGCATACCTGAGTAATAGCTACTTTTAGATTATCACTGTTAAGTAAATTCCCTGTAGCTTGAAAACTGTGGCATTCAGAGAATTTTCGTTTAATATGTTATTCATGTACTTTTGAATCAGCTATAACGTTGCTGACCTGAAATTGCAGACCTGTAGGTCATGGTTTAGCTGAGCAATGGCTGTTTTCAGGTTCTCAGTGTTGAGTAAATTAGTGGTAACTTTAAAAATATTGCATTAAGAATATTTTGTTAACGCTCGAAGATAGGAGAGGGTTATTGTAATCAGTTTCTTTCTGTTTGTCTTTCTGTCTGTCTGTGCTCTGTTTTGCCCTTATAGCTCAAAAACTATGACATCATTCTCTCTCAAATTTGATGGGCTGGTATTTCATGGGGTACAGACGGATTCTTCCAATTTGGTGTTATTTGTTTAAAAATTAAAGTCAGGAGAGAGTTTTTCTTATTATGTCCACCCACTGGGGGGTGGACATATTATTTTTGCTTTTCCGCCGTCCACCGTCCGGCGTCACACTTGGTTTCCAGACATTTTAGGCACCAGTTCTTATCCTATCTTTACCAAATTTGGTATACAGGTTTATTGGGTTAGTAGCTTGTATGGGATTGCTTTTGGTGATGATAGCTCTATAGCTAACTGAGTAATATCTACTTTGCTACTCTTGAGTATCTCTTTGGTTTCCAGACATTTTAAGGAATGCTATTAAGCTTATCTTTCTGAAATTGGTATGGAGGTTCATTGGGTTAATAGCTTGTATTGGATTGCGTTTGGGGGGATTGCTTCAAAGATCAGTGAGTAATTAATTAAATAAATGAGAAATTGGCTATTTTGAGTACTGAAAAAGGCAAATGTGCTCATATCTCCTTAACATTGCGAGATAGAGCGATTTCGTCGAAATTTTCGGCCCATAGGGTATCTAAGGAATGTACTCTTTGCAATTTTCCAAAAATTTTAACCTCCCCAAAAATGGCAGCCATTTAAAATTTTCGAATTTTTGCCAAAAATGGCAAAACACAAAAGTGCTTCTATCTCCTTAACCGTGTGAGATAGAGCGATTTCGTCGAAATTTTCGACCCACAGGGTATCTAAGAAATGAACTCTTGGCAATTTTCAAAAAAAATTTCCCCTCCAAAAAAAGGCGGCCATTTTTTGAATTTTTGCCAAAAATAGAAAAACAGACATTTGCTTCTATCTTCTTAACCGTGCAAGATAGTGATTTTGTCAAAATTTTTGACCCAACTAATACCAAGAGGCAGGAAGCTGAAATAATTTACATGCATACTAATAATCATAATAAGCATCATTGATATATTTTACAAATGAAACAGGGTCTTGTAAGACTACTGTACAATTTTGGCAAAAGGTTCATGGTAGATATTACACATAATAATGTGTGTTCTTCTATGCTATCCTGTTTCCATTCATATGTGGCTGGCTACTTTCAACAGGGCATCCTATTTCTAGTTTTTAATTTGGAATATACATTGAAACTGCTTCTCACCTTCACATACATAAAACAAGCAATCAGTGCCCATGAACAGGCTCTGTGTCAGCTGACTGTGTGTTTTGAGTTTCAGAGTAGTAGTGACAGAAAAAAAGACACAAAAGGTGTGCCCTGGAAATGGTGTTCATAAGGAAAGTAAGAAGGTAACTGTTAAGGTGTAAAAAGTAAGTTAAAAACATATTTAAAGAAAATATTGGAAATACAATAGTTTTAATTTTACTATGTTATAGCTGACCCCAAAATAAATGAATAGCATTCTGAAACTAGACCTGCCGCATTGGAGAACCGATGCAATTGTATCCATCAGAAAAAAACTCACCAAAGCCATTGAAACAACGCTTAACCTTGGAGAAGCCCAAGGTGAAATCTGACCATATCAAAAGGCTCTTAGCCCATGATTCATATAGGTTGGTGTGACATTGCAAACCTCCAGGAACACAAATAAGCCAGATATAAGCACTGTTAATTTTGGCTATCCTCATTTGACCTTGAAAGGGGCCAAAGGACAAATCTGATCACATCAAAAAATTCCTAGTCCATGATTTCCTATAGCTTGATTTGACATTGCAAACCTCTAGAACCAGTAATAAGCGAGTTATAACCACTTTTCAGTTTGGCTATCCACGTTTGACCTTGAAGGAGGGTTCCAAGGTCAAATCCGACAACACCAAAAGATTCCCAGCCCATGATTTCCTATAGGTTCGTTTACCATCCCAAACCCCTAGGACCAATAATAAGCAAGTTATAAGCACTTTTAAGTTTGGCTATCCTCGTTTGACCTTGATGGAGGGGTCCAAGGTCAAATCCGACCACAGCAATAAATTTCCAGCCCATGATTTTGTGTAGATTGGTTCAATATCCCAAACCTCTAGAACCAATAATAAACAAGCTATAAGCACTTTTCAGTTTGGCTATCCTCGTTTGACCTTGAAGGAGGGGTCCAAGGTCAAATCTGACAACATCAAAAGATTCCCAGCCCATGATTTCCTATAAGGTTGGTTAAAGATTCAAAACCTCTAGGCCCAATAATAAGCAAGTTATAACCACTTTTAAGTTTAGCTATCCTTGTTTGACCTTGAAGGAGGGGTCCAAGGTCAAATCCGACCACACCAAAAGATTCCCAGCCCAAGATTTCCTAGAGGTTGGTTTGCCATCCCAAACCTCTAGTCCCAATAATAAGGGAGATATAAGCACTTTTCATGACTGACAAAAAAGTCTGTGGCGGCCATCTTGTTTTTAGCTTACTGGCCAACGGCAATAAGCTTATGGCATGGCCTGGCGTCGTCTTCGTTGTTGTTGTTGTTGTCGGCGTCGTCAACAATTTTTTTCCAGCCTCTTCTCTGGAATTTTACTATGTTAGAGCTGACCCCAAAATAGGTCAATAACATTGAAACTAAATACTCTAAATGCAATACTTTTCAAGTTATACATGATTTAGTGTTGAGTAAGAACCTCAAAGTAGCTATTACTCAGCTATGCCATGAGCTACAGGTCTGAAATTTTACTATGTTATAACTGACCCAAAAGTAGCTCAATAACATATTTACACTAAATTCTCTAAATGCAATACTTTTCAAGTTATACATGATTTAGTGTTGAGTAAGAACCTCAAAGTAGCTATTACTCAGCTATGCAATGAGCCAAGGTCTGGAATTTTACTATGTTATAGCTGACCCCAAATCACATGAATAACATATGAAACTAAATACTCTAAATGCCACACTTTTCAAGTTATAAGTAATTTACTCAACAGTGATAACTCTAAAAGTAGCTATTACACAGCTATGCTATGAGCTACAGGTCTTAAATTTTACTGTGTTATAGCTGACCCAAAAGTAGCTCAATAACATATTTACACAAAATTCTCTAAATGCAATAGTTTTCAAGTTACAAGTGATTTTTCTTTAACTGTTGAGTAAATCACTATTGCATTTAGATTATTTAGTTGTATCCACCGGATAGCATCCATAAAATGTTGCCTGGGAATATTTTTGGCCTCATTTTGAAAAACAAGATGGCCTCCAGGGACGTTTATTCGACTTTATGGAAAAGTCTTAAAGTAGCTATTACTCACTTAGCTATTGAGATAGACACCGAAGTAACTCACCATGTTGTAGCTATGGAAAAAGTAGCTGAATAACATATTTTAACAAAATGCTGTAAATGCAACACTGTAAAACGAGAAATGTTCGCAGCTATTAAAGTTCGTGGTTTTCCCTTTAAAATGAAATTGGCACTATTAAAGTTCATCCAACAATTCCCGGTTTTTGAGCGATAATTCCCATATGTGAGTGTATACTAGTACTAAACTAAATTTCGGGCGATTTATTTTCGTGCTTTTCCCGCGATCGCGAAATTCGCCAAATAAATCATTGGCAAACATTTATCGTTTTACAGTATGTTTCAAGTTATAATTGATTTTGTGCATGATTTCATTAATTTTTATGCATTAAAAATTGTTTTAAAATTCATAAAAAAAATAATTAAGAAAGATCCAGGTCTGACACTCACACAAGGGAATCTACTTGTGCAAGAATAGTACATATATGAGAGAAATCCCTGCAATAGTCACTGAGAAAATTGTGATAAAGTGTTGAAATTTTCACACTTTTGGTGGGGGTACTTCCCTTGTAATGGCTCTAGCAAATTTGCCATCTTGTCACAAGGATAATAAAGAAGGGGTTGGTATATTCATCAATTTTATTGTATCCCCGGACGAATGTCGGGGATACTTAGGATTCAGTGCGGTCATACCGCTGCCGCAGAGATTTCCTTTTGGACACGATAACTTAAAAAATATTTTTATTGCGTTAATACATCCTATCCAATGGACAATTGCTAAACCGGTCGGCGCAGACCGGCCCGCCAAACGCCAGAAAAAGACGTCCTGTGTTTCCACCGGCTGGCCGGTCCCAGTACTGTGCATTTGCCAGGTGGCGCATGGTATTTACTTCCTGTCTAGACAACATGACGTCATAGCATCTTTTTCGTTTGGCGCGTGTACTGTGCAGACGTGTTTTCAACAATCTCCAGATATTTTAAAGAAAAGTGTGCATTATGACAGATTTACTACCTCATTTGCGAATAATTTATTGTAAAAGTGTTACCTACATATCAAGCACGGATATACATCAAGAAATCTGCTGGAAACGCTCCCTAGCTGACTCAATTTAGTGTTGATGATAGGGCAGTAAGCGACGAGAAATATGAATTATGAAGGCAGCCATTTGCTAGTTTCCTCCCTTTAACCATTGTGTTGTTAGGGGCAGATCGACAATATTAAAGGAAATAATGGATATACTACTTACAAGGTATTTTTATCCGTGTTTTTTTGAATGTACCTTCTGTAACCTTCCAGCTACAGTCACCATAGAAACGTCTAGTACTACAAATGCAAATCACGCGAAACTTCAGTCTACGTAGTTTTGATCTCTGTATATAGAGGGAATTCCCCTTATGAAAGGTGCATTCTTCATCAGAGCGCACTGGTACAGACTTCTCTGCTGTAAAGCATCAGTCACACCAGCCTAGCTCGAGTATTTTTTCATCAGAAGCAAGAGGTGAATTCTTCAGATCTCTTCAACCGACCTTTCAAGTATTTACTACATAGAAGGAACTTTTGTCACTCTCAGTCCCACCCTTATGGACCCGGCACTTGTGTCGGTAGTAAGGGCAGTGGATGGCCAGGAAACTGGTTTGAGTGTACAGCCGGCTGAGAAGAAGAACCGACTTCAGACCGGCCAGGAATTTCATCTACAGAGTGCACTGGTCCAGACTTCTCTGCTTTTAAAGCATCAGCCGACCGACCAGCTAAAAGAACGCGACCTCTGACGTCATACCCAGTCAGCCAATCGCGTGTCTTCACGAAGCTGGTCACGTGGTTTCACCGACCAGTCACGAAGTTTATCACGTGATTCACCGAACAAGAAGGTCGGAAGTACATTCTTTGCACTCACATCTACTGTGATTCCAGTTTTTTAGTTCCTGTAATCCACCTCCAGCGTACTGGTACAGACTTCTCTGCTACAGACATCAGTCGACCAGTAAGCTTACGTTTACTGTGATATAAGGAAAGAACACCTCTAGTGAGGGCGTATCCCCGAAGTTGGTCACGTGATTTTCCGACCAGTTCACGAAGCTGATCTTCATCTCCAACCAGCCAATCACGTCCCTCCGACCAGCAAGCTGGTCATGTGACACACCGACCAACATTTGTTTCTAAATATAGCTCACAAGGGCTTTCCCAGCAACTGTCAAAATCTACAAATAAGACGTGCGTTCAAAGATAGTTGTAAAATTTTTTCAACAACTGGTTACAGAGTGTATCGACCAGTACCGGCTATACAGCCTTGTACAGTTACTTCAATAACTGGTTACAGTATGTACCGACCGGCTACCAGCTTCACAGCCTTATACAGTAGCCTCAACTGGTTACAGTGTACCGGCTACACAGCCTTGTACACTGGCTTCAACAACTGGTTACAGAGTGTACCGGCTGGTACTGGCTACACAGCTTGTACACTCCCTCCAACAACTGGTTACAGTATGTACCAACCGGCTACCGGCTTCACAGCCTTATACAGTAGCCTCAACTGGTTACAGTGTACCGGCTACACAGCCTTGTACACTGGCTTCAACAACTGGTTACAGAGTGTACCGGCTGGTACTGGCTACACAGCCTTGTACACTTCAGCAACTAGCTACAGAGTGTACCGACTGGTACTGGCTACACAGCCTTGTACACTTGCTTCATTCTATGGGTTACAAGTCTACTAACAGGGTGTTGGCTACACAGTCCTTACTGTACAGTGCTTCAACCCAACTGGTTACAAAAAAAAAAAAAAAAAAAAAGCTGGCTAAATATAGACCAGTAGCTGTCAAAATTCGTTGGTGACCCCAACCTGCCAGTTTTTGCCGGTTACAAGAATTACTGGTTACAGTAAAGTACCAGGTATGGAGTCTGGGTACCGGACAGAGTTGCCTAAGGTTAATTGGGTTACAGAAAATTCTTAAACTGGTCAGTGATCTTGATGATAGGACAGTTTCCCAAGCTACTGCCAGGCAACCTTCCCTTATCACACCTCTCAACAACCTGTTATCGGTGCTGGACTTGACTGCAGAGATAATAATCAATTTTGTCATCAGGCCCGGCCAGGGGACTGACATCTCACATATGACAATTGCTCTGTAAATGCTGCACCTTGCAGGCTGCTGGCCCGGGGCAAAGAGTTTATTAATGTGAAAATAAGACCACAATAAAAACAGAGAGACTGTTAACCTGGATCATTGTCACCAGACCGGACCAGTGTCCGGAGGGACAGAAAATATTGTCAGAATACCAAATGTCCCAAATGTGGCACACAATCTGCCTATAAGGTCCAGACTAAGCCCTTTTTTGGGGAACTTAGGAAGCCTTGGGGACTGGACTTTAGGTAGTACAACTGTTGAAGGAGGGATACCTACGTCCATATACCTATACAAGAACAATCCAGGAAATGCCTGAGATTTCACATCCAAGGTCGGGCATACCAATTCAAGGCCCTGCCATTCGGGTTGTCCACAGCACCTTTTGAGTTCACCGTGATACCAAAGCAGGTGAAATTGATGGCCATACACAAGGATTTAAGAAGCCACCAGTACCTAGACGGCTGGTTGGTGAGAGCCAGATCCCACCAAGCTTGTCTCCAAAATACACAGGAACTAGTAAATAATGTGTCAGCAACTGGGTTGGCGAATGAACTTAGAGAAATCAGAGCTGGAGCCCAATCAAGACTTTGATTTTGTAGGCTACCAGTTTCGACTTCAGGTCTGATCGGTTCCGACCGACTCTGGACTGGGTACAGAACCTTCAAGAGACTGTTAAAACTGCTATCCCTACCGGCTTGCCCGGTCCGGGAATTCATGTCCTTGATAGGTTACTAACATCTACAGAAAAGCATGTTAATCTAGGCAGACTTCATATGAGACCCATACAGTGGCACCTCAAAAACAACTGGAGGGTATCCAGAATCACTGCAAAAGGTGATCCAAGTCCCCAGGTCCCTGCACCCCCATTTACAATGGCGGCTGAAGGAAGACAATGCCCTTACAGGCCAACCATTACACCCAATAAAACATGCTCTGCAAATATTTACAGACGCATCAATAGAAGGGTGGGGCGCTCACTTAGATGAGCACTTGGCAAGAGCAACCTGGTCCCCTCCGGGAAGCAAGTTGTATATATAAACTATCTAGAACTAAAGCAGCCTTTCTGGCTTTAAAAGAGTTCCAAGACCTTTGCTCAACAAGATAGTACTTGTAGCAACTGACAACACCACAGTAGTGTCATACATAAAGGAAGGAGGAATGAGGTCGGGCCCACTTTGTGCCCTACTATGGAGAATCTTGACCTGGTGTACCAGGAAACAAGTGACTCTAAAGCACGACACATTTCAGGCCGGCCTAATATGGTAGCAGACAGGCTGTTCAGGCTAGGCCAGACCATCCCAACAGTGGTTTCTCCTTCCAGAGGTCTTCCACTCTATGCAGTAGGTGGCACCGGCCCAAAATTAACTTATTTGCCACGAAGTTCAACAACAAGTCGCCTCTGTTTTGTGTCACCGGTACTGGATCCCCTGGCCACAGCAGTGGATGTGCTCAGTCGGCCATGGTAGGATCTAAAAGCATACACCTTCTCACCATCAGCCATATTGGGCAAAGTGGTGGAGAAGTTGCAAGACTCCCCATGTAAGAGAATCATTCTGATTGCTCCGGGGTGACGCAACATGCCTTGGTTTTGGGATCTAGTGGCCATGTCCAGCCACATCCCACTGAGCCTCCCCAATCTGTCCAGCCTGTTCACAGCCATTCGATCAGATCCCTCACAAAAATCTGACCAATCTTAATCTCCATGCAGGGCTCCTAGAGCCTCAGCAATCGAGGAGCAGGACTTGTCTGAGGCAGTGGCAGCAAGAATTGAGGCTCCTCAAAGGGGGGTCAATCAGATCAGTCTATGAGGCAAATGGGTCATTTTTTACCAAGTGATGTATCATTCATCAGGTGGACTTCGGGCACCACCTGTAAAGTCAGTTGTTTACTTCCTTAGGTACCTCTTTCAGGACAGGAAGTTGCAGCCCAGTACCATTGATGGTTACAGGTCAGCCATTGCTGATAGTCTAGAATTTGCCCATCAATGTTAGTAAGGATGAAAATCTCACTCGTCTCCTGGATAACTTCCACTGAGACAGACCGAAAGGCCGGAGGGGAACCCCCTCCTGGAACCTCTCCCTGGTTTTTTGCACCAGCTGACAAGGTTCATTTTGAACCAATTAAAGGCCTCCTTGAAGCATTTGACCTTCAAGGCAGTTTTCCTCTTGGCCCTGGGTTCGGGCAAGCATAGAAGTGAGATACATGCTTGGCAAACAGCCCAGCACCATTGATGGTTATAGGTCACCCATTGTTGATAAACTGGAAATTCACCCTTCAACATCAGTAAGGACGAAAATCTCGCTCGTCTCCTGGATAGTTTCCTCAGAGACAGACCCAGAGGCAGGAGTGGCATACCCTCCTGGACCTTCTTACTGGCCGTGCACCGGCTAAGAATCCATTTGATCCAATCAAGGAGGCCCCCCTTGAAGCATTTGACCTTCAAGACGGTATTCCTCTTGGTCCTTGGGTCGGGCAAGTGCAAAAGTGAGATTCATGCCTGGCAAAACTGATATATTGGACACCAATCCGATTGGTCAAAGGTGTCCCTGTATCCTCGCCCAGCTTTCTATCCTAGAATCAGCTGGCCATAGAGTGTCCAGTGTGGCCCCTGGGGTTATAACAGCCCTGGCCCCGACTCTGGATAGATCCCTCAAGTCTGACAGGTCCCTCTGTCCGGTCAGAGCATTGTGCTACTATTTGGACAGGACCTCAGACATCAGGCAGAATAAGGAGGTGGTTTTTGTCTCCTTTAAGAAAGGTTTCAACAAAGACATCTCACCTGCCACTATCTCCTCTTGGATCAAGCAGACTGTGATCCTATGTTATGAGCTCTCTGACCAGGAGGCCCACATTTAACATCAGGTTAAAGCCCATGATGTCAGGGCCTTTGCTGCTTCTAAGGTCTTCCAGTCGGGAGTCTCCTTAGATCCAATCTTGTCAGCCTGCCACTGAAGTCACAATACCTTCACACAGTTCTATATGAAGGGCGGGGCTTGGGCTGATTCAGAGCTTTACCAATTGGGCTCTGTAGTGGCTGCTCAGCAGATCCACAAGTGGCCCTTAGATTGAGGAGATTTTTATATGTGCATAACAGTTCTTCATGTACAATTAAGTGTGGCGTGCTTCCTTTGGGAGGTTTATTTGCATTTTGGGACTGAACTCATCCCTCTCTTCCCCTACCTCAGAGCAGGTCTACAAAAAAGGGGGGGGCGACGGCGGTATAGCCCCGGGTAACCGGCTGCTGGCAACCGACAATGGCCTTGCAGGGTTTCCTGACCTTAAAGTCAACCCAGGCCTGGACGAAGTCAGCCTAGACCGTAGGTTAAAATTTGCTATTACTTGTGAGTTCACATAAGTCCCTAGTAACTTACCCGCCGACCAAGTGGTAGTTATTCAGCAATTGTCCATTGGATAGGATGTATTAACGCAATAAAATTGCAAATTTAATAAGTAAATTAAATTTTTATAAGTTAATACCCTATCCAATGGACACACAAGACCCTCCCACCGACCCCGCTAGCAGCTTACTAGGGGTCTAATAGTTTTAGACAACGAAAAAGATGCTATGACGTCATGTTGTCTAGACAGGAAGTAAATACCATGCGCCACCTGGCGAATGCACAGTACTGGGACCTGCGCCATTGGATAGGGTATTAACTTATAAAAATTTTATTTACTTATTAAATTTGCAATTTAGTTAGAACTTTCAAATTTGGTATGTGGGTATATATGGGCAATGCCACGAACGCTATTGTTTTGTGATCTTGACCTTCAATCTCAAGGTCACTGGTGGCCACTTAATTTTCAGATTTTGGCCATTTTTTCACATTTTGGCCCAGTTCTCATATACAGAAAGTTAGATCATCCTATGGCTGGTATATATAATACATATATATGTCCTCTGTAAGCATGCAGAAATTTGACCTTGAAGCTCTTCAGTGAAGGTCATCCAATGACCGCCAAAGTACCTGACCGAGGGTCATTTTTGGCCTTTTCGTGATATTTTCACACTTAACGCTGGCTATATTGCATGGAAACTATTGAAAATGGCTTTGGAGGTTGAGTACATGATGGACTTCTACCATCCAGGCTTACTGGGTACAGATCTTTGTTTAAGGTCATCCACTGACAAAAGTACCTGACCAAGGGTCATTTTTGGCATATTTGGAGATATTTTCACACTTAATGCTGACTACATTGCATGGAAACTATTGAAAATGGCTTTGTAGGTTGAGCACATGATGGACTTCTACCATCCAGGCTTACTGGTTACAGATCTTTGTTTAAGGTCATCCACTGACAAAAGTATCTGACCAAGGGTCATTTTTGGCATATTTGGAGATATTTTCACACTTAATGCTGACTACATTGCATGGAAACTATTGAAAATGGCCTTGTAGGTTGAGTACATGATGGAGTACCAGCATCCAGGCTTACCGGTTACAGATCTTCATTAAAGGTCATCCACTGACCGCCAAAGTACCTGACCGAGGGTCATTTTTGGCCCTCTGTTTGTTTGTGAACAAGATAACTCAAAAACTGACAGACAGAATTTGATAAAATTTTCAGGATATGTCCAAAATGGTGAAAGGAAGATATGATTAAATTTTGGGAGTGGTCCGGATCACTGTCTGGATCTTCTGGATCCATGAATTTTAATTTTTAAAGACAGATTACTCAAAAAATTATGGGTGCATTTTGATGAAATTTTCAGGAAATGTCCTAAATGGGACAAGGAACAAGTGATTAGATTTTGGGAGTGATCTGGATCATCCGGATCCAGGCTGCCAGATGTGTTTGTGTACAATATAGCTCAAAAACTTATGGATGGATTTTGATGAAATTTTAAGGATATGTCTGAAAAGGTAAATGGTTGAAATGGTTGAATTTTGGAAGTGATCCGGATCACCATATGGATCTTCTGGATCCATGAAATGTACTTTTTAAAGACAGATACCTCAAAAAGCTATGGATGGATTGTGATGACATTTTCAGCAAATGGCCTAAATGATGCGTGGAACAAGTGAGTAGATTTTGGGAGTGATCTGAATCACTGTCTGGATCATCTGGATCCAGGCTGCCAGATGTGTTTGTGTACAATGTATCTCAAAAACTTATGGACGGATTTTGATGAAATTTTCAGGATATGTCTGAAAAGGTAAAATGATGAAATGGTTGAATTTTGGAAGTGATGTGGATCACTATATGGATCTTCTGGATCCATGAAATGTAATTTTTAAAGACAAATACCTCAAAAAGTTATGGGTGGATTGTGATGACATTTTCAGCAAATGACCTAAATGGTACAAGGAACAAGTGATAACATTTTTGGAGTGATCTGGATCATCTGGATCCAGGCTGCAACATAATTTTAGGATGAATTTTGATGATATTTTTAGGATATGTTAGAAATGGTAAAAGGAGGAAGTGGTAAAAGGAAGAAATGATTCAATTTTGCGAGTGATCTGGATCTTCTGGATCCATGAAATATAATTTTTAAAGATAAATAGCTCACAAAATCAGGGATGGATTTTGATGAAATTTTCAGAAAATGTCCTAAATGGGACAAGGAACAAGTGATTAGATTTTGGGAATGATCTGGAACATCTGGATCCAGGCTGCCAGATGTGTTTGTGGACAAGATAAATCAAAAACTTATGGATGGATTTTGATGAAATTTTCAGGATATGTCTGAAAAAGTAAAAGGATGAAATGATTGAATTTTGGAAGTGATCCGGATCACTATATGGATCTTCTGGCTCCATGAAATGTAATTTTTAAAGACAGATATAAGTGAAAGAACTAGTGATTAACTTTTGGAAGTAATCTGGTACTATGGAGAATCCTGACCTGGTGCTCCAGGAAACAGGCTCAAGCCCGACACATTCACGCCTTAACTATGTCCCGTCCGGGGATACACTGCGTCAAGATGCAATCTGTAGTTAATTATTATTTCTGTTTTTATTTTCTCTTTTTTACTTTCAATGACAGTCCATCACAAAAATTTACCATGAGTGATTTCACCAAGATGTCACTTTTAAGCTATATATTACCTCCACCAGCAGTTTATGTTTTTGGGTACAAATTTTTGTCTATTTGTCTGTCTGTTTTGGGGTGTTTAGAATTAATGAACAGATCTTTATCAAAAAATTTTTGTTGGTTGGACCTTGTCAAAGTTACTAAAAGAAAGAGCTGGATCTTATTTTGGATACAAAAAATCAAGAATTTTCAGAGGTCCCATTTCAATGTATTTTTTAATGAATTTGGCTTTCTACTTGATATTTCTTAAAAAATTAATTTACATGTTTGGTTTTATTTCATTGTCTTCCTTACAATACTTCATATCACTTAAGAGACTGGTCACATGGAGTCGAGCGTTTTGCTCTCTCTCCGAGTGTATCTTGTTTAAATAGGTTATTTACCTACTTTTCTGTCTGCTGTAACAGAGTGAAATTGCAGACCTGTAGCTCATTGCATAGCTGAGCTGTAGCTATTTTCAGAGTACAGCTCTTCAGTAAATCAGTTGTAACTTGAAAACTATTGCATTAGAGTATTTTGTTTAAATATGTTATTCACCTACTTTTGGGCCAGCTATAACAGTGTAATTACAGACCTGTAGCTCATTTCATAACTGAGCTATAGCTACTTTCAGGTTTTCACTGCTGATGTTATGTCGTTTGATGTTATCTGTGTTGAGTAAATCAGTTGTAACTTGAAAACTATTGCATTGACAGTATTTTGTTTAAATATGTTATTATCCTACTTATCTGTCAGCTATAACATAGTAAAAATGCAAACCTGTAGCTCTTTGCATAGCTGAGCTTTTGGTACTTTCAAAGTATAACTGTTGAGTAAATCAGTTATAACTTAAAACTATTGCATTTAGAGTATTTTGTTTAAAATATGTTGTTCACCTATTTATGGGTCAGGCATACCCCCACCTTAGTTATACCCTGGCGGGCACTTTTTAGATGTCGACCCATGTCTGTCCCTGGACTCTCCCTTCTTGGACTTTAGTGCATTAGAGGATTTGTTTCAATTTTGCACTCTATAAATTCTACTATTATTGTTATTATCTCATGGTGTTAAAAATATTTCCCTAGGCTGTGGGGTACGGGCATGTCGGATGCTATTTTATAAAATATATTTTGCATTCAAGGTTTTATGTTATTTAACAAATATTCCATGCATTAAATGCTTTCCTTATCACACAACTAGACCTACCTACAGTGAGGCAGGTGGGGGAGATGACCATGGGTCACTCATGAAATTATAATGCCAGTTGTGTAGCTCTTTATTGAAGAACTGTTAAATTCAACAGGAAAAGCTTGAATATTAATATCCAGCTTTAACAACAAATGGGGGTTCCCCAGGTTTCTATTGTGAAAAATTAAAGTCCTTGTGGGACGAGATTTAAGATCCCGTGTGGATCTAAAGCCTGGTCCAAAAAATAACTTGCATCATCCAAACTCACAGATCCCAACCCCATACACGGTTTCCCATCCCATGCATGGGTCCTGAAGCCTTGGGTCCCAAACAGTCCAAGTCTTGCTGTTGTAAACTGAAGACTTTTAGATAATAATAGGGCTTGGACAGAATAGGGGAATCTGTGTCATCTCTGCATCCAAGCAGTTTGGATGTTCAGATGAGAATTCCAAAGAAACCAACCATAAGCCTCTTGCTGATATGTTACTTCATCTTCCTCTTGGAGGAATCTGAGGCTTCTCTGCAAGTCAATAAGTCCTCTAAGCCAAAAAGGGCTTCTGAACAAGATATATCAAATGAGACCCAGGTCCTGTATTTTGTTTGGGGAGGTAGATTTGTCTTACTTGCCCTAATTTTATACCAGGGATATGAAACCTTAGGCAGTTTTTTATGTTAGCTGACTTGTCAGACAGCTGACATTATGGCATCACTTAAAAGTGTTCATAACTTGCTTATTATTGGTCTTAGAGGTTTGGGATGATAAACCAACCTATAGGAAATCATGGGCTGGAATCTTCTGGTGTGGTCAGATTTGACCTTGGGCCCCTCCTTCAAGGTGAAATGAGGATAGCCAAAGTTAAAACTGCTTATAACTGACTTATTATTGGTCCTAGAGGTTTGGTATGGTAAACCAACCTATAGGAAATCATGGGCTGGGAATCTTTTGGTGTGGTTGGATCTGACCTTTGACCTTTCGTTCAAGGTCAAACAAGGGATAGCCAAACTTAAAAGTGCTTGAAACTCACTTATTATTGGTCCTAGAGGTTTGGGATGGTAAACCAACCTATAAGAAATCATTGGCTGGGAATCTTCTGGTGTGGATGGATTTGACCTTGGGCCCCTCCTTCAAGGTCAAATGAGGATAGCCAAACTTAAAAGTGCTTATAACTCGCTTATTATTGATTCTAGAGGCTTGGGATGGTAACCAACATATCGGAAATCATGGGCTGGGAATCTTATGGTTCGGTCAGATTTGACCTTGGGGCCCTTGTTCAAGGTCAGACAAGGATAGCCAACTTAAAAGTGCTTATAACTTGCTTATTATTGGTCCTAGAGGTTTGAGATGGTAAACCAACCTATAGGAAATCATGGGCTGGGAATCTTTTGATGTGGTCAGATTTGACCTTGGACCCCTCACTCAAGGTCAAATGAGGATAGCCAAACTTAAAAGTGCTTATAACTTGCTTATTACCGGCCCTAGAGGTTTGCAATGTGAAACCACCTCATAGGAAATCATGGGCTGGGAATCTTCTGATGTGGCCAGATTTGACCTTGAGCCCCTCCTTTAAGGTCAAACGATGGTTCACTGGCTTTTGTGAGTTGTCTTGGTGGATACACATTTGCATCGATTCTCCGACGCATAGGTCTAGTTTTAAACATACTTTTCAATCTCGTTTAATTCAAATCCAAGAAAAATGAACAAATAACTCCAATGTCAGCTGTAATCCCTCTGCTTAGCAGTTGGATTCAGCATTAAGTTACACATAGTAATTAGCTATTGTAGAGCATTAAACTTGAAAATTTTAATTACTTAAATGTACCTTTTATGCACTACAAGGTTACCATGTGGCCATCCGGCCTCCCCGCTGTATTACAGTTGAGAGGGTATGGGCAAAATTTCCAACACAAAAGTGGAAGTACACAGCTATATCAATACTGGGGTCACCTCGATACCAAGGCATCTTGCCAGTATTATATGTCCATTTTTCTTGGACATTGGCTAGATACTGCGGTCATCTGAGAACAGCATTCAGTTCCACACGATAAGCTTGTAGCTTATAAAAGGTACATTTAAGTAATTAAAATTTTCAAATTTACAGTATTTTGTATAAATGTTTTCACCTACTTTTTACGCCTTAGCAGTAAACTTTGTACTTTACTTAAGTTCTGAATACCATTTACAGGGCATAATGTCCTTTTCTGTTTTCACTTCTACTCTGTAACCTAAAACACTGTAAGCTGATACTGCCTGTTCACGGGCTCTGATTGATTGTTTTACTTGTGTAACTTATCAATCATTGAAGTGCCAACTCAAGAGATGTGACTGGTTAATTCAGTCACTAATTGGTACACATCAACTTGGTAGTTAACTTGGTACTTTACTTGTGGATACCATTTGCTGGGTACAACATTTGTGCCCTTTCTTCTTTCACTTCTACTCTGAAACTCAAAACACACGGCTGACACAGAGCTGGAACTGATTGCTTGCTTTCAAAAATAGCATCAGAGATGCCTGTACCCCACAGCTGGAACAAATTGTTTTATAGAGATATAGAAGTAGTGGAACATTACAAAGATTGGGATACTTTCAGAGCAGTGTCAGCTACTAAAAGGTCCAAATTATGTTTACTTAGAGAAAATAACCTCTAAGTGAGAGAAATGTATGTAAAGATAAAGTATTAAAACAAGACAATTCAATAGCAAGGCGACAGCATTAATCAGTCAACTAAAAATTATGGTGCACACCTACAACCCCTAAGCAATGTCCCTACCAACTATCAACTTCCTACAATTTACAGTTTCAGAGATATTGCCTGGACAAATTTTTAAAAGCCAAGGTTACTACAGCAACATCAAAGGTCAAATCAAGGTCACGCCATGACATTGCACACCTATAATCCCCAACTAATGTCCCGACCGAGTATCAACTTCCTACACTTTACAGTTTCCAAGATATAACCCGAACAAGATTTTATATGTCAAGGCCACTATGGGAAGGTCAAATGTCAAATTGAGGTCAAACCATGATGTTGCACACCTACAACCCCTAACCCATGTCCCCACTAAGTATGAACTTTGTACACCTTAAGGTTTCCAAGGTATGGCCCCGACAAGATTTTATAGGTCAAGGTCACTACTGCAAGATCAAAGGTCAAATCAGGGTCACACCATGCACTACACACATATAACCCACACCCATGTCCCTACCAAGTATCAACTTCCTGCACCTTACAGTTTCTGAGATATAGCCCGGACAAGATTTTATAGGTCAAGGTCACTATGGCAAGGTCAAAGGTGAAATCAAGGTCACACTATGACGTTGCACACCTACACCCCCTAACCAATGTCCCTACCATGTATCAACTTCCTACACGTTACAGTTTTCGAGACATAGCCCAGACAAGAGTTTATAGGTTAACTTTACTACAGCAAGGTCAAAGATCAAATCAAGGTTACACCAAAACGTTGCACACCTACACTCCCTAACCAATGTCCCTACCAAGTATAAACTTCCTACACCTTATGGTTTCTGAGATATAGCCCGGACAAGATTTTCAAACTCAGGGTCTGTACGGCAAGGTCAAAGGTTAAATCAAGGTGAGACTATGACGTTGCACACCTACACCACCTAACCAATGTCCCGACCAAGTATCAACTTCCTACAACTTATGGTTCCCGAGATACAGCCTGGGCAAACTTTTTCCCGCAGCCCGCACATCCAGACATCATGGGTGAAAACAATACCCCGACTAGTGGTGGGAATCAGACTTGAAAATCCGAATCGATTAATCGGAAAAGCCCAGAGATGATTAATCGAGTCGAATCGATTTTTGGGTCATACATTGAATTTTACAAAATTCCTTCCATAAAAATACGGTCTGGGCTACTGTCAGTGATGGATTTATAAATATTGATCTTGGTTTCCAGTAGAAATAACTGTCGTAATTTTCTTTGAAATATATCAATCTTTCCTGATCTTTTATTGATATATATGTTGTATTGTGGTTCTATATTATCTTTAATTCATTTACAATAATAGTTATAATATATATATTACAAACATAGTTATTTTCTGGAATAAAATTGATGTAAGTTCTGTCACTTTATGGTCAAAAAGTTTCACAACTTGCAATTAAGTTTCATAGATGATAATTAACATGTAAACTTCTAAATAGCACTAGTTGGTGCAGGGGGGTCAGAGTGGTTCAAACCCTCCTTCGGAAAATATTGTAAAGAGGTTCAACCCAAAGTACAAAATTATTTCTTGTTATATTTACAGGAAATGCACTATATTTTCACCAAAAATTAATTTTTTTGGTTAATAATATTTTATAAATTGATATGCTGGTTTAAGATGAAAACTACTAGTACCTGCCTCATTAATATTAATGAGCAAATAAAAGGTCACGGCAGTTCTTTGAGAGGTTTCCTGACAATGTGATATAAATTGAAATACAGCTAATTAAACTGAACACAATGATGAAAAAATTATAAAAATTGGACAAGAAATAAGGAAGTTATGGCTATTTAAACATACATTAAACATAAAAACGAAGTACCGTGACTGCATAATTTCCCAATTATCGCCCATTTAAAATAAATTTAGTTACCGCTAATGCTTCTTAAACAGTACATTGTAGCCAGTTAGTTCGCCTTCATGCTACTAATATCGCTATTCGTTGTAAAACCACGCTAGTTGTGTGTTATTCCTTCATTGTAGCTAGTATTTCTACTGTATTACCGTCCACTCAAAACATCTTCTGTGGTTTCGTCTTTTTTTTCGTCGCCGACATTTCCAATAGGGATCGATGTAGATGCTAAGACGCAGAATCGAGTCAGGGAATCGAGTTCTCGGCGAATCGTTCCACCACTAACCCCGACTACCTCTTGGGTAAAAAGTGGTTGTCCCACCATTTTCAGCAGCCATGTTGAATGTTGGCTTGACATCCAATAATGCATTTATGTCCGAAATGGTGTGAGATATAGTAGTTCAATTACAAGTTGGAAAATTTTTGTCTTGTGAATTATTTTTCAGCTGAACCAACAATTTAAGCATGTTTGTTTTCTACTCTTTTCTAGGAAATGTGTACAGAAACCCAATTTGAATAATCAGAAGTAGTGTAGAGATGCAGACAGGAATAAAGAGAAGAAAAGAATAATCATTTTAGCATCAGAAGGATTGAATGACTGTGTTTCTCAATTAAGGAATTAAATCTTTCAAACTACAGTGGTGTGTTAAGATAAGTCAAACTTTCATCACCAAAAATTTTGTCATACTGATTGTCAACATGGTTAAAAGTGCAGAGGATGTGAAAGTCAATTAGTTTTCCAGGATCCATAGATTTGAAATTTCTTAAGGCAGCAGTTAAATGCAGGTAGAAATTCAGCGTACTGAAGTTGAAAATCTATGTAATAATAATAATAATATTATCAGAATGGTGGGAAATAGATTGTACCAATGTGAGAAGTCAAAAAAGTTTACAAGGAAAATGTTAACTGTCCAAAAGTCAGCCATTTTGTATCAGATCACTTCCAAAAGTTAATTTACAGACATTTATATAATAAATCTACTTGCTAAATTTCAAGTGGTGAAGAACTTTTCAAGTTATCATCCAGACAAGCACACCCCTTTGAAAAACAAGTTTTTGGTCTTGTGACTTCTCTCATTTATTGAAATGTTATGACACCATATTCAGAATTTATCCCAGGGCTACCGCATACATAAATTTGAAGAGATTCTGCCCAGTGGTTGCTGAGTTATAAGCAATAGAAAATATGGCTGCCAGACCCACTCTCTCTCCCCTCTCCCCTGAATACAAACAAGTGCCCCACATGAGACACTTCATTAGCTAAAAATTGTTGTATTGGTACTGTACTGACTTGGTACTGGACAGGTTCCCATTTTTTTGGACATGATTCGGAACTGCCCATACATTTCAAATTTTTAGAATGAACACTTAATAAAATATTTTATCTACTAATAAGGCCAAAAACATATTGTTTATAGCCCTGTGGCATTACATATGCATCTAAGTTCATGTCTGGACTTCAGACTAGGCCATCTAGTGAAATGCTTGTTGCTTTTATCACACAAAACTGTAATCTTAGTACAGTATAACCGAATAATCTGAACCTCTAAAATCAAATGTATGTAATTTTATTAACTCATTTTGATTCGGTTTTAACCCCACAGTCCTTAAGGGCTGTCAAAGTATTGTTTTCACCCATGGTGTCCGGATGGCAGACGGGCGGCGGGAAAAAGTTTGTCTGGGCTGTATCTTAGAAACCGTAAGGTGTAGGAAGTTGATACTTGGTAGGGACATTGGTTAGGGGGTGTGGGTGTGCAATGTCATGGTCTGATCTTGATTTGACCTTGCCGTAGTGACCTTGAGTCTGAAAATCTTGTCCGGGCTATATCTCAGAAAAAGTAAGGTGTAGGAAGTTGATACTTGGTAGGAACATTGGTTAGGGGGTGTAGGTGTGCAATGTCATGGTCCAGCTTTGATTTGACTTTTGACCTTGCTGTAGTGACCTTGACCTATAAAATCATGTCCAGGCTATATTTCAGAAAATTGAAAGTGTAGGAAGTTGATACTTGGTAGGGAGAATTGTTAGGGGGTGTAGGTGTGCAACGTCATGGTATGACCTTGATTTGACTTTTGACCTTGCCGTAGTGACCTTGACCTCTAAAATCATGTCCAGGCTATATTTTGGAAAATTGAAGGTGTAGGAAGTTGATACTTGGTAGGGACATTGGTTAGGGGATGTAGGTGTGCAATGTCATAATATGACCTTGATTTGACTTTTGACCTTGCAGTAGTGATCTTGACTGGGCTATATCTTGGAAAACGTAAGATGTAGAAAGTTGATGCTTGGTAGGGACATTGGTTAGGGGGTGTAGGTGTGCATCGTCATGCTCTGACCTTCCTTTGACCTTGCTGTAGTGACCTTGACCTATAAAATATTGTCCGGGCTATATCTCAGAAACCGCAAGGTGTAGGACGTTGACACTTGGTAGGGACATTGGTTAGGATGTGTAGGTGTGCAGCATCATGATGTGACCTTGATTTGACCTTACCGTAGTGACCTTGAGTTTGAAAATCTTGTCCGGGCTATATCTTGGAAAAAGTAAGGTGTAGGAAGTTGATACTTGGTAGCAACATTGGTTAGGCGGTGTAGGTGTGCAGTGTCATGGTCTGACCTTGATTTGACTTTTGGCCTTGCCGTAGTGACCTTGACCTCTAAAATCATGTACAGGCTATATTTTGGAAAATTGAAGGTGTAGGAGGTTGATACTTGGTAGGGACATTGGTTAGGAGATGTAGGTGTGCAACGTCATGGTATGACCTTTATTTGACTTTTGACCTTGCCGTAGTGACCTTGACCTATAAAATCTTATCCGGGCTATATCTCAGAAACCATAAGGTGTAGGAGTTGATACTTGGTAGGGACATTGGTTAGGGGATGTAGGTGTGCAGCATCATGGTGTGACCTTGATTTGACCTTGCCGTAGTGACCTTGAGTTTGAAAATCTTGTCCTGGCTATATCTCGGAAAAAGTAAGGTGTAGGAAGTTGATACTTGGTAGCAACATTGGTTAGGCGGTGTAGGTGTGCAGTGTCATGGTCTGACCTTGATTTGACTTTTGGCCTTGCCGTAGTGACCTTGACCTCTAAAATCATGTACAGGCTATATTTTGGAAAATTGAAGGTGTAGGAGGTTGATACTTGGTAGGGACATTGGTTAGGAGATGTAGGTGTGCAACGTCATGGTATGACCTTGATTTGACTTTTGACCTTGCCGTAGTGACCTTGACCTATAAAATCTTATCCGGGCTATATCTCAGAAACCATAAGGTGTAGGAGTTGATACTTGGTAGGGACATTGGTTAGGGGATGTAGGTGTGCAGCATCATGGTGTGACCTTGATTTGACCTTGCCGTAGTGACCTTGAGTTTGAAAATCTTGTCCTGGCTATATCTCGGAAAAAGTAAGGTGTAGGAAGTTGGTACTTGGTAGCAACATTGGTTAGGGGGTGTAGGTGTGCAGTGTCATGGTGTGACCTTGATTTGACCTTGTCGTAGTGACCTTGACCTAGAAAATCTTTGGGTCTGTCTTTTAAAGTCATATTAGAATTCATTAAGAATTTTACTTTTACAACTTCCTATTGTAACTGAAGGAATTTCATCAACTGAGCCATAGATTTTGCTCCAACACCACACATAAGCATTCATTGAATATATTACCACTTCTGTATGCATGGTAATATTCAAAACATCTAAACCATAATTCGGCCATGCCAGATGTAGATAAAGTACATGCATTATGTTTCTCTTAGACAGTATTTTCTCTACTTAAACATTGTTTGGACCTTTATACAACTGACAGTTCTCTGAAAGTATCCTGAACTTTTTTACTGATACAGTACTGCTATATCTCATGGTGTTAAATGTATTTTCCCAGGCTGTGGGGTACGGGCATCGGTGATGCTATTTTATTTTCCTATTGTAATTGTTTTATACAAACACACTTGTTCTATTACCTAAACCCTCTATTATCCAAACAAAACTAGACCTAGCACATCAGAGAACTGATACAAATTTGTATCCACCAAAAGATAATTATCAGTGAACCATTGTTTGACCATGAAGAAGGGGTCCAAATCTGACCACATCAGAAGATTCCCAGCCCATAATTTTCCATAAATTGGTTTCACATTGCAAACCTCTAGGACCAAAAATAGGCACGTTATAAGCACTTTTAAGTTTGGCTATCCTTGTTAGACCTTCAAGGAGGGACCAAAGATAAAATCTGACCACATCAGAAGATTCCCAGCCCATGATTTCCTTTAAGTGGGTTTCACAAAAAGTTATAAGAACTTTTAAATTTCACTATCGTCATTTCACCTTGAAATTGGGCCCCAAGGTCAAATCTGAACACATCAGAAGATTCCCAGCCCATGATTTCCTGTAAGTTGGTGTATTGATTTCCTGTAAGTTGGTGTATTGCTGTATTGATCTTTACCAAGTACTGTGTAAACATCATTATTGTTTTAATAAATAACAACTCTTGAAACAAATATTTTTTTCTTGAGTGTATGTCTGTGACTTTTACAAAAAACTGTCCATTTAACAAAGTTAGGGCAAGCACAAAGTTTACAATCTTTAAATGAATTGTTAGGGAATTAACAGAAATAGAAGTAAACAAGAGCACTTTGAGAGTGAGAAAATTAGGAATTTCTCTGTTATGCAGCCTTTGATTCAGATCAGTCTCAAGATTTAATGTGCAGTGTCTAAATTGGACCAAGATCCTTTTGATTTTTCTAGAAAGTTGTAACCTTTTGTATTTACAAGGCCTTCTAAAACAGATGGTCTTGAAAAAGTAAGTCCTTGGTAGAAGCTGAGTAAATCAGTTAGAACTTGAAAACTATTGCATTTGGAGTATTTTCTTTAAGTATGTTATTCACCTACTTTTGGATCAGCTATAACATAGTAAAATTGCAGACCTGTAGCTTATGGCATAGCTGGGCAATAACTACTTTGATATTATCTATGTTGAGTAAATCAGTTGTAACTTGAAAACTTGCATGCAGAGTATTTGTTTAAATACGTTATTCAGCTACTTTTGGATACTTTATAACATAGTAAAATTACAGAACTTTAGCTTATTGTATAGCTGAGAAATAGCTACTTTGAGGATCTCATTGTTGAGTAAATCAGTTATAACTTGAAAACTGTTGCATTTAGAGAATTTTGTTTAAATATGTTATTCATCTACTTTGGGGTCAGCTATAACACAGTGACATTGCAGACCTTGAGGTTCTCACTGTTGAGTAAATCAATTAACTTGAAAACTATTGCAGTTAGATAATTTTGTAAAATGAGTTATTCACCTACTTTTGGTTCAGCAATAACATAGTAAAATTGCAGTGCATAGCTGAGCAAAAGCTGCTTTTGAGGTTTTAACTGTTGAATGAATCAGTTGTAACTTGAAAACATTTGAATTGACATTATTTTGTTTTATATGTTTTCCACCTACTTTTTTACACCTGAACAGTTAACTTGGTACTTCTGAAAAACATTTGCAGGGCACAACTTTTGTGTCCTTTTCTTCTTTCACCTCTTCTCTGAAACTCAAAACACACAGCTGTCACAGAGCCCATTCACGGGCACTGGTTGCTTGTTATTTTATTATCTGAGCACAATTTTACTCTCTGAATAGATGGAAGAGACAATGCTTTACAGTAAGGATTAATAGTGCACATGAAATTTCTTGTGCATAATATAACCACTCACATGGAAAGTTTCATTTCAGTTTGTAGTCGTACATCACTATATTTGTATTGAGATTCAAACCCAGGAACTTAGATGTGGGAGGGTTCTTATCACTACACCACTGAGCACTGGATAATAGTGCAAAAGAAAGGTGTGTATATGTGCATGTGTACATGAAAGGTGCACGTGCATGTATGTACCAGAGTACACAAAAAGGTTACATATATGCATCAGTGTACATGAATGGTTTACATATATGCATATATCAATGTACATGAATGGTTTACATACATGTATATATCAGTGTACATGAATGGTATACATATATGTATATATATTTCAATGTACATGAAAGGTTTACATATATGTATCAGTGTACATGAATAGTTTGCATATATGTATATATATATATATATCAATGTACCTGAATGGTTTACATGTATGTATATACCAGTGTACATGAATGGTATACATATATGTCAATGTACATGAAAGGTTTACATATATGTATATATCAGTGTACATGAATGGTTTGCATATATGTATATATCAATGTACCTGAATGGTTTACATATATGTATATATCTGTGTACACGAATGGTATACATACATGTATATATATGTCAATGTACATGAAAGGTTTACATATATGTATATATCAGTGTACATGAATGGTATACATATATGTCAATGTACACGAATGGTTGACATATATGTATATATCAGTGTACCTGAATGGTTTATGTATATGTAAATATTGGTGTACATGAAAGGTCTCTTTATATTGCCAATACATTGTAAAACTATTCATGTACAATGAATTTTAAAGTTTTCGGGAAAAATGACGTTCAAACGTTGATCAATTTTAGCCAGATATAATTGAGTTATTCTATAGAAATTAAGAAACAAAATGGTTACTTTTCAGTTAAAAAAGAAATAAAGATAGAAGATATTTTTGAGATATACATTAAAATTATATTGAGTGTACATGAAAAGTGGCATTACAATGTACGTACATGAAAGGTTCAATCCATTAGTATATATATATATATATATATATATATATATATATATATATAAGCAAAAAAAAAAAAAAAATACTGTGCTTTGCTTCCTTCGGGAGGTTTATTTCTTCTTATTATGGGACTGAACTCACCCCTCTCTTCCCCTACCTCAGAGCAGGTCTGTCAAAAAAGGGGGGGGGTAAATCGGTTGACCGACGGTAACCGACTATAGCCTTAAGGGTTTCCGACCTCAAGGTCGACCCAGGCCTGAAAGAAAATTTGTTAGTTCTGTTATGAACTAGTCCCTAGTAACTTACCCGCCAACCAAGCGGTAGTTATTCAGCAATTGTCCATTGGATAGGATGTATTAACGCAATAAAATTGCAAATTTGACAAGTAAATTAAATTTTTATAAGTTAATACCCTATCCAATGGACACACAAGACCCTCCCACCGACCCCGCTATCAGCTTACTAGGGGTCTAATAGGTTTAGACAACGAAAAAGATGCTATGACGTCACACTGTCTAGACAGGAAGGAAGTATGACACGCCATCTGGCGAGTGCACTAGTACTAGGGACTGGCCGGCTGGTGGAAACACAGGACATCTTTTTCTGATGTTTGGCGGGCCGGTCTGCGCCGACCGGATAAGCAGTTGTCCATTGGATAGGGTATTAACTTATAAAAATTCAATTTACTTATTAAATTTGCAATTTCATGTTGTCTCTTTGTGCTTATAGCAATATAAATTTAGTTGTGTGTATTAAATGTATAAAACTCACACACAAATGTTCCTTTAGGAAATTTGAATGTTGCTTTGTCAAAGTTACCAAAATCCCATTAAAATTGTAGTAAATTACCAGAACCTTATTTTATGTTTCATAGGCTTTGATTTTCAGCAATTTTTAAATTATTATTGCATAACAATGTATATTTCAAGACCTATATACTAAGTATACTAAGCCTTCTCACAGGAAGAAATATTTATAGAGGAAGGAAAATATATATCTATCTACCTTTTTTTTCCCGATATTGATTTATTATTATTTTATTTGTACATATTATATATATATGTCGTGTACAAGTTGGGATTTTGTACAAGTTATAACTTGTACAAAATCTTTTTCAAATTTTGTACAAGTTATAACTTGTACAAAAATTATGCCTGTACAAGTTATAACTTGTACAGCACTCTTCTTCATTGATGTTTGGTAATATGTTTTTGCTTTTAACCTTTCAAATTACAGATTTCAGTAGGCTTTAATATAGGTATTCTATTTAAGGAAACTGTAATAAAGTGACAAATTCTGTATCAGTTTATACAGAAAGATTCAAATAGATAACTTTTTTATGTCTTGACTGTATGTTTTTATTATACTTTTGCTGTGAACATTTCAAATTCCAAATTAAATTAGCTTTTAATATTGGTATTCCATTTAACCTAGCAAAAACTTTTTAAGTTAGTATTTTTCATCTAAGCATTTTTTTATCTAAGCAAAACAGTTAATTGTGATTTAAGGATGCACAGATAGGACCCCAAGCCAAAGGAAGCCACATGTGAATTACTGTTATTGAAGGTCCTCTTATAGCTTTGATTGAAAATAATAAAAAGTCAGGGAGGCTTAAGAAGCCCCTATTGTAAGGCAATTATAATTACATCAACTCTGCATTGACAGTGATTATAAAATGTGTGGCAGCCTCTAGAAGTCCCTTTTGTCAGTCAATTACAATAATGTTAAAAACAATCACCATTTAACCCATCTTAACCAACAAAAGGTTTCTTAAGTCTTTCAAGTACAACCTGTATAAATCCACACTGTTTAAAATGAGTGATTAGATTTTGGTGCAAAACTGTGTATCTGAAATGTAACTCAGTTCTTTCAACTTTCTAATTTCCTTATCAGTTATAACCTGTGTTACCTTGCACTACTACTTTATTCAATTGTTATTGATGTACTTTTAAATATATTTTAAACTTTACATTATCCTTGTTACTTGTTAAGATTTGGAAAAAGGAAATTCAAACTTATTTATAGAACTTGAAGTTTTAGTTATATATTAACAAAACAATAACAAATAAATAAGGGGGAAAAGGTAGATAGTGTCACTTTGTCATCTGTCATTATTGAGTTGAATCCAACTTAGGCCAGAATGCTTCAAACACTGATGACCTCTCTTAATATGATCCATTTTTTGAAAGAGATGATAAAACAGCTTTGCTTTTAACTTCTACATATAAATTTGGAAATATGAGTCAAAACTATGCATTTATGTCATTGCTAAGTAAGCAGGAAACTCAGTGAAAGAAATTTTTCAAGGATCTGTTGGCATTTTTCATTGAGTAGGGTTTAACATGTTTATAAATTATGTATCTCATTATGTATTAAATACCAATGACTACAATAATAGCACAGTATCTAAAAAATTAGCCACTGAGAAACTCCCTTAATTTTCGTTAAATTATTAGAAATTTTGATCACTTTATGATTATCTAGTTTGTAAGGATGTTTATCTTGTCAGGTGTAGTATTTTTACAAACTTTTTCTTCAGTTTTAAAGTGGGGTCCGCTTTGGCTGATTTTGTATACTGTGTTAAATAATATCAGATATTCCTAAAGAGTAATTACCACTAACAGAAACGTATTTTTTCTTTCTAGTTGGCCAAAAGCTCCCCCAGAAGGACGGGAGGTAAAAAGATGAGTCAAGAAAGCCCCTCTAGTCAGCGGAAAAGTCTCATACCCACAACTTCTAACAAAGAGAATCAACCCAGACAACCCAACCTCAGTCTCCATATGGAAGAGGCAGGTTAGTGATGACACTGGCTTACACTCAGTCATTCCTTTTATATTAAAGTCCATGTTGGACTGGAAGTCCAATGCCCTCAACAACCCATGAATAAAATCAACACAAATACCCAAAACTCGGTTCATATAAAAGAGGCAGCGTAGTGATAAAATAGCACTTCTTTTAAGTCCTGTTACTCCCTTGATATTAAAGTCTATGCTGAACTAGTTGCTTTTGGTAAGCTGTCCGGTAAAACAGAAGTAATCAAGTGTACCTATGTGTATTGATAATATTACTAAGGAGAAATAATTAGCGTATTTCTTCAGAAATGAAATACAGATTATTGTATGATAATTCAGTTTCATGTAATGCAGAGGAAATTAAAGTATGATGTTGACAAACATTTCCATGTAAAATGTTCAAATTAGAATGGTTATAATATGTATATAGTGAAACCGTGTTTGTTGTTCAGCAAAGGTTAACATGTTTAAAGAAAAATAAAAAAAATATGGCTCAAGTGATTATGTGATGATCTATCAATGCTGCATCTGAACTAAAAATATATCTTTCAAATGTACAACAAAAAATGTCATTTTAAATTTAATCCTTTTGCATTTGACTCAGAGGGAGCAACTGTAAATATCTTTTTATCACAGTAAATGTAACAATACTATTAATTCAAAAGATTTTTCTGAGTGTCAAATAACAAACAGTTGGAAATTAATGGCTGTTGCAGAATAAGGAAACAAGGACAACCAAATTGACTGCTTTACCATGACTCTTCTCTTCTCTGTCTTTTAAAAGTAAAATACTGTGGTTTGATCAATATACTTGCTATATTCAGATAATGACCTCATAGAGCTCCAATCTAGTCAAGAGAAAGACGCATCTTCTATTGTTCAACAAAGAGCACCTGACAAAGGCAGGGGTCAGACCCTCACCAGGAAAGTCAAAGGTTGGTAATACACTCCTACAGTTTGTCTCAGTTTAGGTTCTACATTTTGTATACGTCATATCATGACATGAACTCAGACTGTCACATTAATTTTGAGGATTTAAGTGAAGTTTTTTTTTTTTTTTTAAATATTTTAAGTTTGATTTCTTTTGATAACAGAATAGTGACAATTTTGCTCAACCATCACAAGTTAAAGCTACATACTACTTTATTTTCAGAAATGTTATTTGTTTTTATCTCTTTATTAACCAGTAGTATTATTACCAGGTTTTTGCTTGTATTTTAGGTCCTCGAATGAAGAAATCACCAAATTTTCCTAATGACTTTTCAAAACCAGAGTCCAAAAGAAAGAACAAGAACTCTAAAGCCCCCTACAAGCAGCAGCCCACCATTCCTAGTTATGGGACTGCAGACATCGGTGTCAGTGGCTTCTCTCTGCAGTAATACTATTCTGTTAATAAGCAGAAAATTATTCAAATGGGACACTTCACAGGTTGAGCTAAAGGGGTGTTTATTTCGCCATGTTTCAGTACTTTTAGGGCTTATAATAATTATAATTTTTTTAAAAGACCATGTTTTGGACCTTGTTTTGCTGTTAATATGCCCATTATTGGCCGTAAGCTACCTGACCGTAAATAAAAGGCGCAAATTTTGTTGGATTTATATTAAAGGAGAGAAGGTTTATTTGTCTTGTATATGTAGGCAGAGTGCAGTTGTATTATACTCAACTAATTATGTCATTACAGCTAATAACGGGTAGTTTGACACCAAAACAAGAACAATGGATGGTCTTGCTCATCAATAATAGAAGGTTTAAAAGGACAGCAATCACAGATTTCAGACCATCATTATACATTGCATTCATACTTAAAATGTTTTAGTTTAAATTGAAAAAGGTTTACTTTAATTGTATCCACCAGAAGTATCCAGTGGATACTGTAGATTTCATTTGGATCTTATTAGTGTATATCTATTATTGGAGAAAATAAATTCTCTGCAAAATAGCCACTTCTATAGTACTTCAAATGAACACCTTTATATTGTTCAAAATGTTTGGATTTCCTATGAAACAGAAATTCTGAATAATCTATTTCCAAATGAGTGAATATTGCAAAGCTGAAACATTTGCCAAATTTTACCTCCATACAGTTTTAGTGTCAAGTAGACTTTCATCCTCCAAATCTTTACTTTATGGGGTTTTTGAGACAATGAATGGGTGCATTTTACAATGGTGTGGATTTTACGCTGTCACTGGAAATGTTCTCAAAGAACATTTAGGAATGACCTTGGACTAAGTGTAGGACATAACACACACACACACCCCCACCCCGACAAAAGGGGGCTTGTGTCCTACATTTTAAGAAAATTTTGGGGGGCTTTTGTCAGGGTGGGCTTTTGTCTGTTCCCCCTAAGTATCAAGGTGAAACTGTGAAGGGATTCATTACCCATGTTTCTGCTTAACCAGGATATCCTGTGGTGTTGGTATCAAAAAGTAATATTTCAATATCAATTAATAATGGTTCAGAGTTTCAATGTCAATATTAAAAGTTTCAGTTTCATTTTCAAGAAATTTGTGAGCAATATTTTCAACTTAGTTTGGTTACTTGTAAGTAATAATCATGTATATCCTTAATTTAAAGCTTACATATTTTTTTTTCCTCTTGGAAATATAAGTTAATGTTTTAAAGCCCTGTGGTAAAGTGATTCATTTTACAAGAAATGATATTTCAACATTGATTGATATTGAAAAGTGAATTGAATTTTGATATCAGTATTGATATTTCAATTCAACACCAACACCAGTAATCCAGATAAAAGGCTAACCATTGTCAAAGTAGCCCTTTTTTGAATGCGAATAAGAAAAGAGAGGAAATTGATTTTTCAGAATTTCACTTAAAGTGAGTTCAAAGTAGGGGGTAAATCGTTTGGCTTTGTGAGTATCGATATTGAATGTAAAAATATTTCAATATCGGGCGATATGGGGGGGGGGTCATATTGTCTACCAAATAGTACGAATTTGGGAAACCGAAAATGTTTTATTTTAGTGTTTCCCGAACCGCTAACAGGAAGCGAAATGAATCAAAACAAAACTGCAGTTTTCATCAAAAACGCATTGAAAACTTCAAAAATGTGAGATAAAAGTGTACAACTTCTTCAGATTTTTCCTTTATTTCAAATATTAACAGTGTAAGTTTACAGTTTTACTTAAATTGGCGATATTGAAATACATGTTTAGATCTGGATATTGGGAGTCCAGTTCCAAAACAATAAATATCGGCAATATCGATAAACCATTTACCCACTAGTTCAAAGTGATGTGTTAAGAGAATTTTTGGCCTGTTAAAAACCTCAAATGTTATGGGATATAACTCTTAATTATCAAACAAACCAGTATACATGTATGTGTTTTATGTATTGTACTGGGGAGAGTTTAGTTTGTTCTCTTATATAGATATATCATATGGTCAAATCTTCATGATCACACACACACAAACCAGTATTGTATTTGGGGCCATTTAGTTTGTCCTCATATATAGATTAAATCAGTGTTTTGTAATTTTTTTTCAGTTGCCATATTATAATGACATATTTAAATTCCACATTTTGTGCCATGTGTATTTTTTGTTTTTCTTTTGTGGTTTCTTAATTGCCTGATTTTATTGCGTAAAATAGCCTTACCTTATCCTCACAAGTGCTTGTTTGGTTTTGTGGAGCAAAAACGTATCGACCGACAAGAATTTTTAAGGAATATTCTTGTCACAAGAGGTGACCCCTTTGTCTGCGCATGTCTGCGCTTGCGCAGTAGTCGTTGTCGACAGACGAATGTCTAGAGTTCTTCATTATATTTTTGGTCGATATGGGAGCAACACGTACTTTTCCTTATTATCGTCCATTCACGGATGAAAATCTATGAAGTTTTGAAGCGTGCACCTACCTGTAGTTGTCCATTATTCGACTGGTACTACCACTATTCTGCCTCCCTTGTCCTGAAAAGGGTCAGAATAAGATGTGCAAGAAGATGTTGCTGTAAAGTCTTCAGTGGAAGACGTGTATATCTTCCGCTGTACTCGCCCATTATTCGACTGGAACTTCCTCCGTGTCGATGAAAGGTATGCAGAGAAGAGCTCCCGTAGTTTTCAGTGGAAAACTGCTTTATTGTCCCTTAATTGATGGCATAACATGAGTATTAGCGTATGCTCGAAAACAAAGAAGAAAGAATGCAGTTGTCTTTGCAACGGAGGTCGTAGATTCTTTACTGTGGGTGGAACGCCACTCTGGTACAGTAACAGGTCTCCCTCCAAAGAACGACTACAGAAGCATATCCACTGATCCTTGCAGTTATTATTTTGCTTCCCAGCAGGTACAGTGAACTTCCTGCTTCTCAGACATGAAAATAAGGACAGGTTACCTTCATTTGCTGTAGATTTAGATGAAGATCCAACAGACATCTTTGGGGCAGTATGTGCACTGCTTGTCTTTTCAGCCCTGTTGAAGAATTGAACCTTCCTATGACCTTGTCTCCAATGGAAGGAATACTGTGACTTTTGAGTTAATTCTTCTGCAAACTCAACGAAGATCAAACTGGCTAGATGAGATATGGTGTTGAAGTCCTAACTACAAAATATCATCGTACCACTCTTCCTTGTTTACCAGGACAGAGGGATACAGAAGAACGTGGCTACACTATAATGCAAGTCACCATGGAGGCTCTTCTTGCAGTGTTACTGACAGTGATGGGAGATTTTCATTGCCATCCCAGAGTTGTGCGAATCTTGAGACGGAGTTGTCGAATTACTCCCCAATCGAATTCACCAATGCCTGTACTACCCACAATGCAAAGCGATGACGTCAGACAGGAAAACATGGCTACAGTACTAAATATAAATATACCGCTTAAATGCTTCAAAAGAAAGCGATTTATCCACTCAACAATTGCAGAACTTCAGGTTTCTATGGCAGTTTATTTCTTGTATAGAAACTCGGCTAATGACGACCTGTGATAGATCTCAGTGTCCTGAATTGATTTCTAACTACGACTTCAACGGTCACGGCCCACGAGTGAAGTGCGTTTACTATAACAATAAATACCTGCTTGTCCCATCATTTAAACTGGAGACAGCAGAAATTATTAGAAATTCGGTTACAAAAGATGCATTCTTTTATGTACCGACTCACCAAGATTTTCAACATATACTTTAGTTTAATGTACACTGCAAACCTATCAGTTCAAAGCATTATAAAATTCGGGTTAGCGACACCTCTACAGTATCATGCGAGTAGTAAAGAGGCAAATCTCATTCTTCAGTTTCACAGAATAGGAGTTCACCATATACCTAGACCACTGGTTGTTTAGTGTACTTAAAGACACCAGTATTGGGTTCAAACCAAAGAACTCATCCAATTATGCATCAACTGGGCTTTGTGATATCGATTTCCTAGGTTACCACTGCATTTTGGTACCAGGAAATTTCTTTCACCATATACCTAGACTACTGGTGGTTTGTGTACGTAAAAGACACCAGTATTGGGTTCAAACCAAAGAACTCATCCAATTATTCATCAACTGGGCCTCGTGATATCGATTTCCTGGGTTACCACTGCATTTTGGTACCAGGAAATTTCTTTCTACCTCGAAAAAATTAAATACCTGAGAATCTATTCAAGTCATGGCGATCTCATCACAGTTAACCTCAAGGTTGCTTATATCCCAGGTAGGGATACCAGCATCTTTGGAAAAGACTATACCAATGGGTCAGTTATGTATGTGTGCCTTTCAGTGGTATCTAGAAAAAACTGGCAATATCTCCAGTCACTAGTTGTGAGAATTCCTGTTTCAAATCCTTCTGAAAAAGCATATTCACTGGTGGAAAATGCCAAAAAATGGGAAATAGGATGCCTTTTCTATACACAGGTGCACAATTCCCTTATTTTCGTAGATGCATTAAACCAGGGTTGATGATCCCATCTATAAGCATCACAGTGGCTTTGGACAGTTAAAAATGTATATATTACATTTCAATGTCATACAGCTGAAGGCAGTGTGTTCAGCCCTTAAAAGCCTTCAAGATAAATTCCACACAAAAGAATTCTGATAGCATCAGACAACACCACTGTGTTCGGTTATCTGAACAAACGGGGGGGGGGGGGGAGCGTATACCTCCTAGTTTGGCGCAGCTTGGCCTACTGCAATCCTTGAAATATACTCATAACAGACATATTCTTGGTTGCTTAAAGGTCATACTCAACATCATCTCCAGAAGGGATAAAGGTTTGGCGCATCCTGGCCTACTACAATCCTTGAAATATACTCATAAGAGACAGAAATATTCTGGGGTTACTTAAATGTCATGCTCAATGATCTCTACAGAAGTGACAAAAGTAATATGTACAGAATGGTTCTTACTCCCTTTATGGTTCTAGACAACGTGCAAGTTTGGCACAAATCAACAATAGGTGTTTTATGCAGGTATGCTGCATCTTGGCCTACTGCAATCCTTGAAATATTCTCATAGGAGCCAGATATATTCAGGGTTGCCTAGATGTCATGACAGCCTCTCCACAAAGAACGAAATAATACAGACAGGAGAGTCTTCATCTTTAATATTCTATTTGATTTACATAGTTTGTCAAATACCAATGGTAGAGATGTTTGCCACCAATATCAGTCATAAACTTCCATTCTATGTTGCCAGTCCCGGATGCAAATGCTCTGAACATATATGAATTAAACATCTTGTTGGAGGTTCTGGACTGCTAGGCCTTTTGTCCTATACCACTTATTCCAAAAAGTCATTGAACAAGTGAACACCAGGTGCAAAATGATTGTAGTGGCCCCTTGGTGGCCCATGATACATTGGCTTTGGGGTCTGGTGAGTCATTCAACCAAACCTCCATTACAGCTACTTCACTGGTCTCAGAAACAGCCATTCAGTCAGAAATACCATCTGAATCTGTTGCATTGGCACCTTCATGCTTGGCACCTTAACACCACTCAGAATCTCTTATATCATTCTCTGGGCAAGGGATAGAGAGATTTAGGGCATCTCAAGGACCCTCATCTTGGAATGTATGAGTCATGATGGGCCATTTTGAGCTCTGGTACCCACAGAATAAGGTGGCCATCTCAGAGCCTACGGTCTCAAATATACCAGATTTTTTGATCCAGTTACTTGCAAAAATCTGAAACCTGTCACTATTGTTGGCTTTGCAGCAGCCATAGCTGATCATTTACATTTTTTGTGCAGGAGTTGAGCCAAAGCCTGCATCTTTATAGGCCTATTGCAAGTGTTATAGAGAGAAGCCCACTGCTAACAGAGGCGCAGCATCAAGGGATTTGCCTTTGCTTCTGTTGGTTTTCACAAAAGGCTCCTTATTAACCTTTAAAAGGAGGTCAGTCTAAAGAAGTTTGACTTGCAAGACTGTTGCAATGCCATTGGAAGTGTATTCTGGGACTTTGGCTCCTTCAGACACAAGCCTCATAGGAAGGAGTTTACAGTTCTCCCTCCTACCTACCTTTTCAGCAAGGACCTATTAGCCTCAGTTGGTCTAGATTACCTCCAGTGGTCACTTCAGCTCTAGATCATTCCTGAACTCAAATTGCCTGGACACTTGATTCGTTGTCCTCTTACAGCTCTTAGATCCTTCTTGGACAGGACTACTGCTTGGAGAAAAGGGAAAGTCTCCTTCTCCTGCCTTTTAGTAAGAATCAGTTGGCTTCTGATGGCCCAGATGGCTCAAACCAGTGGTCATTCCAGCTCACAAACCTTTCTTGAGCTGATGTTGGACTGATGTTGTGACACTCTGCTCTCTTACAGTACTTAGTTACTATCAGGACAGTACAAGTACTTCAAGGAGGGGAAGAATCTTGCTCATATCTTTTAAGGAAGGCTTGATGGAGATATCTTGAGTTCTGCTATCTCTTCCTGGATCAATCTGGCTGCATGATTAGATTGCCAGTCCTTTGATTTTGAGTCTCAGAATCTATACTTTGAGACACATATTAGATCCATGGCTGCCTTTTTAGTTTCCAAGAGTGGGGTCTTACCTGAGCAGATATCAAACTCTTGTTATTGGAAGACCCATAATTCTTTATTACATTCTACTCGAAGATGTAGCTTGGCAATCCCATGACCAGTCCATGAACAAATTGGGCCTTGTGGATTCACCTCAGCATGTAGTCAATTTTTGTGTATTTATACATGTTATTGATATGACTCACATTTTTATGTTCTCTCCAGTTATACAAGTCTTGTGTCACTGACATATGTCTTTCTTGGCTTACATATGGCCCCATATCTGCAGTTTATACAGTTCAGTTTGCCTGCTTGGAGATATTCCCATTGTCAGATGATGACATCTTGCTTGGGGAGTCATGCAGACATCTCCAGCCAATACTGGGTGATGGTTAATAGTGCTATGTGATTTGTTGTAAAATTTTCTACAACAGCAACAGCAACAACAATGACGACCACATCATGGATCTCTTGTTGAGGTTAGCAAATTACTTCTCTGTGTTGAAGAAGTAACATATAACCTAAGATGTGGCTTAGGGAAGCTTATCTTATCCTCTTATCAGTGCTTTATTTGGTGACCCCTTGTCTGACAATCGTCTAACAGTGTGGCCAAAACAAATACCCTCCACCTGTTATGGTTGTATTCAAGCACTTGTGAGGATAAGGTAAGGCTATTTTATGCAATAAAATGTAACAAATTTTATTGTAATTTAACTTTTTACAAAACAATAAGTACTTGAGTCAGTGAAGAGTAGGTCAAGACTTTAAATCTCTGCCTTATATTCACAGTTTAATGTGTATGAATATTTCGATCTGAATTATGTCAGTTCTCATCAGAGGCTGTGAGTGGGATAGGAGGATCACCTGAAGTGTAAATTTTGCATCCTCTCAGATCCTGAGGATCAGATCCCGGGGATCAGATCCTGGGGATCAGATCCGGGGGATCAGCTCAGATTTTTTGTATCTGACTTAAATTAGTGAATTTATCACTTTAAATTGACCAATAATATTTTATCTGTAATTTTTAGTCAAGTTTATCAATAAATTATTTTACCAATTGATGAATGGAATAGTTATTATACTATCCATTAAATACAATCTTATTACTGGTCGAGGATGTGTAATATATAACTTTTTTTCTCAAGTTATATGTATAGGTGATAAGAAGTTATTGATAAAACTTTTTGTTTTATTCAAATGTTTTTATCCAGTTATTCACATAACAGTGTGATATTAACATGAATACTGACAACTATTGTAAACCTTTTTCCCGGGGGAGCTGGGTTGCATTCCCCTATAGCATTGTCTTGAGGTGTGATTTATATGAGTCAAGAGTGTGTCTGTTTCAGTCACCTCTTAAAAAATCCGCCTAGATGTGGCAGATAGTGGGGTGATTGTAACAACCCATTCTTGTGGCACTGAATCAAATCACAGGACTCAGTGGTATTGATTTGGTGTGTGTAAATTCTGGATGATTATTCATACTTATTCACCCATAATTTGTAATTCTATCATAGTATTTATACCATAATAATTGTCGGTAAAAAATAAAATAGTGTAAAAGTGAGTGGCAGTCCAACATATTATGTAGATGCCTTAGTTCAGGTGTGTACTCTTAATATGTCTCCTGAGATTTCATCTATGTGAATAAATCTTATGACATGTGCTTGCAGGTGAACCACATTTTCATCAGTTATGCACTTAAAATATGTACATGACACACTAAAAATATTTTTGTCACACAAAAAATCAAAAAGCACACTGCTGTAGATGCTCTCTTCACAGCTTTTGAATATAAAGCCAAGACTGTAACTTAGTGACCTTGTATGTTACTAAGTAATGTTGACGTAAATAGTATTGATCACAAGATGACATAATGTGTTATTTTGTGTCATTTGTGACGTGAATAGGTCACCAACCAATTTTGATGGGTCTTAGTGCCCTTTGGTGAGGTGCCCAATAAATAATAAACATAACAGGTAGGCACCTGGGTTAGGGGTGCAGTAAGAGGGCATAAACTCACACAAATATGTTGATACCCATTGGGTGAAGGGTGGGGAAGGCCCAGATATAAAATAGTTCCTGTCTTTTACGTTTAGTGGAGGAATCTGGGTTGTTGTCCCCCCCCATCCATTGCACAATGCTGAACTCCATATTTTTGACAATAAGCTTTGGTTGAGTGAAGTGTCTTGAGACAGAGGTTGAATTTAGAGCATTGAATTTCTGAACACTTCTGTAGTGTTCATACATTCTCTGTCTAATTGGTTTTTTGGTCTCCTATATATTGGAGGCCACATTCTCAGGTGGGTATCTGTCCCTGCTAGTAGACTGTCTCTCAGATGATGGAGAGGCGGTTCTCTTTCTTTTGGTGCCTTTGGTGGGTCCCTTGTCAACTTATTTGAAGCTGTTTGTAGGATTCACCAAAGTCTCACTGCTCATCCTACTAGCTGGAATAGGGGTTCCAGTAGTTGGAGTATTAAAAGCTGTGTCATTATCCACTATAGGTGGCTGGTACTGGCTACCAGGGCACTTTCACTGACATTCATGATAACCCAATGAAGATAAAACAATAAGTACTTGAGTCAGTGAAGAGTAGGTCAAGACTTTAAATGTCTGCCTTATATTCACAGTTTAATGTGTATGAATATTTCGATCTGAATTATGTCAGTTCTCATCAGAGGCTGTGAGTGGGATAGGAGGATCACCTGAAGATTCCCAGATTCCTCCACTAAACGTAAAAGACAGGAACTATTTTATATCTGGGCCTTCCCCACCCTTCACCCAATGGGTATCAACATATTTGTGTGAGTTTATGCCCTCTTACTGCACCCCTAACCCAGGTGCCTACCTGTTATGTTTATTATTTATTGGGCACCTCACCAAAGGGCACTAAGACCCATCAAAATTGGTTGGTGACCTATTCACGTCACAAATGACACAAAATAACACATTATGTCATCTTGTGATCAATACTATTTACGTCAACATTACTTAGTAACATACAAGGTCACTAAGTTACAGTCTTGGCTTTATATTCAAAAGCTGTGAAGAGAGCATCTACAGCAGTGTGCTTTTTGATTTTTTGTGTGACAAAAATATTTTTAGTGTGTCATGTACATATTTTAAGTGCATAACTGATGAAAATGTGGTTCACCTGCAAGCACATGTCATAAGATTTATTCACATAGATGAAATCTCAGGAGACATATTAAGAGTACACACCTGAACTAAGGCATCTACATAATATGTTGGACTGCCACTCACTTTTACACTATTTTATTTTTTACCGACAATTATTATGGTATAAATACTATGATAGAATTACAAATTATGGGTGAATAAGTATGAATAATCATCCAGAATTTACACACACCAAATCAATACCACTGAGTCCTGTGATTTGATTCAGTGCCACAAGAATGGGTTGTTACAATCACCCCACTATCTGCCACATCTAGGCGGATTTTTTAAGAGGTGACTGAAACAGACACACTCTTGACTCATATAAATCACACCTCAAGACAATGCTATAGGGGAATGCAACCCAGCTCCCCCGGGAAAAAGGTTTACAATAGTTGTCAGTATTCATGTTAATATCACACTGTTATGTGAATAACTGGATAAAAACATTTGAATAAAACAAAAAGTTTTATCAATAACTTCTTATCACCTATACATATAACTTGAGAAAAAAAGTTATATATTACACATCCTCGACCAGTAATAAGATTGTATTTAATGGATAGTATAATAACTATTCCATTCATCAATTGGTAAAATAATTTATTGATAAACTTGACTAAAAATTACAGATAAAATATTATTGGTCAATTTAAAGTGATAAATTCACTAATTTAAGTCAGATACAAAAAATCTGAGCTGATCCCCCGGATCTGATCCCCAGGATCTGATCCCCGGGATCTGATCCCCAGGATCTGATCCTCAGGATCTGAGAGGATGCAAAATTTACACTTCAGGTGATCCTCCTATCCCACTCACAGCCTCTGATGAGAACTGACATAATTCAGATCGAAATATTCATACACATTAAACTGTGAATATAAGGCAGAGATTTTAAGTCTTGACCTACTCTTCACTGACTCAAGTACTTATTGTTTTATCTTCATTGGGTTATCATGAATGTCAGTGAAAGTGCCCTGGTAGCCAGTACCAGCCACCTATAGTGGATAATGACACAGCTTTTAATACTCCAACTACTGGAACCCCTATTCCAGCTAGTAGGATGAGCAGTGAGACTTTGGTGAATCCTACAAACAGCTTCAAATAAGTTGACAAGGGACCCACCAAAGGCACCAAAAGAAAGAGAACCGCCTCTCCATCATCTGAGAGACAGTCTACTAGCAGGGACAGATACCCACCTGAGAATGTGGCCTCCAATATATAGGAGACCAAAAAACCAATTAGACAGAGAATGTATGAACACTACAGAAGTGTTCAGAAATTCAATGCTCTAAATTCAACCTCTGTCTCAAGACACTTCACTCAACCAAAGCTTATTGTCAAAAATATGGAGTTCAGCATTGTGCAATGGATGGGGGGGGGACAACAACCCAGATTCCTCCACTAAACGTAAAAGACAGGAACTATTTTATATCTGGGCCTTCCCCACCCTTCACCCAATGGGTATCAACATATTTGTGTGAGTTTATGCCCTCTTACTGCACCCCTAACCCAGGTGCCTACCTGTTATGTTTAACTTTTTACAAGTTAAATACTTACCTTATCCTCACAAGGATAAACCCACCCTACCTCCCCGCATAATTTGTTTTCTGGGGACCAAAAATACAATGAAGAACTCTCGACATTCGTCTGTCGACAACGACTACTGCGCAAGCGCGGACATGCGCAGACAAAGGGGTCACCTCTTGTGACAAGAATATTCCTTAAAAATTCTTGTCGGTCGATACGTTTTTGCTCCACAAAACCAAACAAGCACTTGTGAGGATAAGGTAAGTATTTAACTTGTAAAAAGTTAAATTACAATAAAATTTGTTACAATTTAGTTCTGAATATTAAAGGAACACAATAGCTGTGATCAGTTAATGGGTGTGATGGGTTGCAAAACCCAGTCCAGATCGCTGCCCCCCCACCACACACACACATTTTAGTAGTAACTAACTGTACGTACCATCAAAGCAGAAGTAATGCTTGGTGTAAACAAATTTATGGAAAATGTGTCAAATTTTTTGTGAAAATAATGAAAATTAAATTAAAAAAAAAAAAGAATAATAAATCTGATTGACAATTTGGTTTTCACCCCCACAGCCTTTAAACGCTGTGCAGTTATTGTTTTCACAGAAAGCATGCAATATGTTTTGAGGGTTGTATCTCAGAAATGGTGAGGTATGGGAACTATACATGTGTGCCGACACTGGTTTGGGGTGTAGATCATTGTGGGACCTTGATTTGAAGTTTCCCTTTAAAATCTTGTCTTGGCTATATCTCGGTGATCGTAAGGTGAAGGACGTTGATCCTTGGTAGGGCCATAGGTTGGAGGGTGTAGGTGTGCAGTGTCTTGCTATCACCTTGATTTGACCTTTGACCTTGCCATAGTAACCTTGAAATTTAAAATCTTGTTCTGGCTATATACAGGTAACCATAATGTGCTGTAGATGCGAGTCATAGTGTGACATTGACCTTGACTCTGCCAGAATGTTTTCTACTGCCATGTTTGAGACATAGCTCTCCTATTACAAAGATATATAGATTGCTGCATCTGACTATCATGTGCTTTTACATAATTGTGCGATCTCCATTATCAGTTATACTTCAGTTAAATTTTACAGCTTTATAACTTTTACTTTACTACTTATGTGGTCATCTCGCTTTCAAATTCTCAATACTTTATCTTTACATACAAAGTGTTATTTCTCCTTCACCTTTTCATAACTTACACCATATAGTCTGAAAGTATCTTGGACTTAGTACTGGTTCACTTGTTCTATATTGTGGTGTCCAATGCTATTTCCCCAGACGGTGGGGTACAGCCATCTCTGATGCTGTTTTTCGTACAGATTTTACTGAAATGAAAAATATTTCAGTAGGCAAGTGTCCCCAGTTTGCTAGTTTGTTATTGGTTGCTTGATACAATCCATCCATTTCATTGCGTTAATACATCTTACCTACCAGACGATAGCTATAGCCCGGCGCCAGCCGGTCCCGCCAAACGAAAGAAAAAGACGTCCCGGGTTTCACCCCCGGCAGGACCGGCACACTACAATCCACTCGCCAGGTGGCCTAGTTCCTGCCTCACTCGCCAGAGGGACGTGACGTCATAGCATCTTTTTCATTTGGCGCGATATTTAAAGTTGTGGATTTTTATCTGTGAACTTTTTAGTTTTATATTTGTGTTATATCTGTTTAATTTGTGTCGGAATTGTTGCCATTAGTTGACTGTTCTATCATGGCATCTCCAGGACAGAAAAAGGGTGCGTGTGGCCATATTATGGCTTCATTTGACAAACATAGTAGGTGTGCGCGTTGTCGCGAGAAAGGACAGGGTGATGACCCTTGTGTTCAAAATCTGCAGTGTGACTTTTGCAGTGTCCTTACCCCGGAGCAAGTGCTCAAGTTAAGTACTCCTACCTATAAACTCAGAAAGGAAAAGGCTAAAGCAAAGGAGGTGTTAGTCGATCCGTCTTCTGTGGTAGTACTTGATACCCAGCCAGAACAAGAACCTGCTGTTTCTGTTTCTTCTGCTCCGGATTTGTCCCTTCCTGTGCCTCAGTTTAAGAAAGATCTTCAAGAACTGGACGAAAAGTGGGCCACTCGTATGGCCAGGCTTGAGGCACTTATTACTTTAGGACATCGCTCCTCACCTTCTGTGCAACAAAATCCAACATTTTCTCCGGTCAAAGTACCGGTCTCTCATGCTGCTCCAGCAGGTGCTCTTTCCCAGACACCCTTTTTTGTCTCTACTTCGGCTTCTTCCGGCCCAGCCGGCCCGGCTGTTGGCCCGGATGAGCCTAGAGATCAGGATGTTTCCTTTGCTGACAGACAATCTCCACTTCAAAACCTCTACCCGGAAGCAGAACCTATGTTTAAACACCCTGCTCCGGTGGCTACTGTTTCGTCAGCTGCTATGTCTCCTTCCTCTCAATCTGCATTTCAACAACCTTCTTCCGGCTCCGGGCCGGTCACCTTCCGCGATGTCAATCCTCAGGAAGCATTTGAAGAGGGTGAGTTATCTGACGCAGAGGAATCCCCAGACTTGGAAACCTCAGACCCGGACCGGGTCCTCAGTGAAGATCAAAATTACCGCGAGACTGTGAGAGGCGTCTGCGCGTTCATGGGATGGACACACATTCCTGACCTGGAGTTTTCTCCGCAATCCCGCACTGATAATCCTTGGACAGGTCACCGTTCTCAGCCTGTGGGCAAGATTTCTGTGGATCTTCCACCGGAAGATTGGTTGTGCCGAAAACTAGAAACTCTAAACCTTGTACTGATAGAAGGATATCCTTCAAAATCTAGTGATCCAGGTGGCCTGCATGTGGACCAATTCCTCAGACCCCCCAAATCCCAGAGCAGATGGTATGGGATACACCCGGCGGAGCCTACAGATCCAACTAGGCCGGGTAAATCGGTGAATTCTTGGCCAAATGATGCGGCGAAGATCAATAGTTCATTCCCCAGGATTTCAACCATATCTTCTGCATCTCCTCAGCCTCCATCCCGCCCACTATCACAAGACACTATGCGTAAGTGGGAGAAAGCAGCAAAAGAGTCTTCATATATTTGCAACCAGTCAGCGGGGTTTAATCGCTGTATTACCAAAATACAGGATGCCTTCCAAGAACAATTGCATATTTTACAAAGTGAACTTAAGAAAGGCAAGTCCTCTGTCAAAGCTCAAGGTGCATTGGATGAACTTTTATATTTATCCTCATTTAACCAGAATGTCAGTTTCGCCATGGGTAAATCTCTACAACATTTGGCAGACTTTACATTTGTGCAGATGGCGAATTTGACCCTACTCCGTAGGGATTCATACTTGGAAGCTGTGAAACCGGGGATTAAACCAGATACTTTCAATTCCTTGAGAAATTGCCCCCTGAATGGATATGGGTTATTTCCAGATGCTGCTATTAGAAAAGCTGAGGATGAAATAAACCAATTAGAAGCTTCCCGACGTACTTCCCAGCCCGGCCCGGGCCGCGGGGGGTTCGCCGGTAGAGGCAGAAAACAGAGATACCAACCCTACAGTACTGGTTGGAAACCTCAAGACACTGCTAAAACAACTTCTCAAGCCGGAAAGGAACTACCAGCTTGGAAAGCGTTTGGTTCCCGCAATAGAGGCCGGGGTGGTCAGCCCGGACGTGGTACCAAGATGGCTCATGAGAAGACACAGTATAAATGACAATTACTGCAAGTCAAGTCCGGTGCCGGTGGCCCGGCCAGTCAGTTCTGTGAAAAGTGTCGTAACAAGAAACTCTTTTGTATCTGTTCCAACAAATGTTTCTTATCATGTTGTATGTCGTGTACCTACTGTAACAAGGTGGCAGTCACAAAAGAAAGACGTAAGGCCAAAATCAAAGATCAAAAGTCAAATAAATTGTGTGAAAAGTGCTTCTTTTGTCGGTCACTTTGTTTCTGCTCCAAATGTTCCAAATGTCCCCAATGTTGCAAGTGTCCAACCAGTGGGGGGACGTCTTCAGAGTTTTTGGGAAATATGGGCTCACAAGGGTGCAAACCCAAAAGTAGTGTCCATATTAAAGGAGGGTTATGTTCTTCCCTTCAAAGTAAGACCTCCCTTAGTAAGGGATCCCCTGATAGTAAGTGGCTATGCAAACCCCATCAGAGACTCCCACTTGCAAGCAGCTGTACAAGCTCTGATCGAGAAAAAGGCAGTAGAGAGGGTCAGGGTTCAAACCTCACTAGCCTTTTTCAACAGACTGTTCATTGTCCCAAAGCCGAACCACAAGTGGCGGCCAATCTTGGATCTCAGTACTCTAAATCAGTTTTTATGCGTAAAAACATTCAAAATGGAGACTCCAGAGACAATCCGGACCTCTCTACAACAAGAGGAGTGGGTGACATCGCTAGACTTCAGCGACGCCTACTTCCACATTCCAATTCACTACACATCCCGAAAATTCCTCAGGTTCCACTTTCAGAACCAGTCGTACCAGTTTCGGGCACTTCCCTTTGGCCTGTCAACAGCTCCCATGGAGTTCACTGGTGTGGTCAAAGAGGTCAAGTTAATGGCTCAGTCACAGGGTATAAGAATCCACCAGTACCTAGACGACTGGTTGATTCGAGCCCCTACCAAAGAATCTTGCCACCAGGGAACCCAGTCCCTCCTAGCCCTTTGCCAGGAGTTGGGCTGGATGGTAAACATGCAAAAGTCAGAACTGGAACCCCAACAAGTCTTCGACTTCGTAGGCTACCAGTACGACCTACTCAACGGAGTAGTCAGGCCTACTCAAAACCGTTGGGAAGCCCTTCAACAAAAAATAACAGTGCTTTTACAGAACAGATCTTGCCGAGTGAGAACTTTCATGTCTCTTATAGGTCTTCTCACTGCGACAGAAAAACAGGTGACCCTAGGCAGACTGCACATGAGACCTATTCAGTGGCACCTCAAGAAACACTGGAGAGTCCCAGAATCTCTGGAAAAGGAGATCCCAATTCCGAGGTCTCTCCATCAGTACCTGCAGTGGTGGACCCAAGAGGAAAATGTCCTAAAGGGTCAGCCCTTACACCCCCTGCGACACGCAGTTCAAATCTTTACAGACGCCTCAAAAGAAGGCTGGGGTGCTCACTTAGGCGACTTCACAGCAAGCGGTACTTGGTCAGTGCCCGAAAGCAAGTTGCACATAAACTTCTTAGAACTAAAAGCCGTGTTGTTAGCACTAAAAAGATTCCAACATTTAGTGCAAGGAAAGGTCGTCCTGATTGCCACAGACAACACTACGGTTGTAGCATACATCAACAAGGAAGGAGGTATGAGGTCAGGCTCACTCTGTGCCCTTCTTTGGCGGCTCCTATGTTGGTGCAGCCTCAATCAAATAGTACTGAAGGCCAGACACATTCCAGGCCGTCTGAATGTAATTGCAGACAAATTGTCTCGCCAAAGGCAGGTCATTCAGACGGAATGGTCCCTCCATCAAGAGACCTTCGACCTTCTTTGTCAAACCTGGCATTATCCCCGAGTGGACATGTTTGCAACAAGGTACAACTGCAAGCTAGTTCAATTTGTGTCCCCAATTCCAGACCCAAAGGCCTGGTCAGTGGATGCTCTGACATTGTCCTGGGAGGACCTGGACATGTACCTCTTCCCCCCAGTGTCTCTGATGGGGAAGGTGGTCAGCAAGCTGTCAGATCACTGGTATCGCAGAGCAATCCTGATTGCCCCGGGATGGCCCAACATGCCTTGGTTTTGGGACCTAGTGGAGCTATCTGCGAGGGTTCCTCTTTGTCTTCCACACCACCCAGATCTAGTGACCCAACCTTTCAACAAGGCACGTCACAGGGATCTGACAAACCTAAATCTCCATGCCTGGCTCCTAGAGCCCAGACAATCAAGGAGCAGGGGTTCTCTAGCCCAGTGGCGTCAAGAATTGAGGCGCCTCAAAGACGTTCAACCAGAACAGTCTACGAAGCGAAGTGGGCCGTTTTTGTCAGATGGTGCGAAACAAGTCAGGTGGACTTCAGGAACCCATCTATAAAACAAATAGCAGATTTCCTCCTGCACCTTTTCCAGGAGAAAAATCTCCAGCCCAGCACTATTGAAGGTTACAGGTCAGCCATTGCAGACAAACTGGGAAATACCTCGATTAATGTCGGCAAGGATGACAATTTGACTAGACTGTTAGACAGTTTTCACAGGGATAGACCCAAAGGACGCAGGGGGGTTCCTGCTTGGAACCTCTCCCTAGTTTTACACCAGCTTACAAAAGCACCTTTTGAACCCCTCAGAAAGGCTTCTCTGAAACACCTTACTTTCAAAACTGTTTTTCTCCTAGCCCTGGCTTCAGGAAAACGCAGAAGTGAGATACACGCTTGGTTAAACAAAAATATCAGACACCAAGCTGATTGGTCCAAAGTTTCCCTCTACCCATCACCAAGTTTCTTGGCGAAAAATCACTTGGCAAAAGAGGGACCAGAGTGCGTGGCCCCTGTGGTCATCCCGGCCTTAGCCCCCACTCTGGATAAGTCTTTAAAGGAAGACAGATCCCTTTGCCCCGTTCGGGCTCTTCGATACTACCTGGACAAAACACAGGATCTAAGAACGGGAAAGGAGTTAGTTTTTGTTTCATTCAAACGAGGGTTTGACAGGGACATTTCTCCTGCCACTATCTCGTCCTGGATCAAACAAACAGTAGTGTTGTGTTATGATCTCTCTGACCAGGAGTCCTTGACCTTACATCAGGTCAAGGCCCATGACGTTAGGGCCTTTGCGGCCTCCAAAGCTTTTCAAGGTGGCATATCTCTGGACCAGATTCTAGCAGCATGCCACTGGAAGTCCCACAACACCTTTACACAGTTTTACCTTAAGGATGTTGCCTGGGCAGATAAGGAGCTTTTTCACTTGGGTCCTGTGGTGGTGGCCCAGCAGATCCACCACTAGTCCCCTAAGCTTCTTTGTATATAATTATATATAGTGTACATACTAGTTAGTTTTAGGTGCAGGCTCACTTTTGGCCTATGCCTTGGCTTCTCAAAGTTTTTTACTTCAGAGTAATTCTCTGGGTATAGGACTTTCCCTACTCTTCCAGGTTAACCGTGGGAATCATGGACTTGAACCCTTGCTCTCTTCCTCCCCTCAGAGCAGTCAAAAAAGGGGGGGGGGGGGGGGGGTGCAGGTAGGTCTAGATATCCTTGAGACTAACATGTCTCCTCAAAGGACTAGAACCTCACACCTAAGTATAATAAGAGTTCTTTCCAATCCTCAAAAGGCTGCCCTCCTTCCACTGGGTAGTTATTCTAGCTATCGTCTGGTAGGTAAGATGTATTAACGCAATGAAATTGCAAATTTTAATTAGTAAATTAAATTTTTATTAGTTAATACCTTACCTACCAGACGGGAAATTCCCACCCGGCCTTCCCCGCTTCCAGCCTCATCATTCAATCTTAGGGACGAAAAAGATGCTATGACGTCACGTCCCTCTGGCGAGTGAGGCAGGAACTAGGCCACCTGGCGAGTGGATTGTAGTGTGCCGGTCCTGCCGGGGGTGAAACCCGGGACGTCTTTTTCTTTCGTTTGGCGGGACCGGCTGGCGCCGGGCTATAGCTATCGTCTGGTAGGTAAGGTATTAACTAATAAAAATTTAATTTACTAATTAAAATTTGCAATTTCATAGCTGTTTAGTGTTCAGTTTCATGTTTCACTATTTGTTTAATAAATTGACGTTTACTCTTGTTATAGAATCAAAAAGAAACACAAGGTCTTATGGGTGTGCTTTTAAGTCCGTTTGTGGTTGTGTGAGGTATTGTTGGAGAAGTAGAAGTTGAATAGATCGCATTACATTTGCTGTTTGTACTAGAGCTACGCAAGAAATAGATCATTCTTTTTTTGATAATATTCTGTTGAACCATAGGTATAATCTGATATACTGTTGTTATTGCATGGCTCATCTTTTGTTGATTTACAAAAAAAAAAAAAAAAAAAAAATTCTGTACATTTCTGTAGTTTGTTGTAAATACGGATACATGCAAGTGTCCATAAATAGAGTCCCTATACACCACTGTTTTACTTCATATTTTATTAATTTTATGGTTTACATTTTTTTTTCTTTTTAATAAAGTTTGTTTGCTATAACTACAGCACTAGTCAGAATTTAGGAATTGATTGTGATCATAATCTATCAACAGGGCATTTTTATATTATATCGCAAACCCTCTGATTTGTGACTTCAATAATAAATGTATGACTTGCATAATAAGTATTAAACTGGAAATATTAATTTGAAAAGTGATTACACAAAAATCTTCTTTGAATAATGATGGAGCTCTGTAGGGAGATTTGGGAGGGTAATTGAGTTTTGTCACATTGTGTGCACAAAAACTACTAGTCAAGATGATCCAATAATGAAATGGGAACAGAGGTCACGTCTTTTACAAATGCACCAGAAACAATACAATCTGATTCAATACAAACCTACTTGAGAATTTGTATTGTCAGCACAAAGGGAGGGTCAGCATCGGGAAAACTTATTAGAAAGAAACACAAAATCTGAAGAAATTGTTAACTTTAATTTTTTTTAAATGGCTACTATGGATTCTCTCTGATAACGTCAGTGTTTTATTGTCATGAAATTCACTTTCTGTTAGCTGAACAACTTTTTCAGTACCCCAGAATTAGAATGGTTTTGCATTGACAGGATACTGAAATGGGAAATCTGTTATCGAACTTGCTCTACCATGTACCAAAATTTTTCAGTTTATGACCATAATGATCTTGTCTATGGACCAGTTTTAAAAACATTTTCACCACTTTATACAATTTAAAGGGCTCCTATTTCTGTGAATAATGGATCAGTGTAGTTTTTATAGTCCTCTTTTTTAACATTCTTTACTGTTTCATATTTCTCTAATTTATAAAGTTTTACTTGTTGCAATACAGCTCTAGAATGACAGATGTCTTGTGTTAACTTTTGAAATTCTGTTTAAAGAATTATAATTATGGCAATTTTTCAGTGTATATCTTTATTGATATGATTCTGAAGAGTTCAAACACGAGCTTATATAGAATTTATATAGAATTCAGTGCTTGTTTATGACAAAATAAGAATGTAATGTACCTGCCACTTTGTAAAATATCATAGCTTAAATATAGAGCTACTGTGATATTATAGTTGCATTATTGGGAATAAAACAATCTATAGATTCCTTTTTGTTTTCCATCCCAAACTTGTACTTTTAATTGTTCAATTTATGTACCATTTTTATATTAAAAGACTAACGCACCATCATTGTTTAAAGAAAACTTATAAGACTAATACACTGTGGTCCAAAACATTATTTCTTTAACAGGCATATTTTTACCTTTTCTATTATGTATGGGGCAAAGCAAAAATGATTTACAATGTGTGGAAATACTCTTAGAAAAATATGACAATTTATAGCCCAAATTTGGAGTTCAAAAGCACCTTACTTTGGCCAACTTTGTTTTCTAATTGACGTAAATAAAAAAAAATATTGGAAAAAGGTTGTAGATTTTATGAACAACACAAATACTTTGATTTTTAACAAAAACTAGACAAAAGGTTTTTGTACACAAAAACAAAGCTTCCCTACAGCTTGTAAGTTTTATATAAAATGCTAAAGGATCAATGTGAAGAGGTAAATGTTATTGGTGAAGAGAAAATCCTGAAAGGACCATGTTAGGGTCACAAGAGTGACCTTAAAACGAAAAAAGCAATCAGTGCCTGTGAACGGGTTCTGTATCAGGTGACAGTGTGTTTTCAGCTGCAAAGTAGAAGTAAAATCATAAAAGGACACAAAAGTTGTGCCCTGGAAATGGTAATCAGAAGTAAAGTACAAAGTTAACTGTTACAGTGAAACAAGAGGAGAGTGCCCGTGAACGGGCACTGTGTCAGCTGACTGAATGTTTTTGATTTGTGATGGTGATAATGAGAGGAAAGCATAATTATCAGGGAAAGGGCTGTACAGAAATACAGTAAATGGTAACTGAACAGCATGTTCGAAAGATATTCCGAAGCTGACAGAAGAAAAGGACAAAAAAGTTGTGCCCTGCAAATGGTATTATGAAATAAAGTAACAAGGTAATTGTTTAAGTGTAAAAAGTAGGTTAAAAATATTTAAAGAAATACTATAAATGCAATATCCTCGTTCGACCATGAAGAAGGGATCCAAAGGTCAAATCTGACCATACCAAAAGATTCCCAGCCAAAGAATTTAGGATGGTTTACCATCCCAAACCTCTCGGACCAATAATAAGTGAGTCATAGGCACTTTTTAAGTTTGGCTATCCTTGTTTGACCTTGACGGAGGGGTCTAAGGTCAAATCCGACCACACAAAAAAATTCCCTGCCCATGATTTCCTGTAGCTTGTTTACCATCCCAAACCTGTAGGACCAATAATAAGCGAGTTATAAGCAATTGTAAGTTTGGCTATCCTCAATTGACCTTGAAGGGGGGGTCCCAGGTCAAATCTGACCACACCAAAAGAATCCCAGCCCATGATTTCCTATATGTTGGTTTACCATCCCAAACCTCCAAGACCAATAATACGCGAGTTATAAGCACTTTAAGTTTGGCTATCTTCGTTTGACCTGGAAGGAGGGGTCTAAGGTGAAATCCGACCACACCAAAAGATTCCCAGCCCATGATTTTCTATAGGTTGGTTTTTCATTCCAAACCTCTAGGACCAATAATAAGCGAGTTATAAGCACTTTTAAGTTTGGCTATCCTCATTTGACCTTGAAGGAGGGGTCCAAGGTGAAATATGACCACACCAAAAAATTCCCAGCTCATGATTTTCTATAGGTTGGTTTTCATTCCAAACTTCTAGGACCAATAATAAGCGAGTTATAAGCACTTTTATGTTTGGCTATCCTCATTTGACCTTGAAGGAGGGTTCCAAGGTCAAATCGGACCATATTAACAGATTCCCAGCCCATGATTTCCTACAGGTTGGATACAATGATTTACTCAACAGTGAGAACCTGAAAGAAGCTATTGCTCAGCTATGCCATGACATAGAGGTCTGCAATTTCACTATGTTATAGCTGACCAAAACGTCTGTGAATAACATATTTAACAAAATACTCTAAATGTAATAGTTTTCAAGTTACAACTTATTTACTCAAGAGTGAGAACCTCAAAGTAACTATTACTCAGCTATGCAATGAGCTACATGTCTGAATTTTTGCTCTGTTATAGCTGACCTAAAAGTAGGTGAACAACATATTTAAGCAAAATACTGTAAATGCAATAGTTTTCAAGTTACAACTGATTTACTCAATAGTGAGAACCTGAAAATAGCTATTGCTCCGCTATGCCATGAGCTATAGGTCTGTATTTCACTATGTTATAGCTAACCCAAAAGTAGGTGAACAATATATTTTAACAAAATACTCCAAATGCAATATTTTTCAAGTTATAGCCGATTTACTCAACAGTCAGTGCCTGAGAATAGCTACTGCTCAGTTGTGCCATGAGCTACAGGTCTGTAATTTCACTATGTTATAGCTGACCCAAAAGTAGCTGAATAACATATTTGCACAAATTTCTGTAAAGGCAATAGTTTTCCAATTACAACCGATTTACTCAACAGTGAGAACTTCAAAGTAGCTATTACTCAGCTATGCAATGAGCCACAGGTCTGGAACTTCACTATGTTATAGCTGACCCCAAAATAGGTGAATAACATATTGCAACAAAATACTGTAAATGCAATAGTTTCCAAGTTATAAGTGATTTACTCAACAGTGATAACCTAAAAGTAGCTATTACTCAGCTATGCCATGAGCTACAGGTCTGAAATTTTACTATGTTATAGCTGACCCAAAAGTAGCTGAATAACATATTTATACTAAATTCTCTAAATGCAATAGTTTTCAAATTATAAGTGATTTACTCAACATTGAGAACTTCAAAGTAGCTATTACTCAGCTATGCAATGAGCCACAGATCTGAAACTTCACTATGTTATAGCTGATCCCAAAATAGGTGAATAACATATTGAAACAAAATACTGTAAATGCAATAGTTTCCAAGTTATAAACGATTTACTCAACAGTGATAACCTAAAAGTAGCTATTACTCAGCTATGCCATGAGCTACAGGTCTGAAATTTTACTATGTTATAGCTGACCCAAAAGTAGCTGAATAACATATTTATACCAAATTCTCTAAATGCAATAGTTTTGAAGTTATAAGCGATTTACTCAACAGTGATAACCTAAAAGTAGCTATTACTCAGCTATGCCATGAGCTACAGGTCTAAAATTTTACTATGTTATAGCTGACCCAAAAGTAGCTGAATAACATATTTATACGAATTTCTCTAAATGCAATAGTTTTTAAGTTACAAGTGATTTTACTCATGATGGAAGTTACTGAAAAGCCCAAAAGTAGCTATTACTCACTTAGCTATTGAGACAGGCACCCAACTTACTCACCATATTGTAGCTATGAAAAAAGTAGCTGAATAACATATTTTAACAAAATGCTCTAAATGCAACACTTTTCAAGTTATAAATGATTTTGTGCATGATTTCATGAATTTTAATGCATTAAAAATTATTAAAAAAATTTATTAAAAAAAAGGTAAGACAGATCCAGGTCTCATACTCACACAAGAGAATCTACCTCTGGCCTAGTACATATATGCAAGATATGAGAGAAATCCCTGCAATAGTCACTGAGAAAATTGTGATTAAGTGTTGAAATTTTCACACTTTTAGTGGGGGTAACCCCCTTGTAATGTCTCTAGCAAACAGACGAACAGACAGATTTGCATGCCTTGAACAATTTTTCATCCTCGATAGATAAGGTATCTTTAAAAAAAAACAGCACGTCTCTAGGCCTTGTAGTTTTGGAGGAGAAGTTGTTCACGCGGACGCGGACGCCCACGCCGCAGAGTGACGACATAAAAAGTAGGTGAAAAACACATTTAAAGAAAATACTGTAAAATTAATGTAATATTTTTGAGGTACAAGCGATTTACTCAACAGTGGAAACTTGAAGTAGCTATTCCTCAGTTATGCAATGAGCTACAGGTCTGAAAATTAAACTATCTTATAGCTGACAAAGAAAGTAGGTGAATAACATATTTAAAGAAAATGCTGTAAATGAAATAGTTTTCAAGTTACACGTGATTTACTCATTATGGAAGCTACTGAAAGGTCACAAAGTAGCTATTACTAACTTAGCTATTGGGAAAGGTTTCCAAGTTACTCACAATATTGTAGCTATGGATAAAGTAGTCTGCAAAATTCACAATGTTATAGCTGATCCAAAAGTAGATGAATAACAAATTTACAGAAAAAACTCTAAATGTAATAGTTATCAAAATACAACCGATTTACTCAACAGTGAGAAAACGAAGGTAGCTTTTGCTCAGATATGCAATGAGCTACAGGTCTGCAATATTACTATGCTGTAGCTCATCCAAAAGTAGGTGAATAACATATTTAAACACAATTCTCTAACAGGAATAGTTTTCAAGTTACAAGTGATTTATGCAACAGTGAAAACCTGAAAGTAAATATTGCTCAGCTATGCAACGAGCTACAGGTCTGCAATTTTACTATATTATAGCTCACCCAAAAGTAGTTTAATAACATATTTATAAAAAATTCTCTAAATGCAATAGTTTTCAATTTACAAGTAATTTTACTAACTATGGAAGCTACTGAAAAGTCAGGAAGTAGCTTTTACTCACTTAGCTATTGGGAAAGGTTTCCAAGTTACCTTGTTGTAGCTATGGATAAAGTAGCTGAGTAACATACTTTAACAAAATACTCTAAATGCAATACTTTTTTAGTTATAATTGATTTAGTGCACGATTTCATGAATTTTAATGTCTTAAAAATTATGTTAAAATTCATTAAAAAAATAGACCAAGGACGCATTTGATGTATCCAATGGAAAAGGACAACTAACATGGTTTTGAAGATAAACAGCATTTTTCAATAATAAGCAAGTTGTAAGCACTTTTAAGTTTGCCTACCCTCATTTGACCTTGAAGGAGGGGCCTGATTAGGCGTACACAGAGAATTTTTGCTGGACATCTGTTAGCCTTCTCCTGATTGTTGAAGTGTACCACTTTCTCAGATGTCCCTTGATCAAACTCCTTTATGTTATGCGTTAAGCAGCTACTTCACTAGCTGTCAGAATTTCAACTGCTTCATTCAGATTGACTTTTTTACCTTCTCTCTAAACATCCATGCTCTTGTAGCCTTGTCTTTCCTCCCAAGAACGACACGGTCTCTTAACAAACTGTCAGTCATTGCTTCAAAGTTGCAAGACTTTGAAAGTAGTCTTGGTCTGTTAACCCACTGATCCACATTTTCATTGGGTCCTTCATCACATGAACAGAACATATACAATCCGTAAATCTCATTTTGGTTTGGTTTGAAATAACTTTCCAGTGCCTTTCTACACTTTGCTGGGTCTTTGCAGTTTTCATCGGTTATCTCATGATTTCTTAAGAATCTAAAACAATCTCTACCCATAACAGATCTTAAAGTTGCAACCCTTACATTCTTTTATTTCTCCCTTAGTCCAGTGGTAATTTCGTTATTTTGCCATTCAGCTATCAAAAATGTCCAATTACTAAATAAGTCACCTTTCAGCTTCATTGGAGCTGGAAAAGGGATATTAACAAAAGCCATTCAGAATAGTTTCAATGTTCTGTGCATTATATGCTGTTATCACTATTTGTATCCTATTATGAGATGTATTCCTCTCTAATAGTCTCTAATATTGTACATATAAATGCCTGTGGCAAGGCTAATAAGAGTGCACAAGTTGTTTTTATAAAGTGGGATGAAATGTTACATGTCCCAGACTTCGTATATTTCAGTCTATTCCACTTGTGTACATTGCTGGCTTTAAAAATGAAGCAATTACAATATTGTAGGTCATTGCTTTCATTAACAAAAAATGTGTCCAGTGTATAAATTAACAAATTATGTGAAACCTATATTATCTGTATATAATGTCAGTAACACAGGATATTATTTTTATAATGTACTGTGGCATAGTACAGGAAATAAAGTGAATACAATGTATATTATTATATGGACTTGTGAAATATTATTTGTATTCATCTTGGGCACATCGATCACCAATATACCATCGGACAATGATATAAACTGGTCTGATATTCAAGAGCTGATTAAATTGGGGAAACAATCCGTGCATCTTAACAAGGCTACATGGTGTTTTCATCCTTGAAGTTTAAAACAGTGTCTTTCTGGCAGTGGCAATTCTCATTTAGTGAGTGTTAAAAAAGGGTTGAATCTACTACTAAGGTAGCCTTGCTGAAGGCTCAAATTTCTTTGCAGTTAGGGAAAGTTTTCAGTTCAGATAATGGAGTTTCAGTGTCTATAATGTACTCGTACACATACTGACTATACAGCTAAGAAAAACTCTGACACAGTTCTTTCTCTAGACATGTATGAGTGCTTTATGACTACCAAATATCTGTGTGCATGTTTGAAAAGATATCATGCAAATTTGAGCCTTAAGCAAGGCTACTACTAAGGTGGCATGAACCTGTATATTTTTACAAAACCAGGTTGCAAAGAAAATACACTTGTGCGAGATATGAAGGCCAACTGTGAAACATTTCAAAAAAATAAAAAAACAACTTCCATGTGATTGTAAGATGTGTTAGTAGAATAACATGTGTACCTTGTCTTTAGTCATTTACACAGAAGATATGACTTGTTACACCTGAATTTATAACACAACTTATCTGCAGGTAAGTAATATAGGATATTAGCAGTATTAATTTTAGGAAAGCCAAAAGATTTCCTATAGGTTGGTTTCACACCCAAAACCTCTACAACCAATAATAAGCGAGTTATAAGCACTTCTAAGTTTGGCTATCACCGTTTGACCTTGAAGGAGGAGCCAAAGGTCAAATTCCATCACACCAGAAGATTCCCAGCCCATGATTTCCTACATGTTGGTTTACCATCCCAAACCTCTAGGACCAATAATAAGCAAGTTATAAGCACTTCTAAGTTTGGCTATCCTCGTTTAAAGGCCCAAGGTCAAATCCCTCCACACCAGAAGATTCCTAGCCCATGATTTCCTACATGTTCGTTTACCATCCCAAACCTCTAGGACCAATAATAAGCAAGTTATAAGCACTTCTAAGTTTGACTATGCTCGTTTGACCTTGAAGGAGAGGCCCAAGGTCAAATCTGACCACACCAGAAGATTCCCAGCACATGATTTCCTATATGTTGGTATACCATCCCAAACCTCTAGGACCAATAATAAGCGAGTTATAAGCACTTCCCAAAATTCTAGGACCAATAATAAGCGAGTTATAAGCACTTTTACGTTTGGCTATCCTCGTTTGACCTTGAAGGAGGGGCCCAAGGTCAAATCCGACCACACCAGAAGATTCCCAGCACATGATTTCCTATATGTTGGTTTACCATCCCAAACCTCCAGGACCAATAATAAGCGAGTTATAAGCACTTTTATGTTTGGCTATGCTAGCTTGACCTTGAAGAGGCCCAAGGTCAAATCTGACCACACCAAAAGATTCCCAGCCTATGATTTCCTATATGTTGGTTTACCATTCCAAACCTCTAGGGCCAATAAAAGCGAGTTATAAGCACTTTTAAGTTTGGCTATGCTCGTTTGACCTTGAAGGAGAGGCCCAAGGTCAAATCCAACCACACCAAAAGATTCCCAGCCCACGATTTCATATATGTTGGTATACCGTCCCAAACCTCTAGGACCAATAATAAGCGAGTTATAAGCACTTTTAGGTTTGGCTGTCCTCGTTTGACCTTGAGCGAGGGGCCCAAGGTCAAATCTGACCACACCAGAAGATTCCCAGCACATGATATCCTACATGTTGGTATACCATCCCAAACCTGTAGGACCAATAATAAGTGAGTTATAAGCACTTCTAAGTTTGGCTATGCTCGTTTGACCTTGAAAGAGGGGCACAAGGTCAAATCCGACCACACCAGAAGATTCCCAGCACATGATTTCCTATATGTTGGTTTACCATCCCAAACCTCTAGGACCAATAATAAGCGAGTTATAAGCACTTTTATGTTTGGCTATGCTCGTTTGACCTTGAAGAAGAGGCCCAAAGGTTAAATTTGACCACACCAAAAGATTCCCAGCCTATGATTTCCTACATGTTGGTTTACCATTCGAAACCTCTAGGACCAATAATAAGCGAGTTATAAGCACTTTTAAGTTTCGCTATGCTCGTTTGACCTTGAAGGAGAGGCCCAAGGTCAAATCCGACCACACCAAAAGATTCCCAGCCCATGATTTCCTATATGTTGGTATACCATCCCAAACCTCTAGGACCAACAATAAGCGAGTTATAAGCACTTTTAGGTTTGGCTATCTTCGTTTGACCTTGAACGAGGGGCCCAAGGTCAAATCTGACCACACCAGAAGATTCCCAGCACATGATTTCCTATATAATGGTATACCATCCCAAACCTCTAGGACCAATAATAAGTGAGTTCAAGGCTTAATCTTAGCAAATTTTTTATGAACCGATAATCAATCGCCCGTCAATCGGACAATTATGGCCTGATTGATCCCAATATCGACTGGCGCCTAGATTCTTCTGTCAGGAATGTGCATACCAAATTTGGTTGACCCACACCCGGTACTTTCTGAGGAAATCTAGTGAAAAGGAAGTAAATTTTTTTTTGAATTTTTGATAATGTGACCTTGATAAAGGTCAAAGGTCAAATTTATGCCTGTCAAAAAATTTCCCCACGCCTATAGAAGACAACTGCCAAATATCATTTGGACAGGCCTAATAACAAGGGAGATATTCAAGGGAGACGATAATGCGGCGGCCGACTGAAAACCGGAGGTGAAACCAATAGGCGTCCCCTTTTCAAGGGACGCTTAATTAGGACATAGTTGAACCTTTATAGTTTCACAACAGAAAGACCTGACACTGGTTTCAGGTTGGTCCCAGCCAAGAAGTTGTTTGAATTCAAAGTTGAGACTTGGTCTCAGGAAAGAACAAATCAGACTATTTCTCGTCTCAGACTTAAAACTACGTGGTGAATACTGGCCCAGGAAGTAATACCATATTTTAAGGTTCAGGGCTGAGATTCCAAATCATGACCTAAAAGTCAAAAAGCAGTTTCAATGGATTTTGGATTATTCAATGTGGAGTGGTTTCACACCGACCAGGTTTATGGAGGTCTGAACCCGACAATGATAAATATCTGACCAAAAACCAGTGTTGATTCTAGAAATTTTGAAATGTGGGGGCAGTTCCCCCCCATGTCCGAAAAATGTGGGGGCTTGGTCAATAAAAATGGGAACTTGTACCTCCGCCAAAGAGGGATTAATTTCGGAAGCACTTGTCTATCCGTATCTTTGTTAGCAGGATTACACAAATGCTACTGTATGGATCTTTGTGAAAAAAAATAGAAGATGGAAACTGATCCAACTTAGATCACATTAATTTTTACGGCAAGGTTATGTCCCGGGATGTCCCGATATGTAACTTTTGGCTATATGTCGGGAAGTGCTTCATCTAGGGAAGTGCTTTATATCACGGGATGCCTTGTTTTAGGATTGTAGCAATATTTTACAAAATGAAAGCCTCAAAAAATATCAAATACTTTAAACTCAGAACTTACGGCCGTAGCACCAACTCATTAATATTCATGAGAAGATATGAGGTCGTGGATTTCTAGGGTTTTTCTTACAATATTTTATTAAATGGAAGCTTCAATGAAGATCAAATACCTTAAACTTGAGAACTTACGGCAGTAGCACCAACTCATTAATATTCATGAGAAGATGTGAGGTCACAGATTTCCTGGAAAACTAACGATAAAAAATCAACCAATGAAATTATTTCCTGACATTTAGCCAGTAATTTACATATCGGGATGTCCTGTGATTTAACCACTGCGTAATTTTTATTACTTATCTGAATCAGTGCTTGGATAAAAAAAATTAAAGACCTGGGGCCATATTCTACAATACTTTTCTAGCAATATTTTTTTAAATAGAAGCGCCTCGATGAAAGACCAAATGCTTTAAACTGGGAAACTCATGGCCATAGCACCCAAGTCATTAATATTCATGAGATGATATGAGGTCATAGATTTCCGATTTCCATTGGGGTTTTCTAGCAATATTTTATAAAATGGAACCCTCAACAAAGATCTAACACTTTAAGCTTGAGAACTCACGGCCATAGCTCCCAACTCATTAATATTCATGAGAAGATATGAGGTAACACACATGCTGTATGAATTGGTTCAACAGTATTGTTGTTAGTATCTGACTTTTGCATCATCCACTTTCAAACTGTAGTATCCGTTTTGATGTCATATGAAATAACATTTTTCACTGAAAAAACGACCAAATATAGCCTTCATGATGATAAAATTAAAGGATTCTCGCGAAACGATCGGTGCCCCTCCATTTTGTAAACATGCGGGATCGCGTCTTCTACCGAACGCGCCGAATATACCGAATTGCGGGCTAGTACTAAAACTCGCGAGATATCGCGTATCCCGCGCTCTAGAAGCATCACTGAAAACTATAGCCAACTCTCCCACTGACCTTTACTCAATTCTACATAGCTAGTCAAAGTTTAGGGTGTTACATCCATTCAACAGTGAGGGTCGTAGAAATACAAGCCCAAGCACTCCCACAAGTGAGACTCCAAGAGACATGGCCAAGTACCTGCTAAATTTGCTCACCACTAAGCCACACTGGACCTCTCTTCTTCACTGCTAGACTCTTATAGGTACAGGCCAAAATAATTTCCCAGATGTTGCAATAACCACTGGGCCACCTTGTAACTGGAGATGCACATTTGACATCAAACAGCAGATCAACCAGCAAAGGAAGGCCTAAAATGTGCCCACTTTATATTTTTTCTTACATGAAGCTTATGATGGAAGAAACAAATTGAAATTGCTCAATATAACTGTTCTCTAACGCTATATCTTAAACGCTACATTAAAAGTTATCTCCCAAGCAGCCAAGGATCCGTAAGTTACATTTAAGATCACTTCAATGATCATTGAAAGCCCACTACTAAATGAACTGAAGAGAGGCAATAAGTAACGCCAATAAGTAGATGTATTTCATGTGAAATTCCTGCCAGCTGTTTCAATTCTTTGAAAAGGTGGGCATAATTTTTTGTTAAATACAAAGTTTCTTGTCTGAATGTAAAAAAAGAAAGACTTTTTCACAACAGTCTTTTTATTAGTGTAAAATGGCTGTCACAAATATTTAACAGTTTATTTCTTTGCTTGTGCCTTCAATACTTTGACCACAATCTTCTGTTCTTCAATTAAGAATGCACGCACAATTCTGAAAATACATAAAAGTTACATAACCAACCATATTTATAGTAGAAATATATACACGGGCTCTGTGTCAGCTGACTGTGTGTTTTCAGTTTCAGATTAGAAGTGATAGAAGAACACAAAATTGCAAATTTAATAAGTAAATTAAATTTTTATAAGTTAATACCCTATCCAATGGACAATAGCTTATCCGGTCGGCGCGGACCGGCCCGCCAAACATCAGAAAAAGACGTCCTGTGTCTCCACCGGCCAGGCCGGCCCAGTACTGTGCACTCGCCAGATGGCGTGTCATACTTCCTTCCTGTCTAGACAGCGTGACGTCATAGCATCTTTTTCGTTGTCTAAACCTATTAGACCCCTAGTAAACTGAAAGCGGGGTCGGTGGGAGGGTCTTGTGTGTCCATTGGATAGGGTATTAACTTATAAAAATTTAATTTACTTATTAAATTTGCAATTTTATTGCGTTAATACATCCTATCCAATGGACAATAGCTGAATAACTACCGCTTGGTCGGCGGGTAAGTTACTAGGGACTAAAAAACTTGAACTCATGCAGACTAATGACAATACCTTTTTTAAAACTGGGTAGACTTGAAGTCTAAACCCTTAAGGCTATGGTCGAATATCATCATCCGGTTATCCGGATTGGAACCGTCAGAGTCGACCTTGCCGCCCCCCCCCCCCCCCCCCCCCCCCCCTTTTTTACAGACCTGCTCTGAGGTAGGGGAAGAGAGGGATGAGTTCAGTCCCATAAAAATTAAGCCTCCCGGAGGAAGTACGTGAGATTTTTTTTTTTTTTTTTTTTTTTATTACTCTTTAACTATATGTGCAATATATACAGATATGTACAAGTACTTACATATGTACATCTCTCCTCTAGGTACCGGTCTGTTGGTGGATCTGCTGAGCAGCCACGACCGGTCCAAGATGGTAGAGCTCTGAGTCAGCCCAAGCCACATCCTTCAGGTAGAATTGGGTGAAGGTATTATGAGATTTCCAGTGGCAGGCTGCTAGGATCTGCTCTAAGGATACTCCAGACTGGAAAGCCTTAGAAGCCGCAAAAGCCCTGACATCATGAGCTTTAACTTGATGTAGGGTGTGGGCCTGATGATCAGAGAGCTCATAACATAGGATCACAGTCTGCTTGATCCATGAGGAGATAGTGGCAGGGGAGATGTCTTTGTCGAAACCTTTCTTGAAGGAGACAAAGACTAACTCCTTGTGTTGCCTGAGGTCTGAAGTCCTGTCCAAATAGTAGCGCAAAGCTCTGACTGGACAGAGGGATCTGTCAGACTTGAGGGATCTATCTGGAGTAGGAGCCAGGGCTGGTATGACCACTGGGGCTACACTCTCTGGACCCTCCTTGGCCAGCTGGTTCTTAGAGAGAAAGCTGGGGGATGGAAAAAGAGACACCTTAGACCAATCGGATTGATGTCTGATGTTCTTGTGCTGCCATGCATGGATCTCACTCCTTCTTTTGCCAGAGCCCAGGGCCAAAAGGAAGACAGTTTTGAAGGTCAGATGCTTCAGAGATGCCTCCCTAAGCGGTTCGAAAGGAGCCCTTGTCAGCTGGTGTAATACCAGGGAAAGGTTCCAGGAGGGTATTCCCCTCCGCCCTCTGGGTCTATCTCTGTGGAAACTTTCCAAGAGACGAGTGAGATTATCATCTTTGCTGATATTGACTGTTGTATTACCCAGTTTATCAGCAATGGCAGACCTGTATCCATCAATGGTGCTGGGCTGTAACTTCTTGTCCTCAAAGAGGTACATTAGGAAGTCAGCCACCGACTTTACAGGTGGTGACCTGAAGTCCACCTGATTAGAGACGCACCACTTTGTAAAAATGGCCCACTTTGCCTCATAGACTGATCTGGTAGATCTTCTTTGAGGAGCCTCAATTCTTGCTGCCACTGCCTCAGAGAAGCCCTGCTCTTTGATTGTTGTGGCTCTAGGAGCCAGGCATGGAGATTTAGATTTGTCAGATTTCTGTGAGGGATCTGATTGAAGGGCTGTGTCAGCAGGTTGGGCTGGTTGGGCAGGCTTAGAGGGATCTGGCTGGACATGATCACTAAGTCCCAGAACCAAGGCATGTTGGGCCACCCCGGAGCAATCAGAATGAGTCTCTTGCACGGGGAGTCTTGCAACTTCTCCACCACTTTGCCCAATATGGCGGTCGGTGGGAAGGCGTATGCATCCAGATCCTCCAATGACAGTGTGAGTGCGTCCACTGCTACTGCCAGAGTGTCCGGCACCGGAGACACAAACAGAGGTAACTTGTTGTTGAACCTCGTGGCAAATAGGTCTATCTGAGGTGGGTGCCATTTTCTGCACAAGTCCTGAAAAATGTCCGGAAGGAGGGACCATTCTGTTTGGATGGTCTGATTTAGCCTGGATAGTTTGTCTGCTATTACATTTAGTCGGCCAGGGATATGTCGGGCTTTTAGGGTCACTTGACGCTGGGAACACCAGGTCAAGATTCTCCACAGTAGAGCACACAGTGGGCCCGACCTCATTCCCCCTTCCTTGTTTATGTAGGCCACTACTGTTGCATTGTCTGTGGCCACTAGGACAATTTTGTTTGTGCATAGATTTTGGAACTCTTTTAAGGCCAAGAGGACTGCTTTTAGTTCCAAATAATTTATGTGCAGCTTGCTTTCCGGCACTGACCAGGACCCCCTTGCAGTGAACTCGTTTAAATGAGCGCCCCACCCTTCTTTTGATGCGTCTGTAAAAATTTGCAGAGCATGCTTTATAGGGTGTAGTGGTTGACCTTGAAGCACATTGCTTTCATTTAGCCACCACTGCAAGTGTGGGTGCAAGGACCTGGGTAGAGGAATGACCTTTTCCAGGGATTCTGGTACCCTCCAATTGTTTTTGAGATGCCACTGTATGGGTCTCATATGTAACCGGCCTAGGTGAACCTGTTTCTCTGTGGCTGTTAATAGACCGATCAAGGACATGAACTGCCGGACCGGACAAGCCGGTAGTAGAAGCAGTGTTTGAATCTTCCCTTGAAGGCTTTGCCACCGGTCCGGTGTCGGTCTGACCCGGCCGGACTTGAGGTCGAACTGGTAGCCTACGAAGTTGAACACTTGTTGAGGCTCCAGCTCTGATTTTTCTAGATTCACCAGCCAGCCTAGATCCTGGCACATCTCGACCAGGATCTGGGTGTGGTGGAGACAGGTTTGGTGGGATCTGGCTCTGACCAACCAGTCGTCTAGGTACTGGTGGATTCTTATACCCTTGTGTATAGCCATCAATTTCACCTCCTTTGCCAATACAGTGAACTCCATGGGCGCTGTGGACAGACCAAAAGGCAGTGCTTTGAATTGGTAGGTCCGACCCTGGACATGAAATCTGAGATATTTCCTTGATTGTTCCTGTATTGGTATATGGAAGTAGGCATCCTTGAAGTCTACTGAGGTTACCCACTCCCCTTGCTGGAGGGATGTCCTGATGGTTTCCGGTGTCTCCATTTTGAACTTCTCCTCCTTGAGGAAAAGATTTAGTTTGCTTAGATCTAGTATAGGTCTCCACTTGTTGTTGGGTTTGGGTACCAGAAAAAGTCGGTTGAAAAACCCTAGAGATGTTTGATTGTGGACCAACTCTATTGCATTTTTGTCCATAAGCTGATGTAATGCCTCCAACAGGTAGCTGTTCCTGTGGGGATTGACATAACGGCTTATGACGGTGGGAGACCTTGCAAGGTTTGGCCGGATCCGAAAGGGGAGGGTGTAGCCCTCTCTCAAGATTTGAACTATTTTCGGTCTGGCACCTCTTTCCAGCCAAGTTTGCCAAAAGTTTTGAAGTCTGGCCCCTACAGGCAGATCTTTTACAACAAGAGGGACATTTGTCACAGATTGGACACAAGGCAATTGAATGACAGAAGAAGCACCTTTGACATGTTTTAATGTACAACCTTTTAAATTTACAGCTGACAAGCCAGGACTTATTCCTTTCCTTTGCGGATGCCCGGTTGCAGAATGAACATGGCTGACAACATTTAAATTTACATTTGTTTTCAACGATTGAACAGTCAATGTCTCTTTGGGGGTGCTCCCGGCCAGCAGCCGTGCCTTTAAACTTGTTACATAGTAATTGTCATTTATACGGCTGCTGGCCCTTGGCTGGTCGTGAGGAATACTGATGTTTTCCTTTCCCGCGTCTGTACTGGCTGTGAGAGGATACGTTTTTCCATGCCGGTCGGTCCTGTTTCTTAGGGTCAGACTTCCTATCTTGACGTTCATAGGGGTGATATCTGCCCTTCTTGTAAACCGACCCAGAGCGATTTCTGTCGAAATTAGCAATATCCTCCTCTGCTTGCTTGATAACTGAGTCCCGGAACAATGTATCTAACTCCAATGGGGTTGCCCTTAAAGCATTTAAAGTGTCCGCCTTCACTCCAGCCTTGAGATATGATAAATACGAGTCACGTCTTAAAAGAGTGGTGTTGGTCATATTCACAAAAACAAAATCCGTTAGGTGTTCCATAGCCTTGGCCATGGCCTGACAAACACTGGAGTTGAAGTCTAATAAAAACTGGAGTTCATCTGTAGCAGCCGACACCTTGTTTGCTGCTTTGCCCTTGGATTCAGTCCGGATGGTACGGAGCTGAGCTTGCATGTTCTGCTGGACTTTGAGTACACAGCGATTGAAACCAGCAGCTTGGTTGCATATTATGGATGATTCCCGGGCTGATCTCTCCCACTTTCTTAAATTTTCCTGGGAAATAGGTCTGGAAAGTGGTGGATTTGAAGCTATGCCAGCTTGACGCGCAATCCTAAGATAGGTGCTGTTAATGCGGGAAGAGGAGGTATTCCAAGATTTTGGTGTGGAGCCAGATACCTTGTTTTCAGAGTGCACACCGTACCACTTACTCTGGGATTTGGCCGGCCGGACAAACTGGTCCCGCTGAAGAGTTCCTGCCTCAGTGGTACGTGAAGGGCAACCCTGCACAAGAGTAATGTTCAATTTGGAAAGTTTGTTGCAGAGCCATTCGTCCGTTGGGAGGTTGACGGATACCTTGCCAGGATGTTGGAGTTTGGGTCCGGCAAAGGGGTTGTCATCTGACGTCTTGGTGCCGGAGTCCAGGTCCGGAACATGAGTCCACCCCATGTAGGACCGAATCCCTCTCATAGTTTCTCTGTAAGACTGTTCTTCAGAGAGGGATTGGTCGGGGTCGGTGATAGAAACGTCATGGTCATCAGACAATTCCCCTTCTTCCGGGTACAGATCAACTGGAGGTCTATCCGACATAACACTTTCTGAGTCTGAGTCACTGGACGAACTTTCCCTTCTGGATAAATCAAAGGCAGTGGAAAATGACCTCTTAGCAGGCTGGCTAGAAATCCCTGAGGTTTCCGGTCGGTGAGAGGGTTGAGAAGAGTCAGAACCGGCCTTAGAAGCAGTGGTGACATCCACATGGTCGGTAGCCGGTGGCACTGAGGTAGTTGGTCGGTCTGAAGGTTGAGAAGTTGAAGAAGGCTTCAGGAAAGGCTGAGTGCTGATAGCCGTGGCTGGTGGAGCGTGAGTTGGAGTGACCTTGACAGCACTAAATGTCGGTTCCTGGTCTAATGTTTTGGCCAACAGTAATGCCTCCAAGCGGTTGAACCGATCCGACCACTTTTGCTCCATAAGGTCAAGTTTCTGGTCGGTGGATTCAGCAGGAGGTCGGTGAGATGACTTGACCGACTTGTCCGGCTTTTTGGAGGTAGTGGCTTTCTTGTCCTTCTTCTTCTCTTCTTTCTTTCTCTTCTCGACCGGCTTATCACTCAAATCAGAAGGCCCGGCTGGGCTCTGACCATCCACGACCCCCATTACCGTCACCAAAGACGGGTCTACAAGGGTGGGACTGAGAGTGTCATCTACAACAGGGTTCTTGGATGGAGTTGAAGACTTCATATCCCGCTTCTCCTTTTTTAATTTATACGATGGCGTTGATAGCTGGGACAACTGTTCAGGGGTGAGAGTATTACAGTGACGACAATTAGCCCCTTCCTTTTCTACACAAGGATCCGTCCCTTTCTTTTTATCACGACAGCGTGCACAAACTGCGTGTGGGTCAAACCCCGCCATCATATGGCCACAACCACCCCTACGTTGACTAGGAGAAGACATAATAAGCTATGAGTCTTCTAGAATCCAAAGAACAAATAAAGAAATGAAATATATAACAGTTCAGTAGATAATACTTGAAAATAAAATTCACTGAGAAAATCCGTGCACCATGTACATGCGCCAAACGAAAAAGATGCTATGACGTCACGCTGTCTAGACAGGAAGGAAGTACGACACGCCATCTGGCGAGTGCACAGTACTGGGCCGGCCTGGCCGGTGGAGACACAGGACGTCTTTTTCTGACGTTTGGCGGGCCGGTCCGCGCCGACCGGATAAGCTATTGTCCATTGGATAGGATGTATTAACGCAATAAAAGTTGTGAACTGCAAATGTTATTCAGAAGTAAAGTAACAAGTTAACTATTAAGGTGTGAAAAGTAGGTAGAAAACATAACAAAATACACTAAATGCAATAGTTTTCAAGTTACAACTGACTAATTAGTGAGAACCTGAAAGTAGCTATTGTTCAGCTATGCCTTGAGCTACATGTCTGTAATTTTACTATGTTATAGCAAACCCAAAAGTAGATGAATAACAGATGTTAACAAAATTCTCTAAATGCAATAGTTTTCTAGTTATAACTGATTTACTAAACAGTGATAATCTCAAAGTAGCTATTGCTCAGCTATGCAATGAGCTACAGGTCTGCAATTTCACCATGTTATAGCTGACCCAGAAGTAGGTGAATTATGTGTTTAAACAAAATACTCTAAATGCAATAGTTTTCACTTTACAACTGATTTACTTAACAGTGATAACCTCAAAGTAGCTATTTCTCAGCTATGTAATGATGTTACAGGTCTGCAATTTCACTATGTTATAGAGGACTGAAAATTAGGTGAATAACATATTTAAAGAAATTACTGTAAATGCAATAATTTTAAAGTTACAACTGATTTACTCAACAGTGAAAACCTCAAAGTAACTATTGCTCAGCTATGGCATGAGCCACAAGTCTATGGTATAGCTGACCCATAAGTAGGTGAATAACATATTTAAAGAAAATACTCTAAATTTAATAGTTTTCGTGTTACAACTGATTTACTCAACAGTTATAACCTGAAAGTACCTGTTGCTCAGCTACACATTGATGTTACAGGTCTGCAATTTCACTATGTTATAGCTGACCCCAAAATAGGTGAATAACATATTTAAACAAACTACTCTAAATGCAATAGTTTTCATGTTGTAAGTGATTAACTCAACAAGGATAACCTAAAAGTAGCTATTATTCGGCTATGCAATGAGCTACAGGTTTGCATTTTTACTAGTTATAGCTGACCCAAAAAGTAGATGAATAACATATTTCAACAAAATACTGTAAATGCAACAGTTTTCAAGTTACAACTGATTTACTTAACAGTGAGAACATCGAAGCAGCTATTGCTCAGCTATGTCATGACCTACAGGTCTGCAATTTACTATGTTATAGCTGACCCAAAAGTAGATGAATAACATATTTAAACACAATAATGGAAATATGTTTTAAAGTTACAAGCGATTTACTAAACAGTGATAACCTCAAAGTAGCTAGTATTCAGCAATGAGCTACAGGTCTGCAATTTTACTATGTTATAGCTGACCCAAAAGTTGGTGAATAAGATATTTTAACAAAATACTGTAAATGCAATAGTTTTCAAGTTATAAGTGATTTTACTCATTATGGAAGGTACTTAAAAGTTAGAAAGTAGCGAATACTCACTTAGCTCTTGGGATACACTCCCAAGTTACTCACCATGTTGTAGCTATGGAAAAAGTAGCTGAACAACATATTTTAACAATATTTTTTTTAATTTTATATTTTAACATATATGTAAGATAAGAGAGAAATCCCTTGAATAGTCAAAGAGAAAATTGTGTAAAAGAGTTGAAATTTTCACACTTTAGGTGGGGGTACCTCGCTTCTAACACCTCTGGGGAACATACGAACAGACAGACCTGCATGCCTTGAACAATTTTTCTTCCTCAATAGATAAGTTATCTTTTGAAAGTATCAGCACGACTCTGGGTCTTTAGTTTTGGAGTTGAAGTTGTTCACATGGACGCTGACACCGCAGAGTGATGCCATAACGTCAGCTGACTGACAAGTCAGCTGACATAATAAAATAGAAATCTATCCAGGTTTTCTTTAAAAAAAAGAAAAAATCTCCCATTACTTCTAAACATCACAATGGCAAAGTATGTTTCATGTGTCTAGCCATTTGGGGTGTTATTGTGGCAAACCATGAGAACTGATTTTCCTTGTGACAAGACTGGTTCAAGAATCACAAGGATATGCAGCAAAAAATAAAAATAGGCAACCTCAACAGGCAAGAACCCCAGCCCGCAGGTACAACCCCATAGGCAACATCAAGATTTGGAAAAAATCTAAGAACAACTTCAGTTGTAAAGTATACAGAACCCACAAGATTTGTCAAATATAATCTTCATATAGTTGAAGAAGGGGAACCTTACATATTTTATTCTTTCATGATGAGAGATCTAAGGCCAAGGGCCAATATACGACACATATGGCTATTTTAGTATGACGACCCCACTTAAAGCAGGGACCAAAGGTCAAATTTGTCACTTGTAAAAGATTCAAAGGCCATGGGTTCTTACAAGTTCTAACTAGACCTACACATCGGAAAACCAATGCAAATTTGTATCCACCGAAAAGACAACTCACCAAAGCCAGTGAACCATCGTTTGACCTTAAAGGAGGGGCCCCAAGGTCAAATCTGAAAACATCATCAGATTCCCAGCACATGACCTCCTAAGTTGGTTTCACTTTGCAAACCTTTAGGACAAATAATAAGCAAGTTATAAGCACTTTTACATTTGGATATCCTCCTTTGACCCTGAAGGCACCCAAGGTCAAATCCGACCATACTAAAATATTCCCAGCCCATGATTTCCTATAGTTGGTTTACCATCCCCAACCTGTAGGACCAACTAGAAATAGGACGCCCTGTTGATAGTAGCTGCGACATATGAATAGAAACAGGATAGCATAGAAGAACAAACATTATCATGTGTAAAGTCCACCCCATGAACCTTTTGCCAAAATTGTACAGTAGTCTTACAAGACCCTGTTTCATTTGTAAAATATATCAATGATGCTTAAATATTTATTAGTGTACATGTAAATTATTTCAGCTTCATGCCTTTTTGCATTGGTTGGGTCGAAAATTTTGATGAAGTCACTCTATCTTGCACGGTTAAGAAGATAGAAGCAAATTTCTGTTTTTCTATTTTTGGCAAAAATTCGAAAATTCAAAATGGCCGCCATTTTTGGGAAGAGGAAATTTTTTTTGAAAATTGCCAAGAGTACATTTCTTAGATACCGTATGGGTCGAAAATTTCAACGAAATAACTCTTTTTGGCACGGTTAAGGAGATAGAAGCAAATTTGTGTTTTTCCATTTTGGGCAAAAATTCAAAATGGCCGCCATATGTGGGGAGGGGAAAATTTTTTGAAAATTGCCAACAGTACATTCCTTAGATACCCTGTGGGCCAAAAATTTCGACGAAATCGCTCTATCTCGCACGGTTAAAGAGATAGAAGGAAATTTGTGTTTTGCCATTTTTGGCAAAAAATTCAAAAATTCAAAATGGCCGCCATTTTTCGGGAGGGGAAAATTTTTTGAAAATTGGAAAGAGTACATTCCTTATATACCCTGTGGCCCGAAAATTTCGATGAAATCGCTCTATCTCGCACGGTTAAAGAGATAGAAGGAAATTCGTGTTTTGCCATTTTTGGCAAAAAATTCGAAAATTCAAAATGGCCGCCATTTTTCGGGAGGGGAAAATTTTTTGAAAATTGGAAAGAGTACATTCCTTAGATACCCTGTGGGCCGAAAATTTCGATGAAATCGCTCTATTTCGCACGGTTAAGGAGATAGAAGGAAATTTGTGTTTTGCCATTTTGGCAAAAAATTCGAAAATTCAAAATGGCCGCCATTTTTCGGGAGGGGAAAATTTTTTGAAAATTGGAAAGAGTACATTCCTTAGATACCCTATGGGCCGAAAATTTCAACGAAATCGCTCTATTCTATCTCGCACGGTTAAGGAGATAGAAGCAAATTTGTGTTTTGCCATTTTTGGCAAAAATTCGAAAATTCAAAATGGCCGCCATTTTTGAGGAGGGGAAAATTTTTTGAAAATTGCAAAGATTACATTCCTTAAATACCCTTTGGGTCGAAACTTTCGACGAAATCGCTCTATCTCGCACGGTTAAGGAGATAGAAGCAAATTTGTGTTTTGCCATTTTTGGCAAAAATTCGAAAATTCAAAATGGCCGCCATTTTTGGGGAGGGGAAAATTTTTTCAAAATTGCAAAGATTACATTCCTTAGATACCCTGTGGGTCGAAAATTTCGACGAAATCGCTCTATCTCGCACGGTTTAGGAGATATGACCACATTTGCCTTTTTCAGTACTCAAAATAGCCATTTACTCATTTATTTAATTAATTACTCACTCATCTATGAAGCAATTCCCCCCAAAAGTAATCCCATACAAGCTATTAACCCAATGAACCTCCATACCAAATTTCAGAAAGATAGGCTTAATAGCATTCCTTAAAATGTCTGGAAACCAAAGAGATACTCAAAAGTAGCAAAGTAGCTATTACTCAGTTAGCTATAGAGCTATCATCACCAAAAGCAATCCCATACAAGCTATTAACCCAATAAACCTGCATGCCAAATTTGGTAAAGATAGGATAAGAACTGTTCCCTAAAATGTCTGGAAACCAAGTGTGACGCCGGACGCCAGACGGCGGAAAAAGCAAAAATAATATGTCCACCCCCCAGTGGGTGGACATAATAAGCAAGTTATAAGCACTTTTAGGTTTGGTTATACTCGTTTGACCTTGAAGATGATGACCCTACTAGATGACCCTACTAGACCTTAGGGGTGTGAAGAGTAAAAATAATTCGGGTCAATTGGTCGTGAATAAAAAATCAACTCGACATCGAGCACTCACATAGTTTAGTATCCACCACTACCCGCTGGCGAAGCCTGTCCAAGGCAGGGGACGAGGAATAATTTAAATAGCATACATTCAATACGTTGCTAGGGAGTTTTTGTAGTAAGCAATACCAGTACACTAAGATCACTCACCTTTCTCTGACACATTTGTGACATCTAGAGCCACCATATGTTCTGCTGACTGTCTTTAACCTCTTGCACATTGTGGTTCTTTCCATGGGTCTGGAGGGAGTTATCTACAAGGTATTATAGAGATTTTTATACTTACTCTAGTATCAACAAGATGCACTCAGAGAGAGCAAAACGCTCGACTCCATGTAACCCCCTCCCCCCCCCCCCCCCCCCCCCCCCCCCCCCACACACACACACACACACACAAAAAAAAACAAAAGAAAAAACAGACAAATAGTTAAACAATTAACACACAAAAACATAAACTGCTGGTGGAGGTAAAATATTGCTTTAAAGGTCACTTCTTTGTGAAAATCACGCATAGTAATTTTTTATAATGGACTGTCAAGGAATTGAAAGAAAAAGAGAAAATATAACAGAAATAATAGTTTAATAAAAATGATGACTATACCACCCTCTCTTTATCATCTTTATGTGAATTTCAAGACATACAATGAGAAGAAATATTTTTACTTAAAGACAGCAAGTATCACAAGCTGGTTCATGACCTCACAATGAGAATTGTGACATCACTGAGTAATGACATCATCAGAAGGCAAAATATTGATTTTTAACGCTCGACGATAGGAGAGGGTTATTGTAATCAGTTTGTTTCTGTCAGTCTGTCTGTCTGTCTGTGCACCGTTTTGCCCTTATAACTCAAAAACTATACCATCAATCGAGCTTAAATTTGGTGGGTAGATATTTCATGGGGTACAGACAGAATCTTCCAAATTTGGTGTAATTTGTTTGAAAATTAAAGTCAGGAGACAAGTTTTTAAATTTTTAATTGGGTATATACAGTGAAACCTACTTGTCTTCAAAAATCAATATCATGATAGGATTTCCTCCTCATAAATTCTTGCCTCATCAGATATCCTCTGTGGCTGTGAGTGTAATGTGTAGAACTTGTAATCTCATGGTTGGGGTTCAATACCAGTCAATTCTAAATTTTTTTTTTTTAAATTTTTTTTTTAGGTTTTTTAGCAATCTTTTTAAAGGTCTTTTAAAAAGAAAAGAAAAAAACACAGCATCTAAAATTTTACTGTTCAAAAAAAAAACTTTAACCAAGATAAAGTGTTCAACTTGATGGACAATAATAGATCAATTGGGCATTTTCAGAGAAATCTGATTTTCTTTATTGCATAAGTAAAAAAATCAATATTTTGCTGTCTGATGATGTCATTACTTAATGATGTCACAATGCAATTGTCATTGTGAGGTCACAAAACCTAGCTTGTGATACGTGTGATATACTTCTTCTCATTAAATTCATGTCTTGAAATTGACATAAATACAATTGAGAGGGAAGTGGTGTATTTGTCATGTTTATTTATTTCTGTTTTTTTTTTGTTTGTTTGTTTCAATTTCTTGACAGTCCATCACAAAAATTTACCCTGAGTAATTTTGACCAAGAAGTGGCTTTTAACCAATATTTTTACCTCTACCAGGAATTTATGTTTGTTGTGTGCTTTTTTGTCTATTTGTCTGCCTGTTTTTGGTGTTTAGATTACTCCAGAACTAATGAACAGATCTTTATCAAAAATTTGTGAGTAGGACCTGGTGAAAGGAAGAAATTACTAATTTTTGGGAAAGACGTGGATCATATTTTGGATACAAAAAAATCATGAATTTTCATAGGTCCCATTTCAATGTATTTTAATGATTTTTAGCTTTCTACTTCATATTTCTTCAAAAGTAATTAATAAATTTTGATGTCAAATTTGAAGTAGGAAGGGACTAGCCATGGGAAGGAGTGATTATAGTTTAGGAAAGATCCAATTAATATATTGGATACCAAGAAGCCTCCAGAATTTCTGGAAATGCCACCATGATAGATGTGTGTTATACTTTATAACACTTGTGAGACTGGTCACATCGAGTCGAGCGTTTTGCTCTCTCTGAGTGCATCTTGTTTATGTATGGGATGAAGAGAAGCAGTTTCACTGTGTATTCCCAATTAAAAATAAGAAAAACTCTCTCCTGGCTTTAATTTTCACACAAATTACACCAAATTTGGAAGAATTTGTCTGTACCCCATGAACTATCTGCCCACCAAATTTGAGCTCCATTAGTGTTATAGTTTTTGAGTTATAAGGGCCAAACGGTGCACAGACAGACAGACGGACACAGACAGACAGAAACAAACTGATCACAATAACCCTCTCCTATCGTCGAGCGTTAAAGATGCACCAACTCGACCATAGGACAGCATGCAGTGCACCAAAACTAGGTGCTACAGACAGGGTGTATCCACTAAATTTCAATATTTTTTCCATGACTTTTCAAAGAGCGAAGCTTTAAAATTAAGGACATTTACATGCTTTGTAGTGCTGTTGCGACACTCACTACTTCCGATACTATCGTTTGATAGGTCTATTATGAGCGATAATCGGATGCGTTTTTTCATATCCGGTTGCAAAGATATTAGCATATTTATATAATAAAGATAAAATATCTTTAAGGATTATTCAGCATTTTAAAATATATTTTCGGCCTTTTCACAACACAGTCCGTACAAATCTAGTCACATGACCTATCAGGAAAGCATATTAAACCATTGCTCGAATGTAGTTTCGGAATTGCATCTTTATTTTTGTTTCACACTTGGTAAGTCAATTTAATTGACGTAAAGCTTTCAAATAATCTTAAAAAACACTGTAGTTCTATTTATTTGAGGCGTACATGATATTATAATGCCATTATGCAGCACTTTATAAAGTCGCAATTAGATAATTGTTTTAATATACTGACGGTTTTCAAAGTGTTCCTACGTTTGACAATGCAAAAACAACCAAAATAAAAGAACAAATATGACCCTAAAATGATGTATTCGGGTGAGAAACAAAATATTATTTTACATTTTAATTAAATAGTTTCATTTTGAGGTGAGTTTATGAAGTCGACATGTCGGTACTCGGTCAGCCAATGTGGGCGATATTCGATGTTCATTTGCACCAGCGAGTGACAGCACTAATGCTTTGTGGCATGAAAGAGACATGTACCCGAGGCTAGTGCTGTGAAATCGCTCCAAATATTGGGTTCGATGTTTGGTGTCTTTACCAGCTAGCAAACTTTGGTCTAGATCGATCTTCAAACGTTTTCAAAACCAGTTAAAACGCAGAAATCTGACATAAAATCTTGTCACTTTGTTGAAAATATAGCAAAAATATAAAATACATGTATATTTTAAATAAATTCCGCCATATTTTCAATAAAAGAAACAGGTTTTATAGATGGGCGAAAATAGAATCCTTTGGGATGTAGTGTGATATTGGGGATTTCTAAACGTTTTGCAAAGTCTGAATTTTCAGACGTTTGAACCAAACTCCAAAATCGGGGCACTAAACGAGCGAATTATCGAACTTCTTCAAACATAGTCACAGCACTACCCGAGGCCACGAGCTCCCACCGGTTTTGCCTTTGAGAACCACTCACAAGGTTCCAGTTACAGTACAGGCAGATGTGGAAGACACCAAAATTTGATCTGATTATATAAACGTATCCTTGTATTGAAATGCTGAATGAAAGAAAGGAACAGTGCCGTTTCACGAAAGGCTGCCTATTAATTTCTAGTGCTGTGACATCGCTTCAAATATTGGGTTCGATGTTTGGTGTCTGTACAAGCTAGCGAACTTCGGTCTAGATCGATCTTCGAAACAACGTTTTCAAAACCAGTTAAAACGCAGAAATCTCACGTAAAATCTTGTCACTTTGTTGAAAATATAGCAAAAATATAAAATCCATCTATATTTTAAATAAATTCCGCCATATTTTCAATAAAAGAAACAGGTTTTATAGATGGGCGAAAATAGAATCCGTTGGGATGTGGTGTGATAATGGGGATTTCTAAACATTTTGCAAAGTCCGAATTTTCAGACGTTTGAACCGAACTCCGAAATCGGGGCAGTAAACGAGCGAACTATCGAGCTTCTTCAAACATCGTCCCAGCACTATTAATTTCCATGACTTTTTATGAATTGTCCAAAACCTGGAGTCAATTTCCATGACTTTTCCGGGCTTGGAAAAATATAATGGAATTCCATGACTTTTCCAGGTTTTCCAAGACTGGATACACCCTGTACAGAACAAAGAGGACACTTCTACAAAAGTGCAAGTTAAATGAAGGTTCTTTTTTCTACATTAGGATTATTTCGAACAAAGTTCAGACAATTTTAATGCAAGAATCTGCAACTGATAATCTTGATAATTGTAAAATTTTTGACACAAACAATATTTCTATAAAGAATTTCAAGGAACAGAAATCTAAATCATTAAACAGTGTTATGTATTCAAGAAATCAAGTGCATTGAATTGGAAAAACAAGAGAAAAATTCATGGACAAAATTTAAATTTTAAAAATCACATTGTACAGAAGTTTCCACAAGCAAATTTCTAGAAATGACACACAAACTGCTTCTTACTTCTGGCAAATTTCAGACCCTGATCTTGGATACTGATAGGTTGTTGGACACTTAAGGGAATGTCTTCAAAACCAGGGTTGGCAGTTTTATCCAAAGTGGTTTTTTCCACCCGTTTTTTTCCGGGGTTTTTTCGTCCCCTTTTGGACAAAACCGGAAAAAAAAACTTACTTAGCCAAAAAATAAATAGGTTTTATCCACTTTTGGACAAACCTGGAAAAAAAACTTTAATTTTTAAGTAAAAAAACAATAAGAATTATTTCAAATTTACTTTGTAACATATTACAAGAATAACTAGAGGATCGCTCGCAAAAAAAAAAGATAATGTTTTTGCTATGCAAAAACAAAGCGTCCCGAAAAGGATATAAAGGTGAGTGCTAAAGTATTAAGAAAATGCTTCGTTTCTAGCCTTATACTGTTGTGGCAACCAAAGTCAGCGCAGTCTGCTCTATCTAGCACGGTTTTCAAGATATAAGCATTTTTGTGTTTTGCAAAAAATTAAAAAATTAAAAATGTCCGCTATATTTGGTGAGACAAAAATATTTTGAAAATTGGCATGGCTACTCTGCAGAGATACCCAGCAGGTCAAAAATTTTGTTGAGTTCGCTCCATATAGCATGGTTTTCGAGATATAAGCTTTTTTGTGTTTTGCAAAAACTTTGAAAATTCAAAATGGCCACCATTTTTGGGGAGACAAAAATTTTTGTCAAGACCACTGCCGCGGTGTGTATCTCCCGCCGAGCATTAAAGCAGAAGAAATAGCTTTTCCGAGATATTCACAATTTTTCATTTTCGTGTGTGAAAGCTCTTCCAAAAGTAGGTGAATGAGTTATTTGAGAAAAATTGGCTATCTGCAATACTATTAAGAGATAATTCACATTTACTCATTTTGAGTAGGTGAATAATTATCTATGGGTCTGAAACTTCACCAAGTGAAACCTCTCCCACAAGTAGGTGAATGAGTTATTTGAGAAAAATTGGCTATCTGCAATACTTTTAGAGATAATTCGCATTTACTCATTTTGAGTTGAGTAATTAGCTATGGGTCTGAAACTTCACAGAGTGAAAGCTCTCCCAAAAGTAGGTGAATGAGTTATTTGAGAAAAATTGGCTATCTGCAATACTTTTAGAGATAATTCGCATTTACTCATTTTGAGTAGGTGAGTAATTAGCTATTGGTCTGAAACTTCACCAAGTGAAAGCTCTCCCAAAAGTAGGTGAATGATTTATTTGAGAAAAATTGGCTATCTGCAATACTTTTAGAGATAATTCGCATTTACTCATTTTGAGTAGGTGAGTAATTAGCTATGGGTCTGAAACTTCACCATGTGAAAGCTCTCCCACAAGTAGATGAATGAGTTATTTGATAAAAATTGGGTATCCGCAATACTTTTACAGATAATTAGCATTTACTCATTTTGAGTAGGTAAATAATTAGCTATGGGTCTGAAACTTCACCATGTGAAAGCTCTCCCAAAAGTAGGTGAATGATTTATTTGAGAAAAATTGGCTATCTGCAATACTTTTAGAGATAATTCGCATTTACTCATTTTGAGTAGGTGAGTAATTAGCTATGGGTCTGAAACTTCACCATGTGAAAGCTCTCCCAAAAGTAGGTGAATGAGTTATTTAAGAAAAATCGGCTATCTGCAATACTTTTAAGAGATAATTCGCATTTAGATTTACTCATTTTGAGTAGGTGAGTAATCATCTACGGGTCTGAAACTTCACCATGTGAAAAGCTCTCCCAAAAGTACATGAATGAGTTATTTGATAAAAATTGGGTATCCGCACTAGTTTTTGAGATAATTAGCATTTACTCATTTTGAGTAGGTGAGTAATTAGCTACGGGTCTGAAACTTGACCAAGTGAAAGCTCTTCCAAAAGTAGGTGAATGAGTTATTTGAGAAAAATTGGCTATCTGCAATACTTTTAGAGGTAATTCGCATTTACTCATTTTGAGTAGGTGAGCAATTAGCTATGGGTCTGAAACTTCACAAAGTGAAACCTCTTTGGGATAGCTGCTCTGTAGAGATACCCTGAAGATCAAAAATTTCATCGAAATCGCTCTATGTAGCACGGTTTTCGAAATATTAGCATTTTTGTGTTTTGCAATTTTTGCGCAAAAATTCGAAAATTCAAAATGGCCGCCATTTTTGGCAAGATAAAATTTTTTGAAAATTGGCATGGCTACTCTGCACAGATACCCTGTGGGTCAAAAATTTTGTCGAAATCACTCTATCTAGCACGCTTTTCGAGATACAAGCATTTTTATGTTTTGCAATTTTTGGAAAAATTTGAAAATTCAAAATGGCCGCCATTTTTTGCGAGCAATTTCTGTTTTGAAAATTGGCATGGCTACTCTGCAGAGATACCCTGTGGGTCAAAAATTACGTCGAAATCGCTCTATCTAGCAGGGTTTTCGAGATATAAGCATTTTTATGTTTTGCAATTTTTGCGAAAAATTCGAAAATTCAAAATGGCCGCCATTTTTGGCGAGACAAAATTTTTTTGAAAATTGGCATGGCTACTCTGCAGAGATACCCTGTGGGTCAAAAATTTCGTCGAAATCGCTCTATCTAGCAGGGTTTTCGAGATATAAGCATTTTTATGTTTTGCAATTTTTGCGAAAAATTCGAAAATTCAAAATGGCCGCCATTTTTGGCGAGACAAAATTTTTTTGAAAATTGGCATGGCTACTCTGCAGATATACCCTGTGGGTCAAAAATTTCGTCAAAATCGCTCTATCTAGCAGTGTTTTCGAGATATAAGCATTTTTATGTTTTGCAATTTTTGTGAAAAATTCGAAAATTCAAAATGGCCGCCATTTTTGGCAAGATAAAATTTTTTTGAAAATTGGCATGGCTACTCTGCAGAGATACCCTGTGGGTCAAAAATTTCGTCGAAATCGCTCTATCTACTACGGTTTTCGAGATATAAGCATTTTTGTGTTTTGCAATTTTTGCGAAAAATTCGAAAATTCAAAATGGCCGCCATTTTTGGCGAGACAAACATTTTTTCAAAACTGGGATAACTACTCTGCAGAGATACCTTGTGGGTCAAAAATTTCGTCGAAATTGCTCTATCTAGCACGGTTTTTGAGATATAAGCATTTTTGTGTTTTGCAATTTTTGCGAAAATTTCGAAAATTCAAAATGGCCGCCATTTTGGCGAGACAAAATTTTTTTGAAAATTGGGAAAACTACTCCGCAGAGATATCCTGCGGGTCAAAAATTTCGTCGAAATCGCTCTATCTAGCACGGTTTTTGAGATATAAGCATTTTTGTGTTTTGCAATTTTTGCAAAAATTTCGAAAATTCAAAATGGCCGCCATTTTGGGCGAGAGAAAAATTTTTTGAAAATTGGGAAAACTACTCCGCAGAGATACCCTGCGGGTCAAAAATTTCGTCGAAATCGCTCTATCTAGCGCGGTTTTTGAGATATAAGCATTTTTGTGTTTTCCTTATTTGGAAAATTCGTAATGATTAATTAATCATTAATTACTCGGCCATTTCTTAACCAATCAATGCCAAAATCTAATGATTTCCAGATTTTAATAGAATGAATGTATTTGCCAAGTTTCAGGTGAACTGATAAAATTCCTTTCAAGTTATCATCCGGACAAGCTTCCCCATCGAAAAAAGACATTTTTGGTCATGTGACCTCTCTGATTGGTTGAAATGTCACTGCAGCATATTCAAAAAAATTCCCCAAGGCTACTGCCTAAACCTGCCAAATTTGAAAAGAATCCGCCTAACGGTTACAGAGTTATAAGGAAAACAAAATGCGGAACCGGCGGAGCCTGAAGGTCTCCCATACACAAACAAGCGTCCCCTGCGGGACACTTAATAATTACAGTATAATTATTTTTTTAATTTCTGGAAAGCTACACTATTATAAATTTACTTAGTATGTCGCAATGAATTTCAATACAAAGCAATAACAGTAAAACATTTGAAACTAGAAATCGGCCGCCCTGTTGATAGTAGATGCGAATAGAAACAGGATAGCATAGAAGAACACACATTATCATGTGTAATGTCCACCCATGAACCTTTTGCCCAAATTGTACAGTAGTCTTACAAGACCCTGTTTCATTTGTAAAATATATCAATGATGCTTAAATATTTGTTAGTGTAGATGTAAATTATTTCAGCTTCATGCCTTTTTGCATTGGTTGGGTTGAAAATTTTGACGAAATCACTCTATCTGGCATGGTTAAGAAGATAGAAGCAAATTCCTGTTTTTCTATTTTTGGCAAAAATTTGAAAATTCAAAATGGCCGCCATTTTTGGGAAAAGGAAATTTTTTTGAAAATTGCCAAGAGTACATTTTCTAGATACCCTATGGGTCGAAAATTTCAACGAAATAACTCTATTTGGCACGGTTAAGGCCAGTTTGTGTTTTTCCATTTTGGGCAAAAATTCGAAAATTCAAAATGGCTGCCATTTTTGGGGAGGGGAAAATTTTTTGAAAATTGCAAAGATTACATTCCTTAGATACCCTGTGGGTTGAAAATTTCGACGAAATCGCTCTATCTCGCATGGTTAAGGAGATAGAAGCAAATTTGTGTTTTGCCATTTTTGACAAAAATTTGAAAATTCAAAATGGCCGCCATTTTAGGGGACGGGAAATTTTTTTTTAAATTGCCAAGAATACAATGCTGAAATACCTGTGGGTCGAAAATTTTGACGAAATCGCTCTATCTCGCACGGTTAAAGAGATAGAAGCAAATTTGTGTTTTGCCATTTTTGGCAAAAATTCGAAAATTCAAAATGGCCGCCATTTTTGGGGAGGGGAAAATTTTTTGGAAAATTGCAAAGATTGCATTCCTTAGATACCCTGTGGGTCGAAAATTTCGACGAAATCGCTCTATCTCGCACGGTTAAGGAGATAGAAGCAAATTTGTGTTTTGCCATTTTTGGGAAAAATTCGAAAATTCAAAATGGCCGCCATTTTTGGGGAGGGGAAAATTTTTGGAAAATTGCAAAGATTGCATTCCTTAGATACCCTGTGGGTCGAAAATTTCGACGAAATCACTCTATCTCGCACGGTTAAGGAGATAGAAGCAAATTAGTGTTTTGCCATTTTTGGCAAAAATTCGAAAATTCAAAATGGCCGCCATTTTTGGGGAGGGGAAAATTTTTTAAAAATTACCAAGAGTACAATGCTCAGATACCCTGTGGGTCGAAAATTTTGACGAAATCACTCTATCTGGCACGGTTAAGGAGATAGAAGGAAATTTGTGTTTTGCCATTTTTGGCAAAAATTCGAAAATTCAAAATGGCCGCCATTTTGGGGGAGGGGAAAATTTTTGGAAAATTGCAAAGATTGCATTCCTTAGGTACCCTGTGGGTCGAAAATTTCGACGAAATCGCTCTATCTCGCACGGTTAAGGAGATAGAAGGAAATTTGTGTTTTGCCATTTTTGGCGAAAATTCAAAATGGCCGCCATTTTTGGGGAGGGGAAAATTTTTGGAAAATTGCAAAGATTACATTCCTTAGATACCCTGTGGGTCGAAAATTTCGACGAAATCGCTCTATCTCGCAAGGTTAAGGAGATAGAAGCAAATTAGTGTTTTGCCATTTTTGGCAAAAATTCGAAAATTCAAAATGGCCGCCATTTTTGGGGAGGGGAAAATTTTTGGAAAAATTACCAAGAGCACAATGCTCAGATACCCTGTGGGTCGAAAATTTTGACGAAATCGCTCTATCTGGCACGGTTAAGGAGATAGAAGCAAATTGGTGTTTTGCCATTTTTGGCAAAAATTCGAAAATTCAAAATGGCCGCCATTTTTGGGGAGGGGAAAATTTTTTGAAAATTGCAAAGATTGCATTCCTTAGATACCCTGTGGGTCGAAAATTTCGACAAAATCGCTCTATCTCGCACGGTTAAGGAGATAGAAGCAAATTAGTGTTTTGCCATTTTTGGCAAAAATTCGAAAATTCAAAATGGCCGCCATTTTTGGGGAGGGGAAAATTTTTTAAAAATTACCAAGAGTACAATGCTCAGATACCCAGTGGGTCGAAAATTTTGACGAAATCGCTCTATCTGGCACGGTTAAGGAGATAGAAGCAAATTGGTGTTTTGCCATTTTTGGCAAAAATTCGAAAATTCAAAATGGCCGCCATTTTTGGGGAGGGGAAAATTTTGTTAAAATTACCAAGAGCACAATGCTCAGATACCCTGTGGGTCGAAAATTTTGACGAAATCGCTCTATCTGGCACGGTTAAGGAGATAGAAGCAAATTTGTGTTTTGCCATTTTTGGCAAAAATTCGAAAATTCAAAATGGCCGCCATTTTTGGGGAGGGGAAAATTTTTTGAAAATTGCAAAGATTGCATTCCTTAGATACCCTGTGGGTCGAAAATTTCGACGAAATCACTCTATCTCGCACGGTTAAGGAGATAGAAGCAAATTAGTGTTTTGCCATTTTTGGCAAAAATTCGAAAATTCAAAATGGCCGCCATTTTTGGGGAGGGGAAAATTTTTTAAAAATTACCAAGAGTACAATGCTCAGATACCCTGTGGGTCGAAAATTTTGACGAAATCACTCTATCTGGCACGGTTAAGGAGATAGAAGGAAATTTGTGTTTTGCCATTTTTGGCAAAAATTCGAAAATTCAAAATGGCCGCCATTTTGGGGGAGGGGAAAATTTTTGGAAAATTGCAAAGATTGCATTCCTTAGATACCCTGTGGGTCGAAAATTTCGACGAAATCGCTCTATCTCGCACGGTTAAGGAGATAGAAGGAAATTTGTGTTTTGCCATTTTTGGCAAAAATTCGAAAATTCAAAATGGCCGCCATTTTTGGGGAGGGGAAAATTTTTGGAAAATTGCAAAGATTACATTCCTTAGATACCCTGTGGGTCGAAAATTTCGACGAAATCGCTCTATCTCGCACGGTTAAGGAGATAGAAGCAAATTAGTGTTTTGCCATTTTTGGCAAAAATTCGAAAATTCAAAATGGCCGCCATTTTTGGGGAGGGGAAAATTTTTGGAAAAATTACCAAGAGCACAATGCTCAGATACCCTGTGGGTCGAAAATTTTGACAAAATCGCTCTATCTGGCACGGTTAAGGAGATAGAAGCAGATTGGTGTTTTGCCATTTTTGGCAAAAATTCGAAAATTCAAAATGGCCGCCATTTTTGGGGAGGGGAAAATTTTTTGAAAATTGCAAATATTGCATTCCTTAGATACCCTGTGGGTCGAAAATTTCGACGAAATCGCTCTATCTCGCACGGTTAAGGAGATAGAAGGAAATTTGTGTTTTGCCATTTTTGGCAAAAATTCGAAAATTCAAAATGGCCGCCATTTTTGGGGAGGGGAAAATTTTTTGAAAATTGCAAATATTACATTCCTTAGATACCCTGTGGGTCGAAAATTTCGACGAAATCGCTCTATCTCGCACGGTTAAGGAGATAGAAGCAAATTAGTGTTTTGCCATTTTTGGCAAAAATTCGAAAATTCAAAATGGCCGCCATTTTTGGGGAGGGGAAAATTTTTTAAAAATTACCAAGAGTACAATGCTCAGATACCCAGTGGGTCGAAAATTTTGACGAAATCGCTCTATCTGGCACGGTTAAGGAGATAGAAGCAAATTTGTGTTTTGCCATTTTTGGCGAAAATTCAAAATGGCCGCCATTTTTGGGGAGGGGAAAATTTTTGGAAAATTGCAAAGATTGCATTCCTTAGATACCCTGTGGGTCGAAAATTTCGACGAAATCACTCTATCTCGCACGGTTAAGGAGATAGAAGCAAATTCGTGTTTTGCCATTTTTGGCAAAAATTCGAAAATTCAAAATGGCCGCCATTTTTGGGGAGGGGAAAATTTTTGGAAAATTGTAGATTGCATTCCTTAAATACCCTGTGGGTCGAAAATTTCGACGAAATCGCTCTATCTCACACGGTTAAGGAGATAGAAGCAAATTTGTGTTTTGCCATTTTTGGCAAAAATTCGAAAATTCAAAATGGCCGCCATTTTTGGGGAGGGGAAAATTTTTTGAAAATTGCAAATATTACATTCCTTAGATACCCTGTGGGTCGAAAATTTCGACGAAATCGCTCTATCTCTTACGGTTTCTGAGATATTAGCAAATTACTCAAAAGTAGTACTGAAAATACACAATGAAGTACCTAAATGGCTATTACTCATGTACTGACAAAGCTATCAGTCCCAAATGCAATACCAAGCGAGCTATGGACATAACAATCTTGTATTCAAAATTGTAGTAAAATATCTTTAATTATTTTGGCTTAACTGCACGGAAACCAATGGGTACTGAAAATAGCTGTACTTAAGTATTACTCAGTAAGCAAAAGAGGTACAACAGCCAAAAGCAATCCCAAGCAAGCTACTGACCCAATAAGCCTGCATACCAAATTTGGTGACAATAGCTCTAATACTTTTCCTTTAAATGAGCGGAAACCATGCGTGACGCCGGACATCGGACGCCGGACGCCGGACATCGGACATCGGACGGCGAAAAAAGCAAAAATAATATATCCACCCCCCAGGGGGGTGGACATAATTATACAAGCTTTTCAGTTGTGTTTGCTCAATAAAAATGAGCTGTCATTCTTCAAACTTTTTTACTTTTTTTTACACCATTTTCCATTTTGTTCAAGTCTAACTTCCCAAGACATTACAAAAGTATCACAGAATAGGAAAAGCTATTGCAAACTATATTGTAAGCTTTAACAGCTATAAGCTATGTTTGAGTGACATATTCGAGTCAAAACCAAAACCAAAGATAAGTGGAAGCCATTTGAGACTTGAAATTTGAAAATTTCAATGTAAATTCAGCTTACCATTAAAGTATGTCATGCTTACCCAGAACAAGTGTTAGCTCTGTCTATTTTAAACAAAAACAAAAAAAAAGTAGCAGACTAAGGGACCAACTGAAGAACAAGGGAATTAAAAATAGCATTGCAGATGCCCATACCCCACAGTCTGGGGAAATAGTTTTCAACACCATGAGATACAGAAGGGGTGAAACAGTTCAAAGATCAAGAGACTTTCAAAGTAAACAGTGCCAACTTTGTAAAAGTCTAAATAATATTCAAGTGGAGATAAACAACCTTAAAAGAGACAAAATGTATATGTTACAGTAAATTTGTGAAATCAGTAAATACGCGTAGCAATCCACATACCCTTGTGAAAGAAATATGTCTCAAATGTGGCAGATCAACACTTTGGCCTGCACAAGATTTTAAAGGTCAAGGTCACTACTTAAGTTCAAAGGCCAAATCAAGGTCACACCATGATGTTGACAGACAACCCCTAACCAAATTCCATACCAAGTATCAACATTCCGACTCCATACAGTTCTGAGATATAGCCCAGACAAGATTTTATAGATCAAGGTCACTACAGCAACGTCAAAGGTCAAATCAAGGTTGTACCATGATATTGCGTACCTACACCCCCCAACTAATGTCCCTACCAAGTATCAACTTCCTACACATTATGGTTTCTGAAATACAGTCCGGACAAACTTTTCTGTCCATCCGGACAACATGGGTGAAAAATGGCACCTGTTAACAAAATTTTCATTCAAATAAAGCAAATATGGTTAAAATATAAATGTACAAAATCAAATATGTATTTGGATATAAAGAGGGGAATGTTTCAATAAGTGTTTCTTATGACTGCAAAACCAATCGAAAAACACACTCAATCGAAAACCACACTCTATGTCCCCAATTTTAATTTAAAAAAAAAAAAAAACAGATCTGAAAGAGTCTACTTATTTCATTTTTCTTTTTATTGTTTGTTGTCTCCCACAACTCCCTTGACACACATTCATAACTTCCTTACTTGATGTAATTCTTTTATTCCCTGACTTTCCCACATCTTTTTATGGTCAAAGGTGATGGTGTTGTTTTTGTGTCTCATTCAACAGCAAGGGTCATATTTGGACAGGTTTTCAGCATTGAAACTTGTGGGACTCGAACCATACAGAGGTGACAGCCTTTGATTGGATGCCAAACTTGCTAGCACAGTTGGCCACTGAGGACCTTCTTTAAACAGCTGTTAGCAATATAATTCTATTAGCATTCTAAAGATTATTAAGAATTGTTACTCACTCCATGAAGTTTCACTTTGCAGTCACCACATTTTGGTATAGTTCCCAGCTTCTTCACATAATGATAGACCAGCTTTCCACCAGGAGTTTTAACTCTATAGTAAACAATGAAAAGACTTGCACAACTTAATTTTAATATATACAATATCAGGAAACTTAAGCATCGGACAGATTTCCTGGGCTTCAAACACAACTCACCAGATTTCCTGTTTCAATACTTATTATGCATCAGTTCATAAGAACTCTCAATATGCGACATATTTTTCAATGTCTGGGATGATTTTGGAAGTGTTCCTAGTAACTTCCTAGAAGTTCCTACATCTGCACATATTATGTTTGATTTACTCTTTCAATCGAAGTCTTGTAAAATCAACTATATATGATGAAAATTAACCACAAGCATACATGAGCCAAAATTTGAAACAGGAATGGTCTTTACAAGATATTTTGGGGTTTACAAACTTCACTTATAATGAATATAAAGTAAAAATGTAAGATATTTCTGCAATTTCATATGTTGATATTGTCTTCACTAGCACAATGTTAAGCCTAAATTAAGGACATTTTGAATAACCGATACTTAAACATTCCTTGCAGATTTCGCCGTTTCTACCAAAACACAGCATACCAGTTTACCGTTCAGTGAAACGGTCACATCACTAAGAAAGGTCAAAGTTGGGGTTTTACATCCTGTTCAACAGCCAGTCATATTTGGACAGGTCCTTAGCTTTGCATGTCACTAACAAATGAACATGATGAAAAGCAATGACAACTGACTGGTTGTAATTAAAACTGCTAATCTAACTCCAGGTACTTTCATACCATTATACACCCATTTAAACATTGAAAAGTATGATACCCAGATAATCACTGTTTTGAGCATCAACATTTATCCATAAACAAATACTTATCAAGTTACAGTCACAAGAATTTTTGGCCTCAACATACTTGTTACAATAAGTCCAAGTTTGTATCAGAAATTCAGAATGGGTCCCAGTTTAATTTAAATGGTGTTAAATTGCTGGAGGTCTAAATTACCCAGTTTCCTTTATTAGCATTCTTTTAAATTTCAATATATAGCTGCTTGTACAAATTGGTACCTGGCAATACTAGGTACTGGGCGTAAGTTAGTTCGCTTGCCAGTGAAGTAAAACCAAGGTAACCATGTCAACTCTAGTGTAGTGTTTTTTACGTGGGGCTGCAAGTGAGCCTGAAAATGTGCCTCAATTCCTCATTTTGGTAGAACCGACTCAGGGCTCGGTTAATTATAGCCCACGAAATAAATTGTATTATATTTTGCCATATTATACCTTATAAAATGGTTAAAAGGCACACAACAAGAAAGAATTTTGATAATTCATTTAATTTTGGAAAAAATTTATAATGCAAAAAACTGGAAACTTTATTCATTTTTATATTGCGAGATTTGAGGGGTCTTCGAAATATGTTATATTAAAATGCTGTCTTCTAAAAATATTGTTACACAAACGATTAAAATTAGTAAATGCTTAAAATATGAAAAACTGAAATGTAAACCCTTTATATTACTAAAATATATAAGTATATTAACATATTTAAAGAAAGATCTTATTTTTTATTAGTTGTTTTCAAAGACCCGGTTCACTTTCTTGCCTCGAATATTAAACTGAATCGTTTTGGTTCTGAGTAACTAAAGAATTGTTGCAACCCTAGTTTTACGGTTTTACTAATCAAAGATAGGGAATGGGTTGGCAGCCTGATGCACTATTGAAAGCATTTTGTGAGATTTTACAACCAGTATCTCAATAGTCAACACATATAACTAAAGGAAACTTTGGATATACCAAACCCTAAATCTTAAGAAATTACAAACTTTTATCCCGTATTTCTGAACATATGGAGACTTCTATGGCAATTTTCGTTGAGCAGAACTGCCATGTGTTGGTTACACTTCCTGTTACTCAGCCTATTCAAGTATGGATGAACTACAATGCATCCTCTTCCAGAATCCTGGAATAGTTTTAGTACTGACAGGATATAGAAATGAAAATTAGCTACTGACCCATCACTAATCCAAGAGCTTGATAAATGGCATGGTGGATTTATGATTTAGCTCATTTGGACAGCGCTTTGGAAATATACCGCTCACCTACCCAAGTTCGTCGCCTATCCAAGTTCGTCACCTGCCTTAAAAACTGTTGAGGACAAGCAATACTGATGCTAAAACCAATTGTACAAACACTTGTAATGTTCATGTTTAACTATACAAAGAGACATCAGTTGTGAGGTGTTTTGATGTCAGAAAATACAAGCGACAAACACGGGTAGATCATGACGAACATGGGTAATGCAACGCTTGAAGACACAGCTCCTTCATTTACACAAGAGTGTGACGAGTACAAATAATTTGGGTTGAATACTTGTGAATAAAAATTTAGTATCAACCTTTGACAGGAAAAAAACATCCAATTTGGCAGCTCCCGTAAACGAAAAGCTTTTAAGATAAAAGTTTTGAACTGCTTGAATCAGCTGATGTCACCACATATATCCTCGATGGATGGATTTTCAAGACAACATGAACAGACAATGAAGTATCAAAACCAATGCAACCAAATTTATCAGAAATACAACAACAAAAATTAAATCCACGATGTCTCGGTTTCAGTATGATTGCATATTCATTTTAAAATATTATAAATACGTCAATTAAAATCGAGGCTGTGAGCTTATAGTTTAAATGATCGAAAATGTGAATATATCGAAAACTCGTACATCAGCTATATATATAGGTTGCTGTGGTATTTTCATGTCATTGCAGTTTCGTGGCATAATATACTGATTATACCTCTTTATTTCACCAAGGATTTAACACTGACACTGCCGGAATGTTATATTTTTATAAATAATGTTTTAATGTAATTTTAATTCATATTTGAGTGTAAATTAAAGTAAAATTGATCTACAAAGTTGTCAGAAATTACAAGTACATAAAATATTTACTACCACAAAAACCTCATGGATCACCATACATAACATTTTGTTGAACTGTTTTCCAAACACTTAATTGTTACTTATACACTGTGGCTATTTTAACAATTGTCGGTAAAATAGAGCATGGCTTATTTGTTTTAATATCAATGAACAATCATATATTGTTTGTTCTTAATAGCTTTTAAGGCAAGTGACAAACTCGGGTAGGAATATCCTTGCGTTGCCGGTTTTCTACGGTCTTACGCATTTTAATCCATTTTTGTTTCTTTCATCATTCCCTGGTGATTTTTAAAGTTAAAATTGGAAAAAAAAATGCTTTTTAATTGACAAAAACAAATATAATGGGTAAATATTTTAAGTTATTTTATTTTTTTATTTGATTCAATTTCTTTGTGTATAGCGTTCTTATTTTACAAATGGTTGTCTGTTATCGACGGTAAAATAAAATCAATATAAATGGTATTCAAAATATATTCTAAAATTTTTATTTTTCACATTGTCTTCTGTAAATTGATAATTTAATAAATAAATAGAATAATTTTTGCCATTATATCATAATAATGTACAAATAACATTATTTTTGAAGGTCTGCACATAAAATTATTACCCAAGACAATTATGCCATTAATTTTTAAAGTTGGTTTTGAAGACTGTTTCTTCAATTTTGTGTCCACACAAAACACGTGTTTTATGTTAATGATTATGTGTATGGTTAATTTATTTTATAACCTCCAAAAATAAAAATATTTTATGGCATATTTTTCTTATATTTGCTGCTGAACAAACGCATGCTGTCATTGACAATGGATTACATTTAGGTTAATTTAATAAAAATGTATGTGTAGTGTTTTGTAAAACAAATATTATAAATCTTTTTGTCTTTAACAATATCTCTTATAACTTGATTTTCTGAGGATAAAATTTGCATTATTCATGGCAATTCATGAGCATTGCCAATGAATACCATATTTTATTTTACTTTAAAAATTGATATAATATTTTACTTACAAAAATCGTAATTTTATTGTATCATGCATTAAGAAACTTTATTTTATTAAATTCAAAACAATATTTCCATTTAAACCCATATAATATATTTTAAATAAAGGTTAATAGTTAATTATTTTATTTTTTTACCGAGATGAAAAGCACGTGCACAGAACTACAATGTATTCTAACATGACACGGATGTGTCCGTCATTCTGATTGGTCGAGAGCGATTTCTAAACAGTCTAAAATTCTGCATCAACATTACGGCTGTTATCAACTTCCCCATGCATAATTATTGGCTGAAAAACAATTGTCTATAAGTTTGTTTTCATAATTATATTTAAAATACTATGAGATAGTGTATAAAGTTGTGCATTTTTGAATTGTTTGCTTGTACCTTGATTCGGAAAAAGTTTACAGTATATATTGGAAAAAAAAATTACCCCTGTTCACTTGATGGAACAGCCAACATGGCGGTGCCCGATTGCGTTCACTTGGATAATTTTGTTAATTTTACAAGTGTGTTAGGGTATTTTATTTAAAACAGTCATGTTAGAATAGGAATATATCACGAAAAAACCGTCCAAACGCAGAATTTTAGCCCGGGTGGCGTTGTCAAAGCACGAAGGCCTGTACCTTGATTCAGAAAAAATTTACAGTATAGTTTTGGAGAAAAAAAAATCACCACTGTTTACTTGATGGAACAGCCAACATGGCGGCACCCTATTGCATTCACTTGGATAATTTTTCTAAATCTTACAAGTGTTTTAAGTATTTTTATTGTATAGGAATATAGCACTCAAAAGCCATCTAAGCAGAATTTTAGACTGGTTGCCATTGTCAAAGCACTCAGGTTTCGCCTGCAGTGTTCCGTTTACGCACAAACGTGCGTAAATTGACGTCGAAATCAAGTGATTTACGCACATAATATTTACTTGGGGGTCAGACTGACGCAGAAGTATTTGCAAAAAAGAAATATTAATATTTCGTCTTTATATGCAGCAATTCTTTATTTATTCCAATTTCAAAACAAAAATGGCTGATTTCCTGTTTGTTTACCTGTCAATGCGTATGCGTGGCATCAAAAGGTCGAGAGGCGAAGAGTTCACGAGGTCACGCATGCGCATTCGCGTTATTCAATAACAAAGGACTCGAGATTTTTTTTAATGAAAGATAGATGCACATGCAATAAAACAGCACTGAATATAAGCTGTATATTTTAAAATTTTCATTGTACCCTTGCAAACCTTATTCGAAACGTTACATATCAAAAGAAAAGGTGATCTTTGCAAGGACACAATTGGAAACAACGTCTCCGAACAATGACAAATACTTGTGCAGTGGGAGACACGTTCTACTAAATCTCGGAAATTCTTGAATTTTTAACCCCGGAAACCTCGGATTGTAGCAAAAACACTGTAACTTTGGAACCACTCAATGGATTTTTGTCAAATAAAAAGCAACATAAACTACAATAATTTGTCTTTCAAACAGAAAAGATATCATATTTGTAGTGTAGATAAAATAATTTTTTAGAAACTGTCAACATATATATAATTGAAAATTGAATAGTGCTTCTGTTCATTTTTGCTACCTTAAAAATCATTCAAAAATAAGAGGAAAAAAGTCAGGTATATTTTTTGACTGTTTTCTTTACCCTGATGTACACAGGTGTACTTCAGCTAGTTTTATGAATGTACAACCATGTACAATGTACCATAATTTACTGTCAAAGTGATAAATAAATTTAAATCTAATTTATTGCTTTTTAGTAACTGGGTGTATCTAAACATTGTTTATTGAGGAAAACGTGACAGAATATTACTTGTACCCCATTTTCGATGCCCCCTGGGTACATGGTACCCAACGTTTCGTAACTCTGACACACACACTATCTTTGTAAGGTATTTTTTGTCCATTATTTTTTCTAACCTGCAGTTTAAGTAGAAGGGGTCAAGTCTAACTGACCCTCAAAAATTTTGATTGACCCCCGGTTTTTAAAGGAGGGGGTCAATTGACCTCCAGAAAAAAAAGGCTCAGGAAACACTGCGCCTTCGTGCTCTGACCACGCCAACCAGTCTAAAATTCTGCGTTTAGACGGCTTTTTCATGCTATATTCCTATATTAATGCGCGGCCGTCGATAATAGACGACCGTCGATAACAGACGACACAACGATGTCATTTACAATTCGCGATAATAGACAAAAGTTGCTACAGTGCAGACTGCAAAAGCTAATTTCCACACAGAAACCCTTAATATCTTGTAATGACTTAAAATCAAAGTGATAAAACACTGAAGAATACTGTTGCAAAAAGAAGTAAAACTTACATCCTCCGTTTGTTTGATTTAGTATTGTAGCTGAGACGTCTACGAAAAGTCAGCCTTTGAACCATCTTGATCCCTATAAGTAAAATTAATGCATGGAATAAATTATAATATTGGCATATGTTTTATATTGTTGTTAACGACTGCATTTATTTCTTTTACAAGGAGATATTTATGGATTTAAATTGTACAGAAAACATTACATGTTTACCTCTGTATTTCGATCTGAAAAGGAGGCTCTCAGGAAGTCTACATGAAGAGTACACAGTTTACAGAAAAGTGATATACCACAATTCTTTGATTTTTAATATGCCTAATTGATGTTTTAAAATTATGCATGAAACATGCATTATCTCAAAATAAATGTCAATTTTGATTATGCTATTACACAAGATGGTCTAAGTGTACTAGGTCTGACCTATTAGCTGCTCAGTGGACTAGTCGTTAGCAAGCTTGGTATCTAATCACAGGATTTCATCTCTGTGTGGGTTCGAGCCCCAAATGTGGCAATTCCTAAGACCTGTCCGAATATGACCCAGGCTGTTGAATGGGACATAAAACCCCAACTTTGACTTTGACTGACCTGTTAGCACCAAAACACCTCCACTTCTTTGACAAAGCGACTCATACAGCATTTTCCTTATACAATTCACAATCATATTTGTCAATAGATGCTCATCCATTGCAAATATTTTATAAACCACTTAAGTCAGAATTAGTTACTATATATCACTGAAAGGGGCCACGGTGGTGAGGTGGTAACAGATTCGCCTCCCACCTCTGAGGTTGGTGGTTCAAACCCTGGACCTTATGTGGGAAAGTTAGTAGTTGCTTACTGATGGTTGGCAGTTTACAGTACAGAACCTTGACCAACTGTATGTAGTGGTTTCCGCTTACCACAAAACTACCTGTTGTGATATGACCTGTACAGTGTTGAAAGTGACATAAAACCAAAATATAATAAATGTATACCATTGGAATGTATTTTAACAGTGCCTATGCTTTTAATTGAATTTAAATTCATCCACAAATTACACTTCAAAAAATATTTAAACCCAAGTTTCGATTTACAAGTTGCATCCTTTCCTTTAATATATTGTGATGGATCCGAGCGACAAATCCTCACAACTTCGAAACAGTGGCACGACTGACGTCAGATTTCATGTGCCACCAACAAGGCTTCTCGCCTTCCAGATCACCTGATCTGCACACACCTGTCCAGGAATTCCACAGATTCACTCACTGAATCAAACACCCAGGACAGGAATTTTTAACAGATTCAATCATTGAATCTAACAGCCACTACTGGAACTTCAACAGATTCAATCACTGAATCTAACACCTACAACAGGAATTTCCCCTGAGGTTGCGACCCTCACACCCGCTTATAGGACTTTCTGGTACCAACACACCCCAAGACGTCTCCTGGAATGTCACACAGATTCAACAATGAATCCCACTGGTGGTCATTGGTTTAAGGAAAGTTCCTCTAATATTCTCTGTATTTGTCAACAGTCTTAATTACCCATAACTTGTCAGAAGGATAGTGACAGAATAAGCAAGCAGTAAAGTACAAGGTTATAAATATTTATTTATAAAAGAACAATGATGACATAAAAGTGGTTGTAATTTAAATTTCCAACTATTAATATGCTACACTGGCTATGCCTACAATCAAGGTATCAGCTTAACAGGGATTGGGGGAATCTAATTCATACACTTCAAGCTATGTTTGCATTCACAAAATCAGCCTGACAGGGATGGAATGACTGTTTTGGGAACTATGATCTGTAACACAAGTTGCTGTTGCAATCGAAATATCAGCTCAACAAGGGTTGGGTGTATATGTGGGGAATCTATGCTATATAACTACAAACTGTATTTGCAATGTCTTATCAGTTTAACATGGATAGGGGTCGCTATAGAGGGACCTATGCTATATGTATACATGGCTATGCGGCTTCAGTTGGACAGGTTATGGGTTCTACGTACAGGTAAAAGGGGGTAGGGGGTTTGGTGGTTGGTGCAGAAATATTGCTGAGGATAAGTTAGGCAGTCACTAAGGATGAAATAGGCAGCTACATCAATGGTGGACAGGTCACTTCACTACTGAATACAATAATTCTTGGCCACCACTTACAGGATATTCTGTCCCTTCCCTCTGATGAGCTATCTACTGGCTTCGCGGCTCTGTTGTCTCCCGGCTTCTTGCGGCTCTTGTTGACTCATGGCTTCACGGCTCTGTTGTCTCACGGCTTCGCGGCTCTGTTGTCTCACAGCTTCGCGGCTCTCTTCCTGGCTATCCGCCAATGAGAATTCACTGCTGAATTCTCCTCGAATCTTAGAATAGCGGCAAATATATTTACTTTGCGAGAGGTCACATGATCAGTGGGACGACACTGAGAATGGACTCAAGGGGTGATAGCTTTTAAACTTAAAACCAGCATTCGCATAAATTATGTTAAATATTATGCAACATTTCCTAAGTTAATAGTTTAACATCATATACACACAAATATAAAAGAAATATTACAAACTGCATGTAAAAATTCAAATACTTTACTTACTCCAATTGTTTTGAAAAGCTTTAACCCCCGGCTGAAGTTTATCGACTGCTAAAACTGTCAAAATATTGTTTCCAAGAAGAAATCTCACAGATTTCCTTCTAAACGAGCAAATAACCCTTAATTTAAGTTTAGAATATGCTTTAATGAAGTAAAATAGGTGAAATACTGCAATAACCAAGACGATATACACTCGAGGTGAGCTTGAACTGCTATAATCTCTCATTTTCGCTCATACGGAACTTACGATAACCGCAAGCCCGTCACACTATATACATTTTTTATGAAAGAGTGAATACAATTTAAATAAGGACCAGAAACTGCAATGAAATGCCTTCATAATAAAATAGATAGCATATCTGTGCACTTAATAGTTACTAAGATAACAATGTTCAAAGCAGAAAAATAGTTTCTGCACACCTTATGTCAACATTTGGCATCGGCCAGTTCATCACTCTAAAATTATTGTTAATGAAATGTATTGATAAGATACTGTCAGCAACTTTTATTGTTGACAAAATGAATGAATGAATACCATAGTACCTAGTTTTGTAGTATTTTTTAAAGTTATACCCTCTATATGTTACAGGGAAACTGTGTATTCAGGCATTTTGCAAAATGCCTATATAAAAATTCCAGGCATTTCGTGAAATTTAAATTTGCTCATCTTTATTACACAACGTGCCTAATATATTTCAGGCAAATTGTGAAGTATGATATTTCTATGTTGTGGACACTGTTTTGATATTTTCTTCCAGCTATTTTTAAAGAAATAAGCAGAATCATAAATTTGTTTCAACCATTCATTTCATAAGAGTTTTGGCTTTGGTGGTATTTAAGCTCTGTAATATACAACAATATGGACTCATACAGAAGAAATATTTGAAATGAGTAGGGCATATACTTTATGTTTTTTCATAAATAATATAGAGAAATATATATAGAAGTCAGGATCATTGTTTTTAAATTATTTGAGGCTTTATATCTTGATTGACTGGGTTTTGAATATGCATCAGAGTTTCTCATAAAATGTTATCCTAAACTAGGGATATCATTTAACCTTTGATTTGAATTAACTGGACTTTGATGCTAGTCAAAGCAGTGTACTCATAGAACCAATCCTTTGAAATTAGGTAACCATGTGAGCTTCAACTGAATCAGTTGAACTTTAATGATTATTAAATAGGGTTTCTTTTTAACTTAATCCCTTAAAGCAGGGAAAGCATTCAGCTTTGATATACATTGCAATTAGCTACAACCATGAAGAATTAAGCTTATATATAGAATAAGAGGCTGTAGAGATCCATGTCTGCTTAATACCCTTTACAGTAAAGGGTATTAAGCAGACATGGATCTCTTCAGCATGCATTTTAATATGATAATCAACTTCTCTAATGCTTAAGTTTGTTAAAATGGATTGGTGTCTTGGACTTCGATTTGTCAAAAATCAGAAGAACAGTGGTTCCCCTTATGCTGCTATGTTTGGACAGAAACATAGCTTTTCATTTTACAAACTTTTAAAAAATTGATCACTTTAAGGTGATACCTAAACATGGATATAATTGCAATTGTTAAGCCTCAAAATGCAATAGTGTGTAGAATGAAAGGATCAACAATATCCACAACTTTTAAGATGTACTCAGTTGTTTTCTGTGTGTAAGGAGTATTGGAAGAATAATGGAAATAATGTTTGAACCATCTTTAAATACCCAGTGAAATCTATGGGTATTTAAATACTATACTAAATTGAAAAAGTCACCTGTATCCTACATAAAGTCATCAAAGCAAAGTGTGAATTTATATTGAAACGGGAAAAATCGAGGTAATGCACATATGACTCTGTTTAGCTTTATATCACTAGATGTCTTCCATTGTATGTAGATTTGCTAAAGCCAATGGAAAATAAACCCGAATATTTCAAATGTTGTTACTTAGAGCAATTATATTTCCGCAAAAATGGCGACTTTGATGGAATCGTATGAGCAACAATATTCTAGCCTTACAGCAGATATTGTAGCTAAAACTGGGAAAATACCAAATTTATTTGGAGGTATCAATCATAATAAAGGGTTCTGTAAAAATACCCGTATACCACCCAGTTTCCATTGATGATTCAACCCCTTTAAACTGGATATTGACACACCCTTTAGTGGCTTTCTAGCAGTACATGGGTGGACACAAAGATAAACGGTGGACACGAAGATAAACGTTTTTTGGAATGAAAAAGAAAGCTATGTAAACAACAAAATCATATACATTACATATTAAAATAGACTGAAACAAATATTTTTATGATATTTCTTGGTTATTTGGTGAATTATTTTTGTTTATTCAACGAAAATATGCAAATTTCCGAAAATCGTTTATCTTCGTGTCCGTTTATCTTTGTGTCCACCCGTGTAAACGCCCATGACAAAATGGAGTATTCAGCAAAGAATTGACCTTTTTCGGTTTTCCTAATGCAGGGGTTCCACTGGGGCCGGCCTGTCGGTAACTTTGCATTTTTTGAGAGTCGGGAACAATGTTTACAAGGTCGGTTTGGGTCGGTTGTAGTTTCCCGGCCTGTCTGGGAGAGTCGGTGAAATTTCAAACATGTTTGATATTTCTACGACCGTTGCCGACCCTTGTAACCGATCCTAAATTTATCCACCTAGCAACAGGCCTGTCGGTTAACATTATCACTTGCAAGCCTGTTGTAACATGAAGCCGGCTTGTCTTTTGTAACTTAAGTACTGGTCATTTGCAGTCCATTTCCAGCATGATGTGAGGTAAAAATATGATAAAAAAATTATGTCAAGAATGACAAAGACAGAGCTAGTGCAAGTGATCATAATTTTCAGGTAAAGTTCCACATGTATCCTTTAGTGGTGGTGGACCAATTCACGCCCGGGTACCAATTCAGGCCCACCCTCAATTTTCTTGAAGATTTATAATTTTTCATAGAGAAGATGTTTACCACATCATAGATAATCATCAAATGGATCATTTACATTTGTAATTTATTGTTTAACTGTGATTGTTTTGGATAAATTTAGGGGAGGGCGTGAATAGGTACACAGGCGTGAACTGGTCCACCACCACTAATTAATTAAGAAACCTGAAAAAGTGTTTTATTTGGTTAAATAAAAATAAAATCCCAGCATATTTCAGGAAAGAAATAATTTTTGGGCAAAAAGAGGATCAAAAAGAGGACCAAACCAATTAGCAAATCTAAAACTAGGTCACTAGTAAATATTTGAAACCCATCACGTGACCAGAACTACAGGGTGTTTACCTTCACGTCCAGAAAAATGTGCTTTCTCAGAGCCTCGAAGTTATTTGGTATGAATGTATAGAAAAAGAGCTCAGAGGGTCAGAATTTTGAAGGGGTCCTTCCCAGAAGCTCAAAATTGGAGTGAAAAAGGCAGCAACAAGCAAGAGGGTTTCATTGTCACGTGAGATATTGTTAGAAGCACATCTCTCTCTGCTTGCTTAAACAGGATATAACATTTTAAATGAAACTTTCATATTTTAAGTGTCTTTTTCTTTCATAATCTGAAGCAGACATACATTGATTTATTTCTTCTATAATATTAATGCAAAAACGTGGAAACTACAATTATAATAACAAAAAAAATAAATTTGGACATTTTGGTCATGTGATGGGATCCAAATATTTAGCCTTGACCTTGTTTAAGAATTGTTTATTGGTCGACACTTGATCCTCTTTTTTCCCCCAAATTCATCAAAAACTGTAATGACATTACCGACTGCAAGTCTGGTCGTGGGGTTCTGTATGTTTCTGCAGTCCTGTCTGTTTATCAGTACGGCTTGTCGGGACTTGCTACGGCTTCTCTGTTAGGGGTTTAGGGCTTGTTGTAGTACTTCTACGACTGGCCGTGCAATAAACGTCCCTGACCCTACGTCTTGTCGGGGTAGTCACCATGTCCTGTCTGTAAGTGTACCGTCCTGTCGGGGATTTCTTGACAGACTCCCCATTTTCGCGCCTTTTTATCTCCAGCCTGCGGCCAAAGACCGTTGTCGGGAGATTATAAAACGCCGTCTGTGCATGCGTGTGTCCGTCTGTTCGTCACGTTTTTGCATAAACCTTAGTATCTCATTCATTTATAAAGATATCTTCACCAAATTTGCAGGGAATGTTTATGCCTATGAAAACCTTTCTCTGCAAAATTTTAGCCTGATTTTGAAAAACAAAATGGCCGCCATAGATAATTGTTAGAAAATCATAAAGGTGCTCTAAATCTTGAAATATTCCAGCTATCTTCACTAAATTTGTACAAAAGCTATATGGCTAGAAAAAGCTAGCCTGATAGTAATTTTGGCCTAGTTCAAAAAACAAAATGGCCGCCATATCACATGTTTAATGTCAAATGGGGTTATCCTATTAAAAAGGCCTTATATCTCCCCTAATATTGCTCCTATAGGTTCGGAATGTGAAAACAACTTGTAGGAAGTCATGGCCTGGGAATCTTTCCCAGGTGTTGAATTTCACCTTTGACCCCTGCCTCAAGGTTAAATGGGGGCCATCACACTAAAAGTCCCTTATTTCTCCCTTATTATTGGTGCTATGGCTTCAGAATATAAAGACAGACCATCAAAAGTCCTGGCCTTCAAATGTTTTGCCTGAGAAAAATTTTGGCCTTATTTTGAAAACAAAATGGCCGCCATAGCCAATTATTTAAAAATCATTAAGATGCTCTACATTTGTACTTAAGTACATTTTTCAAAGTACTAAAATGTACTTAAGTACATTTTCAAATTCTAAGTACATGTACTTGAATTGTACTAAAGTACATTTTAAATTTAAAGTACATTTAAGTCCTTTTTAAGTACTTAAATTTGCAGCTAGGTTCATCAAATTTGTGCAAAAGATATATGGCTAGGAAAGTTAGCCTGATAGTAATTTGGCCTAGTTTTGAAAACAAAATGGTCGCCATGTCACATGTTAAATGGGATTATCCTATTAAAAAGGCCCTATATCTCCCTTATCATTGCTACTATAGGGGTTCCAACTGTGAAAACAACTTAAAGGAAGTCGAGGCCTGAGACTCTTTTCCAATTGCTGACATTTACCTTTGACCCCTTCTTCTAACTCCTTTAGTTCTCCATTATTACTGATTCTAAGGCGGGAGATAACCGCTGCGGCAGTGGCCTTGTTTTCTACGATCCTACGACTTTCACAACCGACCCTAGAGTCGTAGAGTCGGATACAGGGTCGGCTCCAGTGGAACACCTGCATAAACATCACAAACTATCCATGGATCTCATTATGTGGGTGTTCCACTGGAGCCGACCTGTCGGTAACTAAGGATTTTTCGAGGGTCGGGAGCAATGTTTACATAGTCGGTTAGGGTCGGTTGTACTTTCCAGGCTTGTCGGGGTTGGTCGTCAAAAAATCAAACATGTTTGATATTTTCTTCACCCTCCCCGACTCTTTTTCCTGATCTAGGCTCGCCCCCCGTTTGGTAACAGGCTTTTGCTAGTCGCTTCCCGTCTTGTTGTATCACTTCCAGGCTTGTCTGTATCTCTTCCAGGCTTTTCCTAACAAAGCTGGCTTGTCTTTTGCAACTTAAGTAATGCTCATTTGCAGTCCATTTCCAGCATGATGTGAGGTGGAAATATGACAAAAAATTATGTCATATATGTTGTAAATAATTGAGAAACCTGAAACAGTGTTTTTTTTAGTCACATAATAATCAAATCCTCGGCCAGTTTCACCAGAGCACTTTAAAAGTAACAGTCTACATAATATTTGAATCCCATCACATGATAGTTATTCTCACAACAAAGCCCATAAGCAATTTCTGGGAAAAAAGAGGATGAAGTGTCGACCAATCAACAAATCGAAAACTAGGTCACCAGTAAATATTTGGATCCCATCACATGACCAGAAGTACAGCATGTTTATTACCTTCATGAAAATAGGGTCTTTCCCAGAAGCTCGAAATTGAAGTATGAAAGGCAGCAACAAGCAAGAAGGTTTTCATTGTCACGTGAGATATTGTCAAAAGCATATCTGTCTCTGCTTGTTTGCACAGGATATAACATTTTTAATGAAAATTTTATATTTTAAGTGGCTTTTTCGTTCATAATCTGAAGCAGACATACATTGATTTATTTCTTATATAATGTTAAAGCCAAACCTGAAAACTATAATTAAAATAACAAAAAAACTAAATTTGGACGTTTTGATCATGTGAGGGGTTCCAAATATTCAGCCTTGACATAGTTTCAGATTTGTTTTTTGGTCGAAAATTGATCCTCTTTTTTCCTAGAAATTCATCAAAAACTGTAATGGCAATACCGACTGCAAGTCTGGTCGAGGGTTCTGTATGTTTCACCAATCCTGTCTGTCTGTCAGTACAGCTTGTCGGGACCTGCTACAGCTGGTCTGTTATTGGTTTAGGGCTTGTCCTGGTAGTTTCCAGACCAGTCCAGTACAAAACATCCCGACCCCAAGGCAGGCCGGCCTCTAAATACAGACAAGCCTTGAGGTATCAAGTCCTGTCGGGGAGGTGAAACCGACCCGGATTTTTGGGGCCCTCTTCGTGGATTTTTGTTCCCGACCCCCGACTTTTGCACCCGACCCTACAGTCATAGGGTCAGCTGTAGGGTCAGCTCCAGTGGAACAGGGGTGTAAAAACCTTGAAAAGCTTGAACAAAAAAATTGATCATATCTGTTTTCACTGGAGAGAGCACTTCCGATTACCGTGCACTTGGAGAAGTTTTACCTATAACTAATTTATGATAGCCCAAAAGTCCAACTTCAAAGCAAATATTAAAAGCATAGGTGTAATAATTTTGGATTAATGTAAAATATAACAAATCACCAGTGAAAGACTTGGATTTAGGGGATATAAGACCTACATGGCCTGAATATTCAGATACCCATTTGTACTAGATATCTTGGCACAAACTAGAAAAATTAACAGGATTTATGTTTGACAGATCAAGTTAATGGATTGTGACAAAAATTGGTTCATTAGCACATGGGAAACAATACTGAGTGTGCATATACATGTATGTGGCTTCCCTTCTTATTTATGTTTGGTCATTCACATGTATCCGACTCCGATTTGTGACATCCGACACCCGATTGGCGACAGCGATTTTTCTGCCCTGGGAGGGAAAAAACCGGATGACAAGTGAATTTTGATGTATGTTTACAAAATATTGAGAAATTTTGGAAAAAATTTGCCATCGCAAATCGGCCATCGGATGTCGTGAGCTGCATACATGTGTATGTGCACTCAGACTGATGCATGATAATAGAAAGTGCACTATACTAGGAAGTTTGATAATAATCTTTAAAATTTATATTATACTAGCAGGTTTAGCTCGCGTTCTTCTTCAACAAACTTGGCAAATGACATACAATACAATTAATGCATACTGTTTCATATTTCTTTGAAAATGTTATATTTTGACATTATATCTCTAATATTGGCCGTTTTACCGCAAACTGGAAATACCAGTGAAGGACTGGACCTCTAACAAAGAATTATAAGGTGGGCATTCACTGGTGGGCGGGTGTTACTGGTAGAAAGCCACTATGATAATATAAGTTCCATATCCACGACATACTGCCTTACCAATTATCGCTGGGTACCATTTGTCACCACCAGTAAGTAAAATATATTTATGAGATTAGGAGCTGTCTGTTTGCCAAATTACATACATTTTCATCCTACCTGGTGATAATTGGTACTCAGCGATAATTGGTACTAAGGCAGTAACTCAGTCACTCACTGCTGCCATTGAACAGTTGAACAGGTGCCTAGATGATGTAAAAGAGTGGATATCAGCTAGTAAACTCAAATTGAATCCATACAAGACTGAATTTAATGTATTTGGTTAAAAAAGACAGATGAATAATTTGACAGCATGTTTTCCAGTTACCATCTTAGGTAGTCCTCTCTGCCCTGCTGAATCAGTTAAGAATTTTGGGTGTGGTTCGATTCCAATTTTTCCTTGTCAAAACATGTTAGAATGTCTGCAAAAGTTGTTTTGTGCACTCTGTGAGTTTAGACATGTCAGGCAGTTTGTTAATCATCATGCTTCTGTGGCCAATGCTCTTGTTAGTAGTCAGTCTGATTAGTGTAACTCATTTTCCAGGAGTCTAAGTTCAGTCTATGTAAATTGAATGAATGTGCATCCAAAATAGTGCATCTAGAATTGTATCAAATACCAGTAGATACACTACTAAGTGTTGCTATAAAATAAAAATCATATTTTTACCTTCCATATCGATCGATATTGAAATATCAGGCACAAGATGTTTTCCTGGGGAGACCTTCCAAACTCTTTTGCAGGTTTTAGTAGTATCCCGAAACATAAACAAATATGGCAGTTCTGTTTTCATGGCAAATAATAAAAAAATGATTTGAAAAGACATGTAATCTTCAAATTTTACACTTTATTTTTATGGAAAACAGTAGAGGTGCATCTATTAAGTAATGTTCCGATATTGATATTGTACCCTACATTATCGATATTAATATATTTAGCATAAATTGATAGATGTTGCAATATCGATAAACAATACCAGCACTGACGCTGGTATAACTCCTGTGCTTAAGAAATTGCATTGACTTCCTACTGAACATTGCTTAGTTTTCAAAAGAGCCACACTTGTTTACAAGTTTCTTCACAGTGGTTTTTCCCAAATATTTTGCTCCGTTTTGGTTCTGTTGTGCTTTAAGAGTCCCCTTTGAATAGGGGAGATTAATCGCTATAAAAGTCCAATCAGAAGAGAAAGAATTATATATACAATGCGCCAATATCTAATCTGCTTTGCAGTGTGCTATATCTTCCCCACAATGCTCAAGGTTAACAAAAGTCCATGGGTGGACACAGAGATAAATGGACACTGAGGTAAACAGTCCTTAGAGCTTTATAAATTCAAGTGGTGTAAACAAAAAAAATCACACATACACTTGATCTCTTTAGGTGCAGGTGCCCTTCATTTACCCATACTGGGATGGGTATACAAGCATCTCATGACCACAGCAGCTCATGACCAGCAACTTGTACCCACAACTTATGCCCAAGATATTATTTACCTTCCACGTAAATACCATTTCTATTAAAATATAAAATATTGTTGAGAAACCCCACATGAATATCACTGAATGATACAAGTATGAGAATTTGAAGTATATGATCTTCAGGCAGCCTTTATATAATATTGTTAGAAAACCCCAACAGAATTCTCTGACCTCATATTTCTCCAGTAATATTAACGAGCTGGGTGTACAAGTATTTGATAATCGAGCAGAATAAATTTTTATTGTTATAAAATATTGTTTGTTTTATTATTATAAAGTATTGACGTCATTAGGTAGTAGTATCTGTGTGCGATTTGTGGGTACAAGTTAATGGTAGTGAGTTTTCGCAGTTGCATGTCAATCCTGGGATGTACCTTGCTTTGGCATGTTTAGTGTTTGAGCATGTTTGAGCAGCAGCATTTTCGGACCTGAGTTTTATTAGATTAAGAGTGAAACTGAGAGAAAAATGCCCCGATTAAACGTCAGTGGTATGGACTTGAGGGGGATGTAGGTGTGCAACGTCATGGTGTGACCGTGATTTGACCTTTGAACTTTCTGTAGCATCCTTGACCTTTACAATCTTTTCTGGGCTATATCTCAGAAATTATAAGGTGCAGGAAGTTGATACTTGGTATGGACATTGGTTGGGAGGTGTAGGTGTGCGATGCCATGGTGTAACCTTGATTTGGCTTTGACCTTACAGAAGTGATCTTGACCTTTGCAATCTTGTCCTGACTATATATCAGAAACCATAAAATGTAGGAAGTCGATACTTGGTATGGGCATTGGTTGGGGGGTGTAGGTGTGCAATGTCATGGTGTGACCTTGATATGACCTTTGACCTTACAGTACTCATCTTAAGCTTTAAAAGCTTGTCTGGGCTATATCTCAGAAACCATAAGGTGTAGGAAGTTGATATTTGGTAGGGATATTGGCTAGTGGGTGTAGATATGCAATATCATGGTGTGACCTTGATTTGACCTTTGACCATGATGAAGTGACCTTGACCTTTACAATTTTGTCAGGCTATATCTCAGAAACGTAATATGTAGGAAGTTGATTCTTGGTACTAAGTTGTTAGGACTTTGGTCAGGGGGTGTAGGTTAGTAAGAGGGTTTTGGTGAGCGACCTTTTTGTACTAACCTTGACCTTTAAAATCTTGTCTGGGCCACATCTCAGAAACTGTAAGGTGTAGAAAATTGATTCTTGAATGATTCGTTGGTTGGGAAGTGCAGGTGTGCTAAGTCATGGTGTGATGTTTAACCTTGACTCTGCCAAACTGTGTTCACCTGCCATAATTGAGACATATTTCTCTTATGATAAAGATACATGTATATGGATTGCTGTAACCGATTCTTATGTGTAGTTTTATTCAATTGTGCTACCTTTATGGTAGCTATATTTCAATTAATAAATTTTACAGCTTCATAGTTTACAGACATTTTCTCTCTTAAACGTTATTTTCTCTACTTACATGATTTGGACCTCTACATAACTGACATTGTTTGCTGTGAAAGTCATGATCTTTGTACAGTTTCACTTCTTCATATCTCATGGTGTCAAAAACTATTTTACCGAGCTTTGGGTTACAGGCATCTCAGATGCTATTTTTGAGTTTGAAGAGGTTATTTTGAGATGAATATAGCAACTAGTGAAGGGACGATTAGACCAACGTTCGATTAATCGTCGGCGTTATGGTACAATCGCGTTTGGTCACTGACAACTTCTAGAAATCGATTAAATCTTACCCTTCCTTATGTGTCTCAATATCCACGTGTTTTTTATATTTTAAGCAATTTCCTTAACTTTCCTTTGATAAATAATGAGATTTGTCACGAGTTTGGATTTGTTTATGTCTACCGCCATATTTACCGGAAGTGAGTACTTTTGGTAGGTTCTAAATGTCGGAAACACCGTTTTTCTTACCGGATTGACAAATACTTCATCCTGGAAAGTGTTTCATGATATATTTTCTTACAGTGGAGTAAAAAAGTCAATTATGGGTCGATCATCGGTCGGAAAATTGGACGAATAATCGACCACGAAAATTGAGGCAATTCCACTCACTAATGGCAACTACTGTTGATCAGCAGATTATCAGTTGTGAGATATATATTTTTCCAGAAGTGACTGTAATTGTTCCAAAAAAGTTCAAATCTAGTTGATGGTGGTTTGTTTATGTTTAGAAAGTGAACAGATTCATTATTGGAAGGTATTTTTATGAGTAAATTTTCAAAGGATATAAAAGTATCAGTAGGATTTGCAGAAATATCCAGATCATTTTTGACAAGATAAACCCAGGCCTCCACCATGTCAGCCCTGATTGGACTGTTCCCTGTTTATATAATTTGTGGCTTGATGGGGTGCTCTCACAAAGATTGTTACTTGTGGTGTCAGCACTGATATAAGTCTCTGACCTGGCATAATGGTCATGTTTGATTTTTGGAAATAAATTTGGAGATGGTAGGGTATTTGATACTGATAATACTTGCAAAGGAAACATTAAGGAGCTTTGTAGAACCTTGGTTTGAGTGAATGTCCCCTGCAAGCAGGAGCAAAATGAGGAGCTGGAGAGGTGGTAGTGATGGTGGGATTGATATATATTAGATTTTATCAGAATCTGTAAACAGAATGTTGTGGATGGAGAGAAAATGGAGAGAAATGGACAATATTAGGGGTCGGTTTCTTGAAGCGTCCTTTGAAAAGGACCTCCTTTAGTAAAGGTAGGTCAGTTTTATCCCTTTGGGAAGGCCACCTTAAAATTTAGTTTCACAAAGCTTTCACACACTCAGAGATATGAGCAGTGCTCTAGATGTTATGTAGGTCTGGCGACAAAAACAAATTCTGAGTAGGGTACATCCTTTACCTGACCTAGAACTCAGTCATCCATCCAAGTACTGATGTAGCCCATTGCTGCTTAACTTCAGTGATGAGGGTTGAACCCGTCACACTATGCCACAATGCATGAAACTCTGGTGACAAAAAAAAAAGATAAAAGAAAAAAATTATCTCTAGAAGTGGGGAGCCTAACTAGAACTTGCACTAAAAAGCACCATCACAGACATTTCTGCTGAAACAAATTCACCACCAAATAAAAAAAGTGTAACACAGAAGGTTTTGCATTCAAGTGTCTCACAAAGATCCAGACCACCATACCAGCCCCAGCTCAATCAGAGGTTGATAAGTATCAGGCACTACACAGCAGCCTGACTCTAATTCACTGGAAACCTGGAGACAATATGAGACACACTTCCCACATCTTTTTAGGCTGGCCGAAAGGTATCTGAGTTTCGTTGCCTTGTCAGCAGAGCTGATAGACTTTTCATTGTTGATAGCAAGGTGTTTAGACCAGACTGGTGTTGAGTTTAAGTGATATAGTCTTTGAAAATGTCATGACAATAAAGTTCGGCCAGAACTAAAATAAACTTTGATGTATATTGATACATGTTGAAATGTATGTATTTTTGATTATGTTTTAAAGGTTAAAACTAAACTTCAAAAGGATTTTAATTCCTTTTTCAAAAAGGATTTGGATTTATAGGATTTGTGTTTGATTTGGATTTAGGTTTAAATCCTTACAAAAATATTTGCCTCCAAGCTTGTTTTTCTACTGGAAAAGCAAGTATACAAAAACAGAAAGTCCTATTTTTAGTTCCCATTTTTTATTTTTAGACTATAGGTGATTGATAAAGTATAAAAAAATTATAAAAGAGATTTAAAAATGATGATAAACATTTCACTTTACATTATTAAAATGTTTACCGTAACAGTGAGTTGGCCATAGGTTTCAATCTTATTTTTTCAGCACCTTACAGCCCCAGACAAAAGACTGTTACATTTTTTTTTTCATTTTTCTGCCAGCTATATCTATGTTTGCTTTTTAATAATGTTAATTTTCTGAGTACTGTTTTGACAGGTGAAAAACAATCTGTGATTTGCAATGTCGAACGTCTATTGGATGAAAGCAAAGAATTGGTATGTATGAGCTATTAACCCTTTCTAATCCTGCAAGTAATTTGTCTGTTACATGGATAGAAAATAAAATAGGAAACTTTTGAAACCTGCGTATAAATGTATTTGTTTTTATAATTCACTTGATATGTACTTTTATTGTTGTTTTACTGTAAACCCATTCATTGTTTCTTCTAGAAGTGTAAAAATATGACAAACAGAGGACTGCACTTTATTTTCCAAAATTAAAATGTTGACAAGTTTCACTGAACAACTGTAATTACCATAGAATTCACATCAAAGAATTTTTTTTAAAGAATTGTTGAAGTTTATTGTTTGGCCATCACAGCGTTCTCTTGGCTAATCTGGCCTTAATTTATTGAACTTTTCAGTGATTAAGTATTGTGGAATTGTAAGAAACTATTCTTTTCCATCTGCTGCACATGTGAGAAACTGATGGTGCAATGGTGCATACCTGCCTCCCATACTAAAATTGTGGGATCATTTTACCCCTGACCTTATTAGTGGTAAAATTTCTCAGTTGGTTTCTGCTGTAAGTAGTCTGGCACAGTAATTATCTGCCGCCGGCCGATAGGCCCGGTACGGGAGATTATAAAATGCCCTCTGTCCGTGCGTGCGTGCGTCCGTTCGTCACGTTTTTACAAAAAGTCTTTCTATCTCTTAAAATATTATAGCTAGAGCTTCCAAATTTCCAGGATAAATTCATCATTGGAAAAACTTGCCTGGGAATCTTTTTTGGCTGATTCGGAAAAAGAAGATGGCCGCCATGGGTGTTAACAAGATGGCTGCCATGGTTTTTTTTTTCAGGTGTTCTGCCATGGGTTTTTTTTTTCGTTGATTTAGATGGCTGCCATAAGTGTGTAGTTGCACTTTTATACAGCCTAAAAATAGCCTGCTTGTTATTTTTCAGACCTAGGTCCATAGCTAAGTGAGTAATAGTAATGGTGGCTACTTTCAGTAAAGTGCTCATAACTCCAAAACGACTGCATTTAGAGCATTTCTGTAAAATATGTTGTTCAGCTACTTTCTCCATGCCTACAAGATGGTACCATTTTTAGGAGTCTATCTTGATAGCTAAGTGAGTAATAGCTATTTTCTGTTTTTAAGAATGACCAAAATGAGTAAGTTGCTTTTATCTTTGTAACTGTTACTTACAATATTGGTCTCAAATATGTTGTTCAACAACTCCTTCATGTACTATATCATGGTGAGGTTTCCAAGGTGTAGCACCATAGCTAGCTGAGTAATAGCTACACTAAGTTTAACATTTGACCATTCAGCAAGTCACTTGTAACTCAAAAAACTATTGAATATAGAGGATTTTTGTCAAATATGTTGTTTATCTACTTTTTGATGTACTGTGTCGTGGTGAATTTTCAGAGCTGTAAGTCCATAGCTAACTGAGTAATAGCTACTTTTAAATTTCTTAATTTCAACATTGAATAAATCACTTATACCTCCAAAACTATTGAATTTAGGGAATTATTGTCAAATATGTTAATCGGTTACTTTTTAATGTTCTGTGTCATGGAAAAGTTTCAGACCTGTATTTCCATAGCTAACTGAGTAATGGCTACTTTGAATTTCAACAATGAGTAAATCACTTATAACTCCAAAACTATTAAATTTAGAGAATTATTGTCAAATATGTTGTTCACTTACTATTTGATGTACTGTGTCATGGGAAATTTTCACATCTGTATCTCCATAGCTACCTGAGTAATAGCTACTTTGAGGGTTTCCATTGAGTAAATCACCTTCAACAGCAAAACTGTTGAATTTAGAGGATTTTTTTCAAATATGTTCTTCACCTACTTTTGATGTACTGTGAAATGGCAAATTTTGAGAGCTGTAGGTCCATAGCTAACCGAGTAATAGCTACTTTAATGGTTGTCCATTGAGTAAATCACTTATAACAGCAAAACTGTTGAATTTAAAGGATTTTTCCCAGATATGTTGTTTAGCTACTTTTTTATGTACTGTGTAATGGCAAATTTTGAGACCTGTAGGTCCATAACTAACTGAGTAATAGCTACTTTGATGGTTCTCCATTGAGTAAATCACTTATAACAGCAAAACTATTAAATTTACAGGATTTTTTTTATGTTTTTCATGTACTTTTTAATGTTCTGTGTCATGGCAAAGTTTCAGAGCTGTAGGTCCATAGGTAACTGAGTAATAGCTACTTTCATGGTTTTCCATTGAGTAAATCGCTTATCACAGCAAAACTGTTGAATTTAAAGGATTTTTGTCAAATATGTTGTTCACCTACTTTTTGATGTATTGTGTAATGGCAAATTTTGAGACCTGTAGGTCCATAGCTAACTGAGTAATAGCTACTTTGATTTTTGCGGAAAATGAAAAAGTCTTAATATCTCGAAAACTGTAAGAGATAGAGCGATTTTGAGTGAATTTTTGACCCGCAGGGTAGTACATGAGTATACTACGCAAAAGGGAAAACATTCAATTTTCACCACTTTTGGCAGCTATCTTGGATTTTTAGCAGAAAATAAACATTGAAAATATCTTCGAAATGGTAACAGACAGAGCGATTTTGAGCGAATTTTTGACCCACAGGGTAGTACAACAGTATTCTGTGCCTAGGGGAAAAATGTCATCTTGGATTTTAGCGGAAAATGAGAAATTGTGAATATCTCGCAAAAGGTATTTCCTCCCCTTTAATGCTCGGCGGGAGATACTGCGGCAGTGGTCTTGTTTATTAAGTGGTAATATCTGTTCTCGGAGACGGTGATTTCAAATCTCAGTTTTGACCTTAAATCGGAAAATTGATAGTTGCTTTCCGCCACGTGACTGTTTATTGTAAGGTTATCTTAACCAGCTAGTTATCTCCCGCCGGGCTTTAGTCCGGGAGGGAGATTATGAAATGATGCCTATGTGTGCGTGCGTGTGTGCGTGCGTGTGTGCGTGCATGCGTGCGTGCGTTAGTGTGTCACGCAGATTTCTCCAAAACTACTACAGCTACAGATTTTTTGTAAATTAATTGTCCCAATGAATTTTCATGCCCTTGAAAATTTTTTTGGTTTTATGGACTTAGGCCTGAAGATAAGTGAGTAATAGCAATCTTAGCTACTTTGAGTAAAGGACTCATAACTCAAAAACTATTGCAGTTACAGGTTTTTCTTCAAATATGTTGTTCAGCTACTTTGTCCTTAGCTATAAGATGGTACATAGTTTGGGGTCCCATTGCATGCCATAAGTGAGTAATAGCTATTTTCTTATTTGTAGCAAAATAATGACATAAGTAAATGTCAAATATCTTCAAAAGTATTAAAGTTAGGGAAATCTTTTCAAATATGTTATTCATCTAGTTTTTGATAAGCTATCACATAGTAAAGTTTCAGACCTGTTGCACATTGGATAGCTGAGTAATAGCTACTTTGAAATTCTGACTGTTGAGTAAATCCATTGTAACTCCAAAACTATTTCACTTAGAGTATTTTCCTAAAATAATTTGTTCAGCTACTTTTTCGTTAACTATAACATGACATATCATTTGGGGTTCCATTGCATGTCATGAGTAATAGATATTTTCTTATTTGTAGCAAAATTATAACAGAAATAAATGTCAAATACCTTCACAAGTATTAAAGTTAGGCCAATCTTTTCATTTGTTATTCATCTAGTTTTTGATAAGCTTACTTTCCTGTGTCCTTTATATTTTTGTTGCTTTTGTAGATCTAGATCAATACCTAAGTGAGTAGATAGCTGAGTAATAGCTACTAAAATGAGTAAATGTCTTTTATCTCTAAAAGTATTATAGGTAGGCAATTTCTTCTAAATAAGTCATTCACCTACTTTTGGCTGATCTACCACATAGTTAAGTTGCAGATCAATAGCTTTTTGCATAGCACACTCATAGCTACTAAAATGAGTAAATGTCTATTATCTCTAAAAATATTGCAGATAGGCAATTTCTTCTAAATAAGTCATTCACATACTTTTGGGTGATCTACCACATAGTCAAGTTGCACAACTGTAGCTCTTTGCATAACTGAGTAATAGCTACTAAAAGGAGCAAATGTCTTTTATCTCTAAAAGCATTACAGGTAGGCAATTTCATCTAAATAAGTCATTCACCTACTTGTGATTGATCTACCACATTGTGAAGTTGCAGATCTATAGTTTTTGCAGAGCACACTCATAGCTACTAAAATGAGTAAATGTCTTTTATCTGTAAAAGTATTACAGATAGGCAATTTCTTCTAAATAAGTCTTTCGCCTACTTTTGGCTGATCTACCACACAGTGAAGTTTCAGATCTATAGCTCTTTGCATAGCTCAGTCATAGCTACTAAAATGAGTAAATGTCTTTTATCTGTAAAAGTATTGAATACAAGTAATTTATTTTAAATAAGTCATTCACCTACTTTTGGGTGATCTACCACATAGGGACGTTACACAACTGTAGCTCTTTGCATAACTGAGTAATAGCTCCTAAAATGAGTCAATACCCTTTATCTTTAAAAGTATTACAGATAGGCAATTTCTTCTAAATAAGTCATTCACCTACTTTTGGGTGATCTGCCACATAGTGAAGTTGCAGAACTGTAGCTCTTTGGATAGCTGAGTAATAGCTACTAAAATGAGCAAGTGTCTTTTATCTATAAACTTATTACAGATAGGCAATTTCTTCTAAATAAGTCATTCACCTACCTTTGGCTGATCTACCACATAGTGAATTTTCAGATCTATAGCTCTTTGCATAGCCCAGTTATAGCTACTAAAATGAGTAAATGTCTTGTATCTGTAAAAGTATTGAATATATGCAATTTCTTCTAAATAAGTCATTCACCTACTTTTGGGTGATCTACCACATAGTAAAGTTGCAGAACTGTAGCTCTTTCCATAGCTGAGTAATAGCTACTAAAATGAGCAAGTGTCTTTTATCTATAAACTTATTACAGATAGGCAATTTCTTCTAAATAAGTCATTCACCTACCTTTGGCTGATCTACCACATAGTGAATTTTCAGATCTATAGCTCTTTGCATAGCCCAGTTATAGCTACTAAAATGAGTAAATGTCTTGTATCTGTAAAAGTATTGAATATATGCAATTTCTTCTAAATAAGTCATTCACCTACTTTTGGGTGATCTACCACATAGTAAAGTTGCAGAACTGTAGCTCTTTCCATAGCTGAGTAATAGCTACTAAAATGAGCAAGTGTCTTTTATCTATAAACTTATTACAGATAGGCAATTTCTTCTAAATAAGTCATTCACCTACCTTTGGCTGATCTACCACATAGTGAATTTTCAGATATATATGCAATTTCTTCTAAATAAGTCATTCACCTACTTTTGGGTGATCTACCACATAGTAAAGTTGCAGAACTGTAGCTCTTTCCATAGCTGAGTAATAGCTACTAAAATGATAAAATGTCTTTTATCTATAAAAGTGTTACAAAAAGGTAAATTCTTTTGAATAACTCATTCACCTTTTGGGTGATCTACCACATTGTGAAGTTGCACATCTATAGCTCTTTGCTGAGCTCTTGGCTGAGTCATATACCTGCTAAAATGAGTAAATGTCTTTTATCTCAAAAAGTATTGCAGATAGGCAATTTCTTCTAAATAAGTTGTTCACCTACTTTTGGCTGATCTACCACATAGTTAAGTTGCAGATCAATAGCTTTTTGCTACTAAAATGAGTAAATGTCTTTTATCTTTAAAAGTATTGGACATAGACAATTTCTTCTAAGTAAGTCCTTCACTTACTTTTGGGCGATCTACCACATAGTGAAGTTGCAGAACTGTAGCTCTTTGGATGGCAGAGTAATAGCCACTAAAATGAGTAAATGTCTTGTATCTGTAAAAGTATTGAATATATGCAATTTCTTCTAAATAAGTCATTCACCTACTTTTGGGTGATCTACCACATAGTAAAGTTGCAGAACTGTAGCTCTTTCCATAGCTGAGTAATAGCTACTAAAATGAGCAAGTGTCTTTTATCTATAAACTTATTACAGATAGGCAATTTCTTCTAAATAAGTCATTCACCTACCTTTGGCTGATCTACCACATAGTGAATTTTCAGATCTATAGCTCTTTGCATAGCCCAGTTATAGCTACTAAAATGAGTAAATGTCTTGTATCTGTAAAAGTATTGAATATATGCAATTTCTTCTAAATAAGTCATTCACCTACTTTTGGGTGATCTACCACATAGTAAAGTTGCAGAACTGTAGCTCTTTCCATAGCTGAGTAATAGCTACTAAAATGATAAAATGTCTTTTATCTATAAAAGTGTTACAAAAAGGTAAATTCTTTTGAATAACTCATTCACCTTTTGGGTGATCTACCACATTGTGAAGTTGCACATCTATAGCTCTTTGCTGAGCTCTTGGCTGAGTCATATACCTGCTAAAATGAGTAAATGTCTTTTATCTCAAAAAGTATTGCAGATAGGCAATTTCTTCTAAATAAGTTGTTCACCTACTTTTGGCTGATCTACCACATAGTTAAGTTGCAGATCAATAGCTTTTTGCTACTAAAATGAGTAAATGTCTTTTATCTTTAAAAGTATTGGACATAGACAATTTCTTCTAAGTAAGTCCTTCACTTACTTTTGGGCGATCTACCACATAGTGAAGTTGCAGAACTGTAGCTCTTTGGATGGCAGAGTAATAGCCACTAAAATGAGTAAATGTCTTTTATCTCTAAAAGTGTTACATATAGGCAATTTCTTCTAAATATGTCTTTCACCTACTTTGGGTTGATCTACATAGTAAAGTTGCAGAACTGTAGCTCTTTGGATGGCAGAGTAATAGCTACTAAAATGAGTAAATGCCTTTTGTCTTTAAAAGTATTGCAATCAAACATTAAAGTGCCTCTTGCTTGTTGTCACTTGTACATGTGCCTCCATCTCACAAGAAAATTTATATTCCACTATCTTTAGTACATCAAATTTATACGGCAGGAGATAATTGCATGCGTCAGAATGCTTGTTTTCACTGCTTTGTTCAACCCCTAAAATACAAATCTTAATATAAACTCTGTTATAAAAATTGGAAGTACGCAGACTACACAAAACAATGCAGTGCACATATTTTTGCATCTGTTTGTTCGAAGCAATAAATGGATGATCGTCAATAATAGAGAACCAAATGATACAAACAAAATGTAGTGCACCAAAATGTACCTAAAACTTATGTTTAATTTGTAATAATATTAGATGAAACCGGTCTTTATAAGAAGGTAGCGCTCGTCCGTTATGCCAGAAGTACTGTTCTTTTATAGAGGTCATAAAGTACAAACTTCAGGACCTTATTTCTACAACAGTTGAACCTTTGTAGTCATGGGTTTAAATTTGTGCTGTGCTGGAGTACATGGTTTCTAAACTATTTGTTGGAATTGCAGAGTTTACAATGGTGTCTGACTCACATAATGCTGAAGGAATTCAAATTGGAACTTTAAAATCACCTAAAACCTGTTCATATACAATAAAACCATGAAATAATTGAAGAAAATCACTTACATGCTATGTAGTTGTTTATATTATCACCATTTTGCACAAAATTTTACTCCAAACAACATTTTCAGTATACCATAACATTCACTTCTGGTCTGCTCTGGAGACATTTTTGCAAAAAAATCGTCAGTTTGAAGTTTGTATTCTCCTCCCCAGTCCCTTTCACAAAGTAGCACAAAATCTATGTGTACACCAAGGCATACCCACCTTAGTTCTTAGTCATCCCTTGGCATTTTCTGTGGTGCTTGGCCTCCTTTCTGTCCGTGGATACTGATATTCGTTCACTATTTTGGTTCTGTTGCACCTTTGAGTCACCTTTAAATAGGGGAGATTAAGCACTATGAATTGAAACACAGTTTTAGTCTACATTCAGATGACAAACTCGCAGCACTAGTTTGAATCCAGCTTATTTTAATATGTGAGATTCACTGCCAGTCTTTGCTGCCATAACATAGAAACTTAATATTGAATTCTGCAATTGAATGTAAAGTTTACCCCAGTGATAAAATCTTTTCCATTTATAGCTGGAACAAATGGAGCTGGAGGTCCGAGGTATGGAATCACGAGACAGACAAAAATACAGCACTCGTCTGAAAAGCTACAAAAATGAGCTTAATAATCTGGAGAAAGATCTGGTGAGTGTGTCTAGTGTTTCATTTCCTCCACAGGCAGTTACCTGATCTGACATAAAACTAGCATATCTTCTAAAATGTAAAATAAAATAGATTTCTTACTGAAACAATATTAAGCTGAGTTTTCTTCTTTCTTGAACCGTCATAAATGTGAAACCCCAAAATTTGTTCATATTTTGCTTACCTTTTGAGTGTGTAAAAAAATACTGACATTGTAACTATTTTGACTTGTGCAAAGTAAGAACCCAAAAAAAAAAAAAAAAAAAAAAAGAAAGACTAGCAAAATACTCACAGCACAATAATCATCTGCTGCCTTAAATTTTTGGATACTGTTGATTTAGCGTGGTGGATATATGCCAGTGGGGTCCCATTGATCCATTAATCCAGTATGGCCGTGTACAATACATGTTGCTGAAAGGATAGAAACATGTCCAGAAAATTATTACATCACACATTGAAAGGTGAAATATAATGATATGCTTAAAAATATTTCTCTCGTAAGAATTATCAAAGCTGAGACTGCTTCATGTAGAGTTCTAGTTATATGTGGAGGTTATAGGGTGCAGCAAGTAAAACATTTTGTATTCCTGGTCTTAGGTTCTGGGTTTCTAGGCTCTGCTCCGACCATAATTGGCAAGGTTGACAAATGCTTGCTGATGCTTGGCCAAAGACAGCAGATTTTCTTGACCAATAAATATCTACCCCTTTACTGTTTAAACTACCCATTGTGATATGATTTTGAAAACTATTGAAAAAGCTGGCAAATCCAAATACATCATATTTAATAGTTATGTTTCTTTGCATAGAAAAAGTCTCGCATTGCACTGAGAGATGACATCAGGAGTAGAGAAGAACTGCTGGGTTTGAGTGACTCACATCAGGCTGAAGATCAGGTTAGAACATTTATCTCACTTTTTTCTTACTGGTCCTTGTAGTTATGCTACACAATTAAGTACTAGGCTGAAAGGTAATTTTGTCAAAGTATTCTATACCAGATTCAAATGCTAATAGTGGTTTTAGCATCTATTTGGAATTACCGTTGTATCTGTATACTTGATTTGTGGTATATTATCTCCCGCCGGGCGGGCGGGAGATTATAAAATGCATTCCGTGCGTGTGTGCGTGTGTTATGGAGTGTGTGTCAGGCTTTTATAAAGGGCTGTACATCACACTGGTTGTTTCTCCTTGGCCTTTTCAATGTTTTTTATGACCTTATTGCTTATGTCCTTTCATTTGATGCTGTTATTTCACACCTAGGACCATAGCTAAATGAGTAATAGCAATGGTGGCTACTGTAAAATACGTTGTTCAGCTACTTTCTCCATGCCTACAAGATGGTACCATTTTTAGGGTTCTATCTTCATAGCTAAGTGAGTAATAGCTATTTTCTGTTATTAACAATGAGCAAAATGAGTAAATTGATTTTGTCTTTGTAACTGTTACTTACAATATTGGCCTGAAATATGTTGTTCAACAACCCTTCATGTACTATATCATGGTGAGGTGTCCAAGGTGTAGCACCATAGCTAACTGAGTAATAGCTATACTAAGTTTAACATTTGACCATTGAGCAAGTCACTTATAACTCAAAAACTATTGAATATAGAGGATTTTTGTCGAATATGTTGTTCACCTATCTTTTGGATATACTGTATTGTGCATTTTCACAGCTGTAACTCCATAGCTAACTGAGTAATAGCTACTTTGATGATAACCATAATGAGTAAATGGCTTATATCTTCAAAAGTATTGCAGCTACACAATTTTGTTCCAATATGTTGTTCAGCTACTATCTCCACAGCTACAACATGGTCACTAGTTTGGAAGTGTATCTCCATAGCTAAGTGAGTAATAGCTACTTTGTCAATTTTTAATGATAACCATAATGAGTAAATGCCTTATATCTTCAAAAGTATTGCAGCTACACAATTTCTCTCAAATAAGTTCATCTACTTTTTTGTGAACTGTAACATATTTAAGTTTCACAACTGTTGCTCAATGTACAAGTGAGTAATGGCTACTTTATTGCTACTTTTGGTGAAAATGTGAAAAATCACAAATATCTCGCAAACCGTAATAGCTACTTTGTCAATTTTTAATGATAACCATAATGAGTAAATGTCTTATATCTTCAAAAGTATTGCAGCTACACAATTTCTCTCAAATAAGTTGTTCATCTACTTTTTAAGTCATTCATCTACTTTTGGGAGAGCTTTCGCATGGTGAAGTTTCAGACTCGTAGCTAATTACTCACCTACTGAAAATGAGTAAATGCGAATTATCGCTAAAAGTATTGCAGATAGCCAATTTTTCTCAAATAACTCATTCACCTACTTTTGGAAGAGCTTTCACATGGTGAAGTTTCACACCCATAGCTATTATATAAGTGAGTAATAGCTATTTTCTCATTTGTAGCTAAATAACAGAAGGAGTAAATGTCAAATATCTTCAAAAGTATTAGAGTTACAGAAATCTTTTCAAATATGTTATCATCTACTTTTTGGTAAGCTATCACATAGTAAAGTTTCAGACCTGTTGCACCTTGGATAGCTGAGTAATAGCTACTTTGAAATTCTGACTGTTGAGTAAAGCCATTGTAACTCCAAAACCATTGCAGTTAGAGTGTTATCCTAAAATATGTTGTTCAGCTACTTTGTCCTTAGCTATAAGATGGTACATAGTTTGGGGTTCTATTGCATGCCATAAGTGAGTAATAGCTATTTTCTCATTTGTAGCTAAATAACAAAAGGAGTAAATGTCAAATATCTTCAAAAGTATTAAAGTTAGGGAAATCTTTTCAAATATGTTGTTCATCTACTTTTTGGTAAGCTATCACATAGTAAAGTTTCAGACTTGTTGCACCTCGGATAGCCGAGTAATAGCTACTTTGAAATTCTGACTGTTGAGTAAAGCCATTGTAACTCCAAAACTATTGCTGTTAGACTGTTTTCCTTAAATATGTTGTTCAGCTACTTTGTCCTTAGCTGTAAGATGGTACATAGTTTGGGGTTCTATTGCATGCCATAAGTGAGTAAAAGCTACTTTCTCATTTGTAGCTAAATAACAAAAGGAGTAAATGTCAAATATCTTCAAAAGTATTAAAATTAGGGAAATCTTTTCAAATATGTTATCCATCTACTTTTTGGTAAGCTATCACATAGTAAAGTTTCAGACCTGTTGCACCTTGGATAGCTGAGTAATAGCTACTTTGAAATTCTGACTGTTGAGTAAAGCCATTGTAACTCCAAAACTATTGCAGTTAGAGTGTTTTCCTAAAATATGTTGTTCAGCTACTTTTTCCTTAGCTGTAAGATGGTACATAGTTTAGAGTTCTGTTGCATGCTATAAGTGAGTAATAGCTATTTTCTCATTTGTAGCTAAATAACAGAAGGAGTAAATGTCAAATATCTTTAAAAGTATTAGAGTTAGGGAAATCTTTTCCAATATGTTGTCCATCTACTTTTTGGTAAGCTATCACATAGTAAAGTTTCAGACCTCTTGCACCTTGGATAGCTGAGTAATAGCTACTTTGAAATTCTGACTGTTGAGTAAAGCCATTGTAACTCCAAAACTATTGCAATTAGACTTTTTTCCTTAAATATGTTGTTCAGCTACTTTGTCCTTAGCTATAAGATGGTACATAGTTTGGGGTTCTATTACATGCCATAAGTGAGTAATAGCTACTTTCTCATTTGTAGCTAAATAACAAAAGGAGTAAATGTCAAATATCTTCAAAAGTGTTAAAGTTAGGGAAATCTTTTCAAATATGTTATCCATCTACTTTTTGGTAAGCTATCACATAGTAAAGTTTCATACCTCTTGCACCTTGGATAGCTGAGTAATAGCTACTTTGAAATTCTGACTGTTGAGTAAAGCCATTGTAACTCCAAAACTATTGCAGTTAGAGTGTTTTCCTAAAATATGTTGTTCAGCTACTTTGTCCTTAGCTATAACATGGTACATAGTTTGGGGTTCTATTACATGCCATAAGTGAGTAATAGCTACTTTCTCATTTGTAGCTAAATAACAAAAGGAGTAAATGTCAAATATCTTCAAAAGTATTAAAGTTAGGGAAATCTTTTCAAATATGTTATCATCTACTTTTTGGTAAGCTATCACATAGTAAAGTTTCAGACCTGTTGCACCTTGGATAGCTGAGTAATAGCTACTTTGAAATTCTGACTGTTGAGTAAAGCCATTGTAACTCCAAAACTATTGCTGTTAGACTGTTTTCCTTAAATATGTTGTTCAGCTACTTTGTCCTTAGCTATAAGATGGTACATAGGTTGGGGTTCTATTGCATACCATAAGTGAGTAATAGCTACTTTCTCATTTGTAGCTAAATAACAGAAGGAGTAAATGTCAAATATCTTCAAAAGTATTAAAGTTAGGGAAATCTTTTCAAATATGTTATCCATCTACTTTTTGGTAAGCTATCACAGAGTAAAGTTTCAAATTTCAAAGTTTACAACTTTTGGTGGCCATCTTGAATTTTTGCGGAAAATGAAAAATGGCAAATATCTCTGAAACTGTCAGAGAAAGAGCGATTTCGAGCAAGTTTTGGACCTGCAGTGTAGTAGAAGGGTATTCTGTTGAAACATGAAAGTTTTCAATTTCACATGGTGAAGTTTCAGACCCATAGCTAATTACTCACCTACTCAAAATGAGTAAATGCTAATTATCTCTAAAAGTATTGCAGAGAGCCAATTTTTCTCAAATAACTCATTCACCAACTTTTGAAAGAGCTTTCACATGGTGAAGTTTCAGACCCGTAGCTAATTACTCACTTACTCAAAATGAGTAAATGTGAATTATCTCTAAAAGTATTGCAGATAGCCAATTTTTCTCAAATAACTCATTCACCTACTTTTGGGAGAGCTTTCACTTGGTTAAGTTTCAAACCCGTAGCTAATTACTCACCTACTCAAAATGAGTAAATTTGAATTATCTCTAAAAGTATTGCAGATAGCCAATTTTTCTCAAATGACTGATTCACCTACTTTGGGAAGAGCTTTCAGTTGGTGAAGTTTTAGACCCATAGCTAATTACTCACCTACTCAAAATGAGTAAATGCAAATTATCTCTAAAAGTACTGCAGATAGCCAATTTTTCTCAAATAACTCATTCACCTACTTTTGGAAGAGCTTTCACATGGTGAAGTTTTAGACCCAAAGCTAATTACTCACCTACTCAAAATGAGTAAATGCGAATTATATGTAAAAGTACTGCAGATAGCCATTTTTTCTCAAATAACTCATTCATCTACTTTTGGGAGAGCTTTCACTTGGTGAAGTTTCAGACCCATAGCTAATTACTCACCTACTCAAAATGAGTAAATGCTAATTATCTCTAAAAGTATTGCACATAGCCAATTTTTCTCAAATAACTCATTCACCGACTTTGGGAAGAGCTTTCACTTGGTGAAGTTTCAGGCCCATAGCTAATTACTCACCTACTCAAAATGAGTAAATGTGAATTATATCTAAAAGTACTGCAGATAGCCAATTTTTCTCAAATAACTCATTCACCTACTTTTGGGAGAGCTTTCACTTGGTGAAGTTTCAGGCACGTAGCTAATTACTCACTTACTCAAAATGAGTAAATGTGAATTATCTCTAAAAGTATTGCAGATAGCCAATTTTTCTCAAATAACTCATTCACCTACTTTTGGGAGAGCTTTCACTTGGTTAAGTTTCAGACCCGTAGCTAATTACTCACCTACTCAAAATGAGTAAATTTGAATTATCTCTAAAAGTATTGCAGATAGCCAATTTTTCTCAAATGACTCATTCACCTACTTTGGGAAGAGCTTTCAATTGGTGAAGTTTTAGACCCATAGCTAATTACTCACCTACTCAAAATGAGTAAATGCGAATTATCTCTAAAAGTACTGCAGATAGCCAATTTTTCTTAAATAACTCATTCACCTACTTTTGGAAGAGCTTTCACTTGGTTAAGTTTCAGACCCGTAGCTAATTACTCACCTACTCAAAATGAGTAAATTTGAATTATCTCTAAAAGTATTGCAGATAGCCAATTTTTCTCAAATGACTCATTCACCTACTTTGGGAAGAGCTTTCAATTGGTGAAGTTTTAGACCCATAGCTAATTACTCACCTACTCAAAATGAGTAAATGCGAATTATCTCTAAAAGTACTGCAGATAGCCAATTTTTCTTAAATAACTCATTCACCTACTTTTGGAAGAGCTTTCAGTTGGTGAAGTTTTAGACCCATAGCTAATTATTCACCTACTCAAAATGAGTAAATGCGAATTATCTCCAAAAGTACTGCAGATAGCCAATTTTTCTCAAATAACTCATTCACCTACTTTTGGAAGAACTTCCACATGGTGAAGTTTCAGACCCATAAGTAATTACTCACCTACTCAAAATGAGTAAATGTGAATTATCTCTAAAAGTACTGCAGATAGCCAATTTTTCTCAAATAACTCATTCACCTACTTTTGGGAGAGCTTTCACTTGGTGAAGTTTAAGGCACGTAGCTAATTACTCACCTACTCAAAATGAGTAAATGCTAATTATCTCTAAAAGTATTGCAGATAGCCAATTTTTCTCAAATAACTCATTCACCTACTTTGGGAATAGCTTTCACTTGATGAAGTTTCAGACCCATAGCTAATTACTCACCTACTCAAAATGAGTAAATACGAATTATCTCTAAAAATACTGCAGATAGCCAATTTTTATCTCCCGCCAGGCTTTAGCCCGGGAGGGAGATTATGAAATGATGCCTGTGTGTGCGTGCGTGCGTGCATTAGTTAGTCACGCAGATTTCTCCAAAACTACTGCAGCTACAGATTTTTTGTAAATTAATTGTCCCAATGAATTTTCACGCCCTTGAAAATTTTTTTGGTTTTATGGACTTAGGCCTAAAGATAAGTGAGTATTCCACTATCTTTAGTACATCTTATTTATACGGCGGGAGATAAATGCATGCGTCAGAATGCTTGTTCTCAAATAACTCATTCACCTACTTTTGGGAGAGCTTTCACTTGGTGAAGTTTCACACCCATAGCTAATTACTCACCTACTCAAAATGAGTAAATGCGAATTATCGCTAAAAGTATTGCAGATAGCCAATTTTTCTCAAATAACTCATTCACCTACTTTTGGGAGAGCTTTCACTTGGTGAAGTTTCACACTCATACCTAATTACTCACCTACTCAAAATGAGTAAATGTGAATTATCGCTAAAAGTATTGCAGATAGCCAATTTTTCTCAAAAAACTCATTCACCTACTTTTGGGAGAGCTTTCACTTGGTGAAGTTTCACACCCATAGCTAATTACTCACCTACTCAAAATGAGTAAATGCGAATTATCTCTGAAAAGTATTGCAGATAGCCAATTTTTTCTCAAATAACTCATCCACCTACTTTTGCAAGGGCCTTCACATAGTGAAGTTTCAGACCCATAGCTAATTACTCGCCTACTGAAAATGAGTATATGCGAATTATCTCTAGAAGTATTGTAGATGGCCAATTTTTCTCAAATAACTCATTCACCTACTTTTGGGAGAGCTTCAAACCAACCTGTGGAAAAGCACAGGGTAAGGGTAAGACCTTGGGCCCCTTCTTTGAGGTGGAATGAAGATATCCAAACCTTTTTAGTGCATATCTTACATGTACATAACTGCGGAATATGTACATTCAGTGGCTCTAACTCTGGAATGTGGCCATTCAATGGCCAAATCATTGAATGGGTATATGCTATGATTTGCCATTGAATGTGTACATTCAGTTGCCAGAACTATTGAATGTATACATTCCATGCTGTGAGTAATGGAATGTATAAATGACTTTGTGACAAAAGAAAGACAATGTACAAAAAAAAACCAACATTTTATTAGTACATTAAAACATTAAAAACAAGATGCATTCAGAGAGAGCGAAACGCTCAACTCCATGTGACCAGTCTCTCAAGTGATATAAAGTATTGTAAGGAAGACAATGAAATAAAACCACATATGTAAATTAATCTTCATAGAAATAAGTAGAAAGCCAAAGTCATTAAAAATACATTGAAATGAGACCTCTGAAAAATCACGTTTTTTTTTGTGTATCCAAAATAATATCTAGATCTTTCTTTTAGTAACTTCTTCCTTCAGTCAGGTCCTACCCACAAATTTTTAAATAAAGATCTGTTCATTAGTTCTGGAGTAATCTAAACACACACACAAAAAAAAAAACAAAAAAAAACCAGACAAATAGACAATTAAACAATTGGCACACAAAAACATAAACTGCTGGTGGAGGTAAAAATACTAAAAATATTCCTGAAATGTCACTTCTTGGTGAAAGTCACACATGGTAATTTTTTGTGATGGACTGTCAAGGAATTGAAAGAAAAGAGAGAAAATAAAACAGAAATAATAATTAATAAAAATGATGAATATACCACCTACCTCTTTATTAACGCTCGACAATAGGAGAGGGTTATTGTAATCAGTTTGTTTCTGTCTGTCTGTGCACCGTTTTGCCCTTATAACTCAAAAACTATAACATCAATCAAGCTCAAATTTGGTGGGTAGATATTTCATGGGATACAGACAGAATCTTCCAAATTTGGTGTAATTTGTTTGAAAATTAAAGTCAGGAGACAGGTTTTTAAATTATTAATTGGGCATATACAGTGAAACCTACTTGTCTTCAAAAATCAATATCATGATAGGATTTCCTCCTCATGAATTCTTGCCCCATCAGGTATCCTCTGTGGCTGTGAGTGTAATGTGTAGAACTTGTAATCTTATGGTTGGGGTTCAATACCAGTCAATTCTAAATTTTTTTTTTTTTTTTTTAATTTTTGTTTTTAGGTTTTTTTAAAGGTCTTTTAAAAAGAAAAGAAAAAAGAACACAGCATCTAAAATTTTGCTGTTCAAAAAAAAACTAACCAAGATAAAGTGTTCAACTTGATGGACAATAATTTTCAATTGGGCATATACAGAGAAATCTGATTTTCTTTATTGCATAAGTAAGAAAAATCAATATTTTGCTGTCTGATGATGTCATTACTTAATGATGTCACAATGCAATTGTCATTGTGAGGTCACAAGACCTAGCTTGTGATACTTGTGATATATTTCTTCTCATTAAATTTATGTCTTGAAATTGACATAAATACAATTGAGAGGGAAGTGGTGTATTTGTCATGTTTATTTATTTCTGTTTTTTTTTTTTTTTTTTTTTTTTTTGTTTCAATTTCTTGACAGTCCATCACAAAAATTTACCCTGAGTAATTTTGACCAAGAAGTGGCTTTTAACCAATATTTTTACCTCTACCAGGAGTTTATGTTTGTTGTGTGCTTTTTTGTCTATTTGTATGCCTGTTTTTGGTGTTTAGATTACTCCAGAACTAATGAACAGATCTTTATAAAAAATTTGTGAGTAGGACCTGGTGAAAGGAAGAAATTACTAATTTTTGGGAAAGACATGGATCATATTTTGGATACAAAAAATCATGAATTTTCATAGGTCCCATTTCAATGTATTTTAATGATTTTAGCTTTCTACTTCATATTTCTTCAAAAGTAATTAATAAATTTTGATGTCAAATTTGAAGTAGGACTACCCATGGGAAGGAGTGATTACAGTTTAGGAAATATCCAGTTAATATTTTGGATACCAAGAAGCCTCCAGAATTTCTGGAAATGCCACCATGATGGATGTGTGTTATACTTTATAACACTTGTGAGACTGGTCACATCGAGTCGAGCGTTTTGCTCTCTCTGAGTGCATCTTGTTATGTTTATGTCAATTTCAAGACATAAAATGAGAAGAAATATTTTTACTTAAATACAGCAAGTATTACAAGCTAGGATTGTGACCTCACAATGACAGTTTCATTGTGACATCACTGAGTAATGACATCATCAGAAAGCAATATATTGATTTTTAACGCTCGACGATAGGAGAGGGTTATTGTAATCAGTTTGTTTCTGTCAGTCTGTCTGTCTGTCTGTGCACCGTTTTGCCCTTATAACTCAAAAACTATACCATCAATCGAGCTCAAATTTGGTGGGTAGATATTTCATGGGGTACAGACGGAATCTTCCAAATTTGGTGTAATTTGTTTGAAAATTAAAGTCAGGAGACAGGTTTATATATTTTTAATTGGGTATATACAGTGAAACCTACTTGTCTTCAAAAATCAATATCATGATAGGATTTCCTCCTCATAAATTCTTGCCTCATCAGATATCCTCTGTGGCTGTGAGTGTAATGTGTAGAACTTGTAATCTCATGGTTAGGGTTCAATACCAGTCAATTCTAAATTTTTTTTTTTTTTTAATTTTTTTTTTTAGGTTTTTTTTAGCAATTTTTTTAAAGGTCTTTTAAAAAGAAAAGAAAAAAACACAGCATCTAAAATTTTACTGTTCAAAAAAAAAAACTTTAACCAAGATAAAGTGTTCAACTTGATGGACAATAATAGATCAATTGGGCATATACAGAGAAATCTGATTTTCTTTATTGCATAAGTAAAAAAATCAATATTTTGCTATCTGATGATGTCATTACTTAATGATGTCACAATGCAATTGTCATTGTGAGGTCACAAAACCTAGCTTGTGATACTTGTGATATACTTCTTCTCATTAAATTTATGTCTTGAAATTGACATAAATACAATTGAGAGGGAAGTGGTGTATTTGTCATGTTTATTTATTTCTGTTTTTTGTTTTTGTTTTTTTTTGTTTGTTTGTTTCAATTTCTTGACAGTCCATCACAAAAATTTACCGTGAGTAATTTTGACCAAGAAGTGGCTTTTAACCAATATTTTTACCTCTACCAGGAATTTATGTTTGTTGTGTGCTTTTTTGTCTATTTGTCTGCCTGTTTTTGGTGTTTAGATTACTCCAGAACTATTGAACAGATCTTTATAAAAAATTTGTGAGTAGGACCTGGTGAAAGGAAGAAATTACTAATTTTTGGGAAAGACGTGGATCATATTTTGGATACAAAAAAATCATGAATTTTCATAGGTCCCATTTCAATGTATTTTAATGATTTTAGCTTTCTACTTCATATTTCTTCAAAAGTAATTAATAAATTTTGATGTCAAATTTGAAGTAGGAATTAAGGGACTAGCCATGGGAAGGAGTGATTATAGTTTAGGAAAGATCCAATTAATATATTGGATACCAAGAAGCCTCCAGAATTTCTGGAAATGCCACCATGATGGATGTGTGTTATACTTTATAACACTTGTGAGACTGGTCACATCGAGTCGAGTGTTTTGCTCTCTCTGAGTGCATCTTGTTACGTATGGGATGAAGAGAACCAGTTTCACTGTGTATTCCCAATTAAAAATAAGTAAAACTCTCTCCTGGCTTTAATTTTCAAACAAATTACACCAAATTTGGAAGAATCCATCTGTACCCCATAAACTACCTTCCCACCAAATTTGAGATTGATTGAGGTTATAGTTTTTGAGTTATAAGGGCAAAACGGTGCACAGACAGAGAAGCAGATTTCACTGTAAAAGCCCAATTAAAAATAAGAAAAACTCTCTCCTGGCTTTAATTTTCTAACAAATTACACCAAATTTTGAAGAATCCGTCTGTACCCCATGAAATACCTGCCCACCAAATTTGAGCTCGATTGGTGTTATAGTTTTTATGTCAGCTGACTTGTCAGTCAGCTGACATTATGTCATCACTCTGCGGCGTGGGCGAACGTGTCCGCATACGCGTCCGCGTGAACAACTTCTTCTCCAAAACTACAAGGCCTAGAGACATGCTGTTTTTTTTAAAAGATACCTTATCTATCGAGGATGAAACATTGTTCAAGGCATGCAAATCTGTCTGTTCGTCTGTTTGCTAGAGACATTACAAGCGGGGTACCCCCACCAAAAGTGTGAAAATTTCAACTTTTTATGTCAGCTGACTTGTCAGTCAGCTGACATTATGTCATCACTCTGCGGCGTGGGCGTACGCGTACGCGTGAACAACTTCTTCTCCAAAACTACAAGGCCTAGAGACATGCTGTTTTTTTTAAAAGATACCTTATCTATCGAGGATGAAAAATTGTTCAAGGCATGCAAATCTGTCTGTTCGTCTGTTTGCTAGAGACATTACAAGGGGGGTACCCCCACCAAAAGTGTGAAAATTTCAACCTTTTATCACAATTTTCTCAGTGACTATTGCAGGGATTTCTGTCATATCTTGCATATATGTACTAGGCCAGAGGTAGATTCTCTTGTGTGAGTATGAGACCTGGATCTGTCTTACTTTTTTTTAATAAATTTTTTTAATAATTTTTAATGCATTAAAATTCATGAAATCATGCACTAAATCACTTATAACTTCAAAAGTGTTGCATTTACAGCATTTTGTGAAAATATGTTGTTCAGCTACTTTTTTCATAGCTACAATATGGTGAGTAAGTTGGGTGTCTGTCTCAATTGCTACGTGAGTAATAGCTACTTTTGGGCTTTTCAGTAACTTCCATTATGAGTAAAATCACTTGTAACTTAAAAACTATTGCATTTAGAGAATTTCGTATAAATATGTTATTCAGCTACTTTTGGGCCGGCTATAACATAGTGAAATTTCAGATCTGTAGCTCATGGCATAGCTGAGTAATAGCTACTTTTAGGTTATCACTGTTGAGTAAATCGCTTATAACTTGGAAACTATTGCATTTAGAGAATTTCGTATAAATATGTTATTCAGCTACTTTTGGGTCAGCTATAACATAGTAAAATTTCAGACCTGTAGCTCATGGCATAGCTGAGTAATAGCAACTTTTAGGTTATCACTGTTGAGTAAATCACTTATAACTTGAAAAGTGTTGCATTTAGAGCATTTTGTTAAAATATGTTATTCAGCTACTTTTTTCATAGCTACAATATGGTGAGTAAGTTGGGTGTCTGTCTCAATAGCTAAGTGAGTAATAGCTACTTTTGGGCTTTTCAGTAACTTCCATCATGAGTAAAATCACTTGTAACTTAAAAACTATTGCATTTAGAGAATTTCGTATAAATATGTTATTCAGCTACTTTTGGGCCAGCTATAACATAGTAAAATTTCAGACCTGTAGCTCATGGCATAGCTGAGTAATAGCTACTTTTAGGTTATCACTGTTGAGTAAATCACTTATAACTTGAAAACTATTGCATTTAGAGTATTTTGTTTCAATATGTTATTCACCTATTTTGGGGTCAGCTATAACATAGTGAAGTTTCAGACCTGTGGCTCATTTCATAGCTGAGTAATAGCGACTTTGAAGTTCTCACTGTTGAGTAAATCAGTTATAATTGGAAAACTATTGCATTTACAGAAATTTGTGCAAATATGTTATTCAGCTGCTTTTGGGTCAGCTATAACATAGTGAAATTATAGACCTATAGCTCATGGCACAACTGAGCAATAGCTATTCTCAGGTACTGACTGTTGAGTAAATCAGCTATAACTTGAAAAATATTGCATTTACAGTAGTTTGCTTAAATATGTTGTTCACCTACTTTTGGGTTAGCTATAACATAGTAAAATTTCAGACATGTAGCTCATTGCATAGCTGAGTAATAGTTCCTTTGAGGTTCTCACTGTTGAGTAAATCAGTTGTAACTTGAAAACTATTACATTTAGAGTAATTTGTTAAATATGTTATTCACAGAATTTTTGGTCAGCTATAACATAGTGAAATTGCAGACCTCTATGTCATGGCATAGCTGAGCAATAGCTACTTTTAGGTTCTCACTGTTGAGTAAATCATTGTATCCACTGGATAGCCGCAGTGTGTAGAGAGAGATTTCACCATTACTGCTCTGATGAAAAAAAATATTATAGCTAGCTTTCTTAAGTTTGCAGTATATATTAATAACCATAAAATGTTGTCTGGGAATATTTTTGGCCTCATTTTGAGAAACAAGATGGCCGCCACAGGTGTTTTTTGTCAGTCATGAAAAGTGCTTATATCTCCCTTATTATTGATCCTAGAGGTTTGGGATGATAAACCAACCTGTAGGAAATCATGGGGTGGGAATCTTTTGGCGTGGTCAGATTTGACCTTCAATGACCCCTCCTTCAAGGTCAAACAAGGATAGCCAAACTTAAAAGTGCTTATAACTCGCTTATTATTGGTCCCAGAGGTTTGGGATGGTAAAAAGACAGGAAATCATGGGCTGTGAATCTGTTGATATGGTCCGATTTGACCTTGGAACCCTCCTTCAAGGTCAAATAAGGATAGCGAAAATTGAAAGTGCCTACAACTCGCTTATTATTGGTGACAGAGATTTGGGATGGTAAACCATCCCATAGGAAATCATTGGCTCAGAATCTTTTGGTATGGTCAGATTTGACCTTTGGACCCCTCCTTCAAGGTCAAATGAGGACAGCCAAGCTTAAAAGTGCTTATAACTCATTTATAATTAAGCGTCCCTTGAAAAGGGGACGCTTATTGGTTTCACCCCCGGTTTTCAGTCAGCCGCCGCCGCATTATCGTCTCCCTTGAATATCTCCCTTGTTATTAGGCCTATCCAAATGATATGTGGCAGTGTTCTTCTATAGGCGTGGGGAAATTTTTTGACAGGCATAAATTTGACCTTTGACCTTTATCAAGGTCACATTATCAAAAATTAAAAAAAAAATTTACTTCCTTTTCACTAGATTTCCTCAGAAAGTACTGGGTGTGGGTCAACCAAATTTGGTATGCACATTCCTGAGGGAAGAATCTAGGCGCCAGTCGATATTGGGATCAGTCGGGCCATAATTGACCGATTGACGGGCGATTGATTATAAGTTCATAAAAATTTTGCTAAGATTAAGCCTTGAACTCGCTTATTATTGGTCGTAGAGGTTTGGGATGGTATACCAACATATAGGAAATCATGTGCTGGGAATCTTCTGGTGTGGTCAGATTTGACCTTGGGCCCCTCCTTCAAGATCAAGCGAGGATAGGCAAAGTTTAAAGTGCTTATAACTCGCTTATTATTGGTCCTAGAGGTTTGGGATGGTATACCAACATATAGGAAACCATGGGCTGGGAATCTTTTGGTGTGGTCAGATTTGACCTTGGACGTCTCCTTCAAGGTCAAACAACGATAGCCAAACTGAAAAGTGCTTATAACTCGCTTGTTATTGGTCCTAGAGGTTTGGGATGGTATACCAACATATAGGAAATCATGTCCTGGGAATCTTCTGGTGTGGTCGGATTTGACCTTGGGCCCCTCGTTCAAGGTCAAAAGAGCATAGCCAAACTTAAAAGTGCTTATAACTCGCTTATTATTGGTCCTAGAGGTTTGTGATGGTATACCAACATATAGGAAATCATGTGCTGGGAATCTTCTGGTGTGGTCGCATTTGACCTTGGGCCCCCCCTTCAAGGTCAAACGAGGATAGCCAAACTTAAAAGTGCTTATAACTCGCTTATTATTGGTCCTACAGGTTTGGGATGGTATACCGACATATAGGAAATCATGTGCTGGGAATCTTCTGGTGTGGTCAGATTTGACCTTGGGCCTCTCCTTCAAGGTCAAACGAGCATAGCCAAACATAAAAATGTTTATAACTCGCTTATTATTGGTCGTAGAGGATTGGGATGGTATACCAACATATAGGAAATCATGGGCTGGGAATCTTTTGGTGTTGTTAGATTTGACCTTGGGTTTCTCCTTCAAGGTCAAACGAGGATAGCCAAACTTAAAAGTGCTTATAACTCGCTTATTATTGGTCCTAGAGGTTTGGGATGGTATACCAACATATAGGAAATCATGTGCTGGGAATCTTCTGGTGTGGTCGCATTTGACCTTGGGCCCCCCCCTTCAAGGTCGAACGAGCATAGCCAAACTTAAAAGTGCTTATAACTCGCTTATTATTGGTCCTAGAGATTTGGGATGGTATACCAACATATAGGAAATCATGGGCTGGGAATCTTCTGGTGTGGTCGCATTTGACCTTGGGCCCCTCGTTCAAGGTCAAAAGAGCATAGCCAAACTTAAAAGTGCTTATAACTCGCTTATTATTGGTCGTAGAGGATTGGGATGGTATACCGACATGTAGGAAATCATGGGCTGGGAATCTTTTGGTGTGGTCGCATTTGACCTTGGGCCCCCCCCTTCAAGGTCGAACGAGCATAGCCAAACTTAAAAGTGCTTATAACTCGCTTATTATTGGTCCTAGAGATTTGGGATGGTATACCAACATATAGGAAATCATGGGCTGGGAATCTTCTGGTGTGGTCGCATTTGACCTTGGGCCCCTCGTTCAAGGTCAAAAGAGCATAGCCAAACTTAAAAGTGCTTATAACTCGCTTATTATTGGTCCTAGAGGTTTGTGATGGTATACCAACATATAGGAAATCGTGCTGGGAATCTTCTGGTGTGGTCGCATTTGACCTTGGGCCCCCCCCCCCCCCCCTTCAAGGTCAAACGAGCATAGCCAAACTTAAAAGTGCTTATAACTCGCTTATTATTGGCCCTAGAGGTTTGGGATGGTATACCAACATATAGGAAATCATGGGCAGGGAATCTTTTGGTGTGGTTAGATTTGACCTTGGGCCTCTCCCTCAAGGTCAAACGAGGATAGCCAAACTGAAAAGTGCTTATAACTCGCTTATTATTAGTCCTAGCGGTTTGGGATGGTATAGGAAATCATGGGCTGGGAATCTTTTGGTGTGGTCGGATTTTACCTTGGGCCTCTCTTTCAAGGTCAAAAGAGGATAGCCAAACATAAAAATGCTTATAACTCGCTTATTATTGGTCCTAGAGCTTTGGGATGGTAAACCAACATGTAGGAAATCATGTGCTAGGAATCTTCTGGTGTGGTCGGATTTGACCTTGGGCCCCTCGTTTAAGGTCAAACGAGCATAGCCAAACTTAAAAGTACTTATAACTCGCTTATTATTGGTCTTAGAGGTTTGTGATGGTATACCAACATATAGGAAATCATGGGCTGGGAACCCTCTGGTGTGGTCGGATTTGACCTTGGGCCTCTCGTTAAAGGTCAAACGAGGATAGCGAAACTTAAAAGTGCTTATAACTCGCTTATTATTGGTCCTAGAGGTTTGTGATGGTAAACCAACATATAGGAAATCATGTGCTGGGAATCTTCTGGTGTGGTCGCATTTGACGTTGGGCCCCTCGTTCAAGGTCCAACGAGCATACCCAAACTTAAAAGTGCTTATAACTCGCTTATTATTGGTCCTAGATGTTGGAGAAACAACATATATAACTTTGTTTTCTTCTTTTTATATTTGTAAAAAGGACTTCATAATCTTTGATTAAAGGTCATGGGAAACATTTTCAGATCATACATCAACAATAACATATACATATGAAAGTTCAATTTTTGTAAAAATAAGATGCGTCTGGACAAGGTTACATGGTATATTCAGTCACTTTCTGGCTGTTTTTTCAAGATTTTCACAACTGTTGCCATCTGTTTTTAGGAATTTTATTTGTCTGTAAGACATCATTCTGGCGCTGTAAGTTTCTGAAATAGCCTGGAGAACATCTTTTATATTTGTTTCAGATAAAAAAATATTTAGAGAGGTATATAAGCAAGTTGGATAAAAATCACAAAACAATGCAGTCAACCAGGTTCAACTGTGAGATGAGTTTTGATACTTATTTTTTAATTTTGAAAACTAATTATTGCTAGGAGATGAAATAAATACAACGTAAATGTCTTTAGAACTGGGCCTCAAGCAAGGATAATCACAAATGTTCCCCAAATTAGTTCAGAACTTTCCCACCAAAGCAGTAAACAATGCTTTCATCATAGTATACAGAATGCGGCTTAGCCTTGCTGAAGGCTCAAGTTTCTTTGCAGCTAGGGAAAGTTTTCAGTTCAGATAATGGAGTTTCAGTTTCTATAATGTACTCATACACGTACTGACTATACAGCTAAGAGAAAGTCTGATACAGTTCTTTCTCTTAACATATATGAGTGCTTTATGAATACCAAATATTTGTGCGTATGTTTGAAAGGATATCATGCAAATTTGAGCCTTTAGCAAGGCTAAATGCGGCTACCAAACTATAGTGTATACTGTTAATAAAAATTTCCACCAAACACATTTAATTTTCTCAGTCTCAACAAAGGCTTAAAAATTTAGAAAAAAAAATGTAACCAGCTAATTTCCAAAACTTAAAATTATCCAAACTTATGGTCAAAAAGTACTAAACTACTATCTGAAGGAAAGACCACTATATAATGAATTGTTTCATGAACTGATAATATAAAAGACTTTTATTAAAAGTTAGAACTTTAAGGATTCTTTCAAATAAATTTAATAAATTTGACTACAACATCATGCTTTGATAAATTATTTATGCAAGTGAAAACAAATTGTATATTTCGATTTAACTTTAAATCATACTTTATCTTGATAGAAGTACCGGTGATAAAAGGCAAAAAAACAGTATTCAGTACATTTTAATGACAACTTTTGAATTTATCAACAGATCCTTAGTTTTATGAAAAAATTTTACTAGTGAAAGGCTACTTTCCCATCACAGTTTAAGAACCTTGAAAAAAATAGGAGGAGGTAATATCTCATACAAATGTTTAGGCTTTCTGCATTCCAAGACAGGCCTATTTATAGCAAATCTGTGTTTGTTTGAAGTGTTAAGGCCCTTGCACATTTACGCGGCGCGGTCGCGGTATGATTTTTACTACATGCTAAGCAGGCAAATTTTCTTTACTTTGCACATTTGGGGCGATTTTTCCCAGCGGTTTTCACTGGTGGAGTAAAAAGCCAACATATTGTTTTTCCTTGTAGAAGATGATTGATGACGTCACAGGCTCATAAGGAAGTTCTGTTTAGTTGGAGATCTAATGTATACATTTACAAACTGAAGGAAGATAACGAGTTTCTTTGCCAGAAAAAAGCCCACTAACCTTTATTTTTTCCAGATGCTGTATTTTTTCTCAGGTTTTACATAATTATATCCCCAGACGAAAGTCGGGGATATATTGGATTCAGGTCCGTCGCGCCGCCGCCGCCGCCGTAGAAATTTCCTTGTGGACGCGATAACTCAAAAACAAATTAATATTTTTTTTTCAAACTTGGTACACATGTTAAGGATGCCCAAAGGAAGATCCCTATTTTAAGGTGACCTTAAACTCCCAGTAAAAAAGAACTTATGGCCACCTTAAGGTCAGAAATTGCACTTTTGGCCACTTAGAGCCCTGTAGGTCACAAACTATGATGCTCAGCTGGCTGAAATTTTACCTGACAACACATTAATATGTTCTTAGTAGATGTGCCGAAAATCATGACTTTAAGTTGAGGAGAAAATTGTGTTTGAGGCCCATAAATACCCCCACTTAGGGATTTTTTGCTATACTTTACACATATTTTGCCCTATAATTTGGAAGTGATAATTCTGATGAGTCTCAAACTGCGCTAGGTATAACTTTGATATGTAATCCTTGTCTGTAGAAAATTTTAGGGCTGTAGGTTTACCCAAAGGGGTCGACTTAAGGTCTCAAAAGTGCCCACAGAGACCCAATTTATGCACTTTTTGCCACTTTCAAGCACTGTAGCTTTCAAACTATGTCTCTCATCTAAGTTAAATATCATCTGGGAATATATCTATGTGTTTTCTTATATGTGCCCCAACATTTAGGCCTTTAATAGACAGTTAACCTGTGTATCAGGACCATAAACACCCACGCGAGTGACCCTTATAAGACATTTTTCACATCTTTTTCCCTGTAACTTGGAAATGGTAAGTCTGAGAAGTTTCAAACTGTATTAGATTTATATTCTGTGTGTAATCTTAGTATGTAACAGATTTTAAGTCTGAAGCTTTAATTTTGAAGGTCAAATTGAGGTCTCTAAAAGGCTCCCAAAGACCCAATATTTGGACTTTTTGCTACTTTTAAGCCCTGTGACTGTCAAACTATGTGACTGATAGAGCTCAAATCCTATCTGAGAAGATATTAGTATGTTATTTTTATATGTGCCAAAAATTAAGGCTTTAAGAAGACATTTAACCTGTGTATGAGGACCATAAATCCCCACCCGAGTGACCATTTTTAGACATTTTTCACATATTTTTCCCTGTAACTTGGAAATGGTAAGTCTAAGAAGTTTCAAACTGTATTAGATGCATATTCTATGTGTAATCTTAGTATGTGACAAATTTTAAGTCTGAAGCTTTAATTTGAAGGCTACATTTAGGTCTCTAGAAGGCCCCATAAAGACCCAGTATTTGGACTTTTTGCCAATTTTAAGGCCTGTGACTGTTAAACTATGTGACTGATAGAGCTGAAATCTCATCTGGGAATACATTATTATGTTCTTTTTACATGTGCCAAAAATCAAGGCTTCAAGTAGACATTTAACCTGTGTATGAGGACCTTAAACACCCACCTGAGTGACCCTTTTAAGACATTTTTCACATATTTTTCTCTGTAACTTGGAAATGGTAAGTCTGAGAAGTTTCAAACTTTATTAGATACATATTCTATGTGTAATCTTAGTATGTAACAAATTTTAAGTCTGAAGCTTTAATTTGAAAGCCACATCGAGATCTCTAAAAGGCCCACAATGACCCAATATTTGGACTTTTTACCACCTGTAACTGTTAAACTATGTGATTGATGGAGCTGAAATCCCATCTGGGAATGCATTATTATGTCCTTTTTATGTCAGCTGACTTGTCAGTCAGCTGACATTATGTCGTCACTCTGCGGCGTGGGCGTACGCGTACGCGTCCGCGTGAACAACTTCTCCTCCAAAACTACAAGGCCTAGAGACGTACTGTTTTTTTTAAAAGATACCTTATCTATCGAGGATGAAAAATTGTTCAAGGCATGCAAATCTGTCTGTTCGTCTGTTTGCTAGAGACATTACAAGGGGGGTACCCCCACCAAAAGTGTAAAAATTTCAACACTTAATCACAATTTTCTCAGTGACTATTGCAGGGATTTCTCTCATATCTTGCATATATGTACTAGGCCACAGGTAGATTCTCTTGTGTGAGTATGAGACCTGGATCTGTCTTACTTTTTTTTTAATAAATTTTTTTAATAATTTTTAATGCATTAAAATTCATGAAATCATGCACAAAATCATTTATAACTTGAAAAGTGTTGCATTTAGAGCATTTTGTTAAAATATGTTATTCAGCTACTTTTTGCATAGCTACAATATGGTGAGTAAGTTGGGTGCCTGTCTCAATAGCTAAGTGAGTAATAGCTACTTTTGGGCTTTTCAGTAACTTTCATCATGAGTAAAATCACTTGTAACTTAAAAACTATTGCATTTAGAGAATTTCGTATAAATATGTTATTCAGCTACTTTTGGGTCAGCTATAACATAGTGAAATTTCAGACCTGTAGCTCATGGCATAGCTGAGTAATAGCTACTTTTAGGTTATCACTGTTGAGTAAATCGCTTATAACTTGAAAACTATTGCATTTAGAGAATTTCGTATAAATATGTTATTCAGCTACTTTTGGGTCAGCTATAACATAGTAAAATTTCAGACCTGTAGCTCATGGCATAGCTGAGTAATAGCTACTTTTAGGTTATCACTGTTGAGTAAATCGCTTATAACTTGGAAACTATTGCATTTAGAGTATTTTGCTTCAATATGTTATTCACCTATTTTGGGATCAGCTATAACATAGTGAAGTTTCAGATCTGTGGCTCATTGCATAGCTGAGTAATAGCTACTTTGAAGTTCTCACTATTGAGTAAATCACTTGTAACTTAAAACCTATTGCATTTAGAGAATTTCGTATAAATATGTTATTCAGCTACTTTTGGGCCAGCTATAACATAGTGAAATTTCAGATCTGTAGGTCATGGCATAGCTGAGTAATAGCTACTTTAAAGTTCTCACTGTTGAGTAAATCAGTTGTAATTGGAAAACTATTGCATTTAGAGTATTTCGTATAAATATGTTATTCAGCTACTTTTGGGTCAGCTATAACATAGTAAAATTTCAGACCTGTAGCTCATGGCATAGCTGGGTAATAGCTACTTTTAGGTCATCACTATTGAGTAAATCGGTTGTAACTTGAAAACTATTGCATTTACAGTATTTTGCTTAAATATGTTGTTCACCTACTTTTGGGTCAGCTATAACATAGTAAAATTTCAGACATGTAGCTCATTGCATAGCTGAGTAATAACTACTTTGAGGTTCTCACTATTGAGTAAATCAGTTGTAATTGCAAAACTATTGCATTTAGAGAATTTCGTATAAATATGTTATTCAGCTACTTTTGGGTCAGCTATAACATAGTAAAATTTCAGACCTGTAGCTCATGGCATAGCTGAGTAATAGCTACTTTTAGGTCATCACTATTGAGTAAATCAGTTGTAACTTGAAAACTATTGCATGTACAGTATTTTGCTTAAATATGTTGTTCACCTACTTTTGGGTCAGCTATAACATAGTAAAATTTCAGACCTGTACCTCATGGCATAGCTGAGTAATAGCTACTTTGAGGTTATCACTGTTGAGTAAATCGCTTATAACTTGGAAATTATTGCATTTAGAGTATTTTGTTTCAATATGTTATTCACCTATTTTGGGGTCAGCTATAACATAGTGAAGTTCCAGACCTGTGACTCATTGCATAGCTGAGTAATAGCTACTTTGAAGTTCTCAATGTTGAGCAAATCACTTATAATTTGAAAACTATTGCATTTAGAGAATTTAGTATAAATATGTTATTCAGCTACTTTTGGGTCAGCTATAACATAGTAAAATTTCAGACCTGTAGCTCATGGCATAGCTGAGTAATAGCTACTTTTAGGTTATCACTGTTGAGTAAATCACTTATAACTTGGAAACTATTGCATTTAGAGTATTTTGTTGCAATATGTTATTCACCTATTTTGGGGTCAGCTATAACATAGTGAAGTTCCAGACCTGTGGCTCATTGCATAGCTGAGTAATAGCTACTTTGAAGTTCTCACTGTTGAGTAAATCAGTTGTAATTGGAAAACTATTGCCTTTACAGAAATTTGTGCAAATATGTTATTCAGCTACTTTTGGGTCAGCTATAACATAGTGAAATTACAGACCTGTAGCTCATGGCACAACTGAGCAATAGCTATTCTCAGGCACTGACTGTTGAGTAAATCGGCTATAACTTGAAAAATATTGCATTTGGAGTTTTTGTTAAAATATATTGTTCACCTACTTTTGGGTTAGCTATAACATAGTGAAATTACAGACCTATAGCTCATGGCATAGCGGAGCAATAGCTATTTTCAGGTTCTCACTATTGAGTAAATCAGTTGTAACTTGGAAACTATTGCATTTACAGTATTTTGCTTAAATATGTTGTTCACCTACTTTTAGGTCAGCTATAACAGAGCAAAAATTCAGACATGTAGCTCATTGCATAGCTGAGTAATAGTTACTTTGAGGTTCTCACTCTTGAGTAAATCAGTAGTAACTTGAAAACTATTACATTTAGAGTATTTTGTTAAATATGTTATTCACAGACGTTTTGGTCAGCTATAACATAGTGAAATTGCAGACCTCTATGTCATGGCATAGCTGAGCAATAGCTTCTTTCAGGTTCTCACTGTTGAGTAAATCATTGTATCCAACCTGTAGGAAATCATGGGCTGGGAATCTGTTAATATGGTCCGATTTGACCTTGGAACCCTCCTTCAAGGTCAAATGAGGATAGCCAAACATAAAAGTGCTTATAACTCGCTTATTATTGGTCCTAGAGGTTTGGAATGAAAACCAACCTATAGAAAATCATGAGCTAGGAATTTTTTGGTGTGGTCGGATTTCACCTTGGACCCCTCCTTCAAGGCCAAATGAGGATAGCCAAACTTAAAAGTGCTTATAACTCGCTTATTATTGGTCCTAGAGGTTTGGAATGGAAAACCAACCTATAGAAAATCATGGGCTGGGAATCTTTTGGTGTGGTCAGATTTCACCTTAGACCCCTCCTTCCAGGTCAAACGAAGATAGCCAAACTTAAAGTGCTTATAACTCGCGTATTATTGGTCTTGGAGGTTTGGGATGGTAAACCAACATATAGGAAATCATGGGCTGGGATTCTTTTGGTGTGGTCAGATTTGACCTGGGACCCCTCCTTCAAGGTCAATTGAGGATAGCCAAACTTACAATTGCTTAGAACTCGCTTATTATTGGTCCTACAGGTTTGGGATGGTAAACAAGCTACAGGAAATCATGGGCTGGGAATTTTTTTGTGTGGTCGGATTTGACCTTGGACCCCTCCTTCAAGGTCAAATGAGGATAGCCAAACTTAAAAGTGCCTATAACTCACTTATTATTGGTCCGAGAGGTTTGGAATGGTAAACCATCCTAAATTCTTTGGCTGGGAATCTTCTGCTATGGTCAGATTTGACCTTTGGACCCCTTCTTCATGGTCGAACGAGGATATTGCATTTATAGTATTTCTTTAAATATTTTTAACCTACTTTTTACACTTAAACAATTACCTTGTTACTTTATTTCATAATATCATTTGCAGGGCACAACTTTTTTGTCCTTTTCTTCTGTCAGCTTCGGAATATCTTTCGAACATACTGTTCAGTTACCATTTACTGTATTTCTGTACAGCCCTTTCCCTGATAATTATGCTTTCCTCTCATTATCACCATCACAAATCAAAAACATTCAGTCAGCTGACACAGTGCCCGTTCACGGGCACTCTCCTCTTGTTTACATATGCCGAAAATCAAGGTTTTTAGTAGACATTTAACCTGTGTATGAGGGCCATAGACACTCGCCCAAGTGCCTTTTTTGACATTTTTTCCGTATTTTGCCCTGTTATTTGGAAATGCTTAGTGTGACAAGTCTTAAACTGTATTATATATAATTTTTGTTTGTTATGTATGTCCCCCAAAAAGTTTCAGATCTGTAGTTTAATTGCTAAGGTCTCTTTAACAATTGTAAAATGCCCACAGAAACCCAATTTATGGATATTATGCCACTTTAAAGCCCAGTAACTGTCAAACGATGTGGGTTATAGAGCTGAAATCTTTGAATTATGTCCACCCCCCTGGGGGGTGGATATATTATTTTTGCTTTTTTCGCCGTCCGATGTCCGGCGTCCGATGTCCGGCGTCACGCATGGTTTCCGCTCATTTAAAGGAAAAGTATTAGAGCTATTGTCACCAAATTTGGTATGCAGGCTTATTGGGTCAGTAGCTTGCTTGGGATTGCTTTTGGCTGTTGTACCTCTTTTGCTTACTGAGTAATACTTAAGTACAGCTATTTTCAGTACCCATTGGTTTCCGTGCATTTAAGCCAAAATAATTAAAGATATTTTACTACAATTTTGAATACAAGATTGTTATGTCCATAGCTCGCTTGGTATTGCATTTGGGACTGATAGCTTTGTCAGTACATGAGTAATAGCCATTTAGGTACTTCATTGTGTATTTTCAGTACTACTTTTGAGTAATTTGCTAATATCTCAGAAACCGTAAGAGATAGAGCGATTTCGTCGAAATTTTCGACCCACAGGGTATCTAAGGAATGTAATATTTGCAATTTTCAAAAAATTTTCCCCTCCCCAAAAATGGCGGCCATTTTGAATTTTCGAATTTTTGCCAAAATTGGCAAAACACTAATTTGCTTCTATCTCTTTAACCGTGCGAGATAGAGTGATTTCGTCGAAATTTTCGACCCACAGGGTATCTAAGGGATGCAATCTTTGCAATTTTCCAAAAATTTTCCCCTCCCCAAAAATGGCGGCCATTTTGAATTTTCGAATTTTTGCCAAAAATGGCAAAACACAAATTTGCTTCTATCTCCTTAACCGTGCGAGATAGAGCGATTTCGTCGAAATTTTCGACCCACAGATTATCTAAGGAATGCAATATTTGCAATTTTCCAAAAATTTTCCCCTCCCCAAAAATGGCGGCCATTTTGAATTTTCGAATTTTTGCCCAAAATGGCAAAACACCAATCTGCTTCTATCTCCTTAACCGTGCGAGATAGAGCGATTTCGTCAAAATTTTCGACCCACAGGGTATCTGAGCATTGTACTCTTGGTAATTTTTACAAAATTTTGCCCTCCCCAAAAATGGCGGCCATTTTGAATTTTCGAATTTTTGCCAAAAATGGCAAAACACAAATTTGCTTCTATCTCCTTAACTGTGCGAGATAGAGCGATTTCGTCGAAATTTTCGACCCACAGGGTATCTAAGGAATGCAATCTTTGCTATTTTCAAAAAATTTTCCCCTCCCCAGAAATGGCGGCCATTTTGAATTTTTGCCAAAAATGGCAAAACACAAATTTGCTTCTATCTCCTTAACCGTGCGAGATAGAGCGATTTCGTCGAAATTGTACTCTTAGTAATTTTTAAAAAATTTTCCCCTCCCCAAAAATGGCAGCCATTTTGAATTTTCGAATTTTTGCCAAAAATGGCAAAACACTAATTTGCTTCTATCTCCTTAACCGTGCGAGATAGAGCGATTTCGTCGAAATTTTCGACCCACAGGGTATCTAAGGAATGCAATCTGTGCAATTTTCAAAAAATTTTCCCCTCCCCAAAAATGGCGGCCATTTTGAATTTTCGAATTTTTGCCAAAAATGGCAAAACACAAATTTGCTTCTATCTCCTTAACCGTGCGAGATAGAGCGATTTCGTCGAAATTTTCGACCCACAGGGTATCTAAGGAATGCAATCTGTGCAATTTTCAAAAAATTTTCCCCTCCCCAAAAATGGCGGCCATTTTGAATTTTCGAATTTTTGCCAAAAATGGCAAAACACTAATTTGCTTCTATCTCCTTAACCGTGCGAGATAGAGCGATTTCGTCGAAATTTTCGACCCACAGGGTATCTGAGCATTGTACTCTTGGTAATTTAAAAAGAATTTCCCCCTCCCCAAAAATGGCGGCCATTTTGAATTTTCGAATTTTTGCCAAAAATGGCAAAACACAAATTTGCTTCTATCTCCTTAACCGTGCCAGATAGAGCGATTTCGTCGAAATTTTCGACCCACAGGGTATCTGAGCATTGTACTCTTGGTAATTTAAAAAAAATTTTCTCCTCCCCAAAAATGGCGGCCATTTTGAATTTTCGAATTTTTGCCAAAAATGGCAAAACACAAATTTGCTTCTATCTCCTTAACCGTGCCAGATAGAGCGATTTCGTCGAAATTTTCGACCCACAGGGTATCTGAGCATTGTACTCTTGGTAATTTAAAAAAAATTTTCCCCTCCCCAAAAATGGCGGCCATTTTGAATTTTCGAATTTTTGCCAAAAATGGCAAAACACAAATTTGCTTCTATCTCCTTAACCGTGCGAGATAGAGCAATTTCGTCAAAATTTTCGACCCACAGGTATTTCAGCATTGTATTCTTGGCAATTTAAAAAAAAATTTCCCCTCCCCTAAAATGGCGGCCATTTTGAATTTTCAAATTTTTGTCAAAAATGGCAAAACACAAATTTGCTTCTATCTCCTTAACCATGCGAGATAGAGCGATTTCGTCGAAATTTTCAACCCACAGGGAATCTAAGGAATGTAATCTTTGCAATTTTCAAAAAATTTTCCCCTCCCCAAAAATGGCAGCCATTTTGAATTTTCGAATTTTTGCCCAAAATGGAAAAACACAAACTGGCCTTAACCGTGCAAAATAGAGTTATTTCGTTGAAATTTTCGACCCATAGGGTATCTAAGAAATGTACTCTTGGCAATTTTCAAAAAAATTTCCTTTTCCCAAAAATGGCGGCCATTTTGAATTTTCAAATTTTTGCCAAAAATAGAAAAACAGGAATTTGCTTCTATCTTCTTAACCGTGCAAGATAGAGTGATTTCGTCAAAATTTTCAACCCAACCAATGCAAAAAGGCATGAAGCTGAAATAATTTACATCTACACTAACAAATATTTAAGCATCATTGATATATTTTACAAATGAAACAGGGTCTTGTAAGACTACTGTACAATTTGGGCAAAAGGTTCATGGGTGGACATTACACATGATAATGTGTGTTCTTCTATGCTATCATGTTTCTATTCGCATCTACTATCAACAGGGCGGCCTATTTCTAGTTTTTAAAAGGAAATGCCTGTCTATTTAAATTTTGAATATTAATAATGTTATGGCTATCTTAGTCTTTTAAGAACTTATTTTTGTGTGTTATACCTCTGCTTGCTGAGTTTTTCACTTTTTAAAATGAAACTGGTTAAACATATTCAAGTAGACAAAATGGACACTTTAAGTGAGCTTTAAGTCCCAATATTAATGAAATTATATCCTTATGTAGTAAAACTAGGGGATTTTTAACCCTCAACTAGCCCAGTTTTATTCAACTTGCCTCAGTTAATTTTGGCACAGCTCCTACAGTTATGAACTCATTTCAGTTGATAATCACATACTTAAAATTCTCAATTCTTTTTGTATTTGAGTACCCCTTTTATATAGATTTATGCTCAACCCACATCCCCCACCCGGATTCCCCCCACCCACCTCTGGGACCTCCAGCTATATTGAGTGACACTAAATAAACAAAGGTATTTAATGATATCGGATGAGAAACAAAGAACTCAATGCTGTTGCAGATCTTGTGTAATAGTGAGAGAGGTGTGGAGAAGGGGAGAGGGGTGGGGGTGGGAGGTGGTGGGCTTCATTACATATAACACAAAGGGGAGTCAGAACTGAGATTGTGTCACATATTTAGGTTGCATATATATGGACCACATATATAGGTATAGAGGAAATGAATAACTGAAAACAATTTGCAAATTCTAAAAATAATATAATAAAATAATAATATAAATAATTTTTTTTTAAATAATATTTTATTTGTGAACAAATATAGAAACAGATATGCGCTTTTGGGATTATGAATTTTAGAATGGACATTGAATCATCAATCATTTAAATACTTTGAAGGAAGATTGAAAAATATGATGAGTTGAGTTAAAAATAATATTTTATTTGTCAACAAATATAGAAACAGATATGCTCTTTTGGGATTATTATTTTAGAATGGACATTCAATCATCAATCATTTAAATACTTTGAAAATAGGTTTAGAGTTATCATTGCAGGAAGATTGAAAATATAATTTGAGTTATGTATTCGGCATCTGGGGATACACCATCTTCCTTGGGGAGATATAAACAGAGTAGATTGATGTGCTGAAGTTCATATAATAATGGGTAATTATGTTTTAAAAAATTTCCGATCAAAACCTGTGGCGTGAGTGATGACCTGTCTGGGGATATGTTGGCGCCGAGTTGGCCCAATCTAGTTTTTAACCACTTAAGGTCATTGTACACTAGCGCGGTGCGATGCGCCATGGCTAAATAAAATAGAAATAAAGGAAGTAGTTCAATGCATATACACCTATATTTCTAATGCTATTTATGCCTCTTGTACCATATATTTCTTAATATAAACCACATTTTCATTCTGGGTGTTTGTCTACTGAATTAAGTTAACTTAACAAGTTTTGTGAAAAACGTTTCCTATGGCCTTTAACGATGACTGTATTTTATGTAATTTATATAATTTTATGTAATTACTTTTACATGACAATATGGACACATTCTTTCTGTGTAAAGATATACACATCCATGCCAACTTAATACAGTGGATTCAACCTTTTGTTTTCCACTCAATGAGAATTTGGAGAAAAGACACTGTTGTATATACTGCCTTGCTACCAATTATCGCCGGGTACCAATTATCGCCAGACAGAATTCAAATGGATATAACTTCACCAAAGTAGCATCCCAAGCCTAGCAAATAAGGTAAAACTATAACCAAAGTGAGTGGAACAAAAAAACAACAAAAAGCTTTCAAAATATATAACCATAATTGAAATATGAACGTTTTATTTTCTGGTGGCGATAATTGGTAGCCGGCGAAAGTTGGTAGCAAGGCAGTATACTTCAAGGATGGAAAAAAACATGTAGCCTTGTTAGGTGGACAGATTGTTTCATTTGAAATCACCATTTTAATCGCCTTTTTAATATAAGACCAATTTGTGGCATTGTCTGATGGAATATTGGTGATGGATGTGCCCAAGATGAATACAAATAATATTTGACAAGTCCCAATAATAACAGACATTGCATCATATTCATTTATTTCCTGTAATATACCACAGTACATTGTAGAAATAATATCATGTATTACTGACATTTTCTACAGATAACATAGCTTTCAGATAATTTGTTTATTTTTAAAGCTGTAAAACTGTTTTTGAAATAAGTAAGGTTAATTGCTGGTGATTTATATTTGCCGTAATCTTGATCAACCATCCTAACCTGTAATGACTAATTTAAAAGTGTTTATAACTTGTTTATTATTGGTCCTAGAGGTTAGCAATGTGAAACCAGTGTACAGTAAATCATGGGGTGGGAATCTTCTGATGTGATCAGATTTCACTTTGGGCCTTTCCTTCAAGGTCAAAAGAGGATAGCCAAAGTTAAAGGTGTTTTTAGCTTGCTTATTATTGGTCCTAGGGTTTGCATTTTGAAATCAACCTATTGGAAACCATAGCTAGGAATAATCTGATGTGGATAGATTTGGCCTTGGGCCCTGTTTTGAGTTATACAGTTATAAGTAGAGACTTTGGGAAAGGCTAAGACAGTTGTAAAGTAAATCCAGTTTATGGGAATGATCACCTCTTGAACTAAGATCCTTTTATAAAGGTAAACAGCAGTAGTTTAATCTTGTGAAGAAAACCACATTATGGAGGAATACATCTCATAATAGGATACAAATAGTAACAACTTGATATAATAAATAGCACAATGAAAATATTCAGAAAGGCTTTTTTTAATATCCTTGTTTCAGCTCCAATGGAGGTAAAAGGTGACTTACTTAGTAATTCGACATTTTTCAAAGATCAATGGGAAAATTACAAAGTTACCACTGGACTAAGAGAGAAATCAAAGAATGTACGGTTTGCAAGTTTCAGATCTGTTATAGGTAGACTTGCTCCAAGTCTTTGTATTTATATCCATCAGTAACTACAACAGTTAAATTTAAACTGGACACTTACAAGAGTTCATTATAGCACAAGCATTCTCGAGTATGGGGGATAGTCTCTGAAAAAACGGGCTGGTTGTTTCTCCAAAGATCATACAGTACCCATATATTACACAAAAGACAAAAGGACTTGGTGAAAGTCTATGTTATGGGTAGACATTGTTTTAGAATCTTAGTAAATATGCAAAGATATAGCAAAGTGCATAAAGGCACTTTAGGTGAAATAACTAAAGTTATTTAAAAGCAACCCAAAATGAGATTTACGAACAGTACAAGTTCTACTCAATTAAAATGTGGATCACTGGGTTAACAGACTGAGACAACTTTTAAAGTCTTGCAACTTTGAAGCAATGATTCACAGTTTGTTGAGAGACTGAGTGGTTATGGGGATGAAATACAAGGCCGCAAGAGCACAGATGTTTAGATAGAAGGTAGTCAATCTAAATGCAGCAGTTGACATGCTGAGAGCTAGTGAAGTAGCTGCTCAATACATAAAAGAGGTTGAGCAAGGGACATTTGACGAAGTGGTATCACTCTGCATTGTCCGGTACGCATCCACATCCTCGTGAACAACTTCTCCATAAGTACATGGCCCAGAGGCATACTGTTACATTTAAAATATACCTTGTCTGTCGAGGATGACAAATTGTTCAAGGCATACAGACTGGTCTGTTCATCTGTTCCCCCTCGCCATTACAAGAAAGGTACCCCCATCCAAAGTGTGAAAATTTCAACATTTCATTACAATTTTTCTCCTTGACTATGGAAGGGATTGATCTCTTAACTTGGATATATGTACTAGCCTGCAAGTACATTCCCTTGCATGAGTATGAGGCCCGGATCTTTGTTAATTATTTTTAATGAATTTTTAAAATAACTTTTAATGCATTGAAATTCATGAAATCATGCACTAAATGACTTCTAACTTAAAAAGTATTGCATTTACAGTATTTTGTTAAAGTATATTATTTAGCTACTTTATCCATAGCTACAACATGGTGAGTAACTTTGGAACCTTTCCCAATGGCTAAGTGAGTATTAGCTACTTACTGACTTTTCAGTGGCTTCCATAATGAGTAAAGCGCTTGTAAATTAAAAGCTATTGCATTTACAGAATTGTGTTTAAATATGTTAATCGCCTACTTTTGGGTGAGCTGCAACAGTTAAATTGTAGACCTGTAGCTCATTGCATAGCTGAGCAATAGCTACTTTCACGTTCTCACTTTTGAGTAAGTTGGTTGTAACTTGAAAACTATTACATTTAGAGTTTTTTTCAAATTTGTTATTCATCAACTTTAGGGTCACCTATAGCAGTGATTCTGCGAAACTTTAGCTCATTAACTAGCTGAGCAGTAGTATTTTCAGGTTTTCACTGTTGAGTAAATCACTTGTAACTTCAAAATTATTTCATTTATAGAATTTTCTTTAAATATATTATGCACCTACTATTAGGCAGCTATAAGATAGTTACATTTGCAGACCCATAGCTCATTTCATAACTGGGCAACTTGTGTCTCCTTTTATGCTTTCACTTCTACTTTGTAACTCAAACCACAGTCACCTGATGCAAAACCCATTCACGGCACTGATTGCTTGTTTGGTTTTACAGTCGCTCTTATGACCCTAACATAATCGTTTCAGTAAAATTTCTCTTCACTAATAACATTTACCTCTTTACAGTGCTCCTTTAGAACTTTACATAGACTTTACAAGCTGTAGGGACGCTTTGTTTTTGTGTACAAAAACTTTTGTCTAGTTGGTCCTAGAGGTTTGGAATGGTAAACCATAGGAAATCATGGGCTGGGAATGTATTTGTGTGGTTAGATTTGACCTTGGACCCCTTCTTCAAGGTCGAACGAGGATATTGCATTTGTAGTATTTCTTTAAATATGTTTTAACCTATTTTTTACACTTAAACAATTACCGTGTTATTTTCCTTCATAATACCATTTACAGGGCACAACTTTTTTATCCTTTTCTTCTGTCAGCTTCGGAATTTCTTTCGAACTTGCTGTTCAGTTACCATTTACTGTATTTCTGTACAGCTCTTTTCCTGATAATTATTCTGTCCTCTAATCACCTTCACAAATCAAAAACACTCAGTCAGCTGACACAGTGCCCGTTCACGGGCACTCTCCTCTTGTTGAGTTATAAGGGCGAAACGGTGCACAGACAGACAGACAGACAGACAGAAACAAACTGATCACAATAACCCTCTCCTATCGTCGAGCGTTAACAACTATGAAATGTAAATTTTTAGTAAATAGCACAAACATATTGATCAAGTACATCATTTTGATATTTCAAAAATGTTCCTGTCATTAACCATTATTACTTTGACTGATTTCCTTTTTATCTTTCAACCATTTCATTAGTACTAAACCACAAAGAGAAACTTATGAAATGCACAACATTACTTAATACAGCTATTGCTGAAGCCCATGATAATTAGATTTATTATTATTCTTCATTATTTAGCACACGCAGGGAATCTTTTCATGTTATTGGATTTCATCTTAAAGTTAATATGATTGTCCTGAACAATACATTTCTAATTTCAATAACAAACATCTTTGATGTGTACGCAACAGATTCTTCTTTTTACAAGTTTCATTCCCTATTGCTAATTGCCTTTTATTGTAATTTGCTTTTACTGACGATATTTAATTGTATCGTGTATAGAACCTGCAAAACATTGATAGTGTCAACAATTATTATATCCCCAGACGAAAGTCGGGGATATATTGGATTCAGGTCCGTCGCGCCGCCGCCGCCGCCGCCGCCGCCGTAGAAATTTCCTTGTGGACGCGATAACTCAAAAACAAATTAATATTTTTTTTTCAAACTTGGTACACATGTTAAGGGTGCCCAAAGGAAGATCCCTATTTTAAGGTGACCTTAAACTCCCAGTAAAAAAGAACTTATGGCCACCTTAAGGTCAGAAATTGCACTTTTGGCCACTTAGAGCCCTGTAGGTCACAAACTATGATGCTCAGCTGGCTGAAATTTTACCTGACAGCACATTAATATGTTCTTAGTACATGTGCCGAAAATCATGACTTTAAGTTGAGGAGAAAATTGTGTTTGAGGCCCATAAATACCCCCACTTAGGGATTTTTTGCTATACTTTTCACATATTTTGCCCTATAATTTGGAAGTGATAATTCTGATGAGTCTCAAACTGCGCTAGGTATAACTTTGATATGTAATCCTTGTCTGTAGAAAATTTTAGGGCTGTAGGTTTACCCAAAGGGGTCGACTTAAGGTCTCAAAAGTGCCCACAGAGACCCAATTTATGCACTTTTTGCCACTTTCAAGCACTGTAGCTTTCAAACTATGTCTCTCATCTAAGTTAAATATCATCTGGGAATATATCTATGTGTTTTCTTATATGTGCCCCAACATTTAGGCCTTTAATAGACAGTTAACCTGTGTGTCAGGACCATAAACACCCACCCGAGTGACCCTTATAAGACATTTTTCACATCTTTTTCCCTGTAACTTGGAAATGGTAAGTCTGAGAAGTTTCAAACTGTATTAGATATATATTCTGTGTGTAATCTTAGTATGTAACAGATTTTAAGTCTGAAGCTTTAATTTTGAAGGTCAAATTGAGGTCTCTAAAAGGCTCCCAAAGACCCAATATTTGGACTTTTTGCTACTTTTAAGCCCTGTGACTGTCAAACTATGTGACTGATAGAGCTCAAATCCTATCTGAGAAGATATTAGTATGTTATTTTTATATGTGCCAAAAATTAAGGCTTTAAGAAGACATTTAACCTGTGTATGAGGACCATAAATCCCCACCCGAGTGACCATTTTTAGACATTTTTCACATATTTTTCCCTGTAACTTGGAAATGGTAAGTCTAAGAAGTTTCAAACTGTATTAGATGCATATTCTATGTGTAATCTTAGTATGTGACAAATTTTAAGTCTGAAGCTTTAATTTGAAGGCCACATTTAGGTCTCTAGAAGGCCCCATAAAGACCCAGTATTTGGACTTTTTGCCAATTTTAAGGCCTGTGACTGTTAAACTATGTGACTGATAGAGCTGAAATCTCATCTGGGAATACATTATTATGTTCTTTTTACATGTGCCAAAAATCAAGGCTTCAAGTAGACATTTAACCTGTGTATGAGGACCTTAAACACCCACCTGAGTGACCCTTTTAAGACATTTTTCACATATTTTGCTCTGTAACTTGGAAATGGTAAGTCTGAGAAGTTTCAAACTTTATTAGATACATATTCTATGTGTAATCTTAGTATGTAACAAATTTTAAGTCTGAAGCTTTAATTTGAAAGCCACATCGAGATCTCTAAAAGGCCCACAATGACCCAATATTTGGACTTTTTACCACCTTTAAGCCCTGTAACTGTTAAACTATGTGATTGATGGAGCTGAAATCCCATCTGGGAATGCATTATTATGTCCTTTTTACATATGCCGAAAATCAAGGTTTTTAGTAGACATTTAACCTGTGTATGAGGGCCATAGACACTCGCCCAAGTGCCTTTTTTGACATTTTTTCCGTATTTTGCCGTTATTTGGAAATGCTGTATTATATATAATTTTTGTTTGTTATGTATGTCCCCCAAAAAGTTTCAGATCTGTAGTTTAATTGCTAAGGTCTCTTTAACAATTGTAAAATGCCCACAGAAACCCAATTTATGGATATTATGCCACTTTAAAGCCCAGTAACTGTCAAACTATGTGGGTTATAGAGCTGAAATCTTTGAATTTTTAAAAGGAAATGCCTGTCTATTTAAATTTTGAATATTAATAATGTTATGGCTATCTTAGTCTTTTAAGAACTTATTTTTGTGTGTTATACCTCTGCTTGCTGAGTTTTTCACTTTTTAAAATGAAACTGGTTAAACATATTCAAGTAGGCAAAATGGACACTTTAAGTGAGCTTTAAGTCCCAATATTAATGAAATTATATCCTTATGTAGTAAAACTAGGGGATTTTTAACCCTCAACTAGCCCAGTTTTATTCAACTTGCCTCAGTTAATTTTGGCACAGCTCCTACAGTTATGAACTCATTTCAGTTGATAATCACATACTTAAAATTCTCAATTCTTTTTGTATTTGAGTACCCCTTTTATATAGATTGTTTGTTTACCATTTATGCTCAACCCACATCCCCCACCCGGATTCCCCCCACCCACCTCTGGGACCTCCAGCTATATTGAGTGACACTAAATAAACAAAGGTATTTAATGATATCAGATGAGAAACAAAGAACTCAATGGGGTTGCAGATCTTGTGTAATAGTGAGAGAGGTGTGGAGAAGGGGAGAGGGGTGGGGGTGGGGGTGGGGGTGGGAGGTGGTGGGCTTCATTACATATAACACAAAGGGGAGTCAGAACTGAGATTGTGTCACATATTTAGGTTGCATATATATGGACCACATATATAGGTATAGAGGAAATGAATAACTGAAAACAATTTGCAAATTCTAAAAATAATATAATAAAATAATAATATAAATAATTTTTTTTTAAATAATATTTTATTTGTGAACAAATATAGAAACAGATATGCGCTTTTGGGATTATGAATTTTAGAATGGACATTGAATCATCAATCATTTAAATACTTTGAAGGAAGATTGAAAAATATGATGAGTTGAGTTAAAAATAATATTTTATTTGTCAACAAATATAGAAACAGATATGCACTTTTGGGATTATTATTTTAGAATGGACATTCAATCATCAATCATTTAAATACTTTGAAAATAGGTTTAGAGTTATCATTGCAGGAAGATTGAAAATATAATTTGAGTTATGTATTCGGCGTCTGGGGATACACCATCTTCCTTGGGGAGATATAAACAGAGTAGATTGATGTGCTGAAGTTCATATAATAATGGGTAATTATGTTTTAAAAAATTCCCGATCAAAACCTGTGGCGTGAGTGATGACCTGTCTGGGGATATGTTGGCGCCGAGTTGGCCCAATCTAGTTTATTTGTGACATTACATTTCAAACTAATTATAACATAACGAAACTGTAAATGTTGCTTGTACATTAAATCAATCGTTCTATCAATATTAAATGATTGCTGTGTAATATTAAGAAAATACATACATATACCTCTATATAGATACAGAGAAAAAAATAAATTGGTGGTCACTGTAGTAAAGCGGCATTTGACTTGTTGTTAATTTTAAACTTTCGGTTGCAAACACAAGGTCAAGAATACCACCACATATATGACTTGGTTCACTTATGTATTGCTTCAAAGAATACCTCTGCAAAAGTGATGTAGCTTTATTAAGATTATATAAATCAAAGTTAAAGTCACCACAAATGATTATCTCATACATATCTTCTTTCAATTGCACTATAAGCTTTTCAACTTCTTCCAAAAAAGTTTTTATGCTGTCTTTAGGAGATCTGTAAACAGTCACTGGAGCAAAGTTACTTCATTCGCTTCGATTATCACACATGTACATTCTATGTTAATTGCATGGAATTTCTTCTCACAACATTTGGTGTCCCATTTGACATAAATACCTGTACCATGAACTGACTTACTACACGTTAATATGTAATTATCCATTTCAAATTTCTTATGTGACGCTATTTTAGAAATATGTGTTTCCGTTAAACATATAGCATCTAACAGTTAAACTGATGGATCACTCTTTAAATCTTGCAGATGCATTTTCAGAGATCTTATATTTAGGCAACCCAAAAGAAAGGCATTTTCCCTTGCTATTTTTTCAATTGGAGAAATCCATTGTAATTTAGATTCAGCTTCCATCCGTTTCATTTCTTCAAGAGCACCTGCGTTTACTTTTATATGGCTTGGGTTAAAATTGCAGATTTTTATTCACCTACTTGTTTTGGCTCTACTTAGCATAGTGTAAATTAGTCCTTGAGGAACACATTTCAAGTTTGATGGTTTCATCATATCTGCGACCATTTCGCTGTATGTACTACCCTGTGCTTTGTGTGTTGTTAATCCCCATGCTAGGTCAAATATGTTGTTTACCTACTTTTTGATGTAGTGCGGCCGGAGATCATACCACGGCAGTGGTCTTGTTCCACTTGTGTCATAGTATTGGATATATCGTATGGTCCTTGTTATTTTATTAAAAGATCCCTGCATCAGTTGATGTTAAGTATACATTCAGTGTCAAATATACAGTAAAATACTTATCTGAAAAGATTTAACATAACCTTTTAAAGTGATTGTTTAAACTAATCTTACTGTAATCTATTTTACAGTTTTTAAGCGTCAAATGAGGGACGCTTGTTTGTATATGGGAGAAGCGACTCCGCCAGATCCGCATTTTCTTTTCGCAATAGCTTTGCAGTCATAAGGCGGATTCTCTTCATATTTGGCAGGTGTATGCAGTTTCTGAATATGATGTCATGACATTTCAACCAATCAGAGAAGTCATATGCTTGTCCGGATGATAACTTAAAAAGCGCTTCACCTATTCACATAAAATTTGGCAAGTAGGTTTGTTCTATAGATGTCTGGAAATCATTAACTTTTGAAAGTGATCCAATGCAAAATGGCCGACTTATTAATGATTTACTAAATGTCAAAATTTTTCTTAACGCTGAAAACGCAAAAACGCATTTATCTCGGAAACGGAGCGAGATAGAGCAATTTCGACAAAAATTTTGACCCACAGGGTATCTGCAGAGTCTACTGGCAATTTTTCTTTAAAAATGTTTTCCTGCCTTTTTTGGTGGCCATCTTGAATTTTTGCGTTCAACGCAAAAACACGTTTATCTCGGAAACGGAGCGAGATAGAGTGATTTCGACGGAATTTTTGACCCGCAGAGTATCTGTAAAGTCTACTGACGATTTTTCGTTATTTTCCCGCCACTTTTGCCGGCCATCTTGAATTTCTGCGTTAAACGCAAAAACACGTTTATCTCGATAACGGAGCGAGATAGAGCGATTTCGACGAAATTTTTTTACCCATGGGGTGTCTGCGGATTCTACTGGCGACTTTTTGCAAAATTTGTTTTCCCGCCACTTTTGGCAGCCATCTTGAATTTCTATGTTAAATGCAAAAACGCGTTTATCTCAGAAACGGAGCGAGATAGAGCGATTTCGACAAAATTTTTGATCCACAGGGTGTCTGCGGAGTCTACTGGCGACTTTTTGCAAAAATTATTTTCCCACCACTTTATGTGGGCATCTTGAATTTCTGCATTAAACGCAAAAATTGAAATTTTTCACCGGCTGGGTATGTGACGAGTCTACTGGCGACTTTTTGCCAAAAAAACTTTTCCCCAGCCACTTTTGGCGGCCATCTTGAATTTCTGCATAAAACATAAAAACACGTTTATCTCGGAAACGGAGCAAGATAGAAGCAATTTTCGACACAATTTTTGACCCACAGGGTATTTGCAGAGTCTACTGGCAACTTTTCGCAAAAATTGTTTTCCCGCCATTTTTGGCGGCCATCTTGAATTTCTGCGTTAAAGGTAAAAATCCGCTTATTTTGGAAATCGAGCGAGATAGAGTGATTTCGATGAAATTTTTGACCCACAGGGTAGATGCAGAGTCTACTGCCGACTTTTCCCAAAAATCGTTTTCCTGCCACTTTTGGCAGCCATCTTGAATTTCTGCGTTAAACATAAAAACACGTTTATCTCAGAAACGGAGCGAGATAGAGTGATTTCAACAAAATTTTTGACCCCTATGGTATCTGCAGAGTCTGCTGGCGACTTTTCGTAAAAATCGTTTTCCCGCCAATTTTGGCGACCATCTTGAATTTCTGCGTAAAACACAAACACCCTTTTATCTCGGAAATGGAGTAAGATAGAGCGATTTCCAGAAAATTTTTGACCCACGGGTTATCTGCAGAGTGCACTTTTGGTGGCCATTTTGAATTTCTGCATAAAAAGCATAAAAATAAATAAAAAAATAAACAAACCAGGTTCATCTAGGAAACCTTGCATTTTGTCATAAATGGAAAAACATATTAAACACAGGAAGACAGTCACTTCTACAAACTGATTAATACTCATTGGGACGCTTTGTTTTTGCTGTGCAAAAGCAATTTCTTTTTCTTTTGCGAAGCAATACTCTAAGTTATTGTATCCCCGACGCGAAGCGGGGATACTATGGATTCATCATCGTTGTTGTCCGCGTCCGCAGAGATTTCTTGTTAGCGACCTACAGTCCACATTTCTTTCCGGATTTCTTTCATATTTGGCAGGTGGCTTGATATGGTAGAGGACTCGCCACCCTATCTTTTTGGTAGGCTTTATGTCTAAATTAGGCCTGTGGTAGACAAAAATGTCTAAAATGTGGAATATTGCTTGTTAGCGACCTACAGTCCACATTTCTTTTCGGATTTCTTCATATTTGGCAGGTGGCTTGATATGGTAGAGGATCGCCACCCTATCTTTTTGGTAGGCTTTATGTCTAAATTAGGCCTGTGGTAGACAAAAATGTCTAAAATGTGGAATATTGCTTGTTAGCGACCTACAGTCCACATTTCTTTCCAGATTTCTTTCATATTTGGCAGGTGGCTTGGTATGCTAGTTATTTTGGTGAAGTTAATTATCTTGGTTTCTTTCTGCTTTACAAATTTTCCCCTATAAACTATGAACAATACAGCTGTAAAAGTATACTTGATTTTCATGACTGAAGGGTACAACATGTCAAATCTAATATAGTTTTGTGAAGCTTAACGTAATGAAACAATACACTTTTTATTGCAGAGATCCCGTTTATTGGACAATTCAGAAAGACTAGAAAGAACAGGGAAAACACTGGACACTGGGTATAAAACATGTATAGAAACAGGTGGGTGTGAAAAGACAGCCTAATCTATTGCAGAAATTATGATACCAACTCTCTGCATCAATACATCTCAAAACAAACCCTCACAGAAAATGCAATAAATTCTTGGAATTAACCAATTAACCATGTGGTATTTAATGAAACATTTATATTTTAACATGTATATTTTCATCAAGTATACACAGCAAGAAATAAAATAAATATCTTATAAATGTTGCTGTATATATTTAAGGATATTACTTGGAAAATATATGCAAATTTAAATTAAAATTGTGTCCTGGTGTACAATTGGACATGGACACTACAGCTTCTGAGAGTGATAATTCTCAATTGTAATATCTCACAGATGAATCAGTTAAACCTGGTATCAGTCTGTTGTCTTGTTACTTGATTTTATGGATTCTGTTCCACATCTCCTTTGTTATTATTTCCCACTGTTTTATAATAAAATGCCTCCTCTATTCTGTGAACCTTCTCTTATCTGAACAGAGTCTCAGTATTCCTGCACATTTAGATAACAGATGTGCTATGTTATTAATTTACTTACAAAAGTTCATTAAGACTGTACCTGTCATTTGGCATGTGATGAGAAAGTGCATTTTCCATGGCCATAATTTCCTTTTCTGAACTTCTTTAAAATGTTTGTATCTTATTTGTTGAAAACTTTGTGCCATATTTCATTAATATTTTAATGTGAACAAAATCAAAGTCTCGATACCTCAAAATACACCTTTAAAGGTACAAAATGGTAGTGCAGTAACAATGCGGCCCGACTTGGTCATACTCGTTCGTGAGTGTTGAAATTACGATGCATCGGTTCATCAATTATAAAGATAGATTTTTCATCAAAACTTTTATAATACACCAAAATATTACTTACCCAATAAAATCTTCTGATAATTAGCGTTTTTAAAGAAAACAATCACACTTTTAAGTTGTTACGGCTTTCAAGTGGAAACAACAATGGCTGCTTCCCTCAATATTTTAACCACAAATATAAATTTCATGAGATGCAGTACTTTATCGGATAGGGTCAAAGATCAAACTACAAAAATTCGTTTTTTTTATTTAAAACCGGCTAATTAATAAAATGTATTTCTTCTGAAGTCCTTGACCAACACCAGTGCGACTTTCTTCGGTTCACCATCATCTATTAGTTCCGATGCGTCAATGCTAATATTTCTTGATGACTTACAGCACTACAAAATGGTAACTTCACAGTAGCGTAGGAAGCAGGGGGACGGGGCTGGATGGGGGCTGGGTGGGCGGCTATGATGTTTATAAAATGTTTATATAAATGTTTAATGTTTATAAAACTTGAGTTTTGACAGAAAGGCTGGTCATACAGCACTATACTTCAACTAGAGTGTTTTTGGTTTGTATCCTTAGCAGTTTCCTATCTACATTTTCTTTTGCAAAGAGGGATACATTAAATGAAAGTTGTTATTCAGTTCTACATCCATAGTGCATCTATTTTTGCAAGGGAGAAATGGTCATTGATTCAGTGAGTTTTTGGTATGTTGTGCCTGGCCTGAGTGGTTGTTTTCATGGGATGCAAAATCCAGTGATTCTGTAGCTCAATCACATTGATTGCCTTTCATTTTGAAAGCCTCCTAATATGTTTTAACCCAATAACCCATTGACATTATTAATCAACTTAAAACCCAGGTTGACAACTTATTTTTAAAGCACTTTATTCCCAAAAAAATATATAGTAAGTTTGTAATAAAACAAAGGTTAAAGTATAAGGTTTTACATCCAATTCAACAGCCAGAATCATACAGAGATAGGCCCTCAGCATTGCCACATGTGGGATTCGAATTCATGACCCAGGGCTGGCGCCCTATGATTAGATGAACAATACAACTATAACAAACTTTTATACAGTTTAGGTTTGACTATTTGCAGATTAGTGTGGATCCAGAATGGATATGAGTTTAGGGATCCTATAGCCTAATGAAGGTCTTCTTTGAGCGATTTTCTTTCTGAATGTCTCCACCCTTCCTACTACTTCCCCAATTTTGCTTATGCTAACTTGCAAGTTTGAATTTGATCATTTAGTGTTTAATCAGGCTAGTGTTTTTAAGCAAAATTAACCATTGATTTTTTTTTTTTTTTTTTTTTTTGGTATTTTCTCAATGATACAGTAACTTCCGTTAGTGTAAAAAAAAAGTTTGTTGTGTATTCATGAAAGATTTATTTAAGATTAAAGACACATTCTTCAAATTATTTTGCAGTTTATGCCACTTTGTTCTGCAAAAATAATACTAAAAGTTTGAAAGAATATCTTGAGGACCCCAAAAAACCCAAAATTAGAAAAATATTTACATTTTCACTGAACATCCCCTTGACTCCTTGAGAATGGTATCACTTCTAACGTACCGGTGTAATAAGTTAAAACAACCGCTGAGTTTAACTTTGCCCCCCACCCTCCAATTTTCATATGGTTCCTACACTACTGCTTCAATAATAACTGGGGATAAATGTCCTAAAAATCAAATTTCAATGTTCAATGTATCAGATAAAGAAATGAAGCCTGTAAAATATGTTTTTAAAAAAATGTTTGTTTTGATAAAAGCTTAAATGAATGAAAATGCACTAAATGTCATTACAGAACAAATAGGCACTCAAATGTTAGAAGATCTCCATAACCAGAGGGAAACAATACAGAGATCCAGAGAGAGGGTCAGTATATTTGTTTAATCTGTTGTCAGTATTTCCTTAAGTGTTTCAGTATATCACCTGATTTGTAATTATCGTCTCACAGAGAACACTTTGACTTTTAAGCACTGTTTCAAATTATAAATAGACACCAATTTTGGAATTAACATGGCAAAAACACACACCTGTTTCATATTGATACTACAGTATTCACAATGGAGATCAATGACCTTGAATATGAAATAATAAACATCTGGGCCCATATTTGCTAACATTCTTATTCTTGGAATAAAAACTTTCTTGGGCAATATTATTAGAGTAAGAAAATATTCTAAGAATAAAAATTTTTTTAATTTCCTGTAAAAAGTGTTTTTATTGCGTAAAATACCCTTACCTTATCCTCACTAATGCTTACGTGTTGGCGGGAGCAAACATGAACGACCAAACGAGAATATTTTTAAAATAAATATTCTTGTCGGTACCAGTATGTATACGCATGATCGCGCATGCGCGTGCACCGGAAGAACCCCATTAAGCCTCACTTTTATTTTGGTCGCGAGGGAGTAAACATCGTTTGACTCAATCTTCGTTTGCGAAGAATTTCAACATGGCTGGCAAGGAAGGAGATGTTTTTGAAAAGAATTAACACTTTCATAAGAATTGGTTTTATTTTATTTTATTTTGATGTTTGCCAGCCTTCTTCAACAGGAACTCTGCATTTTGTGTGGTTTTACGGAGCTTACAGACCTTTTACATAGTTAGTGGTAGGGTCCTGTTCGCCAATTAACAAAAAGATTTTCCTCGATATTTTGAGAAAAGAATTCATCTTCCTGGCACTCCACCACATCCATTTCATCTTCTGACCCTCTGCAGCTTATACTAGCACGTCTAGAAGCTATGCAAGGTCAATCAACTGTCTTATTAATGAACAGAAGAACCCCATAGATAAGTCTTCTGCTTCATTGTTATTAAATACAGATTGAAGATGGCAGATACTGCAGTTCTTCAAGATCTACCTCTTCAGAGTACTACCACAGATCTCTTTCTTGAGGCAGAAGGAGAGTGGCCAGAATAACATTTTCAACTCACAAAAGGGTAGTACCTCTGTCTCCTCTAGTGAGGTGAATATGGCAGAGGCAACCCCTGTAGCAGAAGAATCCACCATAAACAGAAGTTCTTCTCATCAGATAGTTTCAGAGCTAAGGTTACACAAGTTCATATGAATACAATGGTAGTTCTTCCTCTGGTGAAGCAAATTCTGCAGAGACTGCTCTTGGTCAAGAAGTATTTCCTACATACTGATCATAATTGAAACAAATTATATTTCATTGGTCAGTTATTTACCATAACGGAAGAAGATGCCCATGCTATAAATGATGGTTTTCTTCTAGAAGGAACTACCATACAGGGTTAATAGTTTTTAGAGACTAGAATGTCACTGAAAAGCCAGCATTCTTAGTCTTCTCTCACTTAAGACAAGATATCCACGCTGTGAAGAGGCTCAGGGTAATACAACTTTAATTGAAAACAAGTAACAACTCTGTCTTTGCTGAGGTAGATACGACAGAAGCTGCTTGAGATCAAGAAGAACTACCTAAGTTAAACCTTCTCATCCATTCAATTTGGTATGGAAAGGGTTTGCTTTTATCACTTTTCTACCATATGCAAGGTCTGTGTTGAAGTTCTCATTGTAGAAACACATCAATAGATTTCTCAACTACAGGACACAAATGCCAGGAATTTTTCAGAAGCATTTTTTCGTTCTACCTTGTCTTCCATGCAGTTCCATGCATGTTCAAATGCTGGGGTAGGCCATCTTCTGGTCATAATTCTCCACAAGTAACCCTCAACTTGGAAGAAATACTGCAGTGTTTTGGATCCAGTGGATCAACACTTCTTTAAGGCATTGAAGTACTGCTCAGCTACATTCAAACCCAATTTCTTTCTTCTCATTTATTGGGAAGTTTTAGAAATTATAGAAGAGGCATCAATGACAAGTATTTGCAACATGATCTGGTTAGTCGTGATACCATGCTTTTTCCATGTTTTTCCTGGATCTATCTAACATGACAGAGCTTGGCAGAAATCTTCATTTATAGAAATTATGAACACAGCTACACTAGTATTTCACTAGTAGTTCTTTTGTAGTAAAACAGACAAGAATTAACAGAACGCATCACAATCCATCAGAGGTGTAGTGTTGCTGTTGGAAGTGACAACCAAGGTATAAAAGAAATAATGGCTGGAGGTTGTCTGCTATTTTACTGCAACATCTAATTAAAAAATGAATGTCATCTCGAAGTTGTGCACATTCTGCAATTCGTTTCAACACTGAAACTACCTTATCGAATTGTCGGGAATTCCCACAATTCATAGCGGATATATTTTGACAGAAGAAACCACAAATTCAATGAATAAGTGTGTTTTTAAATGCTTCTATACGTTTATAAGTTCAGTAAAATGTGTACAAGCACATTGGTGACCTGTGAGCGTAGTGTATTAATCAAACATCACACGATTCCAGCTTTGAGGATGCAAACCGCATGGTAATCAGTACTCCATTTCGAAGGTGGATAGGTAGTCGCGTTACATCTACCAGACACGTTCTTCCTCTATCCCAGGTACAAAAAGATGTGATTCTTCATTGTTTGTTTGCTGGTGAAAGAATGCATCTTGTCATAGGTCGTTCTTTTCAGCTCACAGCCCTACCCTTCGGTATAGCAACGGCTCCACTCGAATTTGTCAGCGTAGCACAACATTCATCAGTATTGAGACCACTGGTTATATACTGCCGCCTACATCACATATTTGCTTGTAGAAATCGAAGCAATTAGTGGCCTGTGTACAGATCTACATTGGGTGATAAGCTTTTGAAGTCAGAACTCATCCCAACAAAACACTTCCATTTCTTTGGTTACAAATTCAACCATGGCAAGGTTGAAGTGTCCCCATAGAAGAAAAGTGGGGTATTTGACAAGGTTATGGATGGTGTACATGCAAGTTTGTCATCCATTCCCATAATTCTGATGCCTTTTATAGTAATCTACAACCTAAATAATATTCACAATCTTTACATATTCAGATATGTTGTTCACAGTTTTGAAAATACATCTGTTTTTGGTGTAAAATCACAGACTCCTTACCCGTATATCCCTCCATACAGAAGATGTGTCTATAAAGGGTTAAGGAACACATTTGGCAGACCCATTCATTAGTTACATGTCTGATGGTCTGGCATCTAATTTTTTTAAGCCCACAACAATTTTCTGAGGGCTCACCACATTTAGGGCTGTCAAAATGGGATGTCAGACGCCTTTTCATACAGGGATAAGGCATTCAAACAGAATGTCCTTCATCCCATAATTTTCACATTATTTGCCAAATTTGGCACACTGCAATGCTAGATAGCTTTGTAACAATGATGAAGAGCAAACTATCTGTATTTATTTCATCAGTTTAATACCCTAATGCAATGCAATGCAATGGCAGTACATGTATTGAATATCCTGTGTGAGGCACTATTTGGTTATGCTTACTGCTGAATATTTCTCATTTCAAAAATGGTACAAAAAATGAGAATTATGCTTGTTAAATGATAGCAGGAACCCAGGGTGACTAGGGATGCATTGGTTTTGGGTCCTGATGGACTTATTCTCAAAACCACTATTGCCCTACATCATGGAGGAATCTCTTTAAACAGCTAATTCTGCCAGAGATTCCCCTGTCATTTCTTATACTCCATGGTATGATAAAAAAAAAAAGCTGAGGCACTTCAGAATCCTTTTTAAAAGTCTACAGAGCAAGGTAGTTCTTTTGAATCTGATGCAAGGAGATTCAGGTGGACTTTCAACAGCCTTCTCTCTCCTCAATAGCAGATTTTTGACCCATTGATTCACTGGTAAAATCTGATTTCTACCACACTTGCAGGATGCAGGGTTGCTTTTGCAAATCATTTGGGTTCACTATTGAAATAATTCATAGGTATGAACTCAATAGACTGATAGATGGTTTTTCATTTGGGTTCACTGTTGAAATCATTCATAGTTATGAACTCAATAGACTGATAGATGGGTTTCATTTGGGTTCACTATTGAAATCATTCATAGTTATGAACTAAATGGATTGATAGAGGGTTTTCATAGGATAGACCAATGAAGGATGGTGCTATACCTTTTACACTCTTTGGACTTGTCTTGATTATGCTTAGTCTTGACAAGGTCTCTTTTAATCCATCTGAATTAGAATTTGAACATTCTGACATTCAAATCAGTTTTCTCATGACCTTGGCCTTTGATAGAATGGGAGGTGAGGTTGTTTGGTCTTTCAAATCATTGAAACACAGAACTGGAAGGAGGTCACAGTTTCTCCTTCATCAGTACTCCTAGCAGAGAACAGATAACCTCAGATGGGCCCGATATTGTTCAAGCTGGGTTTCATTCCTGCTTTTGTGCCATTTTTAGATCATTCTTTGACTGAAGATATGACTCTTTGCCCCATTAGTTCTAAGATACTATCTTGACATTTTTCAGTTATTAGTTAGGGGAAATATGTGCTATTCATCTTTTTCAAGATGACTTTTCAGGAGGTATACAAAGAGCTACCATGTCAACAGACCGAGAGGTCTGCTAGCTCATCTAAGATCTGACCTTGAAACTTAGAATGTTTCCATGGCCAAGGCTCAAAGTGCTCCTTATATGACTGGAAGTCACACTCCATAGTTTTAATTTATACTTTAACTTGTGACTTGGAAGTCAAATGAAGGTCACACTATTCTTTGGAACTATAGTATCGCCATGTGGTTCCTTCATAGCTTGTGTATTGTATAGTGGTGGGGTACCAATTCACGCCCGTGTACAAATTCACGCCCACCCCTGAATTTATCCAAAACAATCACAGTTCAACAATATATTACAAATGTATATGATCAATTTGATGATTATCTATGATGTGGTAAACATCTTCTCCATGAAAAATTGGAAATCTTCAAGAAAATTGGGGGTGGGCCTGAATTGGTACCCGGGCGTGAATTGGTCCACCACCACTATACATTACAGTAATTATATGTATATACATTTCCAATGGCCAGATCACACATTTTACTGGTACCTGAAAACCCATTGGAAATACCCCAATCATGGGACATTCAATTGCCCTGTTCAGAGTTTTTGAAAAAGCATCTGATCTGGTGGAAATACCCAAGGAATGTGTTAATAGGTTGTCTTCTCCGTATAGAAGACCACAATCTCCTGGTATTTACCAATGTGCCGGTCAGTGGTTGGGGAACACATTGGTAGTGTTATAAAATTCCAAATGTGTGGGAATTTTTTCAGTGAATGTTCTGGACAGCTCCAGTTTACTTTATAACAAAATATAACTCCATATGTTATTTTGTTAAGTTTCTAAGTATGATTGTCATACTCTTGTACTTATCATCACAAGTGTGTTTGAAATTAGTACATTGAAACTAAGAATGCATACAGGGCCAAGGCAACTTTGGGAAGGTTGCCAGGTTAGTGCTTACATATATAACTTCTAAATGTTATTTTGTTAAGTTACTTTTATTGCATAACATAGTCTAGTACTGTATCCTCACAAGATTGCTTGAGATTTGTACTTTGACTTTTCATTTGATTATACCTGCTTTTGGTGACAAAACTATTAAAAATCCCACCACCAGTATGGTTATAATCAAGCATTAGTGAGGATAAGGCAAGGGTATTTTACGCAATAAAATGTAAAAATTTTATTGTAATTTAACTTTTTATAAGTTAAATACTTACCTTATCCTCACTAGATTCGATTCCCGCCCTGCCAATCCCACATTTTCAAGATTTTGGGGTTTACAATTTATTATATTTGCTCCCAAAATTAAAGTGAGGCTTAACGGGGTTCTTTTGGTGCACGCGCATGCGCGGTCATGCGTATACATACTGGTACCGACAAGAATATTTATTTTAAAAATATTCTAGTTTGGTCGTCCATGTTTGCTCCCACCAACACGTAAGCATTAGTGAGGATAAGGTAAGTATTTAACTTATAAAAAGTTAAATTACAATAAAATTTTTACAATTCGCAATACATTTTCTTTATACCTTCATGTTGATCAACTACTGAAATTCTAATGCTACCAATTGATGACACAGCTGTTGCCTCAATTTAGTTAATCTGAGCCCATAAGGGCTGGGGTTATAGTCATCCACTGTGCCATCTGGATGGTGGTGGCAGTGGGCATAATGTTTTTGGTGTTCCACAGCCTGAACCCATGCATGGATTTTTAGGATATATTTAACCAAAAGAGTCGATTAGGTTTTGGGGGTTATCTGGCAACAGCTGTTACCATTCCAACGCTTGTAAGAATTTTGGGTCTTAAACTTTGTGGGTGTTTCACAGGCTAAACCCTGACATGGATTTTTGCAAATCTTCAGGATTTGTTTAACCCAAGAGGACCTAGGGCTAATTAGGTTTTTGGGAGTATCTGGCATTGGCTGTTGCCATGGCAATGCTTTTAAAAATTTGGGGTCTTTAACTTTGTTGGTTTTCTACAGCACAAACCCAAGCCTAGATTTTCACCAAATTTTCAGGATATCTTTAACCAAAGAGATTCCAGAGCTGGTTATATGTAGGGAGTTGCCCTTGCAACACTTTTTAAGAATTTTCAGTGTTAAACTTCTTACCCCAAAATGGGCATTATTAAACTCATGTTACTAGAGTTGCATTTATATATGTGTCTATGCAAGAGAAACAGGTGCTTCATAATAGGCCCCATATAAATTAACAGACGCCTTCCTGTCATTGAAAGAAATCCTCACATCATGAAGAAATAAAATCGGGATGTTTTTCCAATTCAACTGCATTAAAGTTCTTACTTTTATTGCAAAAAATATCCTTACCATTTCCTGACCATTGCTATATGTTGATGCCGTCCAACTCACTGGCCAACGTTGGAAAATATTTTAAGGTACCTTAAGAGGCCAGTGAGTGAGTGTGAACTAGGAAGTCGCCCTAGTGGTCATGTGACCACGCCAATAAATAATCTTCATTATTTTGGTGGCCATCCTAAAGTGTCCTAGACTACATCCTAGACTACATTAAAATTCTTACATCTCATACTATCTCCTGGATTCTGTATACTTCTTACATTTGAAGTTGTTCTATAGATTTCCCAGATGTCAATGTTATTGCCCATTTACATGCAGGCTGGGGTTCTTGCCTGCCTAGGCTGGCTATTTTCATTATTACATTTAAGAGTCTGAAAATTCTGATTGTTGTATAAAAACTCTAATCTGAGAAATTTTTCTTATGGTAAGATTTTATCTAAGAAAATGGTTGTAATTTGAGAATAAAGTAAATTCTACGAATACAAATGGTAGTGAATTTGGGCCCTATATATGGGAAAATATGGTTCTTTGTGTGAAAAAAAAACATAACAGGTTCACTACTATCATAGGGGAACTCTAACATAATATACCCTTTTATCTCTGCCACAGTACTGAGATTATGATGTAATGAAATATACCAATACACTATATTTAAACACAAATATGTATCGATTTATGCAGTAGGATAACCACATTGCCAGTCAGAATTTACAGTGACAATTCTTGCAAATTTTACAAAGTAATGTACAGATGTCTGTGGTGAATTTATTTATCACTCATTCATTCTCGGTCTAAACAACATTAATTGAACATTTTGAAGTTGTGGCACATAAACATAACACAAGCATTCTCCAGTGTTGGTGTTGTGATATGAAAATTTGATTACATCTCTTACATTAAACCCTCATATCTTGAAAGGCGAGAAAAATATTTTTACCGAACCAAGATAAAGCTTCAGTGGAAAAGGCAACTTGTGGACATGTTTCTACTAAAATAAATTGTGTTTTTTGAGCTGTATTAAAAGGTTTTTAACTATCATTAATGCATAGAATGTGTTGATTAATATTGACATTGGTATCCATATCCAGACATTTCTTTAATTCATAATTTAACCCCCTTAACAACCTATTTTGTTGGCTCACAATTGACAACAAGGTGTATTCACTAGTCCCATATCTGTCGGCTAACAGTGACCACCCTATATGGTTGTCTTTCCTTCATCACTGTGTAACTGAAAGTCAGGGTATATTAGAATCTGTTGTTTAAAATATTATGTACAAGAACACTATGGACAACGAAGAACATGTGTCTGTTTTAGCAACTTAAACAGTGAACAAAATTAACATCTACTCTGTCTGAGACTGGTGGCTATTCTGACGGACCTACATTTTTTTAGAGTTACAGATACAGCTGTCCAATAACGTAAGAAAACTCTTCATGTATATACTTTTTAATTGCCAAAATGGACCTTTCTTTTTTTAGGAAGCTGACATTATGGCATCATTCTGCAGTGTCCGCAAATGCATCTGCGAGGTACCACCTCCCAAATGGGGAAATTTGAACACTTTTTCACAATTTTCACATTGAGTATTGAAGAGATTTCTCTCTTATCTTCCATATATGTACTAGACCACTAGAAGATTCCCTTGGGATAGTATCAGGCCTGGATCTGTCTTAATTATTTTTTATGAATTTTTTAAATAGTTATTAATGCATTAAAATTCATGAAATCAGGCACTAAATCACTTATTTTCTCATTGACTATTGCAGGGAGTTCTCTCTTATCCTGCTAATATTTTCTAGGCTACAAGTAGATTACCT